>CM073731.1:42228782-44820584 GCA_037113605.1 Calophaca sinica | reverse complement strand
TCTCCTCTAAAAAATTTCGCCCTCGAAATTGCAAATAAGATTCTTACCTCGGAAAAGTTCAGTCTTGAAGTCTTCATCTTCTCCTCCAGCTCCCAAGTCGCATCTCCCGCCTTCGATCCCACACAACTTTGACAAGTTGAATCTCTTTGTTCAAGAATCGTTTGGCTTTCCGATCAACGATCCTTTGCGTAATGCTTCAAAAGATAGGTCGCCCTTCGGTTGAATCACATCCAGTTCGATGACATGAGAGGGGTCGGAAACATACTTCCGCAACTGTGAGACGTGGAAGACGTCGTGGATGTTCGACAAGAATGGTGGTAAGGCAATCTGATATGCCATTGGACCAATACGACGAAGAATCTGGTAAGGTCCAATAAATTTAGGGGTAGGTTTCTTGGATTTGATCGCTCGACCAACTCCAGTAGTGGGGGTGACTCTAAGAAATACATGTTCTCCTTCCTCGAACTTCGGTGGTCAACGTCGCTGGTCCGCATAACTCTTACGGCTGACTTTGAGATGTTCGCATCCGATCTCGATCAAACGGATCTTCTCGGTGATACCGCCGGATCATATCTGGTCCTCTGACGATTCGCCGCCGCCTGAGTACCAACAAAGAGGCGTCGACATTTAAAGATCCATACTGGCGCTTCAAAGCGTGCCATTCCAATACTCGCATGGAAGCTGTTATTGTAGGTGAACTCCACCAATGGTAA
The DNA here is from genome assembly GCA_037113605.1 of Calophaca sinica. Classification (NCBI taxonomy): domain Eukaryota; kingdom Viridiplantae; phylum Streptophyta; class Magnoliopsida; order Fabales; family Fabaceae; genus Calophaca; species Calophaca sinica. Next base: position 44,819,871 of record CM073731.1, on the reverse strand, counting down.
GACGTCGTCCCAACTTCCTCGGTGATCTAACGCACAAGCTCGCAACAAATCTTCAAGTGATTGGATCGTTCTCTCGATCGACCGTCGATGCGTGGATGATATCTGCGAGCTAAGCTCGGTTTCGGTTCCCATCGCTCCTTCGCAATTCCTCTCCAAAAATGAGACGTGAACCGGATCTCGGTCGACACGATCAAGAGGTATTCCATGAAGTCGCATTTATCTCGCGATGTAGATCTCTGGCCGCTTTTTCCACGCTGTATGTCGACCTCCTTTGGTAAGAAATGAGCAGATTTGGTCAATCGGTCGACGATCACCCAAATCGAATCATTCCTCTTACGCGTCTTCGGCAAACCTACAACGAAATCCATGGAAATACTATCCCATTTCCAAACTGGCACGTCAAGCGATTGTAGCATTCCCGCAGGTCGTTGGTGCTCCACCTTCGCTTTCTGACACGTTAAACACGAAGCTACGTACTCGGCCACTTGCTTCTTCATTCCGGACCACCAAAAATGCTTCTTCAAGTCTTGATACATCTTCGTGACTCCTGGATGAATACTAAAATTGCTCTTATGCGCTTCGTCGAGAATCAACTTCCTCAGCTCGGATACGTTAGGTACGCATACTCGGCCATTGCACCTTAAGATGTCGTCCGCTCCGACGTGAAATTCTGTCGCCTTCCCTTGAGCTATCAACTGAATCTTCTCTTGCAGAAGCTCGTCATGAACTTGCTGGTCTCGGATCTCATCCAACAATCTGTTAGAGATGGTAAGCATACCAAATCTCAGCTTCCCCGGTGAAACTTCGACACTCAACTTCAAGTCTCGGAACTTCTCGAGCATCTCCAACTCCTTGATCATCAATACCGAGGTTAAAACGCTCTTCCTACTCAACGCATCTGCTACTACGTTAGCCTTACCGGGATGGTATTCCAACGTAAAGTCGTAGTCCTTGAGAAATTCTGTCCATCTACGCTGACGCATATTGAGTTCTTTACGGCCTAACAGTACTTCAAGCTCTTGTGATCGCTGAAAGCTTGAGCAGAGTGCTCCCATAAAGGTAGTGCCTCCATATCTTGGTACGCCAAAAACTCAACACTTGCTCCAAGTAAGTCGTGAGTAGGGTAGTTCCTCTCGTGAATCTTAAGCTGTCTTGAAGCATACGCGACCACCTTCCGATGTTGCATCAGCACGCATCCCAATCCCTGGTGTGACGCATCACAATACACCTCGTAAGGCTCTTCAGGGTGAGGCAAAAACAACAGCTGCCGCCAAAAGCTCCTTCCGCTTGTTGAAAATCAAGCTTCGCTCTCCTCGGTCCAGGCAAAAGGTTGATCCTTCCTCGTCAGTCGTGTAAGAGGCGCGACAATCTTCGAGAAACCTTCAATGAATCTTCGGTAATATCCTGCTAAGCCGACAAAACTCCTGATCTCGGTAACCGTCTTCGGTTGTTCCCACGCTAGCACCGCCTCAATCTTAGTTGGATCTACAGCTATCCCTTCTTTGGAAATCACGTGACCAAGAAAATTCACTTCTTCAAGCCAAAATTCACACTTCGACAGGTTGGCATAGAGTTGCTTATCTCGTAATATCTGCAGTACTCGACATAAGTGTTCTGCGTGCTCTTCTCGGTTCCTCGAGTAGATCAAGATGTCGTCGATGAACACTACAACGAACTGATCCAAGAACGAATGGAAAATCCTGTTCATGTAGTCCATAAACACAAACTTTGGGCGATTCGTCATTACTCCAAGCGGCATCACTGCGTCCTCGTGGTGACCGTATCTAGTCCTGAAAGCTGTTTTGGCGACATCTTCCTCCTTCACGCGAATCTGGTGGTAGCCCGACTTCAAGTCTATCTTGGAAAAGATCGCCGCTCCACGAAGTTGATCCATCAAGTCGTCAATACGTGGTAACGGATAACGGTTCTTCACGGTAACCTTGTTTAGCTCGCGATAGTCCACTTACGCCTTGATCGCCCATCCTTCTTCTTAACCAACAACACCGGAGCTCCCGGTGACACGCTCGGGCCGTATGAATTGCTTCGACTCCAAGTGTTCGATCCGGGACTTGACTCTTTCATCTCGGCAGAGACATCTCGTATTGCGCTTTGGAAATCGGTCCTGTTCCTGGAATCGGTCGATGGAGAACTCGACCTCTCGTCTTGGTGGTAACCCTGGTACGTCTTGGGAAAAACGCCCTCAAAGTCACACACCACCGGTACATTCTTCACGTCGATCTGCTGGAAAACTTCCGAACTAGCCAAATACATGTATTCCTAGTTCCTTCTTTCAAAGAAACTCCAATGCGTTCGAGAAAGATAATCGAGACTCCAAGGTCTGGAAAAATTACGCTTTCTGGGCACAGTCCAAAGGACATGGTGGTGTGACAACCAATCCATCCCGAGGATGACATCTAAGCCCTTAAGAGGCAAACAAACCAAATTGACCACAAACTTTCTACTCGAATAACCACTACACAATTAAGACATGCGGTGTTTGTGACTAAGGTTTTAGTACTGGGGTTGTAACTACTAATTTAAACTTGAAAGCGATACTGATAAGTTCAAATGGTTCACACAATCAAAAGAAATAAAGGAATGTGTTGCAATCTTAATCAAAGAGAATGTATAAGGATTTACCCTCGATCTCACATTCACCTTGGATAAGATCATCGGCTAGTTCGCTTCCTGCGCCACTCACGCAGAAAACTCTGCGCTTTAGCCACTTGACGCTTTCCTTTGGCCCTTGCATAAGCATAGTCGGTTCGACTTTAGGTGTAGGACAATCCTTGGCAAAATGCCTGGCTTCTTGCGGTTGAAACACACCTCCTCCTTACGAGTCTGACTACTCGCGTAATGTCCCGCTTTCCACATCGATAGCAAGTCACCTCGACACCCGTCGACCTCCACTCCTCGGCTCCTGGGTCATGGACGTATCGTCCCTGTTGTCGTTCCCCGAGGTCGGTCGTAAGGCTTCCTGCGGTTGTTTCCCTTTACGTGCAAATCTACGCCCGCACTGGGGTCTCACCGGTCCGCCTACAACGAGTCTTCTTCTTGTGGCTCCTCACTCCTTCTACCTCGACACATCGATCAATCAGCTCTTGGAGGTTTGGATCCTCAACGACACCATCGACTTACGAATGTCGAATCTCAATCCCGTTGGAATCTCTCACTTAACCATCTCTCGTCAACTCGATCACGGAATGGACTGAAATACCTCGCCAACGACTGAACTTGGCCGCATACTCGGACACCGCCGAAGTTGCCTTGCTGCGATTGAAGAAACTCTTGTTCCTTCTCGGCTCGTGCGATGTCTGGGAAGTACTTGTCCAAGAACCTTTCACGAAAAAGCTCCCAGGTCATCTCGCGACGTTACGCTTATAAATGTTTGCTTCACTCCTCTCCACCAATACTCTGCGTCTCTAGCGATAAGTAGGTGGCATAGTCGACCTTCACGTTGTCCGCAATGAAGTGCCTCAAGATCTTCTCGATCTCTTGCATCCAAAGATCAGCTTTATCTGGATTTGGCTCACCGTAGAACTTCGATTGGATCATGCTTCTGAAGTCCGCTAATCCTCTCGCCGGCATTTAGTTCTCGCTCGTTCTTTGTTCTGCAAGTTCTGTTTGAGTTAACGCATTTGCCGATCTGTTGAGCCATCGCGTTAGCCTGTTGAGTTCTGGCGGTGATTGTTGAGCCATGGCTGCCGCCATCTCGGTCATAGCTTGAATTGCTCGTTCCATGTCGGCGTTCTCGGTTGCATTGCCGTATTCCTACGAGGTGGCATTAGATTCCACAAAGTTCAAAACCTCGCCGAGAATCTCGGAACAAGGATGTGTTAAAACACACTGCTTCAATCAAGAAACAGTTCAAACAATTTTTCAAGCAATAAGTGCTTCACTTAATCAAACAGAAATCAACATAATACAACTAGGGACCCAACACACATAACCCGACATAAAGGATCATCTAAATTCCTATGTACACTTCTACGTAATCAATCGCTTCGATACCAACAATGGTAACGACACTGCTTCCTGACGCCATCGAAGCTCAATATACCGAAGCTCGAAAGTTACTGAGCTCAACATAAACCTGTATGAGATGTGTTTTTAAAACGAAACTCTTGTGCCTTTTAAAAATACGATATATATTTTTAAAACCAACTCGTGCACATCGTAGTAATTCTGACTTTTCGAAACATGGTGCAACTAAGACACAAGACTTAAATTCTAATAAAACATACATGCATAACATACATATATATATATATCACTCAAAATAATGTATACAAAATACAGAGTAGCAAATGTATAAAGAAAATACACCTAAGGTATGTCGACTTCAAAAGAGCAATCATACCCTGGGGGTACTTCCAGAACTCCCACGCAGGGTCTGCTCCAAAAGTAAGACCACCAGTCTACCTGTAGCAACAAAACATACTGGCCCAAGCTGGTCACGACCTCGAACACAAAGAAAAACAAATGCAGTCATCAAAAGAAATACGTCGAACAAACATAATCAATCCACGACAAGTACAGTCGTCACTCGGGTCCTCGTCGAGCTCCTCCTCGGCATCATCTGTTGTCGAGTTCCTGCGCCTCGACATCGCTCGGGTAACAGTCATGGATTGAAGGCACCACGGAAAGTGGTCAACTTCTCAACAATACAAGATAAGCTCGACATAAAAGATATAAGCAAACAATGAAAGTATAACATTCACCGGCGTGACTCGACCATCTCACTCTAACTCGACACAACTCGCCAAATCCATTTTCTCTCGACTCGACAATTTTTCCAGAATGCACGCACGTGCCAGTATGTCGGAAAAGTCCAGCCAAGCCTTGGGATCCTCGCTCTCCTAGGGCCAATAACTCAGGTCCCATAGCGTGGCGACGTCTAGTCAATCTCCCGTCAACAAAAGGGGACCTAGCACCCTCAGTTATCCGGGTCACGGCTCAAAAACGTCATACGACTCACCTAGCTCACTCACTCGATGAACAATTCGCCGCATACGATATTCAAAGAGTTAAACACGATATTCAACCGCATGTCAAATAAAAAGAGCAAGCTCGACATGAAGAAATGCAATTCAACATGCAATACACAATTCACGACATATATTCAATCACATATTAAATACATGCAAAAACTCAATCATATCACAACATTTCAAGCTCGACACAAATCAGGAAAATCCATACACAATAACATAACCACGTAGAATATGAAGTGCCCTTACACTAGCATACTATGAAAGTATTAATGTGAAGCGCCCTTACCGAACTCCAAGTTAATGCTGCTCGACAACGACCTCGACACAGCTGTCTTCAACGAGATCGACAACGACTTCTCTTACTCGATCTCGACACGGCTGTCTTCAATCGACCTCGACAACGACTTAGACACGTACCGTCCTCAATCGACCTCGACACGTACACTTCTCGATCTGGATTCCGCTGCTTCCCCGTCCTTGGATTCGCTTTCCCGTACACCTCGATTCGGAAATCACTCGATCTCGGGAATCAGACTTCCTAAAACAAACACAACTCAGTTCGATCTATGGGTTCTAATACATTTAGCTCTCTCTTCCCAAACTTAACCACAACCCAGAAAATATAAAAACTCAAGAACTTGAAATATATTTTTCCTCTAACACAAAGTTAGGGTTTTTGGTCAAAAGTTCATGAAAAAGTTATCTGATGCTTCAACAGATAGATCGACAACAACAATAACCAGAAGCAACGAACGAAAAACAAGAAATCGAAACAAACCAAAAATGGGGGTTTCTGGGCACTGCCGATTGCAGAAAAACAGAGGAAGAAAATTTGTTTTACAAGCCCAATTAATCGGTTAGAAAGATAGGTAATATTGTGAAGAAGAAAACCCATCAATTTGACATGATTTGGAAGCATAAGACTGGCTAGAAATGGAAGAAGAAATAGCGCTAAACAGTAGCACAGAGAAAAAGAAAAATCTGTTCTTCATACCTCAATGGTGATGGTCGAGCAGGCGAGATATAGGTCGAGAAGATGATGATGAACAAGATTGATGAAGAAAATTTGTGCAGAATCTCGATGGAACTCACGGTTTCGTTGATGGAAGTTCTGGAGAAAAACAACGAAACTCAGAGCAGAAGGAAGGAAGAAGAAAGAAGAAATGAGAAATGAGTATCCGAGGGAATCGGTCGTGAATACAGCTGGTGAGAAAAGGGGTATAATCGTAACTCCAGCTATAAGATGCCAATCCCATCAATCATCTACCCGTCTAATCGTTCCTCTCATAATTACTCTCTACTCTGTCGGTCAACGGTCTAGACACGCGACGAGAACGGCAAGCCGACACTATAATTATTACAAACAATATAATAATAACGCTGAATAACGTTCGAAAGAATACGAGGTGTCATCTCGACACGATGTCGACAAGGGTGCTCGTGCAAGCGCACAAGGCTCTAACACGAGTTCGTGCACGCGGCCTCCTCAGCTCGGTACGCGACTTCATCAACTCGACACGCGACCTCCTCAGCTCCGTAGCTAGTGCACGTGGTCTTCTCATCTCGGCAAATGACCTCGGCAAACGATCTTGGCACGGGATCTCGACACAAGGTCTTGGTCGAGGTCTCGATACGTCGTCCTAATACGATGTCGATCTCGTCCTCAGGTGTTACAGGGATCTCGGAAGATCAACAGAGAAGGGAATTGCTCTGCTTCCGGATGCTGGTCTCAACCTTCCTTTGAAAGACATTTGGAAGTGGTCTTCCCCATCCTTGAAGGTTGCACTTATTGGAGCGGCAATTTCCAATCTGGCTGCTCCAGAGGTGAAGGTTTTTAAATGCCAGGTGGAGGGACGGTTGTAGATGCTGTTATATATCTCATACTTGACAAACTGTGGTTTGTATGAGATATGTTTCTTTCCACCAGCGTCTGTGGGTTTAATGGTAAGGGTAAGTAAGGTGGGAGTGGCTTTGGTGATTTTGTAGGCTTTTGGTGAGTAGGGTTTGAAGGGATTAATGGGAGGTATTTTGAATAGGAGGTTCAAAGGATGAGAATGAAGCTTGGAAATGTATGTAGTGAGGGAGTTATATGTGGAGGTTTGAGGTGATGAGATGGTGAGTGAATTGGTTAGTGTTTGGGTAAGGTGTTTGGGAGTTATGGAGGTTTTCTGTACATGGGTTTGAGTGTTTGGTGATGGTGCAAAAGATATTGGTGGAGCAGGAATAGTATCAACAGATGCAAAAACAGACACAGGCTCATCAGAAGAAATCGGTACCTTTGGTTCAGGTTCAGAATGCCTGACTGATCTCTTCAGCTTCTGTCTGGGGACAGTTGCTGGAGGCGGATGCTGAATATCCTTCTTCTGTAAACCGGATGCTGAGACTTGCTTCTCAGCTTCTGGTCTGCTCCTTTTTCTCAGAACCTGACTGATGGGAACTCGGTCCTCATCTTCTGGTTCTTCAACAGTAGGTGCAGGAGCCACCTTCTGTTTTGTTCTTCTGGTCTCTCTCGAAGGAGACTCAACAGTTCTTTTCACACCAGGCTTTGAGCTTCTGGTGGTTTTCTTTTCAGCTTCCTCTTCCTGTTGCTCAACTTTCACCTTCTTGATCATGGACCCAGTGAGCAATTTCATTCTTACCAGGCTGTTGACTCCAAAAGTGTCAGGAATCACAATATTATCAGCACCAAAATACTTTGCCTTCTCTTGATCTGGTAAAGCAGTTAGCTTGTTTACAACCAGATTCTTGATCATCATTTTGGTGAGCAGGACACCATAAGGAATGAACTTGTAGGTGTTCTTCTTGTCAGCAACACCTTTTCTTGAGTTAACCAGTGCATTAAGCAGGTTGTTGTAGATTAACCTTGGCAGGTTCACCTTGTTTCCAGCCATGAAGTGTCTCATGATGAATTTCTGTTCGTAGTTGACAATGTCACTAGAGCCAGCCTTCAACAAGACGCTCTTGGTGATTATCTTATGAAGAACTCTGAAATGACTTTTCAGATTCTTGGCAGTAGGTGTTTCACCAGATTCTTTCAGCTGCTTGTAGTTCTCAAACAGATCATCATTTACCTTCTCAATCCCATGAAATGCGTCAGCCCATTCTGAATAGAAGACGATGCCTTCACACGGACACCCAATAACTTCAGAAATATTTTTTATGGTAAAAACAAACTTGAATCCTTTCACTGTACCTTCAAAGATGCCACCTTTGTGTAACCGAACATTACCCTAAAGTTCTTTAATCGCAGTCACCAGAACCTCAACCGGGTTCCAGAAGAAATACTGTTCCCAGCCCATTGCCTTGAACCCATTGAAGAAGTCGAAGCCATAGAGCTTGAAGTTTTCCAAATCAACTCGATTTTCTAACAAGACTTTTCCTTTAGTCATGGTGTCGTAGATAGCTGTGTATTCAGAAGTTGTTACTCCAGCCATGATTGCAGTTGAGAGATGGAGGCGATGGAGGTTTTAGGGTTTAGACACACACACACAGTTTTGCAGAACACACAGAGTGGAGCGAAAAATGTGGAGTAGTGGGAAAGTTAAATGAGAATGGTACTGTTATTTTTCAAAAATATCGCTTCATATTCTCTTATAAAAATAAATCAAAAATAAAAGAAAATAAAGATTCGCGTTTTCATTAAATGCGGACGCCAAAATAAAAGTAAAAGATTTTATTGAAAACGTCAATAATCATGACTCAGTAGATATGATGAGACGCTTGAGTCCTTAACACGTGTGACACGTGTGGGTGTGCTCGGACGCACACGACCGACTTACCGGATGATGAGTTATGATGCATATGACAGATAAGATGCTGATGCACATACATGCTTATGTCATATCAGATGCTGAGATTTAGTTTATCATCAGACGCTGAGATTAATCATTCTTTTATAAGATGAAAGTTTAAGTTTCTTCTTATAAAATTGAATCTATCTTCAGCAAGGGGTTTTGTAAATATGTCAGCATCTTGATGATCAGTGTCTACAAATTTTATTTCTAAAATACCCTTCTGAACATAGTCTCTTATAAAATGATGCTTAATCTCAATATGCTTTGCTCTAGAATGCAATATAGGATTTTTAGTAAGACATATGGCAGATGTATTATCACAGAAGATAGGAATGTTACTCTCTTTTATCAAGTAGTCTTCAAGTTGATACTTCATCCACAGAAGTTGAGAAGCGCAACTTCTTCTTGAGATGTATTCACTTCCATTGCTTGAGAGTGCTATTGTGCTTTGCCTTTGCTTGACCAAGACACAAGATTAGCTCCAAGAAACTGGCAGCCTCCACTTGTGCTTTTTCTTTCAATTCGATCTCCAGCAAAGTCAGCATCACAGAAGCCTACTAATTTGTAATCTTTTGATTTCTTATAAAGCAAACCAAGATTAGTAGTTCCTTGCAAATATCTAAATATTCTTTTACAAAGACTTAGGTGTGATTCTCTAGGATCCGATTGAAACCTAGCACACAGCGGGCCGAACATAATATCAGGTCTTGAAGCCGTAAGATAAAGTAGAGATCCAATCATACCTCTGTATAGTTTCTGATCTACCTTCTTACCAATTTCATCTTTACTGAGAGTGCAGGTAGGATGCATAGGTTTACACATAGGCTTGCACTCCAGCATCTTGAATTTCTTCAATAATTCTTTGATGTATTTGCTTTGATGAATATAAATACCATCACTGCATTGCTTGATTTGTATTCCAAGGAAGAACTTTAATTCTCCCATCATGCTCATCTCAAATTCAGCCTGCATAAGCTTAGAAAATTCTTTGTAAAGGCTTTCATTAGTGGCTCCAAAAATAATATCATCAACATATATTTGAACAAGTATGAAATGCTTGTTTGAGGTTTTTATGAAAAGAGTAGTGTCAACTAAACCTCTTGTAAATCCATTTTCCATTAAAAAGGAACTTAGTCTATCATACCATGCTCTGGGAGCTTGTTTAAGACCATATAGTGCCTTTTTAAGTTTAAAAACATGTTCTGGAAATTCAATATCTTCAAAGCCAGGAGGTTGTTTAACATAAACTTCCTCAGTTATAAAACCATTTAGAAAATCACTTTTCACATCCATTTGATATAAAGTTATCTCATGATGTGCTGCAAATGAAAGTAAAATGCGAATAGCTTCTAATCTTGCAACAGGTGCAAAAGTTTCAGTGAAATCAATACCTTCTTCTTGTGAGTAGCCTTGAGCAACTAACCTTGCTTTATTTCTCACAACTTTACCGTCTTCATCAAGCTTATTTCTGAATACCCATTTAGTACCAATAGCTTACTTATCTTCTGGTAGAGTGACTAGCTTCCAGACATCATTCCTTTGAATCGATTTAACTCATCTTGCATTGCTAGAATCCACCCTTCATCTTCCAACGCTTGATCAATCATCTTAGGTTCCATCTCGGAGAGAAGTGCAAAGTCAAAGATGCTCCTTGAAGGAGGATCTGGTTCGTACTTTGTCACCCGGTTCTCCTATGATTTGATCTTTTGGATGATTGGTCTTGTACTTCCACTTTTTCGGCTTCGGCTCGCTTGAATAGAATTCATCGTCTTGTCACCACCAGATGATGAAGATGTATGGTCACCGTCTGACTTGTCACCGAGGGTTTAAATCTGAAAATAACTCATCTAGCTCTGACATTGCAGTGTCAGGCTTCTTATCATCAAACTTGACATGAATGGACTCTTCAACTGTCAAAGTTTCTTTGTTGTATATTCTAAAAGCTTTAGATCTTTCAGAATATCCTAAAAAGATTCCTTTGTCAGCCTTGGAATCAAACTTACCAAGCTGATCTTTAGTATTCAGGATATAACAAATACAACCAAAAGGATGAAAGTAAGAAATGTTTGGTTTTCTTCCTTTCCACAATTCATAAGGAGTCTTATTCAAAATAGGTCTTATATAAATTCTATTTTGAATATAACACGCTGTGTTCTTTATACGCCCAAAAATGTTTTGCAATATCAGCTTCATTGATCATGGTCCTGGCCATTTTCTGGAGGGACCTATTTTTCCTTTCTACAACACCATTTTGTTGAGGTGTTCTAGGAGAGGAGAAATTGTGGGAGATGCCATTTTCTTCACAAAATTTTTGAAAGTTCTCATTTTCAAATTCTCCCCCATGATCACTTCTAATAGAAGAAATACAAATGCCTTTTTCATTTTGAACTGATTTGCAGAAAACAGTAAATACTTTAAAAGACTCATCCTTGTGGGCAAGGAATTTAACCCATGTCCATCTAGTAAAATCATCAACAATGACTAAACCATATTTCTTTCCAGTTAAAGAGGCTGTCCTTGTGGGACCAAAAAGATCAAGATGTAAAAGTTCAAGTGGTCTAGAAGTTGAAACAACATTTTTTAAATGAAAGGAAGTTTTAACTTGTTTTCCTTTTTGACAGGCTTCACAAAGGGCATCAGATTTGTACTTAAGATTTGGTAAGCCTTTAACAAGATTGTGCTTGTTTAATTTTGAGATTAACCTCAAGTTGGCATGACCTAATCTTTTGTGCCAAATCCATTGCTCATCTTCAACAGATATAAGACACTTGACATCTTGTTTTTCAAGTTCAGAAAGATCAACTTTATAAACATTTTGTTTCCTCTTTGCTGTAAAGAATATAGATCCATCGTTTTTGCTTTTTACTAAACATCCAGTTTTTGTAAAGATGACTTCATAACCATTGTCACATAATTGACTTATGCTCAATAGATTATGTTTCAGTCCTTCAACATATAAAACATTATCAATAGAAGGAAGAGGGCCTTTACCTATGCGACCAATTCCAACTATTTTACCTTTACGGTTTCCTCGAAACCAACGAATCCAGCTTCTCTAGGTCTTAGTTCTTGGAACATATGCTTTTCTCCCGTCATGTGACGCGAGCATCCACTGTCTAAGTACCAAGACTGGTGTGTTGACTTTGTTGCTAAGCATGTCTGCAACATAGACTATTTTATCTTTAGGTACCCATATCTTTTTGGGTCCTTTCTTGTTAGTTCTTGAAGGAGGCTTATCCTTCTTAGTTTTAAAAACATTACATGCACTTTTCAAATGACCAGATTTATTACAGTAAGTACAATGTAAGCATTTACTATGACTATGGGATTTATCGATCTTTGAATTATTTTCAAAAAGGGTTTCATCTGGTATATAGCCAAGACCATGAGTTGTCGTTTTACTGACGCCCCAGATCATTGAAGCTTGCTTGCTTCGAGTTACACTCTCTGCAAGAAACTTTTGAAATGCTTGTTCATAGTCATTTGATTTGCAGTTAGGACTGCCTGTAACTCTGAGAACTCTTAGCTTGAGAGCTCTCGGCTCACGGTTGCTTGTTAGCTTCAGGCCGGTTATCCACCAGGCTGATTTTCATTTTTCAACGGTTCTCTTCATTAGTCTGAGTTTTCATTGCGTAAGGAATGAAAATCTTGTGATAATTTTAAAAATTTCTTTTTCAAATTCTTATACTCAAGTGGAGAGAGTGGCGAAGTCCTTAAGAAGATCATCAAAGGCAAGTTGAAGTTGAGTAGGAATCATATACTATTACCTCTTCAACATCTTCTTGACTCAACGTCGATTATACGCCATGAGGGCAATGTGAGCTTCTTCTTCTTTATCTTCCTCAGAGGAGGATAAGTCAAGATCTTCCCATGTTGCCATGAGACCTTTCTTCTTTTTCTTGAAGGAGCTTCTTGTGGACTTTTCTTTAAGATTAGGACACTCGGATTTGAAATGTTCAGGCTTCTTACATTCATAGCAAATGACTTGGGCCTTGTCCTTGTCTTTGCTCTCCTTCTTGTCCTTTGAATCTTTCTTCTGAAACCTCCTTCTGAAGTTTCTTTTCTTCCACATTCTTTGGATCTTCTTAGATATGAATGCAAGCTCATCATCTGATCCATCAGAGTCTCCTTCTGAAGCTTCATCATCTAATTCTTCTTCTTCAGCCTGAAAAGCTTTAGAAGTACTAGGTTTATGTTGATTAACTTTTAAAGCAATAGACTTACTCTTCTTGGTAGGTTCTTCTTCATTTAGCTCAAGTTCATGAGCTTTTAGGGAACTCATAAGATCTTCAAGCTGAAGAACATTTAGATCTTTTGCTTATTGAATAGCAGTGACTTTGGGTCTCCACTGCCTAGTCAAGCTTCTCAAAATCTTTCTCACATGATCAGGTGTGGTATAACTTTTTCCAAGGGCCTGCAACCCATGAACAAGTGTTTGGAATCTTCCAAACATAGTTTCAATGTTTTCTCCATCTTCCATTTTGAATAGTTCATATTGGCGAACCATCATGCTAGCCTTTGTTTCTCTTACTTGGCGAGAACTCCTCATAAGACAACACAAGAGAATCCTGCATTTCTTTGGCGATATCAAACTTACCACATTTATCATATTCTCTTTATGTCATAGCACAGATGAGAATAAATCTGGCCCTCTGATTGGTTTGATATCTCTTTTTCTGATCATCAGACCAGTTTTCCCTAGGTATTGCAACGCCAAGGGCATTAGCGGGAAGAATGTATCCGCTTTCAACTATATCCCACAAATCAAGACTTTGTGCCTCAAGGAATGCTTTCATCTTATCTTTCCAGTAATCAAATTTTTCTCCATTGAATAGAGGAGGACGGTTCATATGACCACCTTCAGTAGACATGTTCACAATATAGGATCTTTTCTCTTGACACTGTTAAGTGCTCAACCAAGAGGCCGAGCTCTGGTACCAACTGAACGTGAACACAAGAAGGGGGGTTGAATTGTGTTAAAAACTTTTCGCAAACTTTAAGTTAGAAGCACTTTAGAACACAAGTTTTTCAAAACCGTTTGTTTATCGGATGCTGGGAATAATCGGACGCTGGAAAAAGCAGTTTGATAAAACTTGTTTTCAACACAACAAGATAGAAATGAATAGAAAGCAGTAAAGCAGGAGACATAGAAATTTATACTAGTTCACTACCAAACTGGTAGCTACGTCTAGTCCCTTCGTTCCTGAAGGATTTTCCACTATAATCAATCTAATTACAATTTCCTCAAGAGTATTCTACTGTCACAACTTGACAATACTCTCAACTTCTCAAAACGACTCAGTACAGTCGAGCCTTTGAGGATACAGCCTTAACTAGGCCAAAACAAACTTTTACAAGTGAGTTGAAATACAGTTAAAAATAACTCTCACAGAGAGGATAAAAGATTAAGCTCAACTTATAGAAAAACTTTCTTAAAGAAAGGGTCGGACGCTGAGTTCAGTTCTTGTAGTCCAGAGACTTAGCACGAGACTTGGTTGCTCACAGAAGCAGTGCTTGTTCTCAGTAAATATTTCAGCAGAATTTCAGCAAGCTTTTTCACAGTATGTTCGTTGCTTCTTCAATGGATACCATGAGGTATATATAGGAATTCCAAGGATATTACCGTTAAGGTAAAAATGGCTCCTTTCCATTGAGTGAGGTAAATTCAAAACGCTGTCTCTTTCTTGCTTTGCAGAGAATATCCCAGTAGTACATATTACCGTTTTTGTACTACCTTGCTTGTACGATTTTTGTCTTGTAGTTAAAGGTGCCACCTTTGATACCTCGTACAACAATTTTAGCGCTCAGAATCAATTTTGAAATCCGTTCCAGAAACTTCTGAGAGGTAGAGCAGCAACGTGACTAACACGTGATTTGAAATGAAGTTCAGACGCTCGCTCAGAATCGGAAGTTCGGACGCTCGTGGCAATTGTGTAAGCCGTGTCATAAAGATAAAATTCCAGACGCTCACAAGGATGAGCCGGATGCTGACACATGGAATGAATCCTTCTCTTGAGAATTACTTTCTTCTTGCTTGAGTGGCTTAGAATATACGTATTATTAGTATCTGCACACTTCAAGAAAGGTTAGAACATAAATTGTTCTCTTGAATACTTTGTTATCATCAAAATTAATGAGGGTCTAAACTTCTCAATCGTTTAGGTTCCAACAGTTGGAACTACAAAATAATTTTCATAAAATTTGGGATGTTACATTACCACCCTCCTTAAAAAAAATTTCGTCCCCGAAAATTAACTTATGAACCAAAACAAAATCAAAACTATGAAAAGTCGTAACTTAATACTAAAAACATACCATAAATTTTGGATTTTGAAAACTAATACAACATAATAATTTTTACACTCAAACAATCAAACACAAAGCATACATTTTATTCATATATCCTTACTAAAGTAAGGCACTACATCATCAACTTAAACGTTTACAAAATACAATACTGCACGTCCATGTTGAAGAAGTCCTCGCGAATGACGCTTTATTCCAATCTACGATCACGAACACAATCACGAACACGGTCACAAACACGTACAGTCACGAACACGTACAGTCACGAACATAGCCACGACGACACTGGGTTACGACTACATGCTCACATCAACGAAACTCTAAAACCTTCCAGGAACCCGTGGTTTGGAATCATGAAGACAGAGAAGGATTGCCACGATTAACAACCACAAAATCACTAACAACATTATTACATTCAGAAATGTGAGAGGATCCATCACAAAAATCATCCTAAGGCTCGCGGTTTGCAGGAGAAACAAGAAGATGAAGGTTTGGTTTTTCTCACACTAAAACTCACCACACTTCAAACTAAGAATGAAAACAAACTCCTCTCCCCTTATATATAAGTGTGGTTGGCCAATGGTCAAAGAAAATAAGATAACTCACAAGAAAAGATAAGGAAGGAATCTTAGATGTCTTCCAATATCAACACCAATAATGGACTCACATCCCCCCTTGATAATGAGACGAAATCGGCAAGAAAGAAAGGAAGGAAAAGTGACCCCTACTCAAAATTCTATCAAGCCATCAATGTGTTTAAGAAATTAAGACAAGGTGGGATAGGATTTTGCAAAAATGTCTAACCAATGATCATGACACCATACTCCCACTAACAACTCTCACCTACTCAAAAATGCTCTTCTTGAATTAGCCCCACGATCTCGGCGTCGTTCTAATTTGCTATGTCGGGAGGGTCGCGTAACCAGTTGCTTGATTGGCGATAATCACGTAAATTAAATTATCAAAAGAAATTTAACTCAACGCGATCTAAAAATATTCGCGTATAGTTATACGCTCACGAAATAATACTACAATTAATCACAACAACACATACCGTCATACCAAAAGTATTTTATAAATTTGAGTTTTGGAATCTAATATAATAATAAAATACGTCACAGAATTAAAACACTTATGTGGTTTATACTTAGAACCACGCACACACAATAATACATATAATACGATAATTATATGCCTCCTACGGTTACTCTCTATTGCATCGCGTTTCTTGGGATGAAGTCTTCAGATGATGGGTTCTCTGCTCCGCTTAGTGTGCAGACACGTCTCTTAGTGGTTGGTCTCGCAGCTCCAACATTGTTGACAGCAGACTCAGCTCGTGATACTTTATAGTCTCTGGATAGATGTCACAGTTCCTTACAGTTAAACCATAACCTTTCCTTGGTTGGATACTATTAGCGTTGTGCTCTTCATCTCTACCGCGGAAGCAATGCATCTCCACGTCGATGTCTATGATTCTGTCTTCTGCCTGTCAAGTAGGCACGTCCTTCAGCAGCTGGGTATGCAAGCTTCGCAGCATTTGTAGTTGATCCACCTTTGGCAATTGATAGTCCTTAAGAAAAAAAATATCCTGGCTTCTTGCAGTTGCAGCATAGTCGGTCCTTCGACGAGCATTCATTAGTTAATCGTTCCTTACTTCCACATTGGTGACGGTGCCACTTCAACTCCTGGCTATTCCCAATAGCCTGTGCCACAAGACAATTCTGATTGCGGTCATTTCCCTGAGGAAGGGAATGAGGTGCTCCTTATTGTCGTCTTAGCCAATCGTGTTGATTCTCCACGACGATCTATTGTGCAACAGTAATTGCTATCCCGGATACCACTCGGATTTTGTGATTCATGTCTAACTTACTAGCTCCAGCAGACATACTCGTTCGTCTCGAAGGCATCGAATTTCTACAAATTAAACTAACCAGAATCCCACAACAAGATCAATTATCTAGGATGATCGCACACAATTTTCACACAATGTCACACCTGTTTCAACTAGGAAACATCACAGACAATCACAAACAAGGATCACATAACCTAGGCATAACAAACGTGTACCCGACAATCCCCAACAATCTAGGCCAGCTTAGACAAAGCGGTCCGGTTAGAACCGAACTGCTCTGATACCACCATTGTAACACCCCGATTCCGGAGCGCTACTGTGCATCCCAAACTAATGCTGAAAACATTTAATGCTTGTATGCTTTCAGTTAAAGAGTACTCTTATGTATTTCGCAATAGAAAAATAGGGGTAATTTTTTTTCTTTTCATATTCTTTCCTTTGAAACCCTTTTCAAAATGAGACATAGAGTACTACAGTTTTCTAAATGATGCCAATTCAAACTTTTGAATTTATCAGAGTGTAATGCATCACAAAATAATACTTCACATAACAAAATCATTTCGCACTAAGGCGAGATTTTCTGAAAAGAATAATTATAAAACAACCAATACAAAATCCTAAGCTAAGCTGGCTGACAACTATAACTCTTACTGAGAAACAGCTCAACAAGATCAAACACGAAGTACTCAGAGGAATCTTCCTCCACTGGCTCAATCTTCAATGCTCCTGAAAGGTGAAGCTGCAACAGCTACCAAACTCCATCTGGAAGTGACATCCATAAGGACATCCAATCCAACAATAGTGCAAGGGTAAATCCTTTGTCCACGAGTTTATCATAGGCTATGTCGCATGCAACCAATATATACATATATAATACAACAACACGCTTTTTATATACATATACATACTTAATAGACTGCACGCATCATCATGGTATATCAAGCATTGCATGTGAGCAAACAAAATAACCAACGGATCAACAATCAAGTCACTACAATGTCAAACTATTGCATGTGAGCAGGCAAGTCTATCAACAGATAAGTGATCAAGTCATCACAATATCCAAAGCAGGCAAATCTATCAACAGATAAGTGTTCAAGTCATCACAATATCCAATTCATCAAACAATTCATCACATATCATAAATGTGGTTAGCTATGCATGTCAATGCAGTATGGCTAGTTTGTGTATACACCTGCAGCCTTAAACAAGGTCAGCAGAGACGAGGAACTTTATTTCCCAACGTCCAAATCAACTCCCCTACCAAGGGTATTGCCACAAAGGCTTGCCACACATTAGGCTTTCTGCCACACGGGCATAGGGTGACAACTCGTCCTTTTGAAGTCCTGAAGACAATCAAACGCTCCGAGTGTCGATGCTCAATGGTCAGTATGCATCCAAACAAATTCAACAACATGGCATGCTCACCGTACGGAGTGCCCGACTAATGTTTTAATTAATCAATGCGGATCGACGACACCTCAACTCACTCACTCTACTTAGTGAATTTTCATGCTTCCAATTCTTGTATTACCCAGGTGAGGTTGTACCAAAATAGATCACTCATTTAGCTTTGGGTCATTGGAACCCGAGTTTCATCAAATTCTTTATCTAGCATGTTTCCATTTCTACTTATCTATAGCTTAGATTAGTCATACTACAACCCTCATGCTTATTTTTAAGCCAAAATACCTTTAACAATTACTTAGAGTGCAAACACAGGACACAAAGTCCGGGTGTTCAATTGCGGAACGCTAGTCTTAATCTCAGATCAGAACTCTAGGCACGTAATACGGAACACTAGGCTCAATTTTTAGATTGAGATACTAGGCACGCCATACGGAACACTAGGTCCAATCCTAAACCAACAAAACACGCATAAGTAGGACATTAAGTCCCAAAGACAGGACACATAGTCCATATGCTCAATAGGAACACTAGGTTCCCTATGTTTTAATCTTTCAAAAACTCGATCTTTGAACTCTCTTTCTCTATTCTTATATCACTCCTATGTATCTAAAAATACTTTTTAGTTCTAGGTCATTGAAACCCTAGTTGTGTTAAATAACACACTGGAAGAATTCCCAGGAAAGAGAGGTGGTGCGAACACTCTTAATTACCAAGTCTTTCCTAGCAGAATTTCCCAGCGCATCATTTACCTCAACCCTTTTCGCAAATCGTACTATTTATTTCAAATTCTTTTCTTTACTATCATTCCATTGAAATTTCCTTGCAAGCTTTGGCTAGTTATACTAAAACCCTCACGCTTACTTTTAACTCAAAATGGACTTAACAATTTGCTTACGAAATCAGAATTGAACGTGGAATCGCATCAGTTACCGATGTAAATCGTCAACCAATAACACTCGATCAACGCATTATTAATTAACCCATTATCCTCAACAATATTATCCAAATTCCAATCAATTCCAAGTTCCAATAAATCCAACATGATTCAAGGAAAACAACACAAATCATAATGCCACGCAGGGCCAAGAACATGCTTTCTGACATTTCATATGACACCTAACAATTGATGAAGCTACCACATGCTACATACTTCCATCAATTTCAAGTCCAATCAAATCAATCCAACATGGTTTAAGTCACACAATACTATTCAGTCTTGCCACACAGGGCCAATTCAATACACAATAATTCATGCTACAACATCTCAACAACACATAGTAATACTACAAGTACTACCACACAATTTAATCAAACATCAAGCCAACCAACACACAAGGCGAAAAGCCCAAACTCATTATATAAGAATTTCCCTTACCTTGGGCGCTTTAACAATCCACGCAAGTTACTTCAAAACCATCGTCAAGTCGCACCTCGCGCGTATCCTAAGCACGAACCTTGACAACGCAAACTTAACACAATTAGAACTAAAACTCAGTCCTAATGCCCCTAGGGCAGCCTCGGCTTAGGCATCCTAAAGCCTAGGAATTACTTGACTTAATCCCTAATTGGTGCTATCTAACAATATGCCAAGGTACATATTCAAACCATGCAAGTTTTGAAACTTTTTCAAAAGCTAAGCACTTAGAAAATATCAAAACCCAAAACTTACCAATTGGAATAGTGTTTTACCAAATGAATAGTGTTTTTCCAAACTTAAACCACTTTTTAAAACATGTTATAAAATTCTAGAAACAATTTCATTATTGTTGTGAAACAATTCTCAAAACATAACACAATTCTTTTCCCAAAAATTAAACCTCTATGAAAGATTTTGCTAAACCAAGTCTCTACCCACTTTTCACAACATATTTTAGGCCTAAAAAAATTTAGTATCATGTTCCAAAACACCATAAGGCCCACGGTTTAAAGCTTCAAAAACAACTCCAAAGTTTCAAGCTATTAACTTCTAAGTCATTACAAATTTTGTTCAATCAAAACTTCTTATCAAAACCAACTTATTTACCACTTTAATACAATTAAAAAAACATGTTCAAACCCACTCAAATCATGCTTAAAAGTTACTGTTTTGATGGCCCTAAAACAGCCCCAAAAATCCATTTGTTTCAAACAATTTTTCAAAGCTTCACACATAGAAATCTTTATAGCTTTAAAGTTCTAACCAAAACCAACTTCTTAAACACTTTAATCACTTTGAAAACAATTTAAAACATCCCCTAAACCATGCTTAGGATCCACGGTTCCAGCCCCTACAAAATCCCCAAATTATTTTCACAAAACTTGTTAAACATGCATATTGACTAGTTTCCAAACTAATCAAGTATAAACCATCAAAGAACTAACTTTAAATCAACAAAATCAAACCAAAACAACCTTGAACAGCCCCTAATTTCGTTCAGCCCCAAAACCTAGGGTTTCCCAAATTTCAATTACCAAAACAAGCTTAATCATTGAAGGAAACAAAGGGCTAAAAGACTAGTCATGCATATCTAGCTAAATCTAACAGCTTTTAGCAAAAACAACTCCTAAAACCAACCAAACCCATTCATGAGACTCAAGAGAGGAAAAGGAATGGATATGAAGCTTACCAAACAAGGAGATGATGGTTAATCAAGGGTTAGGAAGAATGGATGGAAGATTGAAGCTTAAACAACAAATTCCTTCAAGAATCAAAACCAAAATTGTGAGAAACAACTCTTGGACCATGAAAGCTCATCCATGGCAGCCATGGAGAAGGGAAAAGGAATTAGAAATCTTACCCACAAGGATGGTGGTGATCGAATCAAGGAGGAAGAAGAAAGGAACATGTTTTCCTACTAAATCTCTAATCTTTCTTCAAGAACACCACTTTCTCTCTCAAGAAATTTTCTCTCCAAGCTTTCTACAATGGAGGAATGAAATGAATCTGGTCTTGGCTGTGTGGGAGAGCCACGAAATTGGAGGGATAAGGATGGAAATAAATTGTTCATTTAGTTCCAACTTAACCAATTAGTTACTAACTAACTAAGTTAACTACCTACAAATTACTAATTAACCAATCATAATAAAACACATGTCATGGAAGGTTCTAAAGGTCCATATTCAGCTCCCCTAGCACATGTGCAGCTGCCATACATCCCCCTTGGCCACAGGTTTCGTTTCGTCACGTTTTCGCGCGTTCTCGCTCAACCGGGTGCGCGGCGTTTTGCGTATACTAGGGTTTTAATAATAAAAACTCCAAAAATATTTCTAATTATAACCCCACACCCAAAAAGTACAAATGTTCCTCGCGGCATGAGAAATGTTCTCACATTTCTCGTTTTCTCAAAATGCGAACCAAAACGTCGCAATTAGGCAGTCTCTAGCCATAGAAAATACACTAAATATTTTCTGATACCCAAAAATTATAGAAAAATTACAATAAATCCTAAATATTGGAAAATCCTAAGATCTCAAATTTTATAAAATTTGGATCACGTTTGAGCATGTTTCAGTTAGAAACACACACAATAGTTTACTACTACAGAATTGAATTCGCGGTAGTAATAAAAACTGTAAATTAGTGAGGATCACTAATTTCAATTTCTTTTATCATATGGATATTACTCAATCAATAAAATTATCAAACAAAATCTTCAAAAAATAATAGTCATATTAAATATGACATAAAACAGACCATTTAACGATTATCTATAAGTCGAAAATTCAAACTATGACTTGAAAACATTTATTAAATCTTGAAAATTATTTCTCTTTGAATAAAATAATTTTCCTCAATCGAATAGCAATTTTTCACATTTTCCAGGATTAATTCATATTAAAAACAGTATACGTCTACACTGTCTGTTAATCTGAATTAATTACTAAAACAGTTAATTTGTTTAGAATAAATCGTTGTAGTTTTTCGTACTTTTAACAAACCATTGAGGTCATGACTCTCTACGATTTATTTTCAAGTAGTTGGAACTACAAAATAATTTTCATAAAATTTGGGATGTTACAATACTTCTCTAAAATCTTCTGTGAAAGATCTCCCAACAAATCCCCTGATACTTAGCCCATTCTTGAATTGTCCTTTCCAAGGTGGAGTTAGCAGGTCCAAACGTACGGTCTCTGCGAGGTGGCATTAGATTCCTACAAGGTCTAAAAACCTATCCGAATCTCACACGTAAATGATGTGTTAACACACATTGCTTCAATCAAGAAACAATCCAACCAATTTTAAGCAAAACTGCTTCACTCAACGAACAATAACAACAATAGTACGACTATCTACCCAACAAAACAGGACTCGACACAGTGACCAGCTTGATGATTCAATACACAGTCCGGTTAGAACCGAACCGCTCTGATACCACCTTTGTAACGACCCGTTTCCAGATCGCTACGAAACCAAAAGAAGCCTATATGCGACGTGTTTTAAAAACGGTACTCTTGTGCCCTTTAGAAAAATGCGGATATATTTTTATTTTAAAACAATGGTGCCAGTAAAGCACACACAGAGTACTTACAGCGTTTCGAAACATGGTGCAACTAGGACACAAGACTCTAAAGCTGATAAAGCATACTTGCATAAATACATAAGTCATATATATATATATACAGTATGTGAAAAATAACAGAGTAGAAAATGTACAAAGAAATACACCTATGGTATGAAGACCCTCGAGAGAGAAATCATACCTGGGTACTCTACAGACACCCACGCAGGGGGCTGCTCCAAAAGTGAAAACCACCAGTCTACCCTGTAACAGCAAAACATCACCCAGCCCAACTGGTCACCAACTCACTATACACAAAAGACATACTACAGTCATCCACAAAAGAAACACAACAACAGTCAGAAAGCACAGCATCTACAAACTACTGCCCAGATCCTCCGATGGATCCTCCTCCTCCTCGTCCTCCATCGGATCCTCGCCCGTCAAATCGATGAAGGGTGCCGCAGCTGGAATATCCTCGGGCACGTCACTCGTCACATACTCTCCCACTGCCACATCGTCATCAGTCCGTGCGCCTAAGCAATCTGCCTCCCCACATATCGAACAAACAGGGGGGCGCTCCACTGGTGGGGTGGGAACTCAGTCCACAAGAGGGGAACTCGGAATAGCAGCCATCCTCGCCGAATCACGCTCTTACGAGCGGTCCATCTCACCCGTGGTCCTCGACCACGTCCGCGGGATAAAAGCCTGGGAATCGTCGCTCTAGGGATGTCAGCCAATCCCTCGGGAGATGAGGAAGAGTCTGGCATAGCCTCCTCTCCCTGAGAAGCCCTCCAAGCCTCGATGATCTGCGTCGTCCTAATCGGGAAGCTCACGGTACGTCTAGTCGCCTCCCGCCTCACAACCATACCATCCTCTCTAAAGGTCTGCACAACATCCCCCGTGTAGACCACGCGGCGGGCGATAGGATCAAACTCCATAGCTGTAGGTAGCTCAATGTCGGGAAAGACGAAGATAATCTCTGATGAAGTCCGCATCTCGGGTATCGAAATACTCTTCTCCATCACCTGGGTAGCCATCATGAATCGAAGGTACCACGGGAAAGGGTCAACTTCTTAACAAATCAAATATAACAATTTCACAAAATAATAATCAACCACAAACGCAATTCTTAAGACATAATGCAAGACTCACTCACGACTCATTTTCTCTCAACTCGACAATTTTTTCGGAACGCAGACGCCGATCCTTCAACTGACATACCAGCCGTAGCCTTGGGATCCTCGCTCTCCCTAGGTATGCAGTCCCGGTTCCTTAACGCTGCGACGCCTAGCTAATCCACCATGAACAAAGGGGACCTAGCACCCTCAGTTGTCCGGCTCACAGCTCAAAAACGTCTTGACGACTCGATAATGCTCTCAGACTCGATGAACAATTCGCCGCATACGATATTCAAAGAGTTATACGCAAGATTATTCGACCGCATATCAAATAATAAGAGCATGCTTAATATGAAGAAACACAATTCAACAATTTAAGCAATAAAAGCAGTTTGCAAGAAGAAACGCAATTCAACAATACAAACAGCATAAGCAATTCAACAAGCAATACGCAATTCGCAGCATATATTCAATCTCAGATTAAATAATGCATAACTCAATCATATCACAACATTACATGCTTGACACGTAAATCAAGGAATCCATCCCTCTGCAACTCGATGGAGTTGACAGAGAGGTACACAAATGTGGGGGGTTGGGTTCAAGAGACCAACCACAAAATTTTCACCCATGAATGACTCGAAATGTTCGACCGCACGACAACAATAAACGAAGGGGTTCGAAGACCCTAACTTCGAACTCGTAGAGTTCTCAGACTTCTTCGTATTTAAATAAGCATTTAAATAGTAAAGCAAAAATTTAAGCATCTCTAAAAATTGTCCTTACACAGGGACATAAAATAAAATCCTAGAATGTCTAGAAGTGCCCTTACCGAACTCCAAGCTACGCGTCCACGTGCTTCTCAATTTCCACGTCGCACGAACTCGGAATCTACGAGTCCTAATACCACAGTGAAACTTAGCACAATTCTTAAAGGCTTAATTCTAACACTTAGGCTCTCAAAACCTAACCCTTTTTCCAACCAAACTCATTCAAGCATTTAAATTATTAGCTACTTGAAAAGAATAAGACCTTTGAAAATAAAAAGTTTTCTTGCATTTTAAGTAACACCAAACCATTTCCATAAGTTTTCAAAACCTTAACACATATTCATTTAGAGCACTATCTTACTTCTTGAAACTTTAAGCATAAGCATAGAAATTAATCATTTTTCATAAAATTTCTAAGGCATAAAACCTATCACATACAAGTATTAAATCTAAGTCCACAAAATAGTTTTTCCTTCCAAAACCTCCTCTTAGGCTCTCGGCCATCTCCCTTTTTCCTAAAAAAAAATTTGCAAAACCTTTCCTTTTAAATGTGACAAACCATTTCCAAATCATTTTCAAGTCCCATTTTCATACTTCAAGCATAATCTAGAATACTTTCCAAAAACAAGAGTTTTTAAGGATTCTATCAAACAACCATATCTAAACCCTTTTTCCTTTCAAAGACAAATTATTTTCATAAATGAATATGTGCTGCAGATGATTGTTAGTATCTTTGGTGCCAACATAGTTGGGATGAGAGATATTATTGTGATGCTTTTGCACGCCAGCTGGATTTTAGTCATTCTTTGTCGTACTGTCTTTCCTCATGGGTTTTGGTTTTGTCCCCCCATGTTTACTTGTTTTCATTTTTATTTTTTATTAATAAAATTTAGGGGAGGGTACTCTTTTTCCTTCTTGGTGTTTTTTCCCTAAGGAGGGTTTTGCATCAGAAGGTTTTAACGAGGCCCTCTTCCTTTCTTTTGCTTAAAAAAAAAAAGACAAATTATTTTCAATTTCCTATTTAACACATATTGAATCATGTCATCATCATGTTAGCAATTTAAAGAACCACTTGGTCAATCCTACATACTATTCTAATCCTTCAAAAAACCAAATTTTGCATAAGACATAAACTACAATCATGCTAACTCATGCATATCTATCTTACTAGCCTTAAGCTATTCTAACCATGTTATCTAACACTTAAGCACATAATTTAACATCAAGCCCTCATTGTAAAACAATATTCTAAGACAAGTCCTTCCAAATCAATTTTCATTTCAAAGTAAATTTTCAAAACCAGTGAGGAGTTACAAAATAATTTTCCCCTTTTAATTCCCTCTTTCACAAAAGAAATTTGCAACTATTTCAACTCTTATTCAAACACTCTTAATCACATTCAAAGCAAAGCTAGAAATTTAGAACAAACCAATCATACTTCTCATGTCAACTTAGTCCCTCCATAGTCAATTGTTTTACAAAACATAAACTACACCTATACTTATTCATGCAACTCTATCTCAAAACCTTGAAATTAACTAAAACATTTTAAGTAAACACTTGAACACAAGGTTATACATCACAACCCAATTTTTTCTATAGTTTTCAAGAATAGGTAAAACCTTAAAATAACAATTTATTCATGCTCACTAAAAACTCTAACTCTAATATGCATCACACAACTTCCAAAATCAATTAAATCACCCCAACAATTTAATTAGACAATTCAAGGCAATGACCCACAACTAGAACCCACATTTTCTCTAGTTCAAGAATGAACATAAACCCAAAAATAATAAACTAAGCATGCTCATTACAATTTTTAACCCAATCAAGCATCATATAACTACAATTAACACAACAAATCACTAATTGTTTGATTCAAAGAGAATCACATCATTTTCCCCCTTTCTAACACTTAGGGTTTTCACCCTAAAGCTTAATGAGAGGGTTTGAGGATGTCTCATCTTCTCTTGCACAAATCAAACCAACAAACAACACATAGACATCAATTAATTAAAACTAGGAAAGCAAAATCAATTAATCAAACAAAAAGGGGTGTGGGGCGCTGTTCAAGGGGCTGTTTTGGGGCCAAAAAATTGATTTTCTCATACTCAAATAGTTAGGATACATAGATAATGAAGTATGGAAGAAAACCTAATAAGAAACAAGGTTTGAAAGCAAGAAAATCAACTACACAAAGGGGAGGGAATTTGCGATCCAAAACAGAAAAATGGAGGAAGGAAAAACTTATTTTCCATACCTTAGATGATGATGAAGATGAGGAACTAGATAGAGGAGAAAATTTGGAGCAACTTTGATGAAGGAAGTTAACCCAAAAACTCAAAGGATTGGAAGCTATGAGCTATGGAAGCTTGGAACCCATTTTTGCTCAAGAGAAAGAAAGAAAAAGATGAAGATGAAGATGAAGGGAGAAGGTGGGGGAATGGCATGAATGATGCTGAAAATGGGGGGTGGTTCACCTTATATCCACATAAATAAATTAACACATTATGATAAAAATGTAAAATAAGTAAAGTAAATTTTTTTTGAAATAAATCACACATTACATGACACCTATTACCTAACCACATCATCTAGTCTTACCCACCTAATCTCACCTCTCTCATGGTTACCCACTAATTCTAGAGTCTAGGGGTTGTTTAAAACACGACGACGAAATACCGCGTTATCGAGTAAACTCGAAAATTAATTTAACGAGAAATTAATTCATCGCGTGAAAATATTTAATTATAAATAATAAAATTCATGTCAAATATTCAAAAATAGTCTCAACAAGTTACGATTCGATTTTCATCGAAATCGGAGTTCATTTATAATTTTATCTGCGGCGAAACCGCCTGGCGATTCGAAACGCGTCAAAACTTCGTTAGAATTTTTCGACGATTTTCAAACCGTGGATTAATATAAAATATTAATTCTCAAATTTAATTTGATCTTGATTTAATTAATACACTTTCTTAGAGAACAAGAAATTGCTTTATTATAGCGTAAATACGACAGAAACACACTAAATAACGTTAACTAACGTATCGTAAAAATACGCGTGTTACAACTATGTTCGTATCAAGCAGTCTTTGGAGGATGCCTTTAAATTCCTCACATTCTTCATTAGACAAAAAATCTTCATCATAGGTCCTGCTGGCATCTGTTCTTTCTATCAGACCAGCCTTGCAAAGCTCGATGAACACTTTTCTTATTGGGGTTTTTATCTCAGCAACATCCTTTATTATTCTTCCTTCGTGCTCATCGTCTATCATATTTACTGATGCATTCCCGTGGTTAGGTAATGGGTTATTCCCCACATTGGGATTGTTCTCTTGGAAACTCAACCACTTGGCATTTATCAGATCTTGAACTTTAAACTTCATAGCCCGACATTCTTCTATAGAGTGACCAGCTGCCCCAGCGTGGTATTCACAGGTGGCGTCCGGGTTATACCATTTTGGGTAAGGTGGTTCCATAGGCTTTTGCGGGCAAGGGACTACCAATGAGTTTTTGAGTAAATGCTGATAGAGATCTTTGTAAGTCATGGGGATTGGATCAAACTGGGTCGGCTTTCTCCCTTGAGAGTTGTGAGCTATTGGTTGATTGGGGTTCTGACTTCCTTGACTATCAGAAGCAAAGGGTGTCATTTGAATACGAGACTTAGGCGTGATAGTTGTCGCAACGTATAGAGGGGCATTACTCATCGCGTTAGTCTCTCCTTCTTTCTTTCTCTTAACGAAGGGCTTCTGAGTGTTGGATGATGAAGTATTGTTATGGATCTTCCCACTTTGCATCCCCATTTCCACGCGCTCCCCTATGACAATCAAGTCAGAGAAGCTCGAGAACATACTTCCAATCATCATATCATAAAAGGGGGATTAGAGCGTGTCAATGAACATGTCAATCATTTCTTTGTCCGACAAGGGTGGCTCCACCTGAGCAGCCATGCTTCTCCATCTCTGAGTGTAACGCCCGTACTTCCATAATAATTGAAGTAAGACAATTTACATTAAAGCACAGGAATTACACAAAATAATTTAAACTTGAATTGTAAAATTACAAGTCCAAACACAAACTATGCCATAAGTCTAATAAATAAAGTTTACAACTTCATCCAAGTCCAAGGCTTGGGAGATTACAAAATACAATGTCAATTTTTGCCTCAACAACAAAAGAGACAAGTACAATGCACATCTAATATAAACTAGAGGTTTAAAACTCCTAGAATCATTATCTCTCCTTAGCCAGTACCGCTTATACGAAATAGAAGAGAAAAGGGGTGAGATTAAAATAATCTCGATGAGTCGATCCTCGACCCCTCACAGGACACTTGCCAAAATCATAATAACATTAATATCCGAATATTATCGTGAAGCGACTAAACATACAACTAGGATTACTCGTAACAGTAGGGTCTTATCGTTTGGTAACAGTGGTATACCGCTCCGCTACACTAAGGTAAGCAATGGAACTTATCGTTACCTCACGGTGGAACACCGCTCTGTACTTACAATCCTCGAATAGCAGTAGGGACTTATCGTTTGGTAACAGTGGTACACCGCTCTACCACACTAAGGTAAACAGTCGGGACTTATCGTTACCTTATAGTGGTACACCGCACCGCACTACGTTTATCTCATTAGAACCACTACGAATCAAACAGTTCTAATTTTTTTCTCTAAGCTTTCAGACAATAAATGCAATAATAACTTATCTAAGGGTATCTTAGGATATCCCATTTATCTTATATGTGTTAGAACTCTCAACTTGAGTATTCATGGCCTTAAAGGCCCATAAAATCCTAAGGTACACATTTCTGGTAAAACTGGCGCATCACGCGCGCCAAAGAACGCGTCGTGCATATTTCACAACTTCCGGTATAGGGATTATCTTGAAATAATTCTTGTGCCATTGAAAACTAGACACATTTCTCTTCAATTTGGACATATAGTTCTCTAATTTTCATTAAGTATTGAAGGAGAAACATAGGTTCCAAATTGGGGGAAAGTTAATGTTCAACTTTCTAAACCTAGTAGCTTGTTGCTTAAAACTGCACTAATTGGGTGGGTATTTTGTAAAATAAAAATTATATTTAGAAACTAGACATCCTAAGATTTCCAACGAGTGGTCATTTGCCCAATTCCGACTTCGTTTGATATTTTAATAAAATCCTCGAAGTTGACCTTCTGCAGAATGCGCGCTGTGCGCGCCCGGGTGCGTGTCGCGCGCATTTCTGCGCTGCAGATGCTGTTTCTGTGTGCGTTGCGCGCATTTGTACAGCGTGTCACGCGCATTTCTCCATTTTGGCTCTGTTTTGATGCGCGTCGCGCGCACCTATGAGGCGCGCCACGCGCAATCCTGCAGAATTATGCAGAAACGTGTTTTCTGCATAGTTTCAACTTCCAACTCATTTTTTCTTCAATCCAAACCAATTTCAAACCACATTGGTACTCAAAATCAAGCATATGACTGCTATACAAGATTAAGAGCAACATAAGACATATAAAAACACAATCCATCATGCTTCAACATGTCACAAAACATTAATGCATCAACTTAAGCACATTCATTCCTACCCAAACCCATTCATGCATTTCAACCATTTCCAATTCAGAAATCAAGAAAATACACAAGTGAGATCAAAAGAAAAGACCCTAAGTGGTGGGTCTTATGGGTTGCCCAACCTCTAAGTGAGAAGAACTCACCACAAACCAAGATTTTGGAGCTATCAAAAATGGAGCTTTGATCTCCTTCCTCCTCTTCTCTTCTTCAATTTCGAGCTCCCCTTTGCTCAGCCGAGGGCAACTTGATTCTTCTCCCAAATGCTAAGAACTCAACTCAATTCATCTTCTTAGAGCAAGATTTTGAAGAATCACTCAACTTCCACTCTTTTCCCCCAAAACCCTAACTCCTTCTTCTTCCTTTTTCCTTCTACTCTTTTTCTGAAAAATGTCAAATGAGAGGGAGACAGAGGGAGTTGAAAGGCGTGAGGGGTAAGAGGGAAAGAGAGAAAAAAATGAGTTGGACTTTGGTACCCTTTCATTTTATTCAAATTCTCATTGTGCCACTACTATGCACACCCCTTATATTTATAAATACCACCCCATCTAATTACTCAACTTTTAATTCAAAACATATAAATGCCTAAATTAATAAACTCAAATAATTAAATTAGCCGGGGTGTTACATTATTACCCAACTTTTAAAAGTTTTTGTCCTCAAAAACTAGACAAATACTTACCTATTGAAATAGATACGGGTACTGATCTTGCATCTCTGCTTCGATCTCCTAAGTAGCCTCCTCAGGAGTGGATCCCTCCCAGATAACCTTCACCAAGGGAACGTTCTTGTTCCTCACAGTCTTGACACTGTGATCCACCACTCGCACCGGCATCGGCTGATATGTCAAATCTGATCTAAGGTGTACCGACTCATGACACAAAGAGATAGTGATGTGATTAACCTACCAAAAATGTTAAAGTTTAGTTCTATTTATGGTAAGAGTTAGTAAAGTCTTTGTGCTAGCTTGCACCCATGGATTTGGCCAAGATTTCCTCCTCCTTTTCAGCTCATCATGGTCGAAATTATGCAGCTGATTTGAAGGAGAATTCCACTCCTAAATCATTCACCAAAATCTTGATTTCATGCATGATGATTTCCTATCTTTTCCTAGCTTTTCCCTCTCATCTCCTAAGATCACTTCAACACCAAATCTCCTCCTTTTTTTAACATCAAATCTCCTCTTTTGCTGGCTGGAAATCAGCTCCTTTAAGTGATCAAATCCATCACTTTTCTTGTGTCATTTACTAAGCACAAAATGAGGAACTCAAGGGTAATAACCATGAAATCTTTTGACTAGTCTTTAACCACTTGAGCAAGTAAAAATTCTGCCCATTCTTACTTCAATTTGGTGAGCCCTCAAGGCCTATATAAGGCCAACAATTTCAGCTCATTCACTTCATTAAGTTGAGAAAAAAATAGTGAAAGAAGTGAGGTAGTTGGAGAGAGTATTGAAGTTGTTTTGTTCAAAAAAAAATTTTGCACTAGCATTCTTTTTTTCCAAGCTCGACCAGCAGCTCCCTTGGGTGAGAAATACCATTCTTCTTCCTTCTTAAGCTCACTTTATATCACTAGTAGTTGGCCATGAACCCTACTTAAGTTCTTCCAAAGCAAAAGAAAGATTTTATACTATTTGTATTGCCATTTTCCTTCCATAGTTCTAGTTACTTAAGCATGTGTTTTCTTTTCATTTTAAGCTTGATGAGAAGCCAAGAACATAGATGGATACATATATATATGTGTCATGAATGGTCTATGTAAAGGCTTGAGAGCATTTCTTGAAGTTGTGACTTAGGTTTTGTAGTTCAAAAAACTAACATATTGGTTAATATTACTATCAAAGTTTTGTAAATGAGTTAATAAAATTGTGAACCTTGGAGAAAAGAACTCTACTACATCATTTGTAATATAGTAATAAAAAGGTTTTTGAAACAACAAAATATTTTCTTGTTGCTTCTTGTTGACCGCCCCTTTCTCCATTTTGGGGGAAAGAATCAAAAATTTCCTCCTTACCTTCTTGAATACCATGAGTAGAGAAAAATATGTATATTTTAAAACTCCATTGTTTGGGCTATGATCTAAAAGAGAGCCTCACTTTGAATGGGTGAAACATCTACTTGATGAAAGGATGTAACCCATGACAAGTTTCTTACTACTTTCATTCTCTTATCATAATTTGTTGATAAAGGGAATGGATATTTAAAATAAGAAAGAATTATCTAGGCATTTTATGGCCTTGAGGCCGTGAACTCCACTTGGAGAAGGATACAAATTCTTCATTTGATTCCTTGTTTTCTTGATAATAAAGAATAAAGTTTTTTTTATATAGTTAAGTGATCCTACACTTTTTTTTGAGAAACAAACTCTCCTTGCCCTTTCCTTGTAGAACCGTGGCCATAGGGTAGGGATTAGGACACTAGGTTGGGTTTCTAACTTAGCTAAATAACTTGATTGGTTGAAAGCGTTAGAAAGTAAACTTGTAGAGCAAAATCGTGCGTTGGAAGGAAAGCGTCTACGGTAAGGGAAACTCTTAGATATCGTTAAGGATTACACTTTATATGCTTGTATTTTACATGCTTATGTTTCATATGCTTTCTATGCTTGTATTTTACATGCTTATGTTCCATATGCTTATGTGTAAGAACATCTTAATGTGTGTATATTAGTAATATGTGAATGCATAAATTAAGTATGTGACAATATGATGAACAATGTGATGGAATGATTTTCTCGAATGATGTCTTGTGATTATGATTATTGTGTTGTGATCATTTACTATATTTGAGAATATATTGTTAAATGACTGTGATAATTTGGCGAAGTGCCGAGAGCACGTGAGTTGGATTACCGTCGCATCAACGTCAAATAAATCTTGGATTTTGAAATAAAAACTAAGAGGCATTTTATTAAAATCAAAGAGACACTTAAAAATAGATCTTTCTAAAACCCTAATTAGTAATGGACTAACCACCTTTTCATTAAAAAGAATTAAGCGAGAGTTAGAATAATTAAATTAATTATTTTGAACTATTAGTGGATTTCCAACATAAATCATTTAATAACTAGTAGGAGATTTTCTAAAGAAAAGAGACTTAGGACTATAAAGGGAGATCTTGGGCCGAAAATATGGGGTTCTAATTAAGGGAGTTAGTAAAAGAATAGATGATCACGGAAACTCCGTGAGAGTGATCCCGTCGAGGTAAACTAACTATGATGATAGAGTTGCTTGTTCATGTATACATCGATGCCAGAAGTGAGGTGTCGTAGAGTCGCCCAGACCTAGGTGCGAACACGTACCGCCAGTCAAGCGGAACAACGGGCGTTGTGTCATCAGGAGGATTGCTCTGGGCACAAATCCCTGCGGGGAATAGCGTTTGAGAAAGCCTGGTTGCGGACTCCAGAGCTCCTAAGGCCCTTGCGAGGGTGATATTCCGGAATCATGTGCATTGGCATATAGACTGACAAATAGGGATTTGTGGTGCATCTTATTTTGTGGACTATTCGTTATGATACTGTGTTATGCTTGCCTATTCGTATATGTTGTCATTATTTATGTCTTGTTAAGAAGTTGACCCTTGCCCGTGGTTATTTCAATTAATGAATGTAACCCAGACGATGACGACGATTGAGTTGACCCCGCTAGTCATGTCGTCCATGACGACATTTGAGTTCCCGGACTCGGGAGCCCCGTTCGCCTGGGAGGTTGACCACGCCAGGCCAGGTGGCGTACGAGGAACGTGGTCGAGACGACGCATACCGACGGACCAGGCTACACACATAGGGATCACGTGTCGAGTGATGCGGTTTACGGTGCCCTTCGCGCGCATAGTTTGCCGGATAGACGCACATCCTGATGGAGACACATCAGCTTCAGAGGGCATGTCCGAGATTCCACGCCGGACCACTTTTCGCAGCGAGCCTCGAGCTACGGATTCAGCGTTACGCGCTACTCCCCTTAGATTTGTACGTCGCATGCGACCCAGGAGGATGGACGTCGGAGCACCCTCTTCTCACGGCACTGTAGACCCGTCGGGTTCCCCTGCTAGATCCGTATCACCCGTAGAGTATACTCCCTCGTCTCCGATTCCTATCCCTGAGACTACTCCCTCGGCGGATCCTTCTGTATGCCCTCTTTGTGGCCAGGTAGGGTGTGGATCTGGAGGTTGGATCATAGATTCATCTGACGAGGAGGATAGTACTAGGGATGCACCTCTCGATATCCCTACTATCGACGCCATTGGTGATGACGACATCATTACGCCCGTGGTAGACGATATGGAGGAGGATTCGATGGTGGAGGATGAGGAGGAGGAGGAGGGCCTCTATGAGTGGCAGGCACCGCCCTTAATAGTTCATTTTGAGGCGGACCGAGATCACACAGCCGCCCCTGCTGCTTGAGTTAGCGTGTTGATCAGCTTAGTGTTTCTTATGTCGGAGTTTGTCTGTTGTATTTTGGGATTATGTCTGTACTTGTAGTAGTTTAGTAGTCGAGTGAGGCTCTACTTTTGGAGCAGCCCTCTGCGTAGGAGTCTTCCGGGAGTACTTCAGAGGTATGTGTATTTCTTATAGGAAATTCATACGTCAGATGTATTCCTATTTTGATGTTGTATTTTGTAAAACCTTGAAGGATGTATTGCCTCAGGATTTTATATATGTATTCCAGACGTATTTCCTTTTATTCTCTTTGTATGCTATGTTCTGTCAACGCTGTATTTACTCTGTCATGTTATTTGTGAAAGGGTTTTATAAAAAAAAAATTTAACCATGATTTCTATCGAACAGTTTCATACTTGGTGGTTTTTGTTTCGTAAGTAGCACCTGGATTTCGGGGTGTTACATTGGGGTATCAGAGCAGTTCGGCTTCACCGGACTGTGAGTTAGGTAGCCTAAGCTGATCAAGGTCGTCGGGTTGTTGTCTACTTTTGAGCTGTGTCTGAATTGTACTTGTTTGCTGAGTGAAGCATATATGCTTATAATTGCTTGAATTGTTTCTTAATTGAAGCAATGTGTGCCAACACACCTATTTGTTGTGGGTTACGACCGGTTTTAAACCTTATAGGAACCCGATGCCTCCAAGACGCGAAGTCCCTGCTGAAGGAATGAACAACCCGGAGATGGCACAGATGGCTCAAGCCATGGCCGAGATGGCGACTACTGTTGCTCAGCAAACTGCTGCCAAGAATCAACAGGATTTACACAAACAAGAGAGGGAAGCACGAGCTGTTGAATCAAGGGGATTGGTTGACTTCAGCCGACATGACCCCCCAAAGTTTTGTGGAGAAGTCGATTCGGAGAAGGCATACCTATGGCTGCAGGAAGTAGAGAAGATCTTTGAGGTAATACGTAGCCCGGTGGACGTAAAGGTGAACTATACGACTTATCTGCTCCTGGGGGACGCAGAGTACTGGTGGAGGAGCACAAGACTGATGATGGAGGCAAATCATCAGGCAATTACCTGGGAGGCTTTTCGGGACAAATTCCTGGATAAGTATTTCCCAATTAGCGCAAGGACCAAACTTGGAGACGAATTTCTGAAGGTACGACAAGGCAATATGACGGTCGGTGAGTACGCTGCAAAGTTCGAGTCACTGTCTCGATATTTCCTCTTCTTTCGACAAACTGTGGATGAAGGATATGTGTCATCGATTCATGGAGGGACTCCGTTATGACATCCAAGATTCAGTGCTACCACTGGGAATCCGACAATTTCAGCCACTGGTCGAGAAGTGCAGAGAAGTGGAGACCATGAAGAACCAAAGACTCAATCGGGGAGGCAACAACTCTGGGGGACCAATCGCACGAGCGACCCGTAACCAAAGGGGAAAACAACGGCCAGAAGAAGCTGTACAATAGGCCACAGGGACATAACAAGGGTCAGTATCGTCGAATGTCTGAGAACTCAGGAGGGGGGAGTCAGTCTCGGGGTGCAGTGCGTTGCTACCGCTGTGGAAAGTCAGGACATTTCGCCAACCAGTGCCCCACCAAGGATGACCTATGCTTCAACTGCAAGAAGCCGGGTCATTTTGCCAAAGACTGCAAGGCGCCTAAGGCAGAACCATCAGTGAATGCCGCAAAAACCAACCGCCCAACTGCAAGGGGACGAATCTTCTGCATGAACGGAGAGGAAGCAGAGCAATCTGATGAGCTGATTCAAGGGGGCTGCGAGATCGCTGGTAACCTTCTATCCGTACTCTTTGATTCCGGTGCAACCCATTCATTCATTGCCATGAATTGTGTGAACCGCTTGAAATTATCTGTGACTGCATTGCCATTTGACTTAGTAGTTACTACTCCGGCTGCTAAGACATTAACCACTAACACCGCATGTCTTCATTGTCCGGTGGTCATTCAGAGTAGGAAGTTCTTTGCAAGTTTGATATCTCTGCCTTTGAAACATCTTGAAATTATTCTCGGGATGGATTGGTTGTCACACCACCATGTCCTTTTGGACTGTGCCCATAAGACCGTGATTTTTCCCGACCCTGGAGTTTCTAAGTACTTATCTGCCAATTCCGTCAAAGTTTCCTTGAAAGAGGGGACTCAGGAACACATATCGCTCGCTAGCTTAGAAGTCACTCAGGAAATAGATTTGAAAGATGTGACCGTGGTGAGAGATTTTCCGGATGTTTTCCCTGACGACATACTAGGTTTACCGCCAGTAAGAGACATCTAATTCTCCATCGATTTACTACCTGGAAAGGGCCCGATTTCAATAGCACCCTATCGGATGTCCCCATCTGAATTGACAGAGCTGAAGGAGCAACTAGAAGACTTGATGTCCAAACAGTTCATCAGACCCAGCGTCTCGCCGTGGGGAGCTCCAGTGCTATTAGTAAAGAAGAAGGACGGACGGTCAAGACTTTGTGTGGATTATCGGCAACTCAACAAGGTTACCATCAAGAACCGATACCCCTTACCGCGTATTGACGATTTGATGGATCAACTTAGAGGATCCGTAGTCTTTTCGAAGATCGATCTAAAGTCCGGGTACCATCAGATACGTGTGAAGACCGAAGATATTCAGAAGACCGCGTTCAGAACTCGATATGGTGATTACAAGTATCTTGTGATGCCGTTTGGAGTAACGAATGCTCCAGCAATATTCATGGACTACATGAACAGAATCTTCCACCTGTTCCTGGATCAGTTCGTTGTGGTATTTATCGACGACATCTTGATCTACTCAAGGAGTCATGAAAAGCATGAGGAGCATCTGCGTCAAGTTTTACAGATTTTAAGAGAGAAGCAGCTTTACGCTAATCTATCGAAGTGCGAGTTTTGGCTCGAGGAAGTCAAATTCTTGGGACACGTTATCTCAAAGGACGGAATTGCCATGGACCCGACCAAGGTGGAAACAGTATTGGCATGGGAACAACCAAAGATAGCATCTGACATTAGAAGCTTTGTTGGACTAGCGGGATACTATCGGAGATTCATTGAGGGTTTCTCGAAGATCATAGCACCACTGACTCAACTTACCAGAAAGGACCAGTCGTTCGCTTGGACAGAGAAGTGTGAGAACAGTTTTCAAGCTCTTTGAAGAAGCGGCAGCGACATCACTGTGTTGGTCCCGCCACGGCCGGAAAGAACCTTACGAAGTTGGTGGGGACGCCTCTCGCCGAGGGGACTCGGATGCGTGCTGATGCAACACAAGAAAGTGGTGGCCTACGCCTCAAGACAACTAAAGACCCATGAAAGAAACTATCCCACGCATGATTTGGAACTTGCTGCCGTAGTTTTTGCACTGAAGATTTGGAGACATTATCTCTACGGGAGCACATTTACCGTGTTTAGTGACCACAAGAGCCTAAAGTATCTGTTTGATCAGAAGGAGCTCAACATGCGACAACGAAGATGGATGGAATTCCTGAAAGACT
The DNA here is from genome assembly GCA_037113605.1 of Calophaca sinica. NCBI lineage: Eukaryota > Viridiplantae > Streptophyta > Magnoliopsida > Fabales > Fabaceae > Calophaca > Calophaca sinica. Next base: position 44,781,701 of record CM073731.1, on the reverse strand, counting down.
ACGACTTTACGCTAGAGTATCATCCCGGAAAGGCAAATGTAGTGGCTGATGCCTTAAGCAGGAAAAGTATGTTGGTCTCGACAATGATGATTAAGGAGTTGGAGTTACTGGAAAGGTTTCGGGACCTACACTTGGATGTGGAACTGTCATCAGGAAGGATTAGTTTTGGGATGATCACTATTTCCAGTGGATTGTTGGATGACATTAGAGAATAGCAAGTTAATGATAGGTTGCTACAGGACAAGAGGGAATTGATCGTGCTAGGAAAGGCACCTGAATTCAAGGTTGCACCCGACAATATTCTGAGGTGCAATGGGCGTGTGTGCATACCCGATGTGACAGAACTAAAGAGGACAATCCTAGATGAGGCGCACAAGAGCAAGTTGAGCATACATCCGGGAGCAACTAAGATGTACCAGGATCTTAAGCAGAAGTTCTGGTGGCCTGGAATGAAGAAGCAGGTGGCTGAGTACGTGGCGTCATGTTTAACTTATAAGAAGGCGAAGGTGGAGCATCAACGACCTGCCGGGATGCTGCAATCGTTGGACGTACCAGAATGGAAGTGGGACAGCATTTCCATGGATTTTGTTGTGGCACTGCCCAGAACGCAGAAAAGATACGACTCAATTTGGGTAATCGTCGACAGGTTAACCAAATCCGCTCACTTCTTGCCAGTAAGGACGACGTACAATGTGGGGAAGCTGACTGAAATCTACATTGCAGAGATCGTGCGACTGCACATAATTCCCTCAAGTATCGTATCCGATCGAGATTCGAAATTCACTTCTCACTTTTGGGGAGCATTACAAGAAGCCTTGGGGACGAAGCTGAGACTTAGTTCTGCCTACCACCCTCAAACTGTCGGCCAGACCGAGAGAACAATCCGATCACCGAGGATCTACCGAGAGCTTGTGTATTGGACGATCGTGGGTGTTGGGACGACTTACTGCTGCTGATCGAGTTCACCTACAATAACAGCTATCACGCAAGCATAGGGATGGCACCGTACGAGGCCTTATATGGACGCAAGTGCCAGACGCCACTCTGCTGGTACCAAGATGGTGAGAGCGCAATCATAGGACCTGACATAGTACAGCAAACCACTGAAAAGGTGATGAAAATCCAAGAGAACATGAGGACATCTCAGAGTCGACAAAAGAGCTACGCAGACAATCATCACCGACCACTGGAATTTGAAGAAGGCGACCATGTATTCCTCCGTGTCACACCCACAACTGGAGTTGGTCGAGCGATCAAATCCAGAAAGCTTACTCCTAAATTTATCGGACCCTACCAAATTCTTCGTCGTGTGGGGCCAGATGCCTACCAAATAGCCTTATCGCCTTTCCTATCAAACATTCTTGACGTCTTTCATGTCTCGCAGTTGCGCGAAGGTACATATGATCCGTCTCTCATGTCATTGAATCGGATGTGATCCAGTTGAAGGATGACCTCTATTCGAACTACCCCCGATCAGAATCACCGACGAAAGATCAAGCGATCGAGAAACAAAGAGATTCCTTGGTTAAGGTAATCTGGAACCAGGCATCCGGAGATGCGACTTGGGAGCTTGAGGACAAGATTAGGGAACAGTATCCAGAGCTATTCTCTAACCCTTAGTTTCGAGGACGAAACTATTTTAGTGGGGGAGTATTGTAACACCGGTAGTTTTACTACGGCTTAATTATCGCTACTGTATTGTAATTCCCTGTATTACGCATTAATATGCATAATTAATATTTTGTGTGCTATTAATCAAGTGGATGAATTTAACTAAAATAAAATTATATTTGGGACTTAATATATTATATTAAGTCACGGTTCAATTTTCAGTTCAAAATTCCACCGTTTTCCGGTCGCGTTTTGAACTACCCAGGTAAGTTTTTGCCCGATTGAAAACTCTAATTCGACCCGAATATTTAAATATTTGGGAATTTGATGTTTTATAATATTTCTGATTTATTAGAATTTTTTTGGCAATTTTACTTAATTTTTTATAATAATGTATTTTCTACGCGCCGGAGACGCGAGACATGTGAAATCGAACGTGCGACGAAACTGGAAGCTGAGAGAACCTTGAGGGAGGGGCAAAAATCAGAAATAAAAAGGGATTAGATTGTGGTAGATTTTAAGTCATGACACAAAGAGATAGTGATGTGATTAACCTACCAAAAATGTTAAAGTTTAGTTCTATTTATGGTAAGAGTTAGTAAGGTCTTTGTGCTAGCTTGCACCCATGGATTTGGCCAAGATTTCCTCCTCCTTTTCAGCTCATCATGGTCGAAATTATGCAGCTGATTTGAAGGAGAATTCCACTCCTAAATCATTCACCAAAATCTTGATTTCATGCATGATGATTTCCTATCTTTTCCTAGCTTTTCCCTATCATCTCCTAAGATCACTTCAACACCAAATCTCCTCCTTTTTTTAACATCAAATCTCCTCTTTTGCTGGCTGGAAATCAGCTCCTTTAAGTGATCAAATCGATCACTTTTCTTGTGTCATTTACTAAGCACAAAATGAGGAACTCAAGGGTAATAACCATGAAATCTTTTGACTAGTCTTTAACCACTTGAGCAAGTAAAAATTCTGCCCATTCTTACTTCAATATGGCGAGCCCTCAAGGCCTATATAAAGCCAACAATTTCAGCTCATTCACTTCATTAAGTTGAGAAAAAAATAGTGGAAGAAGTGAGGTAGTTGGAGAGAGTATTGAAGTTGTTTTGTTCAAAAAAAAATTCTGCACTAGCATTCTTTTTTTCCAAGCTCGACCAGCAGCTCCCTTGGGTGAGAAATACCATTCTTCTTCCTTCTTAAGCTCACTTTATATCACTAGTAGTTGGCCATGATCCCTACTTAAGCTCTTCCGAAGCAAAAGAAAGATTTTATACTATTTGTATTGCCATTTTCCTTCCATAGATCTAGTTACTTAAGCATGTGTTTTCTTTTCATTTTAAGCTTGATGAGAAGCCAAGAACATAGATGGATACATATATATATATGTGTCATGAATGGTCTATGTAAAGGCTTGAGAGCATTTGTTGAAGTTGTGACTTAGGTTTTGTAGTTCAATAAACTAACATATTGGTTAATATTACTATCAAAGTTTTGTAAATGAGTTAATAAAATTGTTAACCTTGGAGAAAAGAACTCTACTACATCATTTGTAATATAGTAATAAAAAGGTTTTTGAAACAACAAAATATTTTCTTGTTACTTCTTGTTGACCGCCCCTTTCTCAATTTTCAGGGAAAGAATCAAAAATTTCCTCCTTACCTTCTTGAATACCATGAGTAGAAAAAAATATGTATATTTTAAAACTCCAATGTTTGGGCTATGATCTAAAAGAGAGCCTCACTTTGAATGGGTGAAACATCTACTTGATGAAAGGATGTAACCCATGACAAGTTTCTTAATACTTTCATTCTCTTATCATAATTTGTTGATAAAGGGAATGGATATTTAAAATAAGAAAGAATGATCTAGGCATTTTATGGCCTTGAGGTCGTGAGCTCCACTTGGAGAAGGATACAAATTCTTCATTTGATTCCTTATTTTCTTGATAATAAAGAATAATGTTTTTTTATATAGTTAAGTGATCCTACACTTTTTTTTGAGAAACAAACTCTCCTTGCCCTTTCCTTGTAGAACCGTGGCCATAGGGTAGGGATTAGGACACCAGGTTGGGTTTCTAACTTAGCTAAATAACTTGATTGGTTGAAGGTGTGAGAAAGTAAACTTGTAGAGCAAAATCGTGCATTGGAAGGAAAGCGTCTACGGTAAGGGCAACTCTTAGATATCGTTAAGGATTACACTTTATGTGCTTGTATTTTACATGCTTATGTTTCATATGCTTTCTATGCTTGTATTTTACATGCTTATGTTCCATATGCTTATGTGTAAGAACATCTTAAAGTGTGTATATTAGTAATATGTGAATGCATAAATTAAGTATGTGACAATATGATGAACAATGTGATGGAATGATTTTCTCGAATGATGCCTTGTGATTATGATTATTGTGTTGTGATCATTTACTATATTTGAGAATATATTGTTAAATGACTGTGATAATTTGGGGAAGTGTCGAGAGCACGTGAGTTGGGTTACCGTCGCATCAAAGTCAAATAAATCTTGGATTTTGAAATAAAAACTAAGAGGCATTTTATTAAAATCAAAGAGACACTTAAAAATAGATCTTTCTAAAACCCTAATTAGTAATGGACTAACCACCTTTTCATTAAAAAGAATTAAGCGAGAGTTAGAATAATTAAATTAATTATTTTGAACTATTAGTGGATTTCCAACATAAATCATTTCATAACTAGTAGGAGATTTTCTAAAGAAAAGAGACTTAGGACTATAAAGGGAGATCTTGAGCCGAAAATATGGGGTTCTAATTAAGGGAGTTAGTACAAGAATAGATGATCTCGGACACTCCGTGAGAGTGATCCCGTCGAGGTAAACTAACTATGATGATAGAGTTGCTTGTTCATGCATACATCGATGCCAGAAGCGAGGTGTCGTAGAGTCGCCCAGACCTAGGTGCGAACACGTACCGACAGTCAAGCGGAACAACGGGCGTTGTGTCATCAGGGGGGTTGCTCTGGGTACAAATCCCTGCGGGGAATAGCGTTTGAGAAAGCCTGGTAGCGGACTCCAGAGCTCCTAAGGCCCTTGCGAGGGTGATATTCCGGAATCATGTGCATTGGCATATAGACTGACAAATAGGGGTTTGTTGTGCATCTTATTTTGTGGACTATTCGTTATGATATTGAGTTATGCTTGCCTATTCGTATATGTTGTCATTATTTATGTCTTGTTAAGAAGTTGACCCTTGCCCGTGGTTATTTCAATTAATGAATGTAACCCAGACGATGACGATGATTGAGTTGACCCCGCTAGTCATGTCGTCCATGACGACATTTGAGTTCCCAGACTCGGGAGCCCCGTTCGCCTGGGAGGTTGACCACGCCTCAGGCCAGGTGACGTACATAGGGAACGTGGTCGAGACGACGCATACCGACGGATAGGCTACACACATAGGGATCACGCGCCGAGTGATGCGGTTTCTGGTGCCCTTCGCACGCATAGTAGCTGCTTGGATAGACGCACACCCTGATGGAGACACATCAGCTTCAGAGGGCATGTCCGAGATTCCACGCCGGACCACTTTTCGCAGCGAGCCTCGAGCTACGGATTCAGCGTTACGCGCTACTCCCCTTAGATTTGTACAGCACATGCGACCCAGGAGGATGGACGTCGGAGCACCCTCTTCTCACGGCGTTGTAGACCCGTCGGGTTCCCCTGCTAGATCCGTATCACCCGTAGAGTATACTCCCTCGTCTCCGATTCCTATCCCTGAGACTACTCCCTCGGCGGATCCTTCTGTATGCCCTCGCTGTGGCCAGGTAGGGTGTGGATCTGGAGGTTGGATCATAGATTCATCTAACGAGGAGGATAGTACTAGGGATGCACCTCTCGATATCCCTACTATCGACACCATTGGTGACGACGACGTCTTTACGCCCGTGGTAGACGATATGGAGGAGGATTCGATGGTGGAGGATGAGGAGGAGGAGGAGGGCCTCTATGAGTGGCAGGCACCGCCCTTGGTAGTTCATTTTGAGGAGGACCGAGATCACACAGCCGCCCCTGCTGCTTGAGTTAGCGTGTTGATCAACTTAGTGCTTCTTATGTCGGAGTCTGTCTGTTGTATTTTGGGATTATGTCTGTACTTGTAGTAGTTTAGTAGTCGAGTGAGGCTCTACTTTTGGAGCAGCCCTCTGCGTAGGTGTCTGCCGGGAGTACCTCAGAGGTATGAGTATTTCTTATAGGAAATTCATACGTCAGATGTATTCCTATTTTGATGTTGTATTTTGTAAAACCTTGAAGGATGTATTGCCTCAGGATTTTATATATGTATTCCAGACGTATTTCCTTTTATTCTCTTTGTATGCCATGTTCCGTCAACGCTGTATTTACTCTGTCATGTTATTTGCGAAAGGGTTTTATAAAAAAAAAAAAATTAACCGTGATTTCTATCGAACAGTTTCATACTTGGTGGTTTTTGTTTCGTAAGTAGCACCTGGATTTCGGGGTGTTGCAGTCACTCTAATCCTTCAAGCATAAATATTGCACAAAACATAAACTAACTCGTATGCTAATTCATGCATAACTATTCCAAAAACCTTAAAATTACCTAAAATATTCAATTTAACCCTTTAAGACAAAATTCACAATTTTAACCCATACTTCCACTAGTTCAAGAGTAGGCCAAAAATCATGAAATCACAAGTTAAACATGCTAATCAAAGACTATAACTCAAATAATCATCAAACAACTTCTAATAGTCTTAATATCACCCAAAATATGCCATTTAACACTTGGATACATGATTATACAACATAAACCCTCTTTTTTATAACCTTTTAAAGCCTAAAAACATATCTCATGCAAGCATTATTTCCAAGTTACAAACAAAATCTTCTTTTCACACCTTATAAAGAACTCTCGGCCACACCCCCTTTTTCTATAAAAAAATTTGCAAACTTCTTTAAAATAAATGGCCATTTCAATACATGATTCACAAGGTTCAAACAACTTCATATAACAATTAATACACCTAGACAAATTTAAATTATACATCAAACTATTTTCTCAATACTTATAACCAAATGTTTCCAATTACTCCTACAAAGTTTCAAAACTCCTTTTCAAACATTTCAAAGATAAGTTTTCCCGAAAATTCTTTCCAATTCCTTGCTTCAACCCAACTTAACTATGATCATGGCAAAGATAAAAATTAGTGAATAAACACAAACCAATCCCCACATGCTTTTTAAGTCCCTCATGAACAATTTTTCATAGCTAGCTTACTAACTCTCCTACTTAAGCATATGTCGCAAGTCCAATAGCAATAAAACTAACTAAAACATGTTGTTCAAGAATTAATTGCATGATCCAACTATCAAATCCTTCATTTTTCCTACTTCAAGAATAGGTGTTCTTCATAAAAATTACCCAAACAACTTCTAATACCAAAACTATGAACACATACAATAACTACAACACTAATTAAGCTCAAAATCATCAATTAATTTCTTGATTCCCTCAAGATCACACCTTTCCCTCTTCTTACCCCTTAGGTCACACCTAGGGTTCCAAGAATTAGGAATATGATGTTCATATCCATCATTGATCACAACCAAGAAAAAATCAAACACAAAACAAGTCATAAAATCAAGAGAAGAAAGCAAAAGAACCACCACCTCTATCTCCTAGTGGGGCGTGGCCTAGGGGCTGTTCAAGGGGGGAAGAAAATGAGTTTTTCACTTACTTAGATGGTTGGGATGGAGATGATGAAGTAGAAGAAGAACTAGGAGCAAGTATGATGGAAGTTGGAAGCCAAAAACTCAAGAACATGGAAGTGGGAAGCCATGGAGCTTTGAAACTCTTTCTTTCTCTAAGAATGGAAGAAGAAGAAGTTATGGGTTTAGAGAGAGGGAGGGAGCGTAAGATGGGGCTGATTGGGGGGTTTTATTTCTTTTTTTTTTTAATAAAAAGAAAGCATAGTTAGTAGGAGTAGTTGAATAAAAGATATTTTCAAAATAGCCACACAACTAAAGACACCTAGCAACTTTATGAGATGATAAACACATCATCTAATCCTACCAATCTAATCTCACATATCTCATAATTACCCTCTAATCTAAGGTCTTAAGATTTAAAAACACGGCGACGAGAAACCGAAAAACCGATTTGTTTCTCGCCGGAAAAATCCCGAAAAATTAATTCGCGAGGAATTAATTCTTCGCGTGATAATATTATTTCATAAATAATAAAAACAACAATAATCACTCAAAAATAGTCTCAACAAGTTACGATTCGATTTTCATCGAAATCGGAGTTCATTTAGAATTTTATCTGCTTGGCGAAGCGCTCGGCGATTGAAACGCGATTTAAACTTCGTTAGAATTTTTTGACGATATTCGAACCGTGAATTAATATAAAATATTAACTCTCAAATTTAATTTGATCTTGATTTAATTAATACACTTTCTTAGAGAACAAGAAATTGCTTTATTATAGCGCTAATTAACGCATCATAAAAATACGCGTGTTACATTGAACATCCTCCTGGGGGGTGATGATAGGTATAAAATTTTGAGTATTTGTGTTAGGCGAGGTCCCATTATTTAGAGGCGCATGCCCTTGTGAGGTGTGGGCGTGCGTTTCATTTTCTCTTGGCTGACTTTCCTCTTGATCCTCTTCGGACCGCTCCGTTTCAGATGTCCTTTTTGCATGCAAGGCTTCCAACAAATCGCATAGCTTATCTATCCGCATACTCATTCGGTCGAGCTCTCCTCTCATAGCCTGTTGGTTCTGCTCTAATGCGTCCATGAGTCTGGCTTGGGATCTCGTTCTGTAAGGATGCAATTTCTTCGTGTTTATTTTTCTGGGTTATGAAGGATACTGTGAGTATGGATGAATGATTTATGCCATGGTTATGTATGCTATGTAAGATGCTCATTTATTTACTTAATTTGTTTATTTTCGTCGGCTTGTTGGAGAATCACAAAACTTTTGCAAATGTCTTATCGGTTTGCTACGTATTGCGAAAACATATTCTCTCATTAAAAGGAAATGCCATAATTCAAATTGCCCTGAAGGGCTTACAGATTTGAGAAAGAAATGGAAATTGCAAAAACACATAAAAACAAAAGAAACATGGTCTTCAACGATCTCGTCGGATCTGTCTCTCCAACTCTTCCACCAAACTCTTGCAGTACTCTAGGAAACTCATCACTTTCCTTGGTAAAGGTCGGAAACCTATTGCCAATTCTGCTTCTTCCAAGAGTTCTGGCATATCCTGGATACCTCTATTTGCAAGCCAGACTAGTTTGGAGCAACGATCCATCCAGTATCTAGTTTCCTTGTCAAACCAAGTAGTGACTTCTCGCTGGTTGTCAATCTTCCCTTGCATGTCGAGGACCTTCTCACATTCTTCCTCAAGATCTATGTGGTAACCTATGAACTTTTCTTCAGCGATTCTCCTCTCTTCCTCAAGTTGGGCTTCGTGCAATTGCACGGTATTTTTCAACTGTTGTATTGAGTTTTCAATCTGTCTTTGCAAAGCCCTGCTAGCCTCTTGAGAATCAGCTCACATTTTCCTTAAATTGCCCTTTTCACAGAGAACCAGATCTAACTCTTTTTTTATAGTCTAATTGTTGATTTGCAGCTTTTAGGCAACCCTGAGTCTGGAGCCGTCTTACTTTCTCAGCCTTGGTCTTCTTCTGGGATCCTTCCAAAGATTCGGTTTTTCTATTACATTCGTCTTGCAGGACTTCTATATCTAGATATGCCCTTTTCAAATTCTCTCGGAGAAGCTTCCTCTCCACTCCCACCTAGCTTTAACTCCTCCACTTCTTCATTTTCAGCAGGGGGTGGAGGCGGCACTTCAGGAACCAAAAATGTATTTTGGAAGGGCAGCTTGACTTGCTGAACTCTTGCTATAACCCATTGGCGGTACTTTTCATCTGCATGAGTACTCTTGCGCCCTAGTGTTCTTTTGATCGTTTTCTTCAAAGCTCGACATACCCTTGTGAACAATGCCAAATCTGAGGAGCCCCGATCATGTATAATGAAAGCGGCTAGCTCTTCTTCAGCAGGTTCACCAAGCATCAGGGCACCGAGTTGTCTCAAAGCCAGAGTAGGATTGTAGTTGATGCAGCCTATGGTCCCAATGAGGGGTACGTTGGGAATGTCTCCACATCGACAGATTACCTCCTTGATCTCCTGTTCCCTGGAATACCATATTATAGACTCTTCACTAAGACTCAATAAATAAGTAGCCCACTCGGCATTGCTCCTAGGACCAAAGGGATGCCCCCTTTTTACCAAATGATTTTTTAGCCATAAGTACAAGACAGGGACACAGCAACGAATTCGACCTCCCTTTTTCTCGTGGCGCATATGAAGCTCATAGTATAAATCTGCAAGGACAGCAGTAGTGGGATCCATACCTTGAGTTTTAAATGCTATGAAGGCGTCAATAGCTTTTTCATCCACAAAATGATCAACATGAGGAAATAGGACTACACCAAAGATAATGAGGGCTGCCACATCCATGCACTCCTTTAATTTCCCTGCATCATGAAGGTCCTTAACCTTTCCTTCCAGGAAGCTCTTGGGGAAGCCTTTGAAATCTGCTTCTACCTTCACCGCGAGTGTCAAGTCTTCTTTAGGGATGCCTAAAACATCAACAATGGTACTCATAGCTGAGGGATGCTTTGTATGGCGATACAGACCATTTTTCTTTTCTGGAAAGCCCAAGATTTTCCGATATTCTTCCAAGGTCGGCGCCATTTGGAAATTCTTGAACGTGAATCATCTTAGGGGAGGATCATAAAATTGGGCCAATGCTGTTAAGGCTCCTATTTGCACGTCTACATTCAGCAATTCCAAAATGTTCCCAAATTTCCCCACGAAGCTAATTCGATCCACTTGTATCCAATTCTCAGCTATGAAATCAACCAATGTTCTCAGATGCATCAAACGGGGGGGGGGTTCAATCTTGAATTTCAAAGTATTTCTCCTCTCTAAACCCACAACTACGCTTTCCGAAGACATTTGCATCAAAGTTTTTTTGTTTAGAAATTTTCAACAAGCCTGGTGAAATGGGGTAATTAGTGTTATGACATGCATATAAATGGGTATGATCGTGTTTTTTTTATTTCATGAATGAAAAGAAAAAGAAAAAAAGAAAAGAAAAGAAAAATAGAGAAAGAAAGCACCGTACTTATTTTATTTATGAAGGTGTAAAGAAATATACTCCTATTTTTTATAAGAAGTTTGCATCCTACGTGAAGTTAAAAAAAAACTTAGCATCTATTTTTTGGAATAATAGATTAGGTTTCTAAACAAAGGTATGTATTTTGAAAAACTATTTTTGGAAATATTATTTTTGAAATAAATTTGCAAAAATAAATAAACAAATAAAAGTGGTAGGGTAAGCTCCTTTTGTGACCGAAGCCGGTAATTCCTAAAAAGGGGTTTAGGGATTATATTAAGTGTCTTTCCATTGGGTGGATTCAAGATACTAATCTAAAAGGTTCCCAGAGCCAAGGGTCCCATTTGAAAATGTTACCACCAATAATAAGTATATTATTAAAGGATGGTTTTTTCTCAAATGGAGCCAAACTCTAAGTGAGGCCTTCATAGGAACCCACTGGCCGTACGTCCAGCAGAGCACCCATTACGCAGCCTCTCCTAACTTAAGGTTCACTCGGGCCCGGGTATAGGGCACCCACTCATAGTGTGTATAAACAAAGTGTATAAAGTGAAGTGTGTGAAGGAGCAGACTTAAAACTACCCGCTGCAAAATAAATAAAAATACAATATATATACATGTCTTCTACCCTAAGGTTTCAAATGCATAAACATACATAATATTTACAAGAAAAAAAAAACAAATGAAAGAGAATGAATCACAAACAAAAATAAAAATAGAAAAATATATTTTTTAATGCATGTTTTCTATCCTAGGATTCACGTATATAAACATATATACAAATGAACAAATAGGAATACAACCAGAAAGGGAATAATTCATTTAATAATGCAAAAAAATCATATAAACAATCATGGGGCCTAACTCTCTAAATTCCCCAACGGAGTCGCCAGCTGTGACAACCACCCTAAAAATTTCAATGGAGCCGCCACCAATATTTTATTTTCATAGGAAAACATTGAAAAACCTATTTTTTGGATATTTTTGAATTTAATGAAACAAGGAAGGAGGTCTTTGAACCAGATTTTGAGCTCAAGAGTTGGTTACGTATAGGGAAGGTTTTAGCACCCCTAAACGCCCATTTACAATGGTACCCTTTGATTATTCGTAAAGATTGTTTGCCTTAAAAAATAAATCCCTTAATCACATTTATTTATTTATTTTATTTTATAAGAAAAGGAAGAAAACCACATAATGAATGCAAATAGCATTTTTGGGTTCCTAGCTAAAGATTTTATTTGCATGCGAGATAAGAAAAAAAAAGGGTTTCCAAATGATTGTAATTACGTGGAATTGAAGTTGGAAGAGATGAGAAATGGGTCAAAAAGCCCAACTTGATTTTATGAAGTTAATAAAGCCAATCTTTAACTCCTTTTAGCCAAATGGGTCAGAAGCCCACTTTGTGTGCAAATTAACGTAGAGGCCCTAAGTCTAGAAGTAAAGAAAATGGAAAATAAAATATGATTAAATTATATTAATTTATTTATTCCCTTTTTTTATATAACAGAAATAACAAATATGAGAAAAAATCTAGAAAATAAAAACTAATCATATTGATATAAAAAAAAGATGTAGATAAAAATGGAAACTTCTCTTTTTTGCTTTTAAACCCCTCATTAATCTCCTATTCATTTATAATGATTTATGAAATAAAAAAAAACGTAAATTGCAACTAAGTTCCTGGCTTGGGTTTGGCTCCATTGGAAGACCAAACCCTAACCCTAATCTAGCTCCAGATTCGTACAACAGCAACAACAACAATCACGACAACAATCTCAACAACAACAACAATAACAATGATAACGAATAATTACAACAACAATCATGTATACCTCAGTCCAATTTATAAAACCATGACAACAGGAACAGAGAATATAAAAACGAAGAAGAAGGTGGGAACCTGGGTTTTATGGCTTCCCAGAAAATTTACAAACGAGGGTTCTCTCTGGTTTTTTTCTCTCCCCTTTTGCGTGGTCTCGAGCTTGGCTTTTATAGCCTCATGGTCCCTATCACAAAAATAAAATCAAATCAGAATAATAACAAAAATTAAAAGAAAAGAAAGGGGATAGAAACTTCCCTGATTTGTCAAATCTGCACATCTTGAATTCGAACCGAATCGTGGATAGGATTTGATTCGATTTTGTGGAAATAGAGAAGAAAAAAGGAAAGAAAAGATTGTGGGGAGGGTAGGTTACGGCCACGGCTTAGGGTTGAGGGAGTGAGGGAAAGATTAGGGTTAGGTTTTGAAAGCGTGGATAGAAGAGGAAGAAGAAGAAGAAGAAGAAGAAGAGTGAGGCGAGGAAAAGGAGAGCACACCGCGAGAGGAATTAGGGTTTTGGGAAGGGAAAGACAGACTGGAAGGGGAGAGAGGGAGTAGTCTTTGCGGCTAGGGTTAGGAATTTGGTGGAAGAATGAAGGGAGAAAGGAAGGGGAGATGGGGACGATGTGGCTTGGAAGCTAGGGTTAGGGTTGGAAGAGTGAGGATAGAAGGGAGAGCGTGGGTGAAGGAAGAAGGGAAAGATGAAGGTGGAGGCGGATTAGGGTTTGAATGATGAGAGAAAGAGAGAAAAGATGGAGGAGAGGAGAGAATCGCGTGAGAGAGGGCGTGAATGGTGGAGGAGAAAGGGGAGGATGAGGTGCTGTGGCGAGAAGGATTGAGGGAGAACGAGAGAAGCAGAATGAGGGTGAAGGAAGGTGGATTAGGTTTTAGGGTTAGAGCATTTGGGTTCTGGGCTGGGCCGTGCATGAGTGGTCTTGGCTGGGCTAGGGGTGTGTGAATGGAAGGAGGGGTGCATGAAGCAAGAAGCAAGGGAGAGGTGCGCAGGGGGCGCATTAGAGAAGCGAAGGGGGTGCAGGAAGTAAAAACAAAAAAAAGGGAGGTGTGTGCTGCTGGGCTGGGCTGCTATTAGCACCTCTCTGATTTATAACATGCACCCCTTTCTTCAAAAATAAAATATTTTCTTTCTCTTTCTTTTTTCTTTTCTTTTCTTTCTTCTCTTTTTTAATCTCTTTTATTCCTTATTATAAAACCAAAAATATTATTTTTATTTTTATTACAAAATTTAAAAAGTTAAAATAAATAATAAAATAAAATAAAAGGCCGGACAAAATTAGGGTACTACACCATATCTTTAATGTTTCAAACAAAATTCATGTTGAAATAACACTTTTAAGGGATTCCTATGATATCTCTTTGATCCCATAGGGTTTAGAACACTAAAAACAAGTATTCACAGCCTTAGAAGCCTTTAAAATGTGAAAAGTCACAAAACTGCATAAACCGTGCGCCCTTTAATTCTGTTTGCTTGCAGCAAAGCACGCTTGGCACATGGGTCACATGCACTTCAACTCTTCTTTCTGTTTCTCTGTGTGTCGTGCGCGATTGGGAGGCGCGCCACACGCATTTTCGGTGTTGCTTCTATTTTGGCGCGCGTAGGGCTTGCTTACGGCGTGCGCCACGCGCGTCCTCTGCAGAAACCCCTTTTTCGCTTATTCTAACTTATCCAACCTCAATTTTTCTCAATTTAAGCCGATTCCAACAAGATTAAGACTTAAAATCAAGCATCTAGCATGACAAGGTTCAGAATAAACTCATTTTACATCAAAATCATGAATAATGACATGTTTAAAACGTCATAAAACTCATCAAAATGATTATCAACTCATGGAAACCCATTTCCCTTTTCATGCTTTCCCTAGCCTCATCAAGAACAAGGAAAAACACACAACAACACAAAGGGAAAAGAAACCCTAATGTGGGTCTTATGGTTGCCCAACACCTAAGGGAAGAAGAACTCACACAATCCAAGGATTTGAGCTATGAAGTGTGGAGCTTTGATCTCCTTCCTCTTCTCCACTTCCTCTTCACGTTTTCCTTCTTCTATCTTCTAGGGCTTCACCAATCTTCCACCAAATGGTAAAAGTTTAGCTCTAGATTTTTCCCTTTTGGCAAGACTTGAAGAAATCCCACTATTTTCCTCACCTTTTCTCTGCAAAACCTTGAACCCTAGCCTCTCCTCCTTCTCCTTCTTGTTTCCTCTTCTTCTTTTCTTTTCTTTCTTCTTTTCAGCAGAGAAAAAAATGAGGGAGGGAGTGAGAGAGAGAAGATTGGGCGTGGGGGAGTAAGAGGGAAAGGAGAAAAATGTGGGTTTCCCACTCTACCCTTATTTCACTAAAGCAACTTACTTTTATGCCCTTCGTTTCAGCCAAAACTCTTTTTATGCCATTACAAAATACACACATCAAATTACTAAATGGTACCCAATTTAATTACTTAACCATCAATTTAAAACACTTCAATATTTAAATTATTAAGCTAAATAATTAAATTAGGCGGGGTGTTACACAGGTGGGTGTGTATGGGAGACTCCTTGGAGGAGGTGCTTCTTCGCTTAGGAGGAATCTTTGGTGGCAGAGCTTTCCTCTTTTCTAGCATCAGTATCACCGTCAGACGAGGATGATCGGTGGACATGGATTCGTCATCCTAGAGGTATGTTCTCTGTGTCCTATGCTTATAATTTTCTCTCTGAGTCTTCTCCTCATGAGACTCGGATCTCAGACCAGGGGTCTGGGTGCTAGGCAAGTTATGGAAGAGTTAGGCTCCTTCAAAGGTCACTACCTTCTCCTGGCAGTTGTTTTGGATCGAGTTCCTACTCGGACAAACTTGTTTAGTAGAGGGGTTATTACTGATCTGTCTACCACAACTTGTATTTTGTGTGGCTGCCATCAGGAGTCGGCTCTCCATCCTTTTGTCCGATGCCGCTTTTCTTCCCATGGCTAGCTGGATGGGGTATGATTTTGTCCTGTCATCGGATCTTTTTACATAATAGACAGACCTCTAGATGGTGCCAGGGACTGGCTGTAACATCCCATTTTCGCAAAAGGTTTTCTTAGAAACTAGCAGTGTTTTTTTTTTTCGAGTGTAATACTTTAAAATGACAACCAATACCCGCTTCTAAAATAAAACATAACCAACATCATATATATATATATATATGCATCATAGCAGTGTCAAGGATCAGAGTATTTCGCACGCAGGCGAATTCCAAAATATACACCAATACATACTCAAAATAAAATACATCAGTCATATAAAAACCCTAAAACCTAGAGTTGACTCATATCCGTGATGCATCCTAGCAGCTCCTGTCAAAGGACTTAGGCCCAAAAGTCATACTGTACAATATAATAACTAGAGTCTAACCAACTGGCTCTATCTAACTATGCTGGCCCATACGTAACCTGAGACGCTTGCGAGGGAGAAACCCCGCACGATAAGTCCTCGACTCTGAGCTAGTAGACCCCGATGCCTCTGAAGGATCCTCCTCGTCCTCCTCGTCCTCGCTATCAATCACTACTCTATCTCTCGCCACCCATTCCCTAGTGGTCCTACACCCATTGATTGGGTCTCCGGCAGTAGGGATTGGAGGCAAGGGATAAGAGCAGTGAGGACAGTGAATGCAAGATCGGAGAGAACTACCAACAGGTGCAGCAGGTGTCTCCAATGAAGTTGTCGGCATAGCAGAAGTAGTAGCAGTGAAGATGGGATGAGTTCCAAGGACTCTAGTCGAAGGTGGATGTGCACTTGAACTCGGTATCATGGATGGATGTGAAGGGTCCACGAACAGATGGGTCACAACAGTCGCGGTCGTCGGTAGTGTAGTAAGTAAACTAGGTGGTATGAAGATGTGAATCGCCTTCGCAGAAGCCGCATGCAGAGAATACTCCCCACCGCCGCTTGCCTCCAAAACTAATCCCGTGTGTGTCAAACGCCCAGAAATAGGATTGACGACCCACGCCGAAGGGGTCTTCCCCTGAGGGAACTCATACGTCGTGTTCCCCGTGTGCCTCATCGGGATCGGCAACATCTAAGTATCGGTTTCAAACATAAACATAAAACAAAAGGAATGCAAGGGTAAATTTCTTGTCCACGAGTTCATCACAGGCTAGTTGCAAACAAACAAGATATACATATATCTAGTACATCAGCATGTCATCATATACATATACATACATATAGATTGCATACAGTATCATAGCATACCAAATATTTGCATGTGAGCAAGCAAATCAACAATAATTCAATGATCAATCATCACATATCAAAATGTGGTTAGTCATGTATGCCAATGCAGTATGACCAGTTTGTGTATACACCTGCAGCCTTGATAGGTCAGCAGTATGACGGGGACTACTTTCCTAATGTCCGAACAATATAGCCTCTACTTAGGCTTGCCACTACTTGGGCAATGCAGGGACAACTCGTCTTTTGAAGTCTGTGAGACCAATCAAACGCCCCGAGTGTCGATGCTCAATGGTTAGAATACAAATCAATTAATCAATACTGATCGACAAACCCTCACTCACTCTACTTAGTGAATTTTCATGCTTCCAAATATTGTATTACCTGTGTAAGGTTATGCCAAATAATTTATTTATGGAATCATATTTTCGGTTTGTGGAATCGCATCAGATTTACCGATGTAAATCGTCAACCAATCAATAATCTATCGTCGCACTGTTAATTAACTTATATCACAATAACAATCCTTCTTTGCTTTTGCATACTTCAATCAGTATCAATTCAACAATAAATCAAGCATGATTTAAGGCATTCAACAACATTCATAGTTTTCACTCACGATCAAATAGGGCACGCCACTACATTTCACATAGCATCAAATATTTCAACATATTACGGCATGTTATAGCATCACCCTAACACGTAGTGATACTACAATTACTACCACTAATATTCATTCAGTCAAACCACACAACAAACAAAGCAAAGAGCCTAAACTCATTATATAGAAATTTCCCTTATTTCGAACAAGCTCCGAATAAGGAATTTCCAACTCGTCGACGGCACGTACCTCGCTCGAACCTTAACAATACAATTTAACAAAATTAGAACCAACAACTCAAGCCCTATGGCTCTAGGGCAGCCACGGCTTTGGTCCTAAAAAGACCTAAAAAACTTGATAACTTAACCTATTTGGATCACACCTAATCATATATTACATTACAAGTTCAAGTCATGAAAATTTTGAAACTTTCCTTAAATCTACACACTTAGAAAAACTCAAAACCAAATCTTACCAATTGGAATAGTATTTTACCAAATAAATAGTATTTTGTCAACTTTAAACCACATTTAAAAACTATAGATCATGCCATAAGAATTTTAGAAACAAGTTAGATATATGTTTAAGACAATCCTTAAAACATAAGCTAAGTTTTTTTCCAAAATCAAACATCCTTGAATTGTTTTGTTAAATCAAATCCTAAATCAACTTTTACAACATTTTATAAGCTTAAGACAACTTAAAACAATTCTTGAACATGGCATAAGGGCCACGGTTTTCAATGCTTCAAAAACAACCCAAAATTTCAATTTTTTTTCATTTCCAAAACATGCATTACACCACCCTTAGATCCTTGAACCTTAAACTAACTTCCTCAACACTTAAATCACTTTGAAGACAATTTAAAACATCCCCTTAAATCATCATTAAGGCCACGGTTTTCAACCCCCCTTTCACAAAAAAATTTATTTTCCAAACATCTTGTAATATGCATATATGACTAGTATCCAAACCTATCTAGCATAACTCATCAAAACCAACTCTAAAACCACAAAAATAAGTCAAGAACAAGGCTTAGAATAGTCCTTAAATTTCGGCCAGCATAGGGTTAGGGTTTCTCCAAACTTAAAACACCAAAAACAAAGTGAATTATGGAAGGAAATAAGGGGTTATGAAGCTATACATGCAATACTAGCCAAAACAAGCACTATAATTCAAAAATAGCTCCTAAAACCTTCAAAACTCATGTCATGGAACCCAAGAGAGATGAGGAAAGGTTTATGGAGCTTACCAAGAGTATATATGATGATTGAACAAGGGTGGAGATGAAAGGAAGCAAGGATGCACACTTTGATCTCCAAAAACTTCCAAAATCACAACTTTCTTTCTCTAGTTTTTTTTTTTATCAAGTTCTTCACTAATGGTGGAATGAATGGAGCTGGTGTCTAATGAGGGAGAGGGCCACGAAATTTTAGGGGCAAGAATGGAAGGAAAAGCTCATTTAGTTAGAAACTAACTAATTAAGTCCTAAACTAACTAAACTAACTAACCACCATTTACTTAATTACCAACCACAACTTGACACTTGTAAACTCAATCATTTAAGCACATGTTCAGCTCCCCTAGTGGCTGGTGAACCGCCCCTCAGCCCTAATATAAGATATTTTCAATTCGTCGCATTATCGCTCAACCGGGTGTGCGGCGTTTCGCGTATGTTAGGGTTTGTACTAAAAACTTCAAAAATAATACTAATAAATTACTATATAATTAAAAATTATTAATCACTCGAAATATCCACAAAAATATTAGAAGTTTTACTATGAATGTCATTTTCTCGATTTACGAGCTCAGCGTCACCGTTAAGCGGTACTTGGGCAATAGAAAATACCCTATATATTTTCTGATACCCAAAAATTTCCAAAATATTCCAATAAATCATAAATATTGGAAAATACTTAGATCTCAAATTTTATAAAATTTGGATCAAATTTGGGCAGGTTTCAGTCAAAACTAGCCCTGTAGTTCAATTTCAGCGTTTTACAGCAGAATTCAAACATTGCAAGAAAACCCTAAATTAGTAATAATTAATAATCTCTATTATTCCTATCAAATAGAATAAATCTCAATAATACAAGTATCAACATAATTTTATGAACAAAAAGTCATATTAGGAACAACAGAAAACAGATAATTACTAAGTAGTTATATATTGAAAATTAGGGTGTTACACTGGCTCTGATTTGGCACATCATTCTCTAAGTCATCTGGGATCTACAAATTGAGTGCATATTCTCTGGGAGGGCATCAGACCTTGGTCAATCGATTGATCGCGTTAGATCATTTTCTTGGTGTTGGTTTCTAGCTAGGGGTAGGGCCCCTCCTTGTATGTTATATGAGTGGTTTGTAAACCCTGTTGCGTGTATTGATAGGGGTAGTTTCTTCTGTTGTTTTCTGACCTTGTCTGTGGGTTGTTGTTTATTTCTGTTTACTCTCTTGATGGAGGTGTATGGGCAGGAGTACCCCCTGTACTCCTTGATTATCTATATAAATAAATACATTTGCCATTCAAAAAAAAAATTCAGATGTTAATAATGAAGTCTGAGTTAATTACCTTTTGCATGGGAAGGATCTCCACCAAAATAGTATTTTTGCTTTCTTCTCTTCACCCTCAACCAAATGAAACAAAAAATAAAGTGGACAACAATAACAACCATGCTCCAAGTGCAGCTCCAACTAGTGCCTTGTTGTCATCGTCTTTATTGCCATTTTTTGAGGATTTTTCATTCGACAGTATTTTGTGCAATGAATCTGGTGGTGATGGAGACTGGTTCACCAATGCAGAAGGGGGTCGTTTTGTTGGGGAATCAAGAGATAGACTTTTAAAAATTCTTTTAAAATCAATCTCAAGAGCGAAAAATCCCCTTGCCAAGATCGCTTAGAACTACGAGAATCACAGGGATGTTGTGTTTACCTCTTGAAGTGTGAGCAACGATCACCAGTACCGCAAAGGAGCAGCACCTCTACTTAGTCCACGCGAGCATCTATCGGAGCCGGGGTGCCAATGCTAGTTGGCCTCTCTTAGGTGCCTTAGCCTCCTCCTTCTCATTTTTTGGAAATTGGCCTCCACATGACCTAATGAGCTAGTGCTCTTCTTTCCCTTAAACAAGTGAATGACCTAAGCCTTACTGGGCCAAGCCCAATAACCTTGCCCATTTAATTAAATATTATTTAGTTAAATCCTTGTGTTAATTAAATTAAATCTTATTTAATTCAATTAACATATTGATTTAAACTAAATCATATTTAATATAATCAACTATTGATATAAATTAAATGCTATTTAATTTAGTCAATTACCAAGTTGCTCCGATAAATCACTCTATGCGTGTGACCCTCATAGGTTCTCACTAGACTGGTCATGATATTAAATATTAATATTAAATATTCAATATAATATTAAATATCATAGACAGTGATTGGCATCTAGCAATACGTCACTGTCACCCAGCCTATGGAAATATCGGTGATACGATAAGAACTTTCTTGCAACCAAAATAGCTGTGAAGCCAGTGTCCCTTCGTCCATATGTCTTGATTGAACACGAGGCATAAATGCATCATCCTCGTTAAGTCCAATCATATGTTTCTCGAATCCTATCTATATCACTCACACCCCTCAACATGATTCATTGTAGGTCCAAGTACCACCTTTATGATCATCCTGTTATGGATGACGTTTGATAGCATTAAAACCTACAACTCCTCATGTAGGAATCGTAGTGACTTCAAGTCGAAGGACTACTTTACTATAGCCGCCACGAGGAGCGCCTATGACACTTATATAACTATTATGAATTGTCCTCATAGTGGGTCAATTCGGTATAAATATTACTCCTAATATTTATACACGTGTGCCGACATGATATCGCATATCCATGACCCATGAGATATGATCATCAGTCTACTCACACAATAATCTCTATGTATTATTGTCATCCTGGATAATAATAATACTTCGACTACTGATACTTTAAGAATAGTCTTCTATAGTTCAATGGGGTCTCACAATCAAATCATATTTGATGTTCCATTAAACGAACTATCTATTCTAAGGACTTTATTATGCTATTCACTAATAACATAATAAATGATGTCTTTACATATATTAAATATACAATTAAAGTCATGATACAAATAATACTCTATACAAAATAGATTGGCCACTAGGGCTTACACCAACACGTTTGGATGATCCATCAGCGTCACTGGGTATGGCATCATCAGGTGTGGCATCATCGGGTGTGGATTTATGTGGAGAACAGTTTGTGGCATTTTATTTTTGTTTCCCTTTAAAAAAATCTCTAATCCTAAAGGTATTATCCTAATATATTTTTCCTTTTTTTTTCAATAACAAAATACTCTTTAATTTCTATTGGTCTAGAATGATGTAAAGATCATATGGAGACCCAACTGCGCGAACACATAACTCGATTGAGGTTTGGGATGTATGTTGTCGCTAGTATACATGACAACTATGGTATACTAAATACTAAATAAAAGACAAATACCCATAAATACAATAAAATCTAATGAATCCACAAATAAATAGCAATACATGTCATATATATAAATACACAAAGTCTTATCACCATGCGAAGCACCGTAATAATCATCGTCATCATTTTTCTAACATACATTTTCCCTAACATATAATTTACCATAATCCTAATAACAATTAACAATTAATATAAGAAAAAACTAATTTAATTCTAATCCTAAAAGTATTATCTAAAATTAACATATTTTAATTAGGACTAACCTACATTTTTCCTATCATGTATTTTTTATAATCCCAGCATAAGAATAAAATTTAACACGAAAAATAATATAATAAAACTTAAAACAAAGATACAAACAATTAAAAACACATATAAGACTATCCTAAAGTATATTTCTCTAATCGTAAAATAATAAGAAACTATTATTTGATATAAAAAATAACTATATAATAAAAAATATTCTAAAAATAAGTGGGGATTATCGAGGGCTTTGGCCCTCGCTGCCGTCCACATGTATTACCGAGGGCTTTGGCCCTCGTTACGGATCAAAAGTCATTCACCTGTGTTAGAGTCAAAGGGGACGAAAGTAATGGCTGCGTTATCGAGGGTCGTGGCCCTCGCTACGATGGATTGTGTAATTTCATACGAATTGGGCTCTTGCTAATAAAGTAAAACAGTACCGAATGACTTACAAATTTGGACTGGGTAATTTCCTAGGGCTTTGGGCCTCGCCAATATTCTTGTATTGACCACCTTAGTTTCGCTTAGCTTTTCTTCTCACAATGAGTGAGAACCCTGACAATAAAGAATGAAAAAAAATAATATTTATTTATCAAATTAGAGACAGAACCAAATGAATAATCAATTATTTCTTAGCTACATTTTGGGATTTAAATCTCTTTTTTAGTTTTGTTTTAAACAAAATTAATTATAAGCAACAGAAGATCTATGAAGAAAAGTTACCTGGACGAATGCCTAGAAGGGTTCTCGCAAGAAAGAAAATTGGGAATAGGCCGCTGCATTGGAATAGACACACACAAAAGGAAACATTCATATCATCCCTCAATGTTCTCCTACAAAGGAGGACCTCTGTTAGTTGTCTCTGCCACCTATTGCTTACTTTGAGTTAATTATAGGTTTTACCTTTTTCTGGCTAGTGTTTTCTTACCATCATTATCCGGCCATAATTTGCTCTAACATTGCAACTAACACAACAAATAGTAACCATTAATCTGAAATAGCTTACCAACACTCTCACACTAAATAAAAGACAGCACATTTAGCGAAAACAAGACACAATATTAATCTTCGGAAGGCCTTATAATATAACCGCTTTACCAAATTATCTTATATATTAAACGAAAGGATTTATAATATTTTCAACTTATATATTACTTACTGTTAACCCATATATAATAATGCAGATAGATAATTTTTTTAATCGTGAAAGATTTAGTTTGATGTGCTATTAGAGTAACAAATTATTATTATTATTATTATTATTATTATTATTATTATTATTATTATTATTATTATTATGTTTATGTAGTTATGAATCGTCATATTTTAAAAAATAATTATTTTAGCAATGAAAATACTTTTAATATCTAATGATCCCTGCGAAATCAATGTCCCACTTTCTTTTTTTGAAAAATGTCTCACTATTTTATTTACGTGCCACTGCATAACAATGTAAAGAAACTCTGCTTTTTTTACTAGATAAAGAAACTTTGCTAGTATATCTATTTTCTTTTTGTTACATTGCTAGTAATCTATTAAAGTAACTCAGTTATTATTAATTCATTCAAAATAATAGAAGCAATACATGATGAGGTATCACCAAAAACATAAGGGCTAACATAAGACATGACCACCCTTGCAAGAGAATAAGCAAGCATGTTCGCCTCCCACTCAAATAAGCTAGCAACTGTGATGATAATGGCATTCAAGTTTATTTATTTTAATTAATTCAGTTTTATATAAATTCCTTTTATAATCATATTATTATTTTATAACTGATTGCTTCAATTTTTAAAGATAGATAGACGTTAACTTTACTTTTCTATGACAATTAGGTTAATATTTGAATATTAAATGGTATTAACCATTGGTGGCCGGCTTCTGAAAACATAACGTTTAGTTTTTTTTTTTTTATTACAATTGATTTCATAATGATAAAATCAAACATGAGCCAATGGTAGAAAGGATATAAGATTTTTCAGACATATGAGTTTAGACGGTTTTTGAAATAACTCTTTCTTCTTATCAGTTATTCTATTTTTCTGGGCATTGTTTGTGAGACTTCAACGTATTCGGCTTCGAGTACACGAGTTCAGACACGGTGCTATGAAAATCTTGGGAAGCAAACCGAAATTGGGTTGTACCAGAGGTCCACTGAAATTTTCTTTCAGGGCAGTGATTTTTGCCACGTCACAGCTACAACATCATTCTTCTCCTTTTATTTCTAACACTATTCAACATTTTCTTCTCATAATTTTTAACAATCTAAAAGCAATTGTTTTTCTCTTTTTGTATGCTTGAAAATGTTGATACATATTTTTATGTTTTTTATCTCATGTGATTTATTGTGTTTGTGATTTCAAGCGTTCGAGACATCATGCATATTTGAAAAAAGAGAGAGAAACAGTGTGACTTGCTGTATTGTGGATCACATGCACAAGAAAAATAGAAGCTGTAATACCCCGATTTTCAGAGCGCTACTATACTAATATAACATAAAAATGAAATGTTTTTAGTTACAATACTCTGCTAGCGTGGCTTTAGTAAAATGTGAGTCTAATTTTTTTTTTATAAAACTTCTTTCAAAATAATAATCACTAGTGCAGAAAATATCTTTTAAATCGGGTAACATGACCCTTTTACTTCGGTTATGAAACCGATTTCTATTCAGCCGTGATAGTATGTGGGCATTTTTTTAAATCAGATTTTGAACCGATTTAAAAGAGTATTTTAAATCGGCTAAAAAACTGATTTAAAATGTCATTTTAACCGATTTAAAATACATTTTTCGAACGCTTTTCTCTTTGTTAAAAAAGATCTTTTAAATCGGTTATTTGCAAAACCGATTTAAAAGATAGGAAAAACCGATTTAAAAGACAGTTTTTTAAATCGGTTTTTCAAAACCGATTTAAAAGATAGGAATAACCGATTTAAAAGGTAGGATAAGATTTAAAAGAGAGTCTTTTAAATCGGGTTTGAGAATAACCGATTTAAAAGACCTTTTTTTTATTTTTTTTTTGTTTTTCACAGTTGCCAACCTACAGAACCATTCAAGACAGCTTAAATACCATTCATCAGATAACCATTCAGCAAAGAACCATTCAACTAGCTCACAAAACTAACATCAAAATACCATCACTTCACATATTACATATAGTTCAACAAGCCATAACATACATTAATCAACTAGCTCACAAAACTAACATCAAAATACCATCACTTCACATATTACATATAATTCAAATACACTAAAAGGTCATTCAATTAACAAATAAAAAAAGTGCAAATATTATAGTAGGCTGACAAAAATACTGATTAACAGAGAAGATATGATAAGTTCTTTTAATCAAAGTCTTTAGCAGCTTCTAAAGCAGCTAAGAAACATTCACTGACCGTTGAAAATATCAATCCTTTACAACAAAAATTATGATTCTTTAGAGTTTTCTCATTTCTCCCCACCAATTCTTTACCAAATAACATATGTTGTGATGTGTCACCTTCTGCAAAACACTATAGGTCTTCCTTGAGTAAGATTGAGTAAAATAAAGCATATTAAAGAACCTTGAGTAAGATTGGAAGATTCTGTAAGAATGCAATTGCTATATAGGCCTTCCTCCTCAGAATTTGATCCGCAATCAGAATTCAATCCTATTCAAATAGAAAAAGTCATTATTTTGTATTAAGGGTGAATTAGTAGAAACTATAAATATGATACATTAGTCCATATGTGCTAAATATGGGTATAATTAGTACCTTGAGCTAAAGGTGCATCAAAATCAAAAAGATTGTCTCCATCTTCCAATGAATCATATCCATGTTCTGTCTCTTCATGAGTATGTAAGCTGGAAAGATTGCAAGTGCTAGCATATGACATATTTTGGTTTGATGAAGAGGCTGATACGTTGGTGGGATAGTTTGCAAGCCTTTCATTTGGTCCCTTTTAAGATGTAGATTATCAATTGTAGAGCTCAGCTAACTTTCATATAATAACAGCTAAATGCGACAGAAAAAGGAATTGAAATTAATACGTGGTTGGAAGTATTGTGTATTCTTTAATGCATGTTGGCATTCTTATGTTTATACAAACAATAGTACATGAGAAAAGTGTATCTTATAAAGCCTGAATTCTGTAAGTCACATGAGAACAACACAAAAAGACCTAAAATATTTGAGGAATTGACCAGCACACCCAGCTCACATCAGAATAGCATAAAAAAACCAACAAACAAATAAATGCAAATAAACACAAATAGGAAGACAAATCTCAACAACAAACAAATATACATGCAGTATATGTATGTATACTTCTTGTTTTTTTCCTCTTTGCATCTCCAGTTTCCACTACAAAATCATTCTTTAGCAGTTCCTGAGGTTTTCTGCAAAATCTATATTCCAAAATGCTTTGTATCAGTTCATGTTAGGAAATCTTCTTTTCCTGTAATTGTGCAGTGAAATCGTCTGTGTACAAAATGTATAAATAAAGTACATCAGATATGTATCGTTATCAATTTCAATCTAAGCAAGAACACTTGACAGTGAAATTGTGCAGTATAAGAGCAAACATCAAAATTGACTGCAAATAATAACACTAATTTTAGCTTGTTATACTCTTCTGGTCATGAGTGGAGAATAAAAACAAACACTTGGGAGACATTTTTGTTGGTAAGGAAAATATCAGAACTTTAAAAGTGCCTGTGCTAAAAAAATAAAACTAAAACCACAAACTCAAACTAAAACAACAAATACAAAACCCCTAATTCTCAAAATGAAAAGTAACTAATAAATTAACATGTTGATTAACATGCTGACTCAAATTAACATATAACCCAAATAATAAAGAAAATACAAACGATAAAATGAAAAAGAAAAGAGAAAGATACACACATACACAAAAGATGTAGAACATAGAGGAGGCCTTTAATATATAGAAACAAATATCTTTTATAGAGAGAAAAAAAATCAAATATGGGTTGTTTTAAGGCTCAGCTGAAAGAATTGATTGATTTTCCTCACTGGATTTTCCTCAGTCCTTTGCTTCTTCTCCATCTGAAAAGCAGAAAAATCCATAGTGAATCCAGAAATCATTAAAAAAGTAGAAACTTTTCAAAAAAATAAAATCAGGGAAGAAATAAACCCCCCTTTAGGTTGCTTCGAGATCGAATCATGCCAGATCCTGGGGGACATTACGTGCTTCTGGTCCTTATTCGAGGAATAGGAGAAAATCTGGACCTTTATGTGGCTTGGTTCGCTTTTTCCAAACAGATTCCTCCCAAGATCGTTTTTGTATGGAGAATGAGGAGATTTGAATCGATTTGGTTGGGATTTGTGGAGATTTGGGTATTTGGGGTTTTGATTTTGGTTTTAATGGAAGCATCGTGAATGGCGCTAGGGTTGGGACAGTTGAGAGAGTGAGGGAGGAGCCATAGTTGAGAACCGAGAGGAAGACAAACAGAAAGGAGGAAGAAGATAATGAAATGAGAGGAGAAACAGAGAGAGGGAAGAGGTGAAAAGAAAAAAAATGGAGATCGGGAAGGACAGAGGAAGAAGGAGAGGTTGAGAAAGAGAGAGGCTGAGCAAAACAGTTAGAAAGAATTGGAAAAAAAGGAGAAATACCAAAACAGAAAAAAAAAACCCTAAACAAAAATCAATTCTTCGCAGCAACGGCGGAATGCTTCGCTTGCAGAAGGAGGCACGGCAAGCAGAGATGGAGGTACGACGACGTGAGCAGAGACGGAGGATGGCGACGGAAGCAAAGACGGAGACATGGCGACACGAGCTTAAAGATGGAGGTGGAAGGAGAGGTTCTCAACCCGCGGCCATTCTTAAACTGAGTGAGAGATGAGGCTTGAGAGGTACAACCCGCGGCGGTGCCAACCTGAGCTTGAAGATGGAGGCGGAATACTTCTCACTCAGTTTGAAGAAGAGCACTGTCGGGTTCGAGAGGGACAAGTGTTTGAGAGGGACGAGTTTTTTTTTGTTCAAAGAGGACTGTAGAGGGACGGGTTTCTTTGAGAGGGAAGAGAAAAAATAATATTAGATCATTTTAAATGTGTCTTTTAAATTGGTCGTTATCCTGAGCTGTTTTAAAATATGCGTCTTTTAAATCGGTTGTTTGTTAACCGATTTAAAAAATAAAATAACCGATTTAAAAAGTGTTCGCTTAAACATTTATTTACAAAAATGCCACCGCGTTTATCTTTTAAATCAGTGTTCATTATAACCGATTTTAAAGCCCTGTTTTTTTTCCTATTTCTGCACTAGTGAATCAGAGTATTGCAACATTTTTTGAAAACGTTATATACAACAAAATTCAATAACCATAAATACAGTAACGATGCAAATAAATTTGTATAACCATTTATGTGAAATCAAACGAATTTTTCAGAAGATTCATTTTACAAAATATAATATCACAGTAGTACACCAATGATTCCTGTAACACCCGTATTTTTACGATACGATTATTAGCGTTATTATAGTATTAACAGTCGTATTTATGCTATAATAAGCAGTTGCTTGTTCTCAAAGTAAGTTATTTAAATAAATCAAGAGCTAAATATAATTGTGAATTAATATTTTATATTAGTTCATGATTCGGATATCGTCGAAAAATTCTAAACGAAGTTTCGTCGCAATTCGAATCATCGGGCAGTTTTGCCGCAGATAAAAATTCAAATGAACCTCGAATTCGATGAGAATCGAATCGTAACTTGCCATGATTATTTTTTTAGTGTCTGATATGATTTTAATTATTTATAATTAAATATAATCACGCGGTGAATTAATTTCTCGTTAAATTAATTTTCGGGAATTTATCGGCAGGAAATATTAATCGGTAACATGGTTATTTGACGCCGTATTTTAAGTAAACATTAGACTCTAGAACAAGAGGGTAATCATAAGAGATGAGAGATTAAATGGGTAGAATAGTTGATGAGACTAATAGTTGACTTTATGAGTGGTGTCACATTTGTGTGATTAGTTTTTACTAATTAGTAGTATTTTTGCCTAATTCCTATTGGCTAGACCTTTTGTTAAGAAAATATATGAACCTAGCCCCACCCCCATCAGCCCATAACTCACGACCCCTCTCTCTCTAACCTTCATCATCTTCTTCACCCAAAAAAAAAGAAGTTCTCCATGACCTCCATGGAAGCTTCACCAAAAGCTTGAACTACACCTCCATTCCTCTCCATTTTTGTGAGCTACTTCTTATTCTGTTCATCACCATCATCATCATCATCAAGGAAGCAAGAGGAGGAGCAATTTCTTTCCCCTCCAACAGCCCAAAAACCGTGAGCTCTAGGAGGAAGGAAAGGTTGTGATTTTTGTTTGCATTTCTTACTTTTTAGCTTGTTTAAGGTCTAGGCTATGTTAGTTTGTGATTGAGCAAGGTTGATAATTATTTGGAGCCATTGGACAGCCCTAAGTCCGTGAGCTTGAGGGAAGGGAGTGGTGATAGTTTCTCTTGATGCATGTCTTATTTTGTTGCTTGATTTGCATGTTCTTGTGTCGGTGTTGTTGTTATTGTTGACAGTTTTGAATTAGAAGCATGATTAGGTTGTTAATGATGAAATTGAAGCTCTTTAAAATGGAATTTGGTGGCTGGAATTTTTGTTTGAAGGCTGGAAAATATGTGTTAGAAGGTTTAAGAACTATTAGACTTAATGCATGTGATTAAAAATGAGAACTAGTAGGCTAATTTTGAAAGAATTGCCATGAGGGACTAAAAGAGCATGCTGAAATTGATTTAGGTTTATTTTTCAAGTGTTAATGATGCCATGATCATAGTTTAATTATTTTGGATTTAAGTATTAAAATGAATCAATGGTAGTGTTGTTATTAATTTTGTGAAAATTGAAAGATTTTTGTGGAAAAAACTATGTGGTGGCCGAGAGGCCTAAGGAAAGAATTGGAGGAGAAAAATTGTGTTTTGTAACTTTATTTTAATTGTTATTGGTGTGTGTTTTGGTATTGAAAATTATTTGATGAAAGGATTTGAAATAAAGAGCTGAATGTGAAGTGTTTTGAAAATCTTATGACTTTGAGCATTAAGGAAATAGGTTGATGTTTGATATGAATTTTCCTAAATGTACCAAGTTGTTACTTGATACTTGATGTCTTGGAGTGTAAGTAATTGATTTGCAGTTAGTTGCATTGAAATTGGCTTGATTAAAATGGCTTGAAGCAAATGGGAATTTGAAGTTTTTCTTGAAAACCTAATTCTTGAAGTTTTGGGAAATTAGAACATGTTTTAAAATGTGTTGAAACTATATTTTGGTGAATGACTTGACGTTTTGGTATCTTGGAATCTAATTGAATGATTTAGAAATGGTTGATAGTTTGAAAGAAGTTTTGCAAAATTTTTTAAGAAGGAAGGAGGGTGTGGCCGAGAACCTAGGAGGTGTAAAGAGCAAAAGAATTTTGTTGGTGAACTTACTTAAAAGGTTTGAATAAGTATGCTTTAGAACCTTTGATAAATGGAAAATGATTTTGGTGTCCAAAACCTTATTCTTTCAAAAGTTTGATGAATAAAAATGCTAAGTGTGTTTGTCTGGGTAGGAAAGGGATAGGCTTTGAGGACCTAAGGATGTGGAGTATAGTTATAGTAGTGTACTAAGTTTCCTTATGTAATAGGAATTGCTAATTCCAAGACCGTGCGACAAGGATTCGAAGCAAGGGGAAGTACGCTAGTGACCAAACTTGGTAAGGGCAACTATTAGATATGATAGGAAATTAATTTCAAGTATTTAAGCGAAGAAGTCTGAGAACCTCAGGGTTCGAAGTGAGGGTCTTGTACCCCTTCGTTTTATTTTTGATATACTGATTATTTAGTGGGCTTGTCTGTGAGCGGTTGGCAGTTATCCCTAACCCCCCACACTTGTTGTACCTCTCTGTCAACTCCATCGAGTTACAGAGGGATGGATTCCATGATGTGATTGTTGATGTTGTGGAGTTATGCATTTATTTAAAATGTTATTGAATAACTGCCGTGAATTGCTTATGTATTGAATTGCTTTTCACTTAATAAGCTTGCTACAATTTATTTGATATGCACTCAAATGATTATGCGAATTGCTCTTTCGATTTCGTATGTGGCGAATTGTTCATCGAGTTTGAGAGCTTTGTCGAGTCATTGAGACGTTTTTGAGCTGTGAGCCGGACAACTGAGGGTGCTAAGTCCCCTTCGTTCATGGTGGATTAGCTAGGCGTCGCAGTATTAAGGAACCGGAGCTGAATGTCCTAGGGAGAGCGAAGATCCCAAAGCTAGGGCTGGTATTCAGTGGATGGATCGGCGTCTGCTTTCCGGAAAAATTGTCGAGTCGAGAGAAAAT
Source organism: Calophaca sinica (assembly GCA_037113605.1). Taxonomy (NCBI): domain Eukaryota; kingdom Viridiplantae; phylum Streptophyta; class Magnoliopsida; order Fabales; family Fabaceae; genus Calophaca; species Calophaca sinica. The sequence goes on along the minus strand of CM073731.1, from coordinate 44,750,191 downwards.
GAGTCGTGAGTCGAGTCTTAAGCGAGAATTTGAGTTGAGCCTTGTGAACTGTATACAATGTTGTTTGCTTATTGCTTTATGAATTGTTATATCTTGATTTGTTGAGAAGTTGACCCTTTCCCGTGGTACCTTTGATTCATGATGGCTACCCAGGTGATGGCGAAGAACATATTGATTCTGTCGATGCAGATGTCGCCGGAGATCATCTTTGATTTCCCCGACATCGAGCAGCCCACGGCGATGGAGTTTGACCCCATCTCTCGCCGTGTTGTATATACAGGGGATATTGTACAGACTTTCAGAGAGGACGGTGTTGCTGTGAGACAGGAGGTGTCGCGACGTACAGGGAGTTTCCCTATACAGACTATGCATGTGGTTGATGCTTGGAAGACTACCCAGTGTGATGGTGCTATGCCGGCCTCTTCTTCATCTCCAGAGGGACCGATTGAGATTCCTAGAGCTACTGTTTCCAGGATTTTGTCACGAGGACGTGGTCGAGGATCGAGAGTGAGATGGACTGCTCGTAAGAGCATGATTAGACGAGGATCTGCAGGAGCATCTACCTCAAGGGCAGCTGCTGTTCAGAGTTTTTCATTAGGACTGGGTTATCCTTCTGTTGTTAGGATCCCCACCCCACCAGTGGATCCACCCCCTGTTTGCGCGGTGTGTGGAGAGGCGGATTGTCTAGGTGCACGACCTGATGATAATGTGACTGTAGGAGAGTACCTGCCAAGTGACGTGCCAGAGGATGTGCCAGTTGCGGCACCTTTCATCGATTTGACAGGCGAGGATCCGATGGAGTACGTGTAGGAGAAGGATCCATCGGAGGATCTGGGTAGTGATTTGTAGATGTTGTGTTATCTGACTGCTGTTATGTTTCCTTTTGGGATGACTGTAGTATATATCTTTTGTGTACAGTTTGTCGGTGACTAGTCGGGCTAGTGATGTTTTGCTGATGCAGGGTAGACTGGTGGTTCTACTTTTGGAGCAGCCCCTTGCGTGGGTGTCTGCCGGGAGTACCCCCAGGGTATGATCACTCTCACGATGGTATTCATATCATAGGTGTATTCTCTCATATATTACTTCTCTGTTTTATTTTGTACGTACTGCGTATGTTGATTGTATATGTTTATGAGTGTATGTTTTTCCAGTACGTAACTTGTGTCCTAGTTGCACCATGTTTCGAAACACTGTAAGTATTCTGTGTGTGCTTTGCGGGCACTATTGTTTTAAAAAAAAATATACCGCATTTTCTGAGGGACACAAGAGTATCGTTTTTAAAAATCCATCGCATACAGGTTTAGTTTTAGTTTAGTAGCGGTCTGGAAACGGGTCGTTACGATGGTGGTATTATAGCAGTTAGGTTCTAACCGGACTGTACATAGGAAATTTAAAACTGGTCACCGTGTCGAGCTGTGTTTGTTGAGTGATTAGTTGGGTTGTATTGTTATTATTTGCTGAGTGAAGCAGTTTATCTGCCAATTGTTTGAATTGTTTCTTGATTGAAGCAATGTGTGTTAACACATCACTTGTTTGTGAGTTTCTGGCAGGTTTTGGATTTTTCAAAATCTAATGCCACCTCGCAGAGACCCTACAGCCGAATCAGATAACTCCAACATGGAACGAGTGATTCAGGCTATGACAGAAATGACGGCGGCCATGGCCCAGCAATCGACTGCTACAACCCAACAGTCTAATGCGATGGCCCGGCCAGGCAGACGGCTTTGAGCTGAGCCGGAACTTGCAAAGAACAAAGAGAGAGTCGAGCGCACGTCAAGCGAGAGGATCGACTTTCTAAGCACGACCCACCGAAGTTCTATGGCGAGCCAAACCCGGACAAAGCTGACTTATGGATGTAAGAGATCGAGAAGATCTTCGAGGCACTTCATTGCCCAAACAATGTGAAGGTAGACTACGCCACCTACTTGTTGCTAGGGGATGCTGAGTCTTGGTGGAAGGGTGTGAAGCAAGCATTGACCGCGGAGCGTCGTAAGATAACCTGGGAGGTTTTCTGCGGAAGATTCTTGGACCAGTATTTTCCTGACACAGCACGGGCGGAGAAAGAGCAGGAGTTTCTTCGACTACAGCAAGGCAGCATGACGGTGTCAGAATATGCTGCGAAGTTTGAATCACTTGCTAGGTACTTCAGTCCATTCCACGACCGAACTGACCAGGGCTGGCTAGTGAGAGATTTCAGAGAAGTTTAAGGTTTGATATTCAAAATTCAGTGGTGTCACTAAGGATTAGGAATCTCCAAGAGTTGATCGATCGTTGCGTTGAGATAGAAGGAGTGAGGAGCCACAAGAAGAAGACTGGCCCAGGTGGACCGATGAGACCTCAGAGCACGGGACAGAGGTTTGCACAAAAGGTAAAGCAGCAGAAGAAGCCCTACAACCGACCCCAAGGGAACAACAGCAGGGGACAGTATCGCCTGATGGCCCAGAACGCGAGGAGCGGAAGTCAGATTGGTACCGATGTGACCTGTTATCGTTGTGGAAGGCTAGGGCACTATGCAAGCAACTGTGTGTAGAAAGAAGATGTATGCTTCAACTGCATGAAGCCGGGGCACTTCGCCAAGGATTGCCCGACACCTAAGGATGAACCGGCAATGCACGCAGCAAAGGCTATAGGGAAACGCCCAATGGCTAAAGGCAGAGTTTTCTGCATGAGTAGAGAAGAAGCAGAGCAGACCGATGACCTCATCCAAGGAGATTGTGAGATTGAGCGTAAATCCCTAACCGTTCTTTTTTATTCGGGTGCAACTCATTCCTTTATTTCCTTAGATTATGAGACCGCTTTAAAGTCGATCGCGGATCGCTTTACCATTCAAACTAGTAGTTACTACCCCAGCTGCTAAAACCTTGGTTACCAACACTGCATGCCTTAATTGTGTAGTGGTCATTCAGGGTAGAAAATTTGTGGTTAATTTGGTCTGTTTACCACTTAAGGGTCTAGATTTCATTCTCGAGATGGATTGGTTGTCTCATCACCATGTCCTTTTGGACTGTGCCCGAAAAATCGTGGTTTTTCCCGACCTCGGAATTTTCAACTACCTATCTGTTAATCACATTGGTGTTTCATTGAAAGAGGGAACTCAGGAATACATGTACTTAGCTAGTTCAGAAGTTTCTCAGGAGCTCGAGTTGAAGAATGTTCCTGTGGTTTGCGACTTTTTCGATGTTTTTCCAGAAGATGTACTGGGATTACCGCCAGCAAGGGAAATCGAATTTTCCATTGATTTGCTTCCAGGAACAGGACCAATTTCGATAGCGCCCTATCGAATGTCACCAGCCAAGATGAAAGAGTTGAAGTATCTGATTGAGCACTTGGAGTCGAAGCAGTTCATACGACCAAGTGTGTCGCCATGGGGAGCCCCAGTGTTGCTAGTGAAGAAGAAGGATGGACAATCAAGACTGTGTGTGGATTATTGCTAACTCAACAAGGTCACTGTCAAGAATCGGTATCTGTTACCGCGTATCGATGATTTGATGGACCAACTACGAGGAGCTGTGATATTTTCCAAGATTGACTTGAGTCAGGTTATCATCAGATTCGAGTGAGGGAAGAGGATATTCCCAAGACCGCTTTCAGGACGAGATACGGTCACTACGAGTACTTAGTGATGCCATTTGAAGTGACGAATGCACCAGCAGTGTTTATGGACTACATGAATAGGATCTTTCACCCATTTTTGGATCAATTTGTGGTAGTGTTCATCGACGACATTTTGATTTACTCGAGGAGTAGAGAGGAGCACGAAGAGCATCTACGTCGAGTACTGCAAATACTCCGAGAGAAGCAGCTTTATGCTAACCTTTCTAAGTGTGAATTCTGGCTTGAAGAGGTGAGCTTTCTCGGACATGTGATAACTAGAGATGGAATAGCTGTGGATCCAGCTAAAATAGAAGCTGTGTTAGCATGGGAATGTACCAAGACTGTGACAGATATCGAAGCTTCATGGGCTTAGCAGTTATTACGGGAGATTTATCGAAGGTTTTTCGAAGGTTGTCGCACCACTCACACGACTTACAAGGAAGGATCAACCGCTTTGCTTGGGTGAAGAGTGCGAATCCGGTTTTGAGATCAAGGAGCTTTTGACAACAGCACCTGTGTTGATTCTGCCCCAACCAGAAGAACCTTACGAGGTTTATTGCGATGCATCACACCAAGGATTAGGATGCGTGCTGATGCAACATCGGAAAGTTGTGGCTTATGCTTTGAGACAACTCAAGATTCACGAGAGGAATTACCCTATGCACGATTTGGAGCTTGCTGCAGTGGTTTTTGCACTAAATATTTGGAGGCACTACCTCTATGGGAGCACATTCACCGTGTACAGCGACCACAAGAGCTTGAGGTACTTATTCGATCAGAAGGAGCTCAACATGCGGCAAATAAGATGGAGCGAAATTTCGAAGGACTACGACTTTACTTTGGAATACCATCCAGGGAAGGCGAACGTGGTAGCTGATGCACTAAGTAGGAAAAGCGTTTTAGTTTCAACAATGATGATCAAGGAGTTGGAGATGCTAGAGAAGTTTCGAGACTTGCAGTTGAGCGTGGAAGTGTCATCAGGAAAGCTGAAGTTTGGAATGCTCACCATCTCTAGCGGATTATTGGAGGAGATTAAGGAACAACAGACTCATGACAAGCTACTTCAAGAGAAGGTTGAGCTTATAGAGCGAGGAAAAGCAACAGAGTTCAAGGTTGGAGTAGACAACATCTTGAGATGTGATGGATGTGTTTGTGTGTACCCAACGTAGCTGAGCTGAGGAAGTTGATTCTCGACGAGGCACACAAGAGTGGTTTGAGTATTCATCTGGGAGTTACGAAGATGTATCGGGACTTGAAGAAGCATTTTTGGTGGCCTGGAATGAAGAAACAAGTGGCAGAGTATGTGGCTTCCTGTCTAACTTATCAGAAAGCAAAGGTAGAACATCAGCGACCAGCAGGGATGCTACAACCGCTCGACGTACCAGTGTGGAAGTGGGATAGCATTTCTATAGATTTCGTCGTGGGATTGCCGAGAACGCAGAAGAGGCATGACTCGATTTGGGTGATCGTCGACCGATTAACTTAATCGGCACATTTCTTGCCAGTGAGATCGACATACAATGTAGAGAAGCTGACAGAGATCTACATCACAGAGGTTGTGCATCTACATGGTGTACCTTCTTCTATCATTTCTGATCGAGACCCGAAGTTCACATCTCACTTTTGGAGGGAACTACAAGAAGCAATGGGAACCAAACTCAAACTTAGCTCAACATATCACCCCCAGACCGACGTCAGACCGAGAGAACGATTCAATCACTAGAAGATTTATTACGAGCATTCACGTTGGATCACAGAGCGAGTTGGGACGATGTCTTACCGCTAGTGGAGTTCACATATAACAACAGTTTCCACGCGGGTATTGGTATGGCTCCGTATGAAGCATTGTATGGACGTAAGTGTCAGACGCATCTTTGTTGGTACCAGAATGGCGAGAGTTCTGTCGTGGGACCAGACATGATCCAGCAGACTACTGTGAAGATCCAACTGATCAGAGATAGGATGCGGACGTCTCAGAGTCGACAGAAGAGCTACGCAGACCAGGGACGCCGACCGCTGGAGTTTGAAGAAGGAGAGCATGTATTTCTTCGAGTTACCCCTATTACTGGAGTTGGTCGAGCGATTAAATCCAAGAAACTTACTCCTAAATTCATTAGACCCTACCAGATTCTTCGTCATATTGGTCCAGTGGCCTATCAAATCGCCTTGCCACCTTTCTTATCAAATATTCATGACGTCTTTCACGTCTCGTAATTGCAGAAGTATGTTTCCGACCCTTCTCATGTTATCGAACCGGATATAATTCAACTGAAGGACGACCTATCTTTTGAAGCGTCACCTACAAAGATTGTAGACCGAAAGACTAAGAAGTTAAGGAACAAGGAGATTCAACTGGTCAAGGTTGTGTGGGACCAGAAGACTGGAGATGCAACGTGGGAGTTGGAAGAGAAGATGAAGAACCAGTATCCAGAACTTTTTCGTGGTACGTATCTCACCTGTAGTTTCGAGGACGAAACTATTTTTAGAGGGGGAGTATTGTAACACCCGTATTTTTACGATACGATTATTAGTGTTATTATAGTATTAATTGTCGTATTTATGCTATAATAAGCAGTTGCTTGTTCTCTAAGTAAGTGATTTAAATAAATCAAGAGCTAAATATAATTGAGAATTAATATTTTATATTAGTTCATGATTCGGATATCGTCGAAAAATTCTAAACAAAGTTTCGTCGCAATTCGAATCATCGAGCGATTTCACAGATAAAAATTCAAATAAACCTCGAATTCGATGAGAATCGAATCGTATCTTGCCATGATTATTTTTTTAGTGTTTGATATGATTTTAATTATTTATAATTAAATATAATCATGCGGTGAATTAATTTCTCGTTAAATTAATTTTCGGGAATTTATCGGCGGGAAAAATTAATTCCAGAATACTGCGGTTATTTGACGCCGTATTTTAAGTAAACCTTAGACTCTAGAACTAGAGGGTAATCATAAGAGATAAGAGATTAAATGGGTAGAATAGTTGATGGGACTAATAGTTGACTTTATGAGTGGTGTCACATTTGTGTGACTAGTTTTTACTAATTAGTAGTATTTTTGCCTAATTCCTATTGGCTAGACCTTTTGCTAAGAAAATATATGAACCTAACCCCACCCCCATCAGCCCATAACTCAAGACCCCTATCTCTCTAAACTTCATCATCTTCTTCACCCCAAAAAAAAAAAAAAGTTCTCCATGACCTCCATGGAAGCTTCACCAAAAGCTTGAACTACACCTCCATTCCTCTCCATTTTTGTGAGCTACTTCTTATTCTCTTCATCACCATCATCATCATCATCAAGGAAGCAAGAGGAGGAGCAATTTCTTTCCCCTCCAATAGCCCAAAAACCGTGAGCTCTAGGAGGAAGGAAAGGTTGTGATTTTTGTTTGCATGTCTTACTTTTTAGCTTGTTTAAGGTCTAGGCTATGTTAGTTTGTGATTGAGCAAGGTTGATAATTATTTGGAGCCATTGAATAGCCCTAAGGCCGTGAGCTTGAGGGAAGGGAGTGGTGTCGTAAAGAGCAAAAGAATTTTGTTGCTGAGCTTACTTAAAAGGTTTGAATAAGTATGCTTTAGAACCTTTGATAAATGGAAAATGATTTTGGTGTCCAAAACCTTATTCTTTCAAAAGTTTGATGAATAAAAATGCTAAGTGTGTTTATTTGGGTAGGAAAGGGATAGGCTTTGAGGACCTTAGGATGTGGATGTTGGAACCTAAATGATTGAGAAGTTTAGACCCTCATTAATTTTGATGATAACAAAGTATTCACAAGAGAACAATTTATGTTCTAACAATTCTTGAAGTGTGCAGATACTAATAATACACATATTCTAAGCCACTCAAGCAAGAAGAAAGTAGTTCTCAAGAGAAGGATTCATTCCATGTGTCAGCATCCGGCTCATCCTTGTGAGCGTCTGGAATTTTATCTTTATGACACGGCTTACACAATTGCTACGAGCGTCCGAACTTGCGATTCTGAGCGAGCGTCTGAACTTCATTTCAAATCACGTGTTAGTCACGTTGCTGCTCTACCTCTCAGAAGTTTCTGGAAGGGATTTCAAAATTGATTCTGAGCACTAAAATTGTTGTACGAGGTATCAAAGGTGGCACCTTTAGCTACAAGACAAAAAATCGTACAAGCAAGGTAGTACAAAAACGGTAATATGTACTCATCGGGATATTCTCTGCAAAGCAAGAAAGAGACAGCTTTGAATTTACCTCACTCAATGGAAAGAAGCCATTTTTACCTTAACGGTAATATCCTTGGAACTCCTATATATACCTCATGGTATCCATTGAAGAAGCAACGAATATCTTGTGAAAAAGCTTGCTGATATTCGCTGAAATATTACCTCATTTATCGAGAACAAGCACCGCTCCGTGAGCAACCAAGTCTCATGCTAAGTCTCCGGACTACAAGAATCGAACTCGCGTCCGACCCTTTCTTTAAGAAAGTTTTTCTATGGTTGAGCTTAATCTTTTATCCTCTCTGTGAGAGTTATTTTTAATCAGATTTCAACTCACTTGTAAAAGTTTGTTTTGGTCTAGTTAAAATTTGTTTCCTCAAAGGCTCGATCGTATCGAAGTCGCTTTTGAGAAGTTGAGAGTATTGTCAAGTTGTGACAGAGAATACTCTTGAGGAAATTGCAATCGATTGATTATAGTGGAAAATCCTTCAGAACGAAGGGACTAGACGTAGCTACCGGTTTGGTAGTGAACTAGTATAAATTTACGTGGTCTCCCGCTTTATCGCTTTCTATTCATTTCTATCTTGCGTGTTAAAAACAAGTTTTATCAAACCGCTTTTCAAATATCCGATTATTCCTCAAAGATCCGATAAACAAACGGTTTTGAAAAACTTGTGTTCTAAAGTGTTTCTAACTTAAAGTTTGCGAAAAGTTTTTAACACAATTCAACCCCCCTTCTTGTGTTCACGTTCAATTGGTACCAGAGCTCGGCCTCTTGGTTGAGCACTTAACAGTGTCAAGAGAAAAGATCCTATATTGTGAACATGTCTGCTGAAGGTGGTCATATGAACCATCCTCCTCAATTCAATGGAGAAAAATTTGATTACTGGAAAGATAAGATGAAAGCATTCCTTGAGGCACAAAGTCTTGATTTGTGGGATATAGTTGAAAGCGGATACATTCTTCCCGCTAATGCCCTTGGCGTTGCAATACCTAGGGAAAACTGGTCTGATGATCAGAAAAAGAGATATCAAACCAATCGTAGGTTGATTTATTCTCATCTGTGCTATGACAGAAAGAGAATATGATAAATGTGGTAAGTTTGATACTGCCAAAGAAATCTGGGATTCTCTTGTGTTATCTTATGAGGGTTCTGCCCAAGTAAGAGAAACAAAAGCTAGCATGATGGTACGCCAAAGATGAGCTATTCGTAATGGAAGATGGAGAGAACATTAAAACTATGTTTGGAAGGTTCCAAACACTTGTTCATGGGTTGCAGGCCCTTGGAAAAAGTTATACTACACCTGATCATGTGAGAAAGATCTTGAGAAGCTTGACTAAGCAGTGGAGACCCAAAGTCACTGCTATTCAAGAAGCAAAAGATCTAAATGTTCTTCGACTTGAAGATCTTATGAGTTCTTTGAAAGCTCATGAACTTGAGCTAAATGAAGAAGAACCTACCAAGAAGAGTAAGTCTATTGCTTTAAAAGTTAATCAACATAAACCTAGTACTTCTAAAGCTTTTCAGGCTGAAGAAGAAGAATCAGATGATGAAGCTTCAGACGGAGATTCTGATGGATCAGACGATGAGCTAGCATTCATATCTAAGAAGATCCAGAGAATGTGGAAGAAAAGAAACTTTAGAAGGAAGTTTCAGAAGAATGATTTAAAGGACAAGAAGGAGAGCAAAGACAAGGACAAAGCCCAAGTCATTTGCTATGAATGTAAGAAGCCTAGACATTTCAAATCCGAGTGTCCTAATCTTAAAGAAAAGCCCACAAGAAGCTCCTTCAAGAAAAAGAAGAAAGGTCTCATGGGAAGATCTTGACTTATCCTCCTCTGAGGAAGATAAAGAAGAAGCTCACATTGCCTTCATGGCAGACACTGACATTGACTCAGAAGAAGAAGTTGAAGAGGTAATAGTATATGATTGCTACTCTGAACTTCAACTTGCTTTTGATGATCTTCTTAAGGATTCTGCCACTCTCTCTACTGAGTATAAGAATTTGAAAAAGAAATTTTTAAAACTATCACAAGATTTTCATTCTTTACGTAATGAAAACTCTATACTCAATGAAGAGAACCGTGAAAAGCGAAAATCAGCATCTGGGTGATAACCAGCCTGGAAGCTAACAAGCAACCAGTGAGAGCTCTCAAGCTAAGAGTTACGTGAGTTACAGTAATCCTAACTGCAAATCAAATGACTATGAACAAGCATTTCAAAAGTTTCTTGCAGAGAGTGTAACTCGTAGCAAGCAAGCTTCAATGATCTGGGGTGTCAGTAAAACGACAACTCATGGTCTTGGGTATATATAAGATGAAACCCTTTTGGAAAATAATTCAGCATCTGATAAATCCCATAGTCATACAAATGCTTACATTGTACTTACTGTAATAAATCTGGTCATTTGAAAAGTGCATGTAATGTTTTTAAAACTAAGAAGGATAAGCCTCCTTCAAGAACTAACAAGAAAGGACCCAAAAAGATATGGGTACCTAAAGATAAAATAGTCTATGTTGCAGACATGCTTAGCAACAAAGTCAACACACCAGTCTTGGTACTTAGACAGTGGATGCTCGCGTCACATGACGGGAGAAAAGCATATGTTCCAAGAACTAAGACCTAGAGAAGCTGGATTCGTTGGGTTGGAGGAAACCGTAAAGGTAAATTAGTTGGAATTGGTCGCATAGGTAAAGGCTCTCTTCCTTCTATTGATAATGTTTTATATGTTGAAGGACTGAAACATAATCTATTGAGCATAAGTCAATTATGTGACAATGGTTATGAAGTCATCTTTACAGAAACTGGATGTTTAGTAAAAAGCAAAAACGATGGATCTATATTCTTTACAGCAAAGAGGAAACAAAATGTTTATAAAGTTGATCTTTCTGAACTTGAAAAACAAGATGTCAAGTGTCTTATATCTGTTGAAGATGAGCAATGGATTTGGCACAAAAGATTAGGTCATGCCAACTTGAGGTTAATCTCAAAATTAAACAAGCACAATCTTGTTAAAGGCTTACCAAATCTTAAGTACAAATCTGATGCCCTTTGTGAAGCCTGTCAAAAAGGAAAACAAGTTAAAACTTCCTTTCATTTAAAAAATGTTGTTTCAACTTCTAGACCACTTGAACTCTTACATCTTGATCTTTTTGGTCCCACAAGGACAGCCTCTTTAACTGGAAAGAAATATGGTTTAGTCATTGTTGATGATTTTACTAGATGGATATGGGTTAAATTCCTTGCCCACAAAGATGAGTCTTTTAAAGTATTTACTGTTTTCTGCAAATCAGTTCAAAAGGAAAAAGGCATTTGTATTTCTTCTATTAGAAGTGATCATGGGGGAGAATTTGAAAATGAGAACTTTCAAAAATTTTGTGAAGAAAATGGCATCTCCCACAATTTCTCCTCTCCTAGAACACCTCAACAAAATGGTGTTGTAGAAAGGAAAAATAGGTCCTTCCAGGAAATGGCCAGGACCATGATCAATGAAGCTGATATTGCAAAATATTTTTAAGTGTATAAAGAACACAGTGTTATATTCAAAATAGAATTTATATAAGACCTATTTTGAATAAGACTCCTTATGAATTGTGGAAAGGAAGAAAACCAAACATTTCTTACTTTCATCCTTTTGGTTGTATTTGTTATATCCTGAATACTAAAGATCACTTGGTAAGTTTGATTCCAAGGTCGACAAAGGAATCTTTTAGGATATTCAAAGATCTAAAGCTTTTAGAATATACAACAAAGAAACTTTGACATTTGAAGAGTCCATTCATGTCAAGTTTGATGATAAGAAGCCCGACAATCGCAATGTCGAGCTAGATGAGTTATTTTCAGATTTAAACCTCGGTGACAAGTCGACGGTGAACATACATCTTCATCATCTGGTGGTGACAAGACGATGAATTCTACACAAGCGGAAGTGAAGCGAGAAAAAAGTCGGAAGTACAAGACCAATCATCCAAAAGATCAAATCATAGGAGAACCGTGACAAAGTACGAACCAGATCCTCCTTCAAGGAGCATCGACTTTGCACTTCTCTCCGAGATGGAACCTAAGACGATTGATCAAGCGTTGGAAGATGAAGGGTGGATTCTAGCAATGCAAGATGAGTTAAATCAGCCCAAAGGAATGATGTCTGGAAGCTAGTCACTCTACCAGGAAGATAAGCAAGCTATTGGTACTAAATGGGTATCGTAAATAAGCTTGATGAAGATGGTAAAGTTGTGAGAAATAAAGCAAGGTTAGTTGCTCAAGGCTACTCACAAGAAGAAGGTATTGATTTCACTGAAACTTTTGCACCTGTTGCAAGATTAGAAGCTATTCGCATTTTACTTTCATTTGCAGCACATCATGAGATAACTTTATATCAAAATGGATGTGAAAAGTGCTTTTCTAAATGGTTTTATAACTGAGGAAGTTTATGTTAAACAACCTCCTGGCTTTGAAGATATTGAATTTCCAGAACATGTTTTTAAACTTAAAAAGGCACTATATGGTCTTAAACAAGCTCCCAGAGCATGGTATGATAGAGTAAGTTCCTTTTTAATGGAAAATGGATTTACAAGAGGTTTAGTTGACACTACTCTTTTCAGAAAAACCTCAAACAAGCATTTCATACTTGTTCAAATATATGTTGATGATATTATTTTTGGAGCCACTAATGAAAGCCTTTGCAAAGAATTTTCTAAGCTTATGCAGGCTGAATTTGAGAAGAGCATGATGGGAGAATTAAAGTTCTTCCTTGGAATACAAATCAAGCAATGCAGTGATGGTATTTATATTCATCAAAGCAAATACATCAGAGAATTATTGAAGAAATTCAAGATGCTGGATTGCAAGCCGATGGGTACACCTATGCATCCTACCTGCACTCTTAGTAAAGATGAAAGTGGTAAGAAGGTAGATCAGAAACTATACAGAGGTATGATTGGATCTCTACTTTATCTTACGACTTCAAGACCTGATATTATGTTCAGCATCTGCCTGTGTGCTAGGTTTCAATCAGATCCTAGAGAATCACACCTAAGTGCTGTTAAAAGAATATTTAGATATTTGCAAGGAACTACTAATCTTGGTTTGCTTTATAAGAAATCAAAAGATTACAAATTAGTAGGCTTACGTGATCTTGACTTTCTTTGGAGATCGAATTGAAAGAAAAAGAACAAGTGGAGGCTGCCTGTTTCTTGGAGCTAATCTTGTGTCTTGGTCAAGCAAAAGGCAAAGGACAATAACACCCTCAACAGCACAAGTTGAATACATCTCAGCAAGTTGCGCTTCTCAACTTCGTGGGATGAAGTATCAACTTGAAGACTACTTGATAAAAGAGAGTAACATTCCTATCTTACGTGATAATACATCCGCCATATGTCTTACTAAAAATCCTATATTGCATTCTAGAGCAAAGCATATTGAGATTAAGCATCATTTTATAAGAGACTATGTTGAAGGGTATTTTAGAAATAAAATTTGTAGACACCGATCATCGATGGTGACATATTTACAAAACCCCTTGTCAAGATAGATTCAATTTTATAAGAAGAAATTTAAACTTTCATCTTATAGAAGAATGATTAATCTCGTCGATAATAATCTAAATCTCAAAGATTCGATATGACATAAGCATGTATGTGCATCAGCATCTTATTTGTCATATGCATCATAACTCATCATCCGGTAAGTCGGTTACGTGCGTCCGAGCACATCCACACGTGTCACACGTGTTAAGGATTCAAGCGTCTCATCATATCTACTGAGTCATGATTATTTACGTTTTCAATAAAATCTTTTACTTTTATTTTGGCGTCCGCATTTAATGAAAAAGCGAATCTTTATTTTCTTTTCTTTATGATTTATTTTTTTTATAAGAGAATACAAAGCGATATTTTGAAAAATAACTGTACCATTCTCCTTTAACTTTCCCACTACTCCACATTTTTCGCTCCACTCTGTGTTTTCTGCAAAACTGTCCTAGTTCTCTCTTTCTCTCTCTCTCTCTGTGTGTGTTTAAACCCTAAAACCTCCATCACCTCCATCTCTCAACTGCAATCATGGCTGGAGTAACAACTTCGAATATCTGACTATCTACGACATACCATGATCAAGGAAAAGTCTTGTTAGAAAATCGAGTTGATTTGGAAAACTTCAAGCTCTATGGCTTCGACTTCTACAATGGGTTCAAGGCAATGGGCTGGGAACAGTATTTCTTCTGGAAGCCGGTTGAGGTTCTGGTGACTGCGATTAAAGAATTTTGGGGTAATGTTCGTTACACAAAGGTGGCATCTTTGAAGGTACAGTGAAAGGATTCAAGTTTGTTTTTAGCATCAAAAATATTTCTGAAGTTACTGGGTGTCCGTGTGAAGGCATCGTCTTCTATTCAGAATGGGCTGACGCATTTCATGGGATTAAGAAGGTCAATAATGATCTGTTTGAGAACTACAAGCAGCTGAAAGAATGCGGTGAAACACCATCGCCAAGAATCTGAAAAGCCATCTCAGAGTTCTTCATAAGATAATCACCAAGAGCGTCTTGTTGAAGGCTGGCTCCAGTGACATTGTCAACTACGAACAGAAATTCATCATGAGACACTTCATGGCTGGAAACAAGGTAAACCTGCCAAGGTTGATTTATAACAACCTGCTTAATGCACTGGTTAACTCAAGAAAAGGTGTTGCTGACAAGAAGAACACCTACAAGTTCATTCCTTATGGTGTCCTGCTCACCAAAATGATGATCAAGAATCTGGTCATAAACAAGCTGACTACTTTACCAGATCAAGAGAAGGCAAAGTATTTTGGTGCTGACAATATTGTGATTCCTGACACTTTTGGAGTCAACAGCCTGGTAAGAATGAAATTGCTCACTGGGTCCATGATCAAGAAGGTGAAAGGTGAGCAACAGGGAAGAGGAAGCCGAAAAGAAAACCACCGAAGCTCAAAGCCTGGTATGAAAAGACTCACCGAGTCTCCTTCACGAGACCAGTAAGAACAAAATAGAAGGTGGCTCACTGCACCTCTTGTTGAAGAACCGTAAGATGAGGACCGAAGTTCCCATCCACAGGTTACGAGAAAGGAGCAAGCCGTGGTGAGAAGCAAGTCTCAAAGATCCTGGCCTGAAGAAGGATATTCGGATCCGCTCCAAAGAATCGCTCTGCATGCATGTGACACCCTCTACCCCAACAAGTCATTATAACAACGTAATAATGTAAAGTAAAAACACGGAGAAACAAAATCCTTTTTATTTAAGCCAAATCAAAATTTCGATTATTGTGGAATAGAGTCATCACGCCATTCATGGAAAATAACAATCGAAGCAATTAAACCCAGGTTCCCGATGTCACAATAATTGAGCCCTTTTCCCTAATTATTACATCGGAAGAGTACAAAAACTTTAATAAGTAAACACATGCAAATCTTCTATCCATCCCGATTTAACTACCGAGATTACTCATTGGCATTCGCATCCTCAACACCTGCAGTCTCAACATCTACACATACCCGGTGGGATATGCATAACCACAGAAGTGTTAGTCGTCATAACCTCAAATAGTGCAACCAGGGTATTAGATCAATGAACAATGCGCATATACAGAATTCCAATAAAACGCCTACACACCAAAGACCAAGACATAACATATCACCACAAGCTGTCCAAATACCACATGTCACAACATCAAACGCAACGCTAAAAGACATTACCATAACATTCAAATATCACATGCCGCGCATCAATCACAACATTATGATATACCACTAACAACCGAACAACCAAGCATGTTATCAAGACAAGTGGTGTGATTCTAAGAACATAATTATATGCATGTGGATCCACTTCTAACGGCCGGAGACCTTGCCCGCTCGAATACCATGTCAAGAAGGTGCACCAATAACAACAGATCGAACCTCACCCGTCACGGATACCTTGCCCGATTCGCCCCATTAACCGTAGGACCGAAACCTTGCCCGTCACACGGATACCTTGCCCGATTCGCCTCTACTAACCAAAGGATCGAAACCTTGCGATCACGGGATACCTTGCCCGATTCGCCCTTTGTTTTTTTTTTCTTTTTTAACCGTAGGACCGGGAAACCTTGCCCGTCACGGGATACCTTGCCCGATTCGCCCTACTAACCAAAGGACCGTGGAAACCTCGCCCGTCACGGGATACCTTGCCCGATTCGCCCTTTTTTTTTTTTTCTTTTTAACCGTAGGACCGGGAAACCTTGCCCGTCACGGGATACCTAATAACAACAACAACAACAACAATGACGACACCAAGATGCATGAACATGACCAAACGAGGTGTCTAACCATAACATCCTCTATCGCAATATTTTCGACAGAGTAACAACAACAACAACAGCAGAACACAAATTCATAAGTTAGCTAGTGCCTTCTACCAATAACATGAACATTTAATATTCTTAGCAACTTTGATTAAGCACATACATCCAAGTGGAACTTTGGCATTAGAAGGACTAGTTCTCTCAGATTATCATACTAAGAAATCAATAGGCATCATAAATGAACCTTAGACATTCTACTTAAGCTTTACAATATCAACATAATTGTGGGGACTCGAGTTCTTTGATTCATACTTAGTGGCTACACTTTCATAGGGTCTAAAACCTACTATTTAGTTATTTAATTTCCTTACATTGTCGTTTGATAACAACCAATTTCTGTACATCAAGCATATAAACAACCAAAGCTCAATCATCACGCCAATTTCAACAACCAATAAAATTATCACAAGTCGAGAATAATAATTTAGAGGAATTGAAGGTCTCTATCACGGTGGTGATAGTGCCCATTTTTCGTTACCGCGCGAGGCATAGGGGTCTTGGGACACCCCTATTGTTCACACAGGTTCCATACACTCACTAGAAGAGAACAACTATCCCTTACCTCAAGTGAAATTCGTGCTCCTAAGAGAGGGATAAGGTAACACCAAGCTTTTCCTTTCCTAGTGAAGCTTTCTCTTCCTATTCCTCCCAATGAGGCGGTAAGAATTACAGTAACTATGCTTCCGGGTCGCGTTCCGTAGCGTAGCCTTGAGTCGAGCCCTCGACAAAGACAAAATTGGGGAAAAAGGGGAAGAAGGGTTTTTCTATCTTGGTTGATCTTATGAGCAACTTCTAATCATGTTTATGGTTTTAGACTGATGTTTAGGGGCTAGGTTAAGTCTAGGGTCGTGGTCACTCTTACAGGTCGAGAATGGGTCATACCGGGTCACCGAACCGCCCAAAACGAGTTAAACGCGAAATAGCGCATGACCACAGCGGCGATGGCGCTGGCGCCAAGATCTCTTGGGCACCTGCGCCTGGTGCGGGCGCCTGCCGCTGCTCGGTGAGGCTCGGCGCCTGCGCTTCGAACTGCATCCGTTGTTAGTTTTTGTGTCCCGACCGCCTTATACGGCGCCGTGCCAATTTAATTGATCTTCTAACCAGTCATTAGCATATTTAACACATTCACATACATGAAAAGCTTAGTCAAACACACAAGGAATTAAAAAGTTCTAGCACGAAGGTGGGGGTGTTACAATCCTTCCCCCCTTAGAAAAATTCCGTCCTCGGAATTATTACTGACCTGTGGTGAAATTGCGGATACAGTTCCCGCATCTTACTCTCCAACTCCCACGTTGCACTTTCATCGTTTGCTCCACTCCAAATTACCTTCACCAGGCGAATCTCCTTCCGCGTAGTCGCTTCTTCTACGGTCTTCAATTTACCTACGACGTCTCAAATGTGAGATTGTCCTTGAGTTGAATCGCGTCCTGTGCTATCACATGACTGGGATCATGTATGTACTTACGGAGTTGAGATACGTGAAATACATTGTGGAGGTTTCCCAACAACGGTGGCAGCGCCACCTGATAAGCTACTTCACCAATTCGTTTCAAAATTTGGTAGGGTCCAATGAACCTAGGAGTAAGCTTCCTAGCCTTTAAAACTCTACCAACTCCCTTGGTTGGGGTAACATGTAGGAAAACGTGTTCTCCTTTGGTTGGGGTAACACGTAGGAAAACGTGTTCTCCTTCCTTAAAGGTCAGTTCCTTGGTCTGGTTGTCGTAATAACTCTTACATGCCTGCTTGAGCGCCCTCATCTTCTCTTGAATCAACTTCACCTTCTCGGTTGTCTCCTCACCACTTCGGTCCCAACACTAGGCTTTCACCTGGACTCAAGACCAAAGAAAGGGGAGTACGACACCTCCTCCCATAAAGCGCCTCATATGGAGACATACCAATACTAGAGTGATAGCTATTGTTATAGGTAAACTCCACCAAGGGTAAGAACTTATCCCAACTTCCGGATTCTTCCAACACACAAAGCCCGTAACAGTCCTCTAATGATTGAATAGTCCGCTCTGACTGACCATCCGTTTGGGGGTGATAGGCTGAGCTCAGTCTAAGTTTGGTTCCCAACGCCTCATGCAAGCTATTCCAAAACCCAGATGTGAACCTAGGATCTCGGTCAGATATGATACTAGAGGAACACCATGCGATCTAACGATCTCCTTAATGTACAACTTCGTTAACTTCTCTGTAGAGGAACTCCATGTTTACCGGTAAAAAGTGAGCCGTCTTGGTTAACCGGTCAACAATCACCCACACTGCATCGTAACCGGCTGAAGTCCTGGGAAGTCCGGACACAAAATCCATAGCGATACTATCCCACTTCCATTTCGGGATGAATAGCGGCTGCAACGTCCCAGAAGGTTTCTGATGTTCAGTCTTGGGCTTTTGGCAAGTCGTGCATGCGACACAAATTCGGCTATCTCGCTTCTTCATACTAGGCCACGAATAATCGCTTTAAGTCTTGATACATCTTAGTAGCCGGGATGTATGCTCAGGCTACTCTGTGACCTTCTTCCAGTAATCATCTTTTTCAATTCGGGAATGTCCGAACACAAATTCGACCCTGGAGCCTTAAAATCCCATCCGCCCCTCAAGAAATTCACTTGGCTTCCTTGAGCAATCGAGATCTTACGCTTCAACTAAGAACAGTCGGTCTTCTGTCCATCCGGATTTGACCCATTAGATCATTAGTCACTTTCAACATGCCAAGCTTCACGCCACGGGGTCCTTTCACACACTAGACTCGGATCTACGAACTCTTCTATTAACTTCATTTCCTAATCATCATAGTCGAGCAATGCAACGCTTTCTCGCTTAGCGCATCCGCCACGACATTTGCCTTGCCTGGATGGTAGTTCAACTCAAACTCGTAGTCTTTAGGAATTCCATCCACCGACGTTGCCTCATGTTTAACTCCTACGGTCAAACAAATACTTGAGGCTCTTATGGTCGCTAAAAACCTCAAACCGAGCCCCATAAAGATAGTGCCTCCGGATCTTCAAGGCAAAGACAATCGCACCTAATTCCAAGTCATGGGTAGGATAATTCGCTCGTAACTTTAGTTGACGAGAAGCATACGCCACGACCTTACCATGCCGCATTAGCACACCACCTAGTCCTTGCTTTGAAGCATCACAAAGAGACCACGAAAGGTTTAAGCTGGTCGGCGGCACTAACGCCGTGCCGTAGTCAACTTCTTCTTTAGTATCTGAAAGCTTTCCTCACACTTAGCATCCCACAAGAAAACTTGCCCCTTCCTGGTAAGTCGGGTCATCGGTAGTGCTATCTTTGAAAAACCTTCGATGAACCTTCGATAGTAACTGGCTAGGCCCAAAAAGCTTCTTATCTCGGTGGCCGATTTAGGAGCTTCCCAATGCAATACAGCCTCCACCTTCACTGGGTCCACAGCTATACCGCCTTTAGAAATTACGTGGCCTAGAAATCCCACTTCATCCAACCAAAACTCACACTTTGACATCTTGGCATACAATTGTTTTTCCTTCAACACTTGTAGTACAGTTCTCAAGTGCCCTTCATGCTCCTTTCGGGTCTTGGAGTAAATCAAGATGTCGTCTATAAAAACAACCACAAACTTATCCAAATATGGGTGAAATATCATGTTCATGTATTCCATAAATACTGCTGGTGCGTTAGTCACACCGAATGGCATAACTTGGTACTCATAGTGACAGTGAACGCAGCGTTTGGAACGCGGTCTTGAATGTCCTCCTTCTTCACCCGAATCTGGTGGTACCCGGACCTCGGATCAATTTTAGAGAAAACACATGCTCCTACTAGTTGGTCCATGAGATCATCTATCCTCGGTAAAGGGTAGCGGTTCTTGTGACAAGAACCTTGTTAAGTTGCCGATAGTCAACACACAACCTCATCGAGCAGTCTTTCTTCTTTACCAATAAAATCGGCGCTCCCAAGGGGATACATTTGGTCTAATAAACTTTTTCTCCAAAGATGTCTTCCAATTGCCTCTTTAATTCTTCTAGCTCTAAGGGGACATCTGTAAGGTGCCATAGAGATCGGTCCGTTCAGGAACAAGGTCGATAGCAAAGTCCACATCTCGTTCGGGTGGTAAAGAGTTAACCACGTAAATACTTCCTAAACTCATAAGCGGTGGGAGCATCTTTAGCTTCTACCTTCGTTTCTATAGCCATAGAACACAACATCACATAAACCTGCACCTTCCTTCAAGGACGACCGAATTTCCTTGGCGGTAACCACAGTGGATCACTAGGCTCAGTGCCCCAAACACCACAGCTTTATCAAAGCGGTTCAAAAGTACATGATTAGCAAATAACCAATCCATACCTAAAATAATGTCTATTCCCCGAAGAGGTAAACACACTAGGTCCACTACGAAATTCCTACTTCCAATCACGAGAGTGCACTCCTTGCACACAAGAGACGTAACAACGGGTTCATGAGAAGGAATATCCACAGACAAATCAAAGGTTAAACGAGATGTAGGCAGTTGCAAATTTTTCACACATTCGGCAGAGATGAAAGAGTGGGTCGCACCAGAATCATACAACACCACTAAAGAAATTCCTCGAATAAAGCAAGTATCTTGGATGAGATCTTCCGATTCAGCTGCCTCTGTGCCAGTGAGAGCAAACACCCTGCCAGTCGACTTCATCATGTTAGCCTGAGGTTTCGGAGTCCTGTTATTATTTGTTGGTTCGTTCTTCAATTCATCACGATCGCGGTGATATGGCCAAGCTTGTTGCACTTGAAGCAGATGATGATGTTTCCTTGCATAAATGAGTATAGTGGTCCTACCACACTTGCCACATCTATTCCGATTGTAGTGCAAGAGCTTCCCCAACTGCTTTTCCTCATGACAGATTAGCCCTCTAAAGCGGTATTCTTAAATGCCTTGGCAAGAGGTGCTAAAGGTTGTCTCCCTCTTCCTTGGGTGGGTTTGGGTTTCCCGTTGTTTACGGCAACTACCCTCTCATTATAAGCCTCTTCAAAGTCTCGGTCTTACGGACAAAGTTCCCGAAGTCGGTAAGTGGTAAGACAGCCCACGCCCGCTTGAGTTCAGGTCGAAGTCGTTCTTAAACTTAACACACTTCGAGCGGTCGCTTGATTGCTAGTTGATAAGCGAGGTAGTAGCGGGATAATTCCTCAAACTTCACTGCATACTCATCTACGCATATTCCCTGTGTTAAAGCTAGGAACTTCGGCCTTCCCGAGGTCCACGAATCTCGGCGGGAAAATATTTTTCCAAGAACACATCCTTGAATAACTCCCAAGTTACAGCGATTCGCGGTATTCTCCAACCTCCGACTAGTGTTCTCCCACCAATACTCACCGTCGGTCAGCTTGAAGCAAAGAAAAGCCACCTTACGCTCGTCGGTCTGACCCCATCACTCTAAAAATCTTCTCCATTTCACGTATCCGGTGTTGGGCTCCACCAGGGTCAAATCCCCCTTAAAGGTTGGAGGGTTGTTTTTAGAAAATCGGCAATGCTCCTGAAGTTAGCGAGCCTATCAAGACAGTTACGGTTGCGCCCAAAGCTTCAAAGACTTCGCCCTAAGGCCTCAATCACAAGACGGCCACCGCCGCCATTCCTCACTTCGAGGCAAGCGTAAAATGGTTAGCCTATAAAATGAGTCTTACCATTCATACTCCTATCTATTTTAGCATAAACAATCACACCGAGCACACAGACAAAAACATAATAGACACACACCACGGCACGAGAATCAAGCCGAGCTCGATACCACTAAATGTGACACCCTACTCCCAACAAGTCATTATAACAACGTACTAATGTAAAGTAAAAACACGGAGAAACAAAATCCTTTTTATTTAAGCCAAATCATAATTTCAGTTATTGTGGAATAGAGTCATCACGCTCATTTGCGGAAAATAACAATCGAAGCAATTAAAAACCCAGGTTCGATGTCACAATAATTGAGCCCTTTTCCTAATTATTACATCGGAAGAGTACAAAAACTTTAATAAGTAAACACATGCAAATCTTCTATCCATCCCGACGAACTACCGAGATTACTCATTGGCATTCGCATCCTCAACACCTAGCCTCAACATCTACACATACAGGTGGGATATGCATAGCCACAAAGGGTTAGTCGTCATAACCTCAAATAGTGCAACCAGTGTAGGAAATCGATGAACAATGCGCATATACTGAGTAATTCCAATAAAACGTCTACACACCAGACCAAGGCATAACATATCACCACAACTGTCCAAATACCACATGTCACAACATCAAACGCAACGCTAAAAGACATTACCATAACATTCAAATATCACATGCCGCATCAATCACAACATTATGATATACCACTAACAACCGAACAACCAAGCATGTTATCAAGACAAGTGGTGTGATTCTAAGAACATAATTATATGCATGTGGATCCACTTCTAACGGCCGGAGACCTTGCCCGCTCGAATACCATGTCGATGGTGCACCAATAACAACAGGCCAGAACCTCACCGTCACGGGATACCTTGCCCGATTCGCCCGATTATCAGTAGGGCGGAAACCTTTCCCGTCATGGGATACCTTGCCCGATTCGCCTACTAACCAAAGGACTGAAACCTTGCCCGATCACGGGATACCTTGCCCGATTCGCCCTTTGTTTTTTTTTTCTTTTTAACCGTAGGACCGGGAAACCTTGCCCGTCACGGGATACCTTGCCCGATTCGCCCTACTAACCAAAGGACCGGGAAACCTCGCCCGTCACGGGATACCTTGCCCGATTCGCCCTTTGTTTTTTTTTCTTTTTAACCGTAGGACCCGGAAACCCTGCCCGTCACGGGAGACCTTGCCCGACTCGCCCTACTAACAATAACAACAACAACAACAACAATAGCGACACCAAGATGCATGAACATGACCAAACGAGGTGTCTAACCATAACATCTTCTATCGTAATATTTTCGAGAGAGTAACAACCACAACAACAACAGAACACAAATTCATAAGTTAGCTAGTGCCTTCTACCAATAACATGAACATTTAATATTCTTAGCAACTTTGATTAAGCACATACATCCAAGTGGAACTTTGGCATTAGAAGGACTAGTTCTCTCAGATTATCATACTAAGAAATCAATAGGCATCATAAATGAACCTTAGACATTCTACTTAAGCTTTACAATATCAACATAATTGCGGGGACTCGAGTTCTTTGATTCATACTTAGTGGCTACACTTTCATAGGGTCTAAAGCCTACTATTTAGTTATTTAATTTCCTTACATTGTCGTTTGATAACAACCAATTTTTGTACATCAAGCATATAAACAACCAAAGCTCAATCATCACGCCAATTTCAACAACCAATAAAATTATCACAAGTCGAGAATAATAATTTAGAGGAATTGGAAGGTCTCTATCACGGTGGTGATAGTGCTGCTTTTCGTTATCACATGAGGCATAGGGGTCTTGGGACACCCCTATTGTTCACACAGGTTCCATACACTCACTAGAAGAGAACAACTATCCCTTACCTCAAGTGAAATTCGTGCTCCTAGGAGAGGGATAAGGTAACACCAAGCTTTTCCTTTCCTAGTGAAGCTCTTCCTATTCCTCCCAATGAGGCGGGAAGAATTACAGTAACTATGCTTAGGGTCGCGTTAAAGTAGCGTAGTCTTGAGTCAGAGCCCTTGACAGCACAAAATTGGGGAAAAAGGGGAAGAAGGGTTTTTCTCTATCTTGGTTGATCTTATGAGCAACTTCTAATCATGTTTATGGTTTTAGACTGATGTTTAGGGGCTAGGTTAAGTCTAGGGGTCGTGGTCACTCTTACAGGTCGAGAATGGGTCATACTGGGTCACCGAACCGCCCAAACGAGTTAAAACGCAACAACGCACGGCCACTTGGCAGTGGGCGCCTGGCGCCAGCATCTCTTGGGCGCCCTGCGCCTGCTCTCGGTGAGGCTGGCGCCTGCGCCGCTCTCGGTGAGGCTGGCGCCTGCATAGGCTGGTCTGGCGCCTGCGCCCTTCTAGAATCGCATCCGTTGCTAGTTTTTGTGTCCCGACTCGCCTATACGCGCACCGTGCCAATTTAATTGATCTTCTAACCAGTCATTAGCATATTTAACACATTCACATACATGAAAAGCTTAGTCAAACACAAGGAATTAAAAAGTTCTAGCACGAAGGTGGGGGTGTT
The DNA here is from genome assembly GCA_037113605.1 of Calophaca sinica. Lineage (NCBI taxonomy): Eukaryota > Viridiplantae > Streptophyta > Magnoliopsida > Fabales > Fabaceae > Calophaca > Calophaca sinica. The sequence goes on along the minus strand of CM073731.1, from coordinate 44,725,864 downwards.
ACAACAGAAGCTGAAGAGATTGGTCAGGCAATCTGAACCTGAACCAAAGGTACTGAATTCTCCTGATGAATCTGTATCTATTTTTGCATCTGATACTATTCCTGCTCCACCAATATCCGTTGCACAACCACCAAACACTCAAACCCGTTTACAGAAAACCTCCGTAGTTTCTAAACACCTTACTCAACCATCATCCACTACACTCAACCTTAACCTACCACAAATTTTCCCAAACATTTCACTCACTTCATACATTTCCAAGCTTCATTCTCATCCTTTTAACCTCCTGTTCAAAACACCTCCCATTAATCCCTTCAAACCCCACTCACCAAAAGCCTACAAAATCACCAAAGCCACTCCCACCTTACTTACCCTTACCATTAAACCCACAGACGCTGGTGGAAAGAAACATATCTCATACAAACCACAGTTTGTCAAGTATGAGATATATAACAGCATCTACAACCGTCCCTCCACCTGGCATTTAAAAACCTTCACCTCTGGTGCTTCCAGATTGGAAATTGCCGCTCCAATAAGTGCAACCTTCAAGGATGGGGAAGACCACATCCAAATGTCTTTCAAAGGAAGGTTGAGACCAGCATCCGGAAGCAGAGCAATTCCCTTCTCCATTGATCTTCCTAGATCCCTACCACAGTCTGAACCGCTCACATTGGCAGAATGTGGAAGGTGGATCACAGATGAAGAAGCTGCCTTCATGGCACATTGTCTTGAGCAGAAAAGGCTTGAAGTCATAAGTCAATATCGAGACCCATCATCTGTATCTGTTAAGATAGTACCAGATAGACAAAGGTGGCTACCTTGGTCTATCCCTGGGAAAAGGAAGGAACCTGCTCCGGGCAAGCAGCCTTTCAGCAAGATCGGGCTAAAGGAGTATGAGAAGGCACCTGCAAAGTACAGTCTTAAGGAATTCCTCGACTCCGATTGCCAAGATTTGAGGATCATGCCAGAAGGTATTACCTGACTTCTCTGAAGAAAGATGAATGGAGAACTGGCTCCTCAAACTGCTGTAATGCTGAAAAAGCCACTATCTCAACTGTTGGGACAATCAGAGTTATCGACATCAATCTCAGAACAGTGTACTTCGATGACATGTTCAGATGCTCAGTAATCAGACCCCTGGATTGCATGAAGATTTATGACCAATGGGTTGCTGTGACCAAGCACTTCGACATTGGGTTTACGTGGAGTCAATGGTCTGAATCGTGGAAAGCCAAAGCCATATTACCATGCCTCGACCCCCTAGTGCTAGAAGAATATGACAGGGAAAATCTGAGAAGAATTTACCTGGCAGAAAATGAAGCACTCTCCTTCACCTGTGAAGCATTGAGTGTCTTTATCAGAAATTTATGGGGAGAAGACGCTGGGAATAGGTTTGACTCTTACACAGCTGATGTTGTTCTTCATAGAGAAACCATCTTCATGCATTTGTTATATCCAGAAGATGTGAAGCATCAATGGAAGATTCAGACAGAATCAGAGCTCAGAAGACTCGGAAATTTCATCAAATGGGTTATACCAAATGATGCATTCTTCTTAAGAGCTCAAAGGAAGAAGGATTTGAGACTGAAGTTATCCAACCGGGTGCTAGCAGAGCATCAGAAGATGAAGTCTACATCTGTACCAGAAGCTGGACCTTCTACTTCTACTTCTGCAGTTGAGATGGTCACCATTCCCAAAGCAGAATTTGAAGAAATGAAGGCTACAAACCTGAAGGTTACTCAGCTGGAGACTGCACTGAAGCTACTCTATGAACGTCTCAATATCCCACCTCCACCTCCTCAAAACCCTTAATTTTTTTTTTGTGTGTTATAAAATCTATTTGGTTGATACAATTATATAAATATGTTTGTTCTAATTATCTGTTTTTTGTTCAAATTTTTCTAAGTCTTATTTTGACTATGATGTGTTTTTACACTCTTTTTGTCTGATGACAAAAGGGGGAGTAAAAGAAAGGTATGATGAACACGAAAGAAAGGTATATTGAACATGTGAGAATCCGATTATCCACCATCCAATGGATACACTGGAACTAAAGTATCATGCATATAGTATCAAGCATATCATTTCATACATAGCATTTTCGTGCGCTAATATTCATTGATCTAGTGCTATGATAATGTTTAATAAATTTTCGGTACAATGAAATGTATTTGATTAAATCAATCTATTTGGTATATAATCAGCATCCGATCTCACTTTATTAAATACATGCTCTGATACATTTACGGATTTTTCGTAATCACTTAAATGAATTTGTTTACCAACAATTGCCTTAATACCTGAATTGTTCATATATATCTAAACTGTTAAATCTCGAGGGGACACTTAATGTCTTTTGAAACTAAATTGTTCATCAACCTTAGATATTTGTCATCATCAAAAAGGGGGAGATTGTTGGAACCTAAACGATTGAGAAGTTTAGACCCTCATTAATTTTGATGATAACAAAGTATTCACAAGAGAACAATTTATGTTCTAACAATTCTTGAAGTGTGCAGATACTAATAATACACATATTCTAAGCCACTCAAGCAAGAAGAAAGTAATTCTCAAGAGAAGGATTCATTCCATGTGTCAGCATCCGGTTCATCCTTGTGAGCGTCTGGAATTTTATCTTTATGACACGGCTTACACAATTGCTACGAGCGTCCGAACTTGCGATTCTGAGCGAGCGTCTGAACTTCATTTCAAATCACGTGTTAGTCACGTTGCTGCTCTACCTCTCAGAAGTTTCTGGAACGGATTTCAAAATTGATTCTGAGCGCTAAAATTGTTGTACGAGGTATCAAAGGTGGCACCTTTAGCTACAAGACAAAAAATCGTACAAGCAAGGTAGTACAAAAACGGTAATATGTACTACTGGGATATTCTCTGCAAAGCAAGAAAGAGACAGCGTTTTGAATTTACCTCACTCAATGGAAAGAAGCCATTTTTACCTTAACGGTAATATCCTTGGAACTCCTATATATACCTCATGGTATCCATTGAAGAAGCAACGAATATACTGTGAAAAAACTTGCTGATATTCTGCTGAAATATTACCTCATTTACTGAGAACAAGCACTGCCTCTGTGAGCAACCAAGTCTCATGCTAAGTCTCTGGACTACAAGAACTGAACTCAGCGTCCGACCCTTTCTTTAAGAAAGTTTTTCTATAGTTGAGCTTAATCTTTTATCCTCTCTGTGAGAGTTATTTTTAATCAGATTTCAACTCACTTGTAAAAATTTGTTTTGGTCTAGTTAAAATTTGTTTCCTCAAAGGCTCGATCTGCATCGAGTCGCTTTGAGAAGTTGAGAGTATTGTCAAGTTGTGACGAGAATACTCTTGAGGAAATTGTAATCGATTGATTATAGTGGAAAATCCTTCAGAACGGCGGACTAGACGTAGCTACGGTTTGGTAGTGAACTAGTATAAATTTACGTGTCTCGCTTTATCGCTTTCTATTCATTTCTATCTTGCTTTGTGTTAAAAACAAGTTTTATCAAACCGCTTTCCAAATCAGTCCGATTATTCCCAAAGATCCGATAAACAAACGGTTTTGAAAAACTTGTGTTCTAAAGTGTTTCTAACTTAAAGTTTGCGAAAAGTTTTTAACACAATTCAACCCCCCCTTCTTGTGTTCACGTTCAGTGGAGTATAGTTATAGTAGTGTACTAAGTTTCCTTGTGTAATAGGAATTGCTAATTTCGAGACCGTGCGACAAGGATTCGAAGCAAGCGGAAGTACGCTAGTGAGCAAACTTGGTAAGGGCAACTTTTAGATACGATAGGAAATTAATTTTAAGTATTTAAGCGAAGAAGTCTGAGAACCTCAGGGTTCGAAGTGAGGGTCTTGTACCCCTTCGTTTTATTGTTGATATACTGATTATTTAGTGGGCTTGTCTGTAAGCGGTTGGCAGCTGTCCCCAACCCCCCACACTTGTTGTACCTCTCTGTCAACTCCATCGAGTTACAAAGGGATGGATTCCATGATATGATTGTCGATGTTGTGGAGTTATGCATTTATTTAAAATGTTATTGAATAACTGTCGTGAATTGCTTATGTATTGAATTGCGTTTCACTGAATAAGCTTGCTATAATTTATTTGATATGCGATCGAACGATTATGCGAATTGCTCTTTGAATTTCGTATGCGGCGAATTGTTCATCGAGTTTGAGAGCTTTGTCGAGTCGTCGAGACGTTTTTGAGCTGTGAGCCGGACAACTGAGGGTGCTAGGTCCCCTTCGTTCATGGTGGATTAGCTAGGCGTCGCAGCGTTAAGGAACCGGAGCTGAATGTCCTAGGGAGAGCGAAGATCCCAAAGCTACTACCGGTATTCTGGATGGGTCGGCCCGCTTCCTAGGAAAAGTTGTCGAGTCGAGAGAAAATGAGTCGTGAGTCGAGTCTTGAGCGAGAATTTGAGTTGAGCCTTGTGAACTGTATACAATATTGTTTGCTTATTGCTTTGTGAATTGTTATATCTTGATTTGTTGAGAAGTTGACCCTTTCCTGTGGTACCTTCAATTCATGATGGCTACCCAGGTGATGGCAAAAAAACATATTGATTTCGGCGATGCGGACGTCGCCGGGGATCATCTTTGATTTCCCTGACATCGAGCAGCCCACGACGATGGAGTTTGACCCTATTTCTCACCGTGTTGTATATACAGGGGATATTGTACAGACTTTCAGAGAGGACGGTGTTGCTGTGAGATAGGAGGTGTCGCGACGTACTGTGAGTTTTCCTTTACGGACTATGCTGGTGGTTGATGCTTGGAGGACTACCCAGTGTGAGGGAGCTATGCCGGCCTCTTCTTCGTCTCCAGAGGGACCGATTGAGATTCCTAGAGCTACTGTTTCCAGGATTTTTTCATGAGGACGAGGTCGAGGACCAAGAGTGAGATGGACCGCTCATAAGAGCGTGATTAGACGAGGATCTGTAGGAGCATCTACCTCGAGGGCAGCTGCTGTTCAGAGTTTTTCATTAGGACCGGGTTCTCCTTCTGTTGTTAGGATCCCCACCCCACCAGTGGATCCACCCCCTGTTTGCGCGGTGTGCAGAGAGGCGGATTGTCTAGGTGCACGGCCTAATGATGATGCGACTGTAGGAGAGTACATGTCGAGTGACGTACCAGAGTATATGCCAGTTGCAGCACCTTTCATCGATTTGACAGGCGAGGATCCGATGGAGGACGAGGAGGCGGAGGATCCATCGGAGGATCTGGGTAGTGATTTGTAGATGCTGTGTTATCTGACTGCTGTTATGTTTCCTTTTGGGATGACTGTAGTATATATCTTTTGTGTACAGTTAGTCGGTGACTAGTCGGGCTAGTGATGTTTTTCTGATGCAGGGTAGACTGGTGGTTCTACTTTTGGAGCAGCCCCCTGCGTGGGTGTCTGCCGGGAGTACCCCCAGGGTATGATCACTCTCACGAGGGTATTCATATCATAGGTGTATTCTTTCATACATTACTTCTCTGTTTTATTTTGTACGTACTGCGTATGTTGATTGTATATGTTTATGAGTGTATGTTTTTCCAGTACGTAACTTGTGTCCTAGTTGCACCATGTTTTGAAACGTTGTAAGTACTCTGTGTGTGCTTTGCGGGCACTATTGTTTTAAAAAAAAATATACTGCATTTTCTGATGGACACAAGAGTACCGTTTTTAAAAATCCATCGTATACAGGTTTAGTTTTAGTTTAGTAGCGGTCCAGAAACGGGTCGTTACAATTCCTATAGCTGGTAAATCCTACACTCTTATTGTATTCCACAGCAAGTCTTACAACTAAGACTCCAAGGAAATACTTCTGTATCAAGTCCTTCTCAGCAATACTCATCAACAGTCGCAATCACTCTGTAATCTTTATCATCTGGGCATCCATTGAAATTGGAGTACCACAGGCAAGGGTTATCTTATGGATAAAACATATAAAAACAGCAAATGCATATACATATACAAAAATCATATTGTCTATCAATCAACAATCAACACATTAAGGAATGCACACAATCCCTTATTGATGCATTCTATATGCCAATAGAGCAATGATCAATAACGTGAATGTGGTTATCCCCAAGCCCGCCAAGTAAATTTGAAGATCTGGATAATTAATAAATAAATAAAAAAGAATGATGTGCTTCTACAAAGTTCGTACTTTCTTATGATTTTAAAGACTTGTGTCTATGTGTGGCATTTGTGAAAAGTGGAACACAAATAATTTTTTAATTATTTAAAACTGTCTCTGGTACTTGAGAAAGACTTGTGGTATTTAGAGCTGCTTCTTGGGGGTAATAGCACTCTGATTTGGTTCACAAAATTTATTTCTTTTGGACTTCTGATTGGTCTCAACTTAATTTAATAGTTGTTATAAGTACAAGTTGCTATTCTTTTTACAATTACAACTTGAATATTTATTTTATATGGCTTAATTTTAAAAACAAAAGAATTAGAAATTTGCATGACGTCTTGTCACATGTAGGTACTGTTATATTTCAAGAAAGATTTTTGCCTTTTATATTAATATATACTGTCAACATGCAAAAATCAAGAACATATGTAAAAATTATTTTTATTGTATTTGAGCTTCAGTCATATCTTAAGTGACTAATTCATGTACAGGTGATGAAGTATATTTTTTACCTTCTCATCCTTTCTTGTAATGTTTATTTATAAACATGCTAGCGTCTTATTTAAATTTAAATAAATTTGTTGTGATATGCCACTAAGCTGACAACTTAACGTGACCCAAACTCTGTTCTTAAAGATCAAAGTATGTGTTTGATATCATGGGTTAATTGATCTTTCGTAGAAAGTTTAAACTTCTATGGTGGCTCTAATGTCACTTGTTGTAGTTTTTACTTATAAGATAAAAAAAAATTGCGTTAAACATTTTATGCCAAATGACTCTGTTATCATTTACCTTGTGCGTTGAGTTTATACTGTTGTGTTCAATTTTTATATTTTGAGATTTTTTATTGACATGTGTGTATGTCTACCATAAGTTGAGGAGTTTTACTACGAAATGTCATAGTTTATTTTACTCTTGGATCATTATTGAGGAATTTATGAAAATACAAATATGATATGCATGGGTGAAAAAAGTGTAATTTTAGGTGTTAAATCATATAAAAGGGTGGTTGTATGATACTATTACTAAAATGATATTTTTTGAGAAATTTCTTAATAATTTTGACCATTTTGAAGTTAAATATCATTGAGTATACTTTATTTTTAGCATTGAGTATTTATAAATTATTGAAAGTTTATTATATTTAAGAAATTTGACGAGTTTATTGTAAAAAATATTTTGTGGACTCTTGAAATATTTAGAGGTACCAATGTGAGCTATGATATTTTATATGGTGGATTTTCCACTTTGTTGGAATAATACAATGGTATTAGTTATATTTGATCCAAATTAGAATGAATATGAAAGTGGATTTATTTTTATCCCTTGTGGGGGTGATGTCGCCTGGTAGTGAATTTTGCTTAAAAATAATTTTGTGGCACTTTGAGAGATATATTAAATTATGGTATTGCATATAATGAAGTATCCATTCTATTATAAGGATACAATTATGGTAATTAAATTTGATTCAAATGAGAATAAATCTATTGTTAATTTTTTATCCTAATGGAAATGTTGCCGCTTAGTATTATTCTAAGCAGGCCTATAAAATTTTATTATGAAGTGTGAGATTATTATTTTACACTTATAATTGGTGTGGCTAAGAATAATATTTATTTTGATAAGAGAAGCCATATACGTATGAGACCCAATGTTGTCAGACATCTAATTAAAAAATTGTGTTATCTCCCTTGATTATGTGAAAAGTGAGAAAAATCTACGTCTTTTTACAAAAGGATATTCCAGGAAAGTGGTTCTGGATACATTGAGGGGGATGAGCTTAAAGCCTTGAGTAGAGGAAAGTATGGTGGTGGATGACAGACTCATGCATGCGAGAATCAATTGCAGAACGCAGAAAAAGGGAGAGAAAATCCATTCTCATTTCAATGAATCAGAGTATATAAAATGAGTCAATGTACAAAGGAGTAACTGCTGTGTTTATATACAAATCTAAACTATAGTTAGTTAACCATAACTAACTTTTAACTCTAGTTAGTTAAATAACTAACTGACTGACTTTAATTAAACTAATTAACAGCTGTTTTATGTGGTAATACTCCCCCACAAGCTGGACTATGAACATCATGGAGTCCAAGCTTGGAGATAAGAAGAGAAAAAGATGGAGACACCAATGGTTTTGTTAACACATCAGCTAACTGAGATGCTGAAGGCACCGGCAAAAGATGAATCAGGCCATTCTGAATACGTTCTCGAATCACATGACAATCGATTTCGATATGCTTTATTCGTTGATGAAATGCAGGATTATGAGCAAGATATATGGCCAATTTGTTGTCATGGTAGACAATAGCAGGGTGCTGAAATTTGATGCCCAAATCCTTGAACAAGTAAGAAAGCCACTGAATTTCACAAGATAAACTCGATAGCGCTCTGTATTCTGCTTCATAGCTAGACCGAGACACTGTAGACTGCTTCTTGGACTTCCAAGAAATCAAAGAGCTCCCAAGAAAAACACAATAGCCTGTCACTGATTTTCTGGTGAGGGGACAGCTCGCCCAGTCAGAATCCGTGAACCCGGATAACTTAATAAGAGAATAAGCAGAGAAAAACAACCCCTTAGCAAGACAGGACTTAAGATATCGCAAAATCTTAGTTGCTGCCAAGTAATGAACCTCACGAGGATGAGCAACAAACTGGCTCAATTGCTGAACCGCAAAAGCAATGTCCGACAGAGTAGTAGTGAGGTAAAGAAGACGACCAATGAGTCTCCTATAGGCAGAATCATCATGATATAAAGGAGATGCAGTGTCATGAAGCTTCAAAGAAAGATCATAAGGAGTAGATGATGGCTTGGCTGCTAAGGTGCCACTATCTTCAAGCAATTCAAGTGCATATTTTCGTTGATTGAGTAAAATCCCTTGCTTATCCGAGCAATTTCTAAACCCAAGAAAAATCTGAGATGTCCTAAGTCCTTGATCTTAAATGAATGATCCAAAAAGGACTTCACATGTTGAATTTTAGAATTGTCATTCCCTACTAGTAATATGTCATCAACATAGACTAGCAAGGCTGTAAAATGAGAACCAACATTCTTGACAAATAAGGAGTGATCAACACAAGATTGTTGATAACCCCAAGAAATTAATGCAGAAGAAAGTTTTGAATACCATTGGCGGCTTGCTTGCTTGAGACCATATAAAGATTTGTGTAATTTGCACACTTTGGGAGTAGAAGATGTGATATTTGGGACAACAACACCAGAAGGTAAAGACATGTATACTTCTTCATTCAAATCCCCATGCAAGAATGCATTATTGGCGTCTAATTGTTCTAGGAACCAGCCTTATGTGGCAGCCAAGGCAATCTGTAACACCCCATTTCTGAAACGCTACAAACAAGAACTTAACCCTAAATGCAACGAGCTTTTTAAAATAATAATTTTTTGCCCTTTAGAAAATACGGTATATTTTTTTTTAAAGTAAACGTCTTTCGCAAGGCACAAACAAAGTGTCCACAGTGTTTAGAAATATGATGGAATTCTAAGTTACAAGAGACAGACGCACTGAAATACATACATACATACATACATACATACATTTCCAAAGATATGCCATAACCAGTTTGTATAAAAATACAAGTACAGAAATGTCTAAAAGGAGAATACGCCTAAAGTATGAAAACCCTATAAGAGCGATCATACTTCCGAGGTACTCCCGGCAGTTACCCACGTAGTGGGCTGCTCCAAAAGTGGACCTCCAGACTAACCAACTATACACCAAAAGGCTACAACAAAAAGGACTAACTAGTCACCACCCAGAATTATATACAACAGATAGACCTCACAGCTAACCAAAATATATAAACAAACAGACGACAACATCAGCTAAACATCACTACCCAACTCCTCAGATAGGTCCTCCTCGTCCTCCTCCATCAGGTCATCCTCGTCCTCGCCAGTCAGATCTATAAAAGGTGCTGATACCGGTACACCCTCGAGCATGTCCTCCTTAACTAGTACATCATCGATAAAACCTGCTCCGCTACAACTAACCTCACCACACACTCCACAAACAGGATGAGGATCCACCAGTGGAGTGGGGGTCCTAACAATCAAAGGGGAGGTCAGTGCTGCCTTTGGCTCTGGCTCCACCACGGGGCTCGGGGTAGCTGCTGTTGCATGTGAGGTCGAGGCTCCGGCTATCCAACGTCTAACACCCACACTCTTCCAAGCAGTCCTCCTGATCCTGGCACCTCTGGGCAAAGGTGCGTAGCGAGTCATGATCTACCTAGGGATCTCAAAAGACCCCTCTGGAGAAGAAGAAGAAGAAGCCTATAGCACTCGATCGTGCTGAGTACTACGCCAACCATCAACGATCTGCATCATCCTCACAGGAAAGCTCACGGTCTGCCTAGAGGTCTCCTGCCGTAGTGCCAGTCCGTCCACTTGAAAGGTCTAAACTACTTCCCCAGTATATACAACTCGGCTGGAGATGGGTCGAACTCCATCGCCAATGGGGTCTCCAAATCCGGGAAGTCAAACACTATCTCCGGCGATGTCGTCATCCTCGGGATCGCCGTCGTCTTCACCATCGTCTGGGTTACCAACATCAATTGAAGGAACCACAGGAAAGGGTCAACTTCTCAAATAAACAAGTATAACAAAATACAATAGAATATACAAATCACAATTATATATAATTGCCCACTAATGCAACTACATGCTACTGTTTATGTTTTCGGAATGACGAACATACCAGTTGAACACTAGCTGTAGCCTTGGGCTCTCCTCCCACCCTAGGATATTCAGGTCGAGTTCCCTAACGACACGACAATGAGCTAAGCAGCTGAACACCAGCCAGAGCTTTGGGCTTTTCCATCACCCTAGGTTGTTTAAGTCAAAGTTCCAACAACACGACAATGCTTCCACAACTCCAATGAATATATCAACACATATTACTATTAAATCAAGCATAATCAAATAATTATTTAATCATCCACATCAAATAAATATTCAACTAGCCAATATCACCAACAATAAGTTTCATACAAGTCATGCTTCCTTGATAACTCATACAAACAAACACTACCAAATCACAATGAATCATCAACATCGATAGCACAATTCGTCCCTTTGAAGTTCTGTGGAACTAACAAAGAGGTAACAAACAAATGTGCGGGGTTGGGGGCAATCGCCAACCTCTTGCAGACAAACCCACTAAATAATCATATATAAAGCTTTAAAGATCAAAGGGGTAACAAAACCCTCATTTTAAACTCTGAGGTTCTCAGACTTCTTTGATCGGAAAACAAATAAAATCCTAAGTGGCCATCACCTAAACGTGTCTAGAAGTAGCCCTTATGCTAACATACTATAACAAAACACGTGTCTAGAAGTAGCCCTTACCGAAGGTCCGCAGCTCACGTGTCAAACACGTCACAATCGTAGTCAACACAAACTCGTATCTCAACTCCTATCACCACAAGCAAACTTAGAACTAACTCCTTAGACTCTAAAAACCCAAAAACCTCTTAGGTAACCAAAACACCTACACTAAAATACACACTTTGAAATACATGTTTTTTAAAGAATTATATATACTTGAAAAAAAACTAACAACAATTAAAAGAATAAAATTATAAAAACTAAGAATCATTTCTTTTCAACCTTAAAACTTGAGACAACATCATTTATCAAATTCTTTTTCTCAACATACTTAAGTCAAGGCTCCATTTGGTTTCTTGGGTCTCAAAAATCCCATTCATCTCTTGTGTTTCATAGCCTTAAATGAAAACAACTCTCAAATTCTCCAAAACTTAAACACAACTCTTAACACACCAAATACAACTATTATAAACCACAATTAGCAAAATTCATGCCTCCAAGGCTCAATTGAGCTTGCGGCCACACCTCCCTTTTTTTCAAAAAAATTTGCAAACTTCCAATTTAATTTAACAACACCATTTCATATACCAATTCTTTCACAAAACAACAAACCATTTCACAAATCAAAGCTCAATCAATGCCAATCCTATTCCAAACCTCTTTCAAGAGTAAGGGTTTTCAATAAAAACTACTCAATCCAAGTTCCAATTCAAAACTAGCAACTAAAATAGCAATAAAAGCATCTAATAAGTAAGAATCATCAACTATTTTACAAGATTCACTTGAAGATCACACAACCCCTCTTTTTCCCTTAGGGTTAGCGCCTAGGGTTCCAAGAATTTGGGGATGAAATGCTCATCTCTTCTATTGATCATAATCAAGCAACAATCAAAGCATTAAGACAAAACTAAAGCAAGAAAAATCACTACCTACTCCGCCTATGGAGCTCGCAGTTTTTGGGCTGTTATGGGGAAGGAAATGTGGCTCTCAACTTGCTTAAATGAGGAAGTAAATGGTAGTGAAGAGAAGAAGAAACAAGTTGCAAAAAGTATGGAAGAATGGAAGTGAAAACAAGCTCAAGAAATAAGAAAGAAGATGGCCATGGATGTGCTCTTCAAGATTTCTCTCTCAAGGATGAAGAAGATGAACATAAAATGAAGGTAGAGAGTGGGAGGGGGCGCGGCCAGCTGCTCCTAATATGGGATGAATAGAAAAAAAATTTAATAACAAATAAACACTTGGTTAAAAATGGTTTAAGTAAAGTAATAAAGTGTTAATCACACAAAAAGTGACACCTCTCACTAAAGTAAGATGCTAATCCCATCAATTAGTCTAACCCATCTAATCTCTCATCACTCATGATTATCCTCTAATCCTAGAGCCTTAAGGTTACTAAAACACAGCGTTAAGTAATCGTGTTACCGATTAATTCTTTGCCGATAATTCACAAAAATTAATTTACCAAGAAATTAATTCACCGCGTAAAAATAAATTATCATAAATAATAAAAACAATCTAAAACACTCAAATATAGTTACAACAAGTTACGATTCGATTTTTATCGAAATTGGGGTTCGTTTAAAATTTATTCGCGGATAAAACTATCCGGTGATTCAGAAAGCGACGAAACTTCGTTAGAATTTTTCGACGAGATTTGAACCATGAATTAATATAAAATATTAATTCTCAAATTCAATTTGATCTTGATTTAATTCAACCACTTGCTTAGAGAATAAGAAACTGCTTATTATTGCATAAATACGGCAAAATATACCATAATAATGATAAATAATGCATCGGAAAAAAAAATGGATGTTACACAATCAAAGTCCAAATAGTTGTCATTTAGCCACAGGGGAGAAAGTGTCAAAATAATCAATGCCTTAAACTTGAGTATAACCTCTAGCAACTAACCTTACCTTATACCTTTCAATAGAACCATCAGCATGATGTTTAATCTTGTAAACCCATTTGCATCCAATTAGATTCTTTCCTACAGGCACTTCAACTATGGACCAAGTTCGATTAAGTTCAAGGGCATCCAACTCAGATTTCATAGCTTTTATCCAGTAATCTGATTTGCAAGCTTGGTTAAAGGTTTTAGGCTCAACATTAGAAGAAACAGAAAGACGGAATTGTTTATAAGTGGAAGCACACTTATCATAAGAGAGAAAAGAAGAAATGGAGTAATTAGAAGTGTTACCTGAAGATGAATGTGGCAGTGAAGAAGTAAGGAGATTGCAATGGTAGTCTTGTAGATACCCTGGCTTCTTTTTTATTCTATTTGAAACCCTTACTGGTGCATTAGGGATAGAAACAGAAGTTGATTCTGCTAAAGGAGCAGATATAACAGAATCTGTAATAGATTCTGTAGCAGGTGAAGAAGTTGTAACAGGGGTAGGAGAATTATGGATAGGTGATGGAGAAGAGGTAGGAACAAAAGGTATAGGATTTGGGACAGAAACAGTGGGAGCTGGATGATCAAAAGACAAATTAGAATTGTCAATGACAACCTGAGAAACAGAATCCGAACTTGAATCAGCAGATTTTGATATATGAGAATTGTTAGAAAAAGGAAAATTGTTCTCATAGAAAACAACATTTCTAGAGACTAAAAATTCATTACTAGAAGTATCATATAAGAAAAAGCCTTTGGTACCATCCCTATAGCCAAGAAAAACTGTTTTTCTTGCTCTAGGCATGAACTTGGTTCTGTGATTATGCAATGGCCCAGCAAATGCCAAGCAGCCAAATGTTCTTAAATGAAGAAGTGTGGGATGTTGTTTGTAAAGTATTTCAAAGGGTGACTTATGTTTCAAAAGGAGAGTAGGAAGCCTATTAATAATATGGACAACATGAGTAACAGATAGATGCCAAATATTAAAGGGAAAAGAGGCTTGAAATAATAGAGCCCAGGCTACATTGAGAATATGTTGGTGCTTTCTCTCAACAATACCATTTTGTTGAGGAGACTCAACACAAGATCTTTAATGAATAATTCCTTTCGAATGAAAGAAATCATTCATCAAAAACTCATTCCCATTGTCACTTCTCAAAGACTTTAGTTTAGTAGAAAATTAAGTTTCAATGTAATTCACAAAGTTGATAATCTATCCCCTAGTTTCACTCTTAGTTTTCATGAGAATAATTCATGTAAAACGACTAAAGTCATCAACAAGTATCAAGAAATACTTATGACCAGAAATACAAGGTGTACCATATGGTCGCCAAATATCAACATGGAGTAAATCAAAAATGCAAGTAGAATGTGTGAGACTATGGGGATAAGCAAGATTTCTTTGTTTAGCATAATGACAAATGTCACATGGAGAAGAATGGTATTTATATGGTATAAAGGGAAATTGTACAGAAATGGTTTTATGAATGGCATCAGAAATGTGGCCTAGCCTATGATGCCAAAGAGAAATATTCTCATTATTCTGTGAAGATGTATTACAAACAGAACCAGTTGAATTGCAAATAAAACCAGTAGAATTGCAAACAGAACCAGTAGAATGCAAGGGATCCGCAAATGGCTTTCCAAGACATACAATCCTCCTTTCTTTTTAGCTATACCAATAATCTTCATGGTGGAATTCTGCAAAATAGAACAATGATTAGTATGAAACACAAAATAGCAAGCTGCAGAATTTATGAGTTAAGAAACAGATAGCAAGTTAATGGGAAAACTAGGAACATAGAGGACATTGTGAAGAACAATATCCAATGAGATTTGAACACTACCAGCAATGGTAGCATAGGCTGTGTTTCCATTTGGTAATGAGATGGGAATTGGTGAAATATTTTTGTAAGATACAAAATGATTAGTGGAGTGTGTGATGCGTTCAGATGCCCCTGAGTCAATTACCCAAAGGACAAATTTCTTAACAATGGTTGGTGAAGAAATGCCATTTAAAGCCTGTGGATTTGCAACAACAGAGTTGACAGTAGATGTTAATGCAGAGGTGGAAGCGGAATTCTGGAGAAGCTGGAAAATCTGTTTGAATTGCTCTTGGAGCTCAGTCAAAGAAGATGCCATATTGTTACTTGCTGTAGGAGTAGAATCAGGTGCAGTAGGAGCATTGGTAGGAGCAGAATCACCAGAAGGAGAATTAACAGGCCTGCCATTGTTAGACTTGCCTCCTCGAGGTTGATAAACAGGAGGGAAGCCATGTTTCATGTAACAAGTGTCAATTGTGTAATTAAATCGACCACAATGAGTGCAAACTCTGGTTGAACCTGCATTCTGACCCCTCCAATAAGAAGAACCTCTACCATAAGTGCCGCGACCTTTCCCTCTACCTCCATGAAAGGTGCCAGGAGTGGAATTCTTGTTAAAATTTTAAGAATCAAAATTAGAGTGAACCTGCATTGCTACAGCTCCTTGTTCAATGGTAGTGTCAGTGGAAATAAGCTGAGTAACATTCCTTTCTTGTTGAAGAACCAAAGAAAAGGCTTTGTGCAGTGGTGGTAGAGGCTCCATCATCATCATTTGAGATCTAACATGAGCATATTGCTCAGTTAATCCTTTCAGAAATTTGAGTACCTTATCTTGCTCCCTATATTTCTTTAAATCAGCAATTACACCACACATGCAAGGAATTGCACACAAACAATCCCTAATCGGCCTGAAAATCTCAATCTCCTCCAATAAAGACATTAATTGAGTATAATAGGAAGAAACATCCATAGTACCTTGCTGAAATCGAAGCATTTCTTCTTGAAGATCCGAAATTCTGAAGATATCACCGTGAGAAAACCTAAATTCAAGGTCCTTCCAAACCACAGAGTCTCGATCAAACCAGATAATTGATTTGGAGATATCAGGTGAAATAGCTCGTTGAAGCCAAGCAAGCACCATATTGTTGCACCGAATCCAAGGCTCATAGAGCACATCCGAAACAGGTGGTTGAGGAAAGGTTCCGTCAACGAATTTCATCTTATTCTTGGAAATCAAAGGCACTTTCATTGATCTTAACCAGGAATGATTGTTCTTCCGATCCAGCCGAGGAGTGTCGAGCACGAGAGCTGGATTTTCGTTTGGATGTAAGTAATAAGGATTCGACGGATTCGTCACAAAATCGGAGTAATCCTGAAGCCCCATCGCACAAATCAACAGAAATCAACAGTAACCGATGAAATCGAATATGAAGTTGAAATCGAACAAAGATCAGCAAGAAGCGAAGAAGATTAATCTGATACCATGACAAACTCATGCATGTGAGAATCAATTGCAGAACACAGAAAACGGGAGAGAAAATCCATTCTCATTTCAATGAATCAGAGTATATAAAATGAGTCAATGTACAAAGGAGTAACTGCTCAGTTTATATACAAAGCTAAACTATAGTTAGTTAACCATAACTAACTTCTAACTTTGGTTAGTTAAATAACTAACTGACTGACTTTAATTAAACTGATTAACAACTGTGTTATGTGGTAATAGTGGACACCCAATTAGTGGTCAAACGAAGCCATATGAATACTCTTATGCACTGCACTTCTCATCCCTATGGCGTGCGGTAGTGCTTGATGTGAGGTTGAGCTATGAGCTCTTAATAGGGATCCGACTCCTGTAAAGTAAGCAATTAACTTTAGAGAATAAAGTTAATAATCTCAACTATTGATAAGAAAATCAAGGGTTCATATTCACTACACAGGCATAACAAATCACCCTTAATTATATCATAAACGGTTGAATTACATACTTTACTCTCTACTCACTTTAGAGGAGCTAAATCCCTTAATAGATACACAACCTATGGAGTGGGTGGTGCTACAGAGACGCACTTAATGCATCTGCTTACGTGAGTGTGAAGGCATATGCAACCTTCTATGAAAGATTTAAACAATATTTCTAGAGCACTTATGAGCAACCTAAGGTATATAAAAGCCTTAATTATTAATGTGCAAATATATTATCGCGAAGCTATCACAATTTTAAAGCTAAAAGTGTGTGTTGTGAAGGTCTCATCTTAGGTCTTTTTAGTTCAAGAGTAATTCACTTGTAGAGCATAAGGTGTTACCTCACATCACTACATGTTAATTCAATCTTAAGGATATTAACACTTAAGCACGAGAAAAAAAAAATTCATTGCCCAGAATTTTGTCTTTCATTTGCTTGCCATTTAGTGGGAGATTATGGTGATAATGGCATTCAAGTTTATTTATTTTAATTATTTCAATTTTATATAAATTCCTTTTATAATCATATTATTATTTTATAACTGATTACTTCAATTTTTAAAGATAGATAGACGTTAACTTTACCTTTCTATGACAATTAGTTTAATATTTGAATATTTAATGCTGTTAACCATTGGTGGCCGGCTTTTGAAAACATAACGTTTAGTTTTTTCCTTTTATTACAATTGATTTCATAATGATAAAATTAAACATGAGCCAATGGTAGAAAAAATATAAGATTTTTTAGACATAAGAGTTTTGACGATTTTTGAAATAACTCTTTCTTCTTCTCAGTTATTCTATTTTTCTGGGCATTTACTACAAGAAATTCTTCAAAAGAAGGCGTTACTTTTTAAACAGCGCTTTAGTATTGAAGTACTACTTAAAATTAGGTTGAAAACTTTTACTAGCTAAAGCTTAAAGGAAAAAATAGCGCTTAGGAAAAAAACGCTATTTTAGGTAATAAACAGCGCTTCAGAACACGAAATGCTGCTTTAGACGATAGAGGAATAAAAAGTGCTTAAGTGAGAAAGCGTTGTTTAAAGTATTACCCAAAGAATAAACAGCGCTTAAGATAGGAAGTGCTGCTTTTGGTGTTGACAATAAGTAGCGCTTCATATGTGAAGCGCTGTTTATTGTCCAAATATTAAATGACAGGGTTCCCTCCCACGCACAGATATAGTCGTGCGACTAGTGTAACGACCCGTTTTCGGACCGCTACTAAACAAGAACCAACTCTATATGCGACGTACTTTTAAAATAGTACTCTTGTGTCCTTTGGCAAAATGCGGTCTATTTTTTTAAAAAAAAACAACAACTGCACCCGCAAAGCACACACAGAGTCGTCACAGCATTTAGAAACATGATGAAACCTTAAGTCACAAGACTATGCACTGGAAAACACATACACATAATATAAACAAGCACGACAACCCTATCAGTACGTACAAAACATAAGCAGTGCATACAAAATAAAAACGATCCATAACTGTGTACAAGAAATACACCTAAAGTATGAGAATCCTTGTGAGGACGATCACACCTGGGGTACTCTCGGCAGACACCCACGCAGGGAGCTGCTCCAAAAGTATGCCACCAGTCTACCCTGCAGTACACATAGAACAACACTAAGAGCTTGACTGCTCACCACAACAACTGTACACTACAAAAAAAATCCTCCAGCCATCCGAAATGCAAGCGTGCAACAGCCAATCACGATAAATAAGAGTCGTTGCCCGGATCCTCAAAGGGGTCCTCCTCGTCGCCGTCTGCCAACGGGTCCTCCGCGTCCTCGCTATCGCCTGGGTAACCATCATTGATTGAAGGCACCACGGGAAAGGGTCAACTTCTCAAATAATCATAGAAATAACAAATCACAAAGCAAAAGACAACAAGATGCACAATTTCTCAAAACGCCACTCAACACTCTCCCTTGAGACACTCTCGACAATTCCGGAAAGCAACGCCGATCCATCCACTGAATACCAGCCATAGCCTTGGGCTTCATCACCACCCAGGTTATTCAGGTTAAGTTCCTTGACAACACAGACGCCCACTGCACAATTTGAACACCTACCGTGGCTTCGGGCTTCTACACCACCAGATGCCAACTGAGCAATTGAACACCAGCCGTGCCTTCGGGCTTCTACACCACCTCAGCCGTGGCATCGGCTTCTACACCACCCTTGGTTGTTCGGGCCACTGAACACTAGCTTTGGCTTCGGGCTTCTTCACCACCCAACCGTAGCCTCAGACTTCTACACCGCCCTTGGTTGTTCAGATCAAAACTCCAAAAACGTCACGATGACTCCTAACGACACGACGCCTAACTAAGCTGCCGAATTCTGGCCATTTGCCTTGGGCTCCACGACCACCCTAGGATGTTCGGGATATAGTTCAAAGACGTCACGACTAAACTCTCGCACTCCGATGAATAAATCGCCGCATACGATAATTCAAGAAGCAATTCGAATAATTATTCAACTCATATGAAAATTAAAGAAGGCAAACACGAATAATTATTCAATCACATATTAAATAAATATTCACGCAAGCTCATAAAAAAACTCAGTCCAACAGTAATAAGCAATCAACGCAACCAATAATATCACGACCATCAATCACAGAATCCATCCCGCTGCAACTCGATGGAGTTAACAGAGAGGATCAAACAAGTGTGGGGGGTTGAGGTCAGGCGACCAACCACTTTTCAGACAAACCAAAGAACGATTCGGAGCATACATTTGACAACAAAATTGAAGGGGTACAAGACCCTCACTTCGAACCCTGAGGTTCTCAGACTTCTTCGCATTTCGACAGAAAATAAATATTAAATCTATCCATATCTAAGAGTTACCCTTATGCTAATATACTATAGCAAGTAGTGAATGTGAAGCGCCCTTACCGATAGTCCACAGCTCACGGGTCAAACACGTCGCAATCCTAATTCTGCACGAACAGTCCTCAAGGATCCTAACAACACATCAAACCTTAGTACTAACCTAGTTCACCCAAACACAATTCCCTAGGCTTAGATTTATTTCTAACCCCTAGGCTCTCAATCCCATAAACCTTTTTGATAAATCAAATACACTTGAAATAACAACCAAGTTGAAAAATATTTATTTTAAGGACTAAAAATTCATTTTCTTTGAAACCTTAAAATCACAAGTAAATACTATAACCAACTACTTTGATCCTATCATTAGCAAGACTCCACTTTGGTTAAAGAAACACAAAGATTTCTCTAACATAAGTGTTTCATAGTCTTTGCATGCCAAATCATATTTCTAATACTACTAAACTCAAATTTATTTCATAACAATACTTAATTATGGCTCCACTTGGCCTTAGGATTACAAAAGAATCCATTTTGCCTTAAGTGTTTCATTGCCTCAAGTTCACAACAATTTCCAATCCAATTAAACTCCTTTCTAAAATTTTCCAAACTTGAGATACAATCAAATACAACTAATTTAAGCTAAGAACACAAAATAATTTTTCTTCTCCACACTCATAGAGCTCGCGGCCACATCCCTAAGTTTTAGAGAAAGATTGGAAACTCTCCAAATTTTAACAAAACAGCATCACTCAATATTTCAATCTCTTTCAAGACATCCAATATTCCCAAAACAAAACCCATTACCCAAGTTAAATCCCCAATCAAAGCATTCCAAGAACTCAAGTGTTTTTCTCAAAATTTTCACAATCCTTTTCTAAACATTTTTCCAATACTCAAACAATTCTTAAACACACTAATATAAGATAAAACATGATAATTTCTCCATTTTCTTGACAAAACAAATGTCTAATTCAAGCTCAATATCAATTCAAGCCTCTTTCAAGAATGCAAGGGTTTCATAAAACCTTCTCAAACCTTGTTTCAAAATAAAATTGACAACTACAAAAGCATTAACAACATATAAGAAGCAAGAATCACAAAATTAATTCTCCCTCTAACCCTTGAGAGCTCGCGGCCAACACCCAAAAATTGAGAACAATTTGCAAAACTTCCCAAAACAATTTAACAATACTATTTCATATACTAATTAGTTCACAAAACAACAATTATTATCCAAGACAAGGTTTAATCAATGCCCAAAATTATTTTCAAGTTTTCAAGAACAATAGTTTTCATCAAAAATTCACCAACTCTCCTAATCCAACAATCTCAACAATAACAATGACAAATTTACTATTAATAAACATGAATCATCAACCAATTAAATAGTTCGCAAAGTAATCACCACTAAAACCCCCTTTCAAGAATAGATTTTTTTTTTCAAAACAATACCCAAACAATTACTAGTTCCAAAACTATCAACAAATCGAACAACAACAACATCTATTAAGCTAAAAACACCAATTAATTGAATTGATTCACAAGATGATCACCAAGAACCCTTTTCCCTCTAGGTTTTGCGCCTAGGGTTCATACATTTGGGAAAAAATTTGGTTCACTTCATCAATGATCATAATCAAGCAACCATTAAGACAAGAAAACAAGAACAAAGCAAGAAAAAAACTACCTCCTTCACCTAAGTGAAGCTCACGGCCTTGGGCTGTTTTGGGAGAGGAAAAATGTGGCTCAAAAGCTTGCTCAAATAAGGAGGTAAGTGGTAGCAAGGAGAAGAGGAAACTAGCTTCAAGAAGGATTGAAGGATGATGATGAAATCAAGCCAAAGGTTGGTGAAGAAATGTAGCCATGGAGGAGCTTCTCTCTTTCAAGAACTTGGAGAAGATGAAGATAAAAATAAAATGGGGTAGGGAGTGGGATGGGGGTTCGGCTGGAGCTCACCTAAAAGGATGGGGTTATCAATTTTATTAAAACAAACATTTACCAATATAAAACAAAAATAAAGAAATGCTTAATATGCTTATTTGTTTTTTCCTTTTATCACATAAGAAAGAAAATAAAGGATGATGTAGGATGAAGGGGGGTATGGTGCGACCAACTCCAAAAAAAAAGAAAGGGATTAATTGGAAAGACTTAAATAAACACTTGGTGGAGAATAGTCTAATTAAAGTATTAAAAATACTAATCACACAAAATGTGACACCTCCCAAAAAGATAAGACGCTAAACCCATCACTTAGACTGACTCATCAAATCTCTCATCTCTCATAATTACCCTCTAATCCTAGAGTCTAAGGGTACTAAAAACACGGCGTCGAGTAACCGCGTTAACGATTAATTCTCCGCCGATTAATTCACGAAAATTAATTTACCGCGAAATTAATTCACCGCGTGATAAAATATTATCATAAATAATAAAAACAATAATAATCACTCAAAAATAATCACGATAGGTTACGATTCGATTTTCATCGAAATTGGGGTTCATTTAAAATTTTATTCGCGGATAAAAACTACCCGATGATTCGGAATGCGACGAAACTTCGTTAGAATTTTTCGACGATATTCAAACCATGAATTAATATAAAATACTAATTCTCAAGTTTAATTTGATCTTGATTTAATTAATTCACCTAATTAGAGAACAAGAAATTGCTTATTATAGCATAAATACGACAGAAATATACTACAATAGCGCTAAATAACGTATCGTAAAAATTACGGGTGTTACAACTAGCTTCGGCCTCTCTCTCTCTCTCACAACTCTCTCTCTCGCTCACGCTCTAACTCAATCTTCAGCCTCTTTCTCTCGCAACGATTATAGATCTGTCCCTCCGCCACTCTCTCTCGCTCACGCCGTCATTCCTTACGCTGGAAAGCAACCGTCGTTCTTCTTCTTCTTCTTCTTCTTCTTCTTCTTCTTCTTCTTCTTCTTCTTCATTTTTAGTTCAACTGTGCTCTGTTCGTGGTTGAAGATTTTGCTGCAGTTCATGGTTCGATTGTGCTCTGTTCGTGGTTCGATTTTGCTAACCCCAAAGCCTCCTCATTGCTTCGCTTGTCTTCGAGTTCGTGTTGTACAGAAAGCTTCTCCTCAGAACAAAAATGGAAGCACTAATTCTGTTGAAAATCGCCTCATAGTTCCTCCTCTCCTCTGCTTCATCATTTCAGGTACTCTAAAAATAGAGCTTTGAAGCGAAATTTTGTATGATTTTTTCGTTTATTTTTTGAATATTTATTTATTTATGAGTTCTTATAATGGACGTTATGATGAAATCGATTGATTTATAGTGTTTTTTTAATTCGTTTTTCCAGGTTTATGTTAGATCCCTTTACTCGTTTTCAAGTATTCATGACAACATTTTTCTGTATTTTTTTTTTGCGCTAGTTGTAAAAAATATTGTGAACTTTTGGGACATTGGGGAGGGGGACCCTATGGTTATTAGTTTTGGTTGTCTAATCTTTGTTTTTGTGTTGTGATTCTGGGGCTTTAATTTGGTAACTACTTGGTTCAAATTACTATTGTAGTCAGGATTGTTTATGATACTTTATTTTTTATCTCCTATTTTATTTTTATATACTTTGGTTGTCAATTTTACTCACCCTGTTGGGTTGTTTACATCTTTAAACTTCAGAGCATTCTACTTAATATTACGTGGCTGTTGATAAATATTACATCTTGATTATTTTTCCCGTGTCCATTTAGTTAAATATTGAGCCTGCATGTTTTCCCTCTATTTTTAGTGGCAAACTTAGGGACTTTGCATTTTTCAGTTGATAACATATTGGAGATGATATTCTGAACCATGTTATGGTGCTTTTGAACCTTTGCTTTATGCTTGATGTGTAGTGTTAGATGGCTTAATATATGCTAATTATGGGTCATTGTCAAAGACAATGATATTAAACTTTGGTTCGGTGTGATTCAATTTACTGCGTTGCTTCATTCCATTTTATACAATGAATTAATGATTGACTGTTCATCTCAAATTTGGTAAATTGACTTAAATGCTCAAGAATTTATAATGTATGTTGATTTCTATGATGGAAGTGAAGTAGCATAATTTATAAAGAAATTTTGTTTAGCTTTAAAGTTTTCTATTATGTATAAACAGACACATGAATGATTCGTCGAACATCCCTTCTACACTTTTTCAATGTTCCATCACGAGGATTACCTTTTTATGTCGGCTGGTATTGTATATATTTTATGTTGGCTGGCTGGTATGGTATTTCATGTTGTTACAGGTATTGTATATATTTTGGAATGTCCATATTTTAGGGGAGACTCTGCCAAAATTTTGTTAGAATTTTGATCTAGTCTGTGTGTTAATTTTAAGGGCAGTGGTAGTTTTAGTCTTGCTTTATCTAATTGGGCTTTAGTTAATTTCAATTTTGTCTTGCATTAACGAGTTGTTTATGTTGTTGCTCTGAATGCTTTGATGTTGTTTTTGCTCTCAATCCATAGGCAAATATGGATCGAAAGTGGATGTCTGTCAATTGTTTGTCGAAGGAATATAAGGATGGAGTGCTAGATTTTATTGGGTTTGTAGTTAGGCATACAGAAGACCATAGTAGAATCATATGTCCTTGTTTAAGTTGTTGTTATACAAACAAAGTTAGTGTTAAGGAATTGGAATGACATTTAGTGAGCAATGGGATTAATCAAACTTATACCTGCTGGACAAAGCACAGTGAGACAAGAGGTGAATTATCTAATATGGGGAATAGTGGGAGATATACGTCAGAGGACACCGGTATAAATACATATGATGGCAATCGTTTTGAAGAGATGACAAATGCCGTTGAAGAAGATCTTCGTCATTGTCCTCAAATGTTTAAGAAGTTGATAAGTGATGCGGAGAAGCCGTTATATGAGGGTTGTACTAAATTCACAAGATTATCGGCAATGTTAAAGTTGTTTAACTTGAAGTCAGGCAATGGATGGACTAATAAGAGCTTTAAGGACTTACTCACACTATTGAAAGATATGTTGCCAAATGCTAATGTGCTTCCTAGTAGGACATATGAGGCTAAACAAATGTTACGCTCTATTGACATGAGCTATGAGAAGATACACGCTTGTGGTGATGATTGCATTTTATTTCGTAATGAATATGCATCGTTAAAGTCGTGTCCTTAATGTGAAGCCTCACGGTATAAGGAGGAAGATTCGGCTCCAGAGAAGGTTTTGTGGTATTTTCCCATAATTCCCAGATTCAGGCGTATGTACCGTAGTTTAGAAGATGCAAAAAACTTGACATGGCATGGGGATGAAAGGATTCAAGATGGAAAGCTACGGCACCCGGTAGATTCTTCTCAACGGAAAAAAATTGATATTGATTATCCTGATTTTGGGAATGAACCAAGAAACTTACGACTTGCATTGTCTACTGATGGATTTAACCCGCATGGTGTTCAGAGTAGCTCTCACAGTACATGGCCTGTGATTTTGGTGATTTATAAGCTACCTCCATGGCTATGCATGAAGCGCAAATAATGATGTTGTCTTTGTTAATTTCTGGGCCGAAACAACCAGGAAATGATATCGATATATACTTGGCTCCTTTATTGAAGACTTGAAGCAAATGTGGGAGACGGGTGTAGTGGTGTATGATGGGTATAGAGAAGAAAGTTTCACCTTGAGGGCTATGATTTTCGGCACAATTAAAGATTTTCCAGCATATGGTAATCTGTCGGGATATAGTACCAAAGGTTAGTGTGCATGCCCTATATGTGAAGATAGTACAGATTGAATTCGGTTGGAACATGGTAAGAAGAATGTCTTCCTTGGGCATTGTAAATTTTTGCATCCAAATCATCATTATCGGTCGTGGAGAAAGGCATTCAATGGGAATACAGAAGAACATAGAGATCCTTTGCCTTTGACGAGACTTTTAACAAACCATTGAGGTGATCAATCTCTATGATTTATTTTCAAGTAGTCGGAAACTATAAAATAATTTTCATAAAAAAATTGGGATGTTACACTCTGTGTGTGCTTTACGGGCACTATTGTTTTAAAAAAAATACCGTATTTGCTGAAGGACACAAGAGTACCGTTTTTAAAAATCCATCACATACAGGTTTAGTTTTAGTTCAGTAGCGGTCCGGAAACGGGTCGTTACACATTTAAATCATTAACTACTTGAAAAGAAATAAGGTTTTAAAACCAAAACACTTCTTGAAAATTAACTTATCACATAACAATTTAGAAATCTTAACTTACTTGAAAAGTAAAGTTTTGAAACTAAAAATCTTTCTTGAACCTCAAAGCAAGATCATGCAAATAACCATTTTCATAAATTTCAAGGTCTAAACATATATTCATACAAGCATTTATACAAGTTAACAAACCAAAATTTCCTTTCCAATTCCTCCCATGGCCTCACGGCCTCAACCTCTTTTTCTTTAAAAAAAATTGCAAAAACTCCTTTTCATAACTACAACAATTCCAAGTCATTTTCAAATACACTTCAAGAATCAAAACATCAAGACAATACCAAACATAACTTAAGCACATTTAAGGACATGTTTTAAAACAATTTCCAACAACAAGTTAGTGCCATTTCTATAGCCTTTTTCCTTTCAAAAACAAGTCATGCTCAAGCCAATTTACAAGTTTCCTAGTTCGCTTACTTAAAAACAATTCCAAAACAAAAGTTCTTAAAGAGTTCTTTCAATTAGACCAATTTCAAAAGTCCCTAAAAACATTTAAATCATGCCAATAATCATGCTAAGAATTTAAAGACAACTTGATCAAGTCCTACATGCCATTCTAATCCTTCAAGAATCACTTTTGCACAAAACATAAACTAACTTTTATACTTAAACTTGCATCACTACTCCAATAGCAATTAAATCACCCAAAACATTTTATTTAACAATTAAAGACAAGATTCAACAACCTAAATCCACATTTCCTATAGTTCAAGAATAGGCAAAAACCATGAAATAACAAGTTAAGCATGCCAATTCCAAAACTACTACTCAACAATGATCAAACAATTTCCAATAACTCAAATACACCACTAATTGTTTGATTCAATAAGGATCACACCATTTTCCCTCTTCCCACCCCTTAGGGTTTTCGCCCTAGAGCTTAAAGAGGGGATTGGGAGTGTTTCATCTCCTCTTTATCATCATCAAACAACAAACAACATAACATAAGCAAGAAAAACCAAGATTAGAAAGCAAAATCACAAAAACAAGACAAAAGGGAGGGGGCGCTGTTTTGGGGCTGTTCAAGAGGGGAAAATTTTTTGTTTTTCTCTTAATTGGATGGTTAGGAAGTGGAGAACTAGATGAGGATGAAGCTTTGGAACAAATTTGATGAAGATTGGAAGTCCAAAAACTCAAAGGAATGGAAGGTAGCAACCATGGAAGCTTTGCTTTCTCAAGAGAAGAAAAAGAAGAAGATGAGATGAGAGGATGAGGGAGGGTCACGAAATGGGGCTGCATATAGCCCTTCATTCCATTTATTTTACTTAAAAAAAAAGTTAAACACATAAATAATAAAAGATAATTAAGTAAAAGTAATTTTTTTTTGAAATAAATCACACACTTTGTGACACCTATCACCTTTATGAGATGCTAATCACATCATCTAATCCTACCCATTTAATCTCACATCTCTCATGATTACCCACTAATTCTAGAGTCTAGGGGTTGTTAAAACACGGCGTCGAAAAACCCGCGTTACTGATAAATTCGCGAAAATTAATTTAACGAGAAATTAATTCATCACGTGATAATATTTAATTATAAATAATAAAAAAATATGTCAAATACTCAAAAATAGTCTCAACAAGTTACGTTTCGATTTTTATCGAAATCGGAGTTCATTTAGAATTTTATCTGCGGCGAAACTGCCTGGTGATTCGAAACGCGACGAAATTTCGTTAAAATTTTTCGACGATATTCGAACCGTGAATTAATATAAAATATTAACTCTCAAATATAATTTGATCTTGATTTAATTAATACACTTACTTAGAGAACAAGAAATTGCTTATTATAGCATAAATACGATAAAATACACTAAATAACGCCAAATAACGCATCGTAAAAATTACGAGTGTTACAGTGCACTTCTATTCTGATAAAGTTTTTACAAATTACTATTTTTATTATTACTTTTACACATTGCAATGCATTTTTTACTGTACATTGTAGAAGGTGTCATAGTGATGACTAAGAGAATCAACCGGCACCACTATCATCTAGACAAAAGAGCACACGTGGTCGTGTTAGAAGAAGAGATGCCCAACCAGAAGACGTGGATCAACCTCTTAGAGTTCAACTGCCACGTAGTTGACGACAACCTCATATTGGGACATCATCCCACCATTAGGCTTAGGCTTTTAATGTTGACAAACGAAGTATTATTAATTCAAGCATATTTTGATTTTTCATTATTCAAATGTTGATTGTTTACGACTTTAAAACAAAGTCGTACACCACATATACGACTTTCACTTTACGTATAAATAAAAATTCCCATACAAAATCGTACATATAGTATATGACTTTGCCAAAAAAAAAAAAGAAATTTAGAAGCCTCTAACCTAATGTACGATTTCAGTATTTTTTTTTAAAAAAAACATTAAAAAAGTGAAGTCATAAAAACTGTATATACAATTTTAGTGCAGTAGAAAAGTGAATTCGTACATAGTGTATACGACTTACCCCAATTTGGTAAATACTTTTCAAAACTACACTAATTGATATTTTTTTCCCCTAAATTATACTATATAAGTAAAAAAAAAAAAAAAAAAAAGCTGCGTCGAAGCACATGAAGGCCGAAGCTAAAAGTAAAGGAATAAGAAATGTAAATAAGTATTAATATTAATAATAGTAAGCAAAAAGGAAATCCATACTGGTGCAAAACACTGAAAAGCTTTTGGATCTTTTTATTGATTAAAGTTCTCTGACTTTGCATTTCTCTGAAAACTTGTTTTCACATGAAGGATTTTCGTAATCAGTATTACAACTTTACAAGGTACACTTACTAAAAAAATAAATAACCCTAAAAAAAGGTACTACTTATAAAAAAGTAAACTTGTTTATTAATTTATTATTACGTAACAATCGTTAATATACTAATATTAAATAATAATATTTAAAAATTATTTTTTCCAATAAAACAATTTTATTTAAAATTTCTTAATTAGCAGCGTTGTCTGAAGCATTTGCCGTGTCCTCCAATATATATTCAACGTTGTATGAATGGTGGTGTGTCTGTCTCTGTCGGTTTCTACAGAATACGGATTCAAACGAATACTACAAAGACTCATCGCGCAAAACGACAAACGTGGGAGTAAACACTCGTCCTCATTGTACCACGTAAACAGTACTATCCATATGCCTCGACAAGTGGAGGATATGAACTTAGACACGGAAATGCTTTTACCCAGCCAGCTAAGCCACACCCCCCCCCCTCTCTCTCTCTCTCTGCACCATTCTATTTTTCCACGACCCAGTCCACAAAACAAAGGGAAAATAGTCATAGTTTACCTTACCTCATTACTGTTAACTAATCAAACTCCGCACCTTTTATTTTCCCTAATCTATACTCATTTGTCTTCATTATTTTATCCCATGGGGAAAAAAAAGTTGACAAGGTGATTGGAGATTCTGCTGCCTTATCTCTTGATCACGTTTCATTGTAGGTATGAATGAAGGAAAGGGTGTGAACTGTGAACTCTGAAGACGCTTTGTGTGGTTTAAGGATTTAAGTTCGTTCTTTTGGTTAATGAGAATTTTGGTGAGAGAGAGAGACTCATTATTGGAGCTGGTAGGTGGTGTGGGTAAATGAGAGAAACGAGGTAACGTAAAATAAAATATAGGAGCATAAAAAATAAAATAAAAAAGAAGTAGAAGAAAATTATGCAGGTTGACCGGTGGATATAGATAAAGAGGAAAAGAGAGAGAGAGGAGCTGAGAAAGAGTAGAAAAATTAGAAACCCTAGTAGAGCTAGAAAACAAGAGAAAAATCAAAACTTTATTAAATCAAAAAGTTGCTTTGGGATTGTGGGTGTAAATGCGCCTAACATTTTCCCTCTTTGTCAATAGATTGTTGAGGAAGAATAGAAACCCTATTGGATTTCAGAGTTGTAGTTAGCTAGGTTTGGTTGGTTGGTTCGTTCCCATGCCGGTTGATTTGGACAATGTTTCCACAGCTTCACGGGAAGCTAGTGTCTCGTCCTCTGGCAATCACACCACCAAGAAAAAACGAAACCTCCCAGGAATGCCAGGTAACAACAAATTATTAATTTTATTTTTATTAATTAATCTTTTGTGGTTGTGTTTTTATTTTAATTTTTGGTTCATTTTTTTTTAGATCCAGAAGCAGAGGTGATTGCTCTGTCACCGACGACACTTATGGCAACAAACAGATTCGTGTGCGAAATTTGCAACAAAGGGTTTCAGAGGGACCAGAATCTGCAACTTCATAGAAGGGGTCACAACTTACCGTGGAAGCTGAGGCAGAGGTCGAGCAAGGAAGTGAGGAAAAGGGTTTACGTTTGTCCCGAACCGAGTTGCGTTCACCACGATCCTTCTAGAGCCTTGGGCGATCTCACTGGAATCAAGAAGCACTTCTGCAGAAAGCACGGTGAGAAGAAGTGGAAATGCGACAAGTGCTCTAAGAAATACGCCGTTCAATCCGATTGGAAGGCTCACTCTAAAGTTTGTGGCTCCAGAGAGTATAAATGCGACTGTGGAACCGTCTTTTCTAGGTTCTTTCCTTTTTTGTTCCTTTTTTTAATTCTGGACTTTTTTTTTTCCTGCTTTGGTTCTGAAAATTGGTTTGGTTTTTTTATTTAAAGGAGGGATAGTTTCATAACGCATAGAGCTTTTTGCGATGCGTTGGCAGAGGAGAATGCAAAATCTCATACTGTTGTGAAAGCTAATTCAGAGTCTGAGTCGAAGGTTTTAACCGGTGATTCATCGCCACCGCCTCCTCCTCCGCCGACGGTGACTACTACAGCCACCACAACTCCTACTCAGTCAAACGGTGTCGTATCCTCTGCTTTGCAGACACAGAAGCTAGGTAGATAAATGTGCAATTTTTTCTGAGTCGGTTTTTTTTTTTTTGGTCGCGTGTGATGTGGTTAAAACTAGATAACAAATTCAAACTTATGATTTCGTTGTTATTTCTTTATGTGAACTTGGAGCTTAGTCGTTTTTTGTCTGGTATCGTTTTTTGGTGTAACTTGTGTGTGTGATAACAGGATCAAGCGATCTGAGAGATTCGGGGAGCTAATTAAGTAATGAAAATAAACCACTTAAAAAGGTGTTCTTTGGGACTGTGGGATCTAAATTATGCAATGGTTGACAAAGAAACTAGAAAAAGAGAAAAGCTAAAAAGGAGAAAAGATTTGTTTTTTAGGGTAGGAGGAAGGGGGAGTGAATTTTAAAGAAAGGAAAAACTATTACATTTGTTCTTTACTTTCTGAACTTTAATTAACACTGTAAAAGAAAGGCACCAACTTTCCAGGTCTAAGTGTTTAAGTGGCTGCTTTTGCTCTTTTCCTTCTCCTGTTAATTGACAATAATTTAGTGCAATAATGTTGTTCCTGCATGCTTTGCTTTACCTTATTTCTTGATTCTAATGTTTCAGATTTGCTAGAAAATCCCCCAAAAATCATAGATGAGCCACAAGTTGTTACTACTGCTGCTGCTTTAAATGGGAGCTGTAGCAGCAGTAGCACCAGCACCAGCTCAACAAGCAATGGTGGTGCTACAACTAGCAGTGGTGTGTTTGCAAGCTTGTTTACTTCCTCTACAGCTTCAGCTTCCGAGAACCTGCAATCTCAACCACCACCAGCATTCACTGACCTAATTAGGGCCATGGGACGTCCGGATCGCCCTGCAGACCTCTCGGCGGCTCCTCCATCGTCCGAGGCCATATCTCTCTGCCTTTCCACCAACCATGGATCATCATTTTTTGGAACAGGTGGGCAGGAGCACTACCAATACGCGCCATCGCCACAGCCGCCAGCCATGTCTGCCACTGCATTGCTGCAGAAAGCTGCTCAAATGGGTGCCGCAACCACGAATGCATCCTTGCTTCGCGGGCTTGGCATTGTGTCGTCTTCGGCCTCCTCTTCATCAGGCCAGCAAGATAGCCTGCAATGGGGTCAGCTGCAAGTGGAACCCGAGAGTGACGCGGTTCCTGCAGGGCTTGGACTCGGGCTTCCTTGTGATGGTGGTTCTGGACTAAAGGAATTGATGTTGGGGACTCCATCAGTGTTTGGTCCTAAGCAGACCACTCTTGATTTTCTAGGATTGGGGATGGCTGCTGGTGGCGGTGCTGGTGGAGGCTTGTCTGCACTTATCACATCTATTGGTGGTGGTTTGGATGTTACTGCAGCAGGGGCATCCTTTAGTAATGGAGATTTCTCTGGCAAAGATATTGGAAGGAGCTCATGATATTTTGGCTGCATTTATTAGGGCCAAGAATTTTGGTTTTGGAGTTACATCTGTTTTTGCATATTCTGAAGTTGCAATGCACATGGGAATATTAATAAGATTAAGATATACTAAATTAATATGCAATGTGCAAATGGGGGTCTTTTTGAATTGTCTTGCCCCCTCTAATGCAAGGGAAAAGACTATATATTATACAAAAAGGTGGCCTTCCGTCCAATTAGAGGTACGAGGCCACAAGTTACAATATGCTTGCTTTGGACGACAAAGGCTGTGGTAAATTAAAAATGTGTGCATAGGGTTCGATATGATTGATGCCTGTATGGTTGTCGTAGGTTTTAGCGACAGTGGTGCGTTTGAAGATCACGTATTGTTTTGGCTTCTTGGGCATCTACAGTTTTGATCAAATTATGTATTCCGCCATAGGATGATTTGGTCCGTAGCTGCAGGTATAAATGAGGAAACTTTTGAGGTAGTTTTGTTCAGCTGTTGAATTATTGTCACAAGGTGGATTTCCACGTTTGCCCATTGTTTGGCAGTTAATTGCATGATGGAATTTTAGTAATTAATTAATGCTCTTCCGTAAATGTCATAAATTGTATATGTTCTTTTGAAGATAGAAAATGCCCAACCCCCCCCCCCCCTCTCTCTCTCTCTTCCCTTCTTTTCTTTTAGGCAGCTTTATTTAGTTACCAATTAGCATTAGCAATCCAACCCATTTGATAAGTGCTATAAATTTGATCTCTCAAAAAACTAGTACTCCCTCATGTCTTAGTGGAATATAAGGAACAAAATCTTAGTGGGGGTGTATTAGATTAGGATTTTAAAATACTTTAAGAGTATGTCAAAAAAAAAAAGACTTTAAGAGACTTATTTTTGGCAAAAAAAGTCTTGTGGTATTCAATCAAGATTTTTAAACAAAATAAAAAAGTCTCGTACTATTCAATTAGGACTATCAAGACTTTTTAAAGAGATTAACAGAATTTTGTGGTATTCGATTGAGACATTTTAAAACTTAAAAAAAGTCTTATGATATTCAAAATCATACCGATTTTGATGAATTATTTTCTAAAACGGATTTTGTTGGATTTTTTAGTTACTTTTTCTAATAAAAAATCTTTTTCTCTCACGTGAGATTTTTGAGGATTCTTTCTCTTCATCTTGTATCTTTTCATCTCTCTCACTCCTTCCTCAATCTCTCTCCTTTCTCCCTCTCTCCCTCTCTATATGTATGTGTTAGAAACATAAAGGCTAAATTACAAAATTGGTCCTCTAAGTTTATTTTAGGTTTCAATTTGGTCCTCTACATTTTATTTGTTTCGTTTTGGTCCTCTACGTTTTATTTTAGTTTTCAATTTGGTCTTTTCCGTCACTAAAAGTCAATTGTCCGTAGCTAGAAGTCTATTTTTCAAAATATTATTTGGCTTTTAGCTACAGACAATTGACTTTTAGTGACAGAAAGGACCAACCTGTTGTAACTTTTAAAACACAAGGGACCAAAACGAAACAAATAAAACATAGAGGATCAAATTGAAACCTAAAATAAACACAGAGGACCAATTTTGTAATTTAGCCAAACATAAACATACCAACAATTTATAAAAAATCATAATTTTTTTCACTAGAACAAGATGCTAGGACATTAGCAACATGTATGTATATAACATGAATTAAAATATTATATATATAGAATTACATAATATATATATTATTGTGTATAACATAATATAACATATATCATAGATTTTATAAATGCGTAATATAGATATAATTACATATATTATATATAAAAATATATAATATTATATGTTGTAATTAACTAGAGACATATTATAAAATCAGCAAATCACCCTTAACTGTTTATTTTTTTTAATTAGTGGCCAGGATTGTCAACTGCAGTCAAAATAACTGCAGTGAATCCATTTTGGTATCAAATATACCATTGGCTATTAAAGAATTGAAAAAAAAAAATTTCTTTATCCATACCTTGTTATTTCTTTAATATCTTTTACATAGACTCTCGTAACTCTGAATGTTTGCTAAAAATCTCTTGAATCCTTTCAAATCTTATAAATCCATAAAATCCTTTCAAATCTTATAAATTCCTATTATATAAATCCATTAAAATCCAAACTACAAAATCTGGATTGTAAAAGTCTTTTAAAAAAGGTTTAATTATGCTGGAGGTCCCTGAACTATTTGGGAATTTTGAAATAGGTCCCTGAACTATTTTTTTTTTAATTAGGTCCCTGGATTATTATTATTTTTTTAATTGGGTCCTTAGTTAAGTAAGCATTGGTAGGTACATTAAGTAAATCGTCTTGGCGTGGTGTGGCGATGGACGCATGACATAAGGCCCAAATAGGTCACTGAACTATTTTTTTAATTTAGTCCCTAAACTATATTTTTTTTTAATCAGGTCCCTAAACTATTTTTAATTTGGTCCATAAACTATATTAATATTAATCATGTCAGTTGCTTTCATTATTTTCCTTTAATTTATTGTTTTAAATTAATTAATTAATTTATCGTTTGAACAATCGAATTTTGTGGAGCAAGAGGATAGCTTTGTCACAGGGCCTTATCGATGCCTTAGACCAATTTTTACGGGAACCAAATTTTTCTCGATGCAAGCTTCCCTTGGACCAAACATGGGAACACATTTTTTCTTAAATTTTATGGCCAATAACGTCGGCTGAACAAAGGAGATTTCTCTTGCTAAAGTAACGCTTCAAAATTTCTTGGTCTTAAGCTAAAATAAATAGTAGCAAAAAGTAATTAATTCAAGACATTGGAAATGCAAGATGGTGGAAGTGGTCATTTGAAGTGGAGCATACTTACAGGCATATATCTGAAAATTCCGATTGATTTGGAGAGGGTAGTTGTAGTTGTAGGTTTGGGAACTAGCTGGATTACCATGTAGGCATGCTTGCGGTTGCATATTTTTAAAGGGGGTAACCAGGAGGACTACATTAGTGCCTACTATCGCTGTTGCATATTTGGCATGTTATAGGCAGGTGGTCGATCAATTAATGGCGAAATTTATGGCCAACGTTGAACTTTGATAAGATTCTCCCTCAATACATAGACCCGAGCACAGGGAGACCAAGGAAGCTAAGGAGGAGGGAGCATGATGAAAATCCAAACTCATCAAGATCTTCAAGAGTTGGCACAATAATAAGGTGTACAGGTGCAAGCAAGTTGGCCACAATAAAACCACTTGCAAACAACCTCCACATGTGCCCGAATGCAAGTGATGGTAAGAATGTGATGTGTTTGATTTTTTCCTTTTCTGGATTTGAGGTTGCCTTTGCTTATGGATCTCATGTATTTTGATTTGGTTTTTTTTTTTTGGTTGATGGACCGATGTTGCATTCTTTGTTGGAAGGCTCTGCTTTGTTGGAGGTCTGAATCTAATGTTGCCTGACCCACTTATGTTGAATCGATGTTATCTGACCCACTTCTGCTGCTTGGATCGATGTTGCGGCACCCTCTGAAGTTACTATAAGCCGGACTGATGTTCTTTGGAAGTGATGGTTCGTGAAAGAGGAAGGAAGAGGAGAGGCGGATCAAGAGGAAGAGGAGAGCCCGAGGCTGACTCTGTGAGAACACGAGTCACAATCCAGCTCCCAACTTTAATTCAACCTCCCGAAAAGAACTAAGCTCCCAACAGCAAAGCCAAGATGGAAGTAATGGTTCACGGTGTGCTAGACTTGTTTATGTTTGGTGGCCATGTGACTACTACTTTTTGTTGATGTTTATTTTGCTTTTTCTTGTAGCTGTGGTTTAACTACTTCACTTTTTGCTTCTTGTTTATTTTGGCTTAAGTCCAATGAACTAGACAATGTCCTATTTTTTGTTGATGTTTATTTTGTTTTTCTAATTGTGGTTTCAACGTAACCACCACTTTGCTACTATTTATTTTAGAGCAAGAAAGAAATTTTGAAGTGTTACTTTGTAGAGAAATCTCCTTTGTTGATGGCGTTATTGGCCATAAAATTGAAGAAAAATGTGTTCCCATGTTTGGTCCAAAGGAAGCTTGCATCGTAGAAAAAATTGGTTCCCAGAAAAATTGGTCAGGCATCGCATAAAGGGCCACTGCAATGCGTGACAAATTATCCTCTTGATCCACAAAAATTCGATTGGTTCAAGCGATAAATTAATTAATTAATTTAAAAACAATAAATTAAAGGAAAAATAATGAAAGCAAGCTGGACATGATTAATATTAATATAGTTTATGGACCAAATTAAAAAAATAGTTTAGGGACATGATTAAAAAAAATATATAGTTTAGGGACCAAATTAAAAAAAATAGTTCAGGGACCTATTTCAAAATTTATGTCGCGGTCCACGTCACAGATCGCGTCGGCGTGACTTAACATTGCTATGATTCTTATGGAAGGACCCAATTAAAAAAAAATAATAATCCAGGGACCTAATTAAAAAAAAATAGTTCAGGGACCTATTTCAAAATTCCCAAATAGTTCAGGGACCTCCAGCATAATTAAACCTTTAAAAAATTCTTATAAGTCATTACATTCCTACAAAGTCTTTTAAAATCTACAAGACTTTTTTATACCAAAATAGTCTTTTAAAATCTCAATCCAATACACCCCCCTTAATTCACACGGACTAACGAAATGTATTGAAAATAGTTTTTTCTAATTAATACTTTTAAAGATTTAATTTTTTCCCAAAAACATCTCTTTTATGAACTAACCCACTTGCATACGAAATATGTTAACTCATTAATATAAATCTTACTATAAATAAGAGTATAAATAAGAATTATGTATTTAATGCATTTAGAAATTGATATTGTTTCTTATAAATAGGATAAAAAATGTATCATTTTATTTCTTATAAAAAAGACCGAAGTGAGTATAAATTTGAACCACCAAATAATTTTCATAAGTATTTATTAAGTTTTAATCCGATTGTTATCCCCTTTGGTCTCTTGCGTTTCTGATGTGAATGCTTTAGAAATCCCAGTGATGTGCAAGAATGCTTATGGATGCATAAACTTAGAGCACTTTATTTAGTTATATTTGGTTAATTGTGTTGTTAATAAGTTATCATTATACTTGATTATTATTTAGCTACCATAATTTACTATTACCTATATCTATAGTTACAGATCATTTTATCGATCTATTTGTATCTTGATAAATAACTATTGATAAAATTCACTTGATAAGTATCTATAACTAATGATAAATGCTGTTATGGACCGGTCCCGAGCCGAGTCCTAGTCTGGCAGCACAGTGCGAGATCGGCTCGATTCGCTACCTTAGACTCGACAATTGCCACCGACACGAGACCCGCCGGACCCGACTTCCGGTACAATTTTCCGATGATGGCGTCGGTTTGGGGAAGAGGCGAGCTAATCTGCAGTCGTGAAATATATCGAGGAAGAGATCGGCTAATTCGAATGGTCGAGGAGGATTCGGGCGTAAATCGGATCCTGATACGCTCTACTTCCAAGCAACTCCACTATATAAAGGGGGCTAGACCCCCCAGGTTTGGGACTCTCACTCTCTACTCTCTCTAAACCCTAAAAAGCCCTATCTAACTTAGGCATCGGAGTGCCTTTTGCAGGTACCCCACCCGCCGGTCTAAAGGAGGAAGGACATCACGCCCAAAGGAGGAGTACTCACCACAAAGCTCATCACCTAGCTACCACGCTGAAGAACGGCGGTACGAACTCGTCGAGGAGCTTGCACCATTTCGTGCATTAACAAATGCAATACTCAATTTTGGTTTCTACAATTTTTTTCATCTTTACCCTTGACTCTTTATAAAATAATTCTAATAATGAATTTCAATAACCCTTTATCAGAAATTTGTCCATGGTTTGAATCGGTAAGAATATTTGTTATGTACCTTATTTTTTATTAAAAAAGAAAAAATAATAAATTGTTTAAGGTCCCCTTAGTATGGACCCTAAAAAAAAAAGAAGACCAAAGGTGGTTCTCATGAAATGGCCTGCTACAACCTGTTTCCATGCTGGTGTGTCGGTCACCTACTTATTGATTCAATTTTATGGTTTTTGCCCTGAATTTTATCAATTTACGTTTTGCACCCTTATTCAGTAGTTCAATGCTAAGTCAAGAAATTAAGGGTTACATTGGAGCCATCATAAAGGCAACTATGGA
Source organism: Calophaca sinica (assembly GCA_037113605.1). Taxonomy (NCBI): domain Eukaryota; kingdom Viridiplantae; phylum Streptophyta; class Magnoliopsida; order Fabales; family Fabaceae; genus Calophaca; species Calophaca sinica. Next base: position 44,687,261 of record CM073731.1, on the reverse strand, counting down.
TGTAGAGGGTTGTTCTCAACGTCGATGAATGAAGATCTGTACCACGACAAGAGTAAAGCTGTTGTTGTCAATCAGAATGCAGAGGTTTCGTTGTTGTCCGCGGTGGATCTCTCTCCTCTGCGAACGACTGCAAAAAGGGCGGTGAAATTGCAAGCTCGATCTGGCAGGAGTTATTGTTGTCAAAGGTAAATGATTGACTCCATCAATTCAGTGATTCTTTGCATAGGTATTACATTTTGAATTGAAATCATAAGAGACATTTCCCTTTTGCATGTTTATGTGTTACCTTTCGATTGAGTTGGTTGGGGCTTTTGTAATGTTCTTTTGTGAGTTAGTAATTTGGGTTTGGAAACAAGGGGCCTTCTTTTTTGGAGTTGCTTGTGCTGTGTTAGACATCTAAATCTGATTAAAGGTCTGAGACATGCATGAATACTAGATTTATTTTTCTCTACTTTTCTTATTATATGTAGAATCGTTGTGATAGGCTGAAAGAACTAAAATTGTAGAATAATTGCATATTTTGTTAGTTTTTTTATAAAGTTGGTCTGTCGATAAGCTAAGGCAAGTTTTCTTAGTTTTTTGCTAGTGAATTTCGTTGGTTGTTGTTGAAGGAAGTTGGCATGGATAACGATAACGAAGAACAATGTCAGAGCAATATTGGTAACGCAATGCAAGTTTGTAATTACGATTGAGATATGATATTGAAATTTGTGCTATTTTTATTCAACAATAGTGCATTAAAGAATGGCTTTCATTTAACTTTGGCAGGGACAGGACTTTGGAGTCACCCAAAGTGACATTAATGATGAACATGGATTCTATGGAATCAATGGTGAAGCAGATTCTGTCGACGTAGATGCTGGTATAACAATCAATGGTGATGGAATGGTTGGAATTGCCATAAATGGTGAAGAAGACATGGGCGACATAAATTTCAAGAACTTGACTCCAATGATGTAATGATGCATCATTTTCCAAACGTTGGAGTGGCTTTTACATTCTATAATTTGTACCCTCAGATGAATGCATTTGGTATAGTGGTAATTTCTACCGTGCACAAGCCAGTTAGGTTGTGCACGGTACACAAGTTTTTGCTACCGTTGGATGGTAAAGTCTTACCAAGTCTACCATAAACCCACCACACTTGATTTTCTCTTCCTCCACTCCAATTGGTGTCATCCCCACCAAAAAAAAAATCACTTCCTTCTCAGTGCAAGTATCACCATTAACTCCAAAAAGTAAAAGAATATTATCAGCCCAAAAACAAAACAAGAACACAAAACATAGAAAAAAAATAGAAAAGAGAAGAAAAATCATTCTGCAGAAGCTGAAAACATAAAGAAGGAAATAAGGGAAGGGAGAAAGAAAAAGAGACAGTGACGTTCAACCACCACGTACAGTGGCATCGCAAGACGCGATCGACACCCTCCCTTAGCCCCACTGTTGTGCGGATCTGTGAGTGCTTCGTCGGCAGAGCTGCTCCATTTCCATGGCCGCTACAGTGGTCACCTCACCACCACCCACTGCCGCCACAAGCAGCAGATCAAGATTTTTCTCTTTTTCCTCTATCTTTCTCTCTGTGAGAATAGGTTACAGATCCATTTGCAAGGACCAATCGTAAGAAAGCGGGTCACAACTCTGTGATGAATGACGAAGCAGCGCCGAAATGGCGGGCTGGAGGCAGAAACCATGGTTTGGTTCTCTAACCGTGTCTCACTCTTTCTCTCTCTAAAGGTTGAGTGCTTCGCTTTGGATTCTGGCTAAGGCAAGAGAAGAAGAAAAATATGGTACATCACACTCACCATAACATGTGGTGGGATTTTAAATCTAATGGTTAAAACTACTTGTACACGGTGGTACCACCTATCACTCTTGTGCATGGTAGAATCCGCCTTGGTATAGTATGTCTAATGTTCCATCATGAGTAAGACTTAGTTGAAAGACTAATAGGACAAGTGTTGAATTTCTTTTACCACAAAGGGTTATGTTAAGATTTGGTCTAGTCGGTCTAATGTTCCATCATGAGTAATACTTGGTTGAAGGACAAATAAGACTAGTGTTACCTTTCTTTTAACACAAAAGGTTAGGTTAAAATTTGGGATTAGTATGTCTAATGTTCCATCATTAGTAAGTCTTGATTGAAGGACTAATAGGACTAGTGTTGATTTTCTTTGACCATAAGGGCTATGCTTCACTTTCGGATTAGTAAGTATAATGTTACATCGTTGACCAAGTGCAGTTATACAAAATAATAAATCCTAAAAAACTACTCATAGGATGATCCTTGTCTATGATTTGGGAGATCGTGACGGCTATTTGAAGAACATCACATTTCTGCTGGTAAGTCTAAATCTGTAGCCTAGAAATGTGAAATAAAAATAAATATCTATGTTAAGAAAGCCAGATTGGCCGGTCCGACCGGTAAAATAGCGAACTGGACTTTTGGCCAATTCGGTGAAGCCTCTGAACTGTCCTACTGAACAACCGGTAATGAACTGAAAAAACTGCCCAATAACCGGTCCGATTCAGGTTTGACCATTCATAGTATTTGTAATGTAAAAATATTAAATTGCAACCTGTTAGGAAGAAACCAATCAAATCAAGGAAACCCGAATAGCAAAACATACAAAAGAGAGAAAAAGAGAAGAAGATAACACAAAGAAATAACGTGGTTCACTAACAGTGTGTTAGCTACATCCACGGGCAGAGGAAGAACTAGAAATCCACTATGAATCTTGAGTGTTACAAGATGTTGCCTAAGCAACTATGATCTCTCTCTCTCACAGAAAAACTGATTATGTTTTGCACGCTCAAAATTGAATGATCTTAATCTGATTACAAAGCCTAATCAAACTCCACTTACATAAGTGTTACTTGTACAAAGTATGAGAGATAGAACTAATTATGTTATTTACAACAAACAACATAACAGAATCACAACTAACATAACAGACAAGGCTAAACAGATATTGGTGCCGAAACTGGTGCCATGGTACCGAGTGCCAAAGCAATGCCAAAATAGCACCAAGCCAAACAGTAAGGACTTAGGCCATAAGCTACAAATCTCCACCTTGGACTAAGCCTTCAAAAGATATGGTGGTTCAGTTCTTCCCTTCTACTGCCATTTCACCACTGTTACTTCCAAGTGGAAACATTAAGCAAGTCTAGGCAATGCATAAACTTGCTTTTCGGGACAGGCTTGGTAAACATGTCAGCAGGGTTGTCTTTAGTATCAATTTTCTGCACCCTGACCCGATTCTCAGTTCTGATGAAGTGATACCTCACATCTATATGTTTAGTCCTTTCATGGTGGACTTGATCTTTGGCTAAACATATAGCAATAAAACTATCACAAAAGATAACAGCTTTGTCTTGAGGAAAACCAAGGTCTGTGATGAGACCTTTGAGCCAAATTCCCTCTTTAGCAGCCTCAGTCAAAGCCATGTGTTCTGCCTCAGTTGTTGATAGAGCTACTGTAGGTTGAAGTGTGGCTTTCTAACTGACCAAATAGCCCCCAATAGTGAAGGCATACCCGGATAAAGACCTTCTAGCATCAAGGTCTGCAAAGATAATCAATCAAGAAACCAAAGAAGTGAACAAGATATTTCACTTCCATAATTGAGGCCAACATCAATGGTGCCTTTGAGGTACCTGAAAACCCTCTTCACAGCCTGCCAATGATCCTTCCCTGGCCTTGCCATATACCTACTGACAACACTCACAACTTGTACCAAATCTGGCCTAGAACAAACCATTGCATACATAAGGCTCCCCACAGCACTAGCATAAGGAACTTTGGCCATATGTTCCTTCTCATATTGACACGCGGCAGAGACTTGAAATTACGATCTTTGGAAACCAGTGGTGTGCTTACTGGTTTAGCAGTATTCATGCCAAATCGGTTTAAGATTTTCTGAATATAACTCCTTTGGCATAGGAACAACTTCTTCTTGCTTCTGTGCCTATAGATTTTCATGCCTAAGATCTTCTTGGCAGCTTCTAGGTCCTTCATATCAAACTCAGAATTTAAAATGGATTTCAAATCCTGAATTCCTTTCATATTTAGAGATGTTATTAACATGTCATCTACATAGAGAAGTAGATAAATGTAAATATCATGCTCCACCTTACTCATGTAGACACATGAGTCATATAAGCTCCTCTTGAATCCCTGATTGATCATTAATTGATCAGACCTCTTGTACCACTGTCTAGGAGACTGTTTTAACCCATAGAGAGACCTCTTTAGATTGCACATTGCTTCCTTCTTGTCTTGATCTTCAAAACCTTCTGGTTGTTTCATGAATATCTCCTCTTCCAATTCACCATGGAGAAAGGCAGTCTTCACATCAAGTTGCTCAAGTTCCATGTCAAGATTTGTCACAAGAGCAAGAAGGATCCGAATGGAAGTGTGTCTAACTACAGGAGAGAAGATCTTATTGTAGTCCACACCCTCCTTTTGGCTAAAACCCTTAGCCACTAACCGTGCCTTGTATTTGATGCCATCCTTCACAGAAATCCCATGTTTCTTCTTATATATCCACTTGCAACCAACCACTTTCCTTCCCTTAGGTAGAGTGACTAGCTGCCAAGTCCCATTCTTCTGCAATGATTCCATTTCTTCATTCATAGCAGTGACCCAGTTGTTTACACCTGGACAGGAAATAGCTTCAAATAACGGGATGGTTCAGCAGAATCTATCTCTTCAGCAGCTTGAAGAGCATAGGAATTCATATCCTTAAAGCCATATCTAATAGGAGGATTGATAATTTTCTGAGATCTCCTGGTTTTAGATTCAGCTTGACTTAGAGGAATGGATTCAATCACAGCCAAAGATTCTATTCTTGATCAAGAATGTGACCTGGCCAATTTGGTGCCGGATTTGGTGCCATGGCACCTAGTGCAGGAGCACTGGATTTTGCACCTTGTTCAGTGGAGATAGAATCATTGAGCAGTAGAGATGCTTCATCAAAAGTGACATCTCTACTCATAATGACTTTCCTTTCATGTGGAGACCAGATTCTGAATCCCTTCACACCATCACCATAACCTACAAAGACACCTTTCCTAGCTCTAGGCTCTAACTTGCCCTTATTCACATGGTAGTATGCAGGGCAGCCAAAGACCTTGAGCTTGGAGTAATCAGCAGGTTTAGATTTCCAAACCTCAAAGGGTGTTTTGTAGTCAAGAGCAGAAATAGGTGATCTATTGATGAGATAGCAAGATGTGCTCACAGCTTCAGCCCAAAAAGACTTGCCAAGTGCAGCATTGGACAACATGCACCTAGCCTTATCCAGCAAAGTTATGTTCATCCTTTCAGCTATGCCATTCTGCTGTGGAGTGTTCCTAACCGTGTATTGCCTAGCAATCCCTTCATCAATGCAGAATTGTTTGAATTCCTCTGAGCAAAATTCCAAACCATTATCTGTTCTGAGCTCTTAACCTTTCTTCTAACCTGATTTTCAATCAGAATCTTCCACTGCTTGAACTGACTGAATGCTTCTGATTTGTGCTTCATCATGAAAACCCATGTCATTCTTGAGTAATCATTTATGATAGACAGGAAGTACCTTGCTCCACCCAAAGATGGGACCTTAGAGGGGCCCCAACAATCAGAATGGATGTAATCAAGAGTGGCTTTGGTGGTGTGTTCTGCCCTGGAGAATTTTAGCCTGTGTTGCTTGCCATACACACAATGCTCACAGAATTTCAGAGAATCCGGCTTCTGTCTTCCAATCAGCCCCTGCTTGTTCAGAATTTTCATTCCCTTCTCACCCATGTGACCCAACCTCATATGCCATAGACTATTCTGATCTGTAGAATTACCTTCTGAAGTGCACACTGCAGAAACAATACTCGTGACAGTGGAGCCTTGCAGTATATACAGATTCTTCTGTTTAGTTAGCTGCATAACTACAAGTTTGTCATTCTTCTTGATTTTCATAACTCTACCTTCAACAAAACAAGTATAACCCTTTGAATCAAGAACACCTATAGAAATGAGATTCCTTTTGAGTTGAGGGACATGCCTAACATTGGTCAAGACTCTAACAACACCATCATGCATTTTGATGTGAATAGATCCTATACCAACAGTTTTGCAGGGCACATTATTTCCTATGAGAACATTACCAACAGCCTTTTTTTCATATGTCACGAACTAGTCCCTATTGGGACTCATATGATGAGAACAACCCGAATCCAAGACCCCCTGATTAGAATCTTGATACAAATCTGCCACTGTAAGAGCACAATCAGAATCTGAAGAACAATCTCCCTGAACTGTGGCTGCAACTGACTCCTTTTTCTTCTTCTTAGGACAGTCTTTCTTCCAATGACCCGGTTCCTTGCAGTAATTGCAGATATCCTTTGGATTCACACTGCTGTTTCCCTTTTTCTTCCCTTTACCCTTACCCTTTGGCTTGTTTGCTGGCTTGGGAGGACTTGAGACAACTAAACCAGATGCAGTTTCATCATGGGGCGCAGCAGCCTTAATTCTCAATTCTCTAGAGAATAGGCTAGCCTTGACTTCTTCCAAAGTAATACTTTCTTTACCAACAGTAATGGAATTGACAAAATTCTCATATGATGGAGGCAAAGAAATTAATAAAATCATGGCAAGATCTTCATCATCCACAATAACATCACTATCACGCAATTCAAGCATAATAGAATTCAGATTATCAAGATGTGATTTAAGTATGGTACCTTCTTTCATTTGAAAACCATACAACCTCTTCTTGAGCATTAGCTTGTGGCTTAGAGACTTGGTCACGTACAACTTTTCTAATTTCAACCAGAGAGCAGTAGCAATATCTTCTTGAGAGACTTCATACAAAACATCATCAGCCAAGGAGAGAAGAATGAGAGAATGTGCCTTTTCTTCTTGTTGATCAGCCAAATCCTTAGCACCCTTTCCTTTGGTTCCCGATAGAGGAGCCCATGCTCCTTGTTCCTTGAATAATGCCCGCATCTTGATGCGCCATAGATTGAAACTATTCTTCCTAGTAAATTTCTCAATCTTGATCGAATTTGTCATCTTTCTTGAACATAATGCGGAACAGAATTGCAGTAAATACAGATTGGAGAGAACAACAGAAAAATACTGCAATGCCGAATCAAGAAGGAACAGAGATTGAAGATATGAGACCAGAAATGGATCAATGACAATCCACAAACAAAACAGAACTGAGGTGATCAGAACCTAAGCTCTATGATACCAATTTGTTAGGAAGAAACTAATCAAATCAAGGAAACCCGAATAGCAAAACATACAAAAGAGAGGAAGAGAGAAGAAGATAACACAAAGAAATAACGTGGTTCACTAACAGTGTGTTAGCTATATCCACGGGCAGAGGAAGAACTGGAAATCCACTATGAACCTTGAGTGTTACAAGATGTTGCCTAAGCAACTATGATCTCTCTCTCACAGAAAAACTGATTCTGTTTTGCACACTCAGAATTGAATGATCTCAATCTGATTACAAAGCCTAATCAAACTCCACTTATATAAGTGTTACTTGTACGAAGTATTAGAGATAGAACTAATTCTGTTATTTACAACAAACAACATAACATAATCACAACTAACATAACAGACAAGGCTAAACAGATGTTGGTGCCGAAATTGGTGCCATGGTACGAAGTGCCAAAGCAATGCCAAAACAGCACCAAGCCAAACAGCAAGGACTTAGGCCATAAGCTACACAACCTGTTAGATTGGAGCCGTGGTCCCCTGCATACGTTGAACGATGTTTATCACCAAGCTACATGCGCTGTTTAGTATGTTATTGGTATTATATTTTCTATGTAGCTATATAAACAAGCCTACTTGGATTTTCACTTTGGTTTTAAAGATTTTATCATTTTAATAATCACTTTTGACTACGCCATATATTAAATATTTATATATAATATAGATTAATAAATTGTTTTTGAGAGGTACATTATATATATATATATATATATATGAAAATTTTATAAAAATATTATTTAATTACTACCGACTCGACCATGTTTCAACCACAGTCAGGCCATTAAACCTTAAATCAATACGTTCTCCAATTCAACGACCGGTCCAGTTTTCATAACATTGCATATTTGTGTTAGTTTAATGTGTAATTTTATATGTTATCTGTTGACTTATAACATTTTAAGTGAAGTTTAATTTTTAATACTATAAAATTATGAATATAATGTTTTTTTTGTTTATTATTGTTTGATATATGATATAATTTATATTAAAAATATTATTTGATTCATTTCTGGTCCGACCTCGTTTTAACCCCGAACGAACCTTTGAACCTTGAATCGGTGCCTTGTCTGGTTCAATGGCCGTTCTGATTTTAACAACCTTGATAAATATCAATGATAATGGTTGATCACATAATACCCACTTGTCATTACATAATGGTTGATCACAGAATACCCGCTTGTCATTACATAATTACCACACCAAATCAAATAGTTAGCTATATTCTTGAAAATAGCATGCCCAGATGTCAACATTTATATCACTAAAGTATCTTTTTAACAAAACAGTGTGCACACAATTTTTTTTGACTAAAAAATATATTCATTCATTCAAATTAGTAAAATATATCGAAAACAACACATCGCTAAAAACCGAAAAGGATGAATCTGAGAAGAAACTCAAAGTACTCAGGTTAATAGCATAAAACGGTAAAATGCCTACAAATATGACAAAATCAAAGTGACCTAAATACCCATGCCTCCGGATCTGTAACGTTGATGCCCAAATCTTGATTGAAGTTGTAATGGATCCAAGCTAATCTGCTAATCTAAACTAAACAAACACCGCAACAAGATGGAAAACCAAACAACGTCGCACCAAGACAACGAATAAAACAAAGCCACACTCAGACGATGAAATCACGGAAAACACCAAAGAAAAACCAGATCTATGTGGAAAAATCACTTATAGATAAAAGGAGAGAAAATACGATGTAGAGGGGTGATTTCAAGTCAAAAAAGGGGCAAAAAGCCACCACCTTCTGGTGGATGAGGAAGAATGAAGAGAAAAGTAGAGGGAAGGTTGAGAGACAGAGGCGGCTAGGGTGTGATAGTGTTCCTCAAAAAATAAGTTACTGTATAATATCAAAACAGTGTGCACAATGATCTTTTATAAATCATTAATTTATACAAAACAAAGTTGTGACAAGCATTTAATCCCATTTTTGTTAAATAGATAGATAATAAATCTATAGATACTATTTTTATTATCTTCATAAATAAGTTGAATCAAAGAAACACTAAAGAAATGCTAGCTCATAGACAATAATTATCTCCATACAAGGCAATCATTATTATAAATCATTGTAAGCATATTAAGTTTACATCCACTTGTGGTGGAACAAGAAATCTAATTGATACTATTTATACTAAGAGACTCCCCTCCTCCTCGCCCCTTCTTTTATTTCACCACCACAATTTTGGTTAATTGGTAACTAGAAATCAGAGATAGAGAAGAGGCATGGTGAATTTAGGGTCTAAGCTCTAAAGCCTGGGGAATTTTTTTAATCTTCAAAAGTACAAATTTTTGATGCATAAGATCTAATTCTATTTTGAAGGACCAAATTTTATAAGTATAAAATCAACAAATAAAAACCCACTGAAGATTTAGCATTGTCAATATAATAGCATCCTGTTCTAGCTCCTTTTCAGCCTTTTAAGTGCAGCTAAGTCAAATGGTATATCACAGACAGGCAGGCTCATAACATGGCAGCACAAAATAAAAAACAATTGTCATTTATAACTCGGCAGAACAACTAAATCAAATACATAAAAGGCTTTGTCTAGACACCCCAACACAAAAAATGTGAACCAGCCCCAAAACATCAAGAATCAATGTGAACCATCCTTAATATCTTAGAAACAAAAAGTTGATTATTTCTCCAAAAATAAGTTTATCCAAACATGGGCCCCTACAAAAACACTACAAGTCTATAATACCAGATCAATACACATTTGATGGCTTTTATCATACACCCTTCAAATAAGGACTTTAAAGCTAAGGCGGGAAAAAAACACAGTACACTCACAAACATTCAGCCAAACTATGGCTGAACAAAAGATCCCTACTTTTCTGAAACAAACATTCATACCGTGGTTCTTTAAAGTTTTGTATGAGATAAGCCACTTGTTCTTCTAAAGTTTGAACTTTTGCTACCATTTTCTCTAAGGCTTGAACTTTTTCATTACTTGCTTGCAATTATAATTTCATCATATCAAATTCAGATGATGTAGGACCGGTAGATGATAACGAACTCGAGCTCCTATAACTGTAAGTGGGTCCAAACACCTGAGTGGAGTTAATACCAAACCCCAGGCCCCGCACATGTCCCGAGTGCTCTGTTCCAAACACCTCAGGATAGACATCATTTTCAGAAGACGGGTCATCCATTTACTCATCTAATTGCTTAAATACAATCATTTTTAACCTTTCAAAATAAAAAGAAACTCATAAGTAACATAAGGACTCACACTCTTTTGTTTAGCTTCGTCATTAACGAAAGTAACATCTTTTCTTTTCACTACAAGAAAACTCGGGATTACCGACGGCCAAAAGTCGTCGATAAAGCCAAAAAGCCGTCGGTAACGCGAAATTTCAGACGGATTACCGACGGCCACAAGCCCGTCGGTAAAACGGGCGTCCCAAATGTTTACTGATGGGTTTTTTTTTGCCATCGCTATTACCGACGGGAGAATCCGTCGGTCAAAATCCGACGGTAATTTCCGACGGCCACGACCGTCGGGAATGCCACACTTGTTTTTTTGAAGCCAAACCCGTCGGTAACGCCGAATTTTTTTTCCACAAAATTTAATGAAATAATTAATTAAATTAATTGAATAATTTTTATATTTAATTTAATTAATTGATTTATTTGTTTAATTTTTAAATTAATTAATTTCTGTAATTGATTTAGTTAGCTATTAATTTAATTTATTAAATTAATTAATTAATTAATTTATTAACTATTAAATTAATTTAATTAATTAATTTAGTTATTTATTTATTAATTTATTCCCATATTAAAAAATGTGATAGATTTATTTATTTAATTTTTAAATTAATTAATTTCTTTAATTAATTTAATTAACTATTACTAGTAATTTAATTTAATTAAATTAATTACTTTTAATTATTAATTTATTCCCATTTTAAAAAATGTGATAACGTAAACCAAAAACAAATTAAACAAAGTAATGTAATAAATAAATAAAAAATCAAAACAAACATGAGTAATTAAAATAATATCTGAAAATATTAAAAAATATCAGTTCAAACATCACTAATAACCCTAGTAGTCCTGATAATGATCGAGATGCTCTACACCATCTGCATCATCGACATGATCAGTACCAGGAGTCGGAGGCGGAGGAGGTTGCTGGTGAGCTAGCATCTGGTACATCTCTTCCTGTCGCTGCAGGAACTGAGCCAAAATGGCGTTCGTCCGACGGGTCTCCTCCTGCTGCTCGGCCAATTTTCGCTTCACCTCGGCTAACTCCTGCTCATCCGTGACAGAGCGACGACTAACACCACCACTACTCGATGACTCCCCGATGTGGAGGCGACTGGTCCCTTTCCTGTAGTTGTTGGCAAGGTCTCCAGCACCGTATAGGCGACCATTCTTCTTGCCGCCAACAAGATCTGCCCAAACCCTGAGTGGTGCAGATGGATCCTCAGGGCTCTTAGACGAGGAACATGATGATGTCTGAGATCTAATCTGAGACATCCTCGCCTCAAACTCCTCCTGTCAAACATAAACAAATAAGTCAATTTTTTTTTGTAAGAAAACAATATAAACATTATTAAAAAACTATTCATTATATTTTACAATTACCTGGGTCCGCCTCGACCGATCATCAACAAAATCACTGGTACTCCTCCTAATATGAGTTGCACGAGCTCCATCGTGCAACTGTACCAGCGCGCCATCGTTTTTACCGAATTCATTGTCGTAATATAACATGCACCCTCTCACACAACAATCAATCTTGTTAGATTCCAACTCCAACTTGGACACTAAGCTTTTAGCCTCGTAATAACTTTTTGGCAAACCATCTCTGATAGGTGATGAGTCCAACATCATCTTTGTTACGAGATCCAAGCACACATATGTAGCACCACAGTTGAACTTAAGAGCTAAAAGCCTCACACACATTGATAACTTAGAGTCTGCAGGCCCTTCAAACAACAACTTATTTATTTCTAACAAGAGATTATAAAATTTTTGTGCTGTCTCATTTGGAAGTTCATCTGTGTCATCATATTGTTGCTCCTCGAATGATACGTTGACCTCGAGGCATCACAAACGATATCTTGCATCAATTCAATTTGCTCACCATATCCTGTATCTACGCAACTGCTTGAAGCACCAGTGCAATTATCGCCAACCCCTAAATCAGCCCGGGGCAACTCTTCACCTTGTCTAGTCCAAATCCAGTAATTAGGCCTAAATCCAACTCTTTGCCGGTGATATATGACCTCACCTAGACTCTTAATCCTTCTGCAATCGTAATTAAGGCACGGACATCTGATCCCTCCATTAATTATGAAATCTTCATGTGTCATTGCGGCTTGGACAAAGTGATCAACACCATCGTAAAAAGATTGTTTCAAACCCCCTCTCCCTGGATACAACTATCGTACATCTAACTACGACTCGAAGGAAAAAATTCCATGTTCTGCATGTTAAAAAAAATGACAATTTCAACAACACGACGTTCTTACAACCGCTCTCTTTCTTTAAATGGTATGACCCTATCCTATTCGAGAATTTTTTTTCCAGAACTCGTATAATAGTCCTTCCTTAATTCTCATATCTTATACTTGAAAAAATTTCGGCAGCATTTCCCATTAGTCTCTAAGTACACTAAATGATCGCAGTTATGAATACCACGATCAAATATGCACCCAGAGAACAAAAGAAAATGAATCAAATCGAAATTTCATCAAATATAAAGATACGAGAATTAAGCAACAACTATTATACGAGTAAAGAGAAAGTTTTTTCCCAAACTGTCCAACTTGGACAATTCAAGGTTTAATATACAATGAACACGTGGTACCCTAAAAGAGTACATGCACTCAATAATATATTGAACCTCAAATGAAAAGCTAAGGCTTTTCTCCGATACTAAAAAGTAGAGATGATAGAAGTAGAATATCGACTTGGTCATTTAAAAAGAAACAGGTTGGAAGTTGACATCCTCTTAAAGGATAGAACTAGACAAGCAGAAGTGGCAAGGGAAAGAAGTACAGAGAGATGTGCAAAGCAAATTACAGCCAAGGAAGCACTTGGAAAGGCCAAACTTACACTGGAAAATTAATTACTGGTGACTCAATGTTTATCCAGTGAATGTAGTGGAGTAATTGTGAGTAGTGTACTTGATCTCTTCCTCCTACCCAGGGCCAATCTAACATATGTATAATGTATTGTCGGTAGGTTTTTGTTTTTAACATTGGCAGTTTGAAAGACGCAATGATGATCCTATTTCTCTTCTTTGTAGTCTCACTTCATTTTCCAAATAAGATGTAAGCCACCAAAGGAAGTACAACCAGGACAAGAAACAAGATAGGAACTAAGGAACATAGGCTACAATCTTGCTTTCTACCTCAAGTCTTTAAATAACAACATATGTTCAAGTACTCAACAACTAACCAAACCTTTTTTCACCTAATTGTATAATAGGTACTAATGAGACAATTCTTAGAGGGTTAAGCACAAGTCCTTCAATACTGTGTGTTGCTGCTTTAGCCACTACATCATTCATCCATTTCATCAATAATCATACATCTTACTAATGGTGGTTCGGTTTACATAACAAAACCTAATAGGATCATGAAGCCTAAGCAAACATGGAATTATCAACATTAATCACTTTACTAAACACTTCGTACTCGGGGTGTGACACTGACCAATTCGTGATCATAACCCCTTCCTAGACTCTCAAATATAGGTAAGGAATATAAAAGTACTCACTCACGTATATTTGTTAGCTAAAACATACATCACTTCAAAATTCCCTCTGTGGAGAGAACTATGAAGGAAATCAAAGAAATGTCAGTGTGGGGGTCAATCGCCAACCCTTTTCCATAAAAAAAGAACCGACATTTCAAGCATCAAAGCATGATAGAAAAATATTCAATAATACTATTTAAAGCACGAAATCACTAACAACAAAATAATCCTATAACATACAATTTGAAGCACGAAATCACTAAAAACCCTAAACCCTATAACATACAATTTAAAGCACGAAATCACTAACAACCCTAAACCCTATAATATACAATTTAAAGCACGAAATCACTAACCAAGTATGATCAAGTTTTCACAAAATCGGTGTGTGACACTGACCAATTCGTGATCATAACCCATTCCTAGACTCTCAAATATAGGTATGGAATACAAAAGTACTCACTCACATATATTTATTAGCCAAAACATACATCACTTCAAAATTCCCTCTGTGGAGAGAACTATGAAGGAAATCAAAAAAAAAATGTCGGTGTGGGGGTCAACAGCCAACCCTTTTCCACCCAAAAGGAACCGACATTTGAAGAGAGTGCATACCTAATTCTCAGAACAAAAGAGTGCTAAGGAGAAGTAGAATGTCTGCGTCCTTGGATGCCAGTGGCAGTCTCGGAGCAGTGTGGCGACCTCGGAGCAGTGTGGCGGAGCAGTGAAGCTACTGAATAACACGAACAAAACAATGGGTAAATATATTTATGGAGATTAACTTCCAACATACAGAAACCAAACAACAAATCAAAAATTATGCATGCCTCCAGAAAAACTCAAATTAATTAATTGATTAATTTTTTATATTTAATTTAATTAAGTAATTGATTTATTTATTTAATTTTTAAATTAATTAACTTCTAGCAATGTATCAAACTCTAAGTGCTTATTGTAACAACATAAACAAATTAATTCCCAATAATTTCCCAATGATTTTTATACACTCACTGCTTCAAAAGTTGAAACAAAACAAAACAGCTTTGCCTTTTACAATTAAAGTTCAACAACTAAAAACTAGTCAGGTTGTTTAAAAAAAAAGCAAAGGAACTCTATGTATAATGCAACAGTACATACACCATACAACACTTGCCATATACAAATTCCAAAAAACAAGAGCAAGCCAAAACTTATTTGACCACGTATGTAGCAAAACAAAACCTAGTAAGACAGAATGAAGAACAATTCACACATATAACAAATGCAGATTCATCTCACATCCTCAACAAACCCTAGTAAATATCAACTCTCACTTCAACCATTTCTCACACAAAACCAATTCAACTGAAGCCACTTGCAAAAGATAAACGGATATTGGAAGAAAAAGGATGTAGAAAATCAGTGACATCTGTCTTTTTTATTAAAAAAATATAAAATAAAATAAAAAAAGGGAAACAAAGCTAGGTGAAGGATAAGATATCGTCCATAACAGTAAAAACAAAGTACATCCATCAGAGAATTGGAAAACTCATTCTAAAAAGGCATGAATATTATCCTATTCTAAAGCTGTAACGACCCTCATTTTTATTATAATTTTTGTGGCAGTTATCTTAATTGATTTCATTATATGTTTGTGCATGAAAAGAGACTTTTAATTTAATTAGATGATTTTTTTGAGAGTTGTTAATAAAAAGAAAGGGGAGGGCGTATAATGCCTTGGGCTAGCATCTTATATGCATAGTTATTTTCCTTTCCACCTACCTAATGGGCCAACACCCATGGACTCTCTCCAACCCAACCCAAATAATAGAACCTAGGGCATGAAGGCATGCACGCCTCAAGCCAAGCCCTCCTACGCCTCCAAGCCTCTCTCAAGTTGATTCACTTGTTCCTTCTCCTTTCTAGCTCCAAACCCTAGCGCCACACAAGCTTGAAGGAGGCATTCCACGTTTTTCTTCTCTTGCATGATTCGATCACCAAGGTTAGGAGCAACTCCATCTTTGTTCTTCATCTGAAATTGGGTAAGTCATGACTCTTCTCCTTCCTATGTTGCGCCTCCTAGAAAATTGTGAGTCTTGAGGATTTCCAACGCTTTCATATAGTTTTCTTTTCTGTCAGAGTAAACTCACCGTAGGATTGATTCTGAGTCATCATCATCCCTCTTTCTAAGGATTTTCGTAAGGACCAAAGGTAAGGGGGAGATTATTGAAATTGGGGATATTTGAGGGAATGGGTGAAGGGGGTTGTCCTTGAACCCCGCTTGTGTGTTAATTAATTGAAAAAATTCTATTTTTCATGTATATACACGCTATGATTATTGTTTGAATAAATGATGTGGCTGCCATAGTTGTTCATAGATGTTTTAAGTGTTAGAAAAAATTTGCTTTTGATGCCTAGGATGTGGTTGAATTATTAGAGCACCAAATTAATATGTTAGTTAATTTTGGTGATGAATTCCAATGTTGAATTGCTCTTGAGAATATATAAATGATTAAAATAGATGCTATTCTATGGATATTGTTAATTTGAAAATTTTGTAATAATTTAACTTGTTTCGCTCGTATTTAATACGCATTATTTCTTTGTAAAAATGTTACTTAACTATTTTTGGAATTAGAGAACCGGTTAGAGCCTTAAGAATTACTCCTAAATATTAATCAAGATTTTTCCTAAGTGTTAGTCTTAATTGTGATGTTCCTAAATATTTAGAATCGAAGAAAATAGGTGAAAACGCTTTTAAAACAACAACGTAGCGTTGCTGTCCAGTTTTCGTTGCTGTTTGTTGTTTCTGTTTTGCTGCAGATTTTTAATTTGCTGTTTCTGTACAGTTTCTGCTTGCTGTATTCTGTGCAGTTTCTGTTTCTGCTGTTCCTGTTTCTGTTTCTGTAAAATTGTGTTTCTGCTTGTTTCTGTTTCTGTTTCTGCGAAAATTGTGTTTCTGCTGTTTCTGTTTCTGCTTCTGCGAAAATTCTGTTCCTGCTGTGCTGTTTCTGTTTCTGTTTTCTGTGCGTAATCTAATTACATGACTAATTACATGTTGCTGTTTTGCCTCTGTTTCTGCAGATTTGAATTATATGATTTAAAGATAAATATTTCTATGACAATTCATCGATTCCTGTAATTATATTCCTATAATCCATTAGTTATTTTGTGACAATAACTGTGAAAAGTCCACACTTGTGGCAATGACCTTGAAAGGATAAATGACCTTTGTGCAAGTCACCTAGCTATTAGTAGTCATAATGGGACTTGAGTCATTCCTTGTGAGATGATCCTAGCTATATGGGCCATGATGGATTGTCGATGAAAAATTGAACTATGACGTTCGGGAGGAAACCCGACCTTGTGTGTTTGTTTGTCATACAACCCTTGTAACAGGATGGGGAAGCACCATTGAAATGAAAGGTGGAGGCCATTATGAGTGAGCTCACAGGCAACACTTCCTCGCCTGAGGTGAGAGCCGAGTTTGTGATCCCCAATAGTTTGAGTGTCACGCCTTTGACCGGGACCACTTATCGACTTAGCTACTGACCGCACACCGACATTATCATCCCTAGTTGAGAGTATGTAATAGAGTAAAACACCCGCGAGGTGACCCCTAATAAACCAAATATGTACTCCTAGAGACTTCCTGAGTAGTAGATGGTACCACATGCATAAGAAGTAGTGATGTTAGCACCGCATTATTTTCTTTTGATAATTATGTGGCTATGAAAATGATGAAATTTGTCTCAAGGTGGCATTTGTAGATGATACGAGATGTGGTTACTACTTTATGTGAATAATGTTGTTACTACTTTATGTGAATTGATTATTATAGTGTGGTGTGTGTATATATATATATATATAAATATATTATTTATTTATTCACCTTTTTCTCTCCAAATATCACTTTAACTCGATTTCAACGCACTCACCCCTCTATGGTTGTTTGTCTCTTGTCCTCCTATTTTCAATTGCATATACTTACTAATACCAGGGACACGTAGCTAGTGGTGAAGGCCTCTTCGGCTCGTAATTATTTTATAGTTTTAATTCTAACATTTTCTCGACGATTGAGACGCTGAGTCATTTATGTATTTTACATTCGTAGTAAGTTGGGCTAAGTCAAGCTCTGAGGCTACGTGACAGCAGTTTTTCTTTTTATTTGGGGGTTCAGATATCGCTTGGTTTTATTTTTATTTCACAAGTTCAAATAAGATTTCTTAGAGAAGTACTTACTATGCTTGTTGTTACTAAATATTTGCAAACCGAATGATGTTCAAATTGAATTACTCATCGAGTTATCCGCTGATCCTTTTATATTTTATTTAAATTATTTATCGTTATTTCTTTTATGAAAATAGATAATTTATTTTAATTCCGCAACGACTATTATATTTTTTTTTGTTCAGTTTACCGAATCAAGATCAATTTGATTTATTTACTTATTTATTTATTTTCTTATTTATTTTTATTTAACGATTTTCGAAACGGGGATTAGAGTGTCACATTTAGTGGTATCAGTAGCGGGCTTTGGCTTACCTGTCGTATGTGTCTATTATGTTTCTCTCGTAGGTGAACTCCGTGTTTTGTGCGTCAATGTTTGATTTATTTATTTATTTATTTATTGATTTAGTTATGGGATTGGCGTTGCTTGTTGCATCCAATTTGGTTCTGACGCGCAGGGAGTAATGGCGTAGGAACGATAGAGCTTTAGCGGATGCACTGCTGCCATGGCTCAGCCGTATAAGGAATTGCATAGAATGCTAATGCCGAGTCAGCTGAATTTAGAGGATTGGAGCAATTCCAAAGAATGACTCCACCTACCTTTAGGGGGTGGACATGATCCCGATGGTGCCTTAATCGGATACGAGAGATGGAGAAGATCTTCCGTGCTATGGCGTGTACGGATGCTCAAAAGGTGACTTTGGTACCTTTAAGCTTGCCAAGACGCATCGGTGGGAGAGTAACCGCCACGTGTGGAAGCTACACCCGGAGGAGTCACTGGGAAGCCTTCAAAGAGATTTTCTTGGAGAAGTACTTTCTCGAGGATAATATCCGTGAATCCCGGAAGCTGAATTTCTAGAATTGAAGCAGGTAATAAGTCGAGAGTCGAGTATATCACCAAGTTTGAAGAGTTGTCTGTGTACTATCACCCATATGTGGGAGAAGCGGGTGAACGCTCAAGTGTGGAAATTCATCAATGGATCATGACAAGTCAAGCTTAGCCATTAACTACCGTAGAATTGACGCTTCCTGACCGATCCACACCAGAATGTGGGATGAGGACAACAAAGCTAAGGTAGCACACTACAAGTCGGTTGGCTCCCGAAGGATAAGAAGAAAGACAAGAGAGACTTCCAGAATCGGGAAAGCCATACCTAACCCGAACGGTCGGTTTGACATAACCGTGAATGGTAACCGCAATCAATCTTTCCACAAACTCGCGGCACAAATGTTTGGCGAGGTGGAGGAGGCCTTTCGACCCCTCTGCGTTGCATGAAGTGTAGCGTACTGACATGCCTACCGAGATTGTTCAAAAGCAAATGATCTGCTTTCAACCGGAAGGCCAGGACATATCGGAAGGAGTCAATCAAGAAAGAACCAAATCCGGGAATGGAGGGCGTAAATTCCCAACCCAACCGACCTAAGCCAACAGACGAGTCTTTGCTCTCAACGTGATGAAGCCGCAGCTGCCGGACAACCTTATCCAAGGTACGTGCTTCATACATGGATCTCCCAGTGGTACTTTTTCGACTCGGGTGCTACGTGACCTTTGTGTCCAAAGATGAATGTGTGAAAATTTGAATTTGCCTGCTTTCACCCTACCGTGAGCTTGAGGTTGAGACACCAAAGAAATGGTAAAGTCCGAACTTTTTTGCTTGTTTTAACTGCCCTTTGTCCATAGGTGATAAGAAATTTGTGGTTGATTTGGTTTGCTTGCCTTTGAGCCAACTTCGATGTAATTCTGGCATGAATTGGTTAGCTACTAATCAAGTCATCTTAAATTGCTTTGAAAAGATCGCTTTGTATTCTGATTCGCTTGAACTCAGAGATCATCGACTCTTAACGGCCAACTGTACGGTGCATGTTTGAAACAAAATGCCCAAGTTTACATAATGATAGCCTCTAAAAGTCGAAGACCAAGTCGATGTATGGTCTCGCACTATAGTGAGTGAGTATTCGATGTGTTTGAAGAAGCGCAAGACTTGCCTCAGAGAGACCGAGCTTACCATAGACTTAGTACTGTGATCGGACCCATATCTATAGCTCCTTATAGGATGTCTCCTATGAACTAGTTGAACTCAAGCACTGTGAGGAACTGCTAGAGAAACAATTCGTGAGGCCTAGTGTATCCCTCGGGGTGCACCAAAGTGTTGTTAGTCAAGAAAAAGGATGGGGAGTATGAGGTTATGTAGATTACCGCCAATTGAATAAGGTGACTATTAAGAACAAGTATCCTCGCTTGCAGATATGATCCGATGGACCGACTAATTGGAGCCTGTGTTTTCTAAGATAGACCTTAGGTCGGTTATCACCAACCGAGTGAAGTCCGAGGACATCCCAAAGACTGCATTCGAACTCAAGTTATGGGCACTACGAGTACCTAGTTATGCCATTCTGTGTAACTAATGCTCCCCGCCATGTTCATGGACTACATGAACCGAGTCTTCCACCCATACCTTGATAAGTTTGTAGTGGTCTTCATAGATGATATCTTAGTGTACTCTAAGAGCAGTGGGAAGAACATGTGGAACACTTCGAGGATAGTATTACGACTCCTTAGGGAGAAGCTTAATTTATGCCAAGCTTTCTAAATGTGAGTTTGGTTGGAGGAAGTGAGTTTCCTGGGACATGTGATCTCAAAAGGGGAATAGCAAGAGACGCTCAAGGTAGAAAGCGGTCTTGAAGGGGAATCACCTAAATCAAGGATCGAGATTAGGAGTTTCTTAGGCCTGGCAGATACTACCGTAGAGATTCATGTAGGGGATTCTCTAAGTTAGCCTCGCTTTGCCTTTGACAATGTTTCACCAGGAAAGAAAGCTTTTGTGTGGGATGCTCGGTGCAGAAAATGGATTTCAAGAGTTAAAGAGAGATTGACTTCGCCTCAGCTTTTAGTACTACCTAATCCAAGTGAACCTTTGAAGTGTATCATGATGCATCTAAGTTAGACTCCTGGGAGGTGTGCTTATGCATATACAGAATTGTGGCCCTATGCCTCTAGCAGCTTGAAAACCCATGAAAGGAATTACCCCACTCATGATTTGTAGTTAGCCGTCATTGTGGTGTTTGTGTTGAAAATATGGAGGCATTACTTGTATGGTTCTAGGTTTGAAGTGTTTAGTGACCATAAGAGCCTTAAATATCTTTTTTGACCGGAAAGAATTGAATACAGACAAAGGTGGATAGAGTTTCTTAAGGATTATGATTTTGGGCTTAACTATCACTCCCAAGAAAGCCAATGTAAGTCGATGTTTGAGTAGGAAACCCCTACATCTTTCCGCTACGATGGTTGTAGAGATGAGTTTGATCGAAGAGTTTAGGGATCCGAGCTTTTTGTGAGGTCACTTCTAAGAGTGTGCGACTAGGAATGTTGAAAGTCACTAGTGGATTACTTGGAGCAGATTAGGGAAGGTCAAGACCGATCAACATCTTTCTGGACTGAAGGAGTTTATCGCTCAAGGTAGTGGATATAGGTTTTAGTGAAGCGGAATGATGGGATTTTGAGGTTTCGAGGGTAGGGCTCAGGTACCCAATGTGTTTCCGAGCTTAAGAGAATGATTTTAGAGGAAGCGGCACAAGAGTAGTCTAAGTGTTCACCCCTGAGCAACTAAGATGTACCAAGACCTTAAGAAAATTTTCGTGGCCTGGAATGAAAAAGGAGGTAGCAGACTTGTCTACGCCTGACTTGTCGGAAGGCAAGATAGAGCACCAAAACCATCCTGGATTCTTACAACCTCGAGTATTCTCATGGAAACGGGACAAGATAGCAATGGACTTCGTATTAGGACTCCCTAGGACTCCCTGGCAGGAGTAGATGCCATCTGGGTTGTTGTGGACAGATTGACAAAGTCTGCGCACATTTCATCCCCTGTGAATATGGAATACCCTTTGAGAAAGTTTGACCAGGTTGTACATTAGGGAGATAGTGAGGTCGCATCGCTGCATCTTCTAGTATCGTGGTCTCGACAGAGACCCCAGTTTACCTCTAGATTTTGGGGAAGCTACATGAGGCTTTAGGAACCAAGCTCAAGATGAGCTCATTATCACCCTCGTGACTGATGGTCACCCGAGCGGTAACCATCCAATCATTACAGAGGACTTGTTAAGAGCTTGTGTCTTAGAACAAACCTTAGTTGGATACCTTCTTACCTCTTGCTGAGTTTACCTACAACAATAGCTATCATTCCGTAATGGGATGGCACCCTATGAAGCCTTGTATGGCAGAAGTGTAGAGACTCCTTGTGTTGGTAATGAGACTGGTGAGAACCTTGTTGGGCCCTCAAATAGTTCAAGAAACCAGAAAAGGTCAAAATGATTCAGGACAAGATGAGGGCCACCTTCGAGTAGGAAGAAAA
Organism: Calophaca sinica; assembly: GCA_037113605.1. NCBI lineage: Eukaryota > Viridiplantae > Streptophyta > Magnoliopsida > Fabales > Fabaceae > Calophaca > Calophaca sinica. The sequence goes on along the minus strand of CM073731.1, from coordinate 44,664,715 downwards.
GCTATCATGACAAGCGAAGAAAGGATTTGAGATTTGAAGAGGGCGATCATGTATTCTTGAGAGTCACTCCCAAGACCGGGTTGGCTCGTGGTAATGAAGTCAAGAAACTTACTCCTCGCTTTTATTGGCCCTACCAAATTTTGAAAAAGGTCAGGGAAATTGCCTACCGATTGCCTTACCACCTTCCTTTCAAACCTTCATAATGTCTTCCATGTGCCAACTCGTAGAATATGTCCATGATCCTACTCATATAATTGAACTTGATGAAGTACCATTGAAAGAGAATCTTACCTACGAGGGTACTACCAAGGAGGATCGAGGACCCAGTCAAGCCGAATGAGAGGAAGGAGGTTCCGCTGGTCAAGGTTATTTGGGAGGAGGCAATGAGAGAGTGCTACTTGGGAACTCGAAAGTCCGATGCAAGCCTCTTATCCACACTTGTTTGACTCACGGTAAGTTTCGGGACTAAACTTTTTGTAAGGAGTGGAGGAAACGACCACTCATTTTATTATAATTTTGTGGCATTATCTTAATTGATTTCATTATATGTTTGTGCATGAAAAGAGACTTTTAATTTAATTAAATGATTTTTTGAGAGTTGTTAATAAAAAGAAAGGTGAGGCATATAATGCCTTGGGCTAGCATCTTATATGCATAGTTATTTTCCTTTCCACCTACCTAATGGGCCAACACCCATGGACTCTCTCCAACCCAACCCAAATAATAGAACCTAGTATGCATGAAGGCATGTGACGCCTCAAGCTGCCCCAGCGCCTCCAAGCCTCTCTCTCTCTCAAGTTGATTCACTTGTTCCTTCTCCTTTCTAGCTCCAAACCCTAGCGCCACACAAGCTTGAAGGAGGCATTCCACGCTTTTCTTCTCTTGCATGATTCGATCACCAAGGTTAGGAGCAACTCCATCTTTGTTCTTCATCCTGAAATCAAGTCATGACTCTTCTCCTTCCTATGCTGCGCTCCTAGAAAATTGTGAGTCTTGAGGATTTCCAACGCTTCATATAGTTTTCTTTTCTGTCGTAGCAAACTCATAGTAGGATTGATTCTGAGTCATCATCATCCCTCTTTCTCTAAGGATTTTCGCAAGGACCAAAGGTAAAGGGGGAGATTATTGAAATTGGGGATATTTGAGGGAATGGGTGAAGGGGTTGTCCTTGAACCCCGCTGTGTGTTAATTAATTAAAAAAATTCTATTTTTCATGTATATACACATATGATTATTGTTTGAATAAATGATGTGGCTGCCATAGTTGTTCATAGATGTTTTAAGTGTTAGAAAAAATTCTTTGATGCCTAGGATGTGGTTGAATTATTAGAGCTCCAAATTAATATGTTCGTTAATTTTGGTGATGAATTCCAATGTTGAATTGGCGCTTTGAGACTATATAAATGATTAAAATAGATGCTATTCTATGGATATTGTTAATTGAAAATTTTGTAATAATTTAACTTGTTTCGCTCTTCGTATTTTAACACGCATTATTTCTTTTGTAAAATGTTACCGTAACTATTTTGGAATTAGAGAACCGGTTAGAGCCTTAAGAATTACTCCTAAATATTAATCAAGATTTTTCCCTAAGTGTTAGTCTTAATTGTGATGTTCCTAAATATTTAGAATCGAAGAAAAATAGGTGAAAACGGTTTTAAAACAACAACGTAGCGTTGCTGTCCAGTTTTCATTGCTGTTTGTTGTTTCTGTTTTGCTGCAGATTTTTAATTTGCTGTTTCTGTACAGTTTCTGCTTGCTGTATTATGTGCAGTTTCTGTTTCTGCTGTTCCTGTTTCTGTTTCTGCGAAAATTGTGTTTCTGCTTGTTCTGTTTCTGGTTCTGCGATAACTGTGTTTCTGCTGTTTCTGTTTCTGCGCTCACGAAAATTCTGTTTCTGCTGTGCTGTTTCTGTTTCTGTTTTCTGTGCGTAATCTAATTACATGACTAATTACATGTTGCTGTTTTGCCTCTGTTTTCTGCAGATTTGAATTATATGATTTAAAGATAAATATTTCTATGACAATTCATCGATTCCCTGTAATTATATTCTATAATCCATTTGTTATTTTGTGACAATAATTGTGAAAAGTCCACACTTGTGGCAATGACTGAAAGGATAAATGACCTTTTGTGCAAGTCACCTAGCTATTAGTAGTCATAATGGGACTTGAGTCATTCCTTGTGAGATGATCCTAGCCATATGGGCCATGATGGATTATCGATGAAAAATTGAACTATGACGTTTCGAGGAAACCCGACCTTGTGTGTTTGTTTGTCATACAACCTGTAACAGACGTGGGGAAGCACCATTGAAATGAAAGGTGGAGGCCATTATGAGTGAGTCTCGTGGCAATACTCGGCCTAGAGGTGAGAAGTCGAAGTTTGTGATCCTAATAGTTTGAGTGTCGCTACTGGACCGGGACCACTTATCAGACTTAGCTACTGACCGTCCACCGGACATTATCATCCCTAGTTGAGGTATGCGGTAATAGAGTAAAACACCCACAGGTGACCTCTAATAAACCAAATATGTACTCTAGGAGACTTCCCAGAGTAGTAGATGGTACCACATGCATAAGAAGTAGTGATGTTAGCATTTGCATTATTTTCTTTTGATAATTATGTGGCTATGAGAAATGATGAAATTTGTTCTGCGTGCATTTGTAGATGATAAATGAGATGTGGTTACTACTTTATGTGAATAATGTTGTTACTACTTTATGTGAATTGATTATTATAGTGTGGTGTGTGTATATATATATATATATATAAATATATTATTTATTTATTCACCTTTTTCTCAAATATCACTTTAACTCGATTTCAACGTACTCACCCCTCTATGGTTGTTTTGTCTCTTGTCCTCCTATTTTCAATTGCGCATTACTACTAATACCAGGACACGTAGCTAGTGGTGAAGGCCTCTTCGCACTATTTTATAGTTTTAATTCAACATTTTCTCGATTGAGACGTTGAGTCATTTATGTATTTTGTTACTTGTGAGTGTAAGTTGGGCTAAGTCAAGCTCTGAGGCTATGTGACACAGTGTTTTTCTTTATTTGGAGGTTAGTATATCGCTGGTTTTATTTTATTTCACAAGTTCAAATAAGATTTCTTAGAGAAGTACTTACTATGCTTGTTGTTACTAAATATTTGCAAACCGAATGATGTGCAGAAATTGAATTACTCATCGAGTTATCCGTTGATCCTTTTTATATTTTATTTAAATTATTTATCGTTACTTCTTTTATGAAAATAGATAATTTATTTTAATTCCGCAACGACTATTATATTTTTTTTTTGTTCAGTTTACCGAATCAAGATCAATTTGATTTATTTACTTATTTATTTATTTTCTTATTTATTTTTATTTAACGATTTTCGAAACGGGGATTAGAGTGTCACAAAAGCAAATTAGGGGCACAGAGTTGGAGACCATAAAGAAGTAAGCATTCCACTATGAACCAGAAAAAGGCAGTGACAGAAAATCTACTCAAGCAATAATTAAACTCAAAACCCATAATTCTATTTCGTCAAAATGATGTAAAATGGAAACTTTTAAAGCATCAGAAACAATATTCAACTAGAAATTTATAGGTAAAAGAAAAGAATTAAAATTAAAATAAGAATAAAAAAGAACAAAACCTGTCTTGTGACTGTAATCTCATAATGGTCTTCGTATCTAAGAGGGCTTTGATTCCTATCAGAATTATCGAACACGATGGATGGACACGGTGCTCCTGAAGATTTGAAGCACGAACCTACTGCAAGTTGACAGAAAATCCAGCACACAGGTGAATGTGTTTGTGTGTGTGAAAACGACTGATGAGGCAGAAAGATAGAGATGCAAATATCAATTGCTTATTCATGACTTATGTTAAATGGAGGAGAAAAAAAAACCAAAAAATTTCTCCTATTAGATGGAATGAAAAGAATTAGGAAACTATCAAACCAAAGTACCATGAATTTGGCAATGGCAATGAAACAAAAGAGAATTACTGCCAACCAGTTTCACTAACAACCAGAAAAATGACTTGCATCCATCAACATAAAGGATAATAACATATATATATATGAGCATGAAAATCTTTCAAGGACTCACCTCTGCCATAACCAGAACAATAGTTACTGCCTTCTACGATCACAACTCCAACCAAGACTCATCATCCTTTAATCTGACACAGAAAGGAAATAACAATAAAAAAGAAAGGGATGAGATCAAAGACCAAACAAAAGACAAAAAACAGAAAAAATGAGGAACCAATGAAGGGCAAGTAACTACTAAGTAGCTCCTTCATAAATAAATTGAATTAAAGAAACACTAAAGAAATGCTAGCTCGTAGATAATAATTATCTCCATACAAGGCAATCATTATTATGAATCATTGTAAGCATATTAAGTTTACATCCACTTGTGGTGGAACAAGAAATCTAATTGATAATATTTATACTAAGAGACTCCCCTCCTCCTCGCCCTTTCTTTTATTTCACCACCACAATTTTGGTTAATTGGTAACTAGAAATCAGAGATAGACAAGAAACATGGTGATTTTAGGGTCTAAGCTCTAAAGCATGGGGAGTTTTTTTAATCTTCAAAAGTACACATTTTTAATGCATAAGATCTAATTCTATTTTGAAGGACCAAATTTTATAAGTATAAAATCAACAAATAAAAACCCACTGAATATCCAGCATTGTCAATATAATAGCATCCTATTCTAGTTCCTTTTCAGTCTTTTAAGTGCAGCTGAGTCAAATGGTATATCACAGACAGGCAGGCTCAGAACATGGCAACACAAAATAAAAAACAATTGTCATTTATAACTCGGCAGAACAACTAAATCAAATACATAAAAGGCTTTGTCTGGACACTCCAACACAAAAAATGTGAACCAGCCCCAAAACATCAAGAATCAATGTGAACCATCCTTAATATCTTAGAAACAAAAAGTTGATTATTTCTCCAAAAATAAGTTTATCCAAACATGGGCCCCTACAAAAACACTACAAGTCTATAATACCAGATAAATACACCCTTCAAATAAGCACTTTAAAGTTAACGCGGGAAAAAAAAACACAGTACACCCACACACATTCAGCCAAACTATAGCTGAACAAAAGATCCCTACTTTTCTGAAACAAACACTCGTACCTGTTCTTTAAAATTTGAACTTCTAAAATTTGAACTTTTGCTACCATTTTCTCTATGGCTTGAACTTTTTCATTACTTGCTTGCAATTATAATTTCATCATATCAAATTCAGATGATGTAGGACCAGCAGATTATAACGAACTCGAGCTCCCATAACGGTAAGTGGGTCCAAACACCTAAGTGCGGTTAATTTTACAGCTCAGGCAAGTGCACCAAATCGTAACTCATAATAAAGTGGAGTATGTTTAAGACTCTGGATGTCAAACCCATAGAGAATGCGCGAGCACTAAATTAATAGAGATCCTTTATTATTTAGACGAACGAAGGTAGTGATTATGAGAAAGAAACAAACAAGCAATAATAAAGTAAATACGCAGGAGCAAGAGAGATTCAGTTATGGGGTTCACTAATACTTGGTCCTTGAATTTACCAATTAACTATTACGAGCTATAATCCTAATTAAAAGCCAATCACCCACTCTTATATTATTAACACCCAATGATCATGCAATGCTAACAGTCTTCTTCCTAAGAACTACTCCCAATGATCATGCAAGGCAATTAAAAGAAAGAACATTAAGAAATAACAAGTTTATCAATTTAATGATTGATTGGAAACAAGCAATTATCCTTGATCCGGCATAACTAGCGAGTTCAGTTATTCCTAAAGTTTCGTTAACTAATTGTGGTTCAATCGCCTATAATCAACTAACTTGTTACGGATTGGCTAGATCCTATGGGATTAAGCACAGTAAGAACACATATTCAATTAGATAATAAAAAGCTCATAATAGTAATTAAACAAATATCAAAGACATAGTAAAAGATCCCCCATTACCCCTATTGATGGATTTAGCTACTCATAGTATTTCTCAATAACATAGAATATCAAGAATCCAAACAAGAAATCATAGAATAAGAGAAAAGACAAGAGGCAAAAGCTAAAGTGGTCAAAAGACCCCCAGCCTCCAGCATCCCCAAACAGGGTTGGGAATGCCTATTTATAGGCTTTGCTGCGCACTAGGTCAAACTGGCTTCAAATCTGTGTGTTTTGGGATTTGGTACAACTGTTCTGACTTTTGGCTTTGGCACTGGCTCGTATTTCTACACTGGGGGCAGCCTGACTGCTTTGGGTACGGCCGTACTGACCTTTAGTATGACCGTACTGGACTTTTTCTTTGGTGCCAGGCTGTATTGACCAAGGGGGTACGCCCCTACTGCAGATCCTGCATAGGTACGTCCGTACTGACTGGGCGTCAACCCGTACCTCTTGTCCAGAAATGCCAAAAATCTTCAAAACTTGCCATTTTTTGATCCGATCTCGCATCTTTTGCTCCGAGTATTGTCTTTATGATATTTCTGCAAAATGAAGCATAAGTGAGCACTTTTATACTTTAAGTAGCACAAAATAACATGTTTAAGTACTAAAAATGCCCCATAAAAGTAGACAATTTGGTGTGTTAACACATCCCTACACTTGAGCTTTGCTTGCTCTCAAGCAAATTACTTGGGTAATTATAATAGAAACTACCTTTATTGAATAGGGGCAAAAACACAAGTATGAGAACAAAGTGATTTCATAAGAAATGCCAATAAACAAAATACCCAATTAGAGGTGTAAGTTCACATACGTCAACAATCTATGATTCACAAGTCACACTTCTCACCACTCTCAAAGTGTTTACATGTATAGTTATTAATGCTCAAATTTTTCCAAAGAAGTAACATTACCATAGGCTTGTACATTGACCAAAACTCTACTATTAAAGTCTATTTATCATGCAAAAGAGGAATGAGGGTCTTTCATTGGTTGTAATGGGGCCAAGGTAATGATGTTAGGTAGGATAAGAGAAAGAAAAGGTCATGCAAAGTATTAGAAACAAATCAACCAAAACAAGTAGCTTTTTTCTTTTTCACTTTTAAAGAGCAGACAAGAATCCCCAATTTTTGATCGAAATTTTTTTTCGCATTTCCTGAATGCACTATCATAATAAATATTTCTTTTTCAATGCTTTTTCTTTACTTTTTTCTTTCCTTTCCTTTCCTCCCTCTATGCATTTATGCAACAAATAAACAATTTTAATAAACTAGGAGGGGAAATAGATACTGAGCCTTCCTTTTTATAAATAAATGTAGGGGGTTCATAACATTATTCTTTTGATTTCTGTCACTAGTTGCTCTTAAAGAGTATTTTTCAAGGTTACCTCCACAAAATAATAATCAATAATAGCGAGAAGGGGTACCAAAGAAATATAATTTTAGGCACAAAAGTGAGCAACTAGTGGTAAGATAGTTTCAAGAAAGAAGTGGCCTGAAAAATTCTTAAGAATTGCCCTTTCCCAATTCATATGAAAACAAACATTTATTCGCTTTGTAATGGTCTCAGCACAAGTTCTAGAATGCACAATCATGAAAAAAATGTCACTCAAACAAAGAAAAGAGGAAAGAAGTATGATGTGGCCTCTTGTTTCAGACTCAAATCTCACATTTAATAGCTTACACAAAGGATTGAAACTTACAGAGCCTCAGTGTTAATTTTCAGCAAATTCTAATACAAGCCACCAACTTAATTCAATCACAAGTTGTTAGGAATTTTTTTTAATAGCCCCTAAATCAATAAAAATCAACAAAAATTAAAGGTCTCTATAATTATAAGCAATTATAATCATAGCCAAGTAAATGTAAAATCCCTCCCCACACTTATTTTCAGCAGTGTCCTCACTGCTTATATTTTATAAAATAAGCAAGAAAAGTATAGTCAATTAAAGCAAGTGCTAAAAATGATGTAAGGTGGAAATATACTCCCTCTGAAAAATTTCACGAGCAATTTGCAGAGGAATTGATGCCTTCTTATCATTATCCATGATGTCATCGAGTAACTGAAGAATTGAGAATCATAATAGATTAATTAAAAATAATTCAAAAAAGATAATAAATAAAAGACTACGGGTTGTCTCTTGTGAAGCACTTGTTTAACACGCGAACCTGACGCTTTGCTCCTTGTTAAGTGGGTGGAGATTGCAGGAGCATGACAGGCGCAACTCTTGTTGTTCCTTCAACATAGGTTTTAGCCTTTTGTCCGTTCACCTTAAACGTTTCACTATTTTCCTTACGAACTTCTAGTGCTCCATGGAGAAAGGCTTGTATCACTTCATAGGGGCCTGACCAACGGAATTTTAATTTCCTGGAAACAAGCAAAGACGTTAATTGTAAATTAGGACCAAGTCTCCAGTTTGAAAATCCCTTTTTTCGATACGCTGATCATGCCACTTTTTAGTGTGCTCTTTGTATAGTTTTGCATTCTCATATGCTTCTAACCGAAAATCATCCATTTCGTTAGGCTGCAATAAACGTTGTTCACCTGCAAGCTGCATCTCAAAGTTCAAAAATTTGATATCACAATATGCTTTGTGTTCTAATTCGATAGGCAAGTGACAAGCTTTCCCGAACATTAACCTATATAGCGACATTCCTATTGGGGTTTTGAAAGCAGTTCTGTATGTCCATAGTGCATCATCGAGTTTTAGGGACCAATCCTTCCTTGAAGTATTAACGGTTCTTTCTAGTACTTTCTTAATTTTCCTATTTGAGATCTCTACTTGGCCACTGTTTTGTGGGGGATAAGGTGTGGCTACTCTATGAACGTGACACCATATTTTGCTAAGAGATTTTCAAATTGCTTATTATAAAAATGACCGCCGCCATCACTTATTATCACTCTAGGAGTTCCAAATCTAGTAAAAATATTTCTTTTAAAAAATCAAATACCCTTCTTGCATTATTAGTGGGTAACGTTATCGCTTCCATCCATTTAGAGACATAATCCACCCCCACTAAAATATACATGTTGTTATAAGACTTAGGAAAGGGTCTCATGAAGTCTATGCCCCATACATCAAAAAGTTTACAAATCAAAATATTATTTAGAGGCATCTCTTGTTTTCTAAAAATATTCTGCTCCTTTGGCACGGGTCACAGGCCTTAACAAAATTATAAGCATCCTTAAAAAGAGTAGGCCAGTAAAAACCACATTGTAGGACTTTTTATGCTGTCCTCGTGGGACCATAATGACCTCCTACTTCCCTAGAATGACAATGCTTTAATATAGGTTGATACTCTACTTCTGGGATACATCTCCTGATTATTTTATTAGCACAAATTTTAAATAAATATGGTTCATTCCAAAAATAGTTTTTAACATCAGAGAAAAATTTCTTACGCTGAGCATAAGTTAAGTTGGGTGGAAGCACCTTATCGGCCAAATAATTAACAAAATCTGCATACCATGGTGCTGTAGAGATAGAAAATAGATGCTCCTCTAGGAATGTAATACTCTGACTCATATCAGGTTATTACTATAACTTTAATCAGTTTCTTGTAAAAATTGGAAAGAGTAATTTTAAATCAAAATAAGGAATTGCTAGTGAGTTAAAGAAAATCTTAAATTTTTCAAGACAATCTCATTTCAGAAGCACAATCTAACTAATGTAAAAAAGGGGTGTGTTTTAACTAATGACACAAGAGTGTTTCTGTTAATGCACGAAATGGTGCAAGCTCCTCGACGAGTTCGTACAATGTTAATGCACGAAATGGTGCAAGCTCCTCGACGAGTTCGTACCGCCGTTCTTCAGCGTGGTAGCTAGGTGGCCGAGTGACCAAGCTGAGCCGAACCAATCCGAGCCCTACATTTACGAAACTGCCTAAAATGTAGAACTATATCCACTCGGCCACCTAGCTACCACGCTGAAGAACGGCGGTACGAACTCGTCGAGGAGCTTGCACCATTTCGTGCATTAACATTGTACGGACTCGTCGAGGAGCCTGCACCATTTCGTGCATTAACATTGGCGCCCACCGTGGGGCCCGGTAAAACTAGCCTGGGCCTCAAGGATACCACGCGAGCAGGATGGTATCAACCTAAAGATCAGAACTTGGAGCACTCCAGGTCGAAAAGCGTCAAACGGATCGGCCTTTACTGGCTATTGACGAGTAACTTTGGAAGGCAAAAATAGGAGCACACCGAACACGGGACCTTCTCGTGGTGAACATATCATCCGATCTCGAAAGGAAGCAAGCAAACACAAGGGATCGAAAATAACTTATGGCCTCAACGTTCAGACTCCAAAAGAACGTGTTTCTAATCAGAGATCAAGATAAAAATCAAATCTTTGGATACCCTAAGAACCAGGAGTGCGGGTCAGCCACACAAATCTCGGACGAGATCAAAATCAAATCGTGGGGTATCCTAAAAATAAGGAACGCAGTCACCACAAATCTTGGAAGAAATCAAGATACGCTCGACAAAGCTCAACCGCCACCGTCAACCTCATCTCAACAACCGAAGTTGACCTCAACTCGAGTCGCATGACCTGTTATTTGGAGGAGCTCAAGTCAACCACATTTACGACCCCATCAACTCGGACGACCACGTATACGTCCCTCAAAACCAGACAACAGGTGGATACCCACCCGGTACTACGGCCTACCAGGCCTCCTCAACAATTTCAATATTCAGACGGCTTTCAACTCGGCTTACGCCATCGACCTCGATTACTTTGATGACTCAACATTGCCGCTTTGGGACACCAAATCAACTACTCTCACAGTGGAAGTATAAACTGCGACTCACGAGCACTTTACTCAAGATATAAAATTAATGCTAACTTTATTACATCAAGTTGTTTACACAAATTGTCTATACTTTGACAGAACAGTGCCCCAAAACCAAAGGTCGAGCCCGCTACGGAGCTCAGGCCAGCGTCGGAAGAACCTCGACCTCGACCACGACTCCTGCGTGGTCCTAAACCCAAGTCAAAGGCTTGGTGGGCTCACTCGCACCGACCCCGTGGTCCTAAACCCAAGTCAAAGATAAAGGCTTGGTCCTAAACCCAAGTCAAAGATAAAGGCTTGGTGAGCTCACTCGCAGCTCGACCCCCGTGGTCTAAACCCAAGTCAAGATAAAGGCTTGGTGAGCTCACTCATGCTCGACCTGTGGTTCCAGAGATTCCAGGTCAGCATAGGGCCTGGCTCAAGCAGCTTCGGAAGGGCGTCGCGGCCTAAACATCCCTTGTGGTTCCGAAGACACCAGTCGGCATAAAGGCCTCTGACTCTAGCAGCTTCGGTTTAAGGTCGCTGTCAGCTAAACAAGACCATTGTGGTTTCAAAGACACCATGTCAAGATAAAGACGTCAGAGCTCAAACACGGCGACAAAGACTAACCCTCGCGGTTCCCAAAGATTTCGTGTCGAAAGAAGAGGCCTGGCGAGCTCTAAAGCAGCTCGGAAGGTGATAACTCGACTAAAGAAACACCTCTGGTCTAAATCATCAAGTCACCAAGACACAGCTTCGAGATCATCGCCGCTCCACTTAAGCTACCTCACAAAGCATAAAAGAAAGCAAATACAAACTACCGAAGGTATCCCTGACTCCTTAGGCCACCATCGGCAATAATTCTCTTATAAACCAAGAAGAACCGGGCTTCTCCCCTTGCTTCATGGATCACCCTGGTCGGTCTTTCGCTTCATCCTCCTCCTCCACAATCTTGCCATCCTTCAGCCTTGGTGAAGTCAAGCTCGAGATATCCAAATCTGGGGCAACCACCACGATTTGGGCAAAGAGCATTATCAAAGGCCTCCTTGAGTAGAGCACAAAAACTCCTTATACTCCTCCGCCCGAACAACCGAAGATTTCTCCTTCAATCGCAAGGTCGAAAGCCAAGAGATCTCTCATTTTGCAACTCTTTTTTGGTCCTCCAAGTGCCTCGAGCTCTCACAAGTTCGTTACAACCGCCGGCCACGAGCCCAGATCGAATAAGCTCGACCATGACCGACCATCCCGGAGGAAAAACGAGGATGTCGGAATAAGTGCACCGCAGCATGATTAAACAATCGGGGCTTACGCCCCTTGTAAAAGACGAAATAAGGTTAATGCACGACACGAGCACATGAACTAAGGAAGACTCTGCGATGGTGAGGTCCAAGTACTTCACCGGACCAGACTAAATCAGGACCTCATAGGTCATCTCAGACATTTAGACATCATGCCTCGCAGATCGATCATCTCCGATGGCCATTATATTGTGATTGAAACCCATGTAATCGATCGTGGCACTTAGATGGGTCCAACCCGACCAATTACTCCGACAAAGTTGCTCGGCCACTCGGCGAAGCAACAGCGGATCACTCCCCAGTTCAATAGCCTCATTCCTTGGGTCAAAAAGAACAAATAATATAGACTTCTTAACTTTTTCAAGTTAACAAGTCTGGGGAGCGGTTACTGGTCGACCGAGCCTCATTTGGGCTCCTAAGCGGATCACCGTTTGAAATGCAACCAATGTCCGAGCCCTACATTTACGGCGGATATAGTTCTATGCTCGTGCGCATCGGATGATCGACGGAAGAGGAACGGTTGAGCGACATCCCATCAGGTCCCATCAATGCGTGCGTAATCCGAGTAAAGGTGAAAGACGTGGAGCGTGACCCTCGTGACAAACAAGCTTCGGGACACACCCCAGGCCTTCGGGTGACTTCGACATACCGACCAGGACATTGGATGAGACCGCCCTTTCGTGCGAAGAGTCTAGGCTTGTGTTATGGACGATCCCCAGCCGAGTCCCAGCACGCCTCGAGCCAGTGCGCATCGGCTTTCGGTTTCTGCCACCCGAGCTCGACGTAATTGCCACCACCGACCGACCCGACTTGGCCGTACAATTTTCCCGATGATACTTCGGCGACGGGGAGGAGGCTTAGCTAACTTTCGGTATCATGAACCCTAGAACAGGCAGCGTGCCTAGGGTAACACTTGGGGCCGCCGTCCTAAAGATTGAAGATCACGTGGCGATACCGGGGGAGCGGAATATCGTGAAGAGAGATCAACTAATTCCCGAATTGGAGGGGATTACTGCCAGAGGTTTCCTTCCTTCCACGCAACTTCGCTATATAAAGGGCTAGACCCCAGGTTTGCATACTCTTCTAAACCCTAAAAGCCCTATCTAACAGGCATCGGGTGCCTTTGCAGTACCACCGTACGGTCTAAAGGAGGAAGGACATCACGCCCAAAGGAGGAGTACTCACCACAAAGCTCATCACCTAGCTACCACGCTGAAGAACGGCGGTACGAACTCGTCGAGGAGCTTGCACCATTTCGTGCATTAACAGTTTCAATAATCTAGAAAAATTAAAATACAATCATAACTGCTCAAAATACAATAAAGACTGGACTTCGATCCGGCTATAACAATTGACTGACTGCTGCTGCCACTAGCTAACCACGAAGCCTCCCGATAACGCTTTACGTTCTCCAATGGATACCTGTCACAAAAAAAATAAAAATAAAGGAAAGGGGTGAGATAAAATTCTCAGTGAGTCCTATGCGGGCCCCTAACTAAACTAATCTTCACATAATCATGGAATTGTATCTTAGACTCCGACATTATATTTACTACTCAAACTAAATAAGACTACTACGAATCAGAATAATCCACAAATTTTCTTTTGAAAACAAAGTATGTGATAGGAAACCTAAGTGTGAGCGACCTAGGATGCACTAACCTGGTGATATGAATATGAGCTTAGAATACAAACCAGGCGTCCCTGAAATGTTATTGTCATGACCTACCCTTCATCAAGAAGGTAATAAATAAAACTCTCCCCATAATTTAATGTGGTCTAAGTAGTTAGATTTAGCATGGAAACCTTGGGTTCCACTATACCTAAGCTACTTTCTGTGTGGATGTTCATTTTCGAGGTCTACCTATTCAGTTCTTTAATCTCTTCAATGTGCATAACACCGACTTAGGACACTTAAACTTTTGTTCTTTATGGCTTACCTGGGTCTAATCGCTATATTGTCAGGCATGATTATCCGGTCCAATATACAATTAATAGATTCAGTATATTGTCGGGCGTGTTTATCCGGTCCAATGTACAAACAATAATATTTGGGTATAAACACTGCCTTAGTACAATTTAATACTACTCTAAGTAATAATCCTTAAAACCAACATTCAACAATGACAAGTCTTTTCTATTAAATTAATCATGGATCCTGACTTAACAATGATTTCATAGCAATTTATGAGGTAAAAGTATCACTTCATTAATCAATTCAATTCAATCAATTATTATACAAGAAAACAAACTCCTAGCTAGACACGTTTCAGCTTTTGGGGGTTTGTCTTTCTCTCCCAACTACATCTTCTTTCCCTCCCAAAACACATATTAATATTTTAATATTATTTTACCATTTTATAATTATTTATTTTGAAAAATCTTTAAAATTTTAAATTTTTTAATTTGTTATTTCTTATTCCTTTATTTTCAATTTTTTATTTTTTATTTTTTATTTTCGATTTTTATAATTTTTTTATTTTTTATGTTCTAAAAATTTATTTTCATTTTTTTATTTTTTTACATTTAAATTTTGATTTTTTTCAATATTTTTTTATTTTTTTATGAAGCTTTTTATTTAATTCTTTATTATCTTTTTGTATTTTGTTATTTTTTCTCTTTTTCTCTGTATTTTCATATTTTTGGTGAAAATTTTTATTTATTTTTTCTTTATTATCTTTTTATTTTTTTCATGTTTTATCATTATCTTATTACTTAATATTTTAATTTATTTATTTTTAATATTTTATATTTACTTTTCGTTTTTTATTTGCTTAATATTTTTATTATAAACTACTATTTGTAAATGATTATTTTTCTATTTAGCTCCGATGGGAAAACATTACATGTTGTCGGTATAATTTCATCGTATGTGACCACGTATCAAAATTTATAAGTTTCTTTATTATTTATATTTGATTATTTTACTTTTAATTGTCGACGGAAAAATATAACATGTTGTCGGTATAAATGATTACGTGTCTTTTGCGTCCAGATGGGGAAATATTAAATTTTGTCGGTATAATTTTATTGTCTCTTATTACATATCAGTTTTATAAATGTCTTTATTATTTGCTTTTAAATTTTTTAACTTATTTTTAAAAAAATTTTTTTTTTTATTTTTTGAGTTTTGTAATTATTTTTTTACTTTTAAATTTTTCCATTTTTCTTATATTTATATTTTTTCTTTTCTTTTTGCTTAGTGTTTCTTATTTCTTTTTTCATATTTTAAACTTTTTAATTTTTTTCATTTTATCTTTATAAATAATTATTTTTCTTTTAAGTTCTAACGAGAAAACATTACATGTTGTCGGCATAACTTCATCGTTTTTTATCGTGTATCAAAATTTAAAAATGTCTGTTTTATTTATAAATAGTTATTTTACTTTTGATTCTCCATGAGGAAACATTACACGTTGTCAATATAAATGATTAATTTTCTTCTGCGTCACGACGTGAAAACATTAGATGTTGTTAGTATAAATTTATTATTTTTGAGCACATATCAATTTTGTAAATATCTTTATTATTTACTATTCCGTTTTTAATTTTTAAATTTTCTGATTTTTATAATTTTGGTTTTACTTTTAATTTTTTGTATTTATCTTGTATTTATATTTTTTTCTTTTCTTTTCATTTTTTCTTAATATTTTTTTATTTCTTTATTTTTTAAGTTGTTTAAATTTTAAATTTTTTATTTTGTCTTTATAAATGATTATTTTGCTTTTAAGTTGCAACATGAAAACATTACATTTTATCGGTGTAATTTCATTTTTTATGATCACGTATCAAAATTTATAAGTGTCTTTATTATTTATAAATAATTATTTTATTTTACAAATGATAAATGATTATTTTGTTTTTAAGTTTTAACAAGGAAGCATTACATATTGTCGGTGTAATTTCATTGTTTTTTATCACGTTTCAAAATTTATAATTGTCTTTATTATTTATAAATGATTATTTTACTTTTGATTCTTGACGGAGAAACATTACACGTTATCGGTATAAATGATTACTATTTTTTTTTTGCGTCCCGACAGTGGAAACAATACATGTTGTCAATATTATTTTGTTGTCTTTGAGCACATATCAATTTTATAAATATCTTTATTATTTATAAATGATTATTTTACTTTTAAGGCTCGACTGAAAAACATTACATGTTGTCGGTATAATATCATCGGTTTTGAGAACATATAAAATTTTGTAAATGTTTTGTTATTTATAAATGATTACTTTACTTTTGAGTTCCTATGAAAAAAATTAGATGTTATAGGTATAATGTTATTGTCTTTGAGCATATATATCAATTTTTATAAATGTATTGAATATTTATAAATGATTATTTTACCCTTGAGTCTCGACTGGGAAACATTACATGTTGTCGGTATAATTTCATTGTCTTTTACCGCATAACAATTTTATAAATCTTCTTATTATTTATAAATGATTATTTCACTCTTAAGTCCCGACGAGAAAATATTACATGTTGCTTACTCTCACTCTTTCTGCATTTTTAAATAACTAAAAGAACTATAATTATTTTTGTCACAATATAAAACTTTAATTTTATAAACAAATATATTTCAAAAATGCTTGAACGGAGGGACCCGTGCGTATGCACGGGTATCTTGCTAGTGCAATTTTAAAGAACAAACCAACAACTCAGAACTTACAACATTCTGTACCTATATTAAAACAGTAATTACTGCTAACATATGCAGCCAATTTTAGCAAATCCTTGGTCTAAACTAAAGATAGTTTTGACTACTTTTTAATGGTTCAAGAATTATGGCAATCCAATCAGTGTACAATTAATTATTAACAAAAAGGTGCAGAAGTGTCAGTGCAGTAATAGATTAAAAACCGCGACTTGCACATTAGTTTTCTCTCTCAATATTCACTGAAAAGGGTCATTCCTGTGCCTATACTGTAGGTTTTCGTGTCTAGTTTCCAGAATATCAAGAAGCATCTCAAAAGGAGGTCTGTGGAAAGAACTACACTCAATTTACTAAAGGGTATACAAAACGGGTTTGGTGGCAGAATTGCTATCTCTCATCTTTTAACCCAATTACCCTATGCACCCTTCATAAAACTTTGAAACAACAATTGTTCAGCAACATTCACTTCCAAATGGTGTGGTTTAGCAAGTGGCACACAATCTTCGTTCAATAACCACGAAAATAACTCAGTTCAAACTCAGATCACATCTTAAGTCACCAAAATGCACATGCATGTTGTCTTTGGGTTCTATCAAGGGATCCTCATGATTTAGCCACATGCAAGGCCATCTCATTCACCCCTAGAGGACTCTAAATAGAGGCCAATTCGTGATTCATACAAACTCATTCATTTACTATTCTAATCTAACAACTTAACAACTTAAGAAGAGGACTCACCTAAATTCTTGAAATTTGAAAATGAGTTTGGTGGGTTCCTCTCCTCTAATTCGAACTCTTCCTCTAATCACTTCACAATCCTCAATTCCTTCAATGTTGGGCTCTATTTCTCTGTTTTTCTTTAGCAAGAAGTGGGGTTGTAGGTGGAATCACAAATTTGTTTACTCTCCTTCATGAGAGAACCGATTTAGGAAAGAAGAAGAAAGTGATTTGCATGCTTCTCCTTCCAGCTCAACCTTGAGTTTAGAGATGGATTAAGATGGTTATGATCCTTTACCTTCAGGTGGGATGAATTTGGTGGCTGTATGGGTGAGGTGGGATGAATTTGGTGGTTGTATGGAGTGTTGCTAACACTGAGTCAGTTATGCCAACTGTACATAGCAGTTATCCCAACTATACATTCTGTTACAAGCCAGTTGTGACACCTAGGCAGTGACTATGCAATGACTAAGAAATCGGTTGCAAGACTATTAGAGGCATTTACAAGAGATACACAACTATTGGTATAAGACTACAAAATCCAATGCCCAATAAAATAATTGTGTAACTATGGGAAGATATAACAACCTAGAGTTTATGGAATTCATTGAGCATTGATCTATATGTTTCAATTATGTGATTAGTAATTGTCTAGGTTGAAAATGGTTCAAAATATCCTTGGTATGTAGGAGCGTCATGACTAAGTCTCCATGTGCTATGCCATGATGGTAACTTGCCTAGTGCTTGTTTGATGAACATTTATCTCTGTTGTTTGAAGTCTCCTTGTGCTTGTGCTTGTTTGATGATCATTTACCTATGTTGTTTGAAGTCTCCTTGTGCTTGTTTGATGATCAATTTATTAGATATTATTAGTTAATAAGGGTAGTATAGTCTTTTAATAGGTTACTATATATTCTCTCTTTAGCTTTGTATTCTATCAACTTGTGTTATGTTTATTGGAACCCTAAGGGAGCTCTCTCCTTTTCTCCTTTCTCTTCATATGATTTTGTATGTTTGTTAACATGGTATCAAAGCGCTAGTAAGATTTTGGGAAGAACGTTAGCGTGTTCCACAGCTTTTGCGGGGCTCGGGGACTTTTGCGACCCGGTTTTGCGAGGACTTTTCGAACGCCGTTTCTGGGTATAGGGCCGCCTCTTGATCATCGTTTCTGGGTATAGGGTCGTCGCGGTTCTGTTGTGGGTTTTTTCGACGCAGTTCTGTTTTAATTGGATCTTCCGTTTGCGCATCTTGTCATTCTTTGGTGAGTCCGCAGTATTTTTGTTTTCTCTCTACATTCGATTTTCTCTTGTGTTTGTCTGGTATTTGGTCTCTTTGTTGGTCTCGTATTTGTACCTTTGTTGTGTTGGTTTCTTGGGTATCTGCGATTTGTAGGGATGGCAACGAAAAGATGATTCTCTTCGATCCATTAGTGTGCAATTAGTGGGCAAAATTTTTTCCCTCTTTGAGCTGTGATGAAAAATTTTCCGAAAGGAAAAGAATGTGGAGCTATGTTGAGGGCACATCTCTTAAGCCCACAGATAAAGATAAAGAGAAAGATGTTGCTAAATATGAAAAGGATTTAGAAAATTGGGAAGTCAACAATTCCAAGATCATTACTTGGATTAATAACCTAGTTTTTCTATAGGCATGCAACTTGCTAAATTTGACAATCGCTAAAGTATTTGGGATCACTTGAGGCATTTGTAATATACAGTCAATTTTGCTAAACAATATCGGTTGAGATTGATATTCGGGCTCTTCAATGAAAACAATATGAATGTTTAGGAATTTTACTGCTATGTCAAATTTGTGGAATCATTAGCTCTTCTTGAATCTGTTACAAGCCTTCACCCCTTATATGTCGAAGGAAGAGCAGCGTTTGGTTCAATTTTTGATGGCTCTTGGGATGATTTTGAGGGCCTTCGATGGGACTATCTTACATCGTAATCCTCTCCCAATGTTGATTCGATGGTTAACGAGTTGTTGGTGAAGAAATTCGACTTAAGTCTCATTCTCATTACGAAAAAGGCAATCTCTCCACTTCCACTCCATCTGCATCTTTGCTCCTTTTCACAAAGGCAAGCCTCATGGAAAGGTTGGTTACGATTCACTGCGGTATTGTAAGGAGAAGGGTCATTGGAAGTCGCAATGTCCAAAATTAGGAAATCACCACGATCCTCCCATGGCGCCTCCTTGAATCGATCGAATGAAAGAAATTTGGGAGGCCGCTTCGCCGAATGTTCAACACTCCTCCCAGATGCTCTTGGTATTGGACATGTATCCTCTTACGAGACCCTGTATCCGATCTTCTTTGGCAGGTTTCAAAAGTTCCTTGCCACACTGACCACGCATGCCGTATGCACTCCTCCTTTAAAGGTTTGCCTTCCACAACGTCGGTATATCTTCACCATGGGTACTTGATTCTCGAGTGCACACCATATGTCATATGATTATAATTCTTTGTGTCTTTAAATCATGTCTCACCTATGTTCACTCAGCGATGGCACTCCTATGCCATTAGCGAGCCTTGGAATCTGTTCCACATCCCCAACTTATCTCTTTCAAATGTATATTACATTCCTAATCTCACATTGAGTCTTGCCTCTGTTGATGTTATGTGATTACAGTAATTTAGTTTTGTTTTCTCCCACTCGTTGTTATGCTGCGAGGATCACGATCCGAGGCTGATTGGGCAGCGTAGTAGCGGGGGGACTACACTTACGGATGAGCTGAAAGTACGGATATGTCTGACTCTGTTGATTTGTCATCTTTTGAATGAGTTCATCTTCTAGTTTTTATTTGTGGCACTCTCGTCTTGGACATGTTTCTCTTCTCGTTTAAAATACTTAGCTTTTGGTGCCTTAGGAAAGTTACAAACAAATGATATTTACGATTGTTGTGGTTGTAAACTTGCTAAATTTTACGCTTTTGCCCTTTAGCAAAGCATCTCGTTTCTAATGCACCTTTTGATTTGGTTCATTCGATGTATGGGGTCCATCGGTTCCTACCAAGGGTGGATCTAGATATTATGTGTCTTTCATTGATGATTGTACTCGTTATTGTTGGGTTTATCTTATGAAACATCGTTATGAGTTTTTGGTATTTATCACATGTTTCGTGCTTTGGTTAAAACTCAACATAATCTTTGATATAAAGTGTTTTGGTTGTGATTTAGGTGGTGAGTATACCTCTAATAAATTCTACGAGTTACTTGCTTGAGATGGACCTTGCACGAAACCTGGGTATCTTGATACCCCGAGAACAAAATGGCGTTCTTTGAAAGAAAACATCGCCATATTATTTGAAGCGCTTTCTGGTCCTTCTTTTGTGCGCCTCTGCTCCAAGTGAATTTTGGGGTAGAGGTATTCTTCTATCATTGTTCATGCCATTAATAGAACTCCATCTGTCACATCGAGTTTGTCTCTCTGAAAAATTATGGTTGTGTTCTGATTACTCGTCCTTGAGAGTCTTTGGTTCCACTTGTTTTGTCCTTCGCATACTAGTAGACGTAGTAAGTTGTCTTCTCGTTCTACGATATGTGTTTTCCTTGGTTACAGAGATGGTGAAGGGTTATCGTTGCTATGACCCTTCAAGTCAAAATTATATGTTTCGTCATGTTGTATTCCTTGAACACATACCATTTTTACTCTATTCCTCCTAACTCTGCGTAGTCTCACTAGGTGCGATCTCACATGTATTGATCCTTTTTCCATGGATGTTGATGACTCTAATTTTGAGAATTGGGGTTGATGACACTAGTACTTCTGACTCGGATGTTCCTCCATCACGGCCCCTCCCTCAAGAACCTCCCGTGGTTGTTGATCTGCATCTACTCCTCCTCCCTCCTCCTCACTCCTCCTCGGTATCCTCTGCGTGATCGTAAGTCCACTAAATTACCAGTTATGTGTACTCCACTTATTCCAATTCTTTTGCTTCTTTCCTAACCACTTATTCATAGTTTGTCGAGCCTCTTCCTATAAAGAGGCTAGTCTTGATCCTGTTTGGCGGCGGTATGGTGAGAGGAACTTTACGCTTTACCTGAGGCAGATACTTGGGACTTAGTACCTCTTCCACGCGAAAAGCGTGCTTATTGGGTCTCAAGTTGGGTATACAAGATCAAAACTAAGTCGATGGGTCAGTTGAGCGTTACAAAGCCCGGCTCTTTGTTGCTAAAGGATTCTCTCGAGAATATGGCATGGATTATGAAGAAACTTTTGCTCTGTGGCCAAAAATGACTACTATTCGTACTCTTATTGCGATTGCATCGGTCAAAATCGATGGCATATTTCTCGGTTAGATGTTAAATGCATTCTTAAATGGTGATCTTCAAGAAGAGGTTTACATGATTCCTCCACCGTGGTGTTTCATAATCGGGGAGAGTTTGTAAGTTAAAGAAGGCTCTTTATGGTCTTAAACACAAGCTCCTGAGCTTGGTTTGAAAGATTCTCCACGTGATTGCCTCTCTCGGCTTCCATTCTAGTGATCATGATTACGCTTTGTTTCTCAAGTCTACTCTCATGGTAGTGTAATACTATCCTTATATGTTGATGATATGATTATTCTTTGGGGATGATGTTGATGGTATTTACGAGTTGAAATTACAGTTGCCAGCAGTTTGAGATGAAGGATTTAGGTTCTTCCAGCTATTTCTTGGGGATTGAAGTTGCCTACTTTCTCTAGAGGTTATCTTACTCTCCCAATCTAAGTATATTGGCAACATTCTTGATGAGCAAATGCCTCGACACTGAGTAGTCGACACTCTATTGAGCTTAATGCTAAATATGTCTTAAGCGATGGTGTTCCTCTAGGGATCCCAATTTGTATCGGACCCTAGTTGGCGGTTTGGTGTACCTTACTATTACTAGACCTGATATTGCTTATGCGATGCATGTTGTCGATCGATTCGTTGTTTCTCTACTCTGATGCAGGCAATTGTTCTTCGCATTCTTCGTTATCTTGAGCACTTCGGTTCAAAGTCTTCTCTTTCCTTCATCCTCTTCTTTGGAGTTGCGTGCTTACTCACGATCTTGATTGATTGGTGTGACCCCAATCGATCGCCAAGTCTACCCTTTGGATTTTGCATTTTCTAGGAGATTCTCTTATTTCTTGGAGGAGTAAGTAAGCGAAGTTGTTTCATTCTTATAGAAGCTGAGTATCGTCTATAGTGAGACACCACTTGAGGAAATAGTTTGGTTCACGTTGGTTGATCTGCGATATGGGTGTATGTCTTCTGGACCAACTCACATGTCTTGTGATAACAAGAGTGCTATTCAAATTGCTCCTGACTCGGTTTTTCATCAACGCACCAAGCACATTGAGATTGATTGTCACCTCACTCGCCATCATCTTCAACATGGCACCATTTCTTTGCCTTTTTGTCTCTTCCTCCAAAATGCAGATTAGCTGACTTGTTCACCAAATCTCATTCTATTAAGCGTTTTCATTTTTTGGTGACAAACTCTCAATGCTTTACTGGTTAATGCATCGTGAGTTTGAGGAGGGGTATTAGATATTATTAGTTAATAAGGGTAGTATAGTCTTTTAATAGGTTACTATATATTCTCTCTTTAGCTTTGTATTCTATCAACTTGTGTTATGTTTATTGGAACCCTAAGGGAGCTCTCTCCTTTTCTCCTTTCTCTTCATATGATTTTGTATGTTTGTTAACACAATTATCTCTGATGTTTGAACTCTGTTGTTTGAAGTTCTCAGTTTGCTTAATGTGCTTTTGTATCCTAGTCATCCGGATGCTTTTAATGTCAATGTCAGTTCCTCCAGGAACGTGCCTTGCAAAAATTGGACCACCTGCATTGGTCAATGATTTGTATAAAAAGACATTGAAAGCTAACTAAAAAGTACTGATGCTTCTTGGATATGCATTAAGAACCTTTGTAACCTAGGCTCCTCAAATTAATGAGTTAACATTGTTAACCAAATTTAATTTTATGTTAACTATTATTCTTGGTAATCAACTGGTTATGCTAATGTTGACCTTCAAATCAAACAGTTACTTACACTACAAGGAAATTGGCAAACTGTGGTGGTTTCAAATGCTGCTAAATGCATCTCCCAGCGGTTCTGTAACCGCTACAGTTACCTCCCTTGGGAGGTCATTTCGCGTTGGTTTGAAGCAACCGCTGGAATGACCGTCTGTAGGGCAAACTGCGGCAGTTGGATTGCACAGCGGTTTTGTGCGGCGGTTGTTAACCACCGCAACATGGATTGGTGACCTTCGATTCTACATAGCATTTAGCGGCGGTTATACAACATTTAGCGGCGGTTTATAACCGCCACAAATTATAGGTAGATGTTGTTTTTGTTAGTGGCGGTTGCTAACCGCCGCAAAAGATAAATATATTTATTTTTTAAATTTTTGCTATTTAAACCGCTTGACATGCTTTTTAAATTTTTTTGTCTTGCTTATAATTTTTTTTCAATTTTTTTGTTTACTAATTGAATATTATTTGACTATTATACCATCAAAATATTTAAAATATAGAAGTTCATAACCAAGTGAATTTGCACAAAATATAAGTTTAATATATTTTTAAGAAGTACCAGTTGATTAATAAAACCTAAAAAACTACTCATAGGAATGATTTGGGAGATCGTGACGGGTATTTGAAGAATATCTCACTTCTGTCGGTAAGCCTAAATCTGTAGCCTAGAAATGTAAAATAAAAATAAATATCTATGTTATGAAAACCGGACCCTTGGCCGGTCCAGTTCTGGTTTGACCAACCATAGTATTTGTAATGTAAGAGTATTAAATTCCAACCTGTTAGATTCGAGCCCTGGTCCCCTACATACGTTGAACGGTGTTTACCACCAAGCTACATGCGCTGTTTACTATGTTATTGGTATTATATTTTCTATGTAGCTACCTAAACAAGCCTACTTGGATTTTCACATTGGTTATAAAGATTTTATCATTTTAATAATCACTTTTACTACGCCATATATTAAATATTTATATATAATATAGATTAATAAATTGTTTTTGAGAGGGACATTATATATATATATATATATATATATATATGAAAATTTTATAAAAATATTATTTAATTACTACTGATTCGACCATGGTTCAACCACAGTCAGACCATTAAAACTTAAACCAATACATTCTCAAATTCAATGATCGATCCAATTTTCATAACATTGCATATTTGTGTTGGTTTAATGTGTAATTTTATATGTTATCTATTGACTTATAACATTTTAAGTGAAGATTAATTTTTAATACTATGAAATTATGAATATAATATTATTTTTTGTTTATTATTGTTTGATATATTATATAATTTATATTAAAAATATTATTTAATTCATTTATGATACAACCCCGGTTTAACATCGATAAATGGTCTGATGGTGTCAAGTGGGTGGATTCTGTGGTACTTAAACCCTCTTGTACACGATTCAAAACCCGCATGAGACAAAAACACTCCTTGAGGGGGAGTGAAGTCCTGTGAGTATCATACCTGCTAAATACCACTTGGGCTCACCCAGTGGTAAATGGCGGATGTTACAAAAAAAAAAGACGCCTTTTTTTGTAACATGCCTTTTTTTGTAACATCCGCCATTTACCACTAGGTGAGCCCAGGTGGCATCTAACAGGCATGATACTCACATGACTTCACTCCCCCCTTAAGGAGCGTTTTTGCCTCATGCGGGTTTCGAACTGTGTACAAGAGGGTTTAAGTACCACGGAATCCACCCACTTAATACCATGGTCTGTTGGTGTCAAGTGGGTGAATTCCGTGGTACTTAAACCCTTTTGTACACGGTTCGAAACCCGCATGAGGCAAAAATGCTCCTTGAGGAGGGAGTGAAGTCCTATGAGTATCATGCCTGCTAGATGCCACCTGGGCTCACCCAGTGGTAAATGGCAGATGTTACCCGCCTAATTTAATTATTTTAGCCTAATTAATTTAGGACTTGTATGTTTTAAATTGGTTGATGCTTTAAAACCAATAGGGTGTAAGGAGAGAAATTAGGATTATAGTTAGGAATGGCAATATGAGAATTAGAATAAGAATAAGGGCATTATTGTAAAGTAACAATGAAAGAGAAGGGTAAATGAGTCAACACCTAATTTTTCCCCTCCTCTTACCTCTCACTCTCGATCTCAGGCCCTCATTTCCTCTCTCCCTCGATTATTTTTCTGAAAAAGGGAGGAAGCAAGAAGGAGAAGAGAAAAAGGGGAGAGCTAGGGTTCTTGAGTTGGGAAGGAAAAAGGGAAAGGCTTGAAGGCTATCTACTCTCATTGCCAAGAAAGAAGGCTGGGTTGAAGATGGCCACTTGTTAGAAAGATTAAGAGTTGCCTTAATAAATCAAAATCAAGAAGAAGAAGGAGTAATTAGCAAAGCTTCTAGCTCATTTCTTTGAGTTGAAGTGAGTTCACTTATGTGGTGGGCTCCAATAAGACCCACATTATGGCTTTTATTTCCTTTGATTTGTGTGATTTCGTGACGTCTATTTATGGATATTTAGGTTCCATATGATGGGAATGAGTTAAGTTAGGTTTTAATGTTTGATTGAACTTAATGACATGTGAATCTTGATGTTGTTTGAGATTAGCATGTGAAATGATTTTCTCTTCTAATTATTATGTTTGAACCTTTGATTTTGAGCCATATTTTCCTTGGAATTGGTTTGGATTGAAGGGAAATGAGATTAGAAGTGGTTAAAAGCAGAAAAAATGCATCTCTGCATAATTCTACAGGTGCGCGCGTGATGCGCCTTACAGGTGCGCGCAACGTGCGCCGAGACAAAAAGGAAATGAGGAAATGCGTGTGACGCGCGCTAAAAACATGCATGGCATGCATGAGAACAGGTCACATGAACATCAGGATGCACGAGACGCGTGTTGGGACACGCGCAACGCGCTAACAAACAGAATGCAGGACGCGAAATGCGCGCGACGCTTGCCCTGTCTAAAATTTTTATTTTATTTTATTTTTGTTTCTAATGCTTTTAGGGCTACACTCTAGTTACTTTTGGGGTCCTAAAACTTAGAAATTTCATGTTTAATCTAGGATCTTAATCTTCGACTAGTAGGGTCTTAACCCTAGTTATGATATAATGACAAATTATGTAAATTGCTTAAGTGTTCGTACAAGTGAATGGACGTATAAGTAATGCAAAGATTGTTAGAAATTATTTGAGCATTGATGTTTGTCAATCCGGCTCACCGGGCGGCAGACCCGTCGATCAGGCTCACCGAACGAGGATTCCCTTGGTTGCTTCAAACTTTATGATCTTAACTCAATTTCAATTGAGCCAAGGGGATACATTTCAGGAACATTGTTACAATATCATGTTGTTTTAACTTATGTGATGGTGAGGGGTCCGTGAAGGACTGAGATTTTCAAATCTAATTCCTTTCCATTTCATGTTTTTCAGACAAGCAAGTTCATGGTGGCTGATTCAGACTTGGAGCCAGCTTGTTAGGAGAAGGCCTCATAGTTATTTTGTTTTGAAATTCATTTTGAGGTCAAGGACATTATGTAAATTAGGAGAGCTAGTCTTACATAATTTGTATTTTGAAATACTTTTTATGGGTTGTATTCTTAAGAATATGTAACTGTCTATGAATTATGACTTGTTGTTATTCAAGTTTTAATTTATCCGCACTTTTCTATATCATGATATGTTAAATGACTATAATTCAATGCAAATGGAATTACGATGTTACACCACCTTTGGACCTTTTTTTTGGGGTCCATATTAGGGGCTCCCAATTGTTTAACTATTAGATAAATTTCTTTCCATTTAACCTGTTTATCTAACAATATGGATATTTGAGACACATAATTAAAAATATTGAATGACACTAACTGTTATTGAATATTAACTGTCAGGTGGTTAAAAAAAAAGAATATTAACTACCAAGATAGTTGATTTTTTGTAATATAATTAAAATAGTAAGTGTTAAAATTATTTAATGACAATATTAAGTATAATTATTATTCACTATTTGATGAAAAATATTTGAATAATAATTTTTTCGACAAAAACATTTGAATAATAATTAAATACTCAATAAAGTATAATATAAAATTTCTTATGCATATAATATTAAATATTTAAATCATTAATCTGTAACACTCTACTTTATAAAATATGTTTTTAAATTTGAGTAAATAAATTTATTAATTTATTAATTATTAGAAAAATTTTATGTAATTTGTTAATATTTAACCATGTCACTTAAACTTAAATTTTCAGAAAGTTACATTTAAGTTTATTTATTAAAATGTTAATAAATTATCAAAATTTAATTTTAAAAAATAATTAGGGATTAGAATTGATTTTCCCATAAAAACGCAAGACTTCTTCGGGAGGTTATAAGCGTATGTTAGTTTTTGCGATGCTGTGAGATCCAAAGCACTTATACTCAGTTTTATGGAGAAGTTATTAAGAACCTCCTATATTGAACACAATTTTGAGGTAAACCTACAGTGGAAAGGCCATCCAAACAAGCTATAAGTGTGTTGGCGTGAACTAAGAAAATAATAGTTTTCCCCCTTCTAATCTTTTGTTGCAAAGAAACGGAAAGCTCTCACGGCTAGAAGCCACGAAATAAATTTGACAAACATTCGAACAACCAACATAATGTACCAGCATGGTGTGACACGAGTGGTAGAAACTCGGGTCTCTTTATAAGCATGTGGTCAAGAGTTTGATCCCTAGCCAATGTGTATGAAAAACTATCTATTGGTAAAGGTCAGCCACTTAAATGGATCTCAGTACCTCATGGGATTAGCTTTTGCAATTACGCGCAAGTCATATCCTGGTTTACAAAAAAGAAAAAAGAAAAAAAACAACAAAGCATAGAGATGGATCATGGGAGGGAGAGTTGTTTTGTGTGTGTATGAGATTAGATAGGCGAATCTTGATTATTAAATTTAATTATGAATGATTTTAAGATTAAAACACAGTCACTTGATTTTTTTTAAGTGATCGAGTGACTTTATTTAAATGGTCAAGAAATCATTAAGTGACTTTTAATTTTGGTCTAGTCCTTAGTGCACCATCCGGATTGAGGTTTAGATAACCCATCAAATTTCTTTCTTTTGTTGATGAAGACTTTAGCAAAGAGGTGGTGTACTGTAGTGTGTTGTCAATGAATACAGTTCACCTTATATTGGTCAAGTCAAGACTCAAGGCGAACTCCTCCTTAACAACACACTATAAATAGTATACTATCATATAAGGTTAGATTCTCTCTACAAAGGGATGGAGAGAGGCGACAGTGAGTGGAGAGAGGTGAGAAGGAAGGTGAGAAAACCAGGATCCAGAACTGGGTTCTGGCGAACGGATTGGGCAACAGAGAAAAGAAACGGAAGTGCCTCACGGGAGATAGAAGGGCAAAACGTCACGACCTACTATTTCACTGAATTTCCAGAGAACTACGGCGCCAAACACATGCATGGGGTTTTTAAGAAGTACGGGCAGGTTGATGAGGTGGTTATTCCGGGAAAGAGAGACAAGATGGGACGTCGATATGGCTTCGTAAGATTCCTCAATGTGCAGGATACAAGGTTGTTTGCCATTGAGTTAGATAGTATCATAATCGGGAGTCAGAAACTATACGCCAATCTTCCTAGGTTTGTACGAGAGGATACGAAAAGGCAGGAGAACGCATCAGCTGGAAGAGGTCGTGGGGTTGCAAAGGCTAACGAGAGGCCCTCAATGCCATGGAGAAAAAGAATACCGGGGACTACATACGCCAACATAGTAAAAGAAAAGAGAGCACCTATTGGTTGGGGTGGTACATCTCGGATCAACAAGATGCCGATATATAGGGACGCATTATGGAGGAAGAAGATTGCCAATATCGAATTTCAGACCGGGGAGCTATTGTTGGGGAAAATGCAAAAGGCCTATGTTGGGGAAATGAAAAACCCTGGTGCATCGTACTTGCTTCAACAAGAATTCCACCGGCAAGGGTTATTCGACGTTAAGGTTACACCTTTGGGGGCTAACTTGGCACTACTGGAAGAAGCAGATCAAGGTGACTTGGAGGAGATGATGCAACAAGAGGGCGGTTGGTTGGCTCAATGGGTGAAAGAGATCAGGAACTGGTCCCCAAGGGAGATGGATAACGAAAGGTTTGCATGGTTAAGGTGTTATGGAGTACCTGCCCATGCTTGGTGCGACGAGTTCTTCAAGCTAATTACTGCCCCGATCGGAGAGTTCATTGGCACAGATACGATTACAAGAGAAAAGAGGTGCATGGATGTTGCTAGGATTCTGTATAGGACTCGGGTGCACGATCTGATTAATAGTGTTGCGAGGGTGAAGATAAACGATGAGTACTATTCCATTAAGATGGTCGAGGATTGGTACGGGAACTTAAATTGGAACGGCGCAGTTAAGATTGAACCATCAGCACCTGCAGATCTTGACGATGAAGAGGACAGTGACACCGACGAGCTCATTCCAGAATCAGTGGAAGACGATAAGTCAGAAGAGGAAGATGATGGGTGTCAATCGGGAGGTGGCGGCGCAATCAATGAGGTTGAAAAAATACTAGCAAAATTGAATGGCAATGAGACAGGTGTGGTGATTGGGGAAATCGAGAGACAGGTGGTGGGATACTCACATGATGATGAATTCACTATGCTCATGAATATCGTTGAAGCCGCCTATTCCCAAAAATCAACTGAGGAAGATAGTGGGCCGGTGGAAGCGGCGCTGTTAGCTAACAAATTGGTGAAAGTAAATGAAGGGACGTACCAGGAAACAACAGGCTCGGGTACTGGGCCGGTCCAGAATGTTGTGGCTCAACATGCCGTAGCTGAAGAAGAAGTCTCGGGTGTGGGGATATGCGGGAGTACAAACGGGGAACAAGTTGAAGGGGACACAGCAGAATACAGTGAAGGGGGGTTACAAGTAGAAGAAGCAGGGGTGCAGGTAGTGGCAGCTGGTAAAAACAACGCATGGGGGTTGCATGAAATAGAACAAGGGGTGCAGGTAATAGAGACAATGGACCCGGGGTTGATGGGTCATGACAAACACACGGAAGCCCAATTGGAAGCGGATATGGGGGATTCAATTAATTCACCCAATTATCAGCAATTAAGGGACGGCGCTGCACATGGAGCTCGTAGGAATGCCCCTGTTATCAACTACGTCTCGAACTCTTCCTCTGAGCCATCTGGTGGTGTGGGGATATGCAATGCATCTCTCTCGAGTTCAAACATACGGTGCTGCAATACCGGTTTCTGGAAGCGCAAAGATACAGAGGCTGCGACCAAGATCTGGAACGAAGTCACCAATCTCGGGCTCGTTGGTGTGGAAGAAGAAACCCATTCCATTGAGTGGGTCAAAGAACTGGAAGGTAGAGATCAGAAGGCTCAAAGCTTGAGGGCGCCAGATGGAGCAGTTCGATGAAGATGCTCTCTTACAATGTGAGGGGGTTGAGGGACGACACTAAACGGCGGAGGATCCGGTCCCTCATAGAGAAAGGTAATTTTGACTGTTGCCTAATTCAGGAGACAAAACTTACTGAAGTTGATAATTACATAGTTAAGAGTATTTGGGGGTCTACAAACTGTGATTGGGATTTTACTCCTTCGATCGGGTTATCTGGGGGCCTATTGTTAGTTTGGAGAGAGGATTTGTTTGAGGTGAAATTCAGATTCTATGGGGAAGGTTTTCTGGGCTTGTGTGTCTCAATTGATGAATCAGATAGATTGTACTACATCGTTAACATTTATTCTCCTTGTTGCATGACTGGTAAAAGGAAATTATGGAAAGATTTGGTTATGTCAAAGACAGGGTTCCCTACAGGTTTGTGGTGCCTTGGGGGGGACTATAATGCTGTTGTATCTAGGGATGAACGAAGAGGGCAGAGTCAGCAGAATTGTAGAAGGGAAATTGATGAATTTAAAATGTTCATTACTGAAATGAATGTGATTGATCTGCCAGTGCTCGGAAAGAAATTCACATGGTTTAGCAGTGATGGATTGTCCATGAGTAGGCTGGATAGAATGTTGATCTCAGAAGAACTAAGTGAACAATGGGGAGTGAAATCACAGTGGGTGGGCGAAAGAGAGGTTTCAGATCACTGTCCTATCTGGCTTAAGCTGGAGAATAAGAATTGGGGACCTAAGCCATTTAGGTTCAACAATTGCTGGTTGGAGCATGAGGATTTTAAGAAGTGTGTAGTGGAGGCTTGGGACACGTGTAACGTGGTTGGATGGAAAGGTTACGTTCTGAAAGAAAAAATGAAATTTTTGAAAGAGAAACTTAGGGTGTGGAATAGAGAGGTCTTTGGGATTATGGACCTGAAAGTGAATAATCTGGTTAGTGATATGAATGCTTTAGATAACGCAGCAGCAGAGGGTAATTTTTCAGATCCAGAACAAAGAAAGCTTCTTTTAGCTCAGTTTTGGCAACATCTTCGTGCAAAGGAAAGTCTGATCGCTCAGAAGTCTAGGATTAAATGGTTACATGAAGGGGATGCAAATACAAGGTTTTTCCACGCAACTCTTAATGTTAAGAGAAGGAAAAATCAATTGGTGGCACTAAAAGTAGGGGATAGATGGGTGGATGAGGTCGAGGAGATAAAATTGGAGGTGAAGAATTACTTCCAAGCTTGTTATGGTGAGGAGAAACGGTTTAGACCAAGGATGGATGGTATTCAATTCAATGAAATCTCCACTGCAGATAACGATTTGTTGACTGCTCCCTTCTCCGAGGAGGAAGTAAAAGAAGCAGTATGGAGTTGCGACGGGAACAAATGCCCAGGTCCGGATGGATTTAATTTTAACTTTATCAAGAGTTGTTAGGATATGCTGAAAGATGAAATTGTTGGGTTCGTGGATGAGTTCCGGCTTAATACCTCTCTGCCTAGGGGTCTGAAGGCCTCCTTCATTGCCTTAATTCCAAAGAATGCTAATCCACAAGAGATTAAAGATTTCAGGCCGATAACTTTAATTGGGTGTCTTTACAAGATCATTGCCAAGCTACTTGCTTCACAGTTGAAAAGGGTCCTTGGCAAGGTAATCTCTGGGTGTCAAATGGCATTCCTTCAAGGAAGGCAAATCCTTGATGGGGTGTTGGTTCTTAATGAAGTAGTGGATTGGGCGAAAAGAAACAAGGACAAATGCCTATTATTTAAGATTGACTTCGAAAAGGCATATGATTCGGTAAGCTGGGGATACTTAGATTACATGCTGATGAGAATGGGATTCTGTGTTCAGTGGCGTAGATGGATAAATGCATGCATATGTTCAGGTTCAGTCTCAGTACTCACAAACGGAAGCCCAACGGAGGAGTTCGGGGTGAAGAGAGGCCTAAAACAAGGTGATCCTTTGGCCCCCTTCCTGTTCCTAATTGCAGCAGAAGGTTTGACTGGTATGGTTAATAAGGCAGTCGATCTTGGATATTTAAAAGGCTATCAGGTGGGTCATGAATTGTCCTTCCCAGTGTTGTAATATGCGGATGACACCATACTAATAGCAGAACCATCTTGGGAGAATATTTGGTCCTTCAAAGCTATTATTCGTGGCTTTGAGATGGCATCGGGACTACGGGTAAATCTTGCAAAAAGCAGCTTAATAGGGATTAACGTGGCCGATGAATTTATGGTGGCCGCATCAAATTTCCTTTACTGCAAGGTAGGCAACCTACCCTTCAAATTCCTAGGCATTCTTATAGGAGCTAATCCACGACTTGAATCATCCTGGTCCTCGGTGATCTCTGCATTCCAAAAGAGGTTGGCCTCTTGGAAAGGTAAGTTCCTCTCAATTGGGGGAAGGGTCGCATTGTTGAATTCAGTCCTTTCAAGCCTTCCGCTTTATTACTTCTCTTTTTTCAAGGCGCCAAAAAAAGTGCTTACCCGCTTAACTAAGATGCAAAGGAGCTTCCTCTGGGGGGGGGTAGTGAGGAACAACGAAAGATCAATTGGGTAAGTTGGCAACAGGTTTGCTCACCTAAGCATCTAGGGGGTCTTGGAGTGAAGAATCTGGAATTGTTTAATCATAGTTTACTGTCTAAATGGAAGTGGAGACGCGTTATTGATAAGGAT
Source organism: Calophaca sinica (assembly GCA_037113605.1). NCBI lineage: Eukaryota > Viridiplantae > Streptophyta > Magnoliopsida > Fabales > Fabaceae > Calophaca > Calophaca sinica. The sequence goes on along the minus strand of CM073731.1, from coordinate 44,631,245 downwards.
GCAGTCTGGTATAGACTATTGCGGTTTAAATATGGAAACCCCCAGGAATCCATGTTGGGTGTCCTAACAGAAAGAAGACATGAATCTCTGTGGTGGAAGGATATGAAAGGTTTAAATATAAGTTGGTTCCAAGATGCAGTTAAGCCAAAACTGGGCAACGGTAGTTCAATTAAATTCTGGCATGATAGATGGTTAGGAGGGGGATCTCTTAAAGAATGTTTCCCCAGATTATTTATGATAGCTGAGAATAAAGAGGCTACAGTTCAAGGCGCTGGGGTGTGGAACGAATCAAAATGGGAATGGAAGTGGGTTTGGAGGAGGAACTTGTTTTGCTATGAGGATGATGAATTGCGGTATCTCAAATCACTGGTATCAGGGGTTAACCCAGTTAGAGATGCTGCTGATGCGTGGGTTTGGAAGTTGGATAGTTCGAAAATTTTCACAGTAAAATCTGCGTATTCGGATCTATTAGGTAGCATAACACAAAACGTGATGGATGCGAATTTCTCAAAGGCTGCCCAGGGCCTGTGGAAGTGCAGCATACCATCTAAGATCAAGGTTTTCGCCTGGAGGCTACTACTGGGACGTCTTCCGGTTAGAGAAGAACTGTCCAAGAGGGGTGTTATTACTAATTCTCATGACTTGGGATGTGTATTCTGCTGCAATGCAGTTGATTCTACGCAGCATTTATTCTCTTCATGCCCATTCTCGGCTAATATCTGGTCAAAGGTTATGTCTTGGCTCGGTTTGACAGGTGCTCTTCATTGTGATATGTCTGTGCTTTTTTTGCAGGTTGGCAGATTAATTGGTGCCAAAGATAACAGGTATTTATTCTGGTGCGCCACAATGTGGGCTATTTGGTCTATGAGAAATAGGATTATATTTAGAGGGGAGGTTGCTAGTTTTACTGCTGTGTTGGCTTATATAAAAACTGTAGCTTGGGGCTGGTTCATGAGTAGTGAGAAGAAGGATAAAAACGTTTTGTTTTCCGACTGGTTTAATTGTCCTTTAAAATGTCTGTGAATATTGATTTCCTGGATTGATTGGTCAGCTGCTGGCTCTGTTGTCGCCACTGTTCGGAATTGTTGAGGATGCATCATATTGAGTTGATAACCTGGTGATGCCCCAAATGGCATGAAAGGCAATGCAGTTTGGTTAATTCTCTGTAATATATCACAGGTGGAGGAACTGATGTGTTAGTGCAAGATGATAGATGGATTTAGTTGGGCCTAATCTGAATTGTTGGTTTGAAAAGCTGCCTGGTGAGGTATATAATAATGACCCAAGATGGTGGATGGATTTGAGGATGTATGATATGTCACTACAACAAATTCTAAAAAAGATGGCGCTCCTTTAAGCAGCGCTTAAAATAAAAAACGCTACTTTTATGTCATACGTAAACAATAAACAGCGCTTACTAACTAAGCGCTACTGTTTAGTACATATAATAAACAGCGCTTAGTCCTTTAAGCGCTGTTTTATCTTTAAATAATAAAAACGCGGCACATTAAACAGTAGCTTCAAAACATGAAGCGCTGTTTTTATCATAGGAATAATAAGCGGCTTCATAGTAGGAAGCGCTGTTTTGGTGTTAGAATAAGCTTTTAGACTTAAGCGCTTTTTCTTACTAATAGCGCTTTCTTACTAAGCGCTGTTTTTGGTCGTTTATTAAATATATGTATTTCCTCTCTCATTTCGCATCCGTAAGCACTGCTTTCTCTCTCGTCAACTCTCTTCGCAAACTCCACCGCTGCCGCCTCCATCTCTACCATCGCTGCCCCTCAACGAGATCGTGCTTCAAAGCCGGAGATTGTGAGCTCGCCCAAAGCTCAAACCGAGCTCGCCCAAAAGCGGAAACCGTGCTCGTCCGCCGCCCTCCAAAAGCTGAAATCCGAGGTCGCCCAAAAGCCGAAACCGAGCTCGTCCGACGCCCTCAAAACCTGAACTGAGCTCGTCCAAAACTCGTCCGTCGTCCTCCATCCGAGCTCGTCAGCTGCCCTCAAAACCTGAAATCCGAGCTCGTCCAAAACTCGTCCGTCGTCCTCCATCCGAGCAAAGGCTGGGCGGTGGCTCGGCCTCGCCCTCCCGCCTCCATCTCCAAACTCACATTTGCGTCCATTTCAGTATGGCCACTTGTCTCCATTTTGTATCTCGATTCCACGTTGGTTTCATTGTTGGTGGTTCGTTAGTTTTTTGTCTCTTCGATTTTGTTTGATTTTGTTCATTGTTGACCGCTTTGGAATCGGAAGGGTTTGATTTTGTTTGATTTTGTTCACTATTGTCCAGAGATAAATTAGAAGTGTTAAAGATGCTTGGAATCAGTTTGTTAAAATGTCTGATTAGTAAATATATATGCATATCGATGGGAATCAATGGAAAAATGACCAATGAATTTTGTTGTGGAACCCGATTTTGGTTTTTGGTTTGAACAATGAATTTTGGAATGTTACAGGTATTGTATATATTTTGGAATGTCCATATTTTAGGGAGACTGCCAAAATTTTGTTAGAATTTTGATCTAGTCTGTGTGTTGATTTTAAGAGCAAGTTGATAGTTTTAGTCTTGCTTTATTTAAATGGGGTTTTTACATTGTTTTACCTCTCAATCCATAGGTAAAATATGGATCGAAAGTGGATGTCCGCCAATCGTTTGTCGAAGGAATATAAGGATGGAGTGAAAGATTTTATTGGGTTTGTAGTTGGGCATACAACGGACCATAGTAGAATCATATGTCCTTGTTTAAGTTCTTTGTTATACAAACAAAATTAGTGTTCTGAATTGGAATGGCATTTAGTGAGCAATGGGATTGATCAAACTTATACTGTTGGACAAAGCACGGTGAGACAAGAGGTGAATCTTCTAATATGGGGAATAGTGGGAGATATGCGTCAGAGGACACCGCTACAAATACATATGATGGTGACCGTTTTGAAGATATGTTAAATGTGGTTGAAGAAGATCTTCGTGATTGTCCTCAAATGTTTGAGAAGTTGATGAGTGATGCGGAGAAGCCGTTATATGAGGGTTGTACTAAATTCACAAGATTGTCGGCAATGTTAAAGTTGTTTAACTTGAAGTCGGGCAATGGATGGACTGATAAGAGTTTTACGGACTTACTCACACTGTTGAAAGATATGTTGCCTAATGATAATGTGCTTCCTAGTAGGACATATGAGGCTAAACAAATGTTACGCTCTATTGGCATGAGCTATGAGAAGATACATGCTTGTCGTGAACGATTGCATTTTATTTCGTAATGAATATGCATCGTTAAAGTCGTGTCCAAAATGTGAAGCCTCACGGTATAAGAAGGAAAATTCGGCCCAGAGAAGGTATTGTGGTATTTTCCCATAATTCCCAGATTCAGCGTATGTACTGTAGTTCAAGATGCAAAAACCTGACATGGCATGAGGATGAAAGGATTCAAGATGGCAAGCTACTGACCCGGCAGATTCTCCTCAATGGAAAAAAATTGATATTGATTATCCCGATTTTGGGAATGAACCAAGAAACTTACGACTTGCATTGTCTCATCGATGGATTTAACCCACATGGTGTTCAAAGTAGCTCTCACAGGACATGGCCTGTGATTTTGGTGATTTATAACCTACCTCCATGGCTATGCATGAAGCGAAAATATATGATGTTGTCTTTGTTAATTTCTGGGCCAAAACAACCAGGAAATGATATCGATGTATATTTGGCTCCTTTAATTGAAGATTTGAAGCAAATGTGGGAGACAGGTGTGGTGGTGTATGATAGGTATAGAGAAGAAAGTTTCACCTTGAAGGCTATGATTTTCGGCACAATTAATGATTTTCCAGCATATGGTAATCTGTCGGGATATAGTACCAAAGGTCAGTGTGCATGCCCTATATGTGAAGATAGTACAGATTGGATTCGGTTGGAACATGGTAGGAAGAATGTCTTTCTTGGGCATCGCAGATTTTTGCATCCAAATCATCATTATCGGTCATGGAGAAAGGCATTCAATGGGAATACGTAAGAAACGGAGAGCTCCTTTGCCTCCGACGGCACACAACTGTTAGAAAAAGTAAAAGATTTGAATATTAAATTCGGTAAACCTTTTGCAGAGACCTTGCCACACGAGGGTGGAAGAAAAGGTCGATTTTCTTTGAGTTGCCATATTGGAAATCATTATACGTAAGACATTTCGTTGATGTGATGCATGTTGAAAAAATATTTTTGATAGTCTCGGTGGTACCTTACTTAATGTGCCCGGAAGACTAAAGATGGCATCAATGCAAATGGACTTGGTTAGTATGGGATTGAGACGAGAGTTGGGACCAGGTAAAGAAAGGGAAGCGTCGTACATATCTACCTCCTACGCTCATACTCTATCTAAAAAGAGAAAAGAGATTTTTGTAAGTTTCTTGATGGAGTTAAGGTTCCGTAGGGTACTCTTCAAACATTAAGAACCTCGTATCGATGAAAGATCTCAAGTTAAAGGGTCTAAAGTCTCATGATTGTCATGTTCTCATGGAGAATTTGCTACCCATAGCTATACGATCTATTTTGCACGACAAAGTGCGGAATACCTTAAGTAAACTTTGTTTCTTCTTTAAGGCAATTTGTAGTAAAGTGATTGACCCTGGAAAGTTGCCACTTTGCAAAAGAAATTATTCGACTTTGTGTGAGCTTGAGATGTATTTCCGCCTTCATTCTTTGACATAATGATTCATCCGACAGTTCATCCGGTTAGGAGACACAATTGTGTGGGCCAGCTTATATGAGATGGATGTACCCGTTTGAGCGTTACATGAAGATATTAAAAGGGTATGTGAAAACCGATCACGACTGAGGGTTGTATTGTTGAACCAGATATAGTCGAAGAATTGTTGAATTCTATACCGAGTATGTATCCGATATTGAACATTCTATAGGTCGCTGGTCTCGTCACACAGGAAGAAGTGCAGGGGAGGATTACTGGACTTGAAATATTGACTATATCAAGGAAAGAATGGGAACAAGCACACTTATATGTTTTACTTAACGCCGATGAAGTTGAGTCATATGTTGTAAAACACAAGGACATACTCAAGAGCTTGTACCCAAATAAGAGTCAAAATTGGTTAACAACAGAACACAATCGGTGGTTTATAAAATGGATGAAAGAATACATTTCTGCACAGGTTATTGCAAATCCTAGCTCGATTTCAGAAAGATTGAGATGGTTAGCTAAAGGTCCAGATATACATGTTAGTTCTTACACCGGTTATCTCATTAATGGGTACACTTTTTATACAAAAAAACATGATGATGGGAGCGGAATACAAAACACTGGAGTTGACTCTTGTAGTTGAAGCTATGCATATATCAAGTGCTAAAGATAGAAATCCCATATATGCGAATATGTCATACTTCGGGGTCATTGAACGCATATGGGAGTTGGATTACAAGATGTTTCGAGTGCCTGTGTTCCAATGCAAGTGGGTTGATAATAACAACGGTGTACAAATGGATGAGTTGGGGTTCATGCGGGTGAATTTTAATAAGTTGGGATATAAGGATGAGCCCTTTATTTTAGCATCGCAAGCTCAACAAGTGTTCTATGTCACCGATCCAATTGATATGAATTGGTCCATTGTTCTATTGAATAACAAAAAAATTGTTAATGAGATTGATGATGAAGCACATGAATATGCTGACATTGAGGATGACCCTTTCTTCGGGACATCACAATCATTGTTTGGGGCAAGTACACATATAGAGGATGATGTGTATATTAGAAATGATCATAATGAAGGGCTTTGGATCAATCCATTATTTCATAAGGGATGCGCAAATCTGAATAAAACGAGAAAAAGGAAAAGAGTTGCTTAAATGTACATGTATGTAGTGAATGCTATTTAATTTTTATTAATTTATTGATCAATTAAATGTGTATACATTGATTTCTTTATTAATTTTTATTAATAACTTATGTGTATAATTTTTTTCAGGTAAATGGCATCTGAAAGTGATGATAGTGCTTCTGAGGCCCCCAAAAGGGATGGCCCCGTGGACCGACTTTTAAGAAGAAACTCATCCGTGAGAGGAGTAAAGGAGTTACAAAACGTGTGGTAAGATACTTGTCGATTAAATTTGTACACTAATACTATTTTTTTTAGTTGAGTATCTAAATTTGTACACTAATACTATTTTTTTTATAGGTTATATGGAATGCTAAGGGTCAACCAATTGGTGAAAATGTTAATGACTTTATTCAATTCATTAGGGCCACAGTGCGAAAGACGGTCCCAATTAGCCGCGATAATTGGAAGGATAAGGATCCATATTTGAAGGAGCTAAAAGATGAGATATGGACTGAGATACAGGTATATAAAAATGGGATTAATTAACATTGGTTAGTTGTATTGTTTTTTAATTTATCTAAACATACTTATAGTCTACCATTTTGTTTATAATGTTCTTGCAGAAGCATTTTGATGTTGATGAGACCCGAAAGGATATTACACTTAGGTTAGCTGGAAGATCACACCGGAATTTCCGAACTGCGTTAGCGAACAAGTGGTTGAGAGACCAACACGGGAACATCAGACATCAGCCTCCAGCAAAATATGCATCGTTCATAGAACAGGATGATTGGAGCGCTTTTGTAAGAAGACGCACAGAAGATGAAGAATATATAGTATGTACAATAATATTTATAACTTTTATATATGACATTAAACCATGCATTAATATATTCTTATGTTTTTATGTAGAGAATAAGCAATGAAAATCGGCAAAGAGCGTCAAATCCTCCATACCCTTACAGAGGAGGGGTTAAAGGGTATCCCCGCATTGAGGAAGAAATGGTATGTACAATATCTTTAATTATAACTTGTTTTAACGCATCTCTTGGTATGTACAATTTCTTTCTTACTTTCTCTCAATTTGTTTGTTCACATGTACAGCTGTTGGAGTCAGGAGAAGATGCAACTTCTCAATCCATTGATCGATCTTGTTTGTGGATAGAAGCCCGGCGAAACAAGAAGGGTGACATTGAACATCTACCCACTAGAGAAGTGGCTGATAAAATTGTAAGTATGATAACATTAATTAACGTTTAAATTAATGATATTATTTAATAATATTTAATAATATTTGTGTCTCGCAGAATGAACTGTCAATGTCTATGTCAGATTTGTCTGGTCAAGACATCCTTTCCCAAGCCATACCCATCAAGGAGTATCCTGGTGCAAGAGGCGTGGGATTTGGCGTCTCCAGTATGCCATCTTTGGATCACGTAAGCGTAAGACGCCATGCTGATGCTAGTGAAACAGAAGAATTGAGGAGAATGGTAACTCAGCTATACCAAAAAGTTCAGGAATTGGAAGATAGCAAGAAGGATAAAGATGAAGTGGAGAGGAACGAGCATCAGTCACCTATCCCTAACCCAAAGAGTGTTAGAGATAGTTGCACTATTGTGAGTCCCGAGGTAATAATCGTTACATTTCTTTTTATACTTTCTCACCTAAGTATTCAAAGATTTAACATATTAATATTTCGTTTATCATTGGTTTAGGGCATTTATGAGTGCAGTCTATATTTGACAAGTCCAACGCAACGAATGGTTGGTAAGGGAATGTTGTATAATGAACCAGGTGTGTCACTACACAACCTTCCCTTACCTCCTAATCATGTAAAAGTTAGAGTTGACGTTGCACTTGAGGGAGATGCACTATTGCCTGTACCATTGGAGGCGGCAGATGTGATGACAGTGGAACAGGCAATAGGAACCTATGTGGCATGGCCAAACCACCTCGTAGTTACAAGTGATATGGTACGTATATGTTAAAGTATATGCTTCACTATCATATACTGCATATATTTATTAAATTAGGTGATCACTCACTAACTAGTCAATATGTTGGAATGCAAAATATGTAGGTATCTCCAACATCCAAAGCCAAGGACAAAGGCAAGGGCAAGCTGCCTATAGCTAGCAAGAGTGTTGGCAAGCAGCCAACAAATGGGTCATTCACATCTCCAGTGAAGAAGGTCATGGTATCTCAGCCTCCTACAGCTCACCTCTGATTTTACAATTTATCTTAGAGTCCATATGGCAACAAAGATGGAGGCAGCAGATACCATTAAAGTACCAATGGATGAATCAATTTTGGGTTATGAGCACGACCTAAGAGTGGTGTTGATGGTGCACTTCAAGAAATTCTTAATGACAACCTATGGTTAAGTGAAACTGTTATTAGTGTATATCTCAGTCTTGCATTAAATTTTAAAGTATCCAATGATTTTTATTTTTTACACTAAATATTTATGTTATTGTTAATGCATTAATTTGTATGAATGTTTTAATTTAAGGTACTTGTATCAAGAGATATTGATCCCACAAGAACAAACTCAAAGGTTTGTATTTTTGTGCCCACAGCGGACACATATGGGATCATGGAATCTTTGACATGTCCGAGTATGTCATTCACCGCTTGACATTAGCAAATCCTGACTTTGAGACTTTGTTTTTGTCACCTTGCAACGTAGTGTAAGTCATTTAATTTAATCAATATTACTAAATTTATTGAAATGTGTTTACTTTCTTATATTTTTTTGTCCAACATTTTTGTAGGGATCATTGGTTATTGTTAGCGATTAACTTGAATCAAAACGTTGTGTACTATCTTGATCCATTGCGTGTACATATCAACATGCGCAAAACAATGAAAGAGAAGTACAATCAGTAAGTGTGTATAAATCATATATATGTATATATATATATATATATATATATATATATATATATATATATATATATATATATATGCAATTTCTTAAACGTTTAAGTTACTTGTAATATTGAAGTGTTTATTTGTTTATGTTTGGCCTACGTGACATCTTGTGCTGGCTGGCTGGTATTTGTTTAAGTTACAGGTGTTTTATAAATTTTGGAATGTCCATATTTTAGGGGAGACTCTGCCAAAATTTTGTTAGAAATTTGATATATATAGCCTATGTGTCCATATTGAATGATTTTGTTTGATTTTGCACTTAAGGCAATCCTACTTTATCGAAGAAACAAGTCTCGATTTTCTAAATTTACTCCACCTAAATGGATACCGATAAAGGTATTTATATCAAATTTTTTATGCAATTATTCAAATTACCAAAAATAAAAACAATTAATTTCATATTTTTGGTTTTATAGTGTCCTCGCCAACCTAACTCGATGATTGTGGCCGATATGTTTTAAAGTTTCTCAAGGATATTGTCGTTCATAATCAAGCAGAAATTCCAACAGAGGTATGTTTGTAACAATTTCAAAGTTTATATAATTTTTTCTTTTACGCATACCATTTGAATGCTTATGTTCAATTCTAACTTCATTTAATTTTTATTTCAAGATTATCACGATTGTCAATTCGACACATACACTGATCATACCGAACTCAAAGAAGAGTGGTGTCGATATTTTACTACAAATTTTATCATTTATAAGCGAGATAGAAGAAGATTAATATTCTCGTTTACGTGAGTTTTTGTTAAATTTGGTTTTTAGTTTAGCATACTTGAATTGGAAAGGTTCACATGAAATTAGGAATAAAATTCCTTTTTAACTTGGCTAATATTTTATATATTTTATGTTGGTATTTGGTATGATATGTTATGTTTTATGGTATTTTTATATTTTGGAATGTCCATATTTTAAGGAAAACTCACAAAATTTTGTTAGAATTTTGACTTTGTATGCATGTTTAGTTGCGTGATGTAAGAAAAAGATATTACTATTTAGGTAGGATTTGTAGCATGACATGTGCAATATTTTAGTGATCTATTGTATAATTGTAAATTTGACTATGAAATATATTGTACTTTATTTATGTTAATGTAAGGATATGTAGGAATTTATGAAAAAATTACATTATAATGTTAAATTTTGATGTTGGGGAATGTTGATGACAATTTTGATTGCATTTTGTGTTATCACTATTATGCAATGTATATAATGTAAATGTGAGAGAACTAAATTTAATAAAAAAGGAGAATAAGCAGCTTCAATAATGAAGTCGCTATTGTATAAAAGACAGCGCTTAAAAGGAAGCGCTAATTATACAAAATAAACAGCCAAGATGGAAGTCATTATTGTCTATACAATAAATGGCTTCAATAAAGAAGCGCTGTTTATTGTCTATACAATAAACAGCGCTTCATTATTGAAGCGCTGTTTATTGTCAGACAATAAACAGCGCTTCCTAATTGAAGCGCTGTTTATTGTCCATTTTCAGCAGCACTTCATAAACGCTGGTTTTTTGAAATACAATCAGCAGCGGCTTAATTTTCAGCGCTTTTAAGCGCTGTTTTAAGCTAAAAATAAGCGCTGTTTATTGCCAAAACTTGTTGTAGTGTGTATGGCATGTGCCTCTGCTGTATTCAGCCTAGTTTCATAATTATTTGTAACCGTTAGTTTGAATTAGGAAGAATTTTTGGTAGGCGTTACTGTTACGGAACGTGGTCGGTTGGTGTACTCTTTTTCCTCTCTTGGTCTTTTTCCCAATGGGTTTTGGCCTTGAGAGGTTTTAATGAGGCACCCCTTCCCTTGAACATTTGTATATATGGGTTCGGAGTACCCCTTGTACTCCATATTTTAATGCATTTTTTTTGCTTATCAAAAAAAAAAAAAGTACTAAAAAAGTTCTACTTTTTTAATTGTGTATTTCATATTTCCCCAATATATGCGCTTGCAAATAGAATGCAACGATAATTCAGAGGACAAAATTCATCTATTGTGACTTAGAAATATGGCATTAAACTAATGAAATTCCAATAAAAGACATTACAAACATAGAATGAGGCATTTTGGGCCGTTCTATTAATTCAACTAATACGACTTACAAGGGATGAACAACATCCAAGAACCATCACTCAAACGTAGAAGGCGTTCCAGTCTCTTTTGGCACACACATAACCTATCATTGGAATAGAAAATCATTAACTTTAAGCAACATGCATCTATGGATATACAAGCTCAAAAGCCATGCAATATGAATCGAGTTAAAGCATGCAACAACATAAAAAAAGGAATATAATTGTTAGGCACCATATAGAAGAAGGATATATACAAACAAAATAAATGCATGTATTGGCACAACACCCGTTCTGGTAAGTGCGCATGCATTAGTGGATTGTATTTGCTCTATTTAGAATAGAGAGAGATACCCTAAAAAGGATGGCGCAGGAGAAATCCTCTCACTATTTAGTCACGACAGTCCTCCTACTTCACTAACTCTCTCTAGTAGACGTCCCACAACCAACTGAACTGCACGTGTTCACATCTGGTCGCGTCACACTCAATGTCTGCCTTTGTGTGTGACACCCCTAGGAGATCAACTAGATAACCACACACCATGTCTCTCGAGATGGAAGGATATGAGGTGCGTTTAACGATGATCACTAGATATAACGCATAGAGCTTTTTACGATGCGTTGGCAGAGGAGAATGCAAAATCTCAAACTGTTGAGAAGGCTAATTCAGAGTCTGAGTCGAAGGTTTTAACCGGTGATTCATTGCCGCCGCCTCCTCTGCCGATACTACAGCCACCACAACTACTACTCAGTCAAACAGTGTCGTATCCTCTGCTTTGCAGACACAGAAGCTAGGTAGATAAATGTTCAAAATTTTCTGAGTCGGTTTTTTTTTTGTCGTGTGTGATGTGGTTAAAACTAGATAACAAATTCAAACTTATGATTTCGTTGTTATTTCTTTATGTGAACTTGAAGCTTAGTCATTTTTTGTCTGGTATCGTTTTTTTGGTGTGACTTGTGTGAGTGATAATAGGATCAAGCAATCTGAGAGATTCTGGGAGCTAATTAAGTAATGAAAATAAACCACTTAAAAAGGTGTTCTTTGGGACTGTGGGATCTAAATTATGCAATGGTTGACAAAGAAACTAGAAAAAGAGAAAAGCTAAAAAGGAGAAAAGATTTGTTTTTTCGGGTAGGAGGAAGGGGGAGTCAATTTTAAAGAAAGGAAAAAACTATTACATTTGTTCTTTACTTTCTGAACTTCAATTAACACTGTAAAAGAAAGGGACCCACTTTATAGGTCTAAGTCTTTAAGTGGCTGCTTTTGCTCTTTTCCTTCTCCCGTTAATTGATAATAAATTAGTGTAATAATGTTGCTCCAGCATGCTATGCCTTTCCTTATTTCTTGATTCTAATGTTTCAGAGTTGCTAGAAAATCCCCAAAAAATCATAGAGGAGCCACAAGTTGTTACTACTAATGCTGCTTTAAATGGGAGCTGTAACAGCGGTAGCACCAACACCAGCTCAACAAGCAATGGCAGTGCCACTACTAGCAGTGGTGTGTTTGCAAGCTTGTTTGCTTCCTCAACAGCTTCAGCTTTCGGGAGCCTGTAATCTCAACCACCACCAGCATTCACTGACTTAATTAGGGCCATGGGATGTCCGGATAGCCTTGCAGACCTCTCGGCGGCTCCTCCATCGTCTGAGGCCATATCTCTTTGCTTCTCCACCAAACATGGATCATCAATTTTTGGAACAGGAGGGCAGGAGCGCTACCAATACGTGTAATCACCACAGCCGCCAGCCATGTCTGCCACTGCATTGCTGCAGAAAGCTGCTCAAATGGGTGCCACAATCACGAATGCCTCTTTGATTCGCGGGCTTGGCATTGTGTCGTCTTCGGCTTCCTCTTCATCAGGCCAGCAAGATAGCCAGCAATGGGGTCAGCTACAAGTGAAACCGGCCGAGAGTGACGCGGTTGCTGATGGGCTTGGACTCGGACTTCCTTGTGATGGTGGTTCTGGACTAAAGGAATTGATGTTGGGGACTCCATCAGTGTTTGGTCCTAAGCAGACCACTCTTGATTTTCTAGGATTGGGGATGGCTGCTGGTGGCAGTGCTGGTGGAGGCTTGTCTGCACTTATCACATCTATTGGTGGTGGTTTGGACGTTACTGCAGCAGGGGCATCCATTAGTAATGGAGATTTCTCTGGCAAAGATATTGGAAGGTGCTCATGATATTTTGGCTGCATTTATTAGGGCCAAGAACTTTGGTTTTAGAGTCACATCTCTTGTCTTTGCATATTCTGAAGTTGCAATGCACATGGGAATATTAATAAGATTAAGATATACTCCCTCTATTCCAAAATATATGATGTTTTGGTCTTTGTCACATGGAATAAGAAATCATTAATTGGTATATATGTAGACTAAAATACCCTTAGTTTTTCAACTGCTTTATCATAATTTTTGACAGCTCACGTTGGTAAATGTATTTCCCACAATTAATATAGCTACAAATATCAAGGGTATAGTTGGAAGAAAAAAACTAATTAAGTCTTGGATACATAAAAAATCATTAGTTTTGGCACAATACAAAAAGGTCAATACATCAAATATTTTGGAATGAAGGGAGTAATTAATATGCAATGTACAAATGGGGGTGGTCTTTTTGAATTGTCTTGCCCCCTCTAATGCAAGGGAAAAGGCTATATATTATAAAAAAAGGTGGCCTTCCGTACAATTAGAGGTACAAGGCCACAAGTTACAATATGCTTGCTTTGGACGACGAAGGCAGTGGTAAATTAAGGATGTGTGCATAGGGTTCGATATGGTTGTCGTAGGTTTTAGCGACAGTGGCGCGTTTGAAGATCACATATTGTTTTGGCTTCTTGGGCATGTACAGTTCTGATCAAATTATGTATTCCGCCATAGGATGATTATTTGGTTCGTAGCTGTAGGTATAAATTGAGGAAACTTTTGAGGTAGTTTTGTTCAGCTGTTGAATTATTGTCACAAGGTGGATTTCAACGTTTGCCCATTGTTTGGCAGTTAATTGCATGATTGAATTTTAGTAATTAATTAATGCTCTTACGTAAAAAGACTCTTATAAATTGTACATGTTCTTTTGAAGATAGAAAACGCCCAACCTGCTCCCCACCCCCGACCAGTGACGGATTCAGAAATTTTAGGTATTTGAGACAATACTCATACGTATGAATTTCTAGCATTAAAAATATAATATATCATTTTTTAAAGTATCAATATACATTATAATTGTTCTTTACGAATTTTTATGTTCTAGAAACCGTTAATGCTTTTCTCATTTTCAATATTATAAAAAATACTCATACGTATGAATTTGTAGCATTAAAAATAGGGTTAAATATGTTTTTAATCCCTATAAATATCCTAATTTTCACTTTTAGTCCCTATAAAAAATTCGTTCGAACTTTAGTCCCTCTAAAATTTTTCGTTTCAAAAATTGGTCCCTGCCGTCAAATTTATGCTAATTCAGCAAATGGCCATCCACGTGGCAGGTGCCACGTGGACATTTTAATTGACGTGGCGTCCACGTGACAGCTGATTCACAATCTTTTATTTTAAACCTATTTTATTTATTAAAATCATTTAATTATGATTAATTAGTTAAATTAATATATAATAATTAAAGAAATAATTGACGAACGAGCGAAATGGGCGTCAATTCTTCGCCATCGGAAGAATCCACTCTCAATCTCGACGAGCAGATCTCACAGCTCATGCAATGCAAGCCACTCTGCGAGCAACAGGTTTCCATTCCCTTAGCTTTCACCTCAGTTGTTGCGATCCGCTTGGTTCTGTTCTGTGCAACCTAGATGCCATAAAGGTTGGAGGATGGGGATCCCAAGAAGCTGACGATTGGAGCGCCGTTAACGGCCCAGTGGAGCTGCATGAGCTGCGGCAACAACCGCTTGTGTGGTGACGGCGATGGCTAGTGGTGCTCTCCCTCTCCCTGTATTCTCTTTCTGCTTTATAATCCATTTCCCTCATTTCTCCCTAATTCTTGATTTCTTTTTTATTTGTGTTTCTGATTGATAATTATGAAGGAAGTGATTGGAATGGGAAGTGATTGTTAAGGATTTTTTTTTGAATTTGATACGATTGTATGGTGATCGATAAGGGTGTGCAAAAAGTGTTGTTAGCCACACCAAACCTGTAAACTGGACCACACCACATAAAAAAAGCCCAAACCCATTAAAAGGTTCGTGGCCCAAACCAGAAATAAAAAAAGGTCAGGTTAACCGCACCCAATTTTAAAATTCGGATATTAAGCCCAAATCCGTTTTTTGTATTGGCCTTTCATATTTTTTGGATTAATTTTGAATCGAGCCTAACCCTAAATCATTTCTACTCATTCTCATAAGATTTAGAAACCCTAACCCTAAATCCCCAAATCAACCTATGTGAGTTCACCAAATCAGATCGTGATTCTTTTTTCTTCTTACTCTTCTCGAATCACAATCTATTGTTTGAAGAATGAACTGATCTTAGTGCGTGTTTATCTTGGGTTTCTCTTCAGTTGCGATTTTCTCTTCTCTCATCAGGTAAACAAGTCTCTTTCGCTCATTGGGTAATCTCTTCCCCTTTAATGATCTATTGTTCCTGACTGTTGGTTTTTGCTCATCAGAAGCTGAACCAAATCGTTGGCAGAAGAAGCTCCATTTACAGAGGAGCTATCGGGTTTCCACAAATGTGTTTGATTTTCGCAACTTTAGGAGCTCTTGGTACATATTATTCATCTTTATTGCTCCATTTGCATTCTTTAATTTATTTTTCTTTTTTGCACTACAATGGCGCATGATATTTTGAGGCATTGGGACACAGTGAAAACAAGGCTGAAGATGTTTTTGTCACAACATTGTCAAAGAGTTTGTCTCACGACTAACACTTGGACCTCTACTCAAGACTTCAATTATATGTGTCTGACAACGCATTTTATTGACAAGAATTGGAAGTTGCAGAAGAGGATTTTGAATTTTTCTCAAGTCACAGACTACTCGGGATAAGCTATGGCTCAGACTTTTGATAAATACATGAGTAATTGGGGGTTAACTTGTGTGCTTACTATGATCGTGGACAATGCCTCATCGAATGATGCCGGGATTAGACATCGCAAAAGTGGGCTTCAGAATCGGAATGGTCTAGTTGTGAATGGTGATTATCTGCACATGCGATGTTGTGCTCATATTTTGAACCTAATTGTGAAAGAGGGTCTTAAAGACATTGATGATTCTGTGTTGAGAATTCGCGCAGCTGTGAAGTATGTAAGACGTTCCCCTGCAAGGTTTGATAGATTCAAGAAATGCATTGACGAGCAAAACATTGGATATAAAGGTTTTGTTAGGTTGGATTGTGAGACTTGGTGGAACTCAGCCTACACCATGTTAAATGCTGCGTTAAAACATCGGAAGATGTTTGATGAGCTTTATTCCAAGATCAGAAATATGTTAATGAGTTAAATATGAAAAAAGGTGTGCCTAAAAATGAAGATTGGGAGCATATCGACTCAATTCTCCCATTTCTGGAGATGTTTTATAAAGCTACATTGTGAATATCTGGTTCTTCCTATTTGACTAGCAATCTTTATATGTTTGAGGTTCTTGGAATTGGAAATAAAATTGCAGAAATGTGTGATTCTGTTGATGAAAAAGTAAGTTCAATGGATAAAAAGATGAAAACAAAATATGATAAGTATTGGGGAAAACCTGCAAATCTTAAATTGTTGTTGTTGATTGCTCTAGTACTTGACCCTAGGCAAAAATTTAAGTTTGTGGCTTGGATGGTAAATAAGATTTATAATAGTGATGATGTAGCTTCTTTGAAAGCCAAATTAGAGTCTTGTTTGAAGTCTATTTATGAGGAGTATTTTGGTGGGTCGGTGTCTCCTGTAGATAATTCTACCAATCAGTCGGCTGCTTTTGATGAAGTTTATGATGATCCTTTTGGTTGTTCTGAATTCTACCAAATAGTTGGATGCAGCACATCAGATTCTGAACTAAGTCAGTACATTCAAGAAGACTTAGAAAAGCGTCCATTGGATTTTGATATTCTAGCATGGTGGAAGGTTAACTCAAGCCGATTTCCCATTCTTGCAAGCATTGCAAGAGAGGTATTGGCAATACCTATATCGACAGTAGCCTCTGAATCTTCTTTCAGTACTGGAGGAAGAATTCTTGATCCGTATCGCAGCTCTTTAACACTGACAACGGTGGAGGCACTTGTTTGCACCCAAGATTGGCTCGAAGAATCATCTTCGTCCTATCTTCCAAGCGATGATTTTGAGTTTTTTGAGCAACTTGACCAAGGTAAGATAATCAACTTGAGCAACTTTATAGTTTGTTATTATGTATTATATTATTACTTGATACACAATGAAATGTCTTTGTTTGTTTTGCAGAACTACCTTTTGCGCAAGATGTCGCTAGTTGTTCGGTCTCTACTGCAATTGACGATGATTGAAGATGATTGATAAGTTGGTTGAATTTCATTTATTGATGAGCTGAAATTGATGGTCTTTCTAAAGCATGCTAGTAATATTCCTTTATCTTGTACAATGGTCTTGTTTGAATGTGGATTTGTTGCTTTGCTGATATGGAGCAATGTGGATATGTGTGTGTAATTGTCTTTGATTCTCCATTTATAGTTTTGATGGTTTTTTTTTTGCTCTCTCTAAGATATTTTCTTTTTTCTCTCCAAAATTTGTAGATGGATGATGTTATCCACCTTGAGAGGTTTAACCATGATTGCTCTAGGAAGCTTCAAGTGAATGTTGTCGAGTTAAACAAAATAGTCTTTCAGAATCTAGACTTTTTCCTTGTACTTGATTTAGAGGGTAGGGTTAAGATTCTTGAGTTTCTAGTTCTAATGATTAGTGCAAAAATGTTGCAAGTTGAAGACATTTTCCACAAGTTTTGATCTACTGCTTTATAGCATGTCTACAAGGAGCAGTTCTGTGATTGCCTGAGATAAATCTCTCTTTTTTTTGCCCTTCTTTCTTTTGGTAATTCTGTATTACTTTTTATTGTGCTCAATAGCTTTTTATCAGAAAGCTGAACTTCTAACTATAAATAGGCATCGTTTGATAAGTTCTCATGGAAATATTTATATTATCTATTGAATGGACTGGTAGATTGAAAAGTCTTTTTTTGTAATGTTTTCTATTGGTTTTGGTTGCAGTGAATTTGGTTGTATTTTATGACACATTGTTGTTATAATAATTATATATTAATTTTTAATTAAAAAATACATATTTTATAGACTAATATGTATATTTTTTTAAAAATATAAATATGAAAATTATTTATTTATTTATTTTATATAAAAATATATAAACATATTCTCTTTTTTATTGAAAATAGAAAGAAATTTTTTATTGAAGGGGTGAAAAGGTATAAATTTGGTTTCTGCCACTCTATTCAAAACCGGTTCAGGCAAAAATACCTGTTCAGGCAAAAAACTGGTTCAGGCAAAAACCGGTTTCAAACCTGTTCAATTATCACCGAACCGGTTCATATCTTAAACCAGTTTCGAATCGGACCTGAACCGAATTAAAACCGGTATAGAAAATAACCGGTTTTTTGCTAAACTGGTTTTATGAACCAAACCGAACCGCATATTTGGACCAATTGGGTTTGGTTTTTGGACCATGCACACCCCTAGTGATGGACTCATAGTGTGTGTTGAAAATGGGTGAGGGGAGGTTTAGGGAGGTTGCTGGTTGGTGAGGTTATAGTGTTGAATAGTGGTTCACATGAAGTCTGGGAAAGATGATGGTGATGGTATGGTGCTTCTGCTTCACGATTTCTCCTTCTCCTTTAATCTTGATTCGCGATTCTGGTGGTGCTTCTGCTTCGCGATTTCTTCTTCTCCTTCAATCTTGATTCGCGATTCTGATGATTTGGGGATTAGGGTTCAGTATGGGAAATAATAACGTAAAAACAAGAATGAGGTTAAAAATTGGTGAGATGGATTTAAAACATTTATTTACTTGTGTCCACTAAGTATCGCCACGTCATCAAAAATTACACCTGGAAGGTGCCGCCTAGGCCACTGTTAGCCAACTAAGCAGTAAATTAACAGTAGGGAGTAAAGTTGGTAACGAAAAATTTTAGGGGGACTAAAGTTTGAACGAAACTTTTATAGGGACTAAAAGTAAAATTGGCTAATTTTATAGGGACTAAAAACATATTTTACCCTTAAAAATATAATATATCATTTTTTAAAGTATCAATATACATCATAATTTTTTTTTACGAATTTTTATGTTCTAGAAGCAGTTAATGCTTTTCTCATTTTCAATATTATTAAAAATCTCTCTACGCATATAAATAATTAACGGCTTAAATATGAAATTGGTCCTCTAAAAATTTACAAAGTTCGTTTTTAGTCCCAAAAAAAAATTTTGGAAATTTTTAGTTCCCCAAATTTGAAAATGGTTTTCCGTTGGTCCCTGTCGCTGACGCCGTTTTGTGGCGCGTACGTGGTGCTTATGTGGTGGGGACTAAAAACGAACTTTTAGAATTTTTGAGAGACTAAAATCATAACGGCGTCAGAGTGAGGGACGAACGGAAAAACATTTTAAAATTTGGGGACTAAAAACCTTCAAATTTTTTTTAGGAGACTAAAAACGA
This sequence comes from Calophaca sinica, assembly GCA_037113605.1. Taxonomy (NCBI): domain Eukaryota; kingdom Viridiplantae; phylum Streptophyta; class Magnoliopsida; order Fabales; family Fabaceae; genus Calophaca; species Calophaca sinica. The sequence goes on along the minus strand of CM073731.1, from coordinate 44,611,812 downwards.
ACTTGGCGAATTTTTAGGGGACCAATTTCATATTTAAGCCATAATTAACAAATCATCATTTAACATTTCATCTCCTATACTAATTTGCATCTGATTCTTGATGAAAATATGTCTATCTCTAAGCATAACCTTTATGGAAAAATACACTGACCTCCCCTCATGTTTGTCTAAATGCAACCCACACCCCCTCTAGTTTTTCACACAACACAAACTTCCCTTGCTGTTAGCTCCATCAGCGGCCGTCAAATAAAAAAGGAAGACTCACTTCTATGAAGCATGCACTTTCTGTAAGTGTAAATTTGATACGCTGCATTTTTGTTCCCTCCAAAAACCATCTCCGGAAACCTTGGCTCCCCCATGGAATCAGTGCAGTGTTTTTTCTTTTTTGCTTTCAATCTCTGCGTTTTCGTTTTCACCCTCTTTTGAGTTCCTTTGGTATATCATTTTGAGTTCTAATTTTTTTTCTGTGCCTTTGATATTGCCAATTCTCATTCTTTATCCAATCTGGTATTTTGAGTTCCTATATTTTGCTTATTTGGTTGGTCTATTTTCATATTAATTGGTATATAACTTATATCGATGTACCAGAAAAAAAAATTATAACTTAATCAGTTAACATTACTGCAGCAGCAGGTCGTGGTAATATAGCTCAAGTGACTTTTAATAACGTAATAGATGGAACATTATAGCATCAACTTGCAAACTTAATTCGGGTGCTGCCATGTTAATTCAGCAGGTCATAATTTCATTGGCTGAAACATTATGCCAAATAAAAGCCAAGTTTGGTAATTCAGCAGGTCATACTGATAAAAGCCAAATAAAAGCCAACTTGCAGCACCAACAGGTCATGTTCAGATGACTTTTTTTATGACTTTAGAAGCCAAATAAAATTAACTTGCTAATTAATATTTCAGGTCACTTTTAAAAGGCAAAAGGCAACTTTACTTAAGACAAATAAAAGGCGTCATCAGGTCAAATACCATCGGGTTGTTATGTTTTTTTTATTCATGGATGTTATGTTAATTCTACAAGTCAAATAAAATGCATTCATATTGATATAAGGTAAAGAAAGAATATGAAATTTTGATAAAATGCTGTCATAAAATGTTGTGCGAAATACAACTTGGGCAAAGGACTAAGTCACGATAGGGTGAACTGAGAGGGAAAAAGGCGATGTTGGGAGATTACAGAGGGAGAAATTCACGTTAGGGATGAGAGGAAGTGGGAAAGGAAATGTTGGATGATGAAAACATTTCCTTCAAGCAGTACGTAAGGGGGAGTCACAATGTTACTAAACGTTCGTTTGGCAAAAGGGGTATCAAATTGTCATTTATAAGACAAATAAGGGGGGTTTGTGCAGGGGAAAAAATAGAAGGGGTGTGAGTTGCATTTAGATAAACCCTGGGGGAGGCCAGTGTATTTTTCCCTAACCTTTAAGGAACTAAAATATTGAAAATATATAATTAAAACATAATATCTATTATATTAGTCTTTTTTTTTTGTGAAAATTTATTATATTAGTCTTAGAAACTTTAGAAAATTACTTTTCCGTTTTCTTTTAATTTTAACAAATACTATCAAAGTACTACTTATAAATTATTTGTCAACAACGTATTATTGATTCAAAAATGGCGTCTTGGATCTAAATTACTTAAGGGTAAGTGACAAAATATATTAAATGTTCTATTGTCAACATAAAAAATGTTTTGGATTTTTTTTTACTCAAGGCCGAAACTATTAAGCTAAATAAAAACAATAAGAGTTGCTATTTTTTTTTTTTGTGTAAATCAGTGTTGATATTATTACTTACAGAGCATCTTGTCCCTCTTTACTGGGGGCATTCTTGTTAATGGATCGCACCCAAGTCTTTATTATGATATATTTATATGTGTTATAAATATATTTACGTATAAACACTGAAATTTAGTGGGGTCAAATGCCCCCAAACCGTTGGCTATGCATCCGTCACTGACCCCCTCCTCTTTTTTAGGCAACTTTATTTAGTTACCAAGTAGCATTAGCAATCCAACCCATTTGATAAGTACTATAAATTTGATCTCTCTAAAAATTAGTACTCCCTCTAGTCTTATTGGAGTATAAGGAATAAAATCTTAATTCACCCAGACTAATAAAATGTATTGAAAATAGTTTTCTCTAATTAATACCTTTAAAGATTTAATTTTTTCTCAAAAATACTCCTTTTATGATCGAAGTCACTTGCATAAGAAATATGTTATCTCATTAATATAAATCTCACTATAAATAAGGGTATAAATGAAAATTATGCGTTTAATGTATTTGGAAATTGATGTTGTTTTTTATAATTAGGATGAAAAAAAGTACCATTTTATTTCTTATAAAAAGAACCGAAGTGAGTATAAATTTGAACCACTAAAAATTTTTCATAAGTATTTATTGTGTTTTAATCGTATTGTTATCCCCTTTTCTTGCGTCTCTAATGTGAACGCTTTAGAAATCCCAGTAATGTGCAAGAATGCTTGTGGATGCGTAAACTTAGAGCATTTTATTTCGTTATATGAGGTTAATTGTGCTGTTAATAAGTTACCATTATACTTGATTACTAGGTGTAACCGCCGTGCATTGTACCGGTTTGTTTAAAATTGTGTGAAAATTATATAATTTAAATATCTAAAATTATTTTGTACAAATCTTTCAACACGATGTTGATTAGTTTTTATTGAAGGAGTTGATATGGTTATTTCCGTCTCGTAGTGTAACGCCCTGACTCTAATCAGAGCATCACCTACTAATTTTACTAGAATTAAATAAAGGCACATTAAAAATTTTCGCAAATGATACCCTAAAGGCTTAACTATTACCAGAGTTCACAACTTTGATAAAGCATTCCCACGAAATACCTATTTGCTCTAAATAAATTACAGGACTTGACATACAATGCTATTATATAATTATAACATAACGAAAATACTTTCGGACCCTAAAATACTTTCGGGATCCGGTGCTCAAGGTTTCGCGTGGCGACAAGACCAGGCACAACTTCATGCTCTGAGCTTTTCCAATTGCTATGTACCTGAAAACAACACCCCAACATAGTGAATTTACAAAACTCAGTAACATAGAATTGAAACTTAAAACATTATTGTTGTTTTCAGCCATACGTGGTGTACTACGTATGGAAAATGTAACATCCTGTTTTTCAAAAAAATATTTAAGTATAATTAGATTAATAATTAGGTGATAACTGAGCATTCAAAAGTCTTAGTTAGGAAAGAAATGGGTTTAGATGGGTTATAAAGATGTTCAAAAAGGGCCAAAACACCCCTGGAAACCCTAGAAAACCTTAGAAATCGAAGAAACCAAGAACTTTCTAGATTAGGCAGCTCACACGCTATAGAGAAAAGAAAAAAGAGCATTGTGACGCGATGCTGGAAATTTCTGGAAACCTGTAGAACATTCAAAGTCGGTGATCACAACCAATGAATGGGTGACACATGTCCCTGTCGCGATGCGAAGGAGATTTAGCCTACAGCCATCGCGACACGATGGACCTGATCCTCATCTATAAATTCCCTTCACCTCTCCATTCCAACTCGCCCCAAATCCTCTTCTCTCTCTAGCTTTCTCTCTCTAGGAACTTCTAGGGAGTGAGTATGCTCTGTGCTTGCCTCTAATGAGAATCTGGCACATTAGAAAACTCTTAGTAAGTAATCCTTGAGATTGAGAAAGGGAGTGAGACTTAGAGGGCCACTAAGGAGCAAGTATGCTCTGCACTTGCCTCAAGTGAGGATCTTGTGCATCAGAAAGCTCTTAGTAGTTATTCCTCAAAGAGGGGAAGATAAAGAGTGGCCTAGCAGATAAGTAGGAGTATCCAAAGGTAAGAGTACAAGTAGCGGGAGCGGCAAGGGTTACAGAGAGTGGCAGCAGTTGCAATGGTCTTCTAACCAGGTGTGAGATCTGAACCCTATCCACTAGGGATTATAGGATTAGAATAAGTGTATAAACAGTCGTAGGGTTACCCAAGCCCTACTTGAGGTTGATAACAACAGCACCTTAGGAGAGGGGCTGTGACCTGTGATAGGTGAGGACAGTTGTCAAAGGTCTATCAACCATAGGAGTAATCTATTGATATTTATGGATGGATGTTGATTGATGTGGTGTTGGTTTCATATGTTTGCTTTTTGGTTGTATGTGTGATTGTGTGTGACTGTTGGTGTGCTGATTTATAGCATGTCAGTGGTAGGTCGCCTGAGCGACACTAGGGTTGATTCATGTTTGAATCAAGGATGGTTGATGCTTGATGATGTGTTGGTTAACCTATATGTTGATCAAGGATGGTTGATAAATGATATTATGTTGTATACATATAGTTGTGCTATATAGGCTGTTGTTCTGCTTATGCTGATTTGACGATTAAGTTATTATATTGCTGTGTGCGGGAATATGGCTGTGCTATTTAATTATAAAGAGTTGATAAGTGTTGGATTAAGACATTAAAGCTGGTTGAGCTGATAACTTGAAAAGTACTGAGATAATAAGCTGATGTGTTGAGCTGATGAATAACGATGATAAGCTGTAAAGGTGCTGAATAATAATTGGTCATATGCATGTGCTATAATCCACTGTTGTGTACATAAGCTGTGAGTGAGGCTAGGTGCCAGACTGCGGGCACGATACATTCAATACAGGACACGCCGGTCCTTGGGGATAGTCTGGGTCTGACAATATTCACAAGTGACTAATGGTTTGGCCACCATTGTGTCGGGATGTTGGGTAGCCTGGTCATCCTGACGAGGTACTGTTATATCACTGTCCATAGTGCCGATCCCGAGTGCTGCTCCGACACCTGTTCCTATCACTGAAGTTGGGGAGCAGGGATGCATTCTTAGGGGTACGATGAGCGGTATAAGGGGATGGACAACTGGCTTAACCTACTCACACGCCGGTGAGAGGTCGTTGTTACCAATAAAGGAAAAGTACTAAGGTGGGGCTGCTTTTGCCATATTAAGCTATGTGGCCACGTAGGCATATAGACACAGGTTGCATGGGCAGGATAGCTAGGTAATGATCCATATTGTTATCGGGAGATGTGTGGTCTAATCTTTCACGTACTCTATTGTCTTGCTTTGCTTGTGTCTAGTTGCCTTTGAATACATAAGTTCTAATTCCTGCTTTCCCATTTAATGGTGCGTATAGTGTGTTCTGAGTCTCCCCTTCTATTTCTTGTTTTGCATACATCTGTCTTCAGATATTAGCAGGTGTCAGATAATTCCAGGAAAGAGATGGTTCAATTGATCCACAACTAGTGAGTCAATAGATGAAGAGTCCAGGTTATCATACACATTGTATAGATGGGCCCTAAGGAAGGGTGCCTTTAGGTACATTGGCAGTTAGCTTTGTGCACTTCCGCTTGCAACAATAAGATAAATTACTTTCATTATTGATAGTATTTTTTTTTGGAAAATGGGACAAGGTTGTTACATTTAGTGGTATCAGAGCAGTTCGGTCCTAACCGGACTGTGGAGTCATTAGGATATTATCACTGGCTGTGTTTAGTCAAATTCACACCGGATTCTGACCCTACTTAGAAGAGGGTAGAGTGTCCGCTTAAGAGTTATCTATATCATAAAGAAGTTAAGATAGAGGGATTACTCCAGTCTATTCATGAGGTAATCAATCTTATGGATTATGTGCTGTCAGATTCTTACGAGAATTCATAGCTCATAAATGCGATAAAACCAATTTTTCATGATGGGTGATGAAGTTGTCATGGGGAAGATAGTTGAATCTAATGATGATAGTATTAGAACTGGAAAGGTTATATGTGTAGAAAACAATAGACATGAGCTTATTAGGGTTGAGAAAGAAACCAGTGATGACCCTTTGCTGTAGGTCCATTAGAATGCAAAACCAATACAAATGTTAAAGGAGAAATAAAGGTACTTGTGATGGGAAAATAAAGTAAAGACGTACGGAGATTTGGAAGACAAGTGAATGAAGAAGATTTGGAAGATAAAGTTAAGTTATTAATAGGAGTATCAGATGAATACTGTTAGGTCTTAGCTGATAGGTCAAACCTTGATACCAACCTTGATACCAAAATAAACGAAATAGTTAATTAGGAATGGTGAAATAGATGGAAATGCTGATGGAGCTATAGGAATGATATAATTTGAAATCGGATATGAAGAGAAGAATATAAGATGTGAAAGTAAGTAAGTGGAACTTAAAAATAATGGTTCTTAAGATATGATTGGGAATAGACTTTGGAGAAAATCTTCTGGAATAATAGAAAGAGCGAATTAAGTAATTTGACTTAAAGTAGCAGAGTGGATTTTCGATTACTATCAGCGGAACCTTAGAGATGGATGTATGGTGATGGAAAATTTAGAATCAAGAGGTGACCAGTCTGATAAATTCTGTAAAGGTCAGATTTAAGATCAAAGAGGTAAGAATAGAAGTGATGAAGGATAAGATGGTCTCGATTGATTACAAAGGTAAATGAGCTTATGATATGAGGGTCCAAATTAGAAATAAGACTAGAAGTGGTATAAGATAAGGAGGTTTATATGTTAGATAGAAAGTTCTAACTATAGAGGTGAATGAGCTTATTTAGTGATCTGAGAAGTTTGGATAGAGAAATAACCAGCCTGGTAATGATGGATTCAATAAAGATCAGACTTAGGAATAAAAGGAAAGATTGGAAGTAAGGAAAAATAAAATGGTCCATGGAAAGTTCTACCCGACTATGAAGATGGAGAAACCATATCAATCAATAATCTGAAAATCTGTTAGGAAGAATTTTACAGATCGACAATCAAACAAAAGAACCATATGGTAGTAGTAGAGTAAGAATTAGCATAGATTTCATTCAGAAGTTAGGAGAAAAGAAGGAATTCCCTACACTCAACCTACGATTAGCAAACTTGATTAAAACCTTTGAAAGTTTTCTTAGGAAAAATGAATTATCACTATATAGCCGGTAGATCAAGTAAAAAGTAGAGTTAAGGTAGATAATGTAGTTGAGATGGATAACGTTATCGTTGAAGGTGGGACACAAATCGAGACCAAAGGGAATAAGGAGGAAAGGTATAGGTTATAGAAACAATAGGGGAATGGAATTCCAAATGTTCAAGTGTGATTGGAGAGTAAAGGAAGGAATTAAATAGTAATCAGGATAACCGTTATGAGAAAGTAAAGGATGAAGGATTTGGACGTTGATAATAAAAGCACTAGTAAAAAGGAGGTGTGATGCTTCATTTGGTAAGACGCTTTACCTACACTCAAAAGAACATGGGTTCGAGTCATATAGGGGAGAAGTGAGGAACCACTATTGATCCCTTTTAAAAAAAAGAGAAAAAAAGGTAAATTTCAACATGTTTTCCATTGACAAACTCTTTACAAAAAATTGTGCCAATCATAACCAACATAGCACTTTGTCATTATCTGGTAATTCCTTCGTGGCTTACACTCGAAAAAATGACCATCTCCATCACTCAGACACATTCTTCTTTGTTCAAGGACTAAAACCTAACGAATTAAATTTGCAACAATATGTAATTAGGTTATTTAAAAATCATTATTAAAGGAAATGGTAAATCTAACAATTGAAACACCAAAAGAATAAATTGGCCGATAGATTGGCGCATGAATCACCAGCTTTGGTCAACTTGAATAATGTCCAGCCCTTTGGACTTGAATTTTCAAACAGTCTGCATTATTTGTGAAAAATAAATTCAGTTTTAAAATATGTTGCTGAACAAAATAATGTAAACACATCAGAAAAAAATAAACTAACCAACTAATTTTATATTGAGAAAGCATGTTCGAATCGCTTAGACATCCAACAATCTCCACCTGAATTTGAATGTTCATGCCATCATTTGGGGTTGACATTTTTGTTTAACTAAACTATTTCCTACAGCCAAGAACACACACTCAAACCTATGAGAGATTGATTTTGCTGCACAAAAATGGTAGGAGTGAAGTCTAAACTTATGAATATGTATAACGTGTTTGTTTCAGCGATGAGCTCCCTTATTCTCGCATACGAAGACATTCTCACCGCAGATGCTCTCTTTGGAGGCTTCGACTTGGACGCGAGTCCATTATGTTTCTACCATGGTTCCAAGCGGTCATGTAGTATATAGATTTTAATGCTGTCATTTGTTAAAAGGAATTTGAAGGTGAAAGGTCATTATTGATTTGGATGTAATGGAAAGGTATGCAACGTATAGATTTACAATACAAAATGTTTCAAAATTTCTTTTAATTTTTTTTACTTTAAATTGCAAATCAAAATTGTATAATTGATTGTGAAGGATTGATTGTGTGCAAAGTGTAACATTCCAATAGCATTAACCTAATCGGCTAAGTACATAAATGATTTTATATTTCTATCGGTGTCCAATAAAACTGATTTGCTATTATGTTTGGACAATGGAAAGGTATTGTAAAAAAAAGACAATGGAAAGGCCAAAAAAGTGTATAAACTATAAAATGTCATGCCGAAAGCATTAAAAAAATTAAATCTACTATTGGCATATTATTTTGTTAAAAATGTAATTTGTAAAATAATTTTTTTTATAAATGTAAAACATTCTATACTAATTATCCCCCCATAATAATAATAATAATAATAATAATAATAATAATAATAATAATCTCCTTTGAATAAATTCCATGCAAGTAACATATCATATATCATTCATAGCTTAGGACAAGCAGCTTAAATCATAAACACTACTATACTCTCAATAAAATGCTCAAACCTATGAGGGATTGATTTTGCCGCACAAAAATGGTAGGAGTGAAGTCTAAACTTATGAATATGTATAACTTGTTTGTTTCAGCGGTGAGCTCCCTCATTTTCACGTCCGAAGACATTGTCACCGCATAATCTCTCTCTGGTGGCTTCGACTTGGACATCTTCTCCACGACCATGAAATTAGAGGGCTTGGCGTCAAGGTCGGAATAGACAACTCCGCTTTCCATTGTCACATCAATGAATTAAGCCAATTTAAGTTATTTCTTTACCTTAAATGTCGTTTTTCTCAGCTCCTTGAATTATGCTCGTTCACAGTATTTGTTTATAAAACCATCTTGTCACACTTTCACAAAACCACATCTTATCACAACTTTCATGATGTTATTTGTTTTTACCTTATAATTCTTCCTCTTGTCACACTATTATCAAATGGCTAACACAAGTACATCACAATCTTCAACTAACAACGAAGTTGCTACACCCACAATAAAAGAAGTTTGTTTAATATATTCGTAGCGTACAGCACATTGGATGTCATTCAAGGAGGATAAGGTTGAATGGTTATCGGACATGAGAGGGAGCATCAGTACGGCGGCTATCTTCATTGCAAGCTTGACCTTTTTAACGGTTTTTAATCCACCTAGCGGGTTAGGCTGGTAAAATATACAAGGATGAATATTTTTTTAGGACATATATACAAGGATGAATATTTTTTTATCCTTTTAGAGAAAACTATACGCTTCCTTATATCGGCTAGTATTTTTCTCTTGCTCCTAGTGGTTGGAATCTCTCTTAACCATAGGTTACCAGTATGGCTTTTATCCATGGCGATGTGTGGCAATCTCACATGCCTCGCCCATACATACTTATGGACCATGTCAATGATAACCCTAAAACCTGTTTGGAATCAAGCTGTCATATTTCAAGAAATATTGATTTATTCTTGGATGGGATTGGTATTACTCTTGGCTGTGTACCAGTCGCTACGCTTCTTTTCATGGGTATATGTCAAAAAGTCAACCACTTCATAAACAGAGACTGTAACCACTCCATAAACGGAGACTCTAGTGGCTTGATCATAGAACTTGTTCAATTCCCATTTCTTAAATTTAGGATTTTCCATTTATTTTTTAGTTGATTAAGTCCTAGCTTTTAGGTGTTCATCAGTTTATTTTAAATTATTCATCATTGTTTTGTAATTATGTCATATCTGTAAAATATATATATATATATATATATATATATATATATATATATTCATTGTGCCTCTACTGTGTACGCGGCTGGATCTTTCGGTTCAACACTCATTAGATGTTTGGTGAAAGATATTTCTGAAAAGAATGAATTTTTATTCTTTAACATAGATGGTTCTTAAAACTATCTCAACTTAAGAAAATTAATGTTATGTATTTTTCTGGTTTTATGGATTACTGACCACTGTTGCTATTAGTGTACATGCAATTGCCATTGCTAAACAGTTCTATTATGGGAAGGGCTTATGGTAATTTTCATATGACAATTCTAATGTGTTTGAAAAACAAGATTGTAAAAAAGTTTCAGACTGAATTAATTTTATTCTTTGACTTTTTTATCTGTTGTTATTTTATTTATCTTTGCTTCTTATTCATTTAGAATTTTTAATATCACGTGCTTGCAATGTTCTTTGGGTTGATAATGGATTGTTTTTGTGTGAAGTGAAGTAATGGTGCAGCGTAGGGAGTTCAGATTCATCTTTAATGTTTTTTAATGACGTAGTTGCTTGCAGTCTTGATATCCAGATTTTTTTATAGCATTTTATTGGTTTCTTTTTTTGTTCACAATAATTTTTGTTTTGACACTACCATAGGAGACTAATCCTTGCTTAGAAATATATGCTACCTCTACTCAGAGGTGCCTTCCAGCAAAGCCAAACACCCGGTGAGAGACAGATTGCATGCAGGCATGGATAAAGAAGGCTTTCTTGTGCTTAGAAATTTTTGAGTCTCCTAAAAAGGCTAAAGGTGCAAAAGATTATGGGATGTTTCTACGTGCAAGCTCCTTGAATGATGTTTAAAGGTTCTGTAGTAATCGAAACAAAGAGAAGGAAAAAGTTGCTAATTCTGCACAATCTTTATGTTAATTCGTTGGGTTTATATTCTGCATTTGAATAATGTCATCTCAATATTAAGCATGCATGGTTCTGCTTCTTGAGCCTTGCATATTTGTAAATTTAGTTCAGTTTCTATCTTGCAAAGTAAAGTTCTCATTTTTATGATAGCATTGATTCTTGCTAATATTTGTACTGGGTACTTTTATAATTTGTGATTATTTTTTCAAACGGAACAAAATTGGACTCTCAACAATTATATGTATGTTATTTTGCTACTTCTAAACTCCAATTAAGTTTATGCCTTTGGTAGGTAACGATGTTCAATTTGTCTTAAACTGAGTCTACTGCAGTCCTACACTCATGGAAGTTTTTGTCATAACCTTCTGGTAATGTTATCTCAGTTTTGAAAATCCAAGTTATATCTTTATAATATATCATGATTGCATTTGATGTATTGACTTCGTATAATACATATATTTAATACCATTGCTAATCATACCAACCAAATTCTGACTTTTGATTTTGCTCTCCTCCTGCCCCAGTCAATAAAAAGCAATTTTTTGGATCGTCCTTCAACTTCTCTAAACAAAAGTAAACCAATGGTTGCTCAATAGGAGATGATAAAATGGGAGAGCTAAAAGAAAGTCATGTTAATTTTAAATCATGGTGTTTTTCTTTTTCTAATTTTGGATAAGAAGAATTGTAAGAGGCTTGCTATATTTAAAATGTTTGTTTCAAGCGAAAATGCTTCTCTGGCAAAAGACATGTTTATAATATGCTAATGTTTGAGATTAACACTTAGTGACAGAAAAGGAGTTCAAATTACTACTTAGTTTCTTAAAGGGCTCAGTCCAAACACTAAATTGCTTAATTTTATTGCATTTCTGCACAGCCATGTTAATTTTCCTTGTGAAATTTTAGGTCTTATTTCATACCTGTTTGATGTTTAATGTTCTATAAAAAGTTATATTTTCAAATTGTTGTCTCAGTTTTGATTGTACGATGTTTTACTTAATTCAATATTTTTTATCTGGATAATCACTTAAAAATCTTAGGGGGAATATCTACTGTTTTTCATGGATTCCACTGTTGCTGACATGTACTAGAGCATAAGTAGAGAACCTGAGGACTTCAATCTATTGTAGTTTATGTAGATGATTTCATGCCCACATCAGCTTTTCATTGATATTTTAATAGTGACAAGTGACAACTAAAACTTAACATTGTTTATTAATGCATATTGAAGTAGCATTGTTTTACCTCCTCTTCTCCTGGTCGACAACATTGTTTTAATGCTCATTTGTATTTTGTTGTCAGGTCCTTAAACCATCAAAGAAATCAGAGATGGCCTCGCACCCCAGCATTGGTTTCAAGGATTGAGAATGGACCTGGGTGGGATAATTCTAAAATTAGCCCTACTAAATCCTGCTTACAAGAACAGAATACTAGCAAACTAGGTATAATCCCGTGCGTTGCACATGTTTGTTTAAAATTGTGTGAAAGATATATAATTTAAATACGTAAAACTTCTTTATATAAATCTGTTAACATGTTGTTGTTCAGTTTTTGTTGTTCAGTTTTTGTTGTTCTTGTTCAGTTTTTGTTGAAGGACTTGTTATGATTATCCCCATCTCATGGGGTTGGATTATTGTTTTTTTGGGCCTTAAGCCCTCCATGGTACTAAAAATATGTAAAATAAAATTTTATTAAATATAGAATAATGTGTAATAAATAACTACAATTATATTAATAATTTATATTAAATAACACATTTATTTACAAAATATTTTTCGTATAAAATATTTTCTATAAAGTTTAACAATTATAATTATCAATTTTGTAGTAAGGTTATCATTGAAACTTTAATATAAGGAAAGAAAACTCTATCAAATAAGTTTATCAAATACGTTATGGTAAAAAAAAAATTAACATGCATATTTCTTATCTTGTTTATCATCAAATAATTTTAATCCTTATGGTTAAATTATTAATAACAATGAAATAAGTAATTGTCTACGATAAAATATAAGCTTTTTCAAATTTAATCTCACGTAATTTAGTAATTGCTATTGGCTTTTAGTAATCACTGCTAAATATGATATATTTATTAAAGATTATGTTTTTTCCCCAAATTAAATATTATTTGGATTTATTTATCAACACATTATCATCAACACAATTTAAGTATTTATAAAATATTTTTTTAACATTGGTGTTATCTTTTGTAATAATCTTTACGTGAAATTATGTGAAATGTTTAATTTCACATAATAAGAAATTTTATCCTATTATACAATAGAAATGTAACAATACCTAATACTATTGAATATTTCTACAGTTTTCTGTTGAATATTTTATTAAGTATTGCATCAAATGTTATAATTCTCTTAATAGAAATATTATTGTCAAATTGCATCAAATTTTGTAAATATTTTTAAAAAATATGATTTGACATAATTTAATAATTTTTAGTAAATTTTTTCTTTAGACTGTACAGTCATAATTAGCTAAATATGGAAAAATAAGCATGTGTCATAACTAATTAAAGAAAAGAAAAAAAAGAAGGTGAATGTTAACGTAGAGATAATCATTCTCTGTTAATTTTTTTAGTGTCTTTTATTTATCTGTATTGTATAATTTCGTATCATATTCTTTTTGCATTAAATGCGCGTAAAAAAATACATTCATATCATACATAACCATGTTATCCTCATAACATAACTCATGTTTTTTTTTCCATATAAAAAAAATAGTTACAATCAAGGTTTCCCTGCGTCTTTACCGGACTCGAGCCCAAACTAGATTTATGGATGTGTTGGAAGAGAATCAGCGAGCAATGAGAGGATTTCGATCAAATGAAGGAACAGATGGGCAAAATGTTTGACCTCTTGCTAGGCTTGGATGCAAAATTGACCATTGATATGAACCATTCCAGTGGCCCACCAAGGTCACAACCCATTGACACGGATGCCCAAGAAGATCCCATAGTTAAGGAGAGACTCTGAATTATGGAAGCAAGGCTGAAAGCAATTGAAGGGGCAAATCATATTGGGTTCGAAGCTTCATATGTATGCTTAGTCCTTGATGTACTGATTCCTCCAAAATTCAAAGTCCCTGAATTTGCCAAGTATGAGGGGTTAACTTGTCCAAAAGGCCACATCATCATGTACTGTAGGAAGATGGCCTCTAATTCACTTTTTCCAAGAGAGTTTTACCGGGGCATCCCTACGCTGGTATATGCAGTTAGAGCGGAGCAAGATCAACTCATGGAAGGACTTAGCTAATGCTTTCCTCAAGCAGTATAGCTATAATATGAACATGGCTCCTGACCGTTCCCAGTTGCAAACTATGGTGGTCGCTACAAATTCGGTCACTAAATCGGTCGATACAAATTCGGTCACTAAATTGGTCGCTATCAATTAACGATTAGTGGTTTAGCTACTCATTTTTGTTGGTCTCTAAATCGGTCGCTAATTTGATTAGCGACAGATTTTAAAGGTTTAGCGACCGAAAAATCGGTCACTAAAAGACAATTTTTTTGTAGTGTTCTGTTTCTCTTTTCTTTTCCTTCTTTTGCCTTTTCTTTCTTTTTTATCTTTTTCTTTCTTCTGCTTGTGTTTCACGCAGGGGAGGGAGTAAAGGAGGGAATGGTGGGTGCTAAGGTGGAGTACAAGGGAAGGTGGTACATGGTGGGACATAGGTCATGATTTAATGAAAATCTTGCTAACATACCCTCATTTAATTCCTTAATTTATCTTTTGGTTCTTAATTCAACCTTAGATAAATTAATAAATTAAATTACTCAAAAATAATTAGTCCCACATTTCCTAAATCCTTGGGTAACATTAACATTTTACCCCTAGATCCCAACTTTGTTTTTTTTAATCACTAGATTAAAGGCTATTAATCTCATTAATCTTTAGGAATTAAATCCTTTTTTTAATTAGGGTCTTTAATTACTAAGCTCTAAAAAGTTGGGGTGTTACACATAGGGTTGGATTGCAGTTTTTTTAGGCCTTATTCCCTCCATAGTATAAAAAAATGTAAAATAAAAGTTTATTAAATATAGAATGATGTATAATAAATAAATATAATCAAATTAAAAGTTTATATTAAATATCAAATTTATTCATAAAATATTTTTTGTATGTAATATTTTTTATCATGTTTAATAATTATAAATATCAATTTTTAGTAAGGTTATCCTTCAAAATTTAATATAACGAAAGAAAACTCTGTCAAATAAGTTTATTAAACGTGTTATGATAATATTCTTTTTAACATGCATATTTCTTATCTTGTTTATCAACAAATAATATCAATCCTTATGGTTAAATTATTATGGACAATGAGATATGTAATTGTCTACAATAAAATATAAGTTTTTTCAAATTTAGTCCCACATAATTTAATAATTATTATTGCCTTTCAGTTATCACTACTAAATATAATCTATTTATTGGAGATTATTTTTTTCTCCAAATTAAATGTCATTTGGATTTATTTATCATCAACACTATTTTTAAAACATTTTTTTAACATTGATGTTACATTTTGTAAAAATATTTATGTGAAATTATGTGAAATGTTTAATTTCACATAATAAGGAGTTTTATCCTATTTTACAGATTACATTTCTACAAATTTCTATTGAATATTTCTATTAAGTATTGCATCAAATGTTAGAATTCTCTTAACAGAAATATTATAGTCAAATTGCATCAACCTTCTCTTATTGCAAAACTCTAGACTGTATGGTCATAAATAACTAAATATGGGAATATGAGCATATGTCATAACTAATGAAAGAAAAGAAACGATAAGGTGAATGTTAACATAGATAATCATTCTCTATTATTTTTTTGGTAGTGTATTTTATTTATTTGTATGGTATAAGTTCATATGCTAGGAATATCTATTTAAAGAAAGTTAACCATCAATAAGATACTGGTAACATGAAGTGCATTTATTTTTTATAGTTAGTATAATAGTATAAATGATCTCCAATTGGTATCACCTTTGGTAATAATAAATATATTTTTAAACTAACTCATTACACTAAGAATCATTTAAAATTTGATATGAAAATATTTTAAGTATCTTTTAAAATTCATTTGGAGTTATTTTAATATGTAATTCATTACAATTTTATAATTTGATGGATTTTTGTATTTAGTAGTTAACATTTAATAATATGTAGTATCCTTAATTATATTTAATAGTTTTTCTCAAGAAATACACACACACACATATGTAATAAATAAATAAAATTTGATAATACACAATATCATTTAGTTTGTTGAAATAATTTTCTGTGTTAAATACATAATACTGACATTAACTAATTTTTGTAAATAACAACATATTCACATTTGATAATAAATTTTAATAATTTATAGTATAATTTCATTATATTTTAAGTACTTTTTCTTAAATCTTAATTAATTAATAACATTATTATTAAGAAATTTAATATTTTTTCCTTTAAAAATATATTAATATTAATAAAATGTTTTAAAAATTTATATTTAGTAGTTAATATAAGAAATAACTAATTAAAATGACAAATGAAATAATATTTACATAGAGTAATTTGTAACACCCTAACTCTAATTAGGGGATTACTTACTAATTAAACCTGTATTTAAGGAAATAGGTCTCGTAAATTTTTCTCGCATACACGGTAAACGTAAACCAGAGTTCTCGAAAGCGGAACCTAACTTTAGTTATTACAACTTCTTTTCAAAGAATAGCTAATTAAAATAATTACAAATTATACATAAATCTCTTAATTACACAAAGACACAACTCAGAAACCATGACTCGACTGGTGATCCGGTGACTCGGGTCTCGCCGGAAGGCAAGACTGAGAACAATCCAATGCTTTGAACCTCATCAACAGTTGTACCTGAAAACAACGCCCCAAATGTGAGTTTATAAAACTCAATAACATAGACTTAGAATAAAAACACTTCTACCATTATTCTCAGCCATACGTGGTGTGTGACATATGGAAAATCCTCCCCATAAATATATATACATATTTATTTGTTCACTATTCTTAATCAAACCTCAAACATGATAGTGCAACTAAGTTTCCAACTCCCAAACACACATCAACACATAACCTAAACATAACACGATCACTTTTCACCAACCTCAATTCATAATCATTGCACACATGTGTTCAATAATGTTTACAAGCAAATCACAATTCATAGTAATGCAGTTGATATCTTTAAAGAGAGAAGCAATTGCAAACAAATGTCCAAAGGACCACAATGAATGTCCCCACTTGACCCAGCCCAATTTCAAAATGAGTAAAATCCCATATACAAGGATAAAGCCAAAGGCCCAGCTCAAACGCAGAATGGGTAAAATCCTATATATAGAAGGATAAAGTCAAGGGGCCCCCAACGGCAAAGGTGGTAGCTAATCACTTACGATGGGGTTGCAGAGCAAATTGCAAACATTCCAGACAATTCCTATCAGAGGAATACAAGCGCCTTATATTGTAACAACCCAGGCCCCACCCACATTGGAGTGTCACAAAAGGGTTTCCAAAAGGTATGTTACTCACAGGACTTCACACAATTTCAATCAAGAACATAATTAAGGAATGTACATCAAAGCCATTCATCACAATACAAATCAGTCCCAAGTCATCACCGATCAAGGCATTGCAATTCTAGTTCAGTCAATTCAAGAATCAATGCGACACATCCTCACAAACAACACCCATGATAATCCAATACAATGAACAACCATCCCATGCTAGATTAACAAAAGTCCTTCCATGCATATAACATAAGCTCAAGTATTATATAGCCCGAACTCGTAGAAAGGGGCTAGGTCAGGTGTCGAGCCACATCAAAATTGAATTTAATCATAGTAGCAAACATAGCAATCCCATAAATAATCCGAGTGAAGTTCGATGGAACTCACAACAGAACAAACATCAACATCAAACATTGGTTTAGGGGTTGAGCGATCGCCAACCTTATTTCAGCCAGACCCCATACAAGACCATTTCAGATTAATTCAGAAACTAATTATAAAGCTAAAGAATTTAAATGACAAATCCTAGTACACCCTAAGGGAGGTTTTGGGGGAAGTCTATGTTACCTGAGCAATCCCAAGTTAGGGATTTGAGCTCCAAAAATTCCCTTTCCTCGATTTGTCACCATTCTGAGTTCCATTCTTCTCCTTCTTCTTCAAGAAGCCCACATGCAAGTCCTAACCTCCATGGAAGGGGGTTTCAAGCTTTCATCTTCTTCCTTTAAGCTTCAATCTTGCTGTTCCTTCCATGGCTCCTCTTCCTTGTTCCATTTCCTCTTCATTTTCGAGTTCCTTCTCCCTGAAACTCTCTCTCTCTCGCGACCTCTTCCCTCCTCTCTCTCTCTCTCAGTTCGTCCCTCTCTCTCTCCACACCACGTGAACAGTGGCGTGGCCACCCTCCACACCGCCGTGCCACCCCCAGCTGGTCACCACCGTGACCACTTCCTCCATCTTCTCTCTCGATCGCGAGCCACCTCTCCTCTCTTCTCCTTTCTTTCCTTCTTCTTTCTTCCTCTTTTTCTGATTTTTGCTTCTCCCTTTGTTTGTGGCTGCTGGAAATCGATGGAGGGAGGGAGTAATAGGGTTTGGAGAGAGTTCTAGGGTGGATTTAAATGAAACATGGTGTATGGTGGAGCTTAGGTCTAAAGTAATTAAAAACCTTGCAATCAAACCCTTATTTAGCCTCTTAATTAAATCCTTGATTCTTAATAATATTCTTGAGTAATTTTAGTTAATTAAAACTACTCCTAATTAATTGGTCCCACATTTCCTAATTTATTGGGTAAAATTACTATTTTACCCCCTTTGGTTCCAAATTGATTTTAAATTACTAAATTAAGGATATGGGCTATATTTAATCCTGAGGGATTAAATCCATTTTTCACTTAGGATTCCTAATAATTAGGCTTAGGGATTTTGGGATATTACATAATTAAATGATGAAACTGATTAATATGATTAAGTGAAAAGTTGTAACAGAGAGGTTAAAATAAATTTTACTAAATGCTAAAAATCAAGTCTATTTTACTTAAAATTAATGTTTTCTTCAATATACCTAATAGTTAATAGTAAAACATATATTGCATAATTTTATTATATTAAAAAATCCTTAATTAAAATAATAATCAACAATTTTATATTTAACCATTGTAAAATAATGTATACATAATTATAAACTAAAATTTGAATACCATAATGAGGATCTAAAATATTTAAGATGTTGTTATAAAATAATTCATATAAAATTGTGTGAAGCACGCGTCATTATATATTACTATATATTAGCTACAAAAAATAGAACAATATAACAATATTGTGATTAAATACAACAATATATAATGTGAGTATTTTAAAAAGTGTAACAAAGTAAAGAACAAAAAAAGAAGACTGTAGCAGCTCTTTGTTATTGGAAAAAAAATTGTAATTACAATGTAAAAATGAATAATATTCACAGCTAATGGATATTAATATAATTATAGTAATAAGACGAAAAGGCAGAAAATTTTAAAAAATGCAACAAGTGGAAAACCATCTATTTATAATTAATTGTAAGATGAAAAGTCATTTCATTATAGCTTAACAATTTCATTAATGTAAGAGATGAAGTTTGTTTCACACACACACAACACATAGACACTTTGATAAGAATTCTTATTTAATTCAAATATTAAACATGGAAATTATTTAATCACAATGCTTATTATATACAAAACATTATTTGAGATAAACTAATTAAAAATATGAATGACCTTGTAAATATTGAATTTAATAATTATTAAATATATAATGTATTTTTTTTATTTACAACTAATGTACTCACTAATAAAATTACTTTTATTGATAAAGGGAAAGAAGAAAAAAGGGAAGAAAGAAAGAAGGAAGAGGAAGAGAGAAAGAGAGAGCGATCGGTTGAGAGGGAAGGAGGAGGGCCGACTGCGATGGCCACCACGTCGGCCAGCCACAACGGCGCTCATGGTGGCCACGCCACTGTTCACGCAATGTGGAGAGAGAGAGGGACGAACCGAGAGAGAGAGAGAGAGAAGGGAAGAGGTCGCGAGAGAGAGGGAGAGAGAGAGAGAGATAGTTTCAGGGAGAAGGAACTCGAAATGAAGAGGAGATGAAAGAGGAAGAGGAACCATGGAAGGAACAACCAGATTGGAGAAGATTGGTGCTTGGTTCAAGCTTTCATGGAGGTTAGGGTTCTTGGAACTACAAAGAGAAGGAATTTCATGCGAGTTCTGATTGATGGGGAAGATGAATATAAGCTCAGAATGAAGGAAGGAGAACAATGGAGCTTGAATCCCTAATTTGAGATTATTCAGGTAACATAGACTTCCCCTAAAACCTCCCTAAGAGTGTGCTAGGATTTGTTATTTAGATTATTTAGTGCAATAATTAGTCTATTAATTATTCTGAAATGGTCTTGTATGGGGTTTTGACTGAAATAGGGTTAGATTCTGTCCCCAACCCCCCTAAACCAATGTGTGATGTTTGTACCATTGAGAGTTCCATCGAGCTCCAATTAGTGTATATATATGTGTGTTTGGTTTAGTTTGATTGGTCACTTTGATCAATATGCATGAATTAATTTGGAAGGATTGGCATTTGAACTAGCCTAATTTGGAGTGGTTATGAATTCCTGAAATGGGTGAAGGGCTTTATGCCCCTTTTAAATAAGTTGTGGTTATATTGCTAAGTGTTTGACTTCCCAATTAGACATGTAAATTATTTAGAATGGTTATTTGATTGGGATTGTGATAATTGTAATGAATTATTATTTGATGTGTTATTGAATCCTAATAATGCATGTGAAACCTTGTTTTGACTCTTGTTTTGATTGAAACTTGGTTGTTTATGTGTCTGGATGTTTGCGTTTGAAATGCAAACTCGTCATATGTGTACTTCGGTCACTTTCGTTGACGGGGACCCTTTGGTAGGACCACACATAGGTCCTTGCTCATTTTGATCCTTGGGCTTTGCCAAGTGGGTACATTCACTAGTGTTTATTACATGTAATTGCATCGAGCTTGTTGTTTCTCATTGATTGAAACTTATATATGTTCGAAATGTTTGCACTTGAACTGCAAACATTATCGAATTATGCTAGTGTTGTGTGTTGCTTTATTAATTAATGATCTTGATTGAATTGCTTGTGTGAAGTCCTGTGAGTGGCATACCCTTTCGTAAGGCCTTGTGGCTCCAATGTGAGTATGGCTTGGGATGTCACAATAACAGGCATTGTTTGTGTGTGGAATATTTGCAATTCGCTCTGCAACCCCATCGTAAGTGATTAGCTACCACCTGTGTCGTTGGGGGCCCCCTTGGTTTTATCCTTTTTAATAGGATTTTACTCATTTTGTACTTGAGCTGGATCAAGCGGGGAACATTCATTGTGATTGTTGTGGCATATGTTTGACTCTGTAATTGATGTTTGAAATATCATGTCTTGAGGATTTGTTAAGGTAGTGTAAATATTTATACCTATGCTTATGGGGTGGATTTTCCATACGTCGCACACCACGTATGGCTGAAAACAACGATAAAAGTATTTTTATTCTAAGTCTGTGTTATTGAGTTTTATAAACTCACCTTTGGGGCGTTGTTTTCAGGTACAGCTGTTTGAAGAGGTTCAGAGCATTGGAATGTGCTCGGTCTTGCTTTTCTGTGAGACCTGAGTCACCGGATCACAAGTCATGTCCTAAGCCCTAGGTTGTGTCCTAGTATTATGTGTGAATAAGATGTAATTGTAATTGTTTTACTTTATTATTCTTTTGAAACAGAAGTTGTAATAATTAAAGTTAATCCTGCTTTAGAAACTCTGAATTATGTTTACTATTTTAGTAACCTATTTTTTGTACGACGCGTATGTACCCAGGAGTTTTACTAACTAAAGTATAGTGTAGTATTTGAAAAACAAGAATCAATCTTTAGTATTCGTTTGTATTCGAAAAATTTCCAGTGTATGTATGCTAACTCAAGTTAAATTGGTAAGTAATCCCCTAATTAGAGTTAGGGTGTTACAAATATTACATACTATCGATATAAATGATTATTTTTTTGGTCTAGACCGAGAAACATAAAATGTTATCGGTATAATTTTATCGTCATTTAGAATATATTAAATTTTATAAATATCTTTATTATATATTATTTACAGATGATTATTTTACTTTTGACTCTTAATGGGGGAAACATTACATACTAATTTTAGACCTCTAATTCTAATGACACATTGTATGTTTTCAGTATAATTACTTTTTATATTTTGTTTTTATGAATGCTATTATTTTTTATAAATAATTATTTTATTTTTCAGTCCTGACGTGAGAAAGTAACATGTTGTCGCTACAATTTTGTTATCTTTGAGCACATATCAATTTTGATAAATGTTTTTATTATTTAAAAATTATTATTTTACTTTTAAATCTCGACGGGAGAAACATTTCATGTTGTCGGTATAATTTTATCGTCTTTGACATAGATCAATTTTATAAATGTTTAAGTTATTTATAAATAATTATTTTGCTTTTGAGTCGTAACGGGAGACATTACATGTCGGTATAATTACTTTTTATATTTTTTTATAAATGTATTTAATTTTTATAAGCAAACTACTAGCACAAATACAATTTTAGACCTCTTATTCTAATGGCATCTGTACTTTTAAGGGGTAAATATATCAATCTAAATCAAAATAAAACAAAACAAAAACTAAATTCAAATTAAAAATATATTTTTCTTCCTACTTTTAACTTTCTCTCTCTCACCTTTCACTTTTTTTTTCTCTCTCTCTCTCTCTCTTCTCTTTCTTCTCTCACATCCTCTGTCCCTCTCTCTTTCTGTCTTTCTCTCTTTCTTCTTTACATTTATTTATATTTTTATATTTTATCATTATAATTTTTATTTATCAATAATTATTTTCGTTTAAGGTCTTAAATATAATTTTATCGTCTTTGATCACGTATCAAAATTTATAATTATCTTTATTATATATTATTTATAGATGATTATTTTACTTTTAATTCTTAACAGGGAAAACATTACATGTTGTTAGTATAATTTTATCGTCTTTGACACAGATCAATTTAAAATTTTTAAGTCATTTAAAAATGACTATTTTTCTTTTGAGTCGTAATGGGAGACATTACATGTCGGTATAATTATTTTTATTTTTTATAAATATATTTAATTTTTATAAATGATTATTTTATCTTTGATTTCTGACGGGAAAACACCACTTAAGTACATATCAATTTTGATAAATATTTTTATTATTTATAACTATTATCTTACTTTCAAGAATCGGTAGGAAAACATTACATGTTGTCGGTGTAATTTCATCGTCGAGGATAAATCAATTTTATAAATATCTTAATTATTTATAAATAATTATTTTGTTGCTGATTCGTGACAAAAAAACATTACATATTGTCGGTAAAATTTATTTGTCTTTGAGCATATATCAATTTTATGCATGTATCTTTATTATCTATATATTTTATCTATCTATCTAATCAAATCATGTTTATTTCATCTTAACCATATATGGTACACAAGTCACACAATTACATAAATAATAATATTTGATACACATTTAATGTTTCTTTCACATTCACAACAAAATTAGTTAATTTTAATATATTGAATCAAAAATATCATTTACTATAAATAATCGCCGTGTTAAAATTTTAAGCGTAACAAACAATGTCCGCCCTGTGCGAATGCACGGGTATCGTATATTGTAAATTATCAAATATTATCAAAGACATACATATATATATATATATATAAAGCAAGCTTGGGAAACTTAAGTTTTACTTGAATGACAAGTGTACTAAGCTTTAATGAACTGACTTTTCATATTATATACAAGTATAAATGGATAGTTTTCGTTACAAGTATAAATGCATAGTTTTCTATTACTTATATTCTTTTAAATTTCCTGGTCTTTTATCTTATCACTATAATTATATTAATATTCATTATTGTAAATATTAAAGGGATGATACTTATTAAATACACAAATTTATATAAATTAATTATAATAATATATTAACTAATTTAACATATTTAACAACAACATTTAGATATAGTTCTTTTTTTAGGTAATATTTTCGTAATATATAATGACATCATCTTTTACTCAATTTTATTGAAATCAAAAGACATATATAAGACTAATAACATAATTTTTTAAGTAATAATTTAAAAATTTACTCATATTTTATATGAAATATTTTATAACAATATCTTAAATATTTTTGTTATAATCTAAATTATCATATTCTTATTATAATATTTAAAAATTATTTTACAAAAACATATATGTACTTCTTTCCCTTTCTTCTGCAGAGGGGTCACGATGGGAGGGTGAGAAAAAGAGAATGAGTGGGTGTTAGGGTGGTTGAGAGGTAAGTATGGTGTATGGTGGAGCTTATGTCTAAAATTAATTAAAATCTTGCAAACAAGCCTTATTAAATCTCCTTAATCTAACCTTGGTTTCTAATAACATCTTGAGTAATTTTAATCAATTAAAACTACTCCTAATTAATTAGTCCCACATTTCCTAATTTATTGGGTAAAATTACTATTTTACCCTTTAGTTCCAAATTAGTTTTAAATTACTAAATTAAGGTTGTGAACTATATTTAATCCTTAGGGATTAAATCTCGTTTTCACGTAGGATTTCCTAATAATTAGGCTTAGGGAATTTGAGATGTTACAGTACTCCCCACCTTTTAGGAATTTTGTCCCCAAAATTCGCCTTACCTTCTAACCTTATCCTTACACAGGTTCTACTCTCTGAGCTTCCGCTGCGAACTCTAATCCTACTCTTCTTCGAATGAGTAAGTTCCTTTCTAGCTCGTCCTAAATTATCGGAATTTCGAAAAGAATTAATAGCTACCCTATGTGAACTATCCGGAGGATTGGTGATTTAGCTAACCAGTTACAAACTAAGTCTTATCTCCAATAAGATGCTTATTAAGTCAAGACAAAGTTTGTAATTGGTCAAACAACATCACTTCATACCTCGGCTATTGAATCTAGCGTAGACATTAATTTCTCTGAATTCCCGCTGATTTAGCTATACTAAGACCCTTGTAGTCCCAAGACTATGGTCTAACACTCTTCCTCAGGCTAGTTATTCCACCAAAGTAACTACGCCTAGAAAGCTTAGGGCTTGAATACCATTCCAGGTTCCCTAATTACAACTTAGGTATTAGGAAGTCTAGCTCATCACTACCCTTTTTTGATTGTAGAAAACACTAAGGTATTTCTAATCAAGGTCCAATAGGTGCTTTAGAGGGCTTCGTGGTTATCAATCAACTTGGGATCCATTCACAATGGTTAGATCAAACAAGCTTGACTAGTTAACAAGTGTTGAGAGCCTAATCGATTATGAATGTCCATCCTAAATTGACAAGGCCGTACCGCTAGAAACCCTTATTTACCAATTCTAATTGTCGTAGAATCAAGTGGTCACGACAAAAGGATTAACACAGTGTTAAACCACTCTAGGTACAATATATCCAAAGTGACCTTCTTAAAATTAATAATTGAAAATTGGTCATGTTTACTAACACTGTTAACAGTAAAGTCTCCAGTAGGAACACTTACCTATTGAGGAACAACTATGGAATCAAATGATGGAAAATACTAACTTAAGTTTCATAACATAGGTGAAACCAACATTGGTAGAATTTATCTTATCAGATCCATTGTAGCTCAGTAGTTCTAATATTACTTCTCTGAGCCTTTCAAACAGACTAGCATCTCTAAGGGAATTCTAAGATATTCCTAAGTGATTCTCTAGGATTTAGGACCCTAAAAACATGTACTTATGATCCTAAAAGTCCTAAAAATGTGAAAATCCACGTTTCTGCTCAAACTTGCGCGTCGCGTGCACCCTAGCGCGCGTCACGCGCATCTTGCCCTGTTGTTGCGCACACCGCGCGCGCCTCAACGCGCGTCACACGCATTTCGCTCAATTGGCTCTGTTTTTCTGCGCGTCGCGCGCACCTGTGAAGCGTGTCATGTGCAGACCTGTAGAATTATGCAGAATTTTGAGTTTGACCCAATTCCAAATTCAAACTCAATTTCCACCCAATCCAAACCAATCATAATCAAGGTAGAGACTCCAAATCAAGCATTCAATACATATACATGATCAAGGGCAACCTACGGCATATTCGAATCACCACTAAACATGATTGCACATATCATAGCATACGTCAAAGTGTTCATTTATTCATGGCTCCCAAATCCCTACTCATGCATTTACCTAACCCATATCTTGAATCAAGCAAACACAAAACAACACAAGGAAATGAAAACCCTAAACCCAATCCAATCCAAGACAAATTCATAACAATTAAGGACTCAAGAACAAGGATTCAAACATGATGAATTACAAGGAGTATTTATCCAATATCACATCATGGCAATATCATGCTTTAGGCATTTCAACTATTTCATAAATTCGTCAAATAGGTCATGCTCTTAAAGAATTCAGACAAGGATCTAGCATACACATAATGGTAGCATCAAAACATATTTCTCATGTTAACATTGCAATCAAAATATGAACATAACAATTATACTCATAAGGCAGTCAAGGAACATGTAATCTGTTTATAGTTCCTAACCAGAATTTATACAAGTTCACAACATCACAATTAAGGGTCATTCATGCAATAGCCACTCAGGATTCCAAATTTATGCACATATAATGTCACGAGACTTGCAAAGACTTAGGATTGAGATGTTGAAAGTAAATGCGTTCTCCATATTGGAGGCAAGCCAATCTAAAATTAGCATACACAATTAGGCTATTGCATTACTTTACAAGCAACCAAATTTCCCTCATGCAATAAGAAGATTGAAACATCAAGGAAAGTCAAATTCCCACATACGATTATAAAGCCAACACATCCAAGCATAACTATCCAATTTGAACATAAAGGAAATGCAAATCTTAACTCAAATCATCAATGCCTCAAGTTTAGACACAATCAATATTCAGCCAAGGAATTGAAAACAACCAAATGGAAAAATCAAAGCGAGAGAAATTCGTTCATGTTACTAAATTGTAACTTTTTAATTTCCAAACTTTGTGTTTTCAAAATTTAACTTTCACATTATGTAAGAAGATTTTTTTTTCCAAAACTTGAACCATGAGTATTCATCAAATATCAAAACATTTTATGTTTCACAAAGGTCGCGGTTTCTCCAAGAGTATCCCATAATACTGTCGTTGTCCCGCAACTACTTTGATCATCAACCTCGTCATACCAAAACTTTTGTAATGATCTTCCAGTGGTAGCAGAGTTTAACGTGGCCACTAAGCTCAACTGCTGCTAGGTATGCATTCCGTGGACTTAGGCAGGCCAGAGTGGTGAAATCGCCGGGACTGAACTACTACTAGGCGATCATTCACGGAATCAAAGCTGTATTTAGGAGTAATTACATATATAAGAATGTCTCATGAAAGAGTACATGCCTCTAGTATTCCCTGCAAATCTTCATCCTCCTCATTCCTTTAATGAATCCTTGAGGTGGCCTACCTCAATAATTCACCAAAAGAACTCGAAAACTTCGGACTTACAGAGACCGACTCTTTTCCTAAACCGGATCACTTCTAGACACACTTGACTCACGGTCAGAGGGTCGAATTCGCTCTGATACCATAATGTAACACCCTAACTCTAATTAGGGATTACTTACCAATTTAACTTGAGTTAGCATACATACACTTTGGAAATTTTGAATACAAACAAATACTAAAGAATGATTCTGTTTTCAAATACTATACTATACTTTAGTTAGTAAAACTCCTGGATACATACAGCGTCGTACAAAAATACGTTACTAAAATAGTAAACATAATTACGAGTTTCTAAAGCGGGATTAACTTTAATTATTACAACCACATTTCAAAAGAATAATAAAGTAAAACAATTACAATTACATCTTATTCACACATAATACTAGGACACAACCTAGGACTTAGGACATGACTTGTGATCCGGTGACTCAGGTCTCACAGAAAAGCAAGACCGAGCACATTCCAATGCTCTGAACCTCTTCAAACAGCTGTACCTGAAAACAACGCCCCAAAGGTGAGTTTATAAAACTCAATAACACAGACTTAGAATAAAAATACTTTTGTCGTTGTTTTCAGCCATACGTGGTGTGCGACGTTTGGAAAATCCACCCCATAAGCATAGGTATAAATATTTATACTACCTTAACAAATCCTCAAGACATGATATTTCAAACATCAATTACAGAATCAAACATATGCCACAACAATCACAATGAATGTTCCCCACTTGATCCAGCTCAAGTACAAAATGAGTAAAATCCTATTAAAAAGGATAAAACCAAGGGGGCCCCCAACGGCACAGGTGGTAGCTAATCACTTACGATGGGGTTGCAGAGCGAATTGCAAACATTCCACACACAAACAATGCCTATTATTGTGACATCCCAAGCCATACTCACATTGGAGCCACAAGGCCTTACGAAAGGGTATGCCACTCACAGGACTTTACACAAGCAATTCAATCAAGATCATTAATTAATAAAGCAATACACAGCACTAGCATAATTCGATAATGTTTGCAGTTCAAGCGCAAACATTTCGAACATATATAAGTTTCAATCAATGAGAAACAACAAGCTCGATGCAATTACATGTAATAAACACTAGTGAATGTACCCACTTGGCAAAGCCCAAGGATCAAAATGAGCAAGGACCTATGTGTGGTCCTACCAAAGGGTCCCCGTCAACGAAAGTGACCGAAGTACACATATGACGAGTTTGCATTTCAAACGCAAACATCCAGACACATAAACAACCAAGTTTCAATCAAAACAAGAGTCAAAACAAGGTTTCACATGCATTATTAGGATTCAATAACACATCAAATAATAATTCATTACAATTATCACAATCCCAATTAAATAACAATTCTAAATAATTTACATGTCTAATTGGGGAGTCAAACACTTAGCAATATAACCACAACTTATTTAAAAGGGGCATAAAGCCCTTCACCCATTTCAGGAATTCATAACCACTCCAAATTAGGCTAGTTTAAACGCCAATCCTTCTAAATTAATTCATGCATATTGATCAAAGTGACCAATCAAACCAAACCAAACACATATATATATACACCAATTGGAGCTCGATGGAACTCTCAACGGTACAAACATCACACATTGGTTTAAGGGGGTTGGGGACAGAATCTAACCCTATTTCAGTCAAAACCCCATACAAGACCATTTCAGAATAATTAATAGACTAATTATTGCACTAAATAATCTAAATAACAAATCCTTGCACACTCTAAGGGAGGTTTTAGGGGAAGTCTATGTTACCTGAATAATTCCAAATTTGGGATTCAAGCTCCATTGTTCTCCTTCCTTCATTCTGAGCTTAGATTCATCTTCCTCATCAATCAGAACTCACATGAAATTCCTTCTCTTTGTAGTTCCAAGAACCCTAACCTCCATGAAAGCTTGAATCAAGCTCCAATCTTCTCCAATCTGGTTGTTCCTTCCATAGTTCATTTTCCTCTTTCATCTCCTTTTCATTTCGAGTTCCTTCTCCCTGAAACTCTCTCTCTCTCTATCGCGACCTCTTCCCTTATCTCTTTCTCTCTCTCGGTTCGTCCCTCTCTCTCCACACTGCGTGAACAGTGGCGTGGCCACCATGAGCACCATCGTGGCTGGCCGGCGTGGTGGCCATCGCGGTCGGCCCTCCTCCTTCCCTCTCAACCGATCGCTCTCTCTTTCTCTCTTCCTCTTCCTTCTTTCTTTCTTCCCTTTTCTTTTCTTCTTTCCCTTTCTTCTACAGAGGGGTCACGATGGGAGGGACAGAAAAAGAGAATGAGTGGGTGTTAGGGTGGTTGAGAGGTAAGTATGGTGTATGGTGGAGCTTATGTCTAAAATTAATTAAAATCTTGCAAGCAAGCTTTCTTAAACCTCCTTAATCTAACCTTGGTTTCTAATAACATCTTGAGTAATTTTAATCAATTAAAACTACTCCTAATTAATTAGTCCCACATTTCCTAATTTATTGGGTAAAATTACTATTTTACCATTTAGTTCCAAATTGGTTTTAAATTACTAAATTAAGGCTGTGAACTATATTTAATCCTTAGGGATTAGATCTCGTTTTCACTTAGGATTTCCTAATAAATAGGCTTAGGGAATTTGGGATGTTACAACATTTCCCCCCGTTAAGAATCACAAGTAAAATAATCATCTATAAATAATATATAATAAAGATATTTATAAATTTTGATACGTGATCAAAGACGATAAAATTATATTGATAATATGTAAAGTTTTCTTATTTATAAATTATTTTTATAAATTAATAATTATTTATAAATAAAAAAATTATGATGATAAAATATAAAAATATAAAAAATTAAAATTAAAGATTGTTAATAAAAAAGAAAGAGAGAAAGAAAGAAAGAAAAAGAAAGAGAGAAAGAGAATGCAATGAAAAAAAAGAAAGAGAAAGTCAGAGAAGAAAGGTGAGAGAAGAAAGAGAATAGAGAAGAGAGTGACGTGAGAGAAGAGAGCGACGTGTGAGAGAGAGAAGAAAGGGAAGAGAGAGAAAAAAAGTAAAAGGTGTGAGATAAAAAAATAAAAATAGGAAAAAAATAATTTTTATGTAAATTTAACTTTTATTTTGTTTTATTTTTATTTGGATTGACATATTTGTCCGGTATCATTAGTATAAGATTTAAATTCATTACCATTGGGTTGGTGTACTCTTTTTCCTCCTTTGGTCTTTTTCCCATTGGGTTTTGCCCTTGGGAGGTTTTAATGAGGCACCCTATGTTGTTTCGGGTTGTAGTACCCCTTATACTCCTTTAATAAAACTTCTTTGCTTATCAAAAAAAAAAATTCAATACCATCCGATTGTTATGAGTAACGAAGGGAATAGTTAAAAGAACCAACAAAAAATTGTTCCTAAAATTAAATTTATAACTCCAACGAAGTTTTTTTATTACTCTAAAAATTCAAGCTTTAACATCACTATGAAAACAAAAGTACCAAAAACATAAACATCGCAAAATATGCTATTATCAACAAAGTTATCCTTGAGTCAAAAAAAAAAAAAGTTATCCTCTAACTATTTGCACCTTCAAATCAAAAGGACCATGGTGTGCTCAGTTGATAAGACGCTTCACCTACACTCAAAAGAACGTGGGTTCGAGTCATATAGGGGGAAGTGGGGAACTCCTATTGATACCCTTTAAAATTTGAATACCATAATGAGGATCTAAAATATTTAAGATGTTGTTATAAAATAGTTCATATAAAATTGTGTGAAGCATGCGTCATTATATATTACTATATATTAGCTACAAAAAATCAGACAATATAACAATATTGTGATTAAATACAACAATATATAATGTGAGTATTTTAAAAAGTGTAACAAAGTAAAGAACAAAAAAAAAGACTGTAGCTGCTCTTTGTTATTGGAAAAAAAATGTAATTACAATGTAAAAATGAATAATATTCACAGCCGATGGATATTAATATAATTATAGTAAAAAGACGAAAAGACAGAAAATTTTAAAAAATGCAACAAGTGGAAAACCATCTATTTATAATTAATTGTAAGATGAAAAGTCATTTCATTATAGCTTAACAATTTCATTAATGTAAGAGATGAAGTTTGTTTCACACACACACACAACACATAGACACTTTGATAAGAATTCTTATTTAATTCAAATATTAAACATGGAAATTATTTAATCACAATGCTTATTATATACAAAACATTATTTGAGATAAACTAATTTAAAATATGAATGACCTTGTAAATATTGAATTTAATAATTATTAAATATATAATGTATTTTTATTTTATTTACAACTAATGTACTCACCAATAAAATTACTTTTATTGATAATATTTTTTCGAGAAAAAATATGTAATTAATTTTGACACTTCAAAATAATTTTGATAATACTATTATATATTGTTAAATATCAAAAATTAGATAATTTAGATTATAACAAAAATATTTAAGATATTGTTATAAAATATTTCATATAAAATATGAGTAAATTTTTAAATTATTACTTAAAAAATTATGTTATTAGTCTTATATATGTCTTTTGATTTCAATAAAATTGAGTAAAAGATGACGTCATTATATATGACGAAAATATTACCTAAAAAAAAAGAACTATATCTAAATGTTGTTGTTAAATATATTAAGTTAGTTAATATATTATTATAATTAATTTATATAAATTTGTGTATTTAATAAGTATCATCCCTTTAATATTTACAATAATGAATATTAATATAATTATAGTGATAAAATAAAAGACCAGGAAATTTAAAAGAATATAAGTAATAGAAAACTATGCATTTATACTTGTAACGAAAACTATCCATTTATACTTGTATATAATATGAAAAGTCAGTTCATTAAAGCTTAGTACACTTGTCATTCAAGTAAAACTTAAGTTTCCCAAGCTTGCTTTACATATATATATATATATATATATATGTATGTATATCTTTGATAATATTTGATAATTTACAATATACGATACCCGTGCATTCGCACAGGGCGAGCATTGTTTGTTACGCTTAATGTTTTAAGACGGCAATTATTTATAGTAAATGATATTTTTGATTCAATATATTAAAATTAACTAATTTTGTTGTGAATGTGAAAGAAACATTAAATGTGTATCAAATATTATTATTTATGTAATTGTGTGACTTGTGTACCATATATGGTTAAGATGAAACAAACATGATTAGGGTTTTCTTGATTAGATAGATAGATAAAATATATAGATAATAAAGATTCATGCATAAAATTGATATATGCTCAAAGACAAAGAAATTTTACCGACAATATGTAATGTTTTTTGGTCATGAATCAACAACAAAATAATTATTTATAAATAATTAAGATATTTATAAAATTGATTTATCCTCGACGATGAAATTACACCGACAACATGTAATGTTTTCCTACCCATTCTTGAAAGTAAGATAATATTTATAAATAATAAAAATATTTATCAAAATTGATATGTACTTAAGTGGTGTTTTCCCGTCAAAAATCAAAGATAAAATAATCATTTATAAAAATTAAATATATTTATAAAAAATAAAAATAATTATACTGACATGTAATGCCTCCCATTACGACTCAAAAGAAAAATAATCATTTTTAAATAACTTAAACATTTTAAATTGGTCTGTGTCACAGACGATAAAATTATACTGACAACATGTAATGTTTTTCCTGTTAAGAATTAAAAGTAAAATAATCATCTATAAATAATATATAATAAAGATATTTATAAATTTTGATACGTGATCAAAGATGATAAAATTATATTTAAGACGTTAAACGAAAATAATTATTGATAAATAAAAAATATAATGATAAAATATAAAAATATAAATAAACAGAAAGAAGAAAGAGAGAAAGACAGAAAGAGAGAGTGACAGAGGGTGTGAGAGAAGAAAGAGAAGAGAGAGAGAGAGAGAAAAAGTGAAAGGTGAGAGAGAAAAAGTTAAAAGTAGGAAGAAAAATATATTTTTAATTTGAATTTAGTTTTTATTTTGTTTTATTTTGATTTAGATTGATATATTTACCCCTTAAAAGTATAGATGTCATTAGAATAAGAGGTCTAAAATTGTACTTGTGCTAGTAGTTTGCTTATAAAAATTAAATACATTTATAAAAAAATATAAAAAGTAATTATACCGACATGTAATGTCTCCCGTTACGACTCAAAAGCAAAATAATTATTTATAAATAACTTAAACATTTATAAAATTGATCTGTGTCAAAGACGATAAAATTATACCGACAACATGAAATGTTTCTCCCGTCGAGATTTAAAAGTAAAATAGTAATTTATAAATAATAAAAACATTTATCAAAATTGATATGTGCTCAAAGATAACCAAATTGTAGCGACAACATGTTACTTTCTCCCGTCAGGACCGAAAAACAAAATAATCATTTATAAAAAATAATAGCATTCATAAAAACAAAATATAAAAAGTAATTATACTGAAAAGATACAATGTGTCATTAGAATTAGATGTCTAAAATTAGTATGTAATGTTTCCCCCATTAAGAGTCAAAAGTAAAATAATCATCTGTAAATAATATATAATAAAGATATTTATAAAATTTAATATATTCTAAATGACGATAAAATTATACCGATAACATTTTATGTTTCTCCGTCTAGACCAAAAAAATAATCATTTATATCGATAGTATGTAATATTTCCCCCCGTTAAGAATCACAAGTAAAATAATCATCTATAAATAATATAAAATAAAGATATTTATAAATTTTGATACGTGATCAAAGACGATAAAATTATATTAACAATATGTAAAGTTTTCTTATTTATAAATTATTTTTATAAATTAATAGTTATTTATAAATAAAAAAATTATGATGATAAAATAAAAAAATATAAAAAATTAAAATTAAAAAATGTTAATAAAAAAGAAAGAGAGAAAGAAAGAAAGAAAGAGAAAGAGAGAAAGAGAATGCAATGAAAAAAAATAAAGAGAAATTCAGAGAAGAAAGGTGAGAAAAGAAAGAGAATAGAGAAGAGAGTGACGTGAGAGAAGAGAGCGACGTGTGAGAGAGAGAAGAAAGGGAAGAGAGAGAAAAAAAGTAAAAAGTGTGAGATAAAAAGTTAAAAATAGGAAAAAAATAATTTTTATGTAAATTTAATTTTAATTTTTATTTGGATTGACATATTTGTCCGGTGTCGTTAATATAAGATGTCTAAAATTGTATTTGTGCTACTAGTTTCGATTTATATATAGATAGTAGATAGATTTGTTGTTTCTAGCAATAAATTGTAAATAAAAAATTTAAATTCATTACCATTGGGTTGGTCTACTCTTTTTCCTCCCTTGGTCTTTTTCCCATTGGGTTTTGGCCTCGGGAGGTTTTAATGAGGCACCCCATGTTGTTTCGGGTTGGAGTACCCCTTATACTCCTTTAATAAAACTTATTTGCTTATTAAAAAAAAATTTCAATACCATCCGATTGTTATGAGAAACGAAGGGAATAGTTAAGAGAACCAAAAAAAATTGTTCTTAAAATTAAATTTATAACTGCAATGAAGTTTTTTTATTACCCTAAAAATTCAAGCTTTAACATCACTATGAAAACAAAAGTACCAAAAACATAAACACCGCAAAATATGCTATTATCAACAAAGTTATCCTTGAGTCAAAAAAAAAAAGGTTATCCTCTAACTATTTGCACCTTAAAATCAAAAGGACCATGGTGTGCTCAGTTAGTAAGACGCTTCACCTACACTCAAAAGAACGTGGGTTCGAGTCATATAGGGGAAAGTGGGGAACCACTATTGATCCCCTTTAAAAAAAAGAGAAAAAAAGGTAAATTTTAACATGTTCTCCATTGACAAACTCTTTACAAAAAATTGTGCCAATCATAACCAACATACCACTTTGTCATTATTTGGTAATTCCTTCGTAGCTTGCACTCGTAAAAATGACTATCTCCATCACTCAGACACGTTCTTTGTTCAAGGACTAAAACCTAACGAATTAAATTTGCAACATTATGTAATTAGGTTATTTAAAAATCATTATTAAAGGAAAATGGTAAATCTAACAATTGAAACACCAAAAGAATAAACTGGCCGATAGATTGGCGCATGAATCACCAGCTTTGGTCAACATGAATATTGTCCAGCCCCTTGAACTTGAATTTTCAAAACAGTCTGCATTATTTGTGAAAAATAAATTTAGTTTTAAAATATGTTGCTGAACAAAATAATGTAAACACATCAAAAAATAAATAAAAATAAACTAACCAACTGATTTTATATTGAGAAAGCATGTTCGAATCGCTTAGACATCCAACAATCTCCACCTAAATTTGAATGTTCACGCCATCATTTGGGGTTGACATTTTTGTTTGACTAAACCATTTCCTACAGCCAAGAACACACTCAAACCTATGAGAGATTGATTTTGCCGCAAAAAAATGGGAGTGAAGTCTAAACTTATGAATATGTATAACATGTTTGTTTCAGCGATGAGCTCCCTCATTCTAGCGTCCGAAGACATTCTCACCGCAGAAGCTCCCTCATTCTAGCGTTCGAAGACATTAAAATCTATATACCGCAGAAGCTGTATATAGATTTTAATGCTGTCATTTTTTAAAAGGAATTTGAAGGTGGAAGGTCATTATTGATTAGGATGTAATGGAAAGGTATGCAACGTACAGATTTACAATACAAAATGTTTCAAAATTTCTTTTAATTTTTGTTTACTTTAAATTGCAAATCCAAATTGTATAATTGATTGTGAAGGATTGATTGTGTGCAAAGTGTAACATTCCAATAGCATTAACCTAATTGGCTAAGTACATAAATGATTTTATATTTCTATCGGTGTCCAATAAAACTGATTTGCTATCATATTTGGACAATGGAAAGGTATTGTGAAAAAAAAAGACAATGGAAAGGCCAAAAGAGTGTATAAACTATAAAGTGTCATGCTGAAAGCATTAAAAAAATTAAATCTACTATTGGCATATTATTTTGTTAAAAATGTAATTTGTAAAACAATTTTTTTTATAAATGTAAAACATTCTATACTAATTATCCCCCCATAATAATAATAATAATAATAATAATAATAATAATAATCTTCTTTGAATAAATTCCATGCAAATAACATACTCTATATCATTCATAGCTTAGGACAAGCAGCTTAAATCATAAACACTACTATACTCTTAATAAAATGCTCAAACCTATGAGGGATTGATTTTGACACACAAAAATAGTAGGAGTGGTCTAAACTTATGAATATGTATAACTTGTTTGTCTCAATGGTGAGCTCCCTCATTCTCGCGTTCGAAGACATTCTCACCATATAATCTCTCTCTGGTGGCTTAGACTTGAACATCTTTTCCACGACAATGAAATTAGAGGGCTTGGCGTAGAGGTCGGCATAGACAACTCCGCTTTCCATTGTCACGTCAATGAATTAAGCAAATTTAAGTTATTTCTTTACCTTAAATGTCGTTTTGCTCAGCTCCTTGAATTATGCTCGTTCACGGTATTTGTTTATAAAACCATCTTGTCACACTTTCACAAAACCACATCTTATCACAACTTTCACGGCGTTATTTGATTTTACCTTATAATTCTTCCTCTTGTCCCACTATTATCAAATGGCTAACACAAGTACATCACAATCTTCAACTAACAACGAAGTTGCTGCACCCACAATAAAAGAAGTTTTTTTAATATATTTGCAACGTACAGCACATTGGATGTCATTCAAGGAGGATAGGGTTGAATGGTTATCAGACATGAGAGGGAGCATCAGTATGGCGGCTATCTTCATTGCAAGCTTGACATTTTTAACGGTTTTTAATCCACCCAGCGGAGTTAGGCTGGTAAAAGATACAGGGACGAATATTTTTTTAGGACTTATATACAAGGATGAATATTCTTTTATCCTTTTAGAGAAAACTATATGCTTCCTTATATCGGCTACTATTTTTCTCTTGCTCCTGGTGGTTGGAATCTCTCTTAACCATAGGTTACCAGTATGGCTTTTATCCATGGCAATGTGTGGCAATCTCACATGCCTTGCCCATACATACTTATGGACCATGTCAATGACAACCCCAAAACCTGTTTGGAATCAAGCTGTCGTATTTCAAGAAATACTGATTTATTCTTGGATGGGATTGGTATTACTCCTAGCTGTGTACCAGTCGCTACGCTTCTTTTCGTGGGTATATGTCAAAAAGTCAACCAATTCACAAACAGAGACTGGAACCACTCCATAAACGGAGACTCTAGTGGCTTGATCATAGAACGTGTTCAATTCCCATTTCTTAAATTTAGGATTTTCCATTTGTTTTTTTGTTGATTAAGTCCTAGCTTTTAGATGTTCATCAATTTATTTTAAATTATTCATCGTTGTTCAGTAATTATGTCATATTTGTAATATATATATATATATATATGTATAATTCCTTTTGCCTCTACTGTGTACACGGCTGGATCTTTTGGTTCAACACTCATTAGATGTCTGGTGAAAGATATTTCTGAAAAGAATGAATTTTTATTCTTTAATATAGATGGTTCTTAAAACTATCTCAGCTTAAGAAAATTAATGCTATGTATTTTTCTGGTTTTATGGATTACTGACCACTGTTGCTATTAGTGTACATGCAATTGCCATTGCTAGACAGTTCGTATTGTGGGAAGGGCTTCTGGTAATTTTCATATCACAATTCTAATGTGTCTGAGAAACAAGATTGTAAAAATGTTTCAGGCTGAATTAATTTTTTTCTTTGACTTTTTATCTGTTGTTATTTTATTTACCTTTGCTTCTTATTCATTTAGAATTTTTAATATCACGTGCTTGCAATGTTCTTTGGGTTGATAATGGATTGTTTTTGTGTGAAGTGAAGTAATGGTGCAGCGTAGGGACTTCAGATTCATCTTTAATGTTTTTTAATGACGTAGTTGCTTGCAGTCTTGATATCCAGATTTTTTTTATAGCATTTATTGGTTTCTTTTTTTTTTCACAATAACTTTTGTTTTGACACTGCCATAGGAGACTAATCCTTGCTTAGAAATATATGCTACCTCTACTCACAGGTGCCTTCCAGCGAAGCCAAATACTTGGTGAGAGATTGATTACATGCAGGCTTGGATAAAGAAGGCTTTCTTGTGCTTAGAAATTTTTTGAGTCTCCTAAAAAGGCTAAAGATGCAAAAGATTATGGGATGTTTCTACGTGCAAGCTCCTTGAATGATGTTTAAAGGTTCTATAGTAATCCAAACAAAGAGAAGGAAAAAGTTGCTAATTCTGCACAATCTTTATGTTAATTTGTTGGGTTTATATTCTGCATTTGAATAATGTCATCTCAATATTAAGCATGCATGGTTCTGCTTCTTGAGCCTTGCATATTTGTAAATTTAGTTCAGTTTATATCCTGCAAAGTAAATTTCTCATTTTTATGATAGCATTGATTCTTACTAATATTTGTACTGGGTACTTTTATAATTTGTGATTATTTTTTCAAACGGAACAAAATTAGACTCTCAACAATTATATGTATGTTATTTTGCTACTTCTAAACTCCAATTAAGTGCGTTTGGTAGGTAATGATGTTCAATTTGTCTTAAACTGAGTCTACTGCAGTCCTACACTCATGGAAGTTTTTGTCATAACCTTCTGGTAATGTTTTCTCAATTTTGAAAATCCAAGTTAGATCTTTATAATATATCATGATTGTATTTGATGTATTGACTTCGTATAATACATATATTTAATACCATTGCTAATCATACCAACCAAATTCTGACTGTTGATTTTGCTCTCCTCCTGCCCCAGTCAATAAAAAGCAATTTTTTGGATCTTTTATTCAGTCCTTCAACTTCTCTAAACAAAAGTAAACCAATGGTTGCTCAATAGGAGATGATAAAAAAGGAGAGCTAAAAGAAGGTCATGTTAATTTTAAATCATGGTGTTTTTCTTTTTCTAATTTTGGATAAGAGGAATTTTAAGAGGCTTGCTATATTTAAATTGTTTGTTTCAGGCGAAAATGCTTCTCTGGCAAAAGACATGTTTACAATATGCTTATACTTGAGATTAGCACTTAGTGACAGAAAAGGAGTTCAAATGACTACTTAGTTTCATAATGGGCTCAGTCCAAAGACTAAATTGTTTAATTTTATTGCATTTGTGCACAGCCATGTTAATTTTAATTTGTCTTGTGAAATTTTAGGTCCTATTTCATACCTATTTGATGTTTAATGTTCTATAAAAAGTTATATTTTCAAATTGTTGTCTCAGTTTTGATTGTACGATGTTTTACTTAGTTCGATAATTTTTGTCTGGATAATCACTTAAAAATCTTAGGGGGAATATCTAGAGATTTTCATGGATCCCACTATTGCTGACATGTACCAGAGCATAAGTAGAGAACCTGACGACTTCAATCTATTGTAGTTTATGCAGATAATTTCATGCCCATATCAGCTTTTCATTGATATTTTAATAATGACAAGTGACAACTAAAACTTAACATTGTTTACTGATGCATACTGAAGTAGCATTGTTTTAGCTCCTATTTTCGTGGTCGAACAACATTGTTTTAATGCTCATTTGTATCTTGTGATCAGGTCCTTAAACCATTAAAGAAATCAGAGATGGCCTCACACCCAGCATTTGTTTCAAGGACTGAGAATGGACTTGGGTGGGATAATTCTAAAATCAGCCCTAAATCCTGCTTACAAGAACAAAATACTAGCAAACTAGGTATAATCCCGTGCGTTGCACAGGTTTGTTTAAAATTGTGTGAAAATTATATAATTTAAATATGTAAAACTACTTTATATAAATCTGTTAACATGTTGTTGTTCAGTTTTTGTTGAAGGACTTGTTATGATTATCCCCGTCTCATGGGGTTGGATTATTGTTTTTTTGGGCCTTAAGCCCTCCATAGTATTAAAAATACGTAAAATAAAATTTTATTAAATATAGAATAATGTGTAATAAATAAATATAATTATATTAAAAATTTAAATAACACATTTATTTAT
This sequence comes from Calophaca sinica, assembly GCA_037113605.1. Classification (NCBI taxonomy): domain Eukaryota; kingdom Viridiplantae; phylum Streptophyta; class Magnoliopsida; order Fabales; family Fabaceae; genus Calophaca; species Calophaca sinica. Next base: position 44,571,259 of record CM073731.1, on the reverse strand, counting down.
AAAATATTTTTCGTATAAAATATTTTCTAAAAAGTTTAACAATTATAATTATCAATTTTGTAGTAAGGTTATCATTGAAACTTTAATATAAGGAAAGAAAACTCTATCAAATAAGTTTATCAAACATGTTATGGTAAAAAAAAAAAAAATTAACATGCATATTTCTTATCTTGTTTATCATCAAATAATTTCAATCCTTATGGTTAGATTGTTATTAACAATGAAATATGTAATTGTCTACGATAAAATATAAGCTTTTTCAAATTTAATCTCACATAATTTAATAATTGTTGTTGGCTTTTAGTTATCACTGCTAAATATGATATATTTATTGAAGATTATGTTTTTTCTCCAAATTAAATGTCATTTGGATTTATTTATCATCAACACAATTTAAGTATTTATAAAATATTTTTTTAACATTGGTGTTACCTTTTGTAATAATCTTTACGTGAAATTATGTGAAATGTTTCATTTCACATAATAAGAAATTTTATCCTATTATATAGTAGAAATGTAATAATACTTAATACTATTGAATATTTCTACAGTTTTCTGTTGAATATTTTATTAAGTATTGCATCAAATGTTATAATTCTCTTAATAGAAATATTATTGTCAAATTGCATCAAATTTTGTAAATATTTTTAAAAAATATGATTTGACATAATTTAATAATTTTTAGTAAATTTTTTCTTGTTACAAAACTCTAGACTTTGTCATAACTAATTAGCCAAATATGGTCATAATTAGCTAAATATGGAAAAATGAGCATGTGTCATAACTAATTAAAGAAAAGAAAAAAGAAGGTAAATGTTAACGTAGAGATAATCATTCTCTGTTAATTTTTTTAGTGTCTTTTATTTATTTGTATTGTATAATTTTGTATCATATTCTTTTTGCAATAAATGCGCATAAAAAAATACATTCATATCATACATAACCATGCTATCCTCATAACATAACTCATGTTTTTTTCCCATATAAAAAAATAATTATAATCAAGGTTTCCCTGCATCTTTACCGGACTCCAGCCCAAACTAGACTTATGGATGTGTTGGAAGAGAATCAGCGAGCAATGAGAGAGGATTTCGATCAAATAAAGGAACAGTTGGGCAAAATGTTTGACCTCTTGCTATGCTTGGATGCAAAATTGACCATTGATAAGAGCCATTCCAGTGGCCCATCAAGGTCACAACCCATTGACACGGATGCCCAAGATGATCCCCTAGTTAAGGAGAGACTCCGAATTATGGAAGCGAGGCTAAAAGCAATTGAAGGGGCAAATCATATTGGGTTCGAAGCTTCAAACGTATGCTTAGTCCCTGATGTCGTGATTCCTCCAAAATTCAAATTCCTTGAGTTTGCCAAGTATGAGGGGTTAACTTGTCCAAAAGGCCACCTCATCATGTACTGTAGGAAGATGGCCTCTGATTCACTTTTTTCAAGAGTGTCTTACCAGGGCATCCCTACGCTAGTATATACAGTTAGAGCGGAGCAAGATCAACTCATGGAAGGACTTGGCTAATGCTTTACTCAAGCAGTATAGCTACAATATGAACATGGCTCCTGACCATTCCCAGTTGCAAACTATGGTGAAAGGGGGCAATGAAAATTTCAAAGAATATGCCTTAAGATGGAGAGGCGTGTAACACCCCAAAATTCTAAGCTAAGTTGAGAATAAGTTATGAGAAGAATTGTGTGATTGTATTCAAGCTTAAATTGATTTTAAAGTGAGTGAATATAATTACACAAAGTTTTGATAAGAAGGCTAATGGGTTTGAGTTGAGGAATAAGTTGGATTTAATCCTAAGATGGTTAAAGGTGTTGATTTGTAGTTATGGAAGTTGATTGAGAAGAAAGTCTCAAGGTTTGGTGCTAGAACTAAGTTTTCTTGGTTTTTCTGCAGTGTGAATCGATTCATATAGCCCAGGAATCGATTCACAGTATTAAAAATCCATATGCATCAAATTTTAGTAGTGGGAATCGATTCACAGAAGTCAGGAATCGATTCACATAAGACAGGCCACTGGGACTCGCATGCAGGAATCGATTCACTCATTAAAGCTGCGATTCAGGCATTCTTGCACTGTGGGAATCGATTCACACTATGCTGTGAATCGATTCACAGCTGCAGAATTGTTTAAAAACGCTGTTTCAACGAGCAGAACGCAGAAAGAAAGAATAAGGAAAAGAAGGGAAAGGGAAAGGAGAAAGAGGAGAGGAGAGCTAGGGTTTCATCCCTTGAGAAGGATTGAAGAGATTCATGTTAGATTTCTTCAATCACTTGCCTAGATGGAGAGTTTGAGAGTTGAGATTTGGGTATTTGGAAGATTTGGGTTTGAACCCTAGAGGGGAGAAGAAGAAGCACGAATTTGGAGAAGAATAAGGGGAGAAGACCAAGCTCCAGCAAGGATGGCTCAAGTTCTTGGATTGAGAAGGAAGATTGAAGGTTGAAGATCAAGATTTGAGAAGTATTTGGAGAAGCCCCAAGTTGAGCAAAGAGGGAAAGCTTGAAGAGGAGCAAAGGGTCCAAGTTCAACCTTCCTAGCTCAATGTTTTGAAGAATAGAGGTGAGTTCTTCAACCTCTAGGTGATGGGCACCCATAAGTCCCACATATAGGAATTTCTCTTCCTTTAGTAACATATGAACCTTAGGTTCAAGTTAGGTTTTAAATACCTATAAGAGATTGAGTTGTTATTGTTATGATTGTTATGATTGTTTTGATTGTTATGATTGTGTTGATTGTGTAGTGGGCTTGATTAAAAGAGGTTGGCGACTGCCCCTAACCCCCCACAGTTGAATGTATGTTTGATGTTTCTCTCTTGAGAACTCCATAGAGTTTCAAGGGAAGAGTCAATGTATGTGTTGTCCATTAATTTGGTGAATTGTGAGGCTTGTCTAAGAGCCATAAGCTCAAGTCATAGAGGTCAAGACAGGACCCTAGGAAAAGGGATACTATTAGTGTAAGCTTGATTCATTGAAATGCTTGTAGTTTCCTTGAATAGTTAAGTAATGAGGATGATTGTATTTCTATGAACATGCATACAAGCATAAGCATACGCATAAGCATAAGCTAAAGTCCATGGCAAGACTCCTCTATTTATAGGAGTAGATCGGTTTGGTTAGCCAAGTGGGACGCCCTTGGAGGGTTATGACGTCTAACCACCATACCGAAAGTGTGTAATTGGGGTCTAGGGACTGAAGCCTACGACACTACCCAATAACACAAAATGCATTACACGCACAACATCATATTATATATCTCCTTATGAATGGTATAATATGTGAAGTGAAGTGAAGTTTATGATTGTTAATGAATTCCTTGTATATATATATGTATTCGGAATTAGCTTAGTTAGTTGTATGGAATCTTGGGTAGCACATCCCTAGTCGCTTAATCATTATATAGTAATGAGCATTGTGATTAGATCACTTAAAGGATAAGCAAGCTAGGTTGATTGGGATTTGTGGTATAGAACACAAGGCAAAGTCTAATAGTATAAAGAAAAGCAAAGATGTGTTAAGCACAAAGTGAGTAAGTAAGAACAATACGTTCTAAGTTAATAAGGTTGCAATTTACATTGTATTAAGGTTAGTCGAGTTAAGCATAGGTTAAAGAATGGATATTTATAAGATTGATGTGGGTTTGCTATACATTTATGTGTTTAGTCTAATCACGAGTTGATAAGTGGCATAATGGTCCTAGGATTACCCTATTTTATAATATACTAAGTTTTTAACTCAAGCTAGCGCCTTCCAAAGCATCTTAGCTTAGGGAGATCAAGAAGTTCAGGTCAAGTCCTTATAGTACTTAGAGAGAGTATGTCTAGGTTTGAAATGCCTAAGTTAGTCTTCTCAGCCTAGAATGTTCCGAGGAGAAAACGGTGAGGAGTCCGTGAAGGGCTCACTGAGATTTTATAATCTCACCCTTTTCCTTTTGTTGTTTTTCAGATAAGCAGGTACTGAAGACGATGAGCCGAAGCTCCAAGCTTGGAACTCATAGGCTAGTTTTGCATTGAAGTGGAAATTTTATATTCCAAGTTATGTGTAAATTGTAATCTATTTATTAGATTAGTGAATTGAGTTTAATTTATGACTTGGATTACTGTAACCAAGTTTGTAAATGCTTAGTAATTCCTGTGCCTTAATGTAATTTGTCGTACTTTCAATTATGTTGAGGTGCGGGTGTTACAAGGCGTGGTAGCCCAGGTGGAACCTCCACTTTATGAGAAAGAGATGGTTAAGACGTTTATTAACACACTTCAACAACCATTCTATGATATGATGATGGGAAATATCACTTCAAGCTTCTCAGATCTAATAGTTGTCGGGGAAAGAGTGGAGGGAGGGATAAAAAGCGGAAGGATTGGCAACCTCGAAGCTCAATAGCCATTGCGCGTGTGAGCCAAGAGGGGCAAGAAGATACAAACGCTGCTTATTTTACAGAAGGATAGCTATGTTTAGACAATTTTAAGATGTTTTATGCTTTGCTCGAAGCCCCGGGCATATCTTGTGAAGGGCCTACTTTATTCCCATCTTTTCAATTCGTCAATGGAAATGCAATTTGAAATTTTCAACTTACCTTCTTGATAAATGGTCAATCGGGGACAGCAAAAAAAAAAAAATAGTTTTTTAAAAAAATAAAAAATAAATAACAAAATGGTAAAGCAAATGCACCCAATTTATCAAAAATTAATTTTTATGAAAATTTGAGCAATGAGATCTTGAGATGAAGTTTGACCATTTTTCTATCCAAAAAATAAAAAATTATATCCCTTGCTACCCCTTTTGAGCCTAAAAAAAAATTCTTTCAAATACCCTAAAAAAGGATCACCGATACATGGTAGGCTAGCACAATAGTCCATTCAATTTTTTCTGTTTAAAAAAAAAAAGCAAAGCAAGCAAGCAAATAGCAAATGCAAGGTGTCGCAGCCGAGTTCTATCCACCTCGCACTGTGCTCACGGTCGTTTTGACCCCCATGTGAAATTTTTGCCTTTTGCAAGGTTTGAACACGGGACCTGGGGCTTAAGTAAACCGGAAGCACCTTGCCATCACCTGGGACCTTGGGATTAAGTAACTCGGAAGCACCTTGCGATCACCTTGCCATCAAGATACTTGAAAAGATAAGAAAAAATGAATAACAGGTGCAAAAGCAAAACAAGACAATTGTGCTAGCAACCATCAAAGTGCATCTTGGCACTAAAGATCATTGTTGTCATAAAACCTTAAATACTTTTTGAGTCTGAAATATCCTTTCTTTCATAACCCTTAACCCTTGGCCACGTTACAACCCTAATAAAGTCCATCCTTATCAAAGTCAAATTGCTCATATTTTCTCAAAACTTGATTTTTAAAAAAGGAAATCCATATAAACTCCTAAGTGTAGTTGTTTTACCAAAAAAAAAAAAGAATAAAAGAAAAGAAAAGCTCGCTAGGCTGAAAACACAAAAGGGCGGTTTAGGCAAAAGTTAGAGCAACTCGCTAGGTTAAAAACTCGCAAAGAGCAACCTAAGCAAAAGTTAGGGTCAAATTCACAAACATACCAACCAGGATTGTACCTCCTAAAGCTTAGCATAAACCAAGAAGTTAGGGGCAACAGCTGTGCCCATCATCAATAAGTCTCATGTCCAGGGTTTCATTCCAATTGCGGAGCTACACAAAATGGTCTACATCCCATCACAGATTCTTCTTCACTTGGCTGGGCAAAGGCCAAAAGGACTCTGAAAAATCTGAGGATCAAAGGTAGTTTATCCAATCCTCTCAAGAGCATCCAAATTCAAGGGTCCGCAAAGATAGGCAAGATGATCTATCGAGTGAGAAATATGCAAATCTGATGCATTGCAAAATCAACTATTTGAATAAGCGAGCCAACGGAATATTATCAGCCCATGAGTCTAGGGGTAGCGTCCTTGAAGGGATTTAGGGAAAGCAAAAAAAAAGGAGAAAATTTCGTTCCTTTAAAGCAAAACAATACTCATGCATGACATACCATTCATTGCATCCTACATAACCATCAAAGTTTTTGGGTCTAGCCACCCATCATCTCCAATATTGTATAAAGTTCGTCTGTTGTTTACTCAGTAAGAACTAGTACTCAACTCACCTAATCTATTTGTTGTACGAGCTAGGGACAAGCCGATGCCTTACCGGGATTTCGCCGGAACTAGACCCGGAATCTCCGACCAATTTTGTAAGTGCTAGGAGGAGCCTACGCCTTACCCGAAATTTCCTGGGAACCAGACCCGGAATCTCCGACCAATTTTGTAAGTGTTAGGAGGTGCCTACGCCTTACCGGGAATTCCTCGGGAACCAGACCCAGAATCTCTGATCAATTTTGTAAGTGCTAGGAGGAGCCTACACCTTACCGAGAATTCACTGGGCGCCAGACTCGGAATCTCCCCCCAAATGTTATAAGTGCTAGGAGGAGCCTACGCCTTACCGGGAATTCACCGGGCGCCAAACCCGGAATCACTCACCAAATTTTGTAAGTGCTAGGAGGAACCTACGCCTTACCGAGAATTCACCGGGCGCTAGACCCGGATTCTCCCCCTAAATTTTGTAAGTGCTAAGAGGAGCCTACGCCTTATTGGGAATTCACCGGGAAACCTAACCCGGAATCTCCCACCAATTTTGTAAGGAATAATAGTCATAGCTAGGCCTTACTGGGAATTCACCAGGAAACCGAATCTGGAATCTACCGCCAATTTTGTAAGGAATCATAGTCATAGCTATGTCTTACTGGGAATTCTCTAGGAAACTGTAACGACCCGTTTTCGGACTGCTACTAAGCTAGAATAATTCTGAATGCAAGTAGGTTTTTGAAATAGTACTCTTTGTGTCTTTTGGAAAATGCGGTAAATTTTTTTCTAAACAAGTGTCTTTTGTAACATACATTCAGAGTACGGGCAACGTTTTCGAAACATGATAGAATTATAAATGCAATTAACTACTACAACTAAATAAAGACATACACACATGCTACCAAAAGATAATCAGTTGAAGAGTTTTACACACCGGAAGCAGTAAATGAATATGCATAAGCAAGAATATACCCTAAGTATGAAAACCCTACAATATTACTACCTGAGGTACTCTCGGCAGTTACCCACGCAGGGGGCTGCTCCAAAAGAAAAACCTTGACACCTAAACAACAACTGTCACAAAGTCAAACAAAATGACAGACTGGTCACTAACCCAAAACCATAAATAAAATAGTTAAACATTCTTAACTACACAACTACACCAATTTCCTGGCAGTCCTCCTCCGTTTGGTCATTCGCATCCTCGTCAGTTCCTCCACGCGAAGGTTTTTAACACGCCTTCTATACAAACATATCGGCCGAGAGTGGGGGTTTAACTCCAAGCTGAGGGAATCTCCATGCTCGGGTAGTCAGAAGCCACCTTCGGTCATGTCGTCGTCGCCGGAATCTCCACCACGTCCGTCATCGCCTGGGTTACCATCATTAATTGAAGGAACCACTGGCAAGGGTCAACTTCTCATCGCAACAAGATATAGCAAATCACAAAGCGATAAACAAACAACATCATACACATTTCTCATGGTGCAACTCCAGACTCTCTTACGACTCACCTGACGACTCATCTCACGACTCATTCTCTCTCGACAGTTCGACAACTTTTGGAACAACGAACAATGCCCTTGAATTCCGGACTTAGCCTTGAGCTCTTCCACTACTCTAGGAGTTTCATGTCGAAGTTACCCAACGCCACGACAATGGACCTCGCCCCTGAACATCCAGCCGAAGCTTTGAGCTCTTCCACTACTCTAGGATATTCGGGTCAAAGTCACCCACTACACGACAATGGACAACATCCTTGAACATCCGGCCGAAGCCTTGAGCTCTTCCACTACTCTAGGATATTCAAGTCGAAGTCACCCACTACTCGACAGGGAACGACGCCCTTGAACATCCGGCCGAAGCCTTGAGCTCTTCCACTACTCTAGGATATTCAAGTCGAAGTTCAAAAATGACACGACTAGCTCTCACATTCGATGAACAGTTCACCGCATACGATATTCAAAGAGCGGTACGCAACATTATTCGACCGCATATCAAATAATTTAGAGCAAGCTTAATATGAAGAAACGCAATTCAACAACTTAAGCAACATAAGCAATTCGCATGGAGAGACGCAATTCAACAAGCATAAGCAATTCGCAGCATATATTCAATCACATATTAAATATTTGCATAACTCAATAATATCGGCAAACATCACATACTTGACACGCAAATCAAGGAATTCATCCCTCTATAACTCGATGGTGTTGACAGTGTGGTACACAAATGTGGGGGGTTGAGTTCAGGAGACCAACCACAAAGTTTTCACCCACAAATGACTCGGAAAATAGACGACCGCACGACAATAAATAACGAAGGGGTTCGAAAACCCTAACCTTGAACTCGGAGAGTTCTCAGACTTCTTTGTATTTAAATAAGCATTTAAATAACAAAAAGCCTAAAAATATCTAAAGTTGCCCTTACCACGAACAGTCGCTAACGACGCTCCGAAATCCTCAAGTCTGCGTCGCTCGGTCTTCGGAATCATGATTCCTATCACAACGAACAACTTAGCACAATCTATAAGTTCTAACTAACTTAAGCCCTCAACTTAGCCCTTTTTCTAACCAAACTCATTTAAGCATTTTAAATAATTAGCTACTAGAAAATAAATAAGGTTTTAAAATCAAATACTTTTTGAAAGGGTAGCATAACACATAACAATTTAGAAATCTTAACTTACTTGAAAAAGATAAAGTTTTTGAATCTGAAAAGCTTTCTTGCAATTCAAGCAATGCCAAATAATAAATCATTTTCTCAAGTTTTTCAAATCTTAACACATATCAATATAACACACTTACTTACTTAAAACCTTAAGCATAAAGCATAAACTGCCAACCACTTTACATAAGACTTCTAAGGCCTAAAACACATTCAACTAAGCTTTTAAACAAGTCCACAAACCAAAAATCAAATCTAAGAACAAGTCACAACCTCATCAAAAATCAAGGGTTTTCATGAGTTTCTTCTAAAAACCTTGTTTCAATCAAAACTAACAACTATAACTACAAGAGAAATTTTCAAGAAATAAAACCTACAAAACAATTCTAATTTCATGCCAAAATCTAAGTTCATGCTCTATCCCAATGACTAATTTACATAACAACAAGCCTATCCCAATACTCAAACTTCACTTAGTTTTTATTTCAAAACAACAAACCACACTTCAAAATAAACTCAACCAAGTTCTAAATCAATACTCTAAGACAATTTCTTCCAAATCAATTTTCATTTTTTAAAAATTAACTCCTAGAGCAATTTAAATTCATCAAGCATGCCAAATCAAGAACCCTTACTCTAACAAGTATGAAATAACTGTTGGAACCTAAACGATTGAGAAGTTTAGACCCTCATAAATTTTGATGATAACAAAGTAATTCTCAAGAGAACAATTTATCTTCTAACATATCTTTGAGTGTACAGGTATCAAAGATTCATATATATGTACAAATCACTCATGGAAGAAGAAGAAATTTACAAAAGAAATGAATACAATCCACTAGTGTCATCTTCCGAACTCACTTCAGCGTCTTGTTAATAGCAAGCGTCCAGCAGTGTTACTTCTTGACATGTGGAACACTCAATTGCTGCGAGCGTCCGTCCTCTGTTCTGAGCGAGCGTCCGATCTCTTTAATGAAGCACGTGATGATCACGTTTTTGCTCTTAGCCTCAGACTGTTCTGAAACGGAATTCGAATTTGATTTTGTGCACTCATTTTGATGTACGAGGAAGCAAATGTGACACCTTTAGCATAAGACAAAAATCGTACAAGCCAATTGCAAATAGCAGATAGTACGAAAATGGTAATGTGCACTATTCTGATATTCTCTGGAAAGGAAGAAAAGGACTATATTTCAAATTACCTCACTCAATGGAAAGGAGATATTTTTACTGCAACGGTAATACCCTTGAAGACTCCTATAAATACCCCAAGGTATTCATTGAAGAGAAGTTGGAAAAACCGTGAAGAAACTTCATTCTGAAAGCAATTCTACTCAAGTGAACAATCAAATTTCGTGCCAAGTTTCTGGTCTATATTGAACTGAACTCAGCGTCTTATACTTTCTTTTAGAAAGCCATTTCAGTTTTGAGCTTAATCTTTTCATCCTCTCTGTGAGAGTTATTTTGATTGTAATCAAAAGTATAATCTCTTTCGTAATCTGTATTTTGGCCTAGTTAAGGCTCTATTCCTCAAAGGCTCGACTTCACTGAGTCGTTTTGAGAAGTTGAGAGTATTGTCAAGTTTGTGACAGAAGAATACTCTTGAGGAAATTGTAATCAGTTGATTATAGTGGAAAATCCTTCAGGAATGAAGGGACTTGACGTAGCTACTAGTTGGTGGTGAACTAGTATAAATCTCTGAGTCTCATCCTTTACTGCTTTACATTATTTATCTTTACCTTGCTCAGTAAAACAAGTTTTTATAAACTGTTTAAATTTCTGCATCCGGTCCTGTTTAATTCTCTGCATCCGATATACAAACAGTTTTTCAACAACTTGTGTTGAAGTTTTTACGTATAGTTTGCGAAAAGCTTTTAACACAATTCAACCCCCCTTCTTGTATTCACGTTCAGTTGGTACCAGAGCCCGGCCTCTTGGTTGAGCACTTAACAGTGTTAAGAGAAAAGATCCTATACTGTGAACATGTCTACTGAAGGTGGTCATATGAACCGTCCTCCTCTATTCGATGGAGAAAAATTTGATTACTGGAAAGATAAGATAAAAGCTTTCTTTGAGACACAACAACTTGAGTTGTGGGATATAGTTCAAAGTGGTTACATTCCTCCCACTAATCCTCGTGGTGTTGCTATAGCCAGAGAAGATTGGAATGATGAACACAAAAAGAGATATCAAATCAATCAAAAGGCTAGATTCATTCTTATCTGTGCTATGACAGAAAAAGAATATGATAAATGTGACAAATTTGATATTGCCAAAGAAATCTGGGACTCACTTGTTTTATCTTACGAAGGCTCTGCCCAAGTAAGAGAAACCAAAGCTAGCATGTTGGTTCGCCAATACGAGTTATTCAAAATGGAAGATGGTGAAAGCATTGAAACCATGTTTGGAAGATTTCAAACACTTGTTCATGGGTTACAGACCCTTGGAAAAAGTTACGTTACACCTGACCATGTTAGAAAGATCTTAAGAAGCTTGACTAAGCAGTGGAGACCCAAGGTCACTGCTATTCAGGAAGCAAAAGATCTAAATGTCCTATGACTTGAAGATCTTATGAGTTCGTTTAAAGCTCATGAACTTGAGCTAAATGAAGAAGAACCTGTCAAAAAGGGCAAATCTATTGCTTTGAAAGTTGCTTAACATAAAGTCAGTTCTTCCAAATCCCTTCAGGCTGAAAAAGAAGAATCAGAAGATGAAGCTTCAGAAGGAGATGTTGACACATCAGAAGATGAGCTTGCGTTTATATCTAGGAAGATACAAAGAATATGGAAGAAGAGAAACTTCAGGAGGAAGTTTCAGAAGAAAGATACTAAGGACAAGAAAGAAAGCAAGGACAAGGCTCAAGTCATTTGCTATGAATGTAAAAAGCCTGGACATTTTAAGTCCGAATGTCCTAATCTTAAGGAGAAGTCCACAAGAAGTTCTTTCAAGAAAAAGAAGAAGAGCCTCATGGCTACATGGGAAGATCTAGATTCATCCTCATCTGAGGAAGATAATGAAGTAGAAGCAAATCTCGCTCTCATGGCAGACACTGACCTTGATTCAGAAGAAGAAGTTGAAGATGTAATAGTATATGATTTCTACTCTGAACTTCAACTTGCATTTGATGATCTTCTTAAGGACTCTGCCACTCTCTCTGTTGAGTATAAGAATTTGAAAAAGAAATTTTCAAAATTATTACAAGACTTTCAAGCTTTAAACAAAGAAAAATCTATACTCAATAAAGAAAATCAGAAATGGCGAAAATCAGCATCGATAGATAACCAGATAATCGCTAACAAGCAACAGTGAGAGCTCCCAAGCTGAAAGCTCTAAAGTTACAGGCAATCCTAAATGCAAATCAAATGATTATGAATATGCTTTTCAAAAGTTTCTTGCAGAGAGTGTAACTCATAGCAAGCAAGCTTCAATGATTTGGGGTGTCAGTAAAACGACAACTCATGGTCTTGGTTATATATCAGATGAACCTCTTTTAGAAAAAGATTCAGCATCTGATAAATCCAATAATCATAGTAAATGCTTGCATTGTACTTATTGCAATAAACCTGGTCATTTGAAAAGTGCATGTACTGTTTTGAAAACTGTGAAGGATAATCCTCCTTCAAGAACTAACAAGAAAGGACCCAAAAAGATATGGGTACCTAAAGATAAAATAGTCTATGTTGCAGACATGCTTAGCAACAAAGTCAACACACCTATCTTGGTACTTAGACAGTGGATGCTCGCGTCACATGACGGGAGAAAAGCATATGTTCCAAGAACTAAGGCCTAAAGAAGCTGGATTCATTGGTTTCGGAGGAAACCAGAAAGGTAAAATACTTGGAATTGGTCGCATTGGTAAAGGCTCTCTTCCCTCTATTGATAACGTATTATCTGTTGAAGGACTTAAACATAACTTATTGAGAATAAGTCAATTATGTGACAATGGTTATGAAGTCATCTTTACAAAAACTGGATGTCTAATAAAAAGCAAGAAAGACGGCTCTACTTTCTTTACTGCTAAGAGGAAACAAAATATTTACAAAATTGATCTCTCTGAGCTTGCAAAACAAGATGTCAAGTGTCTCATGTCTGTTGACGAAGAACAATGGATTTGGCACAAGAGATTGGGTCATGCCAATTTGAGATTAATCTCAAAATTAAACAAGCACAGTCTTGTTAGAGGTTTACCAAATCTCAAGTATTAATCCGATGCTCTCTGTGAGGCATGTCAAAGAGGAAAACAAGTTAAAACTTCTTTTCATTCAAAAAATGTTGTTTCAACCTCTAGACCACTTGAGCTTTTGCATCTTGATCTTTTTGGTCCAACAAGGACATCCTCTTTAACAGGAAAGAAATATGGGTTAGTTATTGTTGATGATTTTACTAGATGGACATGGGTTAGATTCCTTGCTCACAAAGATGAGTCATACAAGGTATTTTCTGTATTCTGTAAAACAGTTCAAAATGAAAAAGGAATTTGCATTTCTTCTATTAGAAGTGATCATGGGGGAGAATTTGAAAATGAAAGCTTTCAAAAATTTTGCGATGATAACGACATCTCCCACAATTTCTCCTCTCCTAAAACACCTCAACAAAATGGTGTTGTAGAAAGGAAAAATAGGTCCCTCCAAGAAATGGCCAGGACCATGATCAATGAAGCTAATATTGCAAAACATTTTTGGGCAGAAGCAGTAAACACAACTTGTTACATTCAAACTAGAATTTCTATTAGACCTATTTTGAAGAAGACTCCATATGAACTGTGGAAAGGAAGGAAACCAAACATATCATATTTTCATTCATTTGGTTGTACGTGTTACATTTTAAATACTAAGGATCAGCTTGGCAAGTTTGATTCAAAAGCTGACAAAGGAATCTTTTTGGGATATTCTGAAAGATCTAAAGCTTTTAGAATATACAATAAAGAAACTATGACAGTGGAAGAATCCATTCAAGTCAAATTTGATGACAAGAAGCGACATGACCATGTCGAGCTAGATGAATTGTTTTCAAATTAAATATAGGTAATACTACAAATAGTGAACCTACATCTTCATCGTCCGGTGGTGACCAGACACAAGAATCTTGAAGCTGAATTGAGAAAGAAATTTGGAAGTACAAAGCCAATCATCCTAAAGATAAAATCATAGGAAAACCTGGAGATAGAGTAAGAACCAGATCCTCTTTTAAAGAGCATGCAGATATGGCACTACTCTCAGAAATGGAACCTAAAACGATTGATCAAGCATTGAAAGATGAATGTTGGATTCTGGCCATGCAAGAAGAGTTGAATCAGTTCCAAAGAAACGATGTATGGAAACTGGTTACCTTACCAGAAGATAAGCAAGCTATTAGTACTAAATGGGTTTTTAGAAACAAGCTTGATGAAGATGGAAAGGTTGTGAGAAACAAGGCAAGATTGGTTGCTCAAGGATACTCACAGGAAGAAGGTATTGATTTTACTGAAACATTTGCACCTGTTGCAAGGTTAGAAGCTATACGTATTTTGCTTTCCTTTGCTGCACATCATGATATAATTCTTTATCAAATGAATGTGAAAAGTGCTTTCTTGAATGGTTTTATAACTGAGGAAGTCTTTGTAAAACAACCTCCTGGATTCGAAGACATTGAATTTCAAGAACATATCTTTAAACTCAAAAAGGCCCTGTATGGTCTTAAGCAAGCTCCTAGAGCTTGGTATGAAAGACTGAGTACATTTTTGATGAGAAATGGCTTTACCAAAGGTCTAGTAGACACTACTCTTTTTAGAAAAACATCAAACAAGCACTTTATAATTGTTCAAATATATGTTGATGACATTATTTTTGGAGCTACTAATGAAAGCCTTTGCAAAGAATTTTCTAAGCTAATGCAGGCTGAAATTTGAGAGATGAGCATGATGGGTGAACTGAAGTTTTTCCTTGGAATTCAAATCAAACAATGCAATGATGGTATATATATACATCAAAGCAAATATATCAAGGAATTGCTAAAGAAATTCAAAATGGTGGATTGTAAATCTATGTGCACTCCTATGCATCCCACATGTATTCTTGGTAAAGATGAAACTGGTAAAAAGGTAGATCAGAAGATGTACAGAGGTATGATTGGATCTCTACTTTATCTTATAGCTTCAAGACCTGATATTATGTTCAGCGTCTGTCTGTGTGCTAGATTTCAATCAGATCCTAGAGAATCACACTTGAGTGCTGTTAAAAGAATCTTTAGATATTTGCAAGGATCTACTAATCTTGGTTTGCTTTATAAGAAATCAAAAGATTACAAGTTAGTAGGTTTCTGTGATGCTGACTTTGCTGGAGACCGAATTGAAAGAAAAAGCACAAGTGGAAGCTGCCAATTTCTTGGAGCAAATCTTGTATCTTGGTCAAGCAAAAGGCAAAGCACGATTGCACTCTCAACAGCAGAAGCTAAGTATATTTCAGCAGCAAGTTGTAGCTCTCAACTTCTGTGGATGAAATATCAACTTGAAGACTATCTGATAAAAAAGAGTAACATTCTTATCTTTTGTGATAATACTTCTGCAATCTGTCTTACTGAAAATCCCATATTGCGTTCACGAGCCAAGCACATTGAGATTAAGCATCATTTTATAAGAGACTATGTTCAGAAGGGTATTCTCGAAATAAAATTTGTAGACACTGATCATCAGTGGGCTGACATATTTACAAAACCCCTTGCTGAAGATAGATTCAATTTTATAAGAAGAAATTTAAACTTTCATCTTATAGAAGAATGATTAATCACAGTGTCAGATAATATGCACAATCTCAGCATCTGGTATGACATAAGCATGTATATGAATAAGCATCTTATTTGTCATGTGCATCATAATTCATCGTCTGGTGAATTGGTTGCGTGCGTCCGAGCACACCCACACGTGTCACACGTGTTAAGGACTTAAGCGTCTCATCACATCTACTGAGTCATAATTATTTATGTCTTTCGATAAAATCTTTCTACTTGATCTTACTTTTATTTTGGCGTCTGCATTTAATGAAAAGACGAATCTTTATTTTCTTTTCTTTTTGATGTAATTTTTGTGTGGAAATACGAAGCGATTTTTTGAAAAAGGACTGTACCATTTTCTATCAACTTTCCCACTACTCCACATTTTTCGCTCCATGACTTCACTCTGCGTTTTCTTGCAAACCTGTTCTTTCTCTCTCTCTCTCTCTCTGTGTGTGTGTTTTCAAACCCTAAAACCTCCATCACCCTCTCTGCAACTGCTACCATGGCCGACAGAAAGGTTGGACAATACACTGCTGCCTTCGACGTCTTCTCTGAGGCAAAACTCCTGAATGAGAACCGGGTTGATTTTGAGAATTTCAAGCTGTACGGTTTTGATTTTGAAGAAGGTCTGGAGAAACTGGGCTGGAAAAACTACTTCATCTGGGAACCAGCCGACGTACTGAGCCATGCTATTAAGGAGTTCTGGGGGAACACTTACTTACTTCTGGGGGAAATCATAGAAGGTCACATCAGAGGCTTCAAGCTACGCTTCACCATCAACTCTATTGCTCAGACGATCAAGTACCCTTGTGAAGGAATCAGTTACCATGCAAACTGGGCTGATGCATACAGAGGACTTGAAAACGTCAACGAAGCCCTGTTTGAAAATTACCGTGAACTGAAGAAAAAGAACATTACTCCCATGGCCAAAGACCTGAAAAGCCACTACAGAGTACTGCACAAAATCATCGCTAAGAGCGTGATTCTGAAGGCTGGCTCAAGCGACATAGTGAACTACGAGCAAAAGTTCATTATGAGGAACTACATGAATGGGAAGAAAATCAATCTACCAAGGTTGATTATCAACAATCTGATAAATTCTCTTGTCTTCTCAAGGAAGAGTGTTGATAAGAAGAATATCGTCAAGGTTATCCCTTATGGAGTTCTCCTCTCCATAATGATGATTAAAGACGGCGTTGTGAGGAAGCTGACTGACTCCATCAACACAGAAGAAAAAGAAAAATACTTTGGTGTTGGGGCTGCTGTTCGTCCAGAAGTTTTTGGAGTCAACAGTTTAGTCAGAATGCAGCTAATAACTGGCTCTATGATCAAGAAAGTGAAAATAGAGCAACAGGAAGGAGAAGCTGAAAAGAAAACAACCAGAAGCTCAATGGCTGGTGTGAAAAGACCTGCTGAATCTCCTTCAAGGGAGACAAGAAGAACAAAACAGAAGGTGGCTCCTGCACCTACTGTTGAGGAACGAAGATGAGGATAAAATTCCCATCGAAAGGTCTTGGAGAAGCTTGATTTAGGCCAAGACTGAAAAAGATGCTTCAAAGATCTGGTCGAGGAAGCAAGTTCCTCCTCCTCCTCCTCCTCTTTGTTGTTGTCACGAGAGGATCAAAGAAGGTTGGTTAAGTCTTGTAACTTAACCCAAAGGTACTCGACTTTGCTGCTGATGAGTCAGTATCTGTCTTTGATGCTCATGATATTATTCCTGCACCCCCATTGTCTGTTTCACAACCACAAACACAACCACAAACCAAGAAAACCAGAATGAGCCTCCGACAAACCTCTACCCTCTCTAAACCTACCCAACCATCATCCTATACACTCAACCTTGACCTACCACAAAATTCCTCAAATACTTCACTTACCACATATATTTCCAAACTTCACTCTCATCCCTTTAACCTATTATTCAAAGTACCTCCCATTAATCCTTTCAAACCCTACACACCTAAAACCTATAAAATCACCAAAACCACTCCCACCTTACTCACCATTACCCATAAACCTACAGACTTTGGTGGAAGGAGGAATGTCTTATGTATTAACAAACCACGGTTTGTTAAGTATGTGATATATCACAGCATCTACAATCGTCCCTCTACATGGCATTTGAAAACCTTCACCTCTGGAGCTGCCAGACTGGATATTGCCTCTCCGATGAGTGCTACCTTCAAGGATGGAGAATACCACTTTCAGATGTCATTTAAAGGAAGATTGAGACCAGCATCTCGTAGCAGAGCAATTCCCTTCTCTGTTGATCTTCCTAGATCCCTACCACAAACTGAACCGCTCACATTGGAAGAATGCGGAAGGTGGATCACAGATGAAGAAGCTGCCTTCATGGCACACTGTCTTGAGATGAAGAAAATTGAAGTAATCAGACAGTTCAGGGATCCTTCGTCTGTATCAGTGAAGATTGTACCAGACAGACAAAGGTGGCTACCTTGGTCTATCCCTGGAAAAGGAAAGAACATGCTCCTGGCAAGCAGCCATTCAGCAAGATCGGGCTCACAGAGTATGAGAAGGCTCCCAAGAAGTATAATCTTAAGGAGTTCTCTAAGCTTCCGACTGCCAAGATCACTGAGGATCATGCTAGAAGGTTCTACCTGAGTTCTCTAAAGGAAGATGAATGGAGAACTGGCTCCTCAAACTGCTGCAATGCCGAGAAGGCCACAATTCCAACAGTTGGCACTATCGCCAATGCGACATCAATCTGGGAACAGTCTACTTTGATGATATGTTCTGATGCTCAATAATCAGACCACTTGACTGCATGAAGGCTTATGTCTAATGGGGTGCTGTGACCAAGCACTTTGACATTGGATTCACTTGGAGTCAATGGTCGAAGTCATGGAAAGACAAAGCTTTGTTACCATGCCTCGTCCCCCTGGTGCTTGCAGAAGATGACAGGGAAAATCTGAGAAGATTATACCTAGCAGAAAATGAAGGACTCTCATTTGCTTCTGAAGCATTGAGTGAATTCATCAGAAGGATATGGGGAGAAGAAGCTGGGAATAAGTTTGATGCTTTCACTGCTGACGTGCTTCTGCATAGGGAAACTGTCTTCATGGATTTGCTGTATCCAGAAGAGGTGGAGAAAAGGAGAAGAATTCAGTCAGAATCTGAGCAGAGGAAACTTGGAAGTCTCATAAAATGGTTATACCAAATGATGCGTTCTTTCAAAAGGCTCAACAGAAGAAGGACTTGAGACTGAAGCTTTCCAACTGGGTGCTAGCAGAGCATCAGAAGATGAAACCTGCACCAGAAGCTGGACCTTCTACTTCTACTCCTGCAGTTGAAATGGTCACCATTCCTAAAGCAGAGTTTGAAGAAATGAAGGCAACTAACCTGAAAGTTACTCAGCTGGAAAATGCACTGAAACTTCTATATGAACGTCTCAACATCCCTCTTCCACCACCAAACCCTTAAATTTTTTTATTTTTTTTGTGTGATATAAATTTTTTTTTTTGGGTACTCTCATAATTTTTTTTTGTTATATATATTCAGTGTTTTTCTGATTATTTGACTATACACACCTTTATCTGATTATCTGTTTATATATACTCAAATTTTTCTAAGCCATTCTATGACTATGATGTGCTTTCCACTCTTTTTGTCTGATGACAAAAGGGGGAGTAAAAGAAAGGTCTGATGAACACGTGAAAATCTGATTAACAAATTCACCGTCCGATGAATACACTAAAACTGAAAGTATCATGCATATCATTTCATACATAGCATTTGTATGGTTATTCATTGCTCTAATATCTATTAATGCATTGATTTCATTGACCCAATAATCTAACAATGATCAATAAAATTGGTACAATGGAAATCTTTTTGATAAAATGAAAATAAGCATCCGACCTCACTTTGTTAAAAATATGCTCTGATTCATCTATGTATTTTTGCAATCACATAAATGAATTTGTTTATCAACAATCGCCTTAATACTAGAATTGTCTTATATATCTTAATTGTTAAATTCAGGGGGAGACCCTTGATGTTATTTTGAAATTAAATTGTTCATCAACCTTGGATATTTGTCATCATCAAAAAGGGGGAGATTGTTAGAACCTAAACGATTGAGAAGTTTAGACCCTCATAAATTTTGATGATAACAAAGTAATTCTCAAGAGAACAATTTATCTTCTAACATATCTTTGAGTGTACAGGTATCAAAGATTCATATATATTTACAAATCACTCATGGAAGAAGAAGAAATTTACAAAAGAAATGAATACAATCAACTAGTGTCATCTTCCAAACTCACTTCAGCGTCTTGTTAATAGCAAGCGTCCAGCGGTGTTACTTTTTGACACGTGGAACACTCAATTGCTGTGAGCGTCCGTCCTCTGTTCTGAGCGAGCGTCTGATCTCTTTAATGAAGCACGTGATGATCACGTTTTTGCTCTTAGCCTCGCATCGTTTCGAACTAATTGAATTTGATTTTGTGCGTTCATTTTGATGTACGAGGAAGCAAAGGTGACACCTTTAGCATAAGACAAAAATCGTACAAGGCAATTGCAAATAGCAGATAGTACGAAAACGGTAATGTGTACTATTCTGATATTCTCTGGAAAGGAAGAAAAGGACTACATTTCAAATTATCTCACTCAATGAAAAGGAAATATTTTTACTACAACGGTAATACCCTTGAAGACTCCTATAAATACCCCAAGGTATTCATTGAAGAGAAGTTGGAAAAACCGTGAAGAAACTTCATTCTAAAAGCAATTCTACTCAAGTGAACAATCAAATTTCGTGCCAAGTTTCTGGTCTATATTGAACTGAACTCAGCGTCTTATACTTTCTTTTAGAAAGCCATTTCAGTTTTGAGCTTAATCTTTTCATCCTCTCTATGAGAGTTATTTGGATTGTAATCAAAAGTATAATCTCTTTTGTAATCTGTATTTTGGCCTAGTTAAGGCTCTGTTCCTCAAAGGCTCGACTGCACTGAGTCGTTTTGAGAAGTTGAGAGTATTGTCAAGTTTGTGACAGAAGAATACTCTTGAGGAAATTGTAATCAGTTGATTATAGTGGAAAATCCTTCAGGAACGAAGGGACTAGACGTAGCTACCAGTTGGTGGTGAACTAGTATAATTCTCTGAGTCTCATCCTTTACTGCTTTACATTATTTATCTTTACCTTGCTCAGTAAAACAAGTTTTTATAAACTGTTTAAATTTCTGCATCCGGTCCTGTTTAGTTCTCTGCATCCGATATACAAACAGTTTTTGAACAACTTGTGTTGAAGTTTTTACGTATAGTTTGCGAAAAGTTTTTAACACAATTCAACCCCCCTTTCTTGTGTTCATGTTCAATAACTTCAAATAATTCAAATAAACAACTAATTACATGATTCCTAACATAATTACCACTAATCTCCTTTCCTCAAGAAAAATGGTTTTCACAAAAATCTCTCAATCCAAGTTTCAAATAAAAATTAACTATTACAACAACAAAAATTATTATTATGGAACAAGAAACACAAGTTAATTTGATGATTCACAAAGAGGGTCACACAACCCCTTTTCCCTTAGGTCTTGCATCCTAGGGTTCAAAGAAATTGGGGATTTAAGTGTCCATTTCCTCCAAGATCATAATCAAGCAAAAAAAATAAAGCATTAAAACAAGGAATGAGTAAAAAGATCACATCCTACAACCTATAAGAGGTCACGGTTCTGAGCTAATAAAAAGGGGAGGATTTTGGTTTCCCATCATACTTACAAAGCTTGGATGAAGATGACAATTAGGAGAAGAAAATAGAAGTGATGGAGGTTGAGCAAATGAAGGTAGTTCACGCCAAGAAGGAGAAGGGGGAAGCCATGGAAGCTCTTGCTTTCTCTCTCAAGAACTTGGAGAATAAAATGAGAATGGAGATGAGAGTGGGGGTGATCGGCTGGGAAGGCAAAAAGGGGAGGAAGTAGGACTTGGCTTCCTTTCTTTTCTTCCACTAAAGCTTAGGAAAGGAGCAAAAATGGTGGGATAGATGAAGGGGAGGGGGTGTCGCTGCTCCTTGCAAGAGGAGAGGGAAGGGAAAACAAAATGAATGTGAGGGTGGGTGTGAGTGGTCGCTGCAGGTGATCACAAAATAAGGGTAGGTTTACTTTTTTTTTTTTAAACCAACATTAAACAATATGCACAAAGGTTAATACCTCAATTGGAAAATAAGTAACTAAATAATAAATGAGTAATTGAGAGTGTGAGGGTGATGAAAGGGTGGGTCACGCTGGATTAAGTAAAAATAAGAGGATCACAAATTTAATTAACTATTGAAACACTTGGCTAAAAACTAGTCTAATAAAGTGTTAAAAAAAATAATCACACAAAGGTTGACACCTAATCACTTTATGAGATGCTAATCCCATCACTTAATCTATCCCATTTAATCTCACCTCACTCATGATTACCCTCTAATTCTAGAGTTTTAAGGTTCTAAAACACGGCGACGAAAAACAGTGTTACCGATTTATTTCTCGCCGATGAAATCCCGAAAAATTAATTCGCGAGAAATTAATTCTTCGCGTGATAATATTATTTTATAATTAATAAAAACAATATCACTCACTCAAAAATAATCACGACAAGTTACAATTCGATTTTCATTGAAATCGAGGTTCATTTAAAATTTTATCTGCGACAGAAACTGCTTGGCGATTTGAAATGCGACGAAACTTCGTTAGAATTTTTCAACGATATTCAAACCATGAATTAATATAAAAATATTAATTCTCAATTATATTTGCTCTTGATGTAATTAAATCAGTTACTTAGAAAACAAGAAATTGCTTATTATAGCATAATTACGACAAAATACACTAAATAGCGCTAATTAACGCATCGTAAAAATACGCGTGTTATAATACTCCCCCTCTAAAAATAGTTTCGTCCTCGAAACTACAGGTGAGTTACGTACCGTGAAAAAGTTTTGGATACTGAGTCTTCACCTTCTCTTCCAACTCCCATGTTGCATCTCTGGTCTTCTGATCCCATACAACTTTGACAAGCTGTATCTCCTTGTTCCTCAATTGCTTGATCTCTCTATCGGCAACCTTCGCAGGAAATATCCCTTCACTGAATCACGTCTGGTTCGCCACAGAGTCCTTATCGTCCCGATACCAACCTAAAGGTATCTGACACTTACATCCATACGGCGCTCCGTAAGGTGTCATCCCAAATCTTCAGTGCAAAAACCATTGCAGCAAGCTCCAAATCATGCGCAGGATAATTTCTCTCGTGGATTCTTAAGCTGTCTCGAAGCATAAGCCACAACTTTCTGGTGTTGCATCAGTATGCATCCCAATCCTTGGTGTGACGCATCGCAGTAAACCTCATAAGGTTCTTCCGGTTGAAGCAAAATTAGCACAGGTGTCACCGTTAGAAGCTCCTTCAGTGTCTGAAAACTGGATTCGCATTCTTCAGTCCACACAAAAGGTTGATCCCTCCTCGTAGGTCGTGTAAGAGGTACTACGATCTTCGAAAAACCTTCAATAGATCTCCGGTAGTAGCCTGCTAATCCAACAAAACTTCTGATATCTGTCTCAGTCTTCGGCTGTCCTCATCTTAACACCGCTTCAATCTTGGCTGGATCCACAGCCATACCGTCTCTGGTGATCACATGTCCGAGAAAATTCACCTCTTCAAGCCAGAATTCACACTTAGACCGGTGAGCATAAGGCTGCTCCTCTCGTAGTATCTGCAGTACTTGGCGTCAATGCTCTTCGTGCTCTCCTCTGCTCCTCGAATAGACCAAGATGTTGTCCGTAGATACCGTTGCGAACCGATACATTCTTCAACTCGGTCGCTTGGTAACTTCTATACTAGCGAGGGAATATGAAATCCTGAGCTCTCTCTTACAAGAATCTTCGATAGAATTAACAGAAAGGTATGTGAAGACTTCAAAATTAGGAAAAACTACGATTTTTGGGTGCAGTCCCGAAGGATATGGTAATTCGAAAACCAATCCGACCCTAAAATAATGGTAAGACTTTTAAAGATACGCGACTCGAATTGACAAGAACTTTGTATACTCAACAATTACTACACAACGAAGTCATGCAGTGTTAGAACTAGGGTCTTAGCAGTTGAAGTAACCACTACTAAGTCGAAAAATAATACAGTCAAAAGAAATTTTTTTAAACCAGCTCACACAATCCAAGGAATTAATATAATGTGCGGCATTAGAATCGAAGATTATGGATAGAGAGTTACCCTTAATTTCGTAATCCTTCTGAGTTAGATCTCCTGATCGCTCTGCTTCTTTGCTGCCCATGCAGAGGACTCTACCCTTGACCATCTGACGCTTTCCCCTTGCTCTTGCTGCGCTCATACCCGATACCACCTTTGGACCCTTGCAGTCCTTGGGAACATGTCCCGATTTCTCACAGTTGTAACACGGATCGCTCTTCTCTGCGCATTTGTTCACAAAATGCCCCGGTTTACCGCAGCGATAGAAAACCTGTCCATCTCTAATCTGTTTCTCACGACTTGAGTTCTGAGCCATAGGGCGATACTGCCCCTGATTGTTCTCTTGAGGTTTGTGGTAGGGTTTCCCCTGCTATTTCCCTTTCTGGCCATTCCCCTGACCTTGATTCTGGGATCTGATAGGCCCGCCTGCACCATTCTTTGTCTTACGATTCCTTACACCTTCCACCTCAACGCACCTATCGACTAACTCTTGGAAGTTTCGAATTCTCAAAGACACCATAGACTTCTGGATGTCAAATCATAGTCCCCGCTGAAATCTGTCAGTCAACCAACTCTGATCCGCTCGATCGTGAAATGGACTAAAGTACCTCGCAAGCGATTCGAATTTGGCGGCATATTCTGATACCGTCATGTTACCCTGGTGTAAATGGAGGAACTCCTGCTCTTTCTCCCTCCGTGCCATCTCCGGAAAATATTTCTCTAAGAAACGTCTACAAAAAGTCTCCCAAGTGATCTCCTGACGCTCAGCTGTCAACATCTGCTTGACACCCTTCCACCAGTACTCTGCATCTCCCAACAATAAATAAGACGCGTAATCCATCTTGACGTTCTCTGGGCAATGAAGCACCTCAAAGATTTTCTCTTTCTCCTGAATCCACAAATCAGCCTTGTCGGGCTTCGGCTCGCCGTAGAACTTCGACAGGTCATGCTTGCAAAACTCTGCCAATCCTCTTGCCTCCGCATTCCTTTCCTCCCTCTGCTGTTGCTGTAAGTCCCGCCGATTCATGGCTGCTGTTTGTTGAGCTATAGCCGCAGACTGCTGAGCTACCGCTGCCACCATCTCGGTCAACACATGAATTGCCCTCTCCATAGTTGATTTCTCTCTTCCAGTATTGAGGTTATCAGGTCCAAACGTGCGGTCTCTACGAGGTGGCATTAGATTCCTACAAGGTTCAAGAACCTGTCAGAATCTCACACTCCAGTGTTGTGCTACCGCATATTACTTCAAACGAGAAACAATCCAACAATTTTAAGCACAATTGCTTTACTCAGCAAACAATAACAACAATAGCACGACTATCTACCCGACAAGACAGGACTCGACATAGTGACCAGCTTAAATACCCAACTCACAGTCCGGTTAGAACTAACCTGGCTCTGATACCACTATTGTAACGACCCGTTTCCGGACTGCTACTAAGCTAGAACAATTCTGAATGCAAGTAGGTTTTCGAAATATGATGGAAAATGCGGTAAATTTTTTTCTTTTTATAAACAAGCGTCTTTTGTAATATACATTCAGAGTACGAGCAACGTTTTCGAAACATGATGGAATTATAAATGCAAATAACTACTACAACTAAATAAAGACATACACACATGCTACCAAAAGATAATCAGTTGAAGAGTTTTACACACCGGAAGCAGTAAATGAATATGTGTAAGCAAGAATATACCCTAAGTATGAAAACCCTACAATATTACTACCTAAGGTACTCTCGGCAGTTACCCACGCAGGGGACTGCTCCAAAAACAAAACCTTGACACCTAAACAACAACTGTCACAAAGTCAAACAAAATGACAGATTGGTCACCAACCCAAAACCATAAATAAAATAGTTAAACATTCTTAACTACATAACTACACCAATTTCCTGGCAGTCCTCCTCCGTCTGGTCATTCGCATCCTCGCTGGGCCTTCCACGCGAAGGTTTCTAACACGCCTTCTATACAAACATATCAGCCGAGAGTGGGGGTTTAACTCCAAGCTGAGGGAATCTCCATGCTCGGGTAGTCAGAAGCCACCTTCAGTGATGTCGTCGTCGCCGGAATCTCCACCACGTCCGTCATCACCTGGGTTACCATCATTAATTGAAGGAGCCACTGGCAAGGGTCAACTTCTCATCGCAACAAGATATAGTAAATCACAAAGCGATAAACAAACAACAGCATACATATTTCTCAAGGTGCAACTCCAGACTCTCTCACGACTCACCTGACGACTCATCTCGCGACTCATTCTCTCTCGACACTTCGATAACTTCCGAAACAACGAACAACGCCCTTGAATTCCGGCCTTAGCCTTGAGCTCTTCCACTACTCTAGGAGATTCAAGTCGAAGTTACCCAACACCACGACAATGGACCTCGCCCCTGAACATCCAGCCGAAGCTTTCAGCTCTTCCACTACTCTAGGATATTCGGGTCGAAGTCACCCACTACACGACAATGGACAACGTCCTTGAACATCCGACCGAAGCCTTGAGCTCTTCCACTACTCTAGGATATTCAAGTCGAAGTCACCCACTACTCGACAAGGAACGACGCCCTTGAACATCCGGCCGAAGCCTTGAGCTCTTCCACTACTCTAGGATATTCAAGTCAAAGTTCAAAAACGACACGACTAGCTCTCACACTCGATGAACAGTTCGCCGCATACGATATTCAAAGAGCGGTATGCAACATTATTCGACCGCATATCAAATAATTTAGAGCAAGCTTAATATGAAGAAACGCAATTCAACAACTTAAGCAACATAAGCAATTCGCATGGAGAGACGCAATTCAACAAGCATAAGCAATTCGCAGCATATATTCAATCACATATTAAATATTTGCATAACTCAATAATATCGGCAAACATCACATAATTGACACGCAAATCAAGGAATCCATCCCTCTGTAACTCGATGGAGTTGACAAAGAGGTACACAAATGTGGGGGGTTGGGTTCAGGAGACCAACCACAAAGTTTTCACCCACGAATGACTCGGAAAATAGACGACCGCACGACAATAAATAACGAAGGGGTTCGAAAACCCTAACCTCGAACTCGGAGAGTTCTCAGACTTCTTTGTATTTAAATAAGCATTTAAATAACAAAAAGCCTAAAAATATCTAAAGTTGCCCTTACCACGAACAGTCGCTAACGACGCTCCGAAATCCTCAAGCCCGCGTCGCTCGGTCTTCGGAATCACGATTCCTATCACAACGAACAACTTAGCACAATCTATAAGTTCTAACTAACTTTAGCCCTCAACTTAGCCCTTTTTCTAACCAAACTCATTTAAGCATTTTAAATAATTAGCTACTAGAAAATAAATAAGGTTTTAAAATCAAATACTTTTTGAAAGGGTAGCATAACACATAACAATTTAGAAATCTTAACTTACTTGAAAAAGATAAAGTTTTTGAAACTGAAAAGCTTTCTTGCAATTCAAGCAATGCCAAATAATAAATCATTTTCTCAAGTTTTTCAAAATCTTAACACATATCAATATAACACACTTACTTAAAACGTTAAGCATAAAGCATAAACTACTAACCACTTTACATAAGACTTCTAAGGCCTAAAACACATTCAACGAAGCTTTTAAACAAGTCCACAAAACAAAAATCAAATCTAAGAACAAGTCACAACCTCATCAAAAATCAAGGGTTTTCATGAGTATCTTCTAAAAACCTTGTTTCACTCAAAACTAACAACTATAACTACAAGAGAAATTTTCAAGAAATAAAACCTACAAAACAATTCTAATTTCATGCCAAAATCTAAGTTCATGCTCTATCCCAATGACTAATTTACATAACAACAAGCCTATCCCAATACTCAAACTTCACTTAGATTTTATTTCAAAACAACAAACCACACTTCAAAATAAACTCAACCACGTTCTAAATCAATACTCTAAGACAATTTCTTCAAAATCAATTTTCATTTTTTAAAAATTAACTCCTAGAGCAATTTAAATTCATCAAGCATGCCAAATCAAGAACCCTTACTCTAACAAGTATGAAATAACTTCAAATAAACAACTAATTACATGATTCCTAACATAATTACCACTAATCTCCTTTCCTCAAGAAAAAGGGTTTTCACAAAAATCTCTCAATCCAAGTTTCAAATAAAAATTAACTATTACAACAACAAAAATTATTATTATGGAACAAGAAACACAAGTTAATTTGATGATTCACAAAGAGGGTCACCCAACCCGTTTTCCTTTAGGTCTTGCATCCTAGGGTTCAAAGAAATTGGGGATTTAAGTGTCCATTTCCTCCAAGATGCACAGCTCAACAACAACAGTCGACAATCAAATCATAGAATCCATCCCTCTGTAACTCGATGAAGTTGACAGAGAGGAACAAACAAGTGTGGGGGGTTGGGGTCAGGCGACCAACCTCTTAACTCATAACCCACGGATGACTCAGAAAATAGGCGACCGCACGACTATAAATAAACGAAGGGGTACGAGACCCTAACTTCGAACCCGGAGGGTTCTCAGACTTCTTCGCATTTTTGACAGAAATATTTAAATAAATAAACCCTATTCATATCTAAAGTTGCCCTTACACTAACATACTATAAAAAGTATTAAATGTGAAGCGCCCTTACACATAAACAGATAAAACATAACCCTAGATATGTCTAGAAGTAGCCCTTACCAAACTCCAAGCCTCGCGTCCACGTATTCCTCGATTTCTATGCCGCACGGTCTCAGATCCCTCGAGCCTAATACACAGAGCACACTTAGCACAACTCTAAAACTACACTAACACCTTAGGCTCTCAAAATCTAACCCTTTCTAACCAAGCATTTCCATTCAAACATCTAATCTACTTACTACTTGAAAAATAGGGTTTTAGAATCAAAACCAATTCTTGAAAGGTTAACATAACACATATTAATTCAGAAATACTAACTTACCTGAAAAGAATAAGATTTTGACTCAAAATCATTTTCTTGCAAAGTTAACACATAACACCTAATTCAAGAAAATACTAACTTTTTAAATCGAAGTTTTTCCTACAGAAAATTTCATACACCAATCACTAAGTACTCAAGATTCAAAGTCATTTTTTTTTGAATTTCGGGCAATTATTAAACTTCTAAAATGCCTAATTACAAATACTATCAGTTAAGCACGTAAAATTTTAGTATACTATCGAAATAGTAAGTGCTTCTTGGGTTTTAAAATAGAAAATAGTACCCCAAGAGTTTTCTTCATTCAAAGTTTTTGCATTCATAATACTCATACTAACAAACCAAAGATTTTAAATACTTAAGTCCTTAAAACTCCACCTTATTTAGGGATGCAAGAATTCCTTTAAACATTAAGTGTTTCATTGTCTCAAAATCATTACACACACTTTAATTCAAGACTAAGACAAACCAACTAACATTCTCTCATCTTTTAAAAACCCTTTTCAACTTCAAAAAGATTAAACTTCTCTTTTCCAATTCAAACATTTTTCTAACTTACGAATTGATTTTCATCGAAATCGAGGTTCATTTAAAATTTTATCTGCGACAGAAACTGCTCGGCGATTTGAAATGCGATGAAACTTCGTTAGAATTTTTTGACGCTATTCAAACCATGAATTAATATAAAAATATTAATTCTCAATTATATTTGCTCTTAATGTAATTAAATCAGTTACTTAGAGAACAAGAAATTGCTTATTATAGCATAATTACGACAAAATACACTAAATAGCGCTAATTAACGCATCGTAAAAATACACGTGTTACAGAAACAGACCCTAGAATCTCCCACCAAAGTCGGGTACCAATCCCGCAATCTCAAACCACTTGTTTCGGACAAAAATTAGGGTCTTCTGTCCTTAATTAATGAATTCACAAAGGTCATCGAGTAAAATGTAATTAAGGAGGGGCAGCTGTCATACCCTATTTTTGTCCGGCCTATATCTATTTATTTATTTTTGTTTAATAATAATAAAATAAAAAGTAATATTTTTTGGTCTTTAAATAAAAGAAAGCAAAAAAATAGAGTAAATAAAAAGAGAAAAAAGAAAAGAAAGGAAAAGAAAGAGAAAAGGAAAGGAAAAGAATGAAGGTCAAAAGGATTGCATTAGTAAAGGATTGGGGTGCCAATAGCAATGGCCCATGAGTTGGCCAGCTCACTAGCTCAGCATGTCCATCTCCCTTCCACTTACTCGCTGCAACCCCATCTTCCTGATAGCGCTCACTCAAGACTCCTCATACACACGCGTGCACCCACTTTATTCTTCTATTACGCCTCCCAGGCCCTTCACCCACGCAGCCCAACGCTCCCCGCTTCTCTCCCTTGGGCGCTGCTTCGTACACCCCTACTTTTTCTTTGCGCGACCCCATGCGACACTTTCTCTTGTTGAGCTCAGCACCTACACCGCGTGGCCCAGCCCAATTTTTGCTAACCCTAAAAACTAAACACACACACACACACTCCCTCATTTCCTCCCTCTCCTAAAAAAAGAAGCTGCGGCTGCCTCCCCCCACTCTCTCCCTTAATTCTCTCTCTCTCTTACTCGCCTTTTCTTCTATTCTACTCTTCACCCAAATTTCTTCATCCTCACCCTGAAAACCCTAGCCGTCTACCTCCCGCCATCAATCTTCTTTCCATTTTTCTCTCAATCACACTAAATCAAAACTCCAAGATCACCAATATCCGGTTTCCAGTCAACGAAAGGGGATTCTTTCTTTTCTAATTTTCATTTATGAGTTTCTGTTTTATTTTTGATTTGGGAGTTTAATTCGTGTCTCTTATTTCCTTTTGCAGAGAACGAAGGTTGGTGGCTATAAGAGCCCTTCCAAGCCACATGAAAAAGAGGAGAGGGAACTGAACCCAAAAGAGAGCGATTCAGATCAAGGAAGACAAGAGGAGACCGAACGAAAGGAAGGAAAAAGGGCGAGATCAAAGACTAAACAAAAAAGAAAGGAACCTGTGAGGTTACCAAAATAGACGCAAATTAAACACCGTCTAGTCTTAGGTTTTTTTAAGTCCCCTTTCTCTTCACTTCTATATTTTTTCTGGGGAAAAGCTATTACCCAGGTTTCATCTTCTTCCTTTTTATTTTTGTTCTTTATATGATTCTGTAACAGAGACTTAGATCAAGGGTTGTAATCAAATTCCATTGCAGTCTTCTTACCTTTCTTCGTTTTCGTTTTTTTCTATTTTTTTGTGATTGTTTGGTTGTTATTGTTATCATCGGTTGTGAATGAGATTAGGTTTAGGGTTTGGCCTTCCAATGGGGCCAAATCCTAAATAGGGACCAATTTGCAAATATTCCATTAAGAGGGGTGTAAAAACAGAAAAGGCAGTAACTTTAGACCATAGGGTTCTCGGCTAGGATGTATTTTTATTTTTAGGGGAAGCAGTTCACTTAATTTTCTGCATCTATTTCATGCGCATCCATTCCTTTTTTTTTCTTTTATTTCGCTCCGCTAATAAGATAGTTGGTTAAAAGCTTCGAAATACCACTCGTACGATTCGGTTATTCTGCGGCTTTTTTCCTTTTCTCTTATAATAAATCAATGATTTAAGGAAATTATTTTTGAAGGCAAACACTCTTTTTAAACAATTAAAGGGTACCATTTTGATAAACAGGCGTCGTGAGGGTGTTAATCCTTCCTTGCGCGTAACCAACTCCCAAACCCAAATTTAGTTAAAAGACCATTTTTTTAAGTTATTTTGAAAAAGGTTTTTCTATCGTTTTCCTTAATAAACCTAGGTGGCGGCTCGAATGAATTTTAGGGTGGTTGTCACAAGATCATATAAATCAAGGAGTCAAGTCACTACTTACACTTTCAATCTACTTGCATATAAATACAAACAAGTCAACTTTATAGGCATTAAGTTCCTGCATTTATACAAAATTATAGCCAAGATAACATTCAACTCAAATGAGATCAACGAGATGACATCCTTAGTAACTTTTAAAACATCTGAACCATTTCATCCACCTCAAATGAGAAGGAGCTCAAACTTCCTTTTACTCTCAAGAGAACAATGCAATTTAATCCAATGATTTGAAATCAAGTCCAAATTAGGAACAAATTACATAAACATGAACACCTTTCAATTTATCATATAATGGACATCTTTATTACTTATTAACATAATCCAAGAACAGCATCTAAAATTACAAATTGGAGTCTAACATTTTATTTGTCTCATAAGACTTCACTCAGGCACTTAGACTACAATTTCCACTTACGCATAAACTCTTCAAGAGCCTAAACTTCAATCAAGCAGTTGAAACTCACATAATCATCCACAATCACAATATGGGTAGCTCAAACACTAAGCCCTTTAACATTAATTCTTACAAACTTGATTAAGTGACAGAACTAAGGCCAAACACTCCAATAGAAGCTCTGTAGAACTCGCAATGGGGCAAACATCACACAATGGTATATACGTAGACTAAAATACCCCTAGTTTTCAAACTACTTTATCATAATTTTTGATACCTCACGTTGGTAAATGTATTCCCCACAATTAATATAGCTACAAACATCAAGGGTATTATTGGAAGAAAAAAATTAATTTAGTCTTGGATACATAAAACGTCAATAGTTTTGGCACAAAACTAGAAGGCCAAAACATCAAATATTTTGGAATGGAGAGAGTAATTAATATGCAATGTGCAAATGGGGGTGGTCTTTTTGAATTGTCTTGCTCCCTCTAATGCAAGGGAAAAGACTATATATTATACAAAAAGGTGGCCTTCCATCCAATTAGAGGTACAAGGCCACAAGTTACAATATGCTTGCTTTGGACGACAAAGGCTGTGGTAAATTAAGGATGTGTGCATAGGGTTCGATATGGTTGTCATAGGTTTTAGCGACAGTGGCGCGTTTGAAGATCACATATTGTTTTGGCTTCTTGGGCATGTATAGTTCTGATCAAATTATGTATTCCGCCATAGGATGATTATTTGGTCCGTAGCTAAAGGTATAAATTGAGGAAACTTTTGAGGTAATTTTGTTCAGCTATTGAATTATTGTCACAAGGTGTATTTCAACGTTTGCCCATTGTTTGGCAGTTAATTGCATGATTGAATTTTAGTAATTAATTAATGCTCTTACGTAAACAGACTCTTATAAATTGTATTTGTTCTTTTGAAGATAGAAAACGCCCAACCTGCCTCCCACCCCCGACCCAGTGACGGATTCAGAAATTTTAGGTATTGGGGGCAATACTCATATGTATGAATTTGTAGCATTAAAAATATAATATATCATTTTTTAAAGTATCAATATACATCATAATTGTTCTTTACGAATTTTTATGTTCTAGAAACAGTTAATGCTTTTCTCATTTTCAATATTATGAAAAATACTCATATGTATGAATTTGTAGCATTAAAAATAGGGTTAAATATATTTTTAGTCCCTATAAATATCCTGATTTTCACTTTTAGTCCCTATAAAAAATTCGTTCGAACTTTAGTCCCTCTAAAATTTTCCGTTTCAAAAATTGGTCCCTGCCATCAACTTTATGCAGATTTAGCAAATGACCATCTACGTGGCTGGTGCCACGTGGACATTTTAATTGACGTGGCGTCCACGTGATAGCTGATCCACAATCTTTTATTTTAAACCTATTTTACATATTAAAATCATTTAATTATGATTAATTAGTTAAATTAATATATAATAATTAAAGAAATAATTGACGAACGAGTGAAATGGGCGTCAATTCTTCGCCATCGGAAGAATCCACTCTCAATCTCGACGAGCAGATCTCACAGCTCATGCAATGCAAGCCACTCTCCGAGTAATAGCTTTCCATTCCCTTGGCTTTCACCTCAGTCGTTGCGATCCGCTTGGTTCTATTATGTGCAACCTAGATGCCAAAAAGGTTAGAGGATGGGGATCCTAAGAAGCCGACGATTGGAGCACCGTTAACAGCCCAACGGGGCCGCGTGAGCTGTGGCAACAACCGCTTGTGTGGTGACGGCGATGGCTCATGGTGCTCTCCCACTCCCTGTATTCTCTTTCTACTTTATTATCCATTTCCCTCATTTCTCCCTAATTCTTGATTTCTTTTTTATTTGTGTTTCTGATTGATAATTATGAAGGAAGTGATTGGATTGGGAAGTGACTGTTAAGGATTTATTTTTGAATTTGATACGATTGTATGGTGATGGATAGGGGTGTGCAAAAAGTGTGGTTAGCCACACCAAACCTGTAAACTGGACCACACCACTTAAAAAAAGCCCAAACCCACATGGCCCAAACCAGAAATAAAAAATAGGTCAGGTTAACCGCACCCAATTTTAAAATTCAGATATTAAGCCCAAACCCGTTTTTTGTATTGGCCTTTCGTATTCTTTGGATCAATTTTGAATCGAGCCTAACCCTAAATCATTTCTACTCCCTAAATCCCCAAATCAAACTGTGTGAGTTCACCAAATCAGATTGTGATTCTTCTTTCTTCTTACTCTTCTCGAATCACAATCTATTGTTTGAAGAATGAAATGATCTTAGTGCATGTTCATCTTCGGTTTCTATTCAGTTGCGATTTTCTCTTCTCTCATCAGGCAAACAAGTCTCTTTGGCTCATTGGGTAATCTCTTCCCCTTTAATGATCTATTGTTCCTGAGTGTTGGTTTTTGCTCATTAGAAGCTGAACCAAACTATTGGCAGAAGAAGCTCCATTTACAGAGGAGCTATTGGGTTTCCACAAATGTGTTTGATTTCCGCAACTTCAGGAGCTCTTGGTACAGATTATTCATCTTTATTGCTCCATTTGCATTCTTTAATTTATTATTTTTTTATTGTGCACCCAGATGTTTGAGTTGTTTGTGATATATACACATTTAAGACTTGGTATTTGAAAAATTGGTTTATTTATTTACTATTTCAAAAAATTGTGTTGGACTTTGTGTTCATCTTGTGACTTTGTTTTTTCTTCAAATCCATATCAGGGACTAACAAATCCATATCGGTTGT
This sequence comes from Calophaca sinica, assembly GCA_037113605.1. Lineage (NCBI taxonomy): Eukaryota > Viridiplantae > Streptophyta > Magnoliopsida > Fabales > Fabaceae > Calophaca > Calophaca sinica. The sequence continues at coordinate 44,536,579 of CM073731.1, read as the reverse complement.
GCATTTCCAGTTGCTTTTTATAGCTTCCTGTTGTTATGCAGACTACAAATAATTATAAATTTTATGTGTCTGTGTTTGTGTACTTGTTAGTTGTTGTATAAAATCATTGGACTGGGACAAACAGTTTCCATTCTCTTGTCTGAACACTCTCTTTATTTCCTTCTATTATTAAAAATAAATTTGAAATGTCTGATGAATTTGTTGAGAACATGCCTTGCTTGCTTAGTTAACTGATGCAGAAAATCTTTGCAGTACTAAATTACTAAGTGTCAAAATATCAAGTCAGAAAAAATGGTTATATAACAATATCATCATTTGTGGACCTTTATTGTTGTATATGTCTGTCCTCTTGACTTTCAGTCATCATGTGTAAGACGTCCTAAATTTTAAAAATGCTTAGGGAATTTTTCTTCTTTTGGCAGCTTTGTGAATGCTTATATATAGTGAATTGTGTGTGAAAACTTGTAATTTGATTGAAAATTTTCCTGCAGCTTTGTGTTTTTTGGTGGTAAAGACCTTTACCTTAAGGGCAATTGACATTTTGGTGCACTGGCTATACTAAGTTACTATTAATGTATCAGGCTACAGTAAATTAGCTCCCAAGATGTTAATATTACTGTATAATAGGCTTATATTCTGCATTAATAATAGTGCTTCTTTTCACATTTATTGTGTATATAATATTTGAATTTCTGGGTACAGGGAAGTTGTTAAATTTCTAGTCAGACTCAGCAAAAGCACTTAAGCACTAGAGAGGAAGAGTAGCAACATTATCGAAAAGGAAACTCTGAGCTTGGAATCTAGGTAATCTCGCATTTTATCTCAAATTGCAATACATATAGTTCACTTTATCAAGTAAAGCATTGCTGGATTTTATGAATGAGTCATTTGTATTGCAACACTAACTATTTTTATGTTCCAATTTGTAATGCAAAACAGCAACAACATCATTATGGTCTCTGAGACAGCAGAGCATTTTGTTTCGACTCCTCCACCTTTTGTCACAAACACTGCTAATATGTTGCTGCCTGCATGTAGAAACTAGTCTGAAGCTTAGGATCACTTCACACCACAACCACAACAAGGCACATCAAAGTCAGCCAAATGCAATTACTGTGGTTCCATGATCAAGTACGATAATGGAACAAGTGCAATGCGAGCTCATTTGGGAAGATGCAAGGACAATCCAAATGCGTTGAATAGGAGGCATGACTTGGCTTCATCCTCAGTGGCAAATGCGGATGGAGTTGTTAGTTCATGCCCCTTCCTTCCCCAAATTTGACTAAGATGTAACCCGAATTGACTTAGTGAACATGTTCATTGCTATGGCAATTCCGTTTAGACAAGTTGAGCATCCGTATTTGCACAAGTTTGTTTACGTTTACAGCCAAGATTTAATGTCCTATCATGCACTACAATGGCGCATGATATTTTGAGGCATTGGGACACAGAGAAAACAAGGCTGAAGATGTTTTTGTCACAACATTGTCAAAGAGTTTGTCTCACGACTGACACTTGGACCTCTACTCAAGACTTCAATTATATGTGTCTGACAACGCATTTTATTGACAAGAATTGGAAGTTGCAGAAGAGGATTTTGAATTTTTCTCAAGTCACAGACTACTCAGGACAAGCTATGGCTCAGACTATTGATAAATACTTGAGTAATTGGGGGTTAACTCGTGTGCTTACTATGATCGTGGACAATGCCTCATCGAATGATGTCGGGATTAGACATCTCAAAAGTGGGCTTCGAAATCGGAATGGTCTAGTTCTGAATGGTGATTATTTGCACATGTGATGTTGTGCTCATAAGTGATTCTGTTGATGAAAAAGTTAGTTCAATGGATAAAAAAGTGAAAACAAAATATGATAAGTATTGGGGAAAACCTGCAAATCTTAAACTGTTGTTGTTGATTGCTCTAGTACTTGACCCTAGGCAAAAATTTAAGTTTGTGGCTTGGATGGTAAATAAGATTTATAATAGTGATGATGTAGCTTCTTTGAAAGCCAAATTAGAGTATTGTTTGAAGTCTATTTATGAGGAGTATTCTGGTGGGTTGGTGTCTCCTCTAGATAATTATACCAATCAGTCGACTGCTTTTAATAAAGTTTATGATGATCCTTATGGCTGTTCTGAATTCTACCAAACAGTTGGATGCAGCACATCAGATTCTAAACTAAGTCAGTACGTTCAAGAAGACTTAGAAAAGCGTCCATTGGATTTTGATATTCTAGCATGGTGGAAGGTTAACTCAAGCCGATTTCCCATTCTTGCAAGCATTGCAAGAGAGGTATTGGCTATACCTATATCGACAGTAGCCTCTGAATCTTCTTTCAGTACTGGAGGAAGAATTCTTGATCCGTATCGCAGCTCTTTAACACCAACAACGGTGGAGGCACTTGTTTGCACCCAAGATTGGCTCGAAGAATCATCTTCATCCTCTCTTCCAAGCGATGATTTTGAGTTTCTTGAGCAACTTGAGCAAGGTAAGATAATCAACTTGAGCAACTTTATAGTTTGTTATTATGTATTATATTATTACTTGATACACAATGAAATGTCTTTGTTTGTTTTGCAGAACTACCTTTTGCGCAAGATGTCGCTAGTTGTTCGGTCTCTACTGCACTTGACGATGATTGAAGATGATTGATAAGTTGGTTGAATTTCATTTATCGATGAGCTGAAATTGATGGTCTTTCTAAAGCATAATAGTAATATTCCTTTATCTTGTACAATGGTCTTGTTTGAATGTGGATTTGTTGCTTTGCTGATATGGAGCAATGTGGATGTGTGTGTGTAATTGTCTTTGATTCTCTATTTATAGTTTTGAAGGTTTTTTTTTTTTGCTCTCTCTAAGATGTTTTCTTTTTTCTCTCCAAATTTGTAGATGGATGATGTTATCCACCTTGAGAGGTTTAACCACGATTGCTCCAGGAAGCTTCAAGTGAATGTTGTCGAGTTAAACAAAATAGTCTCTCAGAATCTAGACTTTTTCCTTGTACTTGATTTAGAGGGTAGGGTTGAGATTCTTGAGTTTCTAGTTCTAATGATTAGTGCAAAAATGTTGCAAGTTGAAGACATTTTCCACAGGTTTTGATCTACCACTTTATAACATGTCTACAAGGAGCAGTTCTGTGATTGCCTGAGATAAATCTCTCTTTTTTTTTGCCCTTCTTTCTTTTGGTAATTCTGTATCACTTTTTATTGTGCTCAATAGCCTTTTATCAGAAAGCTGAACTTTGTAACACCCTAATTCAATTTTTAAATCGAATCATTGCATTTAAAACATTACGAAATATCATAAACTGAATAAATTAAAACTTGACAGTTACAAGTCATAATTCATACAAGGTACTTGTCTAACAGTTTAAGTACATAACTTAAGTCTCAAAATATAACCCCAAAGTCATGAGGATTACAAAATATAGGGTCCAATGACCCATATACAACACTTAGTTCAAACAACAAAGACTAGCTGCTAAGCAACTCCAGCTAGGGTCAATCATCTCGCACCTGCTTATCTGAAACAATTAAACGAAAGGGGTGAGATTTAAGAAATCTCAGTGAGTCCTTCGCGGACCCCTCACCATCATATACCTCAATACGAATCAGTATAGACAAGGGTCAAATAGCATTTACATAACAGTTCACAAGTCACAAGCTCAATTCACAATACTGTATTTGAAATCTTGAAAGATAATACAAATGCAAAAAAATGTCATAAAGATCACAATGAATGTTCCCCACTTGATCCAGCTCAAGTACAAAATGAGTAAAATCCGATTAAAAGGATAAAACCAAGGGGGCCCCCAACGGCACAGGTGATAGCTAATCACTTACAATGAGGGTGCAAATGAATTTGCAAACATTCCAATCACAATAAAATCAATCACAAAACAATAGGAAATAATGCATTGCTATATCACAACCATCATATTCAAGAACCATTCTTTACTCAATTAGTTATATAAAAGATACATAAGGGTAATACCTAAGCATACCAAACATATTAGTATGTTTCAGGGAGTCAAATGGTCCAAAACTAAGCATTTTAAGCCTAGAAAACAGATTGAAACACGGCCGTGCCAGGCCTTCTGTAGAATTTCTGCAGCAGAGCATCAACTTCGGGAATTTTTCTAACATATCAAACGAAGTCGGAATTGGGCAAACGACCACTCATTGGAAAGCTTAGGATGTCTAGTTTATGAATATAATTTTTATTTTGGAAGATAACCATTAGATTAGTGCAGTTTTAACAAACAATCCACTGGTGTCAGAAAACAGGACAGCATTCATACCTGAACTTGTAAATTCTATATCTAATTCAATTCTTAACATTTTCAAGTGATTCTTGTGCCTAAAATGAATCCCCTCATGTCTCGTTTACACAGAAACAAAAATAATTTCATTCCAAGGTCTATAGAGAGCGTTATGCTCGAAATACCAGAGGCAGTCTTAACATGCATGTTCACTAGGTTGTAACCCAAACTTCTACTAAGTTTAACATCAAACCCTCACTCAAAAATCTCCATCTTAGACCAGCTAAGCCACATGCAAATGGAAATAAAAACCCTAATGGGGGTCTTATTGGTTGCCCACCACCTAAAGGAGAAGAACTCACCTCAACTTAGAAGTAGCAAGGGCAAAGAGCCTAGGAATGCCTCTTCTCTCTTCTTCTTCTTCTTCTTCCTATTTTCGAATTCCCTCTTTCTTCTCTGTTTTAGGGCAGCTTCAACTTCCAAATGGAGTCTAACACTAGAATAGGATCTTCTTCTTGACAAGAGATGGGTGAAACATTCAAATCTTAGCCTTTCTTCCTCCTCAATCCCAAGCCCTAGCTCTCCATCTATGTTCCTCTTCCTTGTTCTTCTTAGTGCAGAATTTTTGAGAGAGAGAAGGCAAAAATGAAGCTGATTTTTGAGAGTGAGAGGGATAAGGGAATGGGGGTTCTCTTATTTTACTGTTATTCCCTTACTTAAGTGCTAGTATTACACCCTACCACTTCTAGTTGCACCCCTAAAGTCCTATATTACACCTCCAACACAATCCATTCAATTACTTAATCACAAACATATAAATTCTAATTTAAGAAGCTAACTAATTAAATTAGGCAAATTAAGCAATTTAAGCAAATCATACAATTATGCAAATTATACAAATTAGGCAATTTTGGTGGGATGTTACAAACTTCTAACTATAGATATGCATCGTTTGATATTAAAAGTTCTCATGGAAATATTTATATTATCTATTGAATGGACTGGTAGATTGAAAAGTCTTTTTTTGTAATGTTTTCTATTGGTTTTGGTTGCAGTGAATTTGGTTGTATTTTATGACACATTGTTGTTATAATAATTATATATTAATTTTTAATTAAAAAAATACATATTTTATAGACAAATATGTATATTTTTTTAAAAATATAAATATGAAAATTATTTATTTATTTTATATAAAAATATATAAACATATTCTCTTTTTTATTGAAAATAGAAAGAAATTTTTTATTGAATGGGTGAAAAGATATAAATTTGGTTTCTGCCACTCTATTCAAAACTGGTTCAGGCAAAAAACCTTGTTCAAGCAAAAAACTGGTTCAGGCAAAAAACCGGTTTCAAACCAGTTCAATTATCACCGAACCGGTTCATATCTTAAACCGATTTCGAACCGGACGTGAACCGAATTAAAACCGGTTTAGAAAATAACCGGTTTTTTGCTAAACTGGTTTTATGAACCAAACCGAAACGCATATTTGGACCAATTGGGTTTGGTTTTTGGACCATGCACACCCCTAGTGATGGACTCATAGTGTGTGTTGAAAATGGGTGAGGGGAGGTTCAGGGAGGTTGCTGGTTGGTGAGGTTATAGTGTTGAATAGTGGTTCACATGAAGTCTGGGAAAGATGATGGTGATGGTATGGTGCTTCTGCTTTGCGATTTCTCCTTCTCTTTCAATCTTGATTCGCGATTCTGATGATTTGGGGATTAGGGTTCAGAATGGGAAATAATAACGTAAAAACAAGAATGAGGTTAAAAATTGGTGACATGGATTTCAAACATTTATTTACATGTGTCCACTAAGTATCGCCACATCATCAAAAATTACACCTGGAAGGTGCCGGCTAGACCACTGTTAGCCAACTAAGCAGTAAATTAACATTAGGGACTAAAGTTGGTAACGAAAAATTTTAGGGGGACTAAAGTTTGAACGAAATTTATATAGGGACTAAAAGTAAAATTGGCTAATTTTTTAGGGACTAAAAATATATTTTACCCTTAAAAATATAATATATCATTTTTTAAAGTATCAATATACATCATAATTGTTCTTTACGAATTTTTATGTTCTAGAAACAGTTAATGCTTTTCTCATTTTCAATATTATAAAAAATCTCTCTACGCATATAAATAATTAACGGCTTAAATATGAAATTGGTTCTCTAAAAATTTACAAAGTTCGTTTTTAGTCCCCCCAAAAAAAATTTGAAGATTTTTAGTTCCCCAAATTTGAAAATGGTTTTCTATTGGTCCCTGTCGCTGTAAGTGTAAATTTGATACGCTGCATTTTTGTTCCATCCAAAAACCATCTCCGGAAACCTTGGCTCCCCCATGGAATCAGTGCAGTGTTTCTTTTGCTTTAAATCTCTGCGTTTTAGTTTTCACCCTCTTTTGAGTTCCTTTGGTATATCATTTTGAGTTCTAATTTTTTTTTTTTCAGTGCCTTTGATATTTCCAATTCTCATTCTTTATCCAATCTGGTATTTTGAGTTCCTATATTTTGCCTATTTGGTTGGTCTATTTTCATATTAATTGGTTCCACGTTTATAACTTATATCGATGTACCAAAAAAAAATTATAACTTAATCAGTTAACATTACTGCAGCAGCAGGTCATGGTAATATAGCTCAAGTGACGTTTAATAACGTAATAGATGGAACATTATAGCATCAACTTGCAAACTTAATTCGGGTGCTGCCATGTTACTTCAGCAGGTCATAATTTCATTGGCTGAAACATTATGCCAAATAAAAGCCAAGTTTGGTAATTCAGCAGGTCATACTGATAAAAGCCAAATAAAAGCCAACTTGCAGCACCAACAGGTCATGTTCAGATGACTTTTTTTATGACTTTAGAAGCCAAATAAAATTAACTTGCTAATTAATATTTCAGGTCACTTTTAAAAGGCAAAAGGCAACTTTACTTAAGACAAATAAAAAGCGTCATCAGGTCAAATACCATCGGGTTGTTATGTTTTTTTTATTCATGGATGTTATGTTAATTCTACAAGTCAAATAAAATGCATTCATATTGATATAAGGTAAAGAAAGAATATGAAATTTTGATAAAATGCTGTCATAAAATGTTGTGCGAAATACACCTTGGGCAAAGGACTAAGTCACGATAGGGTGAACTGAGAGGGAAAAAGGCGATGTTGGGAGATTACAGAGGGAGAAATTCACGTTAGGGATGAGAGGAAGTGGGAAAGGAAATGTTGGATGATGAAAACATTTCCTTCAAGCAGTACGTAAGGGGGAGTCACAATGTTACTAAACGTTCGTTTGGCAAAAGGGGTATCAAATTGTCATTTATAAGACAAATAAGGGGGGTTTGTGCAGGGGAAAAAATAGAAGGGGTGTGAGTTGCATTTAGATAAACCCTGGGGGAGGCCAGTGTATTTTTCCCTAACCTTTAAGGAACTAAAATATTGAAAATATATAATTAAAACATAATATCTATTATATTAGTCTTTTTTTTTGTGAAAATTTATTATATTAGTCTTAGAAACTTTAGAAAATTACTTTTCCGTTTTCTTTTAATTTTAACAAATACTATCAAAGTACTACTTATAAATTATTTGTCAACACCGTATTATTGATTCAAAAATGGCGTCTTGGATCTAAATTACTTAAGGGTAAGTGACAAAATATATTAAATGTTCTATTGTCAACATAAAAAATGTTTTGGATTTTTTTTTTACTCAAGGCCGAAACTATTAAGCTAAATAAAAACAATAAGAGTTGCTATTTTTTTTTTGTGTAAATCAGTGTTGATATTATTACTTACAGAGCATCTTGTCCCTCTTTATTGGGGGCATTCTTGTTAATGGATCGCACCCAAGTCTTTATTATGATATATTTATATGTGTTATAAATATATTTATGTATAAACACTGAAATTTAGTGGGGTCAAATGCCCCCAAACCGTTGGCTATGCATCCGTCACTGACCCCCTCCTCTTTTTTAGGCAGCTTTATTTAGTTACCAAGTAGCATTAGCAATCCAACCCATTTGATAAGTACTATAAATTTGATCTCTCTAAAAATTAGTACTCCCTCTAGTCTTATTGGAGTATAAGGAATAAAATCTTAATTCACACAGACTAATAAAATGTATTGAAAATAGTTTTCTCTAATTAATACCTTTAAAGAGTTAATTTTTTCTCAAAAATACCCCTTTTATGATCGAAATCACTTGCATAAGAAATATGTTATCTCATTAATATAAATCTCACTATAAATAAGGTATAAATGAAAATTATGCATTTAATGTATTTGGAAATTGATGTTGGTTTTTATAATTAGGATAAAAAAAGGTACCATTTTATTTCTTATAAAAAGGACCGAAGTGAGTATAAATTTGAACCACTAAATATTTTTCATAAGTATTTATTGAGTTTTAATCCTATTGTTATCCCCTTTTCTTGCGTCTCTAATGTGAATGCTTTAGAAATCCCAGTAATGTGCAAGAATGCTTGTGGATGCATAAACTTAGAGCATTTTATTTCGTTATATGAGGTCAATTGTGCTGTTAATAAGTTACCATTATACTTGATTACTAGGTGTAACCCCCGTGCATTGTACCGGTTTGTTTAAAATTGTGTGAAAATTATATAATTTAAATATCTAAAATTATTTTGTACAAATCTTTCAACACGATGTTGATTTGTTTTTATTGAAGGAGTTGATATGGTTATTTCCGTCTCGTAGTGTAACGCCCTGACTTTAATCAGAGCATTACCTACTAATTTTACTAGAATTAAATAAAGGCACATTAAAAATTTTCGCAAATGATACCCTAAAGGCTTAACTATTACCAGAGTTCACAACTTTGATAAAGCATTCCCACGAAATACCTATTTGCTCTAAATAAATTACAGGACTTGACATACAATGCTATTATAGAATTATAACATAACGAAAATACTTTTGGACCCTAAAATACTTTCGAGATCCGGTGCTCAAGGTTTCGCGTGGCGACAAGACCGGGCATAACTTCATGCTCTGAGCTTTTCCAATTGCTATGTACCTGAAAACAACACCCCAACATAGTGAGTTTACAAAACTCGGTAACATAGAATTGAAACTTAAAACATTACTGTTGTTTTCAACCATACGTGGTGTACTACGTATGGAAAATGCAACATCCTGTTTTTCAGAAAATATTTAAGTATAATTAGATTAATAATTAGGTGATAACTGAGCATTCAAAAATCTTAGTTAGGAAAGAAATGGGTTTAGATGGGTTATAAAGATGTTCAAAAAGGGCCAAAACACCCCTGGAAACCCTAGAAAACCTTAGAAATCGAAGAAACCAAGAACTTTCTAGATTAGGCAGCTCACACGCTATAGAGAAAAGAAAAGAGAGCATCGCGACGCGATGCTGGAAATTTCTGGAAATCTGTAGAACATTCATAGTCGGTGATCACAACCAATGAATGGGTGACACATGTCCCTGTCGCGATGCGAAGGAGATTTAGCCTACAGCCATCGCGACACGATGGACCTGATCCTCATCTATAAATTCCCTTCACCTCTCCATTCCAACTCGCCCCAAATCCTCTTCTCTCTCTAGCTTTCTCTCTCTAGAAACTTCTAGGGAGTGAGTATGCTCTGTGCTTGCCTCTAATGAGAATCTGGCACATTAGAAAACTCTTAGTAAGTAATCCTTGAGATTGAGAAAGGGAGTGAGACTTAGAGGGCCACTAAGGAGCAAGTATGCTCTGCACTTGCCTCAAGTGAGGATCTTGTGCATCAGAAAGCTCTTAGTAGTTATTCCTCAAAGAGGGGAAGATAAAGAGTGGCCTAGCAGATAAGTAGGAGTATCCAAAGGTAAGAGTACGAGTAGCGGGAGCGGTGAGGGTTACAGAGAGTGGCAGCAGCTGCAATGGTCTTCTAACCAGGTGTGAGATCTGAACCCTATCCACTTGGGATTATAGGATTAGAATAAGTGTATAAACAGCCGTAGGGTTACCCAAGCCCTACTAGAGGTTGATAGCAGCAGCACCTTAGGAAAGGGGCTGTGACCTGTGATAGGTGAGGACAGTCGTCAAAGGTCTATCAACCATAGGAGTAATCTATTGATATCTATGGATGGATGTTGATTGATATGGTGTTGGTTTCATATGTTTGCTTTTTGGTTGTATGTGTGATTGTGTGTGACTGTTGGTGTGCTGATTTATAGCATGTCAGTGGTAGGTCGCTTGAGTGATGCGTTCATTATAGCATATGGTTTGTTGTTAGTTTTGTATTGCATAGTAGTCATTTTAGTGGTTTTTACCCATAGTTCTCATGCATTTTGCTTGGTTTAGATAATGCACTTGGTTTGAGTTCAATTGTGCAGAAAAGAAGGTTATTGGCCTAGGAAAGCGAAGCTAAATCACTTAGACGGTTGTTGCAACCAACTCGGAGGCCAAAATACCAAAATTTGGCAAGATTTAAGAGCAGCACGGCCTGCCCGTGTTGCTTCCCACGGCCGTGCCTTGGTGGATGTGAAGAATTTCAAGTTGAACAAACAGTGAATAACACGGCCAGGCCGTGTTTTCCACCACTACTGCCCTCGTAGGTTCAGAGAACAACACGGCCTAGCCGTGTCTCCTCCACCACGCCGTGTCGGTGCGCTCGCTATTTTGTATTTTAAGAGCAAAGACGGCCAGGCCGTTGTGCTCCACTACTGCCGTCGCGACTTGGTCCAGACTTGTATTTTGCGCGTTTTGACTTATTTTGGAGATGTTTTTCAACCCTTTGGTGCGAGAACTATAAATAGATGGAGAAAACATTGACCTAGGGTTGGTTTTTTGTTGGCTAGAGATTGAATCAAGAACAAGGATCAAAGGTAAATTTGAGGAATCAATGGAGTCTTTGGCTGTTTCTTCATCTCAATTGATTGGTTTCTTCTCTTTGATGAGGAACTAAACCTCTTGTACTAGGGTAAGATGAACTTTGTAGATCCTTTTATGTAATCAAATTCAGAATTTCAATGCAAGTATGATTTATGTTATTTGATCATTTATCTCTTTTCTTAATGTGATTCGATGCTTGATCACCATTGGATTGAACTAGGGTTTTAGCATCAATTGGAAAATTGAGGTTTTAAACTTGCTTTGGGATAATTTGACATGCTTAATAAAGTTATAGGAATATAATTTTTGTGGTATGAGTTTGCATGAATCCTTATTCGTTATGCTTGATCAAATTAATTTGGACCTAAGGAATTAGGACTCGTTCATTTAATCAAAGGGGTTAATAGAGAAGGGATTTTCGTTAATCTAAACTTGTGGATTTGAACTTCAAATACCTTATCATTGGTTGCATTGGAATAGAATTCAAGAGCATAAAGGTTGAAACAAAGGGATTCGAGCCCTAGTCACTTTTATTCTCCTTAATATCCAAATACCTTGTCTCGTTAGTACTGTTTTTATTGCTAAACAAGAATTACAACTTTTCAAACACATTCGTATACGTTCAGTAGTTCAATTAGTTACAACTTTTGTTTAGTTAATAATTGGTCACAATCCCTGTGGATTCGATATTTTTATTACTTGACGACGAATCGTACACTTGCGATTTTGTTTACCATTGAGCAACACTAGGGTTGATTCATGTGTGAATCAAGCATGGTTGATGCTTGATGATGTGTTGGTTAACCTATATGTTGATCAAGGATGGTTGATAAATGATATTATGTTGTATACAGATAGTTGTGCTATATAGGCTGTTGTTCTGCTTATGTTGATTTGACGATTAAGTTATTATATTATTGTGTGCGGGAATATGGCTGAGCTATTTAATTATAAAGAGTTGATAAGTGTTGGATTAAGACATTAAAGCTGGTTGAGCTGATAACTTGATAAGTACTGAGATAATAAGCTGATGTGTTGAGCTGATGAATAACGATGATAAGTTGTAAAGGTGCTGAATAATAATTGGTCATATGCATGTGCTGTAATCCACCGCTGTGTACATAAGCTGTGAGTGAGGCTAGGTGCCAGACTGCGGGCACGATACATTCAATACAGGACACGCCGGTCCTTGGGGATAGTCTGGGTCTGACAATGTTCACAGGTGACTAATGGTTTGGCCACCATTGTGTCGGGATGTTGGGTAGCCTAGTCATCCTGACGAGGTACTGTTATATCACTGTCCATAGTGCCGATCCCGAAATCGCCCAGACACTGCTCTTATCATCAAGTTGGGGAGCAGGGATGCATTCTTAGGGGTACGATGAGCGGTATAAGGGGATGGACAACTGGCTTAACCTACTCACATGCCGGTGAGAGGTCGTTGTTACCAATAAAGGCAAAGTGGCTAAGGTGGGGATGCTTCTGCCATATTAAGCTATGTGGCCACGTAGGCATATAGACACAGGTAGCATGTGCAGGATAGCTAGGTAATGATCCATATTGTTATCGGGAGATGTGTGGTCTAATCTTTCATGTACTCTATTGTCTTGCTTTGCTTGTGTCGGTTGCCTTTGAATACATAAGTTCTAATTCCTGCTTTCCCATTTAATGGTGCGTATAGTGTGTTCTGAGTCTCCCCTTCTATTTCTTGTTTTGCATACATCTGTCTTCAGATATTAGCAGGTGTCAGATAATTCCAGGAAAGAGATGGTTCAATTGATCCACAACCAGTGAGTCAATAGATGAAGAGTCCAGGTTATCATACACCTTGTATAGATGGGCCCTAAGGAAGGGTGCCTTTAGGTACATTCACAGTTACCTTTGTGCACTTCCGCTTGCAACAATAAGATAAATTACTTTCATTATTAATAGTATTTTTTTTTTGGAAAATGGGACAAAGTTGTTACATTTAGTGGTATCAGAGCAGTTCGGTCCTAACCGGACTGTGGAGTCATTAGGATATTATCACTGGCTGTGTTTAGTCAAATTCACACCGGATTCTGACCCTACTTAGAAGAGGGTAGAGTGTCCGCTTAAGAGTTATCTATATCATAAAGAAGTTAAGATAGAGGGATTACTCCAGTCTATTCATGAGGTAATCAATCTTATGGATTATGTGTTGTCAGATTCTTACGAGAATTCATAGCTCATAAATGCGATAAAACCAATTTTTCATGATGGGTGATGAAGTTGCCATGGGGAAGATAGTTGAATCTAATGGTGATAGTATTAGAACTGGAAAGGTTATATGTGTAGAAAACAATAGACATGAGCTTATTAGGGTTGAGAAAGAAACCAGTGATGAGCCTTTGCAGTAGGTCCATTAGAATGCAAAACCAATACAAATGTTAAAGGAGAAATAAAGGTACTTGTGATGGGAAAATAAAGTAAAGACGTACGGAGATTCGGAAGACAAGTGAATGAAGAAGGTTTGGAAGATAAAGTTAAGTTATTAATAGGAGTATCAGATGAATACTGTTAGGTCTTAGCTGATAGGTCAAACCTTGATACCAAAAAAAATGAAATAGTTAATTAGGAACGGTGAAATAGATGGAAATGCTGATGGAGCTATAGGAATGATATAATTTGAAATCGGATATGAAGAGAAGAATACAAGATGTGAAAAAAAGTAAGTGGAACTTAAAAATAATGGTTCTTAGGATATGATTGGGAATAGACTTTGGAGAAAATCTTCTGGAATAATAGAAAGAGCGAACTAAGTAATTTGACTTAAAGTAGCAGAGTGGATTTTCGATTACTATCAGCGGAACCTTAGAGATGGATGTGTGGTGATGGAAGATTTAGAATCAAGAGGTGACCAATCTGATAAATTCTGTAAAGGTCAGATTTAAGATCAAAGAGGTAAGAATAGAAGTGACGAAGGATAAGATGGTCTCGATTGATTACAAAGGTAAATGAGCTTATGATATGAGGGTCCAAATTAGAAATAAGACTAGAAGTGGTATAAGATAAGGAGGTTTATATGTTAGATAGAAAGGTCTAACTATAGAGGTGAATGAGCTTATTTAGTGATCTGAGAAGTTTGGATAGAGAAATAACCAGCCTGGTAATGATGGATTCAATAAAGATCAGACTTAGGAATAAAAGGAAAGATTGGAAGTAAGGAAAAATAAAATGGTCCATGGAAAGTTCTACCCGACTATGAAGATGGAGAAACCATATCAATCAATAATCTGAAAATCTGTTAGGAAGAATTTTACATATCGACAATCAAACAAAAGAACCATATGGTAGTAGTAGAGGAAGAATTAGCATAGATTTCATTCAGAAGTTAGGAGAAAATAAGGAATTCCCTACACTCAACCTACGATTAGCAAACTTGATTAAAACCTTTGAAAGTTTTCTTAGGAAAAATGAATTATCACTATATAGCCGGTAGATCAAGTAAAAAGTAGAGTTAAGGTAAATAATGTAGTTGAGATGGATAACGTTATCGTTGAAGGTGGGACACAGACCAAGACTAAAGGGAATAAGGAGGAAAGGTATAGAGTATAGAAACAATAGGGGAATGGAATTTCAAATGTTCAAGTGTGATTGGAGAGTAAAGGAAGGAATTAAATAGTAATCAGGATGACCGTTATGAGAAAGTAAAGGATGAAGGATTTGGACGTTGATAATAAAAGCACTAGTAAAAAGGAGGTGTGACGCTTCAGTTGGTAAGACGCTTCACCTACACTCAAAAGAACGTGGGTTCGAGTCATATAGGGGAGAAGTGGGGAACCACTATTGATCCATTTTAAAAAAAAAGAGAAAAAAAGGTAAATTTCAACATGTTTTCCATTGACAAACTCTTTACAAAAAATTGTGCCAATCATAACCAACATAGCACTTTGTCATTATCTGGTAATTCCTTCGTAGCTTACACTCGAAAAAATGACCATCTCCATCACTCAGACACATTCTTCTTTGTTCAAGGACTAAAACCTAACGAATTAAATTTGCAACAATATGTAATTAGGTTATTTAAAAATCATTATTAAAGGAAATGGTAAATCTAACAATTGAAACACCAAAAGAATAAATTGGCCGATAGATTGGCGCATGAATCACCAGCTTTGGTCAACATGAATAATGTCCAGCCCTTTGGACTTGAATTTTCAAAACAGTCTGCATTATTTGTGAAAAATAAATTCAGTTTTAAAATATGTTGCTGAACAAAATAATGTAAACACATCAGAAAAAAATAAACTAACCAACTGATTTTATATTGAGAAAGCATGTTCGAATCGCTTAGACATCCAACAATCTCCAACTGAATTTGAATGTTCATGCCATCATTTGGGGTTGACATTTTTGTTTAACTAAACTATTTCCTACAGCCAAGAACACACACTCAAACCTATGAGAGATTGATTTTGCTGCACAAAAATGGTAGGAGTGAAGTCTAAACTTGTGAATATGTATAACGTGTTTGTTTCAGCGATGAGCTCGCTTATTCTCGCATACGAAGACATTCTCACCGCAGATGCTCTCTTTGGAGGCTTCGACTTGGACGCGAGTCCATTATGTTTCTACCATGGTTCCAAGCGGTCATGTAGTATATCGATTTTAATGCTGTCAATTGTTAAAAGGAATTTGAAGGTGGAAGGTCATTATTGATTTGGATGTAATGGAAAGGTATGCAACGTATAGATTTACAATACAAAATGTTTCAAAATTTCTTTTACTTTTTTTTACTTTAAATTGCAAATCAAAATTGTATAATTGATTGTGAAGGATTGATTGTGTGCAAAGTGTAACATTCCAATAGCATTAACCTAATCGGCTAAGTACATAAATGATTTTATATTTCTATCGGTGTCCAATAAAACTGATTTGCTATTATGTTTAGACAATGGAAAGGTATTGTAAAAAAAAAAAAGACAATGGAAAGGCCAAAAAAGTGTATAAACTATAAAGTGTCATGCCGAAAGCATTAAAAAATTAAATCTACTATTGGCATATTATTTTGTTAAAAATATAATTTGTAAAACAATTTTTTTTTATAAATGTAAAACATTCTATACTAATTATCCCCCCATAATAATAATAATAATAATAATAATCTCCTTTGAATAAATTCCATGCAAGTAACATATCATATATCATTCATAGCTTAGGACAAGCAGCTTAAATCATAAACACTACTATACTCTCAATAAAATGCTCAAACCTATGAGGGATTGATTTTGCCGCACAAAAATGGTAGGAGTGAAGTCTAAACTTATGAATATGTATAACTTGTTTGTTTCAGCGGTGAGCTCCGTCATTTTCGCGTCCGAAGACATTCTCACCGTATAATCTCTCTCTGGTGGCTTCAACTTGGACATCTTCTCCACGACCATGAAATTAGAGGGCTTGGCGTCAAGGTCGGCATAGACAACTCCGCTTTCCATTGTCACATCAATGAATTAAGCCAATTTAAGTTATTTCTTTACCTTAAATGTCGTTTTTCTCAGCTCCTTGAATTATGCTCGTTCAAAGTATTTGTTTATAAAACCATCTTGTCACACTTTCACAAAACCACATCTTATCACAACTTTCATGATGTTATTTGTTTTTACCTTATAATTCTTCCTCTTGTCACACTATTATCAAATGACTAACACAAGTACATCACAATCTTCAACTAACAACGAAGTTGCTACACCCACAATAAAAGAAATTTGTTTAATATATTTGTAGCGTACAGCACATTGGATGTCATTCAAGGAGGATAAGGTTGAATGGTTATCGGACATGAGAGGGAGCATCAGTACGGCGGCTATCTTCATTGCAAGCTTGACCTTTTTAACGGTTTTTAATCCACCTAGCGGAGTTAGGCTGGTAAAATATACAAGGATGAATATTTTTTTAGGACATATATACAAGGATGAATATTTGTTTATCCTTTTAGAGAAAACTATACGCTTCCTTATATCGGCTAGTATTTTTATCTTGCTCCTAGTGGTTGGAATCTCTCTTAACCATAGGTTACCAGTATGGCTTTTATCCATGGCGATGTGTGGCATTCTCACATGCCTCGCCCATACATACTTATGGACCATGTTAATGATAACCCTAAAACCTGTTTGGAATCAAGCTGTCGTATTTCAAGAAATATTGATTTATTCTTGGATGGGATTGGTATTACTCCTGGCTGTGTACCAGTCGCTACGCTTCTTTTCATGGGTATTGTTAGAATATATTCTCTCATTATTTGTATATATCTTTATTTAGCTAGTCAATATTTATTACCATAATTTCAGGCATTAGTTAGCTGATTTGTAGCTGATTTGTAGCCTATCTTTAGGCTTGTAACTTGTATATATTACTCTGATTTGTAATGCAATGTCACGGAATCAATTTCCTTCATGGTATCACAGACAGTTTCAATCCTATCTCTTGAACCCTAGCCGTTCATCTTCTTCTTCTTCCCCCATTCTTCTTCTCACTCTCAAACATGGCAGAAAGCGCCAAATTTCACCCTGTCCTCACTATCATCAATGTGAAGTCTCTTGTTCCTGTCACATTAGATAACGAGCAGGCTCTGTATCACTCATGGGCTGCCTTGTTTACCAACCTTACTCGGGTTCACGATCTCTACGATCATATTGTCCCACCCACAGAGGAACCTGCCAGAGCAGCATACCTTGCTGCAAAAACAGCCGATACTGCCATGTGGAAACGTCTTGACGCTGCGATTCTCCAGTGGATATATGGCACCATTTCCTCTGACCTTCTCCTTGCTATCCTACGACGTGATGACACAGCCGAGGGAGCATGGAAACGGCTCGAAGCTTTATTTCAGGACAATAAGGCTTCGCGAGCAACCCTCCTCGAAGAAGACTTCACCGGTGCCGTTTTCGAGGAACACCATACGATCGACACCTACTGCAATTACCTTCAATCTCTTGCAGATCGGCTTGCGGATGTTGATGCCCCGGTGTCAAATGGGCGGCTCGTGTTACGTCTCACAGGTTCCTTGCCAGAGGCGTACAGTGGTACGGTTGATTTCATCCAAAATCAAGAGCCCCTACCTTCGTTCGAAAGCTGTCGATCACGGTTGAAAATGGCAGAACGCACCATCAAAGCACGTGTCGCACGTGAATCCGGGACCCGTGGTGGCACAGCCATGGTTGCAGCAACTAGCAATGACTCGAATGACTCCTCCTCTGCTCCAAAATGCAACAACAGTAACAACAAAGGGCGCAACAACAACAAAAATAAGGGGAAAGGAAAAGGGTCCGGTCAGCAAGGTGGGGCCAGTAGTGGTCAGTCCAGGATTCAGCCACGTCCTCAAGCTCAGTCTCAATGGCCACAGTGGCAGCCAAATTGGGGGGGGTGGACCATTCCACCATGTCCTTTCCCTGCCTATTCTTGGCAGCCACGACCCAATTACATGGCCCAACGACCATCTGCTGGGCCTGGCGTGCTTGGGCCCAAACCTCAAGCCTTCAATGTTATGACTCCATCTACTGCTAGTTACACGCCAACTGATATTGAGGCCGCTATGCATGCTCTATCTTTCTCTCAACCTGATGGAAACTACTACATGGATACCGACGCGACATCTCACATGACGGCGGATGCAGGTATTCTCTCGTCTTATTTCAATTCAAGCACTAAAAATCATAACATTGTTGTTGGTAGTGGTCATTTAATTCCGGTTGTCGGTCACGGAAGCACTAACTTACCCCCACCTCATCCTCCCTTTATTCTTCAAAGTGTGTTACATGCTCCCAAACTCATTAAAAATCTGATCTCTGTTCGTAAATTTACCACTGACAATATGGTTTCTATTTCTTTTGACCCTTTTGGTTTTTCGGTCAATGATTTACAGACGGGGACGGACTAATGAGATGTGACAGTGTTGGGGACTTATATCCACTCTTCTCAAATTCTCAAGCCACATCACCCAAACATTCAGCTTTTACTACTATGTCTCATGATATTTGGCATAATCGCTTAGGTCATCCTGGCGATACTATTATCAAATCTCTTCGTAGTAATAAATTTATTGAATGTAATAAGGCTTGTAAAATTTTTGCTCCTCTTGTCCTCTTGGAAAACATGTTAAACTTCCTTTTATGATTCTTTATCATACACTTTTCTACCGCTTGATATTATTCATAGTGATCTTTGGACTTCTCCAATTGCTAGCTCTTCCGGCAATCAAGTTATTATGTTCTTTTTCTTGATGACTATAGCAAATTTCTTTGGACTTTTCCTATTGCAAAGAAATCACAGGTAAAACAGCTATTCATATCTTTCCATGCTTTAGTCAAAACTCAATTTGAACGTAATATAAAATCTTTTCAATGTGACAATGGCTCGGAATATATTAATGGCACTCTTGAGCAGTTCTTTGATCGTCATGGCTTAGTCTTTCGTCTTTCTTGTCCTCACACATCATCCCAAAATGGTAAAGCCGAAAGACACATAAAATCCATCAATAATATCATTCGGACCATTCTAGCTCATGCTTCTATGCCACCGTACTTTTGGCATCATGCTCTATCTATGGCGACATATCTTCTTAATATCCTTCCTTCTAAGGTCTTAGATTATTTATCACCCACACAAATCCTTTATCAAAGTGACCCTTCTTACTCGGATTTGCGTGTTTTTGGTTGTTTATGTTTTCCTTTGTTTCCCTCCACTACTATAAACAAATTACAGGAACGTTCTTCCCCTTGTGCCTATCTTGGTCCGGCTCCGAACCATCGTGGCTCAAATTGCTATGATATGTCTAGTGGAAAGATAATCATTTGTCGTCATGTGCGTTTTGTTGAAACCGAATTTCCATTTTCAAAACTCCACAAAACCACTCCTACAAATTATGATTTTCTGAGTGATAATATTGCTCCATCAATCATGCATGTTATTTCTCAGAATTTAGCACCACAAAATCCACAGCCTGACCCAACCCAACGGCCCAACTCTCCACCTATTCCTCACAATGGGCCGCGGTCTCACACGGGCTCAGCAACCCCCACTCCTCATTCTGCTCAGTCTCGGTCCACTCCTCAGGTAGCACCGACGCTGCAGCAGCACCCTCCAACTTCTTCTCCTATCTTGGCCTCACCCACCTCACGTGGCCCAGTCCCTGGCCCGAATTCATCACCTACATCCATGTCAACACCACACTCCTCTCCTAGGCCCAATAACCCCATGCTCCACCGCATGACAACTCGTTCTATCAATGGCATTTATAAGCCAAATCCTAAGTACTCTACCAATTGTCACGCGACCACCACTAAGGACATTTCTCCTATTCCAAAAAATCCCGTTAGTGCGCTCCGTGATCCAAATTGGAATCGTGCAATGTTAGATGAATTTACTGCTTTAATTGATAATAAGACTTGGGTATTAGTGCCTAGGCCACCGGATGTGAATGTTATTCGTTCTATGTGGATTTTGCGCCATAAATATAAATCTGATGGTTCTTTTGAGCGTTATAAGGCTCGTCTTGTAGGAGATGGAAAAACACAGGAGCAAGGTGTTGATTGTGATGAGACGTTTAGCCCCGTGGTTAAACCTGCTACCATAAGAGCAGTTCTCAGTATTGCTGTCTCTAAATCTTGGCCTATCCATCAAATGGATGTCAAGAATGCTTTTCTACATGGTCATCTTAATGAAACAGTTTATATGCATCAGCCCATGGGTTTTCGAGACAAAAATCATCCAAATCATGTTTGCCTCTTAAAGAAATCTTTATATGGTTTGAAACAGGCTCCTCGCGCTTGGTATCAAAGGTTTGCTGATTTTGTTGCTACCATTGGGTTCTCTCACAGTAAGTCAGATCACTCTTTATTTATTTACAAGAATGGTTCTGACACTGCTTATATTCTGTTGTATGTGGATGACATTATACTTACGGCTTCATCTGATCGTCTTCGTAAGTATTTTATGACTCTTTTGGGTTCTGAGTTTGCTATGAAGGACTTAGGTCCTCTGAGTTTCTTTTTGGGTATTGCTGTTACTCGTCATGCCCATGGTCTATTTTTATCTCAGAAACAATATGCTGCAAAAATTATTGAACGTGCCGGCATGTCTAACTGCAGTTCATGTCCTACTCCCGTTGACACTAAGTCCAAGCTTAGTGCCACCGGCGATGCTCCTTTTAATGATCCAACCAAATACCGCAGTCTTGCAGGGGCTCTTCAATATCTTACTTTCACTCGGCCTGATATATCTTATGCCGTGCAGCAGATTTGTCTTCATATGCATGCTCCGACAAATGAGCATATGAGTGCTCTCAAGCGTATCATACGCTACCTTCAGGGTACTTTATCCCATGGTTTGCATTTGTACAAATCCACCATTGATAGACTAATCTCTTATACAGATGCTGATTGGGGTGGGTGTCCTGACACCCGTCGTTCCACTTCTGGGTATTGTGTGGTATCTTGGCCTTCCAAACGGCAGCCTACTCTCTCCCGCAGCAGTGCAGAGGTGGAATACAGGGGTGTGGCTAATGTTGTTTCTGATTCTTGCTGGATCAGAAACCTGCTTCTAGAGTTGCATTGTCCCATTCAAAAGGCTACTCTAGTTTTCTGTGACAATGTGAGTGCGATATACTTATCCGGCAATCCTGTTCAACATCAACGCACCAAACACATTGAGATGGATATTCACTTCGTTCGTGAGAAAGTGGCTCGTGGCAAAGTCCGTGTGCTTCATGTGCCGTCCCGTTACCAAATTGCTGATATTTTTACAAAAGGGCTTCCGCGCGTTCTATTTAATGATTTCAGGGACAGTCTAAGCATACGAGAGCCTCCCGCTTCGACTGAGGTATATGTCAAAAAGTCAACCACTTCACAAACAGAGACTGAAACCACTCCATAAACGGAGACTCTAGTGGCTTGATCATAGAACTTGTTCAATTCCCATTTCTTAGATTTAGGTTTTTCCATTTATTTTTTAGTTGATTAAGTCCTAGCTTTTAGGTGTTCATTAGTTTATTTTAAATTATTCATCATTGTTTAGTAATTATGTCATATCTGTAATATATATATATATATATATATATTCATTGCGCCTCTACTGTGTACGCGGCTGGATCTTTCGGTTCAACACTCATTAGATGTTTGGTGAAAGATATTTCTGAAAAGAATGAATTTTTATTCTTTAATATAGATGGTTCTTAAAACTATCTCAGCTTAAGAAAATTAATGTTGTGTATTTTTCTGGTTTTATGGATTACTGACCATTGTTGCTATTAGTGTACATGCAATTGCCATTGCTAAACAGTTCGTATTATGGGAAGGGCTTATGGTAATTTTCATATCACAATTCTAATGTGTCTGAAAAACAAGATTGTAAAAAAGTTTCAGACTGAATTAATTTTATTCTTTGACTTTTTTATCTGTTGTTATTTTATTTATCTTTGCTTCTTATTCATTTAGAATTTTTAATATCACGTGCTTTCAATGTTCTTTGGGTTGATAATGGATTGTTTTTGTGTGAAGTGAAGTAATGGTGCAGCGTAGGGACTTCAGATTCATCTTTAATGTTTTTTAATGACGTAGTTGCTTGCAGTCTTGATATCCAGATTTTTTTATAGCATTTTATTGGTTTCTTTTTTTGTTCACAATAATTTTTGTTTTGACACTACCATAGGAGACTAATCCTTGCTTAGAAATATATGCTACCTCTACTCAGAGGTGCCTTCCAGCAAAGCCAAACACCTGGTGAGAGACAGATTGCATGCACGCATGGATAAAGAAGGCTTTCTTGTGCTTAGAAATTTTTGAGTCTCCTAAAAAGGCTAAAGGTGCAAAAGATTATGGGATGTTTCTACGTGCAAGCTCCTTGAATGATGTTTAAAGGTTCTGTAGTAATCGAAACAAAGAGAAGGAAAAAGTTGCTAATTCTGCACAATCTTTATGTTAATTCGTTGGGTTTATATTCTGCATTTGAATAATGTCATCTCAATATTAAGCATGCATGATTCTGCTTCTTGAGCCTTGCATATTTGTAAATTTAGTTCAGTTTCTATCTTGCAAAGTAAATTTCTCATTTTTATGATAGCATTGATTCTTGCTAATATTTGTACTGGGTACTTTTATAATTTGTGATTATTTTTTCAAACGGAACAAAATTGGACTCTCAACAATTATATGTATGTTATTTTGCTTCTTCTAAACTCCAATTAAGTTTATGCGTTTGGTAGGTAACGATGTTCAATTTGTCTTAAACTGAGTCTACTGCAGTCCTACACTCATGGAAGTTTTTGTCATAACCTTCTGGTAATGTTATCTCAGTTTTGAAAATCCAAGTTAGATCTTTATAATATATCATGATTGCATTTGATGTATTGACTTCGTATAATACATATATTTAATACCATTGCTAATCATACCAACCAAATTCTGACTTTTGATTTTGCTCTCCTCCTGCCCCAGTCAATAAAAAGCAATTTTTTGGATCGTCCTTCAACTTCTCTAAACAAAAGTAAACCAATGGTTGCTCAATAGGACATGATAAAATGGGAGAGCTAAAAGAAAGTCATGTTAATTTTAAATCATGGTGTTTTTCTTTTTCTAATTTTGGATAAGAAGAATTGTAAGAGGCTTGCTATATTTAAAATGTTTGTTTCAGGTGAAAATGCTTCTCTGGCAAAAGACATGTTTATAATATGCTAATGTTTGAGATTAACACTTAGTGACAGAAAAGGAGTTCAAATGACTACTTAGTTTCTTAAAGGGCTCAGTCCAAACACTAAATTGCTTAATTTTATTGCATTTCTGCACAGCCATGTTAATTTTCCTTGTGAAATTTTAGGTCTTATTTCATACCTGTTTGATGTTTAATGTTCTATAAAAAGTTATATTTTCAAATTGTTGTCTCAGTTTTGATTGTACGATGTTTTACTTAATTCAATATTTTTTATCTGGATAATCACTTAAAAATCTTAGGGGGAATATCTACTGTTTTTCATGGATCCCACTGTTGCTGACATGTACTAGAGCATAAGTAGAGAACCTGAGGACTTCAATCTATTGTAGTTTATGCAGATAATTTCATGCCCACATCAGCTTTTCATTGATATTTTAATAGTGACAAGTGACGACTAAAACTTAACATTGTTTATTAATGCATATTGAAGTAGCATTGTTTTACCTCCTCTTCTCCTGGTCGAACAACATTGTTTTAATGCTCATTTGTATTTTGTTGTCAGGTCCTTAAACCATCAAAGAAATCAGAGATGGCCTCGCACCCCAGCATTGGTTTCAAGGGTTGAGAATGGACCTGGGTGCGATAATTCTAAAATCAGCCGTAAATCCTGCTTACAAGAACAGAATACTAGCAAACTAGGTATAATCCCGTGCGTTGCACATGTTTGTTTAAAATTGAGTGAAAGATATATAATTTAAATATGTAAAACTTCTTTATATAAATCTGTTAACATGTTGTTGTTCAGTTTTTGTTGTTGCTGTTCAGTTTTTGTTGAAGGACTTGTTATGATTATCCCCATCTCATGGGGTTGGATTATTGTTTTTTTGGGCCTTAAGCCCTCCATGGTACTAAAAATATGTAAAAGAAAATTTTATTAAATATAGAATAATGTGTAATAAATAAATACAATTATATTAACAATTTATATTAAATAACACATTTATTTATAAAATATTTTTCGTATAAAATATTTTCTATAAAGTTTAACAATTATAATTATCAATTTTGTAGCAAGGTTATCATTGAAACTTTAATATAAGGAAAGAAAACTCTATCAAATAAGTTTAGCCAACACGTTATGGTAAAAAAAAATAAAAAATTAACATGCATATTTCTTATCTTGTTTATCATCAAATAATTTTAATCCTTATGGTTAAATTATTAATAACAATGAAATAAGTAATTGTCTACGATAAAATATAAGCTTTTTCTAATTTAATGTCACATAATTTAATAATTGCTATTGGCTTTTAGTAATCACCGCTAAATATGATATATTTATTAAAGATTATGTTTTTTCCCCAAATTAAATATTATTTGGATTTATTTATCAACACATTATCATCAACACAATTTAAGTATTTATAAAATATTTTTTTAACATTGGTGTTACCTTTTGTAATAATCTTTACGTGAAATTATGTGAAATGTTTAATTTCACATAATAAGAAATTTTATCCTATTATACAATAGAAATGTAACAATACCTAATGCTATTGAATATTTCTACAGTTTTCTGTTGAATATTTTATTAAGTATTGCATCAAATGTTATAATTCTCTTAATAGAAATATTATTGTCAAATTGCATCAAATTTTGTAAATATTTTTAAAAAATATGATTTGACATAATTTAATAATTTTTAGTAAATTTTTTCTTGTTATAAAACTCTAGACTGTACAATCATAATTAGCTAAATATGGAAAAATAAGCATGTGTCATAACTAATTAAAGAAAAGAAAAAAAAGAAGGTGAATGTTAACGTAGAGATAATCATTCTCTGTTAATTTTTTTAGTGTCTTTTATTTATCTGTATTGTATAATTTCGTATCATATTCTTTTTGCATTAAATGCGCGTAAAAAAATACATTCATATCATACATAACCATGCTATCCTCATAACATAACTCATGTTTTTTTCCATATAAAAAAAATAGTTACAATCAAGGTTTCCCTGCATCTTTACTGGACTCGGGCCCAAACTAGATTTATGGATGTGTTGGAAGAGAATCAGCGAGCAATGAGAGGATTTCGATCAAATGAAGGAACAGATGGGAAAAATGTTTGACCTCTTGCTAGGCTTGGATGCAAAATTGACCATTGATATGAACCATTCCAGTGGCCCACCAAGGTCACAACCCATTGACACGAATGCCCAAGAAGATCCCCTAGTTAAGGAGAGACTCTGAATTATGGAAGCAAGGCTGAAAGCAATTGAAGCGGCAAATCATATTGGGTTTGAAGCTTCAGATGTATGCTTAGTCCTTGATGTACTGATTCCTCCAAAATTCAAAGTCCCTGAGTTTGCCAAGTATGAGGGGTTAACTTGTCCAAAAGGCCACATCATCATGTACTGTAGGAAGATGGCCTCTAATTCACTTTTTCCAAGAGAGTCTTACCGGGGCATCCCTACGCTGGTATATGCAGTTAGAGCGGAGCAAGATCAACTCATGGAAGGACTTGGCTAATGCTTTCCTCAAGCAGTATAGCTATAATATGAACATGGCTCCTGACCGTTGCCAATTGCAAACTATGGTGGTCGCTACAAATTCGGTCACTAAATCGGTCGCTATCAATTAACGATTAGTGGTTTAGCTACTCATTTTTGTTGGTCTCTAAATCGGTCGCTAATTTGATTAGCGACCGATTTTAAAGGTTTAGCGACCGAAAAATCGGTCACTAAAAGACAATTTTTTTGTAGTGTTCTCTTTCTCTTTTCTTTTCCTTCTTTTGCCTTTTCTTTCTTTTTTATCTTTTTCTTTCTTCTGCTTGTGTTTCACGCAGGGGAGGGAGTAAAGGAGGGAATGGTGGGTGCTAAGGTGGAGTACAAGGGAAGGTGGTACATGGTGGGACATAGGTCATGATTTAATGAAAATCTTGCTAACATACCCTCATTTAATTCCTTAATTTATCTTTTGGTTCTTAATTCAACATTAGATAAATTAATAAATTAAATTACTCAAAAATAATTAGTCCCATATTTCCTAAATCCTTGGGTAACATTAACATTTTACCCCTAGATCCCAACTTTGTTTTTTTTAATCACTAGATTAAAGGCTATTAATCTCATTAATCTTTAGGAATTAAATCCTTTTTTTAATTAGGGTCTTTAATTACTAAGCTCTAAAAAGTCGGGGTGTTACACATAGGGTTGGATTGCAGTTTTTTTAGGCCTTATGCCCTCCATAGTATAAAAAAAATGTAAAATAAAAGTTTATTAAATATAGAATAATGTATAATAAATAAATATAACCAAATTAAAAGTTTATATTAAATATCAAATTTATCCATAAAATATTTTTTGTATGAAATATTTTTTATCATGTTTAATAATTATAAGTATCAATTTTTAGTAAGGTTATCCTTCAAAATTTAATATAACGAAAGAAAACTCTATCAAATAAGTTTATTAAACGTGTTATGATAATATTCTTTTTAACATGCATATTTCTTATCTTGTTTATCAACAAATAATATCAATCCTTATGGTTAAATTATTATGGACAATGAGATATGTAATTGTCTACAATAAAATATAAGTTTTTTCAAATTTAGTCCCACATAATTTAATAATTATTATTGCCTTTCAGTTATCACTACTAAATATAATCTATTTATTGGAGATTATTTTTTTCTCCAAATTAAATGTCATTTGGATTTATTTATCATCAACACTATTTTTAAAACATTTTTTTAACATTGATGTTACATTTTGTAAAAATATTTATGTGAAATTATGTGAAATGTTTAATTTCACATAATAAGGAGTTTTATCCTATTATACAATATAAATGTAGCAATGTAACAATACTTAATACTATTGAATATTTCTACAGATTACATTTCTACAAATTTCTATTGAATATTTCTATTAAGTATTGCATCAAATGTTATAATTCTCTTAACAGAAATATTATAGTCAAATTGCATCAACCTTCTCTTATTGCAAAACTCTAGACTGTATGGTCATAAATAACTAAATATGGGAATATGAGCATATGTCATAACTAATGAAAGAAAAGAAACAATAAGGTGAATGTTAACGTAGATAATCATTCTCTATTAATTTTTTGGTAGTGTATTTTATTTATTTGTATGGTATAAGTTCATATGCTAGGAATATCTATTTAAAGAAAGTTAACCATCAATAAGATACTGGTAACATGAAGTGCATTTATTTTTTATAGTTAGTATAATAGTATAAATGATCTCCAATTGGTATCACCTTTGGTAATAATAAATATATTTTTAAACTAACTCATTACACTAAGATTCATTTAAAATTTGATATGAAAATATTTTAAGTATCTTTTAAAATTCATTTGGAGTTATTTTAATATGTAATTCATTACAATTTTGTAATATGATGGATTTTTGTATTTAGTAGTTAACATTTAATAATATGTAGTATCCTTAATTATATTTAATAGTTTTTCTCAAGAAATACACACACACACATATATAATAAATAAATAAAATTTGATAATACACAATATCATTTAGTTAGTTGAAATATTTTTCTGTGTTAAATACATAATACTGACATTAACTAATTTTTGTAAATAACATCATATTCACATTTGATAATAAATTTTAATAATTTATAGTATAATTTCATTATATTTTAAGTACTTTTCTCAAATCTTAATTAATTAATAACATTATTATTAAGAAATTTAATAATTTTTCCTTTAAAAATATATTAATATTAATAAAATGTTTTAAAAATTTATATTTAGTAGTTAATATAAGAAATAACTAATTAAAATGACAAATGAAATAATATTTACATAGAGTAATTTGTAACACCCTAACTCTAATTAGGGGATTACTTACTAATTAAACCTGTATTTAAGGAAATAGGTCTCGTAAATTTTTCTCGCATACACGGTAAACGTAAACCAGAGTTCTCGAAAGCGGAACCTGTAACACCTTGGATTTTAATTCCCAAGCGTGCCACTCATAGGACTTCTTCCCCCACAAGGAAGTTTTTGCCTTTCGCAAGACTCGAACCCGCACCCTTTTTGTGGGACTTAAGGGGACGGGAAGCATCCTGCTGCTACCAACTGCTCCCGTGGTACTTAAGCCCTCTGGTCCCGGGTTCAAGCCAAGCAAAAGGCAAAAACTCCCTTAGAGGGGGGAGAAGTCCTATGAGTGGCACGCTTGGGAATTAAAACCCAGGGTGTTACAATAAAAATGTAACACCTTACTTTCATTCGCATAAAGTTAAGATAATTATCATTAGATACAGTAATCCCAAAATAGAATTCAAACTTAAATCCAACATTAAGTCCAAATGCCACAAAACCAGACTTAAATACATAAGTTCATATCGGTACAACATCAATACATACTTCTAAGAATTTCAACTCCCAAGTGCTCCTATAAACTAATACATTGAACCATATCCCGAGAGCACGCAGTCACAATCGCCTCTTCTGCACTGCGTGCATCTGTAAAATAATTAAGTAAAGGAGTGGGGTGAGATAATAATCTCAGTGAATCCTCCCTTCGACTCCTCACCATTCACTCATACAATTTTCTATCAGTCAAAAATCAATATGACATATTTATGCAATGCATATTCTTACTATGAATTTCTAATTCATCTTTGGTTCGCATTTATGGGTAGTGTTATATGCTTACGTCCATACAACCCCATAAATACGCTTTCGATATGGTGGTTAGACGTCTTAACCGTCCGAGGGCGTCCCACACGGCTAACCATATCGATCACCCCATTTTAGAGGCATCTTAGTATCTTTTAGGGAATTAAATCACCACTATATCCTTAAATGCATGCTTTACTCTAAGAATACCATTAGAAACTACTTCTACTCAACATGCAACTGAATACACTCATGTAAAAGATACATTTCAAGTTCAAAATAGAGCATATATCATAATAAGTCCAAGAAAACACATTAAGACAAGAAATAACTTCCATTAGAGCTCCATGGAGCTCTCAATGGTCAACATTCATCACAACATCTATAGGGATACAACAATACCCCCTTAATCAGCCCTAATAACACATGCATAGCTATCAAAAATAAAAACTGTGCATAAATGAGGATTTGGAGAACTTCCTAATATAGGGTTCATGATTTTTCTTCAAAAGGGACCCTAATGTGGGACTTATGGGTGCCCAACACCTAAGAGAAAGAAGAACTCACAACAACTTCCAAGATTCAAGCTTCAAGGTTGATGTTCAGCTCCTTCTTCTTCCTTCTTCCTCTTCTCCTTCAGCTGGCCTTCTAGGGATTCCTCCAATCTTCCCAAATCAAGAGTAAACACTCCCCAACTTGGATTCAAGCTAAGATTGATGGTGAATCTAGCATGAATCCATGTTTTCCCCTCTAGTTTGTGAACCCTAGGTGTTTGACCCATTCTCCTTCTTTTCTTCGTTGCACCCTCTCTCTCTAACTCTCTCTCCATCCTTCGCTCGTTTCTTTTCTCACTGAGTTTTTCTCGATATCTGCGGTTGTGAATCGATTCACGATGCTGGTGAACCGATTCACTCAGTGTAAAATTGACAGGAATTTCAGCTTTAAGTGCAGGAATCGATTCCTGCAGTTCTCAGATTCGATTCACAGAGAACTGACTTCTGTGAATCGATTCATGCTGCGATTCACAGAGGATCAGCCTTTGTGAATCGATTCCTCCTGCGATTCACTGAAAACCTAATCGAGTCCCAGCAAACTCACAGCCCTGAATCGATTCACAGGGCCTGGGAATCGATTCACACTGGGCAAAAATTCACCAAACACCATTTTTCACACATTTAACTATAGAAATTAATGAGAATACCACTTAAGGTTCATCTTTAAGCCATACTAGGCTTATATCCACATACAAATCAGGCTTGGGGATTTTGGGGTGTTACACTACTACCCACCTTTTAAAAATTTTGTCCTCAAAATTGATAAATTAACATACCTATTGGAAAAGCTGCGGATATTGGTTTTGCATCTCCTCTTCGAGTTCCCAAGTAGCTTCTTCGGGAGTGGATCCTTCCCAGATCACCTTAACCAAAGGGATAGTCTTATTCCTGAGTGCCTTGGAAGCTCGGTCCACGATTTGGGCCGGTTCGGGCTGGTATGTGCAATCAGGCCTAAGTTGTATGGACTCATGGTCTATAGAGTGAAATGGATCTGGAATGTACTTCTTAAGCTGAGACACATGAAAAACATTGTGGAGATTTGACAAGGAAGGAGGCAAGGCAATTTGGTACGCGACAGGACCAACTCGACTGAGGATTTGGAAAGGACCCACATACCGAGGGGTCAACTTTTTGGCCCTAAGAGCTCTACCAACACCTATAGTGGGAGTGACTTTCAGGAATACATGTTCTCCTTCATCAAATTCAAGGGGTTTAAGCCTACGATCTGCATAACTTTTCTGCCTACTCTGAGCAGTCTTTATCTTCTCCCTAATCGTGCGAATCTTATCAGTAGTTTCTTGGACAAGGTCAGGGCCTAGCAATTGTGTTTCTCCCACCTCAAACCAACATAGAGGAGTTCTACACTTGCGACCGTAGAGAGCCTCGTACGGTGCCATTCCTATGCTAGAGTGATAGCTGTTGTTGTATGAAAATTCAATTAAGGGCAAATACTTGCTCCAACTACCGCCATCCTCTAAAACACAGGCTCTAAGCATATCCTCTAAGGTTTGAATGGTTCTCTCCGACCGCCATCCGTCTGAGGATGGTAGGTGTGCTAAGACTCAATCTCGTCCCTAAGGCTTGATGAAGTGCCTTCCAAAACCGAGGTAAACTTTGGATCCCTATCGAGACAATGTTAGTTGGAACTCCGTGGAGCCTAACAATTTCTCCGATATAGATCTCAGTAGCAAGGCAGTTTGTAAGTGGATTTTATGGGAAGGAAATGAGCAGATTTGGTTGTCAGTCCCACTATGACCCATATAGAGTCATATCCTAGCCGAGTGTAGGGTAATCCTCCCACAAAATCCATTGCTATACTATCCCACTTCCACTCAGGAATTCCTAAGGGTTGGAGAAGACTCAAGGCTTTTGGTGTTCTATCTTGGTTTCACGACAAACCAAGCATGAGCTACACCGCCACATCATTCCTCATGCCTGGCCACCAATACCTCTGTCTAAGGTCTTGATACATCTTGGTGGAACCAGGGTGTATCGAGATTCCACTCTTGTGGGCTTCTCCTAGAACCTACTGTTTAATGGAATTATCCTTTGGTATGCAGATTCTCTGATGGAACAATAAAGTGCCATCCTCGGCTTGAAAAAGCAAGGCGGTGCTTGCTAGGCTATGACTCTACATCTAAGCTCTGGGCGAGTCTAATCTGTTCCCTAAAATCACAGGAAATTTCTAAATGGTAAAGCATGAGACTATTCACTGATGGAAAAATTCCAAGGTTAAGGTCCCTAAAGGACTCCAGCAACTCCATTTCTTTGATCATCAGTGAAGACACATGCAAGGACTTCCTACTCAAGGCATCAGCGACCACATGCGCTTTGCCCGGATGGTACTTCAACTCAAAGTCATATCTTTTAGGACCTCAACCCCTCTTCTCTGCCTCATGTTAAGTTCCTTCTGATCAAAAAGGTATTTCAAGCTCTTATGATCATTAAACACTTCAAATTGGGCACCATACAGATAGTGTCGCCAAATCTTTAGAGCCAAGCCAATGGTGAAAGCTCTAAGTCATGAGTAGGGTAGTTCTCCTCATGGGGCCTTAGCGCCTAGATGCATAAGCTACAACTTGTGGGTTACGCATAAGAACACATCCTAACCCTTTCTTAGAGGCATCACTATAAACTTCAAATCCCAAAGCTGGTCGGGGATAATCAAGACCAGGGGTAGAAGTCAACTTTGGTCTTAAGCTCTAGGAAAGCTGCTCTCACGGCTCCTAGTCCATACAAAAGGCTCCCTTTCGGTCAATCTTGTTAGGGGAAGTACCAGGTTGAAAAATCCTTAATGAACCTTCTAAGTAAGGCTAATCCTAGAAAGCTCCTAACTTCGTGGATCGTGGTTGGTCGCTCCCAACTAAGGACTGCTTCTACTTTACTAGGATCAACCGACACTCACTTTGAGAAATCACATGACCAAGAAACTTAACTTCATTGAGCCAAAACTCACATTTCTCCGGTTTAGCAAAAAGGCTTTTCTCCCTGAGGGTACTTAGAACAATCCTGAGGTGTTCCTCATGCTCTCGAGGATCCTTAGAATAAACTAAGATATCGTCTATGAAGACCACTACAAACTTGTCAAGGAAAGGCCTAAAAATTCGGTTCATGTAGTCCATAAACACGGCTGGGGCATTGGTTAGACCAAAAGGCATAACCAAGTATTCATAGTGGCCGTATCTAGTCCTAAATGCCGTCTTCGGAACATCCTCTGCCTTAACTCTAATCTGGTGATAACCAGACCTTAGATCAATCTTAGAGAAAACCGAAGCTCCCCTAAGTTGATCTATCAAGTCATCTATCCTAGGCAAGGGGTACCTATTCTTCACTGTGATCTTATTGATTTTCCGGTAATCAATACATAACCTCATACTCCCATCTTTCTTCTTCACCAAAAGGACAGGTGCGCCCCAAGGTGACACACTAGGTCTAATAAACTGCTTAGCAATCAAATCTTCCAACTGTGTCTTTAATTCCCTTAACTCCAAGGGTGACATCCTGTAAGGAGCTATGGAGATTGGTCCCGTTCCGGGAACCAGTTCTATGGAGAACTCAACTTCTCTCTCTGGTGGTAAAGTTGCTACCTCGCTAGGAAACACATCTAAGAATTCGTTCACTATAGGGATAGTATCCAGGTCGGGGCTAACCTCTACAGTTGAAGAAAGTAGGATCATATATCCTGCAAGACCTTCCACTAGACAGTGACTCAATAGAAAATCATTACTCTGTGTAACATGACTTGACTCTTCAATAATAGAGTGCACATTTGGAAACTCAATCGTTTTACAGAAACAATTTAAAATAACTTGATGGGCGGAAAGCCAATCCATACCCAAGATAATGTCCATCCCTACAAGAGGTAGACACACAAGGTTTACTAAAAACATCCTCCCTTGAATTATGAGAGGACAATTCTCACATACTAAGGAAGTGGAAATGCTACCTTCGGCAGGTGTATACACATGCAACGGAATTTGCAATGAGGTAAGACACAACCCTAACCTTTGAACACATGTACACGAGATAAAGGAATGTGTTGCTCCCGAATCAAACAAAACAACTAGAGGTTCATCCTGAAGGAAACAAGTACCTTTCATCAGATTTTCCGCTCCTTTTGCTTTCTGGGCATCCAGAGTAAAGACTCTCCCTTGGTTAGGATCACTAGGCTTGGCTCCTTTCCCTTTAGTGTATTGGGGGCACTCCTTGGCCAGGTGTCCTGGTTGGTGACACACATAGCAAACATTCTTGCCCTTCATACACTCTCCCGGATGTCTCTTCCCACAGCTTGAACATGCATGATAATCAGACTCGGAGGTTTGAGCCTGCTTTCCCTTGAAAAGGTTCCCTTTCGGTCTCATGTGTTGGGCGTTCTTATCTGCATCATTCTTTCTGTTCTTATCTTGCCACCTAGTTTGCCTATCTTCATACATCCTCTTCAAGCTTGCTTCAGCCACGTAGCTGTGATGGACTACTCTGGCGAAGTCGATGGTCGATTTGTGAAATCTTTGTTTTGGATGTCTGGCCTTAGTCCCCACTTGAACTGCTTGATTATCTAATTATCGTCCGGAGCAAATTGAGCAACAGATGAGTACCTTACCAACTCTTCAAACTTGTTCACATACTCTGAGACCGTGGATTTTCCTTGCTGCAGTTGGACTAACTCTCGGTCCATCATATCCTTCACAGTCTGTGGGAAGTACTTCTCCAGGAAAATCCTCTGAAAGTTCTCCCAAGTTAATGGTATCCCCTGAGCCACCATATAAGCTCGGGCCCCTTTCCACCAGTTCTCAGCATCCTCTATAAGTACATGAGTAGCTAGCTCGACCTTTTGTTCCTCGGTACAGTGAACAACCTTAAAACTCTTCTCCACGGCTTCCAGCCAATGTTGGGATGCCATGGCTTCTGTTCTTCCATTGAAGGTTGGAGGCTTTGTCTTGAGGAACTTGAGGAATTTTCGGTCTAATTCCTCCTCTTGCGGGGGAGGTTGGGCTTGCATCGTTGTTGTTGTTGTTGGGCCAACCGAGCCGCAAGGTTGTTGGTTGCAATACTCACGATTACGAATGGCTTGCAATATCCCTTGTAGCCAAGCATTCTCTTGTTACGGAGGATTCGTAGGTACCTCCGGCATTCCTTCTAGGTCTTCCGCGCCTTCAACACGAAGCCATGATTACGCATAGAATGCACCAAGCATTGAGTTGATCGGGCTCAATATCTCTTAGCATAATAAGTAGAAAAACAACGGCAGACTCAAGAAATTCACGAAACTATTCCTAACAACCCTACAGTCAGATTAGAATCGAATCGCTTCGATACCATAATGTAACACCTTACTTTCATTCGCATAAAGTTAAGATAATTATCATTAGATACAGTAATCCCAAAATAGAATTCAAACTTAAATCCAACATTAAGTCCAAATGCCACAAAACCAGACTTAAATACATAAGTTCATATCGGTACAACATCAATACATACTTCTAAGAATTTCAACTCCCAAGTGCTCCTATAAACTAATACATTGAACCATATCCCGAGAGCACGCAGCTGTCAATCGCCCTTCGGTACCTGTGCATCTGTAAAATAATTAAGTAAAGGAGTGGGGTGAGATAATAATCTCAGTGAATCCTCCCTTCGACTCCTCACCATTCACTCATACAATTTTCTATCAGTCAAAAATCAATATGACATATTTATGCAATGCATATTCTTACTATGAATTTCTAATTCATCTTTGGTTCGCATTTATGGGTAGTGTTATATGCTTACGTCCATACAACCCCATAAATACGCTTTCGATATGGTGGTTAGACGTCTTAACCGTCCGAGGGCGTCCCACACGGCTAACCATATCGATCACCCCATTTTAGAGGCATCTTAGTATCTTTTAAGGAATTAAATCACCACTATATCCTTAAATGCATGCTTTACTCTAAGAATACCATTAGAAACTACTTCTACTCAACATGCAACTGAATACACTCATGTAAAAGATACATTTCAAGTTCAAAATAGAGCATATATCATAATGAGTCCAAGAAAACACATTAAGACAAGAAATAACTTCCATTAGAGCTCCATGGAGCTCTCAATGGTCAACATTCATCACAACAACTATAGGGTACAACAATACCCCTTAATCAGCCCCAATAACACATGCATAGCTATCAAAAATAAAAGCGTGCATAAATGAGGATTTGGAGAACTTCCTAATATAGGGTTCATGATTTTTCTTCAAAAGGGACCCTAATGTGGGACTTATGGGTGCCCAACACCTAAGAGAAAGAAGAACTCACAACAACTTCCAAGATTCAAGCTTCAAGGTTGATGTTCACTCCTTCTTCTTCCTTCTTCCTCTTCTCCTTCACCGGCCTTCTAGGGATTCCTCCAATCTTCCCAAATCAAGAGTAAACACTCCCCAACTTGGATTCAAGCTAAGATTGATGGTGAATCTAGCATGAATCCATGTTTTTCCCCTCTAGTTTGTGAACCCTAGGTGTTTGACCCCTTCTCCTTCTTTTCTTCGTCGCACCCTCTCTCTCTAACTCTCTCTCTATCCTTCGCGTTCTGTTCTTTTTCTGCTGAGTTTTTCTGATATACTACAGCTGTGAATCGATTCACAACACAGGTGAATCGATTCACTCAGTGTAAAATTGACAGGAATCGCAGCTTTAAGTGCAGGAATCGATTCCTGCAGTTCTCATATTCGATTCACAGAGAACTGACTTCTGTGAATCGATTCATGCTGCGATTCACAGAGGATCAGCCTTTGTGAATCGATTCCTCCTGCGATTCACTGAAAACCTAATCGAGTCCCAAAGAACTCATTACTCAATCGCTTCACAGGGCCTGGGAATCGATTCACACTGGGCAAAAATTCACCAACACCATTTTTCACACATTTAACTATAGAAATTAATGAGAATACCACTTAAGGTTCATCTTTAAGCCATACTAGGCTTATATCCACATACAAATCAGGCTTGGGGATTTTGGGGTGTTACAGAACCTAACTTTAGTTATTATAACTTCTTTTCAAAGAATAGCTAATTAAAATAATTACAAATTATACATAAATCTCTTAATTACACAAAGACACAACTCAGAAACCATGACTCGACTCGTGATCCGGTGACTCGGGTCTCGCTGGAAGGCAAGACCGAGAACAATCCAATGCTTTGAACCTCATCAACAGTTGTACCTGAAAACAACGCCCTAAAGGTGAGTTTATAAAACTCAATAACATAGACTTAGAATAAAAACACTTCTACCATTATTCTAAGCCATACGTGGTGTGCGACATATGGAAAATCCTCCCCATAAATATATATACATATTTATTTGTTCACTATTCTTAATCAAACCTCAAACATGATAGTGCAACTAAGTTTCCAACTCCCAAACACACATCAACACATAACCTAAACATAACACGATCACTTTTCACCAACCTCAATTCATAATCATTGCACACACGTGTTCAATAATGTTTACAAGCAAATCACAATTCATAGTAATGCAGTTGACATCTTTAAAGAGAGAAGCAATTGCAAACAAATGTCCAAAGGACCACAATGAATGTCCCCACTTGACCCAGCCCAATTGCAAAATGAGTAAAATCTCGTATACAAGGATAAAGCCAAAGGCCCAGCTCAAACGCAGAATGGGTAAAATCCTATATATAGCAGGATAAAGTCAAGGGGCCCCCAACGGCAAAGGTGGTAGCTAATCACTTACGATGGGGTTGCAAAGCAAATTGCAAACATTCGAAACAATTCCTATAAGAGGAATACAAGCGCCTTATATTGTAACAACCCAGCCCCCACCCACATTGGAGTGTCACAAAAGGGTTTCCGAAAGGTATGTTACTCACAGGACTTCACACAATTTCAATCAAGAACATAATTAAGGAATGTACATCAAAGCCATTCATCACAATACAAATCAGTCCCAAGTCATCACCGATCAAGGCATTGCAATTCCAGTTCAGTCAATTCAAGAATCAATGTGACACATCCTCACAAACAACACCCATGATAATCCAATACAATGAACAACCATCCCATGCTAGATTAACAAAAGTCCTTCCATGCATATAACATAAGCTCAAGTATTATATAGCCCGAACTCGTAGAAAGGGGCTAGCTCGGGTGTCGAGCCACATCAAAATTGAATTTAATCATAGTAGCAAACATAGCAATCCCATAAATAATCCGAGTGAAGTTCGATGGAACTCAGAACAGAACAAACATCAACATCAAACATTGGTTTAGGGGTTGAAGCGATCGCCAACCCTATTTCAGCCAGACCCCATACAAGACCATTTCAGATTAATTCAGAAACTAATTATAAAGCTAAAGAATTTAAATGACAAATCCTAGCACACCCTAAGGGAGGTTTTGGGGGAAGTCTATGTTACCTGAGCAATCCCAAACTAGGGATTTGAGCTCCAAAAATCCCCTTTCCTAGATTTGTCACCATTCTGAGTTCCATTCTTCTCGTTCTTCTTCAAGAAGCCCACATGCAAGTCCTAACCTCCGTGGAAGGGGGTTTCAAGCTTTCATCTTCTTCCTTTAAGCTTCAATCTTGCTATTCCTTCCATGGCTCCTCTTCCTTGTTCCATTTCCTCTTCATTTTCGAGTTCCTTCTCCCTGAAACTCTCTATCTCTCTCGCGACCTTTTCCCTCCTCTCTCTCTCTCTCTCGGTTCGTCCCTCTCTCTCTCCACACCGCGTGAACAGTGGCGCGGCCACCCTCCACACCGCCGTGCCACCCCCAGCTGGTCACCACCGTGACCACTTCCTCCATCTTCTCTCTCGATCGCGAGCCACCTCTCCTCTCTTCTCCTTTCTTTCCTTCTTCTTTCTTCCTCTTTTTCTGATTTTTGCTTCTCCCTTTGTTTGTGGCTGCCGGAAATCGATGGAGGGAGGGAGTAATACGGTTTGGAGAGAGTTTTAGGGTGGATTTAAATGAAACATGGTGTATGGTGGAGCTTAGGTCTAAAGTAATTAAAAACCTTGCTTAATTAAATCCTTGATTCTTAATAATATTCTTGAGTAATTTTGGTTAATTAAAACTACTCCTAATTAATTGGTCCCACATTTCCTAATTTATTGGGTAAAATTACTATTTTTCCCCCTTTGGTTCCAAATTGATTTTAAATTACTAAATTAAGGATATGGGCTATATTTAATCCTCAGGGATTAAATCCATTTTTCACTTAGGATTCCTAATAATTAGGCTTAGGGATTTTGGGATGTTACATATTTAAATGATGAAACTGATTAATATGATTAAGTGAAAAGTTGTAACTGAGAGGTTAAAATAAATTTTACTAAATGCTAAAAATCAAGTCTATTTTACTTAAAATTAATGTTTTCTTCAATATACCTAATAGTTAATAGTAAAACATATATTGCATAATTTTATTATATTAAAAAATCCTTAATTAAAATAATAATCAACAATTTTATATTTAACCATTGTAAAATAATGTATACATAATTATAAACTAAAATTTGAATACCATAATGAGGATCTAAAATATTAAAGATGTTGTTATAAAATAGTTCATATAAAATTGTGTGAAGCATGCGTCATTATATATTACTATATATTAGCTACAAAAAATAGAACAATATAACAATATTGTGATTAAATACAACAATATATAATGTGAGTATTTTAAAAAGTGTAACAAAGTAAAGAACAAAAAAAAAGACTGTAGCAGCTCTTTGTTATTGGAAAAAAAATTGTAATTACAATGTAAAAATGAATAATATTCACAGCTGATGGATATTAATATAATTATAGTAATAAGACGAAAAGGCAGAAAATTTTAAAAAATGCAACAAGTGGAAAACCATCTATTTATAATTAATTGTAAGATGAAAAGTCATTTCATTATAGCTTAACAATTTCATTAATATACAAAATATTATTTGAGATAAACTAATTAAAAATATGAATGACCTTGTAAATATTGAATTTAATAATTATTAAATATATAATGTATTTTTATTTTATTTACAACTAATGTACTCACTAATAAAATTACTTTTTTTGATAATATTTTTTCGAGAAACAATAAGTAATTAATTTTGACACTTCAAAATAATTTTGATAATACTATTATATATTGTTAAATATCAAAAATTAAAAATTAGAATAAGTACATATATGTTTTTGTAAAATAATTTTTAAATATTATAATAAGAATATGATAATTTATATTATAACAAAAATATTTAAGATATTGTTATAAAATATTTCATATAAAATATGAGTAAATTTTTAAATTATTACTTAAAAAATTATGTTATTAGTCTTATATATGTCTTTTGATTTCAATAAAATTGAGTAAAAGATGACGTCATTATATATGACGAAAATATTACCTAAAAAAAAGAACTATATCTAAATGTTGTTGTTAAATATATTAAATTAGTTAATATATTATTATAATTAATTTATATAAATTTGTGTATTTAATAAGTATCATCCCTTTAATATTTACAATAATGAATATTAATATAATTATAGTGACAAGATAAAAGACCAGGAAATTTAAAAGAATATAAGTAATAGAAAACTATGCATTTTGTAACACCCGCACCTCAACATAATTGAAAGTACGACAAATTACATTAAGGCACAGGAATTACTAAACATTTACAAACTTGATTACAATAATCCAAGTCGTAAATTAACTTAATCTATCAATCTAATAAATAGATTACAACTTGTACATAACTTGGAATATAAAATTCCCATTACAATCTACGACTAGCTTATGTGTCCCAAGCTTGAAGCTCCAGCTCGCCGTCTTCAGTACCTGCTTATCTGAAAGACAACAAAAAGAAAAGGGTGAGATTATAAAATCTCAGTGAGCCCTTCACGGACTCCTCACCATTCTCTCCTCGGAACCTTCTATTTGAGAAGACTAACTTATGCATTTCAAACCTAGACATACTCTCCTTATGTACCATAAGGACTTGACTTGCAACTTCTCGATATCCCTAAGCTAAGACGCTTTAGAACGCGCTAGCTTGAATTAAAACTTAGCATATTATACCATAGGGTAATCCTAGGACTAATATGCCACTTATCAACTTGTGATTAACTAAACACATAAATGTATAGCAATCCACATCAATCCTACAAATGTCCATTCTTTAACCTTTGTTTAGCTCAACTAACCTTAATACAATACAGATTGCAACCTTATTAACTAAGAACATATTGTTCTTACTTACTCACTTTGTGCTTAACACATCTTTGCTTTCTCTTATGCTATTGGGCTTTGCCTTATGCTCTATACCACAAATCCCAATCAATCTAGCTTGCTTATCCTTTAAGTGATCTAATCACAATGCTCAGGACTATTAAGCGACTATGGGTGTGCTATCCAAGATTTCATACAACTAACTAAGCTAATTCCGAGTACATATATATATAAATACATACAAGAAATTCATTAACATTCATAAACTTAACTTCACTTCACATATTATACCATTCATAAGAGATGTATAATATGATGCTTTGCATGTAATGCATTTTGTGTTATTGGGTAGTGTCGTAGGCTTTGGTCCCTAGACCCCAATTACACACTTTCGGAATGGTGGTTAGACGTCATAACCCTCCAAGGGCGTCCCTCTTGGCTAACCAAACCGATCTTACTCCTATAAATAGAGGAGTCTTGCCATGGACTTTAGCTTATGCATATGCTTATGCTTATGATTGTATGCATGTTCATAGAAACACAATCATCCACATTACTTAACTATTCAAGGAAACTACAATCATTTCACTGAATCAAGCTTACACTAATAGTACCCCTTTTTATCTAATGACTCCCAATCATGTATACTAATACATACATTCATTCTATCACATACTTTTTCCTAGGGTCCTTCCTTGACCTCTAAGACTTAAGCTTGTGGCTCTTAGACAAGCCTCACAATTTGCCAAATTAATGGACAACACATACATTAACTAATCCCTTGAAACTCTATGGAGTTCTCAAGAGAGAAAACATCAAGCATACATAATCTCATTGAAGCTCTTTGGAGCATTCAAGGATTCAAGCATCACATAATAATTAGGGGGGTTGGGGACAGCATCCAACCCTATTTCAGTCAAACCCCATATAATTTCATAACAATCATAACAATCATCACTCAATCTCTTATAGGTATATAAAACCTAACTTGAACCTAAGGTTCATATGCTACTAAAGGAAGAGAAATTCCTATATGTGGGACTTATGGGTGCCCATCACCTAAGGGTTGAAGAACTCACCTCTATTCTTCAAGACATTGAGCTAGTAAGGCTGAACTTGGACCCTTTGCTCCTCTTCAAGCTTTTTCCTCTTTGCTCAACTTAGGGCTTCTCCAAATACTCCTCAAATCTTGATCTTCAACCTTCAATCTTCCTTCTCCATCCAAGAACTTGAATCATCCTTGCTGGAGCTTGGTCTTCTCCCCCTTCTTCTTCTCCAATTCGTGCTTCTTCTTCTCCTCTCTAGGGTTCAAACCCAAATCTTCCAAATACTCAAATCTCAACTCTCAAACTCTTCATTTAAGCAAATGATTGAAGAAATCTAGCATAAATCTCTTGATCCTCTCAAAAGGTGAAACCCTAGCTCTCCTCTTCCTTTTCTCCTTTCTCTTTCTCTTCTTTTCCTTTTTCTCTCTGCGATTACGCTCATTTGAGCTGCGTTTTTAAACAATTCTGCGGTGTGAATCGATTCACATAGATAGTGAATCGATTCCCACGGTGTAAAAACGCTCAATTGCAGACTTTAATGAGTGAATCGATTCACACTGCGAGTCCCGGTGGCTGTTTATGTGAATCGATTCACGACTTTTGTGAATCGATTCCCACTGCTAGAATTCGATGTCAATGGAGTTTTAATCCGTGAATCGATTCCCGTGCTAGGTGAATCGATTCACAC
Organism: Calophaca sinica; assembly: GCA_037113605.1. Taxonomy (NCBI): domain Eukaryota; kingdom Viridiplantae; phylum Streptophyta; class Magnoliopsida; order Fabales; family Fabaceae; genus Calophaca; species Calophaca sinica. The sequence goes on along the minus strand of CM073731.1, from coordinate 44,493,615 downwards.
CGCAGAAAAAACCAGGAAAACTCATTCTAGCACCAAACCTTGAGACTTTCTTCTCAAATTAACTTCCATAGCTACAAATCAACACCTTAAACCATCTTAGGATTAAATCCACACTTATTCCTCAACTCAAACCCATTAACCTTCTTATAAAAACCTTGTGTAATTATATTCACTCACTTTAAAAATCAATTTAAGCTTGAATACAATCATCACAATTCTTCTCATAACTTATTCTCAACTTAGCTTAGAAATTCGGTGTTACACTACTACCCACCTTTTAAAAATTTTCGTCCTCGAAAATTATCGCATCCTTCATTGGAACTTCTTAGCGTTGATGACATGGGATGCGGACAGAGATTTACGCCCATGGAATCTCGCCCCTAAACCACGCCTCTCTTTCTTACCTCATCCTTCTCAGATAATAAATTGGCTTTTGGTGCTCGATGTGATCTCTAATCTTACGTCTTTTCAAATGAATGAACTCCTTTCGCCTTATCTCCATCGGATGGAATACTTTACTTTGATCCGAGAGTTTAACTCGTGTCGTTTCTATCTTTCAGTTGCTCTTGACTGTTGGAAATTGTTACGCTTGCTTTTTTTTTTCCATCTACTACTCACCCAAACATTCTGCCATTAGATACCTGTGCTTCCTTTGTAATTCGGTAGTAACCCACAGTCTCACACAGCCATCCTCATGAACTCGCCACACGACATTGCTTAACTCTATTCGGGTTTTCAACCCATCGTTGGGCAACTATCTTATCAAATAGAATTGTCACCTAGAGGTGACTAATACATACCTTGAACAAACTTTTCCCATTCGTAATGTTCACTCTTATGTTACCAATGGAAATCCTTTCTTAGAGACCTCTTCCGAACTACGGAGTTGCTACCCATATTTAACTCACTATACTTGGTCTAGGAAACTTGAAACTCTAGGGTTGCTCAACTCTTGGGAGGTATCTGTTGGTTAAACTGACTTGATTTTCATTAGTTGATTGCAAACTTTGTCTCACACGAGGTCTAAGCCTCACTTGGTCGGAGACTTAGCTTGCAAGTGGCTAACTGGAATCACATCAGACTCAACCGAACGACTTGACTCACAGTAACTTATAGTCTCAGATGTCCACCATCCTTACCCTTAAATAAACTTTACTACTGCTCTCCTTCGCTTGATGGTGTAACTCCCTTTCTTGACGCTACTGGAATTAAACCAGAACCCACACTTCTCTATCTGATAGCGGTGTAGATCGACGCGTTTAATAACCAATGGACCAACAAGTATCCAGAAAATAAATCCTTGATATTCTTGGGAACAATCTACCTTATTGATCCGGTCTTATCCTCCTTACCCAATCTGAATCATTAGAAACCCTAAAAGGGATTAATCTCTATAGAGGAACTAATTGCTCAGGAGATTAAGTGATCTCATCACCCAATCATAGACTAAGTCTTATTCCAACTAATATTCTTACTTGGTTAAGGCAAAGCCTATAATTAGTCAATTGAATTCACTTTACGCACTGAACAATTAGATCGAAAGTAGACATCAATAACTTCAGGTTTTCCGCTGACTCAGCTTTTCTTGAAACTTCTATAGTTTAAAGACTACATCTCATCTGATCCTCTGAAGTTGGTTGTTCCACTAAGGACACCGTTCCTTGAAGACTTAAGAGTTTTCTTTCTGCTTCACTAGGGCACGATCACTCTTGAGGACTCATACTACCATTTGGGCGTTGTAGCATATCGCCTAACTCCATCTTGTTCCTTACCCTTACCGTTACCATTCGGAACGCTAAGGTTCTCTCAGGGATTAGCATAGGATTTCTATCGACCTAGGATCCACTTATAATCGGCTAAGTTAACCAATCCTACTGAGACAACAAGTGTTGAGACCCTAACCGATTATAACCGACCATCCTACTCGATTGAAATCCTACAACTAAGAGCACTTACTGTTAACCACGAAGGGCACTTGAATTAACTCGGGAATCATCATAAGATCTCAATCATTCTAGGATCCATTCATAATGGATTAGGCGAAACAACTTGATAGCATAACCAGTGTTGTAACCCTAACCGATTACAAATGCCCATCCTAAGTTGATTTGAAACCTCACAATTAAGACCCCTTACTTGCTCGTCATTTCCAATCACTTCTAGAGCATCTCGGTTGACGGTACATGAATTACACGCTTGCCTAGCCGAACCCTCACCACTACGGTTCCGACCACTCTTGAAACATCCCTTAACTCTTGGTTCCGGAAAGGTGGGAACTTGTTTCCCTTTTTCCGTATTCCGAAGGTTCTCACTTAATGAGAGTTCTTGCATCCGCTCCTTCCTTGTCTACATCATCCTTATCCATCAAACTTCATCAGAGTTCACGCTCCTATTCGGTCTCCTCCCTTATCCGCCAGCTCCATCTACTACATTCTTCGTACACGGTATGGAGTATTAAGTTGATCAGGCTTAATATCCCATACTAAGCACAAGAATATAGAGAGAAGTTTTCGAACAGAGGAAAATCCCGGCTAACTAACTATAGTCCAACAAGGACTAAACTGACACTTTCTAAGCTGAGTCATTACTAAACTAGTGACTCACAATCCGATAAGATCGAACTGCTCTGATACCACAATGTAACACCCGCACCTCAACATAATTGAAAGTACGACAAATTACATTAAGGCACAGGAATTACTAACATTTACAAACTTGATTACAATAATCCAAGTCGTAAATTAACTTAATCTATCAATCTAATAAATAGATTACAACTTGTACATAACTTGGAATATAAAATTCCCATTACAATCTACGACTAGCTTATGTGTCCCAAGCTTGAAGCTTCAGCTCGCCGTCTTGACTGCACCTTATGCGAAAGACAACAATAAGCAAAGGGTGAGATTATAAAATTTCACTGAGCCCCTCCCAGACTCCTCACCATTCTCTCCTCGGAACCTTCTAGGCTGAGAAGACTAACTTATGCATTTCAAACCTAGACATACTCTCCCTATGTACCATAAGGACTTGACTTGCAACTTCTCGATATCCCTAAGCTAAGACGCTTTAGAACGCGCTAGCTTGAATTAAAACTTAGCATATTATACCATAGGGTAATCCTAGGACTAATATGCCACTTATCAACTTGTGATTAACTAAACACATAAATGTATAGCAATCCACATCAATCCTACAAATGTCCATTCTTTAACCTTTGTTTAGCTCAACTAACCTTAATACAATACAGATTGCAACCTTATTAACTAAGAACATATTGTTCTTACTTACTCACTTTGTGCTTAACACATCTTTGCTTTCTCTTATGCTATTGGGCTTTGCCTTATGCTCTATACCACAAATCCCAATCAATCTAGCTTGCTTATCCTTTAAGTGATCTAATCACAATGCTCAGTACTATTAAGCGACTATGGGTGTGCTATCCAAGATTTCATACAACTAACTAAGCTAATTCCGAGTACATATATATATAAATACATACAAGAAATTCATTAACATTCATAAACTTAACTTCACTTCACATATTATACCATTCATAAGAGATGTATAATATGATGCTTTGCATGTAATGCATTTTGTGTTATTGGGTAGTGTCGTAGGCTTTGGTCCCTAGACCCCAATTACACACTTTCGGAATGGTGGTTAGACGTCATAACCCTCCAAGGGCGTCCCTCTTGGCTAACCAAACCGATCTTACTCCTATAAATAGAGGAGTCTTGCCATGGACTTTAGCTTATGCATATGCTTATGCTTATGATTGTATGCATGTTCATAGAAACACAATCATCCACATTACTTAACTATTCAAGGAAACTACAATCATTTCACTGAATCAAGCTTACACTAATAGTACCCCTTTTTATCTAATGACTCCCAATCATGTATACTAATACATACATTCATTCTATCACATACTTTTTCCTAGGGTCCTTCCTTGACCTCTAAGACTTAAGCTTGTGGCTCTTAGACAAGCCTCACAATTTGCCAAATTAATGGACAACACATACATTAACTAATCCCTTGAAACTCTATGGAGTTCTCAAGAGAGAAAACATCAAGCATACATAATCTCATTGAAGCTCTTTGGAGCATTCAAGGATTCAAGCATCACATAATAATTAGGGGTTGGGGACAAAGATCCAACCCTATTTGATCAAACCCCATATAATTTCATAACAATCATAACAATCATCACTCAATCTCTTATAGGTAAATAAAACCTAACTTGAACCTAAGGTTCATATGCTACTAAAGGAAGAGAAATTCCTATATGTGGGACTTATGGGTGCCCATCACCTAAGGGTTGAAGAACTCACCTCTATTCTTCAAGACATTGAGCTAGTAAGGCTGAACTTGGACCCTTTGCTCCTCTTCAAGCTTTTCCCTCTTTGCTCAGCTTAGGGCTTCTCGAAATACTCCTCAAATCTTGATCTTCAACCTTCAATCTTCCTTCTCCATCCAAGAACTTGAATCATCCTTGCTGGAGCTTGGTCTTCTCCCCCTTCTTCTTCTCCAATTCGTGCTTCTTCTTCTCCTCTCTAGGGTTCAAACCCAAATCTTCCAAGTACTCAAATCTCCACTCTCAAACTCTCCATTTAAGAAAATGATTGAACAAATCTAGCATAAATCTCTTCAATCCCTCTCAAAAGGTGAAACCCTAGCTCTCCTCTTCCTTTTCTCCTTTCTCTTTCTCTTCTTTTCTTTTTCTCTCTTCTGCGTTACGCTCAATAAGCTGCGTTTTTAAACAATCTGCGGTGTGAATCGATTCACAAGATAGTGTGAATCGATTCCCACAGTGTAAAAACGCTGAATTGCGGCTTTAATGAGTGAATCGATTCACGTCATGAGTCGGTGGCTGTTTTATGTGAATCGATTCCTGACTTCTGTGAATCGATTCCCACTGCTAGAATTCGATGTCAATGGAGTTTTAATGCTGTGAATCGATTCCCTGGCTAGGGGAATCGATTCAGCGGCAGAAAAACCAGGAAAACTCAGTTCTAGCACCAAACCTTGAGACTTTCTTCTCAAATTAACTTCCATAGCTACAAATCAACACCTTAAACCATCTTAGGATTAAATCCACACTTATTCCTCAACTCAAACCCATTAACCTTCTTATAAAAACCTTGTGTAATTATATTCACTCACTTTAAAAATCAATTTAAGCTTGAATACAATCATCACAATTCTTCTCATAACTTATTCTCAACTTAGCTTAGAAATTCGGGGTGTTACACTACTACCCACCTTTTAAAAATTTTCGTCCTCGAAAATTACTGCATCCTTCATTGGAACTTCTTAGCGTTGACAGCATGGGATGCGGACAGAGATTTACGTCCATGGAATCTCGTCCCTAAACCACGCCTCTCTTTCTTACGCTGAGATAATTTACAATATATGATACCCGTGCATTCGCACAGGGCGGGCATTGTTTGTTACGCTTAATGTTTTAAGACGGCGATTATTTATAGTAAATGATATTTTTGATTCAATATATTAAAATTAACTAATTTTGTTGTGAATGTGAAAGAAACATTAAATGTGTATCAAATATTATTATTTATGTAATTGTGTGACTTGTGTACCATATATGGTTAAGATGAAACAAACATGATTAGGGTTTTCTTGATTAGATAGATAGATAGATAGATAAAATATATAGATAATAAAGATACATGCATAAAATTGATATATGCTCAAAGACAAAGAAATTTTACCGACAATATGTAATGTTTTTTGGTCACGAATCAGCAACAAAATAATTATTTATAAATAATTAAGATATTTATAAAATTGATTTATCCTCGACGATGAAATTACACCGACAACATGTAATGTTTTCCTACCGATTCTTGAAAGTAAGATAATATTTATAAATAATAAAAATATTTATCAAAATTGATATGTACTTAAGTGGTGTTTTCCCGTCAGAAATCAAAGATAAAATAATCATTTATAAAAATTAAATATATTTATAAAAAATAAAAATAATTATACTGACATGTAATGCCTCCCGTTACGACTCAAAAGAAAAATAATCATTTTTAAATAACTTAAACATTTTAAATTGGTCTGTGTCAAAGACGATAAAATTATACTGACAACATGTAATGTTTTCCCTGTTAAGAATTAAAAGTAAAATAATCATCTATAAATAATATATAATAAAGATATTTATAAATTTTGATACGTGATCAAAGATGATAAAATTATATTTAACACTTTAAACAAAAATAATTATTGATAAATAAAAAATATAATGATAAAATATAAAAATATAAATAAACAGAAAGAAGAAAGGGAGAAAGACAGAAAGAGAGAGTGACATAGGGTGTGAGAGAAGAAAGAGAAGAGAGAGAGAGAGAAAAAGTGAAAGGTGAGAGATAAAAAGTTAAAAGTAGGAAGAAAAATATATTTTTAATATGAATTTAGTTTTATTTAGTTTTATTTTGATTTAGATTGATATATTTACCCCTTAAAAGTATAGATGTCATTAGAATAAGAGGTCTAAAATTGTATTTGTGCTAGTAGTTTGCTTATAAAAATTAAATACATTTATAAAAAAATATAAAAAGTAATTATACCGACATGTAATGTCTCCCGTTACGACTCAAAAGCAAAATAATTATTTATAAATAACTTAAACATTTATAAAATTGATCTGTGTCAAAGACGATAAAATTATACCGACAACATGAAATGTTTCTCCCGTCGAGATTTAAAAGTAAAATAATAATTTATAAATAATAAAAACATTTATCAAAATTGATATGTGCTCAAAGATAACTAAATTGTAGCGACAACATGTTACTTTCTCCCGTCAGGACTGAAAAACAAAATAATCATTTATAAAAAATAATAGCATTCATAAAAACAAAATATAAAAAGTAATTATACTGAAAACATACAATGTGTCATTAGAATTAGATGTCTAAAATTAGTATGTAATGTTTCCCCCATTAAGAGTCAAAAGTAAAATAATCATCTGTAAATAATATATAATAAAGATATTTATAAAATTTAATATATTCTAAATGACGATAAAATTATATCGATAACATTTTATGTTTCTCCGTCTAGACCAAAAAAATAATCATTTATATCGATAGTATGCAATATTTCCCCCCCGTTAAGAATCACAAGTAAAATAATGATCTATAAATAATATATAATAAAGATATTTATAAATTTTGATACGTGATCAAAGACGATAAAATTATATTGACAATATGTAAAGTTTTCTTATTTATAAATTATTTTTATAAATTAATAATTATTTATAAATAAAAAAAATTATGATGATAAAATATAAAAATATAAAAAATTAAAATTAAAAAATGTTAATAAAAAAGAAAGAAAGAAAGAAAGAGAAAGAGAGAAAGAGAATGCAATGAAAAAAAAAATAAAGAGAAAGTCAGAGAAGAAAGGTGAGAGGAGAAAGAGAATAGAGAAGAGAGTGACGTGAGAGAAGAGAGCGACGTGTGTGAGAGAGAAGAAAGGGAAGAGAGAGAAAAAAAAGTAAAAGGTGTGAGATAAAAAGTTAAAAATAGGAAAAAAATAATTTTTATGTAAATTTAATTTTTATTTTATTTTATTTTTATTTGGATTGACATATTTGCCCGGTGTCATTAGTATAAGATGTCTAAAATTGTATTTGTGCCACTAGTTTCGATTTATATATAGATAGTAGATAGATTTGTTGTTTCTAGCAATAAATTGTAAATAAAAAATTTAAATTCATTACCATTGGGTTAGTGTACTCTTTTTCCTCCCTTGGTCTTTTTCCCATTGGGTTTTGGCCTTGGGAGGTTTTAATGAGGCACCCCATGTTGTTTCGGGTTGGAGTACCCCTTATACTCCTTTAATAAAACTTCTTTGCTTATCAAAAAAAAAATTTCAATACCATCCGACTGTTATGAGAAACGAAGGGAATAGTTAAGAGAACCAAAAAAAAATTGTTCTTAAAATTAAATTTATAACTCCAATGAAGTTTTTTTATTACTCTAAAAATTCAAGCTTTAACATCACTATGAAAACAAAAGTACCAAAAACATAAACACCGCAAAATATGCTATTATCAAAAAAGTTATCCTTGAGTCAAAAAAAAATGTTATCCTCTAACTATTTGTGCCTTCAAATCAAAAGGACCATGGTGTGCTCAGTTGGTAAGACGCTTCACCTACACTCAAAAGAACGTGGGTTTGAGTCATATAGGGGGAAGTGGGGAACTACTATTGATCCCCTTTAAAAAAAAAGAGAAAAAAAGGTAAATTTTAACATGTTCTCCATTGACAAACTCTTTACAAAAAATTGTGCCAATCATAACCAACATACCACTTTGTCATTATTTGGTAATTCCTTCGTAGCTTACACTCGTAAAAATGACTATCTCCATTACTCAGACACGTTCTTTGTTCAAGGACTAAAACCTAACGAATTAAATTTGCAACATTATGTAATTAGGTTATTTAAAAATCATTATTAAAGGAAAATGGTAAATCTAACAATTGAAACACCAAAAGAATAAACTGGCCGATAGATTGGCGCATGAATCACCAGCTTTGGTCAACTTGAATATTGTCCAGCCCTTTGGACTTGAATTTTCAAAACAGTCTGCATTATTTGTGAAAAATAAATTTAGTTTTAAAATATGTTGCTGAACAAAATAATGTAAACACATCAAAAAATAAATAAAAATAAACTAACCAACTGATTTTATATTGAGAAAGCATGTTCGAATCGCTTAGACATCCAACAATCTCCACCTGAATTTGAATGTTCACGCCATCATTTGGGGTTGACATTTCCTACAGCCAAGAACACACTCAAACCTATGAGAGATTGATTTTGCCGCACAAAAATGGAAGGAGTGAAGTCTAAACTTATGAATATGTATAACGTGTTTGTTTTAGCGATGAGCTCCCTCATTCTAGCGTCCGAAGACATTCTCACCACAGAAGCTCCCTCATTCTAGCGTCCGAAGACATTAAAATCTATATACCGCAGAAGCTGTATATAGATTTTAATGCTGTCATTTTTTAAAAGGAATTTGAAGATGGAAGGTCATTATTGATTAGGATGTAATGGAAAGGTATGCAACGTACATATTTACAATACAAAATGTTTCAAAATTTCTTTTAATTTTTGTTTATTTTAAATTGCAAATCAAAATTGTATAATTGATTATGAAGGATTGATTGTGTGCAAAGTGTAACATTCCAATAGCATTAACCTAATCGGCTAAGTACATAAATGATTTTATATTTCTATCGGTGTCCAATAAAACTGATTTGCTATCATATTTGGACAATGGAAAGGTATTGTGAAAAAAAAAGACAATGGAAAGGCCAAAAGAGTGTATAAACTATAAAGTGTCATGCTGAAAGCATTAAAAAAATTAAATCTACTATTGGCATATTATTTTGTTAAAAATGTAATTTGTAAAACAATTTTTTTTTATAAATGTAAAACATTCTATACTAATTATTCCCCCATAATAATAATAATAATAATAATAATAATCTCCTTTGAATAAATTCCATGCAAATAACATACTCTATATCATTCATAGCTTAGGACAAGCAGCTTAAATCATAAACACTACTATACTCTCAATAAAACGCTCAAACCTATGAGGGATTGATTTTGCCGCACAAAAATAGTAGGAGTAAAGTCTAAACTTATGAATATGTATAACGTGTTTGTCTCAATGGTGAGCTCCCTCATTCTCGCGTTCGAAGACATTCTCACCACATAATCACAAATATTCCTCACAAATAGCGACGGAAAATCGTTTCCCTCACAAATAGCGACGGAAATAATCCCTCGCAAATAGAGACGGAATTTAAAATCCGTCACTAATAGTGAGGGATTTTTTCCGTCACAATTAGCGACGGAATTTAAAATCCGTCACAAATAGTGAGGGATTTTTTCCGTCACAAATAGCGACGGAATTTATCCCTCATAAATAGAGACGGAATTTAAAATCCGTCGCTAATTGTGACGGAAAATATTCCTCACTGTTAGTGACGGATTTTAAATTCCGTCGCTAATTGCGACGGAAATAAGTTTTTTGTTTTGTTTCGTCCCCACTTTTTTGTGACGGAAAATATATATTTTGTGAGGGATTAAATCCGTCGCTAATTGCGACGGATTAATATTTCCCTCGCTAATTTTTTAGCGACGCCAAAATCAGTTACGATTTTAGCTCCGTCACAAAATTCCGTCGCTAATAGATTTGTGACGGATTTTTAATCATTTAGTGAGGGATTTCTTCCCTAGCTAAAACTGATTTTTCTAGTAGTGTTGAACATCTTTTCCGCGACAATGAAATTAAAGGGCTTGGCGTAGAGGTCGGCATAGACAACTCCGCTTTTCATTGTCACGTCAATGAATTAAGCCAATTTAAGTTATTTCTTTACCTTAAATGTCGTTTTGCTCAGCTCCTTGAATTATGCTCGTTCACGGTATTTGTTTATAAAACCATCTTGTCACACTTTCACAAAACCACATCTTATCACAACTTTCACGGCGTTATTTGATTTTACCTTATAATTCTTCCTCTTGTCCCACTATTATCAAATGGCTAACACAAGTACATCACAATCTTCAACTAACAACGAAGTAGCTACACCCACAATAAAAGAAGTTTGTTTAATATATCTGCAACGTACAGCACATTGGATGTCATTCAAGGAGGATAGGGCTGAATGGTTATCAGACATGAGGGGGAGCATCAGTATGGCGGCTATCTTCATTGCAAGCTTGACATTTTTAACGGTTTTTAATCCACCCAGTGGAGTTAGGCTGGTAAATGATACAGGGACGAATATTTTTTTAGGACTTATATACAAGGATGAATATTCTTTTATCCTTTTAGAGAAAACTATATGCTTCCTTATATCGGCTACTATTTTTCTCTTGCTCCTGGTGGTTGGAATCTCTCTTAACCATAGGTTACCAGTATGGCTTTTATCCATGGCAATGTGTGGCAATCTCACATGCTTTGCCCATACATACTTATGGACCATGTCAATGACAATCCCAAAACCTGTTTGGAATCAAGCTGTCGTATTTCAAGAAATACTGATTTATTCTTGGATGGGATTGGTATTACTCCTAGCTGTGTACCAGTCGCTATGCTTCTTTTCGTGGGTATATGTCAAAAAGTCAACCACTTCACAAACAGGGACTGGAACCACTCCATAAACGGAGACTCTAGTGGCTTGATCATAGAACGTGCTCAATTCCCATTTCTTAAATTTAGGATTTTCCATTTGTTTTTTTGTTGATTAAGTCCTAGCTTTTAGATGTTCATCAATTTATTTTAAATTATTCATCGTTGTTCAGTAATTATGTCATATTTGTAATATATATATATATATATATGTGTGTGTGTGTGTGTGTAATTCCTTTTGCCTCTACTGTGTACGCGGCTGGATCTTTCGGTTCAACACTCATTAGATGTCTGGTGAAAGATATTTATGAAAAGAATGAATTTTTATTCTTTAATATAGATGGTTCTTAAAACTATCTCAGCTTAAGAAAATTAATGCTATGTATTTTTCTGGTTTTATGGATTACTGACCACTGTTGCTATTAGTGTACATGCAATTGCCATTGCTAGACAGTTCGTATTGTGGGAAGGGCTTATGGTAATTTTCATATCACAATTCTAATGTGTCTGAGAAACAAGATTGTAAAAATGTTTCAGACTGAATTAATTTTTTTCTTTGACTTTTTATCTGTTGTTATTTTATTTACCTTTGCTTCTTATTCATTTAGAATTTTTAATATCACGTGCTCGCAATGTTCTTTGGGTTGATAATGGATTGTTTTTGTGTGAAGTGAAGTAATGGTGCAGCGTAGGGACTTCAGATTCATCTTCAATGTTTTTTAATGATGTAGTTGCTTGCAGTCTTGATATCCAGATTTTTTTATAGCATTTATTGGTTTCTTTTTTTTTCACAATAACTTTTGTTTTGACACTGCCATAGGAGACTAATCCTTGCTTAGAAATATATGCCACCTCTACTTGCAGGTTCCTTCCAGCAAAGCCAAATACTTGGTGAGAGATTGATTGCATGCAGGCTTGGATAAAGAAGGCTTTCTTGTGCTTAGAAATTTTTTGAGTCTCCTAAAAAGGCTAAAGATGCAAAAGATTATGGGATGTTTCTACGTGCAAGCTCCTTGAATGATGTTTAAAGGTTCTATAGTAATCCAAACAAAGAGAAGGAAAAAGTTGTTAATTCTGCACAATCTTTATGTTAATTTGTTGGGTTTATATTCTGCATTTGAATAATGTCATCTCAATATTAAGCATGCATGGTTCTGCTTCTTGAGCCTTGCATATTTGTAAATTTAGTTCAGTTTCTATCCTGCAAAGTAAATTTCTCATTTTTATGATAGCATTGATTCTTACTAATATTTGTACTGGGTACTTTTATAATTTGTGATTATGTTTTCAGACGGAACAAAATTGGACTCTCAACAATTATATGTATGTTATTTTGCTACTTCTAAACTCCAATTAAGTGCGTTTGTTAGGTAACGATGTTCAATTTGTCTTAAACTGAGTCTACTGCAGTCCTACACTCATGGAAGTTTTTGTCATAACCTTTTGGTAATGTTATCTCAGTTTTGAAAATCCAAGTTAGATCTTTATAATATATCATGATTGTATTTGATGTATTGACTTCGTATAATACATATATTTAATACCATTGCTAATCATACTAACCAAATTCTGACTGTTGATTTTGCTCTCCTCCTGCCCCAGTCAATAAAAAGCAATTTTTTGGATCTTTTATTCAGTCCTTCAACTTCTCTAAACAAAAGTAAACCAATGGTTGCTCAATAGGAGATGATAAAAAGGGAGAGCTAAAAGAAGGTCATGTTAATTTTAAATCATGGTGTTTTTCTTTTTCTAATTTTGGACAAGAGGAATTTTAAGAGGCTAGCTATATTTAAATTGTTTGTTTCAGGCGAAAATGCTTCTCTGGCAAAAGACATGTTTACAATATGCTTATACTTGAGATTAGCACTTAGTGACAGAAAAGGAGTTCAAATGACTACTTAGTTTCATAATGGGCTCAGTCCAAAGACTAAATTGTTTAATTTTATTGCATTTGTGCACAGCCATGTTAATTTTAATTTGCCTTGTGAAATTTTAGGTCTTATTTCATACCTGTTTGATGTTTAATGTTCTATAAAAAGTTATATTTTCAAACTGTTGTCTCAGTTTTGATTGTACGATGTTTTACTTAGTTCGATAATTTTTATCTGGATAATCACTTAAAAATCTTAGGGGGAATATCTAGAGATTTTCATGGATCCCATCATTCTTTGACATGTACCAGAGCATAAGTAGAGAACCTGACGACTTCAATCTATTGTAGTTTATGCAGATAATTTCATGCCCATATCAGCTTTTCATTGATATTTTAATAATGACAAGTGACAACTAAAACTTAACATTGTTTATTGATGCATATTGAAGTAGCATTGTTTTAGCTCCTCTTTTCCTGGTCGAACAACATTGTTTTAATGCTCATTTGTATCTTGTGATCAGGTCCTTAAACCATTAAAGAAATCAGAGATGGCCTCACACCCAGCATTGGTTTCAAGGACTGAGAATGGAGTTGGGTGGGATAATTCTAAAATCAACCCTAAATCCTGCTTACAAGAACAAAATACTAGCAAACTAGGTATAATCTCGTGCGTTGCACAGGTTTGTTTAAAATTGTGTGAAAATTATATAATTTAAATATGTAAAACTACTTTATATAAATTTGTTAACATGTTGTTGTTCAGTTTTTGTTGAAGGACTTGTTATGATTATCCCCGTCTCATGGGGTTGGATTATTGTTTTTTTAGGCCTTAAGCCCTCCATAGTTTTAAAAATACGTAAAATAAAATTTTATTAAATATAGAATAATGTGTAATAAATAAATATAATTATATTAACAATTTAAATAACACATTTATTTATAAAATATTTTTCGTATAAAATATTTTCTAAATAGTTTAACAATTATAATTATCAATTTTGAAGTAAGGTTATCATTGAAACTTTAATATAAGGAAAGAAAACTCTATCAAATAAGTTTATCAAACACGTTATGGTAAAAAAAAAAAAAATTAACATGCATATTTCTTATCTTGTTTATCATCAAATAATTTCAATCCTTATGGTTAGATTGTTATTAACAATGAAATATGTAATTGTCTACGATAAAATATAAGCTTTTTCAAATTTAATCTCACATAATTTAATAATTGTTGTTGGCTTTTAGTTATCACTGCTAAATATGATATATTTATTGAAGATTATGTTTTTTCTCCAAATTAAATGTCATTTGGATTTATTTATCATCAACACAATTTAAGTATTTATAAAATATTTTTTTAACATTGGTGTTACCTTTTGTAATAATCTTTACGTGAAATTATGTGAAATGTTTAATTTCACATAATAAGAAATTTTATCCTATTATACAATAGAAATGTAATAATACTTAATACTATTGAATATTTCTACAGTTTTCTGTTGAATATTTTATTAAGTATTGCATCAAATGTTATAATTCTCTTAATAGAAATATTATTGTCAAATTGCATCAAATTTTGTAAATATTTTAAAAAAAATATGATTTGACATAATTTAATAATTTTTAGTAAATTTTTTCTTGTTATAAAACTCTAGACTTTGTCATAACTAATTAGCCAAATATGGTCATAATTAGCTAAATATGGAAAAATGAGCATGTGTCATAACTAATTAAAGAAAAGAAAAAAGAAGGTAAATGTTAACGTAGAGATAATCATTCTCTGTTAATTTTTTTAGTGTCTTTTAATTATTTGTATTGTAGAATTTTGTATCATATTCTTTTTGCAATAAATGCGCATAAAAAAATACATTCATAAAATACATAACCATATAAAAAAAATAGTTATAATCAAGGTTTCCCTGCATCTTTACCGGACTCCAGCCCAAACTAGACTTATGGATGTGTTGGAAGAGAATCAGCGAGCAATGAGAGAGGATTTCGATCAAATGAAGGAACAGTTAGGCAAAATGTTTGACATCTTGCTGTGCTTGGATGCAAAATTGACCATTGATAAGAGTCATTCCAGTGGCCCATCAAGGTCACAACCCATTGACACGGATGCCCAAGATGATCCCCTAGTTAAGGAGAGACTCTGAATTATGGAAGCGAGGCTAAAAGCAATTGAAGGGGCAAATCATATTGGGTTCGAAGCTTCAGACGTATGCTTAGTCCCTGATGTGGTGATTCCTCCAAAATTCAAAGTCCTTGAGTTTGCCAAGTATGAGGGGTTAACTTGTCCAAAAGGCCACCTCATCATATACTGTAGGAAGATGGCCTCTGATTCACTTTTTCCAAGAGAGTCTTACCAGGGCATCCCTATGCTAGTATATGCAGTTAGAGCGGAGCAAGATCAACTCATGGAAGGACTTGGCTAATGCTTTACTCAAGCAGTATAGCTACAATATGAACATGGCTCCTGACCATTCCCAGTTGCAAACTATGGTGAAAGGGGGCAATGAAAATTTCAAAGAATATGCCTTAAGATGGAGAGGCGTGGTAGCCCAGGTGGAACCTCCACTTTATGAGAAAGAGATGGTTACGACGTTCATTAACACAGTTCAACAACCATTCTATGATATGATGATGGGAAATATCACTTCAAGCTTCTCAGATCTAATCGTTGTCGGGGAAAGAGTGGAAGGAGGGATAAAAAGCGGAAGGATTGGCAACCTCGAAGCTCAATAGCCATTGCGCGTGTGAGCCAAGAGGGGCAAGAAGATACAAACTCTGCTTATTTTACAGAAGGATAGCTATATTTAGACAATTTTCAGATGTTTTATGCTTTGCTCGAAGCCCCGGGCATATCTTGTGAAGGGCCTACTTTATTCCCATCTTTTCAATTTGTCAATGGAAATGCAATTTGAAATTTTCAACTTACCTTCTTGATAAATGGTCAATCCGGGACAGCAAAAAAAATAGTTTTTTTAAAAAAATAATAAATAAATAATAAATAAAAAAAATGGTAAAGCAAATGCACCCAATTTATCAAAAATTAATTTTTATGAAAATTTGAGCAATGAGATCTTGAGATGAAGTTTGACCATTTTTCTATCCAAAAAATAAAAAATTATATCCCTTGTTACCACTTTTGAGCCTAAAAAAAAAATTCTTTCAAATACCCTAAAAAAGGATCACCGATACATGGTAGGCTAGCACAATAGTCCATTCAATTTTTTCTGTTAAAAAAAAAAAGCAAAGCAAGCAAGCAAATAGCAAATGCAACGTGTCACAGCCGAGTTCTATCCACCTCGCACTGTGCTCACGGTCATTTTGACCCCCATGTGGAATTTTTTCCTTTTGCAAGGTTTGAACCCGGGACCTGGGGCTTAAGTAACCCGCAAGCACCTTGCCATCACCCGGGACCTGGGGATTAAGTAACTCGGAAGCACCTTGCGATCACCTTGCCATCAAGATACTTGCAAAGATAAGAAAAAATGAATAACAGGTGCAAAAGCAAAACAAGACAATTGTGCTAGCAACCATCAAAGTGCATCTTGGAACTAAAGATCCTTGTTGTCATAAAACCTTAAATACTTTTTAAGTCTAAAATATCATAACCCTTAACCCTTGGCCACGTTACAACCCTAATAAAGTCCATCCTTATCAAAGTCAAATTGCTTATATTTTCTCAAAACTTGATTTTTAAAAAAGGAAATCCATATAAACTCCTAAGTGCAGTTGTTTTACCAAAAAAAAAAGAAAAGAATAAAAGAAAAGAAAAGCTCGCTAGGCTGAAAACACAAAAGGGCAGTTTAGGCAAAAGTTAGAGCAACCCGCTAGGTTGAAAACTCGCAAAGAGCAACCTAGGCAAAAGTTAGGGTCAAATTCACAAACATACCAACTCGGATTGTACCTCCTAAAGTTTAGCATAAACCAAGAAGTTAGGGGCAACAGTTGTGCCCATCATCAATAAGTCTCATGTCCAGGGTTTCATTCCAATTGCGGAGCTACACAAAATGGTCTACCTCCCATCACAGATTCTTCTTCACTTGGCTGGGCAAAGGCCAAAAGGACTCTGAAAAATCTGAGGATCAAAGGTAGTTGATCCAATCCTCTCAAGAGCATCCAAATTCAAGGGTCCGCAAAGATAGGCAAGATGATCTATCGAGTGAGAAATATGCAAATCTGATGCATTGCAAAATCAACTATTTGAATAAGCGAGCCAACGGAATATTATCAGCCCATGAGTCTACCGGGATTTCGCTGGAACTAGACCCAGAATCTCCGACCAATTTTGTAAGTGCTAGGAGGAGCCTACGCATTACCCGGAATTTCCTGGGAACCAGACCCGGAATCTCCGACCAATTTTGTAAGTGCTAGGAGGAGCCTACGCCTTACCCGGAATTTCCTGGGAACCAGACCCGGAATCTCCGACCAATTTTGTAAGTGTTAGGAGGTGCAAACGCCTTACTGGGAATTCCTCGGGAACCAGACCCGGAATCTCCGACCAATTTTGTAAGTGCTAGGAGGAGCCTACACCTTACCGAGAATTCACTGGGCGCCAGACCCGGATTCTCCCCCTAAATTTTGTAAGTGCTAGGAGGAGCCTACGCCTTACTGGGAATTCACCGGGAAACCTAACCCGGAATCTCCCACCAATTTTGTAAGGAATAATAGTCATAGCTAGGCCTTACTGGGAATTCACCAGGAAACCGAATCTGGAATCTACCGCCAATTTTGTAAGGAATCATAGTCATAGCTATGTCTTACTGGGAATTCTCTAGGAAACTGTAACGACCCGTTTTCGGACTACTACTAAGCTAGAATAATTCTGAATGCAAGTAGGCTTTCGAAATAGTACTCTTTGTGTCTTTTGGAAAATGCGGTAAATTTTTTTCTTTTTATAAACAAGCGTCTTTTGTAACATACATTCAGAGTACGAGCAACGTTTTCGAAACATGATGGAATTATAAATGCAATTAACTACTACAACTAAACAAAGACATACGCACATGCTACCAAAAGATAATCAGTTGAAGAGTTTTACACACCGGAAGCAGTAAATGAATATCCATAAGCAAGAATATACCCTAAGTATGAAAACCCTACAATATTACTACCTGAGGTACTCTCGGCAGTTACCCACGCAGGGGGCTGCTCCAAAAGCAAAACCTTGACACCTAAACAACAACTGTCACAAAGTCAAACAAAATGACAGACTGGTCACCAACCCAAAACCATACATAAAATAGTTAAACATTCTTAACTACACAACTACACCAATTTCCTGGCAGTCCTCCTCCGTTTGGTCATTCGCATCCTCGTCAGTTCCTCCACGCGAAGGTTTCTAACACGCCATCTATACAAACATATCGGCCAAGAGTGGGGGTTTAACTCCAAGCTGAGGGAATCTCCATGCTCGGGTAGTCAGAAGCCATCTTCGGTGATGTCGTCGTCGCTGGAATCTCCACCACGTCCGTCATCGCCTGGGTTACCATCATTAATTGAAGGAACCACTGGCAAGGGTCAACTTCTCATCGCAACAAGATATAGCAAATCACAAAGCGATAAACAAACAACATCATACACATTTCTCAAGGCGCAACTCCAGACTCTCTCACGACTCACCTGACGACTCATCTCACGACTCATTCTCTCTCGACACTTCGACAACTCTCGGAACAACGAACAACACCCTTGAATTCCGGCCTTAGCCTTGAGCTCTTCCACTACTCTAGGAGATTCAAGTCGAAGTTACCCAACGCCATGACAATGGACCTCGCCCCTGAACATCCAGCCGAAGCTTTGAGCTCTTCCACTACTCTAGGATATTCGGGTCGAAGTCACCCACTACACGATAATGGACAACGTCCTTGAACATCCGGCCGAAGCCTTGAGCTCTTCCACTACTCTAGGATATTCAAGTCGAAGTCACCCACTACTCGACAAGGAACGACGCCCTTGAACATCCGGCTGAAGCCTTGAGCTCTTCCACTACTCTAGGATATTCAAGTCGAAGTTCAAAAACGACATGACTAGCTCTCACACTCGATGAACAGTTCGCCGCATACGATATTCAAAGAGCGGTACGCAACATTATTCGACCGCATATCAAATAATTTAGAGCAAGCTTAATATGAAGAAACGCAATTCAACAACTTAAGCAACATAAGCAATTCGCATGGAGAGACGCAATTCAACAAGCATAAGCAATTCGCAGCATATATTCAATCACATATTAAATATTTGCATAACTCAATAATATCGGTAAACATCACATACTTGACATGCAAATCAAGGAATCCATCCCTCTGTAACTCGATGGAGTTGACAGAGAGGTACACAAATGTGGGGGGTTGGGTTCAGGAGATCAACCACAAAGTTTTCACCCACGAATGACTCGAAAAATAGACGACTGCACGACAATAAATAACGAAGGGGTTCGAAAACCCTAACCTCGAACTCGGAGACTTCTCAGACTTTTTTGTATTTAAAAAAGCATTTAAATAACAAAAAGCCTAAAAATATCTAAAGCTGCCCTTACCACGAATAGTCGCTAACGTCGCTCCGAAATCCTCAAGTCCGCGTCGCTCGGTCTTCTGAATCACGATTCCTATCACAACGAACAACTTAGCACAATCTATAAGTTGTAACTAACTTAAGCCCTCAACTTAGCCCTTTTTCTAACCAAACTCATTTAAGCATTTTAAATAATTAGCTACTAGAAAATAAATAAGGTTTTAAAATCAAATACTTTTTGAAAGGGTAGCATAACACATAACAATTTAGAAATCTTAACTTACTTGAAAAAGATAAAGTTTTTGAAACTAAAAAGCTTTCTTGCAATTCAAGCAATGCCAAATAATAAATCATTTTCTCAAGTTTTTCAAAATCTTAACACATATCAATATAACACACTTACTTACTTAAAACCTTAAGCATAAAGCATAAACTACTAACCACTTTACATAAGACTTCTAAGGCCTAAAACACATTTCTTAACTAAGCTTTTAAACAAGTCCACAAACCAAAAACCAAATCTAAGAACAAGTCACAACCTCATCAAAAATCAAGGGTTTTCATGAGTTTCTTCTAAAAACCTTGTTTCAATCAAAACTAACAACTATAACTACAAGAGAAATTTTCAAGAAATAAAACCTACAAAACAATTCTAATTTCATGCCAAAATCTAAGTTCATGCTCTATCCCAATGACTAATTTACATAACAACAAGCCTATCCCAATACTCAAACTTCACTTAGTTTTTATTTCAAAACAACAAACCACACTTCAAAATAAACTCAACCAAGTTCTAAATCAATACTCTAAGACAATTTCTTCCAAATCAATTTTCATTTTTAAAAAATTAACTCCTAGAGCAATTTAAATTCATCAACCATAATTACATGATTCCTAACAAGTATGAAATAACTTCAAATAATTCAAATAAACAACTAATTACATGATTCCTAACATAATTACCACTAATCTCCTTTCCTCAAGAAAAAGGGTTTTCACAAAAATCTCTCAATCCAAGTTTCAAATAAAAATTAACTATTACAACAACAAAAATTATTATTATGGAACAAAAAACACAAGTTAATTTGATGATTCACAAAGAGGGCCACACAACCCCTTTTCCCTTAGGTCTTGCATCCTAGGGTTCAAAGAAATTGGGGATTTAAGTGTCCATTTCCTCCAAGATCATAATCAAGCAAAAAAATAAAGCATTAAAACAAGGAATGAGTAAAAAGATCACATCCTACAACCTATAAGAGGTCACGGTTCTGAGCTAATAAAAAGGGGAGGATTTTGGTTTCCCATCATACTTACAAAGCTTGGATGAAGATGACAATTAGGAGAAGAAAATAGAAGTGATGGAGGTTGAGCAAATGAAGGTAGTTCACGCCAAGAAGGAGAAGGGGGAAGCCATGGAAGCTCTTGCTTTCTCTCTCAAGAACTTGGAGAATAAAATGAGAATGGAGATGAGAGTGGGGGTGCTCGGCTGGGAAGGCAAAAAGGGGAGGAACTAGGACTTGGCTTCCTTTCTTTTCTTCCACTAAAGCTTAGGAAAGGAGCAAAAATGGTGGGATAAATGAAGGGGAGGGGGTATCGCTGCTGCTTGCAAGAGGAGAGGGAAGGGAAAACAAAATGAAAGTGAGGGTGGGTGTGAGTGGTCGCTGCAGGTGATCACAAAATAAGGGTAGGTTTACTTATTTCTTTTTTTTTTTAAACCAACATTAAACAATATGCACAAAGGTTAATACCTCAATGGGAAAATAAGTAACTGATTAATAAATGAGTAATTGAGAGTGTGAGGGTGATGAAAGGGTGGGTCACGCTGGATTGAGCAAAAATAAGAGGATCACAAATTTAATTAACTATTGAAACACTTGGCTAAAAACTAGTCTAATAAAGTGTTAAAAAAAATAATCACACAAAGGTTGACACCTAATCACTTTATGAGATGCTAATCCCATCACTTAATATATCCCATCTAATCTCACCTCACTCATGATTACCCTCTAATTCTAGAGTTTTAAGGTTCTAAAACACGGCGACGAAAAACCGCGTTACCGATTTATTTCTCGCCGATAAAATCCCGAAAAATTAATTCGCGAGAAATTAATTCTTCGCGTGATAATATTATTTTATAAATAATAAAAACAATATCACTCACTCAAAAATAATCACGACAAGTTACGATTCGATTTTCATCGAAATCGAGGTTCATTTAAAATTTTATCTGCGACAGAAACTGCCCGGCGATTTGAAATGCGACGAAACTTCGTTAGAATTTTTCGACGATATTCAAACCATGAATTAATATAAAAATATTAATTCTCAATTATATTTGCTCTTGATGTAATTAAATCAGTTACTTAGAGAACAAGAAATTGCTTATTATAGCATAATTACGACAAAATACACTAAATAGCGCTAATTAACGCATCGTAAAAATACGCGTGTTACAATACTCCCCCTCTAAAAATAGTTTCGTCCTCGAAACTACAGGTGAGTTACGTACTGTGAAAAAGTTTTGGATACTGAGTCTTCACCTTCTCTTCCAACTCCCATGTTGCATCTCTGGTCTTCTGATCCCATACAACTTTGACAAGCTGTATCTCCTTGTTCCTCAATTGCTTGATCTCTCTATCGGCAACCTTCGCAGGAAATACTTCAATAACAAGTCATCCCTTCACTGAATCATGTCTGGTTCGCCACAGAGTCCTTATCGTCCCGATACCAACCTAAAGGTATCTGACACTTACATCCATACGGCGCTTCGTAAGGTGTCATCCCAAATCTTTAGTGCAAAAACCACTGTAGCAAGCTCCATATCATGCGCAGGATAATTTCTCTCGTGGATTCTTAAGCTGTCTCGAAGCATAAGCCACAACTTTCTGGTGTTGCATCAGCATGCATCCCAATCCTTGGTGTGACGCATCGTAGTAAACCTCATAAGGTTCTTCCGGTTGAAGCAAAATCATCACAGGTGTCGTCGTTAGAAGCTCCTTTAGTGTCTGAAAACTGGATTCGCATTCTTCAGTCCACGCAAAAGGTTGATCCCTCCTCGTAAGTCATGTAAGCGGTACTACGATCTTCGAAAAACCTTCAATAGATCTCCGGTAGTAGCCTGCTAATCCAACAAAACTTCTGATATCTGTCTTAGTCTTCGGCTGTCCTCATCTTAACACCGCTTCAATCTTGGCTGGATCCACAGCCATACCGTCTCTGGTGATCACATGTACGAGAAAATTCACCTCTTCAAGCCAGAATTCACACTTAGACCGGTGAGCATAAGGCTGCTCCTCTCGTAGTATCTGCAGTACTTGGCGTAAATGCTCTTCGTGCTCTCCTCTGCTCCTCGAATAGACCAAGATGTCGTCCATAGATACCATCGCGAACCGATACATTCTTCAACTCGGTCGCTTGGCAACTTCTATACTAGCGAGGGAATATGAAATCCTTAGCTCTCTCATACAAGAATCTTCGATAGAATTAACAGAAAGGTATGTGAAGACTTCAAAATTGGGAAAAACTACGATTTTTGGGCACAGTCCCGAAGGATATGGTAATTCGAAAACCAATCCGACCCTAGAATAATGGTAAGACTTTTAAAGATACGCGACTCGAATTGACAAGAACTTTCTATACTCAACAATTACTACACAACGAAGTCATGCAGTGTCAGAACTAGGGTCTTAGCAGTTGAAGTAATCACTACTAAGTCAAAAAATAGTACAGTCAAAAGAAATTTTTTTAAACCAGCTCACACAATCCAAGGAATTAATATAATGTGCGGCATTAGAATCGAAGATTATGGATAGAGAGTTACCCTCAATTTCGTAATCCTTCTGAGTTAGATCTCCTGATCGCTCTGCTTCTTTGTCGCCCATGCAGAGGACTCTATCCTTGACCATCTGACGCTTTCCCCTTGCTCTTGTTGTGCTCATACCCGATACCACCTTTGGAGCCTTGTAGTCCTTGGCAACGTGTCCCGGTTTCTCACAGTTGTAACACAGATCGCTCTTCTCCGCGCATTTGTTTGCAAAATGCCCCGGTTTACCGCAGTGATAACAAACCTGTCCATCTCTAATCTGTTTCTCACCACTTGAGTTCTGAGCCATAGGGCGATACTGCCCCTGATTGTTCTCTTGAGGTTTGTGGTAGGGTTTCCCCTGCTGTTTCCCTTTCTGGCCATTCCCCTGACCTTGATTCTGAGATCTGATAGGCCTGCCTGCACCATTCTTTGTCTTGCGATTCCTTACACCTTCCACCTCAACGCACCTATCGATTAACTCTTGGAAGCTTCGAATTCTCAAGGACACCATAGACTTCTGGATGTCGAATCATAGTCCCCGCTGAAATCTATCAGTCAACCAACTCTAATCTGCTCGATCGCGAAATGGACTAAAGTACCTCGCAAGCGATTCGAACTTGGCGGCATATTCTGATACCGTCATGTTACCCTGGTGTAAACGGAGGAACTCCTGCTCTTTCTCCCTCCGTGCCGTCTCCGAAAAACATTTCTCTAAGAAACGTCTACGAAAAGTCTCTCAAGTGATCTCCTGACGCTCAGCTGTCAACATCTGCTTGACACCCTTCCACCCGTACTCTGCATCTCCCAACAATAAATAAGACGCGTAATCCACCTTGACGTTCTCTGGGCAGTGAAGCACCTCAAAGATTTTCTCTATCTCCTGAATCCACAAATCAGCCTTGTCGAGATTCGGCTCGCCGTAGAACTTCGACGGGTCATGCTTACGAAACTTTGCTAATCCTCTTGCCTCCGCATTCCTTTCCTCCCTCTGCTATTGCTGTAAGTCCCGCTGATTCATGGCTGTTGTTTGTTGAGCTATAGCCGCAGACTGCTGAGCTACCGCCGCCACCATCTCGGTCATCACCTGAATTGCCCTCTCCATAGTTGATTTCTCTCTTCCAGTATTGAGGTTATTAGGTCCAAACGTGCGGTCTCTACGAGGTGGCATTAGATTCCTACAAGGTTCAAGAACCTATCAGAATCTCACACTCCAGTGTTGTGCTACCACACATTGCTTCAAACGAGAAACAATCCAACAATTTTAAGCCCAATTGCTTCACTCAGCAAACAATAACAACAATAGCACGACTATCTACCCGACAAGACAGGACTCGACATGGTGACCAGCTTAAATACCCAACTCACAGTCCGGTTAGAACCAACCTGGCTCTGATACCACTATTGTAACGACCTGTTTCCGGACTGCTACTAAGCTAGAACAATTCTGAATGCAAGTAGGTTTTCGAAATATGATGGAAAATGCGGTAAATTTTTTTCTTTTTATAAACAAGCATCTTTTGTAATATACATTCAGAGTACGAGCAACGTTTTCGAAACATGATGGAATTATAAATGCAATTAACTACTACAACTAAATAAAGACATACACACATGCTACCAAAAAATAATCAGTTGAAGAGTTTTACACACCGGAAGCAGTAAATGAATATGCGTAAGCAAGAATATACCCTAAGTATGAAAACCCTACAATATTACTACCTGTGGTACTCTCGACAGTTACCCACGCAGGGGACTGCTCCAAAAGCAAAACCTTAACACCTAAACAACAACTGTCACAAAGTCAAACAAAATGACAGACTGGTCACCAACCCAAAACCATAAATAAAATAGTTAAACATTCTTAACTACACAACTACACCAATTTCCTGGCAGTCCTCCTCCGTCTGGTCATTCGCATCCCCGTCAGTTCCTCCACGCGAAGGTTTCTAACACGCCTTCTATACAAACATATCGGCCAAGAGTGGGGGTTTAACTCCAAGCCGAGGGAATCTCCATGCTCGGGTAGTCAGAAGCCACCTTCGGTGATGTCGTCGTCGCCGAAATCTCCACCACGTCCGACATCGCCTGGGTTACCATCATTAATTGAAGGAACCACTGGCAAGGGTCAACTTTTCAATGCAACAAGATATAGCAAATCACAAAGCGATAAACAAACAATAGCATACACATTTCTCAAGGCGCAACTCCAGACTCTCTCACGACTCACCTGACGACTCATTCTCTCTCGACACTTCGACAACTTCCGGAACAACGAACAACACCCTTGAATTCCGGCCTTAGCCTTGAGCTCTTCCACTACTCTAGGAGATTCAAGTCGAAGTTACCCAATGCCACGACAATGGACCTCGCCCTTGAACATCCGGCCGAAGCCTTGAGCTCTTCCACTACTCTAGGATATTCAAGTCGAAGTCACCCACTACTCGACAAGGAACGACGCCCTTGAACATCCGGCCGAAGCCTTGAGCTCTTCCACTACTCTAGGTTATTCAAGTCGAAGTTCAAAAACGACACGACTAGCTCTCACACTCGATGAACAGTTCGCCGCATACGATATTCAAAGAGCGGTACGCAACATTATTCGACCACATATCAAATAATTTAGAGCAAGCTTAATATGAAGAAACGCAATTCAACAACTTAAGCAACATAAGCAATTTGCATAGAGAGACGTAATTCAACAAGCATAAGCAATTCGCAACATATATTCAATCACATATTAAATATTTGCATAACTCAATAATATCGGCAAACATCACATACTTGACACGCAAATCAAGGAATCCATCCCTCTGCAACTCGATGGAGTTGACAGAGAGGTACACAAATGTGGGGGGTTGGGTTCAGGAGACCAACCACAAAGTTTTCACCCACGAATGACTCGGAAAATGGACGACCGCACGACAATAAATAAAGAAGGGGTTCAAAAACCCTAACCTCGAACTCGGAGAGTTCTCAGACTTCTTCGTATTTAAAAAAACATTTAAATAACAAAAAGCCTAAAAATATCTAAAGTTGCCCTTACCACGAACAGTCGCTAACGTCGCTCCAAAATCCTCAAGTCCGCGTCGCTCGGTCTACGGAATCACGATTCCTATCACAACGAACAACTTAGCACAATCTATAAGTTCTAACTAACTTAAGCCCTCAACTTAGCCCTTTTTCTAACCAAACTCATTTAAGCATTTTAAACAATTAGCTACTAGAAAATAAATAAGGTTTTTAAATCAAATACTTTTTGAAAGGGTAGCATAACACATAACAATTTAGAAATCTTAACTTACTTGAAAAAGATAAAGTTTTTGAAACTGAAAAGCTTTCTTGCAATTCAAGCAATGCCAAATAATAAATCATTTTCTCAAGTTTCTCAAAATCTTAACTCATATCAATATAACACACTTACTTACTTAAATCCTTAAGCATAAAGCATAAACTACTAACCACTTTATATAAGACTTCTAAGGCCTAGAACACATTCAACTAAGCTTTTAAACAAGTCCACAAACCAAAAATCAAATCTAAGAACAAGTCACAACCTCATCAAAAATCAAGGGTTTTCATGAGTTTCTTCTAAAAACCTTGTTTCAATCAAAACTAACAACTATAACTACAAGAGAAATTTTCAAGAAATAAAACCTACAAAACAATTCTAATTTCATGCCAAAATCTAAGTTCATGCTCTATCCCAATGACTAATTTACATAACAACAAGCATATCCCAATACTCAAACTTCACTTAGCTTTTATTTCAAAACAACAAACCACATTTCAAAATAAACTCAACCACGTTCTAAATCAATACTCTAAGACAATTTCTTCCAAATCAATTTTCATTTTTTAAAAATTAACTCCTAGAGCAATTTAAATTCATCAAGCATGCCAAATCAAGAACCCTTACTCTAACAAGTATGAAATAACTTCAAATAATTCAAATAAACAAGTATTTACATGATTCCTAACATAATTACCACTAATCTCCTTTCCTCAAGAAAAAGGGTTTTCACAAAAATCTCTCAATCCAAGTTTCAAATAAAAATTAACTATTACAACAATAAAAATTATTATTATGGAACAAGAAACACAAGTTAATTTGATGATTCACAAAGAGGGTCACACAACCCCTTTTCCCTTAGGTCTTGCATCCTAGGGTTCAAAGAAATTGGGGATTTAAGTGTCCATTTCCTCCAAGATGCACAGCTCAACAACAACAGTCGACAATCAAATCATAGAATCCATCCCTCTGCAACTCGATGGAGTTGACAGAGCGGAACAAACAAGTGTAGGGGGTTGGGGTCAGGTGACCAACCTCTTAACTCATAACCCACGGATGACTCGGAAAATAGGCGACCGCATGACTATAAATAAACGAAGGGGTACGAGACCCTAACTTCGAACCCGGAGGGTTCTCAAACTTCTTCGCATTTTTTACAGAAATATTTAAATAAATAAACCCTATTCATATCTAAAGTTTCCCTTACACTAACATACTATGAAAAGTATTAAATGTGAAGCGCCCTTACACATAAACATATAAATCATAACCCTAGATATGTCTAGAAGTAGCCCTTACCGAACTCCAAGCCTCGCGTCCACGTATTCCTCGATTTCTATGCCGCACGGTCTAGGATCCCTCGAGCCTAATACACAGAGCACAGTTAGCACAACTCTAAAACTACACTAACACCTTAGGCTCTCAAAATCTAACCCTTTCTAACCAAGCATTTCCATTCAAACATCTAGTCTACTTACTACTTGAAAAATAGGGTTTTAGAATCAAAACCAATTCTTGAAAGGTTAACAAAACACATATTAATTCAGAAATACTAACTCACTTGAAAAGAATAAGATTTTGACTCAAAATCATTTTCTTGCAAAGTTAACACATAGCACCTAATTCAAGAAAATACTAACTTTTTAAATCGAAGTTTTTCCTACAGAAAATTTCATACACCAATCACTAAGTACTCAAGATTCAAAGTCACTTTTTTTTTTGAATTTCGGGCAATTATTAAACTTCTAAAATGCCTAATTACAAATACTATCAGTTAAGCACGTAAAATTTTAGTATACTATCGAAATAGTAAGTACTTCTTGGGTTTTAAAATAGAAAATAGTACCCAAGAGTTTTCTTCATTCAAAGTTTTTGCATTCATAATACTCATACTAACAAACCAAAGATTTTAAATACTTAAGTCCTTAAGACTCCACCTTATTTAGGGATGCAAGGATTCCTTTAACCATTAGGTGTTTCATTGTCTCAAAATCATTACACACACTTTAATTCAAGACTAAGACAAACCAACTAACATTCTCTCATCTTTTAAAAACCTTTTTCAACTTCAAAAAGATTAAACTTCTCTTTTCCAATTCAAACATTTTTCTAAGTTACGAATCGATTTTCATCGAAATCGAGGTTCATTTAAAATTTTATCTGCGACAGAAACTGCTCGGCGATTTGAAATGCGACAAAACTTCGTTAGAATTTTTCGACGCTATTCAAACCATGAATTAATATAAAAATATTAATTCTCAATTATATTTGCTCTTGATGTAATTAAATCAGTTACTTAGAGAACAAGAAATTGCTTATTATAGCATAATTACGACAAAATACACTAAATAGCGCTAATTAACGCATCGTAAAAATACGCGTGTTACAGAAACAGACCCTAGAATCTCCCACCAAAGTCAGGTACCAATCCCGCAATCTCAAACCACTTGTTTCGGACAAAAATTAGGGTCTTCTGTCCTTAATTATCTTTTACAATGAATTCACGAAGGTCATCGAGTAAAATGTAATTAAGGAGGGGCAGTTGTCATACCCCATTTTTGTCCGGCCTCTATCTATTTATTTATTTTTGTTTAATAATAATAAAATAAAAAGTAATATTTTTTGGTCTTGAAATAAAAGAAAGCAAAAGAATAGAGTAAATAAAAAGAGAAAAAAGAAAAGAAAGGAAAAGAAAAGAAAGAGAAAAGGAAAGGAAAAGAATGAAGGTCAAAAGGATTACATTAGTAAAGGATTCGGGTGTCAATAGCAATGGCCCATGAGTTGGCAAGCTCACTAGCTCAGCATGTCCATCTCCCTTCCACTTACTCGCTGCAACCCCATCTTCCTGATAGCGCTCCCCGCGCACTCCTCATAGCGCTGCTACGTGCACCCACTTTATTCTTCTATTACGCCTCCCAGGCCCTTCACCCACGCAGCCCAACGCTCCCCGCTTCTCTCCCTTGGGCGCTGCTTCGTACACCCCTACTTTTTCTTTGCGCGACCCCATGCGACACTTTCTCTTGTTGAGCTCAGCACCTACACCGCGTGGCCCAGCCCAATTTTTGCTAACCCTAAAAACTAAACACACACACACACACACACTCACTCCCTCATTTCCTCCCTCTCCTAAAAAAAGAAGCTGCGGCTACCTCCCCCCATTCTCTCCCTTAATTCTCTCTCTCTCTTACTCGCCCCTTCTTCTCTTCTACTCTTCACCCAAATTTCTTCATCCTCACCCTAAAAACCCTAGCCGCCTACTTCCCGCCATCAATCTTCTTTCCATTTTTCTCTCAATCACACTAAATCAAAACCCCAAGATCACCAATATTCGCTTTCCGGTCAACGAAAGGGGATTCTTTCTTTTCTAATTTTCATTTATGAGTTTCTGTTTTATTTTTGATTTGGGAGTTTAATTCGTGTCTCTTATTTCCTTTTGCAGAGAACGAAGGTTGGTGGCTATAAGAGCCCTTCCAAGCCACATGAAAAAAGAGGAGGGAACTGAACCCAAAAGAGAGTGATTCAGATCAAGTAAGACCAGAGGAGGCCGAACGAAAGGAAGGAAAAAGGGCGAGATCAAAGACTAAACGAAGAAGAAAGGAACCTGTGAGGTTACCAAAATAGACGCAAATTAAACACCGCCTAGTCTTAGGTTTTTTTAAGTCCCCTATCTCTTCACTTCTGTATTTTTTCTGGGGAAAAGCTATTACCCAGGTTTCATCTTCTTCCTTTTTATTTCTGTTCTTTATATGATTATGTAACAGAGACTTAGATCAAGGGTTGTAATCAAATTCCATTGCAGTCTTCTTACCTTTCTTCGTTTTCGTTTTTTTCTATTTTTTTGTGATTTTTTGGTTGTTATTGTTATCATCGGTTGTAAATGAGATTAGGTTTAGGGTTTGGCCTTCCAATGGGGCCAAATCCTAAATAGGGACCAATTTGCAAATATTCTATTAAGAGGGGTGTAAAAGCAGAAAAGGCAGTAACTTTAGACCATAGGGTTCTCGGCTAGGATGTATTTTTATTTTTAGGGGAAGCAGTTCACTTAATTTTGTTAATAACAGTAGTCATAATATCCTTGTAAATAAAAGGGTAATAATCCATCTTAGAGTATTTGTAGTATAAATATATTAATTAGTAATATGTAAATATTTTAATTAGTGATGTAAATATTTTAATTGGTGATGAGTTTTAATATCACAAAAATAAAAGGTTTTCTGCATCTATTTCATGCGCATCCATTCCTTTTTTTTTCTTTTATTTCGCTCAGCTAATAAGATAGTTGGTTAAAAGCTTCGAAATACCACTCGTACGATTCGGTTATTCTGCGGCTTTTTTCCTTTTCTCTTATAATAAATCAATGATTTAAGGGATTATTTTTAAAGGCAAACACTTTTTTTAAACAATTAAAGGGTGCCTTTGATAAACGGGCGTCGTGAGGGTGTTAATCCTTCCTTGCGCATAACCAACTCCTAAACCCAAATTTAATCAAAAGACCATTTTTTTAAGTTATTTTGAAAAAGGTTTTTCTATCGTTTTCCTTAATAAACCTAGGTGGCGGCTCCATTGAATTTTAGGGTGGTTGTCACAAGATCATATAAATCAAGGAGTCAAGTCACTACTTACACTTTCAATCTACTTGCATATAAATACAAACAAGTCAACTTTACAGGCATTAAGTTCCTGCATTTATACAGAATTATAGCCAAGTTAACACTCAACTCAAATGAGATCAACGAGATGACATCCTTAGTAACTTCTAAAACATCTGAACCATTTCATCCACCTCAAATGAGAAGGAGCTCAAACTTCCTTTTACTCTCAAGAGAACAATGCAATTTAATCCAACGATTTGAAATCAAGTCCAAATTAGGAACAAATTACATAAACATGAACACCTTTTAATTTATCATATAATGGACATCTTTATTACTTATTAACATAATCCAAGAACAGCATCTAAAATTGCAAATAGGAGTCTAACATTTTATTTGTCTCATAAGACTTCACTCAGGCACTTAGACTACAATTTCCACTTACGCATAAACTCTTCAAGAGCCTAAACTTCAATCAAGCAATTGAAACTCACATAATCATCCACAATCACAATATGGGCTAGCTCAAACACTAAGCCCTTTAACATTAATTCTTACAAACTTGATTAAGTGACAGAACTAAGGCCAAACACTCCAATAGAAGCTCTGTAGAACTCGCAATCGGGCAAACATCACATAATGGTATATACGTAGACTAAAATACCCCTAGTTTTCAAACTACTTTATCGTAATTTTTGATACCTACACTCCAATAGAAGCTCTGTAGAACTCGCAATCGGGCAAACATCACAAAATGGTATATACGTAGACTAAAATACCCCTAGTTTTCAAACTACTTTATCATAATTTTTGATACCTCAAGTTGGTAAATGTATTCCCCAAAATTAATATAGCTACAAACATCAAGGGTATTATTGGAAGAAAAAAATTAATTTAGTCTTGGATACATAAAACGTCAATAGTTTTGGCACAAAACTAGAAGGCCAAAACATCAAATATTTTGGAATGGAGAGAGTAATTAATATGCAATGTGCAAATGGGGGTGGTCTTTTTGAATTGTCTTGCCCCCTCTAATGGAAGGGAAAAGACTATATATTATACAAAAAGGTGGCCTTCCATCCAATTAGAGGTACAAGGCCACAAGTTACAATATGCTTGCTTTGGACGACAAAGGCTGTGGTAAATTAAGGATGTGTGCATAGGGTTCGATATGGTTGTCATAGGTTTTAGCGACAGTGGCGCATTTGAAGATCACGTATTGTTTTGGCTTCTTGGGCATGTATAGTTCTGATCAAATTATGTATTCCGCCATAGGATGATTATTTGGTCCGTAGCTGAAGGTATAAATTGAGGAAACTTTTGAGGTAATTTTGTTCAGCTATTGAATTATTGTCACAAGGTGTATTTCAACGTTTGCCCATTGTTTGGCAGTTAATTGCATGATTGAATTTTAGTAATTAATTAATGCTCTTACATAAAAAGACTCTTATAAATTGTATATGTTCTTTTGAAGATAGAAAATGCCCAACCTGCCCCCCACCCCGACCCAGTGACGGATTCAGAAATTTTAGGTATTGGGGGCAATACTCATACGTATGAATTTGTAGCATTAAAAATATAATATATCATTTTTTAAACTATCAATATACATCATAATTGTTCTTTACGAATTTTTATGTTCTAGAAACAGTTAATGTTTTTCTCATTTTCAATATTATAAAAAATACTCATACGTATAAATTTGTAGCATTAAAAATAGGGTTAAATATGATTTTAGTACCTATAAATATCCTGATTTTCACTTTTAGTCCCTATAAAAAATTCGTTCGAACTTTAGTCCCTCTAAAATTTTCCGTTTCAAAAATTGGTCACTACCGTCAAATTTATGCTGATTCAGCAAATGACCATCTACGTGGCCGATGCCATGTGGACATTTTAATTGACGTGGCATCCACGTGATAGCTGATTCACAATCTTTTATTTTAAACCTATTTTACTTATTAAAATCATTTAATTATGATTAATTAGTTAAATTAATATATAATAATTAAAGAAATAATTGACGAATGAGTGAAATGGGCGTCAATTCTTCGCCATCGGACGAATCCACTCTCAATCTCGACGAGCAGATCTCACAGCTCATGCAATGTAAGCCACTCTCCGAGCAATAGGTTTCCATTCCCTTGGCTTTCACCTCAGTCGTTGCGATCCTCTTGGCTCTGTTCTGTGCAACCTAGATGCCAAAAAGGTTGGAGGATAGGGATCCTAAGAAGCCGACGATTAGAGCGCCGTTAATGGCCCGGCGGGGCCGTGTGAGCTGTGGCAACAACCGCTTGTGTGGTGACGACAATGGCTAGTGGTGCTCTCCTACTCCCTGTATTCTCTTTCTACTTTATTATCCATTTCCCTCATTTCTCCCTAATTCTTGATTTCTTTTTTATTTGTGTTTCTGATTGATAATTATGAAGGAAGTGATTGGAATGGGAAGTGATTGTTAAGGATTTATTTTTGAATTTGATACGATTGTATGGTGATGGATAGGGGTGTGCAAATTAAAAGTGTGGTTAGCCACACCAAACCTGTAAACTGGACCACACCACTTAAAAAAAGCCCAAACCCACATGGCCCAAACCAGAAATAAAAAAAAAGACCAGGTTAACCGCACCCAATTTTAAAATTCAGATATTAAGCCCAAACCCGTTTTTTGTATTGGCCTTTCGTATTCTTTGGATTAATTTTGAATCGAGCCTAACCCTAAATCATTTCTACTCCCTAAATCCCCAAATCAAACTGTGTGAGTTCACCAAATCAGATCGTGATTCTTCTTTCTTCTTACTCTTCTCGAATCACAATCTATTGTTTGAAGAATGAAAAGATCTTAGTGCATGTTCATCTTGGGTTTCTATTCAGTTGCGATTTTCTCTTCTCTCATCAGGTAAACAAGTCTCTTTCGCTCATTGGGTAATCTCTTCCCTTTAATGATCTATTGTTCCTGAGTGTTGGTTTTTGCTCATTAGAAGCTGAACCAAACTATTGGCAGAAGAAGCTCCATTTACAGAGGAGCTATTGGGTTTCCACAAATGTGTTTGATTTCCGCAACTTCAGGAGCTCTTGGTACAGATTATTCATCTTTCTTGCTCCATTTGCATTCTTTAATTTATTATTTTTTTTATTGTGCACCCAGATGTTTGAGTTGTTTGTGATATATACACATTTAAGACTTGGTATTTGAAAAATTGGTTTATTTATTTACTATTTCAAAAAATTGTGTTGGACTTTGTGTACATCTTGTGACTTTGTTTTTTCTTCAAATCCATATAAGGGACTCACAAATCCATATCGGTTGTGCATTTCCAGTTGCTTTTTATAGCTTCCTGTTGTTATGCAGACTACAAATAATTATAAGCTTTATATGTCTGTGTTTGTGTACTTGTTAGTTGTTGTATAAAATGATTGGACTGGGACAAACAGTTTCCATTCTCTTGTCTGAACACTCTCTTTATTTCCTTCTATTATTAAAAATAAATTTGAAATGTCTGATGAATTTGTTGAGAACATGCCTTGCTTGCTTAGTTAACTGATTCAGAAAATCTTTGCAGTACTAAATTACTAAGTGTCAAAATATCAAGTCAGAAAAAATGGTTATATAACAATATCATCATTTGTGGACCTTTATTGTTGTATATGTCTGTCCTCTTGACTTTCAGTCGTCATGTGTGAGACGTCCTAAATTTTAAAAATGCTTAGGGAATTTTTCTTCTTTTGGCAGCTTTGTGAATGCTTATATATAGTGAATTGTGTGTGAAAACTTGTAATTTGATTGAAGATTTTCCTACAGCTTTGTGTTTTTTGGTGGTAAAGACCTTTACCTTAAGGGCAATTGGCATTTTGGTGCACTGGCTATACTAAGTTACTATTAATGTATCAGACTACAATAAATTAGCTCCCAAGATGTTAATATTACTGTATAATAGGCTTATATTTTGCATTAATAATAGTGCTTCTTTTCACATTTATTGTGTATATAATATTTGAATTTCTGGGTACAGGGAAGTTGTTAAATTTCTAGTCAGACTCAGCAAAAGCACTTAAGCACTAGAGAGGAAGAGCAGCAACATTATCGAAAAGGAAACTCTGAGCTTGGAATCTAGGTAATCTCGCATTTTATCTCAAATTGCAATACATATAGTTCACTTTATCAAGTAAAGCATTGCTAGATTTTATGAATGAGTCATTTGTACTGCAACACTAACTATTTTTATGTTCCAATTTGTAATGAAAAACAGCAACAACATCATTATGGTCTCTGAGACAGCAGAGCATTTTGTTTCGACTCCTCCACCTTTTGTCACAAACACTACTAATATGTTGTTGCCTGCATGTAGAAACTAGTCTGAAGCTTAGGATCACTTCACACCACAACCACAGTAAGGCACATCAAAGTCAGCCAAATGCAATTACTGTGGTTCCATGATCAAGTACGATAATGGAACAAGTGCGATGCGAGCTCATTTGGGAAGATGCAAGGACAATCCAAATGCATTGAATAGGAGGCATGACTCGGCTTCGTCCTTAGTGGCAAATGCAGATGGAGTTGTTAGTTCATGCCCCTTCCTTCCCCAAATTTGACTAAGATGTAACCCGAATTGACTTAGTGAACATGTTCATTGCTATGGAGATTCCGTTTAGACAAGTTGAGCATCCGTATTTGCATAAGTTTGTTTACGTTTACAGCCAAGATTTAATGTCCTATCACGCACTACAATGGCGCGTGATATTTTGAGGCATTGGGACACAGAGAAAACAAGGCTGAAGAGATGTTTTTGTCACAACATTGTCAAAGAGTTTGTCTCACGACTGACACTTGGACCTCTACTCAAGACTTCAATTATATGTGTCTGACAATGCATTTTATTGATAAGAATTGGAAGTTGCAGAAGAGGATTTTGAATTTTTCTCAAGTCACAGGCTACTCGGGACAAGCTATGGCTCATACTATTGATAAATACTTGAGTAATTGGGGGTTAACTCGTGTGCTTACTATGATCGTGGACAATGCCTCATCGAATGATGTCGGGATTAGACATCTCAAAAGTGGGCTTCAAAATCGGAATGGTCTAGTTCTGAATGGTGATTATTTGCACATGCGATGTTGTGCTCATAAGTGATTCTGTTGATGAAAAAGTAAGTTCAATGGATAAAAAGGTGAAAACAAAATATGATAAGTATTGGGGAAAACCTGCAAGTCTTAAACTGTTGTTGTTGATTGCTCTAGTACTTGACCCTAGGCAAAAATTTAAGTTTGTGGCTTGGATGGTAAATAAGATTTATAATAGTGATGATGTAGCTTCTTTGAAAGCCAAATTAGAGTATTGTTTGAAGTCTATTTATGAGGAGTATTCTGGTGGGTTGGTGTCTCCTCTAGATAATTATACCAATCAGTCGGCAGCTTTTAATAAAGTTTATGATGATCCTTATGGCTGTTCTGAATTCTACCAAACAGTTGGATGCAGCACATTAGATTCTAAACTAAGTCAGTAGAAAAGCGTCCATTGGATTTTGATATTCTAGCATGGTGGAACGTTAACTCAAGCCGATTTCCCATTCTTGCAAGCATTGCAAGAGAGGTATTGGCTATACCTATATCGACAGTAGCCTCTGAATCTTCTTTCAGTACTGGAGGAAGAATTCTTGATCCGTATTGCAGCTCTTTAACACCAACAACGGTGGAGGCACTTGTTTGCACCCAAGATTGGCTCGAAGAATCATCTTCATCCTCTCTTCCAAGCGATGATTTTGAGTTTCTTGAGCAACTTGAGCAAGGTAAGATAATCAACTTGAGCAACTTTATAGTTTGTTATTATGTATTATATTATTACTTGATACACAATGAAATGTCTTTGTTTGTTTTGCAGAACTACCTTTTGCGCAAGATGTCGCTAGTTGTTTGGTCTCTACTGCAGTTGACGATGATTGAAGATGATTGATAAGTTGGTTGAATTTCATTTATTGATGAGCTGAAATTGATGGTCTTTCTAAAGCATGCTAGTAATATTCCTTTATCTTGTACAATGGTCTTGTTTGAATGTGGATTTGTTGCTTTGCTGATATGGAGCAATGTCGATATATGTGTGTAATTGTCTTTGATTCTCCATTTAAAGTTTTTTTTTTGCTCTCTCTAAGATATTTTCTTTTTTCTCTCCAAAATTTGTAGATGGATGATGTTATCCACCTTGAGAGGTTTAACCACGATTGCTCCAGGAAGCTTCAAGTGAATGTTGTCGAGTTAAACAAAATAGTCTTTTAGAATCTAGACTTTTTCCTTGTACTTGATTTAGAGGGTAGGGTTGAGATTCTTGAGTTTCTAGTTCTAATGATTAGTGCAAAAATGTTGCAAGTTGAAGACATTTTCCACAGGTTTTGATCTACCACTTTATAACATGTCTACAAGGAGCAGTTCTGTGATTGCCTGAGATAAATCTCTCTTTTTTTTTGCCCTTCTTTCTTTTGGTAATTCTGTATCACTTTTTATTGTGCTCAATAGCCTTTTATCAGAAAGCTGAACTTCTAACTATAGATAGGCATCGTTTGATATTAAAAGTTCTCATGGAAATATTTATATTATCTATTGAATGGACGGGTAGATTAAAAAGTTTTTTTTTGTAGTGTTTTCTATTGGTTTTGGTTGCAGTGAATTTGGTTGTATTTTATGACACATTGTTGTTATAATAATTATATATTAATTTTTAATTAAAAAAATACATATTTTATAGTCTAATATGTATATTTTTTTTTAAATATAAATATGAAAATTATTTATTTATTTTATATAAAAATATATAAACATATTCTCTTTTTATTGAAAACAGAAAGAAATTTTTTATTGAAGGGGTGAAAAGATATAAATTTGGTTTCTGCCACTCTATTCAAAACTGGTTCAGGCAAAAAAACCAGTTCAGGCAAAAAACTGGTTCAGGCAAAAAACCGGTTTCAAACCAGTTTAATTATCACCGAACCGGTTCATATCTTAAACCGG
This sequence comes from Calophaca sinica, assembly GCA_037113605.1. NCBI lineage: Eukaryota > Viridiplantae > Streptophyta > Magnoliopsida > Fabales > Fabaceae > Calophaca > Calophaca sinica. The sequence continues at coordinate 44,455,343 of CM073731.1, read as the reverse complement.
TTTCGAACCAGACGTGAACCGAATTAAAACCGGTTTAGAAAATAACCGGTTTTTTTCTAAACTGGTTTTATGAACCAAACCGAAACGCATATTTGGACCAATTGGGTTTGGTTTTTGGGCCATGCACACCCCTAGTGATGGACTCATAGTGTGTGTTGAAAATGGGTGAGGGGAGGTTTAGGGAGGTTGCTGGTTGGTGAGGTTATAGTGTTGAATAGTGGTTCACATGAAGTCTGGGAAAGATGATGGTGATGGTATGGTGCTTTTGCTTCGCGATTTCTCCTTCTCCTTCAATCTTGATTCGCGATTCTGATGATTTGGGGATTAGGGTTCAGTATGGGAAATAATAACGTAAAAACAAGAATAAGGTTAAAAATTGGTGACATGGATTTCAAACATTTATTTACATGTGTCCACTAAGTATCGCCACGTCATCAAAAATTACACCTGGAAGGTGCCGGCTAGACCACTGTTAGCCAACTAAGCAGTAAATTAACATTAACAAAAAATTTTAGGGGGACTAAAGTTTGAACGAAATTTTTATAGGGACTAAAAGTAAAATTGGCTAATTTTATAGTGACTAAAACCATATTTTACCCTTAAAAATATAATATATCATTTTTTAAAGTATCAATATACATCATAATTGTTCTTTACGAATTTTTATGTTCTAGAAACAGTTAATGCTTTTCTCATTTTCAATATTATAAAAAATCTCTCTACGCATATAAATAATTAAAGGCTTAAATATGAAATTGGTCCTCTAAAAATTTACAAAGTTCGTTTTTAGTCCCCCCCAAAAAAATTTGTAGATTTTTCGTTCCCCAAATTTGAAAATGGTTTTCCGTTAGTCCTTGTCGCTAACGCCGTTTTGTGGCGCGTACGTGGTGCTTATGTGGCGGGGACTAAAAACGAACTTTTAGAATTTTTGAGAGACTAAAATCATAACGGCGTCAGAGTGAGGGACGAACGGAAAAATATTTTAAAATTTTAGGGACTAAAAACCTTCAAAATTTTTTTAGGAGACTAAAAACGAACTTGACGAATTTTTAGGGGACCAATTTCATATTTAAGCCATAATTAACAAATCATTATTTAACATTTTATCTCCTATACTAATTTGCATCTGATTCTTGATGAAAATATGTCTATCTCTAAGCATAACCTTTATGGGAAAATACACTGACCTCCCCTCATGTTTGTCTAAATGCAACCCACACCCCCTCTAGTTTTTCCAACAACACAAACTTCCCTTGCTGTTAGCTCTGTCAGCTGCCGTCAAATAAAAAAGGAAGACTCACTTCTATGAAGCATGCACTTTCTATAAGTGTAAATTTGATACACTGCATTTTTGTTCCCTTCAAAAACTGTGGAGTTTAAAGTGCCTTAAAATCAGTTTGGAGGATCATGGAATTGCTTGAAAGTGTTTCTTGAACACTGGGAATCGATTCCCTAGCTATGTGAATCGATTCAAGCATGTTTGGGACTCTGTGAATCGAAGTACGCCTCTGTGAATCGCATGGGAAGCTTGCAGGAATTGATTCATTTCATTAATTCGTGCAGGGGAGGCTTTTTTAACTAGGTGAATCGATTCACCTATGCCTGTGAATCGATTCACAGTCGGGTTTTATAAACCTGACGCTGCAGAATTGTGCAGTACGACGTGCAGTCTTTCTAGGGTTGTGTGCAGCCGTTCTTGAGCGTCTTTGTGAGGTTTTAGCGGCTGGGAAACACTGTTAAACACCTTGGGGTCTTAGGAAATCATAGAAGGAGGATTGAAGGCTTTCTCTATTGTTGTTCTTGAGAGTTTTTCATAGAGGAAAAGAGAGAGGGATTGGGAACTCTTGGGTTTGTTCTTCTTGGACATTGTAAAGGGGTTCAAAGCAATTGTAATCTCTTGTAAAGACTCTTTGATAGTGAAACGGAGGGCTGCTCTCTCCCGCAGACGTAGGTCATCTTTTTGGGGCCGAACTGCGTAACCAAATAGCGGTGTTATTCTTCCTACTCTCTACTCCTTGTTTGATTGACTTTATTGCATTGGTTTGGTTGCTATTAAAATTTAGTATTGGTTGCCTTTGATATTTGTTCATTATTCTTGTTAGTAACTCAACAAGTGGCGCCGTCTGTGGGAAGAACAAATAATTCAATTGTGCACCATGGGTACTAAATGGGACATCGAGAAGTTTTCCGGTAATAATGACTTCGGTCTATGGAAGGTGAAGATGGAAGCAATCCTTATTCAACAGAAGTGCTTTGAAGCCTTGAAGGGTGAGGCAAGAATGCCGGCCACCCTGTCTCAAACGGAGAAGAAGGAGATGATAGATAAGGCAAGAAGTGCCATTATCTTGTGCCTTGGCTATAAGGCATTGAGGGAAGTTTCAAGAGAGAAGACCGCGGCAGAGATGTGGGCAAAGTTAGAATCGTTGTACATGACTAAGTCATTGGCCCACAGGTTATGTCTGAAACAACATCTCTACTCATTCAAGATGGTAGAGACCAAACCTATTGTGGAGCAACTAGCAGAATTCAACAAAATTATCGATGACCTACTAAATATTGATGTGAAACTCGATGACGAGAATAAGGCTTTACTCTTATTGAATTCATTGCCTAGGTCCTTTGAACATTTTAAGGATGCACTCCTCTATGGCAAGGAGTCCACTATTACCTTGGAGGAGGTCCAACAATCAATTAGGACCAAGGAGCTAACCAAGCTTCAAGACTTGAAGGTGGAAGATAGTGGGGAAGGCTTGAGTGTCTCAAGGGGAAAGAATGAGAGTAGAGGAAACGGTAAAGGAAAGCCTAAGGCGAAATCCAAGTCGGAAGGGGACAATAAAGCTAAGTACAAATGCTTTAATTGTCATAAGGTTGGTCACTTTAAGAGGGATTGTCCCGAGAGAGGGGGCAATGAAGATTCCGTGGAGGTTGCGATTGCTATGGAGGATGGTTATGAGGATGCAGGGGCTCTAGTGGTTACGAGTTGGGAACCAGATAGGAGTTGGGTTATGGACTCCGGGTGCTCTTTTCACATGTGTCCAAGGAAGGAATATTTTGAAACTTTGGAGCTCAAGCAAGGTGGAGTAGTTCGCCTTGGTGACAACGAAGCGTGCAAAGTTCAAGGTATGGGTTCAATTCGTCTTAAGATGTATGACAACCGCGAATTCCTTTTACAAGATGTGAGGTATGTTCCTAAACTCAAGCGAAATCTAATTTCTATAAGCATGTTTGATGGATTAGGCTATTGCACTAGTATTGAGCATGGTATGATGAAAATTTCGCATGATGCATTGATAATAGCTAAAGGGACTAAAATGTGTGGTTTGTACATATTAGAAGGTTCAACTATTATTGGGCATGCATCATTAGCTAGCCAAACCTTGCATGATAAAACCATGTTATGGCATAATAGGTTAGGGCATGTTAGTGAGAGGGGTTTAGTTGAACTAGCTAAACAAGGTTTGTTAGGTGGTGATAAATTGGATAAGCTAGAATTTTGTGATAAGTGCATACTAGGCAAACATCATAAGGTTGAGTTTGGGGGTGGCATGCATCATTCTAGTAAACCCTTTGAGTACATTCACTCGGATCTTTGGGGTCCGGCTAGAGTGAGTACTCATGGGGGTGGTTCCTATTTCCTCATCGTGGTTGATGATTTCTCTAGGAGAGTATGGGTCTACATTTTGAAAAGCAAAAGTGACACCTTTGAAAAGTTCAAGGAATGGCATACTCTCATAGGAAATCAAATAGGAACTAAACTGAAAATTTTAAGGACTAACAATGGCCTGGAGTTTCTTTCAGAGCATTTTGATAAGTTTTGCAGGAAACAAGGTATTCAGAGGCATAGGACCGTGAAAGGCTCACCGCATCAAAATGGCCTAGCAACATGCATGAATAGGACCATCTTGGAGCGGGTGAGGAGTATGCTTTTGGCAGCTGGGTTGCCTAAAAGCTTCTGGGGCGAGGCTGTGAGTACAGCAGCATATTTGATCAACAGATGTCCATCAACGGCGTTAGACTTCAAGACACCTATGGAGGTTTGGAGTGGGAGACCGGCAGACTACTCCAAGTTGAAGGTTTTCGGAGCTTTGGCTTTTGTGCATATCAAGCAGGATAAGCTTGATGTTAGAGCTGTGAAATGTGTCTTCATCGGATATCCGGAGGGTGTGAAGGGATACAAGTTGTGGAATTTGGAATCTGGAGGGTCAAAGGTTATCATAAGCAGGGATGTCACTTTCGATGAGACCCGCATGGAGATGAAGTGCAAAGACCTAGAGGATAGTAGCTCAGAAGTGGAGGTGGAGAAAACTCAGTTTGAGGTGGAGTCTACCACTAGTGAGACCGGGAATGATGAAGAGGAGGATAGTCCTCCACCATCAGGTTCTAGAGGAAGACAACAAACAGTGGATCCTGGCTATCTGTTGGCAAGAGATAGGGAAAGGAGGAAGACTGTGGCACCGAAGAGATACGGGTATGCTGATCTTGTTTGTTATGCTTTGTTTGTGACTGAAGAGGTTCAAGACTCGGGACCAAGGGACTTCAGTGAAGCAATGGGAAGCATGGAGAGTCAGAAACGGTTGAAGGCAATGAATGAAGGTGTGAATTCATTGGAGAAGAACCGGACTTGGGAACTTGTGAATCTACCGAAGAAGTCAAGGGTAGTTGGATGCAGGTGGAACTTTATGAAGACGGAAGGTATTCCGGAGTTTGAAGAACCAAGGTACAAGGAGAGGCTTGTGTGTAAGGTCAATCCTGAGTTAGAAATTGTGAAAGGCGGTTTGAAGCATGTGAAGACAACTAAAGGTGGAGTCGCAATGAAGAGTATGATTGGTGAATTGGGGATTACGCATGGTTGTGAGAAGTTCACCAAGTATCTTCCTAGATCAAGGTTCAAGGATCACTTGGACTTGATCATTTGCGTTGAGACGTAATTCCAGTAATGGAGAGAGCAGCTAGTGGTTGATGGATAAAGTTGAGCATCACCACTGATTTGAAGTCAAGATGGAGAATTGTGGAGTTTAGAGTGCCTTAAAATCAGTTTGGAGGATCATGGAATTGCTTGAAAGTGTTTCTTGAACACTGGGAATCGATTCCCTAGCTATGTGAATCGATTCAAGCATGTTTGGGACTCTGTGAATCGAAGTACGCCTCTGTGAATCGCATGGGAAGCTTGCAGGAATCGATTCATTTCATTAATTCGCAGGGAGGCTTTTTAACTAGGTGAATCGATTCACCTATGCACGTGAATCGATTCACGCCGGGTTTTATAAACCCGACGCCGCAGACCAGCAAAGACGACGTGATCTTTCTAGGGTTGTGTGCAGCCGTTCTTGAGCGTCTTTGTGAGGTTTTAGCGGCTGGAAATCACTGTTAAACACCTTGGGGTCTTAGGAAATCATAGAGGGAGGATTGAAGGCTTTCTCTATTGTTGTTCTTGAGAGTTTTTCATAGAGGAAAAGAGAGAGGGATTGGGAACTCTTGGGTTTGTTCTTCTTGGACATTGTAAAGGGGTTCAAAGCAATTGTAATCTCTTGTAAAGACTCTTTGATAGTGAAACGGAGTCGCTTCTCTCCCGCAGACGTAGGTCATCTTTTTGGGGCCGAACTGCGTAACCAAATAGCGGTGTTATTCTTCCTACTCTCTACTCCTTGTTTGATTGACTTTATTGCATTGGTTTGGTTGCTATTAAAATTTAGTATTGGTTGCCTTTGATATTTGTTCATTATTCTTGTTAGTAACTCAACAAAAACCATCTCCGGAAACCTTGGCTCCCCCATGGAATCAGTGCAGTGTTTTTTTTTTTTGCTTTCAATCTCTGCGTTTTCGTTTTCACCCTCTTTTGAGTTCCTTTGGTATATCATTTTGAGTTCTAATTTTTTTTCAGTGCCTTTGATATTGCCAATTCTCATGCTTTATCCAATCTGGTATTTTGAGTTCCTATATTTTGCCTATTTGGTTGGTCTATTTTCATATTAATTGGTTCCACGTATATAACTTATATCGATGTACCAGAAAAAAATTATAACTTAATCAGTTAACATTACTGCAGCAGCAGGTCATGGTAATATAGCTCAAGTGACTTTTAATAAGGTAATAGATGGAACATTATAGCATCAACTTGCAAACTTAATTCGGGTGCTGCCATGTTAATTCAGCAGGTCATAATTTCATTGGCTGAAACATTATGCCAAATAAAAGCCAAGTTTGGTAATTCAGCAGGTCATATTGATAAAAGCCAAATAAAAGCCAACTTGCAGCACCAACAGGTCATGTATGACTTTAGAAGCCAAATAAAAATTAACTTGCTAATTAATATTTCAGGTCACTTTTAAAAGGCAAAAGGCAACTTTACTTAAGACAAATAAAAGGCGTCATCAGGTCAAATACCATCGGGTTGTTATTTTTTTTTATTCATGGATGTTATGTTAATTCTACAAGTCAAATAAAATGCATTCATATTGATATAAGGTAAAGAAAGAATATGAAATTTTGATAAAATGCTGTCATAAAATGTTGTGCGAAATACACCTTGGGCAAAGGACTAATTCACGATAGGGTGAACTGAGGGAAAAAGGCAATGTTGGGAGATTACAGAGGGAGAAATTCACGTTAGGGTTGAAAGGAAGTGGGAAAGGAAATGTTGGATGATGAAAACGTTTCCTTCAAGCAGTACATAGAGGGGGAGTCACAATGTTACTAAACGTTCGTTTGGCAAAAGGGGTATCAAATTGTCATTTATCAGACAAATAAGGGGGGTTAGTGCTGGGGAAAAAATAGAAGGGGTGTGAGTTGCATTTAGATAAACCTTGGGGGAGGTCAGTGTATTTTTCCCTAACCTTTAAGGAACTAAAATATTGAAAATATATAATTAAAACATAATATCTATTATATTAGTCTTTTTTTTTTGGTCAAAATTTATTATATTAGTCTTAGAAACTTTAGAAAATTACTTTTCCGTTTTCTTTTAATTTTAACAAATAATATCAAAGTACCACTTATAAATTATTTGTCAACAACGTATTATTGATTCAAAAATGGCGTCTTGGATCTAAATTACTTAGGGGTAAGTGACAAAATATATTAAATGTTCTATTGTCAACATAAAAATTGTTTTGGATTTTTTTTTACTCAAGGCCGAAACTATTAAGCTAAATAAAGACAATCAGTGTTGCTATTTTTTTTTTTTTTTGTGTAAATCGGTGTTGATATTATTACTTACAGAGCATCTTGTCCCTCTTTACTGGGGGCATTCTTGTTAATGGATCGCACCCAAGTCTTTATTATGATATATTTATATGTGTAATAAATATATTTATGTATAAACACTGAAATTTAGTGGGGTCAAATGCCCCCAAACCGTTGGCTGTGCATCCGTCACTGACCCCCTCCTCTTTTTTAGGCAGCTTTATTTAGTTACCAAGTAGCATTAGCAATCCAACCCATTTGATAAGTACTATAAATTTGATCTCTCTAAAAATTAGTACTCCCTCTAGTCTTATTTGAGTATAAGGAACAAAATCTTAATTCACCAAGACCAATAAAATGTATTGAAAATAGTTTTCTCTAATTAATACCTTTAAAGATTTAGTTTTTTTCTCAAAAATACCCCTTTTATGATCGAAGTCACTTGCATAAGAAATATGTTATCTCATTAATATAAATCTCACTATAAATAAGGGTATAAATGAAAATTATGCGTTTAATGTATTTGGAAATTGATGTTTTTTATAATTAGGATAAAAAAAATACCATTTTGTTTCTTATAAAAGGGACCGAAGTGAGTATAAATTTGAACCACTAAATATTTTTCATAAGTATTTATTGAGTTTTAATCCTATTGTTATCCCCTTTTCTTGTGTCTCTAATGTGAACGCTTTAGAAATCCCAGTAATGTGCAAGAATGCTTGTGGATGCATAAACGTAGAGCATTTTATTTCGTTTTATGAGGTTAATTGTGCTGTTAATAAGTTACCATTATACTTGATTACTAGGTGTAACCGCCGTGCGTTGTACCGGTTTGTTTAAAATTGTGTGAAAATTATATAATTTAAATATCTAAAATTATTTTGTACAAATCTTTCAACACGATGTTGATTAGTTTTTGTTGAAGGAGTTGATATGGTTATTTCCGTCTCGTAGTGTAATGCCCTGACTCTAATCAGAGCATTACCTACTAATTTTACTAGAATTAAATAAAGGCACATTAAAAATTTTCGCAAATGATACCCTAAAGGCTTAACTATTACCAGAGTTCACAACTTTGATAAAGCATTCCCACGAAATACCTATTTGCTCTAAATAAATTACAGGACTTGACATACAATGCTATTATAGAATTATAACATAATGAAAATACTTTCGGACTCTAAAAGATTCCGACTCGTGATCCGGTACTCAAGGTTTCGCATGGTGACCAGACCGGGCACAACTTCATGCTCTGAGCTTTTCCAATTGCTATGTACCTGAAAACAACACCCCAACATAGTGAGTTTACAAAACTCAGAACATAGAATTGAAACTTAAAACATTATTGTTGTTTTCAGTCATACGTGGTGTACTACGTATGGAAAATATAACATCTTGTTTCAGAAAATATTTAAGTATAATTAGATTAATAATTAGGTGATAACTGAGCATTCAAAAATCTTAGTTAGGAAAGAAATGGGTTTAGATGGGTTATAAAGATGTTCAAAAAGGGCCAAAACACCCCTGGAAGCCCTAGAAAACCTTAGAAATCGAAGAAACCAAGAACTTTCTAGATTAGGCAGCTCGCACGTTATAGAGAAAAGAAAAGAGAGGATCGCGACGCGATGGTGGAAATTTTTGGAAACCTGTAGAACATTCAAAGTCGGTGATCACAACCAATGAATGGGTGACACATGTCCCTGTAGTGATGCGACGGAGATTTAGCCTACAGCCATCGCGAACGATGGACCTGATCCTCATCTATAAATACCCTTCACCTCTCCATTCCAACTCACCCCAAATCCTCTTCTCTCTTTAGCTTTCTCTCTCTAGGAACTTCTAGGGAGTGAGTATGCTCTGTGCTTGCCTCTAATGAGGATCTGGCACATTAGAAAACCCTTAGTAAGCAATCCTTGAGATTGAGAAAGGGAGTGGGACTTAGAGGGCCACTAAGGAGTAAGTATGCTCTGCACTTGCCTCAAGTGACGATCTTGTGCATCAGAAAGCTCTTAGTAGGTATTCCTCAAAGAGGGGAGGATAAAGAGTGGCCTACCAGATAAGTAGGAGTATCCAGAGGTAAGAGTACGAGTAGCGGGAGCGGCGAGGGTTACAGAGAATGGCAGCAGCTGCAATGGTCTTTTAACCAGGTGTGAGATCTGAACCCTATCCACTAGGGATTATAGGATTAGAATAAGTGTATAAATAGCCATAGGGTTACCCAAGCCCTACTAGAGGTTGATAGCAACAGCACCTTAGAAGAGGGGCTATGACCTGTGATAGCTGAGGACAGTTGTCAAAGGTCTATCAACCATAGGAGTAATCTATTGATATCTATGGATGGATGTTGATTGATGTGGTGTTGGTTTCATATGTTTGCTGTGTGATTGTGTGTGACTGTTGGTGTGCTGATTTATAGCATGTCGGTGGTAGGTCGCCTGAATGACACTAGGGTTGATTCATGTGTGAATCGAGGATGGTTAATGCTTGATGATGTGTTGGTTGACCTATATGTTGATCAAGGATGGTTGATAAATGATATTATGTTGTATACAGATAGTTGTGCTATATTGGCTATTGTTCTGCTTATGCTGATTTGACGATTAAGTTATTATATTGCTGTGTGTGGGAATATGGCTGACCTATTTAATTATAAAGAGTTGATAAGTGTTGGATTAAGACATTAAAGCTGGTTGAGCTGATAACTTGACAAGTACTGAGATAATAAGCTGATGTGTTGAGCTGATGAATAACGATGATAAGCTGTAAAGGTGCTGAATAATAATTAGTCATATGCATGTGCTGTAATCCACCATTGTGTACATAAGCTGTGCGTGAGGCTAGGTGCCAGACTGCGGGCACGATACATTCAGTACAGGACACGCCAGTCCTTGGGGATAGTCTAGGGCTGACAATGTTCACAGGTGACTAATGCTTTGGCCGCCATTGTGTCGGGACGTTTGGTAGCCTGGTCATCTTGACGGGGTACTGTTATATCACTGTCCATAGTGCCGATCCCGAGTGCCGCTCCGACACCTGTTCCTATCAGTGAAGTTGGTGAGCAGGGATGCATTCTTAGGGTTACGATGAGTGGTATAAAGGGATGGACAACTAGCTTAACCTACTCACACACCGGTGAGAGGTCGTTGTTACCAATAAAGGCAAAGTGGCTAAGGTGGGGCTGCTTCTGCCATATTAAGCTTTGTGGCCACGTAGGCATATAGACACAGGTTACATGTGTAACACCCCAACTTTGGGTGCCACGTGTTCTACCCAAAACAATGTGGAAAAGTATTTCATGCCGGTTTTCTTTCGAGATCAAATCACTTTAAGAGTAAAATCAGAGGTTTTTTTTTTCTTTTCAAAAGACGTTTCGAAATGATGCGTACAAAACATAATGGTACGAAAAAATAGTGCAATAGTCATATAGATAAGTAAATACACCAAGTACGCTCGCAGGTGCAAAACCAAGTCTGGTGCATCCAAAACAAAACAACAGAACAGAACGAAAAGAAACATAGTTCTACACATCACCAAAAGAACGTCCAACCAAAATACCCATACCAAAACAACAATAGAACTCCAACTCACACCACATCCTAAGCTGGTCAAACTCCTCTAAAACGCTTGCTAGGCGGAAGCCCAAAGACGTCCCCATGACACTGCAGTCAATACCAGAGCACTCCGGCGGTCCTCCTCCTCCTCCTCATCACTCCCGAGGTCCACCACGCCAACATATGACCATATCCGCCTAGTCCCGTGAGGAGGCCTGACCGTGGTCCCGACAGTAGAAGGTACAAAGGGAGAAGGATGAGTAGGGAGAGAAGCCTCCTTCGGCATACCCACGTGCACTTTGCTGAGAGCATCAGAATAACTCCGCTCTTCAAAGACGGCTCCTCGTAGACTGGGTCCGCTGTGACCGGCTGAGGTATGTATGGAATGTCCGCCACTAGAGGTGCGCCATGTGGATGGGTCAACGTAACCATGGACGGTGATATGAAGAAGTGTACGGTCCTCCTGCTAAGTTGGGTACTGGTTGCCATCCCTCCGTCGAACGTAGTCTCGACCACTAGTCCTGTGTACGCCACCCGCCCGGAGTCGTGGTCTATCTCCCAGGCGTCCTCGTGGTTCCCCTCGGGGAAGTCAAAGGTCGTGGAGACCCGTGGTCGGCTTCGGGGTGGGCCATCTAGTACAACAATGTCCAACGTAACCATATAAAAGAAAGTGCAAGGGTAAATCTCTCGTACACGAGTTCATCATAAGCTTCACATGAGTAAATAAAATACTATGTAGTACAACAACATGCAATATAGTCATACTGTAAGTATCCACACGAATTCAAGTATAACACATAGGGCATGCAAGGCAGACGTACAATAATTCAACAATATCATAATGCATCAGGTCAGTATGTGGATGCAGTCAGCGTGATATTATTACGGCTTAATTCCTATACCAATAGGACAACAGGCAACCCGCCACAACAACTTTTGTATACCCATACCAATGGGATATGTGACACCGGGCTGACCAACGCCTCCCAGTATCCACTGCCCTCTCCAACAGACCTTAAGTTCGTAACCGTCCTTTAGGCCAGGGCTAACGTGCGAATACCTTAATACTAGGAAACAACCATCTAGTTTTGGGGTAAACAAGATCTTATATTTGTATGCTTACAAAAATTCCAACTATCCTCGGATGCACTTGCAAGAAGTGTCCGTGATTTAATGCCACAATGCTATATGATCATAATTGATGTAGTGACGACCGCTTCTTCCCTAACCTCTTTTCTTTAAAACTTTTCGCGGAATTACTTGGAAACGCCATTCTCTCTTTTTCCTCTTCCACTGAACCAATCCTTGCTAGAAGCCTAGTGTCATCTCTTTTTCTTTCTTGGTTGATTTTATTTACCCTTAGTTATTTATCCACTCATTAGTTTATTTTCAAAAATCTCTTTTTTTTTTGAAGGTGTTCATTTTCTTTTCCTAGGTTTTCGAAAAATGCCTGAATCGAAAACTTAGCCCTTCTAAGCCTAAGGGTCCATTCTTGCTTCTAGGCTCCGTTGGAGAGCTCTTACACTTTTTTTTCCTCTTTTTAATTATCGCATTTAAAGTCTACATACCCACGTACTTGAAAATTCGCATTCGTTTTGTTTCCAAAATAACGCGTCGAGGTATTGTGTCGTCCATACATCATTTACATCATTTAAATTTGCGCATAATATCTACATGCATATTGCGTCATCCATACATCATTTACATCATTCAAATTACTCGTAATCTCTACGTGCATACATGCAATCTCATTCGCAACATTTAACATACTAGAGACATCCAATATAACATCACACAACACATACTACTTAATATTACAACAACATCATTTTAAACAAACATTTCAATCAACACACCATCTCAAGGATGCTAAAACTCATTGGAGAAGATTTCCCTTACCTTAGGTGCTTTTCTTCCAAGTTAAAGCTCTTACTCTAAGTCCACTAGTACCTAACCACCTTCAATCAACATAACATAAACTTAGAACACATTTTGGGGTCTTAAAACCCTCCCCTAGCTCTCGGCCATATGCTTCATTTTTAGGGAAAAATAGTTATTTTTATTCAACCTTGTTTAAAGTTCATTTTAAGCAAAGATGCAACACAAAGGATCACTAAGTAACATCCTTAGTTCACTTCCAAAATCCTTGAAATTTTTAGGCAAGATCAAGTGGTCAAAACACAACTCTTTTAGAAAGTTTTCAACTTTAGACACTAAAATATTTTTGAAGACACACCCTCATCTACCTTTCTAAGGATTTTAAGCTTCATGCTCATTCCTCATCACTAAGGTCCAACACAAACATTTTGATCAAAACTTTGGCAATGTTTCAAAACTTGTGAAAACACAAATCTGTACCCTAACTTTATCGAATTTATTAACATAGCAAATGACGTCGGATTTGAGCAAATGACCACTCCCTGGAAAGCTTGGAGTGTCTAGTTTCTGAAAATGAATTTTAATTTCACAAATCACGGGCCATTTAGTACAGTTTTACAAAAACATTTTCGGGTGTACAGGGAGTGACAGATTCTGTTTCCTAACTTGAAACGCATTTTAAATTATCAATACTCAACCAAATCCAGTAAAACGTGTGTGCAAAATGTAGAGAAATGAGTCTAGTTTCCATAAAATCAAGAATCAACGAAAAAGGACATCTATGGAAAACTTTATGATCGAAATACTAAACAGATGTCAGTGCAGAAATTTCTTTGAAACAACCTACTTAAAACTATTATTACTTAGGAAATGAAATGGACCTTTCTTTTGTGGTTTTGAGTCCCTCACCTCTTCAACAAGGAAGAGTAGAGGATGGAGGCTTTCCCCCACCTCATGAATGGCTCACAAAAACTCTTACCAAAAGAAAGTTCAAAGGAAGAAACTAGGAAGGAAAACAAGTTGAGAAAAAGTGTAGAAAAATGAAAGTTTCCTTACTTGATTCAAAAGGGTACAAGAACACATGCATAAGCATGATAGAGGTTAAGATGAGATGAGTATATTACCCTCTATTTAGGGCTGAACAGTGGCGATTTTAGCAAGAGGAAGGAGGAGCTCCAAAAGTTCTTGCCTTGGCTAGCCAAAATGGTGTTTGTTTGTTCTTCTCAAGTTTCCCTCACTAAACCTTTCTTTCTCTCCACTAAACCACACCACTCCAAGAAGGAAAAATGAACTGAATGAGGCTCCCTCTCTATCCCTAAGTTTCGACCAAGTATACTCCAAGAGGAAGGAAGTGTTGCAGGTTCACCCATTCGCCACACATCTCCTAGAAACCTAGACTAGTCTTAGTAATCATTTCCCTTCCTTTTGCCCCCTTGAGCAACCAAATTCTGAATTAAGCTAACCCTCTAATTGGGTATTAGGGGTGGTCATGACCAGGTGGGTGGAGAAAAGATCTCACTTGGATCATTAGATCCTAGCCTAGGAAGGGCTACACACAAAAAACCACCTCTTTAGCCAAAATCCAATCATTTTGGAAGCCAAATCTTCCCACCTCCCCTTGTGCCCAATTAAAATTAATCCTAACCTGTCCCAACAGCTATCCCTCACGAAATTTAGGGGTTTTTCGTCCCCGTTTCATCGCGCGTTCGGTTTTTTTTACATGGCTCGTGTTTTACCCGCGCAGAAAATACAGTAATACAAAATGTCATCCAAAAATTATCAAACCAACACCAATAAATCTAAAATAATATATAACACTCAAATCCCAAATTTTAGAATATTCGGGTCGAATTAAAGTCTTATGTCGGGTAAAATCTTGTCAGGGCAGTCTAAAACTTGACCGAAAAACGGTGGAATTTTTAACTGAAAATTTTTACCATGGCTTAATAAATATATTAAGTCCCAATTATGATTTTATTTTTGTGAAATTCACTCACTTGATTAACAACAAAAATACGTATTAGTAGCGTAATACGCATGTTACAGAAGGCAGACGAATTTACTGACAGTGAAAAAAATGAGGGTGTCACAGCATGGGCAGGATAGCTAGGTAATGATCCATATTGTTATCGAGAGATGTGTGGTCTAATCTTTCACGTACTCTATTGTCTTGCTTTGCTTGTGTCTGTTTTCCTTTGAATACATAGGTTATAATTCCTGCTTTCCCATTTAATGGTGCGTATAGTGTGTTTTGTGTCTCCCGTTCTATTTCTTGTTTTGCATACATCTATCTTCAGATATTAGCAGGTGTCAGATAATTCTAGGAAAGAGATGGTTCAATTGATCTACAACCTGTGAGTCAATAGATGAAGAGTGCAGGTTATCATACACCTTGTATAGATGGGCCCTAAGGAAGGGTGCCTTTAGGTACATTCGCAGTTACCTTTGTGCACTTCCGCTTGCAACAATAAGATAAATTACTTTCATTATTAATATTATTTTTTTTTGGAAAATGGGACAAGGTTGTTACATTTAGTGGTATCAGAGCAGTTCGGTCCTAACTGAACTGTGGAGTCATTAGGATATTATCACTGGCTGTGTTTAGTCAAATTCACACCGGATTCTGACCCTACTTAGAAGAGGGTAGAGTGTCCGCTTAAGAGTTATCTATATCATAAAGAAGTTAAGATAGATGGATTACTCTAGTCTATTCATGAGGTAATCAATCTTATGGATTATGGGCTGTCAGATTCTTACGAGAATTCATAGCTCATAAATACGATAAAACCAATTTTTCATGATGGGTGATGAAGTTGCCATGGGGAAGATAGTTGAATCTAATGATGATAGTATTAGAACTGGAAAGGTTATATGTGTAGAAAACAATAGACATGAGCTTATTAGGGTTGAGAAAGAAACCAGTGATGACCCTTTGCAGTAGGTCCATTAGAATGCAAATCCAATACAAATGTTAAAGGAGAAATAAAGGTACTTGTGATGGGAAAATGAAGTAAAGACGTACGGAGATTCAGAAGACAAGTGAATGAAGAAGGTTTGGAAGATAAAGTTAAGTTATTAATAGGAGTATCAGATGAATACTGTTAGGTCTTAACTGATAGGTCAAACCTTGATACCAAAAAAAATCGAAATAGTTAACTAGGAATGGCAAAATAGATGGAAATGCTGATGGAGCTATAGGAATGGAATAATTTGAAATCGGATATGAAGAGAAGAATATAAGATGTGAAAGTAAGTAAGTGGAACTTAAAAATAATGGTTCTTAGGATATGATTGGGAATAGACTTTGGAGAAAATCTTCTGGAATAATAGAAAGAGCGAATTAAGTAATTTTACTTAAAGTAGTAGAGTGGATTTTGGATTACTATCAGCGGAACCTTAGAGATGGATGTATGGTGATGGAAGATTTAGAATCAAGAGGTGACCAATCTGATAAATTCTGTAAAGGTCAGATTTAAGATCAAAGAGGTAAGAATAGAAGTGATGAAGGATAAGATGGTATCGATTGATTACAAAGGTAAATGAGCTTATGATATGAGGGTCCAACTTAGAAATAAGACTAGAAGTGGTATAAGATAAGGAGGTTTATATGTTAGATAGAAAGTTCTAACTATAGAGGTGAATGAGCTTACTTAGTGATTTAAGAAGTTTGGATAGAGAAATAACCAGCCTGGTAATGATGGATTCAATAAAGATCAGACTTAGGAATAAAAGGAAAGATTGGAAATAAGGAAAAATAAAATGGTCCATGGAAAGTTCTACCCGACTATGAAGATGGAGAAACTATATCAATCAATAATCTGAAAATCTGTTAGGAAGAATTTTACAGATCGAAAATCAAACAAAAGAACCATATGGTAGTAGTAGAGGAAGAACTAGCATAGATTTCATTTAGAAGTTAGGAGAAAAGAAGGAATTCCCTACACTCAACCTACGATTAGCAAACCAGGTTAAAACCTTTGAAAGTTTTCTTAGGAAAAACGAATTATCACTATATAGCCGGTAGATCAAGTAAAAAGTAGAGTTAAGGTAAATAATGTAGTTGAGATGGATAACGTTATCGTTGAAGGTGGGACACAGACTGAGACCAAAGGGAATAAGGAGGAAAGGTATAGAGTATAGAAACAATAGGGGAATGGAATTCCAAATGTTCAAGTGTGATTGGAGAGTAAAGGAAGGAATTAAATAGTAATCAGGATGACCGTTATGAGAAAGTAAAGGATGAAGGATTTAGACGTTGATAATAAAAGCACTAGTAAAAAGGAGATGTAACGCTTTAGTTGGTAAGACGCTTCACCTACACTCACAAGAACGTGGGTTCGAGTCATATAAAGGGGAAGTGGGGAAATACTGTTGATTCCCTTTAAAAAAAGAGAGAGAGAAAAAAAGGTAAATTTCAACATGTTTTTAATTGACAAACTCTTTACAAAAAATTGTGCCAATCATAACCAACATAGCACTTTGTCATTATCTGGTAATTCCTTCGTAGCTTACACTCATAAAAATGACCATCTCCATCACTCAGACACGTTCTTCTTTGTTCAAGGGCTAAAACCCAACGAATTAAATTTGCAACAATATGTAATTAGGTTATTTAAAAATCATTATTAAAGGAAATGGTAAATCTAACAATTGAAACACCATAAGAATAAACTGGCCGATAGATTGGCGCTTGAATCACCAGCTTTGGTCAACTTGAATATTGTCCAGCCCTTTGGACTTGAATTTTCAAAACAGTCTGCATTATTTGTGAAAAATAAATCCAGTTTTAAAATATGTTGCTGAACAAAATAATGTAAACACATCAGAAAAAATAAACTAACCAACTGATTTTATATTGAGAAAGCATGTTCGAATCGCTTAGACATCCAACAATCTCCACCTGAATTTGAATGTTCATGCCATCATTTGGGGTTGACATTTTTGTTTAACTAAACTATTTCCTACAGCCAAGAACACACACTCAAACCTATGAGAGATTGATTTTGCCGCACAAAAATGGTAGGAGTGAAGTTTAAACTTATGAATATGTATAACGTGTTTGTTTCAGCGATGAGCTCCCTTATTCTCGCGTACGAAGACATTCTCACCATAGATGCTCTCTTTGGTGGCTTTGACTTGGACGCGAGTCCATTACGCTTCTACCATGGGTCCAAGCGGTCATGTAGTATATAGATTTTAATGCTGTCATTTGTTAAAAGGAATTTGAAGGTGGAAGGTCATTATTGATTAGGATGTAATGGAAAGGTATGCAACGTATAGATTTACAATACAAAATGTTTCAAAATTTCTTTTAATTTTTTTACTTTAAATTGCAAATCAAAATTGTATAATTGATTGTGAAGGATTGATTGTGTGCAAAGTGTAACATTCCAATAGCATTAACCTAATCGACTAAGTACATAAATGATTTTATATTTCTATCGATGTCCAATAAAACTGATTTGCTATGATGTTTGGACAATGGAAAGGTATTGTAAAAAAAAGACAATGGAAAGGCCAAAAAAGTGTATAAACTATAAAGTGTCATGCCGAAAGCATTAAAAAAATTAAATCTACTATTGGCATATTATTTTGTTAAAAATGTAATTTGTAAAACAATTTTTTTTATAAATGTAAAACATTCTATACTAATTATCCCCCCATAATAATAATAATAATAATAATAATAATCTCCTTTGAATAAATTCCATGCAAGTAACATATCCTATATCATTCATAGCTTAGGACAAGCAGCTTAAATCATAAACACTACTATACTCTCAATAAAATACTCAAACCTATGAGGGATTGATTTTGCCGCACAAAAATGGTAGGAGTGAAGTCTAAACTTAAGAATATGTATAACATGTTTGTTTCAGTGGTGAGCTCC
The DNA here is from genome assembly GCA_037113605.1 of Calophaca sinica. Lineage (NCBI taxonomy): Eukaryota > Viridiplantae > Streptophyta > Magnoliopsida > Fabales > Fabaceae > Calophaca > Calophaca sinica. The sequence goes on along the minus strand of CM073731.1, from coordinate 44,436,842 downwards.
CTCATTTTCGCGTCCGAAGACATTTTCATCGCATAATCTCTCTCTGGTGGCTTCGACTTGGACATCTTCTTCGCAACCATGAAATTATAGGGCTTGGCGTTGAGGTTGGCATAGACAACTCCGCTTTCCATTGTCACATCAATGAATTAAGCCAATTTAAGTTATTTCTTTACCTTAAATGTCATTTTGCTCAGCTCCTTGAATTATGCTCGTTCACAGTATTTGTTTATAAAACCATCTTGTCACACTTTCACAAAACCACATCTTATCACAACTTTCATGATGTTATTTGTTTTTACCTTATAATTCTTCCTCTTGTCACACTATTATCAAATGGCTAACACAAGTACATCACAATCGTCAACAAACAACGAAGTTGCTACACCCACAATAAAAGAAGTTTGTTTAATATATTTGCAGCGTACAGCACATTGGATGTCATTCAAGGAGGATAGGGTTGAATGGTTATCGGACATGAGAGGGAGCATCAGTACGGCGGCTATCTTCATTGCAAGCTTGACCTTTTTAACGGTTTTTAATCCACCTAGCCGAGTTAGGCTGGTAAAATATACAAGGATGAATATTTTTTTAGGACATATATACAAGGATGAATATTTTTTTATCCTTTTAGAGAAAACTATACGCTGCCTTATATCGGCTAGTATTTTTCTCTTGCTCCTGGTGGTTGGAATCTCTCTTAACCATAGGTTACCGGTATGGCTTTTATCCATGGCGATGTGTGGCAATCTCACATGCCCCGCCCATACATACTTATGGACCATGTCAATGACAACTCCAAAACCTGTTTGGAATCAAGATGTCGTATTTCAAGAAATATTGATTTATTCTTGGATGGGATTGGTACTACTCCTGGCTGTGTACCAGTCGCTACGCTTCTTTTCATGGGTATATGTCAAAAAGTCAACCACTCCACAAACAGAGACTGAAACCACTCCATAAACGGAGACTCTAGTGGCTTGATCATAGAACGTGTTCAATTTCCATTTCTTAAATTTAGGATTTTCCATTTATTTTTTAGTTGATTAAGTCCTAGCTTTTAGGTGTTCATCAGTTTATTTTAAATTATTCATCGTTGTTCAGTAATTATGTCATATCTGTAATATATATATATATATATATACACACACATAATTCATTGTGCCTCTACTGTGTACACGGCTGGATCTTTCGGTTCAACACTCATTAGATGTTTGCTGAAAGATATTTCTGAAAATAATAAATTTTTATTCTTTAATATAGATGGTTCTTAAAACTATCTCAGCTTAAGAAAATTAATGCTATGTATTTTTCTGGTTTTATGGATTACTGACCACTGTTGCTATTAGTGCACATGCAATTGCCATTGCTAAACAGTTCGTATTGTGGGAAGGGCTTATGGTAATTTTCATATCACAATTCTAATGTGTCTGAAAAACAAGATTGTAAAAAAGTTTCAGACTGATCCTTGCTTAGAAATATATGCTACCTCTACTCAGAGGTTCCTTCCAGCAAAGCCAAACACCTGGTGAGAGACTGGTTGCATGCAGGCATGGATAAAGAAGGCTTTCTTGTGCTTAGAAATTTTGAGTCTCCTAAAAAGGCTAAAGGTGCAAAAGATTATGGGATGTTTCTACGTGCAAGCTCCTTGAATGATGTTTAAAGGTTCTGTAGTAATCAAAACAAAGAGAAGGAAAAAGTTGCTAATTCTGCACAATCTTTATGTTAATTCGTTGGGTTTATATTCTGCATTTGAATAATGTCATCTCAATATTAAGCATGCATGGTTCTACTTCTTGAGCCTTGCATATTTGTAAATTTAGTTCAGTTTCTATCCTGCAGTGTAATTTTTATGATAGCATTGATTCTTACTAATATTTGTACTGGGTACTTTTATAATTTGTGATTATTTTTTCAAACGGAACAAAATTGGACTCTCAACAATTATATATATGTTATTTTGCTACTTCTAAACTCCAATTAAGTTTATGCGTTTGGTAGGTAATGATGTTCAATTTGTCTTAAACTGAGTCTATTGCAGTCCTACACTCATGGAAGTTTTTGTCATAACCTTCTGGTAATGTTATCTCAGTTTTGAAAATCCAAGTTAGATCTTTATAATATAACATGATTGCATTTGATGTATTGACTTCGTATAATACATATATTTAATACCATTGCTAATCATACCAACCAAATTCTGACTTTTGATTTTGCTCTCCTCCTGCCCCAGTCAATAAAAAGCAATTTTTTGGATCGTCCTTCAACTTCTCTAAACAAACGTAAACCAATGGTTGCTCAATAGGAGATGATAAAATGGGAGAGCTAAAAGAAACTCATGTTAATTTTAAATCATGGTGTTTTTCATTTTCTAATTTTGGACAAGAAGAATTGTAAGAGGCTTGCTATATTTAAAATGTTTGTTTCAGGCGAAAATGCTTCTCTGGCAAAAGACATGTTTACAATATGCTTATGCTTGAGATTAACACTTAGTGACAGAAAAGGAGTTCAAATGACTACTTAGTTTCTTAAAGGGCTCAGTCCAAACACTAAATTGCTTAATTTTATTGCATTTGTACACAACCATGTTAATTTTCCTTGTGAAATTTTAGGTCCTATTTCATACCTGTTTGATGTTTAATGTGCTATAAAAAGTTATATTTTCAAATTGTTGTCTCAGTTTTGATTGTACAATGTTTTACTTAATTCAATATTTTTTATCTGGATAATCACTTAAAAATCTTAGGGGGAATATCTACTGTTTTTCATGGATCCCACTGTTGTTGACATGTACTAGAGCATAAGTAGAGAACCTGATGACTTTAATCTATTGTAGTTTATGCAGATAATTTCATGCCCATATTAGCTTTTCATCAATATTTTAATAGTGACAAGTGACAACTAAAACTTAACATTGTTTATTAATGCATATTGAAGTAGCATTGTTTTAGCTCCTATTCTCCTGGTCGAACAACATTGTTTTAATGCTCATTTGTATTTTGTTGTCAGGTCCTTAAACCATCAAAGAAATCAGAGATGGCCTCCCACCCAGCATTGGTTTCAAGGACTGAGAATGGACCTGGGTGGGATAATTCCAAAATCAGCCCTAAATCCTACTTACAAGAACAGAATACTAGCAAACTAGGTATAATCTCGTGCGTTGCACATGTTTGTTTAAAATTGTGTGAAAGATATATAATTTAAATATCTAAAACTGCTTTATATAAATCTGTTAACATGTTGTTGTTCAGTTTTTGTTGAAGGACTTGTTATGATTATCCCTATCTCATGGGGTTGGATTATTGTTTTTTTGGGGCCTTAAGCCCTCCATGGTATTAAAAATATGTAAAATAAAATTTTATTAAATATAGAATAATGTGTAATAAATAAATATAATTATATTAACAATTTATATTAAATAACACATTTATTTATAAAAAAATTTTCGTATAAAATATTTTCTATAAAGTTTAACAATTATAATTATCAATTTTGTAGTAAGGTTATCATTGAAACTTTAATATATGGAAAGAAAACTCTATCAAATAAGTTTATCAAACACGTTATGGTAAAAAAAAAAATTAATATGCATATTTCTTATCTTGTTTATCATCAAATTATTTTAATCCTTATGGTTAAATTATTATTAACAATGAAATAAGTAATTGTCTACGATAAAATATAAGCTTTTTCAAATTTAATCTCACATAATTTAATAATTGCTATTGGCTTTTAGTTATCACTACTAAATATGATATATTTATTAAAGATTATGTTTTTTCTCCAAATTAAATATCATTTGGATTTATTTATCATCAACACATTATCATCAACACAATTTAAGTATTTATAAAATATTTTTTTAACATTGGTGTTACCTTTTGTAATAATTTTTACGTGAAATTATGTGAAATGTTTAATTTCACATAATAAGAAATTTTATCCTATTATACAATAGAAATGTAACAATACGTAATACTATTGAATATTTCTACAGTTTTCTGTTGAATATTTTATTAAGTATTGCATCAAATGTTATAATTCTCTTAATAGAAATATTATTGTCAAATTGCATCAAATTTTGTAAATATTTTTAAAAAATATGATTTGACATAATTTAATAATTTTTAGTAAATTTTTTCTTGTTATAAAACTCTAGACTGTACGGCCATAATTAGCTAAATATGGAAAAATAAGCATGTGTCATAACTAATTAAAGAAAAGAAAAAAAAGAAGGTGAATGTTAACGTAGAGATAATCATTCTCTGTTAATTTTTTTAGTGTCTTTTATTTATCTGTATTGTATAATTTTGTATCATATTCTTTTTGCATTAAATGCGCGTAAAAAAAATACATTCATATCATACATAACCATGCTATCCTCATAACATAACTCATGTTTTTTTTCCATATAAAAAAAATAGTTACAATCAAGGTTTCCCTGCCTCTTTACCAGACTCGAGCCCAAACTATATTTATGGATGTGTTGGAAGAGAATCAGCGAGCAATGAGAGAGGATTTCGATCAAATGAAGGAACAAATGGGCAAAATGTTTGACCTCTTGCTAGGCTTGGATGCAAATTTGACCATTGATAAGAACTATTCCAGTGGCCCATCAAGGTCACAACCTATTGACACGGATGCCCAAGAAGATCCCCTAGTTAAGGAGAGACTCTGAATTATGGAAACAAGGCTGAAAGCAATTGAAGGGGCAAATCATATTGGGTTCGAAGCTTCAATGTATGCTTAGTCCTTGATGTACTGATTCCTCCAAAATTCAAAGTCCCTGAGTTTGCCAAGTATGAGGGGTTAACTTGTCCAAAAGGCCACATCATCATGTACTGTAGGAAGATGGCCTCTAATTCACTTTTTCCAAGAGAGTCTTACCGGGGTATCCCTATGCTGGTATATGCAGTTAGAGCGGAGCAAGATTAACTCATGGAAGGACTTGGCTAATGCTTTCCTCAAGCAGTATAGCTATAATATGAACATAGCTCCTGACCGTTCCCAGTTGCAAACTATGGTGAAAGGGGGTAATGAAAACTTCAAAGAATATGCCTTAAGATGGAGAGGCATGGCAGCCCAGGTGGAACCTCCACTTTATGAGAAAGAGATGGTTACGACGTTCAATGACATACTTCAACAACCCTTCTATGATATGATGATGGGAAATATCGCTTCATGCTTCTCAGACCTAATCGTTGTCGGGAAAAGAGTGGAAGAAGGGATAAAAAGCGGAAGGATTGGCAACCTCGAAGCTCAACAGCCATTGCGCAGTGTGAGCCAAGAGGGGAAAGAAGATACAATTGCTGATCATTTTTCAGAAGGATAGCTATGTTTAGACAATTTTCAGATGTTTTATTCTTTGCTCGAAGCCCCGGGCATATCTTGTAAAGGGGCCACTTTATTCCCATCTTTTCAATTTGTCAATGGAAATGCAATTTGAATTTTTCAACTTACCTTCTTGATAAATGGTCAATTTGGGACCGCCAAAAAAATAGTTTTTTCAAAAAAATAAAAAATAAATAATAAATAAAAAATGGTAAAGCAAATGCACCGAATTTATCAAAAATTAATTTTTATGAAAATTTGAGCAATGAGATCTTGAGATGAAGTTTGACCATTTTTCTCTATCCAAAAAATAAAAAATTATATCCCTTGCTGCCCTTTTTGAGCCTAAAAAAAAATTCTTTCAAATACCCTAAACAAGGATCACCCATACATGGTAGGCTAGCACAATAGTCCATTCAATTTTTTCTGTTGAAAAAAAAAAGCAAAGCAAGCAAGCAAATAGCAAATGCAACGCATCAAGATACTTTCAAAGATAAGAAAAATGAATAAAAGGTACAAAAGCAAAACAAGACAATTGTGCTAGCAACCATCAAAGTGCATCTTGGCACTAAAGATCCTTCTTGTCATAAAACTTTAAATACTTTTTGAGACTGAAACATCCTTTCTTTCATAACCCTTAACCCTTGGCCACGTTACAACCCTAATAAAGTCCATCCTGATCAAAGTCAAATTGCTCATATTTTCTCAAAACATGATTTTTGAAATAGGAAATCCGTGTAAACTCCTAAGTACAGTTGTTTTACTAAAAAAAAAGAATAAAGGAAAAGAAAAGCTCGCTAGGCTGAAAACCCAAAAGGGCAGTCTAGGCAAAAGTTAGAGCAACCTGCTAGGTTGAAAACTTGCAAAGAGCAACCTAGGCAAATGTTAGGGTCAAATTCACAAACATATCAACCCGGATTGTATATCCTAAAGCTTAGCAAAAACCAAGAAGCTAGGGGCAACAGTTGTGCCCATCATCAATAAGTTTCACGTCCAGGGTTTCATTCCAATTGTGGAGCAACACAAAATGGTCTACCTCCCATCACAGATTCTTCTTCACTTGGCTGGGCAAAGGCCAAAAGGACTCTGAAAAATCTGAGGATCAAAGGTAGTTGATCCAATCCTCTCAAGAGCATCCAAATTCAAGGGTCCAAAAAGATAGGCAAGATGATCTATCAAGTGGGAAATATGCAAATTTGATGCATTGCAAAATCAACTATTTGAACAAGCGAGCCAACGGAATATTATCAGCCCATGAGTCTAGGGGTAGCGTCCTCAATGGGATTTAGGGAAAGCATAAAAAAAGGAGAAAAATTCGTTCTTTTCAAGCAAAACAATACTCATGCATGACATACCATTCATTGCATCCTGCATAACCATCAAAGTTTTTGGGTCCAGCCACCCATCATTTCCAATATTGTATACAGTTGGTCTGTTGTTTACTTAGTAAGAACTAGTACTCAACTCACATAATCTATTTGTTGTAAGAGAAATGGACAAGCCTATGCCTTACTAGGAATTTGCCGGGAACTAAACCCGGAATCTCCGACCAATTTTGTAAGTGCTAGGAGGAGCCTACGCCTTACCGGGAATTCACCGGGAACCAGACCCAGAATCTCCGACCAATTTTGTAAGTGTTAGGAGGAGCCTACGCCTTACTAAGAATTCACTGGGCGCTAGACCCAGAATTTCCCCCCAAAATTTTGTAAGTGCAAGGAGGAGCCTATGCCTTACCGGGAATTCACCGGGTGCCAGACCCGGAAACTTCCACCAAATTTTGTAAGTGCTAGGAGGAGCCTACGAGTTACCGAGAATTCACCGGGCGCTAGACCCGGAATCTCCCCCCAAATTTTGTAAGTGTTAGGAGGAGCCTACGCCTTACCGGGAATTCACCGGGCGCCAGACCCGGATTCTCCCCCTAAATTTTGTAAGTGCTAGGAGGAGCCTACGCCTTACTGGGAATTCACAGGGAAACCGAACCCGGAATCTCCCGCCAATTTTGCAAGGAATCATAGTCATAGCTAGGCCTTACTGGGAAGGAGCATCGACAGGTTGCTCCATTGGGTGTTGTTGCGGTTGCATCCTCCTCTTCAACAAAGTCTAATATACAATAATACATATACACACAAGCATACAAACACCGGGAGGTAAGAATAACACAATCATCAAAAAGCGGGAAATGCATAAGTAGAATGAATGATTTGACAATCCGAACAAACCAACACATATAAATAAATATGACCTAGCTACCCACTTCCACATATCCCATGTCTCTCAATGAATCAATGTGTTGTGCGCTTTGGCATCTTTTCTTTCTATTGTCACTGTATTCCCCATTTCCTTTAGGAATACTTCTTGGCGAACCCCCTTTCCGTTAGGTTGCCATCCCCCTTTTCCGTTAGGGACTCCCGTCTCCCTTTTTCGATAGAGCACGAGGCGACACTAGCCTAGTCCACGAGGTATTCCCCTTTTCCGTTAGGAATCCTCCTCCCCTTTTTCGATAGGGACGTCTGTTACCCCCTTTTTTGATAGGGAACAGAGTGGATCAAACCTATTAGGCGAGATATCCCCCATTTCCATTAGGGATTCTCTCCACATCACATTCTTGTCAAGAACGGAGTGGTTACTAATGCAATATCATATGCATGCATCCAACACCTGATAATCATATGCCTCACATTGTATTATGCACACATTCCCTAAATATCCCACAATCAAGTTCATGCATGTCAACAGGCTATGCTTAATCATTTAAGCATGCTAGGACAACAGGCAATACATTTCCACATAATACATATTTAATCATGTTACCCTAAGCATGTTACTACTCACATAGAGCACATATGTTACATCTCACAGTTAAGCATATTATCAGGTAATCACATTTAATAATAAAATAATATTATGTTGGTTGATGGGTCTACCACGCCTATCCTCAGATGCGGCACACCGTAACCCCTATCCTTAGGTGTTACTGACATCAACCCCTAGTAGGGTTTAGGTACCCTACACATGCCAAACAGTCATATCTACTATACAAAACCCAATAAACGTGTATTCTTTCCCCCCGCCAGGTAATAGAAGCACTCCAAAGCAAACTGGACACCAAGACGTAAACACGAACTCACCAACAAACACACCGACACTCCCACACTATGTTTTGGTTCAGCCAACAACAAGGAATAAGTCTAGAGTTACCAACAGTATCACCGAACAGTCCAGAATTGTTCACAGTTAACCAAAAACACACAAACGCACTCGGATTAGAGTGAGAGCAACTAATAAACTAACTAAAACACAAAAAGAGGCCCCGACTAGGGGGCTGGCCTTCCTGTTCTAGAACTTCAACTTACCCAAAAATAACACTAGACAAGCATCCAAAGTCAATCGGTACCCGTACTATTGCCAAAACCCTAAAATACGAAGAACAGGTAATGAGGAACAATCCAAAAATCCAAGGAATCCACGAAATCATATTTGGGACATGAAGAAGAGAGAATCCAATCTCAGTTTCGTAACCCATGGAATCTCCTTTGGGAGTTTCGGCAAAACCCTAGCTCGTTCGGTACCCGCACAGTCAAACCGAGGTCCAAAACACAGTCTGATTTGGGCTAAGAACTCGAATCAATTCAAGAATCAAGAATGGCAAACTGAATCAAAGATAAACAGTAGATGGGATTAGAACGGTAACAGACGAGTTTACACCGACGGTTTGATGAACAAACAATTGAGATGAATTTGGTGATGATCACCAAGCTCAAAAACCTTAACAATGGTGGAAACCTGATATGAGAGGCTCTCAGGTCGTGGAAGGGGTGAAAGAAGTGAAAAATCTGATTAAATAGATCAAAGGGCTTAATAGCCAAGAAAAGTTACATTGGGCGCGCGCCATGCGCAGCCCTTAGCGCATAGGGAGTGCGCCCCTCACAATTACACTGTGCACGTCACACGCAACCCAAAGCGCGCCACGCGCATCTTTGTGCAACGTCTCTATTTCTATGTGCATCACGCGCATTTTAATGCGTGCCACATGCATCATGCAGACGAGATCGCTTCACACTGAAGTAGTCCCTTGCATGTGCGCCACGAGTCGCTTCCTCACTGGCTCATGCGTCACGTGTCACAAAGGATCACACGCTACTGGCACACCATGCACCAGCGCGCGTCACGCGCTCTCACAGGCTAAGCAGGTGCGCGTCATGTGCTCCTGCGTAAACTTGCCCGATCTCGCACTTTTTCTTCGATTCTGACTTCCGTTCGATCCAGAACTCAAACCCTAACACCTAAACATGATTCCTAACATAAAAGGGTATCAAATGGACATAAGAACAAAGGTTCTAAGCCTCATATACTCGTCTGAAAGCTCTCACTCACTCAAAGGCACGAACACACACAAAAAACTCTAAACTCAACTCTGATCGTTCTCAAACTCTACCAGGCTTCCAAGACTCATACCAAAACATTACCAAACACTATTCCAATCTGAAATAACCTACCAAACCTCAAATCATGTTTTCACACAAACACCAAAAGCGAGCACACCGCCAAGAGGTCAAGCATGCAGTCAAAACACACAAATCCCTACCTAGGGTAGACAAATACACTTAGTCACACATAAACACACGTTAAGCAAGATTAGAAAAAAAATGAGGATGTTACATTACCACCCTCCTTAAAAGAGATTTCGTCCGCGATATCACGTACCTAAAAATAAATGAGGGTACTGCTGACAAATCTCACTCTCACGCTCCCAAGTCATGTCACCTGTCACCTCATCACACAGAACCTTAACCAAAGGAATAGTTTTACCACGAAGTTCCTTCATCCTGCTGTCTAAAATCCGTACAGGAAACTTTTCATACTCTAAGTTCTCTTTCAATTGTATTGACTCGGGTTCAACTATATGTGATGGATCGGAAAAATATTTGCGAAGTTGTGAAACATGAAAACATCGTGAAGTCTGGAAAGATTACGGGGTAAGGCTATATGATAAGCTACTGGGCCAATCTTACGGAGAATTTGAAAAGGTCCAATGAATCTAGGGGTTAGCTTTCTAGATTTGATGGCTCTGCCAATTCCAGTTCTAGGTGTCACTCTCAGAAAAACATGGTCTCCTTCCTGGAATTCTAAAGGTTTCCTCCTTTTGCCGCTATAACTCTTCTGCCTATCTTGTGATGCTTTCATCTTCTCTCTAATCTTCCTGACTTATTCTGTGGTTTGCTGTACCAACTTTGATCCTAATACTTGTGTATCTCCTGTCTCAAACCAACACAAAGGGTTCCTACACTTCCTTCCATACTGTGCCTCAAAAGGTGCCATACCTATACTTGAGTGAAAACTGCTGTTATAAGTAAACTCTACTAAAGGCAAGAATTCATCCCAACTTCCTACGTGCTCCAACACACAAGCTCTCAACAAATCTTCTAGGGATTGGATCGTTCGTTCTGACTGACCATCTGTTTGAGGATGATAAGCTGAACTCAATCTTAATTTGGTTCCTAAAGCTCGTTGCAATTCATTCCAGAACCTTGAGGTAAATCTAGGATCTCTATCACTGACGATGCTCGAAGGAACACTATGCAACCTAACCACCTCCTTGATGTATATTTGAGCCAATCTCTCCAAATGGTACTTCTCTCCGATGGGAATAAAATGAGCACTCTTGATCAACCGATCAATAATTACCCAAATTGCTTCAAACTTCTTAGGCGTCCTTGGTAAGCCCATTGCGAAATCCATTGCTATCCCGTCCCACTTCCACACGAGAATATCCAATGATTGCAATAATCCTACCGGTATCCTATGTTCAATCTTTGCCTTCTGACACACTAGACAAGACATGACGAAGTTTGCCATGTCTTTCTTCATACCAGGCCACCAAAACGTCTTCTTCAAATCCTGATACATCCTAGTAATGCCCGGATGAAAACTAAGCTTGCTCTTATGAGCTTCTTCTAGAATCGTTCTCTGTAGTTCCGAGTCATGCGGAACACAAACTCGGTCTCCAAACCTCATCACTCTATCTTTCTTGATACTAAACTCCGAAGTCTCACCGTCCTTAATGGAATCTTTAATCTTGATCAACTGTTCATCAAGCCCTTGTTTCACCTTCAACTCTTGCAGAAATTCATTGGTCACCACTATCTGTCCTAAGCATAACTTGTCCTTAAATAACTGCACTCCCAAATTCAGATCTCTAAATTGTTCCACCAACTCCAACTCCTTCACCATCAAAGCTGACACATGTAGGGATTTCCTACTTAAAGCTTCAGCTACAACATTAGCTTTTCCTGGATGATATCACAGTTCAAACTCATAATCCTTAATAAACTCCATCCACCTCCGTTGTCTCATATTCAGCTCCTTCTGGTCAAACAGGTATTTCAGGCTCTTATGATCACTGAATACCGTGAACTTAGCTCCGTAAAGGTAATATCTCCAAATCTTCAATGCAAAAACTATAGCTGCAAGTTCAAGGTCATGGATAGGGTAGCTCCTTTCGTGAATCCTTAATTGTCTTGATGCGTAGGCCACTACACTAGCTCCTTGCATAAGAACACATCCTAACCCTTGATATGATGCATCGTAGTACACTTCGTATTCTCCTGAGGGGTTGGGTAAAACTAACACAGGTGATGTGGTCAGCCTCTTCTTCAGCTCTTGGAAACTCTCTTCACACTTGTTCGACCATACAAAAGGGTTCTCCTTCCTCGTCAACTGGGTCATAGGTAAGGCTATCTTCGAGAATCCTTGAATGAACCTTCTGTAGTATCCGACCAAACCCAAAAAGCTCCTAATCTCACTCACCGACTTAGGTCTTTCCCACTTGGTCACAGCTTCCACCTTCGAGGGCTCTACAACAATTCTATCCCTATTAATCACATGCCAAAGAAATTGCACCTCTTCCAGCCAGAATACACACTTTGACAGTTTAGCATAAAGCTGCATGTCCTTTAAAATCTGAAGTACAGCTCTCAGATGCTCCACATGCTCTCCTTTCGTACGCGAATAAATCAATATTCATCAGTGAAGATGACTACAAATTTATCTAAGAATGGTCTAAAGATCTGATTCATATAATCCATGAACACTGCAGGAGCATTAGTCACACTAAATAGCATAACCAGATACTCATAATGTCCATATCTAGATCTAAAGGCAGTCTAAAGAATATCTTCTTTCTTGACCCTAATCTGATGATAACCAGATCTCAGATCAATTTTAGAAAATATTGCCGCTCCCTTCACTTAATCCATCAAATCATCTATTCTAGGCAAAGGATATTTGTTCTTAATCGTGACCCGATTAAGTTGCCTATAATCAATACACATTCTCGCAGATCCATCCTTCTTCTTCACAAATAACACTGGTGCTCCCCACGGTGAAACACTGGATCTAATGAATCCTTTCTTGATTAAATTGTCTAACTGGGATTTCAACTCTGCTAGTTTTGCTGAGGACATTCTGTAGGGTGCTATGGATATAGGTCCAGTTCCAGGGATAAGGTCTATTGCAAATTCTATCTCTCTTTCTGGGGGTAATCCTGGAACGTCATCAGGAAACACTTCTGGGAATTCTCTCACTACCGGCAAAGAGTCAATGCTAGGAGTATCCTTAGCTTCCATTGAAAATAACATCATATACTTCGGAGAGTTACCACTAGTGGCAAATTGACTATCATTGGTAAATACCATACTGGGTTGTTTAGGAAAGGTAAGGGTCTTATGGGAACAGTCTAGTAACACATGGTTGGCTGCAAGGCAGTCCATTCCTAAGATAACATCTAGGTCTTGCATCGGTAGGAAAACAAGGTCTACTAAGAAATTCCTATTCTCTATGGTGACTTGACATTTAAGGCAAATTGATGAAGTAGTCAGGGGATCATTAGTAGGAGTACAAACTACGAGTTTACGAGGTAAAGAAGAAACAGACAATTTCAAATGATCCACACATGCAAGTGAAATGAAAGAATGTGTAGCCCCAGAGTCAAACAATACAGATAAGAGTTTACCAGAGACCAAGCACATACCTTGTATCAGATCAGGCGATTGAGAGGATTCAGCTCCCCCTCACGGTAAATACTTTCCCCGAAGTTTGAAGTCTGCCTGCAACGGCTCCATCTCCTCGACCTATACCACCACGTCCTACACCACCTCGTCCTGTACCACTTCCATTTCCTTTTCCTCCACATCCTCTTGCAACAGGTCTATTTGCAGCTCTCTGTCCACCCCAACAATCCTTCGCTAAGTGACCCATCCATCCACATTGATAACACTGCTTTGACTCTGCTCCACCAGCTGGTACTGTACAATCCTTGATAAGATGCAGACCTCCACACCTATAACATCCCTGAGCTCTCACTATAGCTCCAACACCTTCAGTAGCATCGGGCTGTGCCGAACCTACCTCCTTCATGTCTTCCACCTCCTCTATGCGCATTGCCTCTCGCGCCACCTCCACTCCTGATAGGACCACCACTCCTATGCTGATCTCTCTCTCTCTATCTATACTCTCTAGCTCCATACACTGTTCTACTAAATCTGGAAACCTCGTCAACTTCAAAGGACTCACAGTCCGTCGTATCTCATACTTCAATCCATCCTGAAACCTCTGGCACATCCACAGCTCGCTAGGATGCAAGCGATAGAACTCTGAATACTTCAGTAAGGCCTCAAACCGTGTAGCATAATCACCTATAGTCATATTTCCCTGTTTCAAACTCTCAAACTCCTTTTCCTTCTCCATGCGGTTTAACCTTGGAAAGAACTTCTCCATAAAACTCTCCTTAAACAACTCCCAGTTCATTACACTTCCCTGCTCTTCCAACAACCTTTTCTTACCACTCCACCAAGACTCAACATTGCCAATCAACACAAAAGAAGAAAAAGATACCTTTCTCTCCTCACGGGTGTTCATTGCCATGAAGATCTTCTCAATCTCCTGAATCCACTTCTCAGCTCTTTCGGGGTTAAACTCCCCGTTAAACTTTGGAGGATTTGCATTCAGAAAAACTGTCATCCCATTGTCATCACTCCTCTATTCCCTCCTAGTCTGAGCAGCCTGCAAAAACTGGGCATTCTGTTGTGCCTGCTGAAGCATAGCAGTGGCCAACTCCCTAACAGATCGAAGGGTCTCATCAGAATCATGACCTCCTCTAACTCTTAAGGTCTCTCCATTCCTTGCTTCATTCAGTCTCTCACGCGTACCTCTGCCACGACGAGCCATGAAGTCCTAAAAAAGAAATCATTAGCTCGAGGTCCATAAGATATAAAGAATCATAGAAATATATGTTGTATATCTTATGAATTGATAACTGGTCACCTTTATTTAAGGCAATAAAGATAACGCGGACACTTTACCTAACTTCTAAAGATAGTCATACTCAGTGGGAATATGACTACACTCAGCCAGAATTAACATCCTAAATGACCCCACAGTCCGGTTAAGGCCGAACTGATCTGATACCACAAATGTAACACCACGAAGTCCTATTCATGCTTTATTCTAATAATTAGCCTAACTCGCGTAATCAACGGGTATAAAAATACGAAGGAATTAAAATTGCAACACGAATAAGACTACGACGCGCTACGGTGAAGTAATACTAAGTATGTCGCATGTAGGTATATAGATAAGTACATACTATTAGAGTCCAAAGTGTGTAGCGTAGATAGTAATGATACAGTCATCCCAAAAGAAGTAAACCTATGAGGCTAACCTGTTGCCTCAACTAAACAAAACAGTAAAACACAAACATAACATAAGCATCAAGACTCCAGGCCAACATATAACTAAATGCCTCAGCGAGGGGGAAACTGAGAGCTCCCACTCTGAGATCCTGAACGCCTCGGAAACAACCGTCTGTAATCGTGAGCTATCATGTGGTGAGAGGGACCAGATGTCGCTCCTCTCCCACGTCTCTGTCATGCATGGTGGCTAGACTCGCTATGATGGCTAACAGGTTGCATCGTCATCGGCTGAGGAGGCATCTATGGATAACCTCTATAACCAAAACCTGGTGGAAACCCTGGCGCCTGCCACATCTGCTGAAAAGGTAGTCTCTGACATATCCTAAAGTCTCCGGAAAAGCTAGCTATAGGAAGACCTGGAACCCTAAAATAGATGGAGATGGTACCAGTATAGATCACTGCCTGACGCACATGGTCAATCTCCCACCCCATGCCGTCGAAATCATGGTACTGAATCTCAAAATCACCCCACACGAGGATCCAAGGGGGAAGGAGCATCGACGGGTGCATCAGCATAAACTGCTCCATAGGGTGCTGCTGCGGTTGCATCCTCCTCTTCAACAAAGTCTAACATACAATAATACATATACACACAAGCATACAAACACCGGGATGTAAGAATAACACAATCATCAAAAAGCGGGAAATGCATAAGTAGAATGAATGATTTGACAATCCGAACAAACCAGCACATATAAATAAATATGACCTAGCTACCCACTTCCACTTATCCCATGTCTCTCAATGAATCAATGTGTTGTGCGCTTCGGCATCTTTTCTTTCTATTGTCACTATACTCCCCATTTCCGTTAGGAATACTTCTTGGCGAACCCCCTTTCCGTTAGGCTGTCGTTCCCCTTTTCCATTAGGGACTCCTATCTCCCTTTTTCGATAGAGCACGGGGCGACACTAGCCTAGTCCATGAGGTATTTCCTTTTTCTGTTAGGAATCCTCCTCCCCTTTTTCCGATAGGAAACGGAGTGGATCAAACCTATTAGGCGAGATAACCCCCATTTCCATTAGGGATTCTTCCACATCACATTCTTGTCAAGAACGGAATGGTTACTAATGCAATATCATATGCATGCATCCAACACCTCATAATCATATGCCCTACATCGTTTTATGCACACATTCCCTAAATATCCCACAATCAGGTTCATGCATGTCAACAGGCTATACTTAATCATTTAAGCATGCTAGGACAACAGGCAATACATTTCCACATAATACACATTTAATAATGTTACCCTAAGCATGTTACTACTCACATAGAGCACATATGTTACATCTCACAGTTAAACATATTATCAGGTAATCACATTTAATAATAAAATAATCTTATATTGGTTGCTAGGTCTACTACGCCTATCCTTGGATGCGGCACACCGTAACCCCTATCCTTAGGTGTTACTGACATCAACCCCTAGTAGGGTTTAGGTACCCTACACATGCCAAACAGTCATATCTACAATACAAAATCCAATAAAAGTGCATTCTTTCCCCCCACCGGGTAATAGAAGCACTCCAAAGCAAACTGGACACCGAGACGTAAACACGAACTCACCAACAATCACACCAACACTCTCGCACTATTTTTCGGTTTGGCCAACAACAAGGAATAAGTATAGAGTTACCAACAATATCACCAAACAGTCCAGAATAGTCCACAGTTAAACGAAAACACACAAACACACTTGGATTAGAGTGAGGGCAACTAATAAACTAACTAAAACACAAAAAGAAGCCAAGGCCAGGGGACTAGCCTTCCAGTTCCAGAACTTCAGCTTACCCAAAAATAACACCAGACAAGCTTTCACAGTCAATCGGTACCTGTACTATCGCCAAAACCCTAAACTAAGAAGAACAGGCAATGAGGAACAGTCTAAACAACCAAGGAATCCACGAAATCAGATTTGGGACATGAAGAATAGAGACTCCAATCTTAGTTTCGTGACCCATGGAATCACCCCTGGGAGTTCCGGCAAAACCCTAGCTCGTACGGTACCCGCACGATCAAACTGGGGTCCAAAACACATTCTGATTAGGGCCAAGAACTAGAATCAATTCAAGAAACAAGAATGGCAAACTGAATCAAAGATAAACAGTAGATGGGATTAGAATTTACCTCGACAAAACGGCGATCGGAGATAAGCCCTAACAAGCTCAATCGGTAACAGACGAGTTTACACCGACGGTTTGATGAACAGACGGTTGAGATGAGTTTGGTGATGATCACTAAGCTTAAGAACCTTAACAATGGTGGAAACCTGATATGAGAGGCTCTCAGGTCGTGGAAGGGGTGAAAGAAGTGTAAAATCTGATTAAATGGATCAAAGGGCTTAAATAGCCAAGAAAAGTTACACTGGGTGCGCGCCATGAGTAACCCTTAGTGCATAGGGAGTGCGCCATGCGCCCTTCACAATTACACAGTGTGCGTCACGCGCAACCAAAGCGCACCATGTGCATCTTTGCGCAACGTCTCTGTTTCTATGTGCGTCACACACATTTTAATGCATGCCACGCGCATCATGCAGACGAGATCGCTACACACTGAAGTAGTCCCTTGCATGTTCGCCACGTGTCGCTTCCTCACTGGCTCACGAGTCACGTGTCACAACGGGTAACACGCTACTGGCACATGATGCACTAGGGTGCGTTATGCGCTCTCACAGGCTAAGTGGTGCGCGTCACGCGCTCCTGCACAGACTTGCCCGATCTCGCGCGATTTCTTCGATTCCGACTTCTGTTCGATCCAGAACTCAAACCCTAATACCTAAACATGATTCCTAACATAAGAGGGCATCAAATGGACATAAGAACAAAGGTTCTAAGCCTCATATACTCGTCCGAAAGCTCTCACTTGCTCAAAAGTACGAACACACACAAAAAACCCTAAACTCAACTCCGATCGTTCTCAAACTCTACCAGGCTTCCAATACTCATACCAAAACATTACCAAACACTATTCCAATCTCAAATAACCTACCAAACCTCAAAACATGCTTTCACACAAACACCAAAAGCGAGCACACCGCCAAGAGGTCAAGCATGCAGTCAAAACACACAAATCCTTACCTAAGGCAGACAAATACCCTTAGTCACACATAAACTCACATTAAGCAAGATTATAAAAAATGTGGATGTTATAAAACCGACCCTAGAATCTCCCACTAAAGTCAGGAACCTATCCCGCAATCTCAAACCACTTGTTTTGGACAAAAATTAGGGTCTTCTATCCTTAATTACCTTTTACTACGAATTCGTGAAGGTCATCGAGTAAAACGTAATTAAGGAGGGGCAGCTGTCATACCCCATTTTTGTTCGGCCTCTATCTATTTATTTATTTTTGTTTAATAATAATAAAATAAAAAATAATATTTTTTGGTCTTGAAATAAAAGAAGGCAAAAGAATTGAGTAAATAAAAATAGAAAAGAGAAAAAAAAAGGAAAAGAAAAGAAAGAGAAAAGGAAAGGAAAAGAATGAAGGTCAAAAGGATTGCATTAGTAAAGGATCGGGGTGCCAATAGAATTGACCCATGAGTTGGCCAGCTCACTAGCTCAGCATGTCCATTTCCCTTCCACTTACTCCCTGCACCCCCATCTTCCTGATAGCGTGTGACATCCCAACCCAACCGGCCATTTAACCGTACAAAAGGGCTTACAAAGGGAGCACCACTCACATGACTTTATTCCCCTCTTAAGGAATATTTTTGCCTCACGCAAGGTTCGAACCCACACCCAAAGGGTTTAAAGGTAATGGGAAGCACCTTGCTAGCACCAACTCAAGGTTCGAACCCACACCCAAAGGGTTTAAAGTTAATGGGAAATACAAGCTGCTTCCCATTACCTTTAAACCCTTTGGGTGTGGGTTCGAACCTTGAGTTGGTGCTAGCAAGGTGCTTTCCATTACCTTTAAACCCTTTGGGTGTGGGTTCGAACCTTGCGTGAGGCAAAAATATTCCTCAAGGGGGAATACAGTCCTGTGAGTGGCGCTCCCTTTGTAAGCCCTTTTGTACGGTTAAATGGCCGGTTGGGTTGGGATGTCACAATAAAAGGTGTCTTTTATTGTGACAACCGACCATTTAACCGTACAAAGGGCTTACAAAGGGAGTACCACTCACAGGACTTCACCATTCCCTTAAATGGTGTTTTTGCCCTCCGGGGGATTCAAACCCACGCCCAAAGGGATAAAGGCCTTTGGGAAGCATCCCCCATCACTAACTCAAAGTTGAGTTGGTGATAGCAAGGTGCTTCCCATTACCTTTAAACCCTTTGGGTGTGGGTTCGAACCTTGCGTGAGGCAAAAATATTCCTTAAGGGAGAATAAAGTCCTGTGAGTGGCTCCCTTTATAAGCTCTTTGTACAGTTAAATGGCCGGTTGGGTTGGGATGCCATAATAAAAGGCGCCTTTTTTTGTGACATCCGACCCAACAGGAACATTGGCCCGCTTACAAAGGGCCCAAAGGACATAGGACTCCACCAATTCCTTAATTGGCTTTTTTGCCTCATCGGGAGTTTCGAACCCACACCCAAAGGGATATAGGCAATAGGAATCCACCTCCTAACACCAACAAAATTGGTCGGATGTCACGTAGCGGACCCCGCGCACTCCTCACAGCACTGCTGCGTGCACCCACTTTATTCTTCTATTGCCCCTCCTAGGCCCCTCACCCACGCAGCCCAACGCTCCCTTCTTCTCTCCCTTGGGCGCTGCTTCGTGCACCTTTTCTTTTTCTTTACGCGACCCCATGCGACCCTTTCTCTTGTTGAGCCCAGCACCTACACCTTGCGGCCCAGCCCAATTTTTGCCAACCCTAAAAACTAAACACACACACACACTAGGTTACACACTCCCTCATTTCCCCTACTCCTAAAAAAAGAAGCTGCGGTGCCTCCCCCCATTCTCTCCCTTAATTTTTTCTCTCTCTCTCTCTCACTCGCCCCTTCTTCTCTTCTACTCTTCAACCAAATTTCTTCATCCTCACCCTGAAAACCCTAGCCGTGCTACCTCCCTCCATCAATCTGCTTTCCATTTTTCTCTCAATCACACTAAATTAAAACCCCAAGATCTCCAAGATCCGGTTTCCAGTCAACAAAAGAGGATTCTTTCTTTTTTAATTTTCATTTATGAGTTTCTGCTTTATTTTTTATTTGGGAGTTTAATTCGTGTCTCTTATTTCCTTTTGCAGAGAACGAAGGTTAATGGCTATAAGAGCCCTTCCAAGCCACATGAAAAAGAGGAGAGGGAACTGAACCCAAAAGAGGGCGATTTAGATCAAGGAAAACTAGAGGAGGCCGAATGAAAGGAAGGAAAAAGGGCGAGATCAGAGACTAAATGAAGAAGAAAGGAACCTGTGAGGTTACCAAAATAGACCCAAATTAAACACCCTCCAGTCTTAGGTTTTTTTGAGTCCCCTTTCTCTTCACTTCTGTATTTTTTCTGGGGAAAAGCTATTACCCAGGTTTCATCTTCTTCCTTTTTATTTCTGTTCTTTATATGATTCTGTAACAGAGACTTAGATCAAGGGTTATAATCAAATTCCATTGCAATCTTCTTACTTTTCTTTGTTTTCATTTTTTTCTATTTTTTTGTGATTATTTGGTTGTTATTGTTATCATCGGTTGTGAATGAGATTAGGTATAGGGTTTGGCGTTCCAATGGGGCCAAATCCTAAATAGAGACTAACTTGCAAATATTCCATTAAGAGGGGTGTAAAAGCAGAAAAGGAGGTAACTTTAGACCATAGGGTTCTCGGCTAGGATGTATTTTTATTTTTAGGGGAAGCAGTTCCCTTAATTTTGTTAATAACAGTAGTCATAATATTCTTGTAAATAAAAGGGTAATAATCCATCTTACAGTATTTGTAGTATAAATATATTAATTAGTAATATGTAAATATTTTAATTAATGATGTAAATATTTTAATTAGTGATGAGTTTTAATATCACAAAAATAAAAGGTTTTCTGCATCTATTTCATGCGCATCCATTCCTTTTTTTTCCTTTTTTTTTCGCTCCCTTAATAAGATCGTTGGTTAAAAGCTTCGAAATACCACTCGTACGATTCGGTTATTCTGCGGCTTTTTTCCTTTTCTCTTATAATAAATCAATGTTTTAAGGGAATTATTTTTAAAGGCAAACACTCTTTTTAAACAATTAATGGGTACCATTTTGATAAATGGGCATCGTGAGGGTGTTAATCCTTCCTTGCACGTAACCAACTCTCAAACCCAAATTTGATAAAAAGACCATTTTTTTATAGTTATTTTGAAAAAGGTTTTTCCTATCGTTTTCCTTAATAAACCTAGGTGGTGGCTTCATTGAATTTCACGGTGGTTGTTGTCACAGGATCATATAAATCAAGGAGTCAAGTCACTAGTTACACTTTCAATCAACTTGCATAGAAATACAAACAAGTCAACTTTACATGCATTAAGTTCCTGCATTTATACAGAATTACAGCCAAGATAAAACTCAACTCAAATGAGATCAACGAGATGACATCCTTAGTAACTTCTAAAATATCTGGAGCATCTCATCCACCGCAAATGAGAAGGACCTCAAACTTCCTTTTGCTCAAGAAAACAATGCAATTTAATCCAACGATTCGAAATCAAGTCCAAATTAGGAACAAATTACATAAACATGAACACCTTTCAATTTATCATATAATGGACATCTTTATTACCTATTAACATAATCTAAGAACAGCATTTAAAATTACAAAGAGGAGTCTAACATTTTATTTATCTCATAAGACTTAACTCAGGCACTTAGACTACAATTTCCACTTACACATAAACTCTTCAAGAGCCTAAACTTCAATCAAGCAATTGAAACTCACATAATCATCCACAATCATAATATGGGCTAGCTCAAACACTAAGCCCTTTAACATTAATTCTTATAAACTTGATTAAGTGACAGAACTAAGACCAAACACTCCAATAGGAGCTCTGTAGAACTCGCAATGGGGCAAACATCACACAATGTTTGTGGGGGGTTGGGGGCAGCCATCCAACCCTTAACCAAACCCATTCAAATATCACAATTTCTATTTATTAATCATTAAAATCAATAATGAGATCAACAATCCTAGCACACCCTAAGAGAGGTTTAAATTAGGGGATTCCATGTTACCTTTGCACCCTAAAGCTTTGGGATGAAAAACCCCCAAATTTTAGGGCCTGAGCTCCATTTCCCTCTTTGATTCCAAGCTTCAAACCTTGCTTCTTCTTCTTCCTTCTTCCATCTTCTTCTTCCTCAAGCTCCGGTGGAGGTGGAACCTCCTTCTCCTTCTTCCATTTCCCATTATTTCGAGCTCTCTCTTCCTCTCCCTCTCTCGGTCCTTTTCTCTCTCTCTAATGCTCAGCCTCATTCTCTTTCCTCTCCATGGCGCGATAGTGCGCCACCACCACCCTCCAGTGGTCGCAGCCGGAGCTCACCCCTCCTCCTTCCATTGTGCAATCTCCTTCTTCCTCCCTTTCCACTACTAGAAATTAGCTATTTAGTGACCAATTTAGAGACAAAAAAATTGGTCACAATAGAGACCGATTTAGAGACCGAATTCTTAGAATTATTGATCAAAAAATGTGGTCGCTAAATCGGTCGTAAAAAATATATTGGCGACCGATTTAGAGACCGATAATTAGCAACCGAAATATCGTCTCTAAATCGGATTTTTATTCGCTATAAAAAAATTAAAAATATTTGTCAATTTTAGCGACCGATTTAGAGACCGAATATTTAGTCACTAAAAATCAGTCTTTAAATCAATCGCTACACTTGCACCACACGTCGCAGCACTCGCTCAAGCCTTAAAAGGGGGAAATAAATAAAATATCTTTTAGGGTTTTTCTACCTCTCTTTACACACAAACACCACCTGCGCTGCGAACACCCACCCCACACCTCTGGATCTGATTTTCTCTCCTCGTCTCCACAAGAGCATGAGTGCTCTTCCTTCTCTCTACATCTCACCACCATGTAAGCCACCCTAAACCACATTGAATCTCTCCCTCTCCCTTGCATTTGTTCTGCGAAAAATAACCCCTAAAAGCCCAACCTCACCCTCTCCCGCTCACATCGCCTTGTAAACACCACACTCGCTGTATCTGTCTTTTTCTCTCACTTTGTCTTTCTTTCTCGAACATCTCAGTGCTCGTATTTTTAAAAACCCTCACAATGAGGACATAGCAACACCACTGTTCACACTTTAGGGCTTAGCTCTCGTGTCTTTGCAAACTAGGATTCACAATCGTTCATAGATTTTAGCTGCCATTGCAAGTACCAAAGTTCAGAGGGTAAGTCCTTTACCGTCACTTATTTTAGTTGGATAATTCCTTCTCGGCATCCCCTAATTTCCCTTTTTTTATTATCTAACTTAGTTTTCTTTGTCTGATTGTAATTTTTGCAGAAAGCGCGCAGATTTGGCTCTTTGAGCAATAGGATTTTAGGATTGAAGTCCTAATCATCGTGAGTTTTATTATGATGCTTGTTTGTTAAATGACCCTAAAATATTCTCCTAAGAGATGGAAAGCCCTTAATTGTTTTCCACTATCTTCTCAGTTGTAAAGAATTATGCCCTTAACTGCTCATGTTTTTTAAAGGTTGAATCTTTTTCTTCTTGGAATGGATTTAGTCTTTTTTTTTTCTTCCTTTTGTTTCTCCCTATTGTGTTTTTTTTAGGGGGGTGTGAGGATGCAATTTATGTTAGTTTTGGATTTATTACTCTTGTGTAAGTTCTTATTTGTTGTCTTTGCAATTTATGTTAGTTGTGGATTTATTACCAGATATTGTAATATAAATTGAAAAATAGGCAGAAATTCAATTTTGTGATAATTTTAATTTGAGGGCACTATTTCATGCTTGATCCTGATTCATCTGCTAATTGTTTACATGTCCTATCATTAGATTGTTAATAGTTGCATGTATAATTGATTAATATGCTCATGGAAAAGAAACATGCAATAAAAAAAGGCAGGGGAATGGTGACCCGCATGATATTTGTTGTACTTAAAATGTCTATCTCTCGCAATTTGTGTCAGTGGAATGTGAATAGAAATATTGAAATTGTTGAATATTTAGATGACTATATTATATTTACTGCTAAATGACATGGGCTGAAATCTATAAGAATTCAAGGGCTTAAGCAGGGTTTATTTGAGATTTATTTTCAGTAATTCTCTTATCTAGTGTGTTGGAGGACAAAGCAAGGAGGACACAAACAAGGAGGAATAAGTAAGGAAGAGCAAGCAAGGAGGAAGTTTTTACTGGTAAGTTGGACAAATTGTATGCTTCCTTGTATGCTTCAAGTGTTGCATGCTTATGTGTATGCTCTTACTTGTATTATTGTTTGTATTTGTATGTTTAATGTTTAATGCTTATGTGTATGCTTTTACTTGTATCTTAAATTGTATGCTTACTTCTATGCTAAAGAAAGCTAATATGATTTCATTGGTAATTACATTGGTAAAGAAAGCTAATATGATTTTATTTCATAATAGAGAATTTGAAATGTTTTGTAATACATTTACTGAAATAATGGATTGAATTTTACTGAATTTGGTAATATTTTTGCTTGCTTATGGTAGTCTAGTAGTTCATTTGGAGCAATGGTTTGTCCTTGTTCTAAATGGTCTAAAGAATGTTCTTAGTTGACTTGTTATAGTTATTCAGATTTTGTACGTCTGTGCAAACTATGCATATGGGATTACACTTTAAAGAATTTAGTATCATATAGTGAGCTATATCGTTATAAAGTTAACACATCAAAGGATTTAGTATCTTGCTTTTCAATAGTAATGTTTCAAACTGCAGGGAAGCACTAATTTAGAAGCTATCCAGATTATAAAGAAACCTGGAGGATCACTAAAAGACTCTTTTTTAGATGAAGGGTAATATTACTGATTAGTTGGACTATTTTGTAGTATGTATGTAACATTTTGCTTTTCTTGATAGGCTTTATTAGTTGTCGCAGGGAGTCTATATGTATAGCCCAGTCGCTGCGATTCTGATTTCAATTTGTACTAGTTTAGGACTTTGTATGTTGCACAGGCACCCTCTGTACAGCTTGTGTTGAAGGTTTGGCTTTTAATAAAATTTATTTGATTATAAAAAAGGGGATGACCATTAAGTTTAAGGAATCTGATAAAATGTATTGAAAAATAGATTTTTGAATGTTTAATTTTTTTTTAAACTAAACACAAATTAGCGACCGAATTAGTGACCGATTTATAAAAAAAATATCAAATCAAATTAGTCAAATTTGGTCTCTAAAATTGGTTGCTGAATCGGTCTCTAAAATTGGTCACTAAATTCGGTCGCTGAATCGGACACTAAATTCGGTCTCTAAATCGATCGCTACAAATTCGGTCACTAAATCGGTCGCTATCAATTAATGATTAGTGGTTTAGCTACTGATTTTTGTTGGTCTCTAAATAAGTCGCTAATTTGATTAGCAATCGATTTTAGAGGTTTAGCGACCAAAAAATCGGTCACTAGAAGACGAATTTTTTTGTAGTGTTCTCTTTTTTCTTTTCCTTCTTTTTCCTTTTCTTTCTTTTTTTTCTTTTTCTTTCTTTTGCTTGTGTTTCACGCAGGGGAGGGAGTAAAGGAGGGAATGGCGGGTGCTAAGGTGGAGTGCAAGGGAAGGTGGTACATGGAGGGACATAGGTCATGATTTAATGAAAATCTTGCTAACATACCATCATTTAAATCCTTAATTTATCTTCTGGTTCTTAATTCAACCTTAGATAAACTAATAAAATTACTCAAAAATAATTAGTCTCATATTCCTAAATCCTTGGGTAACATTACTATTTTATCCCAACTTTGTTTTTTTAATAACTAGATTAAAGGCTATTAATCTCATTAATATTTAGGAATTAAATCATTTTTTAATTAAGGTCTTTAATTACTAAGCTCTAAAAAGTTGCGGTGTTACATGTAGGGTTGGATTTCAGTTTTTTTAGGCCTTATGCCCTCCATACTATAAAAAAATGTAAAATAAAACTTTATTAAATATAGAATAATGTATAATAAATAAATATAACCAAATTAAAAGTTTATATTAAATATCAAATTTATTTATAAAATATTTTTCGTATGAAATATTTTTTATCATGTTTAATAATAATAAGTATAAATTTTTAGTAAGGTTATTCTTCAAAATTTAATATAACAAAAGAAACTCTATTAAATAAGTTTATTAAACGCGTTATGATAATATTTTTTTAACATACATATTTCTTATCTTGTTTATCAACAAATAATATCAATCCTTATGGTTAAATTATTATGGACAATGAGATATGTAATTGTCTACAATAAAATATAAGTTTTTTCAAATTTAGTCCCACATAAATTAATAATTGTTATTGGCTTTCAGTTATCACTGCTAAATATAATCTATTTATTAGAGATTATTTTTTTCTCCAAATTAAATGTCATTTGGATTTATTTATCATCAACACTATTTTTAAAATATTTTTTTAACATTGATGTTACATTTTGTAATAATATTTATGTGAATTTATGTGAAATGTTTAATTTCACATAATAAGGAATTTTATCCTATTATACAATATAAATGTAGAAATGTAACAATACTTAACACTAATGAATATTTCTACAGATTACATTTCTACAAATTTCTATTGAATATTTCTATTAAGTATTGCATCAAATGTTATAATTCTCTTAACAGAAATATTATAGTCAAATTGTATCAAGCTTCTCTTGTTGCAAAACTCTAGACTGTATGGTTATAAATAACTAAATATGAGAATATGAGCATATGTCATAACTAATGAAAGAAAAGAAACAATAACGTGAATGTTAACGTAGATAATCATTCTCTATTATTTCTTTGGTAGTGTATTTTATTTATTTGTATAGTTTAAGTTCATATGCTAGGAATATCTATTTAAAGAAAGTTAACCATCAATAAGATATTGGTAACATGAAGTGCATTTATTTTTTATAGTTAGTATAATAGTATAAATGATCTCCAATTGGTATAACCTTTGGTAATAATAAATATATTTTTAAACTAAATCATTACACTAAGATTCATTTAAAATTTGATATGAAAACATTTTAAGTATCTTTTAAAATTCATTTGGAGTTATTTTAATATGTAATTCATTACAATTTTATAATATGATGGATTTTTGTATTTAGTAGTTAACATTTAATAATATGTAGTATCCTTAATTATATTTAATAGTTTTTCTCAAAAAATACACACACACACACATATATATAATAAATAAATAAAATTTGATAATATACAATATCATTTAGTCTGTTGAAATAATTTTCTGTGTTAAATACATAATATTGACATTAAATAATTTTTGTAAATAACAACATATACATATTTGATAATAAATTTTAATAATTTATAGTATAATTTCATTATATTTTAAGTACTTTTTCTCAAATATTAATTAATTAATAACATTATTATTAAGAAATTTAATATTTTTTCTTTTAAAAATATATTAATATTAATAAAATGTTTTAAAAAATTTATTATTTAGTAGTTAATATAAGAAATAACTAATTAAAATGACAAATGAAATAATATTTACATAGAGTAATTAAATGATGAAACTGATTAATATGATTAAGTGAAAAGTTGTAATGAGAGGTTAAAATAAATTTTACTAAATGCTAAAAATAAAGTCTATTTTACTTAAAATTAATATTTTCTTCAATATACCCTTTTATTATATTAAAAAATCCTTAATTAAAATAATAATCAACAATTTTATATTTAGCCATTGTAAAATAATGTATACATAATTATAAACTAAAATTTGAATATCATAATGAGAATCTAAAATATTTAAGATGTTGTTATAAAATAGTTCATATAAATTGTGTGAAGCATGTGTCATTATATATTACTATATATTAGCTACAAAAATAGAACAATATAACAATATTGTGATTAAATACAACAATATATAATGTGAGTATTTTGAAAAGTGTAACAAAGTAAAGAACAAAAAAAAAGACTGTAGCAGCGCTTTGTTATTGGAAAAAAATTGTAATTACAATGTAAAAATGGATAATATTCACAGCTGATGAATATTAATATAATTATAGTAATAAGACGAAAAGGTAGAAAATTTTAAAAAATGCAACAAGTGGAAAACTGTAACACCCCAATTCCTCAAGCTTGGTTTGATGTGTGTGCATAAGCTTAGTATGGCTTAATGATGAACTTTAAGTGATTTTTTCATTGAGTGTTATAATTGAATATGTGAATATTGTGTTTGGTGATTTTTGCCCAGTGTGAATCGATTCCCAGGCCCTGTGAATCGATTCAGGGCTGTTGGGTTTGCTGGGACTCGATTAGGCTTGTTGTGAATCGAAGTGTGAATCGATTCACGAAGTTGGCTCTCTGTGAATCGAAGTGTGAATCGATTCACGTAAAGTCGATTCCTCGTGAATCGAATCTGGGAGGCTGCAGGAATCGATTCATTCACTTAAAGCTGCGATTCTCGTCATTTTTACACCGAGTGAATCGATTCACTTAGGTGTGAATCGATTCAATTTGCATTAAAACAGAAAACTCGAGAAAAAGGACAAAACACGATTTTGAGAGAGGGTTAGAGAGAGAATGCGATAGAGAGAAGGAGGAGAGGGGATCAAACACCTAGGGTTCACATTTTAAGGGGAAAGCATGGATTCATGCTAGATTTTTCATCAATCTTAGCTTGAATCCAAGTTGGGGAGTATTCACTCTTGGTTTGGAAAGTTGGAAGGAATCCCTAGAAGGAAAGCTTGAAGGAGAAGAAGAGGAAGGAGCTGAACTCTAACTTTGGGAGCTCGAAATCTTACATTGAGGTGAGTTCTTCCTTCTCTTAGGTGATGGGCACCCATAAGTCCCACATTAGGGTTCTCTTGAAGAAAACCCTTGAACTCTTATTTTTACAGTTTTTAATGTTAAATAGCTATGCATGTGTTATTGGGACTGATTAAGGGGGTTAATGTTGTACCCAAAACCCCCATAAACTGTGAGATTGATGTTTGACCATTGGGAACTCCATGGAGCTCTAATGGAAGTGTGTCTTGTCTTGATATATTTTCCTTGACTGAGCATGATATATGTTTCCATTTGAATATGAAATGTATCTTTTTACATGAATATGTTCAGTTGCATGTGAAATTAGAGGAGCACCTAATTGTATTCCTATTTTTGAATAAGGCATGCATTTCAGGATATAGTTTGTGAATTAAATTCCCTAAAAGACACTAAGATGCCTCAAAAAGGGGTGATCGATATGGTTAGCCGTGTGGGACGCCCTCGGACGGTTAAGACGTCTAACCACCATATTGAAAGCGTATTTATGGGGTTGTATGGACGTAAGCATACAACGCTACCCATGAATACGAGCTAAAGATGAATTAGAAATTCATAGTAAGAATATGCATTGCATAAATGTATGATATTAAGTCTTGACTGATAGTTCATTATATGAGTTGATGGTGAGGAGTCGAAGGGAGGATTCACTGAGATTATTATCTCACCCCGCTCCTTTATTTAATTATTTTTACAGATGCACAGGTTTCAAAGGAAGGCTGACAGCTGCTAGCTCTTGGAATCTTGTTTATTTTGTAGTAGTCTTAAGTAACACCTTGAATATGTAATTTCTAGAGTTATGTATTGGTGTTGTATCGTCATGAAACTTATGTATTTGAGTTTTAGTCTTTTGTGGTATTTGGACTTAATGTTGGACCTTAAGTTTGAATTAATATTGGGAGGACTGTACCTAATGATAATTATCCTATTTTTAAGTTAATGAAAGTAAGGTGTTACAAAAACCATCTATTTATAATTAATTGTAAGATGAAAAGTCATTTCATTATAGCTTAACAATTTCATTAATGTAAGAGAAGAAGTTTGTTTCACACACACACACACACATAGACACTTTGATAAGAATTCTTATTTAATTCAAATACTAAACATGGAAATTATTTAATCACAATGCTTATTATATACAAAATATTATTTGAGATAAACTAATTTAAAATATGAATTACCTTGTAAATATTGAACTTAATAATTATTAAATATATAATGTATTTTTATTTTATTTACAACTAAAGTACTCACTAATAAAATAACTTTTATTGATAATATTTTTTCGAGAAAAAATATGTAATTAATTTTGACACTTCAAAATAATTTTGATGATACTATTATATATTGTTAAATATCAAAAATTAAAAATTAGAATAAGTACATATATGTTTTTGTAAAATAATTTTTAAATATCATAATAAGAATATGATAAATTAGAATATAAGAAAAATATTTAAGATATTGTTATAAAATATTTCATATAAAATATGAGTAAATATTTAAATTATTACTTAAAAAATTATGTTATTAGTCTTATATATGTCTTTTGATTTCAATAAAATTGAGTAAAAGAAGACGTCATTATATATTAAGAAAATATTACCTAAAAAAATAGAACTATACTAAATGTTGTTGTTAAATATGTTAAATTATTTAATATATTATTATAATTAATTTATATAAATTTGTGTATTAAATAAGTATCATCCCTTTAATATTTACAATAATGAATATTAATATAATTATAGTGATAAGATAAAAGACCAGGAAATTTAAAAGAATATAAGTAATAGAAAACTATGCATTTATACTTGTAACGAAAACTATCCATTTATACTTGTACGTAATATGAAAAGTCAGTTCATTAAAGCTTAGTACACTTGTCATTCAAGTAAAACTTATGTTTCCCAAGCTTGCTTTACATACATACGTTCATACATACACACACACACACACATATATATATAATAATATTTGATAATTTGCAATATATGATACCCATGCATTTGCACGGGGCGCGCATTGTTTGTTACACTTAATGTTTTAAGACGGTGGTTATTTATAGTAAATGATATTTTTGATTCAATGTATTAAAATTAACTAATTTTGTTGTGAATGTGAAAGAAACATTAAATGTGTATCAAATATTATTATTTATGTAATTGTGTGACTTGTGTACTGTAACACCCGCATCTCAACATAATTGAAAGTACGACAAATTACATTAAGGCACAGAAATTACTAAACATTTACAAACTTGGTTACAGTAATTCAAGTCATAAATTAAACTCAATTCATTAATCTAATAAAAGATTACATATTATACATAACTTGGAATATAATTTTTCCGCTTCGATACAAAACTAGCCTATGAGTCCCAAGCTTGGAGCTTCGCCTCATCATCGTCGGTACCTGCTTATCTGAAACAAATAAAAAGAATAGGGTGAGATTATAAAATCTCAGTGAGCCCTTCACGGACTCCTCACCATTCTCTCCTCGGAACATTCTAGGCTGGAAAGACTAGCTTAGGCATTTCAAACCTAGACATACTCTCCCTATGTACCATAAGGACTTGACTTACAACATCTCGATATCCCTAAGCTAAGATGCTTTAGAAGGCGCTAGCTTGAGTTAAAAACTTAGCATACAATCAAATAGGGTAATCCTAGGGCCAATATGCCACTTATCAACTTGTGATTAAACTAAACACATTAATGTATAGCAACCCACATCAATCCTACAAATGTCCATTCTTTAACCTTTGCTTAGCTCAGCTAACCTTAATACAATATAAATTGCAACCTTATTAACTAAGAACATATTGTTCTTACTTACTCACTTTGTGCTTAACACATCTTTGCTTTTCCTTATGCTAATTGACCTTGCCTTATGCTCTATACCATGAATCTCAATCAACCTAGCTTGCTCATCCTTTAAGTGATCTAATCACAATGCTCATTACTATATAATAATTAAGCAACTAGGGATGTGCTATCCAAGATTTCATATACTTAACTAAACTAATTCCGAATATATATATATATATATATATATATATATATATATATATATATATATATATATATATATATATAAAAACAAGGAATTCATTAACATTCATAAACTTAACATCACTTCACATATTATACCATTCATAGGAGATATATAATATGATGCTTTGCATGTAATGCACTTTGTGTTATTGGGTAGTGTCGTAGGCTTAGGTCCCTAGACCCCAATTACACACTTTCGGAATGGTGGTTAGACGTCATAACCCTCCAAGGGCGTCCCACTTGGCTAACCAAACCGATCTACTCCTATAAATAGAGGAGTCTTGCCATGGACTTTAGCTTATGTTTATGCTTATGATTATGCTTATGCTTGTATGCATATTCATATAAATACATTCATCATCATTACTTAACTATTCAAGGAAACTACAATCATTTCAATGAATCAAGCTTACACTAATAGTATCCCTTTTTATCTAATTGCTCCAAATCATGGACACTAATTCACACATTCATCCTACCACATCCTTTTCCTAGGGTCCTTTCTTGACCTCTATGACTTAAGTTTATGGCTCTTAGACAAGCCTCATAATTCACCAATTTAATGGATAACACATACATTAACTAACCCCTTGAAACTCTATGGAGTTCTCAAGAGAAAAACATCAAGCATACATTCAATTGTGGGGGGGTTGGGGGCAGCCATCCAACCTCTTTCAGTCAAACCCACTATAAAATCATAACAATCAAAACAATCATGACAATCATAACAATAATAACTCAATCTCTTATAGGTATCTAAAACCTAACTTGAACCTAGGGTTCACATGTTACTAAAGGAAGAGAAATTCCTATATGTGGGACTTATGGGTGCCCATCACCTAAGGGTTGAAGAACTCACCTCTATTCTTCAAGACATTGAGCAAGGAAGGTTGAACTTGGACCCTTTGCTCCTCTTCAAGCTTTTCCCTCTTGTTCAACTTAGGGCTTCTCCAAATACTCCTCAAATCTTGATCTTCAACCTTCAATCTTCCTTCTCAATCCAAGAACTTGAGCTATCCTTGCTGGAGCTTGGTCTTCTCCCCCTTATTCTTCTCCAAATTCGTGCTTCTTCTTCTCCTCTCTAGGGTTCAAACCCAAATCTTCCAAATACTTAAATCTCCACTCTCAAACTCCTCATTTAGGCAAGTGATTGAAGAAATCCAACATGAATCTCTTCAATCCTTCTCAAAGGATGAAACCCTAGCTCTCCTCTCCTCTTTCTCCTTTCCCTTTCTCTTCTTTTCCTTCCCTCTTTCTCTATTTCTGCGTTCTGCTCGCTGAAACTGCGTTTTTAAACAAATCTACAGCTATGAATCGATTCACAGCACTGTGTGAATCGATTCACACAGTGCAAAAAGTGCCTGAATCGATTCCTGCATGCGAGTCCCAGCAGCCTGTTTTATGTGAATCGATTCCTGGCTTCTGTGAATCGATTCCCACTGCTAGAATTTGATGCCAATGGAGTTTTAATGCTGTGAATCGATTCCTAAGCTATATGAATCGATTCACACTGCAGAAAAACCAGGAAAACTTAGTTCTAACACCAAACCTTGAGACTTTCTTCTCAAATTAACTTCCATAACTACAAATCAACATCTTAAACCATCTTAGGATTAATTCCAACTTATTCCTCAGTTCAAACCCATTAACTTCTTATCAAAACCTTGTGTAATCATATTCACTCACTTAAAAATCAATTTAAGCTTGAATACAATCATACAATTCTTCTCATAACTTATTCTCAACTTAGCTTAGAAATTTGGGGTGTTACATGTACCATATATGGTTAAGATGAAACAAACATGACTATATATATATATATATAAATAATAATATTTGATAATTTACAATATACGATACTCGTGCATTCGCACGGGGCGCGCATTATTT
The DNA here is from genome assembly GCA_037113605.1 of Calophaca sinica. Lineage (NCBI taxonomy): Eukaryota > Viridiplantae > Streptophyta > Magnoliopsida > Fabales > Fabaceae > Calophaca > Calophaca sinica. Next base: position 44,402,938 of record CM073731.1, on the reverse strand, counting down.
GTTACGCTTAATGTTTTAAGATGGTGGTTATTTATATTAAATGATATTTTTGATTCAATGTATTAAAATTAACTAATTTTGTTGTGAATGTGAAAGAAACATTAAATGTGTATCAAATATTATTATTTATGTAATTGTGTGACTTGTGTACCATATATGGTTAAGATGAAACAAATAGGATTAGGGTTTTCTTGATTAGATAGATAGATTGATAAAATATATAGATAATAGAGATACATGCATAAAATTGATATATGCTCAAAGACAAAGAAATTTTATCGGCAATATGTAATGTTTTTTGGTCACGAATCAACAATAAAATAATTATTTATAAATAATTGAGATATTTATAAAATTGACTTATCCTCAACAATGAAATTACACCGACAACATGTAATGTTTTCCTACCGATTCTTGAAAGTAAGATAATACTTAAGTGGTGTTTTCCCGTCAGAACTCAAAGACAAAATAATCATTTATAAAAATTAAATACATTTATAAAAAAATAAAAATAATTATACCGACATGTAATGCCTCCTGTTACGACTCAAAAGCAAAATAATCATTTATAAATAACTTAAACATTTTAAATTGATCTGTGTCAAAGACGATAAAATTATACTGATAACATGTAATGTTTCCTCTGTTAAAAATTAAAAGTAAAATAATCATCTAAAAATACTATATAATAAAGATATTTATAAATTTTGATACGTGATCAAAGACAATAAAATTATATTTGAGACTTTAAACGAAAATAACTATTTATAAATAAAAAATATAGATAAAATATAAAAATATAAATAAATAGGAAGAAGAAAGAGAGAAAGAGAGAGTGATGGAGGGTGTGTGAGGAAGAAAGAGAGAGAATGACGTGAAAGAGAGAGAAGAAAGAGAAGAGAGAGAGAGAGAGAAAAAAAATGAAAAGTGAGAGAGAAAAAGTTAAAAGTAGGAAGAAAAAATATATTTTTAATTTGAATTTAATTTTTATTTTGATTTAGATTGATATATTTACCCCTTAAAAGTATAGATGTCATTAGAATAAGAGGTCTAAAATTGTATTTGTGATAGTAGTTTGTTTATAAAAATTAAATACATTTATAAAAAAATATAAAAAGTAATTATACGGACATGTAATGTCTCCCGTTACGACTCAAAAGCAAAATAATTATTTATAAATAACATAAATATTTATAAAATTGATCTGTGTCAAAGATGATAAAATTATACCAGCAACATAAACTGTTTCCCCCGTCGAGATTTAAAAGTAAAACAATCATTTATAAATAATAAAAACATTTATAAAAATTGATATGTACTCAAAGATAACGAAATTGTGGCGACAACATGTTACTTTCTCCCGTTGGGACTGAAAAACAAAATAATCATTTATAAAAAATAATGACATTCATAAAAACAGAATATAAAAAGTAATTATACTAAAAACATTCAATGTGTCATTAGAATAAGAGGTCTAAAATCAGTATGTAATATTTCCCCCGTTAAGAGTCAAAAGTAAAATAATCGTTTATAAATAATATATAATATAAAATTATACTGATAACATTTTATGTTTCTCCGTCTAGACAAAAAAATAATCATTTATACTGATAGTATGTAATATTTCCCCCGTTAAGAATCACAAGTAAAATAATCAACTATAAATAATATATAATAAATATATTTATAAATTTTGATACGTGATCAAAGATGATAAAATTATATTGACAATATTTAATATTTTCTTATTTATAAATTATTTTTATAAATTATGAATTATTTATAAATAAAAAAATTATGATGATAAAATATAAAAATATAAAAAATTAAAATTAAAAAATGTTAATAAAAAAGAAAGAGAGAAAGAAAGAAAGAGAAAGAGAGAAAGAGAATGCAATGAAAAAAAAAAGAAAAAGAGAAAGTTAGAGAAGAAAGAGAATAGAGAAGAGAGTGACGTAAGAGAAGAGAGCGACCTGTGAGAGAGAGAAGAAAGGGAAGAGAGAGAAAAAAAGTAAGAGGTGTGAGATAAAAAGTTAAAAGTAGGAAAAAATAATTTCTATGTAAATTTAAATTTTATTTTGTTTTATTTTTATTTAGATTGACATATTTGTCCGGTGTCATTAGTATATGATGTCTAAAATTGTATTTGTGCTAGTAGTTTCGATTTATATATAGATAGTAGATAGATTTGTTGTTTCTAGCAATAAATTGTAAATAAAAAAAATTCAAATTCATTACCATTGGGTTAGTGTACTCTTTTTCCTCCCTTAAGTCTAATTCTCCTTAATTCAGGATTAGATTAGTAAGTAATCCCCTAATTAGAGTTAGGGTGTTACATTATGGTATCAGAGCAATTCGACCCTCTCGGACTGTGAGTCAAGTGTGTCTAGAAGTGATCTGGTTTAGGAAAAGAGTCAGTTGTGTCTGTAAGTCCGAGTTTTCTGTGTTCTTTTGGTGAATTATTGAGGTAGGCCACCTCAAGGATTCATTAAAGGAATGAGGAGGATGAAGATTTGCAGGGAATACTAAAGGCATGTACTCTTTCGTGAGACATTCTCATATATGTAATTACTCCTAAATACAGTTTCAGATTCCGTAATGATCGTCTAGTAGTAGTTCAGGTCGTGAAGGATTTCAGCCCCTTTGGCCTGCCTAAGTCCATGGCATGCATACCTGGCCGCAGTTGAGCTTGGTGGCCACGTTAAACTCTGCTACCACTGGAAGATTATTACAAAAGTTTTGGTATGACGAGGTTGATGATCAAAGTAGCTGCGGGACAACGAGAGTATTATGGGATACTCTTGGAGAAACCGCGACCTTTATGAAACATAAAATGTTTTGATATTCGATGAATACTCATGGTTCAAGTCTTGGAAAAATCTTTTTATATAATGTGAAAGTTTAAGCTTTGAAAACCCCAGGTTTGAAGGTTAGAAAGGTATAACTTAGTAAACATGAACGAATTTCTTCCGCTTTGATTTTTCATTTGGTTGTTTTCAATTTCTTGCCTGAATATTGATTATGTCTAAACTTGAGGTATTGATGACTTGAGTTAAGATTCACATTTCCTTTATGTTCAATTTGGATAGTTATGCTCGGATGTGTTGGCTTGTTGACTTGAACTCCTTTACTTGCTTATGGTGAGTTCTTCTCACATTAGGTGTGGGCAACCAATAAGTCCCACCATAGGGTTATCTTGCCTTGCTTGCATGTTCATATAGTTGAGGTGTTGGGTGAATTCTGGTTATCTAATATTAAAGGAATGAGTTTAGAAGTCTTGAGCATGGCTAAGTGAGGTTTGAGTAGAATTTTGGAATTTGAGATATGGTTTGGCTTTGCATGTAGTTATAAGTGTGTGCAAAGTGTTTGATTCATCATTTGAACTCGCTTGATCACTGATATTGATTTCTATTTGGTTGGATTTGATCTTGAATGGCTTGAATCAAGTTTTGGGAAGTTAGGGACTCTAAAAACCCATTTTTCTGCTAAATTCTACAGGAGTGCTCTTGAGTTGCTCTTCGGATGCTCTTGAGTGCACTCCCAGAAGCAGCTGCAGGAGTGCTCTTGAGCTGTGCCCTAGGTGCTCTTGAGCGCACTCCCTATTTATTTAAAACAGAAGCAGCTGCAGGAGTGCTCTTGAGCTACGCCCCAGGTGCTCTTGAGCGCACTCCCTGTCTCTTTTATTTAATTTTTGTCTGTTTCAATGGCTTAGAGGCTGAGAGGGCATGACCTTTAAGACCCTTTTTAATCCTAATATGTTGATGGTTAATTGGACTAGTAACCTTGAGCAATAGGGCTTAATCTTAGGGTTGCATGAGAGCCTAGTTTTCATTGTTGGAATTGTGAGAAGGTTTGATGATAGGAATAGAGTCATGAGTGTGTATCAAGGTGTTGATCAGTTTTGGTGACAAATGCATTATGTGTTTGTGCATGGTTTATATGATTGCTGAATTGATGATCATGAACTTGTTTATTCCAGTCCTTGAACCCTAAATTTAGTTGATTTGGTTTAAAATGTTGTAGAATCTTATGAATTAAGTAATTCCTTGATTCTTTGTGGTTATTATGCCTTTCCTTACCTTATTTAGATATTTTGGCTTCTAGCCTTATATTTGTACGACGGTAGAATGTACAAATTGTTCCTCGTCATATGATGTTTTGATTTTTGCTTTTGAAATCTTTAAAGACCCGTCAAGGTTTAAGGTATCGACACCTTTTCAAAAATCCAAGTTTAGTGCTTGGGAATTTTATGGTGTGTTTTATGAGTCTTTCTCTTCTTAGAGTATTGGGCACCAATAAGTCCCACGTTAGCTTATTTTCTTTCTTATTTCATGATGCATGAAACCTTGTTTCAGATTTGAGGTTTTAGGAAAATATTAAAATGAGTATGAGATGCATGAGCCAATACACAACCTTACTCTGCATGTGTTTGATTTGATTGAAGATGTCCATAAATTTGGAATCCTGAGTGGCTATTGCATGAATGACCCTTAATTATGATGTTGTGAACTTGCATAAATTCTGGTTAGGAACCATAAACAGACTACCTGTTCCTTGACTGCCTTATGAGTATAATTGTTACGAATTTGTCTTGGATTGGATTGGGTTGGATTGGGTTTAGGGTTTTCATTTCCTTGTGTTGTTTTGTGTTTGCTTGATTCAAGATATGGGTTAGGTAAATGCATGAGTAGAGACTTAGGGACCATGAATAAATGAACATTTTGACGTATGCTATGATGTGTGCAATAATGTTTTGTGATGATTCGAATATGCCGTAGGTTGCTCTTGATCATGTATATGTATTGAATGCTTGATGTGGAGTCTCTACCTTGATTATGATTGGTTTGGATCGAGTGGAAATTGAGTTTGAAGTTGGAATTGGGTCAAACTCAAAATTCTGCATAATTCTGCAGGTCTGCGCGTGACGCGCTTCACAAGTGCGCGCGATGCGCAGAAAAACAGAGGCAATTGAGCGAAATGCGCGTGACGCGCGTTGAGGCGCACGCGGTGCACGCAGCAACAGGTCAAGATGCAAGTGACGCGCGCTAGGGTGCGCGCGACGCGCCAGTTTGAGCAGAAACATGGATTTTCACATTTTTAGGACTCTTAGGATCATAAGTACATGTTTTTAGGGTCCTAAATCCTAGAGAATCACTTAGGAAAATCTTAGAATTCCCTTAGAGATGCTAGTTTGTTTGAAAGGCTCAGATAAGTAATATTAGAACTACTGAGTTACAATGGATCTGATAAGATAAATTCTACCAAAGTTGGTTTCACCTATGTTATGAAACTTAGGTTAGTATTTTTCCATCATTTGATTCCATAGTTGTTCCTCAATAGGTAAGTGTTTCTACTGGAGACTTTATCATAATGATGTTAGTAAACATGACCAATTTTCAATTATTAGTTTTGAGAAGGTCACTTTGGATATATTGTACCTAGAGTGGTTTAACACTGTGTTAATCCTTTTGTCGTGACCACTTGATTCTATGACAATTAGAATCGGTAAGTAAGGATTCTTAGTGGTGCGGTCTTGATCAATTTAGGATGGGCATTCATAGTCGATTAGGCTCTCAACACTTGTTAACTAGTCAAGCTTGTTTGATCTAACCATTGTGAATGGATCCCAAGTTGATTGATAACCACGAAGCCCTCTAAAGCACCTATTGGACCTTGATTAGAAATACCTTAGTGTTTTCTAAAACCGCAAGGGATAGTATTGAGCCAAATTTCTTAATGCTTCAGTTCCATTTAGGGAACCCTGAAGGTAATCGAGCCCTAAGTTCCCTAGGCATAGTGACCTTGGTGAATTAACTAGCATAAGGAAGAATGTTAGACCATAGTTTCGGGACTACTAGGGTATTGATTATAGCTAAATCAACGGGAATTCAAGGATATTAGTGTATATGCTAGATTCACTAGCCGGTGTGTGAAGTGATCTTCCTTGACCAATTACAAACTTCATCTTGACTTAATAAGCATCTTATTGGGAATAAGACTTAGTTTGTAACTGGTTAGCTAAATCACAAATTCTTCGGATAGTTGACCTAGGGTAGCTACTAATTCTTTTCGAGATTCTGACGATTTAGAACGATCAAGAGACGGAACTTACTCATTCGAAGCAGAGAAGGATTAGAGTTCGCAGTAGAAACACCGAGAACAAATCCTATATAAGGATAAGGTTATAAGGTTAAGTCGAATTTTGGGGACAAAATTCCTAAAAGGTGGGGAGTAATGTAACATCCCAAAATCCCTAAGCCTAATTATTAGGAATCCTAAGTGAAAAAGGGATTTAATCCCTAAGGAATAAAAATAGTTCATAGCCTTAATTTAGTAATTTAAGACAAATTTGGAATCAAAAGGGTAAAATAGTAATTTTACCCAATGATTTAGGAATTATGGGACTAATTAATTAGGAGTAGTTTTAATTGATTAAAATTACTTAAGTTATTGTTAAGGACCTAAGGTTAATTAAGCTAGCTAAATAAGGGTTTATTGGCAAGTTTTTAATTAATTTAAAACCAAGTGACCACCATACACCATATCACATTTAAATCCACCTTAGTAGTCTCTCTAAACCCTATTACTCCCTCCTTCCATCGAGCAGCAGCAGCCCAAAATCAGAAAAATGAAGAAAGAAGAAAGAGGAATGAAGAGAAAGAAAGAAGGAAGGGAAGAAGAGAGAAGAAGGAAAAAGGGGAGGTGGAACGCGATTAGTGGAGAGGAAGAGGAGGCAGGGCGCAGCGGCCCTGTTGTGGTGGCGCACCACCGTGCCGGAGAAGGAGGAGGAAGGGCGAGAGAGCTGGGCCGAGAGGGAGGTGGCAGCAGCCACCGTGAGGGAGAGTTCGAGAGAGAGAGTGAGAAACCGAGAGTGAGAGAGGTTGAGGGAGAGAAAGAGCTCGACTTGGAGGAAGATGAAGGAAGAAGAAGGAGGTTCAACTCCATTAAAGCTAGAAGGAAGAAAATGGAAGCTCGAAGACCCACTTTCATGGAGATTAGGCCTTGCATGTGGGAATTTTTGTGATGATGAAGGAGAAGAAGAAGAATGGGACTGAAATCGGAACCTAGGGCTACTTTCATGAGAAGGAGATTTTTGGAGCTTAAATCCCTAACTTGAGATTACTCAGGTAACATAGACTTCCCCTAAAACCTCCCTTAGGGTGTGCTAGGATTTGTTATTTAGATTCTTTAGTGCAATAATTAGTCTATTAATTATTCTGAAATGGTCTTGTATGGGGTTTGACTGAAATAGGGTTGGATTATGTCCCCAACCCCCCTAAACCAATGTGTGATGTTTGTACCGTTGAGAGTTCCATCGAGCTCCAATTGGTGTATATATATATATGTGTTTGGCTTGGTTTGATTGGTCACTTGACCAATATGCATGAATTAATTTGGAAGGATTGGCGTTTGAACTAGCCCAATTTGGAGTGGTTATAATTTCCTGAAATGGGTGAAGGGCTTTATGCCCCTTTTAAATAAATTGGGGTTATATTGCTAAGTGTTTGACTTCCCAATTAGACATGTAAATTGCTTAGAATTGTTATTTGATTGGGATGGTGATAATTGTAATGAATTATTATTTGATGTGTTATTGAATCCTAATAATGCATGTGAAACCTTGTTTTGACTCTTGTTTTGATTGAAACTTGGTTGTTTATGTGTCTGGATGTTTGCGTTTGAAAGGCAAACTCGTCATATGTGTACTTTGGTCACTTTCGTTGACGGGGACCCTTTGGTAGGACCACAAATAGGTCCTTGCTCATTTTGATCCTTGGGCTTTGCCAAGTAGGTACATTCATTAGTGTTTACTACGTGTAATTGCATCGAGCTTGTTGTTCCTCATTGATTGAAACTTATATATGTTCGAAATATTTGCGCTTGAACTGCAAACATTATTGAATTATGCTAGTGCTGTGTGTTACTTTATTAATTAATGATCTTGATTGAATTGCTTGTGTGAAGTCCTGTGAGTGGCATACCCTTTCGTAAGGCCTTGTGGCTCCAATGTGAGTATGGCTTGGGACGTCACAATAACAGGCATTGTTTGTGTGTGTGGAATGTTTGCAATTTGCTCTGTAACCCCATCGTAAGTGATTAGCTACCACCTGTGCCATTGGGGGGCCCATTGGTTTTATCCTTTTTAATAGGATTTTACTCATTTTGTACTTGAGCTGGATCAAGTGGGGAGCATTCATTGTGATTGTTGTGGCATATGTTTGACTCTGTAACTGATGTTTGAAATATCATGTCTTGAGGATTTGTTAAGGTAGTATAAATATTTATACCTATGCTTATGGGATGGATTTTCCATACGTCGCACACCACGTATGGCTGAAAACAACGATAAAAGTATTTTTAATCTAAGTGTATGTTATTGAGTTTTATAAACTCACCTTTGGGGCGTTGTTTTCAGGTACAGCTATTTGAAGAGGTTCAGAGTATTGGAAAATGCTCGGTCTTGCTTTTCTGTGAGACCTGAGTCACCGGATCACAAGTCGTGTCCTAAGTCCTTGGTTGTGTCCTAGTAATATGTGTGAATAATGTGTAATTGTAAATGTTATATTTTATTATTCCTTCTAAAAAGAGTTGTAATTAATTAAGTTAAATTCCACTTTCAAATCTCTGATTTATGTGTACTAATTTAGTAGCATGTTTAGGAATGACGCCTTTGAATTATTCTAAAAAGTTATAGTTGAACGAAGTATAGTAACTTTGAACAAGACTCATTATTTGTTAAACGTCTGTATGCGAAAAGAATTTTTTTTTTAAGTCTAATTCTCCTTAATTCAGGATTAGATTAGTAAGTAATCCCGTAATTAGAGTTAGGGTGTTACATAATTCATTTTGACTTTACTGTGTGCACGGCTAGATCTTTCGGTTCAACACTCATTAGATGTTTGGTGAAAGATATTTCTAAAAAGAATGAATTTTTATTCTTTAATATAGATGGTTCTTAAAACTATCTAAGCTTAAGAAAATCAATGCTATGTATTTTTCTGGTTTTATGGTTACTGACCACGGTTGCTATTAGTGTACTTGAAATTGCCATTGCTAGGCAGTTCGTATTGTGGGAAGGGCTTATGGTAATTTTCATATCATAATTATAATATGTCTAAAAAACAAGATTGTAAAAATGTTTCAAATTGAATTAATTTTATTCTTTGACTTTTTATCTGTTGTTATTTTATTTACCTTTGCTTATTATTCATTTAGAATTTTTAATATCACGTGCTTGCAATGTTCTTTGGGTTGATAATGGATTGTTTTTGTGTGAAGTAATGGTGCAGCATAGGGACTTCAGATTCATCTTCAATGTTTTTTAATAATGTAGTTGCTTGCAGTCTTGATATCCAGATTTTTTTATAGCATTTTATTGGTTTCTTTTCTTTTTCACAGTAATTTTTTATTTTGACACTACCATAGGACTCTAATCCTTGCTTAGAAATATATGCTACCTCTAATCACAGGTGCCTTCCAGCAAAGCCAAACACCTGGTGAGAGACTGATTGCATGTAGGCATGGATAAAGAAGGATTTCTTGTGCTTAGAAATTTTTTGAGTCTCCTAAAAAGGCTAAAGGTGCAAAAGATTATGGGATGTTTCTACGTGCAAGCTCCTTGAATGATGTTTAAAGGTTCTGTAGTAATCAAAACAAAGAGAAGGAAAAAGTTGCTAATTCTGCACAATCTTTATGTTAATTCGTTGGGTTTATATTCTGCATTTGAATAATGTCATCTCAATATTAAGCATGCATGGTTCTGCTTCCTGAGCCTTGCATATTTGTAAATTTAGTTCAGTTTCTATCCTACAAAGTAAATTTCTCATTTTTATGATAGCATTGATTCTTACTAATATTTGTACTGGGTACTTTTATAATTTGTGATTATTTTTTCAAACGGTATATATATGTATGTTATTTTGCTACTTCCAAACTCCAATTAAGTTTATGTGTTTGGTAGGTAACGATGTTCAGTTTGTCTTAAACTGAGTCTACTACAGTCCTACATTCATGGAAGTTTTTGTCATAACCTTCTGGTAATGTTATCTCAGTTTTGAAAATCCAAGTTAGATCTTTATAATATATCATGATTGTATTTGATGTATTGACTTCGTATAATACAAATATTTAATACCATTGCTAATCATACCAACCAAATTCTAACTGTTGATTTTGCTCTCCTCCTGCCCCAGTCAATAAAAAGCAATTTTTTGGATCTTTTATTCAGTCCTTCAACTTCTCTAAACAAAAGTAAACCAATGGTTGCTCAATAGGAGATGATAAAATGGGAGAGCTAAAAGAAGGTCATGTTAATTTTAAATCATGGTGTTTTTCTTTTTCTAATTTTAGACAAGAGGAATTGTAAGAGGCTTGCTATATTTAAATTGTTTGTTTCAGGCGAAAATGCTTCTCTGGCAAAAGACATGTTTACAAAATGCTTATACTTGAGATTAACACTTAGTGATAGAAAAGGAGTTCCAATGACTACTTAGTTTCTTAATGGGCTCAGTCCAAAGACTAAATTGTTTAATTTTATTGCATTTGTGCACAGCCATGTTAATTTTCCTTGTGAAATTTTAGGTCCTATTTCATACCTGTTTGATGTTTAATGTTCTATAAAAAGTTATATTTTCAAATTGTTGTCTCAGTTTTGATTGTACGATGTTTTACTTAGTTCGATATTTTTTATTTGGATAATCACTTAAAAATCTTAGGAGGAATATCTAGAGTTTTTCATGGATCCCACTGTTGTTGACATGTACTAGAGCATAAGTAGAGAACCTGACGACTTTAATCTATTGTAGTTTATGCAGATAATTTCATGCCCATATCAGCTTTTCATTGATATTTTAATAGTGTCAAGTGACAACTAAAACTTAACATTGATTATTAATGCATATTGAAGTAGCATTGTTTTAGCTCCTCTTCTCCTAGTCGAACAACATTGTTTTAATGCTCATTTGTATTTTGTTGTCAGGTCCTTAAACCATCAAATAAATTAGAGATGGCCTCACACCCAACATTGGTTTCAAGGACTGAGAATGGATCTGGGTGGATAATTCTAAAATCAGCCCTAAATCCTACTTACAAGAACAAAATACTAGCAAACTAGGTATAATTCGTGCGTTACACAGGTTTGTTTAAAATTGTGTGAAAATTATATAATTTAAATATGTAAAACTACTTTATATAAATCTGTTAACATGTTGTTTTTCAGTTTTTATTGAAGGACGTGTTATGATTATCCTCGTCTCATGGGGTTGGATTATTATTTTTTTGGGCCTTAAGTCCTCCATAGTATTACAAATACATAAAATAAAATTTTATTAAATATAGAATAATGTATAATAAATAAATATAATTATATTTACAATTTATATTAAATAACACATTTATTTATATAATATTTTCTAAAAAATTTAACAATTATAATTATCAATTTTGTAGTAAGGTTATTATTGAAACTTTAATATAAGGAAAGAAAACTCTATCAAATAAGTTTATCAAGCACGTTATGGTAAAAAAAAATTAACATGCATATTTCTTATCTTGTTTATCATCAAATAATTTCAATCCTTATGGTTAAATTATTACTAACAATAAAATATGTAATTGTCTACGATAAAATATAAGCTTTTTCAAATTTAATCTCACATAATTTAATAATTGCTATTGGCTTTTAGTTATCATTGCTAAATATGATATATATTATTGAAGATTATGTTTTTTCTCTAAATTAAATGTCATTTGGATTTATTTAACATTAACGCAATTTAAGTATTTATAAAATATTTTTTTAACATTGGTGCTACCTTTTTTAATAATCTTTACGTGAAATTATGTGAAATGTTTAATTTCACATTATTAGAAATTTTATCCTATTATACGATAGAAATGTAGAAATGTAACAATACTTAATACTATTGAATATTTCTACAGTTTTCTATTGAATATTTTTATTAAGTATTGCATCAAATGTTATAATTCTCTTAACTAGAAATATTATTGTCAAATTACATCAAATTTTGTAAATATTTTTAAAAAAATATGATTTGACATAATTTAATACCTTTTAGTAAATTTTTTCTTGTTATAAAACTCTAGACTGTATAGTTATAAATAACTAAATATGGAAAAATGAGCATGTGTCATAACTAATTAAAGAAAAGAAAAAAAGAAGGTGAATGTTAACGTAGAGATAATCATTCTCTGTTAATTTTTTTAGTGTCTTTTATTTATCTGTATTGTATAATTTCGTATCATATTCTTTTTGCATTAAATGCGAATAAAAAAATACATTCGTATCATACATAACCATGCTATCCTCATAACATAACTCATGTCTTTTTTTCGATATAAAAAAATAGTTAAAATCAAGGTTTCCTGCATCTTTACCGGACTCGAGCCCAAACTAGACTTATGGATGTGTTGAAAGAGAATCAGCGAGCAATGAGAGAGGATTTCGATCAAATGAAGGAACAAACGGGCAAAATGTTTGACCTCTTGCTATGCTTGGATGCAAAATTGACCATTGATAAGAACCATTCCAGTGGCCCATCAAGGTCACAACCCATCGACACGGATGCCCAAGAAGATCCCCTACTTAAACAGATACTCAGAATTATGGAAGCGAGGCTGAAAGCAATTGAAGGGGCAAATTATATTAGGTTCGAAGCTTCAGACGTATGCTTAGTCCCTGATGTGGTGATTCCTCCAAAATTCAAAGTCCCTGAGTTTGTCAATGAGGGGTTAACTTGTCCAAAAGGCCACCTCATCATGTACTGTAGGAAGATGGCCTCTAAGAGAGTCTTACGGGGGCATCCCTACGCTGGTATATGCCGTTAGAGCAGAGCAAGATCAACTCATGGAAGGACTTGGCCAATGCTTTCCTCAAGTAGTATAGCTACAATATGAACATGGCTCCTGACCGTTCCCAGTTGCAAACTATGGTGAAAGGGGGCAATGAAAATTTCAAAGAATATGCCTTAAGATGGAGAGGCGTGATAGCCTAGGTGGAACCTCCACTTTATGAGAAAGAGATGGTTACGACATTCATTGACACACTTTAACGACTATTCTATGATATGATGATGGGAAATATCGCTTCAAGCTCCTCAGACCTAATTATTGTCGGGGAAAGAATGGAAGGAGGGATAAAAAGCAGAAGGATTGGCAACCTTGAAGCTCAACAGCCATTACCGTGTGAGCCAAGAGGGGGAAGAAGATACAAACGCTGCTCATTTTACAGAAGGATAGCTATGTTTAGACAATTTTCATATGTTTTATGCTTTGCTCGAAGCCCCGGGCATATCTTGTAAAGGGCCCACTTTATTCCCATCTTTTCAATTCGTCAATGGAAATGCAATTTGAATTTTTCAACTTACCTTCTTGATAAATGGTCAATTCGGGACCACAAAAAAATAGTTTTTTAAAAAAAATAATAAATAATAAATAAAAAAATGCTAAAGCAAATGCACCCAATTTATCAAAAAAAATTTATGAAAATTTGAGCAATGAGATCTTGAGATGAAGTTTGACCATTTTTCTCTATCTAAAAAATAAAAAATTATATCCCTTGCTACCCCTTTTGAGCCTAAAAAAAAAAATTCTTTCAAATACCAACAAGGATCACCCATATATGGTAAGCTAGGACAATAGTCCATTCAATTTTTTCTGTTAAAAAAAAAGCAAATAGCAAATGCAACGTGTCACAGCCGAGTTCTATCCACCTCGCACTGTGCTCACGGTCTTTTCCACCCCTATGTGGAATTTTTGCTTTTTGCAAAGTTCGAACCCGGGACCTGGGGCTTAAGTAACCCGGAAGTACCTTGCCATCACCCGGGACCTAGGGCTTAAGTAACCCGGAAGCACCTTGCATTCACCTTGCCATCAAGATACTTGCAAAGATAAGAAAAATGAATAAAAGATGCAAAAGCAAAACAAGACAATTGTGCTAGCAACCATCAAAGTGCATCTTGGCACTAAAGATCCTTGTTGTCATAAAACCTTAAATACTTTTTGAGCCTGAAATATCCTTTCTTTCGTAACCCTTAACCCTTGGCCACGTTACAACCGTAATAAAGTTCATCCTGATCAAAGTCAAATTGCTCATATTTTCTCAAAACTTGATTTTTGAAAAAGGAAATCCATATAAACTCCTAAGTACAGTTGTTTTACCAAAAAAAAAGAATAAAAGAAAAGAAAAGCTCGCTAGGTTGAAAACCCAAAAGGGCGGTCTAGGCAAAAGTTAGAGCAACCCGCTAGGTTAAAACTCGCAAAGAGCAACCTAGGCAAAAGTTAGGTTCAAATTCACAAACATATCAACCCGGATTGTACCTCCAAAAGCTTAGCATAAACCAAGAAGCTAGGGGCAACAACTGTGCCCATCATCAATAAGTCTCACGTCCAGGGTTTCATTCCAATTGCGGAGCTACACAAAATGGTCTACCTCCTATCACATATTCTTCTTCACTTGGCTGGGCAAAGGCCAAAAGGACTCTGAAAAATTTGAGGATCAAAGGTAGTTAATCCAATCCTCTCAAGAGCATCCAAATTCAAGGGTCTGTAAAGATAGGCAAGATGATCTATCGAGTGAGAAATATGCAAATCTGATGCATTACAAAATCAACTATTTGAACAAGCGAGCCAACAGAATATTATCAGTCCATGAGTCTAGGGGTAGCGTCCTCAAAGGGATATAGGGAAAGCAAAAAAAAAGGAGAAAAATTTGTTCTTTTAAAGCAAAACAATACTCATGCATGACATACCATTCATTGCATCCTGCATAACCATCAAAGTTTTTGGGTCCAGCCACCCATCATCTCTAATATTGTATACAGTTAGTCTGTTGTTTACTCAGTAAGAACTAGTACTCAACTCACCTAATCTATTTGTTGTAAGAGCTAGGGACAAGCCTATACCTTACTGGGAATTCATTGGGAACTAGATCCGGAATCTCCGACCAATTTTATAAGTGCTAGGAGGAGCATACGCCTTACTGGGAATTCACCAGGCGCCAGACCCGGATTCTCCAACCAAATTTTGTAAGTGCTAGAAGGAGCCTACGTCTTACCGGGAACTCACCGGGCGCAGACCCGGAATCTCCCCCCAAATTTTGTAAGTGCTAAGAGGAGCCTACGCCTTACCAGGAATTCACCGGGCACCAGACCCGGAATCTCCCCCCAAATTTTGTAAGTGCTAGGAGGAGCCTACACCTTACTGGGAATTCACCAGGAAACCGAACCCAGAATCTCCCACCAATTTTGTAAGGAATCATAGTCATAGCTAGGCCTTACTGGGAATTCACCAGGAAACCGAACCTGGAATCTCCTGCCAATTTTATAAGAAATCATAGTCATAGCTATGCCTTACTGGGAATTCACTAGGAAACAGACCCTAGAATCTCCCACCAAAGTCGGGAACCAATCCCGCAATCTCAAACCACTTACTTCGGACAAAAATTAGGGTCTTCTGTCCTTAATTACCTTTAACAACAAATTCACGAAGGTCATCGAGTAAAACGTAATTAAGGAGGGCAGCTGTCATATCCCATTTTTGTCCGGCCTCTATCTATTTATTTATTTTTGGTTAATAATAATAAAATAAAAAATAATATTTTTGGTCTTGAAATAAAAGAAGGCAAAAGAATAGAGTAAATAAAAAGAGAAAAAAGAAAAAAGAAAAGAAAGAGAAAAGGAAAGGAAAAGAATGAAGGTCAAAATGATTGCATTATTAAAGGATCGGGGTGCCAATAGCAATGGCCCATGAGTTGGCCAGCTCACTAGCTCAGCATGTCCATCTCCCTTCCACTTGCTCGCTGCACCCCCATCTTCCTGATAGCACCCCCCGCGCACTCCTCACAGTGCTGATGCGTGCACCCACTTTATTCTTCTATTGTGCCTCCCACGCCCCTCACCCACGTAGCCCAACGCTCCCTGCTTCTCTCCCTTGGGCGCTGCTTCGTGCACCCCTTCTTTTTTTTTGCGCGACCCCATGCGACCCTTTCTCTTGTTGAGCCCAGCACTTACACTGCGCGACCCAGCCCAATTTTTGCTAACCCTAAAAACTAAACACACACACACACACACACACACACACACACACTCACTCCCTCATTTCCCCTCTCTTGAAAAAAGAAGTTGTGGCTGCCTCCCCCATTCTCTCCCCCTTAACTCTCTCTCTCTCCCCCCCCCCCCTTCTTCTCTTCTAGTCTTCACCCAAATTTCTTCATCCTCACCCTGAAAACCCTAGTCGTTCTACCTCCATCCATCAATCTTCTTTCCATTTTTCTCTCAATCACACTAAATCAAAACCCCAAGATCACCAATATCCGATTTCCAGTCAACAAAAGGGGATTCTTTCTTTTTCTAATTTTCATTTATGAGTTTATGTTTTATTTTTGATTTGGGAGTTTAATTCGTGTCTCTTATTTCCTTTTGTAGAGAACGAAGGTTGGTGGCTATAAGAGCCCTTCCAAGCCACATGAAAAGGAGGAGAGGGAACTGAACCCAAAAGAGAGCAATTCAGATCAAGGAAGACTAGAGGAAGCTGAACGAAAGGAAGGAAAAAGGGCGAGATGAAAGACTAAATGAAGAAGAAAGAACCTGTGAGGTTACCAAAATAGACGCATATTAAACACCATCTAGTCCCCTTTCTCTTCAGTTTTGTATTTTTTCTGGGGAAAAGCTATTACCCAGGTTTCATCTTCTTTCTTTTTATTTCTGTTCTTTATATGATTCTGTAACAGAGACTTAGATCAAGGGTTGTAATCAAATTCCATTGCAGTCTTCTTATCTTTCTTCGTTTTTGTTTTGTTTTTGTGATTGTTTGGTTGTTATTGTTATCATCAGTTGTGAATGAGATTAGGTCTAGGGTTTGGCCTTCCAATGGGGCCAAATCCTAAATTACGACCAATTTGCAAATATTCCATTAAGAGGGGTGTAAAAGCTGAAAGGAGGTAACTTTAGACCATAGGGTTCTCGGCTAGGATGTATTTTTATTTTTAGGGGAAGCAGTTCACTTAATTTTGTTAATAACAGTAGTCATAATATTCTTGTGAATAAAAGGGTAATAATCCATCTTAGAGTATTTGTAGTATAAATATATTAATTAGTAATATGTAAATATTTTAATTGGTGATGTAAATATTTTAATTAGTGATGAGTTTTAATATCACAAAAATAAAAGGTTTTCTGCATCTATTTCATGCGCATCCATTCCTTTTTTTTCTTTTATTTCGCTCCGCCAGTAAGATCGTTGGTTAAAAGCTTTGAAATACCACTCGTACGATTCGGTTATTCTGCGGCTTTTTTTCCTTTTCTCTTATAATAAATCAATGTTTTAAAGGAATTATTTTTAAAGGCAAACACTTTTTAAACAATTAAAGGGTACCGTTTTGATAAAGGGGCGTCGTGAGGTGTTAATCCTTTCTTGTACGTAACCAACTCCCAAACCCAAATTTGGTTAAAAGACCATTGTTTTAAGTTATTTTGAAAAAGGTTTTTCCTATCGTTTTCCTTAATAAACCTAGTTGGTGGCTCCATTGAATTTCAGGGTGGTTGTCACAGGATCATATAAATCAAGGAGTCAATTCACTACTTACACTTTCAATCTACTTGCATATAAATACAAATAAGTCAACTTTACATACATTAAATTCCTGCATTTATACAGAGTTACAGTCAAGATAACATTCAACTCAAATGAGATCAACGAGATGACATCCTTAGTAACTTCTAAAACATCTAAAGCATCTCATCCACCTCAAATGAGAAGGAGCTCAAACTTCCTTTTACTCAAGAAAACAACGCAATTTAATCCAACGATTCGAAATCAAGTCCAAATTAGGAACAAATTACATAAACATGAACTCCTTTCAACTTATCATATAATTGACATCTTTATTACCTATTAACATAATCCTTAAGTTATTTTGAAAATGGTTTTTCCTATCGTTTTCCTTAATAAACCTAGTTGGCGGCTCCATTGAATTTCAGGGTGGTTGTCACAAGATCATATAAATCAAGGAGTCAAGTCACTGCTTACACTTTCAATCTACTTGCATATAAATACAAATAAGTCAACTTTACATACATTAATTTCCTGCATTTATACAGAATTACAGCCAAGATAACATTCAACTCAAATGAGATCAACGAGATGACATCCTTAGTAACTTCTAAAACATCTAAAGCATCTCATCCACCTCAAATGAGAAGGAGCTCAGGCTTCCTTTCACTCAAGAAAACAATGCAATTTAATCCAACGATTTGAAATCAAGTCCAAATTAGGAACAAATTACATAAACACGAACACCTTTCAATTTATCATATAATGGACATCTTTATTACCTATTAACATAATCCAAAAACAACATCTAAAATTACATACAGGAGTCTAACATTTTATTTGTCTCATAAGACTTAACCCAGGCACTTAGACTACAATTTCCACTTACGCATAGACTCATCAAGAGCCTAAACATCAATCAAGCAATTGAAGCTCACATAATCATCCACAATCACAATATGGGCTAGCTCAAACACTAAGCCCTTTAACATTAATTCTTCCAAACTTGATTAAGTGACAAAACTAAGGCCAAACACTCCAATAAGAGCTCTATAGAACTCGCAATGGGGCAAACATCACACAATGTTTGTGGGGGATTGGGGGCAGCCATCCAACCCTTAACCAAACCCACTCAAATATCACAATTTCTATTTATTAATCATTAAAATCAATAATGAAATCAATAATCCTAGCACACCCTAAGAGAGGTTTAAATTAGGGGATTTTATGTTACCTTTGATCCCAAATGCTTTGGGATGAAAAACCCCCAAATTCTAGGGCTTGAGCTGCATTTCCCTCTTTGATTCCAAGCTTCAAACCTTGCTCCTTCTTCTTCCTTCTTCCTTAAGCTCCAATGGAGGCGACACCTCCTTCTCCTTCTTCCCTTTCCCTTTATTTCGAGCTCTCTCTTCCTCTCCCTCTCTCGGTCCTTTTCTCTCTCTCTAATGCTCAGCCTTGATCTCTCTCCTCTCCATGGCGCGATGGTACGCCACCACCTCCCTCTGGCAGTTGCGGCCGGAGCTCACCCCACCTCCTTCTATCGTGTGATCTCCTTCTTCCTCCCTTTTCACTACTAGAAATTAGCTATTTAGTGACCGATTTAGAGACCGAAAAAATTGGTCACAATAGAGACTGATTTAGAGACCGAATTCTTAGAATTATTGATCAAAAAAATGTTGTCGCTAAATCACCGATTTAGAGACAGATAATTAGCAACCAAAATATCGGTCTCTAAACCGGATTTTTATTCGCTATAAAAAAATTAAAAAATATTTGCCAATTTTTGCGATCGATTTAGAGACCGAAAAATTTGGTAGCTAAAAATCAGTCTCTAAATCAGTCGCTAAATTTGCACCACACGATGCATCGCTCGCTCAAGCTTGAAAAGTGGGAAAATAAGTAAAATATCTTTTAGGGTATTTCTACCTCTCTTTACACACAAACACCACCTGCGCTGCGAACACCCACCCCACAACTCTGGATCTGATTTTCTCTTCTCTTCTCCACAAGAGCATGAGTGCTCTTCCTTCTCTCTACATCTGACCACCATGTTAGCCACCCTAAACCACTTGAATCTCTCCCTCTCCCTCGCATTTGTTCTGCGAAAAAGAACCCCCAAAAGCCTAACCTCACCCTCTCCCGCTCACATCGTCTTGTAAACACCACACTCGATGTATCTGTCTTTTTCTATCACTTTGTCTTTCTTTTTCTAACATCTCAGTGCTAGTATTTTAAAAAACCCTCACAGTGAGGACATAGTAACACCACTGTTCACACTTTAGGGTTTAGCTCTCGCGTCTCTGCAAACTAGGATTCATAATCGTTCATAGATTTTAGCTGCCATGGCAATTACCAAAGTTCAGAGGGTAAGTCCTTTACCGTCACTTATTTTTGTTGGATAATTCCTTCTCGACTTCCCCTAATTTCCCTTATTTTTTTTATCTAACTTGGTTTTCTTTGTCTGATTGTAAATTTTGCAGAAAGCGTGCATTCAGATTTGGCTCTTTGAGCAATAGGATTTTAGGATTGAAGTCCTAATCATCGTGAGTTTTATTATGATGCTTGTTTGTTAAATGACCCTAAAATATTCTCCTAAGAGATGGAAAGCCCTTAATTGGGATTTTGATGCCCTTAATTGTTTTCCACTATCTTCTCTATTGTAAAGAATTATGCCCTTAACTGCTCATGTTTTTTAAAGGTTGAATCTTTTTCTTCTTGGAATGGATTTAGTCTTATTTTTCTTCCTTTTTTTCTCCCTATTGTGTTTTTTTTTGGGGGGGGGGTGTGAGGATGCAATTTATGTTAGTTGTGGATTTTATTACTCTTGTGTAAGTTCTTATTTGACGTCTTTGCAATTTATGTTAGTTGTGGATTTATTACCAGATATTGTAATATAAATTGAAACATAGGCAGAAATTCAATTTTGTGATAATTTTATTTTGAGGGCTCTGTTTCATGCTTGATCCTGATTCATCTGCTAATTGTTTACATGTCCTGTCATTAGATTGTTAATAGTTGCATGTATAATTGATTAATATGCTCATGGAAGAGAAACATGCAATAGAAAAAGGCAGGGGAATGGTGACCCGCATGATACTTGTTGTACTTAAAATGTCTATCTCTCGCAATTTGTGTTAGTGGAATGTGAATAGAAATATTGAAATTGTTGAATATTTAGATGACTATATTATATTTACTGCTAAATGACATGGGCTGAAATCTATAAGAATTCAAGGGCTTAAGCAGGGTTTATTTGAGATTTATTTTCTGTATTTCTCTTATCTAGTGTGTTGGAGGACAAAGCAAGGAGGACACAAACAAGGAGGAACAAGCAAGGAAGAGCAAGCAAGGAGGAAGTTTTTATTGGTAAGTTGGCCAAATTGTACGCTTCCTTGTATGCTTCAAGTGTTGTATGCTTATGTGTATGCTCTTACTTGTATTATTGTTTGTATTTGTATGTTTAATGTTTAATGCTTATGTGTATGCTTTTACTTGTATCTTAAATTGTATGTTTACTTATGCTAAAGAAAGCTAATATGATTTCATTGGTAATTACATTGGTAAAGAAAGCTAATATGATTTCATTTCATAATAGAGAGTTTGAAATGTTTTGTAATACATTTACTGAAATAATGGATTGAATTTTACTGAATTTGGTAATATTTTTGCTTGCTTATGGTAGTCTAGTATTTCATTTGGAGCAGTGGTTTTTCCTTGCTCTAAATGGTCCAAAGAATGTTCTTAGTTGACTTGTTATAGTTATTCAGATTTTGTACTTCTGTGTAAACTACGCATATGTGATTACACCTTAAAGGATTTAGTATCATATAGTGAGCTATATCGTTATAAAGTTAACACATCAAAGGATTTAGTATCTTTCTTTTCAATAGTAATGTTTCAAACTGCAGGGAAGCATTAATTTAGAAGCTATCCAGATTATAAAGAAACCTGGAGGATCACTAAAAGACTCTTTTTTAGATAAAGGGTAATATTACTAATTAGTTGGACTATTTTGTATTATGTATGTAATGCTTCTTCTCTTTTTAGTATCCTGGTGTTTCTTTTTATTTTGAATTGCATTGGCAGTCTTCAAGAAATTTTGTAAACTCAAATGACTATTGCCTATTAACTTCTGCAATTTAGAATCTTTTGTAATTTGTTTCCCAGTGTTGTCGATCCATGCGTTGGTTTGGGTAAAAAATAATATTTCTAATTGGATTCATATTTTTGTTCAGATTCATTCTTGACAATAAAACTAGTATTGGACAACCCAAACGAGTAGAGAATATAATGACACAGGTGGAAAATGCTGCCATGGACACAGACAAGGTGAAGATGGAGATTACGAAGGCACCAATGCAATTTGATGATTTGATATTTGGTGGAATTACTGCTAATTTTGTTGTGGCTCAATTTTAGTCTCATGTAACATTTTGCTTTTCTTGATAGGCTTTGTAAGTTATCGTAGGAGTCTATAAGTATAGCCCAGTCGCTGCGATTTTGATTTCAATTTGTACTGGTTTAGGACTTTGTATGTTGCGCACCCACCCTCTGTACAGCTTGTGCTGAGGGCTTGGCCTATAATAAAATTTATTTGATTATAAAAAAGGGGATGACCATTAAGTTTAAGTAATCTGATAAAATGTGTTGAAAAATAGATTTTTGAATGTTAATTTTTTTTTTAAACTAAACACAAATTAGCGACCGAATGAGTGACCGATTTATAAAAAAAAATATCAAATCAAATTAGTCAAATTCAGTCTCTAAATTGGTCTCTAAAATGGGTTGCTGAATCGGACTCTAATATCAGTCACTAAATTCGGTCGCTGTCACTAAATTCGGTCTCTAAATTGGTCGTTACAAATTTGGTCACTAAATCGGTCGTTATCAATTAGCGATTAGTGGTTTAGCTACTGATTTTTGTAGGTCTCTAAATCGGTCGCTAATTTGATTAGCGACTGATTTTAGAGGTTTAGAAACCGAAAAATCGGTCACTAAAAGACGATTTTTTTGGTAGTGTTCTCTTTCTCTTTTCTTTTCCTTCTTTTTCCTTTTATTTCTTTTTTCTCTTTTTCTTTCTTCTGCTTGTGTTTCACGCAGGGGAGGGAGTAAAGGAGGGAATGAGGGGTGCTAAGGTGGAGTGCAAGGGAAGGTGGTACATGGTGGGACATAGGTCATGATTTAATAAAAATCTTGCTAACATACCCTCATTTAATTCTTAAATTTATCTTTTGGTTTTTAATTCAACCTTAGATAAATTAATAAATTAAATTACTCAAAAATTATTAGTCCCATATTTCCTAAATCCTTGGGAAACATTACTATTTTACCCTTAGATCCCAACTTTTTTTTTTAATCACTAGATTAAATGTATTAATTTCATTAATCTTTAGGAATTAAATCCCTTTTTTTATTAGGGTCTTTAATTACAAAGCTCTAAAAAGTTGGGGTGTTACACGTAGGGTTGGATTGCAGTTTTTTTGGGCCTTATGCCCTCCATTGTATAAAAAAAAATGTAAAATAAAAGTTTATTAAATATAGAATAATGTATAATAAATAAATATAATCAAACTAAAAGTTTATATTAAATATCAAATTTATTTATAAAATATTTTTCGTATGAAATATTTTTTATCATGTTTAATATTATAAGTATCAATTTTTAGTAAGGTTATCCTTCAAACTTTAATATATCGAAAGAAAACTCTATCAAATAAGTTTATTAAACACGTTATGATAATATTTTTTTTAACATGCATATTTCTTATCTTGTTTATCAACAAATAATATCAATCCTTATGGTTAAATTATTATGGACAATGAGATATGTAATTGTCTACAGTAAAATATAAGTTTTTTCAAATTTAGTCCCACATAATTTAATAATTGTTATTGGCTTTCAGTTATCACTGCTAAATATAATCTATTTATTGGAGATTATTTTTTTCTCCAAATTAAATGTCATTTGGATTTATTTATCGTAACATCCCAAATTTCCTTTAATTAAGTAATTTAAAACAAATTTGGATCTCGGGGGTAAAATAGTAATTTTACCCTAGGATTTAGGAAATGTGGGGCTAATTAGTCTTATGTAATTTTGATGGATTAAAGTTACCTAAGGTTGATTTAAAGACCAAAGGTTAAATTAAGGAAGCTAAGTAAGGGTTTATTAGCAAGATTTTAATTAAATCTAAGCCTATGTCTCACCGTGCACCACATTCCACTTATTCCTACACTAGCACCCCTATTCCCTCACCCTTTTACTGCCTCCATCGATCAATAGCAGCAAAAACAAAAGAAAAAGAAAAGAAAGAAAGAAAGAAAGAAGAGAGAAGAGGAGAAAAAGAGAGGGTTGCGATCGAGAAAGAGAGGAAGGAGGCCTCGGCGCACGCCCCTGGACTCACGACAGTGCACCACCGCACCAGAGAAGCAGCAGAAGGATCGCCGAAAGAGAGAGAAGACCGAGGCATAGAAGGAGGGACAGCGCAGAGAGAGAGAGAGAGAAAGAAAAACGAACGAGAGAGAGAATCAGGGAATCAGGGAGAGAGTGAGCTCGAAGAAGATAAAATGGAAGGAGGAGGAAGATTCAATCTTCAATTTCAGAATGGTTGAAAGAGACTGGGAGTTTGGTTCAAAGCTTCCATGGAGGTTAGGGCTTGCATGTGGGATTTTTCTTAACTCAGAATGATGGAAGATTGAAGGAAGAAGAAGGATGGGGCTGAAATCAGAAATAGGGTGTACTTCAATGAGAAGGGGATTTTTGGAGCTCAAATCCCTAATCTTGGGAATGATTCAGGTAACATAGATTTCCTCGAAAACCTTCCTTAGGGTGTGCTAGGATTTATTATTTAATTTCCTTAATTAAATAATTATTGTATAGATTATAAAAATATTATATGGGGTTTGACTGAAATAGGGTTGGATGGCTGCCCCCAACCCCTTAATTATTGTGTGATGTTTGCCCATTGTGAGTTCCATGGAGCTCCAATCGGAATAATTGGTTTTAGTTTCGTCACATTTATTAATATGTAATTTGGGAGTTGCTATGACTTCCTTGAATTAATGGAGGACGTTATGCCCCTTACATGAGTTTTGGGTTATAAGATACTTAAGCTTGAATTTTCATGCACTAATATATATATATATATATATATATATATATATATATATATATTCATGTGGGGTTGTTGTTATTTTGATAAGTGTTTTGATTCCCCATTTAGACTTTATTATTTGATTTAGATTTGGGGTTGGATTGAATTGGGGTTGATATAGTTTGGTTGCTAGCCTAGAACTTCACAGAAATGTAGGAAAATGCAGCTGACATTCCAGCACGGTCGTGCCTCCTGGCACGGTCTAGCCGTGCTTGATTCAGTGCATTGCACAATGGACAGGAAATGGGAAGGCACGACCGTGCCTCCCTGTACAGAAAATTTATTTCATTTATCTTTTATATACTTGATGATCAATGATATATGTACATTGGACCTTTAATGAAGGGGTTTTCCACCCTATAATGAGGGCAATGCTAATTCTTTAGACTTGCTTTAAGATTCATGCCTTTGAAGTTTTAATTTTACGTTTTAGCAAAGTGGTACCTTGGTTTTGACTTATTGTTTAGAGGGTTTTACCTCACGTTATAGGTTAATGAGAATGAAAATGAATTATCTTATTGATTATGTCTTTGATTGTTGACATGATTGGTTGATGTGATTGTTTGACCTGGCATATGCATGGTGTTTGTCTGTTCGGATGACGATTCGGACGGCAGGCCTGTCGGTTGTGAATCCTTGCAAGCGTTTACCGGCGGGGACCCCCTTATTAAAAAGCCCTAACGGGATGAGGTAGTGAGCGAATATATTCAGCTCAAATGCAATTGCTAAGGACCAAGGGGGTACATAAAGGAACTCATTTTGCATGATGTAGCATTTTTACTAATATAAAGGAACTCATTTTGCATGATGTAGCATTTTTACTAATGCTTACATAAAGGAACCCATTACATATGATGATGTATTATTAATAATGCAACACTGAGGCTTGAGGAATTATTAAGATTTATGTTACTTTGTAAGTGATTGCTCTTGAATTGAGTTTATGTTCAACATTAATGCGTGATTGAATGATAGAAGGTAGTGAGTAGGAGTTGATTAAGGTATTTTGAAAAAATATACTTATGCTTAATGGGAGGAGTTTTTCGTACGTAGCACACCACGTATGGCTAGAAACAACAACAAACGTATTTACGATTTTAAGTCTATGTTACTGAGTTTTATAAACTCATATTTTGGGGCATTGTTTTTAGGTACGAACTTATTGGAGAATTTTAGAGCATATATTATGTTCGGTCTGGCCTTCCTGTGAGACCTCGTGTTACCGGATCATGAGTCAAAGTCTTAATTACTAGGTTGTGTCCCTGTAATTAGGAAATAACGTATAGACTGTATTTATTTTATCTTCTTGTTATTTTCACAGAGAGTTGTATTTATTAAGGTAAATTCTGCTTTGAAAACTCTGATAATTGGATGACACCTTGGGTGTGTTGAAGGATTTTAATCAGTTAAAGTCATGTATTTTTACAATAAAGGTTCTCATTATTTCTCATTGAATAGGTGAAAATTTTCCGGTGTTTAATTTAAATCCAGGTTAGATTAGTTAGTAATTCCCTAATTAGAATTAGGGTGTTACATTTATCATCAACACTATTTTTAAAACATTTTTTTAACATTGATGTTACATTTTGTAATAATAATTATGTGAAATTATGTGAAATGTTTAATTTCACGCAATAAGGAGTTTTATCCTATTATACAATATAAATGTAGAAATGTAACAATACTTAATACTATAGAATATTTCTATAGATTACATTTCTACAAACTTCTATTGAATATTTCTATTAAGTATTGCATCAAATGTTATAATTCTCTTAACATAAATATTATAGTCAAATTGCATCAAGCTTTTCTTATTGCAAAACTCTAGACTGTATGGTCATAAATAACTAAATATGGGAATATGAGCATATGTCATAACTAATGAAAGAAAAGAAACAATAACGTGAATGTTAACGTAGATAATCATTCTCTATTATTTTTTTGGTAGTGTATTTTATTTATTTGTATGGTATAAGTTCATATGCTAGGAATATCTATTTAAAGAAAGTTAACCATCAATAAGATATTGGTAACATGAAGTGCATTTATTTTTTATAGTTAGTATAATATTATAAATGATCTGCAATTGGTATAACCTTTAGCAATAATAAATATATTTTTAAACTAACTCATTGCATTAAGATTCATTTAAAATTTGATATGAAAATATTTTAAGTATCTTTTAAAATTCATTTGGAGTTATTTTAATATGTAATTCATTACAATTTTATAATATGATGGACTTTTGTATTTAGTAGTTAACATTTAGTAATATGTAGTATCCTTAATTATATTTAATAGTTTTTCTCAAGAAATACACACACACACACATATATAATAAATAAATAAAATTTGATAATACACAATATCATTTAGTTTGTTGAAATAATTTTCTGTGTTAAATACATAATATTTAAACTAACTAATTTTTGTAAATAACAACATATTCATATTTGATAATAAATTTTAATAATTGTTAGTATAATTTCATTATATTTTAAGTACTTTTTCTCAAATCTTAATTAATAAATAACATTATTATTAAGAAATTTAATATTTTTTCCTTTTAGAATTTATTAATATTAATAAAATGTTTTATAAATTTATATTTAGTAGTTAATATAAGAAATTACTAATTAAAATGACAAATGAAATAATATTTACATAGAGTAATTAAATGATGAAACTGATTAATATGATTAAGTGAAAAGTTGTAACTAAGAGGTTAAAATAAATTTTACTAAATGCTAAAAATAAAGTCTATTTTACTTAAAATTAATGTTTTCTTCAATATACCCAATAGTTAATAGTTAAACATATATTGCATAATTTTATTATATTAAAAAATCCTTAATTAAAATAATAATCAACAATTTTATATTTAACCATTGTAAAATAATGTATACATAATTATAAACTAAAATTTGAATACCATAATGAGAATCTAAAATATTTAAGATGTCGTTATAAAATAGTTCATATAAAATTGTGTAAAGCATGCGTCATTATATATTACTATATATTAGCTACAAAAAATAGAACAATATAACAATATTGTGATTAAATACAACAATATATAATGTGAGTACTTTAAAAAGTGTAACAAAGTAAAGAACCAAAAAAGAAGACTGCAGCAGCTCTTTGTTATTGAAAAAAATTGTAATTAAAATGTAAAAATGAATAATATTCGCAGCTGATGGATATTAATATAATTGTAGTAATAAGATGAAAAGGCAGAAAATTTTAAAAAATGCGACAAGTGGAAAACCATCAATTTATAATTAATTGTAAGATGAAAAGTCATTTCATTATAGCTTAAAAATTTCATTAATGTAACACCCTAACTCTAATTAGGGAATTATTTACAATTAAACCCTAAATAAATAGAATTAGACTCAAAAAATTTTTCACATACCAATTGATAATAAAGAAGAATCATGTATTACAATCCTATACCAGACTTTCTTCAATAAAATCCCTGAATACTTAAGCGTTATACAAAATACGCTATGAAAATATTAAACATAACTCAGAGTTTCGAAAGCGGAATTAACTTTAATTATTACAACTTCCTTTTCAATATAATAATAAAGTAAAATAATTACAATTACACATAATACTAGGACACAACCTAAGACTTAGGACATGACTGGTGATCTGGTGACTCGGGTCTCGTAGATAAGCGAGACCGAGCACAATCCAATGCTCTGAACCTCTTTAACAGTCGTACCTGAAAACAACGCCCCAAAGGTGAGTTTATAAAACTCAATAACATAGACTTGAAATCATAAATATTTTTACCGTTGTTTCCAGCCATACGTGGTGTGCGATGTATGGAAAAATCCTCCCCTTAAATATATACATATTTATTTGTTCACTATACTTAATCAAACCTCAAACATGATAGTGCAACTAAGTTTCCAACTCCCAAACACAAATCAACACATAACCTAAATATAACACGATCACTTTTCACCAACCTCAATTCATAATCATTGCACACACGTGTTCAATAATGTTTACAAGCCAATCACAATTCATAGTAATGCAGTTGACATCTTAAAGAGAGAAGCAATTGCAAACAAATGTCCAAAGGACCACAATGAATGTCCCCACTTGACCCAGCCCAATTGCAAAATGAGTAAAATCCCGTATACAAGGATAAAGCCAAAGGCCCAGCTCAAACGCAGAATGGGTAAAATCCTATATATAGAAGGATAAAGTCAACGGGCCCCCCAACGGCAAAGGTGTTAGCTAATCACTTACGATGGGGTTGCAGAGCAAATTGCAAACATTCCAAACAATTCCTATCAGAGGAATACAAGCGCCTTATATTGTAACAACCCAGGTATACTCCCCCAGCCTCCGCTTATATAGGGTGACTGGCTCGGATTAATCAAGGATATGTTACTCACAGGACTTCGCACTCAATTCAATCAAGGAGCACTAATTAATAATGCAATACATATCACAAGAATCATAGAATGTACCCACTTGGCAAAGCCCAAAGATCAAAATGGGCAAGGACCTATAGAAGTCCTACCAAGGGGTCCCCGCCATCGGAAGTGACCGAAGTACTTATATGATGGTTTGCAGTTAAAACGCAAACATCTTTACACATAAACAATTTTCAATCCAATCCAAGATGATTTCAACTAGGATTTTAAAGCCACATACACATGTATTACTAGGAATCCGAAACATATTAAGAAACCAAGATCATTAGGTAACTTAAAATGTGTAAAGAGGATTAATACCCTTATTAAAGTATCATCTACACTAAGCGAATACATATATCTTAGTGCATGCGAATTCAATCTCAAATAACTTATTGCCCCAAAATCATACAAATGGGCTAGCTCGAATGCCGAGCCTCAACAAGACCGAAATCATACATATTTAACATACGAGATAACTATATTAAATATTCCGATTAGAGCTCAATGGAACTCGCAACAGGACAAACATCACACATTGGTTTAGGGGGGGTTGGGGGCAACCATCCAACCCTATTTCATTCAAACCCCATACAAGACCATTCAGTATGACTAATAAACTAATTATGGAACTAATAAATTTAATAGTAAAGCCTAGCACACCCTAAAGGAGGTTTTGGGGGAAGTCTATGTTACCTGAATAATCCCAAGTTAGGGATTTTAAGCTCCAACTTCTTCTTTCTTCGATTTGTCACCATTTTGTGTCCCATTCTTCTCCTTCTTCTTCAAGAAGTCCACATGCAAGTCCTAACCTCCATGGGAGGGGGTTCAAAGCTTTCATCTTCTTCCTTCAAGCTTCAATGGAGATGGAATCCCTTGCTTCTTCTTCTAATTTGATCTCAGCCCCTTTCAATCTCTCAATCTCGATCTCTCTCTCATTCCCGGCCAAACCCTCTCTCTCTCTCGGCGTCTCTCTCTCTCCCATCCACGTGAACAGTGACGCGGCCCTCCTTCCTCTCACCGGCGCGGCACCGCGCCTCACCTCCAGGGCCGCCGCACCCTGGGTCTTCTTCTTCCTCCATCGGCCGATCGCACCTTCCTTCCTCTTCTCCTCTTTTCTTTTCTTCCTTCTCCTCTCTTATTCTTTCTTTATTCCCTTTCTTTTTTCTGTTTTTCAGAAACAGATCGTGAGGAGGAGGGAGTATAGGGTTTGTGAGAGGGCTCTTGGGTGAGAGTAAGTGAAACATGGAGTATGGTGGGGTAGCGGTGTGTATTTAATTAGGATTTAGCAAATAAATCCCTTTAAGATGACAAGATTTGCCCTTAGGTCCTTAAACCAAGCTTAGGTAATTTTATTCACTTAAAACCACTCATCACTAATTAGTCCCTTAATTCCTTAATCCTAGAGTGAATTTACCATTTTAACCCTAAGATCCAAATTCGCTGTAAGACACTTAATTAAAGACGATAAACTTTATTTAATCCTTAGAGATTAAACCTCTTATCCACCTAGGATTTCTAATAATTAGGCTTAGGGAATTTGGGATGTTACATTACTCCCCACCTTTTGGAAATTTTGTCCCCAAAATTCGCCTTACCTTCTATCCTTATCCTTATATAAGATTTGCCCTCTGTGCTGCGAACTCTAATTTTACTCTGCTTCAAATGAGTAAGTTCCTTCCCTTGGTCGTTCTAAATCATCGGAATTTCAAATAAAAGAATTAATAGCTACCCTAGGTCAACTATCCGGAGAACTTGTGATTTAGCTAACCAGTTACAAACTAAGTCCTAATCCCAATAAGATGCTTATTAAGTCAAGACAAAGTTTGTAATTGGTCAAACAATGCCACTTCATACACCAGCCATTGAATCTAGCGTAGACATTAATTTCCTTGAATTCCCGCCGATTTAGCTATACTATGACTCTAGTAGTCCAAAGACTATGGTCTAACATTCTTCATCAGGCTAGTTATTCCACCAAAGTCACTATGCCTAGAAGGCTTAAAGTGTTTCTAACGAATTAGGGCTTAGACTCCCTACGGGGTTCCCTAATTACAACTTAGGTATTACTAAGTCTGGTTCATCACCATCCCTTTCGATTTTAGAAACAAGCACTATAAGTTCTTTAGGAGGCTTTGAGGTTCCCAATCAATTTAAGATCCATCCACATTGGTTAGGCCCAACAAACCTGATTAATTAACAAGCGTTGGAAACCTAAGTGATTATGAATGCCCATCCTAAACTGATCAAAACCGCCCGCTAAGAATCCTTACTTACCAATTCTAATTGTCGTAGAACCAAGTGGTCACGACAAAAAGGATTAACACATTGTTGAACCACTCTAGGTACAATATATCCAAAGTGACCTTCTCAAAATTAATAGTTGAAAATTGGTCATGTTTACTAACACCGTTAACAGTAAGGTCACCATTAGGAGCACTTACCTATTGAGGAATAACTATGGAAACAATTGATCACAAATAAGCATATAACATAATCCTCAATCATAAGTAATGCAACAATGTTCAACATTGTTACATAATCAATCACAGGTTACATACTTCAAGCCAGAGTTAATGCAAACAAATAATCAACAGTGTTCACATAGCAATTCAAATGTCATATACCTCATATCATATCAATGCCAACAATTATTCAATATTGTTTACACAGCATTCACAATTCATAAAGGATGGACCCTCTTGGTGCCACTCAATAACCCAAAGAAAAGAGTGAGAACCTTAATTGGCTCCACCAAGGAGTCCCCGTCAGTGGAAAACCCAAAAATAACCAAGGACGGGTTTGCAATATTTATGCAAACATCCTCAATCTCAATCACATTCAATGCCTTTTGTTGTAACACCCCGGCTCGGTCCTCAGGTAGCCGATATTGGGTCCCTCCGGTTGCCAAAGCCCACATCAAGTGTTACTCACATGACTTGACACATAAATTCAATCAAGAACATAATCAAATCAATCACAAGGCATTGAACAATAATATAATACTAAATAATCATATAAATCCTCACTTAGGGTTGAAACCCCCTTTAGATAAGGGCACTACATATAGATCATTGATCCACAACACTCCAAAGTAACTACTTCACAGTCCTCAAACACAAACAATTTCAATCAAATGCATCACTCATATCAATGACAAAGTATCAGGTTATGCATGCATATAACCTTAATTTTAAGCCCTACTACTCAAGGTCCCTTGCCCCATCTACCATTAACATATTAGGATTAAGAGGGTCTCAAAGGTCGAGCACAAACAGCCCTTAACGATCGAAACAGAAAAGAAAAGAAAAAAAAATAAGAAAAATATGACAGGGGCAACGCGTCAATTTTGCGTGCTCGCTACTGCAAAATTCTGCAGAAAAATGCAAACTTCGGGTATTTTATTATCAAATCAAACGGAGTCGGAATTGGGAAAACGACCACTCGTT
Organism: Calophaca sinica; assembly: GCA_037113605.1. NCBI lineage: Eukaryota > Viridiplantae > Streptophyta > Magnoliopsida > Fabales > Fabaceae > Calophaca > Calophaca sinica. The sequence goes on along the minus strand of CM073731.1, from coordinate 44,370,328 downwards.
GGAAAGCTTAGGATGTCTATTTTTCAATGAAACAAAGATCATTCAATTTCAATAAGTATTCACTGAGTTATTAACCAAAAAATACAGGGGTGTCAAATCTGCCACTGTTACTGAACCATAACTTCAACTTAATTTTTCCCTTCCTATACTAAATGGATTTTAACGATTCTTGTGCCTAAAATGAAGCTCTTCGTGTCTAGTTTGCACCAGAACAAGAAGAATTTCAATCCAAAGTGTATCGAGGGAGTTATACGCGAAATACCGGAGGGTATACAGATTATGTTTTTGGACAGATTTGATACCTTTTGTTCTTAGGCCCCTTAGTCTAACTCTTACCCAAATATCCTTCATTCCAAGCCATTCTCAATAAAATCAAAGCTCAAACTCAAGGATTTTAACATGCTAAAAGGAAGGGCGACACATTTAATACATGAATTTCCAACAAATCCACAAACATTCACATATAAACACACTTCTACAAACGTGCAATTAAATTCATCAACCCTTCCATACCCATTTTCTACATTCTTCCCTAAACCCCAAAAATGAGAAAGTGAACATGCAACAGAAAATACCAAAGCGAAAAAAAAACTAGTGTTGGTCTTATGGGTTGCCCAACACTCTAAGAAGACAAGAACTTACATTCAACCTAATCATGCAATTCATTTAAGTATCCACAGTGCAGAATTATCAGCATGTTAGTCCTATCTCAAATCAACAATTCACTACAAATACATAGTGCAACATTTTATCTCTTGATTTACATGAAAATAATACTCTTAAGCAAGTATACATCAAGCCTTAATAGTGCAGGATTTTCTATCTCAATGAGGCATGCATATTAACTCTAGATCAAGTATCCTAACAAATTACTTAGGTGCAGGATTTTTACACAATCATACATGTATTTCCATTCCAATTCAAAGACGCTAAATATATACACATGTGCAGATTTTTTTTTTTGACAGCTTTTCACATGCAAAATCTATTCCAATTCAAAGCATTCCAACAAACAATGATAGTGCATAATTTTAACTCATAAAGACATGCAATTTAAACCTCAATTCAAGCAATCCAACAAAGGATACAAGTGCAGAATTTTATTCCTAAAGCCTTGTTCAAAATCTACTCGACCAAGTACCAACCACATACTTAATCATACACTCGTAATTCCAAGTTAAGTATCATAATCAATCGATATAAATGCATCATCTCTTCCTCAAACCTCCATAATTGACATATATTTCAATACAATCAAACCATCCAATCATATAGCTAAAGTGCAAGATTTTTAATGCTACTTTTATGCCCCTAACTAACCAAGTCAAGAGTGGAGAAATGCATATATAGGCGGAATTTACAAAGGTCACACCAAACATCACACACTTATATAAAGATATCTCGCAAAGCGAGCATATAAGACAATATTCTGCTCGTCTTCAATTCCCTCGTACTTAGAATAAATCCTTGAGGTGGCCTACCTCAATAATTTATCGAAAGTACTTAGAAACCTTAGACTTACAGACACAACTGACTCTTTCCTAAACCGGATCACCTCTAGACACACAACTCACAGTCCGATAGAATCGAACTGCTCTGATACCATAATGTAACACCCTAACTCTAATTAGGGAATTACTTACAATTAAACCCTAAATAAATAGAATTAGACTCGAAAATTTTTTCACATACCGATTGATAATAAAGAAGAATCCTGTATTACAATCCTATACCAGACTTTCTTCAATAAAATCCCTGAATACTTAAGTGTTATACAAAATATGCTATGAAAATATTAAACATAACTCAGAGTTTCAAAAGAGGAATTAACTTTAATTATTACAACTTCTTTTTCAATATAATAATAAAGTAAAATAATTACAACTTCTTTTTCAATATAATAACAAAGTAAAATAATTACAATTACACATAATACTAGGACACAACCTAAGACTTAGGAAATGACTGGTGATTCGGTGACTCGGGTCTCGTAGATAAGCGAGACCGAGCACAATCCAATGCTCTGAACCTCTTCAACAGTCGTACCTGAAAACAACGCCCCAAAGGTGAGTTTATAAAACTCAATAACATAGACTTGAAATCATAAATATTTTTACCGTTGTTTCCAGCCATACGTGGTGTGCGATGTATGGAAAAATCCTCCCCTTAAATATATACATATTTATTTGTTCACTATACTTAATCAAACCTCAAACATGATAGTGCAACTAAGTTTCCAACTCCCAAACACAAATCAACACATAACCTAAATATAACACGATCACTTTTCACCAACCTCAATTCATAATCATTGCACACACGTGTTCAATAATGTTTACAAGCCAATCACAATTCATAGTAATGCAGTTGACATCTTAAAGAGAGAAGCAATTGCAAACATGTCCAAAGGACCACAATGAATGTCCCCACTTGACCCAGCCCAATTGCAAAATGAATAAAATCCCGTATACAAGGATAAAGCCAAAGGCCCAGCTCAAATGCAGAATGGGTAAAATCCTATATATAGAAGGATAAAGTCAAGGGGCCCCCCAATGGCAAAGGTGGTAGCTAATCACTTACGATGGGGTTGCAGAGCAAATTGCAAACATTCCAAACAATTCCTATCAGAGGAATACAAGCACCTTATATTGTAACAACCCAGGTATACTCCCCCAGCCTCCGCTTATATGGGGTGACTGGCTCGGATTAATCAAGGATATGTTACTCACAGGACTTCACACTCAATTCAATCAAGGAGCACTAATTAATGATGCAATACATATCACAAGAATCATAGAATATACCCACTTGGCAAAGCCCAAAGATCAAAATGGGCAAGGACCTATAGAAGTCCTACCAAGGGGTCCCCGCCATCAGAAGTGACCGAAGTACTTATATGATGGGTTTGCAGTTAAAACGCAAACATCCTCACACATAAACAATTTTCAATCCAATCCAAGATGATTTCAACAAGGATTTCAAAGCCACATATACATGTATTACTAGGAATCCAAAACATATTAAGAAACCAAGATCATTAGGTAACTTAAAATGTGTAAAGAGGATTAATACCCTTATCAAAGTATCATCTACACTAAACGAATACATATATCTTAGTGCATGCGAATTCAATCTCAAATAACTTATTGCCCCAAAATCATACAAATGGGCTAGCTCGAATGCCGAGCCTCAACAAGACCGAAATCATACATATTTAACATACGAGATAACTATATTAAATATTCCGATTAGAGCTCAATGGAACTCGCAACAGTACAAACATCACACATTGGTTTAGGGGGGGTTGGGGGCAACCATCCAACCCTATATCATTCAAACCCCATACAAGACCATTCAGTATGACTAATAAACTAATTATGGAACTAATAAATTTAATAGTAAAGCCTAGCACACCCTAAGGGAGGTTTTGGGGGAAGTCTATGTTACCTGAATAATCCCAAGTTAGGGATTTTAAGCTCCAACTTCTTCTTTCTTTGATTTGTCACCATTCTGTGTCCCATTCTTCTCCTTCTTCTCCAAGAAGTCCACATGCAAGTCCTAACCTCCATGGGAGGGGGTTCAAAGCTTTCATCTTCTTCCTTCAAGCTTCAATGGAGATGGAATCCCTTGCTTCTTCTTCTAATTTGATCTCAGCCCCTTTCAATCTCTCAGTCTCGATCTCTCTCTCACTCCCGGCCAAACCGTCTCCTCTCTCTCGGCGTCTCTCTCTCTCCCAGCCGCGTGAACAGTGACGCGGCCCTCCTTCCTCTCACCGGCGCGCCACCGCGCCTCACCTCCAGGGCCGCCGTGCCCTGGGTCTTCTTCTTCCTCCATCGGCCGATCGCACCTTCCTTTCTCTTCTCCTCTTTTCTTTTCTTCCTTCTCCTCTCTTCTTCTTTCTTTATTCCCTTTCTTTTTTTCTGTTTTTCAGAAACAGATCGTGAGGGGGAGGGAGTATAGCGTTTGTAAGAGGGCTCTTGGGTGAGAGTAAGTGAAACATGGAGTATGGTGGGGTAGCGGTGTGTATTTAATTAGGATTTAGCAAATAAATCCCTTTAAGATGACAAGATTTGCCCTTAGGTCCTTAAACCAAGCTTAGGTAATTTTATTCACTTAAAACCACTCATCACTAATTAGTCCCTTAATTCCTTAATCCTAGAGTGAATTTACCATTTTACCCTTAAGATCCAAATTCGCTGTAAGACACTTAATTAAAGACGGTAAACTTTATTTAATCCTTAGAGATTAAACCTCTTATCCACTTAGGATTTCTAATAATTAGGCTTAGGGAATTTGGGATGTTACAATTAATGTAAGAGATGAAGTTTGTTTCACACACACACACACATAGACACTTTGATAAGAATTCTTATTTAATTCAAATATTAAACATGGAAATTATTTAATCGCAATGCTTATTATATAAAAAACATTATTTGAGATAAACTAATTTAAAATATGAATGACCTTGTAAATATTGAATTTAATAATTATTAAATATATAATGTATTTTTATTTTATTTACAACTAAAGTACTCACTAATAAAATTACTTTTATTGATAATATTTTTTTGAGAAAAAATATGTAATTAATTTTGACACTTCAAAATAATTTTGATGATACTATTATATATTGTTAAATATCAAAAATTAAAAATTAGAATAAGTACATATAAGTTTTTGTAAAATAATTTTTAAATATCATAATAAGAATATGATAATTTAGAAAATAAGAAAAATATTTAAGATATTGATATAAAAAATGAGTAAATTTTTAAATTATTACTTAAAAAATTATGTTATTAGTCTTATATATGTCTTTTGATTTCAATAAAATTGAGTAAAAGTAGACGTCTTTATATATTAAGAAAATATTAACTAAAAAAATAGAACTATATCTAAATGTTGTTATTAAATATGTTAAATTATTTAATATATTATTATAATTAATTTATATAAATTTGTGTATTAAATAAGTATCATAATGTAACACCTTACTTTCATTAACTTGAAAATAGGATAATTATCATTAGGTACAGTCCTCCCAATATTAATTCAAACTTAAAGTCCAACATTAAGTCCAAATACCACAAAAGACTAAAACTCGATTACATAAGTTTCATGACAGTACAACACCAATACATAACTCTAGAAATTACATATTCAAGGTATTACTTAAGACTACTACAAAATAAACAAGATTCCAAGAGCTAGCAGCTGTCAGCCTTCCTTTGAAACCTGTGCATCTGTAAAAATAATTAAATAAAGGAGCGGGGTGAGATAATAATCTCAGTGAATCCTCCCTTCGACTCCTCACCATCAACTCATATAATGAACTATTAGTCAAGACTTAATATCATACATTTATGCAATGCATATTCTTACTATGAATTTCTAATTCATCTTTAGCTCGTATTCATGGGTAGCGTTGTATGCTTACGTCCATACAACCCCATAAATACGCTGATATGGTGGTTAGACGTCTTAACCGTCCGAGGGCGTCCCACACGGCTAACCATATCGATCACCCCTTTTTGAGGCATCTTAGTGTCTTTTAGGGAATTTAATTCACAAACTATATCCTTAAATGCATGCCTTATTCAAAAATAGGAATACAATTAGGTGCTTCTCTAATTTCACATGCAACTGAACATATTCATGTAAAAAGATATATTTCATATTCAAATGGAAACATATATCATGCTCAGTCAAGGAAAATATATCAAGACAAGACACTCTTCCATTAGAGCTCCATGGAGTTCCCAATGGTCAAACATCAATCTCACAGTTTATGGGGGTTTTGGGTACAACATTAACCCCCTTAATCAGTCCCAATAACACATGCATAGCTATTTAACACTAAAAACTGTAAAAATAAGAGGGATTTGGGAAATTCAAGGGTTTTCTTCAAGAGAACCCTAATGTGGGACTTATGGGTGCCCATCACCTAAGAGAAGGAAGAACTCACCTCAATGTAAGATTTCGAGCTCCCAAAGTTAGAGTTCAGCTCCTTCCTCTTCTTCTCCTTGAAGCTTTCCTTCTAGGGATTCCTTCCAACTTTCCAAACCAAGAGTGAATACTCCCCAACTTGGATTCAAGCTAAGATTGATGATAAATCTACCATGAATCCATGTTTTCCCCTTAAAATGTGAACCCTAGGTGTTTAATCCGCTCTCCTCCTTCTCTCTATCGTATTCTCTCTCTAACCCTCTCTCAAAATCGTGTTCGTCCTTTTTCTGAGTTTTTCTGTTTTTAATGCATTTGTGAATCGATTCACAGCCTAGGTGAATCGATTCACTCAGTGTAAAAATGACAGGAATCGCAGTTTTAAGTGAATGAATCGATTCCTGCAGCTCCCAGATTCGATTCATAGGGAACTGACATTCTGTGAATGGATTCACACTTCGATTCACAAACAAATTTATTCGAGTCCCAAAGAAGTCATCAGCTCAATCGATTCACAGGGCCTGGGAATCGATTCACACTGGGCAAAAATCACCAAACACAATATTCACATATATATTCAATTATAATAATCAATGAAAAAAATCACTTAAACTTCATCATTAAGCCATACTAAGCTTATGCACACACATCAAACCAAGCTTGAGGAATTGGGGTGTTACACTACTACCCACCTTTTTTTAAAAAATTTTGTCCTCAAAATTTGATAAACTTACATACCTATTGGAAAAGTTGCGGATATAGGCTTCACATCTCATCTTCGAGTTCCCAAGTGGCTTCTTCGGGAGTGGATCCTTCCCAGATCACCTTGACCAAAGGGATAGTCTTATTCCTGAGTGCCTTGGAAGCTCGGTCCACAATTGGGCTTCACCGGCAGACGTAACTGGTCTATGTTGTATAGACTCATGGTCTATAGAGTGGAATGGATCCGGAATGTATTTCTTAAGCTGAGACACATGAAAAACATTGTGGAGATTTGACAAAGAAGGAGGTAAGGCACTCTGGTAAGCGACAGGACCACTTCGACTGAGGATTTGGAAAGGACCCACATACCGAGGGGTTAACTTTTTGGCCCTAAGGGCTCTACCAATACCTACAGTGGGAGTGACTTTCAGGAATACATGTTCTCCTTCATCAAATTCAAGGGGTTTGAGTCTACGATCTGCATAACTTTTCTGCCTACTCTGAGTAGTCTTTATCTTCTCCCTAATCATACGAATCTTATCAGTGGTTTCTTGAACAAGGTCGGGACCTAACAATTGTTTCTCCCCCACTTCAAACCAACATAGAGGAGTCCTACACTTGCGACCGTAGAGAGCCTCGTACGGTGCCATTCCTATGCTAGAGTGATAGCTGTTGTTGTATGAAAAGTCAATTAATGACAAATACTTGCTCCAACTACCGCCATCCTCTAAAACACAAAGCTCGAGCATATCCTCTAAAGTTTGAATGGTTCTTCTCCGACCGCCATCTGTCTGGGATGGTAGGCGTGCTAAGACTCAACCTCGCCCCTAAGGCTTGATGAAGTGCCTTCCAAAACCGAGAGGTAAACTTTGGATCCTCAGAGACAATGTTAGTTGGAACTCCGTGGAGTTTAACAATCTCTCGATGTAGATCTCACTAAGGCGCTTTGTAAGTGGACTTTATGGGGAGAAAATGAGCAGATTTGGTTAATCTATCCACTATGAACCATATAGAGTCATATCCTAACTGAGTGTAGGCTAACCCTCCCACGAAGTCCATTGCTATACTATCCCACTTCCACCCGGAATTTCTAAATTTGGAGAAAACCTGAAGGCTTTTGGTGTTCTATCTTGGTTTTCTGACAAACCAAGCATTGAGCTACAAATTCTGCCACATCATTCCTCATGCCAGGCCACCAATACCTCTGTCTAAGGTCCTGATACATCTTGGTGGAGCCAGGGTGTACCGAGAATCCACTCTTGTGGGCTTCTCCTAGAACCTGCTGCTTAATGGAATTAACCTTTGGTATGCAGATTCTCTGATGGAACAATAAAGTGCCATCCTCAGCTTCAGAAAAACCGGGGCAGTGTTTGCTAGACTGCAACTCTACATCTAAGCTCTGGGCAAGTCTAATTTGTTCCCTAAAATTGCAGGAAATTTCTAGATGGTAAAGCAAGAGACTGTTCACTGATGGGAAAATTCCAAGATTAAGGTCCCTAAAAGACTCCAACAACTCTCTTTCTTGTATCATCAGTGACGACACAAGCAAGGATTTCCTACTCAAGGCATCAGCGACCACATTCGCTTGGCCCGGATGGTACTTCAACTCAAAGTCATAATCTTTTAGGAACTCAACCCATCTTCTCTGTCTCATGTTAAGTTCCTTCTGATCAAAAAGGTATTTCAAGCTCTTATGATCACTAAACACTTCAAACTGAGCACCATACAGATAGTGTCGCCAAATCTTTAGAGTAAAGACAATGGCTGCGAGCTCTAAGTCATGCGTAGGGTAGTTCTCCTCATGGGGCCTTAACTGCCTAGATACATAGGCTACAACTTGTCGATTCTGCATAAGAACATATCCTAACCCTTTCTTAGAGGCATCACTATAAACTTCAAATCCCAATGCTGGGTCAGGGATGATCAAGACCGGGGTGGAAGTCAACCTGATCTTAAGCTCTAGGAAACTACTCTCACAGCTCTTAGTCCACACAAAAGGCTCCCCCTTTCGAGTTAACCTTGTTAGGGGAAGTACCATCTACGAAAATCCCTTAATGAACCTTCGGTAGTAACCGACTAATCCTAGAAAGCTCCTAACTTCGTGGACTGTGGTTGGTCGCTCCTAACTAAGGACTGCTTCTACTTTACTAGGATCAACCGACACTCCCGCTTTAGAAATCACATGACCAAGAAACTTAACTTCACCGAGCGAACTCACATTTCTCGGGTTTTGCGAAGAGGCTCTTTCTCTAAGGGTACTTAGAAAATCCTAAGGTGTTCCTCATGCTCTCGAGGATCCTTAGAATAAACTAGGATATCGTCTATGAAGACCACTACAAACTTGTCAAGGAAAGTGCCTAAAAATTCGGTTCATATAGTCCATAAATACTTTGGAGCATCGGTCGGACTCCAAAGGCATAACCAAATATTCATAGTGCCCGTATCTAGTCCTAAATGCCGTCTTTGGAACATCCTCTACCTTAACTCTAATCTGGTGATAACAGATCTTAGATCAATCTTAGAGAAAACCAAGCTCCCTAAGTTGATCTAACAAGTCATCTATCCTGGGCAAGGGTACCTATTTTTCTTTGTGATCTTATTGATTTTTCTTAATCAATACATAACCTCATACTCCCATCTTTCTTCTTTACCAAAGGACAAAGCGCCCCAAGGGGACACACTAGGTCTAATAAACTGCTTAGCAATCAAATCTTCCAACTGTGTTTTTAGTTCCCTCAACTCCAGGGGTGACATCCTATAAGGTGCCATGGAGATTGGTCCCGTTCCGGGAACCAGTTCTATTGAGAACTCCACTTCTCTCTCAGGGGGTAAGGTCGCTACCTCGTTAGGAAACACATCTAAGAATTCGTTCACTATAGGGATAGTGTCCAGATCTAGGCTAACCTCTACAGTTTTTTTTTTTAAAAGAAATGAAGGGAGCCTCGTTAAAACCTTCTGACGCAAAACCCTCCTTAGGGAAAAAACATCTAGAAGGAAAAAGAGTACTCCCCACTAAATTTTATTAATGAAAATAGAAAAAGAACAAGGAAGAATGGGGGGACTAGGCCAAAACCCATAAACAAGAACATAATACATACTCAAAGGGTGAAAAACATCCAAGGAAAAGGAATAATGACTAGCAAGACCTTCCACTAAACAGCGACTCAATAGAAGATCATTACTCTGTGTAACATAACTTGACTCTTCAATAATAGAATGCAAGTTTGGAAACTCAATCGTTTTACAGAAACAGTTCAAAACAACTTGATTGGCGGAAAGCCAATCCATACCCAGGATAATGTCCATTCCCTCAAGAGGTAGACACACAAGGCTTACTAAAAACATCCTCCCTTGAATTATGAGAGGGCAATTCTCACATATCAAGGAAGTAGAAATGCTACCTTCAGTGGGTGTATACACATGCAACGGAAATTGTAAGGAAGCAAGATACAACCCTAGCCTTTGAACACATTTACAAGAGATAAAGGAATGTGTTGCTCCCGAATCAAACAAAACAACTAGAGGTTCATCCTGAAAGAAACAAGTACCTTTCATCAGATTTTCCGCTCCCTTTGCTTCCTTGGCGTCAAGAGTAAAGACTCTCCCTTGGTTAGGATCACCAGACTTGGCTCCTTTTCCCTTAGTGTATTGGGGGCACTCCTTAGCCATGTGCCCTGGTTGGTGACAAACAAAGCAAACATTCTTGCCCTTCATACACTCTCCCTGATGCACCTTCCCACAGTTCGAGCATGCATGATAAGCAGACTCGGAGGTTTGAGCCTGCTTTCCCTTGAAAAGATTTCCTTTCGGTCTCATGCGTTGAGCGCTCTTATCCTCATCCTTCTTTTTGTTCTTATCTTGCCACCTCATTTGCCTATCCTCATACATCCTCTTCAAGCTTGCTTCAGCCACGTAGCTCTGATGGACTACCTTGGCGAACTCGATGAATTCTGGGCCAGTGAAATCTTTGCTCGATGTCCGCCTCACCCCACTTGAATCGCTTGATTTTCCAATTATCATTCGAGCAAATTGAGCAAATGATGAGTACCTTACCAACTCCTCAAACTTGTTCACATACTCAAACAAAGAGATTTTCCTTCGAAGTTGGACTAACTCTCTATCCATCATATCTTTCATGCCTGTGGAAAGTACTTCTCCAAGAAGACCTACGAAAGTTCGCCCAAGTTACTGTGTCCCTCGAGTCACCATATAAGCTCTGCCCCCTTCCCGTTTTCCAAAGATCCACTATGAGCACATGAGTAGCTAGCTCGACCTTTTGCTCCTCGGTACAATGGACAACCTTAAAACTCTTCTCCACGGCTTCCAGCCAGTGTTGGGATGCCATGGCTTCTGTTTTTCCATTGAAGGTTGGTGGCTTCGTCTTGAGGAACTTAAGGAATTTCCGGTCTAAATCCTCCTCTTGCGGGGGAGGTTGGGCTTGGTGCTGCTGTTGTTGGGCTAACTGAGCCGCAAGATTGTTAGTTGCAATACTCTGATTCTGAATAGCCTGCAATATCCCTTGTAGCCAAGCATTCTCTTGTCCTGGCGGATTCGGAGGTATCGCAGCATGCTTCGATCCTGGTGGATTCTGAGGCATCTTAGCATTCCTCCTAGGTCTCCCGCGCCTTCCAGAACCTGAAGCCATAATTCTACATAGAATGCACCAAGCATTGAGTTGATCAAGCTCAATATCTCATAGCATAATAAGTAGAAAACAACAGCAGACTCAAGAAATTCACGAAACTATTCCTAGCAATCCCTACAGTACGATTAGAATCAACCTGGCTCTGATACCATAATGTAACACCTTACTTTCATTAACTTGAAAATAGGATAATTATCATTAGGTACAGTCCTCCCAATATTAATTCAAACTTAAAGTCCAACATTAAGTCCAAATACCACAAAAGACTAAAACTCGATTACATAAGTTTCATGACAGTACAACACCAATACATAACTCTAGAAATTACATATTCAAGGTATTACTTAAGACTACTACAAAATAAACAAGATTCCAAGAGCTAGCGGTACACCTTCCTTTGAAACCTGTGCATCTGTAAAAATAATTGAATAAAGGAGCGGGGTGAGATAATAATCTCAGTGAATCCTCCCTTCGACTCCTCACCATCAACTCATATAATGAACTATTAGTCAAGACTTAATATCATACATTTATGCAATGCATATTCTTACTATGAATTTCTAATTCATCTTTAGCTCGTATTCATGGGTAGCGTTGTATGCTTACGTCCATACAACCCCATAAATACGCTTTCGATATGGTGGTTAGACGTCTTAACCGTCCGAGGGCGTCCCACACGGCTAACCATATCGATCACCCCTGCTTGTCGCATCTTAGTGTCTTTAGGAATTTAATTCACAAACTATATCCTTAAATGCATGCCTTATTCAAAAATAGGAATACAATTAGGTGCTTCTCTAATTTCACATGCAACTGAACATATTCATGTAAAAAGATACATTTCATATTCAAATGGAAACATATATCATGCTCAGTCAAGGAAAATATATCAAGACAAGACACTCTTCCATTAGAGCTCCATGGAGTTCCCAATGGTCAAACATCAATCTCACAGTTTATGGGGGTTTTGGGTACAACATTAACCCCCTTAATCAGTCCCAATAACACATGCATAGCTATTTAACACTAAAAACTGTAAAAATAAGAGGGATTTGGGAAATTCTAACCTTGAACCCATAGGGTTCAAGGGTTTTCTTCAAGAGAATCCTAATGTGGGACTTATGGGTGCCCATCACCTAAGAGAAGGAAGAACTCACCTCAATGTAAGATTTCGAGCTCCCAAAGTTAGAGTTCAGCTCCTTCCTCTTCTTTTCCTTCAAGCTTTCCTTCTAGGGATTCCTTCCAACTTTCCAAACCAAGAGTGAATACTCCCCAACTTGGATTCAAGCTAAGATTGATGATAAATCTACCATGAATCCATGTTTTCCCCTTAAAATGTGAACCCTAGGGGTTTAATCCCCTCTCATCCTTCTCTCTATCGCATTCTCTCTCTAACCCTCTCTCAAAATCGTGTTCTGTCCTTTTTCTACTGAGTTTTTCTGTTTTAATGCAGCTGTGAATCGATTCACAGCCCAGGTGAATCGATTCACTCAGTGTAAAAATGACAGGAATCGCAGTTTTAAGTGAATGAATCGATTCCTGCAGCTCCCAGATTCGATTCAGAATCGACTTTACGTGAATCGATTCACACTTCGATTCACAGCCAGCCTATTCGAGTCCCAGCAAGCCCAATAGCCCTGAATCGATTCACAGGGCCTGGGAATCGATTCACACTGGGCAAAAATCACCAAACACAATATTCACATATTCAATTATAACAATCAATGAAAAAAATCACTTAAAGTTCATCATTAAGCCATACTAAGCTTATGCACACACATCAAACCAAGCTTGAGGAATTGGGGTGTTACACTACTACCCACCTTTTAAAAAATTTTGTCCTCAAAATTTGATAAACTTACATACCTATTGGAAAAGTTGCGGATATAGGCTTCGCATCTCATCTTCGAGTTCCTAAGTGGCTTCTTCGGGAGTGGATCCTTCCTGCATCACCTTGACCAAAGGGATAGTCTTATTCCCGAGTGCCTTGGAAGCTTCGGTCCACAATTTGGGCCTGCTCGGGCTGGTACGTAATCTGATCTAAGTTGTATAGACTCATGGTCTATAGAGTGGAATGGATCCTAATGTATTTCTTAAGTCGAGACACATGAAAAACATTGTGGAGATTTGACAAAGAAGGAGGTAAGGCAACTGGTGTTTACATGACCAATTCGACCGAGGATTTGGAAAGGACCCACATACCGAGGGGTTAACTTTTTGGCCCTATGGCTCTACCAATACCTACAAAGGGGAGTGACTTTCAGGAATACATGTTCTTCTTCATCAAATTCAAGGGGTTTGAGTCTACGATCTGCATAACTTTTCTCGCCTACTCGAGTAGTCTTTATCTTCTCCCTAATCATACGAATCTTATCGGTGGTTTCTTGAACAAGGCCTGACCTAACAATTGTTTCTCCCCACTTCAAACCAACATAGAGGAGTCCTACACTTGCATCAGTAGAGAGCCTCAAATGACGTGCCATTCCTATGCTAGAGTGATATTGTTGTTGTATGAAAAGTCAATTAATGACAAATACTTGCTCCAACTACCGCCATCCTCTAAAACACAGGCTCTGAGCATATCCTCTAAAGTTTGAATGGTTCTCTCCGACTGGCCATCTGTCTGGGGATGGTAGGCTGTGCTAAGACTCAACCTCGTCCCTAAGGCTTGATGAAGTGCCTTCCAAAACCGAGAGGTAAACTTTGGATCCCTGTCAGAGACAATGTTAGTTGGAACTCCGTGGAGTCTAACAATCTCTCTGATGTAGATCTCAGCTAACCGGGCAGTTTTGTAAGTGGACTTTATGGGGAGAAAATGAGCAGATTTGGTTAATCTATCCACTATAACCCATATAGAGTCATATCCTAACTGAGTGTAGGCTAACTCTCCCACGAAGTCCATTGCTATACTGTCCTACTTCCACTCGGGAATTTCTAAGGGCTGGAGAAAACCTGAAGGCTTTTGGTGTTCTATCTTGGTTTTCTGACAAACCAAGCATTGAGCTACAAATTCTGCCACATCATTCCTCATGCCAGGCCACCAATACCTCTGTCTAAGGTCCTGATACATCTTGGTGGAGCCAGGGTGTACCGAGAATCCACTCTTGTGGGCTTCTCCTAGAACCTGCTGCTTAATGGAATTATCCTTTGGTATACAGATTCTCTAATGGAACAATAAAGTGCCATCCTCTGCTTCAGAAAAACCGGGCGGTGTTTGCTAGACTGCAACTCTACATCTAAGCTCTGGGCAAGTCTAATTTGTTCCCTAAAATTGCAGGAAATTTCTAGATGGTAAAGAATGAGATTGTTCACTGATGGGAAAATTCCAAGATTAAGGTCCCTAAAAGACTCCAACAACTCCATTTCTTGTATCATCAGTGAAGACACATGCAAGGATTTCCTACTCAAGGCATCAGCGACCACATTCGCTGGGCCCGGATGGTACTTCAACTCAAAGTCATAATCTTTTAGGAACTCAACCCATCTTCTCTGTCTCATGTTAAGTTCCTTCTGATCAAAAAGGTATTTCAAGCTCTTATGATCACTAAACACTTCAAACTGAGCACCATACAGATAGTGTCGCCAAATCTTTAGAGTAAAGACAATGGTCATGAGCTCTAAGTCATGCGAGGGTAGTTCTCCTCATGGGGCCTTAACCGCCTAGATACATAGGCTACAACTTGTCGATTCTCGCATAAGAACATATCCTAACCCTTTCTTAGAGGCATCACTATAAACTTCAAATCCCAATCTTTGGGTCGTGATGATCAAGACCGGTGGAAGTCAACCTGATCTTAAGCTCTAGGAAACTACTCTCACACTCTTAGTCCACACAAAAGGCTCCCCTTTCGAGTTAACCTTGTTAGGGAAGTACCATCTACGAAAATCCCTTAATGAACCTTCTGTAGTAACCGACTAATCCTAGAAAGCTCCTAACTTACGTGGATCGTGGTTGGTCGCTCCCAACTAAGGACTCCGCTTCCACTTTACTAGGATCAACCGACACTCCCGCTTTAGAAATCACATGACCAAGAAACTTAACTTCACTGAGCCAGAACTCACATTTCTCAGGTTTTACGAAGAGGCTCTTTTCTCTAAGGGTACTTAGAACAATCCTAAGGTGTTCCTCATGCTCTCGAGGATCCTTAGAATAAACTAGGATATCGTCTATGAAGACCACTACAAACTTGTCAAGGAAAGGCCTAAAAATTCGGTTCATATAGTCCATAAATACGGCTGGAGCATTGGTCAGACCAAAAGGCATAACCAAATATTCATAGTGCCCGTATCTAGTCCTAAATGCCGTCTTTGGAACATCCTCTACCTTAACTCTAATATGGTGATAACCAGATCTTAGATCAATCTTAGAGAAAACCGAAGCTCCCCTAAGTTGATCTAACAAGTCATCTATCCTGGGCAAGGGATACCTATTCTTCACTGTGATCTTATTGATTTTTTCGTAATCAATACATAACCTCATACTCCCATCTTTCTTCTTTACCAAAAGGACAGGTGCGCCCCAAGGGGACACACTAGGTCTAATAAACTGCTTAGCAATCAAATCTTCCAACTGTGTTTTTAGTTCCCTCAACTCCAGGGGTGACATCCTATAAGGTGCCATGGAGATTGGTCCCGTTCCGGGAACCAATTCTATTGAGAACTCCACTTCTCTCTCAGGGGGTAAGGTCGCTACCTCGTTAGGAAACACATCTAAGAATTCGTTCACTATAGGGATAGTGTCCAGATCTAGGCTAACCTCTACAGTTGAAGAAAGTAAGATCATATATCTGCAAGACCTTCCACTAGACAAATGACTCAATAGAAGATCATTACTCGTGTAACATAACTTGACTCTTCAATAATAGAATGCAAGTTTGGAAACTCAATCGCTTTCTGTAAGCTTGATTCAAAACAACTTGATTGGCGGAAAGCCAATCCATACCCAGGATAATGTCCATTCCCTCAAGAGGTAGACACACAAGGCTTACTAAAAACATCCTCCCTTGAATTATGAGAGGGCAATTCTCACATATCAAGGAAGTAGAAATGCTACCTTCGGTGGGTGTATACACATGCAACGGAAATTGTAAGGAAGTAAGATACAACCCTAGCCTTTGAACACATTTATAAGAGATAAAGGAATGTGTTGCTCCCGAATCAAACAAAACAACTAGAGGTTCATCCTGAAAGAAACAAGTACCTTTCATCAGATTTGCCGCTCCCTTTGCTTCCTTGGCGTCAAGAGTAAAGACTCTCCCTTGGTTAGGATCACCAGACTTGGCTCCTTTTCCCTTAGTGTATTGCGGGCACTCCTTAGCCATGTGCCCTGGTTGGTGACAAACAAAGCAAACATTCTTGCCCTTCATACACTCTCCCTGATGCACCTTCCTGATTCGAGCATGCATGATAAGGCACTTCGGAGGTTTGAGCCCGCTTTCCCTTGAAAAGATTTCCTTTCGATCTCATGCGTTGGCGCTCTTATCCTCATCCTTCTTTTTGTTCTTATCTTGCCACCTCATTTGCCTATCCTCATACATCCTCTTCAATCTTGCTTCACCACGTAGCTCGATGGACTACCTTGGCGAACTTCGATGAATCTCAGTTTGTGAAATGTCGCTCGGATGTCTAGCCTCGATCCCCACTTGAATCGCTTGATTTTCCAATTATCATTCTGAGCAAATTGAGCAAATGTGATGAGTACCTTACCAACTCCTCAAACTTGTTCACATACTCAAACAATAGATTTTCCTTCTTTGAAGTTGGACTAACTCTCTATCCATCATAACTTTCACAGTCTGTGGAAAGTACTTCTCCAAGAAGACCCTCTGAAAGTTCGCCCAAGTTACAGGTGTCCCTTGAGCCACCATATAAGCTCGGGTCCCCCTTCCACCAGTTTTCAGCATCCTCTATGAGCACATGAGTAGCTAGCTCGACCTTTTTCTCCTCGGTACAATGAACAACCTTAAAACTCTTCTCCACGGCTTCCAGCCAGTGTTGGGATGTCATGGCTTCTGTTTTTCCATTGAAGGTTGGTGGCTTCGTCTTGAGGAACTTAAGGAATTTACAGTCTAAATCCTCCTCTTGCGGGGGAGGTTGGGCTTAGTCTTCTTGTTGTTGGGCTAATCGAGCCATAAAATTGTTAGTTGCAATACTACGATTACGAATAGCCTGCAATATCCCTTGTAGCCAAGCATTCTCTTGTCCTGGCGGATTCGGAGGTATCGCAGCATGCTCTGATCCTGGTGGATTCTGAGGCATCGTAGCATTCCTCCTGGGTCTCCCGCGCCTTCCGGAACCTGAAGCCAAAATTCTACATAGAATGCACCAAGCATTGAGTTGATCAAGCTCAATATCTCATAGCATAATAAGTAGAAAACAACAGCAGACTCAAGAAATTCACAAAACTATTCCTAGCAATCCCTACAGTACGATTAGAATCAACCTGGCTCTGATACCATAATGTAACACCTTACTTTCATTAACTTGAAAATAGGATAATTATCATTAGGTACAGTCCTCCCAATATTAATTCAAACTTAAAGTCCAACATTAAGTCCAAATACCACAAAAGACTAAAACTCGATTACATAAGTTTCATGACAGTACAACACCAATACATAACTCTAGAAATTACATATTCAAGGTATTACTTAAGACTACTACAAAATAAACAAGATTCCAAAAGCTAGCAGCTGTCAGCCTTCCTTTGAAACCTGTGCATCTGTAAAAATAATTAAATAAAAGAGCGGGGTGAGATAATAATCTCAGTGAATCCTCCCTTCGACTCCTCACCATCAACTCATATAATGAACTATTAGTCAAGACTTAATATCATACATTTATGCAATGCATATTCTTACTATGAATTTCTAATTCATCTTTAGCTCGTATTCATGGGTAGCGTTGTATGCTTACGTCCATACAACCCCATAAATACGCTTTCGATATGGTGGTTAGACGTCTTAACCGTCCGAGGGTGTCCCACACGGCTAACCATATCGATCACCCCATTTTGAGGCATCTTAGTGTCTTTTAGGGAATTTAATTCACAAACTATATCCTTAAATGCATGCCTTATTCAAAAATAGGAATACAATTTGGTGCTTCTCTAATTTCACATGCAACTGAACATATTCATGTAAAAAGATACATTTCATATTCAAATGGAAACATATATCATGCTCAGTCAAGGAAAATATATCAAGACAAGACACTCTTCCATTAGAGCTCCATGGAGTTCCCAATGGTCAAACATCAATCTCACAGTTTATGGGGGTTTTGGGTACAACATTAACCCCCTTAATCAGTCCCAATAACACATGCATAGCTATTTAACACTAAAAACTGTAAAAATAAGAGGGATTTGGGAAATTCTAACCTTGAACCCTTTGGGATTCAAGGGTTTTCTTCAAGAGAACCCTAATGTGGGACTTATGGGTGCCCATCACCTAAGAGAAGGAAGAACTCACCTCAATGTAAGATTTCGAGCTCCCAAAGTTAGAGTTCAGCTCCTTCCTCTTCTTCTCCTTCAAGCTTTCCTTCTAGGGATTCCTTCAAACTTTCCAAACCAAGAGTGAATACTCCCCAACTTGGATTCAAGCTAAGATTGATGATAAATCTAGCATGAATCCATGTTTTCCCCTTAAAATGTGAACCCTAGGTGTTTAATCCCCTCTCCTCCTTCTCTCTATCGTATTCTCTCTCTAACCCTCTCTCAAAATCGTGTTCTGTCCTTTTTCTGCTGAGTTTTTCTGTTTTAATGCAGCTGTGAATCGATTCACAGCCTAGGTGAATTGATTCACTCAGTGTAAAAATGACAGGATTCGCAGTTTTAAGTGAATGAATCGATTCCTGTAGCTCCCAGATTCGATTCACAGGGAACTGACTTTCTGTGAATCGATTCACACTTCGATTCACAGCCAGCCTATTCGAGTCCCAGCAAGCCCAACAGCCCTGAATCGATTCACAGGGTCTGGGAATCGATTCACACTGGGCCAAAATCACCAAACACAATATTCACATATTCAATTATAACAATCAATGAAAAAAATCACTTAAAGTTCATCATTAAGCCATACTAAGCTTATGCACACACATCAAACCAAGCTTAAGGAATTGGGGTGTTACATCATCCCTTTAATATTCACAATAATGAATATTAATATAATTATAGTGATAAGATAAAAGACCAGGAAATTTAAAAAAATATAAGTAATAGAAAACTATGCATTTATACTTGTAACGAAAACTATCCATTTATACTTGTATGTAATATGAAAAGTCAGTTCATTAAAGCTTAGTACACTTGTCATTTAAGTAAAACTTAAGTTTTCCAAGCTTGCTTTACATATATATATATATATATGATAATATTTGATAATTTACAATATACGATACCCGTGCATTTGCACGGGGAGCGATTATTTGTTACACTTAATGTTTTAAGACGGCGGTTATTTATAGTAAATGATATTTTTGATTTAATGTATTAAAATTAACCAATTTTATTGTGAATGTGAAAGAAACATTAAATGTGTATCAAATATTATTATTTATGTAATTGTGTGACTTGTGTACCATATATGGTTAAGATGAAACAAACATGATTAGGGTTTTCTTGATTAGATAGATAGATAGATAGATAAAATATATAGATAATAGAGATACATGCATAAAATTGATATATGCTCAAAGACAAAGAAATTTTATCGATATTATGTAATGTTTTTAGGTCATGAATCAACAACAAAATAATTATCTATAAATAATTAAGATATTTATAAAATTGATTTATCCTCGACGATGAAATTACACCGACAACATGTAATAATTAAAAGTAAGATAATATTTATAAATAATAAAAATATTTATCAAAATTGATATGTACTTAAGTGGTGTTTTTCCGTCAGAACTCAAAGATAAAATAATCATTTATAAAAATTAAATACATTTATAAAAAAATAAAAATAATTATACCGACATGTAATGCCTCCCATTACGACTCAAAAGCAAAATAATCATTTATAAATAACTTAAACATTTTAAATTGATCTGTGTTAAAGACTATAAAATTATACTGACAACATGTAATGTTTTCCCTTTCTATAAATATATATAATAAAGATATTTATAAATTTTGATACGTGATCAAAGATGATAAAATTACATTCGAGACTTTAAAAGAAAATAATTATTTATATATAAAAATATATAATGATAAAATATAAAAATATAAAAAAAATAGAAAGAGAGAAAGAGAGAGTGACAGAGGGTGTGAGAGAAGAAAGAGAGAGAGTGACGTGAAAGAGAGAGAAGAAAAAGAGAAAGATGAGAGAAAAAAAGTTAAAAGTAGGAAGAAAAAATATATTTTTAATTTGAATTTAATTTTTATTTTGATTTAGATTGATATATTTACCCCTTAAAAGTACAAATGTCATTAGAATAAGATGTCTAAAATTGTATTTGTGCTAGTAGTTTGTTTATAAAAATTAAATGCATTTATAAAAAAATATAAAAAGTAATTATACCGACATGTAATGTCTTCCGTTACGACTCAAAAGCAAAATAATTATTTATAAATAACTTAAACATTTATAAAATTGATCTGTGTCAAAGACGATAAAATTATACCGACAACATGAAATGTTTCCCCTGTCGAGATTTAAAAGTAAAATAATCATTTGTAAATAATAAAAACATTTATAAAAATTGATATGTGCTCAAAGATAACGCAATTGAAGCGACAACATGTTACTTTCTCCTGCTGGGACTGAAAAACAAAATAATCATTTATAAAAAATAATAACATTCATAAAAACAGAATATAAAAAGTAATTATACTGAAAACATACAATATGTCATTAGAATAAGAGATCTAAAATTAGTATGTAATGTTTCTCCCCGTTAAGAGTCAAAAGTAAAATAATCATCAATAAATAATATATAATAAAGATATTTATAAATTTTAATATATTCTAAATGACGGTAAAATTATGCTGATAACATTTTATGTTTCTCCGTCTAGACCAAAAAAATAATCATTTATACCGATATTATGTAATAATTCCCCCTGTTAAGAATTACGAGTAAAATAATCATCTATAAATAATACATAATAAATATATTTATAAATTTTGATACATGATCAAAGACGATAAAATTATATTGACAATATGTAATTTTTTCTTATTTATAAAATATTTTTATAAATTAATAGTTATTTATAAATAAAAAAATTATGATGATAAAATATAAAAAATTAAAATTAAAAAATGTTAATAAAAAAGAAAGAGAGAAAGAAAGAAAGAGGAAGAGAGAAAGAGAATGCAATGAAAAAAGAAAGAGAGAAAGTTAGAGAAGAAAGAGAAAGGTGAGAGAAGAAAGAGAAGAGAGTGACGTGCGAGAGAGAGAAGAAAGGGAAGAGAGAGAAAAAAAGTAAAAGGTGTGAGATAAAAAGTTAAAAGTAGGAAAAAAATAATTTTTATGTAAATTTAAATTTTATTTTGTTTTATTTTTATTTAGATTGACATATTTGTCCGGTTTCATTAGTATAAGATGTCTAAAATTGTATTTGTGCTAGTAGTTTCGATTTATATATAGATAGTAGATAGATTTGTTGTTTCTAGAGATAAATTGTAAATAAAAAATTCAAATTCATTACCATTGGGTTGGTGCACTCTTTTTCCTCCGTTTGTCTTTTTTCCATTGGGTTTTGGCCTTGAGAAATTTTAATGAGGCACCTCATGTTATTTCGGGTTGGAGTACCCCTTATACTCCTTTAATAAAACTTTTTTGCTTATAAAAAAAAATCATTACCATCTGATTGTTATGAGAAACCAAGGGAATAGTTAAGAGAACCAAAAAAAAAATTGTTCTTAAAATTAAATTTATAACTCCAATGAAGTTTTTTTATAACTCAAAAAATTCAAGCTTCAACATCACTATGAAAACAAAAGTACCAAAAACATAAACACCGCAAAATATGCTATCATCATCAAAGTTATCCTTGAGTCAAAAGAAAAAAAGATGCCATCCTCTAACTATTTGCACCTTCAAATCAAAAGGACTATGGTGTGCTCAGTTGGTAAGACGTTTCACCTATACTCAAAAGAACATGGGTTCGAGTCATATAGGGGGGAAGTGGGGAACCACTATTGATCCCCTCTAAAAAAAAGAGAGAAAAAAATGTAAATTTGAACATGTTCTCCATTGACAAACTCTTTACAAAAAATTGTGCCAATCATAACCAACATAGCACTTTGTCATTATCTGGTAATTCCTTCGTAGCTTACACTCGTAAAAATGACCATCTCCATCACTCAGACACGTTGTTCTTTGTTCAAGGACTAAAACCTAACGAATTAAATTTGCAACAATATGTAATTAGGTTATTTAAAAATCATTGTTAAAGGAAATGGTAAATCTAACAATTGAAACACTAGCAGAATAAACTGGCCGATAGATTGGCGCATGAATCACCAGCTTTGGACAACTAGAATATTGTCCAGCCCTTTTGACTTGAATTTTCAAAATAGTCTGCATTATTTGTGAAAAATAAATTCAGTTTTAAAATATGTTGTTGAATAAAATAATGTAAACACATCAGAAAAAATAAACTAACCAACTGATTTTATATTGAGAAAGCATGTTCGAATCGCTTAGACATCCAACAATCTCCACCTGAATTTGAATGTTCATGCCATCATTTGGGGTTGACATTTTTGTTTGACTAAACTATTTCCTATATCCAAGAACACACTCAAACCAATGAGAGATTGATTTTTCCGCACAAAAATGGTAGGAGTGAAGTCTAAACTTATGAATATTTATACCATGTTTGTTTCAGCGGTGAGCTCCCTCATTCTCGTGTCCGAAGACATTCTCACCGTAGAAGCTCTCTCTGGTGGCTTCGACTTGGATGCGAGTCCATTATGTTTCTACCATGGTTCTAAGCAGTCATGTAGTATATAGATTTTAATGCTGTCATTTTTTAAAAGGAACTTGAAGGTCGAAGGTCATTATTGATTAGGATGTAATGGAAAGGTATGCAATGTACAGATTTGCAAGAAAAAATGTTTCAAAATTTCTTTTAATTTTTTTTACTTTAAATTGCAAATCAAAATTGTATAATTGATTGTGAAGGATTGATTGTGTGCAAAGTTTAACATTCCAATAGCATTAACCTAATCGGCTAAGTACATAAATGATTTTATATTTCTATCGGTGTCCAATAAAACTGATTTGCTATCATGTTTGGACAATGGAAAGGTATTGTAAAAAAAAGACAATGGAAAGGCCAAAAAAGTGTATAAACTATAAAGTGTCATGCCGAAAGCATTAAAAAAATTAAATCTACTATTAGCATATTATTTTGTTAAAAATGTAATTTGAAAAATAATTTTTTTATAAATGTAAAACATTCTATACTAATAATAATAATAATAATAATAATAATAATCTCCTTTGAATAAATTCCATGCAAGTAACATATCCGATATCATTCATAGCTTAGGACAAGCAGCTTAAATCATAAACACTACTATACTCTCAATAAAATGCTCAAACCTATGAGGGATTGATTTTGACGCACAAAAATGGTAGGAGTGAAGTCTAAACTAATGAATATGTATAACATGTTTGTTTCAGCGGTGAGCTCCCTCTTTCTCGTGTTTGAAGACATTTTCACCGCAGAATTTCTCTCTGGTGGCTTTGACTTGGACATCTTCTCCGCCACCATGAAACTAGAGGGCTTGGCGTAGAGGTCGGCATAGACAACTCCGCTTTCCATTGTCATGTCAGTGAATTAAGCCAATTTAAGTTATTCTTTACCTTAAATGTCGTTTTGCTCTGCTCCTTGAATTATGCTCGTTCACGGTATTTGTTTATAAAACCATCTTGTCACACTTTCACAAAACCACATCTTATCACAACTTTCACGATGTTATTTGTTTTTACCTTATAATTCTTCCTCTTCTCACACTATTATCAAATGGCTAATACAAGTACATCACAATCTTCAACTAACAACGAAGTTGCTGCACCCACAATAAAAGAAGTTTGTTTAATATATTTGCAACGTACAGCACATTGGATGTCATTCAAGGAGGATAGGGTTGAATGGTTATCAGACATTAGAGGGAGCATCAGTACGGCGGCTATCTTCATTGCAAGCTTGACCTTTTACCTTATAATTCTTCCTCTTGTCACACTATTATCAAATGGCTAACACAAGTACATCACAATCTTTAACTAACAACGAAGTTGCTGCACCCACAATAATTCTTCATTATGTTGTTTGTTTTTACCCTATAATTCTTCCTCTTGTCACACTATTACTATTATCAAATGGCTACACAAGTACATCACAATCTTCAACTAACAACGAAGTTGCTATACCCACAATAAAAGAAGTTTGTTTAATATATCTGCAACGTACAGCACATTGGATGTCATTCAAGGAGGATAGGGCTGAATGGCTATCAGGCATGAGGGGGAGCATCAAGATCTGGCGGCTATCTTCATTGCAAGCTTGACCTTTTTAACGATTTTTAATCCACCCAGCGAAGTTAGGCTGGTAAAAGATACAAGGATGAATATTTTTTTAGGACTTATACACAATGATGAATTTTTTTTATCCTTTTAGAGAAAACTATATGCTTCCTTATATCGGCTAGTATTTTTCTCTTGCTCCTGGTGGTTGGAATCTCTCTTAAGCATAGGTTACCAATATGGCTTTTATCTATGGCGATGTGTGGCAATCTCACATGCCTCGCCCATACATACTTATGGACCGTGTCAATGACAACCCCAAAACCTGTTTGGAATCAAGTCGTATTTCAAGAAATATTGATTTATTCTTGGATGGGATTAGTATTACTCTGGTGTGTGTACCAATTGCTATGCTTCTTTGTGGTGTATGTCAAAAAGTCAACCACTTCACAAACAGAGACTGAAACCACTCCATAAACGAAGACTCTAGTGGCTTGATCATATAACGTGTTCAATTCCCATTTCTTAAATTTGGGATTTTTCATTTGTTTTTTAGTTGATTAAGTCCTAGCTTTTAGGTGTTCATCAGTTTATTTTAAATTATTCATCGTTGTTCAATAATTATGTCATATCTGTAATATATATATATATAAAATTCATTTTGCCTCTACTGTGTATGCGGCTAGATCTTTCGGTTCAACACTCATTAGATGTTTGGTGAAAGATATTTCTGAAAAGAATGAATTTTTATTCTTTAATATAGATGGTTCTTAAAACTGTCTCAGCTTAAGAAAATTAATGCTATGTATTTTTCTAGCTTTATGGATTCCTGACCACTGTTGCTATTAGTGTAAATGCAATTGCCATTGCTAGACAGTTCGTATTGTGGGAAGGCTTATGGTAAATTTTCATATCACAATTCTAATGTGTCTGAAAAACCAGATTGTAAAAAAGTTTCAGACTAAATTAATTTTATTCTTTGACTTTTTATCTGTTGCTATTTTATTTACCTTTGCTTCTTATTCATTTAGAATTTTTAATATCACGTGCTTGCAATGTTCTTTAGGTTGATAATGGATTGTTTTTGTGTGAAGTGAAGTGATGGTGCAGCGTAGGGACTTCAGATTCATCTTCAATGTTTTTTAATGATGTAGTTGCTTGCAGTCTTGATATCCAGATTTTTTTATGTCATTTTATTGGTTTCTTTTTTTTTTACAATAATTTTTGTTTTGACACTACCATAGGAGACTAATCCTTCCCTAAAAATATATGCTACCTCTACTCACAGGTGCCTTCCAGCAAAGCCAAACACCTGGTGAGAGACTGATTGCATGCAGGCATGGATAAAGAAGGCTTTCTTGGGTTTAGAAATTTTTTGAGTCTCCTAAAAAGGCTAAAGGTGCAAAAGATTATGGGATGCTTCTACGTGCAAGCTCCTTGAGTGATGTTTAAAGGTTCTGTAGTAATCAAAACAAAGAGAAGGAAAAAAATGCTAATTCAGCATAATCTTTATGCTAATTCATTGGGTTTATATTCTGCATTTGAATAATGTCATCTTAATATTAAGCATACATGGTTCTGCTTCCTGAGCCTTGCATATATGTAAACAAAAGTACCAAAAACAAAAACACCGCAAAATATGCTATCATCATCAAAGTTATCCTTCAGTCAAAAGAAAAAAAAAAGTTATCCTCTAACTATTTGCACCTTCAAATCAAAAGGACTATGGTGTGCTCAGTTGGTAAGACGCTTCACCTACACACAAAAGAACATGGGTTCGAGTCATATAGGGGGGAAGTGGGGAACCACTATTGATCCCCTCTAAAAAAAAGAGAGAAAAAAATGTAAATTTCAACATGTTCTCCATTGACAAACTCTTTACAAAAAATTGTGCCAATCATAACCAACATAGCACTTTGTCATTATCTGGTAATTCCTTCGTAGCTTACACTCGTAAAAATGACCATCTCCATCACTCAGACACGTTGTTCTTTGTTCAAGGACTAAAACCTAACGAATTAAATTTGCAACAATATGTAATTAGGTTATTTAAAAATCATTATTAAAGGAAATCGTAAATCTAACAATTGAAACACCAGCAGAATAAACTGGCCGATAGACTGGGGCATGAATCACCAGCTTTGGACAACTTGAATATTGTCCAGCCCTTTGGTCTTGAATTTTCAAAATAGTCTGCATTATTTGTGAAAAATAAATTCAGTTTTAAAATATGTTGTTGAACAAAATAATGTAAACACATCAGAAAAAATAAACTAACCAACTGATTTTATATTGAGAAAGCATGTTCGAATCGCTTAGACATCCAACAATCTCCACCTGAATTTGAATGTTCATGCCATCATTTGGGGTTGACATTTTTGTTTGACTAAATAATTCCTATATCCAAGAACACACTCAAACCTATCAGAGATTGATTTTGCCGCACAAAAATGGTAGGAGTGAAGTATAAACTTATGAATATTTATACCGTGTTTGTTTCAGCGGTGAGCTCCCTCATTCTCGTGTCCGAAGACATTCTCACCGTAGAAGCTCTCTCTGGTGGCTTCGACTTGGATGCAAGTCCATTATGTTTCTACCATGGTTCTAAGCAGTCATGTAGTATATAGATTTTAATGCTGTCACTTTTTAAAAGGAACTTGAAGGTTGAAGGTCATTATTGATTAGGATGTAATGGAAAGGTATGCAATGTACAGATTTGCAATACAAAATGTTTCAAAATTTCTTTTAATTTTTTTTACTTTAAATTGCAAATCAAAATTGTATAATTGATTGTGAAGGATTGATTGTGTGCAAAGTGTAACATTCCTACAGCATTAACCTAATCGGCTAAGTACATAAATGATTTTATATTTCTATCGGTGTCCAATAAAACTGATTTGCTATCATGTTTGGACAATGGAAAGGTATTATAAAGAAAAGACAATGGAAAGGCAAAAAAAGTGTATAAACTATAAAGTGTCATGCCGAAAGCATTAAAAAATTAAATCTACTATTAGCATATTATTTTGTTAAAAATGTAATTTGTAAAATAATTTTTTTATAAATGTAAAACATTCTATACTAATAATAATAATAATAATAATAATAATAATAATAATAATCTCCTTTGAATAAATTCCATGCAAGTAACATATCCGATATCATTCATAGCTTAGGACAAGCAGCTTAAATCATAAACACTACTATACTCTCAATAAAATGCTCAAACCTATGAGGGATTGATTTTGACGAACAAAAATGGTAGGAGTGAAGTCTAAACTAATGAATATGTATAACATGTTTGTTTCAGCGGTGAGCTCCCTCTTTCTCGCGTTTGAAGACATTTTCACCGCAGAATTTCTCTCTGGTGGCTTTGACTTGGACATCTTCTCATGACCATGAAACTAGAGGGCTTGGCGTGAGAGTCGGCATAGACACCTCCGCTTTCCATTGTCATGTCAGTGAATTAAGCCAATTTAAGTTATTCTTTACCTTAAATGTCGTTTTGCTCAGCTCCTTGAATTATGCTCGTTCACGGTATTTGTTTATAAAACCATCTTGTCACACTTTCACAAAACCACATCTTATCACAACTTTCACGATGTTATTTGTTTTTACCTTATAATTCTTCCTCTTCTCACACTTTTATCAAATGGCTAATACAAGTACATCACAATCTTCAACTAACAACGAAGTTGCTGCACCCACAATAAAAGAAGTTTGTTTAATATATTTGCAACGTACAGCACATTGGATGTCATTCAAGGAGGATAGGGTTGAATGGTTATCAGACATTAGAGGGAGCATCAGTTCGTGGCTATCTTCATTGCAAGCTTGACTTTTTACCTTATAATTCTTCCTCTTGTCACACTATTATCAAATGGCTAACACAAGTACATCACAATCTTTAACTAACAACGAAGTTGCTACACCCACAATAATTCTTCATTACGTTGTTTGTTTTTACCCTATAATTCTTCCTCTTGTCACACTATTACTATTATCAAATGGCTACACAAGTACATCACAATCTTCAACTAACAACGAAGTTGCTACACCCACAATAAAAGAAGTTTGTTTAATATATACGCAACGTCTGACACATTGGATGTCATTCAAGGAGGATAGGGCTGAATGGCTATCAGGCATGAGGGGAGCATCGATCTGGCGGCTATCTTCATTGCAAGCTTGACATTTTTAACGGTTTTTAATCCACCCAGTGGAGTTAGGCTGGTAAATGATACAGGGACGAATATTTTTTTAGGACTTATATACAAGGATGAATATTCTTTTATCCTTTTAGAGAAAACTATATGCTTCCTTATATCGGCTACTATTTTTCTCTTGCTCCTGGTGGTTGGAATCTCTCTTAACAATAGGTTACCAATATGGCTTTTATCTATGGTGATGTGTGGCAATCTCACATGCCTCGCCCATACATACTTATGGACCGTGTCAATGACAACCCCAAAACCTGTTTGGAATCAAGCTGTCGTATTTCAAGAAATATTGATTTATTCTTGGATGGGATTAGTATTACTCCTGGCTGTGTACCAATTGCTATGCTTCTTTTCGCGGGTGTATGTCAAAAAGTCAACCACTTCACAAACAGAGACTGAAACCACTCCATAAACGAAGACTCTAGTGGCTTGATCATATAACGTGTTCAATTCCCATTTCTTAAATTTGGGATTTTTCATTTGTTTTTTAGTTGATTAAGTCCTAGCTTTTAGGTGTTCATCAGTTTATTTTAAATTATTCATCGTTGTTCAATAATTATGTCATATCTGTAATATATATATATATAAAATTCATTTTGCCTCTACTGTGTATGCGGCTAGATCTTTCGGTTCAACACTCATTAGATGTTTGGTGAAAGATATTTCTGAAAAAGAATGAATTTTTATTCTTTAATATAGATGGTTCTTAAAACTGTCTCGACTTAAGAAAATTAATGCTATGTATTTTTCTAGCTTTATGGATTCACGACCCTTTGTTGCTATTAGTGTAAATGCAATTGCCATTGCTAGACCGTTCGTATTGTGGGAAGGCTTATGGTAAATTTTCATATCACAATTCTAATGTGTCCGAAAAACCCATTGTAAAAAGTTTGAGACTAAATTAATTTTATTCTTTGACTTTTTATCTGTTGCTATTTTATTTACCTTTGCTTCTTATTCATTTAGAATTTTTAATATCACGTGCTTGCAATGTTCTTTAGGTTGATAATGGATTGTTTTTGTGTGAAGTGAAGTGATGGTGCGGCGTAGGGACTTGATTCATCTTCAATGTTTTTAATGATGTAGTTGCTTGCAGTCTTGATATCCAGATTTTTTATGTCATTTTATTGGTTTCTTTTTTTACAATAATTTTTGTTTTGACACTACCATAGGAGACTAATCCTTCCCTAAAATTATATGCTACCTCTACTCACAGGTGCCTTCCACAAAGCCAAACACCTGGTGAGAGGCTGATTGCATGCGAGGCATGGATAAAGAAGGCTTTCTTGGGTTTAGAAATTTTTGAGTCTCCTAAAAGGCTAAAGGTGCAAAAGATTATGGGATGCTTCTACGTGCAAGCTCCTTGAGTGATGTTTAAAGGTTACTGTAGTAATCAAAACAAAGAGAAGGAAAAAAATTCTAATTCAAAGACAATCTTTATGCTAATTCATTGGGTTTATATTCTGCATTTGAATAATGTCATCTTAATATTAAGCATACATGGTTCTGCTTCCTGAGCCTTGCATATATGTAAACAAAAGTACCAAAAACATAAACACCGCAAAATATGCTATAATCATCAAAGTTATCCTTGAGTCAAAAGAAAAAAAAAAGTTATCCTCTAACTATTTGCACCTTCAAATCAAAAGGACTATGGTGTGCTCAGTTGGTAAGACGCTTCATCTACACACAAAAGAACATGGGTTCGAGTCATATAGGGGGGAAGTGGGGAACCACTATTGATCCCCTCTAAAAAAAAGAGAGAAAAAAATGTAAATTTCAACATGTTCTCCATTGACAAACTCTTTAAAAAAAATTGTGCAAATCATAACCAACATAGCACTTTGTCATTATCTGGTAATTCCTTCGTAGCTTACACTCGTAAAAATGACCATCTCCATCACTCAGACACGTTGTTCTTTGTTCAAGGACTAAAACCTAACGAATTAAATTTGCAACAATATGTAATTAGGTTATTTAAAAATCATTATTAAAGGAAATCGTAAATCTAACAATTGAAACACCCAGTGAGAATAAAGTAGATGAAAGTGGGGCATGAATCACTGACTTTGGACAACTTGAATGTTGTCCAGCCCTTTGGACTTGAATTTTCAAAATAGTCTGCATTATTTGTGAAAAATAAATTCAGTTTTAAAATATGTTGTTGAACAAAATAATGTAAACACATCGAAAAAATAAACTAACCAAGCTGATTTTATATTGAGAAAGCATGTTGAATCGCTTAGACATCCAACAATCTCCACCTGAATTTGAATGTTCATGCCATCATTTGGGGTTGACATTTTTGTTTGACTAAATAATTCCTATATCCAAGAACACACTCAAACCTATCGAGATTGATTTTGCCGCTAAAAATGGTAGGAGTGAAGTCTAAACTTATGAATATTTATACCGTGTTTGTTTCAGCGGTGAGCTCCCTCATTCTCGTGTCCGAAGACATTCTCACCGTAGAAGCTCTCTCTGGTGGCTTCGACTTGGATGCAAGTCCATTATGTTTCTACCATGGTTCTAAGCAGTCATGTAGTATATAGATTTTAATGCTGTCACTTTTTAAAAGGAACTTGAAGGTTGAAGGTCATTATTGATTAGGATGTAATGGAAAGGTATGCAATGTACAGATTTGCAATACAAAATGTTTCAAAATTTCTTTTAATTTTTTTTACTTTAAATTGCAAATCAAAATTGTATAATTGATTGTGAAGGATTGATTGTGTGCAAAGTGTAACATTCCTACAGCATTAACCTAATCGGCTAAGTACATAAATGATTTTATATTTCTATCGATTGTCCAATAAAACTGATTTGCTATCATGTTTGGACAATGGAAAGGTATTGTAAAGAAAAGACAATGGAAAGGCCAAAAAAGTGTATAAACTATAAAGTGTCATGTCAAAGCATTAAAAAATTAAATCTACTATTAGCATATTATTTTGTTAAAAATGTAATTTGTAAAATAATTTTTATAAATATAAAACATTCTATACTAATAATAATAATAATAATAATAATAATAATAATCTCCTTTGAATAAATTCCATGCAAGTAACATATCCGATATCATTCATAGCTTAGGACAAGCGACTTAAATCATAAACACTACTATACTCTCAATAAAATGCTCAAACCTATGAGGGATTGATTTTGGCGCACAAAAATGGTAGGAGTGAAGTCTAAACTAATGAATATGTATAACATGTTTGTTTCAGCGGTGAGCTCCTCTTTCTTGCGTTTGAAGACATTTTCACCGCAGAATTTCTCTCTGGTGGCTTTGACTTGGACATCTTCTCCGCCACCATGAAACTAGAGGGCTTGGCGTAGAGGTCGGCATAGACAACTCCGCTTTCCATTGTCATGTCAGTGAATTAAGCCAATTTAAGTTATTCTTTACCTTAAATGTCGTTTTGCTCAGCTCCTTGAATTATGCTCGTTCACGGTATTTGTTTATAAAACCATCTTGTCACACTTTAACAAAACCACATCTTATCACAACTTTCACGATGTTATTTGTTTTTACCTTATAATTCTTCCTCTTCTCACACTATTATCAAATGGCTAATACAAGTACATCACAATCTTCAACTAACAACGAAGTTCTTTGCACCCACAATAAAAGAAGTTTGTTTAATATATTTGCAACGTCTGACACATTGGATGTCATTCAAGGAGGATAGGGTTGAATGGTTATCGGACATTAGAGGAGCATCAGTTCGGCGGCTATCTTCATTGCAAGCTTGACCTTTTACCTTATAATTCTTCCTCTTGTCACACTATTATCAAATGGCTAACACAAGTACATCACAATCTTTAACTAACAACGAAGTTGCTACACCCACAATAATTCTTCATTACGTTGTTTGTTTTTACCCTATAATTCTTCCTCTTGTCACACTATTACTATTATCAAATGGCTACACAAGTACATCACAATCTTCAACTAACAACGAAGTTGCTACACCCACAATAAAAGAAGTTTGTTTAATATATCTGCAACGTCTGACACATTGGATGTCATTCAAGGAGGATAGGGCTGAATGGCTATCGTGCATGAGGGAGCATCGATCTGGCGGCTATCTTCATTGCAAGCTTGACCTTTTAACGGTTTTTAATCCACCAGCGAAGTTAGGCTGGTAAAAGATACAAGGATGAATATTTTTTAGGACTTATATACAATGATGAATATTTTTATCCTTTTATAGAAAACTATATGCTTCCTTATATCGGCTAGTATTTTCTCTTGCTCTGGTGGTTGGAATCTCTCTTAAGCATAGGTTACCAATATGGCTTTTATCTACGGCGATGTGTGGCAATCTCACATGCCTCGCCCATACATACTTATGGACCGTGTCAATGACAACCCCAAAACCCGCTTTGGAATCAAAATTTTATCGTATTTCAAGAAATATTGATTTATTCTTGGATGGGATTAGTATTACTCCTGGCTGTGTACCAATTGCTATGCTTCTTTTCGCGGGTGTATGTCAAAAAGTCAACCACTTCACAACAGAGACTGAAACCACTCCATAAACGAAGACTCTAGTGGCTTGATCATATAACGTGTTCAATTCCCATTTCTTAAATTTGGGATTTTTCATTTGTTTTTTAGTTGATTAAGTCCTAGCTTTTAGGTGTTCATCAGTTTATTTTAAATTATTCATCGTTGTTCAATAATTATGTCATATCTGTAATATATATATATATATATATATATATATATATATAATTAATTTTGCCTCTACTGTGTATGCGGCTAGATCTTTCGGTTCAACACTCATTAGATGTTTGGTGAAAGATATTTCTGAAAAGAATGAATTTTTATTCTTTAATATAGATGGTTCTTAAAACTGTCTCAGCTTAAGAAAATTAATGCTATGTATTTTTCTAGCTTTATGGATTCACGACCCTTTGTTGCTATTAGTGTAAATGCAATTGCCATTGCTAGACAGTTCGTATTGTGGGAAGGGCTTATGGTAAATTTTCATATCACAATTCTAATGTGTCTGAAAAACCAGATTGTAAAAAGTTTGAGACTAAATTAATCTTATTCTTTGACTTTTTATACTGTTGCTATTTTATTTACCTTTGCTTCTTATTCATTTAGAATTTTTAATATCACCTGCTTGCAATGTTCTTTAGGTTGATAATGGATTGTTTTTGTGTGAAGTGAAGTGATGGTGCAGCGTAGGGACTTGATTCATGTTCAATGTTTTTAATGATGTAGTTGCTTGCAGTCTTGATATCCAGATTTTTTATGTCATTTTATTGGTTTCTTTTTTTCACAATAATTTTTGTTTTGACACTACCATAGGAGACTAATCCTTCCCTAAAAATATATGCTACCTCTACTCACAGTGTGCCTTCAGAAAGCCAAACACCTGGTGAGAGACTGATTGCATGCAGGCATGGATAAAGAAGGGTTTCTTGGGTTTAGAAATTTTTTGAGTCTCCTAAAAAGGCTAAAGGTGCAAAAGATTATGGGATGCTTCTACGTGCAAGCTCCTTGAGTGATGTTTAAAGGTTACGTAGTAATCAAAACAAAGAGAAGGAAAAAATTGCTCATTCAAAGACAATCTTTATGCTAATTCATTGGGTTTATATTACGCATTTGAATAATGTCATCTTAATATTAAGCATACATGGTTACGCTTCTGAGCCTTGCATATATGTAAACAAAAGTACCAAAAACAAAAACACCGCAAAAATATGCTATCATCATCGAAGTTATCCTTCAGTCAAAAGAAAAAAAAAGTTATCCTCTAACTATTTGCACCTTCAAATCAAAAGGACTATGGTGTGCTCAGTTGGTAAGACGCTTCACCTACACTCAAAAGAACATGGGTTCGAGTCATATAGGGGGGAAGTGGGGAACCACTATTGATCCCCTCTAAAAAAAAGAGAGAAAAAAATGGAAATTTCAACATGGTCTCCATTGACAAACTCTTTACAAAAATTGTGCCAATCATAACCAACATAGCACTTTGTCATTATCTGGTAATTCCTTCGTAGCTTACACTCGTAAAAATGACCATCTCCATCACTCAGACACGTTGTTCTTTGATCAAGGACTAAAACCTAACGAATTAAATTTGCAACAATATGTAATTAGGTTATTTAAAAATCATTATTAAAGGAAATCGTAAATCTAACAATTGAAACACCCATTGAGAATAAATCGGCCGATAGATTGGGGCATGAATCACTGACTTTGGACAACTTGAATATTGTCCGACCCTTTGGACTTGAATTTTCAAAATAGTCTGCATTATTTTTGAAAAATAAATTCAGTTTTAAAATATGTTGTTGAACAAAATAATGTAAACACATCAGAAAAAATAAACTAACCAACTGATTTTATATTGAGAAAGCATGTTCGAATCGCTTAGACATCCAACAATCTCCACCTGAATTTGAATGTTCATGCCATCATTTGGGGTTGACATTTTTGTTTGACAAAACTATTTCCTATATCCAAGAACACACTCAAACCTATGAGAGATTGATTTTGCCGCACAAAAATGGTAGGAGTGAAGTCTAAACTTATGAATATTTATCCCGTGTTTGTTTCAGCGGTGAGCTCCCTCATTCTCGTGTCCGAAGACATTCTCACCGTAGAAGCTCTCTCTGGTGGCTTCGACTTGGATGCAAGTCCATTATGTTTCTACCATGGTTCTAAGCAGTCATGTAGTATATAGATTTTAATGCTGTCACTTTTTAAAAGGAACTTGAAGGTCGAAGGTCATTATTGATTAGGATGTAATGGAAAGGTATGCAATGTACAGATTTGCAAGAAAAAATGTTTCAAAATTTCTTTTAATTTTTTTTACTTTAAATTGCAAATCAAAATTGTATAATTGATTGTGAAGGATTGATTGTGTGCAAAGTTTAACATTCCAATAGCATTAACCTAATCGGCTAAGTACATAAATGATTTTATATTTCTATCGGTGTCCAATAAAACTGATTTGCTATCATGTTTGGACAATGGAAAGGTATTGTAAAAAAAAGACAATGGAAAGGCCAAAAAAGTGTATAAACTATAAAGTGTCATGCCGAAAGCATTAAAAAAATTAAATCTACTATTAGAATATTATTTTGTTAAAAATGTAATTTGAAAAATAATTTTTTTATAAATGTAAAACATTCTATACTAATAATAATAATAATAATAATAATCTCCTTTGAATAAATTCCATGCAAGTAACATATCCGATATCATTCATAGCTTAGGACAAGCAGCTTAAATCATAAACACTACTATACTCTCAATAAAATGCTCAAACCTATGAGGGATTGATTTTGACGCACAAAAATGGTTGGAGTGAAGTCTAAACTAATGAATATGTATAACATGTTTGTTTCAGCGGTGAGCTCCTCTTTCTCGTGTTTGAAGACATTTTCACTGAAATTTCTCTCTGGTGGCTTTGACTTGGACATCTTCTCCGCCACCACGAAACTAGAGGGCTTGGCGTAGAGGTCGGCATAGACAACTCCGCTTTCCATTGTCATGTCAGTGAATTAAGCCAATTTAAGTTATTCTTTACCTTAAATGTCGTTTTGCTCTGCTCCTTGAATTATGCTCGTTCACGGTATTTGTTTATAAAACCATCTTGTCACACTTTCACAAAACCACATCTTATCACAACTTTCACGATGTTATTTGTTTTTACCTTATAATTCTTCCTCTTCTCACACTATTATCAAATGGCTAATACAAGTACATCACAATCTTCAACTAACAACGAAGTTGCTGCACCCACAATAAAAGAAGTTTGTTTAATATATTTGCAACGTCTGACACATTGGATGTCATTCAAGGAGGATAGGGTTGAATGGTTATCGGACATTAGAGGAGCATCGATCTGGCGGCTATCTTCATTGCAAGCTTGACCTTTTACCTTATAATTCTTCCTCTTGTCACACTATTATCAAATGGCTAACACAAGTACATCACAATCTTTAACTAACAACGGTTCTTTGCACCCACAATAATTCTTCATTATGTTGTTTGTTTTTACCCTATAATTCTTCCTCTTGTCACACTATTACTATTATCAAATGGCTACACAAGTACATCACAATCTTCAACTAACAACGAAGTTGCTATACCCACAATAAAAGAAGTTTGT
The DNA here is from genome assembly GCA_037113605.1 of Calophaca sinica. NCBI lineage: Eukaryota > Viridiplantae > Streptophyta > Magnoliopsida > Fabales > Fabaceae > Calophaca > Calophaca sinica. The sequence goes on along the minus strand of CM073731.1, from coordinate 44,333,183 downwards.
TTAATATATCTGCAACGTCTGACACATTGGATGTCATTCAAGGAGGATAGAAGGGCTGAATGGCTATCCAGGCATGAGGGAGCATCGATCTGGCTGACTATCTTCATTGCAAGCTTGACCTTTTTAACGGTTTTTAATCCACCCAGCGAAGTTAGGCTGGTAAAAGATACAAGGATGAATATTTTTTTAGGACTTATACACAATGATGAATTTTTTTTATCCTTTTAGAGAAAACTATATGCTTCCTTATATCGGCAAGTATTTTTCTCTTGCTCCTGGTGGTTGGAATCTCTCTTAAGCATAGGTTACCAATATGGCTTTTATCTATGGCGATGTGTGGCAATCTCACATGCCTCGCCCATACATACTTATGGACCGTGTCAATGACAACCCCAAAACCTGTTTGGAATCAAGTTGTCGTATTTCAAGAAATATTGATTTATTCTTGGATGGGATTAGTATTACTCCTGGCTGTGTACCAATTGCTATGCTTCTTTTCGCGGGTGTATGTCAAAAAGTCAACCACTTCACAAACAGAGACTGAAACCACTCCATAAACGAAGACTCTAGTGGCTTGATCATATAACGTGTTCAATTCCCATTTCTTAAATTTAGGATTTTTCATTTGTTTTTTAGTTGATTAAGTCCTAGCTTTTAGGTGTTCATCAGTTTATTTTAAATTATTCATCGTTGTTCATTAATTATGTCATATCTATAATATATATATATATATATATAAAATTCATTTTGCCTCTACTGTGTATGCGGCTAGATCTTTCGGTTCAACACTCATTAGATGTTTGGTGAAAGATATTTCTGAAAAGAATGAATTTTTATTCTTTAATATAGATGGTTCTTAAAACTGTCTCAGCTTAAGAAAATTAATGCTATGTATTTTTCTAGCTTTATGGATTCACGACCACTTTGTTGCTATTGGTGTAAATGCAATTGCCATTGCTAGACAGTTCGTATTGTGGGAAGGGCTTATGGTAAATTTTCATATCCCAATTTTAATGTGTCTGAAAAACCAGTTGTAAAAAGTTTGAGACTAAATTAATTTTATTCTTTGACTTTTATACATTTGCTATTTTATTTACCTTTGCTTCTTATTCATTTAGAATTTTTAATATCACGTGCTTGCAATGTTCTTTAGGCTGATAATGGATTGTTTTTGTGTGAAGTGAAGTGATGGTGCAGCGTAGGGACTTCAGATTCATCTTCAATGTTTTTTAATGATGTAGTTGCTTGCAGTCTTGATATCCAGATTTTTTTATGTCATTTTATTGGTTTCTTTTTTTTTCACAATAATTTTTGTTTTGACACTACCATAGGAGACTAATCCTTCCCTAAAAATATATGCTACCTCTACTCACAGGTGCCTTCCAGCAAAGCCAAACACCTGGTGAGAGACTGATTGCATGCAAGCATGGATAAAGAAGGCTTTCTTGGGTTTAGAAATTTTTTGAGTCTCGTAAAAAGGCTAAAGGTGCAAAAGATTATGGGATGCTTCTACGTGCAAGCTCCTTGAGTGATGTTTAAAGGTTCTGTAGTAATCAAAACAAAGAGAAGGAAAAAAATGCTAATTCAGCATAATCTTTATGCTAATTCATTGGGTTTATATTCTGCATTTGAATAATGTCATCTTAATATTAAGCATACATGGTTACGCTTCTGAGCCTTGCATATATGTAAACAAAAGTACCAAAAACAAAAACACCGCAAAATATGCTATCATCATCAAAGTTATCCTTCAGTCAAAAGAAAAAAAAAAGTTATCCTCTAACTATTTGCACCTTCAAATCAAAAGGACTATGGTGTGCTCAGTTGGTAAGACGCTTCACCTACACACAAAAGAACATGGGTTCGAGTCATATAGGGGGGAAGTGGGGAACCACTATTGATCCCCTCTAAAAAAAAGAGAGAAAAAAATGTAAATTTCAACATGTTCTCCATTGACAAACTCTTTACAAAAAATTGTGCCAATCATAACCAACATAGCACTTTGTCATTATCTGGTAATTCCTTCGTAGCTTACACTCGTAAAAATGACCATCTCCATCACTCAGACACGTTGTTCTTTGTTCAAGGACTAAAACCTAACGAATTAAATTTGCAACAATATGTAATTAGGTTATTTAAAAATCATTATTAAAGGAAATCGTAAATCTAACAATTGAAACACGAAGCGAATAAAGCGCCGATAGGCTGGGGCATGAATCACCAGCTTTGGACAACTTGAATATTGTCCAGCCCTTTGGACTTGAATTTTCAAAATAGTCTGCATTATTTGTGAAAAATAAATTCAGTTTTAAAATATGTTGTTGAACAAAATAATGTAAACACATCAGAAAAAATAAACTAACCAACTGATTTTATATTGAGAAAGCATGTTCGAATCGCTTAGACATCCAACAATCTCCACCTGAATTTGAATGTTCATGCCATCATTTGGGGTTGACATTTTTGTTTGACTAAATATTTCCTATATCCAAGAACACACTCAAACCTATCAGAGATTGATTTTGCCGCACAAAAATGGTAGGAGTGAAGTCTAAACTTATGAATATTTATACCGTGTTTGTTTCAGCGGTGAGCTCCCTCATTCTCGTGTCCGAAGACATTCTCACCGTAGAAGCTCTCTCTGGTGGCTTCGACTTGGATGCAAGTCCATTATGTTTCTACCATGGTTCTAAGCAGTCATGTAGTATATAGATTTTAATGCTGTCACTTTTTAAAAGGAACTTGAAGGTTGAAGGTCATTATTGATTAGGATGTAATGGAAAGGTATGCAATGTACAGATTTGCAATACAAAATGTTTCAAAATTTCTTTTAATTTTTTTTACTTTAAATTGCAAATCAAAATTGTATAATTGATTGTGAAGGATTGATTGTGTGCAAAGTGTAACATTCCTACAGCATTAACCTAATCGGCTAAGTACATAAATGATTTTATATTTCTATCGGTGTCCAATAAAACTGATTTGCTATCATGTTTGGACAATGGAAAGGTATTGTAAAGAAAAGACAATGGAAAGGCCAAAAAAGTGTATAAACTATAAAGTGTCATCTGAAAGCATTAAAAAAATTAAATCTACTATTAGCATATTATTTTGTTAAAAATGTAATTTGTAAAATAATTTTTTTATAAATGTAAAACATTCTATACTAATAATAATAATAATAATAATAATAATAATAATCTCCTTTGAATAAATTCCATGCAAGTAACATATCCGATATCATTCATAGCTTAGGACAAGCAGCTTAAATCATAAACACTACTATACTCTCAATAAAATGCTCAAACCTATGAGGGATTGATTTTGACGCACAAAAATGGTAGGAGTGAAGTCTAAACTATTGAATATGTATAACATGTTTGTTTCAGCGGTGTCCTCCCTCTTTCTTGCGTTTGAAGACATTTTCACCGCAGAATTTCTCTCTGGTGGCTTTGACTTGGACATCTTCTCCGCCACCATGAAACTAGAGGGCTTGGCGTAGAGGTCGGCATAGACAACTCCGCTTTCCATTGTCATGTCAGTGAATTAAGCCAATTTAAGTTATTCTTTACCTTAAATGTCGTTTTGCTCAGCTCCTTGAATTATGCTCGTTCACGGTATTTGTTTATAAAACCATCTTGTCACACTTTCACAAAACCACATCTTATCACAACTTTCACGATGTTATTTGTTTTTACCTTATAATTCTTCCTCTTCTCACACTTTTATCAAATGGCTAATACAAGTACATCACAATCTTCAACTAACATGAAGTTGCTGCACCAACAATAAAAGAAGTTTGTTTAATATATTTGCAACGTCTGACACATTGGATGTCATTCAAGGAGGATAGGGTTGAATGGTTATCAGACATTAGAGGGAGCATCAGTTCGGCTATCTTCATTGCAAGCTTGACCTTTTACCTTATAATTCTTCCTCTTGTCACACTATTATCAAATGGCTAACACAAGTACATCACAATCTTTAACTAACAACGAAGTTGCTGCACCCACAATAATTCTTCATTACGTTGTTTGTTTTTACCTTATAATTCTTCCTCTTGTCACACTATTACTATTATCAAATGGCTACACAAGTACATCACAATCTTCAACTAACAACGAAGTTGCTACACCCACAATAAAAGAAGTTTGTTTAATATATCTGCAACGTACAGCACATTGAATGTCATTCAAGGAGGATAGGGCTGAATGGTTATCAGACATGAGGGGGAGCATCAGTACGGCGGCTATCTTCATTGCAAGCTTGACCTTTTTAACGGTTTTTAATCCACCCAGCGAAGTTAGGCTGGTAAAAGATACAAGGATGAATATTTTTTTAGGACTTATATACAATGATGAATTTTTTTTATCCTTTTAGGGAAAACTATATGCTTCCTTATATCGGCTAGTAATTTTCTCTTGCTCCTGGTGGTTGGAATCTCTCTTAAGCATAGGTTACCAATATGGCTTTTATCTATGGCGATGTGTGGCAATCTCACATGCCTCGCCCATACATACTTATGTACCGTGTCAATGACAACCCCAAAACCTGTTTGGAATCAAGCTGTCGTATTTCAAGAAATATTGATTTATTCTTGGATGGGATTAGTATTACTCCTGGCTGTGTACCAATTGCTATGCTTCTTTTCGCGGGTGTATGTCAAAAAGTCAACCACTTCACAAACAGAGACTGAAACCACTCCATAAACGAAGACTCTAGTGGCTTGATCATATAACGTGTTCAATTCCCATTTCTTAAATTTGGGATTTTTCATTTGTTTTTTAGTTGATTAAGTCCTAGCTTTTAGGTGTTCATCAGTTTATTTTAAATTATTCATCGTTGTTCAATAATTATGAAAACAAAAGTACCAAAAACATAAACACCGCAAAATATGCTATCATCATCAAAGTTATCCTTGAGTCAAAAGAAAAAAAGATGTCATCCTCTAACTATTTGCACCTTCAAATCAAAAGGACTATGGTGTGCTCAGTTGGTAAGACGCTTCACCTATACTCAAAAGAACATGGGTTCGAGTCATATAGGGGGGAAGTGGGGAACCACTATTGATCCCCTCTAAAAAAAAGAGAGAAAAAAATGTAAATTTGAACATGTTCTCCATTGACAAACTCTTTACAAAAAATTGTGCCAATCATAACCAACATAGCACTTTGTCATTATCTGGTAATTCCTTCGTAGCTTACACTCGTAAAAATGACCATCTCCATCACTCAGACACGTTGTTCTTTGTTCAAGGACTAAAACCTAACGAATTAAATTTGCAACAATATGTAATTAGGTTATTTAAAAATCATTGTTAAAGGAAATGGTAAATCTAACAATTGAAACACCAGCAGAATAAACTGGCCGATAGATTGGCGCATGAATCACCAGCTTTGGACAACTTGAATATTGTCCAGCCCTTTGGACTTGAATTTTCAAAATAGTCTACATTATTTGTGAAAAATAAATTCAGTTTTAAAATATGTTGTTGAACAAAATAACGTAAACACATCAGAAAAAATAAACTAACCAACTGATTTTATATTGAGAAAGCATGTTCGAATCGCTTAGACATCCAACAATCTCCACCTGAATTTGAATGTTCATGCCATCATTTGGGGTTGACATTTTTGTTTGACTAAACTATTTCCTATATCCAAGAACACACTCAAACCAATGAGAGATTGATTTTTCCGCACAAAAATGGTAGGAGTGAAGTCTAAACTTATGAATATTTATACCATGTTTGTTTTATTGGTGAGCTCCTCATTCTCGTGTCAGAAGACATTCTCACCGTAGAAGCTCTCTCTGGTGGCTTCGACTTGGATGCGAGTCCATTATGTTTCTACCATGGTTCTAAGCAGTCATGTAGTATATAGATTTTAATGCTGTCATTTTTTAAAAGGAACTTGAAGGTCGAAGGTCATTATTGATTAGGATGTAATGGAAAGGTATGCAATGTACAGATTTGCAAGAAAAAATGTTTCAAAATTTCTTTTAATTTTTTTTACTTTAAATTGCAAATCAAAATTGTATAATTGATTGTGAAGGATTGATTGTGTGCAAAGTTTAACATTCCAATAGCATTAACCTAATCGGCTAAGTACATAAATGATTTTATATTTCTATCGGTGTCCAATAAAACTGATTTGCTATCATGTTTGGACAATGGAAAGGTATTGTAAAAAAAAGACAATGGAAAGGCCAAAAAAGTGTATAAACTATAAAGTGTCATGCCGAAAGCATTAAAAAAATTAAATCTACTATTAGCATATTATTTTGTTAAAAATGTAATTTGAAAAATAATTTTTTTATAAATGTAAAACATTCTATACTAATAATAATAATAATAATAATAATCTCCTTTGAATAAATTCAATGCAAGTAACATATCCGATATCATTCATAGCTTAGGACAAGCAGCTTAAATCATAAACACTACTATACTCTCAATAAAATGCTCAAACCTATGAGGGATTGATTTTGACGCACAAAAATGGTAGGAGTGAAGTCTAAACTAATGAATATGTATAACATGTTTGTTTCAGCGGTGAGCTCCCTCTTTCTCGCATTTGAAGACATTTTCACCGCAGAATTTCTCTCTGGTGGCTTTGCCTTGGACATCTTCTCCGCGACCATGAAACTAGAGGGCTTGGCGTAGAGGTCGGCATAGACAACTCCGCTTTCCATTGTCATGTCAATGAATTAAGCCAATTTAAGTTATTCTTTACCTTAAATGTCGTTTTTCTCAACTCCTTGAATTATGCTCGTTCACGGTATTTGTTTATAAAACCATCTTGTCACACTTTCACAAAACCACATCTTATCACAACTTTCACAATGTTATTTGTTTTTACCTTATAATTCTTCCTCTTCTCACACTATTATCAAATGGCTAATACAAGTACATCACAATCTTCAACTAACAACGAAGTTGCTGCACCCACAATAAAAGAAGTTTGTTTAATATATTTGCAACGTCTGACACATTGGATGTCATTCAAGGAGGATAGGGTTGAATGGTTATCAGACATTAGAGGGAGCATCAGTACGGCGGCTATCTTCATTGCAAGCTTGACCTTTTACCTTATAATTCTTCCTCTTGTCACACTATTATCAAGAAGCTAACACAAGTACATCAACATCTTTAACTAACAACGAAGTTCTTTGCACCCACAATAATTCTTCATTATGTTGTTTGTTTTTACCCTATAATTCTTCCTCTTGTCCCACTATTACTATTATCAAATGGCTACACAAGTACATCACAATCTTCAACTAACAACGAAGTTGCTATACCCACAATAAAAGAAGTTTGTTTAATATATCTGCAACGTCTGACACATTGGATGTCATTCAAGGAGGATAAATTTGAATGGCTATCGGGCATGAGGGAGCATCAAGATCTGGCGGCTATCTTCATTGCAAGCTTGACCTTTTAACGATTTTTAATCCACCCAGTAAGTTAGGCTGGTAAAAGATACAAGGATGAATATTTTTTAGGACTTATACACAATGATGAATTTTTTTATCCTTTTAGAAAACTATATGCTTCCTTATATCGGCTAGTATTTTTCTCTTGCTCTGGTGGTTGGAATCTCTCTTAAGCATAGGTTACCAATATGGCTTTTATCTATGGCGATGTGTGGCAATCTCACATGCCTCGCCCATACATACTTATGGACCGTGTCAATGACAACCCCAAAACTTTGTTTGGAATCAAGTGTCGTATTTCAAGAAATATTGATTTATTCTTGGATGGGATTAGTATTACTCTGGTGTGTACCAATTGCTATGCTTCTTTTCATGGTGTATGTCAAAAAGTCAACCACTTCACAAGCAGTGAAACCACTCCATAAACGAAGACTCTAGTGGCTTGATCATATAACGTGTTCAATTCCCATTTCTTAAATTTGGGATTTTTCATTTGTTTTTAGTTGATTAAGTCCTAGCTTTTAGGTGTTCATCAGTTTATTTTAAATTATTCATCGTTGTTCAATAATTATGTCATATCTGTAATATATATATATATAAAATTCATTTTGCCTCTACTTGTGTATGCGGCTAGATCTTTCAGTTCAACACTCATTAGATGTTTGGTGAAAGATATTTACGAAAGAATGAATTTTTATTCTTTAATATAGATGGTTCTTAAACTGTCTCGACTTAAGAAAATTAATGCTATGTATTTTTCTAGCTTTATGGATTCACGACCACTTTGTTGCTATTAGTGTAAATGCAATTGCCATTGCTAGACAGTTCGTATTGTGGGAAGGCTTATGGTAAATTTTCATATCACAATTCTAATGTGTGCGAAAAACCAGATTGTAAAAAGTTTCAGACTAAATTAATTTTATTCTTTGACTTTTTATCTGTTGCTATTTTATTTACCTTTGCTTCTTATTCATTTAGAATTTTTAATATCACGTGCTTGCAATGTTCTTTAGGTTGATAATGGATTGTTTTTGTGTGAAGTGAAGTGATGGTGCGGCGTAGGGACTTGATTCATCTTCAATGTTTTTAATGATGTAGTTGCTTGCAGTCTTGATATCCAGATTTTTTATGTCATTTTATTGGTTTCTTTTTTTACAATAATTTTTGTTTTGACACTACCATAGGAGACTAATCCTTCCCTAAAAATATATGCTACCTCTACTCACAGGTGCCTTCCAAGAAAGCCAAACACACAGTGAGAGGCTGATTGCATCTTGAGGCATGGATAAAGAAGGCTTTCTTGGGTTTAGAAATTTTGAGTCTCCTAAAAGGCTAAAGGTGCAAAAGATTATGGGATGCTTCTACGTGCAAGCTCCTTGAGTGATGTTTAAAGGTTACGTAGTAATCAAAACAAAGAGAAGGAAAAAATGCTAATTCAACATAATCTTTATGCTAATTCATTGGGTTTATATTACGCATTTGAATAATGTCATCTTAATATTAAGCATACATGGTTCGCTTCACGAGCCTTGCATATATGTAAACAAAAGTACCAAAAACAAAAACACATAAAATATGCTATCATCATCAAAGTTATCCTTCAGTCAAAAGAAAAAAAAAAGTTATCCTCTAACTATTTGCACCTTCAAATCAAAAGGACTATGGTGTGCTCAGTTGGTAAGACGCTTCACCTACACACAAAAGAACATGGGTTCGAGTCATATAGGGGGGAAGTGGGGAACCACTATTGATCCCCTCTAAAAAAAAGAGAGAAAAAAATGTAAATTTCAACATGTTCTCCATTGACAAACTCTTTACAAAAAATTGTGCCAATCATAACCAACATAGCACTTTGTCATTATCTGGTAATTCCTTCGTAGCTTACACTCGTAAAAATGACCATCTCCATCACTCAGACACGTTGTTCTTTGTTCAAGGACTAAAACCTAACGAATTAAATTTGCAACAATATGTAATTAGGTTATTTAAAAATCATTATTAAAGGAAATCGTAAATCTTACAATTGAAACGCCAGCAGGATGAACTGGCCGATAGATGGGGCATGAATCACCAGCTTTGGACAACTTGAATATTGTCCAGCCCTTTGGTCTTGAATTTTCAAAATAGTCTGCATTATTTGTGAAAAATAAATTCAGTTTTAAAATATGTTGTTGAACAAAATAATGTAAACACATCAGAAAAAATAAACTAACCAACTGATTTTATATTGAGAAAGCATGTTCGAATCGCTTAGACATCCAACAATCTCCACCTGAATTTGAATGTTCATGCCATCATTTGGGGTTGACATTTTTGTTTGACTAAATAATTCCTATATCCAAGAACACACTCAAACCTATCAGAGATTGATTTTGCCGCACAAAAATGGTAGGAGTGAAGTATAAACTTATGAATATTTATACCGTGTTTGTTTCAGCGGTGAGCTCCCTCATTCTCGTGTCCGAAGACATTCTCACCGTAGAAGCTCTCTCTGGTGGCTTCGACTTGGATGCAAGTCCATTATGTTTCTACCATGGTTCTAAGCAGTCATGTAGTATATAGATTTTAATGCTGTCACTTTTTAAAAGGAACTTGAAGGTTGAAGGTCATTATTGATTAGGATGTAATGGAAAGGTATGCAATGTACAGATTTGCAATACAAAATGTTTCAAAATTTCTTTTAATTTTTTTTACTTTAAATTGCAAATCAAAATTGTATAATTGATTGTGAAGGATTGATTGTGTGCAAAGTGTAACATTCCTACAGCATTAACCTAATCGGCTAAGTACATAAATGATTTTATATTTCTATCGGTGTCCAATAAAACTGATTTGCTATCATGTTTGGACAATGGAAAGGTATTGTAAAGAAAAGACAATGGAAAGGCCAAAAAAGTGTATAAACTATAAAGTGTCATGCCGAAAGCATTAAAAAAATTAAATCTACTATTAGCATATTATTTTGTTAAAAATGTAATTTGTAAAATAATTTTTTTATAAATGTAAAACATTCTATACTAATAATAATAATAATAATAATAATAATAATAATCTCCTTTGAATAAATTCCATGCAAGTAACATATCCGATATCATTCATAGCTTAGGACAAGCAGCTTAAATCATAAACACTACTATACTCTCAATAAAATGCTCAAACCTATGAGGGATTGATTTTGACGAACAAAAATGGTAGGAGTGAAGTCTAAACTAATGAATATGTATAACATGTTTGTTGATGGTGAGCTCCCTCTTTCTCGCGTTTGAAGACATTTTCACCGCAGAATTTCTCTCTGGTGGCTTTGACTTGGACATCTTCTCCGCCACCATGAAACTAGAGGGCTTGGCGTAGAGGTCGGCATAGACAACTCCGCTTTCCATTGTCATGTCAGTGAATTAAGCCAATTTAAGTTATTCTTTACCTTAAATGTCGTTTTGCTCAGCTCCTTGAATTATGCTCGTTCACGGTATTTGTTTATAAAACCATCTTGTCACACTTTCACAAAACCACATCTTATCACAACTTTCACGATGTTATTTGTTTTTACCTTATAATTCTTCCTCTTCTCACACTATTATCAAATGGCTAATACAAGTACATCACAATCTTCAACTAACAACGAAGTTGCTGCACCCACAATAAAAGAAGTTTGTTTAATATATTTGCAACGTCTGACACATTGGATGTCATTCAAGGAGGATAGGGTTGAATGGTTATCAGACATTAGAGGGAGCATCAGTTCGGCGGCTATCTTCATTGCAAGCTTGACCTTTTACCTTATAATTCTTCCTCTTGTCACACTATTATCAAATGGCTAACACAAGTACATCACAATCTTTAACTAACAACGAAGTTGCTACACCCACAATAATTCTTCATTACGTTGTTTGTTTTTACCCTATAATTCTTCCTCTTGTCACACTATTACTATTATCAAATGGCTACACAAGTACATCACAATCTTCAACTAACAACGAAGTTGCTACACCCACAATAAAAGAAGTTTGTTTAATATATCCGCAACGCATGACACATTGGATGTCATTCAAGGAGGATAAATTTGAATGGCTATCAGGCATGAGGGGAGCATCAAGACGGCGGCTATCTTCATTGCAAGCTTGACCTTTTAACGGTTTTTAATCCACCCAAATGGGTTAGGCTGGTAAAAGATACAAGGATGAATATTTTTTTAGGACTTATATACAATGATGAATATTTTTTTATCCTTTTAGAGAAAACTATATGCTTCCTTATATCGGCTAGTATTTTTCTCTTGCTCCTGGTGGTTGGAATCTCTCTTAAGCATAGGTTACCAATATGGCTTTTATCTATGGCGATGTGTGGCAATCTCACATGCCTCGCCCATACATACTTATGGACCGTGTCAATGACAACCCCAAAACCTGTTTGGAATCAAGCTGTCGTATTTCAAGAAATATTGATTTATTCTTGGATGGGATTAGTATTACTCCTGGCTGTGTACCAATTGCTATGCTTCTTTTCGCGGGTGTATGTCAAAAAGTCAACCACTTCACAAACAGAGACTGAAACCACTCCATAAACGAAGACTCTAGTGGCTTGATCATATAACGTGTTCAATTCCCATTTCTTAAATTTGGGATTTTTCATTTGTTTTTTAGTTGATTAAGTCCTAGCTTTTAGGTGTTCATCAGTTTATTTTAAATTATTCATCGTTGTTCAATAATTATGTCATATCTGTAATATATATATATATAAAATTCATTTTGCCTCTACTGTGTATGCGGCTAGATCTTTCGGTTCAACACTCATTAGATGTTTGGTGAAAGATATTTCTGAAAAGAATGAATTTTTATTCTTTAATATAGATGGTTCTTAAAACTGTCTCAGCTTAAGAAAATTAATGCTATGTATTTTTCTAGCTTTATGGATTCCTGACCACTGTTGCTATTAGTGTAAATGCAATTGCCATTGCTAGACCGTTCGTATTGTGGGAAGGCTTATGGTAAATTTTCATATCACAATTCTAATGTGTCTGAAAAACCAGATTGTAAAAAAGTTTCAGACTAAATTAATTTTATTCTTTGACTTTTTATCTGTTGCTATTTTATTTACCTTTGCTTCTTATTCATTTAGAATTTTTAATATCACGTGCTTGCAATGTTCTTTAGGTTGATAATGGATTGTTTTTGTGTGAAGTGAAGTGATGGTGCAGCGTAGGGACTTCAGATTCATCTTCAATGTTTTTTAATGATGTAGTTGCTTGCAGTCTTGATATCCAGATTTTTTTATGTCATTTTATTGGTTTCTTTTTTTTTTACAATAATTTTTGTTTTGACACTACCATAGGAGACTAATCCTTCCCTAAAATTATATGCTACCTCTACTCACAGGTGCCTTCCAAAGAAAGCCAAACACCTGGTGAGACTGATTGCATCTTGAGGCATGGATAAAGAAGGCTTTCTTGGGTTTAGAAATTTTTGAGTCTCCTAAAAAGGCTAAAGGTGCAAAAGATTATGGGATGCTTCTACGTGCAAGCTCCTTGAGTGATGTTTAAAGGTTCTCAGTAATCAAAACAAAGAGAAGGAAAAAATTCTAATTCAAAGACAATCTTTATGCTAATTCATTGGGTTTATATTCTGCATTTGAATAATGTCATCTTAATATTAAGCATACATGGTTACGCTTCTGAGCCTTGCATATATGTAAACAAAAGTACCAAAAACAAAAACACCGCAAAATATGCTATCATCATCAAAGTTATCCTTCACCAAAAGAAAAAAAGTTATCCTCTAACTATTTGCACCTTCAAATCAAAAGGACTATGGTGTGCTCAGTTGGTAAGACGCTTCATCTACACACAAAAGAACATGGGTTCGAGTCATATAGGGAAGTGGGGAACCACTATTGATCCCTCTAAAAAAGAGAGAAAAAATGTAAATTTCAACATGTTCTCCATTGACAAACTCTTTACAAAAAATTGTGCCAATCATAACCAACATAGCACTTTGTCATTATCCGTAATTCCTTCGTAGCTTACACTCGTAAAAATGACCATCTCCATCACTCAGACACGTTGTTCTTTGTTCAAGGACTAAAACCTAACGAATTAAATTTGCAACAATATGTAATTAGGTTATTTAAAAATCATTATTAAAGGAAATCGTAAATCTAACAATTGAAACACGAGCAGAATAAACTGGCCGATAGACTGGGGCATGAATCACCAGCTTTGGACAACTTGAATATTGTCCAGCCCTTTGGACTTGAATTTTCAAAATAGTCTGCATTATTTGTGAAAAATAAATTCAGTTTTAAAATATGTTGTTGAACAAAATAATGTAAACACATCAGAAAAAATAAACTAACCAACTGATTTTATATTGAGAAAGCATGTTCGAATCGCTTAGACATCCAACAATCTCCACCTGAATTTGAATGTTCATGCCATCATTTGGGGTTGACATTTTTGTTTGACTAAATAATTCCTATATCCAAGAACACACTCAAACCTATCAGAGATTGATTTTGCCGCACAAAAATGGTAGGAGTGAAGTCTAAACTTATGAATATTTATACCGTGTTTGTTTCAAATGGTGAGCTCCCTCATTCTCGTGTCCAAGACATTCTCACCGTAGAAGCTCTCTCTGGTGGCTTCGACTTGGATGCAAGTCCATTATGTTTCTACCATGGTTCTAAGCAGTCATGTAGTATATAGATTTTAATGCTGTCACTTTTTAAAAGGAACTTGAAGGTTGAAGGTCATTATTGATTAGGATGTAATGGAAAGGTATGCAATGTACAGATTTGCAATACAAAATGTTTCAAAATTTCTTTTAATTTTTTTTACTTTAAATTGCAAATCAAAATTGTATAATTGATTGTGAAGGATTGATTGTGTGCAAAGTGTAACATTCCTACAGCATTAACCTAATCGGCTAAGTACATAAATGATTTTATATTTCTATCGGTGTCCAATAAAACTGATTTGCTATCATGTTTGGACAATGGAAAGGTATTGTAAAGAAAAGACAATGGAAAGGCCAAAAAAGTGTATAAACTATAAAGTGTCATGCCGAAAGCATTAAAAAAATTAAATCTACTATTAGCATATTATTTTGTTAAAAATGTAATTTGTAAAATAATTTTTTTATAAATATAAAACATTCTATACTAATAATAATAATAATAATAATAATAATAATAATAATCTCCTTTGAATAAATTCCATGCAAGTAACATATCCGATATCATTCATAGCTTAGGACAAGCAGCTTAAATCATAAACACTACTATACTCTCAATAAAATGCTCAAACCTATGAGGGATTGATTTTGACGCACAAAAATGGTAGGAGTGAAGTCTAAACTAATGAATATGTATAACATGTTTGTTTCAGCGGTGAGCTCCCTCTTTCTTGCGTTTGAAGACATTTTCACCGCAGAATTTCTCTCTGGTGGCTTTGACTTGGACATCTTCTCCGCCACCATGAAACTAGAGGGCTTGGCGTAGAGGTCGGCATAGACAACTCCGCTTTCCATTGTCATGTCAGTGAATTAAGCCAATTTAAGTTATTCTTTACCTTAAATGTCGTTTTGCTCAGCTCCTTGAATTATGCTCGTTCACGGTATTTGTTTATAAAACCATCTTGTCACACTTTAACAAAACCACATCTTATCACAACTTTCACGATGTTATTTGTTTTTACCTTATAATTCTTCCTCTTCTCACACTATTATCAAATGGCTAATACAAGTACATCACAATCTTCAACTAACAACGAAGTTGCTGCACCCACAATAAAAGAAGTTTGTTTAATATATTTGCAACGCATAAAGACATTGGATGTCATTCAAGGAGGATAGGGTTGAATGGTTATCAGACATTAGAGGGAGCATCAGTTCGGCGGCTATCTTCATTGCAAGCTTGACCTTTTACCTTATAATTCTTCCTCTTGTCACACTATTATCAAATGGCTAACACAAGTACATCACAATCTTTAACTAACAACGAAGTTGCTACACCCACAATAATTCTTCATTACGTTGTTTGTTTTTACCCTATAATTCTTCCTCTTGTCACACTATTACTATTATCAAATGGCTACACAAGTACATCACAATCTTCAACTAACAACGAAGTTGCTACACCCACAATAAAAGAAGTTTGTTTAATATATCTGCAACGTACAGCACATTGGATGTCATTCAAGGAGGATAGGGCTGAATGGCTATCAGGCATGAGGGGGAGCATCAGTACGGCGGCTATCTTCATTGCAAGCTTGACCTTTTTAACGGTTTTTAATCCACCCAGCGAAGTTAGGCTGGTAAAAGATACAAGGATGAATATTTTTTTAGGACTTATATACAATGATGAATATTTTTTTATCCTTTTATAGAAAACTATATGCTTCCTTATATCGGCTAGTATTTTTCTCTTGCTCCTGGTGGTTGGAATCTCTCTTAAGCATAGGTTACCAATATGGCTTTTATCTATGGCGATGTGTGGCAATCTCACATGCCTCGCCCATACATACTTATGGACCGTGTCAATGACAACCCCAAAACCTGTTTGGAATCAAGCTGTCGTATTTCAAGAAATATTGATTTATTCTTGGATGGGATTAGTATTACTCCTGGCTGTGTACCAGTTGCTATGCTTCTTTTCGCGGGTGTATGTCAAAAAGTCAACCACTTCACAACAGAGACTGAAACCACTCCATAAACGAAGACTCTAGTGGCTTGATCATATAACGTGTTCAATTCCCATTTCTTAAATTTGGGATTTTTCATTTGTTTTTTAGTTGATTAAGTCCTAGCTTTTAGGTGTTCATCAGTTTATTTTAAATTATTCATCGTTGTTCAATAATTATGTCATATCTATAATATATATATATATATATATATAAAATTCATTTTGCCTCTACTGTGTATGCGGCTAGATCTTTCGGTTCAACACTCATTAGATGTTTGGTGAAAGATATTTCTGAAAAGAATGAATTTTTATTCTTTAATATAGATGGTTCTTAAAACTGTCTCAGCTTAAGAAAATTAATGCTATGTATTTTTCTAGCTTTATGGATTCCTGACCACTGTTGCTATTAGTGTAAATGCAATTGCCATTGCTAGACAGTTCGTATTGTGGGAAGGGCTTATGGTAAATTTTCATATCACAATTCTAATGTGTCTGAAAAACCAGATTGTAAAAAAGTTTCAGACTAAATTAATCTTATTCTTTGACTTTTTATCTGTTGCTATTTTATTTACCTTTGCTTCTTATTCATTTAG
Organism: Calophaca sinica; assembly: GCA_037113605.1. NCBI lineage: Eukaryota > Viridiplantae > Streptophyta > Magnoliopsida > Fabales > Fabaceae > Calophaca > Calophaca sinica. The sequence continues at coordinate 44,316,480 of CM073731.1, read as the reverse complement.
AATTTTTAATATCACCTGCTTGCAATGTTCTTTAGGTTGATAATGGATTGTTTTTGTGTGAAGTGAAGTGATGGTGCAGCGTAGGGACTTCAGATTCATGTTCAATGTTTTTTAATGATGTAGTTGCTTGCAGTCTTGATATCCAGATTTTTTATGTCATTTTATTGGTTTCTTTTTTTTTTCACAATAATTTTTGTTTTGACACTACCATAGGAGACTAATCCTTCCCTAAAAATATATGCTACCTCTACTCACAGGTGCCTTCCAGCAAAGCCAAACACCTGGTGAGAGACTGATTGCATGCAGGCATGGATAAAGAAGGCTTTCTTGGGTTTAGAAATTTTTGAGTCTCCTAAAAGGCTAAAGGTGCAAAAGATTATGGGATGCTTCTACGTGCAAGCTCCTTGAGTGATGTTTAAAGGTTCTGTAGTAATCAAAACAAAGAGAAGGAAAAATTGCTCATTCAAAGACAATCTTTATGCTAATTCATTGGGTTTATATTCTGCATTTGAATAATGTCATCTTAATATTAAGCATACATGGTTCTGCTTCCTGAGCCTTGCATATATGTAAACAAAAGTACCAAAAACAAAAACACCGCAAAATATGCTATCATCATCGAAGTTATCCTTCAGTCAAAAGAAAAAAAAAGTTATCCTCTAACTATTTGCACCTTCAAATCAAAAGGACTATGGTGTGCTCAGTTGGTAAGACGCTTCACCTACACTCAAAAGAACATGGGTTCGAGTCATATAGGGGGGAAGTGGGGAACCACTATTGATCCCCTCTAAAAAAAAGAGAGAAAAAAATGTAAATTTCAACATGTTCTCCATTGACAAACTCTTTACAAAAAATTGTGCCAATCATAACCAACATAGCACTTTGTCATTATCTGGTAATTCCTTCGTAGCTTACACTCGTAAAAATGACCATCTCCATCACTCAGACACGTTGTTCTTTGATCAAGGACTAAAACCTAACGAATTAAATTTGCAACAATATGTAATTAGGTTATTTAAAAATCATTATTAAAGGAAATCGTAAATCTAACAATTGAAACACCAGCAGAATAAACTGGCCGATAGATTGGGGCATGAATCACCAGCTTTGGACAACTTGAATATTGTCCAGCCCTTTGGACTTGAATTTTCAAAATAGTCTGCATTATTTTTGAAAAATAAATTCAGTTTTAAAATATGTTGTTGAACAAAATAATGTAAACACATCAGAAAAAATAAACTAACCAACTGATTTTATATTGAGAAAGCATGTTCGAATCGCTTAGACATCCAACAATCTCCACCTGAATTTGAATGTTCATGCCATCATTTGGGGTTGACATTTTTGTTTGACAAAACTATTTCCTATATCCAAGAACACACTCAAACCTATGAGAGATTGATTTTGCCGCACAAAAATGGTAGGAGTGAAGTCTAAACTTATGAATATTTATACCGTGTTTGTTTCAGCGGTGAGCTCCCTCATTCTCGTGTCCGAAGACATTCTCACCGTAGAAGCTCTCTCTGGTGGCTTCGACTTGGATGCAAGTCCATTATGTTTCTACCATGGTTCTAAGCAGTCATGTAGTATATAGATTTTAATGCTGTCACTTTTTAAAAGGAACTTGAAGGTCGAAGGTCATTATTGATTAGGATGTAATGGAAAGGTATGCAATGTACAGATTTGCAAGAAAAAATGTTTCAAAATTTCTTTTAATTTTTTTTACTTTAAATTGCAAATCAAAATTGTATAATTGATTGTGAAGGATTGATTGTGTGCAAAGTGTAACATTCCTACAGCATTAACCTAATCGGCTAAGTACATAAATGATTTTATATTTCTATCGGTGTCCAATAAAACTGATTTGCTATCATGTTTGGACAATGGAAAGGTATTATAAAAAGACAATGGAAAGGCCAAAAGTGTATAAACTATAAAGTGTCATGTCGAAAGCATTAAAAAATTAAATCTACTATTAGAATATTATTTTGTTAAAAATGTAATTTGAAAAATAATTTTTTTATAAATGTAAAACATTCTATACTAATAATAATAATAATAATAATAATCTCCTTTGAATAAATTCCATGCAAGTAACATATCCGATATCATTCATAGCTTAGGACAAGCAGCTTAAATCATAAACACTACTATACTCTCAATAAAATGCTCAAACCTATGAGGGATTGATTTTGACGCACAAAAATGGTTGGAGTGAAGTCTAAACTAATGAATATGTATAACATGTTTGTTTCAGCGGTGAGCTCCCTCTTTCTCGTGTTTGAAGACATTTTCACCGCAGAATTTCTCTCTGGTGGCTTTGACTTGGACATCTTCTCCGCCACCACGAAACTAGAGGGCTTGGCGTAGAGGTCGGCATAGACAACTCCGCTTTCCATTGTCATGTCAGTGAATTAAGCCAATTTAAGTTATTCTTTACCTTAAATGTCGTTTTGCTCTGCTCCTTGAATTATGCTCGTTCACGGTATTTGTTTATAAAACCATCTTGTCACACTTTCACAAAACCACATCTTATCACAACTTTCACGATGTTATTTGTTTTTACCTTATAATTCTTCCTCTTCTCACACTATTATCAAATGGCTAATACAAGTACATCACAATCTTCAACTAACAACGGTTCTTGCACCCACAATAAAAGAAGTTTGTTTAATATATTTGCAACGTCTGACACATTGGATGTCATTCAAGGAGGATAGGGTTGAATGGTTATCAGACATTAGAGGGAGCACCAGTACGGCGGCTATCTTCATTGCAAGCTTGACCTTTTACCTTATAATTCTTCCTCTTGTCACACTATTATCAAATGGCTAACACAAGTACATCACAACCTTTAACTAACAACGGTTCTTGCACCCACAATAATTCTTCATTATGTTGTTTGTTTTTACCCTATAATTCTTCCTCTTGTCACACTATTACTATTATCAAATGGCTACACAAGTACATCACAATCTTCAACTAACAACGAAGTTGCTATACCCACAATAAAAGAAGTTTGTTTAATATATCTGCAACGTACAGCACATTGGATGTCATTCAAGGAGGATAGGGCTGAATGGCTATCAGGCATGAGGGGGAGCATCAGTACGGCGGCTATCTTCATTGCAAGCTTGACCTTTTTAACGGTTTTTAATCCACCCAGCGAAGTTAGGCTGGTAAAAGATACAAGGATGAATATTTTTTTAGGACTTATACACAATGATGAATTTTTTTTATCCTTTTAGAGAAAACTATATGCTTCCTTATATCGGCTAGTATTTTTCTCTTGCTCCTGGTGGTTGGAATCTCTCTTAAGCATAGGTTACCAATATGGCTTTTATCTATGGCGATGTGTGGCAATCTCACATGCCTCGCCCATACATACTTATGGACCGTGTCAATGACAACCCCAAAACCTGTTTGGAATCAAGCTGTCGTATTTCAAGAAATATTGATTTATTCTTGGATGGGATTAGTATTACTCCTGGCTGTGTACCAATTGCTATGCTTCTTTTCGCGGGTGTATGTCAAAAAGTCAACCACTTCACAAACAGAGACTGAAACCACTCCATAAACGAAGACTCTAGTGGCTTGATCATATAACGTGTTCAATTCCCATTTCTTAAATTTGGGATTTTTCATTTGTTTTTTAGTTGATTAAGTCCTAGCTTTTAGGTGTTCATCAGTTTATTTTAAATTATTCATCGTTGTTCAATAATTATGTCATATCTGTAATATATATATATATAAAATTCATTTTGCCTCTACTGTGTATGCGGCTAGATCTTTCGGTTCAACACTCATTAGATGTTTGGTGAAAGATATTTCTGAAAAGAATGAATTTTTATTCTTTAATATAGATGGTTCTTAAAACTGTCTCAGCTTAAGAAAATTAATGCTATGTATTTTTCTAGCTTTATGGATTCCTGACCACTGTTGCTATTGGTGTAAATGCAATTGCCATTGCTAGACAGTTCGTATTGTGGGAAGGGCTTATGGTAAATTTTCATATCCCAATTTTAATGTGTCTGAAAAACCAGATTGTAAAAAAGTTTCAGACTAAATTAATTTTATTCTTTGACTTTTTATCTGTTGCTATTTTATTTACCTTTGCTTCTTATTCATTTAGAATTTTTAATATCACGTGCTTGCAATGTTCTTTAGGCTGATAATGGATTGTTTTTGTGTGAAGTGAAGTGATGGTGCAGCGTAGGGACTTCAGATTCATCTTCAATGTTTTTTAATGATGTAGTTGCTTGCAGTCTTGATATCCAGATTTTTTTATGTCATTTTATTGGTTTCTTTTTTTTTCACAATAATTTTTGTTTTGACACTACCATAGGAGACTAATCCTTCCCTAAAAATATATGCTACCTCTACTCACAGGTGCCTTCCAGCAAAGCCAAACACCTGGTGAGAGACTGATTGCATGCAGGCATGGATAAAGAAGGCTTTCTTGGGTTTAGAAATTTTTTGAGTCTCCTAAAAAGGCTAAAGGTGCAAAAGATTATGGGATGCTTCTACGTGCAAGCTCCTTGAGTGATGTTTAAAGGTTCTGTAGTAATCAAAACAAAGAGAAGGAAAAAATTGCTAATTCAGCACAATCTTTATGCTAATTCATTGGGTTTATATTCTGCATTTGAATAATGTCATCTTAATATTAAGCATACATGGTTCTGCTTCCTGAGCCTTGCATATATGTAAACAAAAGTACCAAAAACAAAAACACCGCAAAATATGCTATCATCATCAAAGTTATCCTTCAGTCAAAAGAAAAAAAAAAGTTATCCTCTAACTATTTGCACCTTCAAATCAAAAGGACTATGGTGTGCTCAGTTGGTAAGACGCTTCACCTACACTCAAAAGAACATGGGTTCGAGTCATATAGGGGGGAAGTGGGGAACCACTATTGATCCCCTCTAAAAAAAAGAGAGAAAAAAATGTAAATTTCAACATGTTCTCCATTGACAAACTCTTTACAAAAAATTGTGCCAATCATAACCAACATAGCACTTTGTCATTATCTGGTAATTCCTTCGTAGCTTACACTCGTAAAAATGACCATCTCCATCACTCAGACACGTTGTTCTTTGTTCAAGGACTAAAACCTAACGAATTAAATTTGCAACAATATGTAATTAGGTTATTTAAAAATCATTATTAAAGGAAATCGTAAATCTAACAATTGAAACACGAGCAGAATAAACTGGCCGATAGACTGGGGCATGAATCACCAGCTTTGGACAACTTGAATATTGTCCAGCCCTTTGGACTTGAATTTTCAAAATAGTCTGCATTATTTGTGAAAAATAAATTCAGTTTTAAAATATGTTGTTGAACAAAATAATGTAAACACATCAGAAAAAATAAACTAACCAACTGATTTTATATTGAGAAAGCATGTTCGAATCGCTTAGACATCCAACAATCTCCACCTGAATTTGAATGTTCATGCCATCATTTGGGGTTGACATTTTTGTTTGACTAAATATTTCCTATATCCAAGAACACACTCAAACCTATCAGAGATTGATTTTGCCGCACAAAAATGGTAGGAGTGAAGTCTAAACTTATGAATATTTATACCGTGTTTGTTTCAGCGGTGAGCTCCCTCATTCTCGTGTCCGAAGACATTCTCACCGTAGAAGCTCTCTCTGGTGGCTTCGACTTGGATGCAAGTCCATTATGTTTCTACCATGGTTCTAAGCAGTCATGTAGTACATAGATTTTAATGCTGTCACTTTTTAAAAGGAACTTGAAGGTTGAAGGTCATTATTGATTAGGATGTAATGGAGAGGTATGCAATGTACAGATTTGCAATACAAAATGTTTCAAAATTTCTTTTAATTTTTTTTACTTTAAATTGCAAATCAAAATTGTATAATTGATTGTGAAGGATTGATTGTGTGCAAAGTGTAACATTCCTACAGCATTAACCTAATCGGCTAAGTACATAAATGATTTTATATTTCTATCGATTGTCCAATAAAACTGATTTGCTATCATGTTTGGACAATGGAAAGGTATTGTAAAGAAAAGACAATGGAAAGGCCAAAAAAGTGTATAAACTATAAAGTGTCATGCCGAAAGCATTAAAAAAAATTAAATCTACTATTAGCATATTATTTTGTTAAAAATGTAATTTGTAAAATAATTTTTTTATAAATGTAAAACATTCTATACTAATAATAATAATAATAATAATAATAATAATAATCTCCTTTGAATAAATTCCATGCAAGTAACATATCCGATATCATTCATAGCTTAGGACAAGCAGCTTAAATCATAAACACTACTATACTCTCAATAAAATGCTCAAACCTATGAGGGATTGATTTTGACGCACAAAAATGGTAGGAGTGAAGTCTAAACTATTGAATATGTATAACATGTTTGTTTCAGCGGTGTCCTCCCTCTTTCTTGCGTTTGAAGACATTTTCACCGCAGAATTTCTCTCTGGTGGCTTTGACTTGGACATCTTCTCCGCCACCATGAAACTAGAGGGCTTGGCGTAGAGGTCGGCATAGACAACTCCGCTTTCCATTGTCATGTCAGTGAATTAAGCCAATTTAAGTTATTCTTTACCTTAAATGTCGTTTTGCTCAGCTCCTTGAATTATGCTCGTTCACGGTATTTGTTTATAAAACCATCTTGTCACACTTTCACAAAACCACATCTTATCACAACTTTCACGATGTTATTTGTTTTTACCTTATAATTCTTCCTCTTCTCACACTATTATCAAATGGCTAATACAAGTACATCACAATCTTCAACTAACAACGAAGTTGCTGCACCCACAATAAAAGAAGTTTGTTTAATATATTTGCAACGTACAGCACATTGGATGTCATTCAAGGAGGATAGGGTTGAATGGTTATCAGACATTAGAGGGAGCATCAGTTCGGCGGCTATCTTCATTGCAAGCTTGACCTTTTACCTTATAATTCTTCCTCTTGTCACACTATTATCAAATGGCTAACACAAGTACATCACAATCTTTAACTAACAACGAAGTTGCTACACCCACAATAATTCTTCATTACGTTGTTTGTTTTTACCCTATAATTCTTCCTCTTGTCACACTATTACTATTATCAAATGGCTACACAAGTACATCACAATCTTCAACTAACAACGAAGTTGCTACACCCACAATAAAAGAAGTTTGTTTAATATATCTGCAACGTATAGCACATTGGATGTCATTCAAGGAGGATAGGGCTGAATGGTTATCAGACATGAGGGGCATCAGTACGGCGGCTATCTTCATTGCAAGCTTGACCTTTTTAACGGTTTTTAATCCACCCAGCGAAGTTAGGCTGGTAAAAGATACAAGGATGAATATTTTTTTAGGACTTATATACAATGATGAATTTTTTTTATCCTTTTAGGGAAAACTATATGCTTCCTTATATCGGCTAGTAATTTTCTCTTGCTCCTGGTGGTTGGAATCTCTCTTAAGCATAGGTTACCAATATGGCTTTTATCTATGGCAATGTGTGGCAATCTCACATGCCTCGCCCATACATACTTATGTACCGTGTCAATGACAACCCCAAAACCTGTTTGGAATCAAGCTGTCGTATTTCAAGAAATATTGATTTATTCTTGGATGGGATTAGTATTACTCTGGTCGTGTACCAATTGCTATGCTTCTTTTCGCGGGTGTATGTCAAAAAGTCAACCACTTCACAAACAGAGACTGAAACCACTCCATAAACGAAGACTCTAGTGGCTTGATCATATAACGTGTTCAATTCCCATTTCTTAAATTTGGGATTTTTCATTTGTTTTTTAGTTGATTAAGTCCTAGCTTTTAGGTGTTCATCAGTTTATTTTAAATTATTCATCGTTGTTCAATAATTATGTCATATCTGTAATATATATATATATATATAAATATATATAAAATTCATTTTTCCTCTACTGTGTATGCGGCTAGATCTTTCGGTTCAACACTCATTAGATGTTTGGTGAAAGATATTTCTGAAAAGAATGAATTTTTATTCTTTAATATAGATGGTTCTTAAAACTGTCTCAGCTTAAGAAAATTAATGCTATGTATTTTTCTAGCTTTATGGATTCCTGACCACTGTTGCTATTAGTGTAAATACAATTGCCATTGCTAGACAGTTCGTATTGTGGGAAGGGCTTATGGTAAATTTTCATATCACAATTCTAATGTGTCCGAAAAACAGATTGTAAAAAGTTTCAGACTAAATTAATCTTATTCTTTGACTTTTTATCTGTTGCTATTTTATTTACCTTTGCTTCTTATTCATTTAGAATTTTTAATATCACCTGCTTGCAATGTTCTTTAGGTTGATAATGGATTGTTTTTGTGTGAAGTGAAGTGATGGTGCAGCGTAGGGACTTCAGATTCATGTTCAATGTTTTTTAATGATGTAGTTGCTTGCAGTCTTGATATCCAGATTTTTTATGTCATTTTATTGGTTTCTTTTTTTTTTCACAATAATTTTTGTTTTGACACTACCATAGGAGACTAATCCTTCCCTAAAAATATATGCTACCTCTACTCACAGGTGCCTTCCAGCAAAGCCAAACACCTGGTGAAAGACTGATTGCATGCAGGCATGGATAAAGAAGGCTTTCTTGGGTTTAGAAATTTTTTGAGTCTCCTAAAAAGGCTAAAGGTGCAAAAGATTATGGGATGCTTCTACGTGCAAGCTCCTTGAGTGATGTTTAAAGGTTCTGTAGTAATCAAAACAAAGAGAAGGAAAAAATTGCTAATTCAAAGACAATCTTTATGCTAATTCATTGGGTTTATATTCTGCATTTGAATAATGTCATCTTAATATTAAGCATACATGGTTCTGCTTCCTGAGCCTTGCATATATGTAAACAAAAGTACCAAAAACAAAAACACCGCAAAATATGCTATCATCTTCAAAGTTATCCTTCAGTCAAAAGAAAAAAAAAGTTATCCTCTAACTATTTGCACCTTCAAATCAAAAGGACTATGGTGTGCTCAGTTGGTAAGACGCTTCACCTACACTCAAAAGAACATGGGTTCGAGTCATATAGGGGGGAAGTGGGGAACCACTATTGATCCCCTCTAAAAAAAAGAGAGAAAAAAATGTAAATTTCAACATGTTCTCCATTGACAAACTCTTTACAAAAAATTGTGCCAATCATAACCAACATAGCACTTTGTCATTATCTGGTAATTCCTTCGTAGCTTACACTCGTAAAAATGACCATCTCCATCACTCAGACACGTTGTTCTTTGTTCAAGGACTAAAACCTAACGAATTAAATTTGCAACAATATGTAATTAGGTTATTTAAAAATCATTATTAAAGGAAATCGTAAATCTAACAATTGAAACACCAGCAGAATAAACTGGCCGATAGACTGGGGCATGAATCACCAGCTTTGGACAACTTGAATATTGTCCAGCCCTTTGGACTTGAATTTTCAAAATAGTCTGCATTATTTGTGAAAAATAAATTCAGTTTTAAAATATGTTGTTGAACAAAATAATGTAAGCACATCAGAAAAAATAAACTAACCAACTGATTTTATATTGAGAAAGCATGTTCGAATCGCTTAGACATCCAACAATCTCCACCTGAATTTGAATGTTCATGCCATCATTTGGGGTTGACATTTTTGTTTGACTAAATATTTCCTATATCCAAGAACACACTCAAACCTATCAGAGATTGATTTTGCAGCACAAAAATGGTAGGAGTGAAGTCTAAACTTATGAATATTTATACCGTGTTTGTTTCAGCGGTGAGCTCCCTCATTCTCGTGTCCGAAGACATTCTCACCGTAGAAGCTCTCTCTGGTGGCTTCGACTTGGATGCAAGTCCATTATGTTTCTACCATGGTTCTAAGCAGTCATGTAGTATATAGATTTTAATGCTGTCACTTTTTAAAAGGAACTTGAAGGTTGAAGGTCATTATTGATTAGGATGTAATGGAAAGGTATGCAATGTACAGATTTGCAATACAAAATGTTTCAAAATTTCTTTTAATTTTTTTTACTTTAAATTGCAAATCAAAATTGTATAATTGATTGTGAAGGATTGATTGTGTGCAAAGTGTAACTTTCCTACAGCATTAACCTAATCGGCTAAGTACATAAATGATTTTATATTTCTATCGGTGTCCAATAAAACTGATTTGCTATCATGTTTGGACAATGGAAAGGTATTGTAAAGAAAAGACAATGGAAAGGCCAAAAAAGTGTATAAACTATAAAGTGTCATGCCGAAAGCATTAAAAAAATTAAATCTACTATTAGCATATTATTTTGTTAAAAATGTAATTTGTAAAATAATTTTTTTATAAATGTAAAACATTCTATACTAATAATAATAATAATAATAATAATAATAATAATAATAATAATAATAATAATCTCCTTTGAATAAATTCCATGCAAGTAACATATCCGATATCATTCATAGCTTAGGACAAGCAGCTTAAATCATAAACACTACTATACTCTCAATAAAATGCTCAAACCTATGAGGGATTGATTTTGACGCACAAAAATGGTAGGAGTGAAGTCTAAACTAATGAATATGTATAACATGTTTGTTTCAGCGGTGAGCTCCCTCTTTCTCGCGTTTGAAGACATTTTCACCGCAGAATTTCTCTCTGGTGGCTTTGACTTGGACATCTTCTCCGCCACCATGAAACTAGAGGGCTTGGCGTAGAGGTCGGCATAGACAACTCCGCTTTCCATTGTCATGTCAGTGAATTAAGCCAATTTAAGTTATTCTTTACCTTAAATGTCGTTTTGCTCAGCTCCTTGAATTATGCTCGTTCACGGTATTTGTTTATAAAACCATCTTGTCACACTTTCACAAAACCACATCTTATCACAACTTTCACGATGTTATTTGTTTTTACCTTATAATTCTTCCTCTTCTCACACTATTATCAAATGGCTAATACAAGTACATCACAATCTTCAACTAACAACGAAGTTGCTGCACCCACAATAAAAGAAGTTTGTTTAATATATTTGCAACGTACAGCACATTGGATGTCATTCAAGGAGGATAGGGTTGAATGGTTATCAGACATTAGAGGGAGCATCAGTTCGGCGGCTATCTTCATTGCAATCTTGACCTTTTACCTTATAATTCTTCCTCTTGTCCCACTATTATCAAATGGCTAACACAAGTACATCAAAATCTTTAACTAACAACGAAGTTGCTACACCCACAATAATTCTTCATTACGTTGTTTGTTTTTACCCTATAATTCTTCCTCTTGTCACACTATTACTATTATCAAATGGCTACACAAGTACATCACAATCTTCAACTAACAACGAAGTTGCTACACCCACAATAAAAGAAGTTTGTTTAATATATCTGCAACGTATAGCACATTGGATGTCATTCAAGGAGGATAGGGCTGAATGGTTATCAGACATGAGGGGGAGCATCAGTACGGCGGCTATCTTCATTGCAAGCTTGACCTTTTTAACGGTTTTTAATCCACCCAGCGAAGTTAGGCTGGTAAAAGATACAAGGATGCATATTTTTTTAGGACTTATATACAATGATGAATTTTTTTTATCCTTTTAGAGAAAACTATATGCTTCCTTATATCGGCTAGTATTTTTCTCTTGCTCCTGGTGGTTGGAATCTCTCTTAAGCATAGGTTACCAATATGGCTTTTATCTATGGCGATGTGTGGCAATCTCACATGCCTCGCCCATACATACTTATGGACCGTGTCAATGACAACCCCAAAACCTGTTTGGAATCAAGTCATCGTATTTCAAGAAATATTGATTTATTCTTGGATGGGATTAGTATTACTCCTGGCTGTGTACCAATTGCTATGCTTCTTTTCGCGGGTGTATGTCAAAAAGTCAACCACTTCACAACAGAGACTGAAACCACTCCATAAACGAAGACTCTAGTGGCTTGATCATATAACGTGTTCAATTCCCATTTCTTAAATTTGGGATTTTTCATTTGTTTTTTAGTTGATTAAGTCCTAGCTTTTAGGTGTTCATCAGTTTATTTTAAATTATTCATCGTTGTTCAATAATTATGTCATATCTGTAATATATATATATATATATATATATATATATATATATATATATATATAAAATTCATTTTGCCTCTACTGTGTATGCGGCTAGATCTTTCGGTTCAACACTCATTAGATGTTTGGTGAAAGATATTTCTGAAAAGAATGAATTTTTATTCTTTAATATGGATGGTTCTTAAAACTGTCTCAGCTTAAGAAAATTAATGCTATGTATTTTTCTAGCTTTATGGATTCCTGACCACTGTTGCTATTAGTGTAAATACAATTGCCATTGCTAGACAGTTCGTATTGTGGGAAGGGCTTATGGTAAATTTTCATATCACAATTCTAATGTGTCTGAAAAACCAGATTGTAAAAAAGTTTCAGACTAAATTAATCTTATTCTTTGACTTTTTATCTGTTGCTATTTTATTTACCTTTGCTTCTTATTCATTTAGAATTTTTAATATCACCTGCTTGCAATGTTCTTTAGGTTGATAATGGATTGTTTTTGTGTGAAGTGAAGTGATGGTGCAGCGTAGGGACTTCAGATTCATGTTCAATGTTTTTTAATGATGTAGTTGCTTGCAGTCTTGATATCCAGATTTTTTATGTCATTTTATTGGTTTCTTTTTTTTTTTCACAATAATTTTTGTTTTGACACTACCATAGGAGACTAATCCTTGCCTAAAAATATATGCTACCTCTACTCACAGGTGCCTTCCAGCAAAGCCAAACACCTGGTGAGAGACTGATTGCATGCAGGCATGGATAAAGAAGGCTTTCTTGGGTTTAGAAATTTTTTGAGTCTCCTAAAAAGGCTAAAGGTGCAAAAGATTATGGGATGCTTCTACGTGCAAGCTCCTTGAGTGATGTTTAAAGGTTCTGTAGTAATCAAAACAAAGAGAAGGAAAAAATTGCTAATTCAGCACAATCTTTATGCTAATTCATTGGGTTTATATTCTGCATTTGAATAATGTCATCTTAATATTAAGCATACATGGTTCTGCTTCCTGAGCCTTGCATATATGTAAACAAAAGTACCAAAAACAAAAACACATAAAATATGCTATCATCTTCAAAGTTATCCTTCAGTCAAAAGAAAAAAAAAGTTATCCTCTAACTATTTGCACCTTCAAATCAAAAGGACTATGGTGTGCTCAGTTGGTAAGACGCTTCACCTACACTCAAAAGAACATGGGTTCGAGTCATATAGGGGGGAAGTGGGGAACCACTATTGATCCCCTCTAAAAAAAAGAGAGAAAAAAATGTAAATTTCAACATGTTCTCCATTGACAAACTCTTTACAAAAAATTGTGCCAATCATAACCAACATAGCACTTTGTCATTATCTGGTAATTCCTTCGTAGCTTACACTCGTAAAAATGACCATTTCCATCACTCAGACACGTTGTTCTTTGTTCAAGGACTAAAACCTAACGAATTAAATTTGCAACAATATGTAATTAGGTTATTTAAAAATCATTATTAAAGGAAATGGTAAATCTAACAATTGAAACACCAGCAGAATAAACTGGCCGATAGATTGGGGCATGAATCACCAGCTTTGGACAACTTGAATATTGTCCAGCCCTTTGGACTTGAATTTTCAAAATAGTCTGCATTATTTTTGAAAAATAAATTCAGTTTTAAAATATGTTGTTGAACAAAATAATGTAAACACATCAGAAAAAATAAACTAACCAACTGATTTTATATTGAGAAAGCATGTTCGAATCGCTTAGACATCCAACAATCTCCACCTGAATTTGAATGTTCATGCCATCATTTGGGGTTGACATTTTTGTTTGACAAAACTATTTCCTATATCCAAGAACACACTCAAACCTATGAGAGATTGATTTTGCCGCACAAAAATGGTAGGAGTGAAGTCTAAACTTATGAATATTTATACCGTGTTTGTTTCAGCGGTGAGCTCCCTCATTCTCGTGTCCGAAGACATTCTCACCGTTGAAGCTCTCTCTGGTGGCTTCGACTTGGATGCGAGTCCATTATGTTTCTACCATGGTTCTAAGCAGTCATGTAGTATATAGATTTTAATGCTGTCATTTTTTAAAAGGAACTTGAAGGTCGAAGGTCATTATTGATTAGGATGTAATGGAAAGGTATGCAATGTATAGATTTGCAATACAAAATGTTTCAAAATTTCTTTTAATTTTTTTTACTTTAAATTGCAAATCAAAATTGTATAATTGATTGTGAAGGATTGATTGTGTGCAAAGTGTAACATTCCAATAGCATTAACCTAATCGGCTAAGTACATAAATGATTTTATATTTCTATCGGTGTCCAATAAAACTGATTTGCTATCATGTTTGGACAATGGAAAGGTATTGTAAAGAAAAGACAATGGAAAGGCCAAAAAAGTGTATAAACTATAAAGTGTCATGCCGAAAGCATTAAAAAAAATTAAATCTACTATTAGCATATTATTTTGTTAAAAATGTAATTTGTAAAATAATTTTTTTATAAATGTAAAACATTCTATACTAATAATAATAATAATAATAATAATAATAATAATAATAATAATAATCTCCTTTGAATAAATTCCATGCAAGTAACATATCCGATATCATTCATAGCTTAGGACAAGCAGCTTAAATCATAAACACTACTATACTCTCAATAAAATGCTCAAACCTATGAGGGATTGATTTTGACGCACAAAAATGGTAGGAGTGAAGTCTAAACTAATGAATATGTATAACATGTTTGTTTCAGCGGTGAGCTCCCTCTTTCTCGCGTTTGAAGACATTTTCACCGCAGAATTTCTCTCTGGTGGCTTTGACTTGGACATCTTCTCCGTGACCATGAAACTAGAGGGCTTGGCGTAGAGGTCGGCATAGACAACTCCGCTTTCCATTGTCATGTCAGTGAATTAAGCCAATTTAAGTTATTCTTTACCTTAAATGTCGTTTTGCTCAGCTCCTTGAATTATGCTCGTTCACGGTATTTGTTTATAAAACCATCTTGTCACACTTTCACAAAACCACATTTTATCACAACTTTCACGATGTTATTTGTTTTTACCTTATAATTCTTCCTCTTCTAACACTATTATCAAATGGCTAATACAAGTACATCACAATCTTCAACTAACAACGAAGTTGCTGCACCCACAATAAAAGAAGTTTGTTTAATATATTTGCAACGTACAGCACATTGGATGTCATTCAAGGAGGATAGGGTTGAATGGTTATCAGACATTAGAGGGAGCATCAGTACGGCGGCTATCTTCATTGCAAGCTTGACCTTTTACCTTATAATTCTTCCTCTTGTCACACTATTATCAAATGGCTAACACACGTACATCACAATCTTTAACAAACAACGAAGTTGCTTTGCACTCCACAATAATTCTTCATTACATTGTTTGTTTTTACCTATAATTCTTCCTCTTGTCACACTATTACTATTATCAAATGGCTACACAAGTACATCACAATCTTCAACTAACAACGGTTGCTACACCCACAATAAAAGAAGTTTGTTTAATATATCCGCAACGCATGACACATTGGATGTCATTCAAGGAGGATAGGGCTGAATGGTTATCAGACATGAGGGGGAGCATCAGTACGGCGGCTATCTTCATTGCAAGCTTGACCTTTTTAACGATTTTTAATCCACCCAGCGAAGTTAGGCTGGTAAAAGATACAAGGATGAATATTTTTTTAGGACTTATATACAATGACGAATATTTTTTTATCCTTTTAGAGAAAACTATATGCTTCCTTATATCGGCTAGTATTTTTCTCTTGCTCCTGGTGGTTGGAATCTCTCTTAAGCATAGGTAACCAATTTGGCTTTTATCTATGGCGATGTGTGGCAATCTCACATGCCTCGCCCATACATACTTATGGACCGTGTCAATGACAACCCCAAAACCTGTTTGGAATCAAGCTGTCGTATTTCAAGAAATATTGATTTATTCTTGGATGGGATTAGTATTACTCCTGGCTGTGTACCAATTGCTATGCTTCTTTTCGCGGGTGTATGTCAAAAAGTCAACCACTTCACAAACAGAGACTGAAACCACTCCATAAACGAAGACTCTAGTGGCTTGATCATATAACGTGTTCAATTACCATTTCTTAAATTTGGGATTTTTCATTTGTTTTTTAGTTGATTAAGTCCTAGCTTTTAGGTGTTCATCAGTTTATTTTAAATTATTCATCGTTGTTCAATAATTATGTCATATCTGTAATATATATATATAAAATTCATTTTGCCTCTACTGTGTATGCGGCTAGATCTTTCGGTTCAACACTCATTAGATGTTTGGTGAAAGATATTTCTGAAAAGAATGAATTTTTATTCTTTAATATAGATGGTTCTTAAAACTGTCTCAGCTTAAGAAAATTAATGCTATGTATTTTTCTAGCTTTATGGATTCCTGACCACTGTTGCTATTAGTGTAAATGCAATTGCCATTGCTAGACAGTTCGTATTGTGGGAAGGGCTTATGGTAAATTTTCATATCACAATTCTAATGTGTCTGAAAAACCAGATTGTAAAAAAGTTTCAGACTAAATTAATTTTATTCTTTGACTTTTTATCTGTTGCTATTTTATTTACCTTTGCTTCTTATTCATTTAGAATTTTTAATATCACGTGCTTGCAATGTTCTTTAGGTTGATAATGGATTGTTTTTGTGTGAAGTGAAGTGATGGTGCAGCGTAGGGACTTCAGATTCATCTTCAATGTTTTTTAATGATGTAGTTGCTTGCAGTCTTGATATCCAGATTTTTTTATGTCATTTTATTGGTTTCTTTTTTTTTTCACAATAATTTTTGTTTTGACACTACCATAGGAGACTAATCCTTGCCTAAAAATATATGCTACCTCTACTCACAGGTGCCTTCCAGCAAAGCCAAACACCTGGTGAGAGACTGATTGCATGCAGGCATGGATAAAGAAGGCTTTCTTGGGTTTAGAAATTTTTTGAGTCTCCTAAAAAGGCTAAAGGTACAAAAGATTACGGGATGCTTCTACGTGCAAGCTCCTTGAGTGATGTTTAAAGGTTCTGTAGTAATCAAAACAAAGAGAAGGAAAAAATTGCTAATTCAGCACAATCTTTATGCTAATTCATTGGGTTTATATTCTGCATTTGAATAATGTCATCTTAATATTAAGCATACATGGTTCTGCTTCCTGAGCCTTGCATATATGTAAATTTGGTTCTGTTTCTATCCTGCAAAGTAAATTTCTCCTTTTTATGATAGCATTGATTCTTACTAATATTTGTACTGGGTACTGTTATAATTTGTGATTATTTTTTCAAACGGAACAAAATTGGACTCTCAACAATTATATGTATGTTATTTTGCTACTTCTAAACTCTAATTAAGTTTATGGTTTGGTAGGTAATGATGTTCAATTTGTCTTAAACTGAGTCTACTGCAATCCTACACTCATGGAAGTTTTTGTCATAACCTTCTGGTAATGTTATCTCAGTTCTGAAAATCCAAGTTAGATCTTTATAATATATCATGATTGTATTTGATGTATTGACTTCGTATAATACATATATTTAATACCATTACTAATCATACCAACCAAATTTTGACTGTTGATTTTACTCTCCTCTTGCCCCAGTCAATAAAAAGCAATTTTTTGGATCTTTTATTCAGTCCTTCAACTTCTCTAAACAAAAGTAAACCAATGGTTGCTTAATAGGAGAATAAAAAGGGAAAGCTAAAAGAAGGTCATGTTAATTTTAAATCATGGTGTTTTTCATTTTCTAATTTTGGACAAGAGGAACTGTAAGAGGCTTGCTATATTTAAATTGTTTGTTTTAGGCGAAAATGCTTCTCTGGCAAAAGACATGTTTACAATATGTTTATACTTGAGATTAACACTTAGTGACAGAAAAGGAGTTCAAATGACTACTTAGTTTCTTAATGGGCTCAGTTCAAAGACTAAATTGTTTAATTTTATTGCATTTGTGCATAGCCATGTTAATTTTTCTTATGAAGTTTTAGGTCCAATTTCATACTAGTTTGATGTTTAATGTTCTATAAAAAGTTATATTTTCAAATTGATGTCTCAGTTTTGGTTGTACAATGTTTTAATTAATTCGATATTTTTTATCTGGATAATCACTTAAAAATCTTTGGGGGAATATCTAGAGTTTTTCATGGATCCCACTGTTGCTGACATGTACCAGAGCATAAGTAGACAAAATTACGACTTCAATCTATTGTAGTTTATGCAGATAATTTCATGCCCATATCAGCTTTTCATTGATATTTTAATAGTGACAAATGACAACTAAA
Source organism: Calophaca sinica (assembly GCA_037113605.1). Taxonomy (NCBI): domain Eukaryota; kingdom Viridiplantae; phylum Streptophyta; class Magnoliopsida; order Fabales; family Fabaceae; genus Calophaca; species Calophaca sinica. The sequence goes on along the minus strand of CM073731.1, from coordinate 44,298,139 downwards.
ACTTAACATTGTTTATTAATGCATATTGAAGTAGCATTGTTTTAGCTCCTCTTCTCCTGGTTGAACAACATTGTTTTAATGCTCATTTGTATTTTGTTGTCAGGTCCTTAAACAATCAAAGAAATCAGAGATGGCCTCACACCTAGCATTGGTTTCAAGGACTGAGAATGGACCTTGGTGGGATAATTCTAAAATCAGCCCTAAATACTGCTTACAAGAATAGATACTAGCAAACTCGATATAATCCCATGCGTTGCACAGGTTTGTTTAAATATGTTAACATTACTACTAATATTAGACATTACCACTACTAGTTGCACCCCCAATGTTGTGTATTACAACCCAAATTAATCTACTCAATCATTTAGTAACAAACACATATAAGTCCTAATTTAAGTGACTGAATAATTAAATTAGGCGGGATGTTACAATACTCCCCATCTTTTTAGGATTTTTGTCCTCAAAAATTTAGTACATATACCTATTGAAACAGATATGGATATGGATATGCGTTCCGCATCTCTTCCTCCAGTTCCCAAGTAGCTTCTCCCAGAGTGGATCCTTCCCAGATGACTTTAACCAAAGGGATGTTCTTGTTCCTTAACGTCTTTACGTCACGATCCACAATTTGAACTGGTATAGGCTGGGACGTTAGGTCCGATCTCAGTTGTACGGACTCATGAGCTAAGGGTTGGAAAGGAACAGGAATATACCTTCGAAGTTGAGACACATGAAACACGTTGTGCAATACCACACAAAAGAATAATAAAGAACAAATCCTATTTTACAAGACTATACTACACTTTGTTTAGTAGAAACCCTGGATACATAGACGTCATACTAAAATATGCCACTCAAATAGTACACATAAATCAGAGTTTCAAAAATGCGGAAGTTACTTTAATTATTACCACTTCTTTTCAAAAGAATAATAAAATAACACAGTTGTAATTATACAATATTTACTACTATTACTAGGACACAACCTAATAACCAGTACTCCGACTCGTGATCCGGTGACTCAAAATCTCGCAGACGGGCAAGACTGAACACGATTTGTGCTCTGAACCTCTTCAATCGGCTTGTACCTGAAAACAACGCCCTAGAACGTGAGTTTATAAAACTCAGTAACATAGACTTAAAATCACAAATAGTTTTACCGTTGTTTCCAGCCATACGCAGTGTGCGACGTATGGAAAATTCTCCCCATACACATAAGTATATACATTCATTCTACCATAATCAATCCTCAACATGATAATACAACTAAGTTGTCAAACTTCAATCACACATCAGACATACAACTTAATCACTAAACAAGCACATATCACAACCTCAATGAAAGTACCCGCTTGTCGGTAACAGCCCGACCCACTTCAACGCCACTAAGGATGCCCAACCCACATCAACTGCTACTCACAGGACTTCACCAAACAAATTCAATCAAGAGCATAATCAATGCAAACAAATGTTCAATATTGTTTACGTAACAAATCACACATTACAAACCTCAATGAATGTACCCACTTGGCGCCACTCAATAGCCCAAAGAAAAGAGTGAGAACCATTTCGGTTCCACCAAGGGGTCCCCATCAATGAAAACACCCTAAAATAATCATTGACGGGTTTGCAGTGCAAATGCAAACATTCCAAGCACAAACAAGCTTCAATACAATACAAGCAAGGAAACATTGTTCATAATACAAGCATATGTCAAAATCATCACACATGTCATAAAGCCTTCATCTAGCAATCTAAAGACAACATGAAAGCCAATTTACATTGAGCACCAACATCAAACCCAAAATTCATATAACATAAACTAATTTTAAAGAAGACATAAAGTCCTCCGTTAATTCAGGGAAGTCACAGCAACTCCCAATTTAGACTAAATCACAATCAAACATAAAACATTTGGAGCTCAATGGAACTCTAAATTGCAAACATCACACATTGATTTAGGGGGGTTGGGGACAGAATCCAACCCAATTTCAGTTAAACCCCATACAAGATCATAATAATCTATTTCTACTCAATAAACATTCGAATAAAGAATTTAAATGAGCACCTAAACACACCCTAAGGAAGGTTTTAGGAGAAATCTATGTTACCTTAATAATCTCGAGTTAGGGATTTGAGCTCTAAAAATCTCCTTCCCATGGAAGTAACCCTAGGTTCTGATTTCAGCTCCATTGCTCTTCTTCCTTCAATCTTCCATCATTCTGAGCTTAGCTCCTTCTTCTTCATCACGAAAATTCCACATGCAAGCCCTCTTCCTTAGTTGTTCCAAGCCCTAACCTCCATTGAAGCTTTGAACCAAGCTCCCAATCCTCTTCAATGAATTCCAAATCAATCTTGAATCCTTTTCCCTTCATTTTTGAACTCTTTCCCTTTGACTCTGTCTCTATCTCTCTCGATCTCTCTCTCTGTCTTGGTTTCTCTCTCTGCCTTGAGCAAGGTGCACGGTGGTGCGCCGCCGCGAGCTGTGGCCGTCACGGCCACCACCCTCCTCCTTTCCATCGATCGCGAGCTTCTTGTTCTTCTCTTCTCTCTTCTTTCTTCTGTTTTTTCTTTCTGATTTCTCTTCTTCTTTTCTTTGTTGAGAGTCACGATGGGAGGTAGTATTATGGTAGAAGAGAGGGTACTAAGGTGGGTTTAAGTGGAACATAGTGTATGGTGGAACTTAGGCTTAAATTTAATTAAAACCTTGCAACAAACCCTTATTTAGCCTCCTTAATCTAACCTTTGGTTTCTAATAACCTCTTGAGTAATTTTAATTAATTAAAACTACTCCTAATTAATTAGTCCCATATATCCTAAATCATTGAGTAAAATTACTATTTTACCCTTTGGTTCCAAATTGGTTTTAAACTACTAAATTAAGGCTAAGAACTATATTTAATCCTTAGGGATTAAACCCCTTTTTCACTTAGGATCCCTAACAATTAGACTTAGGGATTTTCGGATGTTACATTACTCCCCACCTTTTAGGAATTTTGTCCCCAAAATGGGACAAAATTCGCCTTACCTTCTAACTTTATCCTTAGGTAGGATTTGTTCTCGGTGCTTCTGCTGCGAACTCTATTCCTACTATGCTCCAAATGAGTAAATTCCGTCCTTGGTCGTTCCAAATCATCAAAATTTTGAAAAGGAATTAATAGCTACTATAGGTCAACCATACGAAGAATTCGGTGATTTAGTTAACCGGTTACAAACTAAGCCTTATTCCTAATAAGATGCTTATTAAGTCAAGACAGAGTTTGTGTTCGGTCAATAAGATCACTTCACACATCGGCTATTGAATCTAGTGTAGACATTAATATCCTCGAATTCCCGTTGATTTAGCTATAACTAGTAATCTTATAGTCCACAGACTATTGTCTAATACTCTTCCTCAGGCTAGTTATTCCACCGAAGTCACTATGCCTAGAAGGCTTAGAGTGTTTCTAACGAATTAGTGTTCGACTACCTTCGAGGTTCTCTAGAAGGCTTGGGGGTTACCAATCAAAGTGGGATCTATTCGTAATGGTTAGGTCAAACAAGCTTGACTAACTAACAAGTATTGAAAACCCTAATCAATTATGAATGCCCATCCTAAATTGATCAAAACCGCCCCACTAAGAATCCTTACTTACCAATTTTAATTGCCATAGAAATAAATGGTCACGACAAAAAGGATTAACAAAGTGCTAGAGCGCACTAGATACAATATATCTAAAGTGACCTTCGCATTATCCTGCTTCAGAAATATCACTTGATCATACTTATCGGGTTTACAAAATTCTAAGCATAAGGGAAAAGCCTAAGTTATGCATCATCTAATCACTTCCAAGCATTCACACATAAACACATAGTCATTCTCTCCTCTCAAGAGGAATCTTGCCTGAAGTCCTTAAGTAGGTTAATCCTAGACCCTTACATCATCGAGAATATGACTAGCATAAGTATTCATGCATAAGCAGATGTTAGTCCTTAGCATAACTCACTAAACTCAGATCATCATTCACAGGTACATCAAACTGCTAAGGTTAACAACATGAAAGACTAGACGATGCTGCGTCTTACAAACTGCCAATGTTAATAAAAAACCCCACTAACAATATATTATACACATGTTAGATTGGCACTACATTCACTTTATAAATGAATCACCAGTAAATAATTTTTCTAGTGCAAGCTGGCCTTCCCAAGGTTAATAGTTGAAAATTTGGTCATGTTTAGTAACACTATTAACAGTAAGGTCACCATTAGGAGCACTTACCTATTGAGGAACAACTATGGAATCAATTGATCACAAAATAAGCACATATCACAATCCTCAATCATAATTAATGCAACAAGGTTCAACATTGTTACATAACCAATCACATGTTACAAACTTCAAGCTATAGTTAATGCAAACAAAGAATCAATATTGTTTACATAGCAATTAACATGTCATATACCTCAAATCATATCAATACAAACAAATATTCAATACTGTTTACACGTCAAATAACAAATCACAAAGCTCAATGGATGTACCCACTTGGTGCCACTTAATAGCCCAAAGAAAAGAGCGAGAACCGTATTTGGTTCCACCAAGGGGTCCTCATCAGTGGAAAATCCCTAAATAACCAAAGACGGATTTGCAATACGAACGCAAACATCCTCAAAGACAAACACATTCAATCAAGAGACATTATTCAATAATGCATTCAAAGGTCAATGTTCAATCAATCATTATCATAATATGATTAAAAGAACTCAAAAGTCATGCATCTTTAGGGTCAATCGATCCACTCTTCGATGTTTGGGAATGATAACATCATCATCTCTTGGATCAACCAAAGCTTAACACAACACATTGCTCAGAGTACAGTGTACATCGAAAACTCAAGGTCTCTCTGGCTTGACCTTCAAGATCACTTTGCAAGAGGTAACTTTTGAGATAAACAAATCAGTTAAGTTGTTCTGTAAAAGATGCTCCGCTAGGGTTTTTGCTTGCATGGCGCTCATGGCTGACAAGTCTCCCATCTGTCCATGGCCCTTCCTAGCCACGCCGCCGCCTGTTGTGGCTCCGGCTCAACCACAACAAAGCCGTTCTTTTGCTACAGCGCTGAAAGATCCGATTGATGTTTCTCTATCACAACTTCCAAAGCCTTACCTCAAAGGTGATTCTGTGTGCATCAAGATTTCTGAGGATGAATATCGTAAGGGCCTTGAGAGTAGTAAGTTAAATCTACATGGTAGGTTATTGTTCTCAAAAGGAGATAAACCGATCAAATACCATGACCTTCAAACCAAACTATCAAATTTGTGGAAGCCTGTTGGTAGGTGGCGCATGACTTCTCTTGGCAAAGGATATTATGAATTTGGCTTCTCAACTCAAGAAGACTTCCACAAGGTGTGGTCAGTGGGTACCGTTTCTCTTGCGCCTGGTTTGCTTAGACTTTCTCAATGGTCACCTAACTTCAACCCCAAGCAACAGAAACAAACACACACACAATGCTGGATTCGTGTGCATGATTTGCCACAAGAATATTGGCGTCCCATAATCCTTTTTGAAATTGCATCGGGTGTAGGCACTCCTGTGTCCATTGATGCTCAAACTAGGAATCGGGTGTTTGGCCACTTTGCCAGAATCTTGGTGGATATTGATCTCACATTGCCTTTGCTCAATTCTTTGTTCGTTGAGGGGGATGGCCACACGTTTCATGTGGAAATTGAGTTTGAAAAACTGCCTCTTTATTGTGATCGTTGCCAGATTATTGGTCATAATGCTTCCTCATGCAGAAAGGAGGTTCCAAACCAGAATCGTGTCTTGGTACAGAGAGAAAAGAAACAAGTTGCAGCGCAGGTTCAAAAACAATTCAAACCTATTGTGGAAAAACAAAATGATGTCACTGCTGAAGACTCTGCCATTCATGGTCCGGATGTGGCAATCGAGGCATGTGCTCATTTGGGAATGAACAAGGAGTATGATAATGTGGTCAACCGAATTGATGGCACTCAGTCCCCAGGGGGCTCTGCTATTAATCTGGATAATGCTCTTCACAATCAGGAATTGGAGAATGATGATGATATTGAAGTAGTATATGATGAGACAACTATGATTAGAAATTTGGAGGCTGATGAGGCAGTAGCAAATGGCAATGCAGACTTGCTTGTAACTGTGCCAGGGAATGTGCCTGTCACTAGCAGTAACTTGCCTCCTACGGCTCAACAAAATGACACAGAGAATGTGCAGCATCATACTCTCCCCGAGGCAACTTCTGAGGCAACTCAAGATGAGGAGAATATTGGTGTTACTATCTCCAATGAGTTTGTAGCTGATACTTTGGACAATTGTGCTTTTGAAGACAATTCTTCAAGCAGTGTGGCAAATATGCCCACTTTTGCCACTCAATCCATGCCTGTGCAGCTGAGAAAAGAGCTCCAAGTTGCTACCAAGTTTTGGAGTGAAATGGATGAGGAAGACATTGAGGAGGACCAATCACCTATTGCTATTCGGCCTCAAGATGGTGCAGGAAGCTCTTCCAAGTTCACCATGGTTCTATCAAAATCTCAGAAGAAAAAGTTGAAAAAAAGTAAGCAAAAAGCCAAAAACCAGTCTGCTGGTTATAACACCCGAGGAAGGGCTGCCTCTAGGCATCTTTCTCAATGAAGATCCTTTATTGGAATGCAAGAGGACTAGCTAATGACGACACTAGGTTAGTCCTTAAAAATTTGTGTCTTGCTAACAAACCAGATCTGGTTTTTCTCTCTGAACCTTGGGTTGATTTTTCTCAATTTCCTTCTGCATTCTGGAAAGTGGTGGATCTTAAGCTTCTTTCTCTTAATCATCATGGTAATAGGCTGCCAAATATTTGGTGCCTTTGTAAAGAGACACTTTGTCCTGATGTTATATCCATTTCCTCACAATATTGTGCCTTCAAGATGATCATAACTAAAGAAACAGCTTTACATTGCAGCAGCTTTATGCTTCTAATTCTTATTTAATTAGAAAACTGACTTTGGTCGATTTAGCAAGTTTGGAGCACAATTTCGTGGGGCCTTGGCTGTTCATTGGTGATTTTAATGTAGTTCTTGGTGCTCATGAGAAAAGAGGTGGAGGTTTGCCCCTCAAAATTGCATGTGATGATTTTAATAATTGGACTAACAATGGCAAATTCTCTCATCTAACTACTAAAGGTGCCCAATTCACTTGGTCGAATGGAAGAAGCGGTGCTAGACATTACGAAAGAAGGTTGGATAGAGCAATTGTGAATGAAGCTTAGATTAATTATTGGCATAACATCAGTTGCAACACTCTTGTAAGGAGCCAATCAGACCATTATCCTCTGCTGCTTACTTCTAATTCTGGTGTGAAGCCTGGTCCCTCTTCCTTCAAATATTTTACCATGTGGTCCTCTCATCCCTATTGTCTCAGGTTGGTTAAGGAAGCCTGGTCACAGCCAATTGTTGGTTGTCCAATGTTTGTTCTGATGCAGAAATTAAAACGATTGAAATTGGCTTTCAAGGGCTGGAATAAAACAGTCTTCGGGGACATTCACTTGAAGGTAAAGGAGGCTATGGATGCTGTTGATGCTATTCAGTTGCAAATTGCATCAGTTGGCTACTCTGATGCTCTGCATGATCAAGAAATTGCTGCCCAAATGGAGCTCCAAGCGGCTCTTTCTCATGAAGAATCTTATTGGAAGCAAAAATCTAAAACTCAATGGTTTAGTCAGGGGGACAGGAACACAGCTTTCTTTCATAGAGCAGCCAAGATTAAGCACTCAATGAAGCAAATGGCCACTCTTAAATATGGTGATGAGATTCTGGACTCCCCTACAGATATTGAAAGGCATGTTTTAAACTTCTATTCTTCTATTTATGCCACTGCCAATAATTGCTTTGATAATGGCCTGGTGGATAATATCATTCCCCAATCGGTTTCCTCTTTGGATAATGCAATGCTTACTAATATTCCCTCTATGGAAGAAGTCAGGGCTGCTGTTTTTGACATGAATGGCTCGGGTGCCCCGGGTCCGGACGGTTTTGGTGGTTGCTTTTATCAAACTTTTTGGGACATTGTTGGTCAGGATGTCTACAACTCCGTCATGCAATTCTTCAAACATAATTGGATCCTTCCGGGTCTTAACTCCAACTTGGTAGCCTTAATTCCCAAATTTCCAGAGGCCGACAGGATTGAGGACTTCAGGCCTATTGCTCTAGCAAATTTTCAGTTCAAAATTATTTCTAAAGTGCTAGCAGACAGGTTAGCCACTATTGCACCTAAAATCATTTCTCATCACCAGCGTGGTTTTATCAAAGGGAGAAACATCTCGGAGTGTATTTGCATTGCCTCAGAAGCTATAAACATGCTTGATCGAAAATCTTTTGGTGGTAATATTGCCTTAAAATTTGACATCAAGAAAGCTTTTGATACTCTTGATTGGGCCTTTTTATTAAAAGTTCTTCATGGCTTTGGTTTTCATCCTCAATTATGTGCATGGATTACAACTATTCTTAATTCGGCCAGATTATCTTTTCTGGTCAATGGTCATTCGGTTGGCTACATGCCTTGCAAATGGGGTGTCAGGCAGGGGGATCCGCTCTCTCCTATTCTTTTTTGCCTAGCTGAAGAGGTGTTGAGCAGAAGCCTCTCCCTTCCAGCTGATACTAATCGGTTGTAGCCTATGGCTGGTCTTAGGGGATGCCCTACTCCAACTCATATATTTTATGCAGATGATATAATGGTGTTTTATAAAAGCACTAAGCGAAACCTGCAGCAGCTCATGCAGATTTTTGAGGATTATGGCCAAAATTCTGGTCAATAATTGAGCCTTGATAAGTGCAAATTCTTTGCTGGATCGGTCCAACACTCCCGGCTGAGAGACATTTCTGAAATTCTTGGTTTCAATCAGGGTGTTCTTCCATTCACCTACCTTGGCGTACCTATGTTCAAAGGTAAGCCTAAGGTGGTTCATTTGCAGCCCATAGCTGATAGAATTAAAACAAAATTGTCTTCCTGGAAAGGCGCCTTGCTCACTATCATGGGAAGAGTGCAGTTGGTGAATTCCATTATTAATGGTATGCTCATGTATAGTTTCCATATATACTCTTGGCCTGTTTCTCTCTTGAAAACTATTGATAAATGGACTAGAAATTTTGTTTGGTCTGGTAACATCCATGTGAGGAAAATAGTCACAGTTGCTTGGAGCAAGGTTTGCACTCCAGTTGAGGAAGGAGGCCTGGGTTTGAAATCTATTCGAGCCTTGAATGCTGCGGCCTTGTTGAAGTTGAGCTGGGACTTGATGTCCTCTAATGACTCTTGGGCTCTCTTCCTCAAGGCTCGTTTTTTAAGAGATGGAAAACCGGCCTCCTCTTACATCAAGTCTTCCTTATGGCCAGGCATTAGAATTCATTTGAGCCAAATTCTTCTTAATTCTTCTTGGATTTTGGGGGATGGTGCAACCATTAATTTTTGGACAGACAATTGGCTCTCTAAACCAGTTGTGGAGTTTCTTAATTTCCCTCAGCCGATGCATGCTCTTTTTAAAACCAAGGTGAAGGATCTCATTATTGATAATTCTTGGTGTCTGCCTCTGGAGTTCCAGCATAGATGTCCTTAGCTTGTGGAGGAAATAAAGCAAACTGTCATTCCCTTTGATCCTGGTCCGGATAAGCTTGTCTGGAGTTCTTCCGCTCGGGTGATTTAACTTTGAAAGCTGCATTTATCTTCCTCAATCCTTATTCTATGGTGTCTCATTCAGGGAAGTCTCTCCGCGATCATTCATTCCTCCTCAAAATCTTTTTAGTTTGGCGTTTCTTTGCATAATAGAGTAGCAACTAACGAGAACTTGATGGCCCGTGGTTGTAGTATGGCTTCCATTTGCTCTCTTTGTGGCGGTGAAGAGTCCTCTCAAGATTTGTTTTTACCTTTGTCGGTTCGCCGGGTCTTTGGAGATGGCTCGCAAATGCCCTCAACATTAACATAGATATTAGTTCTTTCAGCTCTATTTTGAAAGTCCATGATGTCAAGTGCAGTACTCAGTTGAAGGATCTTAATCTTGCAGCAGTTATTCACACCATCTCTACTATTTGGTTTTGTAGGAACTCTTGCAGATTTCACAACAGGAAAGTTTCGATGGAGCATGCAATTAGTCTAACAATGGCTGCTTCTCATCTCTCTGCCTCCATCTCAAAAGGTACTATGTTAAATTCAATTTCAGATTTTCAAACTCTTAAGAGATTCAAAGTAGTGGCTCATCATGTCAAGGCCCCTTTGATTAAAGAAGTTACTTGGTATCCTCTGCTTTGTGGTTGGATTAAATGTAACGTGGACGGTGCAGCGAAAGGTTCTCCAGGTCATGCTGCTTTTGGTGGTCTTTTCAGAGACTCTACAGGTGCCATTTTAGGCTGCTTTTCTGATTACTTAGGCATTAATTATGCCCTGCATGCTGAGTTCTTGGCTGTAATAGTTGCAATTGAGATAGCTTTTCGCAAAGGATGGCATTTTATCTGGCTAGAGTGTGACTCCAAAATTGTTGTTGATGCTTTCTCTTCAAGTTATAACGTTCCTTGGCAAATAAGGAATCGGTGGCTAAACTGTCTTCATCTGTGCCAAGCAATGAATTTTAGAGTTTCTCATATTTTTAGGGAAGGCAACTGTTGTGCTGATAAATTAGCTAACTTCGGAACTTTGTCTCGATCCTATATTTGGTGGGACATTGCTCCTGATTTTATTAGAGAGGAGTTCTTTCGAAATAGGCTAGGCCTTCCTAGCTATAGATTTTCTTAGCTTGTTTCCCTCTTGGGTATTGGCTTTTGCCCCCCCAAGTTTTTTGTTTTTTCTTTCATCTTTTTAATATATATTTGATGTGCTGCAAATGATTGTTAGAGTTTGAGGTGCCAACATAGTTGGGATTTCTCTCTCTATTGTGATGCCTTTGCACACCAAAAATCTTTTATCAAAAAAAAAAGTCATGCATCTTTAGCCCTTAAAGCATTGAAAGCAAGGAAAGAAACAAGAAAATAAAACTGGAGTAGAAGCACGTCGTCCACGCTCGGAAGCGCGTCATGCGCATCACCTGGGTTGTGCACTTTCGAAGTGCGCATCATGCGCGGCTAAGGGTACGTCACGCGCATTTTTTCAAGTTCGTCTCTCTTTCTGTGCACGTCGCGCCCACCTTGGGGGCATGTCACCCGTACAGGTCTACAGAATTCTGCATAATGTCCTTTTCCAACTACCCAACTTCTCCAATTTCATTTTCTTCCCAAATCCAGTTCAATCCAAGGAAACTAAGGCTAAAATCATGGTTTCTAACACAACACATGCATCATTAGTTCATATAACAAACTAATTTCAAACAATCTTTATGATTCACACTATTTCCAATCAAATCCAACTAAATAGAACTCAATATCAGTGATCAAACAAGTTTGGATGATGAATTAAACACTTAGCACAACTTTATAGTTACATGCAAAGCTAGTACATATCTCAAATTCGCAAACTCTACTCCAACTATACCTAGCCTTACCCATGTCATCAATGCGTCAAAATGTGAACACATCAATTAATATATCATGAATCAAAACATACTTGAAACCTCTCCACAAATCTCATGCTTCATCCATGTAATATAGATCAAATAAAGAAACAACACAATTAACACATGAGTTTTAAACAATAATGTGGTTAAAAATCCACAAAATCCATTCACAATTCATGGCACACACGGCAATATTCATGTAAGGAATTGAACACAACCAAATGAAAAATCAAAGCGAAAGAAATTTGTTCACGTCTACTAAGTTATACCTTTCTAACTTTCAAACTTTGGGTTTTCAAAGCTTAAACTTTCACATTATATAAGAAGATTTTCCAAAACTTGAACCATGAGTATTCATCGAATATCAAAGCGTCTTATGTTTCACAAAGGTCGTGGTTTCTCCAAGAGCATCCCATAATAATCTCGCTGTGCCACAACTACTTTGATCATCAATCTCGTCATACCAAAACTGTTGTAATGATCTTCCAGTGGTAGCAGAGTTTAACGTGGCCACTAAGCTCAACTGTGGCCAGATATGCATTCCGTGGACTTAGGCAGGCCAGAGTGGCTGAAATCCTTCATGACTTGAACTACTACTAGATGATCATTACGGAATCTGAAACTGTATTTAGGAGTAAATACATATATGAGGACGTCTCCCAAAAAGAGTTCATGCCTCTAATATTCCCAGCAATTCTTTATCCTTTTCGTTCCTTAGATGAATCCATGAGGTGGCCTATCTCAATAATTCACCAAAAGAACTTAGAAAACTCAGACTTACAGACATAACTGACACTTTCCTAAACCAGATCACTTCTAGACACACTTGACTCACAGTCCGAGAGGGTCGAATGTAACACCCTCAAATTTGAATTCTTAGGATCTATAAATTGTGTGCTTATATGGTAATTTTGTGACAACTTGAGTGTATTTGCCTTAATAATTAGTATATTTTAATTATATTATTTTACCTTGTTCTATTGAAAATTAGCCTTGAATTTATTATAGATAATTCTGAATAATAGTCCATTTTTGGAGTTATATGGAAATAATTATTTATTAGTGAAATTGTTTCAAAAAAAAAAGAAGATATAATTATATATAGATATATGTGTATGTAGTGCTAATGCCTTTTGTATAAAAAGAAAAAAGAAAAGAATGGGCCACGTTTTTTTTTGTCCAGCACCCACCAGTCCAGCCACGCCTCTGTTTCAATTGTTAATAACTATTCATCGTCTCTCAGAAAGCAAATCGGCTGCCCAGTGTGTGAAGAAACCCTCACTTTGAATTTCTCTGTTCTTGTTCTCTCATCCTAGACCACGGAAAAATCCCAAAACTTACCACCCAACTCGAAATCGACCATAGAATTCATTTTCGGCCTCTGTTCATTCAACCGCGACTCCGTTCATCGCGTTTATTTTGGTGGAGCGAGCTGTAATTTCCTTTTTTCGGCCACCACAATTTTCGGTTCGAAAAACGGACGCCATTTTCGAATTCCTCGCGTCGAAACCTTCAAGAACCACTACTCCTTTGCTCGATTCGGTGAAGTTGACGCCGGGCCCCTTGTAACCCTTTTGTCTCGCCGTGTCTCGCTCTTCCGTAAATTTTATCCTGTGCTCAGTTGGTGCTCAAATTGTCGTTGTAGCCAGTTTTCTTCGCCTTGGAATACTTCAAACTTTTTATTGAGGTAAGGGGGGTAGATGGATACAAGATTAGTGGGCTCATGGATATAATTAGGCAATAGGGACGTCCCATGGTCCCTAGACTTGGCGCGGTTGTGCAAAATAAGTACCTTTGCCATTGTGATGGGAAAACTTCATATTGAATTCTGTCATGATATTTATGTTAATAGAAATTGTCTTATAATGTGTTGTTTGAGTTGATATGTTATGATATGTAAGGTTATATGATGATTTGCTTGCCTTGGCTTGTTGTTGATAAATGTATGTATGAGGTAAATGGGTTGAAATGAGATTACTTGTTGCTATATGATGTTCTGAAATTGTTGTGTTGAGTGGAACTAGATTATCATAGGGTATGGTTTGTTATACTTAGATCCTCTAGGTGCTATATCATGGTTATGTGAAGGATAAAGTATGGACGGTGGGTATGATTGTTAGGAGTTAACTAATGTATAATTATGTTTCTTTTGCATTTAAGTTACGGTATAAACAAGTTTTAGGACTAGGATATGACGGTTGACATTTGGTGTTGGTAGTTTAAATGCTTTAGAAGTAAGATTTGACGTTGTGAGTATTTAGCAATAGTTGTACAGAAAAATGATTAATTTTGGGATTGTTTTAGCTAAGTCTTACTCATTTAATTTTTGTAAATTCAATACATAATAATTACTAACTCAAACTCTTTTGGATAGCGTCCTATAATTTTAGGGGAGAAGTATGGTACGTCCGGTTAAAAAAAAAAATAAGTAAGTTGAAACACTTGGGTTAAGAGTTAGAAATTAAGTTAAGCTTGCTTAGACTTAGTGTGGTGAGGTAGGCTGATAACTCGGACTTGTTCCAAGATTGGGGAAACTTGTTAGTTTACTGACGAATAGTATCCTCGTTAATGTTGTTGTAGCCGACCGCTTGATAAGATGGTCGGTGTGCTGTTATGCCGTTGTTGTTGTTATTGTTAGACACTTGTTTGATTTGTGTTCTTGCATCATTGTGTCTTGTTAAGTTAACGTTATTGGGGGTGAGCAACGATGATGCGATATAGTATCGGCCATGATGGGAAAGGTACCCGGCCTTGGGGGTCAATCGGATAGGGGCGTCTTACATAAAGGCAGCGGCTTGCAACCAATGCTGGGGCATTGACCAATTTATCTAGTTACCCTGACTAGACACTGTTTGTACTCAAGAGTGATGATATTTTCTCACTCGCTCATCTGAGTTAGTTTGGATCCACATGTTCGGTGAAGTAGAGATTGTCTAGGTTGCATTAGTACTCGTTAAGTTATGTATCCTTGTCATGTGTCAATTATACTGAAGTTGTTATATGCGCAATGCTTAATCTATGTCCTTTGCCATTTGTGCTATGATTGTATATGATGTCAAACCCCTCTTTACTGTGGCTACTCATACACCATTGTGTATGTTTAGACGATGAGATTGCAGGTGACGATGACGATGTGGCTGATGAGTGATACGTGGATGTAGTCACCGTAGTTAGGATTTTCGTTGTTATTATTTTATTGTTGTTGATTGTTCCGATGTAAGTGCTTGGGTCAGCTTTGAGACGTTGTGACATCGGGGTGCTTTTATTTTTCTGAACTTGACATAATTGTTATTTCATTTTTCCGCAAGTTTGTACGAGCGTGATGACTCTACCTTCATTTATAAAAAAATTTATTGGACCGTATTTTCCAGTGGTTATATTTATTTTAATTTATTTCTTTTATAATAACATGCGGGTAGAGGGTGTCACATTTAGTGGTATCAGAGCTCGGCTTGTTCTTCAGGCCGTGGTATGAGTCTATTATGTATTCTCTGTGTGCTCTTATAAGAATGTCTATGCTAGAATAGATGTGATTACAGAATTGTACGTACTTAGACCGTATCTAATCTCGTTCTACTGTTTGTTTGTGAAGGAGGAAATGGCAAACAAGACAGACCGTGCTGTGATTGAGGCTTTAGGCCGGCTTGCTGAGGCGATGGAACGCGACTAAGCTCGTCGGGATAGGACTACCCACTTTCGGGGCATTGCTGACTTCCAGAAGAATGACCCTCCGTCGTTCAAGGGAGCTTTTAACCCTGAAGGAGCACAGCACTGGATCCACGAAATGGAGAAGATTTTCCGGGTGATGACTTGCACTGACACCCAAAAGGTAGCTTTTGCTACTTTCAAACTGATGGATGAAGCCGAGCACTGGTGGGAGAACACCCGTTAGTGCCTGGAGAATGCTGAAGTGGTTGTCACCTGGAATCTGTTCAAGGAGCATTTCCTGGAGAAGTATTTTCCGGCCGAGTTACGTGACAAGAAGGAAGCTGAGTTTCTGGCATTGACTCAAGGCAACATGTCAGTGGATGAGTATGCCGTCAAGTTTGAGGAGTTGTCTCGCTATTACCCTCCCTATCAGACTGCTACAAGTGACCGCTCTAAGTGTGTGAAGTTCAAGAACGAGCTGCGTCATGAACTCAAACGGGGCATAGCCATTGTGGAGATGAACAACTATGGCAACTTGGTGAAGAAGACCAGAGATTATGAGGATGCCTATAAGGAGAGCGCAGGTGCACTGAGGAACGCCAGAGGCAATCAGTATCAAGGAAAAGGGAAGCAGCCTTTAGCCCCTACTGGTCGAGGGTTCAAGCATGAAGGTAACAAGAAGAACAACACATCTGCAGGGGGACCAGCTGGAGGAGCCACTTGGCCATACGTCAGATCAAAGCGGGAAGTGCGGTTCGGATCACTATACCCGGAGTGCAAGGAGACTTGATCATCTGTTTTAAGTGTGGTAAGTCGGGCACATTAGCAGGGATTGTGGGGAGACCAAGTCTGAACCAGCAAGTGGAAGCAAACCTCAGAAGTCTCAAGCTAACAAGATGAAGACCACTGGCAGAGTCTTTGCTCTCTCAGGAACCGAAGCAGCAGAATCAGAGAATCTCATCCAAGGTACTGGTTTCATCCAAGGAACTCCTGTTTTAGTATTGTTTGACTCTGGCGCGAGCCATTCTTTCATCTCGCATGACTGTGTGAGAACCTTGCAACTACCTTTGACTCGACTTACTTTAGATTTGGAGGTAGCCCTCCCTTCGAAGGATCCAATAATTACTTCTTATGCATGTAAGAACTGCACTCTAGAGATTGGCGATAGGACCTTTGTAGTGGATCTGGTGTGTTTACCTCTTCGAGAGTTGGATGTCATACTCGGAATGGATTGGTTGGCTGCCAATCAGGTGTTTTTGAACTGCTTCGACAAGACGGTGATGTTTGTAGAACCTGAGCCTAAGGACCCAAATGTTGTCACTGCTAAGCGTGTGGAATCATCTCTGAAGGAAGGAGCCTAAGCTTATATGATGTTGTGTACCATGGTGGCAGAGAAGAAATTGGAAGTGAAGGACATTCTGATTGTCTACGAGTTTCCGAAAGTATTCGAAGAGATTAATAGCCTACCACCGGAGCGGAATATGGAGTTCGCAATTGATCTTGTTCCGGGAACGGGACCCATCTCTATGGCACCTTACAGGATGTCCCCATTAGAATTGGCAGAATTGAAGAAGCAGCTGGAAGAGATGTTAGAGAAGAAGTTTGTAAGGCCCAATGTGTCGCCATGGGGAGCACCGGTTTTATTGGTCAAGAAGAAGGATGGTTCTATGAGGTTGTGTATAGACTACCGACAACTCAATAAGGTTACTATCAAGAATCGCTACCCGTTGCCACGGATAGACGATCTTATGGACCAACTGATAGGGGCTTGTATTTTCTCGAAGATTGACTTAAGGTCTGGATATCATCAGATTCGAGTGAAGCAGGAGGATATTCCGAAGATCGCGTTCCGAACGCGTTACGGTCACTATGAGTATTCGGTGATGCCTTTCGACGTAATAAATGCACCAGCAGTATTCATGGACTATATGAATAAGATTTTTAGCCCCTACCTGGATAAGTTTGTGGTGGTGTTCATTGATGACATTTTGATCTACTCTAAGACTCGAGAGGAACACAGAGGACATCTAAGGGTTGTCTTGCAAGTCTTGCAGGAGAAACAACTGTATGTAAAGATGTCGAAATGTGAATTCTGGTCGGAAGAGGTGAGTTTTCTCGGGCATGTGATTTCTAAAGGAGGCATAGCATTCGATCCAACCAAGGTTGAAGCCGTCTTGCATTGGCAAGCCCCTAAGTCTGTGACGAAGATTCGAAGCTTTTTGGGACTAGCAGGTTACTACAAGAGATTTATCGAAGGCTTTTCCAAGATTGCACTACCGTTGACTCGTCTTACGAGGAAAGGACATGTGTTTCTATGGGATGCTAAGTGTGAGGAGAGCTTCCAGGAGTTGAAGAACAAGTTGACTTCGGCACCAGTGTTAGTTTTGCCAGACCCTGGTGAACCGTTTGTGGTGTATTGTGATGCTTCCAAGCAAGGATTGGGTGGAGTGTTGATGCAGCATGGTAAGGTGGTGGCGTATGCATCGCGACAGCTGAAGGTGCATGAGCAGAATTACCCCACTCATGACTTAGAGTTGGGAGCGGTGGTTTTTCCTCTAAAGATCTGGAGACGTTATTTGTATGGCGTGGTTTGAAGTTTTCAGTGACCACAAGAGTTTAAAGTACCTGTTTGACCAGAAGGAGTTGAATATGAGACAACGTAGGTGGATGGAGTTCTTGAAGGACTACGAGTTCGAGCTGAGTTATCATCCCGGTAAGGCTAATGTGGTGGCAGATGCTCTGAGTAGGAAGGCCTTACAATGCTCAGCCATGATGGTTAAGGAGATGGAGTTAATAGAAGATTTCAGGGACATGAGTTTGGTTTGTGAAAGGACTCCAGTGAGCGTTAGGCTCGGTATGCTGAAGGTGACCAGTGAGCTGATGGACCTAGTCCGTGAAGGACAGAAGACTGATTTGTTCTTAGTTGATCAGAGGGCCCTGATGGTACAAGGGAAGTTAGCGGATTTCATCGAAGGTACAGATGGTATTTTGCGATTCCGGGATCGGATTTGTGTACCGGATGTTCCGGAGCTAAGGAAAATGATTCTGGAGGAAAGTCATAGGAGTCGTTTGAGCATTCACCCCGGAGCTACAAAAGTGTACCAAGACTTGAAGAAGATGTTCTGGTGGCCGGGAATGAAGAAAGAGATAGCTGAGTTTGTATATTCATGTCTGACTTGCCAAAAGTCCAAGATTGAGCATCAGAAACCGTCTGGGAAGCTGCAGCCGCTACCTATTCCAGAATGGAAGTGGGATAGCATTGCCATGGATTTCGTGTCAGGACTTCCGAGGAGTCCAACGGGTTGTGACGCTATTTGGGTGATTGTGGACCGGTTGTGGCGGCTCATTTCATAGGCGTGAACATGGAGTACTCACTGGAGAAGTTGACTAAGTTGTATATTCGCGAGATCGTCAGGTTGCACGGAGTACCCTCCAGCATCGTATCGGACCGAGATCCCAGGTTCACATCGGGCTTTTGGGAGAGTTTGCATGCCGCTTTGGGGACCAAGCTTAAGTTAAGCTCTGCCTACCATCCTCAGACAGATGGGCAGTCAGAGAGGACGATTCAATCCTTGGAGGATTTGTTGAGAGCTTTGTGTCATGGAGGAGGCGGGGGGTGGAAAAGTTCTTACCTCTCATAGAGTTTACCTACAACAATAGTTTCCATTCTAGTATTGGGATGGCACCTTGTGAGGCCCTATATGGGAGGAGGTGTAGGACAGATTGTGTGTTGGTATGAACCGGTGAACAACTTATGTTAGGACCTAGGAGATAGTGCAAGAGACCACCGAGAAAGTGAGGATGATTCAAGAGAAGATGCGGGCAAAAAGCGGAGACAAAGAGTTATCACAATAAGAGAACTAAGGATTTGGTGTTTCAAGAAGGTGATCATGTGTTTCTACGGGTTACGCCCACCAAAGGGGTTGGAAGGGTAATGAAAGCTAGGAAGTTAACGCCTAGGTTCATTGGATCCTATCAGATTTTGAAAAGGGTTGGCGAGGTAGCATATCAGGTGGCGTTACCTCCGTTTCTGTCGAATCTGCATAACGTGTTTCACGTGTCGCAATTGCGGAAGTACATTCATGACCCGAGTCATGTGATCGTGCCGGATGCTATACAATTGAAGGAGAATCTTACTTTGAGGCGCTTAGAAAAGGATTGAGGATCAAAAATTGAAGCGATTAAGGAAAGGAGATCCCGCTAGTGAAGGTGATTTGGAGCGGAGCTACGGATGAGAGTGCCACATGGGAATTGGAAAGTAAGATGAAGGAGCTTTACCCGCAGTTATTCGCGACAGGTTAGTGACAATTCCGAGGACAGAATTTTTCTAAGGGGGGAGGATTGTAACACCCTCAAATTTGAATTCTTAGGATCTATAAATTGTGTGCTTATATGGTAATTTTGTGACAACTTGAGTGTGTTTGCCTTAATAATTAGTATATTTTAATTATATTATTTTACCTTGTTCTATTGAGAATTAGCCTTGAATTTATTATAGATAATTCTGAATAATAGTCCATTTTTGGAGTTATATGGAAATAATTCTTTATTAGTGAAATTGTTTCAAAAAAAAAAAGATATAATTATATATAGATATATGTGTATGTAGTGCTAATGCCTTTTGTATAAAAAAAAAAGAATGGGCCACGTTTTTTTTTGTCCAGCACCCACCAGTCCAGCCACGCCTCTGTTTCAATTGTTAATAACTATTCATCGTCTCTCAGAAAGCAAATCGGTTGCGCAGTGTGTGAAGAAACCCTCACTTTGAATTTCTCTATTCATGTTCTCTCATCCTAGACCACGGAAAAATCCCAAAACTTACCACCCAACTCGAAATCGACCATAGAATTCATTTTCCGCCTCTGTTCGTTCAACCGCGACTCCGTTCGTCGCGTTTATTTTGGTGGGGCGAGCTGTAATTTCCTTTTTTTGGCCACCACAGTTTTCGGTTCGAAAAACGGATGCCATTTTCGGATTCCTCGCGTCGAAAACTTCAAGAACCACTACTCCTTTACTCGATTCGGTAAAGTTGACGCCGGGCCCCTTGTAACCCTTTTGTCTCGCCGCGTTTCGCTATTCTGTAAATTTTATCCTGTGCTCAGTTGGTGCTCAAATTGTCGTTGTAGCCAGTTTTCTTCGCCTTGGAATACTTGAAACTTTTTATTGAGGTAAGGGGGGTAGATGGAAACAAGATTAGTGGGCTCATGGATATAATTAGGCAATAGGGACATCCCATGGTTTCTAGACTTGGCGCGGTTGTGCAAAATAAGTACCTTTGCCATTGTGATGGGAAAACTTCATATTGAATTCTGTCATGATATTTAGGTTAATAGAAATTGTCTTATAATGTGTTGTTTGAGTTGATATGTTATGATATGTAAGGTTATATGATGATTTGCTTGCCTTGGCTTGTTGTTGATAAATGTATGTTGAGGTAAATGGGTTGAAATGAGATTACTTGTTGCTATATGATGTTCTGAAATTGTTGTGTTGAGTGAGAACTAGATTATCATAGGGTATGGTTTGTTATACTTAGATCCTCTAGGTGCTATATCATGGTTATGTGAAGGATAAAGTATGGACGGTGGGTATGATTGTTAGGAGTTAACTAATGTATAATTATGTTTCTTTTGCATTTAAGTTACGGTATAAACAAGTCTTAGGACTAGGATATGACGGTTGATATTTGGTGTTGGTAGTTTAAGTGCTTTAGAAGTAAGATTTGACGTTGTGAGTATTTAGCAATAGTTGTGCAGAAAAATGATTAATTCTGGGATTGTTTTAGCTAAGTCTTACTCATTTAATTTTTGTAAATTCAATACATAATAATTACTAACCCAAACTCTTTTGGATAGTGTCCTATAATTTTAGGGGAGAAGTATGGTACGTCCGGTTAAAAAAAAATAAGTAAGTTGAAACACTTGGGTTAAGAGTTAGAAATTAAGTTAAGCTTGCTTTGACTTAGTGTGGTGAGGTAAGCTGATAACTCGGACTTGTTTCAAGATTGGGGAAACTTGTTAGTTTACTGACGAATAGTATCCTCGTTAATGTTGTTGTAGCCGACCGCTTGATAAGATGGTCGGTGTGCTGTTATGTCGTTGTTGTTGTTATTGTTAGACACTTGTTTGATTTGTGTTCTTGCATCATTGTGTCTTGTTAAGTTAACGTTATTGGCGGTGAGCAACGATGATGCGATATAGTATCGGCCATGATGGGCAAGGTACCCAGCCTTGGGGGTCCATCGGATGGGGCGTCTTACACAAAGGCAGCGACTTACAACCAATGCTGGGGCGTTGACCAATTTATCTGGTTACCCTGACTAGACACTATTCGTACTCAAGAGTGGTGATGTTTTCTCACTCGCTCATCTGAGTTAGTTTGGATCCACATGTTCGGTGAAGTAGAGATTGTCTAGATTGCATTAGTACTCGTTAAGTTATGCATCCTTGTCATGTGTCAATTATACTGAAGTTGTTATATGCGCATTGCTTAATCTTTGTCCTTTGCCATTTGTGCTATGATTGTATATGATGTCTAACCCCTCTTTACTGTGGCTACTCATACACCATTGTGTATGTTTAGACGATGAGATTGCAGGTGACGATGACGATGTGGCTGATGAGTGATACGTGGATGCAGTCACCGTAGTTAGGATTTCCGTTGTTATTATTTTATTGTTGTTGATTGTTCCGATGTAAGTGCTTGGGTCAGCTCTGAGACGTTGTGACATCGGGGTGCTTTTATTTTTCTGAACTTGACATAATTTTATTTGATTTTTTCGCAAGTTTGTACGAGCGTGATGACTCTACCTTCGTTTATGAAAAATTTTATTGGACCGTATTTTTCAGTGGTTATATTTATTTTAATTTATTTCTTTAATAATAACATGCGGGTAGAGGGTGTCACATCGAACAGCTCTGATACCATAATATAACACCCTAACTCTAATTAGGGAATTACTTACAGAAATAATCTGACTATAAAAGAATCAGATTTGGAAAAATTTTCACACACAGAAGAATAATAAAGAACGAATCCTGTTTTACAAGACTATACTACACTTTGTTTAGTAGAAACCCTGGATACATAGACGTCATACTAAAATATGCCACTCAAATAGTACACATAAATCAGAGTTTCAAAAATGCGGAAGTTACTTTAATTATTACCACTTCTTTTCAAAAGAATAATAAAATAACACAGTTGTAATTATACAATATTTACTACTATTACTAGGACACAACCTAATAACTAGTACTCCGACTCGTGATCCGGTGACTCGAAATCTCGCAGAAGGGCAAGACTGAACACGATTTGTGCTCTGAACCTCTTCAATCGGCTTGTACCTGAAAACAACGCCCCAGAATGTGAGTTTATAAAACTCAGTAACATAGACTTAAAATCACAAATACTTTTACTGTTGTTTCCAGCCATACGTAGTGTGCGACGTATGGAAAATCCTCCCCATAAACATAAGTATATACATTCATTCTACCATAATCAATCCTCAACATGATAATGCAACTATGTTGTCAAACCTCAATCACACATCAGACATACAACTTAATCACTAAACAAGCACATATCACAACCTCAATGAAAGTACCCGTTTGTTGGTAACAGCCCCGCCCACTTCAACACCACTAAGGACGCCCGACCCACATCAACTGCTACTCACAGGACTTTACCAAACAAATTCAATCAAGAGCATAATCAATGCAAACAAATGTTCAATATTGTTTACGTAACAAATCACACATTACAAACCTCAATGAATGTACCCACTTGGCGCCACTCAATAGCCCAAAGAAAAGAGTGAGAACCATTTCGGTTCCACCAAGGGGTCCCCGTTAATGAAAAACACCCTAAAATAATCGTTGACGGGTTTGCAGTGCAAACGCAAACATTCCAAGCACAAACAAGCTTCAATACAATACAAGCAAGGAAACATTGTTCACAATACAAGCATATGTCAAAATCATCACACATGTCATAAAGCCTTCATCTAGCAATCTAAAGACAACATGAAAGCCAATTTACATTGAGCACCAACATCAACTAATTTTAAAGAAGACATAAAGTCCACCGTTAATTCAGGGAAGTCACAGCAACTCCCAATTTAGACTAAATCACAATCAAATATAATCCATTTGGAGCTCAATGGAACTCTCAATGGCAAATATCACACATTGATTTAGTGGGGTTGGGGATAGAATCCAACTCTATTTCAGTCAAACCCCATACAAGATCATAATAATCTATTTCTACTCAATAAACATTCAATAAAGAATTTAAATGAGCACCTAAGCACACCCTAAGGGAGGTTTTAGGGGAAATCTATGTTACCTTAATAATCCCGAGTTAAGGATTTGAGCTCCAAAAATCCCATTCCCATGGAAGTAACCCTAGGTTCTGATTTCAGCTCCATTGCTCTTCTTCCTTCAATCTTCCATCATTCTGAGCTCAGCTCCTTCTTCTTCATCATGAAAATTCCACATGCAAGCCCTCTTCCTTAGTTGTTCCAAGCCCTAACCTCCATTGAAGCTTTGAACCAAGCTCCCAATCCTCTTCAATCAATTCCAAATCAAACTCGAATCCTTCTCCCCCTTCATTTTCGAACTCTTTCACTCTGTCTCTATCTCCGTCTCTCTATCTCTCAGTCCCTCGATCTCTCTGTTTGTCTCAGTTTCTCTCCATCGATCGCGAGCTTCTTCTTCTTCTCTTCTCTATTCTTTCTTCTCTTTTTTTTCTTTCTGATTTCTCTTCTTCTTTTCTTTGTTGAGAGTCACGATGGGAGGGAGTATTATGGTAGAAGAGAGCGTACTAAGGTGGGTTTAAGTGGAACATAGTGTATGGTGGAACTTAGGCTTAAATTTAATTAAAACCTTGCAACAGCCTCCTTAATCTAACATTTGGTTTCTAATAACCTCTTGAGTAATTTTAATTAATTAAAACTACTCCTAATTAATTAGTCCCATATATCCTAAATCATTGGGTAAAATTACTATTTTACCCTTTGGTTCCAAATTGGTTTTAAACTACTAAATTAAGGCTATGAACTATATTTAATCCTTAGGGATTAAACCCCTTTTTCACTTAGGATCTCTAACAATTAGACTTAGGGATTTTGGGATGTTACATTTGGCGAAACTTGTTGGGTTACTGGCAAGTAGTACCTCGTTAACGTTGTTGTAGCTGGCCGCTTGATTAGATGGTCGGTGAGTTGATAATTTGTAGTCGACCGCTTGATAAGATGGTCAGTGAGTTGTTAAGTTGTTGTTGTTGTTAGACACTTGTTTGATTTGTGCTCATGCATCATATGTGTCTTGTTCGTTAACGTTATTGGGGGTAAGCAACGATGATGCGTTATAGTGACGGCCATGATGGGCAAGGTTCCTGGCCTTGGGGGTCAATTGGATAGGGGCGTCTTATATAAAGGCAGTGGATAGCTACAACAGCTGGGGCATTGACCAATTACACCTGGTTACCCTACCTAGACACTGTTCGTACTCAAGAATGATGATGTTTTCTCACTCGCTCATCTGAGTTAGTTTGGATCCACATGTTCTGTGAAGTAGACGTTGTCTAGGATTGCATAAGTACTTGTCGAGTCATGCATTCATGCTATGTATGTTAGTTAAGTTGAAAGTTGTTATATGTGCATTGCTTAAGCTATGTCCTTTGCCGTTTGTGCTATGATTGTATATGATGTCTAACCCCTCTTTGTTGTGGCTACTCATACACCATTGTGTATGTTTAGATGATGAGATTCCAGGTAAAGATGACGATGTGGCTGAGGAGTGATCCGTGGACGCGGTCACCGTAGTTAGGATTTCCGTTGTTTTGTTGTTTCGTTGTTGTTATTTCTGATGTAAATACTTAGGGTCAACTCTGAGACATTGTGACATCGGGGTGTTACTTACCTTTATGAAACTTGAGTGCAATTGTTTGTTTTATTATTTTCCGCAAGTTATAAGAGTGTGACGACTCTACCTTTATTTACGAAAATTTTAATTGATTGTATTTTCCATTGCATACAATTATTTCATTTATCCTTTAATGATAACATGTGGGGTAGAGGGTGTCACAAGAGCAATATTGGAAATGCAACACAAGTTTGTAATTGTGGTTGAGATATGATGTCGAAATTTGTGTTATTTTTATTCAACAACAGTGCATTAAAGAATGGTATTCGTTTAACTTTGGCAGGGACAGGATTTTAGAGTCACCAAAAGTGATATTAATGATGAACATGGATCCCATGTAATCAATGGTGAAGCAGATTCCGCCGGCATAGATGCTAGTACAGCAGTCAATGGTGATGGAATGGTTGGAATTACCATACTGGTGAAGAAGACATAGGTGGCATAAATTTCAAGAATTTGACTCCAAATGATGTAATGAAGCATCATTTTCCAAACGTTGGAGTGGCTTTTACATTCTATAATTGATGTGCTCGGATGAATGGATTTGGTATAGTAGGTCTAATGTTCCATCACGAGTAATACTTGGTTGAAGGACTAATAGGACTAGTGTTGAAAATTTCTTTTACCACAAAGGGTTATTTTAAGATTTGGTATAGTAGGTCTAATGTTCCATCATGAGTAATACTTGGCTGAAGTGTTGGAACCTAAACGATTGAGAAGTTTAGACCCTCATTAATTTTGATGATAACAAAATATTCACAAGAGAACAATTTATGTTCTAACAATTCTTGAATTGTGCAGATACTAATATTACATACATTTCTAAGCCACTTTAAACAAGAAGGAAGAAGCTCTCAACAGAAGGATACACTCCATGTGTCAGCATCCGGCTCATCCTAGTAAGCGTCCTCTTGGCGTCTGGAATTATCCTCTTATGACACTAATCCTATCCATTTGCTTGAGCGTCCGATCTTCTGATCTGAGCGAGCGTCTGAACTTCATTTTATATCACGTGATGGTCACGTATTGCTCCTCTTCTCAGAAGCCTCTGGAACGGATTTCGAGTTTGATCTTATGCGCCAAAATTGTTGTACGAGGTATCAAAGGTGACACCTTTAGCTACAAGACAAAAATCGTACAAGCAATTGTGAAAAGCAAGGTAGTACGAAAACGGTAATATGTACTACTGAGATATTCTCTGGAAAGGAAGAAAGAGATAGCTTTTTGAAATCACCTCACTCAATAGAAAGGAGCCATTTTTACTGTAACGGTAATATCCTTTAGAACTCCTATAAATACCCCAAGGTATCCATTGAAGAACCAGTCGAGACTGCTGAAATTGAAACTGCCAAAAACTGTACAAGAGTATATTGCTTCATTTACTGAAAACAAGCACTGTTGCTATACACTACAAAGAGTCAATACTCTGAAAGCACTGCTTCTATGAGCAATCAAGTTTCAAGCCAAGTCTCTGGACTACAAGAACTGAACTTAGCGTCCGACACTTTCTTTTAGAAAGCATTTCTATATTGAGCTTAATTTTTATCCTCTCTGTGAGAGTTATTGATACTTGTATTTAACTTATTTGTAAAAGTTGTTTTGGCCTAGTTAAGGCTGTTCCCTCAAAGGCTCGACTGTACTGAGTCGTTTTGAGAAGTTGAGAGTATTGTCAAGTTTGTGACAGTAGAATACTCTTGAGGAAATTGTAATCAGATTGATTATAGTGGGAAATCCTTCAGGAACGAAGGGACTAGACGTAGCTACCAGTTTGGTAGTGAACTAGTATAAACCTCTGTGTCTCTTTACTTTACTGCTTTCTATTTATCTTTATCCTGCTGTGTTAAAAACAAATTTTCACAAACTGTTTTCTAGCGTCCGGCTTTATTTCCAGCATCCGTTTAACAAACTGTTTTGAAAAACCTGTGTTCTAAGTGTTTTTAACTTAAAGTTTGCGAAAAGTTTTCAACACAATTCAACCCCCCTTCTTGTGTTCACATTCAGTTGGTACCAGAGCTCGGCCTCTTGGTTGAGCACTTAACAGTGTTAAGAGTAAAGATCCTACTGTGAACATGTCTGCTGAAGGTGGTCATATGAACCGTCCTCCTCTATTCAATGGAGAAAAATTTGATCACTGGAAAGATAAGATGAAAGCATTCCTTGAGGCATAAAATCTTGATTTGTGGGATATAGTTGAAAGTGGTTACATTTCTCCCACAAATGCCCTTGGTGTTGCTATACCTAGGGAAAACTGGACTGATGATCAGAAAAAGAGATATCAAAAGGCTAGATTTTTTCTCATCTGTGCTATGACAGAAAGAGAATATGATAAATGTGGTAAGTTTGATACTGCCAAAGAAATCTGGGATTCTCTTGTTTTGTCTTATGAGGGTTCTGCCCAAGTAAGAGAAACAAAGGCCAGCATGATGGTTCGCCAGTATGAGCTATTCAAAATGGAAGATGAAGAAAACATTGAAACTATGTTTAGAAGGTTCCAAACACTTATTCATGGGTTGCAGGCCCTTGGAAAAAGTTACACTACACCTGACCATGTGAGAAAGATCTTGAGAAGTTTGACTAAGCAGTGGAGACCCAAAGTCACTGCTATCCAAGAAGCAAAAGATCTAAATGTCCTTCGGCTTGAAGATCTTATGAGTTCTTTGAAAGCTCATGAACTTGAGCTAAATGAAGAAGAACCTACCAAGAAGAGTAAGTCTATTGCTTTAAGAGTTAATCAACATAAACCTAGTACTTCTAAAGCTTTTGGTGAAGAAGAAGAATCGATGATGAAGCTTGAAGGAGATTATGATGGATCAGAAGATGAGCTAGCATTCATATCTAAGAAGATCCAGAGAATGTGGAAAAAGAGAAACTTCAGAAGGAGGTTTCAGAAGAAAGATACAAAGGACAAGAAGGAAAGCAAAGACAAGGACAAAGCCCAAGTCATTTGCTATGAATGTAAGAAGCCTGGACATTTCAAGTCCGAGTGTCCTAATCTCAAGGAAAAGTCCATAAGAAGCTCCTTCAAGAAAAAGAAGAAAGGTCTCATGGCAACATGGGAAGACAATGACTTATCCTCCTCCGAGGAAGATAAAGAAGAAGAAGCTCACATTGCCTTCATGGCAAACACTGATCTTGATTCAGAAGAAGAAGTTGAAGAGGTAATAATATATGACTCTTATTCTGAACTTCAACTTGCATTTGATGATCTGTTAAAGGATTCTGCCACTCTCTCTATTGAGTATAAGAATTTGAAAAAGAAATTTTCAAAACTATCACAAGATTTTCATTCCTTACACAATGAAAACTCTGTACTCAATGAAGAGAACCAGAAGCAGAAAACTAAAAATTAGCGTCTGGTGGATAACCAGCGTCTGGAAGCCAACAAGCAACCAGAAGCTGAGAGCTCTCAAGTTAAAAGCTCTGTAGTTACAGGCAATCCTAACTGCAAATCAAATGACTATGAACATGCATTTCAAAAGTTTCTTGTAGAGAGTGTAACTCGAAGCAAGCAAGCTTCTATGATTTGGGGTGTCAGTAAAACGACAACTCATGGTCTTGGTTACATATCAGATGAACCTCTTTTAGAAAATAATTCAGCATCTGATAAATCCAACAATCATAGTAAATGCTTGCATTGTACTTACTGCAATAAATCTGGTCATTTGAAAAGTGCGTGTACTGTGTTTACAACTAAGAAGGACAAGTATCCTTCAAAAACTAACAAGAAAGGACCCAAAAAGATATGGGTACCTAAAGATAAAATAGTCTATGTTGCAGACTTGCTTAGCAACAAAGTCAACACACCAATCTTGGGACTTAGACAGTGGATGCTCGCGTCACATGACGGGAGAAAAGCATATGTTCCAAGAACTAAGACCTAGAGAAGCTGGATTCGTTGGTTTCGGAGGAAACCAGAAAGGTAAAATAGTTGGAATTGGTCGCATAGGTAAAGGCTCTCTTCCTTCTATTGATAATGTTTTATATGTTGAAGGACTGAAACATAATCTACTGAGCATAAGTCAATTATGTGACAGTGGTTATAGTGTTGTCTTTACAGAAAATGGATGTTCGGTAAAAAGTAAAAATGATGGATCTATATTCTTTACAGCAAAGAGGAAACAAAACATTTATAAAGTTGATCTTTCTGAACTTGCAAAACAAGATGTCAAGTGTCTTATGTCTGTTGAAGATAAGCAATGGATTTGGCACAAAAGATTGGGTCATGCCAATTTGAGGTTAATCTCAAAGTTAAACAAGCACAATCTTGTTAGAGGCTTACCAAATCTTAAGTTTCAATCTGATGCCCTGTGTGATGCTTGTCAAAGAGGAAAACAAGTCAAAACTTCCTTTCATTTAAAAAATGTTGTTTCAACCTCGAGACCACTTGAACTCTTACATCTTGATCTTTTTGGTCCCACAAGGACAGCCTCTTTAACTGGAAAGAAATATGGATTAGTCATTGTTGATGATTTTACTAGATGGACATGGGTTAAATTCCTTGCCCACAAGGATGAGTCTTTTAAGGTATTTACTATTTTCTACAAATCAGTTCAAAATGAAAAAGGCATCTGTATTTCTTCTATTAGAAGTGATCATGGGGGAGAATTTGAAAATGAGAACTTTCAAAAATTTTGTGAAGAAAATGGCATCTCCCACAATTTCTCCTCTCCTAGACACCTCAACAAAATGGTGTTGTAGAAAGGAAAAATAGGTCCCTTCAGGAAATGGCCAGGACCATGATCAATGAAGCTGATATTGCGAAACATTTTTGGGCAAAAGCAGTAAACACAGCTTGTTATATTCAAAATAGAATTTTTATAAGACCTATTTTGAATAAGACTCCTTATGAATTGTGGAAAGGTAGAAAACCAAACATTTCTTACTTTCATCCTTTTGGTTGTATTTGTTATATTTTGAATACTAAAGATCAGCTTGGTAAGTTTGATTCCAAGGCTGACAAAGGAATCTTTTTGGGATATTCTGAAAGATCTAAAGCTTTTAGAATATACAACAAAGAAACTTTGATAGTTGAAGAGTCCATTCATGTCAAGTTTGATGATAAGAAGCCTGACACTGCAATGTCAGAGTTAGATGAGTTATTTTCAGAATTAAACCTCGGTGACAAGTCAGACGATGAACATACATCTTCATCATCCGGTGGTGACAAGACGAAGGATTCTACTCAAGCGGAAGCTGAAGCAAGAAAAAGCTGGAAGTACAAAACCAATCATCCAAAAGATCAAATCATAGGAGAACCTGGTGATAAAGTTCGAACCAGATCCTCTTTCAAGGATCATGCTGATTTTGCACTTCTCTCTGAGATGGAACCTAAGACGATTGATCAAGCTTTGGAAGATGAAGGGTGGATTCTAGCAATGCAAGATGAGCTAAATCAGTTCCAAAGGAATGATGTATGGAAGCTAGTAACTCTACCAGAAGATAAGCAAGCTATTGGTACTAAATGGGTATTCAGAAATAAGCTTGATGAAGATGGTAAAGTTGTGAGAAATAAAGCAAGGTTAGTTGCTCAAGGTTACTCACAAGAAGAAGGCATTGATTTCACTGAAACTTTTGCACCTGTTGCAAGACTAGAAGCTATTCGCATTTTACTTTCATTTGCAGCACATCATGGGATAACTTTATATCAAATGGATGTGAAAAGTACTTTTCTAAATGGTTTTATAACTGAGGAAGTTTATGTTAAACAACCTCCTGGTTTTGAAGATATTGAATTTCCAGAACATGTTTTTAAACTTAAAAAGGCTCTATATGGTCTTAAGCAAGCTCTCAGAGCATGGTATGATAGACTAAGTTCCTTTTTAATGAAAAATTTACAAGAGATTTAGTTGACACTACTCTTTTCAGAAAATCTTCTAACAAGCATTTCATACTTGTTCAAATCTATGTTGATGATATCATTTTTGGAGCCACTAATGAAAGCCTTTGCAAAGAATTTTCTAAGCTTATGCAGGCTGAATTTGAGATGAGCATGATGGGAGAATTAAAGTTTTTCCTTGGAATACAAATCAAGCAATGCAGTGATGGTATTTACATACATCAAAGCAAATATATCAAAGAATTATTGAAGAAATTCAAGATGCTGGATTGCAAGCCTATGTGTACACCTATGCATCCTACCTGCACTCTTAGTAAAGATGAAATTGGTAAGAAGGTAGATCAGAAACTGTACAGAGGTATGATTGGATCTCTACTTTATCTTACAGCTTCAAGACCTGATATTATGTTCAGCGTCTGCCTGTGTGCTAGATTTCAATCACCTAAGTGCTGTTAAAAGAATATTCAGATATTTGCAAGGAGCTACTAATCTTGGTTTGCTTTATAAGAAATCAAAAGATTACAAATTAGTAGGTTTCTGTGATGCTGACTTTGCTGGAGATCGAATTGAAAGAAAGAACACAAGTGGAGGCTGCCAGTTCCTTGGAGCTAATCTTGTGTCTTGGTCAAGCAAAAGGCAAAGCACAATTGCACTCTCAACAGCAGGTTTGAATACATCTCGAAAGAAGTTGCAGTTCTCAACTTCTGTGGATGAAGTATCAACTTGAAGACTACTTGATAAAAGAGAGTAACATTCCTATCTTCTGTGATAATACATCTGCCATATGTCTTACTAAAAATCCCATATTGCATTCTAGAGCAAAGCACATTGAGATTAAGCATCATTTTATAAGAGACTATGTTCAGAAGGGTATTCTAGAAATAAAATTTGTAGACACTGATCATCAGTGGGCTGACATATTTACAAAACCCCTTGCTGAAGATAGATTCAATTTTATAAGAAGAAATTTAAACTTTCATCTTAATTATAGAAGAATGATTAATCTCAGCGTCTGAAGATAAACAAAATCTCAGCATCTGATATGACATAAGCATGTATGTACATAAGCATCTTTTTTGTCATATGCATCATAACTCATCATCCGATGAATCGGTTGCGTGCGTCCGAGCACACCCACACGTGTCACACATGTTAAGGACTCAAGCGTCTCATCATATCTACTGAGTCATGATTATTTACGTTTTCAATAAAATCTTTTACTTTTAATTTGGCGTCTGCATTTAATGAAAAGGCGAATCTTTATTTTTATTTCTTTTTGATTTAATTTTTATGTGGAAATACGAAGCGATATTTTGAAAAAGAACTGTACCATTCTCTATTAACTTTCCCACTACTCCACATTTTTTGCTCCACTCTGTGTTTTCTGCAAAACTGTACTCGTTCTCTCTTTCTCTCTACCTCTCTCTGTGTGTGTTTTCGAACCCTAAAACCTCCATCATCTTCTCTTCACTTGTTACAATGGCCGACAGAAAGGTTGGACAATACACTGCTGCCTTCGGTGTTCTCTCTGAGGCAAAACTTCTGAATGAGAACCGGGTTGATTTCGAAAACTTCAAGCTTTATGGTTTTGACTTTGAGGAAGGTCTTGAAAAACTGGGATGGAAGAACTACTTCATTTGGGAACCAGTGGACATACTGCGTTACGCCATTAAGGAATTCTGGGGAAGTGCATACTTACTTCCGGGGGAAATAATAGAAGGTCACATCAGAGGATTCAAACTACGCCTCACCATCAACTCTATTGCTCAGACAATCAAGTGTCCGTGTGAAGGAATCGATTACCACTCAGCGGGTGATGCTTACGAGAGGACTTGAGAGGTCAATGAAGCTCTGTTTGAAAACTACCGTGAATCAAGAAGAGGAACATCTCTCCCACAAAGAAAAGACTTGAAAAGCCACTTCAGTGTCTTGCACAAAATCATCGCCAAGAGCGTGATTACGAAGGTGGAGTTAAGTGACATAGTGAACTATGAGCGTAAGTTCATTATGAGGAACTACATGGATGGAAAGAAAATCAATCGCCAAGGTTGATTATCAACAATCGATAAATGCCCTTGTCTTCTCAAGGAAGAATGTTGATAAGAAGAACATCGTCAAGACAATCCCTTATGGAGTTCTTCTCTCCATTATGATGGTCAAAGATGGCATTGTAAGGAAGTGGTGACTCCATCAACACAGAGGAAAAAGAAAAATATTTTGGTGTTGAGTCTTTGTTGTTAGTCCGAAGTTTTTGGAGTCAATAGTGCAGTCAGGATGCGACTTATTACGAGGCTCTATGATCAAGAAGGTGAAAATAGAGCAACAGGGAAGGAGAGTGAGAAGAAAACCACCGAAGCTCAATGGCGGTGTGAAAAAGACTCTTGAGTCCCCTTCAAGGGAGACCATAAGAACAAAGCAGAAGGTGGCACCTACACCTACTGTTGAAGAACCAGAAGATGAGGATAGAATTCCCATCAGAAAGGTCTTGGAGAAACAATTTAAACCAGCAGCTGAAAATGATGTTTCAGCGTCCGGTCAAGGGAAGCAAATCCCTCCTCCTCCTCCTGCTGTTGTTGTCACCAGAGGGTCCAAAAGAAGGTTGGTCAAGCCATCAGAAGTTGACCCAAAGGTACTTGATTTTACTGCTGATGAATCAGTATCTGTATTTGATGCTCATGATGTTATTCCTGCACCACCTTGGTCTGTTTCACAACCACAAACACAAACCAGGAAAACCAAAATGAGCCTCCAACAAACCTCAACTCTCTCTAAACCTACCCAACCATCATCCACTACACTCAACCTTAACCTACCACAAATTTCCTCAAATACTTCACTCACTTCATATATTTCCAAACTTCACTCTCATCCCTTCAATCTGTTATTCAAAATACTTCCCATTAATCCCTTTAAAACTTTCAAAATCACCAAAACCACACCCAACTTACTCACCATTACCCTTAAACCTACAGACGTTGGTGGAAGGAAAAATGTCTCATACAAACCACAGTTTGTTAAGTATGAGATATATAATAGCATCTACAATCATCCCTCCACATGGCATTTGAAGACCTTCACCTCTGGAGCTGCCAGATTGGAGATTGCCTCTCCAATAAGTGCAACCTTCAAGGATGGAGAAGACCACTTCCAAATGTCATTTAAAGGAAGATTGAGACCAGCATCCGGAAGCAGAGCAATTTCCTTCTCTGTTGATCTTCCTAGATCCCTACCACAATCTGAACCACTCACTTTGGAAGAATGCGGAAGATGGATCATAGATGAAGAAGCTGCCTTCATGGCACACTGTCTTGAAATGAAGAAGATGGAAGTAATCGACAAAGACAGTGATCCTTCTTCTCGCTTGATTAAGATAGTACCAGATAGACAAAGGTGGCTACCTTGGTCTATCACTGGAAAAGGAAAGAACTCGCTCGGCAAGCGACCATTCAAAGAAGATCGGGCTAAAGGAGTATGAGAAGGCACCTAAAAAGTACAATCTTAAGGAATTCTCGACTCCGATTGCCAAGATCTCTGAGGATCATGCCGTAAGGTATTACGACTTCTGCGAAGGAAGATGAATGGAGAAGCGGCTCCTCAAATCATTGCAATCTTGAGAAGGCCACTATTCCAACGGTTGGCACAATCAGCCAGACCATCGACATCAATCTTAGAACGCTTTACTTGATGATATGTTCGGATGCTCGATGTCGGACCTTTGACTGCATGAAGATATATGACCAATGGGCTGCTGTGACCAAGCACTTCGACATTGGATTTACTTGGAGTCAATGGTCTGAGTCTTGGAAAGCCAAAGCTATGCTACCATACCTCGTCCCCCTTGTGCTAGAAGAAGATGACAGGGAAAATCTGCGAAGAATTTACCTGGCAGAAAATGAAGCACTCTCCTTCACCTGTGAAGCCTTGAGTGTCTTTATCAGAAGTTTATGGGGAGAAGAAGCTGGAAATAGGTTTGACTCTTTCACTACTAATGTTGTTCTTCATAGAGAAATCATCTTCATGAATATGCTGTATCCAGAAGATGTGAAATTTCAATGGGAAATTCAAACAGCATCTGAGCTCAGAAGACTTGGAAATTTCTTCAAATGGTCGATACCAAATGACGCATTCTTTCTAAGAGGTCAAAAGAAGAAGGAATTGAGACTTCAGATATCTAACTGGGTGCTAGCAGAGCATCAGAAGATGAAACCTGCACCTGTACCAGAAGTTGGATCTTCTACCTCTGCAGTTGAGATGGTCACCATTCCCAAAGCAGAATTTGAAGAGATGAAGGCCACCAACATGAAAGTCACTCAGCTGGAGACTGCTCTGAAATTATTATATGAACGTCTCAACATCCCTCCACCACCTCTTCCAAACCCTTAAACTTTGTTTTGCTTTAAATTTTTTTGGTACTAAGTGTTATTTCTTATTTTTGGTTGATACACTTATATATATAACTATTTTTGCTCTAATTATCTGCCTTATATTCAAATTTTTCTAAGTCTTATTTTGACTATGATGTGTTTTTACACTCTTTTTGTCTGATGACAAAAGGGGGAGTAAAAGAAAGGTATGATGAACACGTGAAAATCTGACTAACTCACCGTCCGATGTTCACACTCCGATGAATACGCTGGAACTAAAGTATCATGCATAGCATTTCATACATAGCATTTGTGTAGTTTTTTATTAATGCGCTAATATTCATTGTTCTAGTGCTCTTATAATGTTAAATAAATATTTTTGGTACTAATGCTCTTACAATGATAAACAAAGTTGGTACAAGTTGATTAAATCAATCTTTTTAATCGGCATCCGATCTTACTCTGATACTTCTACGTATTTTGTTTTGTGATCACTTAATTGAATTTATTTATCAACTATCGCCTTAATACTAGAATTATCTTATATATCAAATTGTTAAATTCAGGGGGAGACCCTTGGTGTCATTTTGAAACTAAATTGTTCATCAACCTTAGATATTTGTCATCATCAAAAAGGGGGAGATTGTTGGAACCTAAACGATTGAGAAGTTTAGACCCTCATTAATTTTGATGATAACAAAATATTCACAAGAGAACAATTTATGTTCTAACAATTCTTGAAGTGTGCAGATACTAATATTACATACATTTCTAAGCCACTTTAAACAAGAAGGAAGAAGCTCTCAACAGAAGGATACACTCCATGTGTCAGCATCCGGCTCATCCTAGTAAACCGCCTCATCGAAAGGCCTGGAATTATCCTCTTATGACACTAATCCTATCCATTTGCTTGAGCGTCCGATCTTCTGATCTGAAAGAGCGTCTGAACTTCATTTTATATCACGTGATGGTCATGTATTGCTCCTCTTCTCAGAAGCCTCTGGAACGGATTTCGAATTTGATCTTATGCGCCAAAATTGTTGTACGAGGTATCAAAGGTGATACCTTTAGCTACAAGACAAAAATCGTACAAGCAATTGTGAAAAGCAAGGTAGTACGAAAACGGTAATATGTACTACTGAGATATTCTCTGGAAAGGAAGAAAGAGACAGCTTTTTGAAATCACCTCACTCAATAGAAAGGAGCCATTTTTACTGTAACGATAATATCCTTTAGAACTCCTATAAATACCCCAAGGTATCCATTGAAGAACCAGTCGAGACTGCTGAAATTGAAACTGCCAAAAACTGTACAAGAGTATATTGCTTCATTTACTGAAAACAAGCACTGTTGTTATACACTACAAAGAGTCAATACTCTGAAAGCACTGCTTCTGTGAGCAATCAAGTTTCAAGCCAAGTCTCTGGACTACAGGAACTGAACTCAGCGTCCGACACTTTCTTTTAGAAAGCATTTCTATATTGAGCTTAATTTTTATCCTCTCTGTGAGAGTTATTTATACTTGTATTCAACTTATTTGTAAAAGTTGTTTTGGCCTAGTTAAGGCTGTTCCCTCAAAGGCTCGACTGTACTGAGTCGTTTTGAGAAGTTGAGAGTATTGTCAAGTTTGTGACAGTAGAATACTCTTGAGGAAATTATAATCAGATTGATTATAGTGGGAAATCCTTCAGGAACGAAGGGACTAGACGTAGCTACCAGTTTTGTAGTGAACTAGTATAAACCTCTGTGTCTCTTGACTTTACTGCTTTCTATTTATCTTTATCCTGCTGTGTTAAAAACAAGTTTTCACAAACTGTTTTCTAGCGTCCGGCTTTATTTCCAGCATCCGTTTAACAAACTGTTTTGAAAAACCTGTGTTCTAAGTGTTTTTAACTTAAAGTTTGCGAAAAGTTTTCAACACAATTCAACCCCCTCTTCTTGTGTTCACGTTCATGAAGGACTAATAGGACTAGTGTTGCCTTTCTTTTAACACAAAGGGTTATATTAAAGTTTGGGATTAGTATGTCTAATGTTCCATCATGAGTTAGTCTTGGTTGAAGGACTAATAGGCCTAGTGTTGATTTTCTTTGGCCACAAGGGTTATGTTTCACTTTCTGATTAGTAATTATAATGTTGTAAGTCAATTGTTTTAACTAAAAATAAGTGTGCATGGCATAGAGTTAATTTTTCAATTTTAATATTTCTTTTTGGGTAAATATGATAAATCATAGGTGACAACCATACATCTCACATTCAAATCTTTAACTCAAAAATGAAACCTCCAAATGGAATTTATGAACATGACATCAAAATTACCGTAAAAAAGGAAACACCGAAACTATACCAAATTGATAGTCTGCATATAAAGATCATGTCCTTTTACAACCAAAACTAAATCAAAGCCGCACCCTTTTGTCATTACTTTAAGCATGTTGTTCTATTTTACTAATCTCCCAACAAACCTTACTACAAACATAAAGACCATATCCCATAGAAAAACACATACATAGATAATAAAACCATCAACTTCTTAATTCGGATATGATGCACTCTTAAGGCTGTTGGAAGTCAAATCTTACAGTAATCACAAAACCACTCAACTTCAACATTTAGGCGGCATTTTAGACACGCTTCATTTGTATAATCATATTCATCTGTCATCCACCCTTTGCATGTTTCTTTTGAAGTACAAATTTTTGATAACTTCAAACCCAACCTTGAAGGCTTTCAAAACCATGTACAGGTTGCCTCTTTAAATTTCAACCTACACCCAAGAAGACACTTCTTCTCCCATAATTCAAGAAGCGTTTCATTTCCCTCCCCCATTCCACTTTCATCTTTCCTCAAAACCATCAGTAATCCCAATACATATTTGGTTGCATTGTGGCCGTCATTGGAAGCCGTTTTGAAATGAGCCTCTACTATCGCTATGCCATTCTCTCCACTAGTTAGTAAAGCCACAAATCCATCACGAAAAATCATTTCAGGGTTTTCGCATGAACGAACCCTTTGAAAAAAAAGTAGCAAACCCTCACTTGGGTACCAAGAGATCAACACCCTAACTTCATCCTAACATACATTGTGGTAAACCCTATCTTCGTGAGCCGCCCTGTTCAAACATGACGCTGCCATTCTTGTGTTGAACAAATTCTTTACCCCACTGTTGGCCACTCTCGTCAGAATATCTACGATGATGACTTCATCAAGGTCGTAGATTGTGTTACAGCAAGTCCCACATCGGTGGGTTCTTGCTTTAGTGAAAGCTTTGGAGCCTATATAAGGAGGCTTAGTAATGCTTTTATAAATCATCCCAAACATTTCTCTTCTTCCTCTTTTATTATTTCTTATACTCAACAAGAGTATTGTGAGAGTATTTGTGAGGTATTTTGTGAGAGGTATTCTTGTAATATTTTCCCACATAGTGAAATTCTTCTGGTCTTGCCCCGTGGTTTTTCCCTTATTTGTTGAGGGTTTTCCACGTAAATTTTGTGTGTTCATTTCCTTATTTTCTCGTCTCTTATTTTTAGTTGTGTGACACCATTCCGATACTCTGGTACCTAACAGTGGTATCAGAGCTCCAAGGTTGATGATACTATTCCGCTGCGTCACTCTAGGAAGGTGTCGGTTCTTAGTATGCTCTGTGGTTGCAAAGATTGTCGATCTTCCACATCAGAAAAGAATTGTTGCTGGAAATAGTGTGGTAGTGTAGAAGTGCATGTCTAGGAAAAGTTCTGGCTAAGGAAAGACTTGGTATTTAAGCGTGTCCATTGGTGACCCACCTCTCTTTCCTGGGAACTTACCTGGTGTACTATTTACGGTCTACAGTCACTATTCCAGTATACGATACTATTCATACGTGTGGTTGTATACTTTTACAGTAATTGTTAACATATACTGGATTTGTTCTGGTATACGGGATACGTACAATACTGTTCACGTATACTGTACTATTCACGGTGAAATAGTGTAATCCGGTTTGGTTCGTGTACAACCATGGCAGCAAAATTTGAGATAGAGAAGTTCAACGGGAGTAACTTCTCCCTGTGGAAATTGAAGGTAGCGGCAGTTCTGAGAAAGGATAATTGCTTTGAAGCAATCAAGGCGCACTCACAGATATGGTGATGAAAAGTGGAAAGAGAAGGATGGCAATGTTGCCAATTTGCACTTAGCAATGGCGGATCTGGCTTTGTCAAGTGTTGCGTAAAAGAAGACGCAAAGGAGATTTGGGATGTACTTCACAAATTGTACGAGGTTAAGTCACTTCACACAAGAATATTCTTGAAGAGGAAACTCTACACTCTTCGAATGAGTGAATCCACATTGGTGACGGATCACATTAACACCTTGAATACGCTTATTGGCTCACCACAAAGATCGATTTCAAAATAGCGTAAAATGAACGTGCGTAACTTTTACTTGAGTTTACCAGATTCATATGATCAACTCATCATCAACATTACAAACAACAATGTTGCCGACACTCTTCACTTTGATGATGTTGCTTGCAATCCTTGAAGAAGAATCCAGCGCAAGAATAAGGAGGAAAGGTCGAAAGTTCAAGCAAGCGTAAGCTTTAACGATGATGCGAGGCGGATCAACGTAACATGGCCCCAAAGGGGGGAGCCAAGATCGTGGTAGATCAAAAATCTCGAAGAAGAAAGAATCTCAAATGCTACAACTGTGGCATGAGAGGGCACTTGAAGAAGGAGTGTTGGAACAAGAAGAATGGAGAGAAGACCTCAGGAGCATCAACCTCTCAAGGTTGTGTTGCAAGTACCTCAGATGATGGAGAAATCATGTATAGCGGAGCAACAAGTTCTAAAGGTGGAAGGAAGCTCAATGATGTCTGGATAGTGGATTCAAAGCGACGTGGCACATGACTTCACACCGTGATTGGTTTTGTACTTATGAGCATGTCTCGGTAGGATCCGTGTTTATGGGAAATGATCACACCTTAGAAATTGTTGGAATCGATCGTCGTAATAAAGATGCAAGATGGTACTGTTCGTAAGATACAAGGGGTACGACATGTGAATGGCTTGAAAAAGAATCTATTGTCCACCGGGCAATTGGATGACCTCGGTGCAAGATCCATATTGAAGGTGGAGTCTTGAAAGTAGTGAAGGGCAACCTTGTGGTGATGAAAGCGTAAAAGATCACAAGCAATCTATACATGCTTTTGGGAGATACGTTGCAAAGAGGCGGATGCATCGGTTGCATCACGAGCCATGAAGAATCAACGATGATGTGGCATCGCAGCTAGGTCATATGTCGAACGTGGCTTGAAAGTTCTTGCGAACGCAATCTCTTACCGGGCTCAAGGCGGTAACTTTACCCTTCTCGTGATAATCGTGACAAGTAAGCAAAGATAGATTGAAATTTGCAAAAGTAGCTACGGAAGCAAACGATACTA
Source organism: Calophaca sinica (assembly GCA_037113605.1). NCBI lineage: Eukaryota > Viridiplantae > Streptophyta > Magnoliopsida > Fabales > Fabaceae > Calophaca > Calophaca sinica. Next base: position 44,257,430 of record CM073731.1, on the reverse strand, counting down.
GACTTGATACATTACGATGTGTGGAGTCGCGGAAACATCCATGGGGAGCAAAGTATTTTGTATCATTCATTGATGACTACTCCAGGAGATTGTGGGTGTACCCAATCAAGAAGAAGTCGATGTGTTTCCAGATTCAAGGAGTTCAAAGCACAAGTAGAGCTTGAAACCGGGAAGAAAATCAAGTGCTTGAGGACGCATAATGGAGGAGAATATGTAGATGGTAACTTTCTATCATTCTGCAAGCAAGAGGGTATTACGAGACAATTCATTGTTGCACATACACCTCACCAGAACAGTGTAGCAGAGCAGATGAACAGGACTCTCCGAGAAGGAACAAGAGCTATGCCGAGAACAGTGGGATTGGCCAAATCTTTTTGGCGAAGCGATCAAACCGCACATTACGTGATAAATCGATCGCCATCTACACGATTGGTTTGAAGTCACCAATGGAGATGTGGAAAGGAAAGCGGTAGATTATTCTTCTTTACATGTGTTTGGATGTCCCGCGTGACGTAATGTACAACTCCCAAGAAAGAACAAAATTGGATCCAAAATCCGTAAAATGTATATTCTTGGGTTATCGCCGACAATGTCAAGGGGTATCGCCATGGGACCCCACTACCCGCAAGCTTATTGTTAGCAGAGATGTAGTCTTTGCAGTAAAATGAACCGCAAAGTGAGCGAGAAAAATGACAAAGACTTCCAAGGAGATTGCTATAGTGCGGTTGGAGAGAAAGACTCAAGAAGATGATTCTTCCGGGCGTAACTGCAGCACATAGAACAAGAACCAGGATGAGGTCAATGATGAAGGAGTTCGACGATCAACACGCCGGATAACAAAGCACCATCATGGCACTCGGACTATGTTATGGCACGCCATGATGCATACTGTCTTTGATCAAGAAGGTGAACCATCGCCTCTTCAAGAAGCGTTGAAACGATTCAGATGCTTCTCAATGGATGACAAAGAATGCAGAAGAAATGGAAGCCCTACATAGAAATAAGACTTGGGAACTTGTTGAACTTCCAAAGGGCCTGAAAGCCATCGGAACAAATGGGTGTTCAAAATTAAACGAGGCAGCAATGATCAAGTGGAACGGTATCGTGCGGACTTGTAGTCAAAGGTTATGCTCGAAAGAAGGGATAGACTTTGACGAGATATTTTCTCCGGTTGTCGACTTACTACTATCGTGGTAGTGTTGGCAATGTGTCTTTGCATTTGATTTACATCTTGAGCAGTTGGATGTAAAGATCGCTTTCTTCATGGAGAGCTTGAAGAAGAAATTTATATGCTCCAACCGAAGGCTTTAAAGAACAAGGAAAAGAAAACTTGGTTTGTAGGTTGACCAAATCTGCAGACGGCCTAAAGCGAGCGCCAGATGTTGGTACAAGAGATTTGATTCTTTCATAATTAGCCTTGGTTACAACAGATCGAGTTGAGACCATCAGACGCATTACTACAAGAGGTTTGATGATAATGATTTCATCATTTTGTTGTTGTATGTGGATGACATGTTGGTGGTAGGCCCTAACAAAGATCGAATCCAGGAATTAAAGGCACGATTGGCTAGTGGAGTTTGATATGAAGGACTTGGGACCCGCAAACAAGATTTTAGGGATGCAAATTCACCGAGATGTAAATGTTAGGAAGATTTGGCTTTCTCAAACGAATTATCTAAGGAAGGTCTTGCACGCTTCAACATGCAAGATTGTAAGCCAATTTCTATCCCGCTTCTGTCAATTTTAAATTATCCTCGTATGAGTCCTAGCAATGAAGCGGAGAGGATGGAAATGTCTCGAGCACCGTATGCATCGGTGGGAAGCCTTATGTATGCCATGATATGTACTGCACCAGGACATTGCACAAGCGATGGGAGCGGTTAGTCGGTTTATGGCAAATCCAGGTAGAGAGCATTGGAATCCGTTAAGAGGATCCTTAGATACATTAAAGGAACCTCGGATGTTGCATTATGTTACGGAGGATCGAATTCATTGTCGTGGGGTTATGTTGATTCAGATTTTGCAGTGATCTTGATAAAAGGAAATCCACCATCGGGTATGTATTCACAATTGCAGGGGAACAAAGTGAGCTGGTTATCTAAGTTCTGCATGTTGTAGCTTTGTCTACTACTGCAGGCCGAGTACATGGCGACTACCAGGCTTGCAAGGAAGCTATCCGGATTAAAGGTTTAATGGAGGAACTCGCACAAGCAACAAATGATTACCGTGTATTGTGACGGTGAGTGCCTTGCACATTGCAAGGAATCCACTTTTTCATTCCAGGACAAAGCATATAGATACCCAAAGTATCACTTTGTTCGTGAAGTGGTAGAGAAAGGAACCGTGGATATGCAAAGATTCACACCAAAGATAACCTAGCAGATGTGATGACGAAGCCAATCAATGCCGACAAGTTTATTTGGTGTCGATCCTCCTATGGCCAATCGTAAACGTAGTTTACATGGAATGGCAAGGCAGAAAGAGTGGTGTGAAGATATGATTGGTGAATCAAAATCTTCAAGTGGGAGAATGTTACTGACAAGTCCCACATCGGTGGGTTCTTGCTTTGGTGAAAGCTTTGGAGCCTATATAAGGAGGCTTAGTAATGCTTTTATAAATCATCCCAAACATTTCTCTTCTTCCTCTTTTATTATTTCTTATACTCAACAAGAGTATTGTGAGAGTATTTGTGAGGTATTTTGTGAGAGGTATTCTTGTAATATTTTCCCACATAGTGAAATTCTTCTGGTCTTGCCCCGTGGTTTTTCCCTTATTTGTTGAGGGTTTTCCACGTAAATTTTGTGTGTTTATTTCCTTATTTTCTCGTCTCTTATTTTTAGTTGTGTGACACCATTCCGATACTCTGGTACCTAACAGATTGTTGTTTGCCCTTCCCAAGAGGATGTCAATTGCATTTGCACATTGCTTTCCTCCGCCATTGTCGGCTAAATGGGTAATATCTGTAGTGTTTTAATTTCTTACACAGCATAAGGAATGGAAAAGAAATGAAATTACAAATTTATAAGTTATGAACATGTGTGATACAAGGTTATAAATTGTAGACCGCAACGGCACATTTGTTTTGTCCGAGTTTCAAGGGAATTAAGAAATGGAATTGTAACGTCACATTTGTTTTGTCCGAGTTTGAAGGAGTTTCAATTGCTTAATTTAACTAACTTGACTCAAATGGATTAATTCAAAATCCTAAGTTTATTAAATTACCTTTTTTCAATTAAAAGCGATTGATGATTAGGTTACTTCATTAAATAGTGGAAATAAATACATGAAGATACAATATTACATAACTGAAATTAATTATTTAAATCAAAATAAAATACTCAAAATATTATATAATTAATTAATCATTTGATTTAATTAAATAAATTAAATAATATTTTTACTTCGTATTCATTGTAAATTTTTTTAGACACGGCCTTTTTTTGTCAATTCATGAAACTATTTTATTTATTTTTTCTTTATTTATCTTCTCTTTCTCTTATATAGATAGGTTGATTAGAGGAAATTAGAGTAGATTACATAGCCTAGATACATCTTTTGATTAGATAGATAGACTAGGGATTTCATAGATAAATTACAACAGACTACATTGGTTAGATACATATTTTGACGGAATAGATAGATTACATACATATATACATAGATTAGTGACATAGATTAAATAGATTGAAATAGATTAAATGTTATTGGTTTATAATTTCCCGTCATTTATGGTTTGTAATTGGGAAAATAAGTCTAGTATGCTTATGGTTTAAAAACAAACATGAGGTATTTTTGGGGTCAGTTAGTAGAAATGGTAAATAACAAACAGACACATACGTCCAAACGGCAACACCCGGGTTCGAACCCCGATCCCGGCGTCCTCATGTCGCTGAAATTGCCAAAGCAACCAGTAGTGGGGGACACACAAAAAAAGTGAGGTATGTTTCTATTTATGAATTAAACTAATTACATTATTGTATATATGCGTCCCCTAATTATAATATCACATTTCTTATTTTATTTATACAAATAAGAGACGACTCTAGTTATAATGGTTACGTAAGGCTAGCAACAATCCTAACCATTCAAGTTAAACACTCCATAAATTCTCAATTCCTTGTCCATAACATATGATTCACATAAATTTTATACCAAAGTACATTGAAGAAACTTACTAGGTGACAAAATAGGGTATTGACTATGTGACAGGATAAGGTACTATGTAACTGGTTAGCCACCACTGAATGTTTTGTTTCTGCGTGAATCAATACAAGAGCCCTCTTTTTATGGTGTGATGCTAACACTAAGTCAGTTATGCCAACTGTACATGGTAGTTATGCCAACTAATGTTACAAGCCAGTTGTGCCACCCAGGCAATGACTATGCAATGACTAAGAAATCGGTTGCAAGACTGTTAGAGGCTTTTACAAGAGATACACAACTCGGGGTATAAGACTACAAAATCCAACGCCCAATAAAATAATTGTGTAACTATGGGAAGATATGGCAACCTAGAGTTTCTGCAATTCACATTGATCTATATGTTTCAATTATGTGATCAGCAATTGTCTGGGCTGGAAATGATTCAAAATATCCTTGGTATGTAGGAGCGTCATGAGTAAGTCTCCTTGTGCTATCCCATTGATGGTAACTTGCCTAGTGCTTGTTTGATGATCATTTATCTATGTTGTTTGAACTATCCTTGTGCTTGTTTGATGATCAATTATCTCTAATGTTTGAACTATGTTTGAAGTTCTCAGTTTGCTTAATGTGCTTCTGTATCCTAGTCATCCAGATGCTTTTAATGTCAATGTCAGTTCCTCCAAGAACGTTGCCTTGCAAAAATTGGACCACCTACATTGGTCAATGATTTGTATAAAAAGACATTGAAAGCTAACTGAAAAGTACTGATGTTTCTTGGGTATGCATTAAGAACCTTTGTAACCTAGGCTTCTCAAATTAATGAGTTAACGTTGTTAGCCAAATTTAATTTTATGTTTACTGTTTTTCTTGATAATCAACTAGTTATGCTAATGATGAGCTTCAAATCAAACAGTTTTTTTTTTTTTTTGACAAAATAAAAGAGACAAAGCCCTCCAATAAAAAGATGCTTTCAACAAAAGAAACCGGTGAACCACTGGATATATTTTATTTTATTTAAAAAAAAGGAATCAGCAGCAGAAAAAAAATCAGCACCAAAAACTCAGAAGAAGCAGAGAGACGACAGCATTTTTCTACACATCAGCAGCAGGAAAAAAAAATCAAAAGAAGAAAAATGAGAGGAAAAAAACCCAGCAAAGATGAAGGCATTTTTCCAACCTGAGATCAAAATCCAGTTTCAAACAATGTGTAACATCCCAATTTTTAAGAACAATTGTTTTAGCGATAAAATCCCCAAATACTTGAAAGGTAAATCTTAGAGATTGATCACCTCAATGATTTACTGAGAGTACAAGAAACTATTTTGACTTATTTTGAAAAATTTATTATTATAAATAATTATTATTCATGATGTCAATTCAAATTAATAGATAGCGTAGACGTATGCTGCTTTAATGTGAATTCATCAATTAAATTCTATATAAGTTTTCTGCCCGACGCGGTAACACGTATTTTTATTGACTAAGAAAGTGATTGAGTTAAATCAAGATAAAATTAAATTTAAGAATTAATATTTAATATTGATTCATGGTTCAAAAATCGTCGAAATATTCTAACGAAGTTTCGCCGCGTTTTGAATCATCGGGCAGTTTGGTCGCAGATAAATTTTAAACAAACTCCGATTTTGATGTAAATTGAATCGTGACTTGTTGTGATTATTTTGAGTGTTTGAGATTGTTTTTATTATTTATGACACTTTATTATCATGCGGTGAATTAATTTCTCGGTAAATTAATTTTCGCGAATTTATCGGTAACGCGGTTACTCGACGCCGTTTTTTTAGTACTCTTAAGACTCTAGGATTAGAAGGTAATCATGAGAGATAGGAGATTAGATGGGTTAGACTAATTGATGGAATTAGGATCTTGCTTTATTTGAGAGGTGTCACATTTTGTGTGATTAGTATTTTTTTTTAATTACTTTCTTAAAAACCATTTTTAGCCAAGCATTACTTAAGTATTATTTTCTTTTATTTTTTCCCCTCCCTTATGCAGCCCCTATGCAACCCCCTCCCACTCTCTACCTTCATGTTATTTTTCATCTTCTTCGTTCTTGAGAGAGAAAGCTCAAGAGCTCTCATGGCTTCCATGCTTCATCTTCAAGCTTGAGATCACCTCCATTGTTCAAGCTTTCTTGCTCCTAGTATCTCCTTCATTTTCCTACCACCTATTCCCTCATCCAAGTGAGTTTGAAAATCAATTTTTCTCCCCCTTGTTCAGCCCTAAAACCGTGGGTTGTGTGGATGTGTGTAGGAGATGTTTCTTTACTTTTGTTCTTGTTTTTATGCTTAATTAGTGCTTGATTATGATCATTGGAGGAGATGAACATTTCATTCCCCAATTTCTTGGAACCCTAGGCACTAACCTAAGGGGAAAAGAGGGGTTTGTGTGATCCTCATGTGAATCACTTCAATTAGTTGATGTTTCTTGCTCATTAGATGTTATTGTTGCTATCTTAGTTACTAGTTTTGATTTAAAACTTGGATTGAGTAATTTCTCACGAAACCCTTGATTCTTGAAGTTGGGATTAACCATGAATTAGGCTTGTGTTTTGGAAACTAATTGTTGTTTTGTGGAAGGAATTTCATTTGAAATGATGTTGTGTAATTAGTTGGAAGATTTGCAATTTTTTTGGGAAGGAAGGGGTTGAGGCCACCAGCCCTTAGGGGTTTGAGAGAGAAATATTTTTGCGTTCTTTGGTTCATATTAGTTGTATTAAAATGTATTTAAGTTTTAGAAAGATTTGGAAATGATTTGATTGAATTTGGACTTATTTTGGGATTTTTAGGCTATGAAACACATAAGGTAAATTGGGTTCCTTGAGACTCAAGAAACCAAGTGGAGCCTTGACTTAAGTATTTGAGAAAAAGAATAGATAGATGATGTTGTCTCATATTTTAAGCTTGAAAGGAAAATAATTCTTAGTCTTTAAAATTGTAATCTTTTAATTGTTGTTAGTTTTTTTTAAAGTGTATGTAATTCTTTAAAACAAGTATTTCAAAGTGTGTATTTTAGTATAAGTGTTTTGGTTAGTAAGAGGTTTTTAGGTTATGAGAGCCTAAGGTATTAGGACTAAGTTCCTAGATTTGTGCTAAGTCTGTTACGTGTTTTAGGACTTGAGAATTCGAGTTCGTGCGACGTGAGTTCGGGACATGCTTCGACATGTGGTTTGGTGATCTTCGGTAAAGGCTACTTCTAAACACGCTTAGGATTTTTTTTAATTCTTTTTCGATTAAAGAAGTCTAAGAACCCCAGGGGTTCAAAGTGAGGGTTTTGTTACCCCTTTGATCTTTACAGCTTCATATATGATTATTTAGTGGGTTTGTCTGTAAGAGGTTAGCGACTGCCCCTGTGACAACCACACCAAAATTTTTTAATGGAGCCACTACCAATATTTTATTTTTATAGGAAACATTGGAAAACCTATTTTTTGAATATTTTTGAATTTAATGAAAAAAAGAAGGTCTTTGGACCAGATTCGGGTTCGGGAGTTGGTTACGCGCAAGGAAGGATTAGCACCCTTACGTGCCCATTTAAAAAAATGGTACCCGTTAATTGTTTATAAAAAATTGTTTGCCTTTTAAGAAAAAATAATTCCCTTCATCAAATTTTTTTAAAATAATAAGAAAAAGAAACAAAAAAAGAAAGCATTTTTTATTATATTTATTATTATTTCATCTCTTTTTAATAAGGCAGATATATAAACTAAAGATAAGAATTACCTCCACAAGTTATTAATTTATTATTTGAAAAAGAAAATACTTAGATAAGGAAACAAAATTCAGAAACTTTCTATCTTGCTTTTAAATCCCTCATTAATATGATAATTACAGATTGGTCCCTATTTAAAGTTTGGCCCCGTTGAAAGACCAAACCCTAAAATGCGTATGAACAGAAAATTAAAGAAATGAAGATTTTTAATTTATTTGCCTTTAGACATCTTTTATCATATATTTAGATTTTAGTCCTCCTTTATCATCTATTTGCAGTTTAGTCCCTGTTTAGGGTTTGGCCCCGTTGGAAGGCCAAACCCTAAACCTAGTTACAGTCTTAATCGCAACCCAGGCCGTGGACATCAACAGAAACAACAACAACAACAACAACAACAACAACAACAATTAAAGCAACCAATAACAACAACAACTGCAGCAACGATAACAAAGATAACAAGAATTATAGCAAAAATAATATTGCAACGACAACAAGATGAACATGTACAAACTTATGTATTTCAGTCCAATGTTCAAGTCATGGTAAAAGGAAAAATGAGAAAACGAGGAAGAAAATAGGAACCTGGACTTTCAGCTTTCCAGGAAAGTTACAAATGAAGATAGAGGAAAAAAGAAAAAGAAAACCTAAACTAATATTTTTGGGGGGTCTCACGGATTCTCTCCTTCTTCCTTGCTTCTGCCTCTCCTCCTTGCTCTCTGTCTCTTCCTTAGGGTTCAGCCTCTGGCTCTCTTTTCTGCTCTCGGTTACTAAGGTTCTCCTCCCCCTTCACTTTGCGTGCTTCCCTTTTTATAGGCACAACATCTGCGAAAGATCCACCAAACAAATCAGTTCAAAATCAAATAAATAAAGATAAGGAGATAAGAAAAAATGGAAAACGAAAACTCCCTTTTTTGCATCCGATTCTGTGATCCATAATCTTGGTTGATTGAAAGAGATTTTGAAAGTGATTCGGATTATGAGAAGAGATTGTGAGCGAAAAATGAGGGATAGGCCGAGAAAGAGGGAGATGGTGCGGCCTAGGGTTAGAGAAAGAGTGATGATGGAGGCTAGGGTTAGGATGAAGCTTGGCCGCGACGGCCTAGGGTTGTAGATGAGGAGAAGAGTGGAGCGGCGCCGCGAAGAAAGGGAGAGAAGGGAAGGAACGCTGTGTGCGTGGGATCCTTTAGGGTTATTGATTTTTAGGTTAAAGAGAGGAAAGGATGGGCTGGGCTGAGGGGACATGTGGGCTGCGTGAGTGAAGAGGGATTAGGGGAAGTGTGCAAGCAAGGAGAGGGGTGCAGGAAGCAAACAGAGGGAAGAAAGGACGCAGGGGGCTGAAAAGAAATAAAAGGGGGTGTGCGAGTAAAATAGGACATGGGCTGCGTGAAGCTGGGCTGGATCCAGCTTTGTTTATTGCTATTTGCACCATCTAATTTTATTTTTTACACACCTCTACTTAAATAAATAAAAATCCATTTTCCTTATCCATTCTTTTCTTTTCTCTTTTATTATAAAACCTAAAATATTACTTATATTTATTATTACTACTACTAATTAAAATAAATGATAAAATAAAAATTAAAAAGGCCGGACAAAATTAGGGTACTACAGTTGCCCCTCCTTAATTACATTTTACTCGAAGGTCTTCGTGCATTTGTTGTAAAAGGTAATTAAGGATAAAGGACTCTGATTTTGTCCGCAATAAGTGGTTTGAGATTGCGAGATTGGCTCCCGACTTTGGTGGTTTGGGATTGCGGGATTGGCTCCCGACTTGGCTTTGGGATTCTAGGTCTGATTCCTAGTGAATTCCCGGTAAGGCATAGGTTTTAGTTCCTAACTCTTACAAAATTGGTGAGAGATTCTAAGTTCGATTCCTAGTGAATTCTCGGTAAGGCATAGGTCTGGTTCCTAATCCTCACAATATTGCTGAGAGATTCTAGGTTCGATTCCTAGTGAATTCTCGGTAAGGCATAGGTTTGGTTCCTAGCTCTTACAAAATTGGTGAGAGATTCTAGGTTTGATTCCTAGTGAATTCTCGGTAAGGCATAGGTCTGGTTCCTAATCCTCACAATATTGGTGAAAGATTCTAGGTTCGATTCCTAGTGAATTCTCGGTAAGGCATAGGTTTGATTCCTAGCTCTAACAAAATTGGTGAGAGATTCTAGGTTCGATTCCTAGTGAATTCTCGGTAAGGCCTAGTTATGACTAGCTCTTACAAAATTGGTTGGAGATTCCAGGTTTGGTTTCCTGGTGAACTCCTAGTAAGGGATAGTTATGACTAGCGCTTACTAAATTGGTTGGAGATTCCAGGTTTGGTTTCCTGGTGAATTCCTAGTAAGGCATAGGTATGACTAGCTCTTACAAAATTGGTGGGAGATTCCAGGTTCGATTTCCTGGTGAATGTAACACCCCCACCTTCGTGCTAGAACTTTTTAATTCCTTGTGTGTTTGACTAAGCTTTTCATGTATGTGAATGTGTTAAATATGCTAATGACTGGTTAGAAGATCAATTAAATTGGCACGGCGCCAGATAGGCGAAGCTCAGACACAAAAACTAGCAACGGATGCAGTTCAGGGGCAGGCGCCAGACCAGGCGCAGGCGCCCAGGCCTCACCGAGAGCAGCGCAGGCGCCCAAGAGATCTTGGGCGCCAGCGCCCACCGCCGAAGTGGTCGTGGCTGCTTTCGCTTTTAACTCGTTTTGGGCCTGTCGGTGACCCAAGATGACCCATTCTCGACCTGTAAGAGTGACCACGACCCCTAGACTTAACCTAGCCCCTAAACATCAGTCTAAAACCATAAACATGATTAGAAGTTGCTCATAAGATCAACCAAGATAGAGAAAAAGCCTTCTTCCCCTTTTTCCCCAATTTTGTGCTGTCAAGGGCTCTGACTCAAGACTACGCTACGGAACGCGACCCGGAAGCATAGTTACTGTAATTCTTACGCCTCATTGGGAGGAATAGGAAGAGGTAAGCCTTCTAATGATAGTTTTGTCCTTAAGAGCAATGTTAGGGTTCTAAATTATGATTTTTCCATTCCTAAACCCTTTCTCTTGTGTTTTTGCTGAAGAAAGCTTCACTAGGAAAGGAAAAGCTTGGTGTTACCTTATCCCTCTCCCAGAGCACGAATTTCACTTGAGGTAAGGGATAGTTGTTCTCTTCTAGTGAGTGTATGGAACCTGTGGTGAACAATAGGGTGTCCCAAGACCCCTATGCCTTATGATAACGAAAAATGTGCACTATCACCACCGTGATAGAGACCTTCAATTCCTCTAAATTATTATTCTCGACTTGTGATAATTTTATTGGTTGTTGAAATTGGCGTGATGATTGAGCTTTGGTTGTTTGTATGCTTGATGTACGTAAATTGGTTGTTATCAAACGACAATGTAAGGAAATTAAATAACTAAATAGTAGGCTTTAGACCCTATGAAAGTGTAGCCACTAAGTATGAATCAAAGAACTCGAGTCCCCGCAATTATGTTGATATTGTAAAGCTTAAGTAGAATGTCTAAGGTTCATTTATGATGCCTATTGATTTCTTAGTATGATAATCTGAGAGAACTAGTCCTTCTAATGCCAAAGTTCCACTTGGATGTATGTGCTTAATCAAAGTTGCTAAGAATATTAAATGTCCATGTTATTGGTAGAAGGCACTAGCTAACTTATGAATTTGTGTTCACGTTGTTGTTGTTGTTACTCTGTCGAAAATATTGCGATAGAGGATGTTATGGTTAGACACCGTTTGGTCATGTTCATGCATCTTGGTGTCGCCATTGTTGTTGTTGTTGTTGTTGTTATTGTTAGTAGGGCGATCGGCAAGGTATCCCGTGACGGGCAAGGTTTCCTGGCCATACGGTTAAAAGAAAAAAAAAAACAAAGGGCGAATCGGCAAGGTATCCCGTGACGGCGAGGTTTCCAGTCCTTTGGTTAGTAGGCGAATCGGGCAAGGTATCCCGTGACGGCAAGGTTTCCTGATCCTACGGTTAAAAAGAAAAACAAAGGGCGAATCGGGCAAGGTATCCCGTGACGGCAAGGTTTCCGGCCCTTGGTTAGTAGGGCGAATCGGGCAAGGTATCCCGTGACGGGCAAGGTTTCCTGGCCCTACGGTTAATGGGGCGAATCGGGCAAGGTATCCCGTGATCGGTGAGGTTCCTGGCCCCGTTGTTATTGGTGCACTATCGACATGGTATTCGAACGGGCAAGGTCTCCCGCCGTTAGAAGTGGATCCACATGCATATAATTATGTTCTTAGAATCACACCACTTGTCTTGATAACATGCTTGGTTGTTCGGTTGTTAGTGGTATATCATAATGTTGTGATTGATGCGGCGGCATGCGATATTTGAATGTAATGGTAATGTCTTTAGCGCTATGTTTGATGTTGTGACATGTGGTATTTGTGATTGTGGTGATATGTTATGCCTTGGTGCCGGTGTGTAGACGCTTTGTTGGAATTCATCAGATATGCGCATTGTTCATCGATTTCCTACAATCGTTGCACTATTTGAGGTTATGACGACTAACCCTTTGCGGGCTATGCATATCCCACCGGTATGTGTAGATGTTGAGACCGCAGTGTTGAGGATGCGAATGCCAATGAGTAATCTCGTAGTTCGTCGGGATGGATAGAAGATTTGCATGTGTTTACTTATTAAAGTTTTTGTATTCTTCCGATGTAATAATTAGGAAAAGTGGCTCAATTATTGTGACATCTGAACCTGGGTTTTTAATTTCTTCGATTGTTATTTTCCGCAAATGAGCGTGATGACTCTATTCCACAATAATCGAAACTATGATTTGGCTTAAATAAAAAGGATTTTGTTTCTCCGTGTTTTTATTTTACATTATTACGTTGTTATAATGACTTGTTGGGGTAGAGGGTGTCACATTTAGTGGTATCGAGCTCTGGCTTGATTCTCAGGCCGTGGTGTGTGTCTATTATGTTTTTGTCCAGGTGCTCTGCGGTGATTGTTTATGCTAAAATAGATAGGAGTATGAATGGTAAGACTCATTTTATAGGCTAACCATTTTCTGCTTGCCTCGTGAGGAATGGCGTGGTGGTCGACCGCGGCCGTGATTGAGGCCTTAGGGCGGGTTGCTGAAGCTTTGGAGCGCAACCAGAACCGGACTGATAGGCCTGCTAACTTCAGGGGCATTCCCGATTTTCGTAAAAACAACCCTCCAACCTTTAAAGGGGATTTGACCGATGGAGCCCAACACCGGATACGTGAAATGGAGAAGATTTTTAGAGTGATGGGCTGCACCGACGAACGTAAGGTGGCTTTGGCCGCTTTGTCGACCGACGAGGCCGAGTATTGGTGGGAGAACACTAGTCGGAGGTTGGAGAATACCGCAATCGCCAGAATCGGGAGATATTCAAGGACAGGTTCTTGGAAAAATATTTTCCGCCGAGATTCGTGGACCGGAAGCGAGGCCGAAGTTCCTAGCTTTAACACAGGGAATATGTCCGTAGATGAGTATGCGGTGAAGTTTGAGGAATTATCCCGCTACTACCCTCGCTTATCAACTAGCAATCGCGACCGTCAAGTGTGTTAAGTTTAAGAACGGCCACGACTGAACTCAAGCGGCGTGGTCGTTTTACCACTTACCGACTTCTGAACTTTGTCCGTAAGACCCGAGACTTTGAAGAGGCTTATAATGAGAGGGTAGCCGCTGTAAACAACGCTGGGAAACCCAAACCCACCCAAGGAAGAGGGAGACAACCTTTAGCACCCATCGCCAAGGCATTTAAGAATACCGCTTTAGAGGCTAATCTCGTCATGGAAAACAGTTGGGGGAAGCTCTTGGCACTACAATCAGAATAGATGTGGCAAGTGTGGCAAGGACCACTATACTCATTTATGCAAGGAAACATCTGTCATCTGCTTCAAGTGCAACAAGTCTTGGCCATATCACCGCGATCGTGATGAATTGAAGAACGAACCAACAAATAATAACAGACTCGAGACCACAAAGCAACAGATGAAGTCGATGGCGTGGTGTTTGCTCTCACCGCACAGCAGGCACTGAATCGGAAGATCTCATCCAAGGTACTTGCTTTATTCGAGGAATTTCTTTAGTGGTGTTGTATGATTCTGGTGCGACCCACTCTTTCATCTCTGCCGAATGTGTGAAAAATTTGCAACCGCCACATCTCGCTTAACCTTTGATTTGTCTGTGGATATTCCTTCTCATGAACCCGTTGTTACGTCTCTTGTGTGCAAGGAGTGCACTCTCGTGATTGGAAGTAGGAATTTCGTAGTGGACCTAGTGTGTTTACCTCTTCGGGGAATAGACATTATTTTAGGTATGGATTGGTTGACTGCTAATCATGTACTTTTGAACTGCTTTGATAAAACTGTGGTGTTTGGGGCACTGAGCCTAGTGATCCACGGTGGTTACCGCCAAGGAAATTCGGTCGCCCTTGAAGGAAGGTGCACTGTGTTTATGTGATGTTGTGTTCTATGGCTATAGAAACGAAGGTAGAAGCTAAAGATGCACCCACCGTTTGTGAGTTTCCGGAAGTATTTGCAGAAGTTAACTCTTTACCACCGGAACGAGATGTGGACTTTGCTATCGACCTTGTTCCGGGAACGGGACCGATCTCTATGGCACCTTACAGGATGTCCCCGTTAGAGCTAGAAGAATTAAAGAGGCAATTGGAAGACATGCTGGAGAAAAAGTTTATTAGACCAAGTGTATCCCCTTGGGGAGCGCCGGGTTTATTGGTAAAGAAGAAAGACGGTTCGATGAGGTTGTGTGTTGACTATCGGCAACTTAACAAGGTTACTGTCAAGAACCGCTACCCTTTACCGAGGATAGATGATCTCATGGACCAACTAGTAGGAGCATGTGTTTTCTCTAAAATTGATCTGAGGTCTGGGTACCACCAGATTCGGGTGAAGAAGGAGGACATTCCGAAGACCGCGTTCCGAACGCTGCTACGGTCACTACTATGAGTATCAAGTTATGCCATTCGGTGTGACTAACGCACCAGCAGATTTATGGAATACATGAACACGATATTTCGCCCATATTTGGATAAGTTTGTGGTTGTTTTTATAGACGACATCTTGATTTACTCCAAGACCCGAAGGAGCATGAAGGGCACTTGAGAACTGCACTACAAGTGTTGAAGGAAAACAATTGTATGCCAAGATGTCAAAGTGTGAGTTTTGGTTGGATGAAGTGGGATTTCTAGGCCACGTAATTTCTAAAGGCTGATATCTGTGGACCCAAAGTGAAGGTGGAGGTCAGATTGCATTGGGAAGCTCCTAAATCGCCACCGAGATAAGGAGCTTGGGCTCAGCTTACATTATCGAAGGTACATCGAAGGTTTCTCAAAGATAGCACTACCGATGACCCGACTTACCAGAAGGGGCAAGTTTTCTTGTGGGATGCTAAGTGTGAGGAAAGCTTTCAGATACTAAAGAAGAAGTTGACTACGGCACGGTGTTAGTGTCGCCCGACCCGCTTAAACCTTTCGTGGTCTCATCGTGATGCTTCAAAGCAAGGACTAGGTGGTGTGCTAATGCAAAGCATGGTAAGTTCGTGGCGATGCTTCGTCAACTAAAGTTACACGAGCGTAATTATCCTACCCATGACTTGGAATTAGGTGCGCTTGTCTTTGCCTTGAAGATCCGGAGGCACTATCTTTATGGGGCTCGGTTTGAGGTTTTTAGCGACCATAAGAGCCTCAAGTATTTGTTTGACGAATGAGTTAAACATGAGGCAACGCTCGGTGGATGGAATTCCTAAAAGACTACAAGTTTGAGTTGAACTACCATCCAGGCAAGGCAAACGTCGTGGGCAGATGCGCTAAGCGTAAAGGCGTTGCATTGCTCGACTATGATGATTAGTGAAATGAAGTTAATAGAAGAGTTCAGAGATCCGAGTCTAGTGTGTGAAAGGACCCCGTGAGCGTGAAGCTTGGCATGTTGAAAGTGACTAATGATCTAATGGGTCAACCGGATGGACAGAAGACCGACTGCTCTTAGTCGAGCGTAAGATCTCGATTGCTCAAGGGAAGCCAAGTGAATTTACCGAGGGGACGGATGGGATTTTAAGGCTCCAGTGGTCGAATTTGTGTTCGGACATTCCCGAATTGAAAAAGATGATTACGGAAGAAGGTCACAGAGTAGCTGAGCATACATCCCGGCTACTAAGATGTATCAAGACTTAAAGAGATTATTCTCGTGGCCTAGTATGAAGAAGCAAATAGCCGAATTTGTGTACGCATGCTCGACTTGCCAAAAGGCCAAGATTGAACATCGTAAACCTTCTCGCACGCTGCACCGCTTATTCATCCCTGAATGGAAGTGGGACAAGATCGCTATGGATTTTGTGTCCCACTTCCCAGTGACTTCACCTGCTACGATGCAAAGGTGGGTGATTGTTGACCTGCTAACCAAGACGGCTCACTTTTACCTGCAGAAACATGGAGTTCCTCTGCAGAAGTTAACGGTTGTACATTAAGGAGATCGTTAGATTGCATGGTGTTCCTCTAGTATCATATCCGACCGAGATCCTAGGTTCACATCCGGGTTTTGGAATAGCTTGCATGAGGCGTTGGGAACCAAACTTAGATCGAGCTCACCTATCACCCCCAAACGGATGGTCACTGGAGCGACTATTCAATCATTAGAGGACCCGCTATGGCCCTGTGTTGGAAGAATCCGGAAGTTGGGATAAGTTCTTACCCTTGGTGGAGTTTACCTATAACAATAGCTATCACTCTAGTATTGGTATGGCTCCATATGAGGCGCTTTATGGGAGGCGGTGTCGCACTCCCTTTGTCGGGTGCGAGTCAGGTGAAAGCCTAGTGTTGGGACCGTATGGTGGTGAGGAGACAACCGAGAAGGTGAAGTTGATTCAAGAGAAGATGAGGACCGCCAAAGCGCATGTAAGAGTTATTACGACAACCGGACCAAGGAACCGACCTTTAAGGAAGGAGAACACGCTTTCCCACGTGTTACCCCAACCAAGCGGAGTTGGTAGAGTTTTAAAGGCTAGGAAGCTTACTCCTAGGTTCATTGGACCCTACCAAATTTTGAAACGACCGTGAAGTAGCTTATCGTGTGGCGCCGCCACCGTTGTTGGGAAACCTCCACAATGTATTTCACGATCTCAACTCCGTAAGTACATACATGATCCCGCCATGTGATAGCACAGACGCGATTCAACTCAAGGACAATCTCACATTTGAGACGTCGCCAGAAGAATTGAAGACCGTAAGAAGAAGCAACTACGGAAGCGGAGATTCCCTGGTGAAGGTAATTTGGAGTGGAGCAAACGATGAAAGTGCAACGTGGGAGTTGAGAGTAAGATGCGGAACCGTGATCCGCAACTTTTCACCACAGTCAAGAATAATTCCGAGGACGGAATTTTTCTAAGGGGAAGGATTGTAACACCCCACCTTCGTGCTAGAACTTTTTAATTCCTTGTGTGTTTGACTAAGCTTTTCATGTATGTGAATGTGTTAAATATGCTAATGACTGGTTGAGAAGATCAATTAAATTGGCACTGCGGCGCCAGATAGGCGAAGCTCAGACACAAAAACTAGCAACGGATGTAGCCTGGGGCTTAGGCGCTGCACCAGGCGCAGGCGCCAGGTTCACCGAGAGCAGCGCAGGCGCCTAAGAGATGCCGGGCGCCAGCGCCCACCGCCGCCAAGTGGTTGTGCTGCTTCGCTGCTTTTAACTCGCTGGGCCTGCCTCGGTGACCCAGTATGACCCATTCTCGACCTGTAAGAGTGACCACGACCCCTAGACTTAACCTAGCCCCTAAACATCAGTCTAAAACCATAAACATGATTACACTACAACAAGTATTGGCAATAAACAGCGCTTATTTTTAGCTTAAACAAATACTTAAAAGCTACAAAATTAAGCCGCCGATTGTATTTCAAAAACAGCGTTTATGAAGCTCATTGAAAATGGACAATAAGCGCGCTTCAATTAGGAAGCGCTGCTTATTGTTCGACAATCGCTTCAATAATGAAGCGCTTATTGTATAGACAATAGCTTCAATAAAGAAGCTGCTTATTGTCTATACAATAAACAGCGCTTCATTATTGAAGCGCTGGTTATTTTGTAGAGATTAGCGCTTCCTTTTAGAAGCGCTGTCTTTTTATACAATAAGCAGCGCTTCATTATTGAAGCGCTGTTTATTCTCTTTTTTTTTTTTATTAAATTTAGTTCTCTCACATTTACATTATATCTGTTGCATGATAGTGATAACACAAAATGCAATCAAAATTGTCATCAACATTCCCCAACATCAAAATTTTCTTCTGTCACTGCAACTAAACATGCATACAAAGTCAAAATTCTAACAAAATTTTGGCAGAGTTTTCCTTAAAATATGGACATTCCAAAATATAAAAAATACCTGTAAAACATAACATATCATACCAGCCAGCCAACATAAAATATATAAAATATTAGCCAACATAAAAAGGAATTTTATTCCTAATTTCATGTGAACCTTTCCAATTCAAGTATGCTAAACTAAAAAAAAACCAAATTTAACAAAAACTCACGTAAACATTAATATTAATCTTCTTCTATCTGCTTATAAATGATAAAATTTGTAGTAAAATATCGACACCACTCTTCTTGAGTTCGGTGATGATCAGTGTATGTGTCGAATTGACAATCGTGATAAGATCGCTAAATAAAAATTAAATGAAGTTAGAATTGAACATAAGCATTCAAATGGTATGCGAAAAGAAAAAATTTATATAAACTTTGAAATTGTTACAAACATACCTCTGGAATTTCTGCTTGATTATGAACGACAATATCCTTGAGAAACTTTAAAACATATCGCCACAATCATCGTGAGTTTGGCGAGGACACTATAAAACCAAAAATATGAAATTAATTGTTTTTATTTTTGGTAATTTGAATAATTGCATAAAAATTTGATATAAATACCTTTATCGGTATCCATTTAGGTGGAGTAAATTTAGAAAATCGAGACTTGTTTGTTCGATAAAGTAGGATTGCCCTAAGTGCAAAATCAAACAAAATCATTTAATATGGACACATGGCTATATATATCAAATTTCTAACAAAATTTTGGCAGAGTCTCCCTAAAATATGGACATTCCAAAATTTATAAAACACCAGAATTTAAACAAATACCAGCCACCAAAGACAAGATGTCACGTAGGCCAAACATAAACAAATAAACACTTCAATATTACAAGTAACTTAAACGCTTAAGAAATTGCATACATATATATATATATATATATATATATATATATATATATATATACATATCTATGATTTATACACACTTATCGATTGTACTTCTCTTTCATTGTTTTATGCATGTTGATATGTACACTAATGGATCAAGATAGTACACAACGCTTTGATTCAAGTTAATCGCTAACAATAACCAATGATCCCTACAAAAATGTTGGACAAAAAATATAAGAAAGTAAACACATTTCAATAAATTTAGTAATATTGATTAAATTAAATGACTTACACTACGCTGCAAGGTGACAAAAACAAAGTCTCAAAGTCGATTTGCTAATGTCAAGCGGTGAATGACATACTCAGACATGTCAAAGATTCCATGATCCCATATGTGTCCGCTAGGGCACAAAAATACAAACCTTTGAGTTTGTTCTTGTGGGATCAATATCTCTTGATACAAGTACCTTCAATTAAAACATGCATACAAATTAATGCATTAACAATAACATAAATATTTAGTGTGAAAAAATAAAAATCATTGGATACTTTAAAATTTAATGCAAGACTGAGATATACACTAATAACGCTTCACTTAACCATAGGTTGTCATTAAGAATTTCTTGAAGTGCACCATCAACACCAGCTCTTAGGTCGTGCTCATAACCCAAAATTGATTCATCCATTGGTACTTTAATGGTATCTCACGCCTCCATCTTTGTTGCCATATGGACTCTAAGATAAATTGTAAAATCAGCGGTGAGTCAGAGGAGGCCGAGATACCATGACCTTCTTCACCGGAGATGTGAATGACCCATTTGTTGGTCGCTTGCCAACACTCTTGCTAGCTATAGGCAGCTTGCCCTTGCCTTTGTCCTTGGCTTTGGATGTTGGAGATACCTACATATTTTGCATTCCAACATATTGACTAGTTAGTGAGTGATCACCTAATTTAATAAATATATGCAGAATATGATAGTGAAGCATATACTCTAACATATACGAACCAAATCACTTGTAACTACGAGGTGGTTTGGCCATGCCACATAGGTTCCTATTGCCTGCTCCACTCGCCATCACATCTCGCCGCCTCCAATGGTACAGGCAATAGTGCATCTCCCTCAAGTGCAACGTCAACTCTAACTTTTACATGATTAGGAGGTAAGGGAAGGTTGTGTAGTGACACACCTGGTTCATTATACAACATTCCTTACCAACCATTCGCTATGCTGGACTTGTCAAATATAGACTGCACTCATAAATGCCCTAAACCAATGATAAACGAAATATTAATATGTTAAATCTTTGAATACTTAGGTGAGAAAGTATAAAAAGAAATGTAACGATTATTACCTCTGGACTCACAATAGTGCAACTATCTCTAACACTCTTTGGGTTAGGGATAGGTGACTGATGCTCGCCTCTCCACTTCATCTTTATCCTTCTTGCTATCTTCCAATTCCTGAACTTTTGGTATAGCCGAGTTACCATTCTCCTCAATTCTTCTCGCTTCACTAGCATCGCATGGCGCCTTACGCGCTCAGTGATCCAAAGATAGCTCGAGACGCCAAATCCCACGCCTCTTACCCGACCAGGATACTCCTTGATGGGTATGGCTTGGGAAAGGATGTCTTGACCAGACAACCGACATAGACATTGACAGCTCATTCTCGCGAGACACAAATATTATTAAATATTATTAAATAATATCATTAATTTAAACGTTAATTAATGTTATCATACTTACAATTTTATCACCACTTCTCTAGTGGGTAGATGTTCAATGTCACCCTTCTTGTTTCGCCGGCTTCTATCCACAAACAAGATCGATCAATGGATCGAGAAGTTGCATCTTCTCCGACTCCAACAAATTGTACATGTGAACAAACAAATTGAGAGAAAGTAAGAAAGAAATTGTACATACCAAGAGATGCGTTAAAACAAGTTATAATTAAAGATATTGTACATACCATTTCTTCCTCAATGCGGGATACCCTTTAACCCCTCCTCTGTAGGGGTATGGAGGATTTGACGTTCTTTGCCGATTTTCATTGCTTATTCTCTACATAAAAACATAAGAATATATTAATGCATGGTTTAATGTCATATATAAAAGTTATAAATATTATTGTACATACTATATATTCTTCATCTTCTGCGGCATCTTCTTACAAAAGCGCCCAATCATCCTGTTCTATGAACGATGCATATTTTGTCGAGGTCGATGTCCGATGTTCCTGTTGGTCTCTCAACCACTTGTTCGCTAACGCAGCTCGAAATTCGGTGTGATCTTCCAGCCTAACCTAAGTGTAATATCCTTTCGGTCTCATCAACATCAAAATGCTTCGCAAGAACATTATAAACAAAATGGTAGACTATAAGTATGTTTAGATAAATTAAAAACAATACAACTAACCAATGTTAATTAATCCCATTTTTATATACACTGTATCTCACCCATATCTCATCTTTTAGCTCCTTCAAATATGGATCCTTATCCTTCCAATTATCGCGCTAATTGGGACCGTCTTTCAGACTGTGGCCCCAATGAATTGAATAAAGTCATTAACATTTTCACCAATTGGTTGACCCTTAGCATTCCATATAACCTATAAAAATAGTATTAGTGTACAAATTTAGATACTCAACTAAAAAAATAGTATTAGTGTACAAATTTAATCGACAAGTATCTTACCACACGCTTTGCAACTCCTTTACTCCTCTCACGGATGAGTTTCTTCTTAAAAGTCGGTCCACGGACGCCGCCCCTTTGGGGGCCTCTGAGCACTATCATCACTTTCAGATGCCATTTACCTGAAAAAATTATACACATAAGTTATTAATAAAAATTAATAAAGAAATCAATGTATACACATTTATTTGATCAATAAATTAATAAAAATTAAATAGCATTCACTACATACATGTACATTTAAGTAACTCTTTTCCTTTTTCTCGCTTTATTCAGATTTGCATCCCTTATGAAATAATGGATTGATCCAAAGCCCTTCATTATGATCATTTCTAATATACACATCATCCTCTATATGTGTACTTGCCCCAAACAATGATTGTGATGTCCTCAAGAAAGTGGTCATCCTCAATGTCAAGATATTCATGTGCTTCATCATCAATCTCATTAACAATTTTTTGTTATTCAATAGAACAATGGACCAATTCATATCAATTGGATCGGTGACATAGAACACTTGTTGAGCTTGCGATGCTAAAATAAAGGGCTCATCCTTATATCCCAACTTATTAAAATTCACCCGCAGAACCCCAACTCATCCATTTGTACACCGTTGTTATTATCAACCCACTTGCATTGGAACACGTGCACTAAACATCTTGTAATCCAACTCCCATATGCTCAATGACCCCAAGTATGACATATTCGCATATATGGGATTTCTATCTTTAGCACTTGATATATGCATAGCTTCAAATACAAGAGTCACTCCACTATTTTGTATTCTCCTCCGATCATCATGTTCTTTTGTATAAAAAGTGTACCCATTAATGAGATAACCTGTAAGAACTAACATGTATATCCTGGACCTTTAGCTAACCATCTCAATCTTTCTGAAACCGAGCTAGGATTTGCAAGAAACTCGCAGAAATGTATTCTTTCAACCATTTTATAAAACACCGATCAGGTTCTCGTTGTTAACCAATTTTGACTCTTATTTGGGTACAAGCTCTTGAGTATGTCCTTGTGTTTTACAACATATGACTCAACTTCATCTGCAAGGCGTAAAAACATATAAGTGTGCTTGTTCCCATTCTTTCCTTGATATAGTCAATATTTCAAGTCCAAGAATCCCTCCTCGCACTTCTTCCTGTGTGACGAGACCGCAGCCCTATAGAATGTTCAATATCGATACATACTGTGCATGTAATTCAACAGCCTTTCTTCGACTATATACCGCTCAACAATACAACCCTCTGGTCGTGATCGGTTTTTCACATACCCTTTTAATATCTTCATGTAACGCCAAACGGGTACATCCATCTCATAAGTCGCCCACACAATTGTGTCTCCCTAACCAGATGAAATGCCGATGAATCATTATGTCAAAGAATGAAGGCGGAAATACATCTCAAGCTCACACAAAGTCGAATAATTTCTTTTTGCAAGGCCGGCAACTTTCCAGGGTCAATCACTTTACTACAAATTGCCTTAAAGAAGAAACAAAGTTTACTTAAGGTATTCCGCACTTTGTCGTGCAAAATAGATCGATAGCTATGGGTAGCAAATTCTCCATGAGAACATGACAATCATGAGACTTTAGACCCTTTAACTTGAGATCTTTCATCGATACGAGGTTCTTAATGTTTGAAGAGTACCCTCTGGAACCTTAACTCCATCAAGAAACTTACAAAAATCTCTTTTTCTTTTTAGATAGAGTATGAGCGTCGGAGGTAGATATGTATGACGCTTCCTTTCTTTACCTGGTCCCAACTCTCGCCTCAATCCCATACTAACCAAGTCCAAATTTTGCATTGATGCCATCTTTAGTCTTCCCGCACATTAAGTAAGGTACCACCGAGACTATCAAAAATATTTTTTCAACATGCATCACATCAACGAAATGTCTTACGATAATGATTTCCAATATGGCAACTCAAAGAAAATCGACCTTTTCTTCCACCCTCGTGGCAAGGTCTCCTCGCAAAAGGTTTACCGAATTTAATATTCAAATCTTTTACTTTTTCTAACAGTAAAATTCGCCGAGGCAAAGGAGCTCTCCGCTCTTCTCAGATTCTATTGAATGCCTTTCTCCATGACCGATAATGATGATTTGGATGCAAAAATCATATGCCCAAGAAAGACATTCTTCCTACCATGTTCCAACCGAATCCAACTGCACTATCTTCACATATAGGGCATGCACACCGACCTTTGGTACTATATCCCGACAGATTACCATATGTCGGAAAATCATTAATTGTGCCGAAAATCATAGCCCTCAAGGTGAAACTTTCTTCTCTATACCTATCATACACCACCACACCTGCCTCCCACATTTGCTTCAAATCTTCAATTAAAGGAGCCAAATATACATCGATATCATTTCCTGGTTGTTTCGCCCGTAAATTAACAAAGACAACATCATATATTTTCGCTTCATGCATAGCCATGGAGGTAAGTTATAAATCACCAAAATCACAGGCCATGTAATCGTGAGAGCTACTTTGAACACCATGTGGGTTAAATCCATCAAGACAATGCAAGTCGTAAGTTTCTTGGTTCATTCCCAAAATCGGATAATCAATATCAATTTTTTCCATCGAGGAGAATCACGGTGCCGTAGCTTGCCATCTTGAATCCTTTCATCCTCATGCCATGTCAGGTTTTTGCATCTTCGAACTACAGACATACGCTGAATCTGGGAATTATGGGAAAATACCACAATACCTTCTCTCGAGCCGAATTTTCCTTCTTATACCGTGAGGCTTCACATTTTGGACACGACTTTAACGATGCATATTCATTACTTAAATAAAATGCAGTCGTTATGACAAGCATGTATCTTCTCATAGCTCATGCCAATAGAGCGTAACATTTGTTTAGCCTCATATGTCCTACTAGGAAGCACATTATCATTAGGCAACATATCTTTCAACAAAGGTGAGTAAGTCCGTAAAACTCTTATCACCCATCCATTGCCCGACTTCAAGTTAAACAACTTTAACATTGCCGACAATCTTGTGAATTTAATACAACCTCATATAACGCTTTCTCCGCATCACTCATCAACTTCTCAAACATTTGAGGACAATCACGAAGATCTTCTTCAACCGCATTTAACATATCTTCAAAACGGTCACCATCATATGTATTTGTAGCGGTGTCCTCTCGACGCATATCTCCCACTATTCCCATATTAGAAGATTCACCTCTTGTCTCACCGTGCTTTGTCCAACAGTATAAGTTTGATCAATCCCATTGCTCACTAAATGCCATTCCAATTCCGAACACTAATTTTGTTTGTATAACAACAACTTAAACAAGGACATATGATTCTACTATGGTCCGTTGTATGCCCAACTACAAACCCAATAAAATCTTTCACTCCATCCTTATATTCCTTCGACAAACGATTGGCAGACATCCACTTTCGATCCATATTTTACCTATGGATCGAGAGGTAAAACAAATGAAAAACCCCATTTAAATAAAGCAAGACTAAAACTATCACCGCTCTTAAAATCAACACACAGACTAGATCAAAATTCTAACAAAATTTTGGCAGAGTCTCCCTAAAATATGGACATTCCAAAATATATACAATACCGTGAATATTCCAAAATTCATTGGTCAAACCAAAAACCAAAATCAGGTTCCACAACAAAATTCATTGGTCATTTTTCCATTGATTCCCATCTGATATGCATATATATTTACTAACTGTACATTTTAACAAACTGATTCCAAGCATCTTTAACACTTCTAATTTATCTCTGGACAACAGTGAACAAAATCAAACAAAATCAAACCCTTCTGATTCCAAACTGGTCAACAGTGAACAAAATCAAACAAAATCGAACAGAGACAAAAAACTAACGAACCACCAACAACAGAAACCAACGTGGAATCGAGATACAAAATGGAGACAAGGGCCATACCTGGAAATGGACGCAAATAGAGTTCGAGATGGAGGCGGGAGATCTGAGGACTAGCGCCGCCACAGCTTTGCTCCTGATGGAGGACTACTCTGACGAGCCTGTGATTTCAGGTTTTGAGGACTCACTGACGAGCTCTGATGGAGGACTACTGACGAGTTTTGGACGAGCTCAGATTTCAGGTTTTGAGGACGCCTGGACGAGCTCGGTTTCCCGCTTTTGACTCCACTCCTGATTTCAGCCTTTGGAGGACGACTGACGAGCCTTGCTTCCGC
Organism: Calophaca sinica; assembly: GCA_037113605.1. Classification (NCBI taxonomy): domain Eukaryota; kingdom Viridiplantae; phylum Streptophyta; class Magnoliopsida; order Fabales; family Fabaceae; genus Calophaca; species Calophaca sinica. Next base: position 44,231,441 of record CM073731.1, on the reverse strand, counting down.
TTTTGACGAGCCTTGCTTCAGTGCTTTGATCTAGCTCACGATCTCCCGCTTTTGAAGCACACGATCTCGCTGAGGGGGACGACGATGGCAGAGATGGAGGCGACGACGGTGAGTTTCATGAAGAGAGAGTCGATTGCAGAGAGAAATAGTGCTTCCGGATGCGAAATGAGAGAGGAGGAAATACATATATTTAATAAATCGACCAAAACAGCGCTTAGTAAGAAAGCGCCGCTATTAGTAAGAAAAACAGCGCTTAAGTCTAAAAGCTGTTTATTCTAACACCAAAAACAGCGCTTCCTACTATGAAGCTACGCTTATTGTTCCTATGATCAAAAACAGCGCTTCATGTTTTGAAGCTACCGCTTAATGTGCCGCTGCTTTTTATTATTTAAAGATAAACAGCGCTTAAAGGACTAAGCTACTGCTTATTATATGTACTAAACAGTAGCGCTTAGTTAGTAAGCGCTGTTTATTGTTTACGTATGACATAAAGTAGCGTTTTTTATTTTAAGCGCTGCTTAAAGGAGCGCCATCTTTTTTAGAATTTGTTGTAGTGTTAGAAGTTGCTCATAAGATCAACCAAGATAGAGAAAAACCCTTCTTCCCCTTTTTCCCCAATTTTGTGCTGTCAAGGGCTCTGACTCAAGACTACGCTACGGAACGCGACCCGGAAGCATAGTTGCTGTAATTCTTACCGCCTCATTGGGAGGAATAGGAAGAGGTAAGCCTTCTAATGATAGTTTTGTCCTTAAGAGCAATGTTAGGGTTCTAAATTATGATTTTTCCATTCCTAAACCCTTTCTCTTGTGTTTTTGCTGAAGAAAGCTTCACTAGGAAAGGAAAAGCTTGGTGTTACCTTATCCCTCTCCTAGGAGCACGAATTTCACTTGAGGTAAGGGATAGTTGTTCTCTTCTAGTGAGTGTATAGAACCTGTGGTGAACAATAGGGGTGTCCCAAGACCCCTATGCCTCGCTGTGATAGCGAAAAATCCGCACTATCACCACCGTGATAGAGAGACCTTCGAATTCCTCTAAATTATTATTCTCGACTTGTGATAATTTTATTGGTTGTTGAAATTGGCGTGATGAGTGAGCTTTGGTTGTTTGTATGGTTGAGGGACGGAAAGTGGTTGTTATCAAACGACAATGTAAGGAAATTAAATAACTAAATAGTAGGCTTTAGACCCTATGAAAGTGTAGCCACTAAGTATGAATCAAAGAACTCGAGTCCCCGCAATTATGTTGATATTGTAAAGCTTAAGTAGAATGTCTAAGGTTCATTTATGATGCCTATTGATTTCTTAGTATGATAATCTGAGAGAACTAGTCCTTCTAATGCCAAAGTTCCACTTGGATGTATGTGCTTAATCAAAGTTGCTAAGAATATTAAATGTTCATGTTATTGGTAGAAGGCACTAGCTAACTTATGAATTTGTGTTCTGTTGTTGTTGTTGTTGTTGTTGTTACTCTGTCAAAAATATTGCGATAGAGGATGTTATAGTTAGACACCGCGTTTGGTCATGTTCATGCATCTTGGTGTCGTCATTGTTGTTGTTGTTGTTGTTGTTGTTGTTATTGTGAGGAGGGCGGACCGGGCAGGGGATCCCGTGATGGGCAAGGTTTCCTGCCTCACGGTTAAAAAGAAAAAAAAAAAACAAAGGGCGAATCGGGCAAGGTATCCCGTGACGGGCGAGGTTTCCCGGTCCTTTGGTTAGTAGGGCGAATCGGGCAAGGTATCCCGTGACAGGCAAGGTTTCCCGGTCCTACGGTTAAAAAGAAAAAGAAAAAAAACAAAGGGCGAATCGGGCAAGGTATCCCGTGGATCGCAAGGTTTCCGGCCCTTTGGTTAGTAGGGCGAATCGGGCAAGGTATCCCGTGACGGGCAAGGTTTCCTGGCCCTACGGTTAATGGGGCGAATCGGGCAAGGTATCCCGTGATCGGGTGAGGTTCCGCCCTGTTGTTATTGGTGCACCATCGACATGGTATTCGAGCGGGCAAGGTCTCCGGCCGTTAGAAGTGGATCCACATGCATATAATTATGTTCTTAGAATCACACCACTTGTCTTGATAACATGCATGGTTGTTCGGTTGTTAGTGGTATATCATAATGTTGTGATTGATGCGGCGGCATGCGATATTTGAATGTAATGGTAATGTCTTTTAGCGTTGCGTTTGATGTTGTGACATGTGGTATTTGTGATTGTGGTGATATGTTATGCCTTGGTGCTTTGGTGTGTAGACGCTTTGTTGGAATTCATCAGATATGCGCATTGTTCACTGATTTCCTACACTGGTTGCACTATTTGAGGTTATGACGACTAACCCTTTTGTGGCTATGCATATCCCACCGGGTATGTGTAGATGTTGAGACTGCAGGTGTTGAGGATGCGAATGCCAATGAGTAATCTCGGTAGTTCGTCGGGATGGATAGAAGATTTGCATGTGTTTACTTATTAAAGTTTTTGTATTCTTCCGATGTAATAATTAGGGAAAAGGGCTCTGAATTATTGTGACATCGGGAACCTGGGTTTTTAATTTCTTCGATTGTTATTTTCCGCAAATGAGCGTGATGACTCTATTCCACAATAACTGAAATTATGATTTGGCTTAAATAAAAAGGATTTTGTTTCTCCGTGTTTTTATTTTACATTATTACGTTGTTATAATGACTTGTTGGGGTAGAGGGTGTCACAGTGAATTCCTAGTAAGGCATAGGTATGACTAGCTCTTACAAAATTGGTGGGAGATTCCAGGTTCGGTTTCCTGGTGAATTTCCGGTAAGGCGTAGGCTTGGTTCCTAGCTCTTACAAAATTGGTTTTGACTACTTCTCTACTTAGGGAAAGCCTGGGGTGCGAGCTTCTTCGTCACTCGTCACAAATTTTGGGTCAGATTCCCAACGAGGGTAAGTCAGATTCTTAACGCTTGTTAAAAGGTGCGGATTGGTTACCTTACTTTAAGGAATGTCCGTGGTATGAGCTTCTCTGTCACTCAATATGGATTCGGGTCAGATTCCCGGCAAGGTATAGGTCAGATTCCTAACTCTTACTAAAGTATGGACTGGTTTTCCTATTGCAGGTGAACGTCCAGTGTACGAGCTTCTCTGTCACTCGACACAGTTCGGGTCAGATTCCCGACAAGATGTAGGTCAGAATCCTAACTCTTGTTAAAAAAGGTACGGATCGATTTTCATGATTGAGGAAGATCCGAGACACGGGTCAGGTTCCCGACTAAAGGCTTGGGTCAGATTCCCAAGGTGGTGGGTTAGATTCCCAGCAAGGTATAGGACAGGTTCCTAATTCTTGCTAATAAAGAGATCGGGTAGGCTGAGTACTAGTTCTTACCGAGTAACAACAGACCAACTGTATGTAATATTTGAGGGTGGGTCAATGGACCCAAAAGCTTTGATGGTCATGCAAGATGCAATGAATGATAGGCCATGCATGAATGTTATTATTGTTAGAGAAATGTTTTTTTTTTTGGAGCAAATGGTGATTTTTTAAGGTGGGTCGTGGACCCAAAAGTATTGGTGATCATGCAAGATGCAATGAATGGTATGTTATGCATGAAATGATGTTTTTTAGAGAAATGATTTTGAAAGTGGGTCTGAGGCCCAGAAGTAATGATGATCATGCTAGATGCGATGAATGATATGCTATGCATGAACTTTATTATTGTTTTCAATTTTTTTATTTCCCTGAATTCCTTTGAGGACTACGCCCTAGACTCGTGGGATGATGAATTTACGATTGCTTGTCCGAATGGTTGACTTTGTACTGTACCAGGTTTGCAAGTTTGCCACTTGACAAATAATTTTGTGGATCTTCAAATTTTCACCTTCATGCTTGGATGCCTTGGGAAGGATTAAATTGACAACTTTGATCCATAGAGACTTTTCAGTGTCCCTTTGGCCTTCATTCAGCCATGATGGGAAAGATCTATGTTGAGAGACAGATCATCTTGTGTAGTTCTGAAATTGGAATGAAAGCTTGAATGCGAAGCTTGTAGATGATGGGCACAGCTTTTGCCCCTAGCTTCTTGGTTTATATCTATGAGGTCCAATCTGGGTGGATATGTTTGTAAATTTGACCCTAACTTTTGCCTAGGCTGCTCTTTGCAAGTTTTCAACCTAGCGGGTCACTCTAATTTCTGCCTAGACCGCCCTTTCGAGTTTTCAGCCTAGCGAGCATTTTATTTTATATTCTTCTTTTTTTTTTAGGTAAAGCAACTGCACTGAGGAGTTTATATGGATCCCCTCCTTCAAAAATCAAGTTTTGAGAAAATATGAACAATTTGACTTTGATCAGAATGAACTTTAATAGGTATGTAACGTGGCGGGGTTAAGGGTTATGAAAGAAAGGATATTTCAGGCCCAAAAAGTGTTTAAGGGTTTATGGAAATAAGGATCTTTAGTCTAAAGATGCACTTCATTGGTTGCTAGCATATTTGTTTCGCTTTTGCGGTTTTCTTTTTGATCTTCGCAGGTGTCTTTGACACGTTTTGGACATTTTGAATTGTCTTTGATACCTTATTGCTTACTTTGCTCTTCTTCTTTCTGAAAAGACAAAGTTGATCAGAGACTTGTGCTATTCTTCAGTGTATGAACGATCCTTATTCAGGGTATTTGAAAGAAAATTTCATTTTAGGCTCAAAAAGGGGTAGCAAGGTATAAGTATTTGGATAGAGAAAAAGGGTCAAACTTCATCTCAAAATCTCATTGCCAACATCTTCACAAAACTTAACTTTTGATAACTTGTGCATTTGCTTTACCACTATTCTATGAGCTAAGATTGAAAAATTCAAATTGCAGTTTTATTGATGAAGAAAATGAGAACATAATGAGCCCTTTACAAGATATGCCCCAGGGCTTTGGGCAAAGCGTAAAAATAAATGAAGGTTGCTTCAATAGGGCTATTCCTTGAAGTTTTATCACTTGGCGTTGATCAAAGCCCAACAATTCTTAACGGGAGTGGCCCACTGCCTCAGTACATGTCGTGATGAGCATCACTTGTTTCTTCTTCCATCTCTTGGCTCATACTGCGCGATGGTTGTTGAATGTTGTGGTTGCCAATCCTTCCGCTTATTATCCCTGCTTCCACTCTTTCCCCAACAATGACTAAGTCTGAGAAGCTTGAAGAGACATTTCTCATCATCAGATCATAGAAGGGTTGTTGAAGTGTGTCAATGAACATGGTAACCATCTCTTTCTCGTGATAAGCGGAGGTTCCACTTGGCCGCAATCCCTCTCCATCTTCGGGCATACTCTTTGAAGCTTTCATTGCCCCCTTTTATCATGGTTTGCAACTGGGAGCGGCCAGGAGCCATGTCCATATTGTACTTATACTGATTGATGAAAGCTTTAGCTAAATCATTCCAGGAGTTGATTTTGCCCTGCTCTAACTGCATATACCAGCGTAGGGATGCCCCTGTAAGACTCTCTTGGAAAAAGTGGATTAAGAGCTTATCATTACTGGAGCAGGATGCCATCTTCCGGCAGTACATGATGAGGTGGCTTTTTGGACAAATTAAGCCTTCATACTTGACAAACTCAGGAACTTTGAATTTTGGAGGAATCACCACGTCCGGGACCAAACATACTTCTGAAGCTTTGAACCCAATATGATTTGCCCCTTCAATGGCTTTCAGCCTATCTTCCATAATTTGGAATCTCTTCTGATTTAGGGGGTCTCCTGATGGGCCATTAGAAGCCTCTCGATACTCATTAGTGCAGATGGAATGGTTCTTCTCAGTGGTCAATTTTGGATCCAAGTTCTGCAGAAGGTCAAATAATTTGTCTATCTTACCATTGATTTGGTCAAGCTCTTCTCTCATCGCTTGCTGATTTTGTTCCAACAAATCCATGAGTCTAGAGTGGGCTCGAGTCCGGTAGGGATGCAGGAAAAGCTTATTTGTATCTATTTTCTGTAGTGGAAAAAAAAGAGTTATGTTATGTATGTGCCATGATTATGCATGTCACGAATTTTTTTTTATGTACATTTTATGCAAAATAATATGATGGATAATGGAGAGATATTTTTCTATTTTTTGTTTCGTTTTTTTTTTACAAAAAATAAAATGAATGCAATGATGTTGCTAAAAAAGAGAAAATGTTTTTTTTTTAAATTTATTTTTTTTATTTAGAGGGAAAAAGGAATGAGAAGGGAAAGTATTTTTTGAAAATATGTTTTTCTTTACAAAGAAGAATAACAAATAATATTTTTTGGAGAAAAATAACATTTATTATTTTTCACAATTTTGAAATGTGAATGAAAAATAAATGGATGATGGAAACACAGGTAGAGTGTGCCCTTTGTGATGTAGGCCGGTAGCTCCTTAAAAGGATCTAGGGTTTGTATTAAGTGCCTTTCCATTGGGTGGATTTAAGATACTAATCTAAAAAGGTCCCTAGAGCCAAGGGTCCCATTTGAAAATGTTACCACCAATAATAAGTATATTATTAAAGGATGGTTTTTTCTCAAATGAGCCAAACTCTAGGTGAGGCTTTGATAGGAATCTACTGGCCGTACGTCCAGCAGAGCACCCATTACACAGCCTCTCCCAACTTAAGGTTCACTCGGGCCCGGGTATAGGGCACCTACTCAAAGTGTGTGTACATAAAGTGTGTAAAGTGAAGTGTGTGAAGGAACAATAACCTAAAATACTACCCGCTGCAAAATAAATTAACAAATACATTTATATACAAGGTGGCTATCCTAAAGTTCATATATACATGTGAAATAAATAGAATAAATCAAAATTAAAACAAATAAATCAAAGATAAGAATAAAAGAAAGAAAGAAAAGGGAAATAAATCATTTAATAGGCAAACAAATTAATTCAAACAATTTTAAGGCCTAACTCTCTAAAGTCCCCAGTGGAGTCGTCAGTTGTGACAACCACACCAAAATTTTTTAATGGAGCCGCCACCAATATTTTATTTTTATAGGAAACATTGGAAAACCTATTTTTTGAATATTTTTGAATTTAATGAAAAAAAGAAGGTCTTTGGACCAGATTCGGGTTCGGGAGTTGGTTACGCGCAAGGAAAGATTAACACCCTTACGTGCCCATTTAAAAAAATAGTACCCGTTAATTGTTTATAAAAAATTGTTTGCCTTTTAAGAAAAAATAATTCCCTTCATCAAATTTTTTAAAATAATAAGAAAAAGAAACAAAAAAAGAAAGCATTTTTTATTATATTTATTATTATTTCATCTCTTTTTAATAAGGCAGATATATAAACTAAAGATAAGAATTACCTCCACAAGTTATTAATTTATTTATTTGAAAAAGAAAATACTTAGATAAGGAAACAAAATTCAGAAACTTTGTATCTTGCTTTTAAATCCCTCATTAATATGATAATTACAGATTGGTCCCTATTTAAAGTTTGGCCCCGTTGGAAGACCAAACCCTAAAATGCATATGAACAGAAAATTAAAGAAATGAAGATTTTTAATTTATTTGCCTTTAGACATCTTTTATCATATATTTAGATTTTAGTCCTCCTTTATCATCTATTTGCAGTTTAGTCCCTGTTTAGGGTTTGGCCCCGTTGGAAGGCCAAACCCTAAACCTAGTTACAGTCTTAATCGCAACCCAGGCCGTGGACATCAACAGAAACAACAACAACAACAACAACAACAACAACAACAACAACAATTAAAGCAACCAATAACAACAACAACTGCAGCAACGATAACAAAGATAACAAGAATTATAGCAAAAATAATATTGCAACGACAACAAGATGAACATGTACAAACTTATGTATTTCAGTCCAATGTTCAAGTCATGGTAAAAGGAAAAATGAGAAAACGAGGAAGAAAATAGGAACCTGGACTTTCAGCTTTCCAGGAAAGTTACAAATGAAGATGGAGGAGAAAAGAAAAAGAAAACCTAAACTAATATTTTTGGGGGGTCTCACGGATTCTCTCCTTCTTCCTTGCTTCTGCCTCTCCTCCTTGCTCTCTGTCTCTTCCTTAGGGTTCAGCCTCTGGCTCTCTTTTCTGCTCTCGGTTACTAAGGTTCTCCTCCCCCTTCACTTCCCTTTTTATAGGCACAACATCTACGAAAGATCCACCAAACAAATTAGTTCAAAATCAAATAAATAAAGATAAGGAGATAAGAAAAAATGGAAAACGAAAACTCCCTTTTTTGCATCCGATTCTGTGATCCATAATCCTGGTTGATTGAAAGAGAGATTTTGAAAGTGATTCGGATTATGAGAAGAGATTGTGAGCGAAAAATGAGGGATAGGCCGAGAAAGAGGGAGATGGTGCGGCCTAGGGTTAGAGAAAGAGTGATGATGGAGGCTAGGGTTAGGATGAAGCTTGGCCGCGACGGCCTAGGGTTGTAGATGAGGAGAAGAGTGGAGCGGCGCCGCGAAGAAAGGGAGAGAAGGGAAGGAAGGCTGTGTGCGTGGGATCCTTTAGGGTTATTGATTTTTAGGTTAAAGAGAGGAAAGGATGGGCTGGGCTGAGGGGACATGTGGGCTGCGTGAGTGAAGAGGGATTAGGTGGAGTGTGCGAGCAAGGAGAGGGGTGCAGGAAGCAAACAGAGGGAAGCAAGGACGCAGGGGGCTGAAAAGAAATAAATGGGGGTGTGCGAGTAAAATAGGACATGGGCTGCGTGAAGCTGGGCTGGATCCAGCTTTGTTTATTGCTATTTGCACCATCTAATTTTATTTTTTACACACCTCTACTTAAATAAAAAAAAATCCATTTTCCTTATCCATTCTTTTCTTTTCTCTTTTATTATAAAACCTAAAATATTACTTATATTTATTATTACTACTACTAATTAAAATAAATAATAAAATAAAAATTAAAAAGGCCGGACAAAATTAGGGTACTACAGCCCCCAACCCCCCACACTTGTTTGATTACCTCTTTGCTAACTCCATCGAGTTTCAAAGGGATGAAATGTATTTATTGCTTATGTGGTGAATTGTGGTGACTGTGTAATGAATGAACTGTCAAATTTGCTACGTGGTGTGTTATCAAATTGGGATTTTCGTGATCTTGACGGTGACAATGAAATGTGGTGTATGTATACTTAAATCGTGATTAAGATATATGTTGTGGATTGTTATTGGATAATTAATGTTTATTGATTATGCCATGAGTGATAATATCAAATGTGGTGATATGTTCATTAGGGGGTGGTTATAGGCGTTGTTGCGTCATGTCTTGTGGTAACGTTGACCTGTCTATCCTGGGTAGTGGAAATGCCCATGGCCAAAGGAATTCAGGAACGTCGTTAAATTTTACCATCGCAGGGAAAAGTGTCAGTCTGGTATGTACAACCCGATATGCCTCTGGCGTATGGATTCCGGAATTAAAACTGCACTGGCATATAATTGCATCAATAGGATCTTGGGTGCATCCTTATTGATTGTTCTGTTGCTATTGATATGGTTGTTATATACATTGGAGATTTGTGGCTTTATATTATATTGTGTCTGTATAATATAAATGGATGTCATATTTACTGTTCTGTGCTACTTGTTCTATTTTAAGAAGTTGACCCTTGCCCATGGTTCTTTTAATCAATGATTGTAACCCAGATGACGAAATAAGAGGAGTGTTCGGGACTGTAGAGAAGTGTAGCTGAGCATAGCCGGTCCGACTTCCTACTTGTGTTTCTGTTGCAACTTACTAGAGGACTAGTAAGCATTGTAGTGCTCCGACCAGCTATAGGGTGCCAGATGCTTTAATTACAATGTTGTAACAAGTGTATTATGTTTAAAAACTTGACATGTCGTATGTGTATGTTTTAAATGAATTTCCTTGTATGGTTTTGTGAATTGGACATGGTATTTGATTTATTCACTGCCTTCGAAAATGCTGCAATATTCTGATTGCCAATTTCTTAAAAGAAGCTGAAAAGAAAAAATTAGACTCACATTTTTTAAAACCATACAGCAGCGTATTCCATTTTCGAAAGTATTTGAAATGCCGACAGTAATATCTAGTTTAGTAGCGCTCCGAAAACGGGGTGTTACACAATGCAATGCAACGGGCGAGAGAGCGCGACGAGGAAGCAAAGCGATGATGATGAAGCAGAGCACGCCAAGGAAGCTGAGCGACGGCGAGAGGAAGCTGAGCGACGACGCCAGGAAGACCGACGGTGCGAGGAAGCAAAGCAGAAAACTGAGGGACGACGCGAGGAAGAGGGAACGCGAGGGAACGTACGGCGCCAGGAATGTGAACTAAAGAGGAAGAGGGAACACGATCAAGAAGGAGCCATAATTTTTAGATTTTTAGGTCACATTGAAGATTTTGGGTCAAGAAGAAGGAATGTACGCGGGTAACATGAGCGCGCAAATTTTTGGGCTGGGTTAAGTAAAAGATGTAAATAACGGCGGCCTAAACAACTGTATTACAAATGTATAATATGGGGGTTGAAGATACCGCCCTAATATACCGTATAAAGTGGCGGTTTAAATGAACCGCCCTAATATAACTGCCCTAATTTATGCTTTTTTTTGTAGTGAGGAGCACCATAATCAGATTTCTTAGTGCATGATTCAATTTAAAGATCTCCAAGATCTCTCTGACTAACTCATGACTGCTTGTATCAAAGGGACCTTTAGCATCTTATTTCTTAATTCAAACTACTCTTTGTTCAACACAATTACACATGTGCCAAAGGCCTAGAATCAAATTTTGTCAATGGATTCAATGAATGAATTGTTTTTACTACTTTTGGAGCAACCTTAAACTAGAATTTCACATGTAACACAACCACGTTTACACGATAGATACACATCTGATGTACATTGTGAACATGTCAGAGACATAATGTTGATTAGAAAAGCTATGCAGCTCATAAATACTAAACATTGACCAAAACGATGAGTAAAGCGATTAATTAGCAACAGGAATTCTAAGTACATTCTAAAAGTAGAACATAAGCGAAATGAATCAACCAATGCAGGGGGTCAATCATTTACCTAACCAACATTGACATCTATAAGATCGAGCAACCAATTTCACCACCTTCTTCACAATCGTACTGCGTCTTTGCAATGATTCGCAAAAGGAGAGAGATCCATTGTCGTTGAGAACTGGCGGTATCTTCATTGGGCTGTTTTACAAGGGTGTGAAACGTAAATTGATAAACTTAAGGGAAAAAACCTTAAAACTAAGTCAACTAGTAGGTGACTGGCCCACCAACGTGGAAACGGGTTATTGCATGTCATTTTGAGAGGAACATCTTTGGACCTTATATTTTATGGTCCATATTAGGTGCTCCCAATTGTTTAACTATTAGATAAATTTCTTTCCATTTAATTTGTTTATCTAACAATATGGATATATGAGACACATAATTAAAAATATTGAATCACACTAACTGTTATTGAATATTAACTGTCAGGTGTTTAAAAAAAAGAATATTAAGTATCAAGATAGTTGATTTTTTATAATATAATTAAAATAGTATGGATCAAAATTATTTAATGACAATATTAAGTATAATTATTATTCACTATTTGATGAAAAATATTTTAATAATAATTTTTTCGACAAAAATATTTGAATAATAATTAAATACTCAATAAAGTATAATATAAAATTTCTTATGCATATAATATTAAATATTTAAATTATTAATCTTTAACACTCTACTTTATAAAATATGTTTTTAAATCTGAGTAAATAAATTTATTAATTTATTAATTATTAGAGAATTTTTATGTAATTTCTTAATATTTAATCAGGTCACTTAAACTTCAACTTTCACAAAGTTACATTTAAGTTTATTATAATAACATTATTTTATCAGTAAAATTTATAAAACGAAATAACTTTGCTAAAAATTTAATGTTAATTAGTTCCTCGTTAATTTTATTTATTAAAATGTTAATAAATTATCAAAATCTAATTTTAAAAAATAATTAGGGATTAGAATTGATTTCCCATAAAAATGCAAGACTTTTTCAGGAGGTTATAAGTGTATGTTTGGTTTTGTGATGGTGTGAGATCCAAAGCACTTAAACTCGGTTTTGTGGAGAAGTTATTGAGAACCTCTTATATTGAACACAATTTCGAGGTAAACCTACAGTGGAAAGGCAATCCAGACAAGCTATAAGTGTGTTGGCGTGAACTAAGAGAAAATAATAGTTTTTCCCCTTTTAATCTTTTGTTACAAAGAAACGGAAAGCTCTCACGGCTAGAAGCCAAGAAACAAATTTGACAAACATTTGAACAACTAAAAAAAATATACCAACATGGTGTGACATGAGTGATAGATACTCGGGTCCCTTTATAAGCATGTAGTCAAGAGTCTGATCCCTAGTCAATGTGTATGAAAAACTATCTATTGGTAGATGTCAGCCACTTAAATAAATCTCACTACCTTATGGGATTAGCTTTTGCAATTGCGCGCGAGTCATATCTTGGTTTAAAAAAAAAAAAAACCAACAAAACATAGAGATGGATCATGGGAGAGAGAGTTGTTTTGTGTCTGTATGAGATTAGATAGGTGATTCTTGATTATTAAATTTAATTATGAATTATTTTAAGATTAAAACACTGTCACTTGATTTTTTTTAAGTGATCGAGTGACTTTATTTATATGGTCAGGCAATCATTAAGTGACTTTTAATTTTGGTCAAGTCCTTAGTGCGCCATCCCGATTGAGGTTTATATAACCCTTGCTCAAATAAGTACTAAAAAAGTTCTACTTTTTTAATTGTGTATTTCATATTTCCCCGATATATGCGCTTGCAAATAGAAAGCAACGATAATTCAGAGGACAAAATTCATCTATTGTGACTTAGAAATATGGCATTAAAGTAATGAGATTCAAAATAAAAGATATTTTTTTTTGAATGGCAAAATATTATTAATGGAGGTACAAGGGGTACCCCAACCCGATACAGCTAGACAAGGGAGGCCAAAAGGCCTCAAAGCAGTAGAGGTACAAAATAAGGAAGAGCTCCAAAGAGTCTATGAGCTAATAATACAAGCTAGGGGGTTAGCAAACCACTCATAAAACAAACATGGAGAAGGTTTTGTCGAAACCAAGAACCACTTCCAGGATGAGGAACGAATGCGGTCAATGGTATGTCCCGCATCAGGCACCCCCTGAGAAGATACATCCATTTCGTAACTTCCAAATAGCCCACAACACAGAATGCCAAATCAACACCAAACCACGCCTACATCGGGAGCTACCCCCAAGAAGAGTGAATTGGGAGAACGAAGAGAAGAGATCCAACGGCTAGACAAAATCACAACCCAGCCATCTTGCAATGGCATACCAAATCGCTGAGGAGAAAGAACATCTATTAAATAGATGAAGCGCTGACTCTTGGTGTGATCCGCATAACAAACAGGTAGTAGCATCCAAATCGAAAATGACACCATTGCTAAGCAAATTCGTCTGAGTCGGGACTCTATCCAAAAGTAACTGCCAAGAGAAAGCTATTACTTTAGATGGAGTTAGACTCTCCCACAATTTGCCAAGCACACTAACCTAAAAATTGGAGAGTCGTGCCACACGGGAAGATGACTCCGATAAAAGCCTATACGCCGAGGACATAGAGAACAAGCCGCTAGTGTGTGGGGTCCATACCCACCGATCTGGCTCAACTGACTGGGATAAAGGTACCAACACCGCACTACTAGGAAAAGTTGAATTAGCCATGGAAATGACTTTATCTGAAGAAATAGAAGTCATGTATAAAGAATTAAATAAAACACTTATAGAAATCAATAAAAATATAAACTTATTGATTGAAAACACTGATAGAATTGCAAATTATACATGTCATAAAATAAAAAATGAACGAGACGAAATAAATAATATACGAAGTACATTAGATGGAATAAATAAAGGAAAAGAAGTTGATGAGAACCAAAATATTAATAAAATTAGAGAAATTCTCCAGCAATTAGAAGATCTCTTAGAATATGAAGAAAGTAATAGAAGTATAACAATAAAGGATTTAGAAGAACTGATAAATCACAAATCGAAATTAAAGAAATAATAAGATATGATTCCTCAAGTTTATTAAGACCCGGTGTCATCATGGAGATGATAAAAGAAGAATACATGGAGACCCTAAAAAGGTCAAATGATATTGAAGAAATTCAGCAATTACTAGAACAATTAACAATAATTGAGGAAGAAAATAAACAAATACAAAAAGTAGAGCAAATAGAGACTAAAAAGAAAACTGAGGAGGTAATATTAAATTACAGCTCTTCAGAATCAGAATCGGATTATGATGAAATATTTATGGAAAAAGGAGAAACAAGCAATACAAAAAGAAAATGGGGAGAGCATTGGAATCCAGATAATACTTGGGAAAAACATGAATTTGAAACAATGAATAGAAAAGGATATTCAAGAAAGAGTGGTAAATGGACTAAAATTCAAGAAGAATATAAACCACATTATGAAAATATTAGAAAAGGTAACATACTAAATATTGACTGTGCAAGAAATAAAGAGGAAGTGTTATTACAATGGACTAATGAAATAACGTTACTAGCAACTGATGAAAGATTTACTAGATTAGACTTACCAAGTGTTAGAAATTTAATAATTTATAAGACAACAGGAAATGTACAAAAGTATTTGACAAGTATAAGTGAGCAAGACTGGCAATATTATGCTAGATATGTAAGAGATAATCAAGAATTTGCTAGACTTTTATGAATTTGATTTACTTAGAGTTCATAGGGTATAATATCCTTGAACATAAAGAAAAAGTAAACAAGTTTTTACAAGAAAAAGCAAAAGCACATTTAAATGGAATACAAATTTGTAATATGTGTGAAGTAGAAAGTTTTATCTGTGAATATCAAAAATACTATTATGAATTAAGTGCTGAAGTAAAGGAAGTATATAAAGAAATATTCATAGATAAATTACCATACCCACTCAATGAAAAGATAAGATCTATATGGCAAATACGACCAGCTGAAACTGGTGATACCTTAGGAGGAATTATACAAATCTTATATAATGAATTAAGGCAACAATGCTTGAATAGAGAAACAAATAGGCAATTAAACAAAGGAAGAAATGTAGTTTGTTGTGACATACCAGAAATAGAAAAACCAGGAAATTATGGGTGTAATCAGCAAAAGGGAAAACAAAGGTATTATAAAAGAAAGCCTAGACTAAGGAAAACCTATCCAAAGAAAAAAGCTTATAAAGATTCTAAGAAAAAGTATTTTAGAAGAAAAAGACAAACACCTAAAAAATATTGTCCAAAGGGAAAAAAGAAATGTGTGTGCTGGATATGTAATGTAGAAGGTCACTATGCAAATGAATGTCCACAAAGAAAGGAAAAAGATTCTAAAGAAAAATCAAAATTAATAAAAAGAATGTATAGAATATATGACTTAGAGCCATTAGAAGAAGAATTAAGTAGTACCAATGAAAGTGTATATGAATATTCAGAAGATGAATTATCTTCAGAAGAAACAGAATCCGAATATTACTTACATTAAAATAAGAATTGAAAAAGAGAATAAAGAAACAGAGGCATACATAGATACAGGGGCAAGCATTTGTTTAGCAACAAAAGCATTATTTAGTAAATGGGAAAGATTAGAAAAACCATTAAAGATTCAAATTGCAGATGGATCGATACATCCATTATTATGGGTAGCCAAAAGAATTACATTAAGTATTCAAAATAAATTATTTATAGTACCTACAGTTTACCAACAAGAAACTGGATTAGATATGATAATAGGAAATAATTTTTTGAGATTATATGCACCTTTTTGCCAAAATTTAGAATTTATATCACTAAAGACTCCATATATTAGAGGAAAACAATTAAGAGAAATAATAAATATTCTAATTGTTCATTATTCAGAAAGTACTTACTCTAAGAAACAATCAGAGTTTAGCAAGTTGAAACGTGGTGAGATAATAAAAATAACATGTAGAAAAATTCGTCATGTACTAACAAATTTAGAACCAGGAAGAGAAATTTCAGCCCATATTGAAGAACTATTAGATAAAGTTTGTAGTGAAAATCCTCTAGATCCAAAAATTAATAATAAAGATATGGAATTAGTAGAATTAAAATTAAAAGATCCTACAAAAGAAGTAAAATGTAAACCCATGATTTACACAAAACAAGATAGAGATGAATTTGCAGAAGATATTAAACAAATGTGTGATAAAGGATTAATAAGACCATCGAAAAGTAAGCATTCAGCTCCAGCTTTTTATGTTGAAAATCATAATGAAATAAAGAGAGGAAAAAGAAGGATGGTGATTAATTATAAACAAATGAATGATGCAATGGAGGGAGATGCATATTTTCTTCCTAGAAAAGACCTAATTATTGAAAGAGTAAGAGGAATGAATTGGTTTAGTACTTTTGATTGTAAGTCAGGATTTTACCAAATAAGGTTAACAAAAGAATCTAAACCATTAACAGCATTTAGTTGTCCTCAAGGACAATATGAATGGAATGTACTCCCAATGGGAATGAAGCAATCACCAGGAATTTTCCAACGTAGAATGGATTCAATACTCAAAGAATTTAAAGATTTTTGTCTTATTTATATCGATGATATATTAGTTTTTACCAATAAAGATTTAAATGATCATTTCAAGAAGGTAGAACTAGTACTTAATAAATGTCTTGATTATGGAGTGGTTTTAAGTAGGAAAAAGGTTGTTTTAGCTCAAAATAAAATTAATTATTTAGGATTAGAAATTGAAAAAGAAAAAATAGTAATGCAGAAACATGTACTAGAAAAGCTTCAAAACTTTCCCACTAAGTTAAAGGATAAAAAAGATTTACAAAAATTTCTTGGATTATTAACTTATATTTCTAATGAGGGTTTTATAAAGAATCTGGCTGCAGAAAGAAAGCAACTTCAACAAAAATTAAAGAAAGATGCTTTTTGGTCTTGGACCGAAGAAGATGAAGCAATTATTATTAAATTAAAGCATTTATGTCAAGATCTTCCTGAATTATATCATCCATCGATGATGATTTAATTATTATTGAAACTGATGCGTCCAAATGAATATTGGGGAGGAGTTATGAAAGCAAAACCCCTGGACAAAAGAAAGAATTACTATGTAGATATATGTCCTGGAACATTTTCTTGTGAAATCAATTATCCAACACATGAAAAGAAACATTAGCACTAATTCGAATGTTAGAAAAACATCGAATATACGTGCTAGATAAAGAATTTATTGTTAGAACAGACTCTACTTATGTTGCAGGTTTTAAGAATATCAACCACAAAGGAACATACAAGCAAGGAAGGTTGATAAGATGGCAAATGAAATTAGCTGAATACAATTATTCAATTTCACATATCAAAGGAGAAAAGAACGTGCTGGCAGACATACTTTCAAGAGAATGGAACGAAGCAAAGCAGAAATGTTAGATAAACAAATAGCAATCAAGGAAGCACAAAAGGCCCAAAAGGAAAAAGAACTTGAGTTAATTGAAGCATAATTAAAGCTCTTAAGGTTGCAACGAGAAGAAGAAAATTTTCCAAAAGAATCAGTTCCAGATAAAGAGGTGAAGCCTAAAAAGTGGTACCACGCTTTTAATGGACCATTTCAGGAATTTATAATGATTGGTACAAAGCAAAGACCACACTCCAAAAGATTCCAGGAGTCTACCACCAAGGATTTACAACAAAAGAAGAAGCAGAAAAAGCACTAAAAAATCATCTTGAATTAGAAAAAGAAAAAGAAAAGAAAGGTAAAGAAATATATCTTGGCCCAAAAACTTATTCAGAAACAACAAAGAATCCACCAGTAAAATCATCTACATTTAAAACACTAGGAAAAATTCCTTTTTCTCTAGATGATTTTCAAATTACTTCAAGAAATGATCATGAACTACAAGTACAATTTTCAGAATAGAATTTTTGGGAAAATTTTGATAGATTAAGGAATTGGACTGAAAAAGACAAAATCAATTGTTTTTACATGGTTGATAGAAAGATTTTTGGAATTAAGACAATTATTCTTCCTGGAGCACCTTCAAATTTAACATACAATATGTTCCAGTTTGGACTTATTGATTGTCTTTATTTAAGCTCAAATCATGAAGAAATTAGTTTGTTCACCTATTATTTCAAAGAATCAGTTCAAGCTTTTAGAAGGAATATTGCAGGAGAGAAAAATATTTTTCTAAAATTTTACTCAGCTTATCCAGATTTTACTACTAAACAACCTGCTAAGCATTTTATTTTTATTGGAATAAGCAATAATAATTTTCCTCTGAAGGATTAACCCAATGACACGGTCTATGGGGAAGAATTAATGACTCAAGTAATAAGTAATCAGTTGGCAAGTATTTTCACTCAATGTCAAGCCATTGGAAAAGGCTCTTACATCAAAGTACTATACAAAGGACCCTACACTCTGCTTTTAAGCAAGACAAGCAATAAAGAAATAAAGGAAAAAGACATGAGTCTTCTGACAAATTTTGAGGCAGCTTTCTACTCACTATCGGGACCCCTAATGGAATATAGGCCATCTGTCCTCAATAAATTATGCTCTATGATCAAGGAAAGTAAGGACCATGCATGTGAAAGATGTGTCAAAGAAAAGAATATTACCGACAAAGCAATAGAGGAGAAAGAAGACTTTGAAGCAATAGTGGAGGAGTAATGTTTGAAGGCATTCTGAGTGTTCACGTGAAGGCACTAGAAAATGTAGAATTATTGAAGTCACAATGTAAAGCACTAATGTAGTGCTATATTACTATTGTAAATAGTGGAAGGCCATTAGGCTATAAATAAGGCCATTTCTTCAGTTAGTAAGTAGAGAAAGTTGAAGAATGAAATTTCTCTCTGAGAAATATTTTCCGTAGGAAAACTTGTGCTAGTTCTTTAGGAGCTAATCGGATACTTGAGAGTGTGTCCATCTATCCTTGTAAAATTACCACTTATTATGAATAAAATCACTCATTTCACTCAATTTTCTTGACTTATTTTCTTTACTCAAAACTTTGTTAAATATTCAACAACTAATGGAGAATCAAGGAAGCAAAGATGGGGCTTACTTAATCAAAGATTCAGAAGCATAGTCAGGTATACTTACTTACTTTTCTTGAATAATTTAATTATTGTTGTTATTATTACTATTGTTATTTTATGCTTATATAAAAACTGAAATGGAAAGAGAAAAAATAGATAATAATGATATAGAGCACTTACATATTACTGAAGAAGATGGAAACTATGAAGGAAGTATTTTGATAGACCCAACTTTATTTCAAAGGATACAACAAGAGGACTTAGATTTGTCAAAAGATGCAAACATGAAAGGAGTTAAAGGAAAAGAAAGATTTAAGGGGTTGATGAAAAAATTTAACCAAAAGGAAAATATAATATACTATGGGAAAATAATTAATGAAGCACCATCAGACATAGCAGATGCTCAAGGAAATACTTGTATACAGTTATTAAACAAGAAAAACTTATGGAATTAAAAATAAATATAAAGAAAAAAGAACATAGTGATAAAATAGGATATATTCATATAGGAGCAATACAAGTTCTAATAAAAGCAACTTTTCAGGAAGGAATAAATTCACCAATAGAATTAGTATTAAAGGATGATAGAATCACTGATCCAAAGGACAAAATATTAGGAGTTATAGAAGGAAACTTAGCTTATGTTAAGTTAAAGTTTGAGATCCATCCAAATATTGGAATACCTTTAAGTACTCAAAGATTAGATCAATCACTAACTCTTGAACACAAATTCCTAAGAGGAAATTTAATGAAAACAGGAGATAAAATTTTCTCGGTCACTTATTGTGTTAATTACGCACTAACAAATTCACATCATAGTATTACCTTTAGAAATAATGATAGAATATATATCCCAAGCCTATTTGAAGATATAGGAAAGATTTATTATCCTAAGAAAAATAAAATTACAGATCTAGGAACTCTTATAAAAAAACCAAGAATACTAACACCAAAACTGATTGGATTTTGTGAACCAGAAGAAAATGAAGAAAACAAAATAAATAAATTAGCTAATCAGGTAAAAGACCTAGATTTGTATGTAAGAAATAGAATATGAATAGTTTAGAATTAAGAAAGGAAGAGGTTAAAAATAAAATTAAAAATTTTCATAGAATATTAAAGGATTATCTAAAATGAAATTTAAATGACAGAAATAGGAGAGATATAGAAGGAATACTTATAGTAAAAGAAAATATACTGGTAAAAATAGAAAATCTTGAAAGATCTAAGATGAGAAAAAGATGAACAGCGCAAAATTTTTTATTAAGGACAAAGTAATAGAAATAAAAGTAAATAATAAACTTAGTATATTACATATAGACGCAATAGAAAATGAAGATAATGATTTTTATGAGAAATTAAAATATATATGGTCATTAGAATTGCCAAAGGAAATAAAAACAAAAATATGTGAAGAATATGGAAGGCTTTGTGCACAATCGATAGTATACAAAAATGAAATAAGTGAAGAACTGTGGTACATAAACCTACCAAGAGAAGAAGAAATACAAGAAGAAAACTTAGAGAATAATATAGGAATTTATTTTGCAGAATTAGACATAGATGATGACTGGTTTCCAGATGAAGATTAAAGAATTAAAATATATTTTAGGAAATTATTCAAAGAATTTATTAGAAAATAGAATAGATTTAGGTAAAATAATGGATTTATCTGGATTTATTGGCTCAGTGGAAATCACGCACTCAACTGGTATCAGAGCACTAAGATTCTAGAATTATTTATTATGGATAAATATGGTATTTCTGATGAAGAAATAAAAAAAAATATAAATTAGAAATGATTTTAAACCTAATACAACGTGAAAAAATAGAATTAGAAAGATTGTATAGATCTTTTGATTATTATATGCAATGGCCCGAAGGATTAACTACTGAGAATTGACAAGAATTAAAAGATAGAATTTTAATAGTAGAACGAAGTATTAAAACATTAGAAGATGAATATAAACAATATTGAAAAGGAATTAAAATTATGTCCATCACTAAGTTTTGCGACCACGAAATTAGAGACCAATTATTATTTTCCGTCACTAAAATTTGTCTCTAAATCACTTAATTCTAGTTGTGCCGCCACGAGTTCAGCCACCAAGCTTTCCTCCCACACAAAGAGATGTCTCCTCCAAGGGATGTCCCAGACCCAAGTGTCATTGGCCCACCTCCCACAGCTACTAACCAGCACATCCGGATCAACTGCCAGTGAAAATAACCTGGGGAATCTACTTGGAAGAGTAGAGTCCCTAGCCCAAACATCATGCCAAAATGAAGTAGACCTCCCATCACCTAACCGCCTCCTAACACTCACTGAGAACCAATTTGAACCCAAGACCCCAACCCCTCCTACCTGACAGATGTCCTTCCACCAAACCGAAGCCGAGGAAGGAACTCTCAGATCAGCAAAGTACGCACTAGAAGTCACAGAAGGACCATACCTCTCCCTCAACACTTGACACCAAAAAGCGTTACCCTCTCCTAAAAGCCTCCACCTCCATTTCCCTAACAGACTAGAGTTTACCCACCTTAGATCCCTAACCCCAGGCCTCCCCCACTCTTAGGTTTACAAATATCCACCCACTTGACCCATGAAATCTTCCTCACCCCCGAAGCCCCACCCCACAAAGACTCACTCTGAATCCTCACCACTGGTTTCCAGACTTTCACCGGTATCCTCATAAATGATAAGTAAAAGAGAGGAATACTACTGAGTACCGAATTGAGAAGAACAATCCGCCCCCGAGGCTAACAGTTCTGAGCCTCCACCCCAGAAGTCTACTCTGCAAAATCTCCACCATCGGGTCCCAAGTAGATGCACGCCTTGGATTAGCCCCAACCGGAAGACCCAGGTACTTAAATGGGAGTACCCTAGTCTTACAGTTAAGGAACCTAGCCGCCCTTGCCAAGAAGGACTCCTCAACATTGACCCCCATCAGGTTACTCTTAGCAAAATTCACCTTGAGACCAGACACAATCTCAAACCATCTAAGTACTGCCTTCATCGCCCATAAGTTCTTAAAATAAAAGACATTAAAAGCATTGAATGAGGCATTTTGGGCCGTTCTATTAATTCAACTAATACGACTTATAAGGAATGAACAACATCCAAGAACCATCACTCAAACGTAGAAGGCGTTCTAGTCTCTTTAATTTGGCACACATTTAACCTATCAATGGAATAGAAAATCATTAACTTTAAGCAACATGCATCTGTGGATATACAAGCTCAAAAGCCATGCAATATGAATCGAGTTAAAGCATGCAACAACATAAAAAAAGGAATATAATTGTTAAGCACCATATAGAAGAAGGATATATTCAAAAAAAATAAATGCATGTATCGACACAACACCCATTCTGGTAAGTGCGCATGCGGTAGTGGATTGTATTTGCTCTATTCGGAATAAAGAAAGATATCCTGAAAAGGATGGCGTAGGAGAAATGCTCTCACCATTTAGTCACGACAGTCCTCCTACTCCACTAACTCTCTCTAGTAGACATACCATAACCAACTGAACTGCACGTGTTTACATCCAGTGGCGTCACACTCAATGTCTACCTTTGTGTACGGCACCCTAAGGAGATCAACTAGATAACCATACACCATGTCTCTAGAGATGGAAGGATATGAGGTTTGTTTAACGATGACCACTAGATATAGTAGGCATGACACATCATCCAACATGATTGCCATCTCCCAACATGGCAGGTGGAAGCTAATGGTCTCTATGTGCTACCTCTCAACAAAAGCAAACAACATGCCCATGTCTACCATGTTATAGTTACACTCCAGCACAGGCGCCAATCAAGAGATATGATACACCCTGCAGATAACCAGAGTGATCGATATGCACTCTTCGAGCGAGTGTCGGCTCCAGAAATAAGGATTCAGGGAGAATAAGAGGGTTCAGAGAGAATGAAGAGAATTTTCAAGGAGAATAAGAATTCTATTGTACTCATAATAATGCAAAATAGGTCTTTACTTGCCTATATAACAACCTAAATGGGATGAGCCCAATCAACAAAACAACTTAAAAGAATTTAAATAGCTAAATAGCAAAATACCAATAAAACAGTACCACACCAATCATGATTGACTCAGCAACATTGACACCTGATGATCCTATTTCTTAGCAGATAAAATCTTTCATCCAAAGGGGTTTGTTGGGCTTGCGCTTTCCAAGTGTGTCCCTTTGATTTTGTGCTTCTGCTGGCTCATTAGGCCTCTCCTTAGTGCTCTCTTCCTCTGTTACTTCAGGGGTCGTATCACTCCCCCTCCTTCTAAAACCACCTTGTCCTCAAGGTGGAAGTGTGGGTAAGCTTCTTTAAAGGCGACCAGGTCCTCCCATGAAGCTTCCTCTGGTGGGCAACCGAGCCATTGGATCAAAACCTGAACACGAGGCTGTCCACGAACCAGCACCGTACGCGTTGCACAGATGGCAGCAGGAGTTTCAATTGGTTGATTCTCATGACAGGATAAAGGTAAGTCCCGAGGAGGAGGCATAGGTGTCCCCTTGAAAGGCTTGAGAGGCGATATATGAAAATCGGGTGAATACAAGCGCCTTCGGCAATTGAAGACGATAAGCTACCTGCCTAATGCGCTCTGTCACAGGGAAAGGTCCATAAAACCTTTTGCTCAGCTTGTGGTGATGGTTTTGGGTGACCGAGAGCTGCTGTAAGGTTGGAGTCGCACTAAGACCAAATCACCCACTTCCAATTGTAGATCACGACGATGGGCATTACTCTTACGGGTCATGCGATCTTTGGCCGCCAACAGATTAGTCTTAAGAGTATGCAAAGAACTCAAGGGACGTGAGGTCCTCATCCAAAGCTTGGATTGAAGTAGAGCCCCTGGTGTACAAGGGAATAGTTGGAGGAGTACGGCCATAGAGAGCTTGGAAGGGGGACATCTTCAACCCACTGTGGTAGCTGGTGTTATAGTGAAATTCTGCCCAACCCAAAAGAGAAACCCAAGATGAAGGTTTATGTTGAGTGAAGGCACGCAAGTACTGTTCTAGCCCCCTGTTAACAACCTCAGATTGGCCATCCGTTTGAGGGTGGTAAGCACTACTCATAGCCAGCTTTGTACCGCTCAATTCAAACAATTTCCGCCAAAAGGAGCTGACAAAAACAGGGTCACGATCCGACACAATAGAGCGAGGAAACCCATGGTGACGAACTACTATGTCAACAAACAATTCTGCGACTTTGGCGGCCGTGAAGGCAGTGGGGAGAGCACCAAAATGAGCGGATTTAGACAAGCGATCCACAACCACCATAATCACTGTGAGGCCATGGGAGGGAGGAAGGCCTGTGATAAAATCCATAGTAATATCCTCCCACACAGTTTCCGGAATTGGGAGTGGCTGTAAAAGACCGGCAGGCACTTGGGTGGAGTACTTTATTTGCTGACACGTCAAGCAAGCAGCAACATAGCTTTCCACTGATTGGCGCATCCGTGGCCAATAGAAGTTAGCAGCTAAGCGGACCAAGGTACGCTTTACTCCCGCGTGGCCGCCACTAGGCGTGTCATGGAACTCACTGATTAGTTGGGAACACAGAGCAGAGTTCGAACTAACCACATAACGGCCCTTATATAATACCAAGCCTTGTGTGATGGAGTATGGAAAGGTAAGAGTCCCCTGCTGGAATTTAGTATGGAAAGCCATGAGAAATGGGTCAGTAGCATTTTCTTGAAGCAGTTGCTGAATAATACCAAAGGTGGGACCAGAAAGCAAGGCCAACAAACTAGGGTGAGTATCGGGGTTGTCCTGGGGCCACTCTGCCGGAACTCGGGATAAAGCATCCGCCACTCTATTAGAAGCTCCCGTTTTATATTCAATGCGAAATTGAAACCCCAACAGTTAGCGAACGTATGCTTGCTGATCTGGTGTCTGAACAACCTGTTGTAGAAGCTCCCTTATACTCTTATGGTCAGTGCGAATGACAAAGAAATGCCCCAAAAGATATTGGCGCCATTTAAACACTGCCTCGGTAATGGCGTGCAATTCCTTGAGGTAAGCAGAAGATCCCTGCATCTTTGGTCCCAATTTCTTGCTGAAGAAGGCAATAGGGTGATTTTTCTGCATAAGGACAGCACCAATCCCAACATTAGAAGCATCGGTTTCAATGACAAACTCCTCGTTGAAGTCAGGAAGACGCAAAACAGGGGCTGCCATCATGGCCTGTTTAAGGGCGTCGAAGGCATGAGAAGCCTCAGAAGACCATGCAAAAGCATCATGGCGGAGGAGATCAGTCAACGGAGCAGCAATACTAGCATAATTAGCAATGAAGCGGCGGTAGTAGCCTGTAAGACCCAAAAAACCACGCAGCTGCTTGACTGTCTTCGGAGCAGGCCAGTTGAGCATGGCGTCCAACTTGCTAGGATCCGCATGGACTCCCGTGGCAGAGACTATGTGACCCAAATATTCAATCGATTCCTGACAGAAAAACACTTCGACAGCTTGACAAAGAAACGGTTATTCAACAAGCAACTTAAAACCAAATCCAAATGAACCAAGTGATCATTCAAGGAGGTACTGTAAATCAAAATGTCATCGAAAAAAACAATGACAAACCTCCTTAAGTAAGGGGAAAACAGCTGATTCATGGTGGCTTGGAATGTCGACGGCGCATTGGTGAGGCCGAATGGCATGACTAAGAATTCAAAATGGCCTTCATGAGTGCGAAAGGCAGTCTTATACGTGTCGCGGGGGTGAACCCGAATCTGATGATACCACCTTTCGAAGGTCCAGCCATCAAAACCGTGGGCCCCACCCAATTCATCCAGAAGCTCATCGATCGTTGGAATGGGAAATTTATCCTTGACTGTGGCAGTATTCAATGCTAGGTAATCAACGCAAAAACGCCACGAGCCGTCTTTTTTTCGAACTAGCAACACCGGAGAGGAGAAAGGGCTGTGACTGGGAACAATGATCCCTTGGTCAAGCATTTCCCGGATCAATTTCTCCATTTCCGCTTTCTGAAAATGAGGGTAACGATAGGGTCGCACATTGACCGGTTTAGTTCCCTCAACCAAATGAATGCGATGATCCACTGTGCGATGTGGTGGCAGGCCCGTAGGTATTTGGAACACTTCCTGAAATCGAAGAAGGATTTCGGTAGCAGAAGGAGGAAGGTCCTGTGGAAATTCCAGAGAAGAAGCACTCATCACAGGCACATCAGCAACACAACTGGAGATAGTGAAAATACCGGCAATCGCATCACTGTGAACTAAGGCTTGCAATTGGTGCAGAGACACGGGTTGTTTGGCTAAGGTGGAGTCACCCTGTATGATCACCATATTGCATTCCCATTCAAACTCCATTGTCAACGCAGAGTAATCGTGGGCCACTCTACCAAGTGATTGCAACCAAGGAAACCCCAAAACAACATCCGGTCCTTCGATGTCCAAGACAAATAAATCCAAAGGAAAGGTAATACCTTGAAGAAGCAGAGGTGTTGACTTGCAACAATACTGACACACTAAGGAGGTACCACATCCAGTGGCGACCCTAAATTGCGGAACAGATGATACCGCGAGACCCAAGCGTTCCACCAATGCTGGTTTGATGAAATTGTGGGTGCTTCCACTATCAATGAGAATGTGAAACTGATGAGAGTTGAAGGACCCAGACACACGTAGGGAGCGGCCTTGAAGTTGGCTAGACAAGGCGTGCAAGCTGGAGATGTCGCCGGCGACATCCACGGTCGGAGATTCCTCCCCCTCTGGTGTTCGATCCTCGTCATCCTCATCGGTTCCCAGGAGAAGCAGAAACTTGCTGCGACAACGATGAGATGGATTCCATTTCTCATCGCAGTTATAGCACAAACCTTTCGCTTGCTTGTCACGGATTTTGCCGGGAGAGAAACGGCGCACCGGTAGGGAGGATTTGTGGCCGAAGTTTGTCGGCATAGGGAGAAGAGGCGGAAGCTGTGATGGGTTTGTCTTAGGGTTCGCTGTTTGGGTGGGTTGGGTGTTGGTTTTCGTAGTGTTTGGTTGGGCTGGTGCTGTGGTGTAGGTCGGGTTAGGGAAAGCTGGGGGTCCAGGCCCACGAGACCATGATTTTGTTGGGCCGTTCGTATCCTCAAGACGGGCCTCGTATGCCTGCGCCATGGAAAATGCCTCCATGAGCGTGGTCGGGCGGTGGAACTGGAGTTCTCGGCGGAGCGGTCGCCGGAGGCCGGTAATGAAGAAACTGATGAGCAATGGTTCAGAAATTCCGCTGCACTTGTTGAGGAGATCCTCGAATTGAGCTTGAAACTCAGCAACCGAACCAGTTTGGGACAGCTTGGAGAGGTCACCCTCCACATCTTCATACGCCGAGGGGCCAAAGCGGTGATTCACCGCCACCAAAAACGCCGACCACGATGGCAACAAGTTATTACGCATCGCCCACTGAAACCACGCTGCCGCACGGCCTTCCAAGTGGAAGGAAACAATCTGCAAACGGGCGTTTTCCGGTGTGCTATGGAAATTAAAGAACACCTCAATCTGGAAGAACCAATCGGTTGGGTTGGAGCCATCGAACCTGGGAACATTCAGCTTCAAGGATCGTGACATTGGCATGGTGGAGAGAGTGTCATCGTGCGGTTTCGTTGAGTGGATGGTAGCTAACTTGGCTTCGACGGAAAGGAGGTGTTGATGTAAGGTTTCATGTATCGTATCAGAATGGGAATCAAGGGAAGATTGCAGGACAGTTTGAAGCGAATCCAACTGTGCATCGAGCTTGGACTGAAGGGTTGACATGATATCGGACAGATCCATGGAGAACAGAGCAATGAAAGCACCAATGATACACCCTGCAGATAA
Source organism: Calophaca sinica (assembly GCA_037113605.1). Lineage (NCBI taxonomy): Eukaryota > Viridiplantae > Streptophyta > Magnoliopsida > Fabales > Fabaceae > Calophaca > Calophaca sinica. Next base: position 44,203,621 of record CM073731.1, on the reverse strand, counting down.
CTAGAGTGATCGATATGCACTCTTCGAGCGAGTGTCGGCTCCAGAAATAAGGATTCAGGGAGAATAAGAGGGTTCAGAGAGAATGAAGAGAATTTTCAGGGAGAATAAGAATTCTATTGTACTCATAATAATGCAAAATAGGTCTTTACTTGCCTATATAACAACCTAAATGGGCTGAGCCCAATCAACAAAACAACTTAAAAGAATTAAAAACCAATAAAACAGTACCACACCAATCATGATTGACTCAGCAACATTGACACCTGATGATCCTATTTCTTAGCAGATAAAATCTTTCATCCAAAGGGGTTTGTTGGGCTTGCGCTTTCCAAGTGTGTCCCTTTGATTTTGTGCTTCTGCTGGCTCATTAGGCCTCTCCTCAGTGCTCTCTTCCTCTGTTACTTCAGGGGTCGTATCAAGATATCAACCAGGTTATGTATGTATTTGTGGTTGATTGTGATTTTCTACCCACGAATCACCATCTTTAGTGAACCATGTCATAGCCGAGGTTCTATCCACCCTCTAGCTGTATTCAGGATCTTCTCCACCCCATGTGGAGTTTTTTCCTCTGGCAAGATTCGAACTCGGGGCTCTGGGGCTTAAGTAACCCGGAAGCACCTTGCCATTACCATCTGAGCTCATGGAGTTTTAACGGGTTATCTCTACATTGTTCATAAAAAAAGGGGTTGCATTTTTTTCTTTCTTATGTTTTGAATTTTATTATGCTTTTCTAAGATGATGATACATGGATGGCTAGCTTTCATGTAGGCTAGTTTATTAAGTGTATTGTTTCTTTTTTCACAAATGAATGAAAAAGAATTTTATTTCTAGTAGTTTAGTTCCCTTCTCTTTCTCCTTTATAGCTTAGAACCCTAATTCCTCCATAGTGGAACCAGCGGCCTAACACATGTCCTCAATAATTTATCCAGTGATTAAGAATTAAAAAGGCTAAATTACAAAATTGGTCTTCTATGTTTATTTTAGGTTTCAATTTGATCCTCTATGTTTTATTTGTTTCGTTTTGGTCTCTTACGTTTTAAAAGTTACAATAGGTTGGTCCTTTCCGTCACTAAAAACCAATTATCCGTAGCTGAAAGCCAAATAACATTTTGGAAAATGGACTTCTAGCTATAGACAATTGACTTTTAGTGACGGAAATGACCAAATTGAAAACTAAAATAAAACGTAGAGGACCAATTTTGTAATTTAGCCAATTAAAAACTAAGGGAGATAAATTGTTGTTTTTCTGGGCATTGGGCTCTCTTTTGTTACCCAAAAAAAAATTGTTATTTTCTAGTGTAGACCAATCTCTATGTGTCTCGTACTATCATGTGTGATATTGAATAATATATTATTACATTATGCCAAAAGGGAAAACAAATTTCTCTTTTTGTTATTTACTTTGTTGTCAAGGCAGATAACAAATGAAACAAGGCAGATCTTTTGAAACTACAAGCGTGCAAATATCAACTTATATCCCGTACTTATATCCGTATTCAACTTAGCTTATATATATGATTGATAAGAAAGGAAAAGAACTATCATAAATTTTTCTAAAACATGTTTTATTATTTGTTAATTATTTATAAAAGGTTAATTTGATTGCTTCTTATATATATATATATATATATATATATATATATATATATATATATATATATCTCACTTAGTCAAATTAATAATAATAAAAAAGATACCTCACTTTTCAAAAATTGTTATATACTTTTTATTTTTTTTTTTGAGGGAATTATATACTTTTTATAAAATATGTTAAAACGTATATGAAACAACAATATCTTTTGCAGTTTGATATATGAAGAACATGGGTGGTGAATGTTATTGTGCGAACAAAATTTGGCTAGAGGAAACGTAGAATCGTACTAGAGTAATTTTATTGAATACTATTTGTTTAATTTTTTTTGGGTATAATAATACTATTTTTTTTTAAATTAAATACATTTGAAAATAACAGAACAAGATATATTAACTTTTAGGAATTACGGCTGACAACTAATAAAACAATAAAAACAGAATCTAGATTAGAGGAGTGTTATCAAGACAATCTCTAATACTCTACTCCCAACAAGTAGAGACCCTCTCTATTTCTTAAAAGAAATGGAAAACTTCATTACTATAGTTTTGGGTGAACAAACATACATATTCCTAAAATAGATGACATATATTTGATATTTATGTGCATTTATACACCTAAAACTATAGTAATAGACCCTCCATTTCTTTTGAGAAATGGAGAGGATATCAACTCATTCCAAACACTCACTTTCTTATTGGTTAAAATTTAAATGATCCCAATAAATCATGTGGGTCCTATGTAAATTTGGTGGAACTCATATAAATTTCAACCAATAAGAAGAGAGCGTATTGAAAAAAGAGTATTAGATAGTGTTTTCCTAACTTTTCGCATCTAGCTTATCCACTAACAACTTAATCTTTACTAATTCAAACTGAATTCAAACTCAACAATATAACACAAAAATAGGAATACAGTCATATTCCAACTCATATACTTCAAAAGAGTTTGCAAACCATCTATAAAAGAGGCAAACAAACCACTTCCAAAACCTAACTCTAATAAGAATCAAAATCCGTTGTTGGTTTAGAGAAGACGCACATCCCATCTCTTTTGTGTGGAGTTGTTTCTCATTTGCGGTTTCTACGTAAGAGTAAGATCATGATGTGGATCGCAAGATTTGCAATGATTGTTGCTGCAATCTCATTCATAGCGCTCATATATGATAGGGCCACGGCAAGTGTACCGGGTCGTTACAAGTAATAATTTCGGTAAATACCGGTTATCGTCCTCAAGGATCGAAAGCCAAATACCAATATACGTTAACGACTACTAAGTGAACACCTAAGGATTTTGATTATGGTTGGTGGTGGTAAAAGAATAACAGAGGCACAATGCAAATAGTGATTTAATTCAATGGAGAAAAGTGTTGGAGTCAAGCTTCATTCTACTTTTACTTTGGAATTTTAATATAGCAATTCACGCAATGTGGTTTTTCTAGTTTGTCTATCAATTTCTCTAAACAAGTTAAATCCCAATTCATTAGGTAAATAACCCTTTTTATCTAGCTAGAAGTCCAATTCCTTGGATGCATGCAAGAAGATAAAAGCATTAAGTACAAGAAATCGCAAAGATAGCAAGTTCCTAAAGGCTATTCCTAGCTCAAAAGAAACAAGGGTCACCTTCCTAGGGCACAAAAGCATATTGAACTTCCATTCAACACACAAATCACAAGTTCATTCCAAGATTGATCAAGTCTCAAAAAGCATTAAGAGAAAGGAAGGAGTTCACCAAACTAAAAGAAACTAACATACATTAATGGAAAACTACATCAAATATTCATAGTGTTCATAGAAATCCACTCAACTCCAACAAAAGGAGATTTAGTTCAACATGATGATAGTAGAGAATGAAAAGAAAAACAGAGAAAAGAGGTAAGAACCCATCCACAAGCCAAGGAGTTGAGCTTCCACTCTTCTCCTCTTGCCTCCTTCAATGGGTGTGCTAGGGTTTGTGCTCCCAAGTCTTCTTTCTGCTTCTAATTTCGTCCTCCCACCCTTCTCCTCTTTGTTCAGACCATTAGTTTGGTATTTATACCAACTGGGCCTAAAAGAAAGCCCAAAACGCGCAAGAACAAAAGCTGGCAGCAGGCGCCCTGCGCCCCAGGATCACCGAGATTAGGCGCCAGGCGCTAGCCTGTCTGAGGCGCCCTGCGCCCTGCAGTCTTCTGCTACCATGCTTCCCAGCAGGCGCCCTGCGCCTGGATTGGCTGGGCGCCCTGCGCCCTGACTTGTGCAGCAACTCCACTTCAATTTGCTCTCATGATCTTAGGTACATGTCTCAAATCAACCCTTTTCATACCTACAAAAAGGTAAAACCACAATAAGGACATTTCTTCCATCAAAACAACAAAAGAGCTAACATGATTGTCAACTAGAGTTTCTCCACAACAATGACTCAAACACCTAAGATTAGAGGCCAAACAAGGAATAAAGTCTAAGTTTGCATGAGAATTCCCTTCAATTAAGTGCATGAAATTAAGCATACTAGGGAACAATCAAACACTCCAAACTTAAACCTTGCTTGTCCTCAAGCAAGAACTCAGCAAAAACAACTACCCAAAATGTCAATCTTGATCTAACCACTGGACTAAACCACAATTTTTCACCGCTTTCAAATATTATCACACAAAATGTACACTAATCACAGATTATTTTACTGGGCTTTGTCATCATCAGAACCAATATGAGACTATTACAAACTAGAGATTGGAGTCACATAAGCAATGAATTCACCATTATAAACTCAATAAGTAATGGAATGTACAATTGAAACTTTCAATGTGATTGAATGCTTTCTTTTTCTACTCACAAAGATTAGGAAGAATTTTCACTCCAACTCTCAGGTGTTTTGGGGTTTGTGTTTCACTCATTCGACACTATTTAAGCCTATCCCCCATGGATTTGATATTCATCTCTTTCTCACATGAGTACCACTTGCACAATGCTCCAATCAAAAGGTCTTTCAAGGTTGTAACTTGGCCAAGGTTAGGGTGGATGGATTAGACATTTAGGCTATCACCCTTCAAAGGTAGATGAGCATCAACCAACTCTAGAAATTTTCACTATAATTCCTCTTTTCTTCAATTTTCCAAAGGTGGTGTTTTCCAAAAGCTCAATCCTTGAACAACTTGTATCACACAATTATTAATTCCCCCAATAACTCAAAGGGGTACCAATTCAAAAACAAGCCAATTTTTTTTTTCAGCTCAACCCACAACCAATCATAATGTTGTTCACTTCCCCCCAACTCCAAACTTAGTTCTTTGTCAACCTTAGTCAATTCATGCTCATCCAACCTTCTTAGGTGGGTAACAAGTTAATCACAAGGTTAAAAGCTATTGTTTTGATAGGTTAACAAGAACAAAATGTTTTAGGCTCAACGGGGTTTTGCAAACAAAAGTCATATCATGTCGGGTTGGCTTTTTGGCTAATTGGCTTCCAACAAAATTTGCCTTTTTATATCAAAGCATTATACAACCAATAACATGCAACAGAGATTCAATCAAATTTAGGGGAATGTAAACTCAAATGTGTCCTCTCCAAAGAATTATTGATGGAGGCTCTACAAACACCACAGGACAAACACATATCAATCACAAAGATATTATAACAAACCAAAACAATTGAGCAATGGTTGACTCACTTCAAAAAGTTTTTAGTCTCAAATTGTAACTCTTCAAAGAAATTTCACTTATCATCACACCAAGTGATTGGTGCTTAACACAAAATTCAATTCACAAGTGAGTTCAAATCATAGTTCAGCCAGCAGTTATTTCAATTTGACATCCAGGATTTACAAAACTAAAAATAAAGGAACTCCAAACTTAAGCTTTGACAACCATACTAAAACGAAATCAAACAGACTAAATTCTAAAAATTGAATGCAAGAAAAAGGAATAGAAACTCCCTCGCATGGGTTGCCTCCCATGAAGCGCTTCTTTAACGTCACTAGCTTGGCGCATGAAGAGGTTGATCATGGCTCCTTGAATGAAGAGAAGAAGATTGAAGCACATCCATCTTTAGGGAGATGCACACCCATGGCATTGGGTGCTTGCAAAGAAATCACCTCCCTTTTCTTCATCGGTCTTCTTTTTCTCCTCTTGAATTTATAAGGGTGGAAATTGTCATCCCTCACATGTTAAGTGCACTCTTTATAGGAATGAGTAGGTTTTGCTTGTGCATTCTTTGGACTTTTGCACATTGGGATTTGTTTCTCATCCTTTACATGCATACCACCCTTTCTTTTTTCTTGCACTGGCAATGATGCAAGGGACATAGAAGTATATTGCTTATTAGAGGCACCATCATACATATCATCAACTACATCTATGCGGTAGCATTGTTCTTCATCACTTACAGGATGTGTAGCCTCAAATACGCAAAATGTTACCTTCTCATCTTGCACCCTAAGTATGAGCTTCCCTTGTTATACATCGATAAGAGCTCTACCAGTTGCTAGAAATGGTCTTCCCAGTATTAGAGGGACCTGAGCATCTTCCTCCATGTCAAGGACAACAAAATCAGCTGGAAAAATGAATTTATCCACTTTCACCAGGACATCTTCTATAATACCATAGGGGTATTTGACTGATCGGTCCGCTAACTGGAGTGACATCCGTGTAGGTTTAACATCATCCGTCCCTAATTTCTTCAACATGGACAGTGGCATGAGATTGATGCTGGCCCCCAAGTCACATAGTGCCTTCCCAATAGACATATTCCCTATAGTGCAGGGAATTGTGAAACTACCAGGATCTTTCAGCTTTGGAGGAAGCTTTCTTTGTAGGATTGCACTGCACTCTTCAGTCAAAGCAATTGTTTCATCCTTCAATTTCCTCTTCTTTGAGAGAATCTCTTTCATGAACTTGGCATAAGTAGGCATTTGCTCCAGGGCTTCGGCAAAGGGAATGTTGATTTGTAATTTCTTGAATACATCTAGAAATTTGCCAAATTTTTTCTCATCCTTCTCCTTACTCAACCTTTGAGGATATGGCAATTTGATGATTGGCTTTGGATAGACCATTTTCCCTTGCACAATAGGTGGATTAGGTGCTTCATTTGGTTCCTTCTCATCTTTCTCCTCAGGCTCACTTGGCTTCTCCACTTCTTTCCTGGGTATGGGCTCAATCACTTTTCCGCTCCGGGTAGTGATGGCACTAACATTCTCATGTCCTTTGGGATTTGGAACTGTATTGCTTGGTAGAGCACCCGGAGGTCTTTCTGTTATTTGTCTAGCCAGCTGACCAACTTGAGTTTCAAGGTTCCTGATGGAGGCCTCTTGATTTCTGAAAGCGACCCTTGTTTGGTCATGAAAGTCGAGGTTTGTCCGGCTAGTTTTTCAATAGCAATTTCCCAACCTGCTTTACGCTCAAGGGCTTGTGGTTGAGATGAAGAACTTCCTTGCAGTCCATGTGAGGCTTGAGCACCTTGATCCTTCCAAGAGAAATTCGGGTGACTTCTCCAACCCGGATTATAAGTATTTGAATAAGGATTGTTGTATTGCCTTTGATAATTGTTGACAAAGTTGACCTGTTCCGAATCTTTGCTAATCTCCATAGGGGCAACACAATCAACGCTAGCATGTCCTCCTCCACAAAAACCACATTTGGGGTTTACAGAACCAACTGAATTTATGTTCATCCCTCCAATTTGCTTGGTTATAGAGGCTAATTGTTGACTCATAGCCTTATTTTGGGCTAGAATAGCATCCAATGCACCCACTTCGAGCATTCCTCCTTTTCTTTGTTGCCTATCGAATGGTGCATTCATGGTGTTTTCTGCCATAGCCTCCATAATTTCAAGGCTTTCAGCTGGAGTTTTTAAATCAAAAGAGCCTCCGCATGCAGCATCGATCATCACCTTAGTGTTCGGAATGAGCCCATTATAGAATGTCTGAGCTTGAAGCCAATCGGGTAATGAATGTTGAGGGCACTTTCTAAGCAATTCTTTAAATCTCTCCCAAGCATCATAGAGTGTCTCCCCCTCCTTTTGAACAAAGGCAGTGATTTCACTTCTCAGCTTGGCAGATCTAGAAGTTGGGAAGAACTTGCTCACAAACTTGTTGGCCAAATCATCCCATGTGGTGATACTCCTTCAGGTAGAGAACTAACCCAGCCTTCTAGCTCTATCCTTCAAGGAAAAAGTAAAGAGCCTCAAGTAAATGGCATCATCGAACGCCATCAATTTGCGGTGTCACACAACCGGACAAAGACTTCCAAGTGTTGATTCGGATCTTCATGAGGCAAACCAAGAACCGATTACGTTGAATAACTTTCAAGAGGCACGATGGAATGGTGATGCTATGGCCCTCAACACGGGCCCGACAATGCTCCCATAATACCCTCGGGAGTGGCCTTGGAGTAATCTCGGAGAGTTCTCCTTTCATTGTTCGCATCACCCATCACCTCTTACGGTGTTTCAAATGATGGGTTCCTAATTGTTTGTTGTGCTTCTCTTTGTCTTAGCCTTGCTTCTCTAGCCCTTGCTTCCTTTCGGTTAAGTCGGGCTGTTCTTTCTATCTCTGGGTCAAACAATAGCTCTTGAGGATCTACTGTTCTACGCATACACTGAAAAGCAAGCACCTCAAACAAGTGTCAAAGCAACTGAGAGATAAAAAAAATATTATGAAAAATATGAAAAAGAAGTAATTAAACTAACTCTAAAACAGAAATTGAAACGGGTTCGAAATAGAAGTCGCCTTCGAAATTACTGGTATTGGTAAAATCGATCCCCGGCAACGGCGCCAAAAACTTGATAGGGCCACGGCAAGTGTACCGGGTCGTTGCAAGTAATAATTTCGGTAAATACCGGTTATCGTCCTCAAGGATCGAAAGCCAAATACCAATATACGTTAACGACTACTAAGTGAACACCTAAGGATTTTGATTATGGTTGGTGGTGGTAAAAGAATAATAGAGGCACAATGCAAATAGTGATTTAATTCAATGGAGAAAAGTGTTGGAGTCAAGCTTCATTCTACTTCTACTTTGGAATTTTAATATAGCAATTAACGCAATGTGGTTTTTCTAGTTTGTCTATCAATTTCTCTAAACAAGTTAAATCCCAATTCCTTAGGTAAATAACCCTTTTTATCTAGCTAGAAGTCCAATTCCTTGGATGCATGCAAGAAGATAAAAGCATTAAGTACAAGAAATCGCAAAGATAGCAAGTTCCTAAAGGCTATTCCTAGCTCAAAAGAAACAAGGGTCACCTTCCTAGGGCACAAAAGCATATTGAACTTCCATTCAACACACAAATCACAAGTTCATTCCAAGATTGATCAAGTCTCAAAAAGCATTAAGAGAAAGGAAGGAGATCACCAAACTAAAAGAAACTCACATACATTAATGGAAAACTACATCAAGTATCCATAGTGTTCATAGAAATCCACTCAACTCCAACAAAAGGAGATTTAGTTCAACATGATGATAGTAGAGAATGAAAAAAAAACAGAGAAAAGAGGTAAGAACCCATCCACAAGCCAAGGAGTTGAGCTTCCACTCTTCTCCTCTTGCCTCCTTCAATGGGTGTGCTAGGGTTTGTGCTCCCAAGTCTTCTTTCTGCTTCTAATTTCGTCCTCCCACCCTTCTCCTCTTTGTTCAGACCATTAGTTTGGTATTTATACCAACTGGGCCTAAAAGAAAGCCCAAAACGCGCAAGAACAAAAGCTGGCAAAGAGCGCCTGCGCTCAGGCGCATCGCTCCCAGGATCACCGTGATTAGGTGCCAGGCGCTAGCTGTCTGAGGCGCCTCGCGCTCGCAGCTTCTGCTACCATGCTTCCCAAAGAGCGCTCTACACTGGATTGGTCAAGGCCACGCGCTCGACTTCAGGCAAAGAACTCCACTTCAATTTGCTCTCATGATCTTAGGTACATGTCTCAAATCAACCCTTTTCATACCTACAAAAAGGTAAAACCACAATAAGGACATTTCTTCCATCAAAACAACAAAAGAGCTAACATGATTGTCAACTAGAGTTTCTCCACAACAATGACTCAAACACCTAAGATTAGAGGCCAAACAAGGAATAAAGTCTAAGTTTGCATGAGAATTCCTTTCAATTAAGTGCATGAAATTAAGCATACTAGGGAACAATCAATATACATGCGGGCTGCAGCCTGTGCGACCCCTGCTAATCTTTATGATAATCTTTATAAGCATAGCCTTTGCTATTGTTATGGTCCTTTTTGGGGTATGATACTTGTTGCTACTTTGATTCAAATATCCATTTTAGTCTCGTGGATATACAAGAGGATGAAGAAGCTGCACACAGGGTGATGATGATGCAGGTGCATGTTGATAATGGGCTTATTGTGACCCAGCCCATGAATTTTAGATTTAGGAGCCAGTTGAAAATAATTGTTATTTTAATTTTAATTTCTTAATTATGTTTTGAATTTTATTATGCTTTTCTAAGATGATGATACATGGATGGCTAGCTTTCATGTAGGCTAGTTTATTAAGTGTATTGTTTCTTTTTTAACAAATGAATGAAAAAGAATTTTATTTCTAGTAGTTTAGTTCTCTTCTCTTTCTCCTTCATAGCTTAGAATCCTAATTCCTCTATAGTGGAACCAGCAGCCTAACACATATCCTCAATAATTTATCCAGTGATTAAGAATAAAAAACTAAGGGAGATAAATTGTTGTTTTTCTGGGCATTGGGCTCTCTTTTGTTACCAATTTTTTTTCTAGTGTAGACCAATCTCTATGTGTCTCCTACTATCATGTGTGATATTGAATAATATATTATTACTTTATGCCAAAGGGGAAAATTTTCTCTTTTTGTTATTTACTTTGTTGTCAAGGCAGATAACAAATGGGACAAGGCAAATCTTTTGAAACTACAAGCGTGCAGATATCAACTTATATCCCGTACTTATTTCCGTATTCAACTTCGCTTATATATATGATCGATAAGAAAGGAAAAGGATTAACATAATTTTTCTAAAACATGTTTTATTATTTGTTAATTATTTATAAAAGGTTAATTTGATTGTTTCTTAAATATATATATATATATATATCACTTAGTCAAATTAATAATAATAAAAAAGATACCTCACTTTTCAAAAATTGTTATATACTTTTTATATATTTTTTTTTTGACGGAGTTATATACTTTTTATAAAATATGTTAAAACTTATATGAAACAACAATATCTTTTGCAGTTTGATATATGAAGAACATGGGTGGTGTATGTTATTGTGTGAACAAAATTTGGCTAGAGGCAGTGGTGACCCTGAGGGTGGTTTTAAGGGGCGATTGCCTAGGTCCCCATTTTTAAAAGGGCACCAATATTTATTTTCACTTAGTATTAGTATGTATATATATTTAAAAAAATGTATTTAATATTATATAAAAAATTATTGTAAAAAAATAAACAGGGCCGACCCAAGACAAAGTGAGGCTTAAAGCTAAGTGAGACCTCAAATCAAATAAATTATGGGAAAATGCCTTGTATATACAATTTTTGTTTGGTATTAAAATTGAGGTTAAACTATAAAATTAGTGGGTTATGTGGGAGTCTCATATATGTAATTTTAAAGTTTTAATTTATATTTTTTTTATCAATTAAAACATTTAAATTATAAAAAATATACATACTTGGAGGCCTTCTTTTTGGACCAATAGAGTGGAGGCCTAAAGTCGTTGCTTTGTGAGCCTCCCCCAAGGGCCGGCCCTGAAATTAAACAAACAATGTGATTAAATAAATTGTAGAATAAATTTAACTAATCACATTCACAATTTTGGAAAGTTGAACCCATGAACTGTCCAATTTTTTCTTAGTATTGAGCACCGCCCAAATTTAATAGCTAAGTGCTAGCATTTGAACATTTGAACAAATCAAGATTCACACTTCTTATCAATCAATTCTTTTATAAAAAGATCGGCCGCACCTCTTATATTAAGTATCAACACCATTCTCTAATCTTTATGGTTTGATTTCTATTGAAAATGTTTTTAAAAAAAATATTGATTATGAACGTATTATTGATGATTTTGCAACAAAAAATATAAGGAGAACAAGATTTAAATAATTATGAAGGCACTGTTTTTTGGTTCGGCCAGGGCACCTAAAAGTTAAGGAACGGCCCTGGCTAGAGGAAACGTAGAAACGTACTAGAGTAATTTTATTGAATACTATTTGTTTAATTTTTTTTGGGTATAATGAATACTATTTTTTTAAATTAAATACATTTGAAAATAACAGAACTAGATATATTAACTTTTAGGAACTACTGCAGACAACTAATGAAACAATAAAAACAGAATCTAGATTAGAGGAGTGTTATCAAGACAATCTCTAATACTCTACTCCTAACAAGTAGAGATCCTCTATATTTCTTAAAAGAAATGGAGAACTCCATTACTATAGTTTTGGGTGAACAAACATACACATTCCTAAAATAGGTGACATATATTTGACATTTATGTGTATTTATACACCTAAAACTATAGTAATGGAACCTCCATTTCTTTTGAGAAATGGAGAGGATCCCAACTCATTCCAAACACTCACTTGCTTATTGGTAAAAATTTAAATGATCCCAATAAATCATATGGGTCCTATGTAAATTTGGTGGAACTCATATAAATTTCAATCAACAAGAAGACAGCGTATTGGAAAAAGAGTATTAGATAGTGTTATCCTAACTTTTCTCATCTTGCTTATCCACTAATAGCTTAATCTTTACTAATTCAAACTGAATTCAAACTCAACAATATAACACAAAAATAGGAATACAGTCATATTCCAACTCATATACTTCAAAAGAGTTCGCAAACCATCTATAAAAGAGGCAAACAAACCACTTCCAAAACCCAACTCTAATAAGATTCAAAATCCGTTGTTGGTTTAGAGAAGACGAACAACCTATCTCTTTTGTGTGGAGTTGTTTCTCATTTGCGATTTCTACTTAAGAGTAAGATCATGATGTGGATCTTAAGAATTGCAATGATTGCTGCAGTCTCATTCATAGCGCTCATGTACATGCGACCCCTGCTAATCTTTATGATAATGCTTATAGACATAGGCTTCGCTATTATTATAGTGCTTTTTGGTGTATGATACTTGTTGCTGCTTTGATTCAAATAGCCCCCTTAGTCTTGTGGATAAACAAGAGGATGAAGAAGCTGCAAACAGAGTGATGATGATGCAGGTGCATGTTGATAGTGGGCTTATTGTGACCCAGCCCATGAATTTTAGATTTAGGAACCAGTTGAAAATAAATGTTATTTTAATTTTAATTTCTTATGTTTTGAATTTTATTATGCTTTTCTAAGATGATGATACCTGGATGGTTAGCATTCATATAGGCTAGTTTATTAAGTGTGTTGTTTCTTTTCACAAATCAACAAATAAATGAAAAAGCATTTTATTTCTAGTAGTTTAGTTCTCTTCTCCTTCTCCTTCATAGCTTAGAACCCTAATTTTTCCATATTATTCAGTGATTAAGAATAAATAACTAAAGGAAATAAATTGTTATTTTTGTTATTTACTTTGTTGTCAAGGTAGATAACAAATGGAACAAGGTAGATCTTTTGAAACTACAAGCGTACAGATATCAACTTACCACATGGTACATTCGACAAAATTGATCAACAAATTAAATTTAATGGCATTTATTGCTAACATTTATATATATATATATATATATATATATATATATATATATATATATATATATATATTATTGTTGCTGTTATTCATAGCACCAAATACATCTATTTATTCTAAATAATTTCTAAAGCGTCTATTTCTTAGTCGACACATCAGCAAAAATGCCTCTCCATATTTAGCCACTTCAGAATTAGTGCTGATGTCTCAATCCATCTCCAGTTTCATTCTTTAAATCACCAGCTCACCTTACAATTTCATCTGTTTCATAAAATGCACGTTACGACACTTATAGACACGTTACAATTGTTTCTATACGGACTCTGTGTCTCACCGGGTACCATTCACCGTTTCTTTAAGCACGTTACGATTGTTTTCCTTTCCGTCATACTGTCATCTAAGGCCCCTTCAATGCCTTCAAATTCCACCTCCGTGCTTCCCCCACCTAGCAGAAATAGGCTCTGCCTCTTCACATCGTGGAGTTCTGTCCAGTCCAGCGAGATTGGAGTCATTATTTTTGTTAACACCGGAGAGCCAGGTAATGATCCAAATAGCCAAGCAATGATCCAACACTTCTATCTCCAATAGAAGCATAAAAGGGCCATCAGGTATGGTCACAAAACATATTCAATTTAGCGAGTCGAACAAATTTCGTATTGTCATTTTAACATAATTCGTGATTACTACTCTTCGGTGCTGCTTTTCTTATTTTTAGATTGTTTTAACATAGAAAGTTACTCATGTAGAAACACTCCTCCACGTAAGAAACCGAAGAAGATAGATTCAATTTGACAACGTGAAATTCACATACTCAGCCCTGTCAGATTTCTCCAAAACTTCATTTGATTTGCTATTAATTGCAACCATTAGTTCAGAAGGTACGTATATTATTCAGTGTAGTTGTTACAAAATATAAAGAGAGGTTTCTCAACTTTGCCAATAATGGATGAAGAACTAAACCTAAGGTTATTCACAGGTGATGTTTCTCAGCTTGGCCCTATATATAGAGAGGTTTCTCAAGGCCTTGGTTGATATTCCATTAGTTTTTTAAAGCCTCGAGTCTCTACTATTCATCTTTACACTTCCGAAAGTGGCCTCAGGCATCAAGGAATGCTTTCAAGTTTCCACATTAGAGGTGAAAGTGAGATCCATGGATTTTGTTTCTTTTTCTTTTTAAATTCCAATATATTTAGAACGTCATACAATTTGAATATAGCTATATTATGGATCTTGGGTATGAGTAAAAATAAAGGATTAGAAGGGATCCCCTTCAAGTGGGTTCATAGAGTGCACTAGATTATAAACAATTTTTTATGAGAAGCTACCATTTATTCAACAAACAAAACCAATTTTCACCGTTTCATTTCATGTATATTGCTCCCATGAAGAGTTAAAATCACTTGAAATCCTCGACCTTGCTTCTAGATGCTGCAAATTAAGAGTAAGGCTTCCTTTTTTACTGCTGTGTATTGTATTTTATCTAATCACCAAGGCTGAAAAATAAAATACAAATCATGTCTGTATATTATAGTCAAGTATTTTTGTTAATTTGAAAGTAAACGTTTTCCATAACAGGCTTTATTTTTCCAAGTCGAATCATTGTTGCTCTATTGTCCGAAGTGTGCCTTTGGAACTTCTAAATATTGACCTTGCTCGAAGTTGAGCATCGTATGACTTTTGTTTTCGTCATACAATAATTTGTCAATGCTGAAGTAAGATTATGGGAACACTTATAACCACTGCTTTGCACTTGAAAATGAAGAACATGCTTTTCTTTTCAGTCGACTTATAGTTGAAGATAAAATGCCTTTTCTAACATATCATCCATTCCTTGTATTAGACAAGTTCATTGAGTTTCAATAGCTTGACTTGAGAGATACCTGAATCTCTTGCCTTACTAGACAAAGGACTTTATGTAAGTGGTCGGGTTCAACTAAACATGTTATTGCAACATCTCTTTTGATCATCTCATTTGATGAAGCAAAATTTCTATTAAATAATGCAGATATCTTACTATGAACAACATTTCAGGCTGGGACTATACCTTGCTAGGTCCTTGGAAATAACAAAAATGTGTATGCTAAATTCCTTGAGTAGTTATATTCCAATTTTCAATCTTTCAACTCAATATTTGCTTCAGGCTTCAGTGGCCACGGTAAATAAGGCATCAAGAATCATTTTTCCCTTATGTTTAATTTGTTTCAAAATATTTAGAATAGAACACCTATCAATTTTTTATTGAATGGGGTGGATAATTAAATGAAGACATAGCTCTGTCATAAAACAAATTTCCAATAAATTCAACTAGAGCATTTAAAATATGATGAAAAGAATAGACTTGGATAGTTTATACAGGAACTTTAATCTATCGTTATCTTCAAAAAGTTAATATTTTATATTGCCAAAGTTAAATATAGTTGAAATTAAATGTATGATATTTAAAATTTAATAATATTGATATTTTTAAAATACTTAAAGCCCTCTTTTCAGATTATTTTCTGAAAAAAAAATACTAATTTTAAAGGAATCATCACCTTTTTTAATTTTGTATCCGTTTGTTTCAACTTTTGAAAATAATCGGAACTAAAAATAATCTAAAATCTGATTATAATAAAATTCTATTTAAAATAGCTTCTGAAAAATAATCTGATTTTAATGTGTGTGAAGATGAGAGAGAATATTAAAAAAGTGATTTTTATTATTATAAACAAACACAAATTAACTTCTGCTTTACTTGAAAATCTCTAAGAAATTAATCTCTAGATTATTTTATATGAGAATAACTTTTTTTTTAATCTTAAACAAATGGACCCTTAATACATCACTATTAATTTACCAATCTAGTTTTATAATAAATCACGTGTACTGTTTGTCTAGTTATGGCTAGAAGCCAAATGGTCACATGCATGTATACTTATTATCAACTTGCAACCAGCAGTTTGCATATGTAATTAAAGGCTCTAGAAGAGCTAATGTATTATTGCATGGAGGAACAAAGTTGCACGTTGATATTGCATTTTATTCTAAATCTCATAGAAAATTAATTAGTTTCATGGATATATGTTTAAATGGATACTATATCGAAACAACAAATGAAGGAATTATTGAATATCCTTATATCGCGAGACTTATTTTAGATTAAAAAAATAGATATTCGAAAAATTACTCGTTTTTCCTCCAGTTTGTACTAAACACATGTTAGTACAATTGAAACACATATTATCATAAACCAGAAGTTTATGAATCATAATAAGTTTAATATTTGGCATGACCGGTTGGGTCATCCCGAGTCTATATGATATGAAAAATAATTGAAAATCCAAGTGGACATCCATTGAAGAGCCAAGAGATTCTTCACTTTATTAATGTATCGCTTGTTCCCAAGGAAAGTTGATAATTTAGCCATTACTAACCAAAAAAAAAAAAAATTGGAAGTGAATCTCTCGCATTTTTACCATGTATACAAGGTGATATATGTTGACCATTTAGATATTTTATGGTTAAAATTAATGCATCAACTAAATGATCACATGATTATTTGTTGTCAACTTGCAACCAGACGTTTACAAGATTGCTTAGTCAAATAATTTCACTAAGAATTCATTTTATCGATTATCTAATTATGAAATGTTGGTGAGTTCCCATCTCAGGTCTTTAATGAGTATTGTATGTGTATTGGGGTTAATATTGAACATCATGTAGCACATGTTCATATAGAAAATGGACAAGGTAGTTGCAAGACCAATACTTACGAGATGATAACTTTCAATTTCTACTTGGGGAGATACAATCTTGCATGTTGCAACATTGATCCGCATCAGGCCAACAAGTTATCGTAAATCCTCCTCCTTACAATTGGTTTTTGGTCAAGCACCTAGTATTTCCCATCAAAAAATTTTTGGATGTGCAATATATGTTCCAATTGCTCCACCACAACGCACAAAGATGTGTCCTCAGAAAAGGTTGGGGATATTTTTTTGGATATGAATCCCCATTCATACTAACGGGAAATTTATTTATAGTTTGATTTGTTGATTCTCATTTGGATGAATCACTTTTCCCAATATTAAGGGGAGAGAATAAGCAGCTGGAAAGAAGATTAGTTGGAATGAATTATTTTTATCTCATCTTGATCCTCGTACAAAATAATGTGAACTGGAAGTTCAAAAGATAATTCAATTGCAAAGCTTAGCAAACTAATTACCAAATACATTCACCGAGATAAAAAGGGCGATTAAATCATATAAACCAGCTGCTAATGCTCCAATAAAAATTGATGTCCCTGTTGGACAATCTAACATTGCAAATGAGTCTCAACCATGCATGAAGCGTGGTAGACCTGTCTGTTCCAAAGATAAAAATTCTCGAACAAGAAAAGGAGCTAAAAAGCAAGATGACCCAAGTGAGGATATGAAAACTCTATAATAGTTCTCAGACATATTTGATTTTTCAGTTCCAGAAGAGACTGATCAGGTCCCAGAAATTTGTAAAAATAAAGAGATATCAATAAATTATGTCATGAATGAAATACAATGGAATCGAAATAAAGTCAACGTTGACGATGTTTTTGCATATAATATAGCGCTAAATGTGATGAATGATAATGAGAAACCAAATTCTATTAAGAATTATAGACAAAACAATGATTGGCCAAAATGGCAAAACGCTATTGAAGCGGAATTAAACTTGTTTTGCAAGCGAAAAGATTTTAGATCTATATTCCGACACTACAAGAATAAGGTGTTTTACCTGCAAA
Organism: Calophaca sinica; assembly: GCA_037113605.1. Lineage (NCBI taxonomy): Eukaryota > Viridiplantae > Streptophyta > Magnoliopsida > Fabales > Fabaceae > Calophaca > Calophaca sinica. The sequence goes on along the minus strand of CM073731.1, from coordinate 44,185,653 downwards.
ATTTTACCGATGGATTATGATCCGTAGGTAATTACCGATGGAATAAACCGTAGAAAATAATTACCGACGGAATTTTCCGTCCGAAGACATTACCGACGAAAATTTCCGTCGGAAAAATTAGGCAGAAAATTTCGAGTTTGAATTTCAAAATTACCTACGGAAATATCTGTCGGTAAAAAATTTACTTTAATAATCCTGGGCACTTACCTACGGATTTTTCCGTAGGTAATTTACCTACGGATTTTTCCAACGGTAAATGTGCTACGGAATATTACCTATGGAAAAATCCGTAGGTAACACTCAACGGTCAACTGACCGTTGCAATTACCTACGGAATATTCCGTAGGTAATTTACCGACGGAAAAATCCATAGGTAATATTCTATATCTGCACGATTTTCATTTTCTCCCCTTCACTTCTTCACTTTCCCTTTGCTACTCTCTACTCTCTGCTCCCCCCTCTTCCACCCTCCTTCCCTTCTCTTCTCTTCAGCAACTTTCTCCTCCCTCCTCCCTTGTAGTGTATCAGTCCATTGCATTTTCTCCTCCTTACACTAGTTGACCATCACAGTAAGTGTCCCTCCATCACCGTCTTGTCTCTTTCATTTCTCTGTGTGTTGTTCACTAACACGAAAAACATTTTTTTTGGAAGTTCTTCGCCGAAGTTGTCACGTGAGTGCCGCTGATAGACTCTACTCGACACCAGGTTAGTAATAAATATTTTTTATTTTGTAATTATTTTCTAATTTATTAATGATACGTTTAGTATAATTTATATGTTAATTTGGTTGAGAGAAAATGCATGTTAGGATAATATTTATGACATATGTAGAATATTATTTTTATGAATATTATACTTTTGTATATGCTTTTGTATTATATATATTTTTTAAAAATAAATTTTTTGTTAGGAATAGGAAAAATGTGTATTAGAATAGTTTTGTATTTGTTTTTAAGTGTTGTTATGTTTTCTCACAAAAAAAAAATGATGTTGTGGTAAGGGAGCTGTTGTAAGGCCAATGTGTTGTTGAAATTATCGTGTATACAATTTTCAATATGTGTCTTGTAATATGTAGAAAATGGATCATAGTTGGATGTATGATAGGACTCATGCTGGAAGAAGGGGTCTGAAACGAGCTTTTTTAAAAAGGGTTGATCAGTTTATTCGTGTTGCAAAACGTCAACGTAGTGTTCGCATTGAAGGGGGGATTAGATGTCCGTGCGAGATATGCAAGTGTCAAGCGGTTAAGACAGAAGATGAAGTCATACTTGACTTGTATCATCATGGGTTCAAGCCTGATTATTGGATCTGGACTAGTCATGGGGAAGTTGATCCCACTGCTAATTTATGGGTTGAAGATAATTGCACAGATGCTTCAAGTGGTGGCCCACCGGATATGAGATATCAATATTATGAGCAGTTTGATGTGATGCAAGGGATGATTTCTGATGCTCTTGAGGTGAATGTGTCGTTCGAGGAGCAGCAACATGATGAAATGGAGGAGCTTTCGAATGAGGAAGCACAACGCTTTTATAATCTTTTGACAGAGACAAATAAGCCATTGTATAAGGGGTTTGAAGACTCTAAATTATCAATGTGTGTAAGGCTTTTAGGCCTCAAGTCAACCTTTAACGTTGCCGAGCAGTGCATGGATTATATGGCCAAAATGATGCTGGACGCAACACCTGTTAAAGCTGGTTTGCCACAAAGTTATTATGATGCTAAAAGGTTGGTGTCGAAGCTGAGATTAGGTGTTAAGAGGATCGATTGTTGTGTGAGAGGTTGCATGTTGTACTACGATAATGAATTTGGCACAAATGACGGTGCATTGACTGAATGTAAATTTTGTCAAGAGCCAAGGTATCGTCTATGCAAAACTGGGACAAGTAGGAGTAAGCCAGTTCCAAGGAAGGCAATTTTTATTTGCCTATCATATCAAGGCTGCAAAGAATGTTTGCATCGATGCAGATTGTAGGTAAAATGACATGGCACTATGACAATAGAAGAACTTCAGGTGAATTGCGTCATTCGTCTGATGGTGAGGCATGGAATCACTTTGATCGGGTACATCCTGATTTTGCCATAGATCCATGCAATGTCCGACTTGGGTTATGCTCTGATGGATTTACACCGTATATTCAGGCAACGACTAAAGCATATTATTGCTGGCCAGTTATTGTCACCCCGTACAATCTTCCTCCTGATATATGCATGTCTAAACCCTACATGTTCTTAGCTTGTGTAATTCCAGGCCCAGATTCACTGACAGCTGGTATTTATATATATTTGCAACCTTTGATTGATGATTTGAAGAGGCTGTGGACTGGTGTTATGACGTATGATATTGCTCGAAAGAAAAACTTTATAATGAGAGCAGCCCTGATGTGGACCATTAATGACTTTCCTGCTTATGGCATGTTATCTGGGTGGGGGACTCATGGTAAATTAGCATGTTCGATATGCATGGAGGACACGAAGGCATTTACCTTGCACCACGGGGGGAAGGCTTCTTGGTTTGACTCGCACCGTAGGTTATTACCAAGCGATCATCAATTTAGGACGAATAAGAATGCCTTCGTCAAGGTGGTAGTTGAAAATGAAGACCCACCACGCAGGTTGACATCGGAAGAGGTATGGAGAAGAGTTAAGGATCTGCCAAAAGTAAAAGTTATAAATGGTGTTACTGAACGACCGAAGGCTTATGGAGAGTGGCATAATTGGACAAAAAAAAGTATTTTTTGGGATCTTGAGTATTGGAAAGATAATTTATTGAGACACAATATCGATGTTATGCACATTGAGAAGAATTTTTTTGACAACATATTTAAGACTGTGATGAATGTGAAGGCAAAACCAAGGACAACGAAAAAGCTAGGAGGGACTTGGCTATTTACTGCAGACGAAAAGACTTGTTGTTGGTGGATCAGGCTAATGGGAAGACCTTAAAACCCAAAGCCAATTGCACTTTGTCCGCCGAAGAAGCTAAATCAGTTTATCAGTGGATTACTGAACTCAAGATGCCGGATGGTTATTGTTCCAATTTAGCAAGATGTGCTGATGTTGATAACAGAAAGATGCAAGGGATGAAGAGTCATGACTGTCATATATTCATGGAATGTTTATTTCCTATTGCCTTTAGTAAGTTGCCAGCACACGTCTTGAACCCCCTAATTGAAGTGAGTCAATTTTTTAAGAATTTGTGTTCCACAACATTGAGATCAGATGACCTTATTCAAATGGAGCAAAACATTTCATTGATTCTAATCTGCTGTCAAGAAAGTTCTTTTCATATTTGTGATGACTTTGGAGGAGGATTCTCTTTTAATTCGTTGGTTGCTGAAGTTGGAGCTGCTCATGATATTTATTTTGGTGATTGTTTTGGTGTTTATGAGAATCATTCTTTCCCGTTGACCTCCTAAAACCGCGGGCTCTTGGAGGATTTTTAGGTGATTACTTTAGTTCTTTTGCTTTCAATTCTTGTATTGTTGAAGGTGATCTTGTTGATGATTATTTAGTAGTAAAAGTTTGAGCAGGTTCTACTTCTTTTTTGTTGAAAGGTTCTATGTCGCTAATAGCGTTTGTGACAAATTTTTAACCATTTAGTGAGGGATTCCTTCCCTCTCTAAAACTGATTTTTTTTTAGTAGTGCTTCCATGTCATCATCGTATTTTGGAGTTTTGTTCTTTGGTAGGGGGCTACTTTTCTTTTTCTTTGTTCTATCTGTGTGTGAATTTATTGTTTGGCTGGAAGCCTAAAACTTTACTTAATTCATTGACAATTTCACATGTTGTGAGGATTTTTTTTACTTCTTTAGATGTAAAAAAGAAAGTTTAATTTGAGGCTTTTTGCAAGTCCCAAGTCAGTGTAATATGAAAAGCTTATATACCTGCTTGCTTACTAATCAGTTCATGTGTTTCCTTTAGTCTTATACTAGAGTCATCCACCCATTTTGGTTGAATAAGTTTGGTTAATAGGGGTTCCTTGTTTAATGACATTTTTGATTGATAGAAGGAGTTCCATGTTTGAAAGTCAGGATACCTTGATGCTTGAATAAGGATATAGTATAGACACATATATGTATTTATTTATATATACACTTTGTTTAATTATATTGCATGTATTGCATGTGCTATGTATATAGATACATATATAGACATGTGATCAGGAGGACAAGACCCATCACCACCCACTGGTGATAAAGGGAAGCAGCAAGTTATTAGTACTAATCGTCGTCGCAAGCCAAGGCCTCACATCAATACATGCGATGATAATTATGTGCCTATACCGTCTACCCAGAGTGATCCACCTATTCAAACCACTGACACTTGTGTGCCTATAGCGTCTACCCAAAGTGATCCACCTATTCAACCCACTGGCACTAGTACCTTTGCCCCTGGCACTAGTAGTTCTGCTATCCCTGAGACGATGGTCGATACGCCCCATACTACTGACCCAACTTCAGGAGGTAATACCACTCGTTCAACTTCACCGTCAGATGGAGAGGATGGCGTCGACATTGATGAGTTGCAGGATGATTATGTTGAGGATGAGTGTTTGCGTGACGGTCGAGTCATTATCAGACCTGTTGGGGACTCGTAAGTATTAATTGCTTTTATTAATTATTTGAATTTATTAATTTTCATTGATTAACATGTTTTTTATCTGTTAAGGCTTCTTCCTTCAAAACCGGCTTCTAAGGCAATCAGTGTTGTTATCAAGGAGAAGTATCAACAACCCTGGACCACATGGAAGGAAATTAAAAGTGACAAGAATGATAAAGCCATGATGTTTAATGCTTTCAAAGTAAGTTGCAAATTATTATTTCATGCATATGTATTATTTCATGCATATGTTATTTTAAATTTTAATTATACTTATTTATTAACCAATTTATTTTTGTTATATGATACAGGGCAAATGTACTTGGGATAAAGAGCACGAGACACATGTGGAGAGAAACTTTCATCGTAGAGCTGGAGCCCGCCTCGCTGACATGTTTAAGGACGCCCGCCAAAATGGCAAACGTCCCAAATGGATAGGAGTTAATATTTGGGAGGTGTTGTGTCAGCATTGGAGGGGCAACAAATGGCAGAAAACTTTGGAGGTGGCAAAGAAAAATAGGGCATCTGAGAAAGGTGGTAGTCTACACACTGGTGGATCTATCAATACTGCACAGATACGGGAGCGCATGGTACACACACGAGTTACTTTTATATAATTTAAACTTAATTCGTTACCATTGATTTTAATTACATGTTACTACTATTTCTCCTTAATATTGTAGGAGAGGTCCTTAAAGCGACCAATGGCATTACACGAGTTGCATCCCCGTGTCCATATTCGGAAGTTTGATAATGACTTCGTTGATGAGCGGTCGAGGCTGACTCGTGTAATAATTTTATATTTACTTATTTAGTTTAATTCTCATGTTTTTGTAATTAATTTTGATTTATTTTTTTATTATGCATATCAGGAGAAGTTTGAGAACCAGATGACTCAGTATCGGTCTCAGACTCAGTCTATTACCCCAGAGGAGGATAGTCGTGTTCAGCTAAGTAAATGGGTGGATGTTGTTGGTGGAAAGTACAAGGGTCGAGTGTATGGTGCTAGGGTCCTTTCTTCGTGCTACAAGGAAGGGGCCTCTCACCTCGATGCTACTACTTCTTCTAACGCCAGTACTGGGCGCTCTCACACTGATGATCTGGTGTGGAGGTTGGCTACTGCAGAGCGTGAGGCACTTGAGGCTAAAAAGGTGCAGGCGGAATTGCAGTCAAAGGTTGATCAGATGGCTGAGCAGCAGAGTCAGATGCAGAGACAGTTGTCAGCATTAGTGCAGCAGGCCAGGCCACCGCCACCTCCCCAGCAGTACTACTACATGCCATCGCAGCCTCAGTACTATCAATCCCAGACAATGGCATCAACACAGCAGTACTACCGGCCTCATCCGCTTATGCCTATGCCTCAGCCGCCTATGCCTCAGCCGCAGCCAGGCCAGCAGAACATCGGGCCAGATGATATGGCTTTTTTTCAAGGCATGATGGAAAATTTACAGCCATACGGTCAACAGCCACGAGATAGTGATGGTGGTGGTCACGAGGACAATGATTATTATGATGGGTCACCATGATGATTAGATATGATGTATGTATTGAATATTATTTGCGGATTTTATGTATGTTTTTATCGGATTTATTTGAGGAGTTTATTTATATTTTTGTCGAATTATTATGCATCTTTTATTATATATATTAATAACAAATTAATAATAATTATAAAATTATAATTATAATTATCAATATAATTAATATTAAATAATTATATTTAAAAAAATATAACCAGAATGCGACAGAATGAGGAACAAAAAAAATGGAAATTACCTACGGAATTTGCCGTCGGTAATTTGGTAATTTACCTACGGATTTTTCCGTACGGATTTTTCAATAGGTAATTTACTGACGGAAAAAATCCGTCGGTAACAGTTACCGACTGGCGATTAACCGACGAAAATGTGTCCGTCGAAAATCCTTCGGAAACAACCTATTTCCTACGGATTTTGGCTCCTTAACTACGGATTTTGACCGTAGGTAATCCATGAATTTCTTGTAGTGCGAACACCTGAAGGTGTGAAGTCAGTTGGATACAAATGAGTTTTTTTTTTTCGAAAACAAAATGAAAATGGTGAAATTATGAGATACAAAGCTCAACTTGTTGCTCAAGGGTTTTCACAAAGACCTGACATTGAATTTACTTGTGGTGAATGCAAGTATTTTTTTATACTTAATTAGTTTGGTAGCACATAAAGACCTTAATTTACATGTAATGGATTTGAAGGTCGAATCTGAGAATAACCTCTACATGAAAAATCCCAAAACGATTAAAAATATAAAGAAATATCTTTAAATGAAATATTCATGAAAGACAAAGTTTTGTCTCGACCTGCAGATCGAATAATATTCTAAATAAATTTTTGTCTAGCAAGTTATAAAAAACAAGCTGTTAAGTTTTTTTTTAGAGGAAACATGGACCTTTTGAAAGTGGGTCCGGTTCAGACCAAAAGAGTGCAGTTCAATACGCAGTGGCAACTAAAAGTCAAACATCAGAAATATTTCGTACAAATTGCTCAATATCAGCTCCAAGATTGCCAATGGTAATTATATCTTCGAGAATCTACGGAAAAAAACTAGTTCTTAAGTGACTCATAATAAATTATATCTATTGAGTACATGATTTATGTATCAAGAAGATAATAAATATCTCGGTCCCGAAGACCATAACTTAGAGCTATAATAGTGTACACGCATATACATGACTTGATACAATAATATTTTTGTGATACTTAATAGTAAAGTATAGTTCATCACCAACCAAAAGGCATTGGAACAAAGTGAAATATATTTATTTATTTATTTTCACAACACAATTGATGCAATTATTTTATTTATATGAATATATGTTCAGCTAATTGATCATACAGATGCAAGGTATTTTTCTGTTCTAGATGAATTCAGATCTCATATCCACTGTTATTTACATGTGGTGGTATTGATACCTCATTATGATCTACAAAAGAATCTATAGTTATCACCTCTTCGTATCATGCTCAAATAATAACAACTCAAGGAGGAAGTCCTGAAGATAATATTGCTTGCGAAACTCAATTGAAAGGAGGATAAATCACAAGTGGCATAGCAAAGTATATTGTTCAAATGCTTCGGAGGGAGAAAATCAGAATGTTAGAATTCATATTCTTAAGTGATGCTTCTAAGAGGAGTGAAAATTGTACTCTTTTTTCCTTCGCCATGGTTTTGTCCCATTGGGTTTTTCTGACAAGGTTTTTAACGAGGCAGTTCCCACGTAAAGGATATTGTACTCTTTTTCCTTCACTAAGATTTTTTCCCATTGGGTTTATCCTAGTAAGGTTTTAATCAAACATATTCTCAATGGACATCCAAGGGGGAGTGTTATGAATATTTTGTGGATGTCCATCTTCCTATGCCTTTTCACTCATTATTATTACTCTTTACTTCATAGGTTAATGCTAGGCCTTAATATGCTTGTAATTAAGTTACAAAGATTTGTGTCCTACAAATAAGACTCGTGACATTGTAAATCTTGTACCTTAAAGAGCATAATAGAAATACTCTTTTTCTCTCTTTTCTATTTCTCTCTTTTCTCTATTTTTCTATATGTTATATCTTGCTCTATTTTCGGTTTATTTCATCACGAACATAATTATTTTGGAATTGAATAAGCTTCTTTAAATAAGTTTCCAATCTATAACTGATGAGTTCCGAAAACTTACTGTGGGAACTCTATATAGCTACGTTTGAAAAATAAGTTTCTTGAGTTCGGCAATTAAAGTTCTGACTTATTTCTAGAACCTTTTCTTAAATGTTTAGATCATGGTAACAAAAACCGGACCGGACCGGCTGGTCCGACCGGTTGGACCGGTTGGCAAAGAACCGGCCGGTTCAATGCAAGAACCGGCCTGAACCGGCCAAAACCGGCCGGTTCGGGGTCGAACCGGTTCGTCTCTTTTTTAAAAAAAAAAAATTTAATTATCTTTATTAATTAAAAAAACTGTATTTGGTCTCAACAGGGCTTGAACCTCTGTCCTTAAGGTCTTAACAAGTCATTTTACCACTAGGCTACATGTTATTTTGTGTATAAATTGAAATATTATCTATATATTATCTATTTTTTCATATATATATATATATACCAAATATATAATATATATACTAGATATATTATATATTTGGTATATATATTTAAAAAACAATATTTTATTAAACCCAGTTAGACCTCGGTTCGACCAAAAATCCTGAACCCTGACCCTTTCCGGTTCAATATCTGGTCTGGTTTTAATTACTTTGGTTTAGATACATTCCAGAAACATATTTTTGGAATATGTCAAAATTCAAAATAAAAACAGAAGAGAACGAAGATGACTTGAAACTTTAAGAAGCAAATGACTAGAGAAGAAAGATGACAAGAAACAAGAGAATAAACCCATGGTAACAAAAATCGACCGGCCGGTTCGACTGGTTGGACCGAGAACTGGGCCATGGTCCGGTTCGGGTGACCCTCTTGGACCGGCTGGCAGAGAACCGGTCGGTTCGGTGCCAGAACCGGTTGGTTCAGGGTCGAACCGGTTCATCTCTTTTCTTTTTTTTGAAAATTTTTAATTGTCTTTATTAATTAAAAAAAATAGTTTTTGGTATCAACAGGGCTTGAACCCCTGTCATCAAAGCCACAACAAGCCACCTTACCACTAGGCTACATGTTATTTTGTGTATAAATTGAAATATTATCTATATATTTTCTATTTTTTAATATATATATATACCAAATATATAATATATATATATACTATATATATATATTATATATATATATATATTTAAAAAACAATATTTTTTTAATATATTATTAAACCGGGTTCGACCCTTGTTCGACCCTGGTCCGACTCAAAAACCTTAAACTCTGATTCTCTCTGATTCAATATTCGGTCCAGTTTTAATTACCTTGAATAAAACGATAGGAGAATAAATGAGAAGACAATAAAGAAGCTTGGTCAGTGAAGACACGTAGGAGGACCTTGACTAAAGAAGAGAACAAAGAGAATATAGCTTTTCCGGAAAATCTTAGAATGGGTTTTTGACTTTTGGCGGAGGTAGCGGGCGTTGGGAAACAAAATTTGTAAAAACGGGACAGGGGTGTATTAGAAAAATGTAGGGTACAAATAGTAACCCCATTAGGAGAGCTAAAAATGTCCCCCAGTTTCAACGTGATCCGTTTTCTTTTGAGGCGTGAGTAATTATGCAAGAGACCGTGGATATTGCTTATCAATACTACCTCTGGTTCCGGACCCAAAAACAAATACTTCCTCTAGTTCTTAATATAAGAAGAAATTATAAAAACCACAATGACCTCAAAGTCTATTTAAAGTTATAAAATTGAACTCTCATTCCAAATATACCCCTAATAATTGGGTGCATAGGAAAAAAAGACGAACTTCTAGTAAATATACATGTCTCATTAAAATAGGGGTACAAAGTTATTTTAGCAATTAATACATTTTGAAATAAGTTTATTTTTCTTATAATTAGGACAAAAAAATACTCCAAAAATTCTCTTATAATAGAGAGTTAGGGACGAAGGTAGTAACACTGAGCAATAGGGTTTTAGTACTTATTTCATTTCCCATTAAGAGAAAATCCAGGATTAGGATCGCCTGCAGCTGGGAGCAACTATAGGACACTGCATTTAGGCTATTTAAGTGTTTTGGGACACTTCGGAAATTTTTGGGCACTCAAAAAAAAGGGAAGAAATGCCTCAAATGACCTAAATGCAGAATCCTACAGTTGCTCCCAACTGCAGGTAATCCTAATCCAAAAATCCACCTCAGTTGTATGACAACCTCTTTTTTGTAATTGGGGAATAGTAACGTCTTCTATGGGTTACTTGTTATATTCGGTGAAAACCATCCCTCACCGGTGTGGAAAAATCCATCTTTCCACACCGTAGTCGTTGCATCAATCTGTTGAGCTAATGTACGTTATTAGTTAGTCAAAGTTAGTTAATTCTGTTAGTTTATTAAGAGTCAATTTTTTTAGTTAATTAAACTGATGGATGTAATTTGTGGCTATATATAAAGAGCAGTTCCTTATCAATGATTTAATAATATCAGTTGTTTTCAGCATAACAATTTGGTATCTAGAGCTCTAAATTGGGCCTGAGAGTGATCAAAAGAGAGCAGAACAATGATGTTCTTGAGTGTTCAATAATGGCAAAAGAAAACGATGGAGCGTTTATACAATACGCAATTCTGTGCTTTGATGGTCACTATGACCATTGGAGCATGCTTATCGAAAACTTCTCAAGATACGAAGAATATTGGAATCTAATCGGGACATGATACGCAGAACCAACAGCAGGAGTGGTGTTAACAGAAACTTTACAGAAGCAGCTTGATGAACTGAAGCTCAGAGATTTGAAGATGAAGAATTACCTGTTTCAAGCAATAGACAGGACAATCTTGGAGACAATATTGCAGAAGAACACATCGAAAGAAATATGGGATGCCATGAAAAGAAAGTATCAAGGAAATGCAAAGGTGAAGCGCTCAATTTTTCAAGCTTTGAGGAAAGATTTCAAAACCCTAGAAATGAAAACAGGGGAAACAGTTACTGATTATTTTTCTCGGGTCATGGGTGTTGCAAACAAAATGCGAACTCATGGGGAACAGATGAATGATGGTACCATTGTGGAAAAGATCCTTAGATCACTGACTGAGAAATTCAATTACATGGTGTGTACAATTAAAGAATCTAAGGACACTGAAAAACTCTCCATTGATGAGCTGCAGAGTTCTTTAGTGGTGCGTGAGCAAAAATTTCACAAGAATCATGGAGAGGAGCAAGCTTTGAAGGTAGTATCAGAAGAAAGAAATGATAATGGAGGAAGAGGCAAAGGAAGTTTTAGAGGAAGAGGAAGAGGAAGACAAAACCGTGCCATGGTGGAGTGTTTTAAGTATCACAAAATTGGGCACTACAAGAATGAGTGCCCTGAGTGGGACAAGGAGGTGAAATATGCAGAGTTTAATGAGGAAAAAGTGTTGCTCCTAATGGCTCATGAAGAAATTCATAACAAGAAAAGGGAGAATGCTTGGTTCTTGGATTCAGGCTGCTCAAATCATATGTGTGGAAATAAGGTGTGGTTCAGTGAAATTGATGAGGAATTTAGACAATCTGTAAAGCTTGGGAACAATTCAAAGATGCAGGTATGTGGAAAAGGTGTGTTAAACTCAAGATGAATGGAATTACTCATATGATCTTTGATGTGTATGTTGTTCCTGAACTCAAGAATAATCTTTGAGTATAGGGTAATTGCAAGAAAGAGGGTTGATTGTGATGTTTCAATCTGGAAAATGCAAGTTGTATTATCCACATAAGGGTTTAATTCTTGAGACCAGCATGACTTCAAACAGAATGTTCATATTGTTTGCTCAATGTCCACACAAGGAGGAATCTTGTTTTCAAAATACTGCTGAAGATCTCTCATACCTATGGCACTACAGATATGATCATTTGAGCCATAAGAGATTGAAGATCCTGAAGAACAAAGAGATGGTTCGAGGTCTTCCTTAATTATCAAATACAACAAAGGTTTTTGCATATTGCATGAAAGGAAAACAGCATAGGGATGCTATGCCAAAGAAGAGTCAGTGGAGAGCAACACAAAATTTGGAGTTGGTTCATGCGGATATATGTGGACCTATCACACCTGCATCCAATAGCAACAAGAGGTATTTCTTATGTCTCATAGATGATTACTCTAGAAAGGCATGGATTTATTTTTTGACTAAGAAGTCAGAAGCATTCCATCACTTTGAGTGCTTTAAGAATATGGTTGAAAAGGAAACTGATTTGAAAATTAAATGCCTTAGAACCGATAGGGGGAGTTTATATCTTGTGAATTGAATAGATTTTGTCAAGAATCTGGAATCAAGAGGCAATTAACCACTGCATACACCCCTTAGGAAAATGGGAAGACTAAGAGGTAAAATAGGACTATAATGAATATAGTGAGGTCTTTGTTGTGTGGAAAAGGAGTTCCCAAGAGTTTTTGGCCTCACACAGTAAATTGGACAACATATGTGTTGAATAGGTCACCTACACTAGTTGTTAAAAAGTAAACACCAGAAGAAGTATGGGGTGGAAACAAACCATCTGTTGCACATTTTAGAGTGTTTGGATGTGTTGCTTATGTGCACATTCCAGATGCCAAAAGAAACAAGCTTGAAGATAAGAGCTATAAGTGTATTTTGTTGGGAATGAGTGATGAATCAAAGGGCTATAGGCGTATGATCTGATTGCAAAGAAAATTATCATAAGTAGGGGTGTAGGTTTTGAAGAAGAAGCACACTGGAATTGGGGAAACAGTCACAAAAAGGAGCTTGCAGTGGATTTGGAATGGGGTAAAGTTGAGAATGCCATTGAGGAAGAAGAACAAAGTGAAGACAACAATGAGTCTAACAAAGAAGAAGATGGTGAAGATGTGAACACTGCAGCAGAAACAAAAGCAGGGAATGAGGGACAAGGCAGAAATAGGCGTCCTCCAGCATGGATGGATGAATATGTCACTTGGGAAGATCTTTATGAGGGAGAAGAGACAGCAAACATGGCCAATGTAGATAGTAAAGATCTTGAGACTTTTGAGGAAGCTGTTAAAAGTGAAAAATATAGACAAGCTATGGATGCAAAAATCAATTCAATTGAGAAAAGTGGAACCTGGAAACTCACTGACCTGCCTGTAGGAACTAAAAAGATTGGAGTCAAGTGGATCTACAAGGCTAAATTGAATGAACTTCGTCAAGTGGATTAGTACAAGGCTAGATTGGTAGCTAAAGGATATTCAAAAAGGTATGGAGTTGATCATACTAAAGTGATTGCCCCAGTAAGTAGATTAGACACTGTGAGAATGGTGATGGCTATGGCAGCACATAAAGGTTGGAAATTATACCAATTAGATGTCAAGTCTGCTTTCTTGTATGGAAGCTTGATAGAAGATGTGTATGTAGAGCAACCAGAAGAACAGGTGCGAGCATAAGTTGTACAAGTTGAGAGCTTGGTTTAGTTGCATTGAATCCTACTTTTATCCATGAAGGTTTCCAGATAAGCAGAGATGAGTAGACACTATTTCTTAAGCACAACAGGGAAGGAAGAATTCTTATTGTCAGTATATATGTAGATGATCTCATATATACTGGCAATGACGATTTGTTAATGGATGAATTCAGAAATTCTATGAAAAGAAAGTTTGATATGACTGATCAAGGAAAAATGAGATATTTCATAGGGATTAAAGTAATCCAGGAGGAGCAAGGGATTTATATATGCCAAAGGAAGTATGCTATGGAAATGTTACAAAGATTTGGCATGGATGATAGCAATTCTATAAGAATTCCAATGGTACCAGCTGCAAACTATGCAGAGATGAAAAGGGGAAAAGGTGAGTGAAACTAATTACAAGCAATTGGTGGGAAGTCTTATATACATCACAGCAACAAGACCAGATATGATGTATGCAGTAAGTATCATTAGTAGATTCATGAGTCGACCTACTCATTTGTATTTGCCAGCTGCAAAAAGAATTCGGAGGTATTTGCATAGGAGAATCAATTTTGGCATTCTATATAAGAAGGGAAGGATAGAAGAACTGATTGCATACATAGATAGTGACTATGCAGGTGATGTGGAAGAGATAAGAAGTAAATTGGGTTGTGTTTTTCTGCTGAGTAATGGAACTGCTGCATGGTCCTCAAAGAAGCAACCAATTGTGACATTATTTACAACTGAAGCAGAGTTTGTAGCTGCTGCAGGAGCAGCTAGTCAAGCAATATGGTTGAGAAAAGTAATGAAGGAGTTAGGGCATCTACAAGAAGGTTGTACCACCATAATGTCTGACAACAGTTCAACAATCAAGCTATCCAAGAATCGCATTATGCATGGTAGGGGTAAGCATATTGATGTGCGATATCATTTTCTCAGGGATATCTCTAAAGTTGGAATTGTAGAATTGGTCTACTGTGGAACAAAAGATCAAATTGCAAATTTGTTTACAAAACCCTAAAGATGGACACATTTTTTAAGTTTAGGGATCAGCTTGGAGTATGTGAAGTTCCTAAATAAACTAATTGTGTTTGTTGCTGATGCACAATCAGTTTAAGGGAGGGAATATTGAGTCAATGTCTGTCATTAGTTAGTCAAAGTTAGTTTATTCTGTTAGTTTATTGAGAGTCAGTTTATTACTCCCCCTGTCCCATATCTTTGGGTATTTAAGGTTGTGGCACATAGACTAAGAAACAAATAATAGAAAAAAATTTAGACTATATTACCCCTAATTAGAGTTTTCCTTTAACACTAAATATTTTACACATTCCCATTATATTAATTAATCACACTACTCCCATAACAACTATTCAAGCCTTTCCACGTTCTTAATTAATAAGGTGCATTTTTTCAACGCAAATTCAAATGTAAGTACCTAGTAAATAGAAATTATAATTAATTTATATTCTAAATTAATTTAGGGGTATAGTGAGAAAGAAAAGCTAAATTATACATTGGTATCCTAAAACAACCAAAGTTATAGGACAAAAATAAAATGCTAAAACATCCAAATACATGGGACGGAGGGAGTAGTTAATTAAACTGATGCTATCTTGTTCATCAACTTGCTCTTCTTTTTCTTTCTCCTGTTTAAGTTCCATATCCTGCAAGAAACTGTTGGAACCTAAACGATTGAGAAGTTTAGACCCTCATCTATTTTGATGATAACAAAGTATTTACATGAGAACAATTTTACTTCTAATAAGTTTTGAAGTGTGTAGATATTAAAATCATTCATGTTTTATGACTCACTCAAGCAAGAAGATGAAATTCACAAGAAGTTGAATATATTCTTGTGTGTATGCATCCGGTTCACTCCAGTGTCTTGTTTTTACACTCTTAGCGAGAGTCCAGTTATGTTATCTTATGACACATGGAATACTCATTTGTTGCGAGCATCATATGGTTTCTGAGAGACCATCCGGTCTTTTAATGAATCATGTGATGGTCACGTTTATTCTCTTTGCCCTTAGCTTTCAAGAACGAAATTCGAATTTGATTTTGTAGGCTCAATTTGATGTACGGGGTATCAAAGGTAACACCTTTGGAAAAAGACAAATTCGTACAAGGCAATTGTGTGAAAAGCAGATAGTATAGAAACGATAAAGTGTACTATTCAGATATTCTTTGAAAAGGAAGATAAGGACGTACTTTTTCAAATTACCTCTCCCAATGATTTGGTGCTGAAAATATCTGCAACGGTATTATCCTCAAGGTACTCTATAATTACCTCATGCTCTCCATTGAAGAAGGTTGCTAGAAACTACATACTGCAAAAGCTATTACTCTGTGAACAACTAATTTTCTATGCCAGGTTTCTGAGAATCAACACTGAACTTCAGCGTCTTATATTCTTTCTTTTAGAAAGCTATTTGTTTTTAAGCTTAAGTTTTTTATCCTCTCTATGAGAGTTATTTGATTGTATTCAAAACTACTTTGTGAAAGTTGTATTGCCTAGTTACAGGCTTGGTTCCTCAAAGGCTCGAACGTACTGAGTCGTTTTGAGAAGTTAAGAGAATTGTCAAGTTTGTGACAGTGGAATACTCTTAAGAAATTTGTAATCAGGTTGATTATAGTGAAAATTCTTCAGGAACGAAGGGACTAGACATAGCTACCAGTTTGGTGGTGAACTGGTATAAATCTCTGTGTCTCTTGCTTTACTGTTTACATTTACTTTTGTCTTGCAAAGAAAAACAAGTTTTCATAAACTTCATTCCAGTGTCCAGTTAAATTTCATCATCCAGTAACAAACAGTTTTCAAAACTAAATGTTTTTAACTTAAAGTTTGCGAAAAGATGTTAAGGACAAGAAGGAAACCAAAGACAAGAGTCAAGTCATTTGCTATGAATACAAAAAGCCAGGACACTTCAAGTCTGAATGTCCTAACCTTAAGGAAAAGCCTGCAAAGAGTTCTTTCAAGGGAAAGAAGAAAAGTTGCATGGCTACATGGGAAGACCTGGACCTATAATCCTCTGAGGATGATGATAATGAAGAAGTAGCCAATGTTGCCCTCATGGCAAACACTGACTCAGACTCTGAAGAAGAAGTTGAAGAGCCATGCTTAGCAACAAGGTCAACACACCTATCTTGGTACTTAGATAGTGGATGCTCACATCACATGACGAAAGAAAAGTGTTGGACCCTAAACGATTGAGAAGTTTAGACCCTCATTGATTTTGATGATAACAAAGTATTTGCAAGTGAACAATTTATCTTCTAATAAGTCTTGAAGTGTGCAGGTATTAAAATGACTTATATTTTATAAGTCACTCAAGCAAGAAGAAGAAAATCAGAAGAGTTTGAATACATTCCATGTGTGTCTGCATCCGGTTCACTCCAGCTTCTTGTGCAAAGCGAGCATCCGGTAGTGCTATCTTTTGACACGTGGATAACCCAATTGCTGCGAGCATTCGTCCATTGTTCTGAGCGAGCATCTGGTCTGTTAATGAATCACGTGATGGTCACGTTTTTGCTCTTCACCTCAGCTGTTTTGGAACAGAATTCGAATTTGATTTTGTGCGCTCACTTTGTTGTACGAGGTATCAAATGTGACACCTTTAGGATAAGACAAAAATTGAACAAGGCAATTGTGAAAAGCAGATAGTACAAAAACGGTAATGTGTACTATTCTGATATTCTCTGGAAAGGAAGAAAATGACAACATTTTAAAATACCTCACTCACTGATATGGAGCTGAAATTTACTGCAATGGTAATACCCTTCAAGGACTCCTATAAATACCCTAAGGTATTCATTGAAGAAGGTCGCCAGAAACGGCTAGAAACTATATTAAAGAGCTACTACTCAAGTGAGCAATCAAGTTTCATGCCAAGTTTCTGGACACCAAGAACTGAACCTCATCGTCTGATATTCTTTCTTTTAGAAAGTTGTTTGTTTTTGTACTTAATCTTTTCATCATCTCTGTGAGAGTTATTTGACTGTATTCAAAAGAAAAGTCACTCTGTGAAAGTTGTTTTGCCTAGTTAAGGCTTTGTTCCTCAATGGCTCAAATATACTGAGTCGTTTTGAGAAGTTAAGAGTATTGTCAAGTTTGTGACAGTAGAATACTATTAAGAAAATTTGTAATCAGTTGATTATAGTGGAAAATCCTTTAGGAACGAAGGGACTAGACGTAGCTATCAGGTTGGTGGTGAACTAGTATAAATCTCTGTGTCTCTTACTTTACTGCTTTACATTTATTCTTATCTTGCAAATAAAAACAAGTTTTCATAAACTTTATTTTCAGCGTCTGGTCATACTCCAGCATCCGATAACAAACAGATTTCAAATCAAGTGTTCAAAAGTGTTTTTAACTTAAAGTTTGCAAAAGGTTTTCAACACAATTCAACCTCCTTCTTGCGTTCACGTTCAAAAAGCATAGGTTCCAAGAGCTAAGACCTAGAGAAGAAGGATATGTTGGTTTTGGAGGAAACCAAAAAGGTAAAATAGTTAGAATTGGTCGCATTGGTAAAGGCTCTCTTCCCTTTATTAATAATGTACTGTATGTTGAAGGACTAAAGCATAACTTATTGAGCATAAGTCAATTATGTGACAATGGTTATGATGTCATTTTTACAGAAACTAGATGTTCAGTAAAAAGCAAGAAAGACGGCTGTATTTTCTTTACTGCAAAGAGGAAACAAAATATTTATAAAATTGATCTCTCTGAACTTCCAAAACAAGATGTCAAGTGTCTCATGTCTGTTAAAGATGAGCAATGGACTTGGCATAAAAGATTAGGTCATGTCAGTTTGAGATTGATCTCAAAATTAAACAAGCATAGTCTTGTTAGAGGCTTGCCAAATCTTAAATTCCAATCTGATGCTCTCTGTGAGACATGTCAAAGAGAAAAACAAGTTAAAACTTCTTTTCATTCTAAAAATTTTGTTTTAACCTCTAGACCACTTGAGCTTCAAAGATCTAACGAGGACAACCTCTTTGACTGGAAAGAAATATGGTTTAATCATTATTGATGATTTTACTAGATGAATATGTGTTAGATTCCTTGCCCACAAGGATGAGTCATTCAAGGTGTTCACTGCTTTCTACAAATCAGTTCAAAATGAAAAAGGAATTTGTATTTCTTTAATTAGAAGTGATCATGGGGGAGAATTTGATAATGAAAGATTTCAAAAATTTCATGAAGAAAATGACATCTCCCACAATTTCTCCTATCGTAGAACACCACAACAAAATGGTGTTGTAGAAAGCAAAAATAGATCCCTCCAAGAAATGGCCAGGACCATGATCAATGAAGCTGATATTGCTAAACATTTTTTGGTAGAAGCAGTAAACACAACTTTCTATATTCAAAACAGAGTCTTTATTAGACCTATTTTGAAGAAAACTCCATATGAACTGTGGAAAGGTAGAAAACCTAACATTTCTTACTTTCATCCCTTTGGTTGCATATGTTATATTTTGAATACTAAGGATCAACTTGGTAAGTTTGATTCCAAAGTTGACAAAGGTATCTTTTTGGGATACTCTGAAAGATCTAAAGCTTTTAGAATATACAATAAAGAAACTCTGATAGTGGAAGAATCCATTCATGTCAAGTTTGATGACAAGAAGCCTGACACTGCCATGTCAGTGCTAGATGAGTTATTCTCAGGTTTAGATATTGGAAGAACAACAAATAGTGAACCTGCATCTTCAGCGTCTAGTGGTGACAACCAGACACATGATTCTACTCAAGCAGAAGGTGAAGCCAGAAAGAGTTAGAGATACAAAACTAATCACCCCAGAGATCAAATCATAGGAGATACTGGAGACAGAGTGAGAACAAGATCCCCTTTCAAAGAGCATGCTGATCTTGCACTTCCCTCTGAGATGGAACCTAAAATGAATGATCAAGCATTGGAAGATGAAGGTTGGATTCTGGCAATGCAAGAAGAGTTGAATCAGTTCCAAAGAAATGATGTTTGGAAGTTAGTCACTCTACCAGAAGATAAACAAGCTATTGTTACTAAATGAGTATTTAGAAACAAGCTTGATGAAGATGGTAAGGTAGTGAGAAACAAAGCAAGATTAGTTGCTCAAGGTTACTAACAAGAAGAAGGTATAGATTTCATTGAAACCTTTGCACTTGTTGCAAGGTTAGAAGCCATTCGCATTTTACTTTTATTTGTTGCACACCATGAGTTAATTCTTTATCAAATGGATGTAAAAAGTGCTTTCTTAAATGGTTTTATAACTGAGGAAGTCTATGTGAAACAACCTCCAGGATTTGAAGACACTGAATTTCCTGAACATGTCTTTAAGCTTAAAAAGGCTCTATATGGTCTTAAGCAAGCTCCCAGAGCTTGGTATGATAGATTGAGTTCCTTTTTAATGGAAAATGGTTTTACCAGAGGTCAAGTAGACACTACTCTATTTAGAAAATCATCAAACAAGCATTTTATACTTGCTCAAATTTATGTTGATGATATCATTTTTGGGGCTACTAATGAAAGCCTTTGCAAAGAATTTTCTAAGTTAATGCAGGCTGAATTTAAAACCAATATGATGGAAGAATTGAAGTTCTTCTTTGGAATTCAAATCAAGTAATGCAATGATGGTATTTATATACATCAAAGCAAATACATCAAGGAATTGCTAAAAAAATTCAAGATGGTTGATTGTAGGTCAATGTGCACACCTATGCAACCCACTTGTATTCTTAGTAAAGAGGAAACTGGTAAGAAGGTAGATCAAAAAATGTACAGAGGTATGATTAGATCTCTACTTTATCTTACTGCTTCAAGACCTAATATTATGTTCAACATCTGCCTGTGTGCTAGGTTTCAATCTGATCCTAGAGAATCACAATTGAGTGCTGTTAAAAGAATATTTAGATATTTACAAGGAACTACTAATCTTGGTTTGCTTTATAAGAAATCAAAATATTACAAGTTAGTAGGATTCTGTGATGCTGACTTTGCTGGAGACCGAATTGAAAGAAAGAGCACAAGTGGAGGCTGCCAATTCCTTGGAGCAAATCTTATGTCTTAGTCAAGCAAAAGACAAAGTACCATTGCACTCTCTACAGCAGAAGCTGAATACATCTCAGCAGCAAGTTGCAGTTCTCAACTTTTGTGGATGAAATATCAACTTGAATACTACTTGATAAAAGAGAGTAACATTCCCATCTTTTGTGATAATACATCTGCAATCTGTCTTACTAAGAATCCAATATTGCATTCTCTAGCAAAGCACATTGAGATTAAGCATCACTTCATAAGAGACTATGTTCAGAAGGGTGTACTTGAAATTAAATTTGTAGACACTAATCTTCAGTGTGCTGACATTTTCACAAAACCTTTTGCTGAAGATAGATTCAATTTTATAAGAAGAAATTTAAATTTTCATCTTATAGAGGAATGACTAATCTCGGCGTCTTGTGAAATGTTTCAGCATCTGGTATGGCATAAGCATTCACATGTGTAAGCATATAATATGTCATTCACATTGCATAAATCAGCATCTGGTGAACTCATTGCCTGCATCTGGGTACACATGTGTCGCATGCGTGTGGGAGTGAAGCGTCTCATCACACCTATTGAGTCATGATTAAATTTGTGTTCTTAATAAAAGTCTTTTTCTTGATTTGCTTTATTTTGGCAACTGCATTTAATGAAAAGCGAATCTTTATTTTTTATTTTCTTTTTGATTTAATTTTTATCAAGAGAAATACAAAGCGGTTTTGCAAAAAGTAACTGTACCATTTCCTTTCAAAACTTTCCCACTACTCCACCACTCCTCCCACTTCATTCGTACTCTCTGTTTTCTCTAAAAATTGTTTTCTCTCTTTCTCTCTGATTACCCTCTCTGTGAAACCCTAAACCTCCAATTTCCTCTACTGCAACCATGTCTAATATTAGAATTTGGGAAGACAATTCTATCAACAACACTATGTCTGAAGGAAAAGTCCTAATTGAAAATAGGATTGATTTGAAGAAATTTAAGCCTTATGGGTTTGATTTCGATGATGGATTAAAGGCTATGGGCTGGTCGAAATACTTCTTTTGGGAACCAATTGAAGTTTTTGTCACTACTATTAAGGAACTCTGGGGAAACATTCGTTTGTTTCAGGGTGGAATTATCGAATGCCATGTTAAAGGTTATAAAATGGTGTTTACTGTGAACAGTATCGCTAACATTATTAGGTGTCCATGTGAAGGAATCAGTTTCTATACTGGTTAGGAAAAAGCCTTCAATAGAATGGAAAATGTTAATGAAGCTCTGTTTGAGAACTATCGACAGTTGAAGGAATCTGGGGAATCTCCATCTGCTAAGAATCTAAAGAGTCACTACAGGGTACTTCACAAGATAATCGCCAAAAGTGTCATGCTGAAGGCTGGATCTAGTGATGTTGTGAACTATGAACAAAAGTTCATAATGAGAAACTACATGGCTCGTCACAAGATAAATCTGCCTAGATTGATTTACAACAATCTAGTCAATGCACTTGTTAGTTTAAGGAAGGGCTCTGCTGAAGTGAAACAAATCTACAAGAGCATTCCTTACAGTGTTCTTCTTACTGAGATTATGATTAAAGAAGGAATTGCAAGAAAGCTTGGAGCTTTGCAAGGGAAATAAAAGGAAAAATATTTTGGAAGAGGTGCTATTGTTCTTCCTGATGTTTTTGGAGTCAACAGTTTAGTGAGAATGAATCTGGTCACTGGTGAAATGATTAAGTAAGTGAAACTAGAGCAAGAAAAAGTAGCTAATGCTATAGTTGGTGAAGTTGTGAAGAAATCCACCAGAAGCTCTGTATCTGGTGTGAAAAGAACTAGTAAGTCTCCAGCCAAAAAGACAAGAAGCAAGAAACAAAAGGTGCCTCCTACACCGAGAAGGAAAGATGAACCAGAAGATGATGAGGATAGAGTCCCCATCAGAAACATCTTGGAGAGGAAAAGAAAGAGAGAAGCCGAAAAGCCTATCTCAGTGTCTGGCCCTAGGAAGCAAGCTCCTCCACCTCCTCCTACTGCTGATGCCTCTCAAGGCAAGAAAAGAAGATTGTATAGGCTCTCTGAGAAGCCTACTTCCAAGGTACTGGACTTCACTGTTGATGATTCCATTATTTTATTTGGTTTTGATGATCCTATAACAGCACCACCACTCTCTGTTTCATCACCACAAACTCACTCTACATAACCTCCACCCACTAAACCACAATCCTCCAAAAGAACCACAAAATCCAAATCACAAGCCATTACCCTTATCACTCAACAACCACCACTTCCTACATATTACCAAAACAAATTCGTAAAACCCTACATCACCCCCTCAGGAACTATTTCCTGGTACTTGGGGAACCATTCACCCAAACTTACCCAAACATTAGCCCCGCCTAAAACACCTACATTACCCAAACCACACTTCTCTACCTTCTTAAACACTTCCCTCACCTCACATATAGCCTCATCTCTCACTCACCCCTTCTATCAACTATTCAAAATCACTCCCAATAAGCCTAAAACTTACAAAGTCAAGGTGACTTCCACTCCCACTTCCACTTCCTCATCCACAACCACCTCTACTACTCCCACATCAGATACCACATATTTTGGTGCTTCCAAGTCTATGTTGAATGCTAATAGACCAGTGCCCGTCAAAAAAGAAGAATATCATTCTGTATATGATCACCCTTCTCTTTGGCATTTGAAGACATTCACTTTAGGGATAGCTAGACTGGAAATTGCTCCATTCAGCTACAATGACATACTACGAATGACCTTTGGTGGAAGGTTGAGACCTCCTCCAAACCGTGGAATTCTTCCACTGTCATTTGACCTCCCTCAGAATCTACCACAAAATGAACATCTCACTTTGGAAGAGTGTGGAAGGTGGATTACTGATGAAGAAAGGGCTTTCATGAACCATTGCCTGGAGATCAAGAGGCATGAAATGGTTCTTCGAAACAAAGACCCCTCTCTGGCCTCTGTCAACATTGTGCCTGATAGGCAAAGATGGCTGCCCTGATTGGTCCCTGAAAAGAGAAAAGGCAAACCTCCTCCAAGGCTTCCCGAGATTATGACCATCAAGGAGTTTGAAAAAGCCCCCAAGGTATATGACACCACTTTCTTTTCTTTAGAAAAAGTTGGTGATTTGACTGAAAACCATGCTATGGAAGTATATCACACAAGGCTGGCAAGGGACTCCATAGGTACTGGCTCTTCAGGGTGTTATGATGCAGAGAAGGCCACTTTTGAAACCGTTGGGTCAATCCATAGAGTCTGGGACACAAATATTGCTATTTTACACTTTGATGATATGCTGCAGTGTTCTGTAATTAGGCCTCCCAGCGCTATGAAACTGAAATATCAATGGGACGTAATTAGTGAACATCTTCAAGCTGCATTCAACTGGAAACAAATGGGAATGCATTGGAAAGACAAAGCACTTCTACCTCGTCTGTAGCTAGTTACTCAAGACATGGAAGACAAAGAAAATCTGAGAAGAATTTATTTGTTTAAGAGTGATGTTCTCAACACCTGCATTGCAGAAGCAGAAGATGATTTGAGAAGAAGTATATCAGAAGCTGAGCTTGCCAAATTTGATGAATATGTTGATGATCTGTTTAAACATAGGGAAACTGTGCTTCTGAGTACCCAGAAGAATTGGAGTATAGATAGAAAGAGAATTTGGAGTTTGAGAGACAAAAGTTTGGAAGATTGAACAAATGGAGCCTACCAAATGATGAATTTTTTCTTAAGGCTAAGGAGAAAAAGGAAAGAAGACTGAGACTGTCACAAAGAGTTCTTATGGAACATCAGAAGCCGACTACTAGGAAATGGCAAAGGGCCATCATTGAACATGTTGAAAGGGTTCCAGAGTCAGCTCCTCCTACTGCAAATGATGATCCCATCATCATTTCAAGAGCTCAGTATGAAACTTTCATGGCTACAACTCAGCAAGTTGTTAGATTGGAGAATACTGTGAATTTTCTCTTGGAAAGACTTAGCCAAATCCTCCCTCCTCCATCTTAAACTTTTGCTCTTAATTATTTTGTTCTGTAGTATTTATTAACCTGATACAATTATCTTTTGTTCTTACTATATTTTGAATGGTATCAAATTTTTTTTAACTTCAAATTTTTCCCTTATTATTTATTACTATTTTGACTATGATATGTTTTACACTCTTTTTGTCTGATGACAAAATGGGGAGTAAAAGTAAGGTCTGATGAACGCGCTTAAGTAACACATATCATGCTTCATCCATCATACATATTATATTTTTTAGTTGCTCTGATATTCATTGGTACAATTTTATCTATTATTGATACAGTGATCTCAGCATCTGGTCCTCAATGATTATTTTAAATATATGCTTTGATACATGTATGTATTGTGCTATCGCACAAATACTCTGATACGTAAAAATATTTAATGATATATTTGATTGTTGAACTCAGGGGGAGACCCTTGAAATTATTTTTGAAACTAAATTGTTTATCAACCTTCGATATTTGTCATCATAAAAAAGGAGAGATTGTTGGAACCTAAATGATTGAGAAGTTTAGACCCACATTGATTTTGATGACAACAAAGTATTTACAAGATAACAATTTTACTTCTAATAAGTCTTGAAGTGTGTAGGTATTAAAATCATTCATGTTTTATGACTCACTCAAGCAAGAAGAATGAAATTCACAAGAAGTTGAATACATTCATATGTGTATGTATCCGGTTCACTCCAGTGTCTTGTTTACTCTCTTGGAGAGCGTCCGGTTATGTTATCTTATGACACGTGGAATACTCATTTGCTACGAGCGTCCTATGGTTTCTGAGCAAGCGTCCGGTCTTTTAATGAATCACGTGATGCTCACGTTTATTCTCTTTGCCTTCAGCTTTCAGGAACGAAATTCGAATTTGATTTTGTGCACTCAATTTGATGTACGAGATATCAAAGGTGACACCTTTGGAATAAGACAAATTCGTACAAGGCAATTGCGTGAAAAACAGATAGTATAAAAACGGTAAAGTGTACTATTATGATATTCTTTGAAAAGGAAGATAAGGACGTGCTTTTTCAAATTACCTCACCCAATGATTTGGAGCTAAAAATATCTGCAACGGTATTATTCTCATGGTCCTCTATAAATACCACAAGCTCTACATTGAAAAAGGTTGCTAGAAAATACATACTGGGAAAGCTATTACTCTGCGAAAAACCAAGTTTCTTTGCCAAGTTTCTGTGAATCAACACTGAACTTCAGTGTTTTATATTCTTTCTTTTAGAAAGCTATTGTTTTTAAGCTTAAGTTTTTCTTCCTCTCTATGAGAGTTATTTGATTGTATTCAAAACTACTTTGTGAAAGTTGTATTGCCTAGTCACAGGCTTGGTTCCTCAAAGGCTCGAACGTACTGAGTCATTTTGAGAAGTTAAGAGTATTGTCAAGTTTATGACAGTGAAATACTCTTAAGGAATTCGTAATTAGGATGATTATAGTGAAAATCCTTCAGGAACGAAGGGACTAGACGTAGCTACCATTTTGGTGATGAACTAGTATAAATCTCTGTATTTCATGCTTTACTGCTTTACATTTACTTTTGTCTTGCAAAGAAAAACAAGTTTTCATAAACTTCATTCCAGTGTCCGGTTAAATTTCATCATCCGATAATAAACAGTTTTCAAAACCAAGTGTTTTTAACTTAAAGTTTGTGAAAAGTTTTCAATACAATTCAACCCCCTTCTTGTGTTCACGTTCAGAAACAACAAGAAGCACTAGAGGAAGAAGCTTTGTTAGTGTTATAAATATTGAAAATCTCTTCTTTATCCTCAATTCTTAGAGTCATAGTTCCTTTCTTAACTTGAATAGTAGCATCTCCTGTTGCCAAAAATGATCTTCCTAATATAATACGGACATCTCTGCCTTCTTCCATATCCAAGTTGCCATCTTTATTGCATGTATTGCATGTCCTTTTTCTCTTTGAGTCATCATATTTACCAAAGTTGCCAATCGGTCTTTTATTGATTTCTAGTCTTCCGAGTTAGTGCCTGCTAATTTTTCTAAAGTCTTGAACCTCTCATCCACTTGTCCCACGAAGTTGTTAAAGTCATTCCGACAGGGATTTCCATCATTTTGAGCACGGTTCTATAAATGTGGAGGCTTGCAAGTATTCTGACTTTGGCCTTGTTATTTCTATTGGCCTCCCCATGAGAAATTGGGGTGGTTCCTCCATCCGTGATTATAAGTGCTTGAGTAGGGGTCATTCTGTGGCTTATTTCCAATAAAATTCACCTCCTCAGTGCAGTCTTTAGAATCATGACTTATTACTCCACGGGAATTACAGGAAGCTCTGGTTGCCTTGGTTTCAATTGCTTTAAGTCTTTCTTCATTCTTCTCCATGAAACGGGCTAAAACTCCCATACATGGATGTCCGTGCCTCTGCATAAACTTCAGCATGGCTTCTTGCATTCCTGTCTTTAGATTGTTAAGATTTTGGCAAGTGTACCGAATCATACAAGTAATAACGTGAAAAGTAAAGTATTGTTTCCACGAGGATTGTGATTGATTATTTAACTTAAAAAAGTTAGTATCGATTTTGAACGAGAACCAAATCTTGGTGATTGAAATCGAGGATATTTATGATAAACAATAACAATAACGAGAATAAACTATTTGTAATTTGATGGATTAAAAACGACTAGGGGTTGAATCCTCTTGTATCTACTCTCATGCAATCAGTTCAACATCAACTTAAGCAATTTCAAACAAATTGAAGTTCGAATCAGCTAAATTAGTTTACGGACAATCTCTTGCCTCATAAACCCTTTACTCTAACTAAAACCCCTAATCCCTTATGTGATTTATAGTTAGGTTAAGCAATAAGAGTAGTGATTCATAAGAACACATAATCATAAGTTATATTCCTATACTCATCATGATTATGACTACCAATCTCAGTTCAAGTTCATTCACCCAATTTCCCAATCAACATTAAAAACCCCAAATTAATTCAATAGCGACCAAGTATTGACAAATATTAAGCACAGAGATTGGAATCTCAATTGATATGAAATAAACTTGCACTAATGTAATAGAACTAACTACATAAGAGTTTCAACAAAATTCATCTAACCCTATTCTAAGAGGTTTAGGTACTCATAGAGAACAAAGAACCAAACCATAAAAATGAATAAAAGGAAGAAGATCACTCCATTGAAGACTCAAATCCTTGTTCCCAAGCTTGAATCCTCTTTGGAGATGGAGGAAAATGAAACCCTAGCACCCCTTTACGGGCCTCACGGCGTTTTAGGTCTTTCGAATGGTAAAGAATTCTCCAAAATAGTGAAAACACGAGTATTAAATAGTTTCAACACGACAGATGCGCTTCGCGGGCGCTCACGTGCACTGGGACAGAAAGGCAGGAAAACTCGTGCTTCAAACGCGGTCCAGGCGCTCTTTGCGCGCACGCGAACAGCAAGACACGTGCAACGCACTCCAGGCACGCTCCAGGCGCGTTTCACGTGCACACGGATAGAATTAATAGCAGACTTGCGCACAGGCAGCGCTCCAAGCATGTAGACTCAAAAATTCAGCTTTTCTTCACCTTCCAAGATCATTCCTTTGACTATGCTCTCATTCCTGTGCACTTAGAGATAAAAAATCATAGTAAACACTAATGGACAAACGTTAGAATGAATCCAAGTGAATACACCAAATCACACAATTTAAGCAAACAATCACTTTGAATTCTCTTCATTCACAAAGCAATTCTCCAATTTATCTCTATAAATTTACATGTGATGAAGATTTATCACAACCCCAAACTTAGCTCTTTGCTTGTCCTCAAGCAAACTCAATCAAAAACACGGGTTAGATTTCAAATTATTCCAATTCATCTAGGTGAACTTTTCATAAAATTTTCAACAATCCATGCAAAATCAATTCACCTACTCTTTTGAATTCATGCTTTACAATTATCACAACTCAAGTAACCAAAATGAATTGAACTACTCAGAGCACAAATCGATTCCCATTACACCTATCCAGATAATGTGTTTCACTCCACTCAAGTGTTTAAGGTGTACTGTTTACACTCAATTCACACCAAATGCAATTATCTACCATAGGCTTTGCAAAATTCTAGGAAAGTAAATACACACAAATGCCACACACATTATGAGATCTTTTCAAAGGGTAAAATGGGGCTTAGGTAGGGGAGGATATTTCTTTGGATCTAAGCTACCTTAATTGGAGTCAAGAGATGCTTCTATTAGTACTTGTCCATACCTTGTATCAATTCACAAAGTTCTCCCAATTACCTTCAACTTTGTATACCAACAAGCCAAATAAGAACTTTTTCTTTGCTTTCTCAGTTTGATTTTTCTTTTCTTTTCTGTTTTTTTTTGTTTTGATATTTGTTCTCCTCTGGCCTGTTCATTTTTCCTGAAATGAACTATATGCTTTGTGTAGCCACCCCAAACTTAAGATTGTTGCTTGCCCTCAAGCAACCCCAAACTTAATTTACAACCATATAACCAATTTTTTTAGAAAACAATCTCTCAACTCCAATTTAAAGGGACAATTGGTTTTTCCGATTATTGGCTTGTATTGTGCTTAAGATTTAACAAAAAGGCTTAAGGCAGCAAAGGATAATATCAAAAAGGGTAGGCAATCAAAGGCTTTGGCTATTCAAACAAAAACAAAGATCTCAATCATCTGTGTGTGTGTTCACATGCAATGCAAAAGAAATCAAGAACTGAGTCATACTCTGAAGAATTCATACAAGTGGTGGAGCACTCAAAAATAATTAAAATTCTGTTTAGGATGAAACACTCACTGATTTTGCTTTTGTAATGAGAAAAGATTCATGACCACTGAAGTTCTCAAAAGTTACGGTTACAAGAAGCTGCTTAAAAGGTTCATGTCAACAAAAGTTTCAGCTCCTTGATCATACACATCATGCACACAATAAGAGGACAGTTCACAGACAAATTCTCAGATGAAAAGGAATACCATAGAGGAACAAAGAGCTCAGCCAGACATGGGGTGTACTTCACAACAAACAGACTAAATTCAACATAAAATAAACAGCAAAAGAAAAGAAAGAAAGAAAGAAAGATATAACCTTTGCGGTGAGCCGCCCGACTCGACCGCTAACTTGAAATGAGAAAGGTGGGCCACCAGATGCCACCGCTGAGCTCGTACCAATGGGTTGCCTCCCATGAAGCTATTCTTTAACGTCACTAGCTTGACGTATGAAGGAGTTGATCAAGGTTTCATGAATGAAGAAAAGAAGATTGAAGCATCCCTCCTTGGGAAAATGCACACCCATAGTCTTGAGTGCTTGCATAGAAATCACTTCCCTTTTCTTCATCAGTCTTCTTTTTCTCCTCTTGAATTTATGCGGGTGGAAATTGTCAACCCTCACCTGTTGGGCGCACTCTTCATAAGAATGAGTAAGTTATGCATGTGCATTCTTTGGAATTTTACATATTGGGATTTGCTTCTTTGGAATTTTGCATATTGGGATTTGCTTCCCATGGCCCATATGCAGACTACTCTTTCTTTTTCTTCTTTTTTCTTGCACTGACAATTTTTCCATCCCATCTTTTATCTCTTCATCTAGCTCCTCAACGGAATTCACTACCACCTTCTCTAAGGGCTGGGACGTTGGTTATGCTTAAGAAATTCTCCAACCGACTCCTCAATCATATCAATTCTAGAGAACTTTTCATTATCATCAGGATGCTTCGTAACCTCAAACACATTGAAAGTCACCTTCTCATCTTGAAACCTCAAAATTAATTTACCTTGTTGGACAACAATCAAGACTCTTCCTATAGCTAGGAAAGGTCTTCCAAGAAGAAGAGGGACCTCCTTGTCTTCTTCCATGTCAAGGATCACAAAATCTGCTGAAAAAAGGAATTTGCCAACCCTCACCAATACATCTTCCATAATTCCATAAGGGTATTTGATTGATCTATCCGCCAGTTACAATGTCATTCTTGTAGGCTTGACTTCACCTCCTCCCAACCTTTTCAACATAGATAACGGCATCAAATTAATGCTAGCTCCCAAATCACGAAGAGCTTTGTCAATATTCAAATTCCTGATGGTGCAAGGAATTGTGAAGCTTCCAGGATCCTTCATCTTTGGAGGAAGCTTTCTTTGAATGATAGCACTATACTCTTCTGTCAAAGTTACAGTCTCATCTTTTTTAAATTTCCTCTTCTTGGTCAACAATTCTGTCATGAATTTTGCATATGTGGGCATTTGTTCAAGGGCTTCTGCGAAATGAATGTTGATCTGTAGGCGCTTGAAGATATCCATGAACTTAGAGAACTGTTCATCCTTCTCCTTTTTCTTGTTCAAAGGAGGATATGACAGCTTCATATATGGAGGAATCACTTTGAGCTTATTTTCCACCTGCAGCTGCTCAGTTATAACTATGGCTTCCTCATCTGAATTGGATTTCTTCTCAACCACTTTTTTTCTCCTTTTTCTTTATTTTCAGTGCCCTCATTTTCAACTCCGTCCACCTCACTTTTTTCACTCTTTTTCTTACTCCCAACTTCAGACATCATCTTGCTACTTCTTAAAGTAATCGCACTACAATTCTTATTCTTAGGATTATCTACTGTGCTAGCAGAAAATTTACCTTTGGATTGCTCCGTAAGTTGCTTTGAAAGTTGCCTAATTTGATTCTCTATATTTTTGATAGAAGCCTCTTGGTTCTTGAAATGAGACTCATGATTCTGAAAGTTGGAGTGGATATTCTTGAAGTTGGATTGAGTCATCTTCATGAATTGAGTGAGAGCTTCTTCTAAGGCATTTGGCTTTTCTTGCTGTTGAGGTTGCAGAGGTTTGCTTGATGATGGGTTATCTTGCTGTTTCCAAGAGAAGTTGGGATGATTCTTCCACCCAGTATTATAGGTGTCAGAATAGGGATTCTCTCCTTGCTTCTGAAAATTACCCATGTAGTTGGCTTACTCCTTATCACAACCTCCATTCTCGTGAGGCCCTTGACAAAAATCACATCTCAAGTTTTTATTCAACTAGTTCACTTGAGCGAGAATAGAGGCTCCCGTTTTCATTGCTTTGAGCTCCTTTGTGATTGCTTCCAATTGTTGAGAGACCAATTTATTTTGAGCCAAGAGTGCATCTTGTGTTTCTAGCCCTAGGATTCCTCTTCTACCCTGTTTTCTCTATCATTCTGACACAACTGCTCATTTGAAGTCATTTGCTCCACTAAAGTTCTTGCTTTTGCGGCTGTCTTGCTGTTAATTGTACCTCCAGCTGAGGCATCTAGCATCATTCTTGTATTTGGACTCAACCCATTACAAAACATTTGCATCTGATTAAACTCATCATACCCATGGCCAGGACACCTCTTCAGAAGAAGCTTGAATCTCTCCCATGCCTCATACAAATTTTTGCTCTGGTTATGCTGGAACCCATGAATTTCGCCTCTTCTTTTGATGAACTTGGAGGGTGGAAAAAATTTGTTCATGAATTTATACTCCAAATCATCCGAAGTAGTGATGCTTCCTTGAGGCAAAGTGTGCAGCCAATCTTTTGCTCTATCTCGCACGATGAAAGGGAAGAGCCTTAGTTTCTTGGCCTTTTCTGTCACTCCATTTAGCTTCAAGGTGCCACATATTTCATAGAAATTCACCAAGTGCTGATTCGGGTCTTCAACTTCGTCCCTAGTTAATTGATTCTGCTTGAGAGTCTTCAACAGAGATGTTCTGATCTCAAAAGCATTTTCCTCCACCTGTTGGTAGGCTATAACGGTTCCCTGATGATTGTTCCTTCTCCCAAAATCACCCAACGTGCGTGGTGGTGGTGGTTGGTCCCCCATCACTTCTTGAGTTATAACGTGAGAAGTAGAAGCAGAGGCTTGTTCTTGTCGTTGTCTTGCTTCCTTTGTCTTCTTCCTATTAGCTCTTGCTAACTTTTCTATCTCTGGTTCAAACAACAGTTCACCTGTTTGTTTACCTCGCATGCACAATAACTAAATGAAAAGGTAAGTAGCAAACCAACAATTATAAATTTTAATTTTTTTTATATGAACAAAAAATAAAATTGTTCAAAATAATACTCATTTACCTTGTTAAAAATCAATTCAACAATCCCCGGCAACGGCGCCAAAAACTTGTTAAGATTTCGGCAAGTGTACCGAATCGTACAAGTAATAAAGTGAAAAGTAGAGTATCGTCTCCACGAGAATTGTGATTGATTATTTAACTTAACAAAGTTAGTATCAATTTTAACAAGAACCAAATCTTGGTGATTGAAATCGAGGATATTTGTGATAAACAATAACAATAACGAGAATAAACTATTTGTAATTTGATGGATTAAAAACGACTAGGGTTTGAATCCTCTTGTATCTACTCTCATGCAATCAGTTCAATATCAACTTAAGCAATTTCATACAAATTGGTTCGAATCAGCTAAATTAGTTTAAGGACAATCCCTTGCCTCATAAACCTTTTACTTTAACTAAAACCCTAATCCCCCTAATCCCTTATGTGATTTATAGTTAGGTTAAGCAATAAGAGTAGTGATTCATAAGAACACATAATCACAAAGTTATATTCCTACACTCATCATGATTATGACTTCCAATCTCATTTCAAGTTCATTCACCCAATTTCCCAATCAACATGAAAAACCCCAAATCAATTCAATAGCGGCCAAATACTGAAAAGCATTAAGCGTAGAGATTGGAAGCTCAATTGATATGAAATAAACTTGCACTAATGTAATAGAATTAACTACATAAGAGTTTCAACAAAATTCATCTAACCCTATTCTAAGAGGTTTAGGTACTCATAGAGAACAAAGAACTAAACCAAAAAAATGAATAAATGGAAGAAAACCACTCTATTGAAGACTCAAATCCTTGTTCCCAAGCTTGAATCCTCTTTGGAGATGGAGGAAAATGAAGTCTTAGCACTCTTTGATGAGCCTCACGGCATTTTAGGTCTTCCGAATGGTAAAGAATTCTCCAAAATAGTGAAAACACGAGTTATAAACAGTTTCAGCACGACAGATGCGCTTCGCACGCGCTCCACGCGCGCTAGGACAGAAAGGCTGGAAAACTCACGCTTCAAACGTGCTCCAGACGCGCTTTGCGCATACACGAATAGTAGGACACGATGCAACACGCTCCAGGTGCACTCCAGGCGCGTTTCGCGCGCACACGGAAAAACTTAATAGTAGACTTGCGCGCAGGCAACGCTCCAAGCGCGTAGACTCAAAAATTCAGCTTTTCTTCACCTTCCAAGATCATTCCTTTGACTATGCTCCCATTCCTATGCACTTAGAGATAAAAAATCATAGCAAACACTAATGCACAAATGTTAGAATGAATCAAAGTGAATACACCAAATCACACAATTTAAGCAAACAATCACTTTGAATTCTCTTCATTCACAAAGCAATTCTCCAATTTAGCTCTATAAATCTACATGCGATGAATATTTATCATGGATCAAAATCTTTTTAGCCTACAACATTGACTTCTTCCACTTGGCTTTCAATTGCCAAGTATCCCCAGTCATTATTAGCTGCTATTGCATTGGATTGAAGTTGTGCTGCCATTAGAATCTCTATCTTTTTTGTCATTGCCTCCAACTATGCTTCAAGGGTTGTGTTTGTATCCACTTTATAAATTCCTGTATGCTGGTTTTTCCTTCCGGTTTGTCTTTCACTTGCTGACCACTGAGCATTATTCTGAGCCATTTCAGCCATTATATCATAAGCCTCAGTGGGTGTCTTCTTTCCGAATGATCCTCCACAAGCAGCATCAACATCACCTCTAGTTTGCATGGTGAAACCATTATACAAAATTTGAACTAGCTGCCATTTGGTAAAACTATGATGCAGGGAAGCTCCTAATTAAACCTTGAAATCGCTTTCATGCCTCATGCATTGATTTTCCATCATTCTGAGCAAACCCAGATATGTTCGCTCTCAGCTTTGCAGATTTTGTAGGAGGAAAGTACTTATTCAGGAATTTAGTTTTCAGGTCCTCCTAGGTGGTGATGGAATTTGGTGGAAGTGAATCCAACCATAATTGAGCCTTCCCCTGTAGTGAGAATGAGAACAATCTCAACTTAATGGCCTCTGGTGTCACACCAAGAACTTGAAAGTGTTAGCGACCTTCTAGAATCTTTTAAGATGAGCATTTGGGTCTTTAGAAGGTAAGCTAGTGAATTGCACTACAGATACCATTGAAATCAATGATGGTTTCAGTTCGAAATTAGTAGCGTCAATTGCCGGATATTTGATGCTATCTGCCACATCCGTAATTGGAGTGAATTACTCATTCAACATAAGTTCGTTCTCCATTGATAGTTGCTGCCTTCTCAGCAAACGAAGTGTTCTTTCAATTTCGGGATCAAATTTCAATTCAGGATGTTGAGACGTTATCTGCATACACCAAAGGAAACCAAATTAGAATATCCTTAAAGCTGTAAAGTAAACAGAAAAATAAATAAAGTAAAATGCCTAAAATAACTAGAATCTTGTTCAATCAATATCGCTAAAACATTCTCCAGCAACGGCGTCAAAAACTTGTTGCGGCTCAGGCAAGTGCATCTGATCGTAACTCGTAATAAAAGTAGAGTATTTTTAAGACTCCGAATGTCGAACCCACAGGGAATACGTGAGTATCAATGAAATAAAGAATCTATATTATCTAGGCTAATAAAGGTTGTAATTAGAGAATAGCAATGACGAGCAGGGCAGCTCAAGTGGCAACTTTGGATTGCTTAAGGGTTGCCTCACTGGCCTCAAGGGACTGGGTTCGAGTCATACAAAGGGGGGAAGTGGCAATACTATAGATCCTCGGGTAACAAAAAGAAAAAAAAAATTAGAGAATAGCAAGAATTGCCACGTAATAAAATAGCAATTAAATGAAGTGCAAGAACGGATTAAGAATATTATGAGAGGCCTAGGGGAATCGGGTTCACCAATACTTAGCTCCTGAAATTTACTAATTAATTATTATGATATCTATTTTCCAATTGAAAGCTAATCACTCACTCTAAAATTGCTAATAACTACCCAGTTAATAGTCTTCTTCCTAAATAACTACTCCGTTTGGCCTTGGAAGGTAATTAAAGGATAAAACATTAAGAACATGTGAGTTTGTTAATCTAATAATTGATTAGAAACAAGTAATACCTTATCCTGGCATATAAAGTGAGTTCTTTTATTCCTAGAGATCCGTTAACTAACTGTGGTATGATCGCCGCCAATTAAGTCAACTAATTAAAGGTTGATCAGGCCTTACAGGATTAAGCACGCTAGGGATAAAACAATCAATCAAATCAATTGAAACTCATAAAATTAATTAGATAAATATCAAAAACAATGTAAAGGATCCCCCATCACCCCTAGTGATAGGTTTAGCTACTCATATCTAACGATAATAACATAAACTCAAACATAAAGCCATAAGAATCCATAATAAAGAGAATAAAATCTAAACCGAGACACCCTATCGGTATGTCGACTGTCTTTACGCACGATATTTGCGTCCTCATGAGCTCCGGTAGTAAAACTGGATTGGCACCAAGCTCCAAGAAAACAAAGATTGATAGAAAGGCAAGGGAATTATGTAGAACTCTCAAAAAGGGGGCTAAGATTCAGAATTTTTTCAAAAGGTCTTTAGTCTAGGCTGAGACAGCCTATTTACAGGTTGGGATGTGGACTAGGTCATCTAGCTTCAAATCTGCACAATCTGGGATAGGGTACGGCCGTACCGGATACTTGTGCACTCTGCACGCCCTGACATCAATGTGTACGGCCGTACTGCTTTTGGCACGGCCGAACTGAACTTTCTCATCGGCACCAGGCTGTGCTGGCCAAGGGGGTATGCCCCTACTGCTTCTCTGACATAGGTATGGCCGTACTGACTGACTGTCAGGCCGTACCGCTCGTCCAGAAGTCCTAAAATTCTCCAAAACTTGCCAGTTTTCAGTCTATTCTCGCATCTTTTACTCTGAGTAGTGTCTTTATGATATTTCTATAAAATAGGACGTAAGTGAGTACTTTTATGCTTTAAATAGTGCAAAATGATATAATTAAGTATTAAAATATCCTATAAAAGTAGACAATTTGGTGTGATAACAATTGTCTCGAGAGTTCCAAAAGTTTCTCTCGTTCTAATTTTTTCCCGAGTTTGGAAATGGAAGTTGAAGGGAGATTGGGCGCCTCATCGGTCGGGGCTCGTTATTATTGAGAAAAAATTCTCTTCTACAAAGTTTTGATGTTAACAAACTCAAGGAAATATGCTTAAGATATCTGAGCATTTGTGTTTCTAACGAGTAAATTTTGAGTAAGATGCAAAAGCTACATGAAAGCAAAAAGAAATAAGTATATAAAAGTTCCGAGCTTATTCAGCATTGTAACCACTACAAATTAAGGATGAATACAAAGCAGCACTTAAAATTACAAAAAGAAAATCTGCACTTGAATCATCAGAAAGCACAAAAGAAAAGCTCTTCTAGCTTAGTAGGTTTCGAGCATCATGTCTCCATTTGAAGATACATCAGCCTCTCAATTAAATACTGTCATTAAGGCTGAGAAACTCGAATTGAATAGATTATGTCTTCATTAAAGATGATACAAGGGTATCTGCACTAAATCACACATAAATAAGTTTAGATACTGCACAAGACAGTGAAAGAAGAGGATACTGACTTGAGAAAGTTCCTCAAACTGCATATCTGTCTTGTGCTGACAGCTACAAAAGTAGGTGCACTTTTTGCTGTGCAGCTGTCACACCTGTTGCAGGCTATGATGTCCAATCCCAACGGCTATTCCAACGGCTATGAAAGTTCAAAGTCTTGCATAAAATCACGTCCAAGTCATAAGAAAAAGTAGAGAGATCGAGCTTTACTGTTTTATCAAAAATCATCGTCCTCTCAACACACTCAAGCCATATTGTGCTAAATCTTTGGGGTTTATTATGGAGTGTGTTCTAGCTAAGTGCAAACATGTTTGTATGTAAATTTTGTTGTTTGTAATCCAACCAAAAATATCCCCACAACCTTTCTTTCATATCATCTCTTTTGTCTTTAGTATTTTTCCTATCAAACTACCATGGGATAGTGAGTGTTGGTGAGGAAAACACTAAAGGGTAGAAGTTCAGAACTTAGGATTGAGTGTTTGATTTCTTGTAAAGCTTGTAGAAGCCAAGCAGGTAACCAATGAAAGGTTATGCATAATTGTAACTATTTGGGAAATAGTGGAAATACTCACAGGAGGTGAGGAGTGGATGTAGCCCAAGGATTAAGGGTGAACCACTATAAATTCTAGTGTCTCTTTACTGCTTTAATATCTACTCACACACAAATCACTGCACTATATCTGACATTTCCTCAAAGTTACTCTATTCGCAATTTCATAAATCAGTACGGTAAAAGCTCAAGTTTAATGCATAAATTATTTCACTTATTCATTCATCATTAGAAGAATTTCCAGCATCTTCAAAAGGCATTAAGATTTTTTTCTTCTAATAGAAAATTATCTACTGAGTCATCTTCACACTACTTGAGGAAGTTTTGATTATTCTTTGAAAAGAAAGAAGAGTGAGTAGGTTCATTATTAAGCCTATCATTAACTTACTCTTCTTTGAACTTATTGTTGAGAAGGTTTTTCAGACCTAATATAGCAGGATTTTTAATAGCTCACAATTCAACCCCCCTTCTTGTGATATCTAGTCACTTCAGCTATTGGGTTGGACCCCAATTCACTCCTGGTCTTTGTTAGCAATGGAATGCAACGCTGGATTTTGGGCTGTGGATTACTAATTACATTTTGGGCCTCCTTCCAATATGTGTTGTGCACTAGGCTATTTAACTTCACCATTTTATCTTTCCTGCAACTGCATCTTCAGATTCGTCATTGTTGTATTTTTTTGTTCCCTTTGATGGATGTATTTCAAGCTAGTTGTGATTGACATCCCCTACCATTTTGAGGAGGGCTGTTACAGAATAAGTCTGTTAGGACTAGTGAATTAGTTAGGAGTTAGTTGCAAGCTAATGGTGACTAACAATGTCTATAAATACCACACTTGTAGTTCACATTTACTATCAATTTTAATCATGATTCCTTATGAGAATTACTCTCTATCAAGCTCTCAAGCTTACTTCTCCTATGTGATGGATCTTCACCTCTTTGATCCTGTGGTTTCTCACATTAATGAGAAAAACACATTAATTAATACTAGAATTATGTGATATTGCTTATTTGAAAAATTGGTAACAACTTTTATTTTAAAAAATTAATTACGGTGAGTATGTTACTCTTTCCTTTAATGAAAAAAAAAACATAACAATAGTAAGAGTTTAAATATGAAAGGTCCCAGACAAGGCAGCTAAGTGATAAAGTGTTGCGAAACATTTGGAGCGTTAGTTCGAACCCATAACGTTACACTTCCCACTCCTCATCCCTCGCCCCCCGACCATATGTACAAAGGACAAAAAAAAAGAGTTTAAACATTGAATTTGTTACTCTAGAGACAATTAAAGCCCATTTGTTACGGATTATTTGATAAAAAAACTTTTGTTAATTAAAAAAATCACTATAAAAGATTTTGATTGTGTGTGTTTAAGATTTTTGAAATCATTAGAATAAAAAAATGATGTTTTGATTAAATTGAGAAGCTGTTTTCAGTAGCTTCTAAAAAGTAATACGATTTTTAATGAATGTCATAAATGAGAAAGAAGATTAAAAACAGAATTTTTGTCATTTGTAATCTCAAAATCTTTTTTTTTTCTCTTCCTGAGAATCACTTTTTCCAATCTTAAACAAACGAGTCTTAATCCCACGGCTCTACATGTGGGTATTTTTGGTCAAACACAAAATCCTGCTTTATCTTGTATCCTACTTCTTGCTTTAATAAATAAAACAAAAACAAAAACAAAACATTAATATTAATATTAATATAAACATATTCTCCAAAAACAAAACAACCCTATTGACTTATCCAGTAGGTCGCATGAAATAACCCGTGTCCTGAACACCAATCCTACCAGGTTAACCATATTGACTTACCTATTAGGTCATATAAAATACCCTATGCCCCGGACACCAACCTTACACGCCCTCAAAAGAGTTTATAAGTAAATGGCACCCCTCACCTTACAAGTTTGTTTTGTAAGGATAAGTTAGACCCAAAAATCATAATATGGTATCAGAGCCTATCCTAGATCCATTGGGCCACCTACCGCATTATATACAAGCATTAAGTCCAATAGTGCTGGGTGTGAGGGGCGTATTGGAAAAAACTCAAGTCCCAAATAGACTAGGTAAGGCCTCAATAGTGATTATAAGTGGGGGCAACCCTCACCCCATGAGCTAACTTTTGGGGTTGAGTTAGGCCCAAATCCATATTCTAAGATAGTATCAAAGACTATTGAGATCCGTTGGGCCACCCGCAGATGTCTAGTCTTGCAAACTTCACGCTCCAGATGTTTATTCCTAGGCGTGAGGGGGTCTGTTAGAATCCCACATTGGATAAAGGTATGGCCTCAAAATAGTTTATAAGTAAATGACACCGCTCACCTTACAAGCCGGTTTTGTAAGGATGAGTTAGGCCTACAAATCTTAATATGGTATCTGAGCTTATCCTAGATCCATTGGGCTACCCACTGCATTATATACACGCACTAAGTCCAATAGTGCTGGGCGTGAGGGGGTGTATTGGGAAAATTCAAGTCCCACAAAGACTAGAGGTAAGGCCTCAATAGTGATTATAAGTAGGGGCAACCCTCACCCCATGGGCTAGCTTTTGGAGTTGAGTTAGGCTCAAACTCAAATTCTAAGAGTATCCGAACATACTTAGCTTTAAATTCAACTCGTTTTTTCATTCAAGATAAATTATATAAAATTAATTCATTCAAAATCATTTTTATCCACCAAGGACCAAACACACATGAACTCAACCATTATAATTACAATATTCCTAAATTTATTATTAACTACATACGCATAAATAATGGATGGTCCAAAAAAAATGACAGGAAGAACTATTTACAAACAAAAATTGGTCTACTTGACGACAAATCCAATAAGATACAAGTAAAAGTCCATACATTTTTATATTAACAATAATATTACCAAATACGATTAATTCGTTAAAGTTTAATATAACCTATATCCAGGGACGGATCCAAGAAATTTGATAAGCGAGTGCAAAATTATATATTATAAATATTTTAATAAAAATTACATCAATACATAAGTGACAAAATAATGACATCATTATCATTAAGTAAAAAGTTAGAGATTAAAAAAACCATAGTATTATATACCCAAACAATTGAAGACACCTCAAAAAATCGGATATTGCAGAACCTATAGCATGATGTAAATGAAACTTGCTCAACCAATGAAGGTGTTGTAAATAGATAAAAAAAAAGATTAAAAATGAAATGAAAAAGATAAGAAAGAAAATATACTAGTAACAAAATCTAAAGTTGAGTATGGAGAGTGAATGTCAAATAACGAGAGAAAAGACATAAATTGAGAGACAAGTAAAGAAGAGAGCAAAAATGGTTGAGTTATAGTTCTAGTGAAGTATTTGGGTTTGATGGATTTTGACAATGACACAGAGTAGAGACTAAAGAGTATTTTGAAAAGCAGAAATAGAGAGACAAAGATAAAAAGGAGTAAAAAAATATTTTTACATTCTCTTAAAAAGAGAGTAGGCGTGGGACAACACTTAAAAGAGAGTAACTCAATTTCTATTTTTTTGCTCTTTAGTAAGGGGAATACTTAATATTTAGTGGGGTCAAAAATAAAATTGTTTAATAATTATTAACAAAAAGTTAGTGAGGTCAAATGCCCCCAATTTCTTATACTCAGATTCGTACATGCCTATGTCATGGGATGAAAATATTCTGTCTCACTTTTCTGTCATATTTTCTGTCCCCCATCAATGATAATTTGCCACATAATAAAATAAAATTATAATTTATTACCACATATGTATATCCTCAATTTTTGATTGGTGAGAGATAAAGAGACACTATTTTTTGGGATAACAGATGTTTGTTCATGGCCATTTCTATACACTAATAACCATTTTGCAAAAATTACACTTTCAACCAACAACCTTTAAACTAGAATTTGTTTAGGCTCCTGTAGTGTAAATAACTTTTTTACCTACAGAACTCTAAGTTAAAGGTTGTCCATCCTTCGTCACCACCCTTGAATTGTTTACTAATATATCAGTGGTAAAAATGTCATAGGTTCATCATAGACCCATCTAAGGGGCAACCGCCAAGGGCCCCAATTTTAGAGGGCACCAATTTTTTTTTTTTTACTTAGTAGTAGTAGTATGTATATATATTTAAAAAAATGTATTTAAAATTATATAAAAAAATTATTGTAAAAATATAAACAGGGACGACCTAAGACAAAGTGAGGCCTAAAACTAAGTGAGATGTCAAATCAAATAAATTATGGGAAAAAGCCTTGTATATACAATTTTTGTTAGGTATTAAAACAAAGGTTTTTTTTTTTTGACAGTAAACATGAACTTTCAATAGATATTCAAAATGTCATTACAGACAATGTGATTAATTTGGTGTGGGACATTTCCCACCCAAGAACTAGTGCCTAAAGATTTTGCTGCTTGTATAAGGCCATGTGCTGCACTATTCTTGCATCTCTTGATGTGGGTTATCAGAATATTTGGATTTTGAAGCAAAATATCATGACAGTCAAGAATAATGTGATCAGTTAAAACAGAGGTGAACAGACCTTTCAAGCTCTTCACTGTCAGTTCAGAATCTGTTTCAATTTCCAAGTATTAAAACAGAGGTTAAACTATAAAATTAGTGAGTTATGTGGGAATCTCATATATGCAATTTTAAAGTTTTAATTTATATTTTTTTTATCAATTAAAACATTTAAATTATAAAAAATATACATACTTGGAGGCCTTCTTTTTGGGCCAATTGGGTGGAGGCCTAAAGCCCTTGCTTTGTGAGCCTCCCCCATGGGCTGGCCCTGAAATTAAACAAATAATATGATTAAATAAATTGTAGAATAAATTTAACTAATCACATTTACAATTTTGAAAAGTTGAACCCATGAACCGTCCAATTTTTTTTTCTTGGTATTGAACACCGCCCAAATTTAATAGCTAAGCGCTAGCATTTGAATGTTTGAACAAATCAAAATTCACACTTCTTATCAATCAATTCTTTTATAAAAAGATCGGTCACACTTCTTATATTAAGTATCAACATCATTCTCTAATCTTTATGATTTGATTTCTATTGAAAATAATTTTAAAAAAAATGTTGATTATGAACGTATTATTGATGATTTTACAATAAAAAATGTAAGAAAAACAATATTTAAATAATTATGATGGCACTATTTTTTTAGTTCGCCTTGGGCACCTAAAAGTTGAGTAACGGCCCTGATCTAAACATGGGTTCATGCTAAACGTACTATATTACTCATTCTATTCATTGTCATCCTGGTGTGTATTATCTCCAATCAAATCCATCTATTTGTGATTCGGACGGCAAAAATTCCTTTTGGAAGGGAACCATTCGAGTTGATAACGTCATGCGTTGAAGTGGCAGAAAATATCATCAGCACCACAA
This sequence comes from Calophaca sinica, assembly GCA_037113605.1. Classification (NCBI taxonomy): domain Eukaryota; kingdom Viridiplantae; phylum Streptophyta; class Magnoliopsida; order Fabales; family Fabaceae; genus Calophaca; species Calophaca sinica. The sequence goes on along the minus strand of CM073731.1, from coordinate 44,142,394 downwards.
ATCTTTCTGACTTTTTCCTTAGACCCCAAAGCTGCAGTCTCATAACGTCTCACGTCAACTAGTCTCAACTAGTGAAAAAGAAGATTACGTTTATAAAATTGTGAAGGGAATCACATGCAGAAAATAAACAGATGTGGTAGTGGCGAGTGAAAAAACAATAATACTCTAAATTGAATCAAGGTTAATTAATATAATATATTTCTCATAACAACCACGTATCCTTAAGGATCCTTCTCAATGGTAGAGCTTTGGATGTATGTGCCACTGTACCATAGAGAAGATAGAAGATCCTCCACTATTATTTCCCACAAATGAAAAATCACATCCTCCAATTCCTCGACAACCTTTTGCCTTTTTCTTTCTCTTTCTTTCGGAGTGGGGTGAATGGAGACCTCTTTATCTGAGCCATGATAGAAATCAGAAGAATCTCTCTTACACATACACTCCTAATATCTCTCGTCTTTTGTACTCCTCAAGCTTCCACTATATATGGTTTTCCCTAACGCGTCATTTTCAGAGTCCTTCATTCCTTCCATAGAACCTTAATGGTTAAGTATATTGATTTATGCGATATATGATACTTCAATTAATAGTTTCGATATATAATAACTATTTTATATTTATATGTGCATGCGTGTTTTTGCAACTCGTTATTAATCAACAAATAATATTGATATTTTAATATCTATGTTTTTATTCTGTACAATTATCCTGAGTTTTGTTTTTAGTCTCTGTATTTACTTTTTAGTCTCTATAAATTACAAAACTGCATGTGTTTAGTTCTAAAAACATGCAGTTTTGTAATTTATAGAGACTAAAAAATGGGTACAGGGACCAAAAATAAAAAATATAAATTTTACAGGGACTAAAAAACATATTTAACTCTTTAATAATCCATGTGTCTCTTTCTACACTTCCTTTTTTTATATCTCTTCTTTTTCATCACGATCATTCATCACTTTTTTTTTCTTTTTTCTTTATGTTGAGTAGCGCCTGCCCCTTGGGCTTGGCCCAAACTGTTTGGGGACCGGGGGTTACGATGAGTGGGTTGGGGGCAAAGACCCCGTAGTACGGTATAGGGTTATTATTGTAAAATGCATCGTAGTATTTAAACATAGCTTTGTAACTCTATTTGACATTATAAGAAATCAGTCGCTCTAGCTTTCGGAGACGTAAGCACACTTGTCGAACCTCATTAACAAATCACTTACATTCTTCTGTGCGTTTTATTCACTTTTTTTTAGATATGGATTCGCTGTTGTAACACTTTATATATTCTCATTCAATTTCTCTGGTGCCTCCACTTCTCTATCCATCAATAAATTTTATCAGCTTTACACTACCTTTTAAAATACACAATTTATTTGTAAAAAAAAAAAGTACACAAATCCAATGATTGGCTTCGATTTTGGAATCTTAAAGGAAATTACATCAACGAAGAGATATTTAATTAATTTAAAGGCTTAATTCCATTTATAATCCCTTAAGTACTGGAATTGTGTGATTTTGGTCACTCACTTTGCAATTGCGCGAATTGAGACTCAATGTTTTCTCCCATTTGCAATTAAGGAGTCCTCTTGATTTTTCTCCACTTTTAAGCAGGCGAGACAATTTTAATCCAACGTGGCACCCATTAATGCTAACATAGCATTTGTGACATGGCAAACAATTAAAAAAAATGAGAATTGGTTACATAATAATAGAAATCAAGTGACTTGTTTTTTTTTTTTTCAGGAAAAGACATCAAGTGACTTCATCTTTATAAAAAATATTAATATTGAAAAAATTAGGGCACAATGATGAAGAGTTTTTTCCTTCCTCATCATACTTCTTCCTCATATATAGTCAAGTTTCCCATTTGCTTCATGACAAACGAAAATCTTTATAATTTTCTTTTAAAAAAAAATAGAACAACTTGAATATAGATCCTAAACATGTATCTCCCTCATCATCACAATTTTACGGTCTTTCTGCCAATATCCAACACATTGTCCAAAAAAAAAAAAGCAACCAATATCCAACACAAAAGTCAAAACCAAAGCTAAAGTATAAACAAAACAATAAAGCAAAACGACAAAAACAGCAAGACCATGGCCAAGACCACTACTGCACTCTCGGTTTATTCTCCCTCCACCATCAAGTTGCTATCTAGTTGAAAGCCACATGCCGTGTGGCCAAGTCCCTATTAAAAACATAATTTGTCATACTCATTAAATGATGTTACAACATATTATTAAATGCATTTTTTTAACAACAAAAAAGAATATATTATTAATTAATTAGGAGTGTTTCAAGGGTACTCCAACCAATACACAATGAGTGCAAAAGGGGCACTCCAACCCTTAATACTGAGTACTAAGGGGTACTCTAACCCGATACCTATTAGGCAATAACCCAAAACAACTATACTCCCTAATTTTCTCCTGGTACACCCTCACATAGAGAAGCAACCAATGGGATCAGCGAACCACTCATATAAAAGAGGCAGAAGTGCGATTTTCCCTTGCCAACAACCACTTCCACGAAACGACTTGGATTCTCTCAAGAAGGCCTGCACGCTCCGCCACCTTAAGACTCTCTAGTTTCGTGCCTCCCTTATTACCCATACCACGACATGCCATATCATAGCAAGCCCTGCTGTCCTATGCCCACTACTAGAAAAATCAATTTTAGAGAGAGAAATTTGAGATGGACGCATATCCCTCACTAATAGCGACAGATTTAGTGACGAAAAACAAGATATCAGGTGGAATTAAGTTGTTTCTAGTTTGTGACGAAGTTAGTAACGGAAAAAATTCGTCGCTAATTTTTTCGTCACAAAATCCATCACAAATTGACTAAAATACATTTAGTGAGGGATTTTTGAGACGGAAAAATACCTTCTCTAACTCTTCCGTCACTAAATTCGTTACAAAATTTGTAAGATGCAGTTTGTGTGGAATCAAATCTAAAATTCGTCACAAATAGCGAGGGATATTTTTCCTCACTAATAGCGACGGATTTTGTGAGGGATTTTAAAACTCAATGATCAACGAGAGATATTTTCCCTCACTAAAAGTGAGGGATTTTCCGTCACTATCAGCGACGGATGATCTAAGGAATTTTTATCTCTGTTGTTATTATTATTATTATTATTATTATTGAAACTTGGTCTCATAAGTCACAACACACTTTCCAGAGATTTTTAATTCTTTCTCTCCCCTAGCGTCGTTTCACATTTTCTCTCACATTTCATCACTTCTCAACACTCAGTTTCATCACTTCTCTCTCACGTTTAATTTTCTCATCGGTTCATGCCTTCGCTTCGGCATTTACCCCCAAATCCAACTCAGAAGCCGCACGATTAAGGCTTTGGTTGCGTGAATTTCAAAAGTCCGCTTCCATTATTCACTTTCAAATATTCTCCCAATTTCTGGGGTTCTTATTTTTTTTTATTGACAAAAGATTTATTCCAAGAATTCCCCCATCGAACAAATTCTGGAGGCATAGGCTTGTAATTTCGGCATTCCCTGAAAATCTTGCAAACAGACACCAATTTTACGAAGTACGCGTCTCGTACCACCACCAATTCGGGGCCACAAAACCTACCTCCAACGGTGGCGCCTCCGAATTCCACCGTAATCGAGTCACTACCACCACTCTGAGAATGATTCAGAACGATTCTTTAGGAGAAGGTATGAACTCAAACCCACCCACACCACTTCGCTTCCTCATCTCTCTCAAACCCACCCACCCACACCACAGATCTCTGCACATCGAGAATGGGAAGTTGTCTTCCATTACTCAGATCGACGAAAAATGAAGAGGATATTCGCTTCCATTACTCAGATCGGCAAACAAGGAAGAGGATTTTCACTTTCATTACTCAGATCTCGCTCGTGAAAGAGGTCCCCCAACTCTTTATTTCTCTTTTTCCTTGGTATGTTCCACTCTTACTTCTTTTGACAGGGACGATGGCAGATTGACACAAATGGGGTTGAAATATTGAAATATCTTGTTTTGGCTTCATCTGGCTTCATTTCTTCTTTTTTTTTTTTGCGGTACCCAATGGCCCATCTGTAACTTCCATTCTACTAGGAAATTCATGGTGGCTGCACATCCCTGCATCTTTTCTAGAAATTTTGTTCCTGTTGCTGTTCATAAGAAATTTCTAGGGGTTTGATGGTTTTTTTTAATAAGATTTGTTGGTTTTGTATAACAATGTAATGTAATGTATTTGATTATTTGGGTTTATTTTGGCTTTTATTGAAATTTTAGTGTTCTCTATTTAGATTGTTCTGCCATTTTCTTCTCTCTCTGAGAATTTTTGTCTCTCTGCTGGTTGAAATTTTCTGGCGGTGGTGGTGGAAAAAGCATAATATTCAAATTTTTTTTTATAATAAATGCAAACTAGTGAGGGAAAAAATCCGTCACTAATAGAGAGGAATTAAATCTCTCACTATTAGTGACGGAAAATGCAATTTTTTGTTTGATTTATGTCTATTCTTTAGTGACGGATTTTATGGAATTGTGAGGGATATTTTTCGTCACAAATTGTGACGGATTCAGATTTCCCTCGCTAAAATTTTTGCGACGCCAAATTCAGTTACGAATTCGTTTCCGTCACAAAATTCGTCACTAATGTGGTTTGTGACGGATTTTTATATGTTTAGTGAGGGATTTTGTCCTTCTCTAAAATCGATTTTTCTAGTAGTAGCCCATGACCCAGCAAACACAGAAAGAGATACATCTGATATAAGTCGTGCGGGAGTACTAGGTCCGATCCCACCCATTTGAACACATCATAACATATAGGACAAGCAAGATCACTAGTAATGAATAAGTGTACACTTATCTCCTGGGAAGCCCCACAGATGGCACAAACAGTCCCTCCCACCTCAGAGATCACCCGCCTCCGGAGCAAATTATCCCGAGTAGGAATCTTATCCAAGAGCAGTTGTCAAGTGAAAGCAATAACTTTAGATAGAGCTATACTCGCCCACAAGCTTCCAAGGACCCTGACTTCGACATCTGACCACCCTGTTATCCGTGAGTTGTCAACAGTAAGTAGTTGTGCGGCCAAAACCAGCAATCATCCTCCCGAGACAAGCGTACCTCATTGACTCGATCCATGAGCTGATGAAGTAGCTCCTCCTCCCACACAAAGAGCCCCCTTCTCCATCTTAGATCCCACACCCAGTCATTTCCCACCCAATGCCCCATATCCGCAATCTTCGCATACTGCTGAGTTGACACCGAGAAGAGACGTGGAGTGAGCGAACAAAGGTTGGACTCCCCCTCCTAGATGTCAACCAAAACCGAGTAGATGCCCTATTCCCCACCTTTCTCACAACGCTTTCAGAGAACCAATTCGGAGGGAGTCCCGCTTGTAGCCCCAACAGACATAAATCCTTCCACCACCAGGAGGCCAGACGATGAATTGTTCTTGAATTCAGATATGGCACCCTGGTCACCTCGCCGCCATACCTTGTAGACGCCACCAATTTCCAGAATGCAGGCCAACCATCCAACAATCTCCATCACCACTTTCCCAACAAACTATTGTTAAAAGCCCGCAGGTCCTTCACTCCAAGACCTCCCCCCACCTTAGGTTTACACACATTTGACCATTTGACCCATGGTTTCTTCCTTCCCCCCTTGGGTCCCCCCATAGGAATTCTCTATGCAATCGGACCACCGCACGCCAGACCCGCGTAGGCATCTTGAGGAAGGAGAGGAAGAATATAGGGATACTATTGAGGACTGAATTGAGAAGTACGATCCTACCTCCGAGGCTTACGAACCTGTTTTTCCACGCTCCTAGTCTCGATCCGATTACCTCATAGGTTCCTAGGTACTCAACTTCCTTGGATTTGCACCTACTGGCAAACCCAGGTACTTGAAAGGCAGGGACCCTACCCTACAGTGAAGAAAATCATCTGCAGTTCGCATAAAAGAAGTTGCCACATTCACCCCTATGAGGCTACTCTTGTGGAAGTTCACATTGAGCTCTGAAACTAGCTCGAAGCTCCTCAAAATTTCCTTAATTGCCCACAGATTCTCCACCGAAGCTTCTCCAACAAAGATGGTATCATCAGCATACTGTAGCGGGGTAGCAACCACCCTCCGAATCTCCGACCGTGAATCCCGTGAACATCCCTTGGGACACCGCACTCCTAACAAGCCCACTGAGACCCTCAGCCACAATTAGAAAGAGGAAATGAGCAAGAGGGTCTCCTTGTTTAAGTTCCCGTTGGATATTAATCTCCTCCATAGGGCTTCCGTTGACTAGAAGCCCCAACTTACCGAATCATAGGCCTTCTCAAAATTCACTTTAAAGATAAGACACTCCTTCTTAGTCTTCTTGGCAAAATCCACCACCTCATTTATGGCAACTACCCCTTCCATCAATTGACAGCCTTTGATGAAAGCCGACTGGGAGGAGGAGATAATGGAGTCCATTACCTTACCCAACCTACTCGCAAGGACCTTCGCTACCAGCTTGTACAGAGATCCAAGTAAGAGATAGGGCGGTAGTGCCCTAGTGAAAAAAGGCACTCAACTTTTGGAATTAGAGCCAGAAAATATGAGGAGAAGCTCCTAGGTAGCCTAACATTAACATGGAGCTCCTGGAATAGAATTTCTAGTTCACCCTTAAGCAGTTCCCAGAAAGACTTAAAGAATGAGAAGTTAAACTCGTCTGACCCCGGACTTTTATTCCCATCTGACGCAGCCACTACCCCCTCAATCTCATCCAAGGGAAATGGTACGATCACATTTGCGTTTTCCTGAGTAGAGATGGTAGGGAAGGCAATTCCTCCCGACCTGGGCCTATGAAAATCCTCCTCTGAGAACTGGCTAGTGAAGAAGCGACAAACCTCCGCTCGAATTACAGCTGCACCCTCAATCCATCCCGATCCCAGTTGCAGAGCATAGATTCTATTATGTTTCCCCTTGCTTTTTACAATAACAATGTATGTAAATTAAATTATTTTTCTAAATATTTTCAACGTCACTAAAGCCATGATGGTATTAACGACTGCCATGATGGCATAGTCACGGCCAATATCTTAGCACCCAAATTGCCATGTCTTCTTAAAATTGGGGAAAAATCAATGAGGACTACTCAATTTGCGCAATTGAAAGGGGGAAACCAAAATCGCGATACTTGGAGGACTAAAAGTGGATTTAAGCATACTTTAAATATTGTATTGTGCTTCTGGTTTTGAGCTAGTCAATTTATACACACACATATAGATATATATATATATATGTATATGTATAGTTTTCATCTACCTTTTTGTCTGTTTTTACCTTTTGATTTAATTCATTTTGGTTATTCACGTAGTTAGTTCGTTTAAAATTTTAAAAGGTTTACTTGTACGTTTGGTCTCCATATTATAGTGTTTAAACAATTTCATCCCTGGATTTCTAATTGCTCGATTTTATAGTCTACGTTTTTTCCCTTCAAATTACTCAATTTTAGTCCACTAATTAACTTGACGTCCAATAGTTAACGAAAATGTTGAGGATACATGCTTACGTGCATGTGATGATGACATGTCTACCAACATAGTATACTTACGTGCATGTGAAGCTGACATGATTGTTGACATAGTTGCTTACGTGGCTTAGTGACTTGGCTATAGGAAAAATGATGTTTAAGTGCATTTTTGGTCCCTCTACTTTATTTCTTGGGTATTTTGGGTCCAAATATTTATTGATCATTGCTCCATGTTGGTCCACTCAACAATTTGACATTATAATCGCCATCTATTATGAAGCAAAACTTTATTTTTTATAGTCGCAAACCACATATTAACATTATATTTTATTTTTCCTCTTAAAGAAGTTTTATATTTTTGTATCTTTTTGATAATCAATAAAAAAATAATATCATAAATTAATATTTTACATGTTATAACTCATATTTAAAATAAAAAATGTAAAAGATAATCAAAACTTTGAATTAGTACAAACTTTTTGAAACGAAGTTCATCAAATTAAATACTATTAGATTTAGCTAATTAACTAACAAACTAATAATATGAATTAAAATTGAATAATATGAACTAAAATTTAAATAGTATGAATTCACTGACTTTGTTGAATTTATTTCTTTATATTTATAGTAATGGTTTAGCATGAATTTTGTTTCAAAAAGTTTTGATTATGCTTTTCAATTTTGCTTTTTAAATATGAGTTATAATAATATGTAAATTATTAATTTATGAAATTATTGTTTTATTGATTACCAAAAAGATATTAAAATAATAAATTATTTTAAGAGGAAAATATAATGATAAAATATGGTTTGAGACTAGCATAAAAAAACGAGTACAGCTTTGCTTTATAATAGATGATGATTATAATGTCAGGTTGAAGAATGAACCAAAATAAAGCAATTTGAAAAATATTTGGATCAAAATCGCTCAAAAATTAAAATATAGAGAACTAAAAGTATAGTTAAACATTATTTTCTCCACAGACATGTCACTAAACCACGTCAGTAGCCATGTCAGTTACGTCAACTTCATATCCATGTTATAATGTCACCAGCCATGTCACATCCGTGTAAGTTTTCCACGTCAGTATTTCCGTTAAGTAACAGATGTCAAGTTAATAGGTGGACCAAAATCGAGCAATTTGAAAAAAAAAAAATTGGACCAAAATCGAGTAAGTAGAAATTGAGGGACCAAAATTGCTCAAGTACTATAATAGAGAGATCAAATGTGCAATTAAGGTAAATTAAAAAATGATTTCATAAGAAAATTTTATTAAAGAGTTTTTTTAGAAGCTGCTAGTTTTAGTTTATGAAAAATTGTTAAAATTAATATTTTTAACTTATGCTTTTTTTAAAAGCTTAAATAGTTAGTATAAATAGTTTAAAATATATGTTTAATTAGGAATATTTTTACTTTGAATAAAACACAAACAAAGAGGACTGATCCCACAAAATGGAAAAATATTATTGTTATTGTTTCTTGTATGTAGGATATGGATTGGATCTCTTATTATAACTAGACTGTAGGATACTCTCTAGCTAGAGTAATGTTTTACACCATGTGTCCTTTAGTTAACATTAGAATATGTGTCTCATTGAAATCCAAAAATTCCGCGTATTTAAATGGGATTCTGAAAAGTTGATTATCAAACGCATTATGTAAAAAAATTGAATTGTTTTATTTAGCTGTTAAAGAAGAAAATATACAAGCAGAAGAGAGAGAAATAATATAAAAATTGAAATCTTACACATATATCCCAGAACTAGCATTGGATCCGTTACTGGAGTGTATAGGAGGATTCTGGCTAGAGTAATCTTTTACACATACGTCGTTTTCTTAACGTTAAAATATGTTATTACAATCCAAAAAGACAGCATAAATTAACATAATTATGTAAAGTTGATTATCAAACGCATTATCAATTAATAACAAGTGTGCTCCATGCCTACATGCATCAAAAAGTATGTATACATCGCGTTACGTTTCGAATAGCAAACTGGTATAAAGACACTTTATTTTTTAGGTGGCCAGACTTTCTGTTAAAGTGGCCATTCCATTAACAATCGTAGCCGAAAGTAAGAAAAAAAAAAAAGTCCAGCATTATTGACAATACAAGTGGTAGATAAAGATACACACGGTCATAGGAGGACCTACGGTATGTCGAGGGTGTTACAAACGATTGAAAAAAAAAATACTACTTATTTTTTATAAAATTTATATTTTGATTCATTACTGTATAATAATTTGCACCTATTTTCTATTTTTTGAGTCAAAAACCTTATTTTGTGTTACCAGAAATTATGTTCTTGTTATTTTGTAAGAAGAAAAAACATGTGCTCTTGTTATTTTTTTTTTTTTTGTAAAAAATTATGTGCCGATGTTCTTATTATAATTTTGGTGATTTTAAAATTTCATGCACCCACTGACTCAAGATCCTAATTTCGTCACCGCGCGATGTCTCTTGATTATGTAAATGAAGCGATGTAGATTTTTTTTTTTAACTTTTTTTCTTTTTGGTACATAGATTTTTCTTTAACTTTTTTTTGAAGAAAAGATTTATCTTAGAAAATTGATGTCCCATCTGGCACGTAACATATAGTATTATCATTGCCCTCGAACATATTCCTTTTTCATTTAAATTTAAATACAAAATATAAATTTAGATCACGGGCCCAGCCGCTCATTAATTTAACGATAAAAAAACAGCACTCATGCAAATATACCATCCAATAGGGTCAATGTAGGTGTCAATTGTCGCGTGTTACATAATCATTCCAGGTCACTCATTAAGACTCACCCACAAGTACGGAAAAAAAAAATCAAAGGATAGCTCTTTTCCATGTTGACAATGTGAGTACCTCGTTAGTAGATAATATATAAATATTTTTGTAAGTGTTTAAAGACTTTTGATACTTTTCCTGATCGTAGTGATTTCCTATATCCAACTCACCTAAACTTTTTTTCCCATGAGATAGCTCTTCTCTACGTGAAGTCTCAACAACTTAGTTTTAGAAATTAAACATATGATCTATTAGTTTGATCATGGATGACTCAGTTTTTTAATATGTTTTTAAAATTGTTTTATCATAGTTTTAATATTCTCCAAATTTTTCAAATATCTCCACACTTGTTTTACGATTAATTAATCATTTGGTTTGAACTTGTTTCTTTGAGAAAGGTGAAGTAAATTTCAATCACAAGAAAGAAAATTGAATTTTGGCCTTTTGAAAATTTTCATCTTGTTTGAAAATTTAAGACCTAAAAGATTCTCAAGCTGAGCTTGAAACTCAGAAGGCTACACAAAAAGATATTAGCTTAATTAGAAAGCTGGAGCTTTTGAGTGATTTCAACGATAACAAATTTAAATATCTACTCAAGTAATCACATGAATTTATTAACTTGGTAATCAGATAAGGATTTCTGATTTGTATTATGAAAAATATATTTGAATAGAAGTGGTAAGATTTCACATGCAGAGAATGCTTGCAAAAAGAATATCAACTCTCACCTCCGTAAGTTCGTCCAAGAGAGCAAATATAGTGTGGTTTTCCAAGGGAGCCATCTGTCCCTCCAAAACCTCACAGTCTTTCCATCATTGATACACCATGACACTCCTTGGTTGAAGTCTTCCCACACGTGAGTTATCCCTCTCCAAGCCTCTAAAGCTTCCTCCTTCGTTCAACTCTAGGCAAGCCTTCATCACCACACTTGTACTTCTCTTTCAGAAGTTTAACCCCAAGTGCTTCTAATTTGGTAAGAATACCCAACGCCAATTTCAAGACTAGCGCTCTGTTGAAGGTGTGAGTGTCTCTAAACCCTAAACCACCTTGCAATTTAGGGTAGAAAAACTAATGCCAACTAATAAAGTGCCACATTCTATGACCAGGTAACACTTTCTAAATGAATCCTCTGATAATTTGCTCAAGTTTGGAACAAATAGATTTTGGAATCAAATCAGGTTGCATGGCGTACGTGAACAGTCCAAGCCCGGACCACATGCATCGTCACGACATACGTCTTTATCGAGAGCTTATGCGTCCTACCATCGCTATAGAAGTGGATCTTGGAAGCACCATGTCACCGTTAGGATTCTCCAACCTACACTTAGAACTGCCTGCCACTACACCACCACCAGATGCTTTGTCCTCAGCTTGATGCATTCTAACCACTGCACCAAGTGGGTAATCGGAGGGAGGAGAAAAGGGGTGTAAGGGGGTCGCGATGTGCTCGCTTAATTTTTGGCGGGGGTGACGTACCGAGCAAGGGAGAGGGATGGGGAGGGGAAGAGGAGAGGAAAGGAGTTTCAGATGGGGGCGAGAGGGATGGCCGGGGGGAGGGTTTTTAGGGTTCTCATTTTTTTTTTTAATTTTTTTGCGTTGTCACAAAATCCATATTGACATTAGTAACTGTTACGTGGTACTGAAAATGCCGCGTTTAAAGTTAGGGGAAAATCAGGGGATATACTTGATTGTAAACGAGGGAAAATATCAGGGACCCAATTTTTGTTATGAAAAGTGAAAGACCAAAATTACACGATTACAATACTTAATAGACTAAAAGTAAAGTTAATCATACTTTAATAACTTCATATATAATGTATTTTTTATTGAATCAACAGTTGAATAATAACTGTTTATTACATAATTGATTATTTGTGCCAAATCTCATAAGATTTATAGAAAAAACAATAAGTTTATTATCAAACAGTTTTTATTTCCATATATTTCATATCTCAAAATGACATATTAAATAAATCTGAACTAATATAAATTTTATAGGTAAAGTTACTCTAAAGGTCATTTATAATTAAGTTTTACATTGGTCTTTTATTTTATTATTTTTCTCAAGTTAGTCTTTTAAGTATTAAAATATTAACACCGTTGGACAAAGAACCCTAATTTTATTTTATTTTGTTTTTAATAAAAAATGACCTAGGTTATGATGTAGGAACGTCACGCGCGTAGGCATATTAACAGTCACATAAGCATATTAACAGCAACATAAGACATTTTTTAACGGGGGGGATGCAAAAAGAAAATAAGTTTAATAATCTTAACGTTTTAATACTTAAAGGATCAACTTGAGAAGGAAAAAATAAAGAACCAATGTGAAACTTTAAATTAAGATAAAAGACCTCTTGGGAAATTTTGCCAAATTGTATATATATGATCTATATAATATAATGGTTGGAATGGTTACTTTTCCATTCTAAGAAAAAATATTAAGGAGTGCAAGTGTGAAAATTTGACATATGGGATCAATTTATACTATCCTATACTTGAGTCGGGATTCGTTGACATCAAGTGTCAAAATTGACGTACTTATAATTTTAATATCATTATAAATAGCATACAAAGAGGGACATAATTCAGAATTTGGCCACAAGGCATAAATATGACTATTTTAGTTAACAGGTGAGAAACCATATTTGATTGACGCATAATAAACCTAACAATGAAGTTTGGTTGGATTGAAGGAAAGATCTACACTCATTAATAATGGCACCAAATTCAGTCACATCTAACTTAGAGATATGGACACTGTCAACAACTATCTTAGAATCTAGCTCAAAGATAATGTGGTTCAAATCTAAGTCTTTCCCCTACCTTAAAGCTAAGGGTAGGCCTCAAGCTCACCCTCACCCTCCGGAGCCGAGAGCAATGATTCACATCAATCTGTTAAAGCTTGAGTGAGTTGACCCGAATTGTCCCTGAAACAAATAACAATAGATGTCGTGTTGTGCTGATGGGAGAAAGCTGCATCTGTGTTACACTCAAGGACACCATGGGGAGGTTTCATCCATCTAATACTAGTTTTGGAATTGGAATTGAATTGCTGTTGAAAATATTGCCTTGAGCTGCTTTCCAATCTAAATGAACCATCTTAGGCCATATTAGATTTGAGCATTGGACTCATCAACATTTTGCCAAAGTCTTTCATTTCTTCCCCTCCAAATACTCCATAAAACCGTAACAAAGTATTCTCGAATTTTCTCTCATCCAAGACTGTACTTACCTTGAACAGCAACTCAACTAAAGATTTACTCGTTGTCATAAAATCATTGATCATCTTGTCGACACCAAGTGCCATCCAGCAACCTCTTCTCCTCGAACAAGCAATGAACGTGTTCCAGCCATTTTCATATTCTGATTCGCATGAGACACAAATTGAAGAACACTGGACAACACAAGCCTGAAGATTAACACGAGTTGTGAGGCAGTCTCTGCAGAGACGCCACGTTGAGCTCCAGAATTTGGGAGGAACCTTTAAGCTCCAAATTAAATTCCAATTTCTTGCAACATATAAGTGACTCATATCAAGAATACGCTCCATGATCATCTTGTATGTTGGTTTGACCGTGTAAGTTCCTTGCTTAGAGGCTCCTCGTATAATGCGATCTTCATCCACAGAGTGCACTAAATGCGTTTGTAAAATTGCCTCTGAATCAGCGTTGTTGAACAAGTTACAAATCAAAAGAGGAATTCCACATCTGATTGTCATGTACCATGAGTTTCTTGATTCTCATATCCTTTAGCTCCTCTGCTGGTGGAGTACTCTGAATAGTTTCAGAATTTCCAGACCTTAATCAGTTATCTCCCCGAGCCCAAATAGAAGAACCATCTATAAGACACCATCGACGCCCTTGTCTTACTAACGATTAGGAGCTCCAAATGCTTTGCCAAGAACAGCTTGGATTGTTGCCCAATTGATCATCCAAGAAAGATCCCTTAGGGAAATATTTTGCTTTGAGAACCCGTGACACCAAAGCATTAGGATTGGATAATAGTTTCCAACCTTGCTTCCCCACCATTTAAGTATTACAATTTTTAAAACTTTTTGTATAATGCAAATCTAACAAATTCAATCATTGAATTAAAAGTTTTCGTTAAGTAGATCAACTATATAATATTTTATAACATTTTAAATCTATTTGATATTTTGCTTCATCAGTTTATTTTCATATATAATATATTATCTAAAATATAATTTATTTTGTACTATTAACTTAAGATCCAATTAATGTCAGAATTATTTAAATTTCATGTCACTAATGATGATTTTAAAAGGGCGTTTCAATAATATACCACTAGAAAAAAACTTATCAGTGAAAATTAGAGACAGAAAAAATAAAATCATTTCTAACTTTATTGTCTCTAACACTTAGTGACAAAATTAGAGATAAATTTTAATTTATTTTAGTCTCTAATTTTCATGAGTAATTCATTTTTCTAGTAGCTAATGATATAGGATCATCAAGTTAATATAATATATACAATTCAACATTTGGGTTTGTTAAGTTGATATTTTTAACAGAGATAGAAACCATATATAGAGAAGGTAGGAGAAAAAGAGAAAAAGAGAAAGGGAAAAGGAGGCCGCTAGGTGTAACACCCTGTTCCTGGAGCGCTACTAAACTAATATTTCTGACAGCAGTTGACATATTTCTGAAAGACGAAATACTCTACTTGCATGGTTTTCAAAAATGTGGTTCTATTTTTTTTAAAAAAAAACTTCTTTTAAAAGAGCATTTAGAGTATTACAACGATTTTAGAAACATGACGGTGAATAAGTAAAGACACCAAAATAAAACCACAATAACCATACTCATTAATTTATTCAAGCATTGCACATATGAGAATCCAAGTTTCGAAAACGAAAATACACTTATTACAAACAGTACACACCCTATAGCTGGTAATTAAAACCCTATAGCTAGTCGACACAATACTACACTTACTAGTCCTCTAGTAAATTTCAACCCACACCAAAGACAGATAACCAGATAGGACTATCTTCAGCTACGCTTGTCAGCAGCCTCGAACCCTTCACAGTCTTCATCATCTGGGTTACAATCATTGATTGAAAGAACCACGGGCAAGGGTCAACTTCTTAAAATAAAACAGATATATCATAAAACAGCATAATATAAAAATCAACAAAAGTGCATATATGCCCTCTGATGCAACTAAATGTCACTGTTTATGTTTCCAGAATAATGAACATCGCAGCTGAACACCAGCCGTAGCCTTGCGCTCTTCCACCACCCTAGGATATTCAGGTCGAGTTCCTTAACGACAC
Source organism: Calophaca sinica (assembly GCA_037113605.1). Classification (NCBI taxonomy): domain Eukaryota; kingdom Viridiplantae; phylum Streptophyta; class Magnoliopsida; order Fabales; family Fabaceae; genus Calophaca; species Calophaca sinica. Next base: position 44,126,831 of record CM073731.1, on the reverse strand, counting down.
GACAATGAACTAAGCAGCTGAACACCAGCTGTAGCTTTGGGCTTTCCATCACCCTCGGATATTCAGGTCGAAGTTCCCAACGACACGACAATGCTTCCACAACCCCAATGAATATATCAACGCATATGACAATTCAAACAAGCATAATCAAATAATTATTTAACCATCCACATCAAATAAATATTCAACTAGCCAATATCACCAACAATACATTTCAAACCAACACTACCAAATCACAATCAATCATCAATATCAATAGCACAGTTCATCCCTTTGAAACTCGGTGGAGCTAGCAAAAAGGTAATCAAACAAGTGTGGGGGGTCGGGGGCAGTCGCCAACCTCTTACAGACAAACCCACTAATTAATCAAGTACGAAGCTTAAGAACAATAAAATCAAAGGGGTACAAGACCCTCACTTCAAACCCTGAGGTTCTCAGACTTCTTTGATCGGAAAACAAATAAAATCCTAAGTGTCCATTGCCTAAACGTGTATACAAGTATGGAATGTGAAGTGCCCTTACCGAAAGTTATCAGCTCACGTGTCAAGACACGTCACCATCCTACTCAGCACGAACAGTCCTCAACGATCCTAAATATCACACCAAACCTTAGCATAAATCTAATCCACTCAAAAATAATTCCCTAGGTATGGTTCAACTCTGACCCCTAGGTTACTCAATCCCAAAATCTTTTTACTAAATCACACACACTTGAAATAACATGCAAGTTAAAATTAAATGTTTTAAAGACTTAAGACTTATTTGAAACAATGCACAAAATTGAAAAATAAGGTTTCAAATACTAACTTACTTCCTTCAAAACTTGAAATATTAAACAACACTAAGATTAAATACTCTTCACCACAATACTTAGTTAAGGCTCCACTTTGGTTAAAGAAATACAAAGATTTCTCTAACATAAGTGTTTCATGGTCTTAACATACCAATCCAATTCCTAATACTACAAAAACTCAAATTCATTTCATAACAATATTTGATTAAGGCTCAACTTGGTTATAGGATCACAAAGAATCCATTCCACCTAAGTGTTTCATTGCCTTAACCCTCAAAATCACTTCCAATTCAGTCAAACCTTGTCCAAAACTTTCCAAACTTACTCAACAATCCAAATGCACTTAATTTTTACAAAACAAAACCATTGACCTAATTAAATGACCCTATCATGGTTTTTTCAAGCATTTAAGGGTTTCCCAAAATTAGACATTTTCTTGATCAAAACCAAAATTGACAACAACAACAACAATAACTAAGATCAAGCTTTGGACAAAACAAAATTCTTCCTCTAACCTCATTAAAACCCACAGCCTTGATGGCCAAGCTACTTGGGAAGGGTTTTCTTTTTGTTCCAAGCCAAATCATCCAAGACAATTCCAATGGATATAATATAACACATTAATTTCATAATTTCATGACTAACTTCTAATTTCCCCCAAGTTGTAAAGTTAGGGTTCATGGAAAAATTGGGAAAATCCAAAATCAATAATAAACGATGAAATTGCTTATGCTAATTCACAATTTCAACTACCCAATTGCAAGAATACAACACAAATGGCGGACGGAATTCTGGCGGTACGGGGAACCGCCATTTGTGCTAAAAAGGGCGGTTAAAACCGCCAGAATTTGCAATTTTGACCGCCATTATTTACCTTTTCTATTGTAGTGAAATTTCTAATTTTCCCCAAATTTGGAAAAGTTAGGGTTTATGTAAAATTAGGAAAAATACAAATTTGTTGGAATTCTTTACAATCAATCATCAATACCACTTCTTTTCAAGGGAATCAATCCAACTAAAAGCATTTTCCATCCTTGTTCCCCCACACCAACAACAACAACAAGTAATTAACATGAAAAAGCAAAAGAATCTCACCCAACAACACCTAGGGAGCCACGGTTTTAAGGCTTAAAAGAGAAGAAGGATGTTGGCTCAAGTTTCTACTTACAATCTCATGGAAATAGCACTAAGATGGAGAAGGAAATTGAAAGAAATGGTGTGCAAATGGGGTGCTATGGCTGGAACAAGGGGAAAGAAGCAGGGGATGAAAACTTTGCTTTCTTCTCACTTACACCAACACTTGCACATTTGCGAAATAAAAATAGAATGGGTGACTGGAGGTGGGGGGAGTGTCTCAGCTGACAAAGAAAATGAGGAAGAAAGGAAATGTGAGCTTGTCTTATTTTCCCCACTTCACCAACTTGTAATCAAGAGAAAGAAACAAAGAAAGGGAGTAGTAAAAAGGGGAAGGGTCACGGCCAGAATGAGGAAAAGAAGGAAGGAAATAGACTTGCCTTTTTGTTTTTGTTTTACCAACACTAAGCACTTAAGGAAATTTGGAATAAGTGAGTGAGGGAGAGGGGGTCACGCTGCTGCTAAAGAAAAGAAGGAAGGAAAAAAATAAAAGGGAATTGGGGGAGGGCCACGTTCGGGGAACAAAAGAAATGGGGAAAAATTAATATGCTCTCCTTTTTACTCACCCTTAGACAAAACTAGGAAAATGAAATAATAAAAAAAATGAATGAATAGAAGAAGGGGAGGGGCTCCTGGCCTGGTCATCTAAAAAGGAGGGAAGGAAAATTAATTTTAATAAAAGGAATTTACTTGGTTAGGAATAGCTTAGGAAAGATATCTCCTAATTAACCAAGGTAAGCTTGACACATAGGCACTATAAAGTGAGATTCTAATCTAATCACCAAGTCTAAACATCTAATCTCTCTCTCTCATGATTGCCCTCTAGTCCTAGAGTCTTAAGTGTCCTAAAAAAAATACGGCGTCGAGTAATCGCGTTACCGATTAAGTCTTTCGCCGATTAAATTGCGGAAATTAATTTACTTATAAATTAATCCACCGCATGATAATAATTTATATCTAAATAATAAAAACAATAGAAAACACTCAAGCATCATCACAACAAGTTACGATTCGATTTTCATCGAAATCAAAATTCGTTTTAAATTTTACTGCGGATAAAAATTACCCGGCTATTCAAAATACGGCGAATATTCATAAAAATTATTCAATGAATTTTGAACCATGAATTAATATTAAATATTAATTCTTAAATTTAATTTTATCTTGATTTAATTCAATCACTTTCTTAGTCAACAAAAATACTTGTTACCGCGTCAGACAGAAAGCTTATAATAAGTTTAATTGATGAATTCACCTTAAAAGCAGCATACGTCTACACTGTCTATTAATTTGAATTGACATGATAATAATAATTATTTATAATGAGTAAATTATTTAAAATACGTCAAAATAATTCCTCGTACTCTCAGTAAATCATTGAGGTTATCAATCTCTACGACTTTCCTTCAAGTATTTAGGATTTTATCGCTAAAACAATTTTTCTTAAAAATTTGGGTGTTACGCTAGGGTTCCAATAACATAACAATGCAAAGTCTTAAGATTACAAGGAAATAAGAGAAATATATATGAGAATATAAAAAGACTAAGCTACCCTTACATATAATATTATCTAACATTCCCCCTCAAACTCACGATGCATTAACATAAAGCATTGAGAGTTTGTCGGTCAAAAACGCTTAATGGAATAAGATTTTGTGAACAAGTCAGCAATCTGCACAGAGGAAGAAACAAAGGGCAACATAATGGTGCCATGTTGAAGGTAATGACGAGTGAGATGACAATCAACCTCAATATGCTTGGTGTGTTCATGAAAGACCGAATTATGGGCAATTTGTACGGCACTCTTGTTATCACAGTACATAGGAGTTGGCCTAGTGAGGGTAACACCCATATCAGAAAGTAGCCAACGTAACTAAACTATTTCCGAAGTAGTGACTGCCATAACACGATACTCAGCTTCTGTAGAAGAGCGAGAAACAATGTCTTGCTTCTTGCTTTTCCAAGAAATAAGAAAATCACGTAGAAAGCTACAAAACCCTGTGGTAGACTTGCGATCAGTGGGGTCACTAGCCCAATCAGCATCAGAGTAAGCACGCAACTCCAAAGAAGAAGAAGAAGGAAATAACAGACTCAGAAATTGAGTTCCCCGATGATACCGAAGAATGCGAAGAACAGCTACCCAATGTACTGTAGTAGGAGAAACAACAAACTGATTGACGACATGCACTGCATAAGCAATATCAGGTCTAGTAATAGTAAGGTACACCAAGCTGCCAACTAAAGCACGGTACAAAGTGGAATCTGGTAGAGGAACACCATCAGAGGGGACATATTTAACATTAAGCTCAATAGGGGTGTCTACTGCTCGATTATCAGAGAGACGGGCTTGTGCAAGAATGTTGGCAATATACTTAGATTGAGAGAGAAGATAACCACTAGGAGAATAGGCAACTTCAATCCCCAAGAAATAGCGAAGAGGACCTAAATCCTTCATCTCAAATTATTTGGCTAACTGGAATTTTAACTCTGCAATCCTATCAACATCACCCCCTGTAATAATTATATCATCAACATATAGGAAGAGAATAACACGGCCACGAGAAGTGGACTTCAAAAACATAGCAGAATCATGATCACTAGATCAGAAGCCAAGAGAGGCAATCACACTAGAGAACTTCTCAAACCAAGCTCGAGGAGCTTGTTTTAGGCCATAAAGAGCCTTCTTTAACTTATACACCTCCCCCAGACTATGAGGAACACCCAGTGGAGGAACCATACAGACTTCCTCATGAAGATCACCATTTAAGAATGCATTCTTAACATCCAACTGAGAAATATACCACTAACAAACAGATGCAACTGCGATAAGAGTGCAAATGGTAGTCATCTAGGCAACAGGAGCAAAGGTTTCTTCATAATCCATACCATATTGTTGTGAGAATCCTTTAGCAACAAGACGAGCTTTGTAACGCTCAACTGACCCATTAGACTTGGTTTTGATCTTGTATACCCAACGAGACCTAATAGCATGTTTTCCTGGTGGAAGAGGTATCAGGTCCCAAGTATCTGTCTTGTGCAAAGCCAAAAGTTCATCTGTCATAGCCTGCTGCCAAAGGGGATCAAGAACATCCTCTTTATAGGAAGAGGGCTTAGACAAACTATGAATAAATGTTAGAAAAGAAGCAAAAGAAGTAGAATATATGGAATAAAAAAAGTCTGGTAACTTAGTGGACTTACAGTCACGTGGAGAATTACGACGAGGAAGGGGAAGAGGAGGTGGAGGAGGAGGAGACGGAGGATCAACAACTGCAGGAGGTTCTTGAGAGGCCATGGGGACAGAGGGACTGTTTTGAGCTATAGAAGTACTAGTGACAAACCTGCAATTCTCAACATCAGAGTCATCAACATCTATGCAAAAAGGATCAATACGTGTGAGTTCAGACCATGTGACACCATCAGAGTTAGGAGAAATAAAGTAAAACGGTATGTGCTCAAGAAATACAACATGACGAGATACATAAAGTTTTTGACTTGAAGGGTCATAACAACAATAACCCTTTTGGCTATCTCCATAACCAAGGAAAACACATATCGTAGAACGAGGAGACAATTTACTATGTTCTACATGAGGACGAAAGACAAAAGAAGTAGAACCAAAGACCCTTAAAGACGTGTAATCAGGAACACAACTATACAATTTTTCAAAGGGAGACAAACCTGAGGTGACAGATGATGGAATTCTATTGATGGCATGAACAGCAGTGAGAACAGCCTCACCCCAAAACTCTCTTGGAGCAGAAGCAGACAAAAGGAGGGAACAAGCAGTTTCAACAATATGACGGTGTTTCCTTTCAGCAACACCATTTTGTTCAGGAGTATCAATACAAGAAGTTTGGTGTAAAGTCTCATCAGAAGCAAGTAACTCACTGAATTTATTAGAAGTGTATTCACCACCAAAATCACATCGAAAACACTTGATAACAGCATTATGTTGAGTATTGACCATAGCACAAAACATATTATAAATACCAAAAAAGTCAGAACGATGTTTCAAAAGATAAACCCAACAATAACGAGTGCAATCATTAATGAATGATACATAATATCTAGATCCACCTTTGGTATGAACAGGTGATGAACCCCATACATCAGAGTGAACTAAATCAAAAGGTGCATTGGAAACCGAAATACTTTTGCTAAAAGGCAAAGTAGAAAATTTAGCAAGTTTACAACCACAACAGTCAAAAATATCACTTGGTTGAAACTTTCCTAAGGCTCCAGTAGAAGCTAAATATTTCAAACGAGAAGAAGAAACATGTCCAAGACGAAAGTGCCACAAATAAAAACTATAAGAGAATGAACTCAAATGAAAAGATGACAAATCAATTGCAGAAGCTGCAACATCTGGTACCCTCAGCTCATCCAAAAAGTAAAGTCCCCCTGCCTATGGCCTGTCCCAATCAGCCTCCCGGATTGCTGATCCTGAACATAACAATGAGTGACAGAAAAAAAAACTAAGTTACCAGAATCATACACTGACCAATAGAGGCAAGACTCAAAGTGAGATTAGGAATGTAATACACATCTAAAAAAGACAAGTTAGGGGTGGACACAGACCTAGTGCTTGCTAATGGCATAGGAGTGCCATCAGCAGTCATGACTGACATAGATGAGACATGATTTAAAGACACAAAAGAATTAGAATCATATGACATATGGTGTGCAGCTCCAGAATCAAGTATCCATAAGGGTGAAGATATACTTGACGAACTAGAGGAAGGCAAACCTTTAAAGGTGGAGGAAGACGTGGTAGATATAGCATGCAACTGAGTGGCAAGGAACTTTTGGAATTGCTCAGCAAGATCAGGTGGCAGGGAGGTGGTCTCGGGAGGGTATACAAGTCCAACACCAAGAGCATCTGGAGCAAGAGCAGCAGCAGCAACATTTGGCGAGGGAGGCTTCCAATTCTTCTTATTGGACTGATTTGAAGGAGGAGGCCATTGAGTAGACTATTGGGATTGTTGTTGTTTCAATAATTTTGGACATTATGCTTTCCAATGACCCTTCTCCTTGTAATAGTTACATTCATCAGAACCAGCCCTCCCATGGGACTTGCCTTTGTTAAAAGGGACAACAAAGACAGATGGATTAGGAGTGGAGAGAAGTCCTTTGTCAAAATTAGATTGAGACTTAAGTCGAATTTCTTCAGCCAACAACTCATTTACCACCGAATCAACACTTGGAAGAGGATTACGGTGTAAGGTAGTCCCACGAAGTCCTTCAAAATCAGCCCGAAGAGCCATCAGAAATTAAACCAAATGCTGCTCCTCCTTGCGGTCAGTGTATGGCTTAAAATTTTGCAGTTCAGCAGATTCAGTAAGAGCCAATTGATCCCACGGATTAGACATAGAAGAATAGAATTCCTGAATGCTCATGTTATTCTACTGAAGAGCCCGAATATCAATCTCCAACTGATACTGTTTGCAAGTGGTCCCAAACACCCTTAACAGTGTCAACTTTTGCAAGTTGCATGCCTATTGATTGTGAAACATAATTATTTATCCAAGTAATGATTTTTGAATTGTTAGCTTCCCAATTTTCCATGTCCTTTACATATTTATCCAAATCCTTTTTATCAGTAGGCTTAAGAGTGGTGCCATCAACATAGCCCCAAATTCTTTTGCATTTCAAAAATTTTCTCATCACATAGCTCCAATAGGAGTAATTCCGTCCATTCAGTTGCACACTAATGGATTGAAGAGAATCATCCTTTTCAGTTGCCATCTCTACAAATATCAAATACCCAAGGAACTATCACAACAAATGTTGAACAGAGGAAGAAAAACAAATACCAGACCAATATCGCAACGAAAAAACAACAAAATCACCCCTAAAGCAGAGCACCGGACGAGCCAAGTCGCAAATCACGCAGCAGAACAGAATCGCGCAGAAACCAAAACCGCGCAACAATCACAAATCACGCAGAGACCAGAATCGCGCAGCAGTCAAAAATCGTGGCAAAGACATGTAATGCGCCAGAAAAAGAACAGAACCACACCGGAGAATACGAAATCGCAAATCGGGTCGAACTAAAATCGGATCGAACAGAAAGCTGTGAACCGTGCTAACGTTCTTCCCAAAATCTTACTAGCTCTGATACCATGTTAACAGAGATAGAAACCATATATAGAGAATGTAGGAGGAAAAGAGAAAAAGAGAAAGGAAAAAGGAGGCCGCTAGGGTTCTAATAACATAACAATGCAAAGTCTTAAGATTACAGGAAATAAGAGAAATATATATGAGAATATAAAAAGACTAAGCTACCCTTACATATAATATTATATAATAGATATTACACAAAAAGTTATTGAAGATGTAAATATTACAATTTTGAAACCTAGTATTAATTGATCTTATGTATGTGCGTAAAGAAAGAATGGGGTCTATCATACTTAATCCTTCAACAACTTTTTTTGTGTGCAGAATGTGAATTCAACAAATTCACAATCGAGTCATATTATACTATCTTCATATCACATAGATAACATTTTAGATAATTTATACTTGACATAGATGTTAATTGAATAGCAAATATTTACTTATAATATATGTAAAAATAAAATGATGCAATGAAAAATAAAAAGTTTCTGCCAAAAGTAAAATAAAAAGTTTCTAATTTGTATAAAATTTTATTAATATGCCTGATGAGAACTTTTAATTCAACGGTTGAATTGGTTAAATACATATTTTATGAAAGGTTATTAATGATGTTTGTATGTTAATGGTTGAAAAATCTTATTCAATTCATATAAAAAATCATATACAAAGGTCAAAAATGTTGGAATTTTGTATTCCGATAATTAATATGGGCTAATACCATTAATAATTATATTAGCTATTTATCGTAAAGGAGCTATATTTTATGTGACCAAATAAATTTAAAATAGAGTAAGCTCATTAGACTCCTAATTTAATTGATATGGGTCTTACATGAGTAGATGTAAGTGTGGCCCGATAAGGGGATAATGAGTACCATGTTAGCTTTAACACACTATAAAGAAGGCTATGGTCCCTAATACACCGAATTACTGTCATCCATTCTCTTCTCTCCATCTGAAGAGAACCTAAAGTCTCGTGAGAGATCTCAAGAAGATTCGGTTGAGGAAGAACCATAAAGCCGCCGCTAACGTGCTCGTTGTTTGTTGTTATGGATCCAGTTGCTCGTTGGTTGTTCGTGATCATTCCTTTGGTATTCCGCTTCAGGTGATTGATTGCTATGGATCTAGGTATTCTTCTAATCCTTGATAACCCAACATGTCGTAGATCTTAAGGGTAAAGAATATGTTGTTCTTGTCGAGCATGCTTATATGTCTTTATAGCTTCCGCCTAATGTATTTCTTCTATGAGATTTGAGCATGTTTGTTCCTGTTGTTGTTATTAATAAGGACTTAATTCCAATAACTGGTATCAGAGCGATCTTCATCGTTAGTTTATTAGGATTAAGGTTTCTGATTTATGCCTGAGTTTTTCTTGAGTTTTTTTCCCCAATTTTTTATGAACCCATTTTTTTTGTATTTGGGGACTTTTGGTTTTTTTTTTCATTGCGACGGGATCTTGTTGTTTTTGTTGAAATTGATATACGTGTACTGGGTCGAAAACTTATTGTTATGTTTATGACAGAAATTTTTTTGTCTTCATCACGCATCAATATTTTTTTCGAATTGAATCTTTTTTTTTTGTTCATCGAGATGTATGCCGAAAATTTTTAGGGGCAAATCAAATACATTTTTTTATATGACATGAATTGGTAAATTAGATTTGGAACGTGATGAATTGTCGTTCATGCTTTATTTCAATATTATAATATTGAATCTTTTGATGGACTTGCTATTTATATTTTTGTTGTATGGTTTGCAATATAAAGCTTTGGTTTTGAAATTTATGGCTTATATGGCATTTTGTTCTTTGTGAAATTGATTTAATATCACGTTCAGATTCCACAAATTTTGGTTTAAAATTTGATTTGATTATTAAAGTTATGACTCTATACATTTTATTTGGACGAAAATATTTGAGAGATATTATGTGATTTGTGTCATGAGGATTTCACGATTTTATAGGCCTTTGCATTAAGTATATTTGAGGTGATTCTTCAATAATATTTAGTATAAATATATTGTTGATTTTGGTCATCGTGAAAGAAGGCATACAAATCTTTGGTTGAATATCTCTTTATTGTGATTATAAGATTTGATTGTCTTTGATTATTATATACTTCATGATTTTGTCTATCTTGAGAATGAATCTAATAAAATTATTATCATGATATTGTTTTAAGATTTGGATTTTGAATTTGATAATAATTCAGAAGATATTATTATAATTCAAATTTGAGGTGTATGGTTATGACATTAGAATTTTTTGCTGTTGTTTATTTATTTTAAATATGACCTGCGTGTCGTGATTTGATTCAAATACGGCCTGCGTGTCATGACTTTCGCTTTATTTTATTTCATTTTATTTTATTGTTAAATATTATAAATGATCAAGAAACACGAAAGAGGGGACAACGCCATATGGATGCCGGTTGGAGCAACTGGCTTGTGGGTCAAAGAATTGTAATAATTAGTTATTTAATTCTTTTCTGTTTAGGAGGCCATAACATACCACTATAAATTTTATACATTATGTATGCGATGTATGAAGTGTAAGCCTGTATGCATGTATGCTTGTCTGCTATGTATGTTTTTACATGCTAAACGACGCACATAGTTAGAACTTTGCCTCCCAATCGCTGGGCAACAAAGGGCACTACTGGGGGGTAGTGCTAATTTCAGCAGGCCACTGGGCAGTGGTCTCGGTTTGTTATTTTGTCATATTTGAGCCATCGGGTGGCCAACAACACCACTTCGGTGATGTGCGAGATACTTCTCTCACTTTAGGACTACTAAGCGATCTTTTGACTAATATGTGGTGTTGAAAACATACAGTTATGGATATTCCTACACCTAGCTGTGGAATTTATGTAAACTAAGGCCATCCTATTTTTTAATTAATAATTGTCTAGTATCTTTAATTGGGATGATTGAAACAACATGTTGCCAAAGTAACCTCTGTTGCGTAGTTTAGTTCAATTAAATTTACAAAAGATGTGGCATGGAGTTATTCATGCGAGTTGTTTTGGGCCCAAAGAAAGGCGCAACTTGGCCGCATAACTCCATGCCTGCGATGATAAATGTGTGGTGATTATAAAGACAATTTATCCATGTGAGCAATTGGGATGCCCAAAGGCAACCATTGCTTGACAGGACTGATCGCCAACGTTTGATTGTTGCGTTGAGAGTACCGCTTGCAGTTAGTCCTTACAATCCAAAGATTGAGGATTAATGGTGCGCTTGCTATCTTGTCTGGGTCCTTAATTTACAGATAAAGAATAATTGAGCATGTCTTATTAATTATTTTAATTTGACGTATCAACTGATGTTGTGTGGGTGCGTGTCTATGCGAATATTAATCGGCCCAAAGGAAGGTTAATATTTGGTCGGGTTGCAATCACACCTGTCATGGTAAACATGTGGCGATTATAAGGATAATTTCTCCATGTGAGTAATGGGATGTCCAAAGACAACCATTGTTTGACAGGATTTATCGACAGTGTTTGATCAGTACAACAAAATACCACCAGCAATTAATATCACTATCCAAAGACTTGGTATTAATGTTGCATCGAGTATTTTCATATATTTTAGTACTTTTGTTCTCTTTGAACTATAATAGTTTGTGTATCTGCTGTTTTGAGTACAATTTAATCTTTAAAAGTTTAGAGTTATAGGATTAAAGGTAGAACATTAAAGAAAGTTTTGGATTTAGACTTAGCATAAAAATGGAGAAATCCACTTTCTCTCACTCAATTCGGTATCTATGAAGTGAGAATCAAGTATGAGAAGTAGGATCGCTCCAGCCGCATAAGTCTGATTATCATAAAGTACAATATTTCAGAGACCTAATTAGGCGTGTTATTTTTTATGACATGATTTATGTCGTAAATTTCCTTGCTGAAATTAAAAGTGCTTGTAAAGGGCAATGAGGCGAAAATGAGCACTCATTGGAGAGCTTAATTTTCATTAAGTATGAAAGTAAAGGGAATATGAGGAGCACATTATGGGAATGTTTAAATCTTGTCTTCAAATTTAAGGCGCTAAAACTTGATTAGTCTAATGACTTATTCAGACATTTAGCATTGGTATTCTTTCTTGCACAGTTCGATCAGATGTCAGTTTACAGTTCTCAAAGGAAGAAATAATCTTTAATAAGATTATTTCATATATAAGGTGTGCAAGAAAAGAAATGGTGAAGCAAGAGGAAAATAAAATAGTGCTCATTTGGCAAATACCTCAAAGGATAAGTGCAAATAAAGAAAACTAAGGATAAATCTGCTAAGGGTTTGTTCAAAAGAAACAACTAAGGTTGTCTGAACAAACAAAGGTCAAATGACACTGAAAAATGCATCCATATAGGAGTTAGCAAAGTCGGTGAGGAACGAGACTCTAGGCATTCTAGATTGTTGTTACTGGCTTATATTTGAAATTTAAAGACAATTTGGTTGAATCAATTTTTGGGATAAAGTTTAGTTTTTTGTTTCTCTTTGAACAAATTAAGATGATTTCGAGTTTATTTTTAAACAATGGATTCTATTTGTCTTCAAATTCAAATATTGTTGGAGCCAATTGAGCTATGACTTATGACAATCTATAATTTCTAAAGATCGAAAGGTATAAATTTTGGTCCCAAGTTAAAGAAATTTTTTAAGATGGCAACTACAAAGTTCTTTAAGAATATTGAGTTTGGGAGAGAGATAAGGTTAGAGAACAAAATTGATAGAGGAAGAAGCGGTTCTAATTCTTGAACTAATTCATACAGGTGTTATTAGTGTAGCAAATTTGAATCCTCGTGAGGACATATTGTTCTTCCTCCCAATCAAGTTAAGGAAATTATTCATGAAGATCAAACTCAACACCCTCAAGAACTAGAGCATCGGGAGCCATAAATGAAAGGATTGACTGTAAAGAGTCATTCTATTTGGTTTTATTGAAAGACTCTTTTTCGGAAAATCGCAGGCTCATTGCTCATTATAACTTTGGAGCTACATAAGATGGATGTCAAGACGGTGTTTCTTAATGGCAACATTAATGAAACAAAATGTATATGGTGCAACCGAGATACTTTGTGTCGATAGACCCAAAGATGGTTTGCGAACTGACAGAATCCACCAATTAGCTAAAGAAGTTGTCTCGTTAGTGATACCACAAAGTCTCATCAGGTAATTGTCTCATTTGGTCTAGAGATGAGTATTGTGGATGACTGTGCGTATTAAAAGGTTAGTGAGAGTAAGTTTATATTCATGATGTTATATGTCAATGATATTTTATCTAGTCAACGGCGATATAGACTGATTGCGCGAAACTGAGTAATCTCTAACGAAAATTTAGATATGAATGATCTTGGGGACGTCTCTTTTGTATTCGGAATCCAAAATTCTGAGAGATCACTCTTGGGGTATTCTGGGATTATCACAAAAGAGCTATATCGATAAAGTTTAAATAAATTCGACATGAAATATAGTAAACCAGAGGATATCTCAGTTACTAAGAGAGACAATTTTTGTCTCAATTTTTTCCCAAAAGAAAATCTGAAAATTCAGAAAATACTGGGAGTTCCCTATGCTCTAACTATGGGAAGTCTGATACATTATCTTATCTGTACGCATCAGGAAACGACGTACATCATGGGATCATGTGGTAGATATTTGAGCAATTCTAGTTTGAATTATTACAAAAGGGAACCATAAGGATCATTAAAAGTCTATATGCCCACATATCAGAGATCTAAAAGGTTAGAGATCATTAAGAACTCTGACTCTGATATTCAGGATGTTAATATTATGGACATCAAATTACAGGATATGACTAAAATATCTATGTCACTAGGTTGCATATAGTAAAAGGTATTAAAATACCACTTAAGTTACAATGTGACAGATAAGTCAGTCGTATCATACTTCAACAACAATATAGAACTTTAGAATGTCTATTGACATAAAGGTGTTAGTCGTTGAAATAAAGAATTCAGAATCAAAGAATTTTTATAGAGCACACAGAGACTGATTCCATGCTAGCTATCCACTAACTAAGACCTTGACACCTAAGGCTTTTCATGAGCATGTTGCTAAGGTTGCCTTAGCTTAGTGGGAGTCTTTATTTGTGTAATATGTTTGAGATATAAACTTTATGTTATTTCTGATTTTCTGCAGAAATAAAGATTATGTTTATGAATACATTATAAATATGTTTGTATCTTGTGTGCAAAATTAATTTACATATTAAGGATTTTGTTTTGCATAATTAAATTTTGTAAAATTGATCTCACTAAAGATTTAAGTAAGACCAGTTGGAAAAATGCATGATTGAGATCATATTCCATGTAATTTAAATGCTACTCATCCATATAGATCTATGTCATCAAGTGTGTAGATGTGGTGATCGTCGGGGTTTAGCCGCAATTTACGGAAGTGACAAAAGCCGCGGTGGTCTCATTATTGATATATGAGGTGGACCAGATTGTAAGGAGGAAGTCTAATGATAAATAGCATTCAAAAATGCGCATTAAATAATTCTGGTATAATTATTACGATATCCAGCCCAAGTGGGAGATTGTTGGAATTTTATATTCCAATAATTAATATGGGCTAATACCATTAATAATTATATTAGCTATTTATCGTAAAGGAGCTATATTTTATGTGATCAAATAAATTTAAAATAGAGTAAGCTCATTAGACTCCTAATTTTATTGATATAGGCTTTATATGAGTAGATGTAAGTGTGGCCCGATAAAGGGATAATGGGTACCCTGTTAGGTTTAACACACTATAAAGAAGGCTATGGTCCCCAATACACCGAATTGTCGTCATCCATCCTCTTTTTCCCATCTGAAGAGAACCTAAAGTCTCGTGAAAGAGCACAAGAAGATTCGGTTGAGGAAGAACCATAAAGCCACCGTTAACGTGCTCGTTGTTTGTTGCTATGGATTCAGTTGCTCGTTGGTTGTTCTTGATCATTCCTTTGGTATTCCGTTTCAGGTGATTGATTGATATGGATCCAAGTATTCTTCTAATCCTTGATAATCCAACATGTCGTAGATCTTAAGGGTACAGAACATATTGTTCTTGTCGAGCATACTTGTATGTCTTTATAGCTTCTGCCTAATGTATTTCTTCCGTGAGATTTGAGCATGTTTGTTCTTGTTGTTGTTATTAATAAGGGCTTAATTCCAACAAGTGGTATCAGTGTGGTCTTCATCGTTGGTTTATTAAGATTAAGGTTTCTGATTTATGCCTGAGTTTTTCTTGAATTTGTTTTTCCCTAATTTTTTTATGAACCCTTTTTTTTCATTGCGACGGGATCATGCTGTTTTTGTTGAAATTGATATATGCGTACTGGGTTGAAAACTTATTGTTATGTTTGTGACATAATTTTTTTTTCTTCTTCACGCATCAATATTTTTTTCGAAATGAAACATCGTTTTTTTTTGTTCAACGAGATGTATGCCGAAAAGTTTTAAAGGCAAATCAAATACATTTTTTTATATGTCATGAATTGGTAAATTAGATTCGGAACGTGATGAATTGTCGTTCATGCTTTATTTCAATATTATAATATTGAATCTTTTGATGGACTTGCTATTTATATTTTTGTTGTATGGTTTGCAATACGAAGCTTTGGTTTTGAAATTTGTGGCTTATATGGCATTTTGTTCTTTGTGAAATTGATTTAATATCACGTTCAGATTCCACAAATTTTGGTTTAAAATTTGATTTGATTGTTAAAGTTATGATTCTATACATTTTATTTGGACGAAAATATTTGAGACATATTATGTGATTCGTGTCATGAAGATTTCACAATTTTATAGGCCTTTGCATTAAGTATATTTAAGGTGAATCTTCAATAATATTTAGTATAAATATATTGTTGATTTTTGTCATCGTGAAAGAAGGCATACAAATCTTTGGTTGAATATCTCTTTATTGTGATTATAAGATTTGATTGTCTTTGATTATTATATACTTCATGATTTTGTCTATCTTGAGAATGAATCTAATAAAATTATTATCCTGATATTGTTTTAAGATTTGGATTTTTAATTTGATAATAATTTAGAAGATTTTATTATAATTCAAATTTGAGGTGTATGGTTATGGCATTAGAATTTTTTGGTGTTGTTTATTTATTTTAAATACGACCTGCGTGTCGTGATTTAATTCAAATACGGCCTGCGTGTCATGACTTTCTCTTTATTTCATTTCATTTTATTTTATTGTTAAATATTATAAATGATCAAGAAACACGAAAGAGGGGACAACGCCATATGGATGCCGGTTGGAGCAACTGGCTTGTGGGTCAAAGAATTGTAATAATTAGTTATTTAATTCTTTTTCGTTTAGGAGGCCATAACCATACCAATATAAATTTTATGCATTATGTATGCGATATTTGAAGTGTAAGCGTGTATGCATGTATGCTTGTTTGCTTTGTATGTTTTTACATGCCAAACGATGCACATAGTTAGAACTTTGCCTTCCAATCGCTGGGCAATAAAGGGCACTACTGGGGGGTAGTGCCAATTTCAGCAGGCCACTGGGCAGTGGTCTCAGTTTGTCATTTTGTCATATTTAAGCCATCGGGTGGCCAACAACACCACTAGCCGGTGATGTGCGAGATACTTCTCTCACTTTAGGACTACTAAGCGGTCTTTTGACTGATATGTCGTATTAAAAACATACAGTTATGAATATTCCTACTCCTAGGTGTGAAATTTATGTAAACTAAGGCCCTCCCATATTTTAATTAATAATTGTCCAGTATCTTTAATTGGGTTGATTGAAACAACATGTTGTCAAAGTAACCTCTGTTGCGTACATTAGTTCAATTAAATTTACAAAAGATGTGGTGTGAAGTTATTCATGCGAGTTGTTGTCGGCCCAAAGAAAGGCGCAACTTGGCCGCATAATTCCAAGCCTGCGATGGTAAATGTGTGGTGATTATAAAGATAATTTATCCATGTGAGCATTTGGGATGCCCAAAGGCAACCATTGCTTGACAGGACTTATCGCCAATGTTTGATTATTGCGTTGAGAGTACCGCTTGCATTTAGTCCTTACAATCCAAAGATTGGGGATTAATGGTTCGCTTGGTATCTTGTCTAAGTCCTTAATTTACAGATAAAGAATAATTGATCATGTCTTATTAATTATTTTAATTTGACGTGTCAACTGATGTTGTGTGGGTGCGTGTCCATGCGAATATTAATCGGCCCAAAGGAAGGTTAATATTTGGCCGGGTTGCATTCACACCTGTGATGGTAAACATGTGGCGATTATAAGGATAATTTCTCCATGTGAGTAATGGGATGTCCAAAGACAACCATTATTTGACAGGACTTATCGACAGTGTTTAATCATTACAACAAAATACCACCAACAATTAATATCATTGTCCAAAGACTTGGTATTAATGTTGCATCGAGTATTTTGATAAGTATATTTTACTACTTTTGTTCTCTTTAAACTATAATAGTTTGTGTTTCTGCTGTTTTGAGTACAACTTAATCTTTAAAAGTTTAGAGTTTTAGGAATAAAGGCAGAACATTAAAGAAAGTTTTGAATTTAGACTTAGCATAAGAATGGAGAAATCCACTTTCTCTCACTCAATTCGGTATCTATGAAGTGAGAATCAAGTATGAGAAGTAGGACCGCTCCAGCCGCATAAGTCTGATTATTATAAAGTACAATACTTTAGAGACCTTTAGGGGTGTTATTTTTTATGACATGATTTATGTTGTAAATTTCCTTGCAGAAATTAAAAGTGCTTGTAAAAGGCAATGAGGCGAAAATGAGCACTCGTTGAAGAGCTTAATTTTCATTAAGTATGCAAGTAAAGGGAATATGAGGAGCACATTATGGGAATGTTTAAACCTTGTCTTCAAATTTAAGGCGCTAAAAGTTGAGCAGTCTAATGACTTATTCAGACATTTAGCATTGGTATTCTTTCTTGCACAATTCGATCAGATGTCAGTTTACAGTTCTCAAAGGAAGAAATAATCTTTAATAAGATTATTTCATATATAAGGTGTGCAAGAAAAGAAATGGTGAAGCAAGAGGAAAATAAAATAGTGCTCATTTGGCAAATACCTCAAAGGATAAGTGCAAATAAAGAAAACTAAGGATAAATCTGCTAAGGGTTTGTTCAAAAGAAACAACTAAGGTTGTCTGAACAGACAAAGGTCAAATGACACTGAAAAATGCGTCCATATAGGAGTTAGCAAAGTCGGTGAGGATCGAGACTCTAGGCATTCTAGATTGTTATTACTGGCTTATATTTGAAATTTAAAGACAATTTGGTTGAATAAATTTTTGGGATAAAGTTTAGTTTTGTTTCTCTTTGAACAAATTAAGATGATTTTGAGTTTATTTTTAAACAATGGATTCTATTTGTCTTCAAATTCAAATATTGTTGGAGCCAATTGAGCTATTACTTACGACAATCTATAATTTCTAAAGATCGAAAGGTATAAATTTTGATCCCAAGTTAAAGAAATTTTTTAAGATGGCAACTACAAAGTTCTTTAAGAATATTGAGTTTGGGAGAGAGATAATGTTAGAGAACAAAATTGATAGAGGAAGAAGCGGTTCTAATTCTTGAACTAATTCATACAGGTGTTATTAGTGTAGCAAATTTGAATCCTCGTGAGGACATATTGTTCTTCCTCCCAATCAAGTTAAGGAAATTATTCATGAAAATCAAACTCAACACCCTCAAGAACTAGAGCATCAAGAGCTATAAAAGAAAGGATTGACTGTAAAGAGTCATTCTATTTGGTTTTATTGAAAGACTCTTTTTCGGACAATCGCAGGCTCATTGCTCATTATAACTTTGGAGCTACATAAGATGGATGTCAAGACGGTGTTTCTTAATGGCAACATTAATGAAACAAAATGTATATGGTGCAATCGAGATACTTTGTGTCGATAGACCCAAAGATGGTTTGCGAACTGACAGAATCCACCAATTAGCTAAAGAAGTTGTCTCGTTAGTGATACCACAAAGTCTCATCAGGTAATTGTCTCATTTGGTCTCGAGATGAGTATTGTGGATGACTGTGGGTATTAAAAGGTTAGTGAGAGTAAGTTTATATTCATGCTGTTATAAGTCAATGATATTTTATCTAGTCAACGGCGATATAGACTGATTGCGCGAAACTGAGTAATCTCTAACGAAAATTTAGAGATGAAGGATCTTGGGGACGTCTCTTTTGTATTCGGAATCCAAAATTCTGAGAGATCACTCTTGGGGTATTCTGGGATTATCACAAAAGAGCCATATCGATAAAGTTTAAATAAATTCGACATGAAATATAGTAAACCAGAGGATATCTCAGTTACTAAGAGAGACAATTTTTGTCTCAATTTTTTTCCAAAAGAAAATCTGAAAATTCAGAAAATACTGGGAGTTCCCTATGCTCTAACTATGGGAAGTCTGATACATTATCTTATCTGTACGCATCAGGAAACGACGTACATCGTGGGATCATGTGGTAGATATTTGAGCAATTCTAGTTTGAATTATTACAAAAGGGAACCATAAGGATCATTAAGTAGAACAAGAGTCTATATGCCCACATATCAGAGATCTGAAAGGTTTGAGATCTTCAAGAACTCTGACTCTGATATTCAGGATGTTAGTATTATGGACATCAAATTATGGGATATGACTGAAATATCTATGTCACTAGGTTACATATAGTAAAAGGTATTAAAATACCACTTAAGTTATAGTGTGATAGATAAGTCAGTCGTATCATACTTCAACAACAATAAAGAACTTTACAATGTCTATTGACATAAAGGTGTTAGTTGTTGAAATAAAGAATTCAGGATAAAAGAATTTCTATTGAGCACACAGAGACTGATTCCATGCTAGCTATTGATCAATGCATTTTAATGCACCTTTTATAGCTTTGCACTTTGTGTTTTAGTTGTGTGTCATGTCCAATAACTACTTCTTAACATGGTTTTATATCTTTGGGTCTTAATTGGGCTTTAGTGAAATTATTTGCTAATTTTTGGATTTTGTTACATCCTGACCCATGTTCTTTCTACAAGCCATAACTTAGGCTATACTTGTCCGATTTTAGTGATCTTGGTGGCGTTGGAAAGCTAAGAAGCAGAGCTACAACTCTTATGTTAGTACCAAAGCCCAGTTCTGACGTTTTGAAGTTCGAAAATCCATTTTACTGAGGATGGAAAGTTGTACCGCGAGTTATGGATTACTTACCCATGTAATTAGTTGTTATTGGTCTAATTAACTTCTTTTGGGCCTTTCTCTTTGGTCATAAACTTCTGATTACTTAGGTTAACCTAGAGGATATTATAAATATGTTTTTAGAGTCTTAGGTTAGCAGCTTTTGATTACTTGCGAATTTTAATCTTTGTTTTATTTTCAGAACAATCTTTTCTTCTTCCCTCTTTTTTAATCACGTTTTTGGCAAGACCTTCCATGGAAGGCTAAATCTTTTAGATCAATTTACTAGTTAAAGATTTCCTAGAGGATCTTGAGGTTTGTTATTAATTTTAAATTCGATTTTGTGTTTCTATTTCTTTTCCTTTTGATCTTTCGTCTCTTTAATTTCTGTTTGGAAACTCGTTTTAGGTATTGATGCTTAATCATATAAATTTCGTTTTTGCTTTCTGATTTGAGATTATTTGAATTAAATTGAACGCTTGTTTTGGTTTATTTCGAATAAAGATCAATAGGGTCCATAACGCTTAGTTATAGGTTTGATTGAATTCGGTTGTTAAATTAATCATGTTTCTGTGACGCTTGTTCCTTAATCATGATTAATTGAATGTTGTGATGCTTAATCCAGTAGGAATTCGTATAGGTTTAATCAACGCTTGATTGGTTAATTCTGTGATCAAACAATAATAGAAACACGAAATAGAATAACCTTTTGAAACCTGTGATAGATTCGAGTGGAAGTTCCTATAACAGTGGATTGATTGTTTGTTATCAATTAAATTTCTTCATTATTGCAATCTGTTTTCAACCGAACCCCCCTAATTCTGTTTCTTTCCACGTTCTTGTTCTTGGTTATTATTAATTATAGATCCTTGTGAGACAACCAAGGTTGAATTGCCTTGTTACTACATTACTGTTTTATTTATTTTGACCCATGTGCGACCGCGAATCACTATCCACTAACTAAGGCCTTGACACCTAAGGTTTTTCATGAGCATGTTGCTAAGGTTGCCGTAGCTTAGTGCGAGTCTTTATTTGTGTTCTATGTTTGAGATACAAACTTTATGTTATTTCAGATTTTCTGCAGAAATAAAGATTATGTTTATGAATACATTATAAACATGTTTGTATCTTGTGTGCAAAATTAATTTGCACATTAAGGATTTTGTTTTTCAGAATTAAATTTTTCAAAATTGATCTCACTAAAGATTTAAGTAGGACCAGTTGGAAATAGGCATGATTGAGATCACATTCCATGTAATTTCCATGCTACTCATCCATATTGATCTATGTCATCAAGTGTGTTGATGTGGTGATCATTGGGGTTTAGTCGCAATTTACGGAAGTGACAAAAGCCGCGGTGGTCTCATTACTGATATATGAGGTGGACCAGATTGTAAGGAGGAAGTCTAATGATAAATAACATTCAAATATGCGCACTAAAGAATTCTGGTACAATTATTACGATATGCAGCCCAAGTGGGAGATTGTTGAAATTTTATATTCTAATAATTAATATGAGCTAATACCATTAATAATTATATTAGCTATTTATCGTAAAGGAGCTATATTTTATGTGATCAAATAAATTTAAAATAGAGTAAGCTCATTAGACTCCTAATTTAATTGATATGGGCCTTATATGAGTAGATGTAAGTGTGGCCCGATAAGGAGATAATGGGTACCCTGTTAGGTTTAACACACTATAAAAAAGGCTATGGTCCCCAATACACCGAATTGCCGTCATCCATTCTCTTCTCCCCATCTGAAGAGAACCTAAAGTCTCGTGAGAGAGCTCAAGAAGATTTGGTTGAGAAATAACCATAAAGCCGCTGCTAACGTGCTCGTTGTTTGTTGTTATGGATTCAGTTGCTCGTTGGTTGTTCGTAATCATTCCTTTGGTATTCCGCTTCAGGTGATTGATTGCTATGGATCCAGGTATTCTTCTAATCCTTGATAATCCAACACGTCGTAGATCTTAAGGGTAGAGAACATGTTGTTCTTGTCGAGCATGCTTGTATGTCTTTATAGCTTCCGCCTAATGTATTTCTTCTATGAGATTTGAGCATGCTTGTTCTTGTTGTTGTTATTAATAAGGGCTTAATTCCAACAGAAAAATCATGCATGATGTTAATTTTCCACCTGTAGACACTAGGTGTCAAAACTTCATACTTACACTTTAATAATCTCTTTATAAAATACAAATTTAACAAATCTAACTACTAAATTATATTATATTATCTTGACGATTATATATGAAATTTTGTATAATTAAGAAATCAAACGTATATGATTTAATAAAATATATTTACTTATATTTTATCATATGTTAAAATAAAGTGATGCAATAAAGTATCAAAGTGTTTTTTTTTTATATTCAAAAATTTAGGGTGAAGAGATAGCGTCCCAGTATTTCCCAATTGTATTATCATGAGCATAAAAAAACGTAAAAGTATGAAGAATAGAAAGAAAAAAAAGGTTTTTAATATCAAAAAAAGAAAAAAAAAAGGTTCAACAAATGCAAAAATTTAACTTGATAAAAGCAACGCATAGTTTTTTTTGTTGACTAAACCAGCAACGCTTAGTCTAGTTAAGATGCACCAAGAATAAAAAATACACAAAGAATGTTCTAGGCGTTATTCGTTTTGTTATTTAGAGCTTTTTTTATTTTTTTTCCTTTTGTAATTCCAAAGCCTAAAAATATACTTTTAAACAAAAGCAATTAATGATAATTTTAAAAAATAAAGTTGTTAACAAATAATTACAAATATCATCATGATTTATATTTTAATGCACTTTAAAATTTTCAGTTTTATGTAATATAAATATAAATATTTAATATTTTACATAGATATTAAACAGTTTATATGATTGTAAAAATGCTTTTGGTGTACAATATAGATATTAAAAAACTTAATGAATATACGTGTGCGAAAGAGTAAATAATTAAATATAGCTATAAAGAAAACAGAAAATTAATAAACTTATATCGACAGAAACATGGATGAGATAACCATGTGTCTCTCTTGCAACTTAACCAAAGATCTCGAGTTTAAGTCTCAAGAATGCAGTAACATTAAATACCCCGAGGCAGAGAGCTCTAGATGTCCAATGTGGTCCTACAAAAATGTGAGGAGGCGAAAAGTAATAATTTAGTCCTCAGTTTATGCAAATCCAAAATAGTACAAAATACTTTAATTTTGTCTCATAATAAAACATTATAGCAATTACATTATGTTAATATTATAATTTCATATAGATTACCTTTTAATAGTAGTAAAAGATAACAATGTATGTAGCCAATAAAAATTTGTCTAATTGGTAAAAATACGACTCATATCCCATGAAAACGTGGGTTCAAATCTCGTTACCGATACGAGTCCTGAAACCCAACTCAACTAAACTTCTTTATATAAAAAAAGCATCGTAGCGCTGTAAAAAATGCCAAGCAAACATGATATCAGTAGGACGTGATGTATAATATATATAGATTGGCTAATTCTTATTTTCTCCTGTGTAAGTCATAAGTATTTTTATATTTGTTTCGAAAAAATGTTTTATATCATTTAACAACTTTTATACAAAGTATTTTATTATAAATCTAATATTAGATTGAAATTTTCTAATATTTATAAATTTTACATCAATTTAAATTATTTAGTTCATTAATTATTAATATATATCAAGATTAATGTCATAAATTATTTAATTTATTGTTATGTTTTTAAAATAATAAATAATTGTAAGTCAATTACCGTGTGAGTTGCGTCAAATAAAATTACCGCGTCAGTAAAAGTCGTATTCTATTCTATCTAAACATGAAAAGTGTAACATTGTTCAAGCTTTTACACACACACACACACACACACACACACACACATATATATATATATATATATATATATATATATCACACAATAACTCACCTAACATGTGTCATATATATGCGTATACATGGTTAAACATGGCATCTCCTTTCTTCAAGACAAAAGGCTAGACAAGAGTGGCTTGACGTGGAAGTTCCAGGAGACAGTGTTGCTAAAAAAATTGTCAAAGGAGACAATACTAGTAAAAATAAATTGTCAACGTTAAATTTTTCGGACTGTTTTTTTATCACATTTTTTACATACCCGTACTTCCTGATTGTGACTCCTATCAAGTATGTTGATAGAATAGAGCATGCATGACACCATTCATATGTGTATCCATACAATACATATCATGGCAATAGAGATATTAAAATGCGACCCACCAGGCAGGCTTTACATGCACACACGCAAAGATAAAAAGGCAACGATCATGGCAATCGAAAGCCCCCTCTCACTCTCTTCACTTTCACCAAGGAAAGTAGCGAACAAGAGCAACTCCATTCATAAAGCCACCCACAAAGGCATCATCATAACACCTTTTCTTACCTTAGACCCTAGTAGCCAGCGATGAGAGTTCCCGTTTCCTCACCAAAACTCACCCCAAACGCCGTCCTCCACAGTAGTACTACCCCTCCCACCACCACCACCACCACCACCACCATAATCAACAACAACAACAACCCCACCTTGTGCTACGAGCCCAGGTCCGTGCTCGAACTCTGCCGCAGTCCCAGCCCAGAAAAGAAAACATCCACGCTTCCAAAGCCAGAACTTGAAGATCATCCAGAGGTGGAGGATCATGTGTTGCCTAATTCAGATTGGTGGGATTCCATCATGAAGGACTTGGGCTTACACGACGACTCTACCACACCCATACCCCTTTTGAAAACAAACACCGACGACACCACCAATCCATGCATCCCTGAAATTTACTCCAATAACCCTTCTCAAGACCCACCATTCGATAACCCTCCGGACTTCACCACTCTCTCCGATATTTACTCCAATCAAAACCTGGCTTACAATTACCCCCCCAACACTACTAGTTTGGACCATTTGGTTCATGACTTCAATAACCAAAACAACAACAACAACAACAGTAACAGCAATTGGGATTTCATAGAAGAGCTTATCCGTGCAGCCGATTGCTTCGATAGAAACCACCTTCAACTGGCTCAAGCGATATTGGAGCGGCTCAATCAAAGGCTACGATCTCCCTCGGGTAAACCGCTTCACAGAGCAGCGTTTCACTTTAAAGACGCTCTCCAATCCCTTCTCTCCGGGTCGAACCGGACCAACGCAGCGCCGCGGCTTTCTTCCATGACGGAGATCGTGCAAACCATAAGCACCTTCAAGGCCTTTTCTGGAATTTCACCTATTCCAATGTTCTCGATCTTTACCACCAACCAAGCGCTCCTCGAAGCGCTAAACGGTTCTTCCTTCATGCACGTCGTCGACTTCGATATCGGATTTGGAATCCAATACGCTTCTCTCATGAAAGAGATGGCTGAGAAGGCTGCAACCGGTTCGCCGCTCCTCCGCATCACCGCCGTCGTGCCGGAGGAGTACGCCGTCGAGAGCCGCCTCATCAGGGAGAATCTCAACGAGTTCGCGAACGACCATGGGATCCGTGTCCAGGTGGATTTCGTGCCGCTAAGGACCTTCGAGACGGTGTCGTTTAAGGCCGTTAGGTTCGTCGATGGCGAGAAGACCGCGGTTCTATTGTCGCCGGCGATATTCTGCCGGCTTGGATCGGACGGCACCGCTGCGTTTCTCGCGGACGTGCGGAGGATATCTCCCAGCTTGGTGGTGTTCGTTGACGGGGAGGGGTGGACGGAGGCGGGGTCCTCGGCGTCGTTTCGCCGTGGAGTGGTGAACAACCTGGAGTTCTACTCGATGATGCTGGAGTCGCTGGATGCGTCGGTGGTGGCGGGAGGTGGGGGCGATTGGGCGCGGAGGATCGAAATGCTTCTGCTGCGGCCGAAGATCTTTGCCGCGGTGGAGGCCGCCGGAAGAAGGACGACGCCGTGGCGGGAGGCGTTTTACGGCGCCGGAATGAGGCCGGTGCAGTTGAGCCAGTTCGCGGATTTTCAGGCGGAGTGCTTGCTGGCGAAGGTGCAAATCAGGGGCTTCCACGTGGCAAAACGGCAGGCTGAGTTGGTGCTCTTCTGGCATGAGCGGGCCATGGTTGCCACGTCTGCTTGGCGGTGTTAGAAACATGTAGAATAAAGTAACAGAGAAATTTAAGGACGCCTATCTGATTGCACATTAATTTTACCTGTATTATTAGATTAGATGTGAACTTTTATCATGAAGCTCACATTGGCAAGAATGCAGTTTTAACTTTAATTTTAGTTTATGTAAAATTAAAGATATTAAAAAACCTGGGAAATACACAAACCTGTATTTATTCCAGATCATTTTGTTTTGTGTAATATGGTAAATTAGGGGGTGTTTCGTCTATCTAATTTGTTAGAAAAGAGCTATGTAAGTCTGCTGCACATAGTTCAATCTTGTTATCTTAATGGACCTCACTGGCTTTTTGAATCAAAATGTTTGGCAAACAAGTAGATCTTTTTATATCTAGGCCTTGTGGTATGGTATGTGTTGGGAAACAGTAATCACGAAAGTCTAAAATAGAGAAAAGAAACGTGAGAAAGGAACACACGATTTGATAACGGAATTCGGTCAATTGTGCCTACGTCTCCGGAACAGAGCGGCTCGTTCTCTTATTACTCCGCTAGGTGAGGGGCTTCACCCCCCTTCGGGCACTTTGTGCCCTCACTCGCCCCACTTCAGCGTCTGTCAGTCTTTCTTCATAAATAAATAAGTCATCCACAACAGTATGATAAGGTGTATTTTACTGCAAAAATGAGAAATCTTTTCTTCTTTTATGGGGGATCAACACTTGTTCCCAAATTCCCCCCTTAATGCCTCGAATCCCAGACCCGAGAGTCTAGGTGGCCTGCAAGCCCTTTAGCAACACATTGAAAGCCACTTGAGCTGCACACGATTGGCCGCAAAAGTGAGAGATCAATACCATATAGGATAGGCATATTCAGTATGGAATAACAGTACTTAATCCACTTGGCTAATTATGTTTTCCCGCCCAATTCATAGGTTTCTCGTTTTGATAACTGTATGTAATATGCTCTCAAATCTGAACTGCCAGGGTTGGTCAACGGGACATGATCACATCAAGATGCCTATTTCTTGATAAGAACATTCTTTGGCTTATCAGGTGTTTGCACAGGCACCTACAGAATGCAATATGAATAAAAAGAAACACCCTCTACAACTTGTGCTGGTAGCGTGATAGTTCCATGTTTTCTGATTAAATGAACAACATCGCTTCTAGAATTATCCTACTTTTATTTTTTGAAATTCTTTTTCCATATTGTAGATACCAAAATTAGACTTTAGGAGCATATAAAGGTTTTGAAATCTCCAAGATTTTAGTTTGGCTTCGCGAAAGAAGGAATATATTGACAAATATGCGAATGGAAAAAATCGAGAAGTCAAAAAAGAGAAGGAATTGAAACACATAAAAATTGAAGATATTGGGAAAACAATTGACACAAGAACAATGGATACAGCGGCTACAGGGAAAAGGAAGTGCAGTTACACCAGCAGCTTTAGACGCTGTTATACTATACATGTCTAACATATGGTAAGTAGGCTTTATGTATCTTAAATTTTGGCTTTAAACCTAACTCAACCCCACAAAACCGGTTTGTAAGGTAAGAACTTAGGTCATATCTCTAGTCGATGTGAGACTTTCAACACACCCCCTCACGCCCAATAACAGATCTAGGATAGACTCTGATACCATTTTGAATTTAGACTTTAGGCCTAACTCAATCCCACAAAACCAGCTTTTAAGGTGAAGACTGTCTAAGGCTTATAAACACAACTCAGGCTATATCTCTAATCGATATGGAACTTTCAACAATGTATAAATGTTAATTTCTTACTATCTTTGTTTCTTTTTACTTGCCTTTAAAGTTGTTATACACAAACCAATGAAATCAATCAATTTTGTTGTTTTTGATAAAATTATTAGTCTTTTTCCTATAATACCCTTAATTGTTTATTATTCATCACACTTATTTATCTCTCTACAATAAATAATTAAGGATATAATTGAGAAACAAATAATTAATATAATATTAAACTATTAAAATGATAAATAAAAAAGAATAATTTTTTTCTTAAAAACCGACAAGTAAAAGAAAACAAAGGGAGTAATACGTTAGATATCAAATTGCCTATTAGAGGGGCACTTGTTTTTGTGGTATGATCTTCTGTTTGGGGCATGAAAAAGGTATTGTTACTGCAGAGTTTGTGCAGCTAAAAAGAATCCGCTCTCTACCAAAAAATTTTGAAAACAAATGTTTCAGACATAACCTACTTTATCAAAAAATTTATTCTACTATTTATTTAAAGTTTTGATTATTTTTGAGTCACGCAGTAGCATCTCTATCATTTATTTATAAAAAAATCCGTTTTCACTGATTTTCTCACAGCCATCCTAAGCATGAGTCCCATTTGCTAGAATGAAAAAATGACTCCAGTTCACAGTAAGAAAGGAGTGAAAATCGAAAAATTGGAAAGCTGAAGCTAGATTCTCAACATCAGTTGCAAAACTTAATTCTAAACAGCAGTGCTTCAGTAGCCTACATTTTCTATTCTCCCGTGAATATTACAACAAATGACGTGTAAATTATAAGCGCAATTACAATGGAAGGTTAATGGTATAAAATTAGAAAAACAAGAAGAAAAACATTATATCCTATTCTTAATTAAGAGACCAGGCCACTGATAAGAAAATCCCAGCTGCAAATTCATCTTAATCAAGAGTCTATCAATTATTGCTATTGCCACCAAAGACTGAGGAACTGATGTTTGTTGTTTCATCCAAGGTTAGCAACTGCTTCTGGCCCACACAACCGTTCCAACTCTTCCTGTTTAAACCAAATGTCAGATAATAAATTTTAAGGTTGTGAGTTGTGATACGCCAACCAGTAAATTGCACTGCATAACGACAATGCTTGTGAAGGAAGAAAGGTAAGAGAAATATACCTTGATAGAATTGTTTTCAGATGTAAGCTTCTCGCATTCTTCAGAAAGTTTCTGAAGCTCTTCTCTGAGACTTCCATTCTCACCTCCAAGCGTCTCCACCCTCTTTTGTAACTCTTCACACTCAGCCTGGTTGGTACAAGAAATGCAAAAGCACATCATTTTTCTCTTAAGTAAAATGGTAGTATCATGTATATAAACAAACACCTTTTTCAAATATGTTGGCTACATAGATCTGAAGACAAAATATATCATTTAAAATCTAAATCCTTTTTTAATAGTTTGACCTAATTTTCTTGGTCTCGCCCCCTATTTCTGATTATTTGACCTAACCCCTAACTTATGTACTCATCTTACAAGATCTTTTATGTGTCGTTTTCACACGTGTCCAAACCATTATAAATATAGTCAAATAATATAGCTTCTACCTCTGAATATCAAGCAACTAAGGGTGTGTTTGGATAAACAGCTTAATTAAGTGTTTATTTATTATATAAATACTTATGTATAACTTATACGATATTTCTATGATCAAAGAGAAATTGTGGTTAAACTGTTTTTATATAAACTGTAAACTGTTTTCATAAGCTATCTTGGAGAGCTTATTGAAATAAACTGAAAACAGCTTATATACATGTCATAAGCTATTTTGATAAGCTCTTCCAATCATTCTAACAAGTATTTATGCTAGTAGATAAGTTCAAATAAGTTGTTCATAAGTCAATCCAAATACAGCCTAAGGATGCCTCTAACCGACTCAGTTTCCCGCTCAAGGGAGAATCAAGTATAAATCAGAAACGTACCTGCTTGCGCAGTCTTGACCTCCTAGCTGACTCTCGGTTAGACTGTTTTCTTTTCTGTCTTTTCAGCTCACGTTCATCCTACCAATATCAGAGGAGATATTAGAAGATCAGAGGAAGTTACATGAAGATAAGGAAAAGTTAAGGCTTGGTCAGGTAAAGATCTAACATAAGAATGAAATGTCAAAACATGATAGTAGATGTTCATCTGTAAGAACAAATATAAGATGTATGATATCACAAAAGAATTGTTTTTTGGATCCATTGGTAAAAGCAAAAGGATGTCAAATGTTGACCACAAAAAGCAATACAAGCTAAGAACAATTTTTAAGAAAAACAACTATGGAACACATACTTGTACCCATTGTTCACCAAGTGCAGCAGCTCCTGGGGCACCTGATTGATGTCTCATTTTTGCGGCTTCACCACCGGCAGAAGACGCATTCCATAAGTCCATTCCGATATTAAGATTTGTCGCAGGCATCGAGACAACAGGTTTTCCAGGAACAGGTGATTGAGAAATGGGACCAGTACTATTGTTCTGTGCATTGGCACCTGAAGTTCATGAAAACACTAACATGTTTCAGTAACAGAGAAGAGAAAAGATAATCATGACTGCAGTTGCAGGTGATACATACCATCAACAAGCATCAGGTCAAAGCCTCCCTTCTTGTTTCTAGCTGATTCCTACGAAGATAGAAGTCATCATAAACAAACAAACAAAAAAAGGACAGGAAAATGGTCAACATGCTAATAATTAGATAATTCAATTGAGACTTTTGATGTGAATATCAAATTAATAAAGACAGATAAGTATAAAAGAAAGAAGGGAGCCGAGTAGATTTCAGAAAGGTTATCATTCACTAAAAGCAAGTGAGAGCATATATAATGATGGTAATGTGTTATATACCTGTCGGTTAGTATTCTCATCACTAGCATTTGATGAACCTTCTGAACCACTTTCACCACTGTTTAATTAAATAGAAATCCATATTAAGAAAGCGAATTGAAGAGTAAAAAATATCAAAAGATCCCAAATTAACCAGAGGTTTGCCAAACCTTTGTGAAATGCCATCATTGCCTGAACTTGAGCCTGCCTTTCCACTCTCACCTACTTTGGCGCATGTATTTGCAGAAGCTCCCTTCGGTTTTTTGGATGAATCCCGATCTTTTCCATCAGGTCCCTTCCCTTCAAACTCAGTAGTATGCTGCATAGCACTTGGATTCTAACAAAATGATAAAAAGAAAAAATATGAAAGATAAAGAACAAAAAGTGTAAATACTATGAACGAAAATGCCAAATTATGACAAAGGTAGCAAAGAAATTGCCTAGCAACATGTGAATACATCCTGTAAAGCAGATGATGAGAAATTCATATTTTTCTGCCCAGGCATAGAGGCAGTGCACAGATTGGCGAATGAGCAAGTGATTTACCATTGCCATGCTAGGATGAGCATAGATATTCCCAGGAGGAGGGTATAAAGCTGGAAATGGGACTGGAGTCCCATATGGCGGCATCAAAGGATGCTGGAAAAATCAACAAAACTGTGAATGAGAAGATTATCTTCCATAGTGTATAATTGCATATATCCTAAATGATGGACAACATTTACCTGGCCTCCCCATAAATAGGGATGGGGAGTTGGCGAAGCAACAGTTGAGGCAAAAAAGGGAGGTGGAGTGGCTCCAGGAGTGTAACAGGCCTAAATAAGAAGCTAATGATTAGTTACTGACATAATTTATCCGCAGAAGCGCTTCAATAGAAGTAAAATCCTGATGAAACAAACATATCATAAATTCCACTACCTGCATGGAGCTTGACCAATCTGGATATGATGGTGCTGTTGGTATGTCCTGTTAATGTAAACAGAGATGGTAAGGAGACATAGGAGGAGAAAGGACAAGTAGAAGAAAGTAGTATAGGAAGATAGTAGAGAAAAACCTGAGTTGATGAAGGTGATTTTGAAGGTTTAGGTGTGCTCTCCTCCTTAGTCCCCATACAAATCAGCTGAGAAACTCCGCCCTTTCAGTTCCACCAAACAAAAAGACCTATGATCAAGTACTGCTATCTGTGGAGGTCTTGTGATCAACTTGAACAGCTACTCATATCAGAAACACACACTGAATACAGAAATATAAAGCACATGTCATTAAAATCACTCAAATCAAATAGCAGCAACTATCAAATCCAATGCAATGTTATAACGTAAATGATCTGAAAATATTATATTGAGTGGTTTGTCCTCCAAAGAAATAATTAAGCACTTTTTCTACAGATGAATTTTATATCATCAAGGAGTGTGGACAAGCCTGCCCTTCTCTTAATGAAGTTTGAATTTTGGATCTCCTTGTACTTATTAACAGTCCTCTCCTCTAGCCAAAACCCAAGTAACCATTTAGTTGGTAACTTATCTGATTAACTTGAGAAGATGATAATTTAGATGGAATTTAACATTAGCTATCAGAAAACTAGTGAGCCACTTGTATTACGGCTCTTGGATGCATAATAACAATAAGCACAATTTGAGAGATCAAGAAACAAAGTTTTATAATTTTGAATATAGTCCAAAAAGACTTCAATACATTAATGCATAACCGTAGTTTAACTAATGGACAAGAGATTATGGGCTCAACCATCATGTATATCCTCACATGAAAGGTTGTCAAACTCGAGAGTCTACATAAACTCGTGACGCTTCTGTAGACTCGACTCGTAAACTCGTAAAAGTTTACCTAATATTAAATAAACCTATAAATGGCATATCTACATAATATAAAACAATTTAACACAACACTAATTCAATATTTCAACCCCATAATAAAGTAAAGTAGCAAACCACAATAAAGTGTGCTAGTACAATAGTACTAGATAAGATCATACTACACTAATGACCAAATCATACATAAATTCATAAAAACATAAGTTACTAAAGTGAAAAAATTTAATAAAACAAAAGCTAATTTCACCTAACATTCATAATTTTTAGCCAAACACTTTACTTTGTAGCCGAAGAAAACAAAACAAAAATAACACTAAAAACGTAAAATTAACTTTATAAATCTAATGTATATTGCAGTACATGGGTAATTCAACCCAAGTAGCCAACAATATTGACCGATAATTTACATATTAAGGCCAAGTCAATATAAAATTATAGAGTCGTAAACTCGCAAATAAAATCGAGTTTACCGATTTTATCAAAGTTTACTTAAACTCGTACGAGTTTATGAAAAAGAGAGTTTACATGCGAGTTAACTCGTTTTTGTAATCTAGAATCATAAACTCGTAAGAGTTTAAGAATTAACTCGAGAGTTTAACAACCAATTCATGTTCACAAAAAGAAGGCAAATAACAATGTTCAAATTTTTGTCCAAGTTACAGATGGCAATAAACATTCTTCTGCTATCCATGCATATATGGATGTTTCTATGCACACAAATACATCAGTGTAAATTCAGTGACGAGAATCTAGAATTTTTAATATACCGTTATTATTTACCAAGATACAATCGTGTTTTGGGTCATTTAATGAGGTTCGTTCAATATAATCTATGCAATTGTAATTCTATGCTTTGGGTTTTTTTTTTTTTTTTTTTTTTGACAAGTTTGCTTTGGTATTCTTAGAGGGGAAAAATGTAGAGATCAAAATTAAAATGAGTATTATTAATTTATTATGTTATACGATGCTACCAACTACGCACCTTGTCATAATCCTGATATTCTTTTTTTTTGGACCATTCTATTTTTCTTTTCAAAGCAGAGCAGTACAGTTTGAGATAGAAAATATAAGAAAATTTTCTTTCACCGACATATTTTTTTTTTTTCAGAGCCCTTTTGTTCATCTTCTACACCCTTTTTTTTTATTTTTGATAAGCTTCCTCTTCTACACCTAATAAAACGAAGCAAAATTTGAGTATCAAAAAAAAAAAAAAAAAAAACGAAAGCAAAATTTTCCCTTTGCGCCTAAATTGTTATTATCCATAGAAGATGCTAAATTTCCATCGTATAATATGTTATTTCTTTTCCCTTTTAGATTAGCAAACCAAACCAAAACCTAAAACCTATTGGCCTTAATACAATACATCAAGATAAATCTTGGTAGAAATAAATAAATAAAAATAAATAAATCTTGGTAAAAATAGGGGCTATGCCTGGCCTGGTTGGAAATCGCAGCAAGTATAATTAAGCACTAGCAAGCCTTCCTCCAATTACCTTGCTTTTTGTTTTAGAAAATGCCACAGCAACACACCCAAAATTACTTTCCTTAGCAAGGCAATAATCACAAACTTCAAATTACTCAAACTCTGTGGAAATATTTTATCATTCGTTTAAGTACTCTTTTTACTTTTCCAGCTACCCCTTATGGATTATCGAATAAACTAAGTTAAAGGAGCAGAGGTAGAAGCAGAAAAGCAAGAAATAACACCGTGATGCAGAAAATTGGGTGAGCAACCCCAAAATAACAATATCAAAAGAGAAAAAAATATATATATAAAAATTAAAGCATTGTATACTGGAAAATATAAAGCTAATTAAGTAAAAAGCCTAAGTTTGAAAAGGTTTGAGATGTAAACAGAAAGAGGAATACTAATTAGGCATAGCACAACGTCCAAACAAACATGGATCTTGCAGAAATTGGTATACACTATTTAGTAATTAACAGAAAAATCATAAGCCAGAGAGAGAGAGAGAGAGGGACTGACCTGTTCTCATGCCATGGCGTTAAGAAAAAAGGGGAAGAAAAAGGATGAGGTGGAAGTCCAAGTGGGATGGGACAAGGTGGTTTGGTTTTCTTTTCAAAGTCTACAATACATACCACACTCTATCTATGCTTTGGTTTGTTGTAGTTGTATTATTGTAGCTACCGAAACTCACTTAAACCAAACTCTTCTTATTTTAAGGTTTTCTAGCTTCCACCACTAAGGTAAAACAGTAATAGTAAATGGTTGCTATTTTCCACAACAACAACAATCCTCGTGGATTTAGTGTTGTGTTGTGTTTGTACGATGTGCGTTTTATGGCGTGTACTACAGTACTGCTGAGTAATCAAACGAAACGGGATTGGGATTGGGAATGGCAAGTGTGTATAGTGGTTGCAATGTGAAACTTGGAAGTTTTGGAACCAAACAAACACGAGAGTGAGGGAAGGAAACAAACAGGGGAGGGTTATGAGAGAGGGGGAGTGTGAGTTGGATTGGGTTTAGGGCTTCTGGGGTGACACGTGCGAAGAAGAGGGGTACAGCTGTGGCCTGTCGATGTCTCACTGGATTAGGTTTGAGACAATTCAAGTTACACGATGACTCATATGACAACTATGTGCCTTTGTGGATAACCTTTTTTATTTTTTATTTTTTGATTTAATAGCCCATTTACATTTTCTTATTTTTACCGTTTTCGTTCTCCAATGCCGCATCCTCTGTCGGTCCGGTTCGTGCCTCCAGTTTCTATTTAATCATAATTGGTCTTAATTCCAACACCCCCATTTTCTCATTCCAACACCCCCAAATCTTTACTTTCCAAAATTACCCCCTCCACTCACCTTCCTCTCCACTCCACTCCCCGGCCGCCCCTCCCCCACTCCTTTTCTCCCACCCCAATGCCCCCCACACCCCCTCCCCGACCCCACATTTTTCATTCAAAATTTTTTGTCTCTGAAAACTTAGTTTCTAGTGTCTACAATTTTCAGTGTTGTTTAGAAACTATGTTTTTGGTACGTAACTTTTTTGGTCATTCAGAAAGAGTTGTTTCCGGACAGGAAAAAAATAACTAGATAACTAGCCTTAATCGTGTAATAAGCGGTAATGCGTATAGTGAAAATACCAAGGAACAAAGTATATAAAACTATATAAAGTGGAACCATAAAGTGGGATATGTACATTCATCCTCAAAATATAACAAAGTAAGACTAGAATATATACAGTGATACAAAATATACATCAAAAGAGGACTCTCCTCACCAAAAGATACATCAAAAGATCACTCACACTGACCATTAGCTATAAACAGAACATGGCTCTAGCATAACACAAGGCTATTGGGGGAGATAAGAGCAACTCCCCACATGAGGCCCTTGGCGTCAGCGATACACTCACAAAGGTGGGCGAGAACAGTTAGAAGAGTTGAGTTTCTAGGAGTCTCACCAGTACTACGACTAGCAACTCGTCCAGAATTACCATTACTACAATTTCTACTACTAGAGTAAGATAGTAGAGTCCTTTGTTGGCCATGTCATGCGTTACCCTAAAAGCACACTTAGGGCAAGCACACCCTATCACAATAATAATAAAGGACTTGAGTCCGGATATCATATCCAAAGGACAAATTAAAAATTACCAAACTACTCGAGCTCGTATGTTATTTAGACTAAGCTATGTAAAGAGAGAAATAGCACATGCTTAAAGAATCAATAGAGAGAAACCTAGGATCACAACTTCACTTTTACCTTCCATTCCCTCCAGTCCTAATTTTATATGAACCATTTGTTATTTCCCAATTACCAATCCCTCTATCAAATAGATTAACAAAAATGGCCATGAAATGTAATAATTTTTTTCCCCAAATTAACTCCTTGTTTAGTCATTCGAATAATTCAAACTCGGAGAAAGCATAAATCATAAAGAGGAAGACTAAGGTTGGTCGTGCACTAATCCTATTCCCAATTGTTCTATAGGTTTACAAACAAACTACAGTACGATCGCTGGTCAATTAATTGATTTAAAACATGCCAAGAGTGATCAATTCCTAACACAGGATTAAAGCAGTAGAACATTTTAATTGGAATGAATAACATGAATCCAAATAAAATTAGAACATAAAGGGGGTATCCAGATAACAAGATCCACCATAATCCTAGTATGGTATTTAGCAACCCATAATATTAAAGAAAACTAAAAACATAAGAGTGTTCACGTAGAATAAGAAAAAGAAAAACCCTTGTATAAGAGAAATCCTTGCTCTAAGGCTTCAAACTCTTATTTCAACGCTAGAGCTCTCAAAAGGTCTCCAAACAGCAATTGGATGCCTTTCACCTTGCTTATGCGCACTTTTAAGTGAAAACATAAGGTTTTGGGTTGTAGAAGCACATGCCCGTGCACGACCCTGCACCCACATACCCTCTCGTGCCACCCTTGCACGGGACAATGCAAAGAATTGATCATGAATCCTTGTACGGTCGTGCTAGCAAGGTGAACGACCGTGCACACCCGTGCATGGGCATGCACATGTGATGCTCTGATACAAGGCGTAAATCCAAAACTGCTGCATGGTCCACTACAACAAATTTGGGAATAAACAGCGCTTATTTTTTTTGCCTTAAACATTGCTTAAAAGTGCTGCTTATTTAGCCGCTACTGAATGTGTTACAAAAAAATAGCGCTGTTGAAAATAGGGAATAAACAGTGCTTCCTTAAGGATGCGTTGTTTATTACCACCTTTCATCAGCGCTTCTTCTTAAAAAAACGCTACTTAAGAGTAGGAAACAGTAGCACTTCCTAGAAGGAAGCGCTGTTTATTGTTTTTTTTTTTCCTTCAGCATTTCTGTTTCCCCTGCATCTCTTGCATCTCATATCATACTAATTCTTCATATCATATAACAGCATCAGAAGCGCTACAACCAAACCCAGATCTCAGAAACAACTAAGTTTAAAAACAAGAATAGAAATAACTAAAAATTATACTTCATTGATTCAATCTATGGTACATAATCAAACCCAGAAAAAGATCTTGAATTTACAGAAAAGAAAAAAAAATCCTGAAATCAAAACATCACATATCTCTCTAAGAAAAAACTAAAACCCTAAAACATCACAGATCTCTCTCAGAAAAAAAAAACATCACAGATCTTCTTCTCCTCCAAATTTAAGAGAACCCTTTGTGAAAGTGGACTTGAAATCAAAACAAAACCAAACTCAAAAATAAGGAACAAGTGACCGAAACCATAAACATCAACCAGATTGAACCAGAGAGAGAATAGAAGCTTACAGTCCCAGGTCGAACCAGAGAGAGAGAGAAGAGAACCAGATCTGGCCGAAATCCGGTGCGAATCGAACCAGATCCTTGAAAGGGCACAAAGATATCAACCAGATCCAACCAGATCGAACCCCCAAATTTAACATCACAACTAGATCCAACCAGATCGAAGCAGAAACGCAACGCGGCGAGGCAGAACCAACAACGGTGAAGCAGAACCACAGCGCGGCGAGCCAAACCAGCAAGGATTGAAGATCTCGATCGCCGTTCCCCGTTCGTTCAACGTTCGTGCTCTGTGGAGGAGTCGGAGAAAGAGAGTTGGTCAAGCCATGAAGGTTCCAGCACCGCACTCAGCATAGGGTTCATTAGAGAATAGAGGATTAGGGTTCGTTGGAGAACAGAGGCGGTCAAGCCATGAGGGTCTGCGCCGAGTGTTGCTAGGGAAGAGTTCGTCTGAGGATTATGGTTTGTTGGAGAACAGAAGAGGTCAAGCCATGGTTTTTGTGGAGGAGATGAACGAAAGAAAGCAGAACACGAAACGCAAGTGAGAGAGGAGGGAACAACGTTTTTATTTACTATTTCGAGAAAAAAAAGCGCTTCAATATTAAGCGCTGTTTATTGTGAAAACCAAAGAAAGCAAAAATAGCGTGTGTATATTATAAGCGTTGTTTATTGTTTCGGTAGACCTAAAGTAGTGTTTTTGGTTCCAAGCGCTATTTTTTTGTCTTACTTATTGTCAAAACCAAAAGAAGCGTTTTATATTATAAGCGCTGTTTATTGATTCGGTATGAACTAAAATAGCATTTTTTGTTCCAAGCGCTGCTTAAAGGAGCGCCATCTTTTGCAGAATTTGTTGTAGTGATCGTGCTTTGCACAATGCACGACTGTGTACCTCTTCCCATGGCAACAACGAACTTTTGCCCATGCACAACTGTGCATGATGGGCTTCCTCGACGTGTTCCTTCCTTTGAAGCTCTAAAAACTTTCAACACCGAAATTTCCTGAAATGCTGGCTTTTTCATTCTTTTCATTATTTTTCTCCATTCTACATAAAACATAGGAAAATGGATGAACAATAAGCATTAAAGCTACAAAATAAGATGAATCACATCTAAAATTCCCTATATTAAGTGCACAAAATGGGGGTCTATCAAGATTTATCACCATGTAGAATTATAGTCATGATGGTAGTCATGTGGGTCTTCTCACATATGCCAAAAGGGTATCTTATGTTCTATCTTAAAGTCCCCAACAAAATACGTTCTCAAAGAGTCTAACAGACAAAAATACAAATTAACTAAGCCAGTGTAGATGATGACATAGCGGGGAGTGATCAATCTCCCATCTAGCTTCATCCTTATCGTGGTAGTAGACTTCAATTTCACCCCTAATCGTGATCTTCGGATCCTATAGCATCCATGGGTGCGCCATAGTTGTCAGTAGTGTAGTCCTCCATAGAAACTGCTTCGGTTGAGGAGGAATTTAAAGCTGACATAACATTCTCCAATTTCCAGGATCAAAGAAATGGTCATAATTGACCAAGTTAGTTATGTTAAATCGGTATGCTAATTTCACAAAATAGAGACCATCTTTGGATGGAGCCCAAATGCGCCTATCATCCAAGACACATTAAAACAAAGGGACAACAAGGATGTTCTTCGCATCAGCTTCATTGAATAGCATGAGAATAAGATCATGATCCCAGGCTTTAACATTGGGAAGCCAAAGGTCTCTTCCTTTAAGTCTTTCATAGAAACATGTGAGAGATTTGTCAAGGTCGGATTATGCCCATTTCTTAACCAATGATCACCCCCTATACAGATTTGGGAGTCATCTTCTATCCTCCATATCAACTTCTCCTTAATCAACACCCTTGAAGCACATATACTACTCCAAAATAAGAGGGGTTGTGACCTAGAGCTGCCTCCTAACTCTCCATATGGGGTAATATCTAGCTTTGAAAATCTTTGCAAACATAGTACTTGGATTAGAAATTTGTTTCCACCCCTCCTTCTCAAGCATGGCTAAGTTAAAGCCATGTCCTTGAAACCCATGCCTCGATATAAATACTTACTTTCTCCGATTTCGAATATAAGCAATAAAAAAATCAAGCTAATTAAGAATAGTAATTAATCTCATTTGATTTTCCTGGTGTAATTAAAAAAATAATAATTACATTTTCCAAAATATCCTTTATGAAAACTTATTTCATAAGAATACAAGAAGTTATTGAAAAATAAAATCTAAATTAATTGCAGGGTATTTTAGGAATGAAATTATTAAATAGGCTATAACTAATTGAGATTTGCTTATATTTTAGATCACAAAACTTAGAATTTTTTTGGCTTATATTTGAAACCAGAAGGAGTAATTGCTATGGGTATGAGATATGACATAATTTATAGAAAATAATTACGGTATAATACCAAAAAAGAAAAAAAAATAATTATGGTACAGTTACATGAGAATTTATCACATGAAAACAGGCAAAATTACTCCAAATGACCTTTATCTTAATTATAAGTTCCAAGTTAGTCATTTATCGTTTTTTGTTTCATTTTAGTCCGTATGTTTTAAAACGTTAAGTTCGAGACAAACTGTTGGATGATCTACAACGAGAAATATATGTATGTCACAAGCACAATCTGTTGTACCAATTGTGCCACAAATTAGAACCCAAAAGTTTGCAAAAAACCAAAAATAAACAAATTTGGCAACATTGTCAATATTTTAGAACATGTGGGACTAAACTGAAACTAAAATTAACTTTAAAGTACTAATTTGACAAAAAAAAATATAGGACTTAAGTTAAACTTTAAATTAAAATATAGAGTAAATTTGCCCATGAAAATATTAAAACATAAAGAAGAAACCAATTATAATCATCACTACAATTTCCACAATGTTCTAACTCAAATTTCTTAAAAGAACTTTATAAAGTATATCAATTAAGCCAAAACCGAACTGAAAACCAAAATTCAATGTTTTGTGTAGACAGGCGATCGCATGAATGGTATCAGTCATATACTAGTTCATTGGTTAATGCTTGGCCTGGCCTCTATATATTTGATAGAAAATTAAATTTGGAAAACGAAAATATTAATGATCTCAATGTTTTTGTATAGACAGGCGAGCTATTAATGATCTCAATCTTTATGCTAGCATGTCAAAAACCGGCAAAGCATTTGCAGTAACAAAGCAACAAAGACTTGTACTTCCCAATCTTCTTTTTTGGCTTGGTTTGTTTCAAGGGTGGACTAGGGGTATCTGCTATACTATGAGACTGTTCCTCTGTGCAACCATTGGGGTTCTGAGTTTTATGACTCTGAGATTCATGTACCAGCTCTTTATAGATATCTTCCACACACTCAGGGACAGGACAGGGAAGTGCTTTTCCTGCTATGCGGCACTTATGGAGAAGCTTTGTTAGAGTTTTGGTGATCTCTCTGAATTCTGGCCGCAGCTTTGGGTCTTCTGCCCAACAGGACTGCAACAGGGGAAGTAGATATTCTGGAAATTGATCCACACTTGGCCTCATGTTCTGCAATGCAACCACCAAAGGAATGTAGAAATTATACCACAACATTCCCATGCATTAAACATTTATCTTGTCTTTTTTTTTTTTTTTCAAAGAAAAGTGAAATAGAAAAAGATAGAGTTAGAGCGTTTGATTACACATTTTAAAAACAATTTTATGTTTTTAAAAATTTAACAAGAACAAAATTTGTTTTTTGTCTACTTTTAAAAACAGAAAAACTGTATTTAAAAAATGTGTCAAACAAGCCCGTTACCATTTTTAGTTTTAAAGATGCAATAAATATAACAATTTATGTTTTGTTGTTTGACTACATCTTTTGAGAATAATTATTAGGTTAAGGGTAAGGTTTAATGGAATCACGTTCTCCCTTCCATTAACATTAGAACCAAGAAATTAAGTAAACGTGTAAATGACATACTTGTACGGTAGCATATGCTGCCATCAATTCAGTTCTTCCTTTAAACGGAATTTGGTTTTTTGTCAATGCCCACAGAACCATTGCGAAGCTGTAGACATCCACCTTGTGATCGTAGCCTTTTTTTGCTCCCTTTGGAAGCGAGTCCTTACTGAATAACTAATACAGATAAGGGAAGAATTAGACATACTTTAATTTGCAATATAGATATGTACAAGCATGCTATACATACATTTGAAATGTACCTTAGCATCCAATTTTTTTAAAATTTTATTAAAAGGAATATAAGAGATACCTCAGGAGCCATGTATCGGTAAGTACCAGCCTCACTAGTCATATCTCCGCATATTTCTTCTCTAGCCATACCAAATTCTGCAAGTTTGATATGCATGTTGTCTTCATCAAGAAGAAGATTACCTAGAAGACATTGAGTCATGGATACCCTTATAAGTGTATATTAGACGAGCTTAATTAGTTTAGCTCAATATGATTATTGATAATCAATGACATTTGCAAAAGCGGTAACAGAAGGAACATTTGATCTCCTAGAAGACGAAAGAAAAATCAAATTTCGTGCATGATACTCATCAGAACCAAACATATATTAAAAAAACAAAAACAAAATTATTACCAGGCTTTAAGTCACGGTGAATGATGCCATTTGCATGCAAATGCTCCATGGCTTGAGAAATATCCAAAGCAAAACTAATAGTTTGTTCCAAATCTAGAGTCTTTGGATAAATACTCTCTAAGTGTTTCTGAAGTGAACCACCTTCCAAAAGTTCAGTGATAATCATCATCGTTGGTTCCACAGAGGCTCCAATAAACTGTAAAACGAGCTTAATTAAAGTTCTGTGATAATCATCATCGTTTGTGTACAACTGGGTAACGAGGTTTGGACCTAAGACCTCTACTACACAAACCCCTTACCAATGTATACCCCAATTCTAATGACTTAATTGTAGACCTTTTTAAACACGCAACTAGGAATATATAGGTTTTATTTCAAATCAAAGCTACAAGATTGGGATAACATACAAGGTAGAAAAGAATATGTATTACATACATACATATATACTGAAAAATATTACATGAAAATGTATTACAAATATCCCATACAAGTTAGAAAAGAATCAATGCATTAAAGAAAGGATAGTGTTCCATTCCAAAATTGGGACAACGAGAGGAGGGTAAAAAAATTGGGAAAAGCTATTCAGTCTCTTTCATATAAGCACTAAGAAACACTTCATTTTGCATCAGCCACTCTTTTGAGGCACAGGTACATAGCACATACACGTGCAATTAATACGTCAAAATGTTTGTGTGTACTCGCATCTTACTCGGATATAAGTTAAATACTTAATTTCACATTGAAAATAAGTTAGTTAAGTTCATTTAATTTTCTTAGTATAACAGAAAAACTAA
The DNA here is from genome assembly GCA_037113605.1 of Calophaca sinica. NCBI lineage: Eukaryota > Viridiplantae > Streptophyta > Magnoliopsida > Fabales > Fabaceae > Calophaca > Calophaca sinica. The sequence goes on along the minus strand of CM073731.1, from coordinate 44,083,491 downwards.
TTGTATTCTCCAAACTACTCTTCTTTTTTATTTACTCCTATGAGAACTTATGTTATGATAACATTAAATGAATGCTGTTTTTTGAATGATAATATTAAATAGAGTGATATTACTTAGAACTTGCTTATATTTTATACTACTAAATATGACTATATTTTTACTTATAATTGAGTCCAGAGGGAATATTGCATAATGCATACCATTTCCTTCCTTGTCTTTATATACTCCATGTACTATGCTTTGATTTGATGAAAATTAATTGAATATCGGCATCATGCCGTATCTATTCTAATTTATAATTGAGTCCATGGAAGTACTGCATAGTGCATGGTGCCATTTCCTTCCTTATCTTTATAGTATGTACTCCCTCCGTCTCAAAATATAAGCAAAAAAGTACATGTATTTTGACCATTATGGTCCAAATACATGTACTTTTTTGCTTATATTTTGGGACGGAGGGAGTACTATGCTTTGATTTGATGAAAATTAATGAGGTATTGGTCACTTAAGTCTCTAGAAGTGTGACTCGGTATCACTTTAGTCCCTGAAAGCATATAAACTCCAAAATAGTCCCTGTAAGTGTGTTCCGTCTGTCACTTTGGTCCATGCCATTAACAATTTCATTGACTTTGTGAGTAATTGGTCACATTAGTCACTGAAAGTGTAACTCAGTGTCACTTTAGTCCCTGAAAGCATATAAAATCCAAAATAGTCATTGAAAGTGTTCTACGTCTGTCACTTTAGTCTCTATCATTAGCCATTATTTTGGAACGAGAGACAATCAAATGGTTAATGGTAGGGACCAAAGTGACAAACGTATAACACTTTCAAGGACTATTTTAGAGTTATTACTTTTTCAGGGACCAAAGTGACACCGAGTTACACTTTCAGAGACCAATGTAACCAATTACTCATGGAGTTAATGAAATTTTTAACGGCAGGAACCAAAGTGACAGACGAAGCACACTTCCAGGGACTATTTTAGAGTTTATATACTTTCAGAGACTAAAATGATACCGAGTCACACTTCCAGGGACTTAACTGACCATTACCCAAAATTAATTGAATATGGGCACCATACCGTATCTAATTAATGGCATGCCGCAGCTTCTAAATTTAAATCTAGATGCTCATTCATTCGTAAGCATAAAGCATAACATTATTTCTTTTGGTGACGGCGGGATCAATTATCATGGAAGCTTACAGCAGAATCAATGTGTGGAAAGTTTTCATGGTGTCTCTATAAAAGGAAACCGATTAAGGAATAAAAACATGCTATAAAAGAATATAGTGTAACTTATATTAATAATACATTAAATACTGTGATTTCCAATAATTTTTTTAATCTTGATTTCTTAACTAATGTCCTGATTATCAAAATTAACTTTGGCTTAGTTCTTTGGTACTAGTACATTTGTTTTAAATCCATTAAAACAATAATAAGGAACATATTTAAAGTAAATGTTGAGAAGACGTGTTATTAGTGCTATGTTGAAGAATGAGACGACCTTATTATCAGTTATAAGTGTGAGACAACCCTTACCCCATAAATTAACGTTTGGGTTGTGTTGTTTTGAACTCAATCCCAAATTCAGATATGACAGCAAAGTCTATCATAGATTCATTATTGGGTCACCTGTTATAGGGGTTAGGCTCCAGATGTTTTCTAGGTGTGAGGGGGTGTGTTAGAAGTCACACATGTAAAAATGAGATGACATGATTAGCGGTTAGAAGTAGAAGTCAACGTTCACCACATAATTTAGTTTTTGGAGTTGAGTTAGACTCGATCCCAAATTCAAATAAGATTGAAGCAAACAAGATGGATGCATTGTTTCACAATGGAGAAGCTACTGAAAATATATACCTCTACAATATTTGGATGTTGAATCCTAGATATCAAGTTCACCTCGCGTTGAAATCTCGCTTTGCATTCAGAAGTAGCATCCGATGTTTTTTCTGGAAGCATAACCTTTATAGATACAGGACGGAATTCATACCTAAACCACTCACAAACATCAAAACTAAAAAAACTTAGTATTAATTAGAGAAAACACACATTTACGTTGCAACTAATTAGAATAATACCTACCATCCTTTATAGACAATTGAACGAGGCCCTTCTCCGACCAGTTGGTCAATGATTAGTTTATCACTGTCCACTAGCAAACTTGGATCAATATCGAACACAAAATCATCCTCTTCAGCAGCAGCAACATCAGTACTTGCCCTGAGTCCAGTGTCAGCTGATGTGGAAGCTAGTGACAGTGAGAATTGGAAGATGAGGTCAGTGTCAGAGAGTGCCATTGCTAGCTCCTGTGTTGTGTTTTGGAATGTTACAGAATTGAGGAAGTGATAGAAAAATCAATTTGAGGAAATTAAATTAACCAGTAACACGTCTGTGTAATGAAATGGATCTGGAAGCATATATATTAGTAGAATGCAAGGAGATTAAATGGGGCTAGACTAGCTATAGCGGGAAAACGTTGCATGATTTTTATGTTTTGGAAAGCATTCATGAAACTGTTCCTTAAAATGAGTAGTAGTTAATGGTACATAATGAATGAGGTATACATAACTGGTCATTTTTTAAATGTGTATAAATTCATTTACACTCCAACGTTCTTATAGGGAGAAGATATAGATAAGATGAAAAGAGAAACAAGTAATAGATTTGATGTAAAATAAAATGAGAAAGAGGAAAAAAAAATAAAGTGTATAAGAGAAAAATGTGAGAGTTGCCAGAAAAAAAGTATTGAGGAAAGGAAAATGTTTGAAAAAAATTTAGGTGTCAAAATAAGAGCTAATGAAAAAATTTATTCATTAGATTATATACGTATGTATGCATTCATATCACCTTTTAAGTAATTTTCTACTATAAATTTACGACCATGTGAAATTTATTAATTAAATAAATTGGATTGACTAATTTAATAACTCATGAAAATGTATTAAAAATGTAGGTATGTCAATAATAGTTGATGTCAAAACCATGAGCTTGAGTGCAAGTGATTAAATCGATCTCTGGTGATAGAATAATATGTGGTCAGACTCTACTTACCTTTTTTCTTGAATACATGTGTGTGAAAAACAAAAAAACAAAAAAATCGGACTCTCTCTCTCTCTCTCTCTATATACTTCCTCTGTTATCGAATATAAGCAAAACAAAAAACTATTTCACATCTCTTAAGAAAAGTAGTTAGTCTCGTTTCATTTTCTTAAAGTAATAAAAAATCGCATCTCCCAAATTGTCCTTCATGAGAAAATTGTTCCATGAGAATAAAAGAGTTATTAAAAAATAAAATTTGAATTAATTAAGTGTATTTTTGGTAAAATGTCATTAAAAGAGTGAAGTTTGTTAAAATTTGCTTATATTTTAAATTACCAAATTTGAATTTTTTGTTGTTTATATTTGAAATCGATGGTATTATAAAAATAGAGAGAAATCTTTAATTCAAGAATATTAAGTGACTTTAAAAATGTGCCTAAAAAAGTGACTTTAAATACAATAACTTTTATAATTCGACCTCGATTTTATAATTTTCTATTTGCAAGGAATGTTACGTTTTTTGTTCCTCAAAAAAAGGAATGTTACGTTTTTATTATTTCTGTACAAGCATTAAATATGATTATTAATTACAAAACCGCAATTAATGGGTTTCATTTATTACTTTGAAACGCAAGGTACCATACATTCATAGTATTGTTTTTTTTGCTACGTAATAATCGTCATTTACAATATGTTTGGTTTTGAAGTGAAGTTTTAAAGAGAGAAATAGGTTAGAGAGTAGAGTATGAGAAGAGAGAAAAATGTGAGAAATATGATAGTTTGTGATATTGTTTGGTATAAGAGAAAGAAAAGAGTAGGCATGGCAACGGGCCGGGTCGGGGGCGGGTTTTGCCTCCCCTGTCCCCGTCCCCGTTCCCGTCCCCATTTCCAACGGGTTCGGGTTTTGCCTTCCCCATCCCCGTCCCGATAGGGTCGAGTTTCATGGGTCCCCAACTCACTTTCTAAATATGTAGAAAAATTGAAAAATTATAGTTATGATAATTAATAAAATAAAATCATAATTATTATACAATGATAACATAAAATAAAAAAACATTAAAATAAAATGTTCTATTGAAAAGAGATTAAATTAAAAATAAATAAAATATATGAAACAAAATGAATGAGTATAAATGCATAAAATAAAATAAAAACTAACAATTTATATTTAATTGGCGGAGTTGGTCGAAGGCGGGTTGGGTATCGACATCCCCCCCGTCCCACGATCAGCGAGTTTTAAAATCAAAATCGAATTAGAGTCGGGTGGAGTGCCATGGGTTCGGGTTACATACATGCCTAGAAAAGAGAAATAGAAAAGAGAGAAGTTTTGATTGTTTTCAAAAATACGATAATGCCCCTAAGTTAAAAAACCTTCTATCAAAATTAATTTAGTTTTTTATTTGATTTCTGTTAATTAATTCAATTACTTAACTTAATTTTTTATTAATTTAAATTATTGGATTAATTTAATTAACTAAACTAAATTAATCCAATCATATTTTTTTTTAAGACCAGTCTATTGCAGCGAGACATTTCTTCCTTTTAGAAAAAAGTAGATGTTTCCTTGCTTATATATGACATTAACACAATGAAATAAAATTTGTTTGATAAATTTTACTTATAATTACTTAAATAATTTCTATTTTTATGGAAAAATAATTTATATTTTTAAAATTATTTGTTGTCAACATGAATATATATTTCGAAATATAGTTCGTGGCTGATGCTCAAAAGTATACAATGGGTGATCAGAGTTCCTGTACACGCGTTTTTAAAATTCAAAGATATATGTCACTATAAACAGAGGGTATAAACGAAAATCCAAAACAACAAAGTTGTCCTCCCTCCCTTTCTTCGCTATGTAGAGGAGATTGTAAAAACCAATGGTCCCACTAATTTTTGTTCTCTTTTCCCTCTTTCTCACCAAACCAAATAAGAGAAGTTAATCTCTCTTTTCTCCCACTTTCTATTCTCTATTCTCTCAAAACAAACATACCCTTAATTATCCTTATTGTCATTTCATGTGAATTTTTTTTTTATCATGTTATATGTGCGAAATATCCACCAGGTTTGTCGATAACTAATCTCCGTCAGAGAACTTGACTGACCACCTTAATAGTATATTTGGTATAGGTGAAATAGGGGAGAGATCAGAAGTTGTAAAGCAGTGACGGATCCAGAATTCCATCACATGGGGGGTTGAACACTATGTTGCAAATATTAAAAAGCCTGTGTAGCTAGGGAAAAATCCATATGATCAACACTGTTGTTTCATATTGGAAACTTACAAAGATGCATGACCTTCCTTAATTTTGCTCCCACCTTGTTCGATACACATATTATAATGTGATTCATATTCGAGGTGAAACTTTCTAAAATTGAAATCCTCAAAGTATTGTAAAATAATAATCACTAAACTACAAGATAGTGCTTGTCAAAAATAAAACTACAAGATAGTGTTTGCGTATTTCTCATTTTGGAGCGTACTAATGCCACATTTTAGAGTTATGAACCTCGGAAGAGGGTTTGCGTATTTCTCATTTTTGGGGAAAAGAGGGAAATGAAACTTGACAAAAAAGATGGAGGGTGAGAGGAAAAATTATAAGGGCTTGAGCCATTTTTTATTTTTTTTATAGGCAAAAGGAAATTTTATTTCTCATTAATAAGCAGCACAAGGAGTGCCACTGAAAATGCAAAGATCAGTACATATTGGGAGTCAATTCCCTTCTTATCAGTACATAAATACTCCCTGGCCATACATAAAATTCCAATTCCCAAAACCCCTACACCTGTGAATGAATTGCTCTTCTTTCAGGGATAAGAACAAAAGAAATACAAGGGGATCAACAATACTTTACAGATAAATCCAGCCATCATTGCAGGAGTTTAAGACCAACAAAGAGATTATATTGAGCATGGACCTGTCACCACGGAAACCATCAAATGTAATCTTCTAGTCATAATTGTGAATACATATCTTGACAGGATTATTTTGATGATTGACAAAAAGAGTTTTACAAATAGTCAAATGTGCAAAAAGCGGAAAAGTACACCAAGACGCACACCAAGGATCGGAGGTTCTTGAGTCTTTAGATTTTTTGTATTTATTTATTTTTCTTAAGACTATTTGTAAGTAGTAGTAAAAAACTCTCAATTAAAAATTAAATCACACACTCAGAATGATTTTCATCTAAAATTAATTTCATGGCATTATTCTTAATTATTTCAGTAATCAAGTGTTTTGGAAAAATGTTTTAACTAGTGTCAAATTCCTACAATTTTTTTAACTTGAAACTATTCTTAAAAAGAAGGCACATAAAAGCTTCGTTTTTGTTTTGGTGCTGTTTTTCAACCTTCAATAATCGATTATAAAACTTAAGTAATCGATTATATAAGTTTTGATACCTTCCGTGTCGATTATATCATTTATACATAATCGATTATTTTAATTTGTTGCATCTCCATGTTTTTACTTTACATAATCGATTATAACTGTGACAACCACCCTAAAAATTTAAATGGAGTCGCCACCAATATTTTATTTTTATAGGAAACATTGGAAAACCTAATTTTTGAATATTTTTTAATTTAATAAAAAAAAGAAGGTCTTTGTACCAGATTTGGGTCCGGGAGTTGGTTACACGCAAGGAAGGATTAGCACCCATGTACGCCCATTTTAAAAAATGGTACCCGTTAATTGCTTGTAAAAAAATCGTTTGCCTTTAAAAAATTAATTCCCTTTATCAAATTTTTTAAATAATAAGAAAAAAAACCAACAAAAATTATTAAAAAAAAAGAAAGCCTTTTTTATTGTATTTATTATTATTTCACCTCTTTTTTAATAAGACAGAAATAAAAACTGAAGATAAGAATTACTTCCACAAGTTATCAATTTATTTATTTAAAAAAATACTTAAATGAGGAAACAAAGTTCAGAAACTTTCTATTTTACTTTTAAGTCCCTCATTAATATGATAATTGCAAATTGGTCCCTATTCAAAGTTTGGCCTCGTTGGAAGGCCAAACCCTAAAACGCACATGAACAGAAAATTAAAGAAAGGAAGATTTTTTAATTTATTTGCTTTCAGACCCCTTTTATCATACATTTACAGTTCAGTCTTTCTTTATAATACATTTGCAGTCTAGTCCCTATTTACCATATATTTGCAGTTTAATCCTTATTTATCATATATTTGCAGTTTAATCCCTATTTAAGGTTTGGCCCCATTGGAAGGCCAAACCCTAAACCTAATTATAATCTTAATCGTGGACACTGACAGCAATAACAAAATGACAACTATGATAGCAACAGCAATGACAATAGCAACAACGATAGCAACAACAGCAACAGCCCAATAATTTCAAAAGAAAAAGAACAGAACTAAGAAAATTGCAACATAAATCGGTTGTCTTTGTTACATAGCCATATTCAGAGAAAAATAGAAGGAAGAAAAGAAAACCTGGGTATTATGCTTTTCCTAGAAAATCAAAGAGGTAAAGAGAAGGGGATAAAAACCTAAGACTAAATGGTGTTTAATTTTATGGTAGCCTCACAGGTTAGTAATCTCCTTTCCTTGGCTCTGTTCGTTCTCCTTCTTGCTCTCGGTCTCTGCGTCTCCTTCCTTGGGGTTCTTCCTCTCGGTCCCCGCGTCTCCTTCCTTAGGGTTCTTCCTTTCGGTCTCCCCTTTTGCTTCTGCCTTGTATCTTTTTATAGGCTCCAATCTTGGTCATTATCTGCGAAAAAGAAGGGGACAAGTCAGTTCAAAATTCAAAATCAAATATTAGATTAAACGAAAATAAAGGAAAGAAACGAGGGCTCCCTTTTTGGCTTCCAGATTGTGATCTTCAGATATACGATTTGCCTTAGTGAGAGATGAAGGGATGAGGCCGTGGAGAAGGGAAGAAGATGATGTAGATTAGGTTTAGGTCAAGATTGGGGGAGAAGAATGAGGAGAGGGATGCGAAAATGGCGGAGGAGATGAAGTGGGACGCCACGGCTAGGGTTAGGGTGAGGAAGAGATTGAAGGAAGGAAACGGGTCGAGGGGAAGGACGAGGTGGTGCGGCGTGTGAGAGGAGTGGTAGGGTTTGGAAGGAGGAGAGGACGGGAGGGAGACGAAGAGGAAGGGTGTGGTGAGCGCCGCGTGAATGGTGGGAAGAATGAGGGTGAAGGTGTTTTAGGTTTAAGGTTTGGTTTTTAGGTTAAAAGGAGATGGGTTGGGTGAAAGTGAAATGGGCCAGGACGTGGGTGATGGGCTGGGGAGTGTGCAGAAAGAGAAGGGGGTGTGCGTAGCAGGCAGAGGAAGCAAGGGACGCAGAGGTGGAAAAATAAAAAAAAAAGGGTGCAAGAAGTAAAAACAAAAAAAAGGGAAGGCGTGTGCTGCTGGGCTGGGGGTTGCTATTAGCACCTCCCTAATTTATAACATGCACCCTTTTCTTCAAAAAAAGTAAAATATTTTCTTTCCTCTTTTATTCTTTATTATAAAACCAAAAATATTATTTTATTTATTATTACTACTATTACTACTAATAAAAATTTAAAATAAATAATAAAATAAAATAAAATAAAAAGGCCGGACAAAATTAGGGTACTACAATAACTTCTACATAATCGATTATGGCTTTTTAAAATGTGCTCCGTGTTTCAAATTTCAAATATATAATCGTTTACATACTTCATATAATCGATTATATGACAATCAGATATCTCGAATTGATCGCAACGAGCAAATTTTCTTTTAATGACATGCCCTCCTTCACCTGCCTATAAAAGCACAGCACCGGTGCTCCTTCAACAATAACGAACGTTGCTTTGCTTTGCTGAAACTCTGCGAAAATAATTTTCCATCACTCACACTTATTTGAGCACAATTTTATTTGAGGGCCTTTTAATATTACATAGTTTTTACTTGTATTTTTTCTGAACTTCAATTTGTTATATCTGCACTTTTGAGTGTATCTTCTTCATCTTATTTTATTTGTAAAAATTATTTCTTTTAGGTGGGAATCCCAAGTTATTCATAAAGAGGTGGTATCTCTTGAACGTATTGCCCTGGGGACAGGACGTAGGCCACATGGGTGTTTGGTGGTCAAACCTGTATAATTTGGTGTGTGCTCTTCTTTGCTCTCTATCTCTTTATTATTCAAGCTATTTATTTTTCAGTTCTTTATTTTATTGTCTTTACTTTCAGTCATTTATATTTCAGTTATTTAATTTCTATCATTTATTTTATTGCAATTTAATTTCTGCAATTTATTCTTCAAGTCATTTATTTTTCCATAGTTAATTTCTTGCAAGTTTTATTTCAGCACTTTATTTGCAAATTTTTTAAAAAACACCGCTCACACAATTCACCCCCTCTTGTGTTTGGAGTCACTTGGCAACAATAATTCTCACCCACTCCAACATCTAATTACTTGACTGAACTCAAACATCCCATGGGGTTCATATACCAATCCACATAAGTCCATCCCATATTCCTTCCTACTCTTGCTATGAACCACCCCCACATGATCATTTTAATTTTTGCAACCATCGTAGAATGGTCAGCAACTCCTCCTCGGAATAATATGTTATTACGCAACGACCACAAACACCACACCACTGCGCACCAAATAAGATACTTAACCTTTTTCTTCACCTTACCCCTAAGTGTGCCATGTTGAAGGAAGTTATCAACTCCCTCACGATGCCACACCCCTTCAAAACCAAACCAAGAGTAGATAGAGCTCCGTATAGCATAAGAAAAAGGTGGTTATATATTTTTTCTTTTTCTATAAAAACTTCTTTTTGAAGGAACGGTCAGAGTATCACAGCTAGGGGTGTTCAGTGGTTTGGATAAACCCGAAATAAACCGTAATCCAATCCAAACCGAAGCGTTTGGTTCGGACAATTTTTTTAATTGGGCTAAATCCGATCCAACCCGTAAAGACCCATCGTAGTTCGGTTCGGGCAACGGATTTTAATTTATAAACCCGAAGACCCGTATACACGAACCATGGCATATATAATATGTCTTCTCATATTCTGCGTATTGTTATTATTATTATTAACTTTCAATGACTTTTTTGTTGACCAAAAAAATAAAAACTTTCAAGAACCTTCAATTACTCTCAGTTGCCACTTGCCACCGCTTCGGCTTCGGTTCTAGAATTCCCTCTGGCCTCTCCCATTTAGCACATTTCCAAGGCTTCCTCCATTGAATCACATTTCAATTCACAATTATCACAAAACACAATTCACAAGTTTCAATCGCCTATATAATGTCTCATTCTCCAAACCCTAAGATTCAGATTCATCAATCATTTGATTTCATCCTCCCATTCCTTTCCTTCGCAGCAGCTCCGCATCAGCGCCACATCCAATTTCACATTCATCAATCATTTAGATTCACTTGGTTCCTCCCACTCGCACGGTAAGATTTCACGTCTTTGATGATTTCTCATCATTTAGATTCACTTGGTTCCTCCCTCTGGCCTCTCCCATTTAGATTTCACGTTTTCGTTTACTGCTCCATGTCTTTGATGATTTCTCATCATCCATTTCCCTTTGTCCCTGTTCTTGCTTTTATTTTTTTATATTTTTTGGGTTTGCTTTCTTGTTTTCATTTACTGTCTCTGTTCTGCTTTCATTTCTTGTATCTGTAATTTGTTTTATTATTTTTGATAAGTATTAATCCCTTTCCTCATTTCACTACAAGAAAATTCGGATTTACCGACGGGCATATACCGACGGTCAGGGACCGTCGGTTAAACGTTGGATTTTCCGACGGCCAACCCGTCGGTAAAACAACAAGTCCGTCGGTAAATTTACCGACGGACAATGCCCGTCGGTAATGCCGAAGATATTTCATTTACGCGCCTATTTTTCAAATACCGACGGCCTTATACCGTCGGTAAGTTAAAAACCCGCTTGCAATGCCGAACAGTTTAACGACGGGCTAGGCCGTCGGTAAAAGGCCGTCGGTAATGCGCGATAATAATCAGAAGCCAGGCCTTCCCTTTCTCCTCCATCTTCATCCCTCTTCTTCTCTTTCACTTCCTCTCTTCCTCCGCCCCACCACCATGCCGCCACCACCACCACGCCCACACCACCACCACGCCGCCACCACCACCACCACTCTATTCTCTCTATTCTCTCTGTTCTGTCACTATTCTCTCCTCCATCTTCATCCCTCTTCTCTTTCACTTCCCTCTCTTCCTCCGCCCCCACCACTACGCCGCCACCACCACCACGCCCACACCACCACCAGGCCGCCACCACCACCACCACTCTATTCTCTCTATTCTCTCTGTTCTGTCACTGTTCTCACTGTTCTCACCACCACCACCACCACCACCGCGCGCACACCACCACGTCTTAGTCGCCACCACCACCGCGTTTCCTCTGCCACCACCACCACCACCACCGTGTCTGTCTCTCTCTCTGTCTCTCATCTCTCTCTATCCGCCGCCACCTCCACAGAACACCATCTCGCCGCCGCCACCTCCACAGCACCACGCGTCCGCCGCCACCACCTCCACAGTACCTTCCGCGGCCACCTCCACAGCACCGTGGTCTGCCGTCACCTCTGCCACCACCGTCTATTCTCTGTCTCTATTCTGTCCTTCTTTGTTCGTGTTTTTTTCTTCCGAATCCCAAATTGATTTTGTGTTCCTTTTCGATGTTTCAGGAACGATTGAAAGTTTTTGACGTGATTTTGAAGGTTTTTGGTGCATCACAGGTATTCTTTTGTGGCTTGACCTCCAATTTTGTGTTCTGTGATTTTGGGAACTAAGGTTTGTTTGTATTCCCTGTTGTTGGTATTTGATTTTTGTTTTAGTAGCTTTGCAAGAGTAGCACTGCGTGAGATTATTAGTTGTTTGATGGTTGTTCTGCTGTTATTGATTTTGTGGATTGTTAGTTGTTTTGGTTGCTCTGCTCTTATTGATTTTGTGGATTGTTAGTTGTTTTAAAAGTTTAGGATACTTATATTATGTCCAAGGTTAAAAGTTTGTCTTAAGCATGCTAATTAGAAGGGAAAAAAACAATTCTAGTTGGCGCATCCTGCTCGGTTAGCATCATGATTTGAAAAAAATATTGAAAAAAATATTGGAATAAAGTCTTAAATACTGCAAACCTATGCCTTTGTTCGTTTTGTTGTAATTCGATTATTTTCAGTTTATATGCTCATGACTGACCAATGTTGACAACAAACAGACAATGTCTTTAGATGGAAACCGTGGTCGAGATAGGGCTTCCAGGAGGCCGATGATGTCTGCAAGGGAGTATCGGAATAGCTTTGTGACGATTGAGGATCGCGATGCTCGCCATCGTGATCCTCCTATGCCTTCTAGGAGGCCGATGATGTCTGCGAGGGAGTATCGAAATAGCTTTGTCATCAGGACTAAGGATCGTGCTGAGGATCGTGATTTGATGAACCAGCATGGTGATCCCAGGAGGCCTGTAGCTACCGGTGATGCTCATCGAGGGACATACATCGGTCACGTCTCCAGTGATGACGATGAGATCTTGGAGTATACTCCATCCACACCGGAGTATTCTCCAATCGGAGAGGATTACACTCCGACCTCACCGGAGTATTCTCCAATCGGAGAGGATTACACTCCGTCCACACCAAAATATTCTCCCACCGTAGCAGATTACACTCCATCGACTCCTTCGGAGGATTCTACCGCCCGATTTTGTCCTGGGGACCCCTCAAGGAGCCGCCACTAGCTAGCCTCTATTTTATATTATGCATGTTATGTACATTAGTATTTGACTGCTTTAACATTTTAATTGGATAAATGTATTAGGATAATATATGATGTATGTCTTTACATTTGTGCTTTTCTATTTAATTTTTGTCTTAAGCCTAAGTTCCAATTATTCCAACGTTTCAACGATTGTTCGCGAAAACAGGCCACCATCACCACGATCACCACTCTATTATGCTCTATTATATGTTTTACATGAGGAGGTTAAATAGCTTTTGAGAATTCATGATTTGATAAAAATAGTGAAAGCCAAAAAGCTTACTTGGGGTTTATTTGGAATTATTTTATAACATGATTGTTGTTTGGTTGGCATCCTGCTCATTTTGTTGATTGCTATTTGGTAGCTTGTTAGTTAAAATTTTCTATGTTTTTCTGTATTTTTAGTTCGAGGCCACGACATTGCTCGAGGCGCCACTCACATCGAAGGGCGTGGACACTCTCTTGTTACGAGAATTAGGTATGCACTCTAACGAAATGTCGGTTGACTCATTGGGTGGAAAAGGGTTGGTGTTGACCCCACACCGACATATTTATTTGATTTGCTTCATAGTTCTCTCCAGAGAGAGAATTTTGAGGTGATGTGTGTTTTGGCTAACAAAGGATGTTTTATGTTGAAATGATGTATAGTTGTCGTAGTTTTGAACAAGATATCAATCCACATTGAAATTGATTTTCGATTCAAAATTGAATTCAATTGAAGAGTAACTCTATTTTTTTAAAAACATATTTTTTTTTAAAAACAAAGAGTAGTTCTAGTGGTTGACTCGCTTTTTAAATTGAAGTAATTTTATTATTAACAAAAGGTACCGAATAAGAAAGGGTAACGTAGATAAAATAAGAGCTTGTTTTATAGCAATCGTAATTAATCATTGTTGTTTTAAGGTCATTCTATTCACGCGTCTAGATAATATTTTTGACGAATTCGAGGGTCTCGTTGAGTTCTTCATAATCATAATATTTTGGATTCGTATAAATGACTCAATAGCGCGCTGGTTTCCTATGTTTCAAAAAATCCCATTTCATTTTTTTTTAATGATGTTTTTGAAAAATGAACTTCATTAATTGATTCAAAACCCCTCTTTCTGGATAATATATGTCGATACTTTTTCTTTTAAGTTGAAAGAAAAGTAAAAGACAAAAGGATTCACTCGATTTACTTCTCTCCACAGAGGGAATTTTGTTTGATGTATATTTTATGTTAGAGTAAGGTAGCATGTAGATTATTCATTTAGCAAGCAACACATAAACTCAATTTCAGTAAGTGAATCTCTGATCCTATGTTCATGCTACGTCTCGCTATACTTGTAGAAACCAATTTATATTGAGATAGTAAATAATTTTTTAATAAAAATAAATATTTATTAAATTTCCAAAAAAAAAATTAAGTTCGGATTTACCGACGGTCATGGCCGTCGGAAATGTCATCGGAATTACCGACGGGTTAAAACCGTCGAAAAAACCGTCGGAAACTTACCGACGGCTTAAAGCCGTCGGAAATGGCATCGGAGGTTCCGACTGGTTAAAACCGTCGGAGAAAACCGTCGGAAATTTACCGACGGGTTCAAGCCGTCGGTATGCATTTGCGACGCGCAGTTTACCGACGGCCTAATGTCCGTCGGTAATCCGTCGGAATTTTTTTATTACCGACGGTATTTGTGGATTACCGACGGCTTTTGGCCGTCGGTAATCCCGCTATTTCTTGTAGTGTTTGGGTTTGCATGTGTTGTTAAATCACTTTCCTTATTATTAGTTTTTATTTAATCCCTTTTCTTAATCTGTAATTTGTTTCATTGTAGTATTTGATTTAGCATAATAGCATACATGTTCTGGTTTGTTGAATTTTGTCTATGTTTGAATAAAAGAAGTTAAGCTAAATTTGCATCTTTTTATGTTTTACAGAAATGGAAAGTGGTAATCTGAGTATTAATCCTCCTCCTCAAACTCCAAATCCAGCAGTCAATACTCCAAGACCAACTGTTGCTATAACTCCACAAGGACAAGAAGCTCCTCTAGGAGAGCAAGCAACAGAGGCTGTTCTAACAGAGCAAGTACAAAAACCTCCAAAGATCACAACTGAGCTTCCAAAAGAAAGCTGCGAGGCCTCCTTCAAGTGCTTGGAAACATTTCATTAGAGAGAAGGACAATGCTATTTGTAAATCTTTGTAAGAAAGTATATAGAGCAAATAGTGGTACTCATGGAACTAGTAACATGCTAAAACATTCAAAAAAATGTTTGAAAAACCCATATAGGAATGTTGATAAGAAACAAAAGACACTTGCTCTTGGAAAGGAATATGAAGATGACCCTAATAGTGTTAGCTTCAAACTTGTTGAGTTCAATCAAGAGAAAACTCGTGTCTCACTTGCAAAGATGATAATTATAGATGAACTTTCCTTTAAGTTTGTTGAAAATGAAGGTTTTAGACTATTCATGGGTGAAGCTCAGCCTAGATTTAAAATTCCATCTCGTACCACTGTTGCTAGGGACTGCATTCAATTATATAACATTGAGAAGGATAAATTGAAATGCATTTTGTCTACAAATAAACAAATGGTTTCATTTACCACCGATACTTGGACCTCAATCCAAAACATGAATTACATGTGTGTAACTGGCCATTATATTGATGAGGGGTGGGAATTGAGGAAGAAAATATTGCATTTTGGTTTGATTACCGATCATAAGGGTGAAACCATAGGGATAAACTTAGAGGGTTGCATGAAAGAATGGGGGATCAAAAACATTGGTTGTGTGACTGTCGATAATGCAAGTTCTAACAATGTGGCTATTTCATATGTAACTAGAGGCATGAGTGTGTGGAATGGTCATACTTTGTTAAATGGAGAGTTCATGCATATGAGGTGTGCTGCTCATATTTTAAACCTGATTGTACATGATGGAATGAAGGAAATTGATCCATCAATTGCTAGGATAAGGGCTGCTTGTAAGTTTGTAAAGGCTTCTTCTAGTAGATTAGCTACTTTTAAGAAGTGTGCACATGTTGTAGGTGTTCCTAGTCAGGCAATGATAATACTTGATTGTCAAACTAGATGGAATTCCACCTACTTAATGTTAGAGGTTGCTGAGAAATATGAACAAGCTTTTTATCGCCTTGAATATGATGATGCTGCATACATGATCACCCTAGTTAGTGAATCAGGTGGTTGTCCTAATCAATTTGGATTGGAATCGTGCTCGTGTGTTTTTGAAGTTTCTAAAGATATTTTATGATGCAACATTGTCTTTTTCTGGGTCATTGCATGTCACTGCTAATAATTTCTTCAAGCAATTGATAGATATTTAGAAAGCATTGAATAGGTGGAGGATGAGTGATGATGTAGTGTTGCAAAAGATGACGGCGAACATGCAGGTAAAGTTCAACAAATATTGGGAAAGTGGTATGATAAACTACTTGTTGTTAGTGGCTGTTTTTCTTGATCCCCGCTATAAGTTTGATTATATCGAATTTTGTTTTAGTCGGATGTATGATGATAAAAAGTGTAAGGAGATGATGACTAAATTAAAAGATATTGTCAATAAGTTGTTTGAGCATTACATGGTAGTGTATCCTGTTTCTGTTGAAACTTCTGGTTCTAGTACCTTGGCTTCAAACATTTCATCTGGATCTAACGTGGGGAATCAAGAGGAGGAGGAGGATTGGGATGGTCAGTTTAGATTAAAGATGAAGAAAAAGCAAGGTGAGGTGCAAAGAAATGAGTTGGAAAGGTATTTGGAGGATGGTGTTGAGGAAACTTCTCCTACATTTGACATTTTGAATTGGTGGAAAGGTAAGACAAGCAAATATCATGTTCCTTCTTACATGGCCGGAGATATATTAGCCATTCCGGTATCCACTGTATCATCTGAATCTGCATTTAGCACCGGAGGTTGGGTTCTTGATTCATTTCGTAGTTCTTTGAGCCCTTCTACTGTCGAAGCTTTGATTTGTACTCAAAATTGGATAAAATCTCCAAAGGTGGTTGATTTAGAAGCTGAATTGGAAGAAGTGCAGAGAATTGAAGCAGGTATGCATCACTAGTTTTAATTTTGTAATTTTGAATCTATTGTATTTTATATTTGTTTTCAATATGAATATCAAAGTAAATTTGTATTCTATGCTAATAAGATTGTGGTTATGTCTGAAATTCCAGAATTATTGGCTGCAACAACTGACGAGGATGCTATTGCGGTGCTTAATGTGGCGCTAAATACAGTTACATCTTAAGGTAAATTTAGTTGATGCAATTCATCAAACTTTTTTGGCTTTCTGGCTTTTATTGTTTTTATTGTAATGTTGGTTTGAGAATGTACTTTTGTAATGGGTTTTATATTATAGATAATGAAATGAAAAGAAGTAATCATTCTGATGTTTCTTTTGCAGGATTATGGCTTGGTTGGAGCTACAATGAAAAGAAGAATTAATCATTCTGAGCAAGATTTTATATTTGTTTTTGGAGCTACATTGAATAATGAATAGTGCCTGCTTTGTGCTTAAAAGCACGTGATGTGTGCTTAGACTTTTTATTCTTGTTTTGCAGTTAAGTTGTAAGACACTTTAGAATTTGGATTGGATGTTTTTTTTCTTAATTATGATTCAGTTTGGTTTTTAATTAAAAGCACGTGATGTGTGCTTAGACTTCTTAAATTATGATTATTATTTCGCAGTTATGTTTTAAAAAGTTGGCGTTAGCACATCACCCGCGAGCCCAATCCGAACCAACCCATTCAATATCGGATTGGTTTGGTTCGGATTTTATAGTAAAAACTCAAAATCCGAACCAACCCAAACCGATTAAATATGATTGGTTCGGATAACGGATTTAGTCAAAATCCATCCAAACCGGCCCGTGAACACCCCTGATTCACAGCGATTCTCTAAACATGGTGACAAGCACATAAATAAATAAATAAATAAATAAATAAAGACCTCAAATAAAACCACAGAAATCAACTCCTAATTTATTCAAGTGTGACTCATATGAAACTCCAGGTTTTCCAACTAAAATTGCAATTATTACAACGTTGAAATAAATGACAATTATCCTATAGTTGGTCGACACGCTACGCCCTTACTAGACTACTAGTAAGTTACCACAACCATAACACAAGTAGAAGCCGGACAGCTACCCTTAGCTACGCTTCTCTACAGTCTTGAATCCTCCGCTAGCTCCGCCATCTGGGTTACATTCATCAATTGAAAGAATCGCTGGCAAGGGTCAACTTCTCACAAAAAGATAGGTACAAATACAACAGTATATTACATAAACATTATAACTCACATGTTTCGACACAAATAAATCAATGAGACATAACACACGAGATAACAAAATGCATAAATTCCCAAAACGCAACTCAAGACACTCCCTCAAGACACTCTCGACAATTTTCGGAAAGTAACGCCGATCCATCCACTGAATATCAGTCGTAGCCTTGGGCTCTTCGCTTACCCTAGGACATTCAGCTCAGGTTCCTTGACGCTACGACGTCTAACTAAGCTGCCGAAAAACCAGCCGGAGCTTTTTAGGGGATCCTAGCACCCTAGGTTAATCGGATCGAAGCTCAAAAACGTCACGACTAAACTTTTGCCCTCCAATGAATAAATCGCCACATACGATAATTCGAGAAGCAATTCGAATAAGTATTCAACCGCATATCAAATAAATATTCACGCCAAGCTTAATACAATGCAACATAGTTCAACAGTATAGGCAATCCACTACAATCAATCTTATCTCATCAAGCAAAGACATTTACAACTCAGTTCATCCCTCTATAACTCAATGGGTTTGGCAGAGAGGTAATCATACAAGTGTGGGGGGTTGGGGATAGCTGTCAACCTCTTGCAGACAAGCCCACTAGATAATAACATAAGATTAAATACTAAAACGATACGAGACCCTCACTTCGAACCCTGAGGCTCTCAGACTTCTTCGATATGCAAAACAAAATTTAAATCTTATTCATATTTAAAAGTTGCCCTTACACCAACATACTATAACAAGTATACACCGAGAATGTGAAGTGCTCTTACCGAACTCCAAGCCGTGTGTATCCATGTATTCCTCGATTTCTATGCCCACGATCTCGGATCTCAACTCCTAACACCATAAGCAAGCTTAGCACAAACCTAGGCGTAGATTAGTTCTAATTTTCTAGGCTCCTAAAACCTAAAACCCTCTTACTAACCAAACACTTTCACTTAGAAATTTAATTTGAAACACTAAATTTCATGCTTGAAATACTTGTTTCAAAGAATCACTCATACTTGAAATAAATCATTACCAATTAAAAGAATAACCTTTCAAAACTAGGAATCCTTTTTCTTGAAAATTAAAGCAAAGTACATCATCAATTAACCACTTTTTCCTAACACTTAAGCAAGGCTCCACTTGGTTTTCTTGGGTCTCAAGGAACCCAATCACCTTATGCGTTTCATTGCCTCAATAACCAAAACAAATCCAATTTTTCAATTCCAATCATTTTTCTAAATTTTCAAAACCTAGAAGCACACCAATACAATCCTTTTAATCAAGTTTACAAAAATAATTTTCCTCCATACCCCCATTGAGCTCTCGGCTATCACACCCCTTTTCCAACAAAATTGTAACTTCCAATTAAATTAGCAAATCACTTTCCATAATTTTCCAAATCTCAAACAAACATCAACACAACCATCAAAATTAAATTTGCAAGCAAATTTTCCTTCCTTATGCTCCATAGGGCCCGCGGCCCTTAGCCAAAAATTTAGGAACAAATTGCCAAACTTCCAAAACAATTAATCAATGCCATTTCTTACACAATTATTTTCATAACCACAACTACTACACAAGACAAAGCCCAATCAAGTCCCAAAACCATTTTCTAAACACTCAAGAACAAGGGTTTCAATAAAATTTTACTAACTCCTTTGATTCAAACCATTTTAACCATAGCAATAACAATGCTACTAACTAAGGAACAAGAACCATTCAATTAATTACATGATTCACAAAATAAATCTCTCAAATCCCTCTTTCAAAAATGGTTTTCATCCCCAAAAAGATTCAAACAAAGTGTTAGTTCCAAAACTATCACCCAATATAGCAACAACTACTTCAAATAAACGCAATTAACCAATTTAATTCTTGATTCACTAGGATCACAATTTTTCCCTCTTTTTCCCCTTAGGGTTTCACCCTAGGGTTCCAAGAATTTAGGAATATGATGCTCATATCCATCATAGTTCATGATTAAGTATTATTAACACATAAAAAAAATAAGGATGAGAGCAAGAAAAACTACCACTACCACCTATGAGGGCTCACAGCCCATGGGAACCGAAATGAGGAGGAAAGGTTTGCTCACCAATTTGCTTAAATGAGGGAGAAATTGGTAGTGAAGAAGGAGAAATAAGTTGCAAGAAGTATGGAAATTTGGAAGTGAAAACAAGCTCAAGAAATGGTGAAGGAAGTGGCCATAGGGGGTCACGATTTGGGGCTGTTATGGGGAGAACTTGGTGCTCTCAATCTTGCTTGGATGAAGAACTAGAGAGTAGACAAGAGAAGGAGAAATAGGTAGCAAGAAGTGTAGAGAAATGGTGGTGGAGTAGTTCAAGAACTATGGAGGGTGATGGCTTCCATGGAGGAGCTTAGAATTTCTCTCTCTAAGATGGAGAAGATGAACTAAAAATGGGGTTAGAGAGTGGAGGTGGGGATTCGGCTGGTGCAAGACAAAAGGGGAGGGATTATAGTTATATTGTAATGAAACAATTAATAACCAATATTAACACCTCACTTTCAAACAAGTAAAATAAAATAAATGAAGTGAGATTGGGGAATGGGGAGGTCACGGCTGCAACTCCCTAAAGAGGGGAAAATTATTTTTATTTTATAAAAACTTAAAGCACTTTGTTGAGGATTAATAAGGAAAAGGAATAAGGTTTTAATCACACAAAAAGTGATACCTCTCAATAAAGTGAGATGCTAATCCCATCAATTAATCTAACTCATCTAATCTCACATCTCTCATGATTGTCCTCTAATCCTAGAGTCCTAAGGGTACTAAAAACACGGCGTCGAATAACCATGTTACCGATTAATTCTCTCGCCGCTAAATTCGCGAAAATTAATTTACCGAGAAATTAATTCATCACGTGATAAAATATTATCATAAATAATAAAAACAATCTGAGACACTCTAAAATATTCACAACAAGTTACGATTCAATTTTCATCGAAATCGGAGTTCGTTTTAAATTTTAATGCGGATAAAATTTACCCGGTGATTCATAACGCAGCAAAACTTCGTTAGAGTTTTCCGACGATTTTCGAACAATGAATTAATATTAAATATTAATTCTTAAATTTAATTTCATCTTGATTTAATTCAATCAATTTATTAGTCAACAAAAATACGCGTTACCGCGTCACGTAGAAAATTTATAATAAGTATAATTAATGAATTCGCCTTAAAAGTAGCATACGTCTACGCTGTCTATTAATTTGAATTGACATTATGAGTAATAATTATTTATAATAAATAAATTATTCAAAATAACTCAAAATAATTTCCCATACTCTCAGTAAATCATTGAGGTGATCAATCTCTATGACTTATTTTTCGAGTATTCAAAATTTTATCGCTAAAATCACTTTTCTTTAAAAATTGGGATGTTACACTGGTAGTGCAGGAAAGTCTTCAGTTGAGTTGCCGTTAACTAATACTGACATTGTTGTATTACAAATGCAAACTCTCACCCATCTCCTCCAATTATCACAAAATCCCATCTGATTCATCATGTATTCCAAGTAACCCAATCTACTGAATCGTAGGCTTTTTCGAAATCTATCTTATGAAATAAGCATTTATCTTTCCTCCTTTTCACCAAGT
Organism: Calophaca sinica; assembly: GCA_037113605.1. Classification (NCBI taxonomy): domain Eukaryota; kingdom Viridiplantae; phylum Streptophyta; class Magnoliopsida; order Fabales; family Fabaceae; genus Calophaca; species Calophaca sinica. The sequence continues at coordinate 44,061,819 of CM073731.1, read as the reverse complement.
CAATCATCTCATTACCAATTAATATCCCATCTAGAATCTGCCTTTGTGGTAAGAAGACAGTTTGACAATTGGAGATTATTCTATTCAAAACAATCTTCAATCTGGACGCCAATATTTTTGCAATGATCTTATACAGACAACCGATCAAGGATATTTTGCTAGGGTCTCAACGTAGTAAATTTAGATTTCCTTTTACGGCCCGTTTAATGGCCAGGATATAAGGGAGAAATGATAGGATAAACTATCATATCTTATCTTAATCCAGTGTTTGATGAGCCAACAAGATAAGATAAGTCAATCCTGTCACTCTATCATATCCTGTCTCTCTAGTGTAAATTTTATCTTGGGGTAAGGGCTGGGTTAGAAACCAACAGGATAGGATACGATTTTTTCCCCTAATTTACCCTTGAAAATATAATTTAAAATATAATAAAACAAAAAATATTGAAAAGAAAAAAGAAAAAACATTAATATTATAAATTATAAAATAAAAAATAAGTTCAAATTTTAAAAAATAAAAAAATATTTAAGATCAAACTAAAAAGTAAAAGTATAATTATAAAATAAATTTTAATTAATAACTAATTTTAAAAATCATGTGCAATTTTTTACAAGGGTAATTCTGTCATTTTATATTATTTTTAAAAATCTATCAAATTTTGCAATCTATTACTTTAAAAATATTTAAAAGAAAAATTAATATTAAACTTATTATATTAATTAGTTTAAGTTAAAAATTATTTAAAAATATTATATGTAATTTTTTCACAAGGCTAATTTTGTCATCACATATGATTTAAAGATTAAAAAATATAAAAAAAATTATAAATTATAAAAAATCTAATAAAATATAAGAATATTTTAAATAAAAACTAAAATTTAAATATTCATATTAAAAATTATAAAATTAATAAAAATATTATAAATTAATTTTAAAAAATTATATATAACTTTGTCACATGAGTAATTTTGGTATTTTATATAATTTATATCATATCATACTATTATTTGGTTCATCTAAAACACATGACATGATAACATAGTGTTATCTAGTTTTTTATCAAGTGCGCATCAAACATAAGGTAGGATAAGAGCTTATCATGTCCATATTTTTTCCTTTCTTTATCCAACTCCCTTATCCTATTCGGTCCTATCCTAGTGGAAATGTTGGGTGTATCCAAGTGAGTTGTATTAATGAAAAACACACACTTGTATCCATTTATATTAATTGGTAGATCCACCTAAACCTCTCCAAAGCTCTACTTTTTAAATAATTCACACCCAAACCTCTACTTTGTAAATATTTCACGATTAAAACTTGATACAACTAGATCTAAACATCAAATAAAACACTGTTAGTTTCTGTCCCAATTTGAACAACTCCAAACCATACAAACACTCCCTGCCATGCTTTTCTTGGTTGAGGAAAAATTATTATGCTTCATTAAATTTTGAATGTTAAATATTTATTGTAGTTCATTCATTATTATAGTTATCACTATTATTAATATATTAAAGAATTTAATAACTATACTTGAATAGTACAAAAATGTTCTACACAGAAGTTCGATAAATTACTCTTTCCGTCCAAAACTTTGATTGTTTTAGTTTTTTATTTTTGTTTCACAACTTTGTTGTTTTCGAAATACAAAGTATAATTAAGCATTATTTTTCCAGTATACCCTTTAGTAGAGTGTTTGTAATTCCTACAAGATTTTGTATTTAAATGTAACGCCTTTATTAAAGGTATTTTAGTCAAAATTTATCTAATTAATTATTTTTCAACCTGTGGGTCAAATCCATAAACACCAAAATTTTGGGATAGATGAAGTATATCTCTATATATATATATATATATATATATATATATATATATATATATATATATATATATATATATATATATAGAAAGTAACACTATAATATGACATCATTGTGAAATGTGATTGGACGTCTGTGTAAAAATTTTCAAACTATTGGTGCATATAGCTATTAAACTATAATTAAATATCATATATTACGTATTATAAGAACTATTAATTACATTGAATTAGATTTTAAATTTGAAATATAATATTTTAGGTTTAAATAGAACTATCTGTCAAAAAAAGGTTAAAATAGCGCTATATTAATTTTAAATTAAATTAGTCATTTTTCTTGCATTTTTCTACTAGTTTAGTTTAGACTATATTTCAAAATATATAAAAAATATTTATATTATAAATATTTAAAGTAATCCCAGTAATTTGTAAAGTAAAATATTTCATACAATATTTTTTTAATCATGTCAAAACATTTTCAAGAAGAGGCTCCTATAAGAATGCATGGTTGATAAGGTATTTCTTTATTATTACATTCCCAAAAAAATGAATTTGAACAATCTTCATGTTCAAATTCATTTTTTGGACCAGGGTGCGTTCAGATTCGATGCACTGATTGGCTACATGGCTGGTAGCTAGCTTCTCCAATATTTTGATTTTGTGGGTTTTTCCCCCATAAGGAAGGGCGTCCTATCACTATAGGGTAGCCTTTAAGGACGTCACAGAAGACTTTATGAATATGAGGATATGAAATGAGGAAGTAGCAAAAGCTTTATTGAAGATCAAATCCCTACATTCAATATATATAGTTTATGTGTATATCTACCTTATCTCTATGAAATTATGAAAGAAATTAACACGCGCATTGCTAGATCTTCGATGCAGTTGATATGAGAATTAACACTGCGAAAATAAAGATACTCCTAAAGTAATGTCAATTAAAATGCAATCTATTACGTTAATGGAAATATTGGTACTTTTTCTGAATCATAGTCAGAAATACATTAGTAGCTTGCAATTACTACATCGAACAATAACATTTTTTACACTAGATCATTAATTCATTCACATTATGTACAAAATGATAAAAGTTTCTCGTCGTTAGTTAATTCACATGTACAGATTACCCCATTCCATCCCATTGATATAATTGATCTCTGGAGTGTAAAACACATCACCATCATCATATTCATATTCTTCCACCATAAATTCTCCAAGAAATGGTGGGTTCACAGCTTCCATTGACTGTGACTGTGAGGAATTTGAGCTGTTGCTAGGGGCTCTACCAGAGGAGTGTTCTTGTAGCCTCTGTATCTCCTTCTTTGCCTCCAAAAGCTGCTCCTCCAGCTTCAACACCTACCAGTAGTAATGACATATATATCAAAAAAGTTAATTTCCACCAACACATGCACCAAAGATAAAGGTTATAAGATGCAGTGTATTTGAACACCCTAGCTAGGATTTCACATGGCATTCGTAGAGGTGGGCCATGATCAATACCCAATGTGAACCCACAAACAATATTGTACGGACTTTAATTTATCCAAGACCGAAAGACATGTATCTTTTTCTTTTTTTTTTTTTTGAAAAGGCAAAAGAAATTTATTGATGAAATTGTCCAAGGCTTAAGGTAAGGCTAGACCAAAAATTACTTAGCTGTTACTCCTCCTGCACATATATTGACATGTATATTTTGTTGGACACTAACAAAAAAAAAAAAAAAGGTAGCAGTTTACTGCCCCCATATCATCAAATGTCATTTGTCTGTCAATTTCCCATTTTTAAAGAACTTTCCATTTTATTATTAAAAAAAAAGGAACTTTCCATTTACTTATCATATAGCCAAGAAGTTATCAACATTTCCGGGATTAAACTAAATGAGAACTTCTTTGAACATAACACATAAATTCCATTTACTTATCATATAGCCAAGAAGTTATCAACATTTCCGGGATTAAACTAAATGAGAACTTTTTTTTTTAGGAGAACTAAATGAGAACTTCTTTGAACATAACACATAAATCAACCTTTTATTTGTAGAGCTTAAGTGACAAGAAACAATAAAATATAGAGGGCTAGCTCCAGAAGAAGTATGCCTAAGCTAGCCCAAAATTTACGTTATTGTTGTGAGTAGATCGGAAGGTGTTTAACCACAAGGTCGGAGGTTCAAGCCCTCCTTCAAGCGATAATTGTTTCCATAAAAAAAAAACAAAAAAAAAAGCTCAGAGGGCTTGTCTACCAATCCTTTAGTTTAAAAAAGAGTCTTTTAGTTTAAAAAATCATTAAAAACATGAAATAAAGTAAAAACAAAAGAGCAGTTTTATAGAAGAGGAAAAAAAAAGAAAAAAGAAAAAAGAAAACGTTTCCCAAATATAGTTTCTACAATCTTTTTATTTTTTTCTCAACAATTTTTCTTGTGTACAAGAATATAGGCCAATGAAATGACCCTCGCTTGTTTTGTTTTTTTGTTTTGATAATATGACCCTCGCTTTTTTAATCACGACCTCTTGCTTTTAAAATATAGTTGTCGGTTAATTAATATCTTGGTCGGAATCAAAAGAATTAATATCCTTAAAAAAATAAAAATTATACAAATAATACGATATATGTAAAAGAAAAAAGAGGTTTTTTTTTTTTTTGCTGGACATTGGGATTAAGGTTGTCGTTTGTGATGTATTTTTATTTTCTCTGATACTTTGCTGGACACTGGGATTTGGGACTAAGGTTACTGTTGGGGATTCACAGTGATGTAGTGCTGGGCGGTGGTCTTGATTGAGACCTCTGTGTAACTCAAATTGCAGCACCTCTGGTGCTTTGTGTTTAATGCAAATTTTCTTTAGCTATCAAAAAAATAAAAAGAAAAAAAAGAGGTGTACCTCAGTCTCTAGGTGGCATTTCTGGAGCATGGCGGTTTCATGAGCATGTTTAAGATTAGAGTACTCTTCTTCCAATTTTTTGTTCTTCCAACGAGATCTTCTGTTTTGAAACCACACTGCAACTTGTCGAGGATCCAAACCAAGCTCCAATGCTAGCCGATCCTTCCTTTCAGACTCAAGTTTATGCTCATTGCTAAAGCTTTGCTCAAGATAACTAACTTGCTCTGCAGTAAGCTTTCTCTTCTTCATGGCACTGAAAGCCCCATTTTCTCCTCCTTTATTCTTTTTACTACTTCGCTTGCGTCTTGTGTTTTTCTCCCCTGAATAATTTATTAACAAGCATCAACAAATTCTTTTAGATGTACTGAAGAACACTGCTAGAAAAAAAATTATTGAAGTATGTTTATTCTGAGTATATGTATGGATGCTGACCTTTTTGAGGAGTTATTTGAGTGAATGCATCAGAGTATTGTTGAGAGAAAAGCATCATATGGTCTTCGAAAGGTGGATGATTCATGGTGATATGGCTGTATAATTCTCAAGAGGAATCAAAGTGAAATGTTTTGTAGAAACAACATACAAAGACTCCCATATATATAAGGAAAATGATAGGAGTGTTCGCTGCCGCTGGGTTTGTAATATCGAATGATCTAGACCGTCCGATTTTAATTGAACGGTACACATTTTAAAATAGAATTTTGCAGCTTATTTGCTCAACTCAAAATGTGCATTGTCGGATTAAGATCGAACGATCTAGATCAGCTGCATGAATGTGTGAAAAGCTTGACCGCAGAGAATTCGGATTAGTTTGTATTGTAGTTAAAGAAGACCCTCTTTCAAAATGACCCCGGGTTGAGTTTAAATTGCAGTCAGTGTCATTGTATAGAATTTTTTTCTTTGTTTAATTATGGCTGCCAAGTCATGGTCCAAACCAAGGAAAAAGAATATATAACACAGTATATCATGTAGCATACTCCCTCCAGCCTTAATTATAAGTAAAAAAATACATGTATTTAGTCTAAATATATGTACCTTTTTACTTATAATTTAGACCGGAGAGAGTACGACATGTTACATTATGGATTCATGAAATTATAAACTGATATTTTACCTTTTCAAAAATTTTAATACACAAAAAAAATTATAACACATATTGCATTGGTAATAATTTTGCAATAATCTTGGTGAATAATGACTTGTCTTAAGAAGCCAAGCTGACCAGCTTGCTCTCTTTCTCTTTCTCATATTATTTAGCTAAAGGTTCCACTGGCTTAGTTAAAAATTGCTCATGTACTGAAAAAGTTTATTGACTTTTAAGGTTGGGATGAGGTGGAAATCCCGAACTTGCAATATGCTGATGATAATATATACTTTTCTTATCGGTGAAGTCAATACTACTTATGGATTCTTAAGTCAGTGATCTGTCTTGATCAATGTTTTGAATCCGTATATTGGGACAGGAGGAAACCAAGTAGTAAACATGAAGCCCATGCATCATGTGTCCTTCGGATTTAATAATTGACAGAAGGAATAATTAATGACCAAAATGAATGCATAATATAGATTAATATTTGCATGATAAACAAACGGATAATGCTAGTATATTTGCGTATATGTTATGCTTTCTCAAGAAAGGGATTCACAAAGAAAGAGATTATATTATAATGTGAAGACACGCATACTTGTTTCTTAAAATGGACGGGGTTGGGATCCCAAACCAGACCCCCTCGACCTATATATAATAAACAATGAGGTGCACTTAGCCTTAGGATTTTGTTTTTATATAGTCACTTTAATTTGTTGTCCAATTGGGTGATGTTCGCTTCTATATCTTGCAGCTAGAGGCCACCCTCATACAGCTAATTAGCGCTCTGGCTTTGATGATTAGGGCATGCGCGGCTCAAGATGAGTGAAGATTATTTGAGTATTTTTCATGTTTTGAAATTGAAAAAAAAAAAAAAGGGTTTCCTCTCACGCCTCCTTCAACTTTACAATTTCTGGAGAAAGATAGTTGGTATGTCCTCATTTTGAAAGAAAACAATTAAAAGAAAATAAGGTCTAAAATCCTATCATACTCTGAGACCGTTAGAAAAGATACATCCATTCCTTACCTCCCATAATACTCATAGTACCACTGATTGTTAGAGCACATAGTCAAGCTACTTTTACCTCTCAACCCTACTCTTCGTGATAGGATAGTAGCAGAATCTGACCATCAACAAGTCATGACTCAAAAGAGGCCCAAAAGGAATATCATCCCGCCAAAGCATCTAGAAGATTACATCATTTAAGCGGTTATCAATTTGTTGTAATCTGCGGTGCCTGATCAAGGGTATTGGCTAGGATGGATTAAGAAACATAGAAGCATGAATTGCATTTTGTCTTTCTGATGCTTCGTCGTTCCACCACCGCGTGAAGCTGGATGTACCCAAATTTGATGGCATAGATCCTATGGGATGGACATTCAAGATAACCCAATTCTTTGAGTATTATAAGACTACATTAACATAGCGGATAACTGTAACCTCATTTTGCATGGATGGACCAATGCACAGTTGGTTTCAGTGGATGTTTCGGAACGGTCAAATTACCTCATGGGTCGTACTACTTTAAATTAAGCCATGGAAGCCCTTTTTCCCTCTCTAAATACGAAGATCCAAAAGGGCCCTTTTCAAATTAACACAACATGGCTCCATCAATTATTACCTTTCCCAATTTGAAACTCCCGCAATCAGGAGCATAAGGTTGCTTTTCAAGGCTATCCCAATTCGAAACCCCCTTAGCACTGTTACCTCCTTCCTTGAAATCATATCCACTCAACTTCAAACACTTGACCCCATCAGAGATGGCCGCAAGAAGGGAGAAGGGTTTATGATTCAACTATAAGGAGAAGTTTAGCTCGGGCCACAAATGCTCTTCTAAGTATTTTCTCTTGATCGCAGAGGAGGAAGATGACCAAGGCAATGAGCACCAGCTGGGAACGGCAGACCAAGGATTGGACCCTACCAATATTCCTGATTTGGGTACAGCCATTCAGGCCTAAATTAGTTTCCATGTTCTCTCAGGCCATTTAGCTCCTAAAGCCCTCAAGATGGTGAACCAAATTTCGACCCAAAAAGTGATTATACTCATTGATGGAGGAAACACATATAGCTTCATTTAAGAAAGATTGGTCAGATTCCATGAATTTAAAACTCATCCCACCAGCACACTACATGTCATGGTTGGTAATGGGAATAAATTGGAATGTCATCAGAATCTTCATCTTTGCAGTTTGATGTTTGGGTTGTACTCTTCATGTACGCTCTTGCTTGTATGTACAAGGTCTTGTCTAAGTTGTTAGCTAATCGCCTACAGGTGGCTATTGGCCAAGTGATATCTAAAAACCAATCAGCGTTCGTTAAAGGAAGACAAATTCTGGATGCCATTTTAATTGCAAATGAGTTGGTAGATGAAGTGAAGAAGAAGAAGAAGAAAGAAGCGCTTCTGTTCAAAGTGGATTTCGAGAAGGCGTACGACTCGGTGGACTGGAAATATCTTGATTTTGTGATGTGTAAAATGGGGTTTTGTGTTAAATGGAGAAGATGGATTGAGGAGTGCTTGTCCACGGCTCGATCTCGGTAATTGTTAATGGTAGTCCAACAAAGGAATTCACTCTGGAAAGAGGATTAAGACAGGGTGATCCTCTTTCGCCGTTCTTATTTCTTATAGCTGCTGAAGGATTAAACACTATGTTGAGTAGATCGGTAGATTTGGGGCTGTTCAAAGGATACACATTTGGTAATCATTTGTATCAGCTTTCTCACCTTCAATTTGCGGATGACACGCTCATTGTGTTGGTCGAATGTCAAAGCAATTAAAGCAGTGCTCCAATTATTCGAGGTAGCATCGGGGCTTAAAGTCAATTTCCATAAGAGCTCTCTATTGGTGTGAATATGCCACAATCTTGGTTAATGGAGGCGGCAAATTTCTTAAATTGTGAGGTTAGTTCGGTCCCTTTTACATACCTGGGGCTACCTATTGGTGCTAATCCAAGGAAGAAAAGCATGTGGCAGCCTGTGATTGAGACGGTTAGAAGGAGATTATCTTCGTGGAAAAATCAGAATCTATCCATGGGTGGTAGAGTGGTGCTCCTAAAGTCCGTGTTGCATGCTCTTCCGATATACTTCCTTTCCTTCTTTAAGGCTTCGTCAGGTATTCTTTCTCTTCTTGAATCTCTATTTAAACAATTTTTATGGGGTGGGAGTGAGGATAAGAGGAGCGTTCATTGGGTAAAATGGGGAAAGGTTTGCGCATCTCGTGAGGAAGGGGGTTTGGGTATTAGAGATTTGTGTGCTTTAATGTGGCGCTTTTAGGAAAGTGGTTATGGAGAATTAGGACAGATAAACAGGGGCTGTGGTACCAAGTTTTGGTTAGCAAATATGGGGTGGTGGGTGGAGTCATAAATGGGGAGGCAAGGGGGAGTTCGGCTTGGTGGACGGATGTTAATAGAGTAGAGAAAAGGGTGTGGGGGGTTAAACAAAAATGGTTCTCGAAAGCACTGACAAAGGAGGTAGGAGATGGCAAGGAAACATACTTTTGGGAGGATCCATGGGTGGAAGGAGGGGCACTAAAGAGCCGTTATGGTATACTTTTTAATCTTTCATTAGACAAGAATGCTAAAGTAGGGGATGTAGGACATAAGGTGGGGGATGAGTGGGTTTGGGAGTGGAGGTGGAGGTGGGCCTTGTTTCAATGGGAAGAAGAATTGTTTGCCAAGATTAAAAGTGAGGTGGAGGCCGCCGTGGAGAAGGCTAGAGCAGAAGATAGGTGGGTGTGGAGAGAGGCTGTGAGGGGATGTTATTCGGTGAAGGAGGCGTATGGAGTGATAATAAAGAGCAATAATCAAGCAATAGAAGGGACGAATATGAGGATTTGGAATAAGGCAATACCTTTGAAGGTGTCGACATTTGTATGGAGGATGGTTCAAAATAAAATCCCAACAAAAGATAATTTGATTAAGCGGGGAGTTATAGATGGAGGGGCAGCAATTTGTGTTGGAGGTTGCGGGATGGAGGAGTCGGTTGCACATTTCTTTTTTGAGTGCACGGTGTTCTCAGGGGTGTGGAAAGAGATATTAAGGTGGTTGGGTATCTCCTCGACGATGCCAAACGACGGGAATGCGCATCTTAACCAATTCTCAGGGCTGATGAATAATGGACATGTGTTGGAGGACAAAATGTCTATGTTGTGGTCATCGTGTGTGTGGACAATTTGGAAAACGAGAAATAAAATGGTGTTCCAGGCGAAGTCAATGACGGTGGAAGAAATCGCAGAGGAGGCAAAAATTTTAGTGTGGCACTGGTTGAAGTTAAAATCGAAGGGATTCGAGTACTCAATATCACAGTGGGTGGCAAACCCGTCGGCATGTTTTGGTGTGACAAGAGAGGTGGAGTGATATGATAGGAATGCTTCATCAGGTAGAAAAGAGGGACTACGTTTATTTACAGAGTCAGCACAAATCAGGTGCAGTAGAGGCATTCACTGGTGACTGATTTAAGGAGGCAGGGAGCTCATATTTCTACTTCTCATTAGTGTCACGTTGAAATGGGGTTGCATCGCTAAAAATGTTGTGCGCGCTGGATTAATTGAATACTGCTATTTAGCAAAGGTTAGAGATGTGGATGCATGGCTGTTGGGTAAATCACAAGAGGAATGATTAAACAATATTCGGGGGTACTTTTCAGAGTTCTGACAAAAGCAAATATTTATGGAGTTTATTTCCAAATGGAGTGATATGATTGGAATGCTTCAGCAGGGTCCTTGACATAATATAGAAACCATGATATGCAACTCTGGATAAGCAGAAAACAGGATAAGGAGCTGCTATTCAAAACTAAGGGAAGGAAAAATGGAGCTGCAAAGTTTAAAAAAGAACTGTCACGCACTTAATGTAGGAGCTGAGTCTTGTCATTGGTGTTGGTCTTGCTTGAATGTATCGTTGCTGGTTGGGACCTTTGATGTTGTAATTGTGGTGCAATTGCCTAATTTTGCTGTTGGAATGACATGAGTAATGGACATGTGTAGCATTGTGCCCAGGCTCATCTTGAGTCTTGGTCATCTTAATATTCAATTAATAATTTTTGCCATTTCAAAAAAAGAAACGCTCTTGCTTGTACTTTCGGTACATCTCCTGCTACTTCATTTTTGAAAATTCTTCATTGCTCTAGAATTCCTGAATGAGTCCAAGAAAGAAAAACTCATCCATATATATAGAAGTAGCTAGTCATCACCATACTCCATCAAATTCTTCTCAGAGATCAATACCATACAGAGACATTCCAGTAAAAATGTAGTTTTTATGGCACTTTCTTGAAGAAGCATAATTATAAGAATGACAAACAGATAATATTTCCTTGAGAACGCGTTATCGTAATGGAAATAGTGTAACTTTAGTTTGAGCAGACATTATGATATTGTCATCATCCGATAACATTTTCTTTTGAAAGTGTTGTGTGAAATGTGTATCTAATAATGCGTGCTTGGGCATGCACTATCTAATTCGCGATGTGGGTAGCGCTTTTGACGCATTATTGAAGCACACATCCCTCGTATGATGGTTGTTCCTATAATGCTTAAAAGCGATATATGAGTGAAAACGTTACATTTTGTTTTCCTTTTCACTACAAGAAATAACCTTATTACCTATGGAAAATTACCGATGGGCTCGAAAACCATCGGTATTCACTACAAGAATTTTACTTATTTCTTACAAAAATTACCTAGGGCCTGTGACCCTAGTAAATTATCTAGGGTCACAGCCCTAGGAAAATACCCATATGAGAGTTTCCTAGGGCTTTTCCGAAAAAAAAAAAATAAACCTCAGAAAATTAAACACACTGATTTTTATTTTTTTATTTTTTTAAATTTGAGCATTAACCAAGGGAAGCCCCTCGGAATAGCCCCTTTTAAAAAAAAAAATTGCACCAGGTTATACTTTGTTTACATAAATTTTATCCGGATCACTTGCTCTCTCTCGTCTCATCTCGTCGCTGCTGCTACAACCTCTCTTCTTCTCCACTCCTTCTCATTTCCTCCCAAACCTTAGCAACCTTCTCGGCCTCTCTCCCTCTATCCCGCCTCACTTTCTCCCTTCTTCTTCTTCCATTCTCTCAAAACCTAACCCTAGAAGAAAACGACGCAACTCATCTCTCCCTCTTTCTCGGCCTATCCCTCAATCTCACCCCAATCCCTCAAAATCCCTCAGTTCTTGATCCGATTTCATCAAGAATTTCGCGTGATTATTCTGATCTCCCTCAAATCTCCATGATTTCGCAAATGCCATGCAAGGAAAAGGAGGTTCCGATCTCAAATCATCTCGCATGAAGAGGGCGAATCCCAGGGAGGACGAAAAAGAGGGGCAGAAGAAATTAATTTCCACATTTTTTATGGTCTCAAATTGAATCTGTCATATGTTATTAGGGAATCAGGCAGTGGCGCTGTGCATCTCTCTCGAGGTCGCTCCTCTACCTCTCTCCTTCGCCATCCTTCTTCGCCGTCCCTTCGCTCTCATCTTCTCCAACTTTCGCAATTATTCACAATTATTCTCTCTGTTATTTTTTGCCTGTTTTTCACAATTATTCACTTTATTTTCCATCTCGAAATTTTATTTTCCAAGGACTATGGGGATTCTTGGATGCACGCAGTCGCTGATGCCGCTGCACAGTGCTGACGTCGCCGCTCGTCTCACTTCTCACATTTCCGTCGAACGCATAATATCAGTTTAAATTAATTTTAGTTTAAAAAAATAATTAAATTTTATCAGTTTAAATTAACTGATAATTTTTTTTTTTTAAAACAGTATTAGGCATTTCCTAGGGGTTTGACCCTCGAAAATTACCTAGGGCCACGCGGCCCTAGGTAATTACACTACCAGAAAACACGGGATTACCGACGGTCTAAAGCCGTCGGTAATCCATAAAAGCCGTCGGTAGACCATATTTACCGACGGATAACCGACGGCCTAAAACCCGTCGAAAATATGGTCGTCGCAAAGGATTACCGACGGACTCTTCTTTCTTGTCGGTATTGCAAGCGGTTATACCCGTCGGTAAATGACGATGTATTCCGACGGGCAAAGCCGTCGTTAGATTTCGACGGACGTGACCGTCGGTCAATCTGAAAAAGTTTCCGGCGGCATAGGCCGTCGATGTCGAATTTTTTATTGATTAATAAAATATTTACTTTAATTAATTTTATTAATAAAATTAATAAAATTATTAATTAATAACCAAATTAATTTTATTCTTTAATTAATTAATTAATTTAATTATTTATTTGTTTAATTATAAAAATAATTTTATTAATAAAATTATTAATTAATAACCAAATTAATTTTATTCTTTAATTAATTAATTAATTTAATTATTTATTTGTTTAATTATAAAAATAATTTACTCTCATATTAAAAATATTTATTTATTAATTTAATTAATTAAAAATTACTTGTAATTTAATTTAATTTAATTATTAATTGATTTCCATATATAAAAATGTGATAACGTAAACTAAAAAGTAAATTAAAAAAAGAAAACATAATAAATAAAAAAATTCAACGAATAAAAATCAGTAACTAAAATAATATCCGAAACGAAAAAAAAATGATATCCAAAAATATGAAAAAATATAAGTACAAACAGAACTAATAGTCCTGGTACTCCTGATCATGATCGAGATGCTCTACATCATCTGCATCATCGACATGACCATGAGTACGCGGAGGCGGAGGCGGAGGCGGAGGCTGAGGCGGAGTAGGCTGCTGGCGAGCTAGCAACTGGTACATCTGCTCCTGTCGCTGCAGCACCTGAGTCAAAAGCTCCTGCTGCTGGGCCACGGTCCGCTTCAACTCGGCTATCTCCTGGTCATCCGCGGCAGAGCGACCAGTGGCAGCACTACTACTCGACGACTCTCCAGTGTGTAGGCGGCGGGCCCCTTTTTTGTAGTTGCTGGCAAGGTCACCAAAGACCATATAAGCGACCCTTCTTCTTTCCGCCAACCACTTCCGCGAGCCCTCAGCGGTGTAGATAGATCGTCAGGGCTCTGAGATGGAGAACATGATGAGCTCTGAGATCTAAGCTGAGACATCCTCGCCTCAAACTCCTCCTGTTAAACAAACAAATAAGTCAAATCTTTTTTTTTTAACAAAACAATATAAACATTATTAAAAAAATATTTATTATATTTTATAATTACCTGAGTCCGCCTCGAACGCTCATCAACGAAATCACCAGTACTCCTCTTCGTATGAGTTGCAAGATGGAGCTCGTGCAACTGAACTTCTCTCCCCAACCTCCTCGACTGAGATTGTATTAATAAAAAAATTTAAATAAATAATAATAATAATAATAATAAAATAATAATAATAACAATTTTATAACACGTACAAGTCTAACTGCGTGCTGCGCCTGACTGACACTGCCTCCAGTGTGCAAGCTGCCACCCTTCTCAGAGGCCCTATTCTTCTTGGCCTTGTGGTCGCTTTGGAACTCGAGGGTGTTCGATGCGCTACCATTCTTTGCGAGCTCGTCCCCTATCCAACTGGGCTGGCGATCCCTGATGCGGGCATGTCGAAGCATGTGAGAAAGGCGGTGGGAGGCCTTCATATGAAAATTCTTCTCCATCAGCTCCTCATCTTTTTCCTCCCAAGCAACCTAAATCAGTATCAATATAAGACATTATTAAACATAATTGAAATCTCTGAAAATAAAATAATATGCAATAAAATAAAAATTGCAGCTTACTCTGAAAGAATTAAATATATGGTCCCGCTCAAAATCCTTGATGTCCCAGGTGGGCCAAAACTCTGGTAATTCTCCTCAATTGTTCTTTGTGATAGCTAACTTGGTGGCTTTGAGGGAAGAAACCTGAACAATAAAAACATGTTAAATAAAGAGAATATATATATATATATACATGTAAATTACTAATAACTTCGAAAAAATTGCAAATACTTACCCTTTACGGATGGCACGATAAGAACTTCGGCCATCATACAACATCTCAAGAGTGTCGGGCTCCTGGCCCTCCCCTGCTCAAGAACCTCCTCTGCTGAACCTCCTGCTCCTCCTCCGTCACCCAACATCGGTGTCATCGGTGTATGGCGTACTATAATCATGGTCGGATGATGAGCATCGGCCACCGGATCGAGCACAACATGGGAACTCGAGCGCCATGTAGGCTGCTGGAACCGGGGTGGGGATCATGTCAATGTGAGGCAAAGGTGCCGAACGTGCCCAGTCTGTGTAGCTGGTGTCGAATGTGCCTGAGTGCGTGTAGGTGGTGCGAGGAAGGCTGTCTAGGTGCATGAGGTGTATCGGTGTCTCGGCGTAGATGTACTAGGGCGGCGTGTAGATGACAACGTCGAAAACCCGATGAGGTCACGCCTAATGATGGTCGGCCTCGACGGCGAGGGGTCGAGGGTGATCCCTTCCCTTCCATTTACCACCCTTTGGGTGGTGCAGGGGGAATACGCTCCTGAACCTCCACGATGCCATATATATGTCTATAGAGCAATTGAATAATACTTGATCATGAAATATTATATTTAAACATAACAATATTACAAATGAATTCCATAAAAATAAACAAGTTATGAAAATAATCGACAAATTAAAATATATTGTTACACATTAATTTCTTAAATTGTAAAAAGTTAAACAATTTCAATCGCCCATTCGCCCACTCAATTTGGCATCGTCTTGAGATCTTGATGGTTACGCCACTTCTTCATTTAATTCCTCATCCCCATCTACATCTTCATATGTGATTGGATTGTCACGTAGTCGAGTAATGGGTTCCACTTCATTTACTACATTGACATGAGATATCTCATCCACTTGATAAGCCACTTCTTCATGTGTATCATCTGCTTCAATGCGACCACGTGGTTTTATCTTTATTGCGACACACCAACCTTGTTTGTCCCTTCGAGTTGATGGATAAGGGACATAATACACTTGTCTTACATGTTGTGCCATGATAAACGGATCAAACATTTGGTATCTTCTGCTCATGTGTATGTCAACAGTATTATATTTTCGATCCACTCTTGTGCCTCTATTTGACGGATCAAACCAATTACAATAAAATAGCACTATTTTTTTAGTATAGTCTAAAGTATTGTACGTCAATTCATATATATGTTGAATCACGCCGTAAAAGTCATCTTCACCTCCATCTGTGGCACCTTTTACATAAACCCCGCTGTTAACTGTTTTTCCCCCTCTGTTTTTGACTGGGTTTGGAATTTGTATCCATTTACAAAGAATGTGTGCCATTCTTTTACACGTGATTTAGGACCATGAGATAAATTTCTCAAGTGTTGGATTTTAGGGGATTCTGCCTCGCTATACACCTGTGTACACACCATGTGCAAACAAATTATGGTTCCTATTTTCAAACAATATTTTTGTATTTTCAAACAATAAATAATAATAATAATAATAATAATATATATATATATATATGATGACTCAAAAAACATACCTGGTTCCTAAACCACGTTGGGAAATATTCATGAATATAGGCAGAAGAGTCTTGTACGCTTGTGGGCTTAGTTAACAAGAATGCCCTGATCAAGTCATTATCAAACAAATGATCAAGAGAAATTGTGGATTAAAGAAATTGAAAGTGGTCAAAATGATACATACGTTAGATACGGTGATATACGCACGGTTGATCAACACGTGAATGTGGTGACTTCCACACTTCGGGTTATCCGATTATCCACCTCCTTTCCACCATGACTAGGAAAGGCAAAATCTTGATAAGGTAAGCGGGTGTCTTTCACTTTCAATTTCTACTTCGTTCCTACTATTTGTTGGTGTCAACATGAAGTTCGTAAAATAATGGGAGCAGAAATGGATTGTCTCACGGTGTAAGTAAGTTGCACAAATAGATCCTTGACCCTGGCCTTATTTTTCACCGACCGTTTTGAGTCACCCATAAATCTACAAAATAACAACGTTGATGATAAAAATTGATACATTTAACCCTTCAAATAAATATTTATTTCTGAGAATACTTTATTATAGTACCTTTCGAATGGATACATCCATCTGTATTGAACAGGTCCACCAAGCCTAGCTTCATGTGCAAGATGCCTTTGTTAGATGCTCCATAGAATCAAAGAAAGCGGGGAAATATTCTCTCCAACTTACAAAGAATGGTGGTATGTTCTGTTCCATCCTTATGAGATCATCCTCTCTCAATGTCGCAGAACACAAATCTTTAAAGAATTGGCTGAGTTCAGTCAGTGGATTTAAAACATTTGACGGTAAGGAACTAAATGCAATAGGAAGTAAACACTCCATGAATACATGACAATCATGGCTTTTCATCCCAATCATGGTTCCTTTGTTCACATCGGCACATCTTGCCAAATTAGAAGAATAACCATCTGGCATCTGAAGTTCTTTTATCCACCGACAGACTGACTTGGCTTCCTCAGCAGTTAAAGAGTAACAGGCTTTGGGTTTCAGGGTCTTCCCATCCGACCGATTCGTCAAATGCAAGTCCTTTCGCCTCTGATAAAGTGGTAAGTCTAGTCCGGCCTTCTCATTGTCTTTTGTTTTTCCTCGGCGTTCATCACGTGAGAAAAACATTGTCAAAAAGTTCTTCTCAATGTGCATAACATCAAGGTTGTGTCTCAATAAATTATCTCTCGGTATGGCGGATCCCAAAAATACTTCTTTTTGTCCAATTATGCCATTGTCCATATCCTTCAAATCGATCCAATTTGCCAAAATCTGTGATTTTGGGCGGTTCCATAACCCTTTCCCAGATACGTTACGGTGTCAACCTTGAGGCGGGCCATCTAATTCAACTTCCCCTTCTTGAAAGCGTTCTTATTAGTCTAAATGCATGATCATCGGGTAAAAACATGCGATGTGAGTCAAACCAAGAACTCTTCCCCCCAAACTTCAAGGTAAAGGCCTTTGTATGCTCCCTTCAATGCGGACATGCCATTTTACCATGAGTACCCCAACGGACAACATGCCATATGCAGGGAAGTCATTAATGGTCCACATCAACGCTGCCCTCATTGTAAAATTCCTCTTTCGTGCAATATCGTACGTCACAACACCATTCCACAACCTTTTGAGATCGTCAATAAGAGGCTCTAAATAGATGTCAATACCATCTGTCGGATTATCTGGACCCGGTATAACACAGCTCAAGAACATATAAGGCTTAGACATGCACATTTCGGGAGGAAGATTGTATGGGGTAACGATAACTGGCCAACAAGAATAAGGTTTCGCCGTGGATTGAACATACGGGGTAAAACCATCAGAGCATAAGCCAAGTCGTACATTACGTGGATCTGCTGCAAAATCAGGATGCACACGATCAAAGTGCTTCCAAGCTTCACCATTAGAAGGGTGGCGCAACATACTTGAAGTGCTTCTATTCTCATAGTGCCATGTCATTTTGTCTGCGATGCGTGGTGATGCAAACATTCTCTGCTGACCTTGGAATAATTGGCAAATAAAACATTGCCTTCACTTGGAACTAGTTTTTGTCTACCCGTCCAGATTATTAGTATCTGACATATACCTAGGCTCACCACAAAATTTGCATTCAACTAGCGCACCATCGTTTTTACCAAACTCATTGTCGTAATACAACATACACCTTCTCACACAACAATCAATCCTTTTAGATTCCCATTGACTTGGACACTAAGCTTTTAGCCTCGTAATAACTTTTTGGCAAACCATCTTTGATAGGTGACGAGTCCAACATCATTTTCGTTATGAGATCCAAGCACACTTCGGTAGCACCACAGTTGGACTTAAGAGCTAAGAGTCTCACACACATTGATAACTTAGAGTCTGTAGACCCTTCAAACAACGGCTTATTTGTTTCTAACAATAGATTATAAAATTTTTGTCTTTGTCTCATTTGGAAGTTCATCTGTGTCATCATACTGTTGCTCCTCGAATAACACGTTCACCCCCAAGGCATCACAAACCATATCTTGCATCAATTCAATCTGCTCACCACATCCCGATTCTACGTAACTGCTTGAAGCACCTTCGCAATTATCACCAACCCCTAAATCAACGTGAGGCAACTTTTCACCATGTGTAGTCCAAATCGGTAATTAAGCCTAAATCCAGCCGAATACGGGTGGTGCGTGACCTCACTTGGGCTCTTAATCCTTCGCAATCGCAATTAAAGCACGGACATCTAATCCCTCCATTAGTTTTGAAATCTTTATGTGCCATTGCGACTTGGACAAAGCACGCAACCCAGTATAAAATTCTGGTTTCAAACCCCCTCTCCCGGATACAACCTATCGTACATCCAACTACGACTCGAAGAAAATATTCCATCTTACGCATGTCAAAAAAATGACAATTTCAAAGACCACGACGTTCTTACAACCGCTCTCTTTCTTTAAATGGTATGACTTATCCCATTCGAGAAAAAACTTTAGAACTTCGTATAATAATCATTCCTTAATTCTCGTATCTTATACTTGACAAAATTTCGGCAGCATTTCCCATTGGTCTCTGAGTACACAAAATGAACGCAGTTATGAACACCGCAATCAAGTATGCACCCAGAGAACAAAAGGAAAAGAAACGAACCGAAATTTCATCAAATATAAAGATACGAGAATTAAGCAACAACTATTATACGAGTAAAGAAAAAGTTTTTTCCCAAACTGTCCGACTTGGACAATTCAAGGTTCAATATACAATGAGCACATGGTACCCTAAAAGAGTATATGAACTCAATAATATATTAAACCTCAAACGGGAAGCTAAGGCTTCTCTCCGATACTAATAACAAATATCAAACATCCATTCGATCAATGATTAACATAACAATTAGACAATCAGAAGTGACAAGGGTAGAATTAGTTTTATTATATATATATATATATATATATATATATATATATAATAAAAAATATTTTATTTTCCTTTTTCATTTAATTTCTTATATGATAATTTTTAATGTTGTTATTTTTTATTTCTTTTTTATTGAAATTTTTTTAATTCTTCTCTTCTTCAGATCTTTTTTCATTTTTGTTATATCATATTTTTTAACGATTGTTTCCCTTGTTTCTCTTTTTTTAATTCTGCTCATCTCTTAATTATTTTTTCAATTCTGTTTTTTGAATCATTCTAATTTTTAATTATGTTATTTTTCAATTCTATCTAATTTCGTTTTGTTATTCTCTTCTTTCTTTTTAAAATCTACTTTTTATTCTATTGTTCTTAAAAATTCTGCTTTTTAATTATTTTTTATCTTTAAATCTATTTTTTAATTCTATTATTATTTGTCCTTTCCAATTCAAATCTGTCTTGTTTCTTTGAGCAATGTTCCATTTACTGTGTGTGTAGTTTTGTTAATCATTTAGTTGCCACTACGCCATCCGCCATATATAAAATAAAATATTTTATTTTTCAATAAATAATAATTATTAACAATTCAATCAATATTGCAATTTTAATTTATATATTTTATTTTCTTAAAACGGAAGAGCTACTTATTTTACATCACTTAAAATAAATGCTGATATTAATATTCAAATATATCAACATAAAACATATTCATATGCTCTCTTCATTTTATTTTAATAAGCCTCTAAAGTAATTTATGAATAAATAATCACTTAAGTTTCTAAAAATAGCTCATTAAATAAATATTTTATTATGTCATTTCAGATTTTGTCTTTGAACGTTAAATATTATATGTCTCTTTTTAATATATAATTTTATAATTTTATTTATTCCACCCGCTATTTACCTTACGCTATCTGCCCGCTATTTTACTCTATCCTACCAATTTTACGCTATTTTTCGCGATCCTCGATTAACAACACTTTGGAATTAGAAAATCGACTTGGTCATTTAAAGAGGATAGAATTAGACAAGCGAAGTGGCAAAGGAAAGAAATGCAGAGAGATGTGCAAAGCAAATTGCGGCCAAGCAACATCACCAATATCCATATCCATGAATGAAATGGCAAGCATAAATTAAAATTGCACTCTTTACTCACAAGCATTGTGGTGATGAGTGATAAGCGAGTAGCGGAACAATTACAGTACATATCATTTAGACAATTACACAATACACTTCAAAATCCCTCTGTGGAGAGAACTATGAGCGAAAACAAATAAACATGTCGGTGTGGGGGTCAGCAGACAACCCTTTTTCCACCCAATGAGTTAACAGGCATGAGTTAGAGTGCATACCTAGTGGTACAAGTGACGAACCGGGTGGAGATGGCGAACTCAGAGGCCTATGAAGCAGAGCTTTTTGTGTTAGCGAAACTAATAAGATATAAACAAGAATATCAAAACCACACCATTAAAATTAAAAACTAAGAACAATCATATTAAGAACATATATAAATAATAACATGATTTAAGTCCACACCTTGAATACAATCACCACTTTTGGAGGCAAACTCTAAAATTTCAACTCAAGCTTGTTATAAATTCTCATAGTGAAATCTTCCCCAAACAACAACATTATGCGGCAAACTATCATTTTGAAGATAAGCATTCGGGTATTACTTTTTGACTGTCCAAGATCATGAAATTCTTGTTAATATTAGTGATTGTTCTTATCATGGTCAAATTTATATGTTCTTATAGCTTGGATCTTTCTTCTCAATACAAATAACATTTCTGAATATTACATTTGGATATTCCTAATGTTTCATATCAAGCTGATTTGATTCCAAAATCTATTTGTTCCAAACTTGAGCAAATTATCAAAGGATTCATTTAGAAAGTGTTACCTGGTCATAGAATGTGGCACGCTATTAGTTGGCATTGGTTTTTCTACCCTAAGTTGCAAGGTACCCACTTCCTTTATTTGCGGCTACAACGAAGATAATAGTATATAAAGACTTCTCTATTCTCAAACCGGAAGTTTGACTATAGATTTTTGGGTTAGCTAACTAGTTGATATGGCTGTTTTGAGTCTACATTTTTCACTGTTGTGTTAAAAAAATTGTACATGTTTAATTGCTTGTAAAGATAAAAAAATACTAAAATTATTGCCGTGGTCTACAAATGTGTTACTAAAATTATTGCCAACACGTTAAAACTTATCCTGCCTGATATCATAGACCCCAATCAAAGTGCCTTTGTTAGGGAGAGGTATTGCGATAACATCTTATTGGCACATGAGCTTGCTCAGGGCTACATCAGCGTACTTATAATCTTATATAGAGTGATGCGTCTTAAGACTCAAACTATTTGCCTTGTGACAGAAAACTATTATGTTGGCTCAACATATATTCAAATGCAACCACTATATTGGAATGAGACTCCAATAAGCGAAAATGTATGCAAATAAATTTCAGACCTAGAACAAATAAATGATGAAAAACACACGGTCATGCGGTGCGGTAGCCATTGGTGGTGAAGGTTTGTAATTTTGTTTTATTTTGAGCATGATCCATGTCAAATAACTATGATAACTTCGGTATATATCTGTCAAATAACTAACACTTACTCTCCTGGCACATTTATTTTTCTTGCTCAGTCCCTCTTTCAATTTTCAAATGTTTTGTATGTTCATATAATATGGAGAATGAGGTACATGAACTTGTAAATATTGATTAGGACTTACTTGTTGCACGGATATGTTGTAGAAGTTCTCCAAAGGCTTGCTTCTTAACTTGAATCAAATGCTTTTGGTTCTGCAAGAAGTGTCACAAAATGAATGGCCTTAGATTTCTTATATTGTAATAATATATAGTATACATATACATGAATAAATGTACCAACCACTTTGTAGTAAGCGAAGTCGAGAAAGAAGGAAAAGGTGAAAGGACACGAAATTGATAAAATATCATATATCATAAAAATTAAGTCACCACAGAATTGAAGCAAGAATTAATGCGACTTTTGGTTAATAACATTGATAAAGTAGCTCCTAATTATTTCTTGTGGCTCCTCAATGTTTTACAAACTGAAGTTGCATTTGTTGATGTAGTTTTTCCTCACGAAACAAATCAATTTTGTCTAAATTTTCTTGCAAAACTTTAATATCTACATAACCAAAATACTTGAAGTTTCATTAGAGAACTTCATCAAGACAAATAGCAACACAATGTCTAGAATGACAAATATGAAAGGCAGCACATATAGATGAATTACTAACGGAGTTCAGGAGCTACCGCACAAAATCTCTAAGAGTAACGTTGTTTGAACAAGAAATAGCATATACATAGGCAACGAATTTTAACAATTATGCCTGGCTTTTCAATGTGAATTAAACATATAGGATAGAATCAATAAAATAATTTTACATGGATGATCAAAATCATCCATACACCACGGGATGAAGGTCATGCAAATGATGTAAAGGGAAAATTCAAACAATTTGAAGCCAAAGATCTTGAGGAGAAATATACATGGTTAGTTTCCAACAACACAACAAGCATGCTTGAAAATGATTCATTGGAAGGAGATAGTCATGCAAGTGACATAAACATGGAAAATCAAATGCATCCAATAGGTGAAGCGAGAAGATGTTCAGGAGAAAGCTACAGTGCAGCCACGAAGATACAAGCTGAACTTGGAGAAATTTGATTGCAAGAAGAAAGTCATGGAGATGATGCGAAAGAGGATGGTTGACTCGAATAAAAATATCAATAAGCGGTATTAAAAAAACTTGTTTTGCTATAATGAAAGGAAGGAAAAGGCACAAATCTCACGAAGGTAAAGGACAAGCAAAATAATAAAATGACAAAAGAAACAAAAGGGATAATTTTTAAGTTTATTTAATAAAGTAAACGAGTTCAAATTTGACTTTTTGAACATAATTGTATTATTATCTATTGTAGTGTATACTTGTAATTCTAATTGTGACATTGTATCATAAACCTTGGTTGTTTGTTTGTATTGTGTGTGTATGATTTAACTAGTTCACTCAATGACTCACCACTTCAACTATTTCACCAATGACGTGTTACCCTGATCAAATTGTCGACAGCATCAGGCAAGTTTATCGACACTGGCGGAAACATCTTTCGCGCTATAGGCAAGGTTTGTAGCTACTTAAGCTTTTAAAGATGTACATGAACTGAACAACAAAAACTCATCTTAATCTAGCAAGGCTCTTCAGTTGAATGATAACTCTCTATTACGCTCCCTTTGTCTCACACACACTGCGAAAAACAAATTTTCTAGAAAAACGAAATTTCCACCTCTCCCTTCCTCCTAAAAACATGTCTAGAATTTTTATTTTATTTTTTAATTGTATGAAAATTTTTCCAGGCATAACTATCTGGAAATTAAGTAGTTCTGCATGAATAAATCCGGTCCAAATACCATAACGCATAATGAACAGAATTTCTTAATTCTTATTCTCAGTAGCATCGACAGTTCAATAACACTGAAATTGAAAATCCAAACTCCAAATTACAGCATACAGGAACAATCCCCAATAACACTGAAATTGAATCCCCAAACTCCAAATTACAGCATACAGGAACAATCCCTACGATGCGAAATACAAGAACAATACAGGAACAGAAGAAACAAAATATGGAGATGGCTGCGGTGATAATCAAAATATGAACAGAAGAAACAGAGTTCAGTAGCTGCTACTTACTTGATAATCAAATCGACGAACAGTGGCTGCGGTGGCTCCAAGCAATAATCGAAGATGGAGAAGATGGAGAAGATCACGACGGAGGAAGCTTCTCGAATCTCCTTCTCGAATCTAGAATCTGACGGCTGAAGATGAAGTCTGCGATGGAGAAGTCTGCGGTGGCTCCAAGCTTCAAGCTCAGTGAAGCTTCTCGAATCTTCAAGCTTCAATCTCCAAGCTTGACAAGCTCCAATCACGTGGTTCTTGCAACCGACGGTGGCTCCAAGCTTGTGGCTCCAAGCTTCTCGAATGTCTTGCGGCCGTGACAAGAGAGGAGAAATGCGACGATCAAGATGAAGAAGGGAGGCGGAGGGGCTGCGCGGAGATGAAGAAGAAGGGTAGAAGGATGAAGAAGCGATCTAATGGCGGAGATGAATGAAGAAGAAGGATTACATTACGGCCAAATAAAGAGCTTACCGACGGCCATTTTAAAATTACCGACGGGTATGGCCGTCGAGAACGACACGGGATTACCGACGGACCAACCCGTCGGAAAAACTCCCCATTACCGACGGTCAACAACCGTCGGTATTCAAAAACAAGCGGGAATTTTCCAAAATTCACGGTTTACCGACGGACATTAACCGACGGTATGTGTCCGTCTCTAAAAAGCGGTTTTCCGACGGCTTAACCCGTCGGTAATATACAGAATGCGATGGGTCGCGTTTTCCGACGGGTAAGACCGTCGGAAATCCCGGTTTTTTAGCGACGGACTAAGGCCGTCGGTGAATGTCCGTCGGTATGTTAACTATTTCTTGTAGTGTTACCTGGGGCTTTGAGCCATCAGAAATTTCTTACAGTTTTTTTTAAAAAGACCCTCGTTATCCGTTTCCTACCAGTGATTTACATACTACCACGTGGCCCTCGGTATGCCCTAGAAAATTTCGTCATTTCCTACGGTTTTTGGGCATTTCCTAGGGTTTTTGGCCCTAGGAAATGCCAAACATTCTTGTAGTGATTACCTACGGATCGTAACATTACCGACGGCCAAAGCCGTAGGTAACTTGCCCGCCGCTAAAATCGTGAATTTTACCTATGGAAGCATGTCGGTAAAATCGTCACTATATTTCGCGTCTTAATTTCCCGCCTCGCTTCAGACTTCCGTGTCCGTCGTAACATCACAAATTAAGGTGCGCATGTTACTAATGCCTCGATTTCAGACGGGTAGCATCCGTAAGTAACTTCAGTTGGTAATGTGCCATATCGACGGCTTTTTTACATTATCGATGGCTAGACCGTCGGTAATGACGTTTTTTTTTGTAGTGTTTATCATAGCCTTGGTCTCTATAAAACAAAACTGGAGTAAGACGTGGCAGTCAACCTTTTATGGAATATTCAGATTCAATGCTCAATGGTGGACAAGAAGTAAAAGCATGTCCACTTTGTCTGTCCTTCCATATGTAAGTGTTCTCTATCTCTGTCCTAACATGTCACGATGAAGGAATAGGCTAAAGCTCTAGAGCTAGTGGAATTGAACTGGATTTGCAAGAAATATGACAAAATTTGTCTCCTATTTTTCTTCCTTGCTATCCAATTTCCATGACAATTTCCTTGCACAATATATTTGTTTCATGAGTTCTAATTAAGGTCATAACTTTTCCTCTCGTATATGCCATACTCCAACTAGATTAGCTTTAAAGGTTCATATGGGGATAGGTGGTGTTATATGCAGAGTTTTATTATAATTTGTATTTGTATGTAGAGTTTTATTATAATTTGTATTTGTACAAGTTCTATGTACTAATATCCTACCCATCAGGCAAAAAAAATAGAAAACAGACACACGTACCCTGCCCTTATATATGGATGGACTGTGGCATATCTAGTGGTGTTTGGATCCTAAGATGTTAGATTGTGACGTGTATGTGTATTTCTCTCTCTTAAATTTAAGGATCTAAATCCTTGTTTAGAGCATTTTTATCGGGCGTCAACTGGAGAAACAAACTACGTGGACCGTTGCTTATTATTCACTCCCGTTGGAGCAAGTCTACGTGTCGTAAGTGGTTCCCTAAAAATAGTTGCCGTCTACAATAAAAAGAACGATGTCCCGACGGCAACTAAACTTAAAAAACTCATTTTATTTGTTTCTCAACAGAATTGAAGAAGGGGAGGGAAAAGAAACAGAACCAAAAGACCAAAATTTACGGAGAAGAATATTAACAGAAAATTACAAGAATCAGAATAAAAAATACAAAACATGATGAAACAAAATTACAAAACAGAATAAAAAATTACAATGAAAATTGTAATGAAAACAATCAAACAAAATCAGAAATTAAATCAAAAATTTCAAACCCAAACATGATGAATGCCGCGAACACGATGAATGTTGTGAACATGATGAACGCCTCGAGCAGTGCATGATGGTGATGGCGGAGGGAGAATGGCGCGAACGATACAATGAAGGCGAGGTTGAGGGAGAACGGCGCAATATGTGATGACGAACGAACGCAATCTGTGAACGGGGCAGATCTGTGAGAACGATCAAACAGCGTGGAGGCGGAGGCGGAGTCGCGATCTGTAAGAACGATCGAACGACGCGATGGCGGAGGCAGAGGCGCGATATGCGAGAACGAACGGCCTCTGCGTGAAGAGAACGAAGGATCTGGAAGATAAGAGAACGAAGGATCTGGAAGGAAGGAAGATTCAAGAACGAAGGATCTGGAAGATGGAGAGAACGATGGCTATATGCGTGAGTGTGAAGGATCTGGAATTGAAATTGGATCCGGGCTTGAGAGGTTGAGGGAGAAAGGAAATGGGGGAGTGGGGGAGCCGGGGGAAGAGGGAGAGAAATAAAGGGAAGCTTCTAGATTGTGGGTCCATTGACAAATTTTTAAGCAACCCACCATTGGACTAAAATTGTGTCAAAAATTTTAAATCTGATGTGGCAAGCTGAGCCCACATAAATTTGCATTAAGAGACGCATGAGTTAACCAGCGTTAAAGTTGCTCTTAGTGAGTGTATAGAATTTTGACCGAACAACTTTATATAATTAATATTGGTTTGATAAAATTTAATTTTGATCATTTATTGTTTAATCTAAACTCTTTAAATTTTGTATGAGTAAATTTTACATATTCTTTAATTTTATATATTCAGTCAAAAAAAATTATATAATACCGTATATACAAAACTCTTTTGATTAAATCACACGAATTAAGAAAAGTAGTTAGTGTATTAAATTTGTTAATAATGTGTATAGTTTTTCCAAAATCACCCTTTAATTATTAAGACCCATATTTTTTCAAGACTCTTAAGAAAGAGAAATAATTACTCATTAATTAGATGTATTCTTGTAAAAAAATATTTAATATATCTAATAATTTGTAAAGAGTCTTACAAAATATGACAAGACTTATTTTCAAAAAGATTTATACACCGGGAAGGAGGTAGTACTCAAAATGCTTACCCCTCGTTATAAACAAAATGCGAAAAAAAAAAAAAGATACAGTACTTTTCCAAAGAGAGAGGCACATGGGTGTAATCTGAAGACCTGCATACGTGTCATATGTCTTACTTGCCGGGACCATATATTCTATCCAAAAATCCACGTGTAAGTTTACTATTGACACAGACACTGTTGTGTGTGGAAATTTGTGAAGCGCCAACCAATCACTGCGAGAAGCGTTTATGACTTCGCGTAAACCCTTGACGGCAAGGTGCCCGTGCCCAGGCTTTACTTAGCAAAAACAACTGTTAAATTAGTTGATAGTTTGAACTTTTTACTGATAATTGAAAGTTTTACCGTTAGAAACTTGTAATTAAAAAATTAATTGATTGAATTTTAAGTGGGGTACAAATAATTGTTAAACTAACTCATAAATATAAAATGAGATAAAGAATATATACTTATAAAAATTTTAATATAAAATAACTCATATTTTATTTATTTACATAATTTTTATATGAATTCAATTATCTGCTCAAAAAAATATAAATTCAAATTATAAATATTACTCCCTCTAATTCATATTATAAGGGATAAAATGGTCTTTTTTGTCATAATTATAAGAAATAAATATCAATTTTCTGATACATTAATTGTTAATTTTTATTTTTACCCTTATTTGAAGTGATATTTTATATTAACGAGATACACATATTTCATATGTATTAATTATATATCATTTCATAAAATGGGTAATTATGGAAAAACAACTCAATCTCTAGGAATATATTAGAAAAAACATATTTCAATTCATTCTTTAGTCTGGGTGGATGAGTTTTGTTATTTATAATTGGATCAGAGGTAGCTTTTTTTTTTGAAAAAGGATCAGAGGTAATACTTTGTACTTTTAATTTTAAACAAAAAATAGTAAATACAGTATTAATTTGCTTATAAAAAAAATAAAAATATGGTATTAAGGGCCCGTTTGTTACGGCTTAAAAAAAAGTGATTATGTTTTAAAATAATCTAGAGATTATTTTTTATAGATTTTAAAAAAATCTGAAGCTAATTTGTGTTTGTTTAGGATTATAAAAATCATTTTTTCAACTCTTATGAATGAGAAGCTACTTTTTTCAGCTTTTCATTTTTAACCTAAAAATCATTTTTTTTAAAAAATCATTTTCTAAAAAATCTGAAACAAACACAATTAAAATTAAAAAATAATTTTTAACATAAAAAAGTGATTTTATTCTAAAAAAAAGCTGTAACAAACGCCCCTAAATATGATATGCAAACAACAAAATGCTCCAGTCCAAAAAAATGCTTCAAACGTTAATGTTCTATATATATAACACTAAAAACCTATGTCGCAATGTTGTCCATTAAGCTCAAACCCTTTCAAATTCTTAATTAATTAATACGTTCCAATATACTACTATGATGAAAGAAGTTAAATTGGAAAGGAATGAAGGAACACCAAAAAAAATTGGAAAGGAAAGTTTTGATTGGATGTCCATAAGCCACGTGATGATGTGGAAGGAAAAAAAAAAGAATCAATGCGACACGTGTACAGATGAATGTGTAGTTTAATGACTTGAAGAGGATTTAACGGAAGAAAAATTACCTAATTGGTGAGGGTTCCATCTTCATGGACAACATTTAAGGACAAAAACGCTTTTGTCTGAAAAGGCAAAAGAATAATACTCCATTACAAGTAGAATGAGGCTGGATTCAATGCACCATATGAAGAAAGCTAGAAAGTGAGGGATGTGAAGTTGTCAACAGTGTCAGTAGCTAAGCAGTACATTTTCCATGCTCAGCACAAATATCATTTTCTAGCCGAAAGTAAATGGTTTGGCATTTTTTCCATTTCTAAGGAGGAAGGCTTCAGTTATAGCTATAGCTATGGTGGTACAATAGACATAGCTATTTAGGGTAAAATTGGATAAGATGAGGATCGCAAAGCATGAGATGCATACTTCTTCTTCAAGTTTACTAGAGTTAAATGAATTCAAGATAAAGATGGTGCAATCTATATATCTATTATCTTTGTAAGAAATTTAACTACACTAAGGACACGTGTCAAAAACTTATTCACTCGTTTTTCAGCTAATTAAAATCATTTTCCTTCCAAAAACTTAACTATAATGTAGGTTTTGTTTTTCTTTATTACCCATGTTGAGCACAGTTTTCTTAGCTAGTTGAGTTAACAAAGGATAAGGATGAAGGAAGTAGCGCAAGGGTTAAAGTATACCTAAATAAGAAGAAAAAGATAGAGATTCGCTCGTTAGTAATTTTGTGCTTGGCTAAATTTAAATTTTTCAAATGGAGAATGTAAAGGATATGCCAATGAAGATGCGTGTGGCACCAATGAGAGATTTCTTTGGATTATTCTTTTGAGCTTTGTGAGTGTAATAATTTTAACCTGTGAGTAAACTAATCAATTAAGCAAACAAAAAGGCTTAAAACAAATGGGTGTCATGTTTATCCCGACACCTCATTCTCTTGTTTCGCAGCATCTAACTTTCATTTAATTAGTTTGCTGAGAGTATCCTAACTAGATTTTGTGTCACACTCCATGATTAATGATTAATCAAAGCGCGTTTCCGTGTTCGATTATTATAAATCAAATGTACTTTTTTTTTGACAGGATAAATCAAATGTACTCAAAACACGTAAAGCATATTTAATTTGGATGTACTTCCTCGATCCAACATTTGTGAACAAATTGATTTAAATCGAATCTTATAAACGAATTGATAACACTTGGTTCAATTTGTCTTTTGACAACAACAAAAAATGATTAACGCTACTTGTGGGTCCCACTTATTTTTTCGATTCATGCTAAGATTAGACGTGAGTTTGAATTTCGCTGTTAATATAAAGATCTTGTTGGCGTGGATAACATGTAAGTACCTCTGTGAGAGTTTTTTGAGTCTTAAAGTTTTTCTTGATCCTAGTGAGCACTTTTCATAATTAAAAAAAAAAAGTTGTTTGCATTTATCTTCATTTTATTTAAAGCACATAATCTATTATACAAATTCCAGTTAAATTATACATTTGGTCTCTTATGTTTATTTTAGGTTTCGGTTTGGTCTTTTATGTATTAAAAGTTTTGAATTAGTCCCTTATGTGTAAAAGTTATACCAATGTGGTCCCTCTTTTTTTGTTTCGAAACGGTCTCTTATGTTTCCCTTATGTTACAAAAGTTATACCAATGTGGTCCCTCTTTTTTTGTTTCGAAACGGTCCCTTATATTACAAAAGTTATACCAATGTGGTCCCTTTTTGCCCCTTATTTTGCAAAAAGAAAATGGGCCACAATGGTATAACTTTTGTAACATAAAGGACCACTTTGAAACAGAAGGACCACATTGGTGTAACTTTTACACATAAAAGACCAACTCAAAATAAATAATACATAAAAGACCAAACTAAAACTTAAAATAAAAATAAAAAACTAAAAATATAATTTAGCCTACCAGATCTCGGAACAAACTACTATTTATGATTTGATGCATTAATAGGGATGTATGTAGAAAATGTCATTCGGTCAACTTTGTGTCGAATATATGCGCCACACACAGTCTGCATGCAGGTTTCCCTCCTACCAGACTAACCCCTTTTAGGCTTTAACTTCTAAGGAACGTTTGTTTTTTTTCTATTAAGCAAAAAGTGCTTTTTAACTAAAGACAGTTATAAAAAACTTTCTAATAATTATAGATAAACTTTGTCTAAAAAGTAAAATCTGGAGAGTATTTTTTCAGAAGCTAGAAATTAGTAATAGTAATTTTATAAAATTTTAAAAATATCATATTTATAAAAAATAAAAATAAAAATTAGTTTAACCAAACATACGTGCTTCATGTAATTTCATTAGCTAAATTGTTTTATGTAATGTCATTGTCCAGGAATGGTAAAGCCTTTCCCCTTTTTTTATGGTTATAGATCATGTTTAGGCTAATTTCTTTTAATCTATACACCTAGTTTTCAACAACCCCTAAATTACGCCATAATTTGGGCACTTTTCTAGCTTATGTCCCTAATGACGACTTAAGCCCCCTTTTTTGCTGACACTTAAGGGCAATTTATCTAGCACTAACTCCAAGGTTTAGGGCACCCAACGCACCAAGGACCAATCACCCCACAACGGACGAACCCAAACAGTAAGGGAGAAAATTTGAGAAAGTGATTAGCGATCGATCAACTAAACCCATATAGGTGAAAAGGCTGAAATGCTAGTTGTGAAAATAAATTAATTAATAAATTAACAATTAACAAAGATTGAGGTGAGTTATTCATTGGAAGGCAAGCCCGGCGAGTCCCTTTCATCAAAAGCTTCAAGCCCTCACAAAAGATTATTCCTGCAATTCAAGCAAGAAACATCACACAGCTAAGTTTCCAAAGGATTATATATAATAAATCAACCCTTGTTGTTACTCGATTCAACTTTTTAATTGATATTAATTGTGATTAAAAATGAATCAATGGTAGGAAACGTAGCAGATATTGGGGTATCAATTTTTATTTTTTTCACATTTCTTTCTCTCATGCTTCTTTTTACATCACTTCTTTATTTGTATCCTTTTTTTTCTCTTTTCAATATATCTCTAGGTGGTAAACGGTCTCCACCTCTAGTGAGAAGAACATGATTTAAATCTTATGAGTAAACAATTTGACAGACCGGGCTAATAACAAAGGGTTAATTTTACTATATATATATATATATATATATATATATATATATATATATATATATCTTCAGTCACATCTCTCATTTTGATTAACACATGGTTTTCTCACGGATAATATTGCTTTCTTTTAGTTGCACAATTTCTTTTCTTTTATTTATTTATTTATTTTTTTTTTCAAATTTAAGGAGTAGAAGACCATCTGACCATCGCCAACATTGATTTCTCATGTGTCTTTGACAGTGAAACAAGCTAGACCCCAAACCCACTTTTTTTGTCTTTTATTTTCTTCTTCATGTGTCATGCATCGCAATGTGTGGTGGTCCTAATTAAAGTTTTCCTTAGGGTACTTCCTTTGTGGTTTGGCAGGTTGGCTAATATGTGGGTCATTGCTACGTTATATTTTATATGCTAATATTGGAATAGCCATTTGTCGACTAATGACTTGTGTCATTTGATACGAATAATTTAGTGAATTTATAACACGCATACATACACACACAATGACACAAACACACTGAGGCATCCTACTTTCTATATTTACTTAAATAACTTATTTAAGCTCTTACACGCTGACACGCACAAACACATAAAAATTGTGATTGTGGAACATTTTAAAATAATCAGAATTTAAAAAATATTTTGCTGATTAAAATGAGAAACTTTTTTATTAAAAATATTTTTTATAATTGTAAATAAATAACCCCATTAGGATCAGGATCCGTTGACACCAGGTGTCAAACTTAGCATAATGACACCTTGAATAGTTTTGTATAGAATACAAATTTCACTGATCCAACCGTTAAATTGAGAGTTCTTAGTAAATAGATCAAACCTATAAAAATTCATTTAATTCTAAAATTATTTGATACTTTATCTGATCACTTTATTTTGGTGTATAAAATTATATTTAAAATATAAATAAACGTGTGCTATTAAATTACATAACTACAAGGGTGGGACTAATATGGACCTCTTAAAAACCGGCACCAAAGGTGCACCACATATAATAACCGGCTATAGGAAGTTAATTTGTTTTATGATTATTTTTTTCCAAGTTGTGGATATATTATCGTCAGTCACTCTCACTACAAGAAAACACGCATATACCGACGGACATTACCGACGGCCTTTGACCATCGGTAAAATCGTGGGATTTCCGACGGTTTTCACCCGTCGGTAAAGAGAAATCTGACGGTGGCGAATAGACACCACGGTTCCGCTTTTTAAATGCAAGCGAACTTAGCCGTCGGTATTTGAATATTTCGTCGTTAATCACGTCGATGAGCAAGCGGAGTTCTGGCGTCGGTTATGTTATGAGCCGTCGGTACAAGAAAACACTCGATACCGACGGATTTGGCCGACGGTTTTAGGCCAAGCGGTAAGTTTAATTGGTGTCGGTAAGCTTTGAATCCAACCAGAGGCCGTCTTCCCCTTCCCAGTTTACTTCTCTTTTCTTCTCTCCTCTCTCTCCCAGTGACAGCGACACCACTTCTCTCCCAGTGCCGCCGCCACCACCTCTCTTACGTTCGCCTCTCTCCCAGCCGCCATACCACCACTTCTCTTAGTTCTCTATTCATTTTCTTCTTCTCCGTGACTTTTCTTCCACTTTCTTCATCTCGCGGGACCACCGCGCCCTGCTGTCTCCACCGCGACAACGCCCCATCGCGACCTTTGTCCACCACCGCACCCGCTGCGTGTGGTTCTTTCTCTTTCTCCACTCGGACCGCACCACTGCGTGTGGTTCTTTCTCCACTTGGACTGTGTGGTTCTTTCTCCACTCGGACTCAAGGACACTTTCGAATGGCTTAGGGTTTCTCCACGCGGCGTTCTTCGGCGTTCTGCGAGGTGGTTAGTGTTAATATTTGGCTTTACCTCACTGTTATTCCTATTTATTATTTGATATTTGCCCTTTTGATTGTACCGATGTTTAGAAGCTTTGTTTGAGTTAAGTGATATATAAAATGAAAGCTCAATCTCCTCCTTATCAATGATAGAAAAGAGAGGAAATACTTATGTTTGTAATCCTAGGCAAAGATAAGTTCCTCCCACATTATGACTTGATATCTTACTGGTGATAATTGTTTGTGTTTAGGTTAAGTGATAATAGCAACATCTAGAGATGATTGATTGAGAAATCAACTCCACTATTCTGAGGTAAAATTATAGCTATTTACTTGAAAGGTATTTTATATGCCTTCTAGGTGATACTGTGGGCATGGTGTGAGACATAGAAAAATGTTGAGTGTTGTCTTGGTAGTTGATATATGATGAACTAATTTTAAAATTTTCTATGTTTTTAGTATTTTTTGTCCAAGGCTGTCACATTGCTCCGAGACCGCCACTAGCATCGAAGGACGTGGACATTCTCTTGTTCTTCTAATTAGGTATGCACTCTAACGAAATGTCGGTTGACTCATTGGGTGGAAAAAGGGTTGGTGTTGACCCCACACCGACATATTTATTTGATTTCCTTCATAGTTCTCTCCACAGAGGGAATTTTGAAGTGATGTATATTTTGGCTAAGAAATGATGTTTTAAGTTGAAGTGATGTATAGTTCTCTCCACAGAGGAATTTTATTTGATGTATGTATGAACCAGATAAATCAAAGTTGTAATCTTGTTAATATACCAGGAAAGCGGTGAAATCACATATTTGTTTAAACTATTATTATATTTTTTGTTTAAATATGAAGAAATGACAATTTTGAACAAGTTGTTACCCAGATTTTCACAATCAAAGTCAAAAGTGTTAATATATCAAATATCAATTATTTCAGATGCATCTGGGTTACAAATTAGATAACGTATTCTAGTCTGTTATTAATATATTAGTAGGGAAGATGTAATAAGTCTGATTGTTCGAGAAAGTAAAATGTACTAGATGGGTCCTAAGAGATGAATGGAACTGTCAAAAGTAAGGATTTATTAATAATCATGACCATCCCGAGCTTCCAAACAAGTTATAGAACATTCAATGAATGGAAAATAAAGCTGGAAACAGTATGGTTACCTGTAGATACCATAAGTGCAGCCGTTCCAACATCAAGAAGTGAAAGCCAAAAGATCTTGTGGTTAGGTTCAAAAAAATCATGAATTCGGTTAATAGTGCCAAAAGCCCATGATCCTATTAGAATTAGCGGATAGTATCCCCAGCGATTCAGAGCCTGCAATGCAAAATCCAAAATACTGAAGTATTGTTCAATTGCAACATAGATGCTACAGGTAACAACACTTTCATAATCTCAAGTAATTGGTTTAAGCATGGATATAAATTTACACATGAAAATCCCAACCAAAAAAAAAGTATGAATTGGGCATCTCTCAAGTCTAAACAACGTTAGAAACCACAGAAAAGCGTGTTAATGATTTTTTTAATCAAAGAAAATATGTGAGAAATACATTTTGATGGAACAGCTTTTGTGAAAATTTCCTTTAATTCCATAATAAAAGCTGCCTAGAGTAATGCATTTGAACAAAACCAATACATTACAATGAATATGCCACAAGACAAAACGTAACATCAAAAATGTGAAAGACACAAAAGATGACTTTATGAGAGTAGCTAGAAACAACAGAAAGCTTATCTTGTGAATATTTGTTTGGGTTTCCTAATCTATGAGTATGGATCTTTAAATTTCTAATCTTAGAAAATGTTGAAATTATGGGTTTAAGCTAGAGTGAGGAAAAGGAGGGAATAAAGACTAAATACTTGAAAATAGATGATGTGTTGCAAAAGATAACTCTAATCCTTATTTATACTTGTACTACACTCTTAATCCTAATTATATAAGAAAACAAATCACAAAAAGACAGAAAACAAAGATCGAGGAATTTATGGCGGGAGATTGGGTTTTCCTTAAGCTGTGCCCTCATGGAATGCAGTCTGTTGCTAAGAGGATTAATCTGAATGGGCGACTGCTATTTTGGTCCCTTCCAATTAGTAGAAAGGTATGGAGAAGCGGGTTTATAGACTCTGTTGCCTCAAAATTCCATAATTCATCCTGTTTTCCATGTTTCCCGATTAAATAAGGATACACAAGAAAGCTTCCTTAATAGGCAATTTGGCGTTGAGTTGGATGAAGGAGATGAGCGGAAAGCAGTATTAACCACCAGGACAAGTGGTCAAGCATGGGCAAAATTATACATAGTGGCTGATTGTGGAAGAACAAACTCGTGGAGGACACTGGCTGGGAGGATGAGTTTGTCGTAAATGACAAAACTATGACATGGCCTTTGGGTGCATGGGATAACAATAGGGATGGAAACTGACATTGTTAGAAAATGGCAAAGCGCAGCAATGGCTTCTAGGTGAATGAGGCAATGATGGGGCTGGTGGCAGCAATGTTAGAAAAAGCCCACTGACAAATATAAACAAGAAAGAGCGAATGCAGGAAGGAAAACACAGCAAGAGAGATACTAATCAGAAGGAAGAAAATAATCATGAAAATATAGTGGAGCTCCAGACTTTAGGGAACTTGGTAGTGGAATACTGATAAGACGGGTCAAGGAAGATAAGATAGTAAGACACTGTTCTAATACCATGCTAAAATTATAGGGTTTTATCTTTTCAGGCATAAAGATGGGATAAAAGGAGATAATGCATACTAAATACTCTATAATTAATATTTACGTGATATGGGAATATGTTGTGTTGGATGTACTACAAAAGGCGAAACACTTACAGGGATATTACAGATTCCAAAATGCAGGGATATCTAACCTGAGCAAGTGTGATATTACAAATTATAGCTGTGTTAGAATTTCCCCATAATGCAGGTTGCAAAATTCGTGTAAGCTTAATAACAAAATTTTTCAGAATAACAAAATGAAACAACCGCTTAATAACACCAAGTCTAGTTTCAAATTGGTTTAATGGAAAACTTATGCTTCGTATTAACAATTTCAATATTTAGTGGAACCTTAAGCACTATGGTGATTCTGTTTAGTTTTTCCATCTCACCAGTTATGGGCAAACCACAATAAACATATGAGACCCGGGCACTGGGGTGTCCCTGTTGTCTATGACCACTTGCCTTGCCCTTCACTAAATCTTGCCTTGGTTAATGTAGTAGATTTTGGTGCTAGGCTAGTTTTTAAACTGCAGAAACAGAAAATGATTGTTTTTTGGCCAATTAATGGATTAGGATGTATGGTAGATGTGGCAATATAGGAGCTCTAATTGCATGGCACATACCAAGCCAAACCACTATGAAAACAAAAATTGTTAAAAGGATTTATGCTTCCCTTGCCATACCTTGTTTAATTCTATCCTTTAAGAGGATGTCAACTTTCAACATGTTACTTTTTAATTATTGATGAAATGGATGTTTAATTGTTGTTATTAGTATCGAAGAAAAGCCTTAGCTTCCCGTTTGAGGTTCAATATATTATTGAGTGCGTGTACTCTTTTAGATACCACGTGTTCATTGTATATTGAACCTTGAATTGTCCAAGTCGGACAGTTTGGGAAAAAACTTTTTCTTTACTTGTATAATAGTTGTTGCTTGATTCTCGTATCTTGATATTTGATGAAATTTCGGTTAGATTCATTTCCTTTTGTTCTCTGGGTGCATACTTGATTGCCTTGTTAAATAGCTGCGATCATTTTGTGTACTCGAGACCAATAAATCTTGTCGAAATTTTGTCAAGTATAAGATATGAGAATTAAGGAATGACTATTATCTGAGTTCTGAAAAAGTTTTTCCTCGAATGGGATAAGTCATACCATTTAAAGAAAGAGAGCGGTTGTAAGAATGACGTCTTCTTGAAATTGTCATTTTTTTGACATGTAGAAGATGGAATTTTTCCTTGAATCGTAGTTGGATGTCACGATAGGTTGTATCAGGGAAGAGGGTTTGAAACAATCTTTTTACGATGGGATTGATCACTTCGTTCAAGTCGCAATGGCACACGAAGATTTCGAAATTAATGGAGGGATTAGATGTCTGTGCCTTAAATGCGATTGCAGAAAGATCAAGAGCCCAGGTGAGGTCATGTTGCACCTGCAGAGAGTTGGATTTATGCCTAATTACTGGATTTGGACTAGACATGGTGAAGAGTTACCTCGGGTTGGATTAGGGGTTGGCGATAATTGCACAGGTGCTTCAAGCAATTGCGTAGATACGAGATATGGTGAGCAGATTGAATTGATGCAAGATATGGTTCAATATGCCTTGGGGGTCAACGTATCATTCGAGGAGCCACAGTATGATGACACAGATGAACTTCCAAATGTGACTGCACAAAGATTTTATAATCACTTGTTAGAAACAAATAAGCCGTTGTTTGAAGGGTCTGCCGACTCTAAGTTATCAATGTGTGTGAGACTTTTAGCTCTCAAGTCCAACTGTGGTGCTACGGATGTGTGCTTGGATCTCGTAACGAAGATGATGTTGGACTCGTTACCTATCAGAGATGGTTTGCCAAAAAGTTATTACGAGGCTAAAAGCTTAGTGTCCAAATTGGGGTTGGAATCTAAAAGGATTGATTGTTGTGTGAGAGGGTGTATGTTATATTACGACAATGAATTTGGTAAAAACGATAACGCGCTGGTTGAATGCAAATTCTGTGGTGAGCCAAGGTATATGTCACATACTGATAATGGGAAGGGTAGACAAAAACCAGTTCCACGGAAGGCAATGTTTTATTTGCCAATTATTCCAAGGCTGCAGAGAATGTTTGCGTCAACACAGACTGCAGACAAAATGACTTGGCACTATGAGAATAAAAGCACTTCAGGTATATTGCGACATCCATGTGATGGTGAAGCTTGGAAGCACTTTGATCGTGTGAATCCCGAATTTGCAGCAGATCCACGTAATGTACGACTTGGCTTATGCTCTGATGGTTTTACCCCATATGTTCAATCAACGGCGAAACCTTATTCTTCTTTGGCGATTATTGTTACCCCATACAATCTTCCTCGACATGTGCATGTCTAAGCCTTATATGTTCTTGACTTGTATTATCTGGGTCCAGATAATCCAGCAGATGGTATTGACATCTACTTATGACCTCTCATTGGCGATCTCAAAGGTTGTGGAATGGCGTTGTGACTTATGATATTGCACGAAAGAAGAACTTTACAATGAGGGCAGCTCTTATGTGGACCATTAATGGCGTCCTGCATATGGCATGTTGTGCGGTTGGGGTACTCATGGTAAAATGGCATGTCCCCATTGCATGGAGCATACAAAGGCCTTTACCTTGAAATTTGGGGAAGAGTTCTTGGTTTGACTCACATCGCGAGGTTTTTACCAGCAGATCATCCATTTAGGCGGAATAAGAATGCCTTCAAGAAGGGGAAGTTGAATTAGATGGCGCCCTCGAGGTTGACATCCGAACGATTTTTACGAGTTATGGATCCGCCAAAAATCACGATTTTGGTGAATTGGATCGATTTGAAGGATATGGACAATGGCACAATTGGACTAAAAGAAGTATTTTTGGGATTTGCCATATTGGAAAGATAATTTATTGAGACACAACCTTGATGTTATGCACATTGAGAAGAACTTTTTGACAATGTTTTTCTCACGGTGATGAACGTTAGAGGAAGAACGAAAGACAATGATAAGGCGGTGGACTTACCACTTTCTTGTAGCGAAAGGACTTGCATTTGACGACTTCGGTCGAATGGGAAAACCCTTAAACCCAAAGCTTTGTTACTCTTTAGCTGTTGAGGAAGCTAGGTCGATCTGTCGGTGGATAAAAGAACTTGAATGCCAGGCGGTTATTCTTCTAATTTGGCAAGATGTCTTTGATGTGAACAAAGGAACAATGATTGGGATGAAAAGCCATGATTGTCATGTATTCATGGAGTGTTTACTTCTATTGCATTTAGTTCCCTGTAGTCAAATATTTTAAATCCACTTACGAACTTCGGCCAATTTTTTAAAGATTTGTGTTCTGCAACATTGAGAGATGATGATCTTATCAAGATGGAAGCGAACATACCAGTCATTCTTTGTAAGTTGGAGAGAATATTTCCCCTGGTTTCTTTGACTCTATGGAACATCTCCCGGTGCATCTTGCACATGAAGCTAGGCTTGGTGGACCAGGTTCAATACAGATGGATGTATCCATTCGAAAGGTAATATAATCAAATATTCTTTAACATAATTATTCAACGCCGGGTTAAATGTTGAAATGTTGATCACCAACCTTGTTATGTAGATTTATGGGTGACTCAAAGCGGTCGGTGAAAAATAAGGTCGGGTTGAAGGATCTATTTGTGCAACTTACTTACAGTGAGACAATTCATTTCTGTTCCTATTATTTTACTGAACTTCATCTTTGACACCAACAAATAGTAGGAATGAAATAGAAATTGAAAGTGAAAGACACCCGCTGGCCTTATCAGTGTTTTGCCTTCCCGGTCGTCATGCTGGAAAGGAGCTGAAGTCCTGGTTAACGGGAGAAGATTGGAATTAGTCAGCACACGTTCACGTGTTGATCAATTGTGCCGAAGTATCACCATATCTTACGTATGTATACTTTTGACCACTTTCATTTTCTTTAGTCCACAACTATTCATGATCATTTGTTTGATAATGACTTGTTCAGGGCATTCTTGTTAACTAAGCCCATAAGCGAACAAGACTCTTCTGCCTATATTCATGAATATTTCCCAACGTGGTTTATGAGCCAGGTATGTATTTTTAGTCCTATTTCAACTATTTGTTGTTTGAATATACAAAAGATTGTTTACAAAAATGAACCCTAAATCACTTGTGCATGTGTATACGCAGATGTATAGCGAGTCAGAATCGCCCATAATCGAACACTTGAGAAATTTATCTCATGGTCCTAAATCACGTGTAAAAGAATGGCACACGTATTTAAACGTGATTACAAATTTCAAACTCGGTCAAAAGCAGAGGGAAAAAAGCGATTAACGGCGGAGTTTATGTAAAAGGTGCCACGAGAGGGAGGTGAAGGCGACTTCTACGGCGTGATTCAACATATATATGGTGGCGTACAATACTTTAGACTATACTAAAAGAATAGTGCTATTTTATTGTAATTGGTTTGATCAGTCAAGTAGAGGCACAAGAATGGATCGCAAATATAATCTTTGTTGACATATGCATGGCGAGAAGATACCAAATGTTTGATCAGTTTATCATGGCACAACATGTAAGACAGTGTATTATGTCCCTTATCCGTCAACTCGAAGGGACAAACAAGGTTGGTGTGTTGCAATAAAGACAAAACCAAGGGTCGCATTGAAGCGGATGATCCACGGGGAAGAAGTGGCTTATCGGTGGATGAGATGTCTCATGTCAACGTAGTAAGCGAAGTTGAACCCATTTCTCGACTACGTGGCGATCCAATCACATATGAAGATGTAAATGGAGATGAGGAATTAAATGAAGAAGTGGCGAGAACCATCAAGATCTGAAGAGCGATGCCAAGCGAGTGGGCGAGAATAAATTTGTTTAACTTTTTACAATTAGAGAATTTAATGTCTAACAACATATTTTATTTTGTCGATTATTTTCATATAACTTGTTTATTTTTTGGAATTCATTTTTAATATTGTTATGTTTAAATATAATATTTCATATTTGTTATTATTAAATTGCTCTATAGACATATATGGCATCGGGAGGTTCAGGCTCAGGCCCAAACCACCCGGTAGTGGTCAGCGGAAGGAAGGGCATCATTGTCGACCCCCTCGTCGTCGAGGCCGAACATTATTAGGATTGATGATGCTTGGCTATGTGATGTTGTCATCCACACGCAGATACATCTACGCCACGCAGCCTCACGTCACATTCGGCACCTACGGCATGCGGGACCTTACGCATCGACACCCATTTACATGATGCCCACCAGGGTTTGGCGGACACTTGCCGCTTCTTCCTCTCATTTTGTATGCGAGGCGGTGCGACACTCATGTGTCCGATCGGGAGTATAGTGTGGGCCAGGCACTGATCAGGCCGGGGTTCGGCGGAG
Organism: Calophaca sinica; assembly: GCA_037113605.1. NCBI lineage: Eukaryota > Viridiplantae > Streptophyta > Magnoliopsida > Fabales > Fabaceae > Calophaca > Calophaca sinica. Next base: position 44,019,412 of record CM073731.1, on the reverse strand, counting down.
ACGAGGAGGTTGGCGGCAGGATGAAGCGAGGAGGTCGTTGATGATATTCGGATCTTTGCATGATGGCCGAGTTGCTATCGATCCGGTGGTAGAGGTGAGTATGTAGGTTGAATACACATTTTTGCCCTTATCTTTTTTTAGTTTTCAATTCGTCCCTTATCTTTTTAGTTTTCATTTAAGTCCCTTAAACTTCAAAAATCACATCAATTTCGTCTTTTCTGTTTATTTATTCATATTTTCTTAGGCGAATCACCATCGACACGTGGCGAGAAAAATAAAATAAAACAAAGCGCCACGTGTAAGATGGTATTTCGTCTAAGACAAAAAAAAAGAATAATTAAAAAGAAAGGACAAATTGAAGTAATTTTGTAACTTAATGGACTTAAATGAAAACTAAAAAAAGGAAAAGGGACGAAAATTACTGATTTAACCTATATTTTTAACTTGTTTGGTATGTTGTTATTGTTTAGGTTCCTTAGTCAAAGCCACCTGCAAAGGCTATCACGGAAGTAATTGAGCAAAATTACCACACCTATTGGCCCACCTTGGGACGCTGATGGATGGCGGAGGCACATGTTCAATTCTTTGAGTAAGTTGTTTATTTTTTGTTGCGTATTATTTTTTTATTTCATGAATCTCAATTATTTTTAATAACGTATTATATTCATACAGAGAGGGTTTCTTGGAAGGAAGAGCGGGAGGAGCGGATCAAGAAGAACTTCCATATGAAGGCTTCCCACCGCCTATCGATATGCTTAGAGATGCGCCTCAATGGCGACCCACTTGGATAGGAGATGAGATCTGGCGTGACTCTGGCGCCTTTGGAACTCCCACGAGTTCAAGGCGGTAGCGAGAAGCGAAGAAGAATAGAGCCTCTGAAAAGGGTGGGAGCTTGCATCTTTGGAGGTTCGGTCGGTCGGTAGCGCAAAGACGGCTCGACTTGTACGTTTTATATTATTATTATTATTATTATTATTATTATTATTATTATTATTATTTAGTTAAGCTTTTTTATTAAATAATTACAGTCTCAGCGGTTTAAAAGGGAGGTTCAGTTGCACGAGCTCCATCGTGCAACTCATATTAGGAAAGGTACCGGTGATTTTGTCGATGAGCGGTCGAGGCGGACCCAGGTAATTATAAAACATAATGAATAGTTTTTTAACAATGTTTATATTGTTTTATTACAATAAAAATTGACTAATTTGTTTATGTTTGACAGGAGGAGTTTGAGGCGAGGATGTCTCAGGTTAGATCTCAGACATCCTTGTTCTTCAACTCCATTGATGATCCAAACTTTCATGCACGTGACGCGCACTGATCAGGAAGAATCTGCGCGCGACGCGCATCAGTGCAAATCTGGAAGCCGCCTAAATGCGCGCGACGCGCATTTGCACTGCATAAACTGCGCGCGACGCGCACGGTGCTGCAGAATCTGTATAATTAGATATTTGTTCACTTTTTAATCATCTTGGACCTTTTCTAACATCTAAAACACTGAAGAGAAAGATTATTAGTGCTAGGGTTCCATTGTTCTTCATCTTCAAGGAGGATTCATTCTTGGGAACAAGGTTTGGATCATCAATGGAGTTGTTTTCTTCCATATGTTTGTTTTCTTCTTTTACTACCATGAGTAGCTAAATACCTTAGATTAGGATGAGATGAATCATGTACAAACTCTTATGTAGTTAGTTCTCTTATATTAATACAAGTTTATGTTATGTAAATTGAGTTTCTAATCTCTATACTTCATGCTTTTCAATACTTGATCACTATTGCATTGATTTTGGGTTTTTCATCTTTATTGGAAAATAGGATGAATGAACTTGAACTGAGATTAGTAATCATAATCATGATGATTATAGGAATATAACTTGTGGTTATGTGTTCTAATGAATCATGGATCTTATTGCTTAGTCTAATCATTAATCACCTAAGGGATTAGGGATTGTGGCTAGAATAAAGGGTTTATGAGGCAAGGGATTGTCCTTAAGCTAATTCAGTTGATTGAACTTCAATTTATATGAAATTACTTAAGTTAATGATGAACTAGTTACATAAGAGCAAGTACAAGAGGATTCAAATCCTAGTCGTTTCAACCAACCAAGTCAATTCTATTTTTACTTTAACTTGTTCAAAGTTACAATTACAATCAAAATATCCAAATCAATTCCGTTTAAAGTAATTACACACTTATTCTTATTGATAACCATCATAATCCCTGTGGAGACGATACTCTATTCATTACTATATTACTGGTTGCGATTGGTGCACTTGCCTTAAAAAGTAGTGTATGAAATACGCTAACAAGTTTTGGCGCCGTTCTTGGGATTGTTGATTTGATTGTCAACAAGGCAAAGGAGTTACTACTTTGAACAATTTAAGTTTTATTTCTAGTTAGTTAGTTTTTGTGGATATACTTTATCTTGTTTCAAAATACTGTTGTGTGCTTAATCATCTTTCTAGTTGTTATGTATGCGAGGAAAGCAGACATCTGAATTGGTGTTTGATCAGGAGATAGAAAATATATCAAAAGCAAATAAGAAGAAGGCTAAGGAGGCAAAGCGTGAAAAAACATCAACAATCTCAAGCTTCCACTTCTACTCATACTCGGGTAGAGGAAGAAATGGCGAACCGCCACCTAGGCGTACTCTTGGTGATTTTGGCGCGAAACAACAGGAGAGATTGGCTATTGGATACCAACCGGTAGAGGCCAATGCATTTGAGATCAGGACTTCTCTCGAGTGCACTCAAGCAAAATCAGTTTGAGGTGAAAATGAATACCCCAACCAGCACTTGGTGAATTTCTTTGAAATATGTGGAACTTTGAAGGTGGGCGATTATTCTGGATGAAGCAAAGAAAGCGAGATTATTCCACTTTTACTTTGAGGGATAGGGCAAAGGACTGGCTAAGTTTATTACCCCAAGGAAGTATTACTACCTGGAATGACTTAGAGGATAAATTCATGGATCGGTTTTTCCCCACTGCCAAGTTTGTCAAGAGGAGAGCTAAAGTAAGTAGCTTTGAACAAAAAGATGGTGAAACCCTCTATGATGCTTGGGAAAGATTCAAGGTGTTGTTGAAGAGATGTCCTGGTCATGGTTATGATGACTTGTGCCAAATGCAAATATTTTGTCATGGGTTGAGGCCTAACACAAGAATGATGCTTGAAGCTTCATGAGGCTCAATGAATTCAAAGGCAATTTGAAGAAGCAAGAGAACTAGTGGAGGCAATGGTCTCAAATGATTATCTTGTCCACCATGATAGAGGAGCACAAAGCAAAAAGAGCATGTTTGCGCTAGAGACAAGTGATGCTATTTTGGCTCAAAACAAATTAGTATCACAACAACTTGAAGCCCTGACCAAAGAACTTAAAGATTTAAGAGCAGGATCTTCTTCAACGGCACAAGCTAAAGCGGTAACTGATGCAAAGAAGTGTGATTTCTGTGGTGGAGGGCATGAAAATGGGCAATGTGAAGCCCAAGGTGAGCTTAGTGAGGAAGCCAAATACATGGCAAATTTCCAAAGGCAAGGAGGGAATCCATATTCCAACACTTATAATCCAGGGTGGAAGAATCATCCCAACTTTTCTTGGAAGCAAAATGATGCTCCTCAATCAAGCAAGCCTCATGACCAGTGAGAATCAAAAGATAAGCAATCGACTTAGAAAATGCTCTCACTCGGTTTATGAAGCTGACTCAACCAAACCTCGAAAGTCATGAAGCTCATTTCAAGAATCAAGATGCATCCATCAAAAATCTTGAAAATCAGATTGGACAACTTTCCAAGCAACTCATGAGCAATCCAAGGGTAAGTTTTACGCAAATACTATAGACAATCCAAAAATGAGTCTTGTAATCTTTGTTACTCGAGAAGTGGAAAGGTGGTAACACCATCTATGGTGGAACCATTAGTCCTGAATATAATGATGAAAATAACAAGGTGATGTTGGATGAGGAGTTGAAAAATAAAAATGAGGTGATTGATGTTGAAGAAGTTGAAAAGGAGAGTGAGAAAAAGAAAAATGAAGATAAAAAGAGTTCTAGATTAGTGGATGAAGGTTCCATCATCAGAAGAACAAAAGCTGAAATTTTGAAGGATGGGAACAAGCCTCAAATTCTTCCTCCATATGTGAGACTTCCTTATCCTCAAAGGGAGAACAAGAAAAAAGAAAATGAGGAGCAATATTCAAAATTTCTGGACATTTTTAAGAGGTTGCAGATTAATATACCTTTTGCTGAGGCTCTTGAGCAAATGCCTACATATGCCAAGTTCATGAAGGAAATTCTCACAAAGAAGAAAAAATTGAGAGATGAAAAAATCACCTTGACTGAGGAATGCAGTGCAATAATTCAACGGAAACTTCCTCCAAAGCTCAAAGATCCCGGTAGTTTCACAATTCCCTGCACTATAGGGAATATAACTATTGGGAAGGCATTATGTGACTTAGGAGCAAGTATCAACCTCATGCCACTTTCTATGTTGAAGAAGTTGGGGACAGATGATGTGAAGCCTACCAGGATGTCGCTTCAATTAGCAGACCGATCAATTAAATATCCTTACGGTATTATGGAGGATGTCTTGGTGAAGGTGGATAAGTTCATTTTTCCGGTGACTTTGTTATTACGGACATGGAGGAAGATCACGAAGTTCCTCTTCTCTTGGGAAGACCACTTTCTTGCAACAGTAGAGCTCTTGTGGATGTGCAAAAAGGCCAACTAATGCTCAGAGTACATGATGAGAAGGTGATCTTCAATTTGTTTGAGGCAATGCAACATCCAAGCGATAGAGATACACAGAATGAGTAAACATCATCAATTACTTGGTGGAGGAAAATTTCTCTCGGCATTATCCTTGACTCCTCTTGAGAAAGTACTAGTACAATTGTTGAAAATCTTTGTGAGGAGGATGAAGAGGAAATAGCGAGAATGTGTGAGGCAGGTTAGCGGCACTAAGTCTGAGAACAAGTGTGAATTTGAAAAGAGAAGAATTGAAAAAGAAGAGGTCACGGAAAAAGCAGAAAATTGAGTTGAAACCACTCCCTCCCACTTGAAATCTGATTCCTTGATGATGATGAAGAAAGTCTAGTTATTGTGAGCAACTCATTGTCAAACTTGGAGGAAGAAAAATTGATGAGAGTGTTGAGGAGTACAAGACGGCAATAGGTTGGTCTATTTCCGACTTGAAAGGTATAAGCCCAGATTCGTGCATGCATAAAATTCTGCTGGAGAAAGAATTTAAGCGGTGGTGCAACCTCAACGGAGATTAAATTCGACAATGAAGGATGTGGTCAGAAAAGAAGTCCTGAAGCTTCTTGATGCGGGCATGATTTATCCCATTTCGGATAGTGCATGGGTGAGTCCAGTGCAAGTTGTTCCCAAGAAAGGAGGGATGACGGTGGTCAAAAATGAAAAGAATGAGCTCATCCCTACAAGAACAGTAACCGGATGGAGAATGTGCATAGATTACCGCAAGCTCAATAATGCCACGAGGAAAGACCATTTTCCATTGCCTTTCATGGATCAGATGTTAGAAAGGTTAGCAGGCCAAGCTTTTTATTGTTTTCTTGATGGCTATTCCGGGTATAACCAAATTGCAGTTAATCCGGAGGACCAAGAAAAGACAGCTTTTACTTGTCCTTTTGGTGTGTTTGCTTACCGCCGGATGCCATTTGGATTATGCAATGCTCCTGCAACTTTTCAGAGGTGCATGCTCTCCATATTCTCTGACATGATTGAAAGCTCAATTGAAGTGTTTATGGATGATTTCTCTGTTTTTGGCTCATGTTCTTAAGAGGTGCGTGGACACCAATTTAGTGTTAAATTGGGAGAAATGCCACTTTATGGTTAAAGAAGGGATTGTTTTAGGACATAAAATTTCAGCAAAGGGAATTGAAGTGGACCAAGCAAAAATTGAGGTAATTGAGAAGTTACCACCTCCTGTGAATGTCAAAGGAGTGAGGAGTTTCTTAGGTCATGCGGGCTTTTATCGAAGATTTATTAAGGACTTCTCAAAGATTGCAAAGCCAATGTGCAATCTCCTAGTTAAAGATTCTGATTTTAAGTTTGATCAAGACTGTTTGAATGCTTTTAATGTGTTGAAAGGAAAGCTGGTTTCCTCTTCGATTATAGTAGCTCCCGACTGGAGTTTACCATTTGAACTCATGTGCGATGCAAGTGATTATGCAGTCGGGGCTGTTTTGGGACAAAGAACAGAAAAATTCTTTCATGCTATTTATTATGCTAGCAAGGTCTTGAATGAGAATCAGGTGAATTATGCCACCACTGAAAAAGAATTGCTAGCTATAGTATTTGCTTTGGAGAAATTTCGATCTTACTTGATTGGATCGAAAGTCATTGTCTATCTTGATCATTACGCCATCAAATACCGCTCACTAAAGTTGATTCTAAGCCTCAAATGCCTTAGATGGATATTGTTCTGCAGGAGTTTGATTTGGAAATAAAAGACAAGAAAGGAAGTGAGAATGTGGTAGTGACCACTTATCAAGGCCGGAAAATTCTGAAGTAAGTTAAGGAGAAAGAGATTAACGAAGAATTTCTGATGAGCACTTGTTGATGGTATCTGAGAGGCCATGGTTTGCTGATATGGCTAACTTTAAGGCAACAAGTGTGATACCAGAGGATTATACTTGGCAGCAGAAGAAGAAACTCTTCAAAGATGCAAATTTCTACATTTGGGATGATCCATTTTTGTTTAAACTGGGCCCTGATTGGTTATTGAGAAGGTGTGTCACATCCGAGGAGGCACAAAGTATAATGAAACATTGTCATGATTCACCGTATGGAGGTCATTATGGTGGAGAAAGAACTGCAGCCAAGGTGTTACAAAGTGGGTTCTTTTGGCCAACGCTTTTCAAAGATTGTCATGAATATGTCAAGCAATGTGATAAGTGCCAGCGCACAGGAAGCATTTCCAGGAAAAATGAGATGCCCCTCAATAGCATTCTGGAAATTGAACCATTTGATTGTTGGGGTATTGATTTCATGGGGCCTTTCCCATCATCTTATTCCAATTTATACATTTTGGTGTGTGTTGACTATGTCACCAAATGGGTTGAGGCATGTGCAGCTGTAGCCAATGATTCCCAGACAGTGGTCAATTTTTTGAAGAAAAACATATTTTCCAGATTTGGAGTGCCTAGAGTGCTCATAAGTGATGGGGGCACGCATTTTTGCAACAAGTACTTGGAGACATTGCTGAACAAGTATGATGTAAAGCATAAGGTTGCCACTCCCTATCACCCACAAACTAGTGGGCAAGCTGAAGTTTCCAATAGGGAGATAAAGAAGATTTTGGAGAAAACAGTTGGTGCTTCAAGGAAGGATTGGTCAAAGAAGCTTGACGATGCTTTGTGGGCCTCTGGGACTGACATTCAAAACGCCATTAGGGTTCTCTCCTTTTCAGCTGGTTTATGGGAAGTCATGCCCCTTACCATTGGAGTTGGAACACAAGGCATTTTGGGCCATAAAATTTCTGAATTTTGATTCCAAATTGGCTGGACAAAAGCGATTCTTTGAAATTGAATGAAATTTGGGACGAAATGAGGTTGATGGCTTATGAGAATGCAACCATTTACAAACAAAGAACCAAGGCTTATCATGACAAGCATTTGGTGAGAAGAGATTTCCAGCCAGGCCAACAAGTTCTACTCTTCAATTCAAGGCTGAAACTTTTCCCAGGCAAGTTGAAGTCCAAGTGGTCGGGACCATTTGTAATCAGAGAAGTTTTTCCACATGGAGCAGTGGAATTAGAAGATCCCGGCTCCACAAGAACTTTCAAAGTTAATGGGCAAAGATTGAAGCCATTCTTTGGAGGAGAAGTCTCCAGGGCAAGAGTAGCCCTCGTTTTGCAGGATCCATAAAATGACCAAGCGTCAAGCTAGTGACGTTAAAGAAGCACCCATGGCAACAAGTTTGCCCTAAAAAAAAAAAAATTTGCTGCAGGTGATGCGCGTGACGCGCAAGTAGTGCGCATGACGCGCATTTTTTTGAATTTTGCCTCTGTGACCCATGCGCGTGACGCGCATTTGCACTGCGTAATCTGCGCGCGACGCGCATAGCACCTGATGAGTGAACTTGGAACAGGGCAGCTGATGCGCGCGACGCGCAACCTTAGCGCATGACGCGCATTTTTTTTAATTTTGCCTCTGTTAGTAGTGCGCGTGACGCGCGTTTACACTTGAATTGTTGCGCGCGACGCGCATTTTTTGATTTTAGCTTCTGTGACCGTGCGCGTGACGCGCAAATACACATGATTGGTTGCGCGCGACGCGCAACCTGGCTTAATAAACGGAGATGCTCGCGCAGCTCCTCATTTCACTCACTCAAAAATCATTTCTTAACCAACCCTAACTCTAAAAACTTCACCACCACTCAAGCTCAACTTGCATAGAGAGATTAATCTTCACATTTTCTTCACTTCATACATCATTCATCCTCAAGTAAGTGATTTCATGACTTCCTTTTTCTAATTTTTCGTTTGCCTTCATCTCCATGAAGAAAGTTATCGAAAATATGAAGTTCTTGCTTGAAATTTGATGTTGTTGTTGTGAGCTGTTTATTTCTTATGTGATTGAGCTGTGAAGCCTTGAATTTTTCTTATTTTGGGAAGTTTTGCATGATGAAGCCATTGTTGGTTTGTTAGATGCTTTTGTGTGCACACAATGTGTTTGATAAAATGCTTATGAGAGTATAGGGAATAGAACTTGATAATGAGCTAAGCCATACTTCATGTTTATACCATACATTGTTTCAAATGACAAAATTTGGTTGTCCTCAATCAAATAATTGTGAAAATTATTAGATGACCAAAGGTTTGTCTAATTGCAATTTAGTGCATAAGGAATTTTTTTTTTTTATCACAAACCATTGAGATTGTCAACTTTTGCAAGAGTTTTAATATGAAAATATGAATTGCATTGGTAATCTCTTTGTTGGAAAACCATAGTGGTGAAGTGATAATGCTCATAGAATTTTAAGATGTTTGAGTTGGTACTAACATAGAAAACAATTTTTGCACAAATCTTCGTTCTATGTGCAGGGAACTATGGCTCGTAATCCAGAGAAACGCAAGAAGCAAACTCGCTCTTCTTCTTGTGGAGGTTTTAATTCCCACTTGTTCAGATCTTTGGCGTGCCAAGACCGTTATGCCTCAATTCTTACAAACAAGGAATTTGTGAGGGAGAAGGCATTTCAGCTAAGTGCCAATGATTTCATGGAGATCCAACATAACATTGGGCAAAGACATTGGGAAGCTTTTACCTCTTTTCCCAAGACAGCTAGCAAAAAGCTAGCAATGGAATTTTTTGCAAATGCTTATCAGAGTGGAGATGGTGACATCCCTGCTGGCGATGCTAGATATGTGAGTTATGTAAGGGGGAAGACAATTCCATATGATCCCCATACAATCAACCAGCTGTTTGATTTGCCTGATGTTGAAAATTGTGGCTATCAAGCCAGAGGTGTCTTGGACGGAGCTGATCAACAGGCCATTCGGCATTTATTAATCAGACCGGGACAAGATTGGGTGAGGAACCAAGATGGGTCGCCCAGAAAAATAGAAGGGCGGAATTTAACTCCCACCGCAAAGGCATGGGGCGTATTTGTACTTCATACTTTCCTCCCTTGCGCCAATGTGTCAGAATTGACTTCATATAGGGCTACCCTGGTATATGCCATCATGAATGGTGAGCCGGTAAATGTGGGCCAAATTTTAGCTCACAATTTACACAATGCGGCTCATGAAAAGGTAACCAGATCTTGGCTGAGGCACGCCTCTCTCATTCAGCTCCTATGTGAAAGGGCCCGTGTGAAGATCCCAAGTAAGGAAATTAAAGAAAATCCAATACATCCTGGGACCCTCATAACGGGTGATTGGATTCGGAGGAATTCAATCCCACTTGACCAGCCACCTCAACCTCCTCAGCAGCATCACCAAGAACCGGAGGAAATGGGGGAGGCCCAGAATATGTTTGTAGATCCTCCGGTTCAAAATTACCCTTCGATGGCTGATTTTGAGAGATTATCGACTGATGTCCAGAGGATTGGGAGTCGTAGAGTATGGCCTTAGAGCAACGGGAAGAAGCACGAGCTCAAAGGCGAGGGATGCAGCTATTCTGAGCCATTGGTGCTTACCAAAGTGGCCAGTTCGTGAATATGGACGCCGACATTTTCCAGGAGCCTTACCCTGATGATGAGGCAGGGCCTTCAGAGCCAGCTCCCTAGTTTCCTTCAGCGGTGGCATCGGGCGGCCCGCCCCATCATTTCACTCAGCGGTTGAGTCCCATGGCTCACCATTTTGGTTTTCTACTTTTATCTTTTGTTTTCTTTTATTTTTCTGTTTAAATATCAATATTCAATGTTTAAATATCAATATTCAATGTATTTTGTACTGATTGTTTTTTTTTGGGAACTCTAATTTCCTTTTCTTGTACCTTGTGTTAAATGAATTTTTGAGTTGAGATGTTGATTTGATAAGTGGAATTTTGGTTTGTTATTTTCATAATCCCCATGATATGCATGCTTATGAATTGTAATGGATACACAATTGGATTGTGACTTTGCATGCCTCTTTTTGATCAAAAAGTTCACAAATAACCCTTTGAAGCATGTTAAGTAACATTTAACTGCAAGATTCATTTGTGCTTAATTTCCTCTCTAACCAGTGAGAATTTTGTGCCAAACAGAACTTTTTCTTCTTGTGTGCTTCCGTTATATGTGACAGTCTTCAGAATTTGACCTCATTCTTAGGATTTTATACTTGCATGTTTACACATATTGAGGCAATATTTTTTCTAATACCTAGAGCCTAAATTCACCACCTAATTCATTTAATCCTTTGTTAGCCCGTTTGAGCCTAATTGTCCATTATTTACGATCTACCTTCATTGCAAGCCTAAGACCAGAATCTCAATTGTCCCTACTTACTTGGAGTTCAGTAGGCCATATTACAACATGTCTTAGCATTTGATTAAGTTTGGGGTTGCTTGAGGACAAGCAAAGATTCTAAGTTTGGGGTGGATGTACAAGGACTTAAATTGTTCAATTTTGTTTAGAATTTGGACTTGTTCATTGTTATGTTAAAAAAAAAAAGTCATTAATGTGTAAATATTACCTATTGTTCTTAATCAATTGTATTGGGGGAGATTTATGTGAATGAATACAAGGGTTTGATATCAATGTCGTGAAGTGGTTTATTTCTTACTCCAAGATTATGAGCCTACTATCCAAATAATTCATGCCCTAACCTAAGCCCCATTACAACCTTAAAGGCCTCTTAAATGTGTATTACATTGCATTGTATTTAATTCTTTAGAACTTGGTCAAGCCTATGGTAGAGTGTTGCATATGATGTGATTGAGAGAACGATCCTAATGACACCTGAGTGAAAGTGAAATATCATTTGTGAGGAAAGTCTGATAAGTTGAGCATAATTGATAATTGTACGTTATGTTGCTTGATTTGTTCATTTGGGAGAATTTGGAATTGAGAAAGCAAGTGATATAAGAAGGCATGAATTGTCACCTTTGACAAGTGTGATTAAAAAGAAAGTTGATTGAGCATGTGTTTATGGTGGAGATTGAAAATACATCCATTAATTTCATTTGATGACCCATGTTTTTAATTTAATTTTTGCTTGAGGACAAGCAAATTGCCAAGTTTGGGGTTGTGATAAGTTTTCATCTTATGTTAATTTAGAGTGATTAATTGAATTAAATACATGAGGAATTGAGAGAGTTGAATATATATTGAGCTTAAACTTTGGAATTCTTTACACTTGGTTGTTTGATTGTATGTTTTAACTCTTACATTATTCTCATGTATATTGCACTTGAATTGCTAGGAATGGAAACAAAACCAAAAGAAGACACTCTCAAGAATTCAATTAAAGGCAAAGAAGATGATTCGTGAGAGCATAAGATTCGAAGGCAGCCAAAAATGCGAAATAAAGCCAAGTTATTGAGTATGCGCGTGACGCGCATTTACAAGTAAAGGAATGCGCGTGACGCCCATTTAGGTAAATTGGCTCTGTCTTCATGCGTGACGCCGCGATCGAGGAAGAATCTGCGCGACGCATCGCTGCAAATCTGGAAGCCGCCTAAATGCGCGCGACGCGCATTTGCACTGCATAAACTGCGCGCGACCCGCACGGTGCTGCAGAATCTGTATAATTAGATATTTGTTCACTTTTTAATCATCTTGGACCTTTTCTAACATCTAAAACACTGAAGAGAAAGATTAGGAGTGCTAGGGTTCCATTGTTCTTCATCTTCAAGGAGGATTCATTCTTGGGAACAAGGTTTGGATCATCAATGGAGTTGTTTTCTTCCATATGTTTGTTTTCTTCTTTTACTACCATGAGTAGCTAAATACCTTAGATTAGGATGAGATGAATCATGTACAAACTCTTATGTAGTTAGTTCTCTTATATTAATACAAGTTTATGTTATGTAAATTGAGTTTCTAATCTCTATACTTCATGCTTTTCAATACTTGATCACTATTGCATTGATTTTGGGTTTTTCATCTTTATTGGAAAATAGGATGAATGAACTTGAACTGAGATTAGTAATCATAATCATGATGATTATAGGAATATAACTTGTGGTTATGTGTTCTAATGAATCATGGATCTTATTGCTTAGTCTAATCATTAATCACCTAAGGGATTAGGGATTGTGGCTAGAATAAAGGGTTTATGAGGCAAGGGATTGTCCTTAAGCTAATTCAGTTGATTCGAACTTCAATTTATATGAAATTACTTAAGTTAATGATGAACTAGTTACATAAGAGCAAGTACAAGAGGATTCAAATCCTAGTCGTTTTCAACCAACCAAGTCAATTCTATTTTTACTTTAACTTGTTCAAAGTTACAATTACAATCAAAATATCCAAATCAATTCCGTTTAAAGTAATTACACACTTATTCTTATTGATAACCATCATAATCCCTGTGGAGACGATACTCTATTCATTACTATATTACTGGTTGCGATTGGTGCACTTGCCTTAAAAAGTAGTGTATGAAATACGCTAACAATCGCTGATGGTTTGGGCAGATGTTGTTGGCGGCAAGAAGAAGGGCCGCCTATACGGTGCTGGCGACCTTGCCAGCAACTACAAGAAAGGGGCCCGCTGCCTCTCTGCTGGAGAGTCGTCCAGCAGTCGTGCTGCCGCGGATGAGCGGGAGATAGCAGAGTTGAAGTGGGCCATGGCGGCAGCAAAGATTGGCGGCCGAGCGGCGGATCGCGGCCAAAGAGAGAGGAGGCCCACGGACGGCTGCCATGTTGGCTCAGTCCGCTGGCTGTGAGGATCTGTACCATTTGCTAGCTCGCCAGCCGCCTCCTCCACTGCCTCCGCCTCATAGTACTGGTGATCATGTCGATGATGCAGATGGTGATCATGATCATGATTATCAGGACTATTAGTTATGTTTGTATCGATATTTTTTTAGATTTTCGGATATTTGTTATTACTTGTTTTGTTAAATCGAATTTTTATTTATTTGTTCCGTTTCTTTTTTTTAATTTGTTTTATAGTTATGTTATAGCATTGCATTTTTAAATACAGGAATAAATTAATAATTAAGTATGTTTGTATCGATATTTTTTTATATTTTCGAATATTTTTTATTACTGTTTTGTTCGTCGAATTTTTTTATTTATTTGTTACGTTTCTTTTTTTTAAATTTGTTTTATAGTTATGTTATTGCATTGCATTTTTAAATACAGGAATAAATTAATAATTAAATGTGATAACTAGTAATCGTTAATTAAATGGATAAATAAATTAAATTGATTACAGAAATTAAAATTAAATAATTTAAAAAATTAAATAATTTTTTAATAAAAATTTAAACAATTTTCAATTCAAAAAAAAAAATAAAGCTCGGCTTTACCGACGGCCATGGCCGTCGGAAATGTCATCGTAATTATCGACGGGTTAAAACCGTCGGAGAAAGCCGTCGGAAATTTACCGACGGGTTAAAGCCGTCGGAAGTGAACTAACGATTATACCGACGGGCCAAAGCCGTCGGTACGTATTTGCGACGCGCATTTTACCGACGGATATTAGCCCGTCGGTAAGCCGTCGGAATTTTTTTATTACCGACGGCATTTGTGGATTACCGACGGCTTTTGGCCGTCGGTAATCCCGCGATTTCTTGTAGTGTCTCAGCATTGACATTGGTAGGGGTATAACTTTACCAATTTACAAAGTAGCCCATTTCAGAGTAGAATAGAACCCTAGTAGTTGCTCTGCACATTTAGGGCACATCCGACCTAGAGGTCAAGACGACCTCCAAATCACGACTGAAATTGAGGCAATACACTGGATATTTGTGGCTACGGTGGTTATTGTGAAGTACGAAGAGTGACGTTTGAAGGTGATATATACAGAGGCGAAGGGAGGGGGTGGCCCTCAGGTGCCATGGTCCCCCCCCCCTTTTTTGAGTTTGCTTATAATACCCATTTATAAATGTACTTTACCTAATCCCTCAGTTTATAATAAATCCCTCGGCGCTTTGTTTTGTCAGCTAAATCGCTCAAATTTTATTAATACTCTTTCCGGACTTATTTATAAGCAAAATCACTACAAGAAAACAGTAAATTACCGACGGAAAATTATCGACGGCCCCGAGTCCGTCGGTAATATTTCAATTACCGACGGCTTGGCCGTCGGTAATGCGTCGAAAAATTCTGCGCGAGATTTTAATTTTTTACTACTTTTACCGAGGGCCAAGTAGTCGGTAATTATCGACGGTTTCGAAACTGTCAGTAATTACCGACGGCTTGGTCGTCGGTAAAGAACTATTTTATTTCTAAATTAGTTTTGAAATGTACCGACGGCCAAGCCGTCGATAATTATCGACGACTTCGGAGCCATCAGAAATACCGACAGCCAAGCCATCGGTAAGCTTGTCTCAGCGAGCTTCTTAGCCATAGCAACCCCCTTTGATTTTGTCAATTTATCTTCTTGTTTTTTAAACTATTCGACTTTGATTCACCCTCAAGGCTACGAATCAGAGCTACTCTTTGTCCGCAACCAATTCAACTCCTCCCTAGAACTCTTTCAGCAACAAGCTGCAATGAACTTCACTTCCATCACCGGCAGCGATCCCACTATCGCCAAATACCTCGCCGATAGGGCCATGTTCCTCGCTCACCTCTTTCCCAAATACACCAAACACCTCGCCGATTTCCCTCACAAACTCGCCGACGCTGCCTATCGGGCTTCGTTTCCACCTCGCGCAGGCTCTTATATCCTGCTTGGTAATCGGAAGGTTTGCGTGTTCCGTTCGTTTTCGTTTTTTATGAAATGTGCGTGGAATGTAGTGTCCTGGTTTTGAAGTGTGTGTGGAATGCAAATTGTTGATGTTGGAGGAACGCTGTTGTTGTTCATGGAACTTCAACCCCTAGGTGACAGAACGCTAAAGAAGTTGGCGTTTGAACACGTCATTCACAGCATAAAGCGTTTGAACCGAAAGCATAAGGACAAAGCAAAAAACTGTGCACTTCAGAATGCCTTGTTTTCCATGCTGCAGGTTTGTGAATCTTACCCATTCTCTAGTTCTATTTATCTGTGGTTTTTTAATAGTATTCGGTATTGTGCATGTTTAAGTTTAGATTAGTTTTTATGGAACTATTGCATCTTTAGAGTTAAATTTTGATTAAAAGTGGTTTAAATAAAACATAAATTCACAAAATAAGCTACTTCAAACACACGCTTCTAATTAAGTGAATGACTTTGTGTTATCGAATAGCAAGAGGATGAAAAGCTGGCCAAGAGGGCGCTTGTGACTCTATGCGATATTCACAGGAGAAAAGTATGGTTTGATGAGAGAACAGCAAATGCAATTTGCACTGCTTCCTTCCATCCAGCATCGAGGTTTGTTTAATTTTTTTAGTTCGGTTACTGTGGCAGAATTTTTATCTCAGGCCTAAAGATTACAATTGTGTATGTGTATCTATCAGAATCATGATAGCAGCTTTATCCTTTCTGCTTGATTATGAGAAGATTGCCCTAACTTGTGGAGGAGCAAATATTTGGGTTGATGTTAGTAGCAGTATCAAAGAAAAGAAAAGGTCAAGAACTCTTTTTAACCTTATATTCTAAGGAATAGAGACAAATTAATTCATATTTGCTAGCTGCAGATTATACTGTGTAGCTGCCAAAAGGTTCATAATTTCATCCCACTCCCTAATATTTTCTTTTATGATTTTTTTAATGCTATTCTATCTATTTTACTTGCTACTGTTTGTGACGATTGGTTCTTTTGATAACATGGAACATAGGTGAGAAAAGAAAGAAGCTGGAGGAAGAGAAAGTTGTTGTTGTCCGCTTTGTAATTGGACACAGATGGCTATATCATCTCTTTCAATGATTTTGCTTCATGATTGGTCACTTCATCATGCTTTTTGTTTCGATCCCAGTTCAAAGTGTTTTAACAAAATATTACACTAATTACATCTCCATGATGAAGACAAGGAAGAAATTGATCCATGTAACAAGTATTGTTCCTTATCTATAAATTTAGCAAACTGGTTTGCTTCAATGCAAGATTACAGTTTTTTATTGTAAGCATTCATTAAGTAGCTTCTTTTTAGTTTCACTTAAAACAAAGATTCTCCAAATCCACCCCTCTACCTACTATTTATTCTTATTTTAGTTGGACCTTATCTTATTTATTCTCTACTATTCTTTTCACTTTTTATTGTCTGGTTATAATTTAGGAGGCTTTTGGTTCATTAAGTAACAACCTGAAATGAATGTGATTCGTTTGTATCTTCCATTGCTTTTGCTCTAACCAAGGGAGGAATTGGAAATGAATCTGAAAAGTTGGACTGTTGGCTCAATATCTAGCTTTCAGAACATGTACTTTTTAGGTCAGTGAGGCTCTATTTTGTTTTTGGTTTAAAATCAGTTTCCTGCTACTTTTTATAGCCTTGGAGCTTTTGTTTTTAAATGCAGGACAGGGAACCAAGTCCTTTATACTAACAGTTTCTTTGGGGATGAATTATGGCCGGTGGATAAGCTTGGATTCACTTAAACAGCAATCCAAGCATAGCCAGTCCTCATGACTGGTTGTTTCCTCAATGTTCAGCAGTGGTGAGTTTCAATTTTTGTTTTCTTGTGGGTTGTTTGGTAAAGAAAGAAAATTGCTTGAGTGTGCCCGAGGGATTTGCATTTGATTTTGCTATAATTCTTTCCTTACATACTGACACCACAAAATAAATACAATTAGCTAAAGATATTTGGCACAAAAATGCAGGTGCATCATGGCGGTCGAACTGGGCAAGCTACAAAGACTAAAAGCTGGGGTAATTTTCAATACTGTCATATAAAAACTAATTCACCTGATTTGTTCATAATTCCTTTGCTGATTTGTTTTTTCTTCTATGACGAAGAATGTTAAATACAAGTATATGTACGTAGTAGTATTCATGTTGTTGTAGTGATTGAACTATGTATATGTATTTTGATTTTTGAATGAATTGAATTTTTGTACGAGCCTGAAATGATAAGGAATGTCCCCTTTTGGTTGTGGTAATATTACCGACGGCTTAGCCGTAGGTAATATGAGGTTTTTTTTGTTTTAATTTCAAGATTGCAGTGGGCTTAGCCGTCAGTAACTTACAGACGGCTTGGCCGTCAGTATATTACAGACGGTCGAGCCGTTGGTAACTCTCACAAAAAATTGAAAAAATTCCACCAAATTTGCGACGGCTGTGTATAAGTTTCCGAAGGCTTAACCGTCGGTAATACCGATGGCTTAAAATGGTCGTCGGTAACAGATTTCCAACAAGTTATTAGCCGACGGCCTCGAGGCCGTTGGTAGACCGTCGGTAATCCCGATTTACCGACGGATTTTGTGCGTTACCGACGGAAAATGGTCGTCAGTAACAGCGGAAATTCTTGTAGTGAATTACTTAACCTCACACAGATTAAGAAAGTTGGTTATATTCATTTAATACTCTTGATTTCATATAAAAAATAAACTAAATTTACTAATATACCCTTAATTTACTTACTAACTTGCTTTCTTGAAAGTGTGCAATGCTCTTGGAAAATAAAAGTATAATTAAATAAGGGTATATTTGGAAAAATGGCATTAAATAGGATTGAGTTAGTTGAAATTTGCTTATATTTAAGTCCAACAAATTTAGATACTCTTTTGCTTATAATTGAGTCTAGAAGGAGTACATTAATAATGATTTGGTGAAGGCAGTGATTTTCCATCGCAATATCCACAAAAGGCTGAATAGCATTCAATGTCGGAATAACAAGGTGCATGCCATATATTTTTTCTTGGTACAAGGTGCATGCCATATATAAAAATAATATCTGAATCAATTTATATGTTTAAAACGGGTCATAATTAAATACACTCATAGTTTTAGTATATTTATTTTCCCAAAACGATTTACATGAAATGAAATACTATTTATTAAAACTATTTACATAAAATGGTGCTTTTATACCAGTTGCACTTACTGTTCAATATTTCATGTACTCAAATACTCAATATAGTTATATATTCTTTCACTTATGAATAAATATTTAGATATATTAATTTTTTTAATATATTATGCACATCGAAATTTAAATTTTCTTTATTAGGCTATGCTTTTTTATCTTGGCACCCCTCAAGTTAAATTCCTGGCTACGCCCCTGGATATATATGTCCCCCCTGTGAAAACATTGGAGATTTCTTTGTGCGATAAACATCTTGGGTGGAGTTACGCGGACACTATCTGAGCCATTTCTGAGGTAATTATTTTCTAATATTTTCTAATGTAAGCATATGCCATTATTGTAAACGCATTTGTTTAGTTTAACACCACAATATAAGCATCTTTCCTCTGTTTGGTACCCATTACTTTGGTACCCTCTGTGAGAGTAGTTTATGGTTTAATAAAAAGATAAAACCAACTAAAGTAAGTTTAAAACTCATTTGCGTGCAATATTATATGACAAACCACATTCCATTAAAATTTAGTTGATGTTTAATAGAAGTCTGGAGTTTGTCGACTGTTACCACAACTAAGCAGATGCGTTTTTTTTCAAATACGTTTGATCATTAGATTGAGTTTTGAATTACATTTTGTCCGATGTAGTTGAAGCTGAAGGAGGCCGTAATGGATAACCACAATCAAGATCGATGCTCGAACGCTGAGGAATTTGAATCACAAGTTGGAATTGATTGATTTAATTACGTATTTACCATATTTTAGTTTAGCTATCACATAAAAGAATACTATATTTGAGCCTGCTGTTTGCCCAAATTTTTCAGGGGTTGGATTCTCTAAATGGCCCAAGTGATGTAAATGATGATTTTGAAACAGGATGACATACTGGGGAAGAAAAAGTTGGAGATGGAATTCATGGAATTGCCATAAATGGTCTTGAGGACATGGGGGCAATTGCTAATACATTAAGTGTAGGCGATATAATGCAATATTACTTTTCAACTCTTGAAGTGGCATTTACCTTCTACAATTGGTATGGTAAGCTGAATGGTTTTTGTGCTCGCAAAAACAAGGTTAGGAAAGACAAAGACAAAGAAAAAATTCAGCAACATTTTGTGTGCTATAGAGAAGGTTATAGAGAAGAAAAATTTTGTGTTGACAAAACCCGTCAAAGGGAACCAAGAAAGGAGACCAGGTGTGGTTGTCGGGCCAAATGTATTGTGCACCTTGATAAAGTCAGTGATCGTTGGTATGTAAGGTATTTTAATAATGCACACAATCACTTGATGATAGAGCAGGACTTTGTTGGTCTGTTGCCTGGTCACAGAAGTATGGATGATGATGACATAATGCAGATGAACGACTTCAAGAAGGCTGGCATCAGGACTTGTAAAATTTATGGCTCATTTGCAAGCCAATGTGGTGGGTTTGAAAATGTTCAATTTATACAAAAAGACATGTACAACGAAATAGAGAAACAAAGGCGAAGCCAGGGTTATGATGCTAGAGGTGCACTGGCCTATCTACGTAAGCTGAAAAGTGGTGATCCGGGTTTGTATTGGAAATGTACAGTTGATAATGAGGGTAACATGAAGCATTTGTCTTGGAGTGATGGAAGGAGTCGATTAGATTATTCATTATTTGGTGATGTTGGCGTTTGATGCAACATATAACAAGAATAAATACAAGTGTCCCCTAGTCATCTTTTCAGGAGTGAATCACCACAACCAAACTATAGTTTTTTCCAGTGCTATAATTGCCAATGAAACGGAAGAAACTTATGTTTGGTTGCTTGAACAGTATGTAGAGGTAATGCAAGGGAGAATTCCTGTATCAGTCATAACTAACGGAGACAAAGCAATAAGGAAAGCTATTTTAAGAGTGTTTCCCAATGCCCCTCATAGACTATGTGCTTGGCACCTTATACGGAATGCAACAAGTAGAGTCAAGAACCCCAGGTTTACTTCACTTTTTAAGAAATGTATGTTGGGGGATTATGAAGTTGTTGAATTTGAAAGAAAATGGAATGAAATGGTTACTTAATGTGTTGTTCAGAACAACAGATGGGTGCAAAGATTGTATGCAAAAAAGGAAAAGTTGGGCCACGACATACATTCGTGGTAGTTTTTTTGCAGGATTTCAGACCACTTCGCGTTGTGAGGGTTTCAATGCACAAGTTGGGAAGTTTGTAAATGCTCGCAACAATTTGGTTGAGTTCCTTCAACACTTTACCCAATGCTTACAATATTTTAGGTACAAGGAGGTGGAAACAGACTTTGCATCCATACATTGTGAGGTTGTGTTACAAACTTGGTTGCAGTCACTTGAGAGGTTCGCGTCAAAGGTGTATACAAAGGGTATGTTTTTATTTTTTTGATCTGTACTTGAAAAGGCAATAGCACTGAACATTGTTTGCACCAAGAGAACAACCACTTGCATGGTGTTTTTTGTGACTAAGTATTGTAAGGATGGCAGTGAGTGGCTTGTCACTTACGCTCCGATGAGCATGGAAATATAGTGTTCCTGCCTAAGAATGGAATCCCTTGGCATTCCATGTGATCACATTGTTCGGGTGATGGTTTATTTGAACATAACTGAATTACCACAAGGTTTAGTTCTTGATAGATGGACAAAGCATGCTAAGGATTCAATTAGGTGGCCTAACAAATATCAATCTAGCTGTTGGGATTCAATGATGGTTTGTTGTTACAAATCGCTAAATCAAAGATCGAAAGATTTGAATGAATTAGGGTGTAGGACAGTTGAGGATTATAAGGAAACAATGGAGTTACTCATAGCACATTATGATCGTCTCAAAGTGAAGCACACAACAACTAATACTGTTGTCGTTAACCAGAATGAACAATGTGACAGATTTTTGCGCAACCCAGTTACCGCAAGGACTAAGGGTCGTGGCGCAAGAAGGTTGTCTGTGGGTCGTACTTGTAGGCGCAGTGTGCATTGTAGTGTGTGTGGTGTTATGGGCCACAATAAACAGACTTGTACAATTCAAAGACACATTGATGTGATACGACAATCAGCACCTTCGGAAGACGATGAAAGCGGTGATGATGAATTTGACAACTCTGAAAACAGTAGTTGTAAGTAGAGTAATTTTCATAAAAGCACACATTTGCATGTAGCATTATGGAGCATTACTTTCGCATGTTGTTGTTATTTCCAGATTATGTATGAAGTGATTAAATTCTATGGTTGTTCCTTTTCAGCATGTGAGATATGACTAGGGATGCGTATAATTTAGGCCGTGTGCTTTTTTGCAAATGACTATTGCTAGTTAACTTAACGATCATTATCCTTTCATTTAGCGCTAAGAGCATCTCCAACGGGAGATCGCAAGCTGCAGTTCGACAAGCTGGCACCATCGTGGCACCCTTGCGATCCGAGCCAAGCAGAGTTTGCCGTTGGAGTGAAACGCAGTTCGCCAGGTAGCTGCCACTGTGTCGAACGGGTTCGGTAGCAAGCAACGGATCGCAACGGGTTCACGCAGCATCGCCTCCTCGGGTCTCGCGCAGCATCGCAGGATCGCAAGGGTTTGCCGTTGGAGTGAAACGCAGTTTGCCAGGTCACCGTTGTTGGGGCCCACCTAAGGAACACAGCGGCGTTCGCCACTGGAGATGCTCTAATGCTGCTATATATCGTCTTACACGTATGAATGTCTCATTGGTTATTAAATTTTTGCCAATTCCTAGTTTTTTTTTCCAAAGGCAGACAAGAATAATTATTGATAACATAGTCAAAGGCTTAAGATAAGCCTTACATATAGTAAAGCCAAGTAGTATAGTTGCTCCCTTACTAGAACTATTGCAGCTAAGAAGTAAAACAACTAACTATTGCAGCTGCACCTTTTTTATACATTAAACACGCCTTGTTCGAGCCTTTTCCAAGCCTTTCTCTGAACAGTACCCTCTTTTGTTCAAGCACCATGTTCGTAAACGCGCCTCATATCCACCACCAACACCCTCTACTATCCCCTACCTCCAGCACTTTTAGTTTCATTGTATCCACTTGTTTTAGTCTTGTATTCTTTGTTTCTGCCATAATCACCCTGCCAGATATTAAGACTTCGCTAATCCTGCACAATTTGAGAACGAATGTGACACGGAATAATAGAATCTTGCCTTCCATATTGCCAATTCCTAAATAACTAAGTTGCACATAGTAAATGTGGATAACAGGTTTGGTAAATTTGTAATCCATGCTCCAATTACCCAACATATCCTCAACGCGGATTGTAGTATATAACTCGCTGCCCCAGTATTCTACCATTGCGTTTTTTTTCCACTAATACATACCATCTATGTACTGAACATATGAATGGCACATTAAGATTGTCTCTAAGTTCATTTCAGGAAAAAAAAATTGTCTCTAAGTTAACCGATCCAAATGAATATCCAATCTAGTAATTTGCTGGACTTCGTATTGCTTATGAATCCCCATTAACATCAGATACTAATGTACTAGATAAGCTACAAAGATAATGTAGCCAAAAGGACCTCACCGCTCGTCTGCTAATACACTAAGTTTTCAGATTTCACATCAATAGTCCAATAAATGGGATGCATCGTTTGGGACAGATTAGATGAGACTGGGCCACGTCATGACTAAGTAACCAAAATTACAACCAACACATTAGCTAGCCCATCGAATTAATTTTCTTCGAATCCTTTCGATTCTTTACCTATCAATGCGATGTATTCACCTGATATGTGATTTGCATACAATGGATAGCAATTTAGTTTATTTTACAAATAATGTAACAAATCAATGAAAGAGCAAACCAGATATTACTCACAATTTTAGTATCTTCTTCTCTAAATTTTTGGAGGGAGGTTGCCCACATCGATGGGGTAAATTCACTTCATCTTTCTATCACCTACCTACCTAATGCTACAAGGGTCTCCAATACTTTCCCAATATAACACATTGAATCCAGATAGGATAATTATCGAAATGAGGATGAAGCAACGAAGCTCCCATATTTTACAAACACATTTTTAGAACTGACTGAAGCATATTAAACAGATAGGGTAATTAACATCTATGTGTCCGACAATTATCCTAACCTCAACAAAATTTAACTCACTGAAGATTAATATACAGATAATGTAATTGTCACCTCTGCGTCCAACAATTATCCTAACCTCAAATAAATTTAACCTAACATGAATCCCATTATCCATCTAACAAGTTTAATTTTCCCAATACCATACTGGGAATCAATTTTGGCTGAAAATAGTGGCCACAACAAAAATAATATCCATATCTTCGTTGTCGAATGTAAATCACATACTCAGAATCATTTACAATATAGTTACAAACCAACAAAGTTAAAATCAGGTTCTTTTGAACATTAATGAGTACCTCAATCCATATCGACATCATCTGTCAAACACAATTTCCTTCAACTATATGTGCACCGACTGCATTTAACGACGCCCACTGTCGAAATCGTGTTCGATCTCCATTTTCACAGTATTAAATAATAGACTTCCTCCTTTTCTACGCACTAAAAAAATGGATGGCCTCCGCTCACTATAGGACCAACGAATATATCAAAAACCCCCATTCACTCTTCCCCTCGTTTCGGGGACGACAACGATCCAGGAAGACCCTAAATTGTATCTTTCGCCTTTATTGGAAGGAGGATCTACAATGTAAATAAAACTATTTTGCGGTCATAAAGATAAAAAGCAAAACACAGATGAGTTAAAAAACAGTAAAGCCACAGGTCATAAAAAAAATGGAACCAATACTTAAATCTTGCAACTGGTAGTTACCAGTCAAAACGTGAGGACCATCGTTGGTTCTGGTCCATATTAGATGTTGCCTAACTACAGATGTCCAAATTATATAAAAATTTGTATACATATTTATCTAGTCACCCATGAAGAACACGCTCCTAAGGTGCCATCATCCAATAGGATTTGTAATAAAGGACAAATATTATCAAAACTATAAGTAACATAAATTGACGTATGACCTCTTTGAGCAATGTAATACAATATAATTCTATACAATACAACTCATGGTTAATATATCATGATTCAATAATTAAATCGGTGAAATTTCAATTCTATACAGAATTATTCGAGGTGTCATTATGTTATGCTAAGCTTGACATATGCTGTAAACAGATCCTGACCTTGTTAATATTTGCTTTTCGTAATATATCTAAAGCATAATGACTAAATTATGTCATATCAAAATCAATTTTTAAAATCTGTAACATATGAACCCATCATACTTTTAGATCACTTTTAACACTTTAATATTTTGGTATTTAATATTTAGAAAAGTACTTTGATGAACTTAGAAAGTTATAAGTAGAAAGTTATACGTAGAGAAATAAATTCACTACTCAACTTTCTCAAATATGCTTACTCGCTGACTGACTTTTATATATGGGATCTTCAATTTTTTTTTATAAGCAAGGTGAATTCAATTACATTGTGAAATAAGTGAGTATAAGAAGTACCCAATACAATTAGAGAAAAGAATGAAACCCCAATGTGAATGGTTAACACATTCTGTTTAAAAGGATGTGCTTAACTAGTACTTGAGTTCGATCCTTAATGATGGAACAACTAGGAACCAGACTTTACTTACCTCCAAACTGAACTCTAGATTAGTAAGACCTTTCTCCTAGACACCAAAGTAGGGTCAAAAATCTCTAGACAAAAAAAAATTAGAGAAAAAAATGTGAAACAAGGCATAGGAGAGAAATTTACACCTTCCAGGACCTACTCTTACAAAACCTGCCCATATGAAAGGTAACTAATCAGCCAATGGCAGATTACAAAGTAACCTTGGTCAAACATTAGTCGTGAATTATTAGCTAACCAACCAATGGCATATTGCATAAAAAGTAACCTTTGTCATACAACCATAACAGTCATCAATTACCTCTACCCGAGCCAAACATAATTTAGTAATGGAAAAAGTGATTCCTCAAAAATTTAATCCACACCAGAAACAGTATAAGAATAATCTTATATAATGTATTCTATTCTAAGAACTTGAATTATATTTTACCACCCCATGGTAACAATATAGGGAAAGAAACATCAGTGAGAATGCAGTTGCCGAAATCTCGGGAAAAAAACAATAAAATAGCATGAAAATCGAAATCATGCATCCGAGTACAAAATTGCTGACACCCAAACTACACTCGGCACGAAGATGAGGGCATGTACATTTTCTCCCTGGGGAAAACCAACGAAAAGCCTGCAACAGAAAACTAGTGTATCAAGACTTGGAAAAACATGCAGTTCTCGAAAGAAGCTGCCAAAGATCACCATTTCCATTCTAAGAAAAGGTTTTAAAATAATAAAAGCAGGAGCCAGGCCACAAAAAGAGACGAACACCTGCTACAATATATCGTGTTCAAAATGGCAAGTAACAACTCTTCAGCTCCCATCTTATATTGGTAATGTCCAAAAGACCAATTATGCTCACCAGTGAGGAATATTATGCTCACCAATGAGGAATATAAGATAGATTCTAAAGTTCTTCCATTTCGATACCTCTTACACTATTGATCGCGAATTGTGTATTCAGATTCATTCAACATTCCAACAGTCAATCACTATTAACATTACAAGATACTCTCTCTGTCTCATGATATTTGTCAGACGAAGAGTTTTAATTTATCTCAAATTGTGAAACTTTAAAGTAAAGTCATTATTTAATGGCATCTCAGCCTACAAAATATTAATTAGTCTTTTTAAATTTTACATATCTGACTACTGCAACAATTTCAACTACTCACCATAGCATGGCGTCATCTTTTATCTCATCACCTCTTTTTCCATCCAATAATAACAGGAGTTTATTTTTCATTTCTCTCTGTTGAGATATACTCTCTCTATCCCTATATGGAAGACAACAACAACAAAGCCTTTTCCCACTAGGTGGGGTCAGTTACATAGATCAAACGACGCCATAGTGGTCTATCATGAATCATATCAATAGTGAAGTCATTCACTTTCAAGTCCTTCTTGATAGTTTCACTTATAGTTTTCCGTGGTCTTCCTCTTCCTCTAGCAACTGGGTTGACCTCCATCTGATCAACTCTCCTAACTGCTAAATCTACCGGTCTCCTCCAAACATGCCCAAACCACCTCAACTGAGATTCAACCATCTTTTCCACAATAGATGCCACCCGCACTCCTTCTCTGATACTATCATTCCAGATCTTGTCCCGTCTAGTCTTGCCACTCATCCATCGCAACATCCTCATCTCTGTCACCTTTAGCTTAGTCTCGTGTTGACCTTTCGCTGCCCAACATTCAGTCTCATACAACATCGCAGGTCTAACCGCTGTCCGATAAAACTTACATTTTAACTTGAGTGAGACCTTGTTATCACATAAAACACCTGATGCCTTCCTCCATTCCAACCACTCCGCTTGAATTCGATGGTTCACATCACCCTCTATTTCTCTGTCGTTTTGTATGATGGACCCCAGGAATTTAAACTTAGTAACTTGTTGTATGATATGATCCCCAACTTTCACCTCTATGCTAGGGGTGTTTTGTCTTCTACTAAACTTGCATTCCATATACTCCGTCTTACTCCTAGTCAAGCGGAATCTGTGTGTCTCCAAAGCTTGTCTCCAAGTCTCAATCTTCTCATTTATCTCCTCTCTCGATTCCCCGACTAGGACAATATCATCTGCAAATAGCATGCACCGCAGTGCTGGCTCTTGTATGTGTTCCGTGAGCACATCTAAGACCAATGTAAACAGATAGGGGCTTAAAGCCGACCCTTGAAGCAGCCCTATAGTGATCGGAAAATCTTCTGTGGATCCGCTTGGAGTCCTCACATTAGTAGTGGCATCATTATAGATATCCTTGATGGCTCGGATATAAGCCACGCGAACCCCTTTCTTTTCTAAAGCTTTAATAATGGACAAGACCCTTTAATAAAATTTTCTTGTCCATTTTTATAAGACTATTTACAAAATACAAGATGCATTAATTATTTTTTTACAAAATTACCCCTAATTAAATGGAGAGAAATAAAAGACCAACCATTTCTCTCTCTTAATAATTGAAAAATAATTTTAAAAAGAGAATACACATTGTTGACAAATTTAATGTAAAAACTAGTCTCTTTAATTCTTGTGTATTGGTCAAAAGGGTCTTACATAGAGGGACGGAAGAAGTATTTATCTAAGAATTACTCAAGACTTTGATGTGATATTTTATATTCTTTTGACTTTTTAGTATCCACCAATGACTTTGTGGTATGTTGGTTGGTCATTTACGGTAATTGAAGACAATTTATGTGAAATAAATAACTACACTCTAACTGTCTAACACTTTTAATTAGGGATTTTAGTCAAAAATATTTTATCATAATAATTCGTATAATAAAACTACCAATTTTCTTAAAATGTGCATTACCTTAAAAAAGGCAAACAATAGGAGGCAAAGGGAGTACCACAGACAATTAAACAAGGCAAAGGGAGTACCACAAAATTCTCGATAAAAGATAGACATATCAAAACTACGAAATAACAATTTACTAAAATAGCAAAATCTGAAGAGAGATGAGAATCATACCACAAAATAAATTAGTCCTCCTCCATTGGTACATCTGGAATGTCAAATCTATCTTCTTCAATAGTCTTGTTTATCACAGATACTGGACAGGGTATTGAGTCGTCAAGGAAAGAGTATGGAACACATTTCCTCACAATCATAACAGGGTTAGTTCCATACAATCAGAATTAAACACATGCTATATCTTAAACAAGATATTTGGTTTGAATCAAGCAAATCCTTCAATCAAAATAGCCAACGACCCAAGACATGCCATTAGCAGTAACGATATAGATTTCCACAAGTATTTCTTACATCAAATAATTTGTATTTACTTATAGAAATTAAATTGAGAAAAAGAAAAAGGAGAAATATCTTTTATCACTAAGGTTATCTGAGCCTTCATATCAATTACTGCAGTATCTGCATCTTTTCATCTTGGAATTTATGCTGAAAGAAATCTTGTCCAGAATGTGTTGCCAAAACTGAATTGCTGATTCCAAAAAAATCAAGACATATACAAATGAGTAGTAGATTCTTGTTTTATATTGCAAGATTGCAAGCTCAGCTTGCTGTCTGAGTAGCAATTCAAAGAATTTTCATATTATTAATTATTTATATAGTCGAAATTCTTATTTTATTTTATTTTTTTTGCAATCACAACATTCAGAAGTTTACATGCTCTGATTATTCATCTTAAACCTTCCCTGATCCTCCACCAACTCGAGGAACACTAAACAAGTAAACAAGCAATGCCATATGCATCTAACCTTTTGCAAGAGTAGGTGAAAGGGGGTGTGGGATGGGAAGAAAAGAAAAGGATATAGATTGACATAAGGTCGTCCTCCTTTTCACCTCGGTTACGGCTGTGGTCTAGCTCTCTACTAATTTCAGGTGTAACCTGCAGTAGGAAAAATTAGTATCAATCACAACCACAAATGAAACATGAAAAAAAAAAAAAAAAAAAGACAGCCTGTCGGATCTGGTGCCCTCACTAATTTATGCTTTTGCTTTTCCAGTAGAAATTTTAAATTATCCTTATCTTCCTTCTGCAGCTCATTTTTGTATCTGAAACGAATATCATATGAGAATAGCTTAAAATTCAAAAGTCCAAAGGAACGTTAGTCATTTCTATAGCATTGGACAGCTTAGGATAGCATGAGACCAATAGAAATTGAATCAGATAATATGAAGAACGAATAAGAAATGAAATTTTATTAATTCTGTTCCTCCAACTCTGAATCAGTGTGATTACAGAATCATTAAAGAGAAAAAATTCTGTGGGGATAATTGAGTCTCTCTCCGTTGGGAACTGATTTATATGAATACAAACATGGAGATTAGATCCATAAAAGAACAGAAAATGCAGAAATTAAGAGTTATGCAGATGCACGTAACCTCTAGCCCAAAACCATTCCATTTTCCTCTCAATCCAGGATTTACGTTACACTACCCATTCGTCCCACTTGTTCTCATTTCTACAAAAACAGAATTTCCACCTTGCACTATTCATTGGCAGCTAAGCATTCAGTTATTTTCCAGATTTAATAACAAGAAGAAAACTATATTTACTTCTTATTCTGCCCTCCGCACTAATCCTTGGGCAATATTCATCTTCCCTTCATAGGCCCAAACACCTCCTCTTCATTCTGTTGGGCCAATTAAGTCATGTCATTCCACAAGCAGAATATTGGTATAATACACAGCTTATTATGGGACTGCACACAAATCTCCTTCAGAAACAGTCAATGGCAGAAAACCTCCATTTATCTTTCAATATTTGTGGGATAAGATTATATGGTTTCCTAAACTAGAGTCACACAAATGTTAGAGACTTTGAACCTATTCCACGAGGTATTGGGTATAGGAATGCAGGTACTGTAGAAGGGGGAATGATGTAAACTTAACTACTTAGCTAATGCACGACCTTTATGGCCTCAGAGGGGAGGGCGTGGGATGATCCAAGTTCGTTATTCCTATTCAGTTTACGAGAACGAGGGAGAACATTTTCCATCCATGAGAAGAGTGGAGTGAGGAGCATGGGATTCAAGTTCTTTCTTCCTATTCTGTTTGCTTGAATACGGAAGAACATGTTTCCACCTGCGAGACAGCCATGGCTCTCCAAGAAGAACCCTACTAGGTAAATCCTTATTCTCAGTATCCAATTTTTCCCCTTTTTTTCCTTTTCTAATTCAATAAAGCATACAACAGCATTACTGAAGTTTCATTTTCCTGGTTACTGTTGTACCAAGACTGTATTTGATGTGTGTAACAAAACATTAAGGAAAATGGTGAATCACTGACCTCTGCACAAATGCCAGAAGTGACTGGTGCCATATAACAGGCATTATCCTAGTTTCATTGACAAATCTCATGAAATGAGCAACAACTGCATCAACCACACGATACGGCAAAGCATATTTCTTCTCCAGAAGAAGCTTTATGAAATAGCTGCAATTGTTATCACAATTAGTATCTATCATATATTGAGGGGGAAAATATACAAGTTTTATGCGATATATAGTGCTATATTTTCATAAAAAAATCAACTCAAAATATTAATTAATCATTTCAACAAACTGTGTAGTGTGATCCACCTCTTCTCTCATAACCCAAATTTTAAAGTTTAAATGTCAAATTATTTAATAAACTACTACATGATATTTTTATAACTTAAATATGTTTTTAGTCCTTCAAAATACGTCGGTTTTTAAAATTAGTGTTTATGATTTGATAGCAATTGTAAAGCCGCATTCACCGTTTCTATTTTACAGATTGTTTTATTAAACAAATGGCTAAAATGTTAAATACCTTGTGGTACCACAATAATCCATTCCAGCAAGCTTCAATAATGCAACACTGTATACACATCAAGAAGTTGGGTGCATCAGAAATTGGACATGACTCAAACTCAAAATAATTCAAACTTTTAATTCCAATCACTACATGAAAGGTGTACACTAATTATTCCACCTCTAGCAGTATCTTTTGAACTTTGAGGAATAACACATGAAACATATTGACTTGCCACGATATTATTGGCATGCTACGATATTAGTATATAGGAAAAGAGAACATAAAGAAACAAAATAGTTCAAGAAAATAGTGCATTTCTTATATAAAATAATCCAAGAAAATTTTTCTTCTTTTCATTAGAGGTGCTATGGGAAGAAGTCTGGAAATCCAAGCATGCACAATCAACATTGAAAATGAAATAAAAGGTAAGAAATTTTACTGGGTAATGGTAATAAGGAGATATGCTCAAATAAATCTGCACTGCTTACTAAAGGAAACTCATCCCTAATTCCTTTTTACAATAATAAACGCAATCTTCTCTGAACTAAAGTCTGAGAAACCAACACTTGACCACTATGGCACGCATCTCAGTGCACTCTACATAAGAAAACCAAACATCTGCTGCCTTGCAACCAATTTTTAATAATTCAAGTAATGATTGACCAAGTTAACATACCTTGAATGAAGAGGAGGAATAGAAACCTTTTCTATAATGCTTCCAATAATGACTGCTTCCCTGAGGGTGCATGTGCGTGACTGTACATGAAGAATATTGTTAAACCATAGAAGAAAAATGAATGAACAAGTGGATTTGTAGGTTTTGTTTAGAGCACTTATGGTTTATGTAAAATATAATAAAAATATTATATTCTCCTTCAACGAATAAATTCAAAATTATGATTATCCTCAAAGTGCAAGCCTCTTCATAATTATTATTATCAACAAAGTTTGTGCCTCTTCTAATTTCTTAAATAAAATGAAACGTGTTTGTCATTCTACAAACACAAAGGCAACAGAAACAAAGTGGGAGGAAATCGTAAAAAGTAATATGTATGCAATTGTAACAGCAACTAAACAGAAAAGGCAACAAAAGCAGAAACAGGGAAACTCCCCACAATATGAGCAACCTCAAATTCATAGGTTCTGTTCTCCTCAGAGTCTCAGTAGCACATTTTGTCTGTCAACTACCAAGTACCTATGACAGTACAGCCAAATCAATAACAATGCATCATTGACATGACAAATATCACTTATTTCTAGTTCATTCACCATTCCACGCCCATGTTATTTCATCTTTTCCAAACAGGATTTATATTTAGTTTTTCTTATCGTTTTACTGATAATTATGACAGAAAATTTATTCAGGTAATCATCTAAAGGATATATGACATCAATTCCTCAACACCCATATTCATAAATTTATTCACATCCCATTTTACATTGCATAAACTGCTAACTTCAGGAAGACATAAATTAACATGTTCCAAAAGCATAAATATGTAATTAGATGGAAAAGCAAAGTCCATACATCAATTTAAGGATTAATAGAATATCACAAACAGAACCTAATAAAATATCGACCAATGATTAGTTAGGAACATAAAAGGTAAAAAGAACTTTAATATGATATGATTATGTACCTCACATAGTGGAAACAGTATCCCCTTAAAGAAAGCAGCAGGCTTGTACAATGCTTTTTTCAGTGTTTGGTATAAAGCAAAATGCAGCCGTTTGTTCTTTCTTATGTCTTCTCTCACTCTTGGAAGCAACACAAGCCGGTAGAAGCGCTCGGCCTTTTTTGCACCAAAATTAGAAGCAAAAATCCTAGTGGCTTGATACAAAGCATTTGGAGACCAGTTCTCAGGTTCAGTTACATATAGGACCTCCTCCCAAAGCTGCATTGAGGGAATGTGTTTGAATGCCTTGGGAATTTTGCCTACTGTGTATCTACTGAGATGAGTTGCAACTCTGCAGCATGAAAGATGGCACAACCAGTGAGGCATGATATGAAAACCTCAAACTAACCAGCTAAGTAACTCAACGGAAAGGATTTCATTCATCTAAACTACATATTCATAAAAAGAATTTGAACTGGAAATTGGAGATACCCCTTGTATATGTCAATTATTGATTTATCCAATTTAGGCACTGGTCGATTTTCTGCACACAGAACAG
Organism: Calophaca sinica; assembly: GCA_037113605.1. Taxonomy (NCBI): domain Eukaryota; kingdom Viridiplantae; phylum Streptophyta; class Magnoliopsida; order Fabales; family Fabaceae; genus Calophaca; species Calophaca sinica. Next base: position 43,986,386 of record CM073731.1, on the reverse strand, counting down.
TCCATAAATGACAAGAAAGAAAAAAAATCAAATTCCAAAGGAGGCTGAACAACATGCTAAGAACAATCAAAACAAAACAAAGAAAAGGAAACCAAAATGCAGTTTAATATCACCTGAAGCAATAGAAACATCCTTTTCTTTTATTCTTTCAACAATGATATCTGCAAGTGTTTTCTGGTGACCCGGTTCCTTGGATAAGAATGCTTCCAGTATTCTCTCGTCCTCCTCATTAATCTCCTGAATTTCAAAGAATCAATACAGAATAAACAAAGTCACCATGGCAGACAAAAAGGGTTGAAGTAAAAAAAATCTAATTCAGTCCAAAATCATTAACCAATATAAATAAGCATTTCTAATGATTTCTCACTTTCTACTTAAGGTATCTCAAGTTCTCAACCTAATTCCTCAAAGGTGTTAAAAGTGTCAAATTTGCATATTGGTAGATCACAAACCCACACAAAAAACAAAACAAAAAAAAATAAAAGGAGGAAGTATAAAAGAGAGATATCACTCACTTCAAATTCACTATATTGGCTCTGGTCTTCAGGGAAACCAACAAAGTCATCAATACTTTCAATGTCTTCCTCAACCTTGGGCAGCTCTTCAAGTCCGCGGAAGGAACTCTTGGCATTATTGTGCTCCTTGGCTTCTATCTCCTCTTCAACCTCCTTTTGTTGCATCAAAGCTTCCTTCATGATCTTTGAGCTGATGTTAGAATCGATCAGCTTCTCTTCCATTTGGTGTTGTTTGGGAGCCTTGGAGCGTTTCTTCGACTTCGCATACTCAGCACCATCCGGAACAAACGGTTCGGGATTCCGAATCCTCTCCTTCCTCTTTGCCATCGATTAAACACTTCTTATTCACCTTCACTGCAAAAACCCCGTCTTAGTTCTTTTTCCAAATCAGCATGTATCATCAGTATGGCTTGAGCCTAATATCAGCATGTATCACCATGAGATGAAAATAGCATGGGTCTGCTTCCTATTTCATCGCTAAGCAACTTGATCTTATATAACTCAGTAACACAAGAAAAGAAAATTACATGAATTATGCAAATTACTTTCGCACCATATTATTACAGGTCCATTAAATTACAATTGAATAGAAATTTGATTGGCAAGTAAGGGACAAACAGTTGACGAAATTAACTTTGATCCAAAAATATTCAATTTAACTTGCTTGATCAGAAGGCGAAATTAGTTATAGAGATCAAACAGTTGTCAAGAACATTATTAGTCTAAGATTAATTCAAATATAAGAACTCAACAATTAACGAAGCTAAATATTATTAGTTGATGAAAATATTTAAAGCAAGAAATTGTGATCAAAGTAGTCAAGTAAAAAACCTTTAACTACAACACTTATAAAAACTATAACAAAAGAGCATCAGATCAATTGTTCGATAAACCCCTACAACGCTCCATAAGGAGCATGAACACTTCATTGTCAAATAGTTTCAAAACAATTAACGATTGAGAGCAGTTATTTAGACTGTCAAATAGTTTCAAAACAGCAGCGATTATCAAACACAACACACACTAAAATTGCTGGAGACTCAATTCCGACTCCAAAAATAGGGTCACTGACCTCAAGAACTCTGAAAAAGTTGCATCCTTATGAAAATAAATTGGTAGAGAAACAGAGGACTTGAGACCGAAATAGATAAGTAGAAGGAGATGCAGAAAAGCTATGGTACCACAGACTCAGAAACCACACAACACAACACACACTGCAGAAAATATTAAACCCCGAAAAAGTGGGAGACGTGAAAGAAGAAAGAGAGATACGTACCGGGTAGATGAGGGAGACGTGGGTATATCGCTACAGGGAAGGGAGATGTGGTGCTTTGAGTAATGAGGCAGATGAAGAAGAGGAGGAGGAGACGCGGCGGCGGCGGCGGCGGCGGCGGCGGCGGGCGAGCAGGGAAGTGATACTAGGGCTTCTGAATGTGAATGTGAGTGAGAGTGAAGGAGGATTATACCCTAAAGAGAAAAATAAAGAGCGAAGGAAGATTTTGGGAGTGAAACGCATCCCAGAAAAACCCTAAACGCAACCTGTATAAACTTTCATAGAAACGTGCGGTTCGGTTGGGTTGAAAGAGAGCAACCCGAACCGAACCGATCGGTTTTTGCAAAAATAATTCAAAATAAACCAAAAATAATTATTTTGATTGGTTTTCAATTATTTTGGACGTGTTTACGGTTTTTTAACCGAACTATTACATGTACCCGTGATGCACGGGACAAATTTGTTTGTGAAAGTAATAAGTTTTATTAATTTAATGAATAAATTATATTTAGAATATAAAAATGATGATAAAATAAAATTATTAAGAATTCAAAATTTTTATTATTATTAAAGCAAAAAGTATAAAAAATAATATCTATTTATTCATATGACAACAGTAAAGTTACCATATTTCATTTCAATAAGTCTTTTTATTCATATAGTTATAATATAAAAGTTTTGTCAAAAAAAAAGTAATAACATAAAAGTTATATATTAGAATATTTGAAATTTTCAGCAAAAAGTAATATAGAATTTTTATACATATACAATTTTAAAATATGAAATAAAACAGGAAAAAAAATTAGCTATATATAACATCATTAGTTCTAAATATTTTCCACGTGATACACGGGTAAAGTATATGTTGGGTGTATTACTTTCCTTTTTCAAATACAATAAAAACTACTCCCTGTTTTCCAAAATATAAGACCTTATTTCTAATTTTTTTGTCCCAATTTATAAGACCCTTTTTAATTTTCAATACTACTTTAATGATTCTTTTACTTAAAATACACTTCATTAAAAAAAGTGTAATTAATAATCTCAATAATTCTGAGGATATTTTAGGAAAAACAATACAAAAGTTGTATAAATTCAAAGCAAAGCGTGATATGGTCAACGGGTTCTTATATTTTGGAACAAAGGGAGTACATATTAGAGGATATACATTTTTTAAAAAGTATTGTAGAAAATTCATTCTGAATTAGGCATAGCCCGTACTATGCACGATATACAATAAAAATATAAAAATAATATATAAAAATAATTAAATTTTTAGGAAAAATATTATAGAATATTTAAACATATACAAATCAATTTAGAATATTACAAAATAACAAAATTGGATATATATATATATATATATATATATATATTGGCTATATATAACGATCAGTTCAGAACATTTTCAAAGCGATGAATATGTTTAGTACGTTGAGGGCCCGTTTGATGGTCAGGATAAGAGAGATAGGATAGGATAAACTATCATATCATATCTTAATCTAGCGTTTGATGAGCGAATAGGATAGGATAAGTCAATCCTGTCATTCTATCTTATCATATCTCTCTAGTGTAATTTTTATCCTGAGGTGAGGGCTGGGTTAGAAACCAACAGGATATGATAAGAAATTTTTTTCCTCATTTAACCTTTAAAACATAATTTAAAATCTAATAAAATATAAATATTTAAAAAAGACAAAAAAACGAAAAACATTAATATTATACATTAAATAAATAAATAATAAATTTAATTTTTTAGAAATAAATAATATTAAAATTAAAATTAAAATTAAAATTATAAAAAAATAAATTAATAAAAAACAACTATTTAATTTTAAAAATCATGTGCTATTTGCCACATGGGTAATTTTGTCATTTTATATTTTTTATAAAATATAAAATATAAAATATAAAATCTACTAAAAATAAAATATTAAAAATAAAAACTAAAATTAAATATTAAAAACTATAAAAGTAATTAATTTAAGTTAAAAATTATTTAAAAATATTAAAATTAATTTTGAAATATTATATATAATTTTGTCATAAGGCTAATTTTGTCATTTGATATGATATAAAAATCAAAAGTTATAAAAAAATAGAAAGTATAAAAAATAAAATCTAAAAAAAATATTAAAATATTTAAATTAAAAATTCGTATTATAAATTATCAGATTAATAAAAAAATATTAGAAATTAATTTTAGAAAAAAATATTTAATTTGTCACATCGGTAATTTTGTCATTTTATATAATTTATATCATGTTATACTATTATTTGGTTCATCTCAACCGCATGATATGATAATATAATATTATATAATTTGTTGTCAAGTGCGCATCAAATACATGATAGGATAAGAGTTTATCATGTCTCTATCATATCCTATCATTATCCAATCCTCTTATCATATCCTTTCATATTCTTGCCCCTCTCACAAAATAGATAAAATTTTTCTCGATCTGTATCTACTCTCACCATCTATAACCTCTCATAATTGTCACTATTAAAATATTTTTTTCTCATTTTATGAGAGGAACAGCACCAATAACAACTAAGGAATTTTACTTAAGTTTTGTTCTTAATATTATATGTTGGAGTGTGATTTGATTGGTATATAATAAATAATGAAATAAATATAATAGTGTAAGGATTGATATTTTGCAACGTGCTCCATATGCTAATGTGTGGTTTGGCTAGATTATAATTATAGTATTTTTTTCATCGATCTATATCTATATCTCTATTATACACAATTGAGAAGATTCCTCAATATAGAATATTCCAAGTCAATTTCTCACAACTAATCATATTTGAGAAAAAATAAAACATGGCATCACGAAATTCATTCCCTCCAAAACATGATTACATGGAATTTACAGAAATAAAAAATAAATGAAAACTAAAATTAATTACCAAAACCGAAAAAATCACATACAATCCACCAATTAATGAATTTCTACCAAACCATTAATGATTAAATCATTATATAAACAGTAACTGAACCTCAAAATCATTAACAAATATTTTTTCAAATGGTTATATACAAATTAAATAAATACTAAAATACGAAAATCCTTAACCTTTTTTTTGAACTGCTCATCTGCGAATTAAATAATTACTAAATTATTAAATATTTAATTTTTATCATAATTTGCTATTTTAATCAGCCTGTTATTACTTCATCTAGATGAGCATATATTTGAGCAAAGAATTCAGCTTAGCAACAGTTGTTAGATTAGGGTGCCGTCTCTATGTTCGATTATCATTGTGTTATTTTTTTTTCTTCTTTTTTTGACTTTTGTTAGTATGTAATTATTTGGGATATTAGCTTATGTAAGATTCTCTCCCTTTAATCCTGATATAGACAATTAAAAATAATTATACAATAATTCTAAATCGAAAAATTTGTTACGGTCATAAATGCAAATACACGTTTTAGGGACCCGATTAAACACACATTTCAATTTTTTTTAATTACCTGTCAATTTTTTTTCAGTTGCTATATATCGCGAGAACAATTCCTCGTGAATAACACGAATGACGTGTTACGATTTTTCCCCTTAAAAACTATTAAAAATAAGAAAGAAATTTGTTGCATGACAAACCGCTTGCCGCTATCCACGCACTCTGCTTTGTGCCCACTAAACCCAAATGAATCAACATTCCCAAACCTGTATTCTGTTATGTGCAACATTCAGTTTGCCGTTCTCCAAGAATCTATTATGCGCAGCACTCCTAAAAGCAACACTCCCAAACCTGTTACTCTGATAACACCCATTTGACAAGTGAAAATAGAATCCAATCATTATCCAAGACCAATTTGTATTCTCATACAGATCAAAGGGATTGAGAAGAAACCAAGACATTCTATAGTACTGGAGGTGAGAGCACTTTTCTGGGACGGTGGCTGCCATCGAATCATCGTCGGTAAATGGTCGTGAACTGTTGAAGATGAGAGGTAGAAAACTGTCGGTGAATGACATGGAGAAGGACTGGTAATAATAAACTGAAATAAAATTAGGAGAGAGAAATCAAAATACAAGATGACACGTCATTTTTGAATTGTTCATGATGGCCATACTCGTGATATTCAGCATTTCCCATTTTTTTAATTTATATAGTGTATAAATTCATTTATATTACTACTTTTCAACCTCATTCATGATATATAATTTTCATATTTAAATCATTGTTTATATCATTTCCATATTTATGAAAAATGCATATAGTACACAATTCAGTTTGCATTCAAATGATTACTCAAATATCATCTAACATTTTAATATAGAAAAAGTGTTTATCTCAAAGACAAAATGTTAAATTAGTAGTAGAAAATTGTATACCAATTGATCATTATGTAAGACGTGATATTGGGGAAAATACCTTTTGTAGTACACAATTTCTATTATTTTTTAACATTTTAAAATAGAAAAAAAATTAAAAATAATAAACTTTTATAAATAGTAAAATTTTAAATTGGTAAATGTGTTTAAGTAATAAAATTTTTAAAATTACTATATACAAAAATTAATAAAAAAAGTTTAATCTAAAAAGAGATTACAATGAATTTTATATTATTCTCTAACATTTTAACAATAATATGTGAAATTTGTCCATAGATGGGGAAATTAATTGAAACAAAAAATGCATGCATAATTCAAATGTCAAATATGTGCAAAATTTCTATACAATTTAAAGAATCACCGAACAACGATTATGAAAATTAAAAATACAGTTCAATCCAAAATTTGAATTTTGAAAATTTTCATAATTTTGAATTTACAATGACAATCCCCCCCAATGGTTAGACTTAATCGATAATAAATACCACATCAATATTCATTGCAAATTTTAAAATTCTGAAAGAAATGTTTTGTCCTTCACTCTTGCATAATGTCGCCCTGTTTCACGCTATGTTTATCCCCTGACTTAATTCCCTGTAATGAAGTGGATATTTGATTTGATTTTATAAAATAAAAGGTCACAATTAATTGGCTTAATGTCTCTGCCTTCCTGTAATGGAATTCTGAATTAGGAAGATATTTGTTTTGATTACATGAAATTAAAGGATAAATATGTACCATTTAAAGCTGATATATATCGCTACAAAGAGTGAGTGCAGATTCTGTCATAAGGTGTTTATGACTGATTTACAAAATGGGAGATGTTTTCGGTCCTGTAATATGGTCAATATTAATTGCATTATTTCAAAATTTGAACTAAAAGGAAGGAGCCTATTTCACGGTTAATTCACTATAATATGTCCTTCGCACTTGCAAAGACACACCCATGTTTCTTGATTAATTCACTGTTGTTTCCTGTTAATAAAGCTAGAAACAGAGCTTCATAACAAGAGAAATTGAGATGAACTGAATGTGATATTTCATTTCTTGTATTCAATCAGAAAGCTACAGTTATTTATACAAATCTCAAACGGTTACATGTGACTTGAACTTAGAGATGCCGTGACAATTGCATAACTTCCAGTCACTGAGCAGTGAGCACGTGCTCTAATTGTGATAAAATTGAGACTTCTCTTATACTCCCCCCTCAAGATCAAGGTGGCTGTCTTGAAGGGAGTACCTTGAGCTTGTCACGAAGGTCAATAAAACGAGCAGATGGCAAAGGCTTAGTTAAAGCATCAGCCAATTGTTCAGTGCCAGAGACATGCTGCACAAGAAGAGACTTGGAGATAACACGTTCACGCACAAAATGAAGGTCAAGCTCAATGTGTTTTTTTCGAGAGTGCAGAATAGGATTATGAGACAGCATAACTGCACTGAGATTATCGCATAAAACTATTGGAGTGTGACAGGGAATTCGAAGCTCAACTAAGAGGGACTGAATCCACAAGAGTTCAGCAGTGCAGAGAGCCATACTCCGATACTCTGCTTCTGCACTAGAGCGGGCTACCAAAACTTGCTTCTTAGAGCTCCACGAAATAAGGTTAGGACCAAAGAAAATACAGAAGCCCGAAGTAGAACGGCGATCATCAGGATCGCTGGCCCAATCTGAGTCACAGTAGGCTCGCAAAGAGACGCGCACATCAGGATTTGCAGGTTGCAGGAGCAAACCATAGTGATCAGTACCTTTTAGGTAGCGTAAAATTCGCTTGACAGCCTTCCAATGTGTCTCTAAAGGGTGTGCCATAAATTGGCATACCTTGTTGACAGAATAGGCAAGTTCTGGCCGAGTTAATGTGACATATTGGAGAGCACCAACGATGGAACGATACATGGTTGCATCTGGTAATGAGTCAGTACCAAACCTGCTGAGTTTGGCAGTGCTGAGCATAGGAGTTCCAATGGTATTGGCTTCAAGCATATGAGCCTTGGCAAGCAAATCCCGAATGTACTTTGTTTGTGTCAGTAACATAGCACCACTCTGCAAGTGCTTGACCTCTAAACCCAAAAAATAATCAAGCTCTCCAAGTTGCTTCAAAGCAAACTGAGCATTTAATTTGTGAATAAGATCAGCAACAAGTGCAAGAGAGGAACCAGTGATTAGTATATCATCAACATAGATGGGAACATAGAGGCAAGTACCACCCTTTGAGTAGATGAAGAGGGAGGGATCACAGCAGCTTGCTGCAAAACCGAAATGAATGAGAGCAGAAGTCAGGCGCTCATACCAAGCACGTGGTGCTTGTTTTAAACCATAGAGTGCTTTGTTTAACATGCAAACAAGGGACTTATCACCACATTCAAATCTGGGAGGTTGACTCATGTAGACTTCTTCACTCAAAAATCCATTTAAGAAAGCATTGTTTACATCAATTTGTTGGACAGGCCATCGAGCAGTTAATGCAAGAGTCAAAACCAGTCTTATGGTGACAGGTTTCACCACGGGTGAAAATGTTTCAGAAAAATCGAAGCCAGCCTGTTGATGGAAGCCCTTTGCCACTAGACGAGCCTTATATTTATTGACTGTGCCATCAGGATTTTCTTTGACACGGAAAACCCATTTACATCCAATGGCTTGCCTATGAGAAGGAAGGGGAACAAGAGTCCAAGTTCCATTAGCCATTAAAGCCTTATACTCAGCCTGCATGGCAGCCAACCAGTCTGGTTGTGACAGGGCCTGTTTCACAGTTTTTGGTTCAATATTAGCAAGAAAAACTCGTGGTTTTAGATTGCCAGTCTTGGATCTAGTCAACATACAGGTGGAGAGGTAGACGGTAAGTTAATAGGAGAGATAGGTATAGGTGATGAAACTAAAGGATCATGAGGAGAAGCGAGCTTGATGGCAATGCGATGAGGCAAGGCGACATCGATGTGGCTGCAGATTGATCTGAGAATGCAAAATGGGAGAAGCAGGAGGAATGGTAGGAGAAGGAACTGAAGAAGGAGGACAAACTAAAGGAATAGATGCAGGGATAGGACAAGTAGCAGAAGGTGATGAGGCAGTAGATGTATGCCAATGAGCAAAAGGAAACCGATTCTCATTAAAAATCACATCCTTTGATACATAAACACGACCAGTGATTGATAGACACTTGTGACCCTTATGAGTGGGAGAAGGACCAAGATAAACACACTCTTGGGACCTAAAGTCAAGTTTGTGCTGATTATAGGGTCGAAGGTGAGGAAAACATGCACTTCCAAAAGTTTTAATGAAAGTATAGTCAGGGATAGATTTGTAAAGAGCATGAAATGGGGAAGAATGAGAAGGTAGGGCTGTAGTAGGCAATCTATTTATAAGAAAAACAGCCATGGTGAAGCTATGGTCCCAATAAAGCATAGGCATAGCAGCATGAGCTAGCATAGTAAGCCCCATTTCAACAATTTGGCGATGTTTTCGCTCAACTATCCCATTTTGATGAGACGTATGAGGACAAGTACGTCTATGGATGATGCCTAATTCATTTAAGAAAGCGGTGAAAGGACGATATTCACCACCCCAATCAGATTGGATTGATTTGACCTTGGCTGAAAATTGTGTTTCAAGCATTTTGAGAAATAGTTTGAAAACAGCAAGGGATTCAGATTTTTGTTTAAGGAAATAAATCCAAGTGTACTTAGTGCATGCATCTACAAAAGTAATGTAGTAAGAGTAGCCATTATGAGAAAGCATAGGTGAGGGGCCCCACAAATCAGTATGAATAAGTTCAAATGGTGTGGTGTGTAGTGTAGGGGACAAGGGGGCATGTAATCGGTGGGACTTTCCAAGACAGCATGCATTGCAAAACTCTACATTTGATTTAGATGGTATAGCAATGTTACAAAGGTTCAGTATACTTTTGACAGCATTTATATGAGCATGTCCAAGGCGATAGTGCCAAGTTGACAAGGAATTATTACATTGAGTATTCAAAGAAGGAACAACTACAGAATTATGTAAACTATGAGATGATTGTAGAGCTGGAATAGAACAACTAGACTTGGACTTAGCAGCAGGAAGTAAGTGGAGATTCTTGAAACTATAGAGACCATCAGCTCCTAGGGCTCCCTCTAACAAGACTTGCCTAGATACCTGAGATTTGACAAAGCAGGAATCAACATGGAATTCAAAAAACACATTGTTATCATGAGCAAATTTGGAGATTGACATAAGGTTTTTAGTAATGTTAGGCACATGTAGTAAATTAGACAAGTTGACAGATACATGAGGTGAGTGAGGGGAAGAAAATGATGCTGAACCAGTAGAGATAATGCTTAAACCTTGACCATTTGCAATGGCAACCTGACCAATACCATTGTAGGCAGTACCATGTGCAATGTTAGAAGAATCAGGTGTTAGGTGGTGAGAGGCACCTGAATCAGGATACCAAACATTTGCTGCAAAATTCTGAGGTATGTTGTAGGTGGAGGTATTAGGCATCAGATGAGGTTGCTGAGTGACAACATTAGCTTGAGGATTTGGTACAATAGCAGCAGACTGTGCAGTTAATTGAGCATGAGAACCTGCATGAGGCTGAGCAGGTGGAGCAACATATGTGTTTTGGTATGGTGCATAGGCATTAGGATTCTGTGGTGGCACATAGGCCTGGTCAAATCGGTGCCAGCATTTGAATGCCTCATGGCCTACTTTGTGACAGAGTTGACAAATTGGCCTGCTGCCTGAATTGCGGCCATGACCTCGACCTCTATTAAAACTGCCTTGGCCTCTACCACGGCCAAACTGATAAAAATTATCAGCAGAATGTTCAACATTAGCAACATGACCAGAAGGAAAATCATTAGGTGTGTGTGACTTAGCAACATTGGCAACATTTGCAGATGCATTGGAAGTATGAAGCTCCTAACGAAATTTATCTAACTGAGCTTCTTGAACAAGCAATAGTGCTTCAATGTCAGTAAGAGAGGAAAAATCAAATCTACCATACATTATCAACACAAAATAGTTGTACTCCTCAGGCAAACCATCAAGAACAGTATCAATTTGATCATGCTCAGAGATTTCTTCACCAACAGCAAGCAATGAGTCACAGAGAGTTTTAATTTTCAGCAAATATTCAGACATTGTGCAATTGCCTTTCTTAGTGTTCTTAAGTTCAGATTTCATTTGCCTAACCTTAGCTCTCAGATGTGAGTAGAAATGCTTATGCAATTTATCCCAAACCTGATAGGCATGTCTACAACCAATGACTCGAGGCAGCATTGATTCAGAAAGAGTCGAGAGAAGCCAAGTGAAAACGAATTGGTCCTGTACAAGCCAGTGTTGATAATCATCTGTTGAAATCCCTAACTGCCGATCCAGATCAGAGGCAAACTGAACTGGTATAGTAGGATTAACTACAATCTGTTTGAAGCTTGTCTTATTGTGATAACACCTTCAATTTGTTGAATCCATAGTTGAAAATTCTTGTCATCCAGTTTAATCGAGATTTTGTGATTGAAGGTTGAAGACGAACCAAAAAACACAGAATTAGGGATTTGATCGGTAAAAGGATTTTGCACTGAACTTCGCTGAAAGTGATTCATCGAAGCATGAGAATGATGATTCTCATTCGAAACAGAGAATGGAGAAGCCATGAGTGAACACAAATTGAAGAAAAAGAAAAGGAAGACCACAGTCCAGATCGAAGAAAAAAAAAGCTCTTTGATACCATAATAAAGCTAGAAACAGAGCTTCATAACAAGAGAAATTGAGATGAACTGAATGTGATATTTCATTTCTTGTATTCAATCAGAAAGCTACAGTTATTTATACAAATCTCAAACGGTTACATGTGACTTGAACTTAGAGATGCCGGTGACAATTGCATAACTTCCAGTCACTGAGCAGTGAGCACGTGCTCTAATTGTGATGAAACTGAGACTTCTCTTATACCTGTACTCCCGAATCATCGTAATTGTCAAGCCTTTGAATTCTCAAATTCAGTTCAGTGAGTGTCCATTTTTGCTTGATTATGATGTTTTCTTTGTATCTACCATGTTCAATCACAAATTTTTTATTCAATTGATTTTTGAAAACTCAAATTTGAATTTGATTTGATTTTTATTTTTTGGGTTTTCTTGTGTTTATTGACCAATCGGTACCATCTTTGTAATTGAGCTATTGGGCATGATCTAAGTATTAAGGCTTCAGAAATTATTTTTTCTTTTCTTTTACATTGTTTGAATTCATTTCAAGTTAATTTTCATTGTTTACTTGTTTTGTTGAGGACGATTTTCTGATTCATTTTTTTTTGTTTACGAGTTTATTTTGTGCTGGAGAATGTTTATTTACAATTAGTTATGCCAACTAGAAAATGGTAGATTCAAATGTCTGTTTCTTAAGGGACCTTTGAGATATCTGGGTCAGCTATTGGATGGTATGGAGTTACAGATTTTATGCTAAAGCAAATGCATACTAATTAAATAGCATTTATGGTGTGATATATATTCTAATCAATCTGATAAAAATTTCTTTGATATCCATGTTTCTGTCCATGTTGCAATAGGGAGTTTGAGTGAAAATTTCTTTACAAATACATACTATGCTTGAATTATTAAGTGAAAACCTATGAAATATCTTACAGGTTGCTTCCCTTTAACATTTTGCTGTTAATCAGTTTTTCAACGCATTTGGAAAGGTATGATGGCAAGGTATGTACTTAATTAGGGCTGGAATCGAGTCGAGTTGAGTCGAACTTTGTTCAGCTCGACTCGACAGAAATTTGTTCAGCTCGTAGCTCGACTCGACTCGATATGAACCATTTTTTTCAGCTCGAACTCGACTCGATTCAAACTCGCGAGCAGTTCGGTTCAGCTCGTTAGCTTGAATCACATGAGTCAAATGTCAAAATAATTTTTTTATTATAAAAAAAAAAAATAAAACAAGACATTGAGAGATCAAAAAAATCACAGCAGAGATGAAGCTGTCAAGTGTCAACCATATGCCACCAGCAGAGAAGATGACAGTGAAACATCCCTTATATCAACAAAAACCAAACAAAAGTAAGATATTGGACTTTGGATCAAAACTAAATTACCCCAAAAATATAAACCATACTCCAATCAGCATAACAAGTAACAACAGTTAAAAATCAAACTAATCAACTCGGTTCAGTAGTAGCTTTCCAATACAGCAATCATTGGGTCTTCCACTGGTTCCATTTTTGCTCGATTGCAGTCTCACTTTGTGGCTTGATTTGTGGTGGACTTTACGGCACGCGATGGCGGAACGATGATGAACTGAGTGGGAATTGGTGGCGGTGGGGAACAGCCGGTTGTTAGTGTAGCCGATTCGACTCTTCACCGCCACCATAGGTGGTCGCCAGCCTCCACGAACCTCACCCACCGGCCATGACGCCTCTTTCTTCCTCCCTCACATGGCTTTTGCTAGAGAAAAGATGAGATAAAATGAGAGGGTGAGGGTATGGCTCGGGTTTGGGGCCGAGAGAGAAGGAGAGGCAATTTTAGGGTTAGGGATGGAGATAAAATGAGAAGGAGGTAATGGAAGAACATGAGGAAGGAGAGAAAGAGAAGGAGGAGAGAGAACTGATAAGAACAGAGAATGAGACGAGGAAATGAAATCGGAGGGACAGAGAATGAAATCGTACTGGGAAAAGAGGAACGAGAGAGAAGAGAGAGGGTAGAGGAGGCGGGCTTTGGGGAAATGAGGAGAATGGATGGGGTTAGGGTTTTCTTTAGGGTTTGGTGAAATTTGTTTGCTCTGGGAGCGTGGCTGTTCACTTTGGGGTGTCCACTAGTAAATTGCTAGTGGCACCCCCAATTTCACTATTTGCATCCCATCGTGAAACCAAAATATTATTATTATTTTTTTATTTTATTTTTTATCTATTACTATTTATTTATATATATATATATATATATCGAGCCAGCTTATGAACCAAACGAGTCGAGCTATGCATAGCTCAAGATCAGCTCATTTATTTAACGAGCTCAATTTTCAGCTCAAGTTCGACTCATCTGGTTCATGAACCAAGTGCAACGAGCTAATTATCGAGTCGAGTCTCGGACTTGGTTCGAGCAGCTCAACTCATTTCCAGCCCTATACTTAATCATAGAATTTGTTCTTCAGTTGTTTTTTGGGGATGCCTAGGGTGGATTTGTTTTAATTTCTCATTACACCTTGCTCATCTCTAATTTTATAGATATATTTCTCTATGATATCTGGAAAAGTCTTTTAATTTATTTTATACCTCACTTTTTTTTTGTATTAATATATTTTCTAATGATCAAATCCATGCACTTCCTTTTTGTTTTGAAGGGTCATTTTGCTTTACTATATGTAAATGCATTTTTTGGCACCATTCCCATTCCCATTTGTTATAACTAGTACTTTGTCCCGTGCGATGCACAGGTCAGTTATCCTGGAATGACATTAAAAAAATAGTTTTATGGAAATGACATTAAAAAGAAAAGTTATATAGAAATGACATTAAAAAGAGAGGTTATATGAGAATGTGTATTTAAAAAGATAAAATAAAAGCGTGTAAATAACTTGAGCACATGGAATATACCCAGAAAACTTCAAAATGTCCACACCTGAAAATTAATAACCCTAATACTGACATTATTATTAACACGTATTGATATGTATGTGTATTATTATTAACGCGTATTGATATGTTATGTGTATTATTAACTACTGAAATAGCATACAAATTTGTAAATGTCAAAATAACCAATAAATTATACATATTTACGGTGGGAAAATAACAATGTAGGCTTGAAAAAACATACATAAAAAAACATAAACTAATAAATCATACATGTGTACATGAATACTTCCTTAACAGGTGGGTAGCTATTGAGAAAAAGCTGGAAAATAACAAATCATTCCAGAAAATGAAATTGACAGCAACATTATGATCATTAGAATATCATTGAATTTTCCCGTAAAAAAAAAGAATATCATTGAACCACCTTTAATGATATAATTGAATAGCACAAGTCCAACACATGACAAACTACAAAATACCAAAGGCCAACTTAACAGATTGAACCATAAAAAGATTAAAAATTAAATAGCAAACACATAGTGTACCTGTTTACTAAAAGCTTCCATTCCCATATCAGGGTTGCTTCTTGTAACCTGCATTCCCATTTCAATATGACCTTGTCTAGAAGGCTGACCATTATTAGCATCCAGCCATTAAATATTTAAAAGTTAAATGGGAATGGGAAAATTATTAAGTAGACACAAAATAAAATAAAATAAAAGTTGTCCACCACTTTTGTAGGTAAATGGAGTGTTATTAAATAACAAAGTTAAATGGGAAAATTATTAAGTAGGCACAATATAAAATGAAATAAAAGTTGTCCACCACTTTTGTATTCTAACACTTGCCTCAATAACAACTAATGTGCTCCATAGAAAATCTACAATTTATTCGATAGTACCTATTATTGGAGAATCAAGGAATAATTCAACATGTGCATTAATGTGCCAATTATAGGCTAAGTTAGGTTTAATTCCATCACTGCAACATTTGTCTTGTATTTTTCTTTACCACATCAAGATCTGATTAACTCCATCATCAAATTAAATATTCTAGTCTCAATCTCGTTTTAATGAGTGAAGGATGCTAAAAGCCTAAAAAATGCACACTATCATGACAATAGCATGTTCAATAGATAAGATAAAAGTAATCAAATAGAGGGAAAAGACCAGAACTTGATGACCAATATCTATCCAAACCAATGAAGTTGCAAAGCGAAAAATAAGCCAAAACTAATTGAAAGATAGAAAAAGAAAACGTTTTGGCTGTTTCAAAGCTATTTCAAAGCCACTACATTGTCTCTCACTTCGATGGCTTTCTTTAAATTCCTCACAACAAACATCAAGCTTCAGATCCGGAGTCAGAAGAACTCGATTCAGCAGAAGCTCCATTCAAGTTAGTGGCATAAGATTCAAAAAACTTGGACAACTTTGGCTGTATGCCCTGGCATAGCGTTAATTTGGTGGTGCCCAATTTCAAGCACTGCAAAATAAAAGCCAACAAAGAATAAGCAACACCTTTCACCAACATGAATGGATAACACCATTAAATTTACCCAGAACCAAGTCACACAGAGTAAGTTGCTTCAAAATGCCTTACTCAAGCATGCAATTTAGTATTATATATTGCAAATCAATTAAGCCTTGATTGACAGAAAGGGCAGCTTTGAAACCATTTCATTCATTGAAGAAAGGCCTTTAAGAAGGTGAAATTCACATAATATTTGATAATTGCATAAAGATTTTTAAAAAAAATTCCATTTCATAATGATCTCAATAGCAAACTAAATCAAAGTATTAGATGCTTACCTCTTGATAAAATGCATTGATCTCCTCTTCTGTAAGGCTTTTGTCCTCACCAGAATCCTCCTCCCAGCCAAGAGAACGAAGGAATGCTGCTTCGTCCTCATAAGGAATGGCATATCTTCATTCTTTGGAGCATCACCTTTGGCATTTCCACTGCAGACTGAATGATTAATAATATGCAATGCGGCAGGTTGTTGTGGCACACTCTTGGCAGCCATATTCATGTCAGCATTTCTGGCTGTTGTCTTCTTTAAATGATAATTTTATGCCCTTTTTTAATTATAGTAAAAACTAAAACATTAGATTTGTTGCAAAAGGTTTGAAAAGTTTAATGGAGGAGTTAACTTTGTATAGGAGCATAAATAATTTTTTTCTTCAGCTAAATCTTAGTCCTTAGAGATGCTATCCTTTCAGAAAAGCTATAGCACTTGTAATTTTTCTGGCTTGTATGCATCCCCAACATTTTTGTCTTTTGTAGTGAAGGTATCTTTGTTTGTGAATGTTTGAGTAGTGTGTAATTTTGAGGTTCCAAGTTGTTTTGTTAAAAATCTGGCTTTCGATAGAGTCCAATGGTGTGATTAATCCCAGTAGCTTTGTAGAGACCATCATGATTTGGCCTAGCAAACTCTGGAATTGACTGTGACAAATCAACAACTGATGAATATACTATCATAAGTCATAACAAAGAAACAGTTGGTTATGAATTAAAAAAACACTTGGCTGTAGAAAGTTGCACAATATTCGCATTAAAACAGCTTAAGAAGTTTTCTAGGATAGGAGTTCAAAGTTCAAACAATTACAGATATAGACTAATAATAGATGCTTGTCTTAAAAGCACACGCAGCAGTAGGGAAAACCCATTCAAAAGAAAAAGATGATAAAAAAGTGAAAAGGACATATCTTCCTTATAATAACTAAAAAAGCGTAGCACATCAAACTATTCATGAAGTAACAGACTCAGTAAGATAAGAACTAAAAAAAATAGACCCTGTAAAAATTTATAGAAGAACTACGTACATCATAAAACCCTGTAAAGATTACCAGTTTAGTAATGCAAACATTATTTGCACCTGGAGTCCTGGACGCAACCTGTAAAAACAAAAGGAAAACACAGAGAATGCAACGGCAGAGGGGCAACAAAGATTCAGGGATACAGAAACACGACTATGACCTGCAAACACGATTGTCCAAAAGGTAAGTTCAATAGAGCAATGTTAATCCTTAATAAAACCTAATTTTTCTTTACCCAAAATCCCACACTCATACATATGCACATGCATGTAATCCAATTTCACCATTCCAAAAAATTCAGCCAAGCAGATTGTAAGTTTCGATTAAAGGCGAATTTCACAGCAAATAAATACCATGGTTGTGTATGAAATCATCCAGTAATTTTAAAAAGTGAGAATTTGAAGAGAAAGGGGAGTCAAAAATGAGAAACGTGCCTTGAACTTGAAAGAGAGAGGGGGAAGAATGACTGTGCCTTTCTTCTGAAGGATGTTGTCGATGCTATTGTCGGGCAGTTGCAGCTACCGTCAAAACGATTGATTCCCACATCCTCTCCGATCCTTTCTTGGGCACCACCATGGGGTTCACCGGCGTCACCACTGGTGATGACTCCATCTTCTCCAGATTATTGCCAAAAACAAATAGAAGCAAAAAAAAAAGCATAGAGCAAAGAAAAAAATCAAACACAAAATCACTTATTAACCTGCAAAATATCTGAGATAAAGATTAAAATCACAAAATGAGTGACTAAATAAAAGAAAATAGTGATTAGAAGATTTAACCGTTCAGTAGAGAAGGATGCCGAAGTAATTGGGCAACCCAACGGTAACAAAACACCCAGAAATCTGCATCACAATAGAGAAAACAAATGAACCCAATCATAAAACCCAAAAGGAATCGATTTTTTACACGCAATTAGGGGGAAAAATAGAAAGAAGAATTTCCTTCCTTTCAGAGCACAGAGAAGCCGAAGAAATAGATGAGGAAGATGGGAAGCGACTTGTCTCCATGCGAACAAAGCTCCGCAACAGGGTTTACTGTAGAACATGAGAGAATAAGATGGAAAGAAGAAAATAGAGAAATTAGAGAGAAGACAGATTGAAGAAGATGCACACCGTTTGTTCTCGTTCTCCCAATTTTTGAACATCTACACCTTCTTCCAACATTTGGAATCCGCTGCCCTCTACCATTGCTGTTGGTGCGGTGATGTTCCCCTCCGCGTGCAGGTGGCTTTCCGCAAAGAAGAAGAAGAAGAAGAAGAAGATGCCTTCATGTTCCCTGAGCATCCTACGCACTGCACCTCCGGGTCCTCAATGCCGCCTTCGTGCGACCTCCGCTCCCCGTGCGGTGCTGCCTCATAGCGAGGCCCCTCACCTATCCTTTCTCCAGCCACCAGTTTGTTTCTTCAATTCTCTCTCACCATCTTTCCCCTATCCCGTTCCTCCTCCTTTCATCTTCCCCTTTTCTCCCTTTATTCTATTCTTGAGGCACCGATTCAACAGCCAATGCATGCTTCTGTTTAGTTGCAGAGTTTCTCTGAGTGACAAATTTCTTTGTGTTCAGAGGGATTGGAACATGTGGCAGCATCGCAAGAAGAAGGAGCAAACGAAGAAGGCAAAACAGCTGAGTTTCGCGGGAAAAAATCCAGGAGATGATATTCACTTATTATGTATAAGATTATCGACCAAAATCATAAATGCATTTTTTTAAAGAATAAAGAAGGAGAATTCAGTACAAATGTAAGTTCACATTGGTGCAGCTGTATTGGACTCATCGTGGATGGTCTGCTAACAGTTTCAGGCTTTGGGATTGGCACCCTCACCCTCCTCTTAGCTTCTTGAACTCTACCATTAATCATTATGATGTGTTTGAGTATTGACGTAGGATTCCAGTTACGTTTGACAGACAAAATACAGTGCAACACATTCACAACAACCACATTTAGTTATGAAGCTGTAATCATGACAATGAGAATTTAACAACTTGGCTGCTTTAGTTGGGTGAAAGTAGTTTGGAGGCTAACATGTTTAATTTTCTTTCTCTTTGTTTCTCTTTGGATGCTAATGTTACTAAAAATTTGATTTTTGTTTCATGATTTAGTATTTGTGTACCTGCTTATTGAGCATCTCGATCAAGTTATTGAATTATACACACTCCTGAATCTTCCTCACACTGGTATTGTATAAATAAAGAGTTCACTCCTCTAAGCAAAAGACCATTTCGAACTCCCATCCGCCCATTTACCCATTTCTTAGATCAAACAATTTTTATTTTCAGAAATGGTGACATTTAAGGTGAACCACCAAACATGTGGTTCACCTGTGGTTCGCTTTTTATAAGCCATAGGATTCAAATTAAATAAAACGAGTGGCTGGGATTAAAGACCGCTGATACCGGTAACATGTTAAACTGCAATTTGCGCTTTTGTCCCTGAGCTTTTCTGTTGAGCTCTAAACCGGTGGGCATTAAAAATTGGCAGAGCTTTTCACATCTTAATGTCGGATACAATACAACCCAACAATTTTTCCTTTGTAAATTATTCTCATTCTCATTACCTCTAAAATTTCACTATCCCTCCAAAATTTGCCTCCTACTCTGGAACCAACCCATTTGAAAGATTCACCGATATGCTTTTGCCCTTTAATAATCACAAAGAGTATTATTCCATGACTCACAGTCACTGATGTCTCCGTAAAAGAAAGACTCACAGATGCTATTCACATAAATTTTTTTTGTTTCTTCCTCTCTATGTGAGAATGAAAAATTGAAAAGTTAACTCCTTTTTGATTTTTTCTTCTAATGATGTTGTAACTTGTAAGTTGGGGTAACACAAAAGGCAAGCATTCTGGGTAAAGTGATCGAGTCTTCCTTCCATGGAATTTGCACAAGGGTTTTTTGGGGATGTAGAAAACATAGGGGTCTTCCATCTCCTCAGCATCAAAATCCTCAGCCTCCCACTCACTTTTCTGCCCTTGGTCAGTCTCTCCAGTGCCCAGTACTGTCTTCAAATCCTCACTTCATTCCATTCATCACAGCCTTTTCCCTATCTTGTACTTCTGTTGCCTTGCATACCAACCCATGTATTCTTGTATCCATTGTCAGTGTAGCTACCCTAATTTACGACTTGATGGGAAAAATCACCCTTTCGAGTGAGTCATACACCTATGTTCTCCAACTCTACATAGAGTGGATTCTCCTTTGTACGTTTCAGGTTTGCGTTAGTTTAGGGATTGAGGGAAGCATTGCAGCTGGAGTTTATGACTCCACGATGACCCTAATTTTGGCATCGACACACTAAGTATGGAATCAGTTAGGGTTGCAATTGGAGCTCATTTGCAATTGTGTAAATTTTAGATCATACCCTTATAAAACCAAAATATTACGTAAATGACACCGCATTTACTTTCACAACAAGTCATTTTCCTGGCTCATGGGGTGAACCACATGTATACTTCTTCACCCTAGAAGCCACCCTCAGAAATTAATTAAGCAAAGTGTAACTAATTCTTTCAAAGAAGCATAACAAAAGCAAACATCCTACAAGTAGTAATTACATGTGTTCAACTGATGGCCAAAAACCACCCCTCTCCGATGGTAGATGAAGAAGGAGATGAAGGGAGAGGAGAGAGCGCTGGGGAGACGAAGAGGAAATTGGTGGACGACCTACATTAGTGTTTTTTTTAGACGACATACATTGTCGTTTTTAAATGGGGCAACTATTGTAGATATATTCTTTTAGCTTCTTTTGAAAGCTTTAATTTACATAGAAATATTGTATAAGTTTAGGGGTCTTCGCAGATCGGTTCGGTTCGATTTGAATTGCTTCCTTAAAAAACAAATCTGATTATGTGCAGATTGAATTGAATTTTTTTTTTCCACCAACACATCTTTAATATATATATATATATATATATATATATATATATATATATATATATATATATATATATATATATATATATGCATGTATCGGAGCAACAGCCCAAACATCTTTATATATTTACGTTACGTCAAATAAAATATTACAAACTAAATTGAACAAAGTATTAAACCTTATATACAATTACTCCATGCAACTTGGAAGGGAAAAGAAAATTGTGGAATTATTTGATGATGTCTAAAAGGGGCTTTATGAGAGGGAAATGGTGCATTGGAGGAGACTTTAACGCAATAATGTTAAGAGGAGAAAGAAAGGGGAGGAGTGGAGAAGTGTTCAATTAGACTGAAGCAGATGAATTTGTTGAATTTGGAAATAGGATGGAAGTCTTTGATGTGCCATGTCTTAGGAAAAAATATTCATGGTTCAGTGGTGATGGGAGATCGATGAGCAGGATTGACAGATTCCTTTTGTCAGAAGATTGAATTGATGAATGGAAGGTGATTGCTCAATGGATCGGCAAGAGAAACATATCCGATCATTGTCCCATATGGTTAAAGACTTCAGAGCAAAATTGGGGTCCTAAATCGTTCTGATTTGTTAATGGTTGGTTGCAATACAAGGAATTTCTTTCTTTCATCAAGGAATGTTGGAATAGCTGCCAGGTTTAAGGCTGGAGAGGGTATGCCATAAAGGAGAAACTGAAATTCTTGAAAAGCAAGTTGAAAGTGTGTAATAAGGAGGTGTTTGGTATTGTAGACCCCAGAGTTGACAAAGTTGTGGAGGAAATAAACTTGTTAGATGACGCCGTGGCTGATGGCGAGATAGTTGACCTGGAACAAAGGAAATTGTTATCTACTCAATTTTGGCAGCAATTGCACACAAAGGAGAGTTTGATTTTCCAGAAATCTAGAGCTAAATGGGTTCTAGAAGGGGATACAAACACAAGGTTCTTTCATGCGTATTTAAAATGGAGGAGGAGAAAGAATCAACTCATGACATTAAAGATTGAGGATGAATGGATAGAAGATGTTCATAGAGTTAAAGAGGAGGTAAAAAAACATTTTCAACAAAGTTTTGAAGAATCACATTTCCAGAGGCCGAAGTTAGCTGGCTTAAAGTTCAGGAAAATTACAGAGGAGGATGACAGTGCTCTAACAGCTCGGTTTTCGATGGAAGAGATTAAAGAGGCTATTTGGAGCTGTGATGGCAATAAGTCCTGGACCGGATGGATTTAATTTTAACTTCTTTAAATCTTGTTGGGAGGTGGTGAAGGAAGATGTGTGTTCATTTATCCAGGAGTTCCACTCCAATGCATGCTTGCCTAAAGCTATCAAAACTTCATTTATAGCACTAATCCCCAAGAATGGTAATCCGCAATCGTTGAATGAATTTAGACCGATATCGCTCATTGGAAGCTTATACAAAATCCTCGCTAAGCTGCTGGCAGGGCGTTTAAAGAAAGTGCTAGACAAAATTATTTCTCTGTGCCAAACGACTTTCCTCCCTGGTAGACAAATCCTTGATGGTGTTTTAACTGTTAATGAAATTATAGATGATGCGAGGAGAAGGAAGACGCAGTGTTTATTACTGAAAGTCGATTTCAAAAAAGCTTATGATTCTGTTAGTTGGATTTATCCTGATTACATGTTACAGAGATTGGGCTTTAATCAAAACATGGAGAAGGTGGATGAAAGTCTGCATAAGCTCTTGCTCTGCCTCAGTGCTTGTTAATGGGAGCCCAACAGAGGAGTTTAAGCTAAAAAAAGGGGTTGAAGCAAGGTGACCCTTTGGCCCCCTTTTTATTTTTAATTGTTGCCGAAGGATTAACTGTGTTGGTACACAAAGCTACTGATGTGGGTTGGTTCAAGTCGTACAAAGTAACTCCGGAGCTCTCTTTCCCACAGTTGCAATTTGCGGATGACATCATAATACTTGTAGAAGCAAAATGGAACAATCTGTGGTGTATCAAAACAATATTGAGGAGCTTTGAATTAGTATCGGGACTATGTGTAAATTTTTCTAAGAGTAATCTATATGTAGTAAATGTGGAGAATAATTTATGGTGGTAGCCTCACAATTTCTTTGCTGCAGAATTGGGCTAATTCCTTTTATTTGTTTGGAAGTTAAGGTCGAGCAAATCCAAGAAGGCAATCAACATGGGATCTGGTAGTCGAGAGGATGAAGAAAAGACTTGCATAATGGAAAGGTCGACATCTTTCTCTCGGAGGTAGAGTGACATTAATTAATTTAGTTCTCTCAAGTTTGCCACTATACAACTTTTCTTTTTATAAGGCGCCAAAGAAGGTGCTAAAATCACTTATTTCCATTCAAAGGAATTTCTTGTGGGGCAGTTGTGAAGATAATAAGAAGATTTGTTGGGTAAATTGGGATAGTGTGTGCCTACCGAAGAAACTTGGTGGTTTAGGCATAAAAAATCTGCAGGTTTTTTCAAGAGTTTGCTGCTGAAATGGAAATGGAGATGCCTAGTGGACCACAAAGCAATTTGGTTCGGTCTACTGACGCATAAGTATGGAAATTTGTCGAGTTGTGTGTTAGAATCGACACGGATTCGGAGTAACTCCTCAATATGGTGGAGGGATCTACTGAGTATAGAGTTTGATTGGTTTTCAAAGTCAGTTAAAATTAAACTAGGAGATGGAGCCCGAGTGAAGTTTTGGCAAAATGAGTGGATAGGAGTGAATAAATTAATGGACAGCTTTCCAAGGTTGTACAATATTGCTGCTGAGAAAAACCAAACAGTAGCAGAAGCAGGTGAGTGGACTGCTGGTAGTTGGCAGTGACACTGGGTATGGAGGAGAAATTTATTTACTTGGGAAGAGGCTCTACTAGCAGAATTAATTGAATTGTTGACCGACATTTCTCCGAATAGAGATGCTGAGGATAAATGGTGTTGGTGTTGGGACAATTCTAGCTTTTTTTTCAGTAAAATCAGCCTATGTAAACATGGTTCATCATGTAATATCTAGTGCAGCTACCAATTTCCAGAATCAGATGTTGACCAAGGCCTTAATAAACCTACGGAAGTCATCTATTCCTTCAAAAGTGTGTGTAATGATTTGGAGGCTTTTACTGCACAAGCTACCCACGAGAGATCAACTTCAACGTATAGGAATTAATATAGGCCCACACAGCTCTAGCTGCGTATTGTGTTTTCAAGAGGAGGAAACTACGAATCACTTATTTTTTTCTGCAGGTTCTCTTATAATATTTGGGTAGCAGCTTTGTCATGGCAGGGTTTTTCTGTTGTTTTTGCAGATAATGGAGTGGAGCATTTCCTTTAATTCGGGGCGCTCTTTAAAAGGCGTCATGCCAAAAAAGTACGATACTTGATTTGGAGTGTTGTAGTCTAGAGTATGTGGGGATTAAGAAACAGAATTATTTTTCATGGAGCAATTGCAGATTTTAACGCCACTCTAGCACAAATTAAGACAATCTCGTGGGGATGGTTTGCTTATAGGGAAGGAAGGCACACTAGCTTATCGTTTTCTGATTGGTGTATGGACCCAAAGGAATGTATTAACGGTCTTAAAAATTCTATGACTTAAGTTGTACCCATGGGTTTGAGTACTCCTTGTACTCTATCTAAATAAATAATACTTTGCTTAAAAAAAAATACACTTACTCATTTTTTTTTGGATAAGCGCATATCAAAAGCACATATAACTCCTAAGTAATATCAACATAAATAACATATAACACACTAAAAATTAAAACATTACAAAATAACAATTACCAATTTTATGTTTGAAACATATGAAATATTTAAAAACTTGATCACATTAAACAAATAAGTATTATTGAAAAAAAAATCAACAAACAATAGATCAATACATGTCTCGAACTAATAATAATAAAATAAATACTAAAATTCATATATATGCAGTTATGCTCACTTTAGTATGATTTGATCTCAAGTAAGGAAACTGAAATCCATTCTGATCCGTTTGGTTTCACAAAAAGAGATAAAAAAACATCCAATAAAAATCGGTTTTGTTCAGTTTTTGGTTTTTCCGGATCAGTTTGCGGTTTGTGATATAAATTATGATTGGTATATATATTCTTTCCAATTGTGATGTAGATATAAATTCAGATATTAGTATATGTTGATTTTTTTATAAATATTACCGTTTTTAGTATAAATGAGTTAAGGAGAGGATCACATTATGTATTCTTTCCTAGGCACAGTAGATGAATGGTAACTTTTTTTTTTGATTTTCATAAGCAACTATTAATATTAGGCCTTTGATTCACACATAATTAACTAAAAATAAAAATAAAGTAACTCTAAAAATCACGCATTTGGTAAAAAATAAAGTAGTAACCTAACTTAGTTCCTAATATTTAAACAACTAACATATTTTAAATTAAACACATGACTTACATAACATCTTAGATTAGTTCTGGACCATTAAAACGGGACTAACTATTGTTTGTTAAAATACGAAAAACAAATTTAGGTGTGTTAATATTCGTCCAGAGCGTAGTAACTGAGATGACAAAGGAATATATCAAACACAAAGAGTAATATAAGGGATTTACAAGAGGACTAAGTTGGAAGAACAAGAAGACGAGCCACTGAGAGACGTCGTACACTGAGATCCGTTCCTTCCCTTCTGTTCGAATGTGACGTTCTGTGAACAATCGAAATTAGGGTTTCGCGTAAAGTGTCTTGACTGATACAAGATCTATTTATATTTTACATATTAAATAATAAGTTTTCAATATGACTGAGAGTATATATAAGTAATATATAAGTCATATTGCTGAGGTAAAAAAAAATATAACTCATATCTATTTGGTATTAATAATAAATTCACATAATCAAATCAAATCTCTTCTCTATTACTGTAACAAAAAAAAATCTTTTCTCTATTATAATCTAAAATTCCTCTTAATACTTATTTTAAGTTTATCCTTTTTTAAATTAAATAAATTAGGATTTATTCCTTTCTTAATTATAATATTTGTTATATATTGTTTTTATTTTTGGGTTAACAAAATTTCCCATATTAACACAAAAATAAAAATTCCCATATAAACCTATATCTATGAAGTTACGTAATTTGAGTTTATAACAAAAAAATTGAGTGTAATTTATATTTTGTTTCACATAATTTGTTTTCAAAAAAATCAAAAAAATTGTTTATTAAAAATTTTATAAGATACATATGTTTTGAGTAAACTTATGTAGATATGTTATTTGTTTAATTATGTTATATAAATATAGTTACTTTACAACAAATTATACTTCTTATACATTTATAAATTTCATATATATATATATATATATAACTTCATATACATACATATATAATATAATTATGAACCATTTGACATATCTTTTTATTTATTTTTTTAATTTATAATATAACATTAACTCAAAAATCACATATATTTTACTATTTGATTGTAAACAATAAAATATATTATTATTCATCTAATTCTAATAGGTTGTTTGCAGTATCATATTTTGTTTCTTTCTCTGTCTTATGAACCATTTCATTTATTATATCTTTTTATTTTTTTATTTTTGCTTAAAGCATATATAAAAATATTCCCGTGCATGTCACAGATTACATACTAGTTTTATTACATGTGTAATATACCTGCCATAAAATAAAGCTTATAACACGAATTTAATTGTTGTATCATGTTAAGTTTCAATTAAAAAAAAGAAAATGCTAACAAATGTCTTTTAGGCATTGGTTAAGGAATCAAAAGAAGTAAGTTTATATGAGAAAATAATGTATTTATTATATCAAAAAATATTTAACTTGTATTCTCAATACAAATTTTATGTATTCTTTAACTAATGCTCTTAGAGCACTCATCAGCAATACCAATAAAAAAAATACATCACTACGCATAAAATATTAATCTAATCTAATCAAATCAAATCTTAATCGGACACGAGCCACACAAAACAAAACGACACAACGACACCAAATCAATCGGAGTTCGGCAACGCAATAAACTCCTCCTACTAGTGCCTTGAGTTGAGTCTACTTGATTGAATCCCAAATCCCATACGTCCTATCTTCCTCATCATCTAATTGGTGGAACCTGCGCTTATCTCACCCCATTTGCTACCCGCACTCACCCCTCGCTCCTGGTGCCATTTTCATTTGTTTCCACTTTCCATTCCCATTCTCCTCAATTTCAATTTCGTTTCTCACAAGCACGACCTCATCGAAGAAGCCACTAATGACTCACGCATCCACCACGTTCCCTCTCACAAACACAGCAACCTCGTGACACAGATTCCCCAACTCCAAACCCTTCCAATCTTAACAGTTAACACCCACTATATATAAGCAACTAAGTAAGGACACCAAAGTCAAAACCACACGGAAACCCAACATGAGTGCCGTGAATCTCAACACATGGGCACGCCCCAATTTCATGTTCAACCAAGTCCCCAGATCCAGATCCCCAACTTTTTGTCTCTTCCAAAACCTCACGAAACTACCCATTAACAATGCAAAACCGCAAAGGCATAATAAAATTCATTCATCTTCTTCTTTTTCAGTTTCTGCTGTGCTCACCAAAGAGGACACGCTGGAAGCTGAAGAGAAACCAACTTTCAATTTCAAGTCCTACATGCTAGAAAAAGCGAGCAGGGTTAACCAAGCCCTAGACGACGCCGTTTCGCTGAGAGAACCTCTGAAGGTTCACGAGGCCATGCGGTACTCCCTCCTCGCCGGCGGGAAGCGCGTCCGGCCAGTTCTCTGCGTCGCCGCCTGCGAACTCGTCGGCGGAAGCGAGTCCATGGCGATGCCGGCGGCGTGCGCCATCGAGATGATCCACACCATGTCGCTCATCCACGATGACCTTCCCTGCATGGACAACGACGATCTCCGGCGAGGGAAACCGACGAATCACAAGGTGTTCGGCGAGGACGTGGCGGTCCTCGCCGGCGACGCACTCCTCGCCTTCGCCTTTGAGCACATCGCCGTATCCTCCGCCGGCGTTCCGCCGGCGAGAATTGTTCGGGCGATCGGGGAGCTCGCGAAGTCGATTGGCTCCGAAGGCCTCGTCGCCGGCCAAGTCGTCGACATCAATTCCGAGGGGTTATCCGACGTAGGATTAGAGAGGCTTGAATTCATTCACCTTCACAAAACCGCAGCCTTATTGGAAGGTGCTGTTGTTCTTGGAGCCATTCTTGGTGGTGGTTCTGATGAAGATGTTGAAAAATTGAGAAAATTTGCAAGGTGCATAGGGTTATTGTTTCAAGTGGTTGATGATATTCTTGATGTTACTAAGTCTTCACAGGAATTAGGTAAAACTGCTGGGAAGGATTTGGTTGCTGATAAGGTTACTTATCCTAAGCTTTTGGGGATTGAGAAATCGAAGGAGTTTGCTGAGAAATTGAACCGTGATGCACAGGATCAGCTTTCTGGGTTTGATTCTCTTAAAGCTGCTCCTTTGGTTGCTTTGGCCAATTACATTGCTTATAGGCAAAACTAGACTGTTTTGTTATTGTAACATTAACAGTTTAGAAATTTTAGATTTTATCAATGAAAGAAATCATTGCATTTGCAACTGGGAAAGTATAAAATAATTGTCCCATTATTACCCATTCTGTGCCATTGTGGTCTTCATTTTTTGTATGACGCGTAATTAATCCCTTGAATTTGTAATTAAGTATTGTTATGTTCTCTGTTGGAAAAAGTTTCCTTTTTTAATTCTGCACAGGATATAATCTGTCTTAATTGAGCAGAGGTTTCTGAAACTTGAAGGATGTCAGTGTTAAGTAATTTGTCTCGCAAACTATGCTGGTGAGTTTTACTTGATCATCTTAAGTTTCTTTGCTGGTGGTTTTCCACCATTAAATTGACATAGTTGCACCATAGGATGAGTTGGAGCTAAAAATAGTTTTTTCTATTTTCTGTTCTCTTTAGCTCCAGCAATTTAGTTTGTGTTTACGAATTATTGCTGATATGGATTCGTTGTTGGGCATAATCAAACACCTTTATGTAAGCAGTGGATTCTTTTTTATTGTTTATTTAATTTAATTCTATCTATGTATATACGGTTCCTTCTGCTGTTTAATTTTCAGCAAAGAAGGAAAAAGAATCAGCTGCTGAGACAGCTGCTGAGACAATTAATTAGTTTGATTCAAACATGTTTAGGCATTTTCTTTGAAGATTCCTTCAATGGTCATTTATTTTTAGAGATTTTGGCAATCTTGTGTCATCAAATGAAATTCTTCAATCCTGTTGCTTCATTTTTTAATTAGATTCTTTCAGGCAAACTGATTGCTTGCTGATTGTTATTCTAAAGGCAAGTTTGTTCTTTATGTTACTGTGATGTTTTAATTTAACATCAGCATCCGATGCTCCCGAACTTGAGACTAAAATATGTTTTAATCTTTGTATAGCAACTGAAAACACTATTGAGATGTTGCATGCTTTTAGCTAAGAATATCAAAGTTGTTGAGTCAGAATTGTATTTTACAAATTTGATCCTCATGGCTGACTTTGAAATGGCCCTTTCAGTTGATGTTGGTAAAAAAAAAAAAAAAAAAATTGTTAGGCAACAGCCTGATATCTTTGACAAAGAAACTGATACCTAACCTTATCTGTCGCCAGAGTACTAGTGGTAAGTGGTAACTGGTAACCTCTTTGCACCATGCTGGGGGTTGTATATGTAAAGCGCTTTGTCACCATGTTTATCAAAATATATGAATTTTTGCGATGCTAACGCTCAATATAACTTCTGTCTTCCATATTGAATGGGTAAGATTAGTTGTAACTTGATTGAATATCATACCGATGATAGCCTCTCTTTCCACATTCACACAGTAGCTTCCTTGTCATTAATCCACTCTTTCTTTCTGCATTCAAACAGTGGCTACCTTATTTGTTGTTGTTCGTTAAGAACTCTGGGTCTGTTTTACATCAAAATCTGACAACAAATTCCTTAGTTAATGCGGTTCAAAAACGTGGCTAGCAAAGTGTTGACTTGAGTTTGATTAATGGACATATTGAGGTGTCGTAACTCATTAACCATCAACTTAATTTCATTAATTTTGATTTTAAATGTCATTAACTACGATTTTTAGGTGTTTAAATATACATGTAAATCATATTTGAATACCTGAAAATCATGGTTAATAAAACTCAATTGATGGTTAACGAGTTGGGACAATTTGGTATATTAATTAACCAAACTCAACATTTCATTAACTATGTTTTTGACTAGTATTAACCATGTTTTTTGAGTCGATTTTTAATGTTGATTTTTTATGTTCAAATAACAAGACTGATGTGCTCAATGCTGATTGGAACTTCCCCCTCTTTTTTTTTTTTTTTTTTTATGCGGAAATGATCATTGTATTTATTATTAAAAAGTACAAGGTAATACATCCGTCATAACCACGTGGCACGGCCTCAGCTCAGTGCACCTTCTCATGCAGTGGGCGTGTAGCAGCAGCTAAAATATTCCTCTTTAATTGAGGGAAATAAGTTATTTTATAAAAAAAATCTCTTTGGAAGATGAAAAAAAAATATTATTGCTGTAAAATAAGTATTTTAAGCACACACTAAGCAAGATCGATAATATAGATTTGAAATATGCATGCTGCGGAAGAGGATGTAGAAAAAAGAGAGGGGGGGGGGGACCAGGTACTAATCTCTGACCAAAATTTGATCTGCAGTTTGCAGCATTATGATCATCTCTGCAATTCACATGGCTCTTGTTAGCACGATCTCCATAACTTCTGTCAAGCACCTTGGGCACATGCTAGTAGAATCGAACACTCCAGCTGCAAGATTGGCTCTAACGACAATTCCATTCTGTAGCATCCTCCGGGTAACATTTTTGGTACGTCCGTGAATCAAAGAGGACCACTAAATATTCCATACCCGTGCCATATTCTGGATTAGTCCACTAATCCATCGACCTATATGTGCATAGCCAAGTGATATGCCATTTTAATGGTAAACATTCACCTCTATTTTCTCCTCAAATTATATGATCAAGGTATTTAAAAATTGATGTGTGAAATTTGCATTTCAAATGTTTCTCCACATTTCTTTTCACAACGGCACTTGTTCTATTCATATTTTTTTCATAAATAATTTTAAAATGTTTACCCAAACTTACACTAAGAGAGAGACATTGTGATATTGTGATGCAGTGCTCAACTAGGGAGGAAGAAGAAAAGATAAGAAAAACTTGGTTAATTTTCTTGCTACTTTGTTTCATCACCAACTTTCCCATATATGGACAAGTCAGTTTCCTAATCCTTTGAATCTACTGCCAAGTGGAGGGTACTCCTTACAAAGTGCTAAACATTATTAGGAATATAAAACATAAAGGAAATCCTAGAGAAATTAGAGAAAATGCATTCAACAAATTTCATTCAGTCTGGTACCAAAATTGGGATTCTCCTTGTGCGACGCGCCCGTTTTCTTTGTGCACAATTGTCTCTATTGACACATTATTCTCATGGGGTGTTAGGTCCTGTCCAATAGGTGTATCATTACCCCACCTATCCAAATCAACATTGCCCTCAAGGTTGTGAATTTTATCTTCTCCATGAATGCAACAATTCAAAAACTTGACAAGACATCGATCGATGCTGAAGTTGGGAGACAAAAATCTCATTCCCAAACTCTTGCAGCCTAAAATCCATTAGCACCTGTCTACTGACAACTTCAAGCATCACTACACCAAAACTATAAACATCTGTTGTCGAGGTTGCTTCACTGGATTCCACATACTCTGATGACATGTATTTGAAAATCCCTCGAATTGATTTTCTAGTGTCATTCGTTGCATGATGACCATGCTCATTCCTTGACAATATTTCAGCTAGAGCAAAACATCAGAGTCTTGGTTGCATATCCGATTCAAGAATGTCAGCTAAAGAGGGAATGTGTCTGTGGATCACTTGTTCATCCCATTCTTTATGTAGATAGAGAACTAGAGAGGCAAGTGCTTCCACTAGGTTGTACCTGAAGTAATGCAACATTATCAGAAACCCTTGTAATAAAATTCATTCTTCTATTTGGTATTTCATATAAACGTGATGTTACGTAAGGTTCTTTCATTGCATTCACATGAATACTGCAAAGAAACGACCAAACTACGGTTGCTCGTTTTGCGAGAGAGAACTTCTCAATAAGAAAATGAATTACAAAGTCTTCTCCCTTTTCCATGTGTTGACAAATTGATGGTTCTAGCCGAGGCGGCACAAGCGGTGGCGACTTGGATTACAACTCTGTTTGGTGGCTCCAGTGGGGGAATCTCTGTCTGGGTTAGCTCAGTAGGGAGGTTGCAACCCTAGTGCTTGGTCACCGTCAAAGTGTTTATGGGGAAATTTGGTTTCTGGTATGATTTTACCAATTTTGATGATCTTGAATGATCTACCAAATTCATCAAACAAACATAAATTTTGATGATCAAGCAATTGTGAATCCGAACAAGTTATGTGGTAATCTCGTTTTGAAAACAATGGTTTTTTGAAATTAACGGTAAATTGCTCGACGCGTTATCAGTTTGTAACATTCTTGGCTTCAGCGCCATGAATATTTGTGTCTTATGTCAAATTTGATTACGATAACTTCCAACAACAATTGAATTTTTGTCAAAATGGCACTATAGACTTAAATAAACAAGATTGGCTGTCGAAAGCCAATAACTTGGTTTACAAGCAAGTTAGAGCAAAATTTAAAACAAGAATGCACTACTGCGATGTCATGGGGCATACATCACTGAAGCCCAACATGCAAATGAAGTTAATGCAGAAATGTAAAAGAAAAACAAGTAATAGATAGAATTTAAAGAACGCTGTTAAAAAGACATGAATTTAAATGAAACGTGTAAATGCAAAAACTTAAATAACAGAAGTATAAAGAACATGAATTGAAGAAAAAAAATGTAAATGACTTTGAAAGTAAAAGTGCAGAAACAGTAAATGACAATGACTTAAAGAATGTAAATGTGAAACGAAGAAATGCAAATTGATTGGAATGTAAATGACATAACTGGAAATGCAAAGAATTGAAAATAAATTGAAACTTGATTAAAATGCAGGAAGATAAGGGGTGGAAGGCATACGATGATCAAGCTCGTTAATCTTCTTTAGCCGTCGAGATATTAGGAATTAGATCACGTATCCAACCTTTATTACATCGTATGAACTACTATTTATAGGCAAAAAATGCAAAAACTACCTATCATCCGACCTGACACGCGTACGGATACAGGGTCGGTAGTTAATTTATCTAAACTACTAAACTTCGACAATATCAC
Organism: Calophaca sinica; assembly: GCA_037113605.1. Classification (NCBI taxonomy): domain Eukaryota; kingdom Viridiplantae; phylum Streptophyta; class Magnoliopsida; order Fabales; family Fabaceae; genus Calophaca; species Calophaca sinica. The sequence goes on along the minus strand of CM073731.1, from coordinate 43,952,728 downwards.
TTCTTGTCGAGCTATCTACATTCTGCTTAAAGCCTCAGTCTAATTTGATCGTTTCCATGTTGACATCTTCAACGCTTCATACGCCTCGTCGAACAACCGCCAAGTCACCCAGTCCTTTTAAACTTAATTTATTTTCTGTTCTATTATTCTGTTCTTCTCGTACTTTCACTTGTCGAATTCAGATCATGTCGAAATTCCCCAAATTTGTAATTTACCTCCTAACAGATGCCCCCCAAATTCTGAGTTTTCGACACAAAATATGAAGAGAACCAGAATTTATATGTGTGACGGTTACTTTTTCCAAATAGTCCCATCACCAGTCTAAACTGCCACTTCCCCAAAAAATAGGACCATCATTACATTTAAAACGAGCAGTTTCTCCCCACTGCTGCGTTTAAGCTTCAAAGGCGGGGCTTTAAATAATACTCAAAACCCCATTTAGAACCTTTCTTCCACCTTCTGAACTTCCGCGAAGGCATCATACTGAGAAAGCGTCATCTTCTTCCAATGGCATCTTCATCAACTCCAGCTCAAGACACCATTGCCCCTCGAAGGAAAACATGGTGGAATCCTGACATCGATGCATCAATCCGTTGGCAAAAATCTAAGGTTATGATTCCCTATTTACATGATCCTTCATATCTCTTGGACCCTCCTGCGGCTTACTTAGGGCCAGTCATCCCTTTATCCTGCTTTCCAGAGAGTTTTGAAGACTCTTTCCCAAACAAAGAAGGTCACACTGACTTCTAGCTTCTGCCCCCAAACTTCATATCTATTATTTCTTTAAAAGTGCTAGGCTTTTTAGAACGCCCCCTTTGAATGTAAATGGATACTCTACTTGGTTGGCTAGGGTAGAAACCAAAAAGGCTAAAACTTGGAAAGAATTAGGTATTTATCACCTAATTCAGCTGTCAAAACACACATTTAGGTTAGACCCTTCTATGTTGGGGGCCGTTATCTTTTTCTGGAACAAAACCACAAACAATTTCCACTTCCCCTATGGAATGATGGGTCCAACTCTGTTTGATGTTGCTGCTCTCACTGGCCTCCCACCAGATGGCCAAATGATCCACCCTTTGTGCACTCCAGAAAACGTCATTGATGTTTTCCGTGATGAACCCCTCTCATTTTCAAAATACGTTGCTAGCCGAATGAGAGACACTGATGATATCTTTGATGAGTAACACGTAGCTTTCCTGTTCCATTGGCTCTCAGCATTCGTCCTTTGCAATAAAAATGTTCAAATGTCGAAAACCCTCCTCGACTTAGCAAACCTCCTTCATGAAGGTAAGAAGTGGGCTTTCGGCTCTTTCCTCTTGTCGAACCTTTACTCAAGCATGTCGAGCCTTTATGCTATGGTGAAAGGGGGAGGAAAGAAAGTTGGAGTAGGAGGCCCAATTTGGCTACTTCAACTGTGGTTAAACCTTACTCTCCCGGGCCACACTGTTGACAAGGCTCCGTCAGATCTTGAAATTTGCACATATGGCACTCTGGCCATGTATCGCTTTCCAAAACATTCGACAGTGAACTTGAAGGTTTCAAGTACTATTTCAACCTCTTTCACTCCCTTGCTCCCACAACTCCAGGCACCCGCCAACCCTTTGTTAGCGTAAGATATGGACCCAAGTGGTTCCCGCCTTTGATCCAAAATCGAGGAGTGTCAAGTCATTTGGACTCACTTCCTTTCTCGACAAGCATTCCCTGCAGGATTCCCTGGTTCGACAGATGGTTCTCGCATTTTCTTTCCTTCCCAACGCTTCGCCAACAATATTGGTTTCCTGCAATCCATTCCTGGTCCTTTCCCTTACAAGAAAGAAGACATTCTTTTGGACTACATTGATATTAAAGAAGAAACCTTTGATGGCATGAAGAAAAAGAATGAATCCCGCAAAGCTGCTGTCAATCTTGTCCCTTTCTCCACCACTCTTGGCATATCTCAGGATTTCGAGACATGGTGGGCTAACTATTACAAGAAGTTTCACCCATCTTTTGAAGAGTGTGTAAGATGATTTGTTGATCCCTCTGTGCAGGAACAAGATCCTTCAACTAAAACCAAAGGTGAGCACTTGAAGGCTATACTCAACTTTGAAAAATTTTATAAACTAAAATGGGAACCTCGATGTCCCATTATATTGTCGAACAGGTGAATGAAATGGTTGCCAAATCAAAAGAGGCACATGATAACAAATGGGGCTTAAAGGCTCTAAAACACTATCATGAAACAGGGCAATCACTTGTAAAACCCCCTTATCCTGAGCCTGTGCCTTTCCCTTGTGCAAATTTTGGTTTGGCTGACCCATTTCCTGGTAAACCGACAAGGGCTGGTAACTTCATTGAACTGGAAAGATATTATTCTTGTTCCAATATCGATAGCTTTAGCAACAAGGAAGTTACTTTCACTGGTCGGTTTGCTTCACCTTTCGAACAGCATAATGAAGCCGTCAAACTCATTTCCCATTTTCCTCAAGGTAGTAACTCTACTTTGATTTAAAATTCGACAACTATTTCGCTTTTTACTCACGCTTCTTGTATTTTCCATTTCAGCTTCTACTCCGAAAGAGCCCTTACAATACAAACAAACCAGTGGAAAGGCTCAAGAAATGGATGAAGAAAAAGAGGATGATGAAGAAGACGAACCCACTCTTCAGTCAAAACCCATCAAGCCAAAATCAAGCAAATCCTTGGTCCGAAGACCAAACGTGGGTAAAAAACCAGTCACGTCGAAAAAACCGCCCACGAAATCCAAGCTTTCGACGAGTTCCTCCCCACGAGCAACGCCTAAAAGAAAACGGTTTACTGCCTCTGAAGTTCAACCAAAAAGGCGTAAGATGATTTTAGCTGCCTCTCCTTCCAACTCGACACCTCAAACGGTATACATTTTTCTTATAACACATTTCTTTGCATAACTTGCCAAATACTAAGCCCCAAAACCTTCAAATCTCAGGAAACACCAACAGAAAAATCTGTTTCCGAAGGCTCAGAAAATACTCCCACGGCGGATCATGCAAAGGTATATTGCTTTGCGAAACTTGTTTGGCAATTGTTTCACACATTACACCTTGTTTTGCTCACACCGTTCTCACATTAGGGGGTCAAATTTGCTTCCGCAAAGAAAGGTGTATATGAGGAATGTATCTCAAAGAATCAGCCTATGGTCGAAGGGGTTGCCTCCTCAAGCACTGACAAGGTTCGTGCCTTCTTTCAAAACACGTTTACCTCTAAATTTATGACTATTACCTCATCGTGCTTATTTCGACAGGACTCTCCTGAGCAGCCTTTCATCGACACTTCCTTGCCTCTGCAAGTAATTCTTCCACCTACAGCTTCTCCAACTACTGAGGTAAAAATACTCATGGATTATTCTGTTTTTAGTTTAAAAGCACCAACTTCTAATCTTGTTGTATTGATTTTTATAGGAACCCCCACAAGTGCAACCTGAAGAAGTGCTTGAAGTCTCTTCTCCCATGAATGTTGACGTGGTCACCCAGAGCCCCTTGACAGAGGATCTGACTCACACCATTCCCGAAGGTGATCCCATTCCAACTGAAGAAATAATTCCTGCCCCCAAGCCATTGAGAAGGTAACTCCCATGGTGATTCGGGCAGAAAGCATTGACATGGATCTCCTTTTTGATAATCTAAACACTGCATCCGCCACCGCTTCATTGACCAACCCCGCGGCCGCAAAGCACCAATACCGGTGCGGTGATGTCGAAGTGGATGAGTTGATTGAATTGCTTTCAGGATCAAGCAAAGAAGACTTCACCAATGTCACCGCTCGTCGACACTTCCTGAAGGTAACCTCGCTGCCAAGCTTGAAGAAATGGTAGAAGAACTAAAGGGTTTCCTCAAGCACTCATTTGATGACCTCTATCTCAACCATGAACTTAGAGACAACCTTGTGCGCACGATTAATGAAATTAATAGACTTCGCAAACATCTTCCCTCTATTCGTCGAATGTACTTCACTGCAATACACGACTTTATCGAATATCTGACTCCCAAGCTTCCTCAACTTGACAATAGCATATTGCCTTATCAACAAGCAACCAAGGCCAAACAAAAGCTTCGAGATGAAATGGTCAGCTTTCGACTCGACAAAGCCAAGTTGATCGAACAGGATGCTCCCAATCAAGCCAAGATACTTGAATTAGAAAAAACTGCCGCGCGCTTGGAAGCTGAGCTAGCAAAGGTCAAAGCTCAACTACAAGAAGCGAGGCTAGCTTCCCATTCGACAGAAATCGAAGCGCTCGACCAACACCTGCGCTCTAGCGCTGTCGAGGCAAAAGCTATTCTTTCTAAGATTGAAAAGCTCGAGGTCGACTATGCCAATGCTGAGATCATCAAGACTGATCTTGCTGTAGCCTGGGAGGATCTCAAAAAACTCCCCTTTAACTAGCATAGCTTTTCTTTTTATTTGTACTCTTTTAACTTATGTGTATGTCGAACACATTTGCTCGACCATAAGTTGTACTTAACTGACCATCTGAATTTGATTTGACGCTTTACACATCAATCGTTTCACCGTCCAACTAGCACGTTTCTTTTACTGTTTGAATTTTAGTTTCAGGCTAATAAATTACATTCAAAGTCGTTGACCAGTCAATTTGACTGTTAAAACTTGAAAATCAACGCCATTTTGCGCTATAAATAGGCATTTGCCATGCATCATCTCTTGCTCAAAGCACAAACACTTTCTGAACTCCCTGAAATTTCTTTTCAAAAAGAAAAGAAAACCAACCCTTAAGAAACTCTTGCTAGCATCACAAACAACATTCCCAAATCCAACCTGTCTTCACCCCCAAATTAGCTAACTCTGAGTGCAACAAGTTGCTATGGAAACTTTTTCCATTCACTTTAAACCTTCATTCCCTGGCTCTGCCTATTTCATTTGGAAGCCAGGGGCTCCACCTCCTACAGTCTTTTTCAAAGTCTTTGTCTCAACAGTGAAAGACTCTCTGGGTTTTGGTAATTTGCCTAATATCAACAATGAGTTTTGGTAAGTCGCCTAATGCAGCTTGCCAATCTCGTTAAAACACATGAGCAAGGGAAAGCCGGAGCCACTTCTTTTTCTTACTGTCTTGCACACCTTCACGCCTTGTGTTCAAAATCCAAGGTGTGGACAAGCAATTAGGAAAAGTTTTGGCACAGTTCGGTTAATTGTGAAGCGTACCCCTAATTCGGCGACTGCTTCTCAATTTGCCCGCTTTACCTTTCTCGCATGGCATTTGACACTTCTCATCGATATGCCCATGCTTGTAGCTTCACTTTCCGTCGATTTTGGTGTCTACCATCTGAAGCAGCTCTTGCAGACTTGATTGACTGGATGGTATGCCACGGGAGCCGCTCTTGCTTCCCATGTTCCTCTCTCTTCCTAAATTCTTCCTCAGCATGATCAGAATCCGGAACATGGCGAAACTTCCATAAATGGATTTATTCCGTAGTAGCCTAGACTTATAGACTTTCCAGTACTTGTGTTACCAGGCCGTAAGCCTAATCGACAATGTATATTGTATACTGCCAAATGACTCTTGAATAGAACAATCCATTTTACTTTTCAAGGTTGTATTCTTACTTCGCACATTGTTGGTCTATATAACTTCAAATATTTGCCATTAATAGACTTAATCCTGAAGCCAGAATTAACTTCAACGAGTGCATAAGCATTTCCTGAGAATGTTCGGATAATCTCATATGGCCCTTCCCACTTTGGGGACCATTTCCCAAATTCTCGACATTTCTTATCCATTGGTAAAACAACTTTCCAAACTAAATCACCAACCTTGAAACGCTTGTACTTAACTCGATCACATAGAATTTAGCTATTCTTTCTTTTTGTCGAACTAAATTTTCTAAGGCCACAACTCTCTCATCATGGACCTCATTCAATTCACAAACATCGAGTCCCAAAGATTGGTCCATCGGCATCTCATTTTGCTTTTGAATCCTTAATGAACCCATATTTATCTCAACAGTAACACAAAGATCATGGCCATAAACCAATTTATAAGGAGTAGTACTGCCGATTCTTTAGGTGAGTTTCAGATGCCCAAAGAACTTGTTCTAAAGTCGAATGCCAACTCCTTGGATACCTGCCAATATGCTTCTTTATCAAGCCAATGATAATTTTATTCATGGCTTCTACTTGATCATTTGCCTGAGCATAATATGGTGTCGAGGTAACCATCTTGATTTTCCTTGACTCGGCATACTCCACAACTTTCTTCCCAACAAACACAGATCCTTGATCAGTTGTTATGGTTTGTGGTATGCCATATCGACACACAATATGGTTTTCAATAAAATCTACGATATCTTGTTGCATCACTTCTTTCAAGGCTATTGCTTCTACCTATTTGGTAAAATAATCAACCCCTACTAGAATGTATTTATGACCTTTAGAAGAGGCAGGAAAAATTTGACCTATGAGGTCTAACGCCCAACCTCTAAAAGGCCAAGGTTTAACAATGGAATGTAACTCACTAGCAGGAACATTCTCAGATTTGACTGCCTTTGACATTCTTCACAGGATTTTGCAAACATAATGCAATCCTTCACCAAAGTGGGCCAATATACTCTTTATCTTCTCAAAACCCATTTCATCTTCTCACCTGCCTGATGAGCACCACAAATTCCTTCATGAACCTCTGCTAAAGCCAAATAGGCATCCTCTTCACTTAAGCAAGTTTCCAAATTACCATCAACAGATTTTCTATATAAAGCCCCTGCAAGTACAACAAACTTAGTTGCTTTATACCTAATTTTTCTGTCGACGTTAGTATCTGGATTTTCCAAATACTCAATGATGGGCTTGCGCCAATCAGCTGCATTCGACGTACTTGCAGCAAAAATATCTCTTTCGTCCAAAGGGTACAATAACTCACGGATTTCTACGAGTTCTGTCAACACCTTTGACGATAACTTATATCCTGAAGCCAATTGGGCCAATTCATTAGCCTCTTGATTTAGCTCTCTAGGAATATGCTCCAACTCGACATTGTTGAATTGTTTCATCAACTTGTTAGCCACTTGACAATATTTGACAAGGTTATGACTAACACATTTGTATGCTTGAGTTAACTGTCTAATTACCAATTGCGAATCACCAAAAACTTTGACAGTGCGTGCTTGCATTTCTATCAAAATTTCCAAACCCATAATTAAGGCTTCATATTCAGCCTCGTTATTAGAACAAGCATACTTTAATTCAAACATCAATTTAGTTGGTACCCCTAAGGGTGAAATTATCAAAATTCCAATACCAACCCCATTTCTATGTCTTGAGCCATCAAAATACAAATGCCAAGGCTTCAAATCGACTAGCCCTGTCAGTTCTTTTATTTCCAGACATGGATGGTCCGTTAAGAAGTCAGCAATTGCTTGACCTTTAACAGCCTTCATAGGTACATATTGCAAAGAAAATTCAGACAATACCAACCCCATTTCTATGTCTTGAGCCATCAAAATACAAATGCCAAGGCTTCAAATCGACTAGCCCTGTCAGTTCTTTTATTTCCAGACATGGATGGTCCGTTAAGAAGTCAGCAATTGCTTGACCTTTAACAGCCTTCATAGGTACATATTGCAAAGAAAATTCAGACAATGCAAGTGTCCACTTTCCAATTCGACCATTCAGAATTGGCTGGGACAACATGTACTTGATTACATTTGTCTTTGACATGACTAAAACATTGCAAGGCATCAAATAGTATTTAAGCTTTGTACAAGAAAAATATAATGCTAAACATAATTTTTCTATAGCACTATATATAGTTTCTGCATCATTGAGCACTCGACTGAGGTAGTAAACGGCTCTCTCGACATTGTTTCCATCTTCTTGAGCCAGTAAACAACCAATGGTTTCTTCTGATGCTGATATGTACAATTTCACTGGTCGATGAGGCTCTGAAAGCATCATGACCGGTGGATTTGTCAAATACTGCTTGATTTGGTCAAAAGCTTCTTGGTGTTGTTGAGTCCACACAAAAGCTTCTTCTGCCTTGAGTTTCACCAACGGAGCAAAAACTCTTGTTCTTCCCGAGAGATTTGATATTAACCTTCTGAGAAAATTGACTTTTCCTAAAAAGGATTGAAGTTCTTTTTTGTTGGTTGGAGGTCTTGCTTCCAAAGACAGCCTTTAGCTTTATTCTTATCCACTTCAATGCCTTTTTGTGCACGAAAGCCTAAGAACTTAGCAAAGAAACCCCAAAACCACACTTCAGGGTTCATTTTCAAACTATGCCTTCTCATTTCCTGAAAGGCTCTCCTCGATGATTCAAATGCTCCTGGATCACGGATTTAACAATGACATCGTCGATGTACACTTCCATGAACTTGCCTATCATTTCATGAAAGATAGTATTCATTGCCCTCTGATATGTTGCACCAGCATTCTTCAAACCAAAGGGCATCACTATCCATTCATAAGTTCCAATTGAACCTGGGCACCTGAAAGCGGTTTTAGGTACATCCTCTTCAGCTATGAAAATCTGATTGTAACCAGCATGCCCATCCATGAAACTCAGAAGCTCATGACCAGATGCTGCATCCACTAGCATATCTGCTATGGGCATAGGGTATTCATCTTTAGGAGTGGCTGCATTAAGGTTCCTAAAATCGACACACACCCTCATCTTGCCATTCTTCTTTATGACAAACACTACATTAGACAACCATTCCACATACCTAGTTGTGCGAATGAATTTAGCCTTCAGCAAACGTTCAACTTCCTCCTTAATTTTTAACACAACTTGAGGCGAACCTTACATTGGCTTGTTTGGACAAAGCTTGCAATCTAGCTTTAGAGGCAATCTATGCTCCACGAGTTCTCTATTCAGTCCTGACATCTCGTGGTAATCCCAAGCAAAGCAATCCCTATACTCAGAAACTAGCTCCACAATCTGCCTTTTAAACTGGTCTGACAACATTGCACTCACATATATTGGCCTCTTTCTATCTGCATCGCCCAAGTCTATCTCTTCTAAAGGGTCTTCCATCTCAAATCCACTTCTATCTTCAAGCCCTTTTTCAAAACCCAAAGGGCCATCATCAAATATACAATCGGCCAACACACCTTTTTCTGAGTTTGGCCGTCGGTCGGCCTCACAGGCCGACAGTTGTATTTGAGGATGTTCATAAGTCATTGCGGTCGATTGGCCGATTTTCGTCGGGCTCATCCAGCAACTTAACCCCAAACTGCTCCATTAAGCACGCATTCAGAGCTTCTTTATCAATAACACCACCCTGCACGGAGATGGGTTTCACCTTTGGATCATATACTTTGAAGTCTACATGCATTTGTTGCAAATAACATGGACTATCATCAACTTCAATAATCTCAACTTCATCACGGGCATTCCAAAGAATCATTTTTTGGTGTACTGTCGAAGGAACTGCTCCAATGAATGGATCCAATCCCACCCAACAAGACATTATAACTAGACCTCGAAGGAATCACAACAAACAGAGTAGATCTTTCATCGATCCTACTTGCACATCAAGCATCACTACGCCATCTGTTGGTGCGCTTTTCCTCAAGTCAAGAACCACTATATTGGTTGGCAACAAGTCGACTCGCCCTTTCCCAATTTCTTGAACATGGCTCTTAGAATCAAATTCACTGATGCACCACCATCAACCAGTACTCTGTTAGCTGGCTTGCCTTCAATCATTGCTCTAATGTGCAATGGTCGAAGGTGACTCCTCTCCTCATGAGTTGGTTTGTCAAGCCTAAGCGGTTATCAAATATAGTGACCATGTCTTGCTTCAACAAATCGCCAACAAATGGGAAAGTTCTCTAAGTCTTTCTCGCCAGGCACTTCAACTATAAACTCGTAAGGAGCCTCATATTCCGCCGCAACATCAAAACCAAGTTTACATTCAATTTAGTGAACTCTTCTTCAAGAGCGGTATCTTCATTCTCCAAATGACTTCCCAAATTTCATGCCTAGTTCGTCGAATAAACAATCTTCCGATCCCAGATCAGACAAGGTAGTACCCATTGTCATCACCAACTCGTCCAAGTCTTTGTCTAGACTGATGTCAGGATCAAACTGTTCTTCATCTTCAAAACCTATTGGGTCATCTGGATCATCTAGTGCAGCAATCACCTATTCCATGGACAAATCTGTTTTGACAATGTTCTGTTCCATGGACTCCAAAGGTTCATCTAACAAATCAGAATCATTAGCTATGATCCTTAATTCCTCCATTGACACGTCACTGCCTGTGCCCTCCTTCAGGGCCAGTTGAACACCTTTCAGCTTCGATTAGACCTATCGGCCAAGGCGTCACCTCTTCCTTAGCCGAAGGAATTTCAGCATTCTTGGAACTTTGTTTGAAAGAGGTCTGCTGTGAATGGACTCGCATCTTGGTAGTCTGGCCCTTGTCGTAATTGCTGCCTCTAACATCAACCACTACACTCTTCAACTTTGGACCAATCTCCTTGGGCAACGGCACTTTATGTATCCCAACCATGAAACAATCTTCATGGTGAGGTCCTGCCAAGTCGCTAGCCTTCGTTTTCTGTCTCTGAGCTTGCCTTATCCTCTATCGACGACGCTTTTGGCTTTTCGACAGTGGGGTCTTCTTCACTTGATCACCCCCAGGATAAGGTATTCTGCCATGCTACTATTCTTCATCCCAAAACGGTGTTTGTCGAGGGTTACTCTTCGTCGCTCTCACCCTGTTTCTCAGTTCAGGACAACGAGCTTTGGGAGAGTTTTCGACCCATTTGTTTACTGTAACATTAGTATCAGGTTTCCTAGCCCTGTTCACCTTTCGACCAAGAGATTCTCCATAATTACTCCCTGTGGATTCCCTTGGAGACTTGACCAACCATCCACCGATTGCTCGATTAGGCCTATTAACCACAGGCCTTTGCACCTGGTTTGCCGGTGCATGTCTCACGTACCTACTCCCATAAAGAGTATGAACTTGTTGATGAACGTTTGCACTATCAACTTTCTTTGCTCTCTGGGCTGCTTTCTCATCAAAGTACTTGTCATAATGCGGGCATAATTTCAACTGCCCCCTATTGTTTTTTCTTCTCAGAAAAGCTTCAACAGTCTCATGAGGCCTTGGATAGATGTCGAAAGGATCCTCGACATTCACCACATATTGGCGCTAATGTTCACCATGCTACAGCTTCTCACATTTTGACCTTCGACAGTGGCAATGCCTTGACCAAATGGATCAGTATCCACCTTCATGCTAGGCTTCTGCTTGTCAGCAAATTTGAGCCTACCTTCTTTGAGAGCCTTTTGAATCAAATCCCTGAAACGAAAACATTCATTAGTAGGGTGGCCTAAAGCTCCATGGTACTTGCAATAATTCTGACCATTAGAGTCCTCAGGCCCTTTCACTCTATGATCATCTGATAACTTAAGCTGTTTATCTTTTAAAAGAATATCAAATATTTTATCAGTTTTGGTTATATCAAATGTATAGGTTCTCTTATTCACATAGCTCATCTTTTCCTTCCCCTTGGAAGGTACTAATGCTTGACAAGCATAAGGTGGTCCTTCTTTTAATTCAGCAAGGTTTATTTCTTGCTCTGTCATAGCCTCATCTTCACTGTCTGTTAGATCTTGTTCGACACAATTGACTTTCTCACGCCTAATAAACTTCTTATTGTTCTTCTGATTCTTCTCAGAGCGGAGTTGTTCAACTTGTCGAACCTTCTCCCCTAATTGGGTGAGGTCAACTATGTGTTGGTTTACCAATTTCTTTCTAATATGGTAATCCAAACCACTAGCGGCCATTTTCACAATTTCCGCTTCGGGAACAGGCGTAAAACACCTGCTCTTCATTTGCTTGAACCTAGAGATGTAATCATCTATAGATTCATTATAGATGCGTTTGACGTTGAATAAATCAGTCAGATTAACCCTCAAATCGCCCCTGAAGAATTGATCATGAAACAATCCTTCCAGTTGTGTCCACGAATGGACTGAATTAGCTCTCAACGTCGAGAACCAAGAAAATGCGTTCTTTGTCAAAGAACTTGGAAAGAACCTCATTTTCAAACCTTCCACAATGGCCAACTCTCCCATTTCTATCGTGTATCTAGCCACATGCTCGACAGTCGATTCACCACTGTCACCAGAAAATTTGGACAATTTGGGGATTTTCATCCCTCTTGGCACTTCAGCTTGTTGAACACATTCAGGAAATGCAGATATGAAATATGGTCTGGTGCCTTGACCAATATTAAAACCAAGCCTATTCAGCATTTGCTCGACAGCCTGATTCACGTTTTGTTCTATCTGATTTCCCATGATATTGTGCCTGAGGTTGGCTAAACCTTGATGCACTGGTGGGCCGTGGTCTTGATTCCTTTGTAGAATCTGCACCTGGCCATAGGCTAAGTTATTCAAATTCTGACCAAGGTTCTGGTTTGGCTGAACTACTTCATTCTGCACCACCAAAGGGTTATTCGCATTATGCGGCATGCCCCCCATGCCCTGACCATGAGGTATAACCCCTGGACCTTGTTGAACATTCTTGTTCACTGGTGCCGCCAACCCCAATGCTTGGTTTAGCCTTTCCATTTGTAAAGCCAGTGTATTACACGCTTGATTAGTAGTCTCCATAAGAGGCGTAATCACTGCACCCATCTGCTGAGTGAACATGTTCACCATCTCATGGTTACTATCATCCACTTATTGTCGAATACTCGCCAACGAATTTTGTGTTAATCCCCCATTATTCTGAGGCATTTGTCTCGGCATGTCCCCCAGTCCTAACCCTTGTTGATTGGTTGTCGTAGTAGTAGCCATTCCTGCCATCCCTTGAGTATTGGAAGAATTTCCGAATGGCATAAAAGGTTGGCTAGCATATTGGTTGAACATAGTTGAACCAATAGCAGCGACTGTCGAGTTCTGCAAATAACCATACGGCATCCCAAACGGAGGTTGCGCTACTTGCGGTACAGGCCTAATACTTGAGTTCCTCGTACTTCCAGGCGATGCCTGAATTTCTGGAGCACTTTGAACCACCGGTTCAAGCACTGCAGCGCTTGGAATAACTTCTCCTTGTGTATTGGCCATTGACATTCCAGTACCCGCCCCAGCGGTAGTATTACTCATCCGTGGGATCATAACTACCCCGACGTTCGTACTGGTGGTCGAAGCATTTGTATTGCTTGCCAATGCATTCGCACTAGCAACGCTTGGTGTTGTGGCACTGCTATTCGTACTGCCACTCATGTTTCTATATTGCGTTGCGTTAGAAGCAGTGATCTTTCCACTTCTTAGACGCATAAAACCATCGTTTAAACGAGTTACTCTAAACTGGTCCCACCGGGCGTGCCAATTTGTTTATGGGGAAATTTGGTTTCTGGTATGATTTTACCAATTTTGATAATCTTGAATGATCTACCAAATTCATCAAACAAACAAATAAATTTTGATGATCAAGCAATTGTGAATCCGAACAAGTTATGTGGTAATCTCGTTTTGAAAACAATGGTTTTTTGAAATTAACGGTCAATTGCTCGACGCGTTATCAGTTTGTAACATTCTTGGCTTCAACGCCATGAATATTTGTGTCTTATGCCAAATTTGATTACGATAACTTCCAACAACAATTGAATTTTTGTCGAAATGGCACTATAGACTTAAATAAACAAGATTGGTTGTCGAAAGCCAATAACTTGGTTTACAAGCAAGTTAGAGCAAAATTTAAAACAAGAATGCACTACTGCGATGTCATGGGGCATACATCACTGAAGCCCAACATGCAAATGAAGTTAATGCAGAAATGTAAAAGAAAAACAAGTAATAGATAGAATTTAAAGAACGCTGTTAAAAAGACATGAATTTAAATGAAACGTGTAAATGCAAGAACTTAAATAACAGAAGTATAAAGAACATGAATTGAAGAAAAAAATGTAAATGACTTTGAAAGTAAAAGTGCAGAAACAGTAAATGACAATGACTTAAAGAATATTAATGCGAAACGAAGAAATGCAAATTGATTGGAATGTAAATGACATAACTGGAAATGCAAAGAATTGAAAATAAATTGAAACTTGATTAAAATGCAGGAAGATAAGGGGTGGAAGGCATACGATGATCGTTTTCCGTTAATCTTCTTTAGCCGTCAAGATATTATGAATTAGATCACGTATCCAACCTTTATTACATCATATGAACTACTATTTATAGGCAAAAAATGTAAAAACTACCTATCATCCGACCTGACACGCGTACGGATACAGGGTCGGTAGTTAATTTATCTAAACTACTAAACTTCGACAGTATCACTTCTTGTCGAGCTATCTACATTCTGCTTAAAGCCTCAGTCTAATTTGACTGTTTCCATGTTGACATCTTTGACGCTTCATACGCCTCGTCGAACAACCGCCAAGTCACCCGGTCCTTTTAAACTTAATTTATTTTCTGTTCTATTATTCTGTTCTTCTCGTACTTTCACTTGTCGAATTCAGATCCTGTCGAAATTCCCCAAATTTGTAATTTGCCTCCTAACACAAAGACCTCTTCCTCTCTTTTAGCGGCGTCGAGTCAAATTTTTCAGGTGGTGGTTGCAGGTCACAATTGATGATGGAAACAACATCCAAAAACGGTGGTGAGTCGAGTAGCCTTGGTCGTATTGGCTTGGGTCGAAGATTGTTGCATCTGTGGCGAAGGTGCCGAGGGCCTTGAGATTGAGGATGGGTCATAGGTGGTACCGACAACTGGTAGTGGTTGCAAGAAATTGGGAAAATAAGTTTTGGTGTCGTGGGACAGAACCTCAAAGGAATCAGAGACATCGATGAGAATAAGGTTGTTTTGGGTGGGCAAGCTATATGATCGGATAGTCCGGGTGAAGGCAAACCTATTTGCTCTTGGAGAGCTGCGAACGCCATCTTTATCGCTATCTCTATCGCGCGCTCAAATTAGAACTACATTTTGCTTAATAGGTTGAGGCAATGGTGGAGGAGATTGGCAGTAGACATCACAGATTGATGCGGTTCATAAGGCATAAAGAAGGAAATGAAAACACCAAATGATGCAATGCTCAACCAAGATACCCCTTTCGAGTAAGGGATGTCTCCAGAAGGATAAGGAGGAAGAAGAAAGGATAGGAAAAACTTGGCTAATTTTCTTACTACTTTGTTTCATCACCAATTGTCCTATGCCTATATGAGCAAGTCAGTTTCCTAATCCTTGCATCAACTGCCACGTGGAGGGTACTCCTTACAAAGTGTTAAACTGGGAATCTAAAACATAAAGGAAATCCTAGAGAATTTAGAGAAAATATAATCAACAAGTTTCATTCGGTCTGCTATCCAAATTGGTCCTCTCCTTATGCAACGCGTTGGTCTAGTAGCTAGGCGTATCACATTGCTACACATTTGAAGGCAAACTCTCTCTCTCTCTCACACACACACACACACACACACACTCACTCACTCACTATATCACTCATTACATGTATTTTGAAAAACCACACACTCACTTCTCTTTAGTCAATGAATAGGATCGATGTTTGCTGATAATTTAAGAAAATCCTCACTCAAAAAATATAAAATTTTAAAGAGAGCATGGGGTAAACTAGGAGATTTAGACTCAAATGGAATCATATTAACAATATATTATGGAAATGAGTACACTATGATCTATATATAGAGCTTAGATGACTAACAAAGTAACTAATCACTAATTAGTATTTTGAAAATAAACTTTCAAAAGAGTGGGGTGTGTTATTAAAGTAGGGGTATTAATAGTTACACCCAATTTTATTAGGTCAACCGGTATTTTAGATCGGGCTAATCAAGATGGTCATAAGACACATTCCATTTTAACATCTCTAGCTATGTTACTTCCTTATGCGACGGTCTCAGTTGTATTGCGGATCTCACCTTTGGGCCTGTTTCCTTTTAGACCGGATACATTTCAGACCAAAAAAGGGAATTGCTAAGGGCACCTCCAAAATTGCTGGGGCACCCCTCAATTCTCAAAATACCCCTACTAAATTTTTTTTTCCATTCTTCCCTTCACTCGCAAAAATGAAATTTGCGAGTGTAAAAAAAAAATTCACTCGCAAATTGCAATTTGCATTTGTACACAATTTTTTTTACACTCACAAAAACGAAATTTGCGAGTGAACAAAAATTTTAATTTTGTTCACTCACAAATTTTGTTTTTACGAGTAATTTTTTTACTCGTAAAAATGAAATTTGCGAGCGAACAAAATTTTTCTTCACTCGCAAATTTCACTTTTGCGAGTGAACAAACATTTTGCAGCCTGAACAAAATGACTTTGTTTAGCAATTCGCTACTTTGTTGACCATTTTGCAGGACGTTTGCAGGTGACCATTTTGTAGCCTAAACATTTTGCAAGTGACCATGTGACAATACTTTGTTGACAAGTCTTGTCACTCTGACCACAAAATTTGCGATCGTGGAAGACAATCTGCGATGTACAATTTGCGAGTACAAAAAAAAAATTGTTCACACGCAAAAAACTATTTTTACGGGTATACAAAAATTTTGTACACTCGTAAAAATGAAATTTGCGAGTAAACAAAATTTTTGTTCACTTGCAAATTTCATTTTTGCGAGTGGGAATTTTTTTTAACACTCGCAAAAACCGTTTTTGCGAGTTGAACAAAAAAAAGAAGGGTGTAATGGTCAACACAGTCCAATTGAGGGTGTCTCAAGCAATTTTGGGGTGTCCTTAGCAATTCCCCCCAAAAAAATGCAATTTGTCTTGGTCGGATACACACGGGTGAACAAATCTAAGTCTAACATTTCTAAATCGGTTCTTATTTGACTAAAAAAAAAAAAAAACGGTTCTTACAGTTTTTAATTTCTTACAGAGCTTCCATGAACCTCAAGGCTCTCGTCATTAGACTGCAACTTCCTTTTTTTTTTTTCCCCTTCTAAAAAGTCTGCTTGAACTTTGACCAAGAAAAAGTGTGAAGGAATAAAACAGACAAAACCAGATTTGGTAATGGCAATAAAAAAAAAAACTAAAAGAAAATATTATGTTCATCTTTCAAAAGCAGATGAATTATCAATTTTGTCCACCAAAAAAAGATGAATTATCAATTTAGTCTCACGTAATATAATTTTTTAAATGTATTTTAGAAAGCTTATATTCTTAATATTTTAGCTTCTCGATTATGTTGCATCAAAAAAAAAAAAAACTTCTCGATCATGTCTATGTCACACATTTTTACTTTATTATTTGAATGAAGAATCTATAATATTAAAAATTTGTAAAAATTATCTTGATAATTTTACTATTAAATACCAATTGTGAGTGAAATATATATTTTTAATTGAAATATGTTCTTTAATATATTTAATATTATTTTACAATACCAACATTCTTTCTCACTCATAATATAAGAGTAAAAGTCTACAAGAAAAACACTAAAGTCTAAAAGTCAAAAACACTTTTTCTTCCCTCAGCTAGATATTATTTTCATTTAATTTTTGAAATACTCCATATTTTGAAAAACATTAATGAATTAAATTAACAAAATATCAAAGTAAAAAATAAAAATAAAACCCATTATTCTTAAGCGATGGCTAGGGTGGGAGACTTCACATGTCTCCCACCGTGCATCACCAATCTCTCCCCGTTAGATCAAAACATTCCACGAGATTTCATCATGCGCTTTCCACGCTGAATGATTTTTGGCAAGTCTTTTACACGCAACTCTTCCCCCCTAAACACTATCCCAACTCTCTCTCTCTGTCGACGTTGTGCTATACTGCTATTCTGATATAGGAGAGTATGACTTGATTATTCGACACTGCAGAGGTTGCGACAAGAGCCTACAACGAAGCTGCATTGAGGTTCAGAGGTAATAGAGCATAACATAACTTCCCCAAAAACGTTGTTGCACTACGACCATTCATGATTTCTCGCAAGCTGTACTACCGTATCTTCTTTCAGAAACCCATTAATCATCAGGTCCTCCGCTACCGCCACCGATGTTGCCATCGTTCATGCCTTTTCGGGGCTTCTTTGATTGAGTGCATGTCGTCGCGTCGTGCGGCGTCTGCAGTTCTCCACCAATGGAGGGAAACACTTAAGTAGGTACAAAGTTTGGATCTTGCTCGGGAGGAGATGGGTCACAATACGGGCTTGCGATTGTAGGGGTTGGGTGAGGGACATAGGTGTTCACTAATGGTGCTTGGGAGAGGGGAAAGAAAAGCGGAGCTTGCTCCAGTGGTGGTTGCTTAGCTTGACGACTGAGACACAACGACATTATTGGGGTTTCGACAGTGGTGGGAGGGATGTGATGGGAGGAGGAGTTAAAGGGAGGAGAGAGAGAAAAAGGAATGGGCCATGGGGTATTATCTAGTATAGAAAGCGCATGATAAGATCTTGTGAAGTATTTTGATCCAACGGGAGGGAGAGGTGATGCACCGTTAGAGACATGTGAAGGTCTCTCACCCTAGAAGCGGCCTTATTCTTGACCTTGTCTTCATATTTTTCCCAAAACACTGTATCATATACTCCCTCCATCCCTAAATATAAGTCTCATTTGGGAAAAAAAATTTATCCCTTTTTATAAACCCCTTTTCCAAATTACTAAGTGCATTAATTATTTTTTACAAAAATACTCCTAACCAATGTACATTGTTTTTTGTAGTCAATAGTAAATGAGGTGACTATTTCTCTCTCTCCCGTGGGAGTACCCTCCAGTGGCATCTGAGCCACTGATTTAAAATGGAGAGAGAGTCTTCAAAATATAAAAAGCAAGTGGATAGTCATTTTTAAGGGTTGGGATTCAATGACGGGAGAAAACATCAGAATTTCTCACGGGAGAGAATCCCGTCCCATATAACACACCCACTAATTTGAAGACAAAATTCACCTAAACTTTTATAATAATAATAATAATAATAATAATAATAATAATAATAATAAGGGTCTTGCTAACGAGTGCCCTAAGGGCATCTCTATTATATACAAATCGAAAGAAACCTCATTGATTACTGTACAAATGGCATACTCACATTGAATTAGCAATAAATATGCAATACGTGGCATACTAAAGATTGGAAATCTGCTCAGGTGGATTATTATTAGTGATTTGGAGGCATGACTAAGCACCCAACAAATCAAATGGAATTATTTACATTAACTCGAATTATAAAAAACAGTTACATAAATTACCAAAAATAATCACATAATAAATACCAAAAATCAACAGCCTATTCAATTTTCTAAATGCAATAAAATAATGTGTGCCAAAAGGAAGAATATGAGAGAATAATGCAATAATATTCCAATAAGAGCAATCAAATCTCTCCCTGTTTTAATGCGGATAATCCAATGATTTACGTGAGGGAAAAAAAATGAAAACTCTATTATACAAATACGTTTGAATTATCATGGGCATTTATTTCTTAAAATAAAAAACCTGTTAAATGGCTCAAAAGGAACGTGTAAAACGAGGTGTATTAATAAATGATGACCTGAAGAAAAATGTGATAGTCAAATAATCAATAAAAAAATCGTTTTTGTGGGGAATAATAAATCAGGGGATTGTGTCAACATTCGGTAGTATTTTATTTTTTATTTTTTAGGGTTTAGGGCCAACTAATGAATTCTATAAATAGTGGTTAGAACCACGGCAAAACTCATTGTGTGTTTCATCCTGTTGTTAGTGTATCTTCAGCTCCTAATTGTTTTTATTCTGTTGTTTTTTTTATTCTCATAAAAGATGAATCCCAACCATGATCATATTTCTGAGATCGACTCATCGTCAATCGGAATTGGAATTTAGTAGTTGGGGTTAATCGAATGTGGTGCACTAATGCATCAAACACACAACATTTTTCTTTATCCATTGAAGTTATTCTTATTGACAATGAGGTGAGAATGAGTTGCAACATTTGTAAAATAACGACAGATTGCAATGATTTCTTAAAAAAAAAGTCAAATGTAATAATTAACATCATTAAGATTATTTTATTCTAATTAGTTTCTACCATTCTTGGATGATATTGTACAATAGTCACAAACCTGACCAGATGCATCATAAGCCTGATGCAAATCGTATATGCTTTTTAGAATATTAATTTTACAATTATATAATTTAATTCTCAATCAAGAAACGGTCAACCAATTAAATTAGTTTCCCTTTTATATCCCATATCCCATTATTCACCCCTAAAATATTAATTTTGCCTATAAAGGATTATGCATCCTCCCATATATGTTTGCGATTTGCGTTTTATTGCTTCCGATTTTTCATATTACATTTTCTCATCTTCTACAGTATTATAACCAATGGCTTACACGTTCGATCATATTTTTGAGATAAATGCATGTTGTCAGAATTGAAGTTTAATGGTACATGTTGTGCGGATGTGGTGTAATCCTCTGGGCAATATGAACTATCCTTACTCATATGATTTAGTCATTATTGACACAAAGGTTAGTCATGGGATTTGTCTTTTTTATTATTTTTTCCTTATAAATTTGTTTTTTTGTAATATATTTCATACTCACACTTTCAACTATTGTCAGGGAAACAAAATTCAAGCAACCGTCCAGAAGGGACTAATCCATCGTTTTGTTGATGCTTTGGAAGAAAGGTTGGTCTATCATATGACTAACTTTGATATTCAGCCCAATACTGGTGCTTATCGTGCAACAAGACACAAATTTAAGCTTTTTTCCAGTTCAATACAATAGTTCGTGTTATCTCTAATATATAATTTAAAATAAACACACAATTTGTGTTATTTTCCTAATAATCTTATTTTATTTCTTTTAGGAGCTGGATATAGCAAACAATGTTGTAGTTCCCGTTCTTATTTCAGACTTGGTTGGAAATATGTTCATTTTTAAAGTTGACTGTCCTTGCCGTGATGCTACACGCCATAAGTCTTACCATGTAAGACGAGTTTGGAATGATACTGATGGCATAGACAAATCAAAGGAGAAGCTAAAAAATAAGGTTTTACTAACAACCAGCACTTTTTGGTGACCTTTTTTTTACTTTATTTTTTAGATATTTATTCATTTATTAATAACGCGAGAAATTATTGCATATATTAATTTTGTAAATTTTATATGTTACAAGTTGCAGATGTTGCCAACGATAAATACCTAAAGATGACATCAAAATAAAATTGCATTTCTGCGTTTACAAAAGCTTGATATTGAAGGAAGGAATTGTAGCAGAAAATATGATGAGCTGTTTATAGTATTAGCAAAGATGGATTTTGAATGTTCTCAAACATATGTTCTTTTGTTTTGGATTAAATCAGACCATTTATTCAGCTTTTATTCGTTTTGTTATCAAATTTCGCTTTCATATTTCGGTCAACCTGTTGCTATTAATTACTTATGCTTTTTATTACAAATGGATGCCTTGGATGATTTTGCCTTACCTATCTCTTTTGGAGTTTAAATCAAAGAAATTAAATTATACTGCTCCGTCCCAAAATGTAAGACCTAAAAGTACATGTATCTGGACCATATTTAGACCAGATACATGTACTTTTAGGTCTTACATTTTGGGACGGAGGTAGTATCAACCTACACCATCAATTATTGTATTAAAGACAAAAAACACTCATACCTGAATAAAAATGTCAACAAAAAGGAAATTATGTTCATTTTGAATTGTAAGACACTTTTTCAATCACACATATCACATATCAGTAATAAAAACCATACTTAAATTATAAGTAAATCATTTAAGACTGTAATTAGTGGCGACATAAAACGTATTAACGTGAAAACATTTTACAATGGTAACCCCCAATTAGTTTAAATTGTTGTTAATAATATACACCATGAATTGGTGCATTACGAACAAAAAACACTCAATCCGGAAATAATGACGTCAAAATAAAAATGAAATTATGTTCTGTGTGAATTTTAATACACATTTTTAACCACGCATATCATATAAGTATTGAATCATTAGGGACATAAAACGTATTAATGTGAAACCATTTTATTTCAGATAACCCCAATTAGTTTGAATTGTTGAAACTGAATTGAAATAATAATACCTGACCACATTTATTTGTAATAATCTTGATTGTTGTTGTGACAATTTTTTACGTAATATTGAAGCTTAAAATCATAAGAATTTCACTACTTCATTATTTAGTATCAAAAATTAACTAAATGATTAGTGATACATATCCCGGTGCAAAAGACAACCCACCCATTCAAACTAATAAATGAGTCAATCAAATATTGTGTGAAGCTAAATTGGCAATGTTTGATAGAAATTTATAGCGTATTATTATTGTTGTTCAAATTACACGTGTCATGGTCAAATTTAATTCATCAATTAAAACATTTCCATTACTACTACAAATAAATCATTACTCGGTGAGCATTTCGATTTTTTAAATAATTGATTACATGCATTTAATTTATGTTTGATGCTCACAGATTGATAAAAAATTTGCAATTTGATATTTTTTGATTAATTAATTAATTGTAAATTAATAAATTTAGGGGGAGATTCAAATTAGGTCTTTTTATATTAACTAAAAACCAAACAAATTAGGCTGATATTCAAAAAATCTCTCTTTATAGAATTTGGTATAAATTTAAAACAATAACATTATAATTTAACAAATAATTGAATATATCAACGAATTGTGTAATATCATTTGCTAATTACTGAAATTTTTTAACGGGTAAAATATTCTTAAAATTTCATTTAATGTTAACTTTAAAATACTATACAATCAAAATAATAAAACGTTAACAATTCTATTATTTCTATACAAAATCAGAAATCAATAATATATATCAATTATGTATATTATAGATTCAATTAAAATAAATAGTAAAAAGACGGTACAAACTGGCCCTTTATTATAAATGAACCAATCAAATATTGTGTGAAGCCAAATTGACAATGTTTGATACAAATTTATAGCGTATTAGTATTATTGGAAAAATTACAAAATTAAATGGTCAAATTTGATGCATCAACTAAAACATTTCCATTATTACTCTAATAAATAAAAAATATAACTTTAATTCAGCACAAGACAATTTTTGGTTGGTAACTTTTTTATTGCAACCTAATAAATTCGAAACGTTCCCTGGCTAATAAATGTGAAAAAAAAAACGTGAATTATAATTATACACGATATGAAGAATACAAAAGGGGGAATAAATATATGCAATTGTGTAAAAAAAAAGTGATGCCTCATTTATATATAGTCAAACATATTTAATTCTTTCCTTAAATTTCTTCTTTTACAAAAATGAACAAAACGTGTACAACCTTAAACGTATATGAAGAGTACTAATTTCTTTCCTATTTCTTCTTTTTCAAATGTATATGAAGAATACTAAGTTATTTAGTGAAACATTAAAACGACAAAACGTCCGCCTTTATATATATATAGTCAAACCTATTAAATTTAGATTATCTTATATATATATATATATATATATATACCTTTTTTGAAAGGATTTAACTTTATATAAATATATAAATTGATTAATATATAAATATAAATTATACAATAAATATAATATATTATATAAAAATTATAATATTTTACTCACACAAAAAAATATCAATATCTTTATGTAAATTGATTAACATAAAACATCATAGGATAAAATTTATATGTTGGAATAAAATTAAATTTTACATGAAATAAAATTTAGTTTTTTTAAGATATAAATTTAAACTTAGAAAATTTAAGTTTATATCAATATATAGACTGATTAAAATATAGGTATAAATTATATAAAAAAAAATATAATACACGAAAATGAACATATTACAAGAATATCAATACGTAAATATAATATTTTCCTTTAATATATTATATGTAAATATAATATATTATATAAAAATGTAATATTATACTCACACAAAAAAATATTGATATCTATATGTAAATTGATTAATATGTTAATCATAGAAAAAAATTACATGTTGGAATAAAATAAAATTTTACATGGAAGCAAATTTAGATTTTTTAAGAAATAAATTTAAACTTAGCAAATTTAAATTTATATCAATATATAGACTAATTAAAATATAAATATAAATTATATAAAAATAAAAATATAATACACTAAAATGAATATATTACATTAATATTTATATGTAATATAATATTTTCATCATATTTTTTAATGTTGTAATTTTAAAAATATTAAATTGTAATGAAACTACGATACAATGTCATGGGTAGATGATTTTGTACTAAATTATTTTATGTTTCCTAATAATTTGGACTTGATTGCTTTGTATTTATTTTTAATTTTTAATTTAATTTTTAATTTTTATCTATTTAATTATTTAATACTTTTATTTTTTTTCATATTTTTTTTTCGTATTTTTATCTATGGATCTATTTGATTTGATTTATTTCCATTTACTTTTCCTTAAAACTATGGTCTTTCAATAAACAAATAAAACTTCAAAGTAGACTAATCTTATCGGTCGAACTTGAAGCTAACTCTCACCATAAGATATATTGTCATCTAGGTAGACACAATTCCAACATAGTATAAAAGAAAATATGAAGCAAGCCAATATAATGCTTTTGAATAAATGAGTCGGTGACGTAATAGGAAGTTCAAGCTGCTGAAATATATTGCCAGCAATCTGTCAGGGAAACATAAAAAATTGATTCTAAAATAACATATGAATAAAAAAATAGATAATTAACATCAAGATAAGGTAACAAAATTACAAAAAAAAATTGTATCAAACATTTTTTTATCTAAGAGAAATACAATACTCTTTTAGTATAACATGGGGATTGAAATATTACAAGAAAATAAGGGAAAATGCATTAAACACAATATTTTACACAAAAAATATTAATATCTATAAATCGTAGATAAAAACTACGTGTGAGAATAAAATTTTACATTGCAACAAATTTAGACTTATTAAAGTTTTAGTTTATTCTAAGCAAATTTAGATTCTCTTTAAAAAATTTATATCTATATATAGATTTATTTTTATCAATATATCTATATATAGATTCATCAATATATAAATATAATTTATATATAAAATATTGTGTACAGGAATGAACATTTTACATGAAAGTAATAGATAAAATATAATACACGGGAGTGAATATTTTGCATGAAAAACAAATCCATTACAAACAATTTGTGTATACTTGAGATAATTTCTTTTTTATGCATATATTTTAGATAATTTCTTATGAAATTCTCCATTATTTTTTTTTGTTTATATTTTTTAATAGACGAACATACAATAGATATTGTGTTACTATAAAGTGCATCTCATCCAAAGGATTGGAGAGTGAAATTTGTCCATACTTTAAGAGAAGGAAATCGCAGTACTGATTGGCTTACCAACTTCAGCTTACCTTCACCGTCTTGTGATATTCAGGTGTTGCATCATTGTCCGGACGAGATGAGGCATTTGCTTATTGATGATAAGAATTGGGTGTCCATACCCAGATTTCGTAGATTGGTAGCTTAGTTGCTTTTTTTTTTTTAGGCCTTCGGCCCTCTTTTTGTACAAAAAAAAAGAACTATATACACATTATTAGCTATATAATAACGTCATTTCTTCTAAATCTTAGGTGTATGATTATAATTTTTCTTAAGTATATTGGGTGTTGTAGCACGAGCCCACAGATATACAGTAGAAAAATTATCAGTCATTTTTTATCTAACAAAATTCAAATTTCTTTTAGTATAACACGGGAATGAACATATTACAAGAAAATTATACATAATATTTTATAAAAAAAATATTAATATTTGTATGTAAATTGATCAGTATAGAAATTATATATAAAACATTACATATAGGAATAAAATTTTACATGAAAGCAAATGTGAATTTATTAGAGTTTTAGTTTAATCTAATCAAATTTAGAATATCTTTTATAAATTTATATCTACATATAGATTGATCAATATATAAATATAAATTATAAACAAAACATAATACACGAATAAACATTTTACATGAAAGCAGTAGATAAAATATAATATACGGGAATGAATATTTTATATGAAAAATAAATTTTTATATACATATTTTATGTACATTTTAGATAATTTATTATGAAATTTCCCATGATCTTTTTTGTTTATATTTTTTTTATATACACCGTGCGTAGTACATGTCAACATATAATAGATATGTTATTACTATATAGGGCATCTCATCGATATCGCGATGCATAACACATGGGTCAAGTCTATTATATTTGAAATTTTCATTTTAAAAAATGTTGTTTTGTTTTTTGCTAGGAACTTCCACATTAGTTTGGTAAAAATATAAGTTTATAACAATTTTTTATTCTATTAAGTTGGCAATAATTTTTATTTTTATCCATTATATTCAACTTTAAATATGATAATCAGTCACATATCTAACCAACTCTTTATAATGGACAATAGTAGTTACTATGATAAAGATTGTTATACTTTGTGATGCATATATAATTGAAATTAAAATACTTTAATTTAATTTTTCGTAAATATTGCCTTATTTAACAAAAAATTATATAAAAAAGTAAATAAATTTTATACAAGTGTGCAAAAGCCAATATACACCCGTGCATGACACGGGTTACTATATAGTCCTGCTCGCCATAATTATTATAAAATAATAAATTAAAAGTTAGTAAAAGTTATTAATTTAAACAATATCAATATTTATATATGGGTTTATATCCAACAAAAACTATTTATGGAATGAGATTTGTTAACTTACACCCACCTACTTTTTAGTTGATGTAAGTTAACAAGTTATAACTAAAAATTTGTCAAGGTGTAACTTACTAACTTATACCAACTGAAAAATAGGTGGGTGTAAGTTAGCATACCCTATAGGTATTTACTAACTTACATCTGCACCTTTTTTATTTGTTGTATATTAGCAAGTTATAACTAAAAATTTATCAAATACACTTTAAGGTGTAATTTGTTAACTTAAACCAACTAAAAAATGTGTGGGTGTAAGTTAGTGAATGCCTTTTTATATGTGTGTGTGTGATATGATTAAATATTATAAATGTTATTTTTTTATCAATATTTATGTAAAATTTTTCTCTGATTTATATACCCGTGTATGGCACGGGTTACATACTAATTGGTTAAACAATCCATAAAAAGAAAATTTGTCTTAAAAATATAAGTTAATAAATATACCATTTTTTCATTATCTTAAAAATACAAGTTAATAAATACACCATTTTTTCATATAAATTTATCTCTTTTGAATCCTTATCCGATATGATAAATTTCCCAAAAACTTACACGCGTTTCCCATAACAGTGACAAGTACGCCCTTCTAAAGACATTACCGAGCTATTCTGTGATTGCTCACTCGAACCCTTGCTTTGACTTTCTATCTACTCTGCAACCTTGCAAGCCAGTGAAGCCACATGCCTCTTAATCACACACACTGCCTAAACCAGACACAATCCTAACACCTGAATAGCACTTGTCCTTCCAAATCAAGGCTTGAATCAGAGCAGTTACTTTTTTTTGCTATGTATAACAATTCCCCTTCAATCGGGCATCGATCTACATCTGGGTCTTAGTGCTCTTGTGTGAAGGAATCCGAGTGAGTCACACCAACATATCCTGAAACTTCACCTGAAACCCAGGTAACCAAAACTCATGGCATACTGGGCTGGCCTGATTTATATACATGCTTCAAAATTGCAACTTTGATTTGGGTTTCTATGATTTATAGCAATTAGTTCTGGATCTAACAAAAGTCAACCCCATCTTGTTTTTTTCTCGGATCCAATTGAGCACAATCTTGTCAAATTTTGAAACTTTAAACTATTTTGGGGGTGCATTTGTTGAGGTTCAGGAGTACTATTTGTGATTGATTTGAGGGAGAAGGAGGAAAGTGTAACCTAATCCTTTTTCCTTTTGGATTCTAATTTTTCAGAAGCTGGATTTGTTTTCTCTGTGCTTCTGAGCTATCAAGATGGGAGGGCAATCCAGCAAGATGATTGGTGCTAATGATGTCACAACATCCATCAAAATGGGTACCCATTCACTGTATGCAGCTGATCTGAGCTCCTATGAAGCTGCTTGTGTGAAAGATCCAAACTTGCAAACTTTTGATGCTACCATTAAAGAGCACACCAACAGGGTGATTAGTTCCCTTGCTAATGGGGTTGAGGTTCGGTCCTTATCTTTTGACTCGCTGCGAGAAGTGACCGATAGTCTGCTTGAGATGAACCAGGAAGTAGTCAAAGTTATTTTGGATTGTAAGCAAGATATATGGGGCAACAAGGACTTGTTCTCCTTGGTGAATGATTATTTTGATAATAGTCTTCAGACATTGGAATTCTGTAATTCTCTTGAGAAATGCTTGAGACGGGCACGCGAAAACCAAGTGATGGTCAAGTCTGTGATTACCTACTTTGAAGAAGAGGTGCAAAATGGGCTTGAAGGGGGAACTTGTGTGAAGACATTGCAAGAGCTTAAGAATTTTAAGGATGCTGGGGACCCCTTTAGTGAAGAGTTTTATTTGTTGTTTCAATCGGTTTATACACAGCAGGCATCGATGTTGCGGAAATTGCAAATCAAAAAGAGAAAGCTCGATAAGAAATTGAAATCCCTCAAGACATGGAAGAGGGTTTCAAATGCCATTTTTGTGGCTGCTTTTGTTTCTGTGTTGATTTTCTCAGTGGTAGCAGCTTCTGTTGCTGCTCCACCTGTAGTAACTGCTTTGGCTGCTGCATTGGTTGTTCCAATAGGGTCAGTTGGGAAATGGTGCAACTCACTTTTTAAGGGCTACGAGAAGGCTCTAAAGGGACAAAGGGAAGTAGTAAGCTCAATGCAGGTTGGTACTTACATTTCATTGAAGGATTTGGACAACATTCGGTTGCTTACCAACAAATTGGAAACACAGCTTGAATCATTACTGCAGAATGCTGATTTTGCACTTAGAAATGAGGATGTTATAAAGCTTGCAATCGACGAGATTAAGAAGAATATAGAAACTTTTTCAGAGACATTGGAGAATTTAAGTGGACATGCTGATAAATGTAGTCGACAGATAAGGAAAGCAAGGACCGTGGTTATACAAAATATAATTAAAAAACCTGATTGAGATGAGATCCCTTTGGAGGGTTTCATTGATTACTTTCTCTTGCTGGGAAAGCTACAATTGGGAAGTATGACTCAACATCAAGATTATAACTTCAATAACATGCCTTTTATAAAGAGAAATGAAGATACAACTTGTGTAGAACATTTATATATAGTTATATATAAATAATATAATTCGTTATGTATAGATATTTGGATTATACATAGTTACAAATATGTTTGCTGCTGCCTGCTTGGTTGTTTCTGATTACACTATTGCTAGATGAAATTGAACAACATCTAAAGGAAAAATGAGAACTCACATAATATAGCTAGGACTGTTGAGGGTGAAGTTTTAAGTGCAGCCTAACTTAAGTTTGGGACAAATTTATAGTGTGTTTGGAAACACGGTGGCAGCATGTTAAACGCACGGTCACATTGAAGCCACAATCTGTGGTTTCTGCATGGTTCCAAACAATCATTTAACGGAACAACTTCACGATGAGGAGATGGCTAAATATTAAATTTAAAAGGGTTAATATGAGATCGAAAGAAAGTGAAAAATGTTCCCCATGAATTGAAGGGTGTTGATGTATGGTAATCTAGGTTTGATTATTTGATATCTTCATTCTCAATTTACACTGTACAACATGTAGCTCGGTTGGTGAGCTAAGGGACGCTGAAAGAGTATAAGCTAGAGGTCCCGAAACCCGAGAAACTAACATTTTTAACAATTATTAACAACTAACATCTACCTATAAAAAAAAATATTGTACAACATGTAATATAAGTGTGTTTATCTCCTATTGAGAAATGCTAACGGCAGTCGCTTATCCACTCTCGGTCAAACACTCGCTCGTATACACAGCCACGTCACTCCTTATTTTATCTCTTTAGCTGGTAACCGGCTGAACAAGTTGCATTTTCTTTAATTATTGAAATCTCGAAAATCGTTCTAACCACTCTGTTGCACGCCAATCTTAAAACGCCCCCATTTCAACATCTCCATTGTTGCTGCGGACGGAAGAAGAAGATCGTAACAACAGAAGGAAGAAGCTCATCTTAAGCGATTTATTGTTTTTGATAACAGATCTCTATTGCGCACCTAACCCAACCCCATTGCAAGCTCTCTATTGCCGCTGCAAATTGAAGAGGGAGGTGATAACAACAAGAGGAGGTCGACGTCCATTCCATACTTGTAGGAGGGTGGCCCATTCCATAGTTGTTCTGTGACAGTGTTATGAGTGTGTTTTGAAGTTTTGGGTAACACTAAGAGAGATAACACTTTGATTTTTTTTTTCTCGAGAGTTTGGTGTGTTGATAGTTTTTTGTTTTAGTTTGAATTTCTTGGATGCATAGTTACTGGCATGAGAAAATGATTTGTCGCTACATAGTTTTTTTATAACATTTATAAATTTTTGGAATATTTTGAGTTGGACCTTTGTGAAATTTGGAAACAGATTTGTTTTTGGTTTTTTTTTATTTAGTTGGTTGATTTGGGTGATGAAAATTGAAGGGTGGTTCTAGGGTGTTCTGGTTATGGGTGTCAGCTTGTTATGATGTCTCAAGAACATGGTTTGGAGAAATTAGACGTTGGTAACTTAGCACTCCAAATCCTCTCTGACCTCCTTCTTTCCACTGTTATTGAACCACCCAACCCTTTTCTCAATTTTGAAACAGTATGGGTTGCAGCGGCTATGGTGTCTGAGATTACAAACATTTTGGCGAGTAAACAGTTTACGAAAGGTCTTTGATATGCCAATAATAAAAAATTAAAAAGTTTAAAAAGTACTGAACTTGCGGAGCCTGTAAACAAGTGACCGAGTTTTCAGAAAAGTATGATGTGGCCATGTATACGAGCGAGTGTTTAACCGAGAGTGTAAAAGCGACTGCCCTTAGCATTTCTCATCTCCTATTTGGTTGTCAGTTGTTTCTATTTCCGTATATCGATGTAAAATGTATAACTGCTTGATTTTATGATATATATATATATATATATATATTTGCAAACGCTTAGATTGAGAGGATATTGACCATGATTATAAACACCAAATCTCAAATAGGTCATGCTTAAAAAAATAAAATTAAACAAAAAGGGGAAAATGATACAAGAAAAATACTACCAAAAATACTTTAATAAAAGCCCGAAAACCCAGTATACATCTTAGACCAACTTGTAAGGGGATTGCTTTTTCACCCCCTTTTTTCTAATACTCCCATTCCCTTTATCCTGTGCTCTTCTGTTGAAAGATCGCTCCATGTAGCGGATCCACTGCTCCAACGAACATTAATGACTTGTTCTCTGGCGAGCTTCGGTTTGCCGGTTCAATCATTTTTGCCGTTGGGCGGGCTTGTTGCTTTTGGCTTCTGAGGAGGTAGCTTCAGTTTTGGATCCTTGTAGGAGGATTTGTCTTCAACGTGTTCTTCAAGTGTTGGTAGTTACCTTGTAGGTCGAGCGTCAAGATCAATTGGCATGCTTCAAAGGTGGGAATCGTTTTAGCAAATCCCCACAGACGGTGCCAAAATGTTTGTGCCAAAAGGAAGCTCACGTCCGACACGACTAGGGATGGCAAAGTGGGCCTGGCCCGTTGGGCCGGCCCGCCAACCCGCCAAAATGGGGCGGGTTGGGTTGGGATATTGAACCCGCCAACCCACATAACCCGCCCCGCTTGGACCATCAACCCACCGGGCCAGAGGCGGGGCGGGGCGGGCCAGCCCGCCAGCCCATTTTTTTTATTCATGATGTTATTTTGGAAGTTGGGACTTGTAATATTGGATGTGTATGTATTGTGCACTGAATGTGTGTTTTGTGTATTTGAGACTTTTGGTTGGACTTAGTGATATCTACATTATAATCAGGTGTTTGATATTTTGAGATGTCGAAAATACACGAGACTGTCAACGTGTCAGTAAAAATATGAAACATAGTTATTTGGAAAACTATTCTGATGAGTATTTTTTTTTAGATAGCTATGGTGTACGGATTTGATTTAAAAAAAAAATATTTAGAATATAGAGTACATATGCTATTCAAATAAAAAATAGCTCAACAAATTAAATCACTCTAAAAAAAATGGTACAAAAAAATTATTAGACTGGATGATTATATGTTGAGTATTGGACTTGCAATCAAAAGGGCAAAAAAAAAAACGATTTTTTTGCATATTGAAATTTTTTTATACCCAACAATAAAAATGCCAAAATGTAATTTTTTTTTTATGTTGGGTGGTGTTCACCCATGGCCATGACCGCCATTAGCGGTGGGCCAAAAAATTGAACCCGCCACCCATGGCGGGCCAGCCCGCCCCGCCCCGCTTTTTGGCGGGCTAAAGTGGGTTGGGGGGGTTGGGGCGGGTTGGCCCGCTTTGCCTTCCCTAGACACGACAATGATGGTGGTGGTGACTTATTACTCCGATGATGGTGAATGCTCCTTGACGTCAGTATTGTAGTGCTCAAGCCTCCGTTGTCGTTGGAGAAAAGAGGGTACCTGTAATGACACTCTGACGCTCAAGTTAGCGGGATGATGTCTTATTTTAGTATAATTTGGAGCTAGAGCATGTACCTTGGCCTTCATAGGCGAGTGGGATATATATATATATATATATATATATATATATATATATATATATATATATATATATATATAGCGGGGTGATGTCTTATTTTAGTATAATTTGGAGCTAGAGCATGTACCTTGGCCTTCATAGGCGAGTGGTATATATATATATATATATATGGTATGCTTGTGTTACATCCTGGTCGAATGATGATTATTCCCAAATAGTTTGTTAGGTTGTTGTGGGGAAGTATAACAGTAGATAATTCTCGAATCCTTGGTGTGGGAGGTGTGACCTCCTATTTTGGTTATGTCAGCTTTGACCTCGTGCTTAATGGTCAGTGGGTTGTCTTATTGTGTTTTCTAGTGGAGGCGCTTTGGACCTTGGGGTTTAACACCAAAACATAATTTTTCACAGTTTGCTGCTATTTTTCTCTGTTTCAGCCTGCACTCCTTGAAGGCTTTTGTCATGGTACCGGTTTGTTGTTCTGCAATTGGTTCTGGGACACTATATAAGGTCCTGTTTTGGCTTGTTTGGATTGGGAAGAGTCCACTTTGCTAGTTAGTGGAATTATTATTTTAGTGTCTTTGCTTTGTTGCTGCATTAGTTTGTAGTGTAATTCACAGACTGATTCATTCTTTTTCGATCAATGTTGCATTGTTTTGCAACTTTGTGATTTGCTATTCTTGAGCACATATATGTGCTCAATGTGTAGCTTTCTTCTTTATAACATATTGATTTACTTATAGAAAAATTCATTGGATCGAATATGTATGAGAACCCAGGAAAACTGGTTTGACCCAGCCAGTTATAGTAGAGTCACTCGCCTAATTTGGTTTGATAACGTTTTAACCCTTTTTTTTTTTTTGATGTAATGATAACGTTTAGGTGATATTTATATTGCACAAGTTTTGAAGTAGTTCACTGATGCACCAAGCATCTCACATGCTATTAATTAGATGGTTTTTTAGCAATCATTTTTCTGTTTTGCATGTCAATCCTTCTGAATATGGTAATTTGAAATATGTTCTGTCGTTCAACCACAAGTATCCATTCACTATGAGTTGTAGCTACTGCCAATCATCATAACCCTATTGTTGTGCTCAAGGCCACTGTGGCTTTAACATCTTCAACCACCATACCCAATGAGCAATCAAATCCATTGTCTAAACCCAAACCTGCTTCCAAGGCCCAAAACCATATCCACCTCATCTAGCCACTGCCAACCATGCACATCAAAAACTCGTTGTCCATGCTCATCAAAAACTCTGATCTATAAATGAGTTGAATCAATAATTTAGTAATTTTTTTTTTTCTAAAACTCTTTTTATTATTACTCGATTTATTATGGACTTGAACTTATCTTTTACACACATTAAGTCTAATTGGTAAGTTTAATTAGCACTATATACTTGTATGGTGTAAGATATACCATGATGAGAGCTGTCAAATCGGGCCACGCCAGCTCATTGGGCTAGATTCCAAAAACGGGTTGGGCCAGACCGGCCCAAATTTCTATCCAGCTACACATTTTCTAGCCCAATCTAATCTAAAACGCGCTAGGCCCGAATTTCTACCAAATAATGTATCTCTAATTTCTAAAAATGTACATTAAAATAGACTTTTGATGAGTACTACTCTAATTTAATTTTCTGACTTAACAGATGATGAATGCCACCAGGATTTGGATAATCACAGATACATTATCTTTAATAATCTAACCTGGTGATTCACGTTATGCGCGCAACCCATCTAAGGCTGAAGCTTCGTCATTCTGATCTGGCAGCAGATTGAACTGGACTCCGTTAAATATTGTAGTAGGAAAAATAACTAAAAATATTTTTAAAAAAACATATATTATGAAGAAAATTTAACACAATTCTTGCACACCTTTTGTTATTATATTTTTTGTTGTCCATGAAGAATTTTTTCTTTTAATTTTTTATTTAGTTTGTATGTTGGAGATTTATCCATAGCCGGCATGCTTGGTTTATGCTAATTAAAAAAAATTGTATTCCTCCCTTAATTAATTAATAGTTTAAGACAATTGCTTAAACCAGCTTTTTTTAAACGCTGATTGTTTTGTTGGATCCCTTTCAGAGATAAGTCAGATCGTATTATATAGTACAACACCTTGTTTTCAATATCTCCTTCGATCTAATGCATCTATTCGCCTCACCTATAGTTAACATCTGGCAAAGCTATAATCATATTATTTCTAAGAATGTCAAACTATAAATTATTAAGTCTATCTAAAAAACAACATATCTTAGGACACTAACATGAGTAAAATTCAAAAATAAAAAATAAAATATTTTCTGTTAATATTTCAAATTTTGTCAGCACTATGGCTACAAAAGTCGCCCAACCGGCCGGCCCTCATGTATAATACGCCATACAATACTTATTACAAACAACAAAACATTAATTCATATAGACTAAAGAAATATATTGAAAATAGTTTTTTTTAATTAATACTTTTAGAGATTTAATTTTTTTTTCAAAATTACCTCTTTTATGAACCAACCCACTTGTATAGAAAATGTGTTATTTTATTATTATAAGTCTCACTATAAATAAGGGTATAAATGAAAAGTAAATATTTAATATATTTAGAAATTGATGTTGTTTCTTATAATTAGAACCAAGAAAAATGACTTTTTTATTTATTATAAAAAGGACCGAAGGGAGGTCTTTAAAGAGTTTGATTGATAGGATTTTTCTATCATGTACAATGTTGCATATGTTAAGAAATCTAAAAATAGTAACTATTTATTGAAAACAGTAACTATTTATTAAAAAGTTTAGTATTTAATACAAAATACACGAGTTTCAACGTAAATTTGCTATTTTAAATTTCTTAACATGTGCAACTTTGGGCATGATAAAAAAATCCTAATTGATATGTGCTTTTAGTGTAAAAATCTTTACACCGTCAACTAATCAAAAATCATGGTATTTATAGCTTTTAAGGTGATTACGATGAGAGATTGAAAATGAACAGTTTGATTTCTGAGACCCCAATCTAGTGAGCGAGTCATTGTTGTGTTTGGTAGAAATTAACGTGGGTGGAGAGTAGTTAATACTAAAGAGGTTTTTTTTTTGGTATTAATTATAAGAAAAATATCAATTTTTAAATGTATTAAATACCTAATTTTTATTTATACCCTTATTTATAGTAAGACTTATATTAATGAAATAATATTTCTAATACAAGTGAGTTGGTTCATAAAAAGGGTACTTTTGGAAAAAAAAATTAAATTTTTAAGAGTATTAGTTATAAAAAACTATTTTCGATAAATTTTCTTTATCCGTATGAATTAACGTTTTGTTCCTTATAATAAAGACGGGAGAGAGTACTACGTAATAAACAATTGTCTAAATAGGCCTGTGTATGGTGCACCACATATTATAGTGGGGCACTCTAGACAAAGCCTCAAAATTCATCCCCCAAACTTGTTGGTCTCTTTCCTTGAACGGCACAACATCTTTTTCTAACACTCATTCTCATGTTTTTTTTTGGTCAAACACTCATTCTCATGTTTCAGCACTACTTAGAGCACCCACAGTGGTGGGCAACAAACTTTGTCAACAAACTGACACATGCAGCAGCAGCACAGACCCTTCTATCTGCATCTCTCCTCACAGCTCGTTGCCCAATGTTTGTTGCCGTAAACAAACAAATTGCCTTGACCAAAATATAAACAACTTCACATTTTATTTGACTGCCACATCAGCCAACAATAATTAAGAAACGCTGGACAAAAATTAAGAAACGCTGGATAAAGATGCTCTTAATTTAATTATGACGTGCCATTGCAAGTTACTAGTACCTTAATTTTAGAAAGTGTCTTGCTAACGAGTGCTCTAGGGGTATTAGTTACAGAATCTATAAAAAAAGTTTATCTCGAAAATACAAATTAAACAATTTTTCATATAATAAATATATTATTTTTTCATACAAACTTTCTTTTTTTTGATTATTTAATCAATGCCCTAAGGGCGCGTTCGTAGTGCTTAGTACAACTGGCAAAATATTTGCCACTTGAACGCTTGAGCGCGGGTTCGAACCCTCTATGTCCCTTTTTAGCGCTCTTAGGAATGCATAGTAGATCGTTGGGCCATCAGACAAAAAAAAATGCCCTAATGGTGCTCGTTACTATTTACTCCCTCCGGAATGAATTATAAGCAAGTGGAGCTAAATTTGGTTCATTAAATAACCAATGTATTTGAACTATCTAAATACAAATACATTGGTTATTTAATGAACCAAATTTAGCTTCACTTGTTTATAATTCATTCCAGAGTAGTGCTTTTAGAAAAGGAATTGTTCACGGTTTTCAGCCAAAATCTTCAACAAAAGTACAATCACTCCCTCCAACCAAAAATTTCATGACAAACAGGACAACTTGTACAACCCCTTACAAAGCACAACCGATAATTCAAATTTAAGAATATTACATACAAATCTTGAATGACAGCAGAAAATTTAGTCCACAACCATAGAGAGAATAATAATAATAATATTATTATTATTCCACCATGCAGAATATATGCTGTAGAACATTGCAAATAAACTCCACCTTACGCTGTCATTTCCCTCTTGCTACCCTTCTGAAAAGTAAGTTGACAGACAGAAACATAGATGCAATTAAGATATGGCAAGTTCGAATCAAAACTGTACCTTATCAGCCCAGGAAGGCCCAAATTTCACCCGGTCACAATCGCAGGAGACACTAGGCCAAAAAAGTATTGCATAGCGATTTCGCGTCGATATTGAGTAGCGGTATCAATCTCTAAGTAGGTCGGCAAAAGAAAAGGAGGATACAATGGATAGCAATTAAGAACCGTTAATGAATCTCACATTGGTTAGCGGCTCTGCGCTTGAGCTACTACCAGCATGGCACATAGAGTAGCAATTTGTTATTACAAACGAAACTCTAAATGACACTTGGTATTTTTTAAATTGCTTACTATATTTATCAATTTAAGTTTTATATGTCTTGTGCTTGTATAAATAAATCGTTGGAAAAATTGATTTATAAAAGCACATGGAATAAAATATTGGCATAGCCAGGGGTGGAGCCAGGATTTTAACTTCGGGGGTGCCAACATTAAAAATAGTCCACATGTACAACATTTGCAAGAAATTTAATATATGACTAAGCATTTTCTCATAACTCCATAAGTAGAAGAAATATATAACCATATTGAG
This sequence comes from Calophaca sinica, assembly GCA_037113605.1. Classification (NCBI taxonomy): domain Eukaryota; kingdom Viridiplantae; phylum Streptophyta; class Magnoliopsida; order Fabales; family Fabaceae; genus Calophaca; species Calophaca sinica. Next base: position 43,914,923 of record CM073731.1, on the reverse strand, counting down.
TACAAGAGATACTAACCAGTAAGTGTAACTCATACAATTAAGAGCCAAGGAAAGAAACCAGGAAAAAAAAAATAGGAGCACCCTCCCAAAAGCATCTAAAAATTGTGTCCTCATCCCAAATCAAGATGAAAAAGGCTTGGGATAGTTAGCTATTAAACAAAAAATAAAAAAGCTAGGTTGCCTTTGGTATATCTCATCTCATATAGCTACTAAAAAAAATAACAAAACAGAGGGTGACCATGGCATGTACCAGTCACCCCTTCCCTCCGCCCTTGGGCATAGCATATTGCTCTAACCTCTAAGAAGAAATTCTTGGATGGTCATTCCCTTACCTAGTCACCCTTGGTCACAACCAATGAAAAAGCGACACATCATTAAAATTAAAGAATAAATATGTAAAATAAAAAATAAAAACCAGACGGTGCTCCTTTTCTCTCCCTTCAACCATTGATGAAGACAATTGCTGCCCCACCGTCACACACACCAATTCAGAACCCAAAAAGAGAAATTGACTAATGGTTAAATCAAATTAAGGCAACAACATGATGCTTGTGTGGGCTGGAAGGTATGCTCCATCAAAAGTGTGAATGAAGGAATTGTAGTCAGATCTAAAAGTCTATGGGCATCGTTTGGGTAGAATTGGTTTATTATTACTTTTTTTGAATGAAGCCCAAGTGAATCTGCAAATAAATCTTGAACGCTAGTTTTTCAACCGACCAGTTATAACCCTGTAACTACTACGACGTACGTTCGCAGCACCACCGGCAACACCTCTTCTTCACATCCCTTATGGCGGAGACCACTGCACTGTTCAGATGCTCTCTCGGCGCCGACAACACTGTTTTGCCCTTTGAGATCGATTCAGTGATAACCTCCAAAAAAAGTCTGTAAAAGTAACCGAGTGGGAGAGAAAACATCATTAAGAGAAGAAAACCAATTTACAGTTGTCTTTTTTAATTTTAAATTTTAATGATGTGTCGTTTTTCCATTGGCTGTGACCAAGGTTGACGTGGTAAGGAAGAGACCATCCAAGAATTTCTCACCTCTAAGATTTGTCTGATGTATAGCTAAGGGCCTGTTTGTTACGGCTTAAAAAAAAAGTGATTATGTTTTAAAATAATCTAGAGATTATTTTTTATAGATTTTAAAAAAATTAGAAGCTAATTTGTGTTTGTTTAGGATTATAAAAATCATTTTTCAACTCTTATGAATGAGAAGCTACTTTTTTCAGCTTCTCATTTTTACCCTAAAAATCATTTTTTTAAAAAAATCATTTTCTAAAAAAGTGTCATGCTCTATGAAATGAAGACCCTTAATCTTTGGTTGACAATTATGTCCTCTAATGAGATTTTCTTTTCTCCAAAAAAGTGGTTGATCTTGGAAAAAGTTGTTGGGCAACACTATAACTAGATGATTTCACACATTTTCCTACTTTAGGATAAATTACTGGTTTTAGATGAAGTCTAATAAAAATTACCTCTGTAGGTCCTACAAATCTTAGAGGAACATGGTATGCTAATGTGTACACTATGTGTATGTACAGATAAATCTTTCAAGAACCTTTTATTTATACATACATAGGAGATAAAGCTTAAATAGATAATTTATAATAAGTTGCATAAATATACATTGTACAAATATAGGTGATTGAGTGTTAGATGCTGGGAATGTGTGATTAGGATTATAGATTAGGGCTTGGAATGGACCTACGGTTGAAGAGGAATAATAACCAAGTTGTTTAGTTTTTCTTTATTTGCTACGCGAGCAGATATCATCACAATGCGAATTTTATCATTTTTCGCTACATGAACTTCTTTCTTTGTTACGTTATTTTTATCATTCTTAGATACACTAATGTTTCTATTCCTCACGCAAATCTTTGTTGAATCACTGTCACTACAAGAAAAAGCGCCGATACCGACGGCTTATTACCGACGGTCATTAGCCGTCACAAAAAAACCGGTGTTTCTGACGACTTTTACGGTCGATTATGAATCTCCGTTATTTCTCAGTGCTAAGGATGAACTGGCAGAAGTTTTTACTGATGGAGCGTGGGTCAGTCAAACTATAGTTAGTATATATATCAGGTACAACATCCAACTTTAAAGTATACGTTTTTTTTTATTCTTTCACCTAATATTGAAGTTATTGTTAATCCATTAATTTGTATACGTTTTAATTATATTCAAGGTACTTGTATGATGCGATACTGATCCCAGAAGAACGGACCGAGAGGTTTGTGTTCTTATGCCTAGAGAAAACAAATTTTCGATATAAATCTGAGAATATGGTGGATTATATATCTGAACGCTTGGCAGAAGCGATGAAGCCAGGTGTTAACACCTTGTTTTTGTCATCGATTAACCTAGGGTGAGTCGTTTATTTAATTTAATCATATATATATATACACACACACACACAGACACACATATAACGATACTAAATTTTGCTGAAATGTGATTACTTGCTAATTAGGATTTCCTTGTTCAACATTTTTTTAGGGCCCATTGGGTATTATTAGCGATCAATCCCCGGGAAGACATGGTGTACTATTTGTGTTCTTTGCGTACTCCTTTGAGCAACCACAAAGAAATAACGGATACGTTCAATCAGTAAGTATATATATGCATGTATTGGAACGAGTTCAGAATGTGAAATTGAGGTTGAAAATGTATGCACTAATTAATATATCTAATTGTGTTATTATGACTCAGGGCTTTGGCAATTCATCAAGGATATTGGACACTACACAAGTCCTGATTTTCTAAATCATCCAAGACAACGACTAAGTTGATTCCTATAGAGGTATTATCAAAATTGTTATGCAATTATTTAGTTTAAAAAATTAAAATTATTTATTTCTAATATTTTTGGTTTTTTAGTGCTTCCGCCAACCAAACTCCAATGATTGTGGCTATTACGTTATGAAGTTTATGAAGGATATTGTTCATAACCAAATGCAAATCCCAAAAAAGGTATGTAATTTCTATTCTAATTTATATAAAATACTTACTCTTTCATTTGACCATTTGCGTACTTAAACTTTAATGTGATTTATTTATCATTTCGCAGTATATTCCTGAATGTAAAGATGATTCGTATTCTGATGTTCACCAAATTGCTCAACTCAAGAAAAAGTGGTGCAAATATGTGGCTGAGAAGTTTGTTTTAAGTATATGGTCATTGCGTATACACATTATTATAGTATTAGTTAGATATATGTTGTTTGCGCATGTGAGACATTAATTTTGGTTAGCATTGTTTGTCGTATTGTTGGTTGGCATTGTCGTATTGTTTATTTTGGTTTGCATCATTGTAAAATACTGCAACTGTTAAAAAAAGAAAAAAAAAGAGAGAATAGCTAGCGTTTTTTCAATGAAGCGCTATCTACACTACTAATAATAGGTAGCGCTTTCTTGAAAAAGCGTTACCTATTATCAAACACACTACAAGAAATAGCGGGATTACCGACGGCCAAAAGCCGTCGGTAATCCACAAATACCGTCGGTAATAAAAAAATTCCGACGGATTACCGACGGACATTAGGCCGTCCGGTGAAATCCAGCGTCGCAAATACTTACCGACGGCTTTAACCCGTCGGTAAATTTCCGACGGTTTTCTCCGACGGTTTTAACCCGTCGGAACTTCCGATGCCATTTCCGACGGCTTTAAGCCGTCGGTAAGTTTCCGACGGTTTTTCCGACGGTTTTAACCCGTCGGTAATTCCGATGACATTTCCGACGGCCATGACCGTCGGTAAATCCGAACTTAAATTTTTTTTTGAAAATTGTTTAAATATTTATTTTTATTAAAAAATTATTTACTTTTTTAAATTATTTAATTTTAATTTCTGTAATCAATTTAATTTATTTATCCATTTAATTAACGATTACTAGTTATCACATTTAATAATTAATTTCTTTCTGTATTTAAAAATGTAATGCGATAACATAACTATAAAACAAATTAAAAAAAAGAAACGTAACAAATAAATAAAAAAATTCAACAAACAAAACAGTAATAAAAAATATCCGAAAATATAAAAAAATATCAATACAAACATAACTAATAGTCCTGATAATCATGATCATGATCACTATCACTATCTACATCATCGACATGATCACCAGTACTATGAGGCGGAGACGGAGGCGGAGGCGGTGGAGGAGGGGGGTGGCGAGCTAGCAAATGGGACAGAGCCTCCTGCCGCCGCAAAGACTGAGCCAAAATGGCAGCTCGTCCGGCGGGCCTCCTCTCGCTGACGGCCGCGATCCGCCGCCGCTCACCATGGCCCGCTTCAACTCGCTTATCTCCCGCTCATCCATGGCAGAAGACGATCGGGCCGATTTACTCTCCAGAGAGGCAACGGGCCCTTTCTTGTAGTTCTCGGCAAGGTCGCCAAGACCGTATAGGCAACCCTTCTTCTTGCCGCCAACAACATCCGCTTCAAACCATCGACGAGCTGGATCCTTTGGGCTCGAGACGAGGAACATGAGGATGTCCGAGATCTAACCCGAGACATCATCGCCAAACTCCTCCTCACAAACATAAACAAATTAGTCAATTTTATTGTAATAAAACAATATAAACATTGTTAAAAAACTATTCATTATGTTTTATAATTACCTGGTCCGCCTCGACCGCCATCGACAAACTCACCTGCATTCTCTCCTAATATGAGTTGCACGATGGAGCTCGTAATCGAACCTCCTTTGCAAATCACGAGACTGTAATTATTTAATAAAAAAAGCTTAACTAAATAATAATAATAATAATAATAATAATAATAATAATAATATAAAACATACAAGTCGAGCTGCGTGCTGCGCCTGACTGACCGAACCTCCAGTATGCAAGCCCCAACCCTTTTCAGAGGCTCTATTCTTCTTCGCCTTCGCCACCGCCTTGAACTCGTGGGAGTTCCAAAGGCGCCAGAGGCCGCCAGATCTCATCTCCTATCCAAGTGGGCTGCCCATTGAGGCGCATCTCTAAGCATATCGGATAGGCGGTGGGAAGCCTTCATATGGAAGTTCTTCTTGATCCGCTCCTCTGCTCTTCCTTCCAAGAAACCTCTCCGTAAGAATATAATACGTTATTAAAAATAATTGAGATTCATGAAATAAAAAAATAATACGCAACAAAAAAAAATAAACAACTTACTCAAAGAATTGAACATGTGCCTCCGCTCACCACCATCGGCGTCCCAGGTGGGCCAATAGTCGTGGTAATTTTGCTCAATTACTCCGTGATAGCCTTTGCGGTGGCTTTGACGGAAGGAAACTAAACAATAACAACATACCAAAGAAGTTAAAAATATATAGGTTAAAGCGTAATTTTCGCCCTTATCCTTTTTTTTTAGTTTTCATTTAAGTCCATTAAGTTATAAAAATTACTTCAATTTCGCCCTTTCTTTTTAATTATTCTTTTTTGTCTTAGGCGAAATACCATCTTACACGTGATGCTTTGTTTTATTTTATTTTATTTTTCCGCCACATGTCGGATGGTGATTCGCCTAAGAAAATATGAATAAATAAGCGTAAAAGACGAAATTGATGTGATTTTTGAAGTTTAAGGGACTTAAATGAAAACTAAAAAAGATAAGGGACTAAATTGAAAACTAAAAAGATAAGGGGCAAAAATGTCTATTCAACCTACATACTCACCCTCTACCACTGGCTGATAGCAACTTCGCCATCATGCAAAGATCTGAATATCATCAACGACCTCCTGCTCATCCTGGGCCGCCAACCTCCTCGCCCCGCCGAACCCCGGCCTGATCAGGTGCCTGGCCCACACTATACTCTGATCGGACACATGAGTGCTCGCACCGCCTCAAACACAAAATGAGAGGAACAAGCGGCAAGTGTCTGCCGGAACCCTGGTGGGCATCATGTAAATGGGTGTCGGCGCGTAAGGTCTGCATCTTTGTGTAGGTGCCCAATGTGACGAGGCTGCGTAGGGGCCGAACTCGGCTGGAGCTTTGTTTAGGCGTAGATGTATGCGACGCTGCGGTGGATGACAACATCGCATAGCCGTATCATCAATCCTAATAATGTTCGCCTCCGACGACGGTGGGGGTCGACGGCCGATGCCCTTCCTTCCGCTGACCACTTCTTTGGGTGGTCTGGGGCCTGAGCCTGAACCTCCCGATGCCATATATGTCTATAGAGCAATTCAATAATATGATCATGAAATATTATATTTAAACATAACAATATTAAAAATGAATTCCAAAAATAAACAAGTTATATGAAAATAATCGACAAAATAAAATATGTTGTTAGACATTAAATTCTCTAATTGTAAAAAGTTAAACAAATTTATTCTCGCCCATTCTCGCCCACTCGCTTCTAAGATCATCTTGAGATCTTGATGGTTACGCCACTTCTTCATTTAATTCCTCATCTCCATTTACATTTTCATATGTGATTGGATCGTCACGTAGTCGAGAAATGGGTTCAACCGTTTACTACGTTGACATGAGACATCTCATCCACTTGATAAGCCACTTCTTCCTGTGGATCATCTCGCTTCAATGCGACCCTTGGTTTTGTCTTTATTGCAACACACCAACCTTGTTTGTCCCTTCGAGTTGACGGATAAGGGACATAATACACTGTCTTACATGTTGTGCTATGATAAACGAATCAAACATTTGGTATCTTACGCCATGCATATGTCAACAGATATTATATTTGCGATCCATTCTTGTGCCTCTACTTGACGGATCAAACCAATTACAATAAAATAGCACTATTCTTTTAGTATAGTCTAAAGTATTGTACGCCTTGACTCATATATATGTTGAATCACGCCGTAGAAGTCGTCTTCACCTCCCTCTGTGGCACCTTTTACATAAACTCCGCCGTTAATCGCTTTTTCCCTCTCGCTTTTGACTGAGTTTGAAATTTGTAAATCACATTTAAATCGTGTGCCATTCTTTACACGTGATTTAGGACCATGAGATAAATTTCTCAAGTGTTCGATTATGAGCGATTCGACTCGCTTATACACTGCGTATACACATGCACAAGTGATTTAGGGTTCCTTTTGCAAACAATCTTTTGTATTTTCAAACAACAAATAGTTGAAATAGGACTAAAAATACATACGGCTCCTAAACCACGTTGGGAAATATTCATGAATATAGCGTAAGAGTCTTGTTCGCTTGTGGGCTTAGTTAACAAGAATGCCTCAACAAGTCATTATCAAACAAATGATCATGAATAGGTGTGGACTAAATAAATTGAAAGTGGTCAAAGTATACATACGTAAGATATGGTGATACTTCTACACGATTGATCAACACGTGAGCGTGTCGACTTCCAATCTTCTCCCGTTAACCAGGACTTCACTCCTTTCCAAAGATGACGACCGAAGGCAAAACAACGATAAGGCCAATGGTGTCTTTCACTTTCAATTTCTATTTCATTCCTATTATTTGTTGGTGTCAAAGCATGAAGTTCAGTAAAATAATGGGAACACAAATGAATTGTCTCACGGTGTAAGTAAGTTGCACAAATAGATCCTTCAACCCTGGCCTTATTTTTCACCGACCGTTTGAGTCACCCATAAATCTCTGAATAACAAGGTTGGTGATCAACATTTCAACATTTAACCCGGCGATGAATAATTATGTTAAAGAATATTTGATTATATTACCTTTCGAATGGATACATCCATCTGTATTGAACCTGGCCCACCAAGCCTAGCTTCATGTGCAAGATGCATCGGGAGATGTTCCATAGAGTCAAAGAAACCAGGGGAAATATTCTCTCCAACTTACAAAGAATGACTGCATGTTACTCGCTTCCATCTTGATAAGATCATCATCTCTCAATGTTGCGAACACAAATCTTTAAAAATTGGCTGAGTTACGTAAGTGGATTTAAAATATTTGACTACAGGGAACTAAATGCAATAGGAAGTAAACACTCCATGAATACATGACAATCATGGCTTTTCATCCCAATCATTGTTCCTTTGTTCACATCAAAGACATCTTGCCAAATTAGAAGAATAACCGCCTGGCATTCAAGTTCTTTTATCCACCAAATGATCGACATAGCTTCCTCAACAGCTTAAAGAGTAAAAAGCTTTGGGTTTCAGGTTTTCCCATTCGACCGAGTCGTCAAATGCAAGTCCTTTCGCACGGTAAAGTGGTAAGTCGATCTGGCCTTATCATTGTCTTTCGTTCTTCCTCTAACGTTCATCACTGTGAGAAAAACATTGTTAAAAAGTTCTTCTCAATGTGCATAACATCAAGGTTGTGTCTCAACAAATTATCTTTCCAATACGGCAAATCCCAAAAATACTTCTTTTAGTCCAATTGTGCCATTGTCCATATCCTTCAAATCGATCCAATTCACCAAAATCGTGATTTTTGGCGATTCATAACTCTGGTAAAAATATGTTCGGATGTCAACCTCGAGGGGCCATCTAATTCAACTTCCCCTTCAAGGCGTTCTTATTCCGCCTAAATGGATGATCTGTTGGTAAAAACCTGCGATGTGAGTCAAACCAAGAACTCTTCCCCAAATTTCAAGGTAAAGGCCTTTGTATGCTCCATGCAATGGACATGCCATCTTACCATGAGTACCCCAACCGGACAACATGCCATATGCGGGGAAGTCATTAATGGTCCACATAAGAGCTGCCCTCATTGTAAAGTTCTTCTTTCGTGCAACATCATAAGTCACAACGCCATTCCACAACCTTTTGAGATCGTCAATGAGAGGGTGTAAGTAGATGTCAATACCATCTGTTGGATTATCACGACCTGGTATAATACAAGTCAAGAACATATAGGGCTTAGACATGCACATATCGGGAGGAAGATTGTATGGGGTAACAATAATCGCCAAAGCAAGAATAAGGTTTCGCCGTTGATTGAACATATGGGGTAAAACCATCGGAGCATAAGCCAAGTCGTACATTACGTGGATCTGCTGCAAATTCGGGATTCACACGATCAAAGTGCTTCCAAGCTTCACCATCACAAGGATGTCGCAACATACCTGAAGTGCTTTTATTCTCATAGTGCCAAGTCATTTTGTCTGCAGTCTGTGTTGACGCAAACATTCTCTGCAGCCTTGGAATAATTGGCAAATAAAACATTGCCTTCCGTGGAACTGGTTTTTGTCTACCCTTACCATTATCAGTATGTGACATATACCTTGGCTCACCACAGAATTTGCATTCAACCAGCGCGCTATCGTTTTTACCAAATTCATTGTCGTAATATAACATACACCCTCTCACACAACAATCAATCTGTAACACCTGAGGACGAGATCGACATCGTCTTAGGACGACGTATCGAGACCTCGCGTCGAGATCTTGTGTCGAGACCTCGCGTCGAGATCATGTGTCGAGATTCCGTGCCAAGATCGTTTGCCGAGGTCATTTGCCGAGCTGAGGAGACCGCGTGCACTAGCCGGGCCGAATCGAGGAGATCGCGTGTCGAGTTGATGAAGTCGCTGCATCGAAATGATGAGGACGCATGTCGAAGCCGAGGAGGCCGCGTTCACGAACTCGTGTTAGAACCTTGTGCGCTTGCACGACCACCCTTGTCGACATCGTGTCGAGATGATAACTCGTATTCTTTCGAACGTTATTCAGCGCTATTATTATATTGTTTGTAATAATTATTTTGTCGACTTGCCGTTCTCGTCGTGTGTCTAGACCGTTGACCGACAGAGTAGAGAGTAATTATGAGATGAACGATTAGACGGGTAGATGATTGATGGGATTGGCATCTTATAGCTGAAGTTACGATTATACCGCTTCTCTCACCTTTGTATTCACGATCGGTTTTCCTCAAACACTCATTTCTCTTTCTTCTTTCTTCTTCCTTCCTTACGCTCACGAGTTTCGTTGTTTTCTCCAGAACTTCCATCGACGAAACCTTGAGTTCCATCGAGATTCTACATCAACTTTCTTCATCAACCTTGTTCCTCATCATCTTCTCGACATATCTCGCCTGCTCGACCATCACCATTGAGGTATGAAGAACAGATTTTTCTCTTCCTCTGTGCTACTGTTTAGCGCTACTTTTCCTTCCATTTTTAGCCAGTTTTATGCTTCCAAATCATGTCAAATTGATGGGTTTTCTTCTTCACAATATTACCTATCTTTCTAACCGATTAATTGGGCTTGTAAAACAAATTTTCTTCCCCTGTTTTTCTGCAATCGGCAGTGCCCAGAAACTCTTCATTTTCGGTCTATTTCGATTTCTTGTTTTTCGTTTGTTGCTTCTGGTTGTTGTTGTTGTCGATCTATCTGTTGAAGCATCAGATAACCTTTTTCATGAACTTTTGATCGAAAACCCTAACTTTGTGTTAGAGGAAAAATATATTTCAGTTCTTGAGTTTTATATTTTCTGGGTTGTGGTTAAGTTTGGGAAGAGAGCTAAGTGTATTAGAACCCATAGATCGATATGAGTTGTGTTTGTTTTAGGAAGTCGATTCGAGATCGGGTGATTTCAATCGAGGTGTACGGAAAGCGAATCCAAGGACGTGGAAGCAGTGGGATCGGATCGAGAATCAGACGTGTCGAGGTCGATCGAGAAGCGACGTGTCGAGGTCGATTGAGGGCGATGACGCGTGTAGAAGTCGTTGTCGAACTCGTTGAAGACACCGTGTCGAGATCGAGAAAGAGAAGTCGTTGTCGAGCTCATTTGAAGACAGGTGTGTCGAGGTCGTTGTCGAGCAACTTTAGCTTGGAGTTCGGTAAGGGCGCTTCACATTAATACTTTCGTAGTATGCTAGCGTAAGGGCAACTCTTAGACATTATTAAGACTTTATTTTTATTGTTATATTTATGTATGGACTCCTTGATTGGTGTCGAGATTGGAATGTTGTGATATGATTGAGTTTTTGCATGTAATTGATATGTGATTGAATATATGTTGTGAATGGTGTATTCTTTGTCAGTGCGTTTCTTCATGCGAGAATGTTTTATTGCTTAAATGTCGAATTGCGTTTTCTTCATGTTAAGCATGCTCTCTTTATTTGATATGTGATCAAGTAAGTTGTGTTACTCTTTGACATGCGGCGAGCTAATCATCGAGTGAGAGAGCTAGGAGTCGTATGACGTTTTGAGCTCGGACCCAGATAATCGAGGGTGCTAGGTCCCCTTTTTGTTTATGGTGGATTGGCTAGGCGTCGCATTATCGGTTTGGGGTTGGACCCTTGATTAATGCATGGTATCGGTTTGGGGTTGGACTGCCGTTTACCTATTACGTCGGTTTGGGGATGGACTCACGACGATATTCCGGAATAAGAGTTGTGTCGAGTCTAGAGTGAGATGGTCGAGTCACGTGTGGTGATTGAGATACATTATTGTGTTGCTTATTTTTTTATGTCGAGCTTATCTTGAATTGTTGAGAAGTTGACCCTTTCCCATGGTGCCTTCAACCCATGACGGTTACCCAGGCGATGTCGAGGGCGCAGGGAACTCGACAGGAGATGATGCCGAGGAGGAGCTCGACGAGGACCCGAGTGACGACCTGTACTTGTCGTGATTGATTGTTTGTTCGACGTATTTCTTTTGATGACTGTACCTTGTTTTCTTTTGGAGTAGTATGTCGTGACCAGTTTGGGCAGTGTTGTTTTGTTGTTTCAGGGTAGACTGGTGGTCTTACTTTTGGAGCACCTGCGTGGGAGTCTGGAAGTACCCCAGGTATGATTGCTCTTTGAAGTCGTCGTACCTTAGGTGTATTTTCTTTGCACATTTGCTACTCTGTATTTTGTATACATTATTATTTCGTGATATATATATGTATGTTATGCATGTATGTTTTATTAGAATTTAAGTCTTGTGTCTTAGTTGCACCATGTTTCAAAAGTCGTAATTACTCGATGTGCACGAGTTGGTTTTATAAAAAAATATATCGTATTTTTAAAAGGCACAAGAGTTTTGTTTTTAAAACACATCTCATACTGAGTTTATGTTGAGCTTGGTGTGTTGAGCTCGAGAACTTCGAGCTCGGTATATTGAGCTTCGGTAGCGGTCCGAAACGGTCGTTACATTGTTGGTATCGAGCGCTTGATTCTGACCGAGCTGTGCATAGGAGATTTGGACTGGTCACTATGTCGGGTTATGTGTGTTGGGGACCTAGTTGTATTGTGTTGATTGCTGTTTGATTAAGTGAAGCACTTATTGCTTGAGAAATTGTTTGAAGTGTTTCTTGATTGAAGCGGTGTGTTTTAACACATCCTTGTTGTGAGATTCGACGGGGTTTTGAACTTTGTGGAATCTAATGCCACCTCAGAGGAATACGGCAAATGCTGGCCGAGAACGTCGACATGGAGCGAGCAATTCAAGCTATGACCGAGATGGCGGCAGCCATGGCTCAATAATCACCGCCGCAACTCAACAGGCTAACGCGATGGCTCAACCAGACGGCGGCGTTAACTCGCCAGAACTTGCGGCAGAACAAAGAACAGCGAGCGAAATCTTTGGCGAGAGGATTGGCCGACTTCAGGAAGCATGATCCACCGGAAGTTCTATGGTGAGCCAAATCGGATAAAGGCGATCTTTGGATGCAAGAGATCGAGAAGATCTTGAGGCACTCCATTGCGGACAACGTGAAGGTCGACTATGCCACCTACTTCATCGCTAGAGACGCAGAGTATTGGTGGAGGGAGTGAAGCAAACATTTATAGCGAGCGTCGCGAGATGACCTGGGAGCTTTTTCGTGAAAGGTTCTTGGACAAGTACTTCCAGAATCGCGACGAGCCGAGAAGGAGCGGAATTTCTTCAAGCTGCGGCAAAGGCGATTCGGCATGTCAGTATGCGGCCAAGTTCGAGTCGTTGGCGAGGTATTTCAGTCCATTTCGTGATCGAGTTGACCAGAGATGGTTGAGTGAGAGATTCCAACGGGGATTAGGATTCGACATTCAGAAGTCAGTGGTGTCGTTGAGGATCCGAAACCTCCAAGAGCTGATTGATCGATGTGTCGAGGTAGAAGGAGTAAGAAGCCACAAGAAGAAGATTATTGTGGGCGGACCGGTGAGACCCCAGAGTGCGGGGCAGAGATTTGTACAGAAAGGGAAACAACCGCGAAGAAGCCTTACGGCCAGACCTCGGGGAGCGACAACAGGGGACAATATCGTCCGATGACCCAGTGCAGAAGCGGAGGACGGACCGGTGTCGAGGTGACTTGTTTCCGTTGTGGAAAGAGCGGGACATTACGCCAATAAGCGTACTTTCGGAAGGAGGGTGTGCTACAATCGTAAGAAGCCAGGGCATTTTGCCAAGGATTGTCCTACACCTAAAGTCGAACCGACTATGCTTGCAAGGGCCAAAGGAAAGCGTCAAGTGGCTAAAGGCGAGTTTTACTGCATGAGTGGCGAGGAAGCGAGCAGTGAAGATCTTATCCAAGGTGAATGTGAGATCGAGGGTAAATCCTTATCCGTTCTTTTTGATTCGGTGCAACACATTCCTTTATTTCTTACGATTGTGTGAACTATTTGAACTTGACTGTGGATCGCTTACCGTTTAAATTAGTAGTTACAACCCAGTGCTAAAACCTTAGTCACAAACACTGCATGTCTTAATTGTGTAGTGATTATTCGTGAGTAGAAAGTTTGTGGTCAATTTGGTTTGTTTGCCTCTTAAGGGCTTAGATGTCATTCTCGGGATGGATTGGTTGTCACACCACCATGTCCTTTTGGACTGTGCCCGTGAAAGCGTAATTTTCAGACCTTGGAATCTCCAATTATCTTTCTGCCGAACGTATTGGAGTTTCTTTGAAAGAAGGAACTAGGGAATACATGTATCTGGCTAGTTCGGAAGTTTTCCAGCAGATCGACGTGAAGAATGTACCAGTGGTGCGTGACTTTGAGGACGTTTTTCCCGAAGACGTGCCAGGGTTACCACCAGTGCGAGAGGTCGAGTTCTCCATCGAACTGATTCCAGGGACAGGACCGATCTCCAAAGCGCCATACAAGATGTCTCCTGCCGAGATGAAAGAACTGAAGTCCCAGATCGAACACTTGGAGTCAAAGCAATTCATACGACCGAGCGTGTCACCGTGGGGAGCTCCGGTGTTGTTGGTTAAGAAGAAGGATGGACGATCAAGGCTGTGCGTGGACTACCGCGAGCTCAACAAGGTTACTGTGAAGAACCGTTACCCGTTACCACGTATTGACGACTTGATGGATCAACTTCGTGGAGCGGCGATCTTTTCCAAGATAGACTTGAAGTCGGACTACCATCGACGGCGTGAAGGAGGAAGATGTCGCCAAAACAGCTTCCGAGGACTAGATACGGTCACTACGAGTACTTGGTGATGCCGTTTGGAGTGACGAATCGCCCGCTGTGTTTATGGATTACATGAATAGGATTTTCCATTCGTTTTTGGATCAGTTCGTTGTAGTGTTTATCGACGACATATTGATTTACTCGAGGAACCGAGAAGAGCACGCAGAACACTTATGTCGAGTACTGCAGATATTACGAGATAAGCAACTCTATGCCAACCTCGTCGAAGTGTGAATTTTGGCTTGAAGAGGTGAATTTTCTTGGTCACGTGATTTCCAAAGAAGGGATAGGCGTGGATCCAACTAAGATTGAGGTGTGTTAGCGTGGGAACAGTAGAAGGCGATTCACGAGATCGAGTTTTGTCGGCTTAGCAGATATTACCGAAGATTCATTGAAGGTTTCTCGAAGATTGTCGCGCTTCTTACACGATCGACGAGGAAGGATCAACCTTTGCCTGGGCCAGGAGTGTGAAGCCGGTTTTCAACGGTGAAGGAGCTTTTGACGGCGGCGCTTTGTCTGATTTTGCCTCAACCGAAGAGCCTTTCGAGGTGTATTGTGATGCGTCACACCAGGGATTGGGATGCGTCTTGATGCAACATCGGAAGGTGGTCGCAGATGCTTCAAGGCGACTTAAGATTCACGAGAGGAACTACCCTACTCACGACTTGGAGCTAGCGGCCATAGTTTTTCTTGGCCGAAGATATGGAGGCACTACCTTTATGGGAGCACTCTTCTTGTTTTTCGGCGATCACAAGAGCTTGAAGTACTGTTCGACGAGAAAGAGCTCAACATGCGCCAACGTAGATGGACGAATTTCTCAAGGACTACGACTTTACGTTGGAATACCATCCGGTAAGGCTAACGTAGTAGCGCATGCATTGAGCAGAAGAGCGCTTTAACCTCGGTATTGATGATCAAGGAGTTGGAGATGCTCGAGAAGTTCCGAGACTTGAAGTTGAGTGTCGAAGTTTCACCGGGAAGCCGAGATTTGGTATGCTTACCATTTCTAATGATTGTTGGGCGAGATCCGAGACCAGCAAGTTCATGATGAGCTTCGCAAGAGAAGATTCGATTGATAAGCGCAAGGAAGGCGGCGAATTCAAGGCCTGAGCGGGCGACATCTTGAGGTGCAATGGCCGAGTGTATGCGTACCTAACGATCCGAGCCGAGGAAGTTGATTCTCGACGGCGCATAAGAGCAACTTTAGTATTCACCCAGGAGTTACGAAGATGTATCAAGACTTGAAGAAGCATTTTTGGTGGTCCTAATGAAGAAGCAAGTGGCCGAGCACGTAGCTTCGTGTTTGACGTGTCGAAGCGAAGGTGGAGCACCAACGACCGCGGAATACTACAATCGCCGACGCGTACCAGTTTGGAAATGGGATAGTATTTCCATGGATTTCGTTGTAGGTTTGCACGAAAACGCAGAAGAAGAATGATTCGATTTGGGTGATCGTCGACCGATTGACCAAATCGCTCATTTCTTACCGGTGAGGTCGACATACAACGTGGAAAAGTCGACCGAGATCTACATCGCGAGATAGTACGACTTCATGGAATACCTCTTCGATCGTGTCGGACCGAGATCCGGGTTCACGCCTCATTTTGGAGGGAATTGCAAGGAGCGATGGGAACCGAAGCTCAGGCTTAGCTCGGCATATCATCCACGCATCGACGGTCGATCGAGAGAGAACGATCCAATCGCTTGAAGATTTGTTGCGAGCTTATGCGTTAGATCACCGAGGAAGTTGGGACGACGCCTTACCATTGGTGGAGTTCACCTACAATAACAGTTTCCATGCGAGTATTGGAATGACACCTTTTGAAGCGGCCAGATGGACGGAAATGTCGACGCTTTGTTGGTACCAGGGCGGCGAGCGAATGTTGTAGGACCAGATATGATCCAGCAGATCACCGAGAAGATCCGTTTGATCGAGATCGGATGCGAACATCTCAAAGTCGATGTAAGAGTTATGCAGACCAACGACGTCGACCACTCGAGTTCGAGGAAGGAGAACATGTATTTCTTAAAGTCACCCCCACTCATCGGAGTTGGTCGAGCGATCAAATCCAAGAAACTTACCCCTAAATTTATTGGACCTTACCCAGATTCTTCGTCAGATTGGTCGGTGGCATATCGATTGCCTTGCCACCATTCTTGTCGAACATCCACGACGTCTTCCACGTCTCACAATTGCGGAAGGATGTTTCCGACCCCTCTCATGTCATCGAGCGGATGTGATTCAAGCGAAGGCGACGACTTATTTTTCAAGCATTACGAAGGATCGTTGATCGGAAAGCCAAGCGATTGCGGAACAAAGAGATTCAACTCGTCAAGGTTGTGTGGGATCGAGAAGGCGGAGATGCGACTTGGGAGCCGGAGGAGAAGATGAAGACTCAGTACCCTGAACTTTTCCGAGGTAAGAATCTTATTTGCAATTTCGAGGACGAAATTTTTTTAGAGGGAGAGATTGTAACACCTGAGGACGAGATCGACATCGTCTTAGGACGACGTATCGAGACCTCGCGTCGAGATCTTGTGTCGAGACCTCGCGTCGAGATCATGTGTCGAGATTCCGTGCCAAGATCGTTTGCCGAGGTCATTTGCCGAGCTGAGGAGACCGCGTGCACTAGCCGAACCGAGGAGATCGGCGTGTCGAGTTGATGAAGTCGCTGCATCGAAATGAGGACGCATGTCGAGTTGAGGAGGCCGCGTTCACGAATTCGTGTTAGACCCTTGTGCACTTGCACGAGCACCCTTCTCGACATCGTGTCGAGATGATAACTCGTATTCTTTCGAACGTTATTCAGCGCTATTATTATATTGTTTGTAATAATTATTTTGTCTGGCTTGCTGCTCGCCGTGGTGTCTAGACCGTTGACCGACAGAGTAGAGAGTAATTATGAGAGGAACGATTAGAAGGGTAGATGATTGATGGGATTGGCATCTTATAGCTGAAGTTACGATTATACCCCTTCTCTCACCAGCTGTATTCACGATCGGTTTTCCCTCAAACACTCATTTCTCTTTTCTTCTTTCTTCTTCCTTCCTTACGCTTCGAGTTTCGTTGTTTTCTCAGAACTTCCATCGACGAAACCTTGAGTTCCATCGAGATTCTACATCAACTTTCTTCATCAACCTTGTTCCTCATCATCTTTCGACATATCTACTTTGCCCGACCATCACCATTGAGGTATGAAGAACAGATTTTTCTCTTCCTCTGTGCTACTGTTTAGCGCTACTTTTCCTTCCATTTTTAGCCAGTTTTATGCTTCCAAATCATGTCAAATTGATGGGTTTTCTTCTTCACAATATTACCTATCTTTCTAACCGATTAATTGGGCTTGTAAAACAAATTTTCTTCCCCTGTTTTTCTGCAATCGGCAGTGCCCAGAAACTCTTCATTTTCGGTCTATTTCGATTTCTTGTTTTTCGTTTGTTGCTTCTGGTTGTTGTTGTTGTCGATCTATCTGTTGAAGCATCAGATAACCTTTTTCATGAACTTTTGATCGAAAACCCTAACTTTGTGTTAGAGGAAAAATATATTCAGTTCTTGAGTTTTATATTTTTCTGGGTTGTGGTTAAGTTTGGGAAGAGAGCTAAGTGTATTAGAACCCATAGATCGAGCTGAGTTGTGTTTGTTTTAGGAAGTCTGATTCCCGAGATCGGGTGATTTCCGAATCGAGGTGTACGGGAAAGCGAATCCAAGGACGTGGAAGCAGTGGGATCCAGATCGAGAACTGTACGTGTCGAGGTCGACTGAGAAGCGTACGTGTCGAGGTCGATTGAGGCGATGCGTGTAGAAGTCGTTGTCGAACTTCGTTGAAGACAGCCGTGTCGAGATCGAGTAAGAGAAGTCGCTGTTGTCGAGCTCATTTGAAGACACCGTGTCGAGGTCGTTGTCGAGCAACTTTAGCTTGGAGTTCTGTAGTGGTGCTTCTCTTTAATCCTTTCGTAGTATGCTAGCGTAAGGGCATCTCTTAGACATTATTAAGACTTTATTTTTATTGTTATATTTATGTATGGACTCCTTGATTGGTGTCGAGATTGGAATGTTGTGATATGATTGAGTTTTTGCATGTAATTGATATGTGATTGAATATATGTTGTGAATGGTGTATTCTTTGTCAGTGCGTTTCTTCATGCAGAATGTTTTATTGCTTAAATGTCGAATTGTGTTTTCTTCATGTTAAGCATGCTCTCTTTATTTGATATGTGATCAAGTAAGTTGTGTTACTCTTTGACATGCGGCGAGCTAATCATCGAGTGAGAGAGCTAGGAGTCGTATGGCGTTTTTGAGCGGACCCAGATAATCGAGGGTGCTAGGTCCACTTTTTGTTTATGGTGGATTGGCTAGGCGTCGCATTATCGGTTTGGGGTTGGACTCGCTGATTAATGCATGGTATCGATTTGGGGTTGGACTGCCGTTTACCTATTACGTCGGTTTGGGGATGGACTCTTGGCGATATTCCGGAATAAGAGTTGTGTCGAGTCTAGAGTGAGATGGTCGAGTCACGTGTGGTGATTGAGATACATTATTGTGTTGCTTATTTCTTTATGTCGAGCTTATCTTGAATTGTTGAGAAGTTGACCCTTTCCCGTGGTGCCTTCAACCCATGACGGTTACCCAGGCGATGTCGAGGGCGCAGGGAACTCGACAGGAGATGATGCCGAGGAGGAGCTCGACGAGGACCCGAGTGACGACCTGTACTTGTCGTGATTGATTGTTTGTTCGACGTATTTCTTTTGATGACTGTACCTTGTTTTCTTTTGGAGTAGTATGTCGTGACCAGTTTGGGCAGTGTTGTTTTGTTGTTTCAGGGTAGACTGGTGGTCTTACTTTTGGAGCAGCCCCCTGCGTGGGAGTCTGCCGGAAGTACCCCCAGGGTATGATTGCTCTTTTGAAGTCGTCGTACCTTAGGTGTATTTTCTTTGCACTTTTGCTTCTCTGTATTTTGTATACATTATTATTTCGAGTGATATATATATGTATGTTATGCATGTATGTTTTATTAGAATTTAAGTCTTGTGTCTTAGTTGCACCATGTTTCGAAAAGCTGTAATTACTCTGATGTGCACGAGTTGGTTTTATAAAAAAAAATATATCGTATTTTTAAAAGGCACAAGAGTTTTGTTTTTAAAACACATCTCATACAGGTTTATGTTGAGCTTGGTGTGTTGAGCTCGGTAACTCGAGCTCGGTATATTGAGCTCGGTAGCGGTCCGGAAACGGGTCGTTACACAATCCTTTTAGATTCCAACCCCAATTTGGACACTAAGCTTTTAGCCTCGTAATAACTTTTTGGCAAACCATCTCTGATAGGTGACGAGTCCAACATCATCTTCGTTACGAGATCCAAGCACACATCCGTAGCACCACAGTTGGACTTGAGAGCTAAAAGTCTCACACACATTGATAACTTAGAGTCGGCAGACCCTTTGAAACAACGGCTTATTTGTTTCTAACAAGAGATTATAAAATCTTTGTGCAGTCTCATTTGGAAGTTCATCTGTGTTATCATACTGTGGCTCCTCGAATGATATGTTGACCCCCAAGGCATCACAAACCATATCTTGCATCAATTCAATCTGTTCACCATATCCCGTATCTATGCAATTGCTTGAAGCACCTGTGCAATTATCGCCAACCCCTAATTCAACCCGAGGTAACTCTTCACCATGTCTAGTCCAAATCCAGTAATTAGGCATAAATCCAACTCTCTGCAGGTGCAAAGATGACCTCTCCTGGGCTCTTGATCTTCTGCAATCGCATTTAAGGCACGGACACCTAATCCCTCCATTAATTTGAAATTTTCGTGTGCCATTGCGACTTGAACGAAGTGATCAATCCCATCGCAAAAAGATTGTTTCAAACCCCTCTTCCCGGATACAACCTATCGTTACATCCAACTACGATTGAAGGAAAAAATTCCATCTTCTGCATGTAAAAAAATGACAATTTCAGAAGACGACATTCTTACAACCGCTCTCTTTCTTTAAATGGTATGACTTATCCCATTCGAGGAAAAACTTTTTCAGAACTTCGTATAATAGTCATTCCGTAATTCTCATATCTTATACTTGACAAAATTTAGTGAAGATTTCCCATTGGTCTCTGAGTACACAAAATGATCGTGATTAGGAACAAGGCAATCAAGTATGCACCCAGAGAACAAAAGGAAATGAATCTAACCAAAATTTCATCAAATATCAAGATACGAGAATCAAACAACAACAATTATACAAGAAAAGAAAAAGTTTTTTCCCAACTGCCCAACTTGGACAATTCAAGGTTCAATATACAATGAACACGTGGTATCTAAAAGAGTACACGCACTCAATAATATATTGAACCTCAAACGGGAAGCTAAGGCTTTTCTCCGATACTAATAACAACAATCAAACATCCATTTCATCAATAATTAAAAAGTAACATGTTGAAAGTTGACATCCTCTTAAAGGATAGAATTAAACAAGCAGACCGACGGCAAGGGAAGCATAAATCCTTTTAACAATTTTTGTTTTCATAGTGGTTTGGCTTGGTATATGCCATGCAATTAGAGCTCCTATATGGTCACATCTACCATACATCCTAATCCATTAATTGGCCAAAAAACAATCATTTTCTGTTTCTGTAGTTAAAAAACTAGCCTAGCACCAGAATCTACTACATTAACCAAGGCAGTTGATGGTATCTCTAAACAACATAAAATTGGTTACTTTATTATTTTTAAAAAAATAAGATCATCACATAATTAAATTCATCAAATATAGGATTTTAATAGTTTATAATTAGTGTCTGATACGATTAATTTGGGAATCAATTTCCTCGACAGAATTCATGTCTTTGTGTAATAATATGTCTTTCATATGTTAAATTTTTTAGTTTAATAAACGTTGTTTGTATTTACAGTATAGTATATAGTTATAATCTGTAAATATTTTGGAGATTAATATGGTTACTATCTCAATATAAATTGGTTTCTATAAGTATAGCGAGACGTAGCATGAACATAGGATCAGAGATTCACTTACTGAAATTGAGTTTATGTGTTGCTTGCTAAATAAATAATCTACATGCTACCTTACTCTAACATAAAATATACATCAAACAAAATTCCCTCTATGGAGAGAAGTAAATCGAGTGATTCCTTCTCTCTTTTACTTTTCTTTCAACTTAAAAGAAAAAGTATCGACATATATTATCCAGAAAGAGGGGTTTTGAATCAATTAATGAAGTTCATTTTTCAAAAACATCATTAAAAAAAAATGAAATGGGATTTTTTGAAACATAGGAAAAGGTGATCTATTGAGTCATTTATACGAATCCAAAATATTATGATTATGAAGAACTCAACGGGACCCCTCGAATTCGTCAAAAATATTATCTAGACGCGTGAATAGATTGACCTTAAAACAACAACGATTAATTACGATTGCTATAAAACAAGCTCGTATTTTATCTGCGTTACCCTTTCTTATTCCGGTACCTTTTGTTAATAATGAAAAAAAAATTTAAAAAAAGCGAGTCGACCACTAGAACTACTACTGTTTTTTAAAAAAAAATGTTTTAAAAAAAAAATAGAGTTACTCTTCAATTGAATTCAATTTTGAATCGAAAATCAATTTCAATGTGGATTGATATCTTGTTCGAAAACTACGACAACTATACATCACTTCAACATAAAACATCCTTTGTTAGCCAAAACACACATCACCTCAAAATTCTCTCTCTGGAGAGAACTATGAAGCAAATCAAATAAATATGTCGGTGTGGGGGTCAACACCCACCCCTTTTCCACCCAATGAGTCAACCGACATTTCGTTAGAGTGCATACCTAATTCTCAGAACAAGAGAGTGTCCACGTCCTTCGATGTGAGTGGCAGTCTCGGAGCAATGTCGTGGCCTCGAACTAAAAATACAGAAAAAACATAGAAAATTTTAACTAACAAGCTACCAAATAGCAATCAACAAAAATGAGCAGGATGCCAACCAAACAACAATCATGTTATAAAATAATTCCGAATAAACCCCAAGTAAGCTTTTTGGCTTTCACTATTTTTATCAAATCATGAATTCTCAAAAGCTATTTAACCTCCTCATGTAAAACATATAATAGAGCATAATAGAGTGGTGGTGGTGGTGGTGGTGGCGGCCTGGTTTCGCGAACAATCGTTGAAACGTTGGAATAATTGGAACTTAGGCTTAAGACAAAAATTAAATACAAAAGCACAAATGTAAAGACATACATCATATATTATCCTAATACATTTATCCAATTAAAATGTTAAAGCAGTCAAATACTAATGTACATAACATGCATAATATAAAATAGAGGCTAGCTAGTGGCGGCTCCTTGAGGGGTCCCTAGGACAAAATCAGGCGGTAGAATCCTCCGAAGGAGTCGATGGAGTGTAATCTGCTACGGTGGGAGAATATTTTGGTGTGGACGGAGTGTAATCCTCTCCGATTGGAGAATACTCCGGTGAGGTCGGAGTGTAATCCTCTCCGATTGGAGAATACTCCGGTGTGGATGGAGTATACTCCAAGATCTCATCGTCATTGCTGGAGACCTGAACGATGTATGTCTCTCAATGAGCATCACCGGTAGCTACATGCCTCCTGGGATCACCATGTTGGTTCATCAAATCACGATCCTCAGCACGATCCTTAGTCCTGATGACAAAGCTATTTCGATACTCCCTCGCAGACATCATCGGCCTCTTGGAAGGCATAGGAGGATCACGATGGCGAGCATCGCGATCCTCAATCGTCACAAAGCTATTCCGATACTCCCTTGCAGACATCATCGGCCTCCTGGAAGCCCTACCTCGACCACGGTTTCCATCTAAAGACATTGTCTGTTTGTTGTCAACATTGGTCAGTCATGAGCATATAAACTGAAAATAATCGAATTACAACAAAACGAACAAAGGCATAGGTTTGCAGTATTTAAGACTTTATTCCAATATTTTTATCAATATTTTTTCAAATCATGATGCTAACCGAGCAGATGCGCCAACTAGAATTGTTTTTTCCCTTCTAATTAGCATGCTTAAGACAAACTTTTAACCTTGGACATAATATAAGTATCCTAAACTTTTAAAACAACTAACAATCCACAAAATCAATAAGAGCAGAGCAACCAGTCAAACAACTAACAATCCACAAAATCAATAACAGTGAGAACAACCATCAAACAACTAATAATCTCACGCAAAGGCTACTCTTGCAAAGCTACTAAAACAAAAATCAAATACCAACAACAGGGAATACAAACAAACCTTAGTTCCCAAAATCACAGAACACAAAATTGGAGGTCAAACCACAAAAGAATACGTGATGCACCAAAACCTTCAAAATCACGTCAAAAACCTTCAAATCACTTCAAGAACTTTCAATCGTTCCTGAAACATCGAAAAGGAACACCAAATCAATTTGGGATTAGGAAGAAAAACACGAACAAAGAAGGACGAGAATAGAGAGCGAGAGAATGAAGCGGTGGTGGCAGAGGTGGCGGCAGACCACGGTCTTTATGGAGGTGGCCGCGGAAGGTACTGTGGAGGTGGTGGCGGCGGACGCGTGGTGCTGTGGAGGTGGCGGCGGGGAGATGGTGTTCTGTGGAGGTGGCGGGGGATAGAGAGAGAGATGAGAGGCAGAGAGAGAGACAGAACCGCGGTGGTGGTGGTGGTGGCGATTTAAACGGTGGTGGTGGCGACTAAGGCGTGGTGGTGTGGGCGGTGGTGGTGGTGGTGGTGGAGAGAAAGAGTGAGAACAAAGGACGTAACAGAGAGAATAGAGAGAATAGAGTGGTGGTGGTGGTGGTGGTGGCGGCCTGGTGGTGGTGTGGGCGTGGTGGTGGTGGCGGCGTAGTGGTGGGGCGGAGGAAGAGAGGAAGTGAAAGAGAAGAGGGATGAAGATGGAGGAGAAAGGAAGGCCTGGCTTCGATTATTATCGCGCGTGCAAGCGGCTTTTTCGAAGCGGTCTGGCCGTCAGAACTGACCGGCATTACAAGCGGGTTTTTAACTTACCGACGGTATAAGGCCGTCGGTATTTAAAAATAGGCGCGTAAATGAAATATCTTTGAAATTACCGACGGGCATTGACCGTCGGTAAATTATCGACGGACTTGTTGTTTTACCAAGCGGCAGCGCCGAAAATCAACGTTTAGCAAGCGGTCTCGGCCGTCGGTATATGCCCGTCGGTAAATCCGAATTTTCTTGTAGTGACATAGATAGTGTTTTTTTAAAGAAGCGCTAACGATTCCAGTTATCCCTAGCGCTTTTAAAACGCTGTCTTTAATAACTCAGATCACTAGCGGCTAAATAGATAGCGCTTTTAAGCGCTAACGAAGGTAAAAAAATAAGCGCTATCTATTTCGTTTTATGTTGTACTGTTTTCGGTTTAAATTTACTCATATTTTCACAATACTGGTATCATTGAATTACACGATTTAGACTAATTATTTCGGATTTGGTTCTTAATGGACGAAGTCGTCTCAGACCACATGATATCGAAATCCTTCTAAACACGTACCTTAGTAACAAACTCAAACTCCAATGCTCACCGGCCATTAGCCAACAAATAGTTAACAATTATTATTTAATGGTTTTGAAGTATTTATTATTAAATATTTTTCGGGGCAGGCTTGATAGATTTCTCGATTTGTCACTAGGAAGGAGAACAAGAATCTATTAGTTTTTTTTTTATTTTTTATCACAGACTCAAGTGTTTAGGGCTACTTTGATCTGGGATGAAAGTGATGTATTTTCAGAGGATGAAATAAAACACTCGAGAGAGAGAGAGAGAGAGAGAGAGAGAGAGAGAGAGAGAGAGAGAGAGAGAGAGAGAGAGAGAGAGAGAGAGAGAGAGAGAGAGAGAGAGAGAGAGAGAGAGAGAGAGAGAGAGAGAGAGAGAGAGAGAGAGCTTAGCACTGTGGGGAGAAATTTAATTTGATACTGCTTTTTGGTTCAGAGGTGGGGAGGATAGTCTTTACTTGTTTGGTTCAGGAGAGGAAATGATCGGATTTTAATAGAGAAAAGAGATTAATTTACTTATATATCTTTATAGTCATTTATATTATATTCTATATAAGATTATTTAAGTCATTTTATTTTACTGATAAGCTCCTCTCCCCTCTAAAAAACTTCAACATTGGAGGGGAACAAAAATTGAGTTATGAGGGATTTTCCTCCCCTATCCTCTCCTGCTAAAAATCGAACCAAACTTAAAATTTTAAATTTAAAAATAACTCATTTTCTCACCTGTATTCTTCTCCGACCAAACACTATCTTAGAGAAGAATGAGGTTTACTTGTTGAAAATAGTCTCTTTCGAAACTGTTAAAGTCCAAGAAGACAAGAAGATTATTAGAAACTACGGTTTACTCGATAGCGCTTGCATGTTAAACACAGCAAGTTTCAATCATGCAGTTGATGAGTTCCTATGCAATGCAGTCTTGTGGGTTTTTCATTTTCAGGCCATAATAATGATGTTGTCAAGTAAAGGTGGCAAAGTCATCCATCCATAAAGAAATCTATCAAATCCATCCATTACAAACAAAAAAATTAAATAGATTGGATTCAATCTATCCATTTAATTTAATGGATGGTTAGTTATCCATCAACTATTTTTCTAAATCTATTAGATTACACTAGAGGTGGCAAATGGATGAATTGGATAATTTTTTAAATTGATCATAAAATTTATTTTAAATCATAACAAATATTTTTAATCATAAAAAAAGTATTTTAATTAAAAATATTTTACTCTCTCTCTTCCTCTCTTCTCTCTCCCCTCTCTCTTTCCTCTCGATCTCTCCAATGCAAGCTTCGTTCCAGTAATGAAGTTTCCGATCCTGAAACCCTAACAGTCCTTGATTGTGAATTGTAAATGGATGCGAAGGATTTTTGTTGGCGGTTATTGAATTGAACTGAATTCAATTGTATTTGTAGGTGTATGTGCTTACTAGTGGAGTGTCGCCTCTTATGCCTGCAATTGATGTATCACGTTGGTGATTGATTGAACTTATTGGGGGATTTCATTGCATATTGAAATAATTGATAACAAATGACGTTTGGATTATTATTTTGGTACCTATTTGCAGTTTTAGAAATTAGAAGTGATAATATTATATTTATGCTGTGATTGGTTGGACCAATTTATCTGCGAGAGAGGTGTCGCAGAGAGAGTAACGCAAGAGATGCTTCACTTCCACCGATTGGTTGTCCGAGAAATGGCGAGGAAAGACTAAAAAAAGTGGGGTCCACCCACTTTTTATAGTCTTCGCTCTGATGCGAAGAAATAGAGAGAGTTGTAATTTTTTCTTTTTCCATTTCTATCCCTATTCTTTCCTTATATCTCAAATTATTTAATTTTTTAGTCAAGGATATTGATGTCTTTTAAAAAATAATCAACACTTCTCTCTTCTCTATTTCTCTTCTCTTTCTCTTAAACCAATCAATACCCCAAATCTACCATATTTCTCACATTTTTCTCTCTTCTCACACTCTTTTCTTAAACCAATCAATACCCAAAATCTATCATATTTCTCACATTTTTCTCTCTTCTCACACTCTTTCTCACATATTTTTCTCTTCTTAATTTCTTCTCGGAACCAATCAGAGGCTTGGGGTGAGGGAGAGAGAGGAGAAAGAGGAGAGAGAGGAGGGGGATATAGGGAGGAGAGAGGGAGGTGAGGGAGAGAGAGGAGAGAGATGGGAGGGAGAGAGATTAAAATATTTTTAATTAAAATATTTTTTATGATTAAAAATAATTTTTTGTAATTAAATTGAATAGTTTTTTTTAAATGAATAATAGATGAATTGGATTTTCTTAATAAACTTTTAATGGATGTTAAATGGATAAATAAATTATTTCCCACCCATCTATTAAAAAATTATTCAATCTATCTATTTTGTACTCCGTTCAAGTCACTCTCATTCTTTTTAGGCTAAATTACAAAATTGGTCCTCTAAGTTTATTTTAGGTTTTAATTTGGTCCTCTACGTTTTATTTGTTTCGTTTTGGTCCTCTACGTTTTATTTTAGTTTTCAATTTGGTCATTTCCGTCACTAAAAGTCAATTGTCCGTAGCTAGAAGTCCATTTTTCAAAATGTTATTTGGCTTTTAGCTACGGATAATTGGCTTTTAGTGACGGAAATGACCAATTTGGTGTAACTTTTAAAATGTAAGGGACCAAAACAAAACAAATAAAACATAGAGGACCAAATTAAAACCTAAAATAAATATAAATGACTAATTTTATAATTTAGTCTTCTTTTTATCCGATCTGACGATTGGAAAATGACGAAGAAGAGATATACATATGTACTCAATAAACGACGTGGTTCACAGAAGTTCCCTACCAGGCAGAGATTGTCTATTTATTTTATTGGTTACACCCACCAATCAAAGTGAGTCCCATCCAGCAACTTTCTCTGTTCATACCAGTAGCTTTCGGCATTCGTCATCACTTCTCTCGTATTTCGCCTCAATAAGTAAAATTAAATGCTCGTTTAAAGTAAGTGGGCTCAGCCTACTTCAATGAAGACAAATTCTCTCGGAGTTCATGAATTATGAATAATGCTAATGCTACAGCGACGTTTGAAAAAAAGAAGACTGAAACAAAGAAATTTCATTTGAAACGTTGCAGATTAAAGTTGCCAAATATTTGGTTTTTTTTTTTTTATCACAGACTCAAGTGGGCTACTTTGATCTGGGATGAAAGTGATGTATTTTCAGAGAAGATCGGGATGAAATAAAACACTCCACACAGAGAGAGAGAGAGAGAGAGCGAACTTAGCACTTAATAGTTTTCAAGGCTTATTTACCCTGTTGGGGTAGTTTAAAAAACAAATGACCAAATTGGTGTATTTTGAAAAAAAATTCCCTATTTAGTATAGTCGTAGATGGTAGTCTCGACTTATATATATTTTTTTGATTTTTTTTAAATAAGTCGTAAGTTGTATTCTCGACTCATATATTAAATTTTTTTTTAGGGTGAGTCGTGATTAGCAATCACGATTTATATTTTTTTTTTTAAGAAGTCGTGATTACCATTCACGACACGTTTTTTTTTTAAATTTTTTTACCTAAGTCGAGATTGACATTCTCGACTCCTACATATATATATATATATTTTGCCTAAGTCGTGACCATGAGTCACGACTTACCTTTTTTTTTTAACTTGGTCGAATTAATTAAAACCCTAATTAGTCAAAAACCCTAATTTAAACCCTAATTAGTCAAATCCTAATAGCAATTACATTAAAATATATTACATATTTGAAGAAACAAAAAACTAATAACTTTAAAACCCTAATTACTCAAAAACCCGAGTCAAATAAATCCTAATAGTAATTACATTAAAATAAAGATATTACAAGAAACAAAAAACTAATGGTGGGATGAAATGCCGCAATGAGGTCGTCTTCTTTGACGTTGTGGTAAAACCCTTCGAGGTTGTTCCACTTGTTCCTGGCCACCTCTTCTTCCACGTCGTCTTTGTGGTTGCTGGTTCAGATCAATATTGTCACCGTCGTTGTCATCATCAATGTTAGCATCACCGCCAACATTCATGTCCCTTAATTCTCCAGGTAAGGTGGGACTATGGTATGCAGACGGTGATGTAGAATAATTTGCAGCAAACTCTAACGAAGTGGATGCAAAAAAATTAGATGAGCCTAGTTGGAAAGAAGACGTGGGTGCATAGCTGCGAATCCTCGTGGGTGCCTGGTGAGTAATTTGGCTCATATCTCAGGAAGTCTTCGATTGGTGTAAGGTAGGTGAAAATTGAGGCACATATCCCGAGAATTCCTGCTGATTCTTTGCGATGGTGAGAAATAAGGCACATGTGTTGAGAAATCTTGGGGTTGTGGCGGTCTTTGGCGGGCACATATGCGAGAAATCTTATGCGGTTCGTGGAGGTGGCTCATATTGTTCCGCCCGTGGGGAGATCAGCTTGGGAATGCAAAATCCGAGTCAGGAGGCTCAGAGTGTGCGTTAGAAGTCGATGGATAGATCTCATCTTGCAAATTTAACACTTGATCGACGACATCCAACGGTGTTTATTAGTCGTCCACATCGCCTACTGGTGTCACGAATAAGTCTTTTAAGGTAATGAAATAATGTATACTGCAAAAAAAATGTTAATATTAGATTATCGTAGTAATAATAATAATAATAATAATAATAATAATAATAATAATAAAAATAATAATAAAAATAATAATATTCAATATCCATAGACGACAGAAAACAACCATCACGAGAAATATATTCCGAGTATGTTGTATATACCATCGCATATACTTGGAGTTCTCTACACGGTAAAAGACAGTGTAAGGAGGCCCATGGATTAATCGATTATTTCGATTGTTCCATATGGCAATCCATTTACGATACGCGGCGACCAATCAACATTTGTTTTGCCTCTCGGATCAACTTTTGTGCACTTCGTCCAAGATTAGGAGGGTCATCGGAATAGGCCGATTTAATCCAAACTGCTGCATAACCCACGCGTGATGCCACTCCACAATGGCAAAACATATCAAGGGCACCACAAAGACGTGCCACCACGGGGACCAAAGAAACATCATCGATGAAACAACCGCGTTGTTTTGCATCGTTAATAAGGCATCCATTTAAAGCGCAGAAACAATAATAATAATCATGATATTGTTATTACACTTTATGCTTAAATTATGTAAACAAAAATATATGAAATGTTAATAACACGGACCTCATCGATTCTTAATCGTCAAACATGCCTCGAATAACGCGGAGTCAGTATGGCCAGTGTGTTGGTTGTCAGACCATTGGACCATCCCACCTGGTAGATTTAAAAATGATACAAGTAAATCACAAAATTTATAAAGAATTAATAAACTTTTAAAGGTTGGGAAACAAAAATTAATAAACATACCTACGCCGCAAGAGGAAATCCATTTCCTTCTTGTGTCGCCGCCGATAAACGACGACTGCAAAGGCAACACAGTGAATCCGGTGCCATGCCCAAGATTGATAGAATAAACACCCACTAACCTCAACCTGGTGGATTCGATTCGCTGATCCAAAGTTCAAACAAACTTGCAAGAGCAGTGAGCCCCAACTATAATGGTGCGCGGCTCAACGAATCTTCCAGAAGAACAAGTACATCAAGTGAACGTGCACCGGATGTGGCCGGTAATGAGGAGACCTCCAATTATCCTCATGATATATGCTCAGCATGTTGGGCAACCACATCATCATTTGCATCATCGCGCAGATTCGTGAACTCGCTTCCAACCAAGCCAAGCTAACACTACCTCCCTCGATGAAGTCCGGGAATGGGCTAACCCCCAAGAATTTGTACAAGTAGTGTCCCATGGCGCAGGTTTTGCCAAGGACAATGTCAACATCAATGGGACCGAAGTACGCATATGAACGCTCACAGTGTTATGGTTTGCCCCGCGTAAAATGAAAAGTGTGTGTTTCCACTCTCCATCGCTTCAACTAGTGCCGTAATTAGTGAGCATTACGAACTTGTCTCGACATAACACTGCCAAAAGCGTCAATTGTATCAACTCGCTACGCTGCTTGATCCGTTGGCGACCCCAAACAAGGTGACGCTGGTCGAATTCCGCCTCTTCTTCGAGCCCATATATTTGAAGAAATATGCTTATCCCTTTGAAATCTTAAGTTGACGCGTCAAACGGACTCTGGTCTCATTTGATCCATATCTTTGAATAAGTTAAGATGACAAAAAAATGCTTTTTGGGGTGGATATGAAAATGCACTTTAGGTCTTCTTCATTTACACATATTTATAGTCTTAAAATTGAAGCAAGACATGCAAAGTTTCAAGGCTCACGCTCTCTCTCCGCAACACATGCAAACGCCCAATTCTTTTTTCCAACTATTCAATAGACCAATTATATGCTAAACTATTCAATATTCCACCAATTATATATTGCAACTATTCAAGGCATCATATTCTACTGACCAACTCAACCATGCGTGACAAACGCTTTCCAGTACCTTCTGCATTCATAATATATGACTAATTGGGACAAGTTTTTTTATTTTATTTTTTTACCTAAGTCGAGATTGACATTCTCGACTCCTACATATATATATATATATATTTTGCCTAAGTCGTGACCATGAGTCACGACATATATTTTTTTTTTTTTTTCAAAAATATTCCACCAATGTGTTGCAACTATTCAATTCGTCTTATTTTCTCCTGCATGCTCAATTATATGCTTCAATTATGGGTGCTCACTGCATTCTCCTGCATGCTCAATTATATGCTATGCTTATTGGTGCTCACTGCATTCTCCTGCATGCTCAATTATATGCTTCAATTATCGGTGCTCACTGCATTCTGCATGCTCAATTATATGCTTCAATTATGCTGCATTGATGCCTCAATTATATTCTTTCGTAACTTTTCGTTGAATGCTTCAATTATCGGTGCTGCACTGATGCCTCAATTATATTCTTTCATAACTTTTTGTTGAATGCTTGTTTTATCGGTGCTGCACTGATGCCTATATATGTTATGACTTTGTGTTTATTTTTCTTGTGTGCTGTTATTGGCTAGGTGACTTGTGCCAGCCCATTTTAAACATATAACACTTTCACTAGGTGAGCGTTGGAAACTCCCGCTAGTAACATACTTACAAAGGTATTATTTTTTTCAGAGTAAATTAAATTATTAGTTATATTATTATGAAATTAAACTTTTAGTTATATATATATGACTAATTATTTCATTTTAATTTGTCTGTAGATGTCTAATATTCCCATGTCGGCTACAATTTTCGATGATCCAATTATTAGAGACAACGTGAATGATTTTAGTGAAAATGAAGACTTGGAGATATTTAATGAAGGTTGTACAGGTATTACTGACGATGTTGGGTGGGTTGGGCCAAACGTACAATCAGTTTATTGTATTCGGCATATTGCAAGTAACTTCAATAAAAAATTTCAAAATTCGGACCTAAAAAAATATGTCATCAATATGGGTAAGGAGTTAAATGTTTTTTTAAGTTGTCATTATTTGTTTTCACTTAATCTTGCCAATTGATTTACTTATCATTCTTATATTTTTGTAGGATATGAGATGCAAAGAACTACGATTTGAGGCAAAACTTCTTGCCATGAGATCGTAGACAATTTCGAGTGGCTAGATAATATCCCAAGAGAGAAATGGACTCAGATCTTATGATGGAGGAAAAAGATATGGTCATATGACTACCAATCTTGCAGTGCTTGAATTCGAATTTAAAAGGAGCACGAGCGTTGCTCATCACAAACCTAGTGAAGACTACATTTTATAGACTCGACTTCATTGTTTGTGGATGAAGGGGTGAAAGCACTTAGCATGATGAATGCAGGACATATTTATTGTGAAGAGCTATCCGCGGCATTGCTTCAACAAAGTACTAGCAAACTCTCATCGTGGTTCGTAGTTATACTAGGGCGCTCATCGAGTTCGAGGTGTAAGATATGGCAAATCCTCTAATCGTAGGCCGACGCAATGACATGCAGGGTTAATTTAAACAACCGTGTGATTGTGGAGAATTTCAAGCATTGAGGTATCCATGTTCACATGTTATTAAGGCCATGTGCCTATTGCAATGTGGATTGTCAAGTACATATTGACCCAATATACTGCATCGAAAATATCTTCAAGGTTTATCAACATGAATTCCACCCACTTGGAGATGAAGAATATTGGCCACCATATACGTTTCACGTTGAACCACTCGATCCTTCTCATGCGAGAAGAGATACCATGGGGAGACTAAGGACATCTCGGATACATAATGAGATGGATGCAACGGTTCCTAATCAAGAAAAAATGTGGTTATTGTCGCATTTAAGGACATAATAGAAGTAATTGTCCTTCTAAACAGACAAATGGTTAAGCTATCAATTTTTATTTTATGGATGTGTAATATCTATCTTTATTTTTAGTGCATTTGTAATATTTATTATCCCAACTGATTAGGGTTTAGTTATATTAAAAAAATTAGGGTTTAAGCTTCTTTCACACATCATTAGGGTTTGACTTAATTAGGGTTTGGCACATTTATATTAGGGTTTACATGTAATATATTTTAATGTAATTGCTATTAGGATTTGACTAATTAGGGTTTAAATTAGGGTTTTTGACTAATTAGGGTTTTAATTAATTCGGCCAAGTTAAAAAAAAAAAAAAAGGTAAGTCGTGACTCATGGTCACGACTTAGGCAAAATATATATATATATATATGTAGGAGTCGAGAATGTCAATCTCGACTTAGGTAAAAAAATTAAAAAAAAAACATGTGTCGTGAATGGTAATCACGACTTCTTAAAAAAAATATATAAATCGTGATTGCTAATCACGACTCACCCTAAAAAAAAAAATTAATATATGAGTCGAGAAAACAACTTACGACTTATTTAAAAAAAATTAAAAAAAAATATATATAAGTCGAGACTACCATCTACGACAATACTAGATAGGGATTTTTTTTTCAAAATACACCAATTTGGTCATTTGTTTTTTAAACTACCCCAGCGGGATAAATAAGCCAGTTTTCAAACATCTCTCATTGACAGTAGGGACTAACGAGACATAAAAATTAAGAACTATTTATTAGTTTCATTTATTTTAGGGACCAAATAGGAAAATAAGTGAAAATTTATGGTCTGGTTTGGTTCAAACGAAGGTAGAAGAAAGTGGGGAGAAATTTAATTTGATACTGTGTTTGGTTCAGAGGTGGGGAGAATAGTCTTTACTTGTTTGGTTCAGGAGAGGAGATGACCAGATTTTAATAGAGGAAAGAGATTAATTTACTTATATATCTTTATAGTCATTTATATTATATTCTATATAAGATTATTTAAGTCATTTTATTTTAATGATAAGCTCCTCTCTCCTCTAAAAAACTTCAACATTGGAGGGGAACAAAAATTGAGTTAGGAGGGATTTTCCTCCCATCTCCTCTCTTACTAAAAATCAAACCCTACTTAAAAATTTAAATTTTAAAATAACTCATCTTCTCCCATGTATTATTCTCTGACCAAACACTATCTTAGAGAAGAATGAGGCATACTTGTTCAAAATAGTCTCTTTCCAAACCGTTAAAGTCCAAGAAGACAAGAAGATTATTAGAAACTACGGTCTACTCGATAGCGCTTACATGTTAAACACAGCAAGTTTCAATCATGCAGTTGATGACTTCCTATGCAATGCAGTCTTGTGGGTTTTTCATTTTTAGGCCATAATAATGATGTTGTCAAGTAGAGGTGACAAAGTCATCCATTTATCCATCCATAAAGAAATCTATCTAATCCATCCATTACAAAAAAAAAATTAAATGGATTGGATCCAATCTATCCATTTAATTTAATGGATGCTTAGTCATTCATCAACTATTTTTCTAAATCTATTAGATTATACTAGATGTGGCAAATAGATGAATTGAATAATTTTTTAAATTGATCATAAAATTTATTTTAAATCATAAAAAATATTTTTAATCATAAAAAAATATTTTAGTTAAAATATTTTACTCTCTCTTTCCCCTCTTTCTCCCCTCTCGATCTCTCCAATGCAAGCTTCGTTCCAGTAATGAAGTTTCCGATCCTGAAACCCTAATAGTCCTTGATTGTAAATTGTAAATGGATGCGAAAGATTTTTTGTTGGATGTTATTGAATTGGACTGAATTCAATTGTATTTGTAGGTGTATGCGCTTACTAGTGGAGTGCCACCTCTTATGCCTGCAATTGATGTATCACGTTGGTGATTGATTGAACTTATTGTAGGATTTCATTGCATATTGAAATAATTGATAACAAATGACGTTTGGATTATTATTTTGGTACCTGTTTGCAGTTTTAGAAATTAAAAGTGATAATATTACATTTATGCTGTGATTGGTTGGACCAATTTATCAGCGAGAGAGGTGTCGCAGAGAGAGTAACGCGAGAGATGCTTTACTTCCACCAATTGGTTGTCCGAGAAATGGCGAGGAAAGACAAAAAAAAAAAAAGTGGGGTCCACCCACTTTTTACAATCTTCGCTCTGATGCGAAGAAATAGGGAGAGTTGTAATTTTTTTCTTTTTTCATTTCTATCCCTATTATCTCCTTATATCTCAAATTACTTAATTTTTTTGTCAATGATATTGATGTCTTTTAAAAAATAATCAACACTTCTCTCTTCTTTATTTCTTCTCTTTCTCTTAAACCAATCAATACCCCAAATCTACCATATTTCTCACATTTTTCTCTCTTCTCACAATCTTTCTCACATATTTCTCTCTTTTCAATTTCTTCTCGGAACCAATCAGAGGCTTAGGGGGAGGGAGAGAGAGGAGAGAGAGGAGGGGGATATAGAGAGGAGAGATGGAGGTGAGGGAGAGAGAAGAAAGAGATGGGAGGGAGAGAGATTAAAATATTTTTTATGATTAAAAATAATTTTTTGTAATTAAATATATTTTTAGTGATTAAAAATAATTTTTATGGATGGATTGGATATCCATCCATAAAAAATTGTTAATAGATGGATTGAATAGTTTTTTTTAAATGAAAGATAGATGAATTGGATTTTCTTAATAAACTTTTAGTATATTGTAAATAAATAAATAAATTATTTTCAATCCATTCATTAAAAAATTATCCAATCTACCTATTTTGTCATCCCTATCCCTATGTTCAAGTCACTCTCATCCTTTTTAGTTTTTATCTGATTCTGACGATTGGAAAATGACGAAGAAGAGATATACATATGTACTCAATAAACGACGTGGTTCACAGAAGTTCCCTACCAGGCAGAGATTGTCTATTTATTTTATTGGTTACACCCACCAATCAAAGTGAGTCCCATCCAGCAACTTTCTCTGTTCATACCAGTAGCTTTCGGCATTCGTCATCACTTCTCTCGTATTTCGCCTCAATAAGTAAAATTAAATGCTCGTTTAAAGTAAGTGGGCTCAGCCTACTTCAATGAAGACAAACTCTCTCGGAGTTCATGAATTATGAATAATGCTAATGCTACAGCGACGTTTCAAAAAAAGAAGACTGAAACAAAGAAATTTCATTTGATACGTTGCAGATTAAAGTTGCCAAATATTTGGTTTTAGTTTTCCTTCTAGAGTAGCAAAAGAATACCAAAATCAACCACCTGCTCATATATATTTTATATATAATAATCAGTTCATTTGGTACATCTTTGGAAAGCTCTTTTATTAAAATCATTACTTTATTTTCTCTAAAAACTCTTCACAGAAACAATATTTTTTGAGAAAAAGTTTCGGTTTAAACTATATTGTGTAAAAAAAATTCTACACAATTATTCAATTAGATCTGACCATATACATGTTCCTTAATTGATATATTTTAGAAAGTTGTATAATAAAGTGACATCATGATTACACTTACAAACTAGGTCAGACTTTTAAATAGGCTAATTGGCTAGGTCGAACTTTCAAAAGGGCAGACTGCAAAAGACCTATGACAAGTAACATATCAGATTTGAGTCTTGAATTTTTAAAACAAGTCAAGTCTATTTAAAATAAAATCTTGGTAGATCCGACCTACTAGAGGTATATTCGAAAAGATTTTTTTTAAAAAAAAAAGGGGATTATGGGTGTATGAAATAAAGTGGGGTGGGGGTGTCTGAGTAGCAATTCGCAAAATGATTTGCTCAAGTATACATATTTAATTGAGCCAACAGCCTAAGCTAAACTCAATACATTTGAAGTGTATTTTGTCCTCTTGACACAGAGAGACTTCAACATAGTTGAAGTGAAATTTGAACACTTGAAAATGCAGGAGAATTCAAATGCTTCGGAGTTAGGAATGGTGTTAGAAACTCTTAGAAGAAGAGGTTGGTGTTTATAAGACATCGACCAACTGAAGGCCATAATCGTTATTCTAACCGTGCTAGTCGATGACCATTCCAAGGTGGCAGATTCTGTGGAGTCAGAGCTCCTCAATTCGGACCTTAGATCCATCGAAGCCAAGTCTAAATTTTCCCTTTTCCTTGCGGACATCTCTGAAGGCTTTAAAAATACTTTGTCTTTATCAATACCAAGAATACTAGATATATGTTTCTTCCAACAGTGGTGATCGTGACCATTTTTGGCTTCTGCAAATAAAAATATCAATAATCTAAAAGATTCGTACTTTTTTTTGGGTACAAAGGGGCCATACTTATGGGCTATACAGGGGAGGGGGGATGTTGGAGGTATTGGGGGGATCGAACCCCCCACCTCACTGATGTCCTCGGCAGACTCAAACCAGTTGAGCTGCGCTTCTGGGACAAAGATTCGTACTTACATTAAGAAAAGAAAAACTATATAGTTTAGCCATTATAAGTCATCTCTCATATACATTGTTAGAAAGTTACACCCTGGCAATGTTTTCAAATATAATTTTAGCAGAGACTGTTGCTAAAGAACCTGGTTTTCAGATTTTTTGATCCAAACAAGATTACTACCAAATACTTAAACCCTTGAGACCCTTCTATCATAATATCGAGTTAGAATATTTGTGAGGTTTTAAATGTTGCCAAAAGAGCTAGTGTCAATGCATTCGACATAGAATATACAACAATAGAGGGAGAGGATGAGGGACGTTGTGGTAATGTAACTTGGAGAGGAAGACAACATAATTAGCGATGGTAGTGACATGCGACCAATGAGAAAGCAAACAAGGATGAGTCATGCTGGAGGTGGTAGAGGGAGGAATTAGGTTGAGATGCAATAGCTACTAGAAAAAGTTATAATAGCGACGGAAATTTAGAGACAGAAAAAACAAAATTCGTCTCTAATTCTGTCACTAAGTGTTAGCGATGCCAAATTTAGAGACCAATTTCACTTTATCCGTCTCTAATGTTCGTCGCTATTTCAATTTTTTCTAGTAGAGCCAGTCGCGGAGCTAGAAATAATTCTGTGAGGGGGCCGAATTGTTAAAAAATATATTAATATTTAACCATGATATTTGAATATTACCTAAAGTCTTATTTTGTGGTAATTTTTGCGCATAATAGACATGCGAAAAGCTAATAAAATGCTAATATAAAATTCGATCTCAGGTCCTAAAACTTGCAAAAACCAGTATTACCACTACACCAGTTCCAACAATTGAAATATATGTGACAATCTATGTATATATATCCATATTTGATGTATATATCACTACAATAGAAAACGAAATCAACAGTGCTTATTTTTGGCCTTCGCCGAAGAAGCACTGTCTATTCTCAAAAACTCTGAGAATAGACTTCGCTTTCTCAAGAAAGCGCTACTATAGATAGGACTTTCAGTAGCGATTCCTTGAGGAAGCGCTGTCTATTCCCCTTTTTTTAATAAAAAATATTGATTTTTCACATTTCCTCTTCATTCACCCTCAAAAAAATGTGTTTTTTTTTTGCAAAGGCAAAAGATAATTTATTGAAATAGAATGGATCAAGGCTCAGGGAAAGCCAATCCAGAAACAATTCAATACTTGTATTTTACACCCAAATCACTTATCCATAATTTGCTAAACCAGATGTAACATTGAGTAATTATGCAGAGAAATGCAATCCTACATTACACCGAAGTCTTGACAAAATACATGTGCTCCACTACACCCTTATTCTCCTATTAATGCGTTGATCACCAGCCACCCATGCCTCATCACTTGCCGTTGCACTTGTATTACTGCTGCATGGAAATTTAGCACCCATTTGGACTTCCACAGTTTACCAATTCCTCCATGATTCCAAGAATCAGTCTCCTGCTTGCACCACACGTAATGGAATTACTTTCAATGTTACTTCCAGCTGATTCATCACTAATTAGTTATAACTCCCAGTAGCAACCAATTCCAAACAACCCTAATAAACTAAATAATTAGCACACACAACCCCTAGACTTTCAATTGGTGAAGATGATATGCAAATTGTCCCGAGCATCGAGGCAAGCATGTAGCAACTAACACCAATGGATTGTCAAGGTTCATTTGAGGATTCCAAACAGCCAAATTTGGGACAGCATGCATACCCTTGTCATGTCACAAAACTCTGTTCCAGCTGCTCCATAATCTTCCAGCCTCTGCTCAGCACTGCAGCCACTAAACCAAAACTGACTTTGTTGAATACCCACTCACACTTGCCTGATACCAGTATAAGCTCCAAGACACCCAACAGGATTCTGCAACCACTGTGATACTGAATAATTTTTGCGAAACACAAGATAAGTCCAGTTAGCAAAAATAAAATCCTTTACGCGAAACAAATTTCTCAAATTCAACAAACTCAAGTCCACGTCCACCTCACCAAAGAATCATATTCACATCCCAAATCTCAATGTAACAACAAATACAAGGGATATTCAAACATTTCATCAAACAATTAAAGTCCATTTAATACAGAAACTGATCAGGGACTAGCACATTTTGACATTAGCTTTAGGGGAAACAAAAC
Organism: Calophaca sinica; assembly: GCA_037113605.1. NCBI lineage: Eukaryota > Viridiplantae > Streptophyta > Magnoliopsida > Fabales > Fabaceae > Calophaca > Calophaca sinica. The sequence continues at coordinate 43,875,200 of CM073731.1, read as the reverse complement.
TTCTTACTAGGTGTATTGCATGTATTGATGTATGTATAACTAAAAATATCATGAATGAAACAACAACAGACAACGTTAGTTCATGAAATTGAAAAGAAAGAATGGGCAAAAGAGACAAATTCTATGAAGTCGAAACCAATGTGTTGTGTAGCATACATCACAAAGTCAGAATTTCACGAATGAATCAACGTGTCTATCTCTAGCTACGCTAACTATCACCAATTTCAAAATAGCAAATTTCGTTTCATCCTTGAACTCCTAATTACGAGAGAAACTAAATTCTATTTTTTTCAAATAAATTAGAAACCCTGATTCCATTCCCAAAAAAATTAAAAATAAATCGAAGGAAGCAGGGGGGAGAACAAATATGTCCGATATATTGAAATGGTGAGAAAGACACTTAAGAAAGAAGAAAATTGAATGAAACGAAATCATGAGATGTAAGTACAATTAAGTCTCTTATCAAATTCAAAGTTGATTAAAGAGTGAAGGTAGGTATTACCAGCGAACGGCGGAGAAAGAGTGGCGTGCCCCGTCGCTGTGCTTCTGCGTTTGTGTAAACCCAAAGACAAATCAAACACACACACTGGAAAATCAAATCAAAGGGAAAATAGTTAGATTGAAATTGCATTAAATGGCTCGCGCGAAAGAATATAGTAGAAAGAGATGAACCCTAGAATGAGGAGAGAAGAGGGAAAAAATGACGAGCTCATTTTAGCTCCAAATGACAGAAAAGCAAACTATGTCTTAGATAGAGAGATAGATCGCACTCCAAACGTCGAAAACGAAAACAAAAGCATACCTGAAACGAAACCAGAAGCAGATCTCAAAACAAAGGAGCCGATGGGCCGACAGGGCTGAAGGCAGTGGGACCCGCCACTCTGCGCTCGCCTTCGTAGGTCGACGATGAAGAATAGTTCTAAGGCTTGAAGATCTGAGGCTTGAAGAACAGCTCGAAGATGCCGCTAAGGGATGATGACGTATGATGCCGCGGTCGACGATGAAGCAGCTAAGGGACGCAGGGAAGACGACGAAACGACTAGGTGTCTGCTTACTCTGAAAGAGAGGAGGGAAATGAGAGAGGTGAGATGAGGAGAGGCTGAGAGGGGAGAGAGCGGCACTGCCGCTTGGGAAACAGAGAGATAGTTGAGTGAGAAGTGAGAAGAAATGTGTTAGGGTTAAAAAAACGATGGTTATAGAAATTTTGGAAAAGGAATATACAACGCTTTCTTGAGGAAGCGTTATCTTAGGTAAGGAATATACAACGTTTCTTTTAGGGAGTGCTGTGGAAGCGCTGTCTATTCTCATAATCAACTTTTAATAGCGCTTTCTTAAATAAGCGCTGTCTATTCTTTTACCTACAGTAGTGCTTCCTCAAGAAAGCGCTATTAAAGGCCCCATGCCTCATTTTTAGCAACACTTAAGTGGGAAATGCTAATAAAAGTGACACTGTTTATTGCACTTTCTGGCATAGTGTATATACCTAGTCTTCGGTTTATTTTTATTTTTAGGGTAGTCATAGCTACCTCATTGTCATAAGAGGATTTGCCCCTGGCTAAAGCTAAAGATTTGTCCCGACGGTAGAGGATTCAATAGAGACCATGTCATTTGAGGTGGTGAAGAAGAAAATGCAAAACAAAGAGAGAACAAATTGGAATCATGGATTTTTTTGTTGAAAGGGAAGATACGAAGATGTCAAAATCACGTGTGTTCATTATGATGTTAGTAATTGATAACAAAGAGACAATAAAGAGGGAATCAATCCAAAATCTGTATTTTGATAAATGGTTTGGATAACTAGGGATCCAAATCAGTTAACTACATTGTGAGATTAAAGCTCCTTTTGACAAGGTCTATAAGCTATCTTATATTTTTTTTTATAAGCAAAAATTTATTCAAAGGGAGTACAAGGGATACTCCAACATATTACTTCGAAGCAATATTAAATTATTACAGCATTTGAATACATTCCAATGGGTTTGAGCACCAACCTGCAAATGTTAATCCAGTATATCTTCCTTCTTTGTAAATAAACCAACCCCCACTTTAATTTGAGCAAGGACATTTGTGAATTCCACAACAGTTCCGTAAAAAATAACTGTGTTACGTGTCAGCCACAAGGAACAAATAACTGCAGCCCAAATGAGGTGTCGTATCTTCCTGACTGCTTTCCCCTTTACTAATCCTCCAAAATGGGCCCAACTTTGCACACTGTCTTCATGAATCTCAATGTCTACACCCAACCAAGCCATCGATGACCTCCATATATTTTGGGCAAAACTGCAAGCAAAAAAAAAAAAAGTGTCCAACAGATTCATTATTTCTAGAACATAGCACACAACACAATTCATGTTGATTGCTAATGACGCCCCTTCTTGCAAGCTGGTCTCTTGTGGGCAACCGGTCCAACACAACTCTCCAAATTAGAAATTTAACCTTAGAAGGGATAGCACTTGACCATAGGCCCTTATATAACCGCTGCATGTTTTGATCTGCTGCAAGCATACCAGGAATGTTCAATAAAAACGTATATGCTGAACTAACAGTAAACGTGCCTGTTTTGTTGTGAGCCCAAACCCATTTGTCCTTTGCATCCCTGACCGGGCTGCGGTCTTGGAACAACATAGTGAAATCAGCCAACAATGCTCTTTCCCACTCAAAAAAATTCCTTCTCCACTTCAAATCCCACACCCACACATCATCTCTCCAAACTCCTAGTTCTGACACTGTTGCATTGCTATTTAAAGCAACCGAAAATAACCTCGGAAATTGCTCCTTAACGGTCTATTTGAGAGAGATGAAAGAAAATAAAGGAGAATTTTTTTTTTTTGGTAAAATGTGAAAAAGATGCATTGATAAATGTGACAGACCAATAATAATATAACACATCATCAATTTTACACTTTGACCAATAAACTTTCTTTCCCCCCACTTTCTTTCCTCCCACTTTCTTACATACCAAACATAGCCTAAGAGTGGCACCCCCTAACCAAGCATCATGCCAAAACCGTGTACTAGCGCCATCGCCTAATTGTATTTTAACCGAGCTTGTTTGACTAAAGTAAACGTGTTTAGTAAATGAAATTATCTCAATAGCTTATAGCTTTTCTTGAGGGCTATTTCTTGCAACGTTTAAGCTTATAGTTTAGGCAAAATTGCTCTGTAGGTTTCTTAACTTATTTTTTGTTAACGAATTAGTTCTTTATCTTTTTTTTATCCAAATAGGTTCTTTATCTTTTTTTTCCTGAAAAGGTCCTTCAATTTTTTAATATATTTCAAAAAGGTCCTTCAAGTTTTTAGTATATTTCAAAAATGTCCTTCAATGAATGGATACGTATGAGTGTTTTTAGTATGTTTTTCAAACCTAAAAGACCTATTAAGGAAAAAAGAAAGATAAATGACTGATTTGAAAATATTTTAAAACATAAAGAACCTACTAGGAAAAAAAAGATAAAGGACTGATTTGTTACCAAAAAATAAGTTAAGGGCCCTACAGAGCAATTTTGCCGTTAGTTTATTATTATTTTTCTCTAAATTTATGCTTACTATATTTATTTTATTCCTCTTTTACCCCATTTTTAATATAAAAATAAAATAATTATGTATTTATAAATAAATTCTCACATAAAAAAATAAAAATTTAATCCAGTTAACAAAATATATACTTAACAGTTATTAAAATGTTTATTTATCTAACAGAAATAAAATTTTTATTAAAAATTATGAATAAATTGTTTTATTAATATTAACTTGTTACAATTATTATTAATAATAAATAATTTAAATAAAATTCTAATAACATGTTTTTTATAATTTAAATAATTTAGAGGATAAATAATTCTAGAGGATAAATAATTTAAATAAATAGAATTTATATAAAATTCTAATAAACATGTTTTTTTATATATATACATATGTAATTTACTTCAACAACTAATTTTACCAAACACTTCAATTTTAGTTAACTAGCTTTTTAGCTATAAGCTATCACTAATCAGCCATCAGCGATAAGATAGCTTTTCAGCTACCAGCTAACTTATAACTTATTTTTACCGAACATAATCTAAGTATAATTTGGCTAGATGTTGTTAGTCTAAGTGGTCTGGTTTTCTTGGTGAAGTTATAGCAGTTAAAACAACTTGTTATCATGGCACACCATTAACCCATGAAGTCGAAGGTTTGAGTCTTTTAGAAGGATTAAAATGGTTGTAAGGTATGAGGGTGACAAAGGTGATCATTAAATTAGATTGTAAATAAGTGGTAGATGGGATAGAGGGAATCATAAAAAATAAAACTGAGTTTGGTTTGATCCTGTCTAGATGTAAGGAGAGTTTGTTAGATTGTCAAAACTATGAGGTTAATTTTATCCGAAGATAAGCAAATTTCGTGGCTCATTCCTTAACAAGAATATCGAAGTTTTATGCTAGTCATCATCTTTTTGAGCATGTTCCTACTTGTATTGAACAACTTGTTTTAAATGAAAGGAATTGCGTTGGTTTGTGTAAAAAAAAAATGGTGTGGTTTTTTTTTTGTGTGATTTGTATAAATAAATTATTTTGAACGTCCCTAAAAGTGAGGAGTTATTTTACGGAAAAATGTGAGAAATTTTAACTATCAATTAAAAAAATTAATGATTGAAATTCAAAAACTACATAATTTATCACAATGTAAATGCATATAATTACAATATTAATTATTAATTTGCTAATCAATAGTTATACCTCCTTAATTTTTCTCTTCAAAATGATTCTCTCCCTTAACTATGACACTACTTATTATAGTACTTACTTTTTTTTTGTGTGGAAATTATAGGATTGATTATACCACTTACTATCTATCTATCTATTATCTATTTAAAAAACTTAACTACACTAATATTGTCACATGTCAAAAGTTTATTTACCCACTGAAACCTGTTTTTTCTTCAAAAGCCAGTTCCCCCAAATTCTTATGCCACATTATTTTCTTTCTTCTTCTTCTTCTTCATTCTTCAAGACCCGTGCTTTTGTATAGGTTCACTGCTACTAGTTAGTATTAATGCATGTCTCTCGTTTTTATGTGTCAATATGCCAAGTGCGAACACGTATCAAATAACAAAATTTCAATTTTTTTTTTAATCTCAACTATAGCCATATCTTTTGGTAAAAAAAAACAATAGCCATATCTTTTTTTTTTCAAATCAACAATAGCAATGTATTAGTATCAAAATGACAAACGAGTTTGATTTTTGAACACCTCCACAAAATCGACACTCATCTAATACCTCTCATTTTTCTATTTCTCTTCTTATCATATCACTTACCTATCACATCTATCACTTTTCTCTTTTCTATCTCTATCTCTCTCAAAGTGTATAATAGTTTTGTGGTATCCAAGAAACATTTTCCACGACAAATAGAGTCCAATGCAAACCAAAAGGTTTTCAATGGAGGGCGAGTCTACGACCCTAGATGTGGAGTTGGTACTTGGCTACTTGCATGGACGGACCCAAGTGTGTCAGTGAGGGAGCAAATGCCCCCACTTCAATTTTGATTTTTATCAAAATAACGCATATATAACTATAATCTTGCTGACCACATATATAATTATAATCTTGCGTGTGTAGGCGTAGCTATACACCACCTTTTAGCTTTTAGAAAATTCTTCATGGCAAGTAGCTATACCCTTTTCACTTTTAGAAAATGCAATGATGTTTTCAAAAATAATACTTTAACACTAAAACTGCTGAGCATATATCAATATTTATGACTATATATATGACTATATATATAAGTATTGCCCCCATAACGTAAAATTTCTGGGTCCGTCCCTGGCTACTTGCAAAGTTGCAATGGACTAATTAATACTAAGTAGCTACCTTTTTTTTAATCGTTAATAAGCAGCTACTTAAAATAAACAAGTAACAGCTGGGATGGCTTAGGCGTCTCCCTTGGGACAGGGCCAGCGATACAATTGCGTGGACGCAACTCGTTGATCCTTCTTTCGTGGTGTAGCTGCCCCTCCCACAAATTTTTTCCTCCGTTTCTTGTTCATTCCATCTACCCTCAACCCCTTTGCACACGCTCTCATTCCGTCCCATGCAAAGCATGCCTGTTTTAGTATTCTAATAAATTCAATTCACTTATTTCGTCATTTATTATTTCCATTTTATTGGATCAGATAACGATCCATACCTTTTCTTTTTCTTCACCAAAAATAAAATAATCACCTAATTATTTAGTGTGCACCCAGTCCAGGTTCCAACCGAGTCAGCATCCCCACCCAGCTAGGAACCAACCCCGGAACCAACCTCTCAATCTCCCATTTCCCCCTTAGATTTACTGCAGTTAAAATTGTAAATTGCAAACATTGAATGAAAAATATATAATTTATATTTTGAATTTGTGATTTGACTTCGATTTATTTATATTAGAATATGAACTGTTTCATCTTTATCTAACAATTCTGATTCTGATTTATTAGTTGGAGTAAGTTCACTATTTTAACAGTTGTAAATCCGGATTTCTCTCAATTCCCCGTTCTTTATCGCCTAAATTATATGGAGTATTTAAGTGGGTCCCAGTTGCTCACATCACTCATATTTATCCATTTTAATTTAAGCATCTTATAAGCATTCTATTTCTCCAACAGAGCATCTCCTAAAAGATCTTTAAATGAGTCTCATAAATAACCTCACATCTACATTTTATTAATAGTTTATTTATTAATTTATTAATATCCGATTTATTAAATAATTAAATTATAAAAATTAAGAATTTTTTTTCGCAAAATATTTTTACTAATGCGAAATAAAACTATATACATAAACATAATTAAAATTACATAAATAAAATTTATTTAAAATGACTAAAAATTGTTAAAATTACATAATTAAAGCAATAATTAATTTTGCTGATTATCGCGTCCAAAACGTTCCCAGATATGCTCCACAAGGTCTGCTTGAAGTTGATGATGCTTTTGCCTATCATGAAGAGCTACACTCCTTTGTAGATATGGTCGAATATCTGGATGAGCACCATTATGTACGTCGGTTGTTGAGACATCATTGTTAGGATGATTATAAGAAAAATCAAAATGACCACTATATATGTGTCGTTCGTCTTCCACAATCATGTTATGCAATATAATGCATTCATATAATATATGCTTGATTGTATCCATGTGCCAAGCATGCACCGAGCCACATATAATCGCAAATCGAGATTGAAGTACTCCAAATGCACGCTCTACATCCTTTCTTGCTGCCTCTTGATGTTGGGCAAACAATTTTCTTTTATCACCTTGTGGCATTGGGATGGTTTTGACAAGCACAGCCCATTCTGGATAAATACCATCTGCTAGTTAATACCCCATATCATATTGTGTTCCATTTACCATGTATTGCACCCTAGGGGCTTGACCCTCGAAAATATGATTAAACACGGGAGATCCGTTTAGCACGTTGATATCGTTGTTTGACTTTACAACCCCAAAGTATGCATGTCAAATCCATAAGTCTTGTGACGCCACTGCTTCAAGCATGATAGTGGGTTTTCCATGATCACCACGACAAAATTGAACTTTCCATGCTACTGGACAATTTTTTCATTCTCAATGCATACAATCAATGCTACCTAACATACCTGGAAAACCACGTGCCTCCCCTATTTGTAGTAAGCGTTTGATGTCATTGTTGTTGGGTCGTCTTAAGTATTCATCTTCAAATATCTCATAGACACCCTTTACAAACTTATCCAAACATTCAAATGCAGTGCTTTCGCCAATTCGCACATAATCATCAACACTATCAGCAGGCAATCCATAAGCCAATATACGAATTGCTGCAGTGCATTTCCGCAATGGAGAAAGACCCATTCTTCCAGTTGCATCAACTCTCATTAGAAAATACTCATCATGATTGCCAAGGGCTTCTACAATGTGAAGAAAAACATCCTTTCGCATTCGAAATCTTTGTCGGAATTGCTGCTCTGTGTATACTGGATTACTAGAGAAGTAGTCATTGACCAATCGAGCATGTCCTTCTTCACGACTCCTTTCTATATGAGCTCGTCTATGTAACACCCCACCGAGACAAGGCGTCACTTTATCCTGACCTTAGAAACAACACATCTTCAAACCAACATCAGAGTACGCAACAGGACATACTGACTGTGATGCAAAACTGCTTCCCAGGCTTTAAGCACTTATTCCTCTTATTCATCTACTATTCAACATCATATAATATAGAAAATACAGAAAACCAGGGGAAAGATACTCATCAATCTCCAACACACAGGAAAACAACATTGTAGATAGACTGTTATCATGCTCAGCACAACAAATATCCAAAACATCACGATCATCATCATGTCTGTTATCACGGATATCAGACTCAGAATCTTGAGTACACGGTTACAGATCAAACTATACAGACATATCATACTGACAAACTCGACCATACGGTCACAGACCACATCATACTCTGACTTCACAAACCAACACATGTCTCACTAGTCCTTTAGCTGATCACCGGCTTTACGGACCCAGTGGACACAGAATACCACAGATCGCTGAATCTTGCGAGCCATTAACGCCCTACTCCCTAGACCGATCACTAGTCTTAGGGCACCGAATACGATAAGGTGGTTGTCTCGGGAACATATCCTGATATGCTACTATCTCCGATTACCAGGTATGGCATCCCATACTACCATATCCAATTACCGGAGTAAGGCACCGTGCATGCGCGTAAGGATGGCATTCCCATAACAGGAATGGCCAAGATTGTCCACTCGTCAGACGTGGAGTCCTGGAGACTTGTCCACCTGATCGAGTCCACATACCCTCAAGGCCAGTGACTATCTCCACACTACTCCGTACCTTTGGTACCACAGACATGGACAGACTCATCGGAAAGACCGAGTCCACATACCCTCAAGGTCTTGGTAGAGTCCACATACCCTCAATGCCATTGACTATCTCACAACCATTCCGCCTGTACCTCGGTACACCTACCTCAGGTACACTGACCCAGCAACCACCACTATCACACGGTATCAAGGGTAATACTCACTATTACCATCTAGAGATTCGCAAACCTCTAACTAGAGGGCGTCACCCTTGACTTACACGTTATACTCGCATACAGTCAACAACATATTAATCAGATTAACAATCATCCTGAATCAACATAAAGATCAATCCTAGTGTCGCTTAGGCGACCTACTACTGATATATTACTAATCAACACATCATCACACATTCATAAAGTAACAATCAACATCCAACCTTTGATGTCAATAGATCATACCTTTGTTGGTTGATAGGTCTACAGTAACTATCCTTAGCTACCGTACACACGCAACTCCTCCCGCCCTTCACGCTCTTCCAAAGGCCCTTGGAATACCTTGGGCTGAATGGAGGGGGCCAAGGCCTATTTATAGGCATAACTTAGCTCCATCGAGTCGTGAAGGCCACCAGACACAAAGGCTGTCACGTCGCAATGCTAGACATGTGTTAGCAATCCCTCGTCCTGATCCACCGACTTACCCATCGACCTAAATCGCGTCACGAGATAATTATACCTAGGCCCTGTCGCGTCACGATCAACAGCGCCGCGAGACTCTTCCTTTGTTTTTTCGTCACGTCGCGACCGTCCCAAACCTGTAATATTCTGTTTTTGCCCCTCTAGTAGATTCTAGTGTGTTCCACTCTATTCTAGGCTATTCTAGACTTTGTTTAAGCTCATTTTGTTCCTAATTAAGGCTTTAAACATCCGTTTATCACTTAATTACATATTTAATTATTTCTATGCTATTGTTTGAAAATCAGGATGTCACAGTCTACGTCTACGTGGAGCGGCCTGTTGAATTTGTCTCTCTGCCACCAACCTCAAATATTGTTCTTCATAGTCATCATTTATGAAATCCTCGATGATTTCCCACTCGAGATCTTCTTCACGAGAGGAATTGTTGGATGTATCCATTTGTAAGTGTCGTTTCAGAGAATTTGAGAAGAAGATGAGATTTGTTTGCACAATTGAGAGGTGTGAAAATTTTCTTACATGTGAAGAATTAATATATAAAGAGCAACACAACGACTAGTTTGACTAATAACGGCTAGTTTGACTAATAAATCAATTTATACTATTATGAAATAAAAATTTAAAATCTTCGAAGGATAGCTAACATCATTACATTAACTTACGACTAATTTGACAAACATCGCTACTAAAGTCCATATTTTTCTCTAATTATGTTACACAACTTGTCATGATCTTGTAGTTGTCTTTCCGTCATACTAGATGTATCCTTGAAGAGGAACTGTAAATCGAACTCTCTCTCTCCCTCTTTGACTGCAACTCGAGCTCTTTGTCCTTCATCTTCAATTAGTGCTCGAGCTCTCTGTCCTTCATCTTCAATGCTTCCTCCTTCAACATGTTACGCACATGCTTGGCACGAGCCAAATCTTCTTTAGGTGAAATTTTTGACTTTTGTGTCTATTCCATTGTTTTTAGATCAACATGTGTCGAATATGTCGTTTGCATCTAATTTTACCTTTCTTTTTACTGCTTTTGTCCCCATTGGACGGACTATAGTAGGTGAAGTCAGGTTGTATTCGAAGCTTGATGGCGTTCCCGGATTAGAAGAGGACGAGTATGCTCCAGATTTTGATTTCTTTGTTCTCTTATTATCTCCGGCAACTGATGTTTTGACCATTTAGGTTCATCTTTCAGCAATCGCCAGGCATAATCTAACTTGAATCGATCTCCTTTTTCAGAATATATCAGATGTGCATCTCTCAATATGCCAGCCTCAGAGCTACCACTTGTCTTTCTTACAAATGTTTGGTTGTAGCACCCTGCAAATTTTTGAACGGTAGCATTCAACTTCTGCCACGTACATTTTAGATGGTTCGCTTTTTTTGCTTGCAAATTGCCACGATACTCATTGTATCTATCTTTAATTCTTGACCAAAAGGAATTTTCTTTTTGGTTTACTCCCACAACTACATCTTTGGAAACATTTAGCCATGATTGGATGAGAAGTTTATCTTCTTTTGGGACCCACCCCACTCTTCTTTGAGTTGGTTCTCCCTCTTCTTCTTCTTCTTCTTCTTCTTCTTCTTCTTCTTCTTCTTCTTCTTCTTCTTCTTCTTCTTCTTCCTTCTCCTTCTTCTCTCCTCCTTCTTCTTCTCCTCTCCTCCTTCTCCTCCTCCTCCTCCTCCTCCTCCTCCTCCTCCTCCTGCTCCTGCTCCTCCTCCTCCTCCTGCTCCTCCTCCTTCTCCTCCTCCTGCTCCTCCTCCTGCTCCTGCTCCTGCTCCTGCTCCTTCTCCTTCTCCTTCTCCTTCTCCTTCTTCTCCTCTCCTCCTCCTCCTCCTCCTCCTCCTCCTCCTCCTCCTCCATAGAGCACAATATTTTCTAACCCAATTTGTGTGGAAAATGGTAGAGTTTGTGATGGTGGAGTTTGTGATTCTGTCGCAAACTCGGATGCCGCTTCTTGCTCTTGTTCACAAGATTGCCCATCACTTGTACCAATTGAATTCCCATGATCTATGGAGGGGTTAGTTGGTGGTGATTGAAGCATGAGATATTGATATGGAAATGAGAGTGTAGGGTATGAAGGTGGTGATTGAAACATGGGTACTTGGTGTTGATTGACTGTATTTGGGATATTTTGTGGATTTGATAAAAATGGAGGATTTGAAAAATTTGGATTGGGAGGAGCTTGATAATTATTTATCAAATTTAAGAAGGAATTGATATTGAATTGGTTTGGATCCATTGGGTGAAAACTGTGAGAATTCAGGCATCCGAATGGTCCCCTCAAAACCGGCTTATGAGGGGGTGGTCTACCCAGTTATATAAGCAACGACCAGGCTTGTTAACCACCCGATGTGGGACTCAAGAACCACGCCCTCGAGCCTGGGCTCGTCACCATAAGCGAGTGGCTAGCGACTATCCACACCAAGGCGAGCGTGGCTTTGATACCACGTGAGAATTCGATCCGAATGGGCCCCTCAAACCGGCTTTTGAGGGTGTGGTCTACCCATTATATAAGCAACGACTTGTTCATAACCATGTGGGACTGACTGCAACAAAACAAATAAAAGAGAAAGTTGGAGATTTAGAGTGTATAAGTAAAAAAGATGAGAAAATTTTGAAAGACAATATGAGAACAAAAGAGAGAAATTTTAGAGAGTTGATTGAGTAAAAAATTTGAGATTGAACACATTTATATAGATTTTAGTTAGAATATATAAATAAAAAAATGGACTCTATCGGATAAAAGAAGGCTAGTTTCTCAAATATTATTAAAAAAAAATTCCCAACAGCTCCAAGCCTCCAACGGATACTTCACATTATATTTAAAAAAAAAAAATAACAAATGGGTCACATGGAACCCAAGACCTGATGCCAATTTGGGCATCGCTTCTCTTTTTAGCACCTGGCTCTCTCTCTCTCTCTCCCCGTTGCGTTGCTGATGGTCTAAGTACATATGAAGGTATTTAAAAAAGATTATGACAAGAGTTTATAACCGTCTCATAAACTATTTATAGCTAATTTCCATAAACCCTGAGAAGGTCATGCGGAGCTTCTCACTTTGGTAACATTCCCGTATTTTTTGACCTGAGTTCGAATTTGCACCTCGTCCTTTTCTCTATTATTTTAAGCGCTCATCTTTTGTTGAGGAATGCTACGGATACTTTTCGACACTCTTACTTTCTCTCACGATCGCCACGCCACACTTTTTAAAAATCAACCATTGGATTGAAAGTTACTATCATATAGATCATATCTATAAATTTTAACATTAATCTATGATCATTTACTATGTTATCAAGGTGCGTCAAGATTAACGTTATTTGTAATTACATCGTTGACGTTAATCTTGACGCATCTTGATGACATAGCAAATGATCATAGATTAATGTTAAAATTTATAGATATGATCTATATGATAAGAACTTTCAATCCAATTGTTGATTTTGAAAAAGTATGATGTACGTCAATCATCAGAGAGTTAAGAGAGATCAGAGTGTCATAAGATTCCCCTTTGTTAGTTTTTACCCAGTCGGCTTTCGTTTATCTTTTTGTCACGAAATTCGTCTTTTGTTCTTTTTCTTTGACTCAAACGTCTTTTGTTTCTTCCCATCTTTATTGTTTTGTTTTTTATGATTATTTTATCTCACTTTGAAATGAATTCGTAGCTGTAATATTTTTATCTCACCCTGAAATGAATTCTTCTCAAAATTAATTTTCATTGAAATGAATTTGTCGTTGGGCAATATTTTATTTAGCCTGGAAATAAAATTATTTTTTATTACCAAATATTTAAGCATTAGGATCCCCTGCAGTTAGTTGTGTCTCTATCTCACTACTTGTATTTTTTTATACTATTTTGGAATAAATCAAATCAGTGGTTGTAGATGGGTGTAAAACTAATCTAATGGCTAATGTTACACTAACTTTAGAGGATTGCAGGATTCTCAAATGCAGAGAATTCAGGTCAAATATTTAACTATCATGTTAAAACAATATTTACTGATAAAAAAGCAACATTTCTTTGGTATTATGATTTTAATTTTATGGTACATATTATTTAAATTTTAAAACTTTAATTTATTTTTTAATCATGGTTTCTTTATTAAAGTTTAACAAATGAAAAAAAACAAAATATTCATTTTTTTTTATTTTAATCATGATTTCATGGTATATATAAATATACTATAAGATCAACTATGATTGGTGAATTTTTAAATTTTAATTAGTAATAATTTTGTGATATTTAATGTTATTTTATAATTTTTAATTTTATTTTTAATTATGTTTCTATTATTTAATGTTTTTAGTTTCTAAAAAAGTTAAGTTCTGAATTGGTCATTTATACGTAAGTTATATCAATGTGGTCTTTCCTTTTTTTGGTTCCAAAATAATTCTTATGTTATAAAAATTATACAATGTAGTCTCTTTTGTGCCCCTTATTTTGCAAAAAATAGATCACATTGATATAATTTTTGTAACATAAAAAACTACTTCGATACAGATAAATCACTTTGGTGTAACTTTTACATATAAGAGACCAATTCGAAACAAATAATATATAAGGACCAAATAAAAACCAACATTAAATTTGTCAAAAAAAAAACCTACAATAAACATAATAGACTAAAAATATAATTTATCCCTCTTTGTTGATTATTCATACGATCGCATGGTTAAATTGTGCGATCGACCCAGTCTTCGTTCTCATCCGAACACGTGTACACGAATCCTCGTGAACCCCATTCTTCAATTTCAATTTCAATTTGTTTTCTCACTTAAAAATAAAATTTAACCACAGCAAACTTCCTAAATGAAGAAACAGTTTACTGCTCGTCAGATGTCATGACATGCGTTGTTTAACCAAAAAAAAAAATAAAATTAGTAGAGAACAGCACGCACAGTGCCTTAAAAATTGAGAGAGTTATGCTCTTTCATCCTCGCCCTTAAATACACTCTCTCTCCCTTTTTCTCCTTTTTTTATGTTAAACACCCACACGCTATTTCTTTCCTAATCAATGGCTTAGATTGAACTGCACAATGCCCGACACTGTGCGTAAGTTTTGCCCTTCAATTTATCGCTTCTTTTTTTATCCGAATATTCGTTCCTGACCACAAGGCTCCGAATCAGACCTACTTTCTCGCTCCAAATTCAATATCTCACCGACGCTAGTGCGAACAAGTTCTCGCGTTTCTTTCATAAACGTTATCTCAATTATTTATTATAATTATAATTTGTTATTTATTAGTACTTCTATCTTTATATATAATACTTTTTATAAATTTCAAAGAAATTTACTACGCACTCCAAAGAGTGTTAAAGGTGAATATGCTCAACCCGCGCTTAACGCTCAAGAAATACTTTCACTAATCATACAAGACTACAGACTATATATATAATACCTTTTTAACCAAATCACTCAAATTAAAAATAATAATAGTGTATTAAATTTGTCAATAATATATATTGTTTGTTAAAATTACTCTTTAATTATTAATTATTAGGACTCATAAAAGGGACAAGAGTTTTTTTTTAGTAGGGTCTTATATACATAGAAGAAAGTAGTATATATGTATAATTTATAATTTATTATATAAAAAAATAAAAGAATAAATAAATAAAAACAGAGCAATTTGCCAAGCGCCAGCAGTAACTGTCCTCCGTTCTTATGGGACACCTATAAATCAAGTTCCCCGCACACCTCTCTCTCCATCACTCAAATAAATCCATTGAACAACACCAATCACGTTCATTCTCTTTCTCTCTCTAGAGTTTTCACTTTCGTTTTCATTCCTTGATCTTCATCCATGGCGTTTAAGAAAACCCTCGCTCAGCGCCTCCTGAGCATCACAAAAATCTCGCCGCAATCCCTATCAAACTGTCGCATTTCCTCTTCTTCCGTTCAGTCACGGATCCCTTCCACCGCCGCGAAGCGTGACATTGCTCCGGATCCCGGAGATGACGGCATCTTCCGCAGGTTCCTCCACAGGAGGGCCGTGTTCCAACCGGAGCTTCGGTCGCCGCCGGCCACCGATAACCTCCTTCAGATGCTCCGGGAGATGGACATTGCGAGGAGCCGAATCCGATTGGACGGGCTGAGTCCGCCGGAAACGGAGGAACCGACGGTTGAAGATGTTCGTAAGCTGTTGAGAGCGACGCAGCTTGAGGCTGTGAAATCGAAGCTGCGGAAGATTCCACAGAATTGCGTAACTTATTCTGTGTTCATTCAAATGTGTGCCGAGATTTGTTCAGATCAAGATCAAGCGAAGAAGATTGCGAAGATGCTGGATGATTCCGCAACTGTAATTATATTAGGCGACGTCGTTTTTACCAAGCCTGAACAGGTTAGTTTCTACATTTCACTAATCTCTACCATGCTTTTTCATTTTCATTTTCGATATATTCAATTGGTTTAATTTTAGTTTTTTATTTTTATTTTGTTGAGTTGGTATGTGTTTTAATTTGTGGGATGATACAGACTGGGTCATGGTGGAGAATAAGATCCGAGATTAGGTTTCTGACTTTCTATCGATCAAGCCCATACTCTTTATTTCTTTTTTAAATTTTAATTTTAAAAGAGATTGCCGAAAACTGATAAGATTTTGTGATTATTTCTTTTGTCTTTTTGGACAGGAAATTGAAAGTTTGTTGTTTGCTCAGATCTAAAACGTGTAAAGGATTCTACGTTTGAGATGGTAAATTAGGGGCTTTTGACGGACACGGCAAAAGCCCTTCTTCTTTCACACCCTCCTCCTTGGCTCCTCGGGGCATCCAAGGGGAATTTTTTTTTTTTAATTTTTTTATCTATAATTATAATCTTCAACATTTTATTTATACATACCATCACAATTGAGAGCTAGAGCCAGACTAGTCTAGCTTATCAATTGGAATTTCCATAGAGAAAAATTTGAAGCGTATCAACGTGTTCTCTTAGGGTGTGTTTGATTCAAACGATGGAAGAAAAGAGGATGGGAGAGATTTTAATGAAGGGAAGGGAAGAGAGCAGTGTTTTAAAAACCAAACCGCACCGGATGATTTCAACCAGTTGAACTTTGAACCAGCCTTGTTTACGGTTCAGTTATTTTGGCTTTTGACGGACACGACAAAAGCCCTTCTTCTTTCACACCCTCCTCCTTGGCTCCTTCGGACATCCAAGTGGATTTTTTTTTTAATTTTTTTAATCTATAATTATAATCTTCAACATTTTATTTATACATACCATCACAATTGAGAGCTAGAGCCAGACTCGTCTAGCTTATCAATTGAAATTTCCATAGAGAAAAATTTGAAGTGTATTAACGGGTTCTCATAGGGTGTGTTTGATTCAAACGATGAGAGAAAAGAGGAAGGGAGAGATTTTAATGAAGGGAAGGGAAGAGAGTAGTGTTTTAAAAACCAAACCGAACCGGATGATTTCAACCTGTTGAACTTTGAACCGGCCTTATTTGCGGTTCAGTTATTTTGGCAGTTCTACTACGATTTCATCTCGGTTCGAGCAATTTGAAGCGGTTGAACCATAACTCGGAGATCTCCTCGGTTCGATGTCCGATTTGATTTTTAAAACATTGGATGAAAGAGAAGAGATTTAATTTGATATTGTGTTTGGTTCAGAGGAGGGGAGAATAGTCTTTGCTAGTTTGGTTTAGGAGGGGAGGGTAGGAATTTTAATGGAGGGGAGAGATTAATTTACTTATATATCCTTATAATCATTTATGTTATATTTTATATAAGGTTGTTTAAGTCATTTTATTTTAAATGATTTAAGGTCATCTCGGGGAGCAAAAATTGAGTTAGGAATGATTTTGTTCCTCCCCCTCCTAAAAATTGAACAAATGATAAAAAAATTAAAATAATCTCTTCCCTCCCCTTTCCTCCCATCCCTTCCAACCAAACACTATCTTAGGAGAAAAATTTTTTCATATAAAAAACATATTTAGAAATGCTTAAATTTATTTATTTTTGTTTACAAAATGCTTAAATTTATTGATATTATAAAAAGTTTAAAGATCATGCATTATAATATTTCATGCATTATAATATTTCATACATGCATTCAATCATATTTTACAACGATTTCACTTGTTATATTATTTCCTAAAACATTTTCACTCATATTTATGTGGCTTGATATGATTGAATGCTCGTGTAAAATATTTTTTTACACCAGCAGTACATGGTCTTTAAACTCTATTATAAATACATGTTTGTTTATATCATTATTTTAAAATATTTTTTATAATATCTTTAATTAAGAATATAATGAATATACACTCAATATAAAAAAGTTTTATTCAAACATCAAATCATATTTCACTATATATATTTGTTGAGATGTTTTAAAAAGTAATATAATAATGTTACTATTATGGTGAAATGTGATTGCATTTCTGTGTAAACTGTCATTGTATATTTATTCAATTCTATTTTAAAACATTTTTGAAAAATGGTATTTTTATAAAAACTCTTTTCTAACGGATATTAAATTTAAATATTTTTTAAAAGTATCTTAATACCTATCAAGTATAAATAAGTTGAGTATTTATTATAGGTTATCTAAATTACTTTTTCATGAAGATGTGCTTTTTTTTTTACTGATTTTTGTTAGATGTGCTTTTTATTTAAAGAGTTTAAAAATTGGTGGAAGATAGAGCAGCTTGGCCTTTTTTTGGTGATTCATTAGTTTCCTTTGGTGATTAGGGCAGCTTGGCTACTAATGCACTCAAAAAACAAACATTTTATTTCTTGATTAAAGTAAAATTTAAAGGACTGGATATGGTGAGCACGTGATTACCTGCCACCGTATTCAAGTAAAATATTTGTAATTTTGTAAAGTGTGTAATGAAAGAGCATGTTAAAAGAATATTAATTTAAATATTCGATAATTTAATTAATATTTTTTATTTTATATTACTATAAAAATGTGATAATAAATGGTTTTTAATAGAAGAGAGTATCTGTTAAACAATTTTTTTCATTTATCTCTGTTAAACAAATTTATGAATATTGCTGATAACTCATAAATAATTTAACAACTTATCCTATATTATATACATACATAATATAATATAAAGGATTGATACTAGAGTATATCCTTTGATACTACTTGAGTTTTTGTGTTGAGATTTGCCTTGTACTGTTAATCTAATATTAGTTTGGACTTTATTTTGAAAATTTCAATGTTTGATGATTTTATACCTCACTTTTGAGATATTGCCAGAAAGATTTAACTTGATTACAAAATTTTCAATTGTAAATGGGGTGTGAGGGCAAAACCTTGTTCAATCATCCGAACTGTGGATTGGTCTTATAATGGGATAAAGGGCCTAAGTCATCGAAATACCCCGATGGACTCACTCGACACAAATGGCTAATAGGCTGGCTTAGTTTGAAAAACTAAGGAAGTATTAAATTATTAATTTTTTTGACTGGAAATTATATTAGATTTTAGATGGCAAACAATTTTCACGTTAGGACTAAAATAAGATTCATTATGCTATTAAGTTTATGCTTTGCGTCTGTCCTTTGAATGGTTTTCTGTCGTTTTTTGTATGTCATTTCCGGAGAGGGAATGGCTTGTGGAGGAAAAAGAGCTTATATCGTGGCGCAAGTGGGTAGGCAATGCTTCCATGCCGTTCGAAATTTAGGATGTTGACAGATCAACTTGTGCCATCGGTGAAATGGAATATATCAGTGAAATAAGATAATATATAAAACAACATATTAAAATATTAAAAATGTTTTTTTAAGATATTTCATTAGATGTTTCATTAAGTAGTTTTATTTACGATAAAGTAAAGTAATGTTTTATTTATATTTTAGCATATAAATATTTCAATTTTATATATATTTTTGAATTATTGTTTTAATGATACTCGTTGATACATTCATATTATGAATGTTTGTTATTTTTATTTTTATGTTCTTTAAGTATTTTTGTCGTTGCATGGAGAAAAGTTATTATTATTTGGCTAGCTAGTGACCAGTGAATAGTGACTTTTATTAAATTTTCGGTGACACTACATGGACTCCACTTCCTTGAAACTTGTAACTTCAATACCTTTTTAATCCTATCTTGCTACCTTTTTAATCCTATCTTGCTACCTGTTCTCCATTTGTAGACTCTGCTTGTTATCTTTTATTTTCCTTTTTTTTATGTCAATTTTTTTAATAATTATGTAAATTTATTTTTAACTATACCTTTTCGAAACAGAACCTGTTTTATTATTTTACACATAATTTTCTCCCCTGATAAATTCATGTTCATAAAATTAATCTGGACCTTCGTGAAAGAGGGATTTTTTTAGTTCCCATCCTACTTTATTTTTATACTATACATGTTTACTCATTATTTTATTTTAGCCACTTTGTCCGATCCTAGCCAACTTGGCAACTTGTCTAAGGGTTGCAATAGTGTAGTTTTCTTTTCTCCTATCTTTCATTTTGGGTACAAATACAATTACCAGAATGTCTTACTTTAATTTACAGCAAGGTTTGAGTCATTCCTGGAGTAAAAACAAATCTAGGTTGAGCATAGTTTTACCCAAACTCTGTTGAATTTGTGATACAGGTAGCAAAAACAATTCAAGCTCTGCTGCCTATACCAGGAGCAAAGGCGAACGACTCAGTAAGAAAAGAACTCGATGAAATGGAAAAAGAGAAAGCAACCATTGACAACAAAGCTGACACCTTGGTTCGTCGTGAGCTCCAGTGGGGGCTGGGTTTTCTGGTGGTGCAAACAGCAGCTTTCATGAGGCTCACATTTTGGGAACTTTCTTGGGATGTAATGGAGCCCATATGCTTCTTTGTGACCTCTATGTACTTCATGGCTGGCTACACATTCTTCCTCAGGACGTCAACAGAACCTTGCTTTGAAGGTTTCTACAAAAGCCGTTTCAGCACAAAGCAGAAGCGCCTTATGAAACTTCACAATTTTGACATTGCAAAGTATAATCAACTCAGGGCTGCTTCATCACTAACACCCTATTCTTCCGAGTTGGATTCATCCATTGGTCTCCCATTAAACAAAAAGTTGTAGGGTCGTCAGCAATATTCTGATATTCACTACATACTAGCACCCCTCCCGCCGAATTCTTCAGCAAATTGTGAAGAACCGTCCTCCACCTTTTATCCGCTATAAGACATTAACAAAAGCCATAGAAAAAGATAATCATACGATATGATTACGATGGTGAGGTAGAATTAGGGGCGGCTTTGTGTACAATAGATACAGAGTGATCTTTCGATTTTTTTTCTTTCCACGTTATCTTTTTTTTATACAACATAGTAAAACTTTTTAAGTAAAAAAAAGTATTACTCCTTCCGTCCCTTAATATAAGGTACACATGCACTTTCTAGGTTTATTGAATAACTAATGTATTTGGTCTATAATATAGACCAGATATATCAGTTATTTAATAAACCTAAAAAATACATGTGTGACTTATATTAAGGGACGGGGGGAGTATTTTCTTTTTGCGCTAAAAGGGGCTAAAAGTCCAAATGAAATTACAAAAATGTAACTGACCGGTATGGGAGCCCCACTCGCATCGCCCAAAAGTAAACTAACAAGACTCGTACAGGGATTAGTTAACAAATGAACTCCTAGCATTTGAGCTATACCCGGTTGGCAAGCCAATTTGCCCAACTGTTAGCTGTGGCGAACTTAGGACCCTAGGTCAGGGAGTAAATTTTTTTTTAAAATTATAAGTCATTATTGTTAAAAAATTAAGGGACTACTGACAACGGTAACGAAAAGTAAAACCATAAGAACATTCTTAAATGATTAAACTATGCAAAATTGTATTAAATTACAACTTTGTGTTGCGTGTCTTGAAAAATAAATTCTTTATTTATATTACTTTTTTTGACAGGATCATTTATATTACTTATATATCCTTATAATCATTTATATTATATATTATATAAAGTTATTTAAGTTATTTTATTTTAAATGATTTAAGTTCTCTCTTATCCTTTCCAAAAAAAACCCCAACATTGGATGAGAACAAAAATTGAGTTAGGAGAGATTTTGCTTCCCTCCCGTCCTAAAAATTAAACCAAACATAAAAAAATTAAAATAACCCCTCACCTCCCCTCTATTCACCTTCAACCAAACACTATCTAAGTGAGAAGGTTGAGAGATGAAAATTTATGGGTCAGGGTGTGAAAAAATTAAATTGTGTGGGGTTAAAAAAAAATTATACAAGAGTGTAAAGTGAAATTTTTAAAATTTGACTTGCACACCTTCAACTATACATAGGTCCGCCAGTGACTGTTAGCCTCACGAAACATATGCCGAAAAAAATCTCCTAGTCCTTGTCGACTCATTCTCTGATTTGAGCAAAAATAATGGCTAGGTTTGCTCCTAAACAAGCCTTTGTTAATTGAGGAAATGATTGGGGCATTGTCTGACTCCACCATGACCCTTTTAGCCCCCACTATTCCAAGCCATCTTGGGTCCATATAAAATGTCCTCCAACCCTGCCACACATGATAAGCTATGGTCTATGATTGCTCCAAAACCCATGAGCCACTTTCCATTCTTGTTATGAAAAACACCACCACAACTTGCCACACCTGGATTACCCTTCGAGGCTCCATTAATCTCAAGCTTGTACCAACCATCTCTTGGAAATGACCACCCAATCATCAGAGTAGTTTTGTGCTTACCTCTTAGGACAATACTCAGCTCTTTCCCAGCTTGGTCAATTTGTACTGCTTATTCAATGATCTGCTTATGAACCGGGATCTTTACTTGAGGGATCCCATTCCTCTAACAAGAGGGTGTCACCCTTCAAGAAATTACTTATTTTTTTAATAAATAAAGGGAGTACCAACTATTACCATCTAGGGATCCCATTCCTTCAACAACAGGGTGTCACCCTTCAACATCATGATTGTACATTAATCAAAATCATTCTACAACAACAACCATTAAACCAGCATGAGAGCATATTATAGATATCAGTCAAGCAATCATATAATATCAACGGTCATAATCTAATCATACATCTACACGCCAATATACATCATCAATCATCTTCGGTCGGCATATGGATTACTCTTAGTGTCGCTAAAGGTGACATTCAGTTAGCATGTTATCAATTACACATAAGCAATCACATTCACATAAAATTGATAAGTCTTCTAACATAGGGCTATTATGCATCCACATAAACCAAATAGATCAAATCATATGGTTGATAGACTTATGACAATTGTCCTAAGCTATCCCAGGTTACAATGTCTCTCTTAAGGTGTTGTTGTTTATCAATCCCTAGTAGAGTTTGAGGTACCCTACACAAGCTAAAATTACTGCCCTACATGCTTTCCCAGTAATCGAGGTTTAATCCTCCTCACTTAATATCTCCTAATAGTAAGCTCCAATCAGACAACCTTGACCCTTAAACCTTGTTTTCAACGAGCTAGATCTCCTCGTTAGAGTTCTGTCCCCGTTCCCAGCTCTGGTCGCTTACACGACCAACTTTGGGAGGCTATTTGCTACTATTCACACCCACTTTTCTTCTTATTTCACCCCAACATTTAACTACTGGACCGCTTCCCGAGACTCTGCTCCTCGCCTCTAGCCCGACCCTTGGTGCCGAAATCCCCCGATGTGAAGATTCGCGACCAAATTCTAGAGAAAGAAAGCTTAGAGAGAGAAGTGAAGAGAAAGGTGTCAAAATGGTGGAAATGGAAGGGCTATTTATAGGGTTAAAATGGATAGTTCGTGTCACGATGCACGAACTTTCGTGTCGTGAACCCTACAAGGCCAGGGGACGTCACATGTGTGACATCATGTTGATGACGTCAATAAATAGCTCATTCGCGTCGCGAAAATGACAATACAAGAAGCAATCGCGTCACAAACCTGACCAAATCAGAAAATCCTGATTTCGCATTTCAGTTCATTCTAAGCTTGTCCCAAACCCCAACCTAAGGTCCTAAATACACATATCAAGCATTAAATTATCTAAACACATGATCAATTAATAAATCAATGAACCTAGAAAATTGTGATGTTACATTACCAGCCCTTAAAATAAGTTTCATCCTCTGAATTTATCGATAGATACCTCGCATATAATATTCTAAGACACACTTGGATCTAAGGTCTCGGTAGACTCAACTCCTCTCATCACAAACACGTGTCCTTGGAGTGTAGGTCTTGCTGCTGGTGGTCTCACCTCGACTCCTTGCCCCTAGTATTATGCCTAGATGCTATCTCCTTCCTATTGTCTCAGGCGATGTGTCACAACTTCCTGCACCGATAACAGACATGCTCCTTTCAATGCACTCTCTAACATGATGGCTCCTTCCACAACAAATGCACTTTGTCGGCTTTTGTTGCTCACCTCCAGTAGTCGTAATCGACTGCTCAGGACGATCATAAAGTCCTTGACCATACTGAGCCCTTTCATCATGATTCTTCCTGTTGTTTCTCACGGGTCCTCTACTTTTCTGCTTCTCATTCTCCTTCTCATTCTCCTTCTTTGTCCCTATGTCATGGTTCTTTAACGTGTAATACTTCTCAAACAACTCCGAAACCTATTTATCTTCAATGGCAGCACATACCTATGTAGCTCGGGTCATAACCCACCTGTGAATTGCCTGCACATCCACTCCTCATCTAGGTCCTTCTGAAAAAGTCTAGAATATTTGATCAATGATTCAAACTTCACGACGTACTCGCCTATAAACATCTTCCTTTGTTTCAGACTGTGGAATTATTTTTCCTTCTCATGCCTCAGGGCACTCGGGAAATACTTCCCCAAGAAGCAAGCTCTGAACAACTTCCAGGTGATGATCCTACCCTCACTCTCCAACATCTATAGTTTGTTTTTCCACTAAGACTCCTCTCTTCCTACTGGCAAGAAGGACGCAACGATGATCTTCTCCACCTCATGGAGCCACAACTCAGCTCCATCAGGATCATATTCTTCGCGGAACTGCGAAGGTTTATTTTTAATGAAGGTCGTTAGGCTGGCATGAACTGTCATTTCTCCTCCTGCTCCTGGGTTCAACAAGTGCTATAGAAACTATCCCTAATGTTGTATCAGTTGGGCATTTTGCTGTGTCTCTTGCTACATAGTTGCTACAAAATTTCCATGCCTTTAGTCGTTGTGTTCCTATAACACCCTGCCTAGACAGGACGCCACATTATAAAATAACCACGTAAGACAAAATTATGAAAAAAAAATAACAACATAGTATTTATATTATTGTGTCAGAGTATCATGGTTCTTCAAACGGTGGTGCAAATATACACGACCCCCCACATAGGGTAATAATACCATAACTCACGGGTCGTGGTACAACTAGTACAAATTGTATACAAGTATTGCCCTCAGGCAGCTCCATCACCACGATCACCTCCACTAAGTCCCGCTCTCCAAGTATAAGCTCCAAGAACATGCTTCTCCTCACCCTCTTCTAATTGATCATAATATAGTATACATAATACACAGAAAACGAGGAGATAAGAAACTCATCAATTACAACAAAACAGGAAAACAATGTAGAACAATAACAGTCAACATGCACACTGAAAATAATCAACATTCATTTTCAAGATCAATAATAGTACCGACAAGACCAACGAACCACTGACATTGTGCACTATATACGAATCATCCAACTGATCATAACACACCCAGACCAATCACTGGTTCGTACGACACCAAAGACCAATCACCCGTCTCATAGGCACAAGAGGAAACACACTTAAGTTGGTTGTCCCGGGAACAAATCTTGATATGCTATTGTCCACCACCAGACTTGGAGTACTGTTGCTTTGCCGGGAGGACTGAGCTCTACCACACCACGCTGGGTACACTCCCAAAGGACCGTTTTAACAATCCTATCCCACATACTTCGTACCTTCGGACCCACATAATCCTTAGGTACACCAACCCGGATATAACCACTAACTAATATAGTATCAATGATAATACCGACTATTACCATCTAAGGGTTCACAATCCTCCAACGAGAGGATGTCACCCTTAACATCATGACTACACACCAATCATATCAACACGTACAACAACCAGTCAAACAACATGTGGGCATGTTATAGAAAATAGTACCTCAATCACATATAACTTCAACAGTCACAATCCAACCACATACAAATTAATAAGCACCCTTGATCGATGTAGAGATAAAACTAGCATCGCTAAGGGAAACCATCAATTTGCAATCATTTCAAAATAGGCACATAAGTCTTCTACCCTAGGGTTATCAATCACAATAGTCACATCACGCAAAAAATTCGTCTATCCTAAGGTTGCAGGATATCAAGAATCCTCGAATAATACATAAATCAATCATATGGTTAGTAGACATACGTCAGTCTTAAGCTATTGCAGGTCACAACGCCTCTCCTAAGGTGTTATTGTTATAAATCTCTAGTAGGATTTGAAGTCCCCTACACATGCTAAAAGTACTATCCCACCACATGTTTTCCCAGTAATTGAGGTTTAATCCTCCTCACCTGACCCGAATCGCCCAAAGCTCGCCACTGGAACCGAAGATGCTAATTGTACGCCCCAACTCTACTACTTACACTATTTTTCTTTGCTTCGGCCACATGACCGCTCTTTGAGACCTCACTTTTATCCTCACTCCCAACCCTCAGTGCTGGAATCCCTGAGGTGGAGACTCACGACTTCTTAGAGAGAGAATATATATATATATATGTGTGTGTGTAAAAATGGTGGGGTGAAACACCTATTTATAGGTGGGTGAAAATGCTCATTGTATTGTGATACCCCTTTTGCCTTTCCACGCGTTACGTTTTGGAAGGAGTTAAGGTCAGGTACTGGTCGCATCGCGACGATATTCAGTTAGGGAGCCATGGCATCGCAAGCTATCCCTTCTCTTTACATGTGTCATAGCGCGAACAGAGACTGTGTCAGGGTACGATCGCATCGCGATGGTCCCTGTGTAGTACGCATTGCGAGATGGCCCAAAATGAAAACCCTGATTTTACGTTATGGTTCATTCTGAAGTCGTTCCTAACCCAAATTTTGCTTCAAGCGCTAATCTGCACCCCACAAGGGCGGTTTCCTCTTCTTCACCCCCATCCGGCCAACGGGGACCGGAACACCCGTGCTAAGCTGCGTAGGGCCTAATACTCACATTATTATTTTATTAGTTTTTAACCCTAAATCCCGCTCAGATCTAAATTTTAAATCCTAATCATCCCCAGGGATCTCAATTTTTGAACTACTCCTAATCATGCCATAATTAGACTACCCGAAAAATGGGATGTTACAGTTCCCATTACTTTCTACCATTCCCCCATTTCCATTACCATCATCAGTGGTTCCTCCACATCTCCCACTACGGGTTCTCCGAGCCATGAGTTTCTTGCTATACTACAGAAGTTTATATCGTGACATACTCCCTATCGAACATCCTAACATAGTTGTTATCCGGTGTGGACACAACTAGACTCTAGACACGATCAGTGACTCAACTCATAATACAGTTATAACCGAAATGCCACGATACCATAAAAATGTAACACCTCACCGAGACAGAGTGCCACATTATAAAATAAAAACACAATACATAAATATAAAATAACATAAACAAAGCATGTATATTACTGCATGAGAGTACGCATATAATCATAGTACACAAATCTAAGGTATATGCATAAACACAACACCCTTAGGCGGGTACAAAACTCAAAAGCCACTGGCAGTGTTACAACTAGTATAAACAATGTACAATAAGTTGCTATCAAGTAGTTTTGTCACCATAGTCACCTTATTAGGTTTAGCTCCCAAGGAGTAGGCTTCAAGCACTGACTATTCCTCTCCCTCAGTTAATCCATAATAATTGTAGAAGACATAGATACACAGAAAATGAAGAGGTAAGAAACTCTTCAATTACAATAAACAGGAAAATAGTGTAGAATAATAATAATAATTAACATGCAAACAATAAGCAGTCAGCAAATATAATAATCATCTCCTAGATCAACATCGCCATTGACAAGACTAACACACCATTGATACCGACAGTCCATTAAACATAGATCCCAAAACACTTATACCGAGCACCAGACTGAAACACACTGAACACCGAAGAACCCAGACCGATCACCAGTATTTAAGACGCTAGAGACCGGTGACCAGTCTGATAAGATCGAGAGAAAAACACATATAAGTTGTGTCCCAGTTACGTAATCTTGATAAGCTTCCATCTCCGATCACCAAAGTAAGGATTCCATCCTCGATCACCGAGAATGACATTCTTGATCAATAGAAATTAAACATTCGGGTTTGATAAGGGTTTAATAAGATCATCGAAAAGTAAACATTCGGCTCCAGCCTTTTATGTTGAAAATCATAATGAAATAAAAAGAGGAAAAAGAAGGATGTTGATAAATTACAAACAAATGAATGACACAATGGAGGGAGATGCATATTTTCTTCCTAGAAAAGACCTAATTATTGAAAGAGTAAGATGTATGAATTTGTTTAGTACATTTGATTGTAAGTCAGGATTTTATCAAATAAGACTAACAAAAGAGTCTAAACCATTAATAGCATTTAGTTGTCGTCAAGGACAATATGAATGGAATGTACTCCCAATGGGAATAAAGCAATCACCAGGAATTTTCCAATGAAGAATGGATTCAATACTCAAAGAATTTAAAGATTTTTGTCTTATTTATATCAATGATATATTAGTTTTTACCAATAAAGATTTAAATGATCACTTCAATAAGGTAGAGCTAGTACTTAATAAATGTCTGGATTATGGAGTAGTTTTATGCATTAAAAATGTTGTTTTAGCTCAAAATAAAATTAATTAATTAGGATTAGAAATTGAAAAAGGAAAAATAGTAATACAGAAACATGTATCGGAAAAACTTCAAAACTTTCCAACTAAGTTAAAGGATAAAAAAGATTTACAAAAATTCTTGGATTATTAACTTATATTTCTAATGAGGGTTTCATAAAGAATCTTGCCGCAGAGAGAAGGCTACTTTAACAAAAATTAAAGAAAGATGTTCTTTGGTCTTGGATCGAAGAAGATGAAGCAATTATTATCAAATTAAAGCACTTATGTTAGGATCTTCCTGAACTATATCATCCATCAAATGATGGTTTAATTATTATTGAAACTGATGCATCAAATAAGTATTGGGAAGGAGTTATGAAGGCAAAACCTCCTGGACAAAAGAAAGAATTACTATGTAGATACATGTCTGGGACATTTTCAGACTGTGAAATCAATTATCCAACACATCAAAAGGAAATATTAGCACTAATTCGAATGTTGGAAAAACATCGAATTTATGTGCTTGACAAAGAATTTATTGAGAACAGATTCTACTTATGTTGCAGATTTTAAGAATATCAACCACAAAGGAACATACAAGCAAGGAAGATTGATAAGATGGCAGATGAAGTTAGCTGAATACAATTATTCAATCTCACATATCAAGAGAGAAAAGAACGTGCTAGCAGACATACTTTCAAGAGAATGGAACGAAGCAAAGCAGAAATGTTAGATAAACGGATAACAATCGAAGAAGCACAGAAGGCTCAAAAGAAAAAAAGAACTTGAGTTGATTGAAGCAGAATTAAAGCTTTTGAGGTTGCAACGAGAAGAAGAAAATTTTCCCAAGGAATCAGTTTCAGAAGAAGTAAAGCCTAAAAAATGGTACACAATTTTTAATGGACAATTTCCAAGAATTTATGATGACTGGTTCAAAGCAGCACCACACTATCAAAAGATCACAGGAGTCTACTACCAAGGATATGCAACTAAAGAAGAAGCCGAAAGAGCACTAAAAAACCATCTTGAATTAGAAAAGGCAAAGAAAGGTAAAGAAATATATCTTGGCCCAAAAACTTATTCAGAAACAACAAAGAATCCACCAATAACACCATCTACATTTAAAACACTAGGAAAGATTCCTTTTTCCCAAAATGATTTTCAAATTACCTCAAGAAAAGATCATCTGAAAAGAATTTTTGGGAAAATTTTGAAAGATTAAAAAATTGGACTGAAAAAGAAAAAATCAATTGCTTTTATATGGTTGATCGAAAACTTTTTGGGATTAAAGCAATTATTCTTCCTGGAGTACCCTCAAATTTAACATACAATATGTTCCAGTTTGGACTTATTGATTGTCTTTATTTAAGCCCAAATCATGAAGAAATTAATTTTTTTCCTTGTTATTTCAAAGAGTCAGTTCAATCTTACAGAAGAAATATTGCAGGAGAGAAAAATATTTTCCTAAAATTTTACTCAGCTTATCCAGATTTTACTACTAAATAGCCAACTAAGCATTTGGTTTTTATTGGAATAAGCAATAATAATTTTCTCCTGAAGGATGAACCCAATGAAACGGTCTATGGGAAAGAATTAATTACTCAAATAATAAGCAACCAGCTGGCAAGTATTTTCTCTCAATGTCAAGGCATTGGAAAATGGTCTTACATTAAAGTACTATACAAAGGACACTACACTTTGCTTTTGAGCAAGACCAGCAATAAAGAAATAAAGGAAAAAGACATGAATCTTTTGACAAACTTTGAGATAGCTTTCTACACACTATCAGGACCTCCAAATGGATTATAGGCCATTTTTCCTGAATAATTTGTGCACTATGATCAAGGAAAGTAAGGACCATGCATATTGTTACGGACCGGTCCCGAGGCGAGTTCCAGCGTGTCCACCAAACCGATCCGTCCCGGCTCGGTTCCGACCTCCTTCGAGCTCGGCAGGCTACATCCGACCCCGGAGACGCCAAACCGGCCCTCTGGTACGATCGCCCCAGTGATAACACCGAGCAGGTCAGGGGCGAGCTGACTCATGACCCTCGAACCTTCTAAAAAGGGATACGCCTGGAGACGATGCTTGAGCCGCTACACCGAAGATTGAGGATCACGCAGCCAAGACGTGACGGACTTGGCAAAGTAGATATCAGGAAGAGATGAGCTGATCCTTGAAGCGTGAGGGAGGAGTTACCGCGCGCAGAATTCGGATCGGTGATTACCCTCCTTCGACGTGACTCCACTATATAAAGGGGCTTGACCCCCCAGGTTTACATGCTCTGACTACTGACTCAAAACCCTAATTCACTCTGTTCTCCTTCTCCTCCAAAGCCCTATCTGACTTAGGCATCGAAGTGTTTTTGCAGGTACCACCCGCCTTCTTGACTCTAGAAGAAGGAGTACTCCATTCAAGGACGAGGAGAGCTCAACCATTCCCAGCATCAACACATATGAAAGATGTGTCAAAGAAAAGGTTATTGCCGACAA
Organism: Calophaca sinica; assembly: GCA_037113605.1. Classification (NCBI taxonomy): domain Eukaryota; kingdom Viridiplantae; phylum Streptophyta; class Magnoliopsida; order Fabales; family Fabaceae; genus Calophaca; species Calophaca sinica. The sequence goes on along the minus strand of CM073731.1, from coordinate 43,844,386 downwards.
AGTAATAGAGGAGAAAGAAGACTTTGAAGCAATAGTGGAGGAATGAAGACTCTGGAGCATTTTGTGTGTATCCACGTGAAAGACAATTTAGTGAATAGGAAAAAGCTTGTAACAATGTAGAATTATTAGAGTCATAATGTAAAGCACTCATGTAGTGCCATAGTGCCATTGTAAATATAGTAGTAGGTCATTTAGGCTATAAATAAGGCCTTTCCCTGAGGTTGGAGGGCAGAGTTTTTCAGTATGAAAATTCTCTCGTGTGAAAGTGTTTCCTTTAGAGAACTTGTGCTAGTTCTTTAGGAGCTAGTTAGATACTTGAGAGTGTATCCAACTTACCTTGTAAAAATTCCACTTATCATAAATAAAATTACTCATTCCACTTATCCTTCTTGTTATAATTTCTCTACTTAAACTTTGTTAAACTTAGTATTCAACACTTAATGGAGAACTGCGGAAGCAGCAATGAGCTTACTTGAACAATTATTCAAAAGTATAGTCAAGTATATTTACTTAACCTTTCTTGAATAATTTAATTATTATTATTATTATTATTATTATTGTTATTATTGTGCTTCAGTAAGACATATATAAGAACTAAAATGGAAAGAGAAAAAATAGATAATAATGATATTGAACACTTATAGATTACTAAAGAAGATTGAAATTATGAAGGAAGTATTCTAATAGACCCAACGTTATTTCAAAAAATACAAAAGGAAGACTTAGATTTATCAAAAGATGCAAACATGAAAGGAGTTAAAGGAAGAGAAAAATTTAAAGGGTTAATGAAAAAATTTAACCAAAAAGAAAATATAATATACTATAGAAAAATAATTATTGAAGCACCAACAGACATATCAGACGCTCAAGGAAATACTTGTATATAGTTATTAAACAAGTAAAAACTTATGGAATTAAAAAGAAATATAATGTACCAAAAAAAAAGAAATATGAAGAAAAAAGAACATAGTGAGAAAATAGGATATATTCATATAGGAGCAATACAAGTTTTAATAAAAGCAACTTTTCAAGAAGGAATAAATTCACCAATAGAATTGGTATTAAAGGATGATAGAATCACTGATCCAAAAGACAAAATATTAGGAGTAATAGAAGAACATTTAGCTTATGTAAAATTAAAATTTGATATTCATCCAAATATTGGAATACCTTTAAGTACTCAGAGATTAGATCAATCACTAACTCTTGAACACAAATTCCTAAGAGGAAATTTAATGAAATCAGGAGATAAAATTTTCTCAGTTACTTATTGTGTTAATTACGCATTAACAAATTCATATCATAGTATTACCTTTAGAAATAATGATAAAATAGATATCTCAGGTCTATTTGAAGATATATGAAAGATTTATTATCCTAAGAAGAATGAAATAACAGTCTAGGAACACCCATAAGAATACCAAAATTATTAATACCAAAACTGATTGGATTTTGTGAACCGGAAGGAATTGAAGAAAACAAAATAAATAAATTAACTAATCAGGTAAATGAACTAGATTTATATATATGAAATAGAAAATGATTAATGTTTGGAATTAAGAAAACAAGAGATTAGAAATGAAATTAAAAATTTTCATAGAATATTAAAAGATTATCTAAAAAGAAATTTAAATGAAAGAAATAGGAGAGATATAGAAAATATACTTATAATAAAAGAAAATATACTAATAAAATTAGAAAATCTTGAAAGATCTAAGAAAAGAAAAAGATGAATACTGCCAAGTTCTCTATAAAGGACAAAGTAATAGAAATAGAAATAAAAAAAAAATAACAAACTTAGTGCAATAGAAAATGAAGATAAAGATTTCTATGAAAAACTAAAATATATATGATCATTAGAACTACCAAAAGAAATAAAAACAAAAATATGTGAAGAATATGGAAAACTTTGTGCACAATCTGTAGTATATAAAAATGAAATAAACGAAGAATTGTGGTACCTAAACCTACCAAGAGATGATGAAATACGTACAAGAAGAGAGTTCAGAAAATTATTTAGGACTTCTAACTTATTTTGCAGAATTAGACATAGAAGAAGATTGGTTTGCGGATGAAAATTAAAGAATTAAAATATATTTTAGAGAATTTTAGAAAGAATTCATCAGAAAATAGAATAAATTTAGCGAAAATCATGGATTTATTTGAAATCAGGGACTTACTTAAAATCACAGACTTAACTGGTATCAGAGCACTAAGATTCTAAAATTAATTAATTATGGATGAATATGGTGTCTCAGATGAAGAAATAAGAAAATATAAATTAGAAATGATTTCAAGTCAAATACAACGTGAAAAAACAAAGTTAGAAAGACTTTTTAGATCATTTCATTATTATATGTAATGGCCTGAAAGACTAACTGATGAAAATTGGCAAGAATTAAAAAATATAATTTTAATAGTAGAACAAAATATTAAAGTATTAGAAAATAAATATAGACAAAATTGAAAAGGAATTACGAATTGTAAAACTTATAGAATTTATTAAAGGAACAAAGGTTATAGTTGCAGAATTGTGTGATAGATTAGATTATTTTATTAGTAAAGGAAATAGTATAGAAATTAATAATATAACAAAATTTCTTATAAAATATCAAAATAAATTGTGCGAATTCGAAGCAGAATTGAGAGAATTAAGAAATTAAAATTATGTCCGTCACTAAGCTTTGCAACCCCAAAATTAGAGACGAATTTTTACTTTTTCATCGCTAAAACTAGTCGCTAAATCACTTTATTTTAGTCGTGAATACCAATAAACCCCTACACAACCTTTATATATATATATATATATATTACTCTTCTATAGACAAAAAAATTGCATTATTCAATTCAAAAGTAAGCTACTCATATTTATATTTCATTATTACTGCCGATTTAAATATTTTAGTTACTATAAAAAGTATTTAATTTTTTTATCTACCGTCCATAATAATCAGTTGCATATTGAAATTCTTTATTAATAGCCATTTTCTCATAACATACTGCAACATATAATTGATAGGAATATTAATTACTACTCATTACATGTAATTAAAATCTAATGTCTTAATTACATTTAAATAATTAAAATATAACTCGTAACTCAATATATTCTAAATGAAATATTATGACTTAACTTAAAGCCAAAGGACAATGACCATCAATAGATTTACAAACTTTTTCAAAATCTATAAAAAAAAAAACCACCACCAAACTAAAATACTGACATTTTAAACTTACTCACAAACTCAGTCTTCCTTAATCTTTAAAAAGACCTCTAAAATAAAATTAACCATAATGAATACTATTTTGTACAAATTCTAACGAGGTTAAAACATACAAAAAAACATAAAAAAATGATTGTATCAATATCAGAAGCTCTCATTGAATGATATTGACAAAAAGTGCATTATACTTATTTAAAATTTACCAATTTTAAAATACTAATCTTCTAATTATGTTTTAAAAAATATTATCATGTCATATTTCATACTTCTACGTTAAAATTTTAGATTATTATTATATTTAAAACACTTTATAAATCACTTTTGCATATAAAAAGAATTAAAAAAAAACATGCGGGTCTCAATCTACTTAAACAAGTTTTTGCATTACCAATCTCTTGTAGAATTTTATTTTGCACCTTTCTAGCACATACATGTAATTTCTTTTTTGAATAGTTGGTGAAGTGTAACTTGCATTATGAGGGGCATTTTCCAAGACAACATCTATTTCCTTATTATATGAAGCCAAAAGCTTTATCATCTCAAAAAATTACCTCTATTTATAGATCTCAAATTTTCACGATGTCCTCTAAAAGCACAAGCTTGAAAGGTCAACTATTTAACAGTATCCACAGTGGTTTTAAGTTGCAACCGATTACTCAAAATTTGTTGCAGAGTTTGTTTAGATAATAATTTACCAATATGACAATATTGATTTTTTTACAATCTTCATATCATCTAAAAGCAACGTTGTGAGGTGAATTGGGACATTTTCCCATATGAGATAAAAAACGCACAATTTTTTTCGCTATTTACTTTTATCTAACTTCTAAATCCTTTCAGAGTGAAATAATTTGCTTCTTTAAAAAATAAATAGCATGGAAACAAAATGTGGCATCTTTTTTTTTTTTAGAAAACAAATTATATATTTTTTTTCGAAAAATACCATTCTTTTAGAAAATCAGTATAGTTTTCTTCTTATTTATTTATTTATTTTTGACAAATTTTTTTCTTATTTATGTAATGAATATTACCGAGGTATATACATTTAGTACTTTCAAGATTTTGAAAATTTCGTTGTAACGCCTACTTTCCTCTTTATGATATTTAATAATACAAATAATTTATGTGATTATTTAATCTATTATATTATATAAAATGTAATTTTGCCATGTGGGACCATGTCACGTGTTAAAACTACAGATATTTTTTTTCAGCCTAAAATAATGTTATTTATTTATTGTATTATTATTTTAATATCAAAATTATTACAAAATCACAATTAATAAATACTATCAAAATCATAAATATCTTCTCTTAAATAACTTGCTGATTTTGAATTAGTGTAATCAATCATTATTATTATTTTCTCATATACATTTGGCAACTTTTAATTTGACATTTATTATCAATAATATAATTCTTAATAAATTTGAATTCAAATGTTAAGTATGAATTTAAATTAAATTAATTTGAAGTTAACTAAAGAATCATACTAAAAATATCACATAATATATAAACATATTCATGAAACAAAAATAAATACCTATGTCTCCATTGTTTTTTTTGTCTGTATTTTCTCATTTTAAAATTTTTCTAACCTCATTTTCTTTCATTTTTTTATTCAATTTCAATGTAAGAATAAATACAAGCAACACAAATTCAACCATTTTTTGTTTTCATTTTCTGAGGTAAGCTTCTATCTTTTTCTTTCATTTTCTTTGAATGTTTTTCATGTTTTGTCTAACATTTAACAATAAAAATTCAAATAAAAAAACAATAAAAGTTTGTTTGCTGACACGAGTTCGGTCATTTAGATTTTATTATTAATTCTTACTATAAATTCACCTTAAAATCATATTATTATTTGTATTAGAAACTCATCTATGCTTTTTTTCCCTACTTTCTTTTGAATATACTTTTAGTTATTTAAATTTTTTATGTGACTCGATATAATCCTCAAATCTCACCCGTACATCGCACGAGTTAATACACTAGTATTTTAATAATTTAGAGTTTGATAACTATACGTTGACAGTGTCAACATGTCTTGCACAAACCACTAGTCATATTTTATTATTTTGTAAACAAATTTTATATAGAACTTGAATCATATTTCATCATCATGTGACACCATAATATTGCTTTTTAAATCTTATTCAAATTGTAGCTTGATAGTAAAATATAATTGGATATCTGTGTACAACTTATTTATACTTTAGTTAGCAAATTCACACTCGCACATGCATGCATAAAAATTAAATTTCGATAAATATTGAGCACCAACTATTCAAAAATATTTTAAAACGTCTGTACTTTTGATTTAATTCATTGGATCGATTTAGTCATAAATTTTTAAATTTGTTTTTTGCCACATAAATTATATTTTAATATTTTAATGTTATATTTCAGAAATAAATTTAATAATAATAAAATAGTTTAAGTTTCCATTGTTTATATATAATAATAATAATAATCACCATCACGTTTTTAATAGATACATATAATCATCATAATCAACTGTTACGAAGGAAATTTTCTCACCGTCAAAAAAAAAAGGAAATTTTCTCTATATAATAATGGAGTTTTTATTTGATACCATTTTTACGGGTATCAGAAATTAATATATTCCTTTTGTAAAAAAAAAAAGAAATTAATATGTTCCTATATAATCAAAATAAGTAAATAAACTGTCATATTCCATATATTTGTCTACATTTTTTAATTTAATTGAAAAGAACGAATCTTCCCCAAAAACTAGGTAATGTTAATTTTCCTTTTTGTATTATTTTTAATGTAATATTTTAAGAAAAACTTTTTCCAATATAAGAATGACATAAGCATTTAATTGGGTACGAAATTAAACGGTTAGATCGAACCTCCAAGTCCTCAACAAAATTTTGAGAAAATAATAGTGGTGAAATGAATTAAGTTTGGCATTTGAAACTCAGTCTTATGAAAAAATCAAAGCTTGACTCCTTTAGCTAATTAAATAAAATTTAATTTTAAATTTGCCTTATTTAAGTATATGATCAATATTTCACATTTAATTTTAAGTTTTCGTTATTTAAATATATGATAAATAAATAAAATTTAATTTTAAATTTTCCTTAATTAAATGTTTGAAACATAATTAGAATTTAAGCCATCTTTAAGTGATTATGATTTAATTAATGGTAAGGAATTTAAAGAATTTATATGAGATTAAAAAGGTAAAATTTATTTTTAATTCAACTACTGAATCGATGAAATTTTACCATTTATAAAAAAATTATTAAGTATTGTGAATGTCAACTTTAATAACAAAATATATATACCGAAATATCATAAATGGATTAGCTTTATTATTATTATTATTATTATTATTATTATTATTTTACATTTGTTGAAATTTTATTATTTTTATAGTTTTAGAGGTAATAAAGAAGGAAATGGATTACACGCAGTTACTGCATATAACTGCGTGTAATGTAGGCCGGCCGATCTAAAATTAACGGTCGAGATTGATTAAAGTAAATTTGGTGAAATTTAGTTAGTTAAGTGTGAGCCGTCCGATCTTAAATGGATGACCGAGATCTGCTATTGCGTGTAACTGCGTGCTGCAGTTACTGTAGCAAATCCAGGTCCTTTTTGTCATTTATCCCCACACTTTTTTTTTAATTGAAAAAAAAAGAAACCAGGTATCCTGAAATAGAAATAAATAATTGTTCCGACGGAACCTTCTCTTTTATTGAAGATTGGCCATTAATACATAATCAGGCCATTCATTTTTTTCTATTTATTATGATTTTATTATTTATTATACTTACTTTATTACCAAATCAAATGACTGCATTTAAAGGGATGAATCTAATCTGCTTTTAGGAAGCATTAAATCCTAGATTTCTAATGTATCACATAAATTCTTTGAAATGAAAAAAATCAAATAATTTTTTTGTGATGGAACAAAAGATTTCTAATTTCTACTTCGAACAAATTCTTGCAAGTGATGTGATTTTACCAAAAAAAATGTGCACATGACATAAAGTTGTGAACTTTTTTGACAAAAAAAAGTACCGTGTAAGTGTGCTGTCAAAGTGGTTTTTTTTTTATAAGCAAAGAAAATTTTATTGATGGAGTACGAGGGGTATTCCTACTCGTAACAACTTGGAGGTGTCTCGTTAAAACTTTTCAAAGCCAAAACTCAATGAAAAAAGACTAGGAGAGGAAAAAGAGTACACCAACTAATGAGTACAAGTTTACAAAAGTGTCCAACAATGTTCTCAGATAGAAAAACTCCACCACCATGCACATTCCCAATATCAGAATAAAACTTATCAGCAAAATCTGGTTTAGATCGATCCCGTCCTTCCAAATCCACAAAACATAGATGCTATCATCAAACTGTTTACTAGGAGCACCTTTCTGAGCACTCATTTCTTCAACTTCACATAACATCTCCTTATTAAATTGAGCCGAACCCCAACATAAAACCGCCGGTCCAAAATAATTCAACACATGACAGTATAAAATAGAAACAGACCGAAATAGCAGCCCCAAAAAATAGCAGACCGAACACTATATTCCGCTACAACAAACTAGTGGATTCGCATACGAGTGATCCGAATATTGCCAATCTGAATGTCTTCCTTCTTTTGCTATAAACCACTTCCACGAGGTCAATTTAATCTTATGCAATAAAACAACTGTTCTGGACAGAACTTTAGGGGATGACCGGAGAAAAAGCGGTACGGTGGCGTCAGGTCGGATGACGACGGCGTGTGGTGGTGGTGTACCTGCAAACACTCCAACGCTTAAGTCAGTGCGTGTAAGAGGTAAGTGAAGAGGTGATGAAATGAATAATACCTCAATCGTTTGAAGTGACTCTCCTTTTATAGGAGTCAAGGTCGCGAGGGCGTTCCTGGTGACGCCCGGATGCCGCCGATCGCTTTACCAACCTTGTGATGGGATGGGCGAATGCCGAGGACCGTTGGATCGCCACGCCGATTCGGTCTCGTGGCAAGCGGTGGGAACCGACTTTGGTAATGGGCTGGCGGATGACTCTTCGGATTGGGCCTCGGCCCAGTCCGGAACAGTTGCCCCCCAAGTCGCTAGCTCGAATGTCGAGGTGGTGACTTGTATGTCGAAGTCCGTTGATGTCGACGTTCAACGTCCTTGTCTGTAAGGAACTGTAAGCGTCGTCATGTCGTGTTTGTACAAGGTTTTGTTACGAGCTCGTGCACGAGGTCGATCTCTTCATCAGGTGCTTGTGCAAACGCACAAGGCTTTGTCATCACGAGCTCGTGCACGCATCTCGGCACGAGGTCGGTCAGGGTGCTCGTGCAAACGCATGAGGTTGTCATCACGAGCTCGTGCACGCATCTCGGCACGAGGTCGATCAGGATGCTTGTGCAAACGCACAAGGCTTTGTCATCACGAGCTCGTGCAATCGGTCTCGGCACGAGGTCGGTCAGGGTGCTCATGCAAACGCACAAGGCTTTGTCATCACGAGCTCGTGCAATCGGTCTCGGCACGAGGTCGGTCAGGGTGCTCGTGCAAACGCACGAGGCTGTCATCACGAGCTCGTGCACGCATCTCGGCACGAGGTCGGTCAGGATGCTTGTGCAAACGCACAAGGCTTTGTCATCACGAGCTCGTGCAATCGGTCTCGGCACGAGGTTGGTCTCTTCATCAGGTGCTTGTGCAAGCACACGAGGCTGTCATCACGAGCTCGTGCATCTCGGCATGAGGTCGGTCAGGGTGCTTGTGCAAACGCACAAGGCTTTGTCATAACGAGCTCGTGCACGCGGTCGGTCAGGATGCTTGTGCAAACGCACAAGGCTTTGTCATCACGAGCTCGTGCAATCGGTCTCGGCACGAGGTCGGTCTCTTCATCAGGTGCTTGTGCAAGCGCACGAGGCTGTCATCACGAGCCTGCGTGCACGCGGTCTCGTGACGAGGTCGGTCAGGGTGCTTGTGCAAATGCACAAGGCTTTGTCATCACGAGCTCGTGCACGCGGTCTCGGCACGAGGTCGGTCAGGGTGCTTGTGCAAACGCACAAGGCTGTCATCACGAGCTCGTGCACGCATCTCGGCACGAGGTCGGTCAGGGTGCTTGCGCAAACGCACAAGGCTTTGTCATCACGAGCTCGTGCACGGGGTCTCGGCACGAGGTCGGTCAGGGTGCTTGCGCAAACGCACAAGGCTGTCATCACGAGCTCGTGCACGTGGTCTCGGCACGAGGTCGGTCAGGGTGCTTGTGCAAACGCACAAGGCTTTGTCATCATGAGCTCGTGCAATCGGTCTCGGCACGAGGTCGGTCTCTTCATCAGGTGCTTGTGCAAGCGCACGAGGCTGTCATCACGAGCTCGTGCACGCGGTCTCGGCACGAGGTCGGTCAGGGTGCTTGTGCAAACGCACAAGGCTTTGTCATCACGAGCTCGTGCACGCGGTCTCGGCACGAGGTCGGTCAGGGTGCTTGTGCAAACGCACAAGGCTTTGTCATCACGAGCTCGTGCACGCATCTCGGCACGAGGTCGGTCAGGGTGCTTGCGCAAACGCACAAGGCTTTGTCATCACGAGCTCGTGCACGCGGTCTCGGCACGAGGTCGGTCAGGGTGCTTGCGCAAACGCACAAGGCTGTCATCACGAGCTCGTGCACGCGGTCTCGGCACGAGGTCGGTCAGGGTGCTTGTGCAAACGCACAAGGCTTTGTCGTCACGAGCTCGTGCACGCGGTCTCGGCATGACGCTCGATCTTTTCATCAGGTGCTTGTGCAAACGCACAAGGATAACAGTGTTTTGTTTTCTTCAATCATACTTTATTGCTTCACATCGTGTGTTTCGGATACAATTGTTTCAACTATAATATTTCTTCATTTTTGCCGCGTTCCAAGTTCTTGGAATTTGCTGTCCTTGTAGTGTCTCGAGGGTGTAGGCGCCGGTACCAGTCTTTACGACGATTCTGTACGGGCCTTCCCAATTGGGCGCAAGTTTCCCTTGTGGGGCGTTCTTCAGGCCAACATCAGCTCGTTGAAGAACTAGATCTCCAGGCATGAATTCTCTGGGTACAACACTTTGGTTGTATCTTGCTGCGATCTTCTGTTTCACTGCGACCTCGCCAAGTGCCGCGAGTTCCCTGCATTCGTCAAGGAGGTCAAGTTCTTCTCGTACACTCTGACAGTTGTCAATGCTACTCTGGGGATGTGAGGTTCTCCAACTAAGTTCCCCAATCTCGACAGGAATAATCGCCATCCCCATAAGTGAGGCGAAAAGGGATTCTCTTGTCGTTGAATGTGGAGTAGTCCGACACGCCCAAAGCACTCGGGAAGCTCTTACGCCCAGCTTGCCCTTGGCCTCGTCTAACCTTCGCTTCGCACCTCGTAAAATAACCCTGCTCGCGCCTCGCCTTGACCGCTCGTCTGGGGGTGTTCTACCGAGGTGAAGTGATGTTTGATGTCGAGGTCTTCCATAGTCTTTCGAATCCGCGATCCGCGAATTGTGTTCCGTTGTCGCGACGCACCACCTGGGAATCCGAACCTCGCCGAATATATCTTTTGAAGAACTTAATCAAGTTCTTTGCGCTTATCTTCGCCAGGGCTCGCCAACCCACTTGGTAAAGTAATCCATCGCAATGGCCAGGTACTTCACCTGTCCGGGAGCCGTTGGAAAAGGTCCAAGTATATCAATCCCCCACCAGGCAAAGGGCCATGGTGAAGTCAGGGATGTTAACTCTGTAGGAGGAGCTAAGTGTAGATCGCCATGTCTCTGGCATTTGTCGCATTTCTTCACGAACGATGTTGCGTCCGCATTCAGAGTTGGCCAATAGTATCCTGCGCGGAGGATTTTCTTTGCCAAGGAACGTCCTCCAAGGTGTTGCCCACATATGCCTTCATGCACTTCAGCAAGTGCATATTGCGCTCGTGTATCGTCGAGGCATTTCAACAGGGGGGTGGAGAACCCTCTTCGATATAAGATACCGTCGATCATGGAGTATGAAGATGCTTTCTTTCGGATTTTGGCAGCCTCCTTCTCATCATCAGGTAGTTGACTAAGTTGAATAAACTCTTGAATGGATGTCATCCAACTGTCGCTCATCGGCAGATCCTCGACACTTGCACGAGAAATTGCAAAGCGTAATTTGGCAGCTTTTCTCGAGCCGTCATAAGTGGCATCAACCACTGCAGTAATGCTAGGCTTGGCCAGTGTTTCTTGTATCACCGATCTGTTGTTTCCAGAGCTTCTCGTGCTGGCGAGTTTGGACAAAATGTCAGCTCTGGCGTTTTGTTCTCTCGGGACGTGTACGATCTCAACTGAGGAGAAGTCGCTCATTTTCTTTTTTACCAGGGCGAGGTATTTTTGAAGAAGTGGATCTTTAGCCTGGTATTCTCCACCAATCTGGGACACAACTAGCTGAGAATCAGTTCTGAGTTTTACCTCTTCGGCGCCGAAGTCTCGAGCCAGTGTGAGGCCAGCTAAACACGCTTCGTACTCTGCCTGGTTGTTGGAGGTGGGAAAGGAGAATCCCAATGAAATTTCGACAATCAGCCCGTCGTCGTTCTCGAGCAATAAGCCAGCGCCACTGCCTTTGGAATTCGACGATCCGTCGACATGGACCGTCCATCTGGAACATGGTTCTGTAGCCCCAGGAGTCATCTCGGCAATGAAATCCGCCAAGCACTGGGCTTTGATAGTTTGTCTCGGCTCGAAAGTGACTCCGAATTCGGACAACTCGATCGACCACTTGATCATACGCCCTGCCAGGTCAGGCCTGTGTAGAATCTGTTTGATTGGTTGGTCAGTTCGAACCATAATGGGATGTGCCAAGAAGTATTGTCTTAGGCGTCGAGCTGCGACTACTAGCGCGAGCGCGACTTTTTCGATCTTCTGGTATCTCAGCTCTGGGCCCTGAAGTGCTTTGCTTATAAAATAGACCGGTTTCTGGCCCTCATCTGTTTCGCGAATGAGGACGGCACTCAGAGCTTCGTTCGACACTGCCAAGTAGAGATAAAGGACCTCCCCCGGATACGGTCTAGTCAAGACTGGCGGTTGGGATAGTATGCGTTTTACCTGTGTTAAGGCTTCTTCACACTCGGGCGACCATTCGAACTGAATTCCCTTTTTGAGCAAGCGAAAGAAAGGCAACGCATGTTCTGCAGACTTTGAGATAAACCTCGTCAGGGATGCGAGCATTCCAGTGAGCTGCTGGATGTTTTTCTTCGACGATGGTTGCTGCATCTCTGTGATAGCTCGACATTTGTCGGGGTTGGCCTCGATTCCCCTCTCGGTTAGATAAAAACCTAGAAATTTCCCAACTCGTACTCCGAAAGTGCACTTTTCGGGATTGAGCCTCATATTATGTCTTCGTATTTCAGCAAAGACTTCTTTAAGATCGACGACGTGGTCGATTTCCCTTGTCGTTTTTACTATCATATCGTCCATATATACCTCGATTCTACCGATTTGGTTGGCAAAGACTTTATTCATCATGCGATATGTCGCTCCAGGCGTTTTTGAGGCCAAAAGGCATCACGTTATAGCGAATTGCTTTTATCGGTCATGAACGCGTTTTTTCTTGATCGGCATGGTGCATCGGAATCGGTTGTAACTGCAGTATGCATCCATAAAAGACAACAACAAAATCGGAGGAATTATCGACGAGTTTGTCGATATTAGGGAGGGGTAGGCGTCTTTGGGACATGCCTTGTTAAGATCGGTAATCAACACACATGCGCCATTTTCCATTAGATTTTTAACTAATACAACATTTGATAGCCAAGTAGTATATTTGACCTCCCTAATGAATTCACCTTGATCGGGTTTTCAACGACTTTGGTCGCGCTTCACTTTTTCAGAGCTTGCTTACGGTGGCTCGAGCTACCCAATGAGCCTTGGGGTCGAGAGCGAGTTGGTGACAAGGCGATATCAGGAGAAATACCTGGCATGTCGGCAGCAGTCCAGGCGAAGAGGTCTGCATTGGACTTTAGGCACTCTGTCAGTTGCAATTTGACCTGTTCAGGGAGGTCGGCACCAAGCTTCACCGTCTTCCCAGGGTCTTCTCCTAGCTGAACTCGGATGAACTCTCCATCTGCACCGCCTTTTAATTTTTTTGCCGGAGCTCGCGGGCTGGGGTCGCTTCTCCAGATTTCATCTTCGATCTCAATCCTGGCGTCAAAATCGGTGAGATTGACCCGTAGCAGCCTTTTTGCTTTCCTTCTCTTGGCTCATCGGCTTTTAAAGATAAAGATAGCATCTCCTCGCAGCTTCTTGATCCGCCGCGATGGTGACGACTTTGTGCTCAAGTTATCATGGAAGCGCATTTTCAAGTGGATCGCCGAGGTTACTGCCCGAAGTTCACCCAGCGTCGGGCGTCCGACGATGCGATTGTAAACGGACTTGCATGGTAATACAATAAAGCTGGACCTTCACAGCTTTGGAGATTGGTTGTTCTCAAAAGTCACCATCAACTCCACATAGCCCAACAGCTTTGTCTTCGAACCGTTGAACCCAGTCAGATCAGACCCCGGGTATGGTACGAGATCTTTTTCCGGAAGTTTCAAGGTTTTGAATAACTCATGGAACATGATATCCGCCGAGCTCCCCTGGTCTATCAAGATTCTTCTGACGTCAAAGTTAGCCATATAGGCTTTCACCAACAGGGGAATCAAGTAGTTCGGCCTTTCATTCACCAAGTCTTCATCTGAAAAGGCTGGGGTGGTCTTCCTTATACGGCTTGATGAGAAAAAAGAGAAAGCGGTCATTGCTTCTCTCAACTTCCGTTTTGCCGAATTGATGCTCGCCCCCTCTTTATCGGAGAATCCTCCGGAAATGACCATGGCGACAGGAGGAGGACGAGATTTCTCTTCGGATGCACGAGCTGCTCCTTCGCGTTGCGTCACAGAAGTTGATTCTTTCTTCTGAGGTCGAGGTGATCTAGATCTAGACCTTCTATCCCCGGATCTTGGCTTTCCTTTCACGTATCTAGTCAACTTCCCTTTCTTGATTAGTTGTTCTATGACGTCCTTCAGGTGAAAGCATTCATCAGTCTCGTGCCCAATACACTTGTGGAAGTGGCAGTATTTCGATTTATCAGCGTTTGGCATCTCTTTTCCCCTCTGGGGAAATCTGACTCCGGCATCGCGGAATTCGGTGCTCGCGCACTCATTCAGTATGCGCTTGGGTGTAGCGTTCAAAGGGGTATATTCGTCATACCGCCCGGACCACGGCGTTCCTTCTCCTTACGCGATTTGTCTTGGCGTTGTCCACCGCGTTTCTCCTGGGTCTTACCTTTAGTTCTCGATGTCATCAACTTTTCTTCATAATTCATATGTTTCTGAGCTCGCTTCAGGAACTCGTTCAGGGTCCTCGGTCGGTCGACACCAATGTCGACGCTAAATAAACTTCCTTCTATCAGGCCCTGCTCTAACAAGTACAGCTTCATCTCGTCAGAGCATTTCTTTACCAGAATGGCCTCTTTGTTGAAACGCCCGACGTAGTCTCTGATAGACTCATCTTTCTCCTGCTGAATTGCCGCCAGAGCCGCTGTTGACTTGGGTTGGACTTTAGACGCAGTGAAATGTGCGGAGAACTGGCTAACGAGCTCAGTCCAGGAACCAATGGAATTTTTCCTAAGAGTCTGGAACCAAGACAGCGCCGCCTTCTTCAGAGTGAGGGGGAAGATTCTGCACTTCACCTACTGGGCGCCTCGATAGCTCATGACAGCCTCAAAGCAACCAATATGTTCGTCTGGTCGGTGGTGCCGCCATATGAGTCCAAAGCGGGTGGTTTCAAGATGCTTGAATCGGGAATTTCATGACTTTGGACGTAAAAGGACCAAAAGCTTTAGGCGAGTTACCCGTGTCATCGCCCGAGGAGGAGTTGATGAAACAGATGAGCAGCACGGCGGTGAGAGGTGTGCCCAGAAAGTTTGACTTGCCGCCTAGATGCCGAGGCGGCTCTTCTATGAGGAGTGTCACTACGAGCGGTGGTATCTTCGCTGACGGACGCCGCTGGCCGGGAGTTGGCGATGGCTCGGCGGAGTACGATCCAATCGAATCGGTTATTTTGGTGTGCTCTATCCACGCAGTGATGCGAGTCGTGCCATGGTGGTGGCGATGAACAGATCTCGAGATTTGTAGACTCTTCGACCGAGTAGAACGAGAAACATGATCTTCTCTGTTCTCGACCTGTGTGGCAATGCGAACGGGGATTTCCTTCTGCTGATTCTCCATTCGATCGAGGCGTTGATTCTGAGCGTGCATTGCTTCAGCATGGCTCCGAATGAATTCACGGAATTCGTGGATTGGAACGGCGTCATTCTGATGGGGAGGTGGAAGGTTACTCCTCTCATGTTCCACGACAAAATTAACAGGTTCGTGGTGAGGTGGTTCAAAATCTGCGTTCGCACGAGTGGAGCTGCGAGTCGCGACCTGGTGCTTCGATCCAGTCATCGTCTCGACAAGTGTCGAGCAAAGATGTCGAGCAAAGATGTCGAGCTAAGATGTCGAGCAAAGATGTCGAGCTAAGATGTCGAGCAAAGATGTCGAGCAAAGAAATGAAATCAGAAATGATTCCCACAGACGGCGCCAATGTTCTGGACAGAACTTTAGGGGATGACCGGAGAAAAAGCGGTACGGTGGCGTCAGGTCGGATGACGACGGCGTGTGGTGGTGGTGTACCTGCAAACACTCCAACGCTCAAGTCAGTGCGTGTAAGAGGTAAGTGAAGAGGTGATGAAATGAATAATACCTCAATCGTTTGAAGTGACTCTCCTTTTATAGGAGTCAAGGTCGGTGAGGGCGGTTCCCGTGTGGCGCCCGGGATGCCGTCAGATCGTTTTACCGACCTGTGATGGGATGGGCGGAATGCCGAGGACCGTTGGATCGGCCACGTCGATTCGGTCTCGTGGCAAGGCGGTGGGAACCGACTTTGGTAATGGGCTGGCGGATGACTCTTCGGATTGGGCCTCGGCCCAGTCCGGAACAACAACAATATCAACCGTTTCCACTTGGAAAACCACCTTATTCCTCATAAACCAAATTATCCACACCACTGCACACCAAATAATATAACGAATTGTCAAAGTGGTTACATTACAAAACGTGCCTTGTGTATTTCTCCCCTTCCATTGGGCTAGAGAAAAAACACAATTGATACATCATACACGGGGTCGTTTCATTGGAACACAAATATGTTCCCAAAATACCCCTCTTCGCTAGTGCACGCAAACCCCCCATCAAACTTCATGAGGTTAATAATTCTCATTCAAAACTCCTCCTCTATATAACACAACTAGGTCTTGAACACTACAATTGTGCAAGGACTCAAAACTAGTCCACGAGTTTTGTTGATCATGGCGGAACCTAGTTCGCCACCGCTGGTGACTTCACCATCTTTAGCCACAACCCCTCCACCACCATCACCACCGCATTCGCCATGGACTTCAATCATGGAATTAAATCGAGACGATGATGAGGACAACGACAATCAATGTTGTTGTGATGAGTTCATCCTGTACAATAGTCACAACTTTGGGCTCAGTGACGTGCCAATGAGAATCATGTTTTACATGAACAAGTACTGGCACGATTTCGATGGTGAAGCTCTAGAGTCCCTATGCTACGGTTTTGCAGGTGGCAAGACACTGCTTTCCCTAAAAATCGAAGGCGTCATGTACGCCTTTGACTTTCTGCGCATGTTGCAGGTCCATCTTTGCTCTAAGAATCAGAGATCCATTGCCTGGGTCGATAAAAAAGGTAATCCTTTCTTTCCGATAAGGCCCTTTATTGACAATGATTTCTCGCAGAGTACCCTAAATGGTGGTGGTGGTATCAAACGAGAGAGTTTGGCACTGACCTCAAAATTTCCCAATGCAAAGCTATTGAGGAAGAGTGACAAGACATACATGTACACGAGGAACCTATTCCTATCCAACATCTCCAAGGTTGATCCTCAGGCTGTTGTGACAGACATTCACGAATTTCAAATCTCGGGGTCTCATGGCATGTCTCGCTGGGAAGCTTTTGAAAATCAGATTGAGATCACGGAAGCTGCACGAGGTAAGGCCAATGTTGTTTATGCTTGGTATGCGGCACCAGTACATAAAGTGGCATCTATTTTCTCTCATGGCTTTGAGTTACTTCCAAACCCTCCTACAATTCGCCCATCAATTGGTGCTGGTATTTTTTTGGCTGACCTAGAGTCACCCCAATACAGGTGCTTACATCACATCATGGACTTGAGTTTCTCGTTTTAAATGATTAATTATTGCATTGCAATTTTTGTTGTTGTTGTAAGTAAATTGATTAATGTATCTGTACGTGTTGTAGTGGTATGCAGTATCCAGTGCATAAAGACCCCGAGAAGCATCTGATACTTTGTCGTGTTGTGTTGGGAAGTGTGGAAATAGTAGAGCTTGAGTTTCATCAAGTTTGTGCTTCCCGTGAGGAATTTGATACTGGATCTGATAATCCTAATAATCCTAAGTGGTATGTGGTGTGGGCCGATGATATAAACAAGCTCATACTCCCCGTTTGTGTAGTCAGTTGCAAAACCTCTGCTATTGTGGCAGGTAAATGCGATTCTTTATTCTTTCCCCTCAGTTTATGAAGTTTAAAGTTTGATATATAAATGTTATGTTTTTTTTTTTTACAGTGGAATGGAGAAAGCTCGCATTTGAAATTTTTGAAGTTCCTAAATTGATGTTAGAGATGAAGAAACGGATACCGATTGCCAATGTCCCTGCACTTCATGATATATATGATTCCCTTAAGGCAAGTCAATTGTTACTTTTGTTGAAGTGTTTCATTTTTGTTCATATTGATCATAATGTTACGATTCTTTCTGCTACTACTACTTGAGAGTAATAGTGTGTTTGTTTCCTAACAATTCTATGTAACATGTTTTAGAAGCAAAGGGTGACCATAGAAATGTTCCAGAAACAGATTCGGGCACTAGTTGGTGATCAAATATTGTTGCAGATAGCTAAGGAGAATTACCGATGAGGATAAGGATGAAGATTATATCGGATAATTGAATAGAGCACCACTAAAGTTAGCGCATTTCAAGGTTTAGCAAGGAGAGACTTAACCGTATTATTAGCTCAGTGATAAGATGAGAGAATAAATATTAGTAAATCATTAAGAAAATAAATGCGCGGTGTTTTTCGTTAACCAACATTTTCCCAAAAACAGTGTCTTCTGACGAAGGTTATCAAAACCCGGATGAACATTTGAGCAGAGTGTAAACACGAGTTACAGGTTTAAAGGTGGATAGGGAATTGAGCAGAAGTCGGGCCAGGAAATGAATTAAATTATATTTTTAAAATTGTTAATATAACATATAAAGCACTAATAAACAAAAAATAACATAATATTCATAATATTACAACATAAAAAATTAAATTCCGCTTAAAATGTTATAAGTCAACATATAACATGCAAAAATTACATATTAAACTAAAACAAATATGTTATAATTACATTTTAATATTCAATAATCACAAATACTATAATGTAAGTACTCTCATAATAATATTAATATATAAATTAATTTTAAATTTTATTATAATATTTAATTTAATCCATCGACGTGAAAAAAATGGATAAAAAATCTCTTAATTATGTGTCAAAAATAATGTCATTTACCATTTTTTTAAAAAAATAAAAAATAAAAAATTAATTTTTTTAAGAACTGGCCGGTTCCCGGTTTTGCCCGGTTTTTTCTCGGTTTTCCTGGTTTTGGCCGGTTTTTTACCGGTTTTCCAGTTTTTAAGCCAGTTCTTGTGCAGTCCGGTTTTGAGGTTCAATCGGACCGGACAGGGGTCCGGTTCCCGGTCCAACAGGTCGGACCGGCCGGTCCGGTCCGGTTTTGATAACTATGCTTCTGATTGTCTAGAAATTATGTTGTAAGTGACAATAAAAAAGTGCTCCTTATTTGTTACTACTTATTTTGATTTAGTCTCACCTCCGATTAAAAAGCGCTCCTTATTACCTCCTATTCACTTGAAGTGTCAAAGAAAACATACTCGACTCACTTGAATTGGCTCGTTTTAGGATGGTTAAAATGTGAGTGAATTCAATTCGACACACATTTTTAGTGAGCCAAAAGAAACCCAAATCTACCTATCCTATGTTAGTAGGTTAATCAAGTTAGTCCATCTAAATTTTAGAAAATATTCAAAAATATAAACATTTAAAAAATCAAAAGAGAAAGAGAAAAATAAAAAATATAAATTGTATATCATTTTAGAACTTTTTAAAATAAACACGATTTGAATTCACTTAGGTTTGCGGGCTAAGTAAGCTAGGTCCTTTGTAACCTGAGAAATGTGAGCCTATTTTACTAACACAACTCACCGGTGAGTTGGGCTATCTCACGAATTCTAGTTTATATTGACACTTTTTCTTTTTACACAAATCCCCATCATTGAAAACCTAATAAAAATGTTGTATATTGATAATGCACCTAGGTGTGATTATTTAGGTAATGTCATCTCCCACAAATGGTTGCATGGAAGCTCAAAACTCGTTGTAAAATAAGCGATGATAATAGCTTAAAAATGAAAATTGTAAAATAGATGTCAAGTTTCACTCAGAACTTTTCTATATTTTGTATTGTATCGTGTAATGTCGTCTTTATTTATTGGATGTTAGTGGCGAAGCTTGAGCGAATTTGTTGGGGGCGCCAAAATAGTCAAGTAATATACTCAGCAATATGAAATACAAATAAAATAAACAAATATAAATTAAAAATATGTTATTTATAAAAAAAATAAATTACTAGAAAAATAATTTTGACTTGACAATAGAGACTTAGTGGAGAACTCAAAATCATGTTGTTCTTCAAAGGTAATTTTAGATTAATTGATTTTAATTTTCAAAAGCTGAAATTATTTTAAAAAAAAAATTATCAAACATTTATTCATAAATTATTTTTTGAAAAGGATCTTAAACATCTTCCTAAATCTTCCTAATGTGTTTCTTTTTTTTTTTATAACATTCCTATTGTGTTTCCTTAAATATTATTGTGTACTCACAATTTATGATTTTATTACTATATGATAGTCTCATTCCCCGTTGCAATACATATATGAAGGGAAGAAGAAAAAAAAAAGTATAATTAATACTCCCATGCATAAAATAAGTATAAAATATATCTTTTTTTAAAATAATAATGTAAGAGATGTGAAAAACAATGATAACATAACACTGTTGCTAATTTGCTATAACACAAAAACACGCTGGACTTTCCTTCCGTGTTTTTATAACTAATAACGCTGCACTATAATATAAAAGAAATGTCAAAAGCGTTTTTAAAAATACTCCTTCCGGAATTTAGTCTCGTCAATTGCCAAAACGACGCTTAGCCACCGCGCCACAGTAAACACAAGAATAAAGGGCCCAATACATCATATATATATATATATTTAAAATCATGATGTAATATGTATACTTATTATTTAATTTTAATTTTTTTTTTGGAGGAGCCGTAACTAAGCTCCGCCCTGTATTCATGTTGGTTAATCTATAGCTTTTATTTTATCATAGCTTTGGTATATAAATTACATTTTGGGAAGAAATAATAGATTTGTTGTGTGCTTGTTGTAATGGTTGTGTATAATCGATAAATGTTTTAATTTGAACCATAATGTCTGAAATTATACCCACATGAACTTGGCTGTGGTGCTTAATACAACTGACAAAGTATTTGCCGCTTGGACGCTTGGGCGCGGGTTCGAATCCGATACGCCCCCTTTTAACGCTCTTTGGAGTGCGTAGTAAGCCGCTGGACTATTAGACCAAAAAAAAAAAAAATACCCACATGAACTTCTAAGGAAAATAATGTAAATCGAAGACAGTGATCAAATAGTGATTAGAATTCTTTAAACAAACCTCATAGAGACTAAATGAGGTGTGTTTTTTCTTCCAATATAAACAGTGCATATTTTATTGTTAGGTGGTATCTTTTATGATACTAGTGTTTTGACCTGTGCGATACATAGGATATCAATTTTTGCATGTTGGTTTATAATTTAAAAAATTATGAAAATTGAATTATAAAAAATAGAATTGGGGCATAAAAGTAAATAGAATCACAAATTTAAATATTAGGACTAACATATTTCATATAAAATGTCAAAATTAGATAATTTTTATTTGCGCATTTAGTTTCTATTAAAATCTTCATCAATAATAATATAGATATTAATTCTTCATATAAAATGTCCAAATTTCTTCATGTAAATTATCTTACACAATTCAAGCAATTATGTACATGCAACAATCATGGATATGACACTCAGTTATCAGCAAGTTCCACAAAATACTACCAAAAATTTGATAAATTATAATTCAATTAGGCAAAAGTATTAGGAATAACGTATTTGCTCCCACTCACATTTAGTCTATCTGGCTGGAATGCTAGCAAGTTCAAAATGCCCAGCAACATTGACATACAAACAATGGAACTCTAAACACAAGGAGTTTGCATTCTATACTTTCTTTTGGCCAACAAATGATACGTGCAGCAAAGCAAAAATTATATACTTTCTATCTCGACAAAAAATATTGCTATCTTTAGCAAGAGCAAGACCTTCAGCTGTTCCTCTTGAAAAAGCATTCCAATGCTTCTTCCAGCTGAATCAAAAAACAGTAACTTGGATGTAATTTCATTCCCGAACTCTTTAAAAAAGGAGAATCAGCTTCTGCAAATTCCTGCAAGTTTGTTGAGACAAAAGAGTTAAAAACTTATCATTTTTAAAAAAGTGGTTGAGCAAAAGAATAATCCAACAATAAAAAACTTGTAATCATGGTTCTGTGCAAGTATCAAGAATAGTTAAACCACACAACAGGCTAGAATGTGCAAGTATCAATGAAAATCTGCAGCAAGGTGTTGGGTGCCAAATTTCAGATTTGGGTTTTTCGACAAAACTTCAAGACTTCGACGAGTGAAGATGCAAGGAGCCAGAAATAAGTAATCAAAAATTTGCTAAGTTTGAAAGACCAAGTGACTTGGCAGTTGTTTGACGGAGTGTGTGAAACGTCGAAAATGTCAATATGGGCATGGTCGAATTAGACTTAGGCATTATGAAACACATGTACAGCTCGACAGGAAGTGTTACTGTCAGGATTAAGTAGTTTTAGTAAAAACAACTACCGATCTAGTATCCGTACATGTGTCAGGTCGGATGATAGGTAGTTTTTTACATTTTTTGCTTATAAATAGTAGTTTCTATGATGTAAATCAGGTTGGATACATGATCTAAATTCCTAACATCTCGACGACTAAAGCAGATTAAGGGAAAACGATCACTGTATGCCTTCCAAACTCTATCTTTTTGCAATTTAATCAATTCAAGTCCATTTTCAATTATTTGTATTTGTCTATTCATTTATCTTATCTGCAATTTTACATTCTGTTTATGCATTTTTACTTTAAATTTTATCGCATTCAAACTTTACCTTTTTACAGCACTTTAAACTTATCTGTTTTTATTATCTGCATTTCTATTCTCATTGAAAACCAGTTTACTTCTTGCATTCTTTTCAATTTCAGTATCTTAATTCATGTTCTTTACATTTTCCAGCACTTTTACTTTCAAAGTCATTTACAAGCCTTTCTTTAGATTCACGTTCTTTAAATGCTTTCATTTAAATTCATGCCTTTTAAAAGCATTTCTTAAAATCAGTTATTTAAGTGCTTTTTGTTTGCATTTCTGTTATGTTTTCAATTGTATGCTTAATCCTACAAAGGCATTTTTATGATATTGCATCGTATGCATATACTAGAATTTTTCTTTAATTACTTGTCAATCAAGTCATTGGCTGCCAACGGCCAATCTTGTATATTTAATCTGTTATTGCCATTTCGACAACAACTGATTTGTTAGTTGAAATTATTATACCCAAAATTGGCATAAGACATAACAGTTAATGGCTTCAGAGCCAATAATGTTATAAAACCAATAACACGTCGAGAAATTGACCGCTATTTTATAAAACCGTTGTTTGCAAAACGAGATTACCACATAACTCGTCGATCTCGTAATCGTTTGAACTAATTATTTGTTACTTTGCTGCATTTGGTAGAAATACACTAAGAAACCAAATTTCCCAGTAAACACAAGGAAACAAACAACACTCTGATGCATAACATCAGAAGATGCAACTATAGTTTCTGCACATACTTGGCAAAGGTTGCTATAAGATGCTCAGGAGCCCACTACTAGAAATTAGCTATTTAGTGACCGATTTAGAGACCGAAAAAAATTAGTCACAATAGAGACCGATTTAGAGACCGAATTCTTATAATTATTGATTAAAAAAATGTGGTCGCTAAATCGGTCGCAAAAAAGATATTAGCGATCGATTTAGAAACCGATAATTAGCGACCGAAATATCGGTCTCTAAACCGGATTTCTAAAAAATATTTACCAATTTTAGCGACCGATTTTTAGCGACCGAAATATCGGTCGTTAAACCAGATTTATATTCGCTATAAAACTTGAAAAATGTTTGCCAATTTTAGCGACCGATTTAGAGACTGATATCGGTCGCTAAAAATCAGTCGCTAAATCGGTTACTAATACACATATTTTGAGCGGTTGCCTAATATTCATAAAAAAATTAATTAGCTACTGATATTTCGGTCGCTAAAAATCGGTCACTAAATCGGTTGTTAGTGTAATATTTAGAGACAGAAATTTTGGTTGTTAAAAATTAGTCGCTAAAGCGGTCTCTAAACCTGATGTTATACAATTATGAAAATACCCTTATATATATATATATATATATATATATATATATATATATATATATATATATATATATATTCGTAAACCATGAACCCTACTTCTCAGTTTCTTCTCCCTTTTCCTCTTTCACTGCGCCGCGACTCATTCCACAGACACGAAGAGAGGGGGGCCACCTCCATGGCTGTCACGCGACACCCTCGCGCCTCTGCTGCTCCTCCGCGTACGTGGCGGTCAAGTCTGTTGCAAGCGATGGCGACTCGGGTGCCATCTCCTCTTCCTCCATGAGCGGCCATAGACCTCCTGATGCAGAGTCCCTCTTCTCAACGTCCACCTTGGTGCTGGTGGCTTATTCCTCTTCTCCTCTGATGCAGGGTTAGGGTTCAATCTGAGCACATGATATTATTTTTGTTTCTTATTTGTATTTATTTTTATTTTTATTATTTTTATTCATTTTCTTCACGTTTGCAAACAAATTTGAAGTTTATTATTATTTTTTCTTCATTTTCTTCTACTAATCTCTGGGTTTATGTATTTGAATCTTTCACTCTTTCTGGATTTCTTGAATAAATTAGTTTTTAAAGGAGAGAGAACTCATTAGTTATCAGAACCCGAAATTGATTCCTAGAGATTCAGCAAAGTGCTGTTGTTTAGTTATAGCTTGCTCACAAGATGCGATTTTCCCCCTTCAACTGAGTCCAATTTTGACCTTTATTACCAATTTCTATTTGTGGATACTGTGGAGAAATTATAACTTGGTGTTCTCAGTTCTTGTTGTTTCACTTTGTCAATTTCTTTGTTGCTTGGTTGGTTGCAGTTGCAAGTGAACAAGTGGCCAGTGTGAACAAGTTTTGAATCACAATGGCTAAGGATGATGTTCTCACAAAAGATGGAACAGTAGATTATCTTGGAAACCGAGCTAATAAAAAGGAAATTGGAACCTGGAGAGCCTGCCCCTTTATCTTAGGTAATTGTTGTGGTGTTTGTTCAAGTCAAATTATAGTGCTATTGCTTCCAAATATTTCTCTAATTGGAGTGGAACATGCTACATCGCACCATTAATTGGAGCATTTACCTATGTTATTGTGAGTATGGTCTCCTCAATCTGTACTTGAATAATGCTTCTTGCTAAAAGAGGGATATAATTTTGGATCTCCAATAGTGGGCACTAAAACTGTAGGATAGCTTAACATTTTCTTAGTAGCATAAAACTGATGTTTTTTGATTTAGCATTCATTCCAATTTCCAAACAAATTAATTGGAATGAAGAAATAAAAACCCCACAGCCCCCCAAATAAAGTACCAAAATTTATGCTGTGAAGTCAATCAACAATCAAGGGTACAAATTTGTTCCTTTGTTTGTTATCATATTTTGCCTTCTAGCTTGTTAACCAACATCTAAAAGTTATTCTTGTTTATGAACAGGGAATGACACTCTTGACACTGTTTGCATCAGTTCCTGGCATAAAACCAACATGTCATGGAAAAGAAAATTGCCATGCTACTGATGGACAGAGTGTAGTGTGCTTCCTAGCTCTTTACCTTATAGCTCTTGGCACTGGTGGGATTAAGCCTTGTGTTTCATCCTATGGTAATGTCAACAAATGGTGCTGCAATTGATAATTTATTGGTTGTTTATAATTTTGTTGTGTAATTCAATTTTTCCCTCTTTTATTTGCAAAATTCAATGCATAATGTTCATTGTTATGTTTCTTTATAGTGAGAAAGTCATTGACGTGTGGTTGATTAGGCATGTGACCTTGGCGCCATTTCTTTTTTTTTTTTAGTAAAGAAGCATAAATATGCATTCAAGCAATGAAGAATTGAAGAAGAAATGAAGAATTTGCCTAACTGGAGTGACTTTAAGTATTTGATCGGCTAATCCAGCATTGAAGCTTTGTCAGGCCATCAAATTCATAAAAAGAATCAAGATTAGAAACAACTTTTAAGTAGGACAAAAACTATCCCTCACCTGCAATCTTTATCAATTTGAACGCATGATTACACATATTATATACTAATCTGTTGAATGTGTCTCAAAACCATGCATTCAAGTTCAGTGCCAGAAGCATCAGGACCTGTTGTTGAAGTCTCAGGTGCCATAGCACCTAGTCGTGCAGCACCTGTTAACGAATTATGTTTTCAGTTGCTGGTCATAACTGAATTAGTTATTCTGTTACTTCCTGTTAGAGGTTGTTGTTGGCTGAGGCTTGTATTTTCCACTTGTATAAATAGGCACAGGAGTCTCACAATGTGTAGAAGTTTTTTTGTGTAATTCTCTTAGTTTAGATTAGGGTTTGTGATTGTGAGGTTTTCTTTTTGTAAACTCTCTACAGAAAAAAGAAGATTAGAGAGATTTGAGAGATCTGGAAAAAGTGTGAAAATAGATTGTTGTAAGGGCTTGGGGATCTTGTATCTGTTTCTCAACAGTGGTAAACAAAGGCCAAGAGGAGCTCTATGCACTTGTTGATCTTGTAACCATATTATTCATAGTGGATTGTTCGATTGCTCCCTCCCCCGCAAACGTAGGCTACATTGGCTGAACTGCGTTACCAATTCTTGATGTTATATTCTTCTTCTTTATCTCTTTAATTTCGTGTTGTTTTAATTCTGCGTTGGTTGTTTGATTGTGTGATTAACCTACAACAATTGGCGCCGTTTGTGGGAAAAAAATTTCAAGAATGCAACCATGAGATCAACCAAATTCGACATTGAGAAGTTCTCTAGTTCAAACGATTTTGGCTTGTGGAAAATCAAGATGGAGGTAATCTTGGTTCAGCAAGGTTGTGCAGAGGCATTGAAAGGGGCTGAGAAAATGTCCAACACTCTCACCCAGAAAGAGAAGGAGATGATTGAGAAGGCCAGAAGCATAATTATTCTGTGCCTGGGAGACAAAGCACTGCGGGAAGTTGCGCGGGAGAAGACTACTGCAGCACCATGGTTGAAACTCGAATCTCTGTACATGACAAAATCTATTGCAAACAGATTTTTATTGAAACAACAATTGTTTTCATTCAAGATGACAGAGAAAAGATCACTCATTGATCAAATGACAGAATATAACAAGGTTCTTGATGATCTTGAGAATCTTGAGGTGAAATTAGAAGATGAGGATAAGGCTCTGATACTTCTAAGTAGGCTGCCAAATTCATATGAGCATTTTAAAGATGCTATTCTCTTTGGAAGGGATCACACCACTACACTCACACCTGAGGAGGTGCATACCTCAATTCGAACAAAGGACCTTCAGAAGAAGCAAGGACAGAAAACTGAAGGTAATGCAGAAAATTTGAATATGATGAGGGGAAGATCTGAGAAGAGAGGTTCTAAGGGAAATAAAAATAGATCAAAGTCCAAGAATCAGTCACAAAGCAAGTTTAAATGTTTCCAGTGTCACAAAATGGGGCATTTCAAGAATGATTGCCCAGAAAGAAAGAGCCAAGGTGCCAATCATCAAGGGAATTCTGGTGGGGCAGCAATAGCAGATGCAGGATATGATTCTGCAGAGGCTTTGGTATTGTCAAATTCTGAAATTGAGAAAGAATGGGTGATGGATTCTGGATGCACCTTTCACATGTGTCCAAGAAAGGAATATTTTGAGTCTATAGACCTTTAAGAAGGTGGAGTGGTGCTGCTGGGAAATAACAAACCATGTAAAGTCCAAGGTCAAGGTTCAATTCGATTGAAGATGTTCAATGGCCAAGAAACCCTGCTGAATGGTGTAAGGTATGTGCCTAAACTTAAAAGAAATTTGATTTCCATTAGCATGTTTGATAGTTCAAGATATTCAACTCATATTGAACATAGTATAATGAAAACCATTAATGGCAATAATTTGGTAATTGCTAAAGGAATTAAAAGGAATGGTTTGTATATTTTGGATGGCTGCACTATTATTGCTCAAGGTGCCATGTTATCTGTTAATCATCATGATAAAACTAGGTTGTGGCATATGAGACTAGGACATGTTAGTGAAAAAGGGTTAACTGAATTGGCTAAACAGAATCTGTTAAATGGTGATAAAATAGAGAAGCTAGAGTTCTGTGATCATTGCATATTGGGAAAGGCTAAGAGGGTTAGCTTTGGAATAGGCTTGCATACCACTAATAGACCTTTTGAATATGTGCATTTTGATATGTGGGGTCCAGCTAGGACCAAGACTCATGCTGGTTGTTCTTATTTTCTCACTATTATTGATGATTATTCTAGGAGAGTATGGTTGTATGTTCTTAAAAATAAAAGTGATACTTTTGAGAAATTTAAGGATTGGCATACTCAAATAGAAAACCAATTGGGAACTAAACTGAAATGTTTAAGGACTGACAATGGCCTGGAGTTTGTTTCAAAGCAATTTAATAAGTTTTGCAAGAACTGAGGTATTCAAAGGCACAAGACAGTGGCAGGAACTCCATAGGAGAATGGCCTAGCAGAAAGTATGAACAGAACAATTATGGAAACGGTCAGGTGTATGCTGTTAGGTGCCGGGGCACCTAAATCTTTTTGGGGTGAAGCTGCTACAACTGTTGTGTACTTAATTAATAAGTGTCCCTCTACTGCAATTGGGTTTAAAACACCTATGGAACTCTGGAATGGCAAGCCAGCTGATTACTCACACCTAAGAGTATTTGGAGCATTGGCTTTTGACATGCTAAGCAAGACAAACTTGGAGCACGTGCAATCAGGTGTGCATTCATAGGATACCCTACTGGAATCAAAGGGTACAAGCTATGGAGGATGGAACCTGGTGAACCAAAGGTTATTGTAAGTAGGGATGTAACCTTTGATGAAAACAGAATGGCATTGTTGTGCAAGGAACAACAGCAAGTCAGTATTCAGGAAAAGGCTACAGAGAAAGCAGAGGTTGAGGTGGAGCTGCCTTCACAGCAGCAGAAACATCCCACACTAGAAACAGGAATAGAACTGGAATAGGAACAGGAGGAACAAGAGGGTGAAGTAGACCTCAGAGATTACAACTTGGCAAGGGATAAGACCAGGAGGACCATAACAAAGCCTAACAGATACAGTCAAGCTGATCTTATATACTATGCATTGACTGTAGCAAAAGAGATTCAAGGGATGAACCAAACAGTTTTAAAGAGGCAATGGAAAGCAAGCAGAAGGAAAAATGTTGGAGGCAATGATTGAAGAAATGCAATCTCTTGAGAAGAACAAGACTTGGGTTCTAGTTAGTCTACCTAAAAATCAGAGGGTGATTGGTTCCAAATGAATATTCAAGAAAAAGGAAGGTGTCCAAGGTGGAGAGCAGCCCAGATTTAAAGCTAGATTAGTGGCCAAGGGGTTTTTTCAACTTGAAAGCATTGATTACAATGAGATATTCTCACCAGTGGTCAAGCATTGCTCAATCAGAATTCTACTTGCAATTGTTACTCAATTTGACCTTGAATTGGAGCAACTAGATGTCTAAACAGCTTTTCTTCATGGAGATCTTGAGGAAATCATTTATATGCAGCAACCAGAAGGATTTGCTAAGGATAAAGACAAGGTGTGCTTGCTCAAAAAATCCCTATATGGATTAAAGCAAAGTCCTAGGCAGTGGTATAAACGGTTTGATGATTTATGATGAGAATGAGATTCCAAAGGTGCAGTTATGATAGTTGTGTGTACATTCTAAAGGAATGTGGTGAGGTACTCACTTACCTACTGCTATATGTTGATGATATACTTCTAGCAAGCTCAAGCAAGGAGGAGATTCAAAGGCTCAAGTCAGATTTGAGGAATGAATTTGAAATGAAAGAACTTGGGGATGCTAAGAGAATATTGGGAATGGACATAAGCAGGGACAGAATCAAGGGAGAGTTATTCTTATCACAACAAGGTTACATGAAGAAGGTGGTTAAAAGGTTTAGGATGCATGAGGCTAAAACAGTTACAACTCCATTGGGGTAACATGACAAACTGTCATTGAAACAAGCTCCTGGAACAGATGAGGAGAAGGAGAAAATGCAATCAGTGCCATATGCAAGTGTTGTTGGCAGCATTATGTATGGAATGGTATGCTGCAGGCAAGATTTGGCATATGCTGTGAATATGGTTAGCAGGTTCATGGCAGATCCTGACTTGCTCATTGGACAGCATTGAAGTGGATCCTGAGGTACTTAAATGGTACTTTATCATCTTGTTTGAATTTCAAAAGGAAGGACAGAAGAGAAGAGGCAATTGTGGGGTATGTGGATTCAGATTATGCTGGGAACATAGACACAAGAAAGTCTTTATCTGGTTATGTCTTCACTCTATTTGGTACTGCTGTATCATGGAGGTCAGTACTGCAGTCTGTGGTGGCACTTTCAACCACTCAGGCTGAGTTTATAGCTCTCACAGAAAGTTTTAAGGAAGCAGTGTGGATTAAAGGCTTAGTTGGAGAACTTGGAATTCAACAAGACAGTATTACTGTGTTCTGTGATAGCCAAAATGCTATTCACTTGTCCAAGCATCAAGTTTACCATGATAAGTCAAAGCACATTGATGTTAGGTTACATTTCAATCGAGATGTAATTGAGAGAAAGGAGATATTAGTGGGAAAGGTTGCAATTGAGGACAATCCTGCTGATGCACTTACTAAGTCCTTGCCTTAGCACAAGTTTAAGCACTGCTTGGACTTGGTTGGTTTCTGTGAAGAATAATGAATCTGGTGGGGGGAGCAAGGGAGAATTTTGAAGGGGCTGGTCTGGTTTAGAGACAAGGTGGAGAATTGTTGAATGTGTCTCAAAATCATGCATTCAAGTTCAATGCCAGAAGCATCAGATGCTGCAGAAGCATCAGGACATGTTGTTGAAGTCTCAGGTGCTATAGCACCTAGTCGTGCAGCACCTGTTAATGAATTCTGTTTTCAGTTACTGGCCATAATTGAATTAGTTATTCTATTACTTTCTGTTAGAGGTTGTTATTGGCTGAGGCTTGTATTTTCCACTTGTATAAATAGGCATAGGAGTCTCTATATGTATAGAAGTTTTTTTGTGTAATTCTCTTAGTTTAGATTAAGGTGTGTGATTGTGAGGTTTTCTTTTTGTAAACTCTCTACTGAAAAAAGAAGATTAGAAAGATTTGAGAGATCTGGAAAAAGTGTGAAAATAGAGTGTTGTAAGGGTTTGGGAATCTTGTATCTATTTCTCAACATTGGTAAACAAGGGCCAAGAGGAACTCTATGCACTTGTTGATCTTGTAACCTCATTGTTCATAGTGGATTGTTCGATTGCTCCCTCCCCCACAGACGTAGGCCACATTGGCTGAATTGGGTTACCAATTCTTGGTGTTATATTTTTCTTCTTTATCTCTTTAATTTCGTGCTGTTTTAATTCTGCATTGGTTGTTTGATTGCGTGATTAACCCACAACATAATCCATCAAACTTCAATAGCAAATCTTCAAGCAAAACTAACATTCTGATTTCAAAAAAACAAACAATCAATTTGCAGCTGTTTTGGGTGTTCCAAGAAATTGAAGGACAATAATGAGTGTAAATAGCTTTAAGTGAGAAAATTTCAAATCAGGACTCATAAAATTCAGTATATTGAATAATCACAAAAAAGTCTCAAGAAGCCTACCAAGTATGAGGTACTAAGCAATCAGTTTGTAGCTGTATGTAACATCATATTTTCCTTTACATACGACACCTGAGAGAATTTTGTATTTTGGTTAAGCAGAAAGTATGCAGGAATGCATTTAAAGTTTAAGCATAAATCTAACCAGTAAAATAATTGATTTGTGATCTAAAAAAAATGATTTGAAGCTAAAATCAACAAATTCCTGGCATATTGACAACTTAAAAACAAAATATTAATCATAATGTTTACAAACATATACAAATATTGATATTGTGCTGGGGTAGAACTAAAACATACAATTGCAACAAAAAAAAAAGAACTAAAACATACAGTGCAAAACAATTAGATCACTTGAGAATCTCTGGTGAGTAAATTTAAAAAAGGGTTCAACCATACCTCAGCAAATCGACTCCATCCAATCTGCCTCCAATTCAGTGGCGGATCCACGACTAGAGAGTTGGGAGCAATTGCCCCCACAACATTCTTACTTTTTAGTTGAATATACTTAATAATTTTCATTTAGCCCCCATAAAAAATTAGGTGTTGCCCCCACATAAGACACTTTTTTTTAAATATGTAAAGAAAGTTATAAGAGATAAAAGAGAGAATAAATTGGTTCTAATTTTATCTCTTTATCCTTCTAATTTTTACGACTTCTCAAACACTAAACTCATACAATGACAAAACACATTAGATTTCAAAAAAGAAACACCGTTCAAGATAGATAAAGAGATAAAGAAACTCAAAGAGTAGAGACAAATTTTTGATGATTTTCTATCAATATCGTTAGACTAATATACTAAAAGTAATACCAGTGAAGAGCATATGAGAGATGACTAGTTAAATGATTATTTTTTTTAATGTTTAAACGATTGTTTGTTATATATATAGAGGTATATTTTTTATAGTATTGACATTAAAAAAATTATATAACATTTTCAAAATATAAAAATGCGTAGAAAACAGTTGTAATTTGTAGAAGGTTTGGTATTTTAGGTTTTTTTAGTCATAAAGATTATGTATTTTGTAAACACTTATAATATTTTTTTATATGAAAATATTATAACTGTTTCTTGCCCCCACAAAAGAATGGATCCGCCACTGCTCCAAATAAAAAAAACGTGTTTGCCCCTTTCTTAGTTGACAGTGGCTTTCAGTCGAAAAAACACTCTACAAAAAATAAAAATAAAAATAAAAAGAAGAGAAGAGGAGACAAAGAGAGACATCTGGTGGCGGAGATCAACTGTGTACAAATTGAAGCATTCGAATGAAATAAAGGGGGGGATAGAGTACACGTGAATGCATTGCGAATACAATTGAAATGGCAAGAGATGGATAGACACAAAAATCGCAAACCACCGCGTGAATACATATGCGAAGCCCTTTCCATGCTTGCGCTGAGGTCTAGCCGCATCTTTCACGAGATTGCTGCCGCGAAGACCCCTCTGTGAGTGTGAGCTCCTACGTCTCCTCTTGAATGGCAAGCTTATGTTGTTTAGAAGTGAGATGCATTACAGCAAAGATGAACATGAGCAGTGGGGAGAAGAAGAGGCTAAAAATTGAAAGAGGAGAGCAGAAGAGAACGAATGAGAGAGAGACGAAGAGAGAATAAATTTGTGTTTTGGAAAGAGAAAGAGAGACAGAGAGAGGTAAGTGTTGCTAGGCCTGGACACCGGTCGGGTTCGGGCCCAAAAACCCCAAACCAGTTGAAACCGTGGTTCTTCATATGTGAACCCATCTCTGCCCGTTTTAGCCATCGGATTGGGCCGGTGGCGGGTTTGGCTGGTGGCGGACTCAATCGGGTGGGTTGGTCCGGGTGAGGTCACATAGAGGGAACCAAAAAACTCAAAATCAGAAGGAAAAAAAAGGAGAATCCGAGAACAAAACCAGAGTGCAATATCACTTAATTGTTCCATCCAGATACAAAACAAGGCAGCAACCCAGAAATCCATCACTACCTCAACCCAAAAAAGAGCACCAAAATACAAAACAAAAAAGAGAGATAGTGGAGATGAGAGAAAGAGAAGCTGTGATAGAGGAGCATGTTTTCGTGGGAGAAATTCCTCTCGGCTGTAGGAGGCGGTACAGAGATTGAAAAGAGAGGTGGAGATTGACATTGACGGAGGGAGCAAGACTGAGAGAGAATCAGAATGTAAAGCGACGGTGGGTTTTTTTTAGAAACAGAAGAAATGAGAAGTTTGAGTAGGTTTAATCAAATTAAAGATATTAATTTAAAAGTTTTGAAAAGTTACATGCTCTTTTATACCTTTTATAAAACATAAGCACAAAATCATAGAATCTCAGCCATTAACATTACTGATCCGTGTGATACTAGATCTAGTGGTGCTTGATAATCCTCTAGATTATCTAATTTTTCTATTCTCTTGGAAGTGGAAATCACCATGTATTCCTAACTTATGCTTTGTTTCTACCTCAATTTATTGTTGATTAAGTATGCATCATTTGTTAATTTATTTTGAGGATTTGGTTGATTTGAATGGAAATCTTGAGCACAATAACCTCATTTGTGATGTTTTGATTGAAGGTATTGAAAGAGGTAAGAATGGTGCACAATTTGATAAGAATGTGGTTTCGAACACTGACAAAGAAGATTCCAAAAGCTATATATTGAGCCACACTAATCCGAATGAGATGATCTTGGTCTTGTTGGAAAGATAGAAGAATTATCTACAACTTTTATTAAGAAGCCTAGATCTAATTCAATCTCTAAGTTGCTGGAATTTGTGCTACACGTTAACAAGGTGATGCTGTCCCTACCTGACACCTGTTCGATGTTTTAATCATACCTGGAGTTTTAGGTGTCCAAATGAGACAAAACTAGTGCCATTTGAAAGCTAAGATCCATATCTTCAACTTGTATGGATACATCTTAAGATAATTTGGACTTTATAGAGGTGAAAAACGCATCACAACATAGAAGAACTGGTGAAGGATGGCGCCATGCGCCTGCTGGGAATCGTTTTGGCCAATTTTGGGCGCCCAGAGTAACATCCTATTTTTCAGAAAATAATATTTAAAATACAGTTAGATAATGAATAAGCATTAGAAGTCCTAATTTGAAAGGAAATAGACTTAGATGTGTTATAGAAACATTTAAAAGGGGCCAAAATACCCCTAAGAAGGGTCTAGAAACCCCTAGAAACGTTTATAATGGAAGAATCACGAATGTCCATTTAGCCTCGGTCATGTTGCGACCAGATTATACTAGGAGGCATCGCAACACGATGGGAGGAAAATTCCAAAAACCTGTGGAGTCTTCAAAGTCGGTGAACGTAGCCAATAAACGCTTGACACGTGGCAACGTCGCGTCGCGACGAAAGTTATACCTTGGTCCATTGCAATGCGATGGGACCAATTTATGCCTATAAATAGCCCTTCACCCCTCCATTCCAACTCGGTCTAAATCCTCTTCTCTCTCTAGCTTTCTCTCTCTAGGAACTTCTAAGGAGTGAATATGCTCTGTGCTTGCCTCTAATGAGGATCTGGCACACCAGAAAGCCTTTAGTAAGTAATCTTAGAGATTGAGAAGGGGAGTGAGATTTAGAGGGCCACTAAGGAGCAAGTATGCTCTGCACTTGCCTCAAGTGAGGATCTTGTGCATCAAAAAGCCCTTAGTAGGTAAACCTCTGAGAGGGGAGGATGAGATGGCTTAGTAAGCTAGGTAGGAGTGTCCAGAGGTAGGAGTGCAAGGAGCGACGAGGACACAGAGAGTGGCAGCAGCTGCAACAGTCTTCTAAGCCAGGTATGGGAGATCTGAACCCTATCCACTAGGGATTGTAGGATTAGAATAAGTGTATAATTAGGCGTAGGGTGACCAAAGTCTTACTAGAGGTTGATAACAACAGCACCACCGGAGAGGGGCTGTGACCTGTGATAGCGGAGGACATTTATCAGAGGTCTGTTAACCATAGGAATGATCTGTTGATATTGATGGATGGATGTGGATTAAAGTAGTGTTGATTTTATATGATTGCTTATAGTTGTGTGTGATTGATTGATTGATGGTATACTGGCTAATAATATGAATGTAGTGGGTCGCCTAAGCGATACTAGTGTTGATCCATATTATTGAACAAGGATGGTTAATATTAGTAATGTGTTGGTTGACCTATGCATTAATGGTTGGTAATTGATGTTATGTTGTATACTAACAATTGTGTTGTACATGTTGGTAATTCTTCTTATGTTACTGTGTGTGAGTATGTGATGGACTGTTTATCTATGATACATTGTCGATAACAGCTGAAATAATAGTAAGCTAATAAGTAGAGACTGATAAAGCGTGATAAAAGAAGAGACAAGAGGTTAATGTTGGTTGAGCTGATGAGTGCAGGTTGAGTTAGGATATTGATGATGGTTGCGCCTGTATTATTAAAGTGAAATGATGAATAATGAAACGTTACGAGGGAAGGTTTTATATGCATTGTTGTGATGTAATCCACTGCCATGTACATAAGCTGTGCACGAGGCCAGATGCCAGAGTGCGAGCACGATACGCAGAGTACAGGACATGTCGGTCCTTGGGGATAGTTTAAGTCCAACAAGGCTCCTAGATGACCAGTGGTTTGGCCACCACTGTGTCAGGACAATCGGATAGCTCAATTATCTTGACGGGGTACTGTTGTATCACTGTCCATAGTGCCGATCCCGAGTGCCGCCCCGATACGTGTTCTTAACGTCGAAATTGGGGAACAGGGATGCACTCTTAGAGGTACGATGAGTGGGATAGGGGGATGGACAACTGGCTTGACCTATCCATATGTCGGTGGAAGGTTATTGAGGATTGTTGACTACAAAAGGCGAAGTGGCTAAGGCGGGGCCCTTCTGCCATTCTTGAAAGTTGTGTGGCCACGTAGGCATGTAGAACTCTAGATGCACGAGTGCGAGAGTGGTTGATCTGTTTATATAAGGTTGTTAATCTATCTATAGGTGATTGATGATCTGTTTATGCATGTGAATGCCTTTTTATACATAAATTATAAGTCCTACTTTCCAATTAAATGGTGCGTATAGTGTGTTCTTATCTCCCATCTGTTTTCTATGTCTTGTATATTTCTGTCTACGGGTCTTAGCAGGTATCAAATAATTCCAGAAAGGAAAATGTCCAATAGATACACAGCCAGTGAAGTCAGAATTAGTAGATGGGAAGTCTAAATTACAATATATTCTGTATAACTAGGGCCCTGAGGATGGGTACCTTTAGGTATTTGCACACTTCCGCCTGCTAAATTAAAATAAAAATTATTTCCATTATCATTAGATAAACTAGTGTATTTTATATATTGGAAAGTTGACTAGGATGTCACAGTTATAGCCGATGGTGCTCCTATAGAGCTCAGGCTAAAACTTAGAATTGTTGAAGACTCAAGGAGCATCATGAGGTCAGTCGATTGCTAAAAGTTTAACCAATGGAGGCTTAAATAGGCGCTTGAATGTTACAAGGCTATCAGCTGGTTGAAAGCTATCGAACAAGGAAACGATAGGACTTGACCAAGAGTTTGAGATAAATATCATGGGACTTTGGCGCCAAAAGGTTTGAAATCAGCTCTGGAGGGCCCTCAGCATAATTGAAACGTAGCAGCTGCTCTTTCCAGCCAAGGTTAAGGCAATTACTCGATGAAGCGGTCAAACATAGTAGTTGAGGGGCGCATGACCGCTTATTGTCAACTACTAGCGTAGTGGGAGCGTTTAGTGGTCAATAGGGGGCGGTTACAATTTTGTTTTCTCTTTTGTATATATATATACCTTGCTGAGAAATTGTAAAAAGGCCCGATCAATCAATCAACTTATATTTTTTCTCTCGCAAATTTACAACTTTCATTTAGCCGATTTTATATTTCTTAGTCTTAGTTTAGCGTAGATTCACCAATCCCAATGCTTTCTGGAGCTGTTGTGGAACCCATAATTGAGAATTAGAGTTCCGTTCTCAGTGTAATCGCTTGACAGGAATCAATTTGTCAGCTGAACATTAGCCGATCCCTCGGCTGATTTGTTCATGCAAACAACAACTTTTCAAAGTTTATGTACAAGACAAACCAAAATACAATAGCAAACTAGGCATACACCTGGAATGTGAATACCCTAAACAAAGAACACTCGTATCCCTGAGGTAATCCCGGCAGACACTTGCGCAGAGGGTTGCTCCAAAACTTAAGCCTGAGTCTGACTATAACAAAACAATACCAAAACACTAAGTTGGTCACCTAAAACACCTACACTCTACCACCTCCACAACTCACTGCCAATATCCTCGGAAGGATCCTCCTCCTCCTCCATCATCACCACCTCCTCGTCATCCTCATTATCTCCGGTGAGGTCAATGACTGGGATGACTTGAGGCACCGCCTCAACCCTAACCTCCTCGACTAGCAAATCCTCTATCCATCCACCGGAACCACAGCCTACAGTGCCACATAATCTGCAGGCTGGAGGATCTACCAGAGGGGTAGGCTCGCGAACAGGAGTCGGAGAAGAAGGAGAATACTCTGGTACTGGCTTTGGCTCCACTAGAGGAACCAGTGAGTTTATAACTGCGCGAGAGGTGGATGCTCCTACATCCCAACCTCCGGACCCCATGCTCTTGCGAGCGGTCCGGCGCAATAAAGAGCCTCCGACCCTACGCTCGTCCCAAAATATAGTCTGTCGTGGGACATCAGATGAATCCTCTGAAGTAGCAATAGTGTCTCCATCAGGCTGGGCTCCCAGCCAAGCGTCCACAATACGTCCGAAGGATATAGAGAAGTCCATCACCCTGCACGTCACCTCTACTCGAGTCACCTGTCCATCTACCCTAGTCGTCTCGATCACATCACCTCTATATACAACCCTGCCGATGGTGTGATCAACCATCCAAGCATGGGGTATGTCCGAGTCTAAGAAGTCAAAAGTCGTCTTCGCCAATAACTCCATCGTCATCATCAACTGGGGTGGCATCCATGAGAATGCCCGAATAGAAAGTGTCATCTTTGTAACAGCCGAGGTTCTATCCACCCTCGCACTGTACTCATGATCTTCTCCACCCCCATGTGGAGTTTTTTCCTTTGGCAAGGTTCAAACCTGGGATCCTGGGGCTTAAGTAACCCGGAATCACCTTGACATCACCAATTGACCTAGTATGGTAGTGGCAGGGTGCTTTCGGGTTACTTAAGCCCCAGGTCCCGGGTTCGAACCTTGCATAAGGAAAAAATTCCACATGGGTGTGAAAAAGACCGTGAGTACAGCTGGAGGGTGAATAGAACCTCGACTATGACAAAAAAGGCGCCTTTATTCTCATAATCAAGGTTATATCCACCCTCTAGCTATACTCACGGTCTTTTCCACCTCCATGAGGAATTTTTGCCTTATGCAAGGTTCAAACTCGGGACCTGGGGCTTAAGTAACCCGGAGGCACCTTTCCATCACCAATTGAGCTACTGATGGCAAGGTGCTTCCAGGTTACTTAAGCCCCAAGTCCCAAGTTTGAACCTTGCATAAGGCAAAAATTCCACACGTGGGTGAAAAAGACCGTGAGTACAGCTGGAGGGTGGACAGAACCTCGACTGTGACAATCTTCCCAAACAAGGATATAATAGCAATAGCATATATTCAAAACATATCATACTAACACAGTATAATGTCAACATCAAACAGCAACATGGCATAAAGCACTCAACAATCAGCACAATAAGGATGCACCACAAATCCCTATTGGTTAGTCTATATGCCAATGCACATGATTCCAGAATATCGCTACGCTTACCCATAACAATGGGCATCATCGGCACTGGTCTGCTCAGGATTACTTCGGGCGCATCTCCTTAATTTTCCCCACATGGATCATCGACCCTGGTCCCTTCAGGATTGCTACAGGTTGGCATCTCCTTGTATGCATGAAAATGCACTACTACAGTTAGTTCACCTCCACTGGATCACTCACACCGAGTGTCCGGGATATTCAATTCCCACTCTAGACTCGCCTAGTCTAGAATCTCCTCTTTATCGTCTCAAACCTCACTTGATATTCTTAGAGCCCTTGTTCTTGTCAAAACTCCTATTAGTTGTAAAACATTGGTATTTGAAAATTCTACTATCAGTTCAAAAATAATTACTTTTAATTAATCTAACACTAACTCATTCTTTTTAAGAAAAAGTGGTTAATCAATTACTCATTTAGGGTTTTTAGAAAAATCCACATTAAGTGTCTCATTGATTTTAACTAAAAATCCATTTAGGTTTTATTCGAAAAACTCTTAACCATCTCGACAACGTAGTCCATCACCCACATCTTTATTGAGCATACATACGCATATGACATTCAATATTCACAGCATAACAATCCACTATTAACAACTCCATTAAATCATACAACACAAAAATCATGACCATCTATCTCAAATATTTCAAGCATACATCATCACCAAATCATAATACCACATCAACGACTCAAACATACTTAAGATAATATAATGGAAGATGCCCTTACCACAAGGCTTTCCTTCCTCGCTATCGTCACAAACACGATCTCGAACTCGACCTCAACTACTAGCATGATCTCTACAACTTTAAACAACAAACACAAGGGTTTTATAAACAACTTCTAAATTCTAACCTTACTCCTAAGGCCACGGTTTTACTAGGCCAACTAGCGTAACACCATTCTAAAAATTTCTAACTTACAACCCACACTTCAACTACTAAATCAAGGTTTTAAAAACTCAACATCTTTCTAAAAAATCTTCACAACTTTACTTAAGAAAACTTTGAACTTTTAATTAACCAAAACTATTTCTTTTTCAAACAAAATCATGGATCTAACCTTCAAAACACATAGTTCTTAAACTACTAACATTTTGATCAAATAAAAGTTGTAAAATCAACACCAAAAACCCTAATACCTCATGGTTTTCAACCAAAACACCAAACCCAAATTTTTCTAATCTTTCAAACCTTTCCAACAACAAAAGTAAAGATTTGATCTAATTTCTTAAGACTCCACCTTCTTTAGAAATACAAAGATTTCTTCAAGATTTAGGTGTTAATTGTATTAAATCATCAAAACATACTTGAATCAAAGATTAAACTACATCAAATTTTCTCCAAAACTCTTAAAGAACAACAACAGCAAATCGTAAAGAATACAAAGTTTTAAAAGCTTGAAATCTTCTCCCTTTCTTTCCTTAGGTCACGGCCTCTAGGGCTCTTAAGGAGGAGAAAATTTCATTTTTCTTCTTAGATTATCATTATCAAAATCATCATCAACAACAATAACAACAACAAATAAACAAGTGGATCAAAGTGAATCTTTCCCCAAAACTCTCTTAATGTCACGGCCTAAATGGCTCATAAGGAGAGGGAAAATTCAACATTTGATCACTCATAACCATCATCAATAAACTATAAGAAAATAAAAGAAAGAAGAAGTTAAAATCTCACCCATAAAACCAAAGGAAGGCCACGGTTTTGGCCAAGGAAAATGGGGGAAAATTCTTGATCACCACGCTCACACTCAAGCTCAAGATCTTAGCACAAATTAGGAAAGAAAAAGCAAGAAAATTGAGGTGTTTTAGAGGGAGGAGCTCAAGGCTTTCTCGAAGAAAAGTAGGAGAAATATTTTTGTTTCTTCAACACCAACACTAGAACAAATGTAAGAATTTCTTCTCCCCCTTCTAAATAGATAGGTGGCCGGCCAAAACGGGAGATAAAGAGAGATAAGAGTGACTCATCACATTGAACCATACCTAGGCCATACCATTAGGTGAGATTTTCACCTTTTTAACCATTAATCAAGTGACACCTCATATTCTAACCATGCTTCCAACCAACAACTCTAAGTCAAGTTTTGACTCTTTAGTCAAATGAGTCTCGGCGTCGCAAAAACACGGCGTCGAGTAATCGCATTATCGATAGTTCGCTTGCCGATTAATCGCGTAAATTAATTTACCGAGAAATTAATTCAACATGTGACTAAGAAATTATCCGCAAATAATTTCTTTGCCAAAAAATCATAAATCCAATTATAAACAACCATATACTATCACAACAAGTTACTATTCGATTTTTGTCGAAATCGGAATTCATTAGAAATTTCCCTCGAATAACAATTACCTGGCGATTCAAAATACGACGAAACTTCGTTAGAATTTTTGACGAGTTTTGAACCCTGAATTAATATTAAATATTAATTCTCAAATATAAGTTAATCTTGATGAATTTCATTCTCTTTATTAGCAGACAGAAATGCATATAAATTGCATAATACAGCAAAATACAATATTGTAACGTTAATAAAATACAGTAAAACTACGGGTGTTACAATACTCTCCCCTAAAATAGTTTCATCCTCGAAACTAAGCGTCAGAAAATAGTTCTGGATACTATTCCCTCATCTTATCTTCAAGCTCCGCATCTCCAGTTGTCTGGTTCTAGATCACTTTAACTAGTGGAATCTCCTTGCTTCGCAGTTGCTTGATTCTCCGGTCTTCAATTCTCGCAGAGGATACCTCAAAAGTTAGGTTGTCCTTCAACTGGATCATGTCAGGTTCAATGACATGAGACAGATTAGGAGTGTACTTTCGTAGTTGTAAAACATGAAAAATATCATGAATATTTGATAGAAAAGGCGGCAAGGCTGCTTGATAAGCTACTAGCCCACACGAAGAAGAATTTAGTAGGGTCCAATGAATTTTGGATTAAACTTTTTGGATTTGATCGCTCGACCAACTCCAGTTGTAGGTGTGACACGAAGGAATACAGATCGCCCTCTTCGAACTCCGACGGTCGGCGACGCTTGTCAGCATAGCTCTTCTGTTGACTATGAGATGCTTCCATCTACTCTCGGATCTGCTTCACCTTCTCAGTAGTCTGTTGCACCATGTCGGGTCCTATGATCGCGCTCTCGCCGTCTTGATACTAGTAAAGTGGTGTCTGACACTTACACCCATACAACGCTTCATACGGTGTCATTCTGATGCTCGCATGAAAACTATTGTTGTAGGTGAATTCTATCAAAGGCAACAAATCGTCCCAGCTTCCACGGTCGTCCAAAGCACAAGCTCTCAATAGATCTTCTAATGACTGGATTGTCCTCTCTATCTGTCCACCGGTCTGTAGATGATAGGCAGAACTAACTCTCAGCTTCGTCCCCAAAGCTTCATGCAATGTGATGCGTTCGAAATAGCATATAGTTTAGTGTTAGTTTTGCATCTCATCTTAGTCATTTTAGTCATTTTAATCCATGTTATTTATGCATTTGGCTTGATTTGAATAACGCACTTGGTTTTGGTTCAATTGTGCTTAAAGGAAGGTATTTGTCCTAGGAAAAAGGAGAAAAATCACTTGGAATAAGTTGTGGTAATTTGTGCTACAAGTTGATAATGTAATGCTGTCTCAGCCTGACACTTGTTCAATGTTTTAATCATATATGGAGTTTTCGGTGTCCAAATGATATGAAACCGGTGCCATTGGAAAGCTAAGATCCATAGCTTCAACTTTCATCAAGACACCTTGAGCTAATTCGGACGTTAAAGAGGTGAAAAATACAAAACAACATGAAGCACGGCCTAGCCGTGTCAGGAAGCACGGCCGTGTTGCGACAGCACCTAAACAGTGCGAGAAACAGAATGAAGCATGGCCTAGCCGTGCCTCACGCCACGGCCGTGCTACGACAGCACCCTGGACGCAGAATTTTACGTTTTTACATGTTTTGGACCTATTTTTTACTCATTTTCACCTTAGACTATAAATAGACACTTTAGAGACTTGTCTAGGGTTCAAACTTTGTTATTTGGAGGCACGGTGGAGGATTGGGAATGATCTCTTCATTAATTCTCATGAATTTCTGGTTTGACTTTTCTTTCTCTATGAGTAACTAAACTTTTTAGACTAGGGTTAGATGAATCTTGATGAAACTTTTATGTAGTTGATTCTATTATATTAAAACAAGTTTATTTCATTTCAATTGAGCTTTCAATTCTCCGCGCTTAATGCTTTTCGATACTTGGCCGCTATTGAATCGATTGGGGTTTTTCATGATGATTGGGAAATTGGGTGAAGAACTTGAACTGAGATTGTTAGCCATAGTCATGATGAGTATAGGAATATAACTTTGTGATTATGTGTTCCTATGAATCACTATTCTTAATGCTTAACCTAACTATAAATCACCTAAGGGATTGGGGGTTTTAGTTAGAGTAAAGGGTTTATGAGGCAAGGGATTGTTCTTAAACTGATTTAGTTGATTCGAACTTCTATTTGTATGAAATAACTTGCGTTGGTTGTAGATTAAATGCATGAGAGTGGATACAAGAGGATTCAAACCCCTAGTCATTTTTATACCATTTAATTACAAATAGTTGTTATTGTTATTTTCAGTTGTTACGAATCTACTTATTTCCAAATACCACTATTCGGTTCTCGTTCAAAATAGTTACGAACTTTGTTTAGTTGAATAATCAATCGCAATCCCTGTGGAGACGCTTATCACTTTATTACTTGTGTGATTCGGTACACTGCCGAAATCATCAACACAATGCTCCCCAGAAATGAGAAGTGAACTTCGGATCTCTGTCAAAAACAATGCTCGAGGGTACTCCATGCAATCGCACAATCTCAGCAATGTAGATCTGGGTTAGCTTCTCCACATTGTACGTCGTTCTTACAGGTAAGAAATGAGCAGACTTGGTTAACCGATCGATGATTACCCAAATCGAATCATATCTCTTTTGTGTCCTTGGTAAACCTACGACGAAATCCAT
The DNA here is from genome assembly GCA_037113605.1 of Calophaca sinica. Lineage (NCBI taxonomy): Eukaryota > Viridiplantae > Streptophyta > Magnoliopsida > Fabales > Fabaceae > Calophaca > Calophaca sinica. The sequence continues at coordinate 43,800,125 of CM073731.1, read as the reverse complement.
AGCTATGCTGTCACACTTCCACTCTGGCAGGTCTAACGGTTGTAACATCCCAGCAGGTCGTTGATGTTCCACTTTCGCTTTCTAACAAATTAAGCACGCTGCTACATATTCTTCCACTTGCTTCTTCATTCCAGGCCACCAGAACTTCTGCTTCAAATCTTGATACATTTTGGTCGCTCCCAGATGTATGCTCAACTTGTTCTTGTGCGCCTCATCTAGAATCGTCTTCTTTATCTCTGCTACGCCAGGTACACACGCACGTCCATTGCATCGCACGATGTTGTCCGATCCAATCTTGAATTCCGGTGCCTTTCCTTGCACAATCAACTCTCTCTTCTCCTATAGCAGCTTATCACTTTCTTGATGTTCCCTGATGTCATCCATTAATCCACTAGAGATAGTAATCATTCCATAATTCAGTTTCCCAGGTGGCAACTTCACGTCCAAATGCAAGTCCCAAAACTTTTCCAACAACTCCAATTCGCTGACCATCATTGTCAAGACTAAAATGCTTTTCCTACTAAGCGCTTCGGCTACCACGTTCGCCTTCCCATGGTGATACTACAGTGTGAAATCGTAGTCCTTAAGAAATTCCATCCACCTTCTCTCCCTCATGTTGAGCTCCTTCTGATCGAACAGGTACTTCAGACTCTTATGATCGCTGAAAACTGTAAACGTGCTCCCATACAGGTAATGTCTCCAAATCTTCAACGCGAAAACCACCGCAGCTAGCTCTAAATCGTGTGTCGGATAATTCCTCTCGTGTGTCTTCAGTTGCCACGAAGCGTACGCTACCACCTTCTTTTGTTGCATCAGAACACATCCTAGCCCTTGATAAGATGCATTGCAATAAACTTCATAAGGTTCTTCAGGTTGTGGCAAGACCAAAACAGGTAAGTTCGTCAAGCGTTCCTTCAATAGTTAAAAACAGGCCTCACACTCATCAGTCCATGCAACAAGTTGATCTTTCCTCGTGAGTTGAGTCAATGGCGCTACGATCTTCGCAAAACCTTCAATAAATCTTCTATAATATCCGGTCAATCCAACAAAACTTCAAATGTCTGAGACGATCTTTGGCTGTTCCCACGCTAGTATTGTCACAACCTTAGCCGGATCCACGACAATTCCTTCCTTCGAGATGACATGTCGTAGAAACTTGACTTCTTCGAGCCAAAATTCACATTTCGATAGGTTAATGTATAGCTGTTGTCCACAAAATCTGCAAAACTTGGTGCAGGTGCTCCTCATGCTCCTCACAACTCTTCAAGTAGATGAGAATGTCGTCAATAAACACCACCACGAACTGATCCAAAAATGGGTGAAAGATCCTATTCATATAGTCCATGAATACTGTTGGTGCATTAGTCCCCTAAACGGCATTACGAGATACTCATAGTGTCCATAACGAGTCCTAAACGCAGTCTTTGTAATATCTTCGGCCTTTACTCGAATATGATGATAGACTGACTTCAAGTCGATCTTCGAAAACACATCATCTCCCCGAAGTTGATCCATCAAGTCATTAATACGTGGTAAATGGTACCGATTCTTGATAGTCACCTTATTGAGTTGCCTATAATCCATGCAAAGTCTTGAACGTACGTCCTTCTTTTTCACTAGCAACACTAGCGCTCCCCACGGCGAAACACTTGGTCTGATGAATTGCTTCGACAACAAGTCTTCTAGTTGTTCCTTCAACTCAACCAATTCGGATGGAGACATCTGATATGGTGTGTAGCGACCGAAAAATCCGGAGGGATTTATTCGAGTTTAATGGAGCCGCCACCAATAATTTATTTTCGAAGGAAAAATATTGGAAAAACCTTTTTTGAAGAAAAGTGGTCCTTAAGACCGGATTTGGGTTCGGGAGTCGATTATGCGTAGGGAAGGTATTAGCACCCCACGACATCCTTTCGAAAAAGGTTACCTCTAACTAATTGTGCAAAATTTATTAACTTCTAAAAAAATGTTTATTTCCCTTTTATAATAAAAAAATGAAAATTAACCAAGGTAAAAAAAAAAGGACTTAATAAAAGTCGTTTATTTTTGCGCTTGACAGGAGTGGGCTCCTGCTCCTACGTATCTCCGGGTGCAGTGGAGAAATCAAAGGCTACGTAGTTCTTGGGTAGAAAATGGTTGTGTGTTGGTTGATTTTAATTGTATATTTTTTTGATGGAAAAAAGGTAGGTTTTGTAGGGACCAAACAAGAAGCAATCAAGAGTGGTCCTCACTAACAACCTATTTTGTTTAGAAAATTAGCGGTGTTCGTAATGATCACACGGGAAGCAATCTCGAGTGATCGTTACTTAGTAAAAAAAAATTGATTTTATTTTTATAAAGATGATGGGTATTCATGGGGACCAAACAAGAAGCAATCAAGAGTGGTACTCACTAACGACTCATTTTTAATTAGAAAATTAAGATATTTGTAATGACTAAGCGGGAAGCAATCTCGAGTAATCATTACTAGTAAATTAATTTTCGTGATTTTTATCAAACGTTTTAAGAAAAATAGGGTTTCGATATTTGTATGTGAAATTTTGTTGAATAAGATTGTACTAATTTGACTAAAAAAAAACCAGAATAGAATAAAAAGGAAAGAAAAGAAAAGAAACACAAAAAAAACAAAAAAAGGAAGAGCGTAAATGAAGAGAAGCTGGGTGCGAATAACAGAACCTAAAATAAAGGGGAGGAGGCGTAAATAAAAGAAAGGGGGTGTGATAAGAAAAAATAAAAATAAAAATAAAAAGGAGCGAGAACATGAAATAAGGGGAGATTAAACCTAAACACACACACACCAACACAACAAAAGGAAAGAAAAGATGCATTGCAGAAGAAAGAAAGAAAAGGAGATGAGAGGAAGGAGGAAAGAGAGAGAGAGAGAGAGAGAGAGAGAGAGCGAGAAGAAGAAGGCGAGGAGAGGGGCGGCGCAGCCTTATTTACACGTATGTATTGGAAAGAGGGATGGCGTGGCTTAAAAAAACAAAGGGAGCGGCGTGCGAGAAGAAGAAAGCGAGAGGCAGGGAGGGAGAGGGAGGAGGAGAAGAGAGAGAGATCGTGGGAGAGGGTGAAGGAGGCAAACCTTCTCCTTTCTTCCTGCTTCTTCTACGTTTCTTTGCTTCGCTACCCCTTTTTTGGTTCTTCTCTTTTTCTCTCAATTTTCTCTCATATTGTTGTGTATAATTGGTACCAAGAATGAGGTATCCAATTCTGAAATTAAGTGTAATTTTCTTCCGTTCCCCTATTCTCTCTGCTATTTATAGAAAAAAATAGAGGGCTCAGTTTGTCCACTTAAGGTTGCAACTTGTATGCTAAGTGTGTACTAAAATGATCTTGAGGAGATGGTAACATGTGCAAAGTCCGAGATGATATCAATGGTTTGAAAAAATTGCAATCAGCGTAACTTTAACAACGGTGCTCCTCCTTTTTGATTAAATTGCATTGTTTGTCAAACTTGGTTGTGAGATGAAGAAAAAGCAAGAGGCATGTGGGGACATATATTTGTAAGACATAGTTTGTAGAGTGGTGAGGAGATATGCAGAGGACTTTGGTGAAGATATGCAGATGACTTTGTGAAGGGTGAAGTGTGGAAATCTGACTTTGATTTTTAGTTTTGAATTTTAGGTTTTTTTTGTTAATAACGCTTGTAATGAACTGCAATTGGGCTAAAAATGGCCCACTGCATCACGATCTCCCGGCTCGGCGTCGACCTCTCCACGGCTCGACGCGCGACCTCGGCTCGATGGCGACCTCCCCGGCTCGGCGTCACGACCTCTCCACGGCTCGACGCGACTTCTCCACGGCTCGGCGCGGAGCCTCGGCTTCGATGCGCGACTCCTGACTCGGCAAGCGCCTGACTCGGCACCGACCTCGGCTCGGCATACGACCTCGGCTCGACGCGACCTCCACTTTCGGCCCAAAACAAAAAAAAATGAAAATATAAGCGGACAAAATTGGGGTATAACAGCTTTGCCCCTCTTTAGTTATATTTTATTAGAAAATGCAAACAACAATGGTTGTTATATTTTGTCATAAAATAGAGCTAAAGATAAATACACTAATTTTGTCTTGAACTTGACGTGAGGAATGACAATGAGGATCAACGGCTACGCGTTTAATCGGAAAGTGATAAGGAAGGAATCTGACGGCGGTCGGGATATCTGACGAGGTAATCTAAAAGTGATAAAGAGGGATTAACGCAGCGGCGTTTATGAAAAACTATAAAGAAGGATCTTCGCCAGGTCGCATCGACCGCGGTGATCTAAAGCAATAATGAGGGATTAACGGCTGCCGCGTTTATCAAAAAAACTATAAAGAAGGATCTCGCCAGGTCGAGTCGACGGTGATCGGAAAGCAATAATGAGGATTAACGCTAGCGCGTTTATCAAAAAACTATAAAGAAGGATCTCTGCCGTGTCAGTCGACGGTGATCGGAAAGCAATAATGAGGATTAACGCTTGGCGCGTTTATCAAAAAAAAACTATAAAGAAGGATCTCCGCCGGTCGGGTCGACGCGGTGATCGGAAGGTTCGGACGCCAAGTAGGGTATTGGCGTCGATGGAAAGCAATAAAGAAGGATCGCCGCTGGTGCTTCCCGACACGGTGATCGGAAGGTTCGACGCCAAGTAGTATTGTGGCGTCGATGGAAAGCAATAAAGAAGGATCAACATCAGGTCGGGCCGATATGTTGGTCAAAAAGCAATAATGAGGACTACCGCCAGTTAGTCGACGCGTGATCAAAAAGCAATAATGAGGATTAACGCAGCGCGTTTATCAAAAACTATAAAGAAGGATCTCGCGGTCGAATCGACACGGTGATCGGAAGTGATAAGAGGATTAACGGCAGGCGTTTATCAAAAAAACTATAAAGAAGGATCTGCCGGGTCGGATCGACTGGTGATCGGAAAGCAATAATGAGGATTAACGGCAGCGTTTATCAAAAACTATAAAGAAGGATCTCGCGGTCGCATCGACACGGTGATCGGAAGGTTCGGCGCCAGTAGGGTATTAATGACGCGTCGATGGAAAGCAATAAAGAAGGATCGCCAACGAGGTCGGGTCGACACGGTGATCGGAAGGTTCGACGCCAAGTAGGGTATTGACGCGTCGATGGAAAGCAATAAAGAAGGATCAACATCGGTCCTAATCGATATGTTGGTCAAAAAGCAATAATGAGGACTACCGCCAGGGTCGAATCGACGCGGTGATCAAAAAGCAATAATGAGGGATTAACGCTTGCGCGTTTATCAAAAAACTATAAAGAAGGATCTCGCCAGGTCGGATCGCTGATCGGAAGGTTCGACGCTAGGGGTATCGACGCGTCGATGGAAAGCAATAAAGAAGGATCGCCGCCGGGCTCGCACGACACGCGGTGATCGGAAGGTTCGACGCCAAGTAGGTATTGACGCGTCGATGGAAAGCAATAAAGAAGGATCAACATCAGGTCCGAATCGATATGTTGGTCAAAAAAGCAATAATGAGGACTACCGCCAGGTCGAAGGTACTGACGGTGATCGAAAGCAATAAAGGGGTGATGCTCTCGGCGCATTTATTTAAAAATTATAAAGAAGGATCTCCGCCAGGTCGCATCGACGCTGATCGAAAAGCAATAAAGTGAGCGATACAGTGTAATCGCAGAAAGCAAAATAAAGGACCAATGCTAGGCGCATTGTTTGTAAACGAATGAAGGATCAAATTTTGGTGCCTGGACCAGGTGTAACAAAACAGTTAAAAGGTGGTGATATGAAGATGATGCACGGATATATGGTATGTGATGCATGTATGCAATGCGATTATTATTTATCGATTCCTCAATTGCATGATCTCTAGTGCTTAAAGATACGGGATTGATCGAGATTCGCCAGTTTAGTCAAATGCTATGCCTTCGATCGGGAGAAGCGCGAGTTATCGATCTTTGCGCTTAGTTACTTTTTTAAAGGTAATCCCTTTGCCCTTTTTGAAATTTATTTGTTGAGATTTGGCGTTTCCTCGTGATTCTTAAGATGTATATAATAACTTTAATGCTTTCCCATATCATCACATGCTTCACACCAGTGTCTATTATCATAAAACAACATTTTGAAATCGAGACGGAGGTGTTTGGTATTCAAAAAGAAAAGAGTCATGTGTACAAGGACCGGTTACAGACTTGAAGATACATCAAGAAAATGCACGAGGAAGAAGAAAAAACAAAGAAAGACAATAACTAAACAGGATATTTTATAGTTTGTGTCTCAGAGGAACAAATGCCCGACTTCCCATATCCATAACTTTGATTACTCATTACCTACTAAAATATATAGAAGCGCCTCAAGGATAAGAGCCCCTTGATGCGTCACCTTCTTCAATGTCCGATTTCAGACCCTAACTTTTTCTTGGATTGCTCTTTCAAGTTTTCAATCAGCAACTGTCGCTCTAATTTTTGCCTAGGTCCCCCTTTCCGGTTTTCAACCTAGCGAGCTCACTTTTGCTTGGTTTTTATACGTTTTTTTTTTTAGGCATAATATTTTTACCGCATCGAAGCCATCGAGGCGGAGATCTTCACCGCCCATCCTCAGTGAGGATTAAGGCTCCTCCCGAGAAAAGCTTTTTCACAACATACAGACCTTCATAATTTGGAGTCCATTTTCCACGAGAATCCTTTTGGATGAGCAAAATCTTCTTAGTACAAGGTCTCCTTCTTGGAATTCCCGAGGGCTAACTTTCTTTTCATAAGCCCTCTTCATCCTGTGGCCGATATAGTTGCCCATGACATAAGGCCATCACTCTTTCTCTCTTCGATGAGGTTTAGGTGATCCCAAATAGAGCCTGGACCCATTCTCGCCTTCTTTTAGTTTCATTTCCATCAATACCTTAGCGAGGGGATTTTGACTTCAATGGGAAGTCTTTGCTTCCATTCCATATACGGTGAGAATGGGGTTACCCACTGTTGAGGTGCTGAATCAAGTTTGATAACCGTGCAAAGTAACAGGGAACATTTCATGCCAATCTCTAATTTTACCACCATCTTTTGGACAATCTTTTCGCTTTGCAGCCTCAACTGCCCCATCCATCTTTAGGGCGCAGACGATTCCACATTTTTGGTAAAGCAAGCGCAACAAGGAGTTTATTTGGATTTCCTCTTCCAAAATCAAGTTTTGAAAAATATGAGCAATTTGATTTTGATCGGAATGGACTTTATTAGGGTTATAACGTGGTCAGGGGTTGAAGGGTCACAAAAGAAAAGGATATTTGTGCTCAAAAAGTGTTTGAGGTATTTTTTTTCAACAAGGATTTTTAGTGCAAAGATGCACTTTGATGGTTGCTAGCACAATTGTCTTTTTCTTGCTTGGCATTTTTATTGATTTTTTTTGCAAGCATCTTTTGTTTTGCCTCTTTTTTTTTTTTTTTTTAATGATCTAAATTGAATAGATTATTGTGCTAGTCTCCATTGGATGAGTGATCCTTGTTCAGGGTATTTAAAAGAAAATTTTTGTTTTTTAGGCTCAAGGGTAGCAAGGGATGTATATATTTTTATTTTTTGGGATGTAGAAAAATGGCCAAACTTCATCTCAAAATCTTATTGCTCAAATTTTCACAAAAAATAATTTTTGGCAAATTGCGAATTTGCTTTACCTTTTTCTTTCTATTTTTATTAACTACTTTTGTCACTTTCGTGAGTCGAGTTTGATTATTTCAGATTCTCCCTCGTGGGGTTGTATCACTTTACCTCTTGTTCCATCAATCTCGCTCGGTTCAGAAGGGGTTTCTCAATTGTCCTCATGGGGTAGTCAAAGTTATAGTATGAGTCACTGATATCGTCATTTTCAAAGACAATATTTTTGAATCTGCATTAGTTAAAATCGACGAAAATAAAAAATGAAAAAGAAGAAAGGGAATGGAAAAGATGAAAAAAAGAAAAGGGAAATGATTAGAAAATTCAAAAGCATTTTATTGATAAAGATACTGAAATGAAACATGTGCGCCCTTTTGACAATAAATCATCCTAAAGCCTTAGGCAGAGCAATAGGATTTGTATTTCAAAATTATTATGAACCAAACATCACGGGAAACTCAACAATTTCCAAATTTCCAAGTTTTTCACTCGACGGCAAGTGGTGGACAAGGTTGACGATGTTGTCTTCAAAGACGCGATCATCTTTGGATAAGATTGCTATCTGCTTTGGGCTCACCATTCTTGCACTCCAAAGGCTTTGCCTGATGTCACAGATGGGGATATTCTCATCTTTTGGCTCCCTGCCTTCCAATCTAGTTATCAGGGGCTGGTCCCCAAACTCCTCAGTAATGGCATTAGTTGGACCTCCGTGACCTGGAAGGGGATTATTACCACATTAGGCCCATCCTCCTTGAAACTCAACCATTTGGCATTGATCGATCTTGAACCACGTACTTTCAAAGCCTGGCAATTTTTCGCCAGACTCCACTCGCCTGCATGAAATTCACACTTGGCATTTGGGTCATATCCTCGAGAAGGGGAGGTTGAAGTGGTTTCATTGAGCGTGGAGAGATCAAGGAGTTACCGATTATGTCTGGAACAACCGTATAGGTCATGGGAATAGGATCAAATTGACCGCTTTCTTTTCTTGGTCATTTGGTTGTTTGTTTTCGTTCGGTTGGGTGGGAGCAGCTGGTTGTGCTTGTGTTTGAATGGGAGAAGGTGGTCGAAAGGGCATCATTGGTTGGTTTGGCCTGGGCTAGGATTATGGGAGGCGGCGATGTATGGAGGTGGGTAGTAGGGGTATGGAAAATGGTGTGGGAAATTGGTAAAGAATCGGGGTGGTTTTCCTTGTGCTTGTCCTCGGGCTCGCTATCACAAAGATTGGTTTCCCTTCTTTCTTCTTTACTGAAGTTTGTTGGGGGTCTCTTGATATTCTGGTTTCAACAAAACTTTGGGCAATTTTTCCATTCCTCATTCCTCCTTCAACTCTTTCCTACGATGACCATATTCAAAAGTTTGAGGATACACTTAGATCATTTTGTCATAGAAGGGTGATTGAAGAGTATCCATGAACATGACCACCATTTCTTTTTCAATCGGTGGTTCCACTTGGTGCCGATCCTCTCCATCGTTGGGCATATTCTTTGAAAGTCTCATTGTCTCTTTTTGCCATGTTTTGCAAGCATTCGTCAGAGCCATATCAATGTTATACTTATCTTTGCTTCAAGAAGGCATCCGCCAAATCTTTCCAACAATGTGAGATCGCTCAAGGTGTGTATACCAACTCGACGCTGCCTGTTAAACTATCACGGAAGAAATGAATCGAAAGTTTGTCATCATGTGCATAGGGCGCCATCTTCCTACGATTACATGGTCAAGTGGCTTTTCGGGCAAGTTGTCCCTTTATACTTGTCGAAATCGGCACCTTGAACCGGTGGTACAACCACATCGATGCGAGACAAAGATGCGAGCGATACTTGAACCGAGATAACTTACTCCTTCTACGACTCTTAGCCTATCTTCGAGGATTTGCAACCGTATCAGACGATTGATTCCCAGCGAGGATGCTTAGATTGGGGTCCTCCCATAGTGGAGACCAGGCAATGCGGTTAGTCCGGGGATTCAATGGATTTCCTTGAATATAATAGGGGTAACCAAATGATCGGTGATTCACCACGGGGTCACTACGGGCGTCGCGACTCCTTGAGTATTCGAGATGGGATGGTGCATAACCAGGTGGAAAGGTGTATGTCATAAAGCCAGGAGTTGAGCTTTGAACCGGTATGGTTTGATCGGGCGGATCCTTGAGCTACATCTTGCACAACAAGTGCTTGGGAATCGATTCTGCGAGTTATTGTTAGCACCGGCGGTGTGTAGCAGGCGGGAGACCAAATAGTGGGAAGCTGTTGTGCTGTGGGCCTTGGGGTTATGGTTTGCGATATCATCATTGGCCATAGGTGGCGTGTAACAGTGAGTCCGTAAAGTGGGAGCGTGGTACTTGATTACGAGGGTTGCTAAGCGGTGAGTGTGTAGGACCTGCGGGTAAATTGCAAAGGTACCATCATCCCTTGAGTATTGAGACCATATTGCAACCGCATAGGACCAAAGCCAGGTGGGTGGGAAGGTGTAGCTTGACTTTCATCATTCAACTGCTGGAGAAGCCCCATCTGCATGACCTTGTCTTTGTTTAGGGATTGCGAAGCTCCAAAACTTTGCTCATCTGTTCCTTGGTGGTTGGCGTCCTCTTTCACCTCTTGGTCATCCATGATCCTTGATTGAGAGCGAGTTCGATAAGGGTGTCGAGGAACGGTTTGTTTGATTATTTTCGATGATTTTAAAAAAATGATATGAGTATGTAAGAAAGGAAAAATGAATGAATGTGGATGCATGAATCTATTTATTTGCGCCAAGGAATCGTAGGCCTCATTGTTTTGACATGTATGAGCTTCTTTGAAACTGGTTCGCAATTTGGTCTCAGATAATTTCACAAAATACTTGCACCAAGCTCTTGAGTTCCTATGATTCTCTGGCGACCTAAAATGAAATGAGAATGAATGATATTATTTCTTTATTTTCAACATGTGTTTTTTTTTTGGCGTATGAATGCATGAGGATTTAAAGTTGGATGATGATGCTTATCATTTGTATGCATGAAGATATGTGTTTTTGTAGACCCTTTTATGCATGGACGGGATATAACATATTTTTGGTGGAAGAACAAAAGTGACATGATGGGTCTTTTGTCTTAAGTGGGTTAAACCTAAAATAAGAGATTGTCTAACCTAAGAGGTCTATAGTCTTGTATTAAGTGATAGATCTCATGGTGGCTCTAATCACATTCTCACCAAAGGCCTCTAGAGCTAAAGGCTCCTCCTAAATATTTACCACAACGCTAGATAACTATCCGGTGCGGAATACTCAGAGGGAGCACACTCTAGATGAAATTCTTAATAGCAGGAAGGAAAGCAAATTCCAATTGACCATCACCGAACCTCCACTCAACTTAAGCTTTGCTCTGACCCGGGTATAGGGCCTTACTCACATGTGTGTGCGAACGTGTAGGTGCGGTGTGTGAGAGGGGCAACACCCTAACACTACCCAAGCTGCAAAACAAACAAAGCATACAAATATAGTCGTCTATCCTAATGTTCAATATTCACAACAAATTAAAATTAAACAAATAAATAATAAATAAATATTTACAAAAGAAAATAAATAAATAAATAAATAAATAAAGATAAAAATAAAAAGAAGGGGAATTAAAAAAAGAATAACAACAAAAAAAAATGAAGTTAATTATTTGGCACAATTAATCATGTTAGGCTTGACTCTCTAAAAGTCCCCAGTGGAGTCGCCAGCTGTAGCGACCGAAAAATCGGGAGGGATTTATTCGAGTTTAATGGACCCGCCACCAATAATTTATTTTCGAAGGAAAAATATTGGAAAAACCTTTTTTGAAGAAAAGTGGTCCTTAAGACCGGATTTGGGTTCGGGAGTCGATTATGCGTAGGGAAGGTATTAGCACCCCACGACATCCTTTCGAAAAAGGTTACCTCTAACTAATTGTGCAAAATTTATTAACTTCTAAAAAAATGTTTATTTCCCTTTTATAATAAAAAAATGAAAATTAACCAAGGTAAAAAAAAAAGGACTTAATAAAAGTCGTTTATTTTTGCGCTTGACAGGAGTGGGCTCCTGCTCCTACGTATCTCCGGGTGCAGTGGAGAAATCAAAGGCTACGTAGTTCTTGGGTAGAAAATGGTTGTGTGTTGGTTGATTTTAATTGTATATTTTTTTGATGGAAAAAAGGTAGGTTTTGTAGGGACCAAACAAGAAGCAATCAAGAGTGGTCCTCACTAACAACCTATTTTGTTTAGAAAATTAACGGTGTTCGTAATGATCAAACGGGAAGCAATCTCGAGTGATCGTTACTAGTAAAAAAAAAATTGATTTTATTTTTATAAAGATGATGGGTATTCATGGGGACCAAACAAGAAGCAATCAAGAGTGGTCCTCACTAACGACTCATTTTTATTTAGAAAATTAAGATATTTGTAATGACTAAACGGGAAGCAATCTCGAGTAATCATTACTAGTAAATTAATTTTCGTGATTTTTATCAAACGTTTTTTAAGAAAAAATAGGGTTTCGATATTTGTATGTGAAATTTTGTTGAATAAGATTGTACTAATTTGACTAAAAAAAAAACCAGAATAGAATAAAAAGGAAAGAAAAGAAAAGAAACACAAAAAAACAAAAAAAGGGAAGGGCGTAAATGAAGAGAAAGCGGAGTGCGAATAACAGAACCTAAAATAAAGGGGAGGGAGGCGTAAATAAAAGAAAGGGGTGTGATAAGAAAAATAAAAATAAAAATAAAAAAGGAGCAGAACATGAAATAAGGGGAGATTAAACCTAAACACACACACACACAACAAAGGAAAGAAAGATCTGTGCCATTGCAAGAAAGAAAGAAAAGGAGATGAGAGGAAGGAGGGAAAGAGAGAGAGAGAGAGAGAGAGAGAGAGCGAGAAGAAGAAGCGAGGAGAGAGAGCGCGCCTTGCCTACCAACTTGCTTGTATTTGGAAGGGGATGGCGTGGCTTAAAAACAAAGGGAGCGTAGTGCGAGAAGAAGAAAGCGAGGCAGCGGAGGGGAGAGGGAGGGAGAAAGAGAGAGATCGTGGGAGAGGGTGAAGGAGGCAAACCTTCTCCTTTCTTCCCTGCTTCTTCTACGTTTTGCTTCTGCTACCCCTTTTTTTGGTTCTTCTCTTTTTCTCTCAATTTTCTCTCATATTGTTGTGTATAATTGGTACCAAGAATGAGGTATCCAATTCTGAAATTAAGTGTCATTTTCTTCCGTCCCCCCCATTCTCTACTGCTATTTATAGAAAAAACAGAGGGCTCAGTTTGTCCACTTAAGGTTGCAACTTGTATGCTAAGTGTGTACTAAAATGATGCTGAGGAGATGGTAACATGTGCAAAGTCTGAGATGATATCAATGGTTTGAAAAAAAATTGCAATCAGTAGTAACTTTAGGTGCTCCTCCTTTTTGATTAAATTGCATTGTTTGTCAAACTTGGTTGTGAGATGAAGAAAAAGCAAGAGGCATGTGGGGACATATAGTAAGACATAGTTTGTAGAGTGGTGAGGAGATATGAGAGGACTTTGGTGAAGATATCAGATGACTTTGTGAAGGGTGAAGTGTGGAAATCTGACTTTGATTTTTAGTTTTGAATTTTAGGTTTTTTTTGTTAATAACGCTTGTAATGAACTGCAATTGGGCTAAAAATGGCCCGGCTCGGCATACGATCTCCCGGCTCGGCGTCGACCTCTCCACGGCTCGACACGCGACCTCGGCTCGGTGGCGACCTCCCCACGGCTCGGCGTCACGACCTCTCCACGGCTCGACGCGACTTCTCCTGACTCGGCGCGAGCCTCGGCTGCGCGACTACTCCTGACTCGGCAAGCGAGCGCCTGACTCGGCACCCGACCTCGGCTCGATACGACCTCGGCTCGACGCGACCTCCCGGCTCGGCCTTGACAAAACAAAAAAAAAATGAAAATATAAGCGGACAAAATTGGGGTATAACATGGTGCTATCGAGATTGGGCCTATTCTAGGAAGTAAATCGATAGAGAACTCGATATCCCTTACTGGCGGCAAGCCCGACACGTCGTCAGGAAAGTCGCTCACTACCGGAACATCCTTCAATTCTACGTTTGACGTAACTTCTAAACTAGCCAGTGATATGTATTCCTAAGCTCCCTCTTTCAAGGAAACTCTGAGTTGATTGGCAGATAAATACTTGGAAACTCCCGGGTCGGGAAGAATTACAATCTTACGGGCACAGTCCAGAAGGACATGGTGGTAAGACAACCAATCCATCTCGAGGATAACATCCAAATGTTTCAAAGGCAGACATATCAAATTGACAAAGAAAATTCTACTCTGAATAACCATAGGACAATGAAGACATGCAGTGAGGGTATGACAAATATTTCATAGTCCTACATTGATTATGAGTTTATGTGTTGTTGAGATTGGTTTGACCTTGTGCTGGTATGAATTGGATTGTCTATTGCCACAAAACTCGATGTGGTTTCATTCCTATGTTAAATGGTTTAAGTTGTTGTATACTTTTATTATGCATCTTGCATGAACACTTGTCTCTTTTGCATGCATTTCCTATTAACTGTTAGGTGCATGCGTGTCGGGAGCACTCACTGAGATTTTTATCTCAATCTTTTAAGTTTATTTTTTTATAGCTAGCTAGCCTGGAGTATTGAAGATGTCTTAGTAATTTGAAATTGGAGTATTTGAGATGTGTGTTTGTGAATAAAGTTCTATTTGTGTAATGTAAATTTGTATTGAAAGATTAGTTGGATTACTATATCGTAAATAAGTTAGAGAATTAAATTGTAATTTTTATATAGTAATTGTGTGAGGCTTGGTCTTGACGTGTAATTGTTTTCAAAGTATTGGACTTTATGAAAAGGTTTCATATGCATGATTTTAGAAGAACCAAACGAGATTGCTTAATTACCGTTAAAAGAAAATGATTTTGAAACTTAGTTTTCCAATTAGTAATAGCTTTGTATTTCGAGGATTTCAATCTACTATCAACTATATTATATAAAATGGAGTTTTGTCACGTAGAACTATGTCACATGTCAAAACCACATTAATCCAATTCCCGCCAAAATGCAATTATTTTAATTTAATTAATAAATGTAGCAATTATTCGGGTATCTTAATAAATGTGGTTAATATATCAATTGAAATTTTTAATTATGGTCACATTGATCAATCAACAATGATAAAATTTCAATCAATATGGTAATCTTCCTAATGTAATTCATAATTTTAAATTTTAAATAAATCAACAATAAATGACAAATTTTCTATTAGTATTATATCAATAAATAACAAGCCTAAAATGGAAAAAAAATAATTTCAAATTTCAAATTTTAAATCAGGTTAATTTATTTATGGAGCTTGCATATTTCAAATTCTACTCATTCATTTATTTCTTTTCCTTTTATCTTATACTTTTCTTTTCTTCTCTTGGTTTTATTCACTACAAGAAAACATGTGTATACCGACGGATTTTACCGACGGCCTCTGACCGTCACAAAAAACGCGGCTTTTCCGACGGCTAAAGCTGTCGGTAATGCCAGTCCGACAATGGATTAGAATTACCGATGGCTTTAGCCATTGGAAAAGCCGCGTTTTTGGTGACGGGCATAGGCCGTCGGTAAAATCCGTCGGTATACGCGTGTGTTTCCCGTCGAATTTTCAAATACCAACGGGTAACGCCGTCGGTATTTGAATATGCCCATCTGTAATCCCGAGATAATTGGCCGACGGGTTTAGGCCGTCGGTAATTTTAAGGTTGGCCGTCGGTATTTGAAAATGACCGTCGGTAATACCGAGTAAGTTTACCGACGGGTGGAGACCGTCGGTAAATTAAAATAAGTCATCGGTAAAATCGGGATACAAACAGAGGACGAGGTCTTCTTCCCCATTCCCCTCTTTTGCACTGTTTCTCTCTTCTCTCCTCTATCTCCCGTTGCAGCGCCACCGCCTCTACAGCCCGTTGCAGTGCCGCCGCCTCCATCACGTCTTCCTCTGCTAGCACCACGCGTCCACTGCCCCTCTGTTACTGGTCTTCCACCACGTCTCTCTCTCTTTCTCTCTCGCTCTCGCTCTCACTGATTCAGCCACCATGACTGCCACCACCACTACGTGGCCGCGCCACCTCTCCTCTCCTCTATTCCACCGCGCCACTTCAAGAGGTACATATTATTTGGGTTTTTTTGACTCTTGAACTACTTGCTCCTTATAAGCTGAAGTGCTTCCGTTAGTTCATGGGAGCAAAGCAATTTTTTAGTTTCTTCCAGATCTTTTCGATTCATTATCACCTTATTCACAAATCCACTAATTGTATCTCTTGCAATTTTTTCAGAAATAACATGCTTATGGTGTTTGATATATATGTATATATATGTTGTGCTGGAAAATTTGGCTCTATTACCCTTGATTTTCATCTTACCAAACTCCTGCTTCAAGATTGTTATTATTGATTTAAAATGCTGGAAATTCTGCACTACAAGTGATAGAATGAAAATATGTTTTTGAATGTATATGGATGCAAGATTGTGGTATAAAATTTTGCACATATATGTATTTTTAGCTTACTAGAATTTTAAGTTGAAATACTTGGTTAGTTGTGTAAAAATTCTGCACATGTATGTAATTTTAACTTACTAGAATTTTAAGTTGAAATACTTGGTTAGTTGTGTAAAATTTCTGCACTTGGGTTAGGTACTTGAATGGTTATTGAGTGAAAATTCTCACGCTCCATGATGTTAAGAAAAATTCTGTATTAGTTTATTTTATTTTGGTTTATCATAATGAGATTTTGATTGGTTTTGGATGGCTGGAAAAGTCTGCTTTTATCCCATGACTTTACATTGTCAAACCATTATTTAGTGGCCCTTGTGAAGAAATTAACATAGTGAGAATTCTGCATAAATCTTGTTTCCTGATTTTTACTGGGTGTTTTGTGTTGATTTTGTGCACACAGCTCGGCCGCACACACAGCTCTGCTGCGCACAGCTCTGCCGCCTCATCTTTCTATTTTTCAGGTTCTCTTTCTATGTTATATGACATGTCAATTTAAGGTTTTTGAATCCGTGTTTTGTGAATTTAACTGTGTTTTTTTTCCTTTTGTGAATTTGTAGATTTTGTTTAATCCACCAATCCGCCGTGCCACCACAGCCGCCAACACCGCTCGTGCCTCTACCACTACTGTGCGATCGAGATATGCATTCTAACGAAATGTCGGTTGACTCATTGGGTGGAAAAGAGTTGGCTGTTGACCCCCACACCGACATATTTCTTTGTTTTGCTTCATAGTTCTCTCCACAGAGGAAATTTTGAAGTGATGTGTGTTTTTTTGCTGCCAAAAAGTTATTATGTTGAAGTGATGTATAGTTCTCTCCACAAAGGGAATTTTGTCTGATGTATATTTCAGTGTTATCAATCCCGGATAGCGGAGCGTAGCGGCCGACCCCAAAAACGCTATAGCGGGATAGCGTATAGCGGGATGACCACTATTCAGAAATTTTCATACAATTTATAGGATGTATACTGTATGCATATAAATTCTCAAAATTGATAAAAAATACTCAATATTCTCAACATTAACAATAAAAAGTCATAGGTGTCTCAAACAAAACATAGTAACATAAACCAAATACTAACCAAATTGTCTAACATAAAGCAAACAGTGACGCATAACATAGTAACATAAAGCAAATTCCAAATACCAACCAAAGTACCAAACCAAACATAGTCTAGAAGTCTTAAAGTAAATAAATTGTCTAAAGTCTAAAACATTAAAATTTAATCTTCATCTTCTGAAAACAAGTCTTCTTCTTCATCATTTTCACCACTCTTAGGGCTGTCGATTTCTTCATTCCCCTCCTCTTCAACTTCATCACTTTCTTCTGCATCTTCTTCCACCAAAACCCCTTTTCCCCTAGAGCTTGAAGCCATATTTTCAGGAGGACCAGCAGCTCTGTTTTGCCTTTTTCGCTGCCTAGTATATGTCAAAGTCTCACCCACACCAGCTGCATTGCCAACATCTCCCCAAGTCAAGTTGTCATCATCAAAAACCAAATCACCTTCAGCACCCTCTTCATCTCTTTCCATTTCTCCCACTAGCCATTCATTACTACCACCAATATCATCTAGGAGAATGGCATCAATCACATCACGACTGTCATATCGTTGCTTAAGAGCTTGGTTATATTTGATAAAAACCAAGTCTTGCAACTTTTGATGCTCAAGCCTATTTCTCTTCTTTGAATGAGTCTATTTATTATAGTTAAAAAAAAATGTCCGTTTCACTTTCACAATCATTATATGGAAATTCTATATTTTTAATTTTTAAATCTTTTAACTTACATGCTCAAAAACACTCCAATTACGCTCACATCCAGATGAACTACAGGCCCGCCCCCAAAGTTGACATCCGAACAGATTTTTGCCAGAGTTATGGATCTGCCAAAAATCACAGATCATGGTAAATTGGATCGATTTGAAGGATATGGACAATGATATAATTGGACTAAAAGAAGTATTTTTTGGGATCTGCCATATTGGAAAGATAATTTATTGAGACACAACCTTGATGTTATGCACATTGAGAAGAACTTTTTTGACAATGTGTTTCTCACAGTGATGTACATTAGAGGAAGAACGAAAGACAACGATAAGGTAAGACTGGACTTACCGCTTTACTGTAGGCAAAAAGACTTGCATTTGAAGACTCGGTCGGATGGGAAAACCCTGAAACCCAAAGCCTGTTACTCTTTAACTACTGAGCAAGCAAAGTCAGTCTGTCGGTGGATAAAATAATTTCGAATGCTAGACGGTTATTCTTTTAATTTGGCAAGATGTACCGATGTGAACAAAGGAGTCATGATTGGGATGAAAAGCCATGATTGTCATGTATTCATGGAGTGTTTACTTCCTATTGCATTTAGTTCATTGCTGTCAAATGTTTTAAATCCACTTACTAAACTCAGCCAATTTTTCAAAGATTTGTGTTCTGCAACCTTGAGAGAGGATGATCTTATAAAGATGGAGCAGAACATACCAGTCATTCTTTGTAAGTTGGAGAGAGCATTCCCCCCTGGTTTCTTTGACTCTATGGAGCATCTCCCAGTGCATCTTGCACATGAAGCTAGGCTTGGTGGACCGATTCAATACAGATGGATGTATCCATTCGAAAAGTAATATAATTAAATATTCTTTAAAATAAATATTCACTTGAAGGGTTAAATGTATCAATTTATATCATCAACCTTGTTATTTTGTAGATTTATGGATGACTCAAAACAGTCGGTGAAAAATAAGGCCAGTGTTGAAGGATCTATTTGTGCAACTTACTTACACTGTGAGACAATCCATTTCTGTTCCCATTATTTAACGAACTTCATGCTGACACCAACAAATAACAGGAACGAAATAGAAATTGAAAGTGAAAGACACCCGCTAGCCTTATCAATATTTTGCCTTGCCGATCGTCATGCTGGAAAGGAGGTGACTTTCTGGTTAACGGGAGAAGAGTGGAAGTCAGCCCACGTTCACGTGTTGATCAACTGTGCCGAAGTATCACCATATCTTACGTATGTATCATTTTTGCCACTCTCAATTTCTTTTATCCACAACTACTCATGATCATTTGTTTTCAAATGAATTGATCAGGGCATTCTTGTTAACTAAGCCCACAGCCGTACAAGACTCTTCTGCCTATATTCATGAATATTTCCCAACGTGGTTTATGAACCAGGTATGTATTTTTAGTCCTATTTCAACTATTTATTGTTTGAAAATACAAAAGGTTGTTTGAAAAAAGGAAATATAAATCACTTGTGCATGTGTATACGCAGGTGTACAGTGAGCCAGAATCGCCTCAAATCGAACACTTGAGAAATTTATCTCATGGTCCTAAATCACGTGTAAATGGCACAAGTTTTTCGTAAACGGATACAAATTTCAAACCCAATCAAAAACAGAGGGAGAAAAAACAGTTAACAGTGGAGTTTATGTAAAAGGTGCCACAGATGGAGGTGAAGACGACTTCTACGGTGTGATTCAACATATATATGAACTAGCGTACAATACTTTAGACTACACTAAAAGAATAGTGTTATTTTATTGTAATTAGTTTGATCCGTCAATAGAGGTTCAAGAGTGGATGGAAAATATAATACTGTTGATATATGCATCAGCAGAAGATACCAAATGTTTGATCCGTTTATCATGGCACAATATGTAAGACAAGTGTATTATGTCCCTTACCCATCAACTCGAAGGGACAAACAAGGTTGGTGTGTGGCAATAAAGACTAAACCAAGGGGTCGCATTGAAGCAGATGATCCACAGGAAGAAGTGGCATATCAAGTGGATAAGATGTCTGATGTCAACGTAGTAAATGAAGTGGAACCCATTTCTCGACTACGTGACGATCCAATCACATATGAAGATGTAGATGGAGATGAGGAATTAAATGAAGAAGTGACAGAGCCATCAAGATCTGAAGACAATGCCGAAGCAGAATGGGCAGAATGAAATTGTTTAACTTTTTACAATTAGCGAAATTAATGTCTAACAATATATTTTTATTTACTGTAACTGATGTATAAAATTCTTTTAATTATTCTCGCCATATGGATATTTATTCACGTATTCTAACTAGAATATAATATTACAACCGACGTCTGTTAATCTAAGTGGTAAGGAGTTTAGTTTCTTTTAATTAAATAATGTCTCGAGTTCAAGTCTTTGAATGGTAAAATAGGCGTTAGAAAAGTTTTACCTTAATATGGGTTCACACAGCTTGACTCTGATTATACCGAGAGTCTAGATCAAAATAAAAATACGTACTACGATGTGATACTATATGGGATAATTTGTAGATATACAATTTGAATTTCATTATTATGCATTCACAATGTAAAAAGTTCTGCACATATCTAATCATATCTCATTATGTAGATATTTATACGTATTTTGAGAAATATTACTGAGACACGAACCATAGTTAAATATAATTGGATGTTTGTGTAAAAAAATTTGCCTTGGTACCAAAAAAAAATACTGCGAGGGGATATAACTTGTTTATTTTTATGGAATTCATTTGTAATATTGTTATGCTTAAATATATTATTTCATGACTGTTATTGTTTAATTGCTCTATAGACATATATGGCATCAGGAGGTGCAGGATCCGACCCCCCACCACCCACTGGTGGTCAACGGAAGGGGAAGGGCATCGCCAACGACCCCCATCGTCGTCGTCGGCCAAACATTATTAAGATTGACGATGCTGGCTATGCGACGTTGTCATCCACACAACATCCGCGTACATCTACGCCTACACAGGCTCCAGCACGTTCGGCCCTTACACAGCCTCCAGTGCGTTCGGCACCTACACAACCTCCAGTGCGTTCGACACCTATATAGCCTGCAGGACCTTCTGTTTCGACACCCCATTTGTCACCCATTCACATGATCCCCAACCCGGGGTTCCAGTAGATACCTGGCGCTTCTTCCTCTCATTTTGTGCCTGAGACAGCGCCCGATACTCATATGTCCGATCATGACTATAGTATGGGTTATACACCTGATCAGACTGAGGTTGAGCAGGACGGGGATGAGTAGGAGGAGGTTGAGCAGCAGGACGTTGACCAGGGGGTCGCTGATGATATTGAGATGCTGCATGATGGCCGAGTTGCTATCAGGCCGACTAGTAAAGGGTAAGTATTTAGTTTTTTTTTCGAGTTATTAATAATTTACATGTACATATATATATATATATATATATATATATATATTCTCTTGTTTGACATCTTGTTATTTTTCAGGTTCCTTCCTTCAAAGCCAGCAGCGACGGCTATCACAGCAGTAATTGAGGATAATTACCACACGTTTTGGCCCACCTGAAAGAAAGTGAAGGAGGATGCGGGGGATTATATGTTCAGATCTTTTGGAGTAAGTTGTAATTTTTATTTTGTTGCATAATAATTTTTTATTTCATAAATTTCAATTATGTTTAATAATGTATTATATTCATACAGGAAAGGGTCATGGAAGGAAAAGGATGAGGAGAAGATCGATAGGAACTTCCATATGAAGGCCTCCCACCGCCTCTCTGACATGCTTAGAGATGCCCGCCTCAGTGGACAGCCCCACTGGATAGAGGATCAGCTCTGGCAGCAGCTGCAAGAGTACTAGAACTCCCCTGAGTTCAAGGCGGTAAGTGATCAATGCATTTTAATGCATCTTTTATAGCATTGCACTTAGTGTTCTTAAATGTTTATTTTGCCCAACAATTACTTTTTAGCATGGTTTTATATCTTTGGGTCATGATTGGGCTTTAGTGGAATTATTTGCTAATTTTTGGATTTTGTTATATCCTGACCCATGTTGCTTCTGCAGGCCATAACTTGGGCTATACTTGTCCGATTTCAGTGTTCTTTGTGGAGTTGGAAAGCTAAGAAGTAGAGCTACAATTCTTATGTTGGGACCGAAGCCTAGTTCTGCCGTTTTGAAGGCCTAAATTCCACTTTACTGAAGCTGACGAGCTGCACTACGAGTTTTGGGCCTATTTTTAGTTTGTTATCGGGCTTTTATCTTATAACCCGTTTAGGGAATTAGGTTTTCGTTAAGTTGAGACTATTAGATAGAGGATCAGCCGTTTTCTTTCATTATCTTACGTTTTATTAGTCACTTGCGTATCCTAGCCTCCATGGAAGCCTAAGTTCCTAAGTTGATTCATCGGTGAAAGGTTGTCGTTACAGATTTTGAGGTTCGGTGCTTAATGTTTAATACAATTTCGTTTTAATTTCTTAAATTCCATCTCTATCAATTTCGAATTTGGTTTAAATGTTTGCAATCTATCCAGTTCGTTTTCTGCTTAGTTAATTGTTCTGTCTTCATTGCAAAAACGCGATTGATTGTGTATGAACGCTTGATTGTATGCATCTGCTTTGTAATCAAGTAATATTTCAATTGCTTGATCGCTTAAGATTAATTGATTCGAGTAGAAATTGATAGAGGGTTGATTAGAATTCTGTTATGATATTGGTTGCGTTTAACGGCGCTTGTCCGCTCCGTGACCGATTGAACCCATTGCTTTGCCGCTGTTTCGGAACGGTGTGAATTCGTATAAACTGATTAACGCTTGTTTAGTTAGTTTATGTCAATCGTGAATTCGAATTAATTGAATTGTTGTTATTTAGAACCCGTGATAAATCCAAGACGTGCACCGAAACCGTGAATCAATTGTCTCTATAATCTGATAATTCTCTCAACAGAAACTGTTTTCACAAAACCCCCTTTTTCGTTATTGTCAATTTTCTTATTTCCTGAATTTGGTAATTTTGGTGTTAGAGGTCTTCGTGAGACGACCAAGGTCTCTTGCCTTGTTACTATATTTACTGTTTAATTATTTTGACCCGCGTACGACCGTTGATCAGTAAGCAAGAAGGCAAAGAGGAATAGAGCCTCTGAGAAGGGTGGGAGTTTGCACACCGAAAGTTCGGTCAGTCAGGCGCAGCACGCAGCTCGACTAGTACGTTTTATATTATTATTATTATTATTATTATTATTATTATTATTTAGTTGTTATTATTATTATTATTACTATTATTATTATTATTTAGTTGTTGTTGTTATTATCATTATTATTATTTACTTGTTGTTGTTGTTATTATTATTATTATTAATATTATTATTTAGTTAAGGTTTTGTATTAAATAATTACAGTCGAAGCAGTTGGGTAGAGAGGTACAGTTGCACGAGCTCCATCGTGCAACTCATATTAGGAGGAGTACCAGTGATTTTGTTGATGAGCGGTCGAGGCGGACCCAGGTAATTATAAAATATAATGAATAGTTTTTTAATGATGTTTATATTGTTTTATGACAAAAAAATTGACTTATTTGTATATGTTTGACAGGAGGAGTTTGAGGCGCGGATGTCTCAGATGATGTCTCAGACATCATTATGTTCCCCCACTCAGAGCCCTGAGGATCCATCTGCACCGCTCAGGATATGGGCTGATGTTGTTGGCGGCAAGAAAAAGGGTTGCCTATACGGTGTTGGTGACTTCGCCGGCAACTGCGAGAAAGGTATCTGTCGCCTTAACATCGGAAAGTCGTCGAGTAGTGGTGCTGCCACTGGTCGCTCTGCCGCGGATGAGCAGGAGATAGCGGACCTTAAACGGGCCATGGCCGAGCACAGCGGATCGCGATCGAGCAGCGGGAGGACGCCCGTCGGACAAGTGCCATGTTGGCTGAGGTGCTGAAGCGGCAGGAGGAGTTGTACCAGTTGCTAGCACACCAGGCGCCTCCTCCACCGCCTCCGCCTTCGCTTCCTCCGCCTCCTAGTAACGATGGTCATGATCAGAACTACCAGGACTATTAGTTCTATTTGTACTTATATTTTTTCATATTTTTCGATATCTTTTTAGTTACCATTGATCTTTGTTCATCGGTTTTTTAAATTATTTATTACGTTTCTTTTTTTTTTAATTATTACTGATCTTTTTCGTTTACGTTATCATATTTTTAAATATGGGAATAAATTAAGAATTAAAAGTAATAAATATAATTAAATTAAATTACTAGTAATTAAATAAATAAATAAATATTTTTTAATATTAGAATCAATTATTTTTAATAATTAAATAAATAAATTAAATTCATTAATTACAATAATTCAATTAATTAAATTCATTAAATTAAATAAATATTTCAATTATCTTTTTATTAATTAATTAATTCAATAAATTAAATTCAATTTCTAAATTAAATTCAATTATAAATTAATCATTTAATTTAATATTTTAATTTAATAAATAAATTAATAAATTAAATTAATTACAGAAATTAATTAATTTTTTATTTAAAAAAAGGGAAATGTTTTGCCCATTTATCGACGGCCAAAACCGTCGGAAAATTCCGACGGTATCTTTCCGACGACATTAACCGTCGGTATTACCGAGGCCACGAAAGCGCCGTTGGTAGGCATTTGCGACGCCCGTTTTACCGACGGCCTAAAGACCGTCGGAAATTCAGCATTATCGACGGCTTTTTTGGCTTACCGACTGTAGTGATTATTCTCTTCTTCTTCTTTTTCTGCTTCTTCTTCTTCTTCTTCAGTGATAGTTTTTATTTTGTTTTGTCTCTTTAATTCTTTCTCTCTCATTTTGATGCACATCTTTTTTCTCTTCAACCTTTATTTGTTCTCTTATCCTTTAGTTTTTTTTCCCTTTCAGATATTCATTTTTCTTTTGGAAATATAGATAATAAGATATTCCATCGTTTTTTGTTCCACATGCTCCTATTTCCAATACATGAATAAGCAAAACAGGAAAAAATGGGAAATCATCAAACACAATGATGTTGAAGCGAGAAGGTGATGTTTTCATTTTTATATTTTATTAATTTTCATATTTAACTGCATGTTTTTGTTTGCTTTCTTTTTTTGTTAATTGAAAATACCGTCTGGTGTCGATTTTAGTTTTACTTTAAGTACAAACGTCAGGATAGATTCAAGAAGAAGGTTTATCATATAATTGTGGCGAAATTTTAGACAAGAATGCGAAAGACAATTAAGGCTCAATTAGCATTTTTGCTCCGGATGGAATTAGATATTGTGTATGCATTTTTGAGTACTCTTCATCCACGTATTTGATTGCATTGCCATTTAATAGTTTTCTACTATTTTTTTTCAAACTGAACACTTTTTTTTAATTATTGGAATTTTGTGCCCATATTAAGTTTATATATGATAATAAGGGAGCTTTAGTTCTCAAGACAATACTTTATTCTGTGTTGTTCCTTTTTTTTGTGTGTAAAAAAATCCCAAATAATATTATCCTAGAAAAAAAGGTTTGTGGAACTAGATCTTTAGTCGTGGATATTTGACAACTATTTAGATATTAAGTGAAGTTTATTTCAGGTTTTAGATTTCAAATTTATTAGTGTTTCGGAAGAGCTTACTGTGGTTAATTTTTGTAAACTTAATGCTAGCATTGTGACTCAATTGTAACAAGATTGTATATAGCAAGAAAGCTTTGAGATTATTGGAGAGAAACAAATTATCGGCGAAACTGGGTTCCTTCGATCACATACCAAACAAAGCATTCACTTTTATAAATTTCTATCCATATTAAAGTAATACCATCACTACAAGAATTCTCGTCATTACCGACGGCCAAAAGCCGTCGGTAATTCAAGATTACCGACGGCCTACCGACGGCCACAAGGTCGTGGATATTTTCCTCTTCGGTAAAGTTTCCGACGGCCACTAATAAGCCATCTGCGCCTCGAGACCGTCAGTAAATCTACGAAAACAACCAATTTTTTGTTTGTGATTACCGATGGCTTGACCGTCAGTAACCTTACCGACGGCTAAGCCCACAGTAATCTAGAAATGAAAACAAAACAAAAAAATCTCACAGCATCCCAGGAATTATGTACATACTCGAGGCTTGCAAGCCCATCAAGTCCTGCTTAGGAGTACCACTAATATCATGATCCAATAACAAAATCTCCTTGTCATGAACAAAATTTGTTATAATCAAGGGATGATTTTTACGAAGAGCATGCTCTATCAAATATTTTAGATATTTCTGTTGCCGAAGTAAAGCATACAACTCCTCATTCTCTATGTCCTTCCTAGAGCAAGGTGTGCTATCAGCCCCCTCAATGTTAATATCTGTTTCCATTCTGTCCACTTGTGCACCCTACATATAAATGAAAGAAATTTCATAAACAAAGTGTAGTTCTTTCAAGATTATAAACTGATACCAGTTGTTAGTACAAGTGCTCAAGGTGATGACATCTAAGAACATCTGATGCTGCACACACCTCAGCTTTTGTCATTGACCCATAAAATGTAAAACATACATAAGATGCACAAATATTGAGATACCAAAAGGTCAAGAACATCACCATTCACTGAAATCTATGAAATGCAAAATGTTACAACAAATGCAAATTCATTACAGTAAAAACATCAAGCCTCTACCTCATCCTCTGACAGATATCCATCTGGTACAACAAATCCATCTTCCAAGTTAAACATAAAACCAGCAGACCTCTCCTTGTACTCATCTTCCAAAGGAGGTAATTCAACACTATAAAGCCCTCTAGTATAGACCTTTGGTTTCATATTCGGGTAAAGCTATTTGTAGTCATTTGTTGTTCGTGAATTTTTTGTTAAAAAAATTGCACAACTATAATTGGTCACATTTCCTTAACATGTTGACTCACCATTTGATATGATATTTCCACCAAACCCATAATTAAGTCGGCATAAAATAATGAGTCCAACTTCATGAATTTTCATAAACTATAATTTATATTTTCTTCTACTAGATGGTTTCTAAATTATGACTAATGTAGGCAAACTTTTGTACACTCGTTCTTAGCCTTTAACACATAGTTTAAATCTTGTTTATGAGCTATCTTATGGGCTAGACTCTCGCAAAAACATGCATTATGCAGAGATAAAAACTAGCACGCCAACATTTACATACTCGCAACACTACCT
The DNA here is from genome assembly GCA_037113605.1 of Calophaca sinica. Taxonomy (NCBI): domain Eukaryota; kingdom Viridiplantae; phylum Streptophyta; class Magnoliopsida; order Fabales; family Fabaceae; genus Calophaca; species Calophaca sinica. The sequence goes on along the minus strand of CM073731.1, from coordinate 43,773,055 downwards.
TACCTATTATAACTTCAAAATTGCTTCGCTACCTACCCAAGTACACCGTATTAAATTGCCCATCAATTAAACATCACGGGCTCACTTTTTCTTGCAGCATCTACTTGTTATATGTGCATAACATAGTGGGAAAACAGATTTTCACATAGACAGAACAAGCTCCCAATTCAAAAACCATCCTTTCACTTTAAGCTCATTATCATATCTGATATATTCACTACTTACTACTCTAGAATTGATAGGTGTTACCAAAATTATGAAGGTAAGACACCTAGAAGTGGTAACAGCCTTCACACAATACATGAAACATACAACTCAGAAAATATTCTCTTAATTGGGTAGTGTCTCTTTTCAATTTGTTGAATACTTGAATTTTTACAATCAGTAATTGACAAGGACAGTGAAAAACAGACATTGAATTTAACATGCAAAAGTATGAGCAAAGACTTCATATAAGAGAACCAAGTGAATTAGCTAAAATAATACATCTGAGTAAATAAATCAGGAGAACAACTCAGAAAATGATAGCAACTTAGTTTTATAACAATGTTGTTTTGTTAGGTAGCAACCTATTGCAATTTCCTTGTAATACTGAAAACTGACAAGGCAAGAAAGACAAAACTAGAGTGCAACATATTAGGAACTAGAGAAAAAAAGCATGTAGATAAGGATATTAGGAACTAGAGTGCAACGTATTTCTGTCCCTCTGGAAGAAACATTGGCTGCACTTAACAATGACATCAACAAAGGTCAAAATCCAAACCTTCAAATGGTGAGATAAGAGTACTCACAAATAAGCAAGCATGCACCATGAAGACATGTATCAAGTTAAGGATTTTAGGACTTTTTATCAAGTCCTTTGACTAGAAAAATAGTCGGGCTTGGAAGTAAGGTCTGTAAATCTTTCAATAAGCAACTGTCCTCTTTTTGGTTAACAATCCAAAAACTACAATGGACAGGTAAAATCAGAAAAGCAAAAACCATTCACTCAACCAAACAATAGCAAATCAGATACCAAATCTAGTTTCTCAACAAACCCATCTTTCAAAGTTTTCAACTTCATGCTCAAATTTTAAAACCCCCAAGCAGCAAACTTTTCACGCCAAGTTTCAAGCATCAAACAAAAACAAAACAAAAAAAGGACCAAGAAGCAACACACCCACAAGCCAAAATCCTAAAATTTCATCAAATTCAGACAGATAAAAGCAAGAGGTGAAATGGGTACCAACCAGCTAGAACTAATAAGATCTCTCCAATTAAGAGTGGTCAAATTGCGAGGGCCTGAAACATGAAAGGAGTAAGGGTGAGCTTCTTCTTCTTGTTGTTGAACCATTTTTTCCCAAATGCTCCCAATCAGTGGACCGCCGGTGACCTCAACCCACAACCCCACTTCCCAAAGCAACCAAGCTTCTAGTAAGAAGACCGCGACACTGGAGTGACAGAGGGCGACTCCAGTCGACGGAAAAGGAGATCAGGGAGAGAACTCTCGATCTGGAAATCAGCACCGGTAGGCTGGCCGGTGAACAGGGGAAGCTCTCTCAAATTCTTTGTACCGGTAACAGGGGAAAGGATTTGATATGAGAGGGAAAGGGTTTTGAGAATGAGAACAGAAAGGTGAAAAGGGTGGACATAAAAAATTATCTCAAGCTTAGGGGAAAGGATTTGATATGAGAGGGAAAGGGTTTTGAGAATGAGAACAGAAAGGTGAAAAGGGTGGACATAAAAAATTATCTCAAGCTTACTGACGGCTACACCGTCGGTAACTCCAACAGTAGCTAAAATATTAAAAAGAAACGTGGCCATTTTACTGCCTAGATTACCGAAGGGTAAGCCGTCGGTAAAGACTTATATATTCAGCGACGGCTCAAAAGCCATCGGTAATTTTGAAAACTAAATTATAATAAAAATAATTCTGTAATGACAACTAAGCCGTTGGTAAAGTCTTAGATTTATCGACGGCTCAAAAGCCGTCAGTAAATACCGACGGATAAGCTGTCGGTACGGTCGAAAAAAATAAAATGTCTGCCCAACTTTTTTTCGGAGGATTGGCGAGGGCTTGGCTGTCGGTAACTAAAATATTACCAATGGCCTCGGGGCCGTTGGTAAAATTTTGTGAGTATTCAACAGTTTTCTTGTAGTGCATGCATTTCTCCTTTCTAATTTATTCACTTACCTAAACATGATTCTTTAATTTTCGCGTATTTATCATTTCGTGTGATGAGCCTGAAAGGTTGTATATAAAATTGTACATTTCAATTGAGTTTTTTTTATTGATTTCTTAAATAAACTTCTTCTACCTTTTCATGTGTGGTATATTTGTTTTTATCCACTTAACTATTTTGAGAAATTCATTATTTTTCTTATCTTTTATTAATATAACTTAACAAATTTATTAAAAAAATTATTTAATCTAAGCAAAATAAATTATTGAATATATAATTCTTTAAGATGTATTATGATATTTCGTCAAAAAAAGATGTATTATGGTATTGTGATATTATTGACAATTTTTTTCTTCCATTTTTTACAATAAATTACATATAACATAAGAAACTAAATTTACTTTACTAATTGTGCCTCTACTCAACAATGTATGATTCTACCATATGTCAACTACAGGGTCATTCGATTTCCTCAGACCATTTTTTAAATTTTTAAGCAACCTTAATTCAAACATTTCATTAAATGTTAATTGAAGCAAATCGCAATATTATTAATAAACAGTTGACTTAAATCAAATCAATATTTAACTAAAATTAAATCATATCTACAAATTATCAAATCATTTTCTCAATCACATGATTGTTTATGTTTAATTATAATTATAATAAATGCTAAATATGCACGTATGTGTTTTTATTTTTTCTTTCTTAAAATTCTGATATTATATATGAGAAAATTTAAAATTTATTCTATGCTTAATTTGTTGTCCAACCTTGATAATTTTTTTTAATATATGAGGAAGACAACTAAGAACTAGACACAGAAGAACTTGCTCCCCATGAGTCTTCAGCTAACATAATGCCTAGCAAAGGAAAAAGACTATCAACAATAATCCAACATTGATAATTGATTATCTATTTTTCATGTTACTTAATTTGAATTTATCTTACTGTAATTTAGATAAATTATTTCATTTTATGTTTTATAATTTTTGTTGAAACTCATAGCTAAAAAACCACTTCTAAATATAAGGAAAATAGAACTGATATTTTCTATTTTATTTTTTTATAAGTTAAAATTAGAGTCTACATGTATAAGTACATATATTATTCTCTTTATTATGAATTATCTATAATATTTTTCTGAAAAATTCAAATTTATTAATAAATTTTTTAAAAAAGAACTCCAAACTTATTATTGCACGTTAGATATGTTTAAAAACCATAAAGTTAACCCGTGCGAACACGGGTAAATACATTAGTGTTATATAAAATAGAGTTTTGTCATGTAGACTCATACCACATGGCGGCTTCACATTCATTATTTTCCAGCCAAAATGCAAAAAAAAAAATTAATTTTTAATTCATGATATTTCATTAATTATGGTATATCAATTAATTAATACTCATATCTGCACTTTTACCATTCAATCAAATTTGAATTAATTCAAATTCAAAATATAATAAATTAAAGCATATCATTTAATTAATTCTCATATCTGAATCTTTGTCATTCAATCAAATTTTTTTGATATAATCAAAATATTATCTAAGGCATGTGACAATATACGAAACATTAAATTTTTTGCCTAATATATTCATTGAAATATTTTATTTGTAGTCTGAATATATTCATAGAAATAATACCTTCGTATTATTTCTTTAATATAAAATTTAAAGTTTTTAATGTATATCGTACTTAGCACGATTGTGGTAGTGTAGTTGTTGTTAATAGTTAATGTCACGTAAATTACTAAATAAAATTTTAACATATGCAATATTATTATTTTAGTTTCTATTATTAATTCTTTACTCTACATTCACCTTAAAGTCATATTACTATTTGTTATTATATAATAATTCCATCTCTTTTTTTTCACATGATTTGTAACTTTCGAATCTCACTCGTGCATCGCACGGGTTATTACGCTAGTTATATGAATAATGGAGTTGGTATGTATAAGAAGGATAAAGTATTGAGTTTATTAACTTCGATTTGACTGAACAATGATTTTTTTGCATGTGTCACTTTTACTTATGAAATGATTTATAAATGTTAGTATTTTATTGGAAGAAATATTTTAATTTTTAATCCTAAAACAATGAATTTTTGAAAAGAATATCCGGCTCATTTTACAAAACCTCTCGCAATTATATCATTTTATAATAAGATAAACATCAGTTAATTAGAGTGTTATAGTATTGTCACACAAAAAAATTAGAGCGTTACATTTAATGGTATCAAAGCTGCTCAATGTTAACCGGACTGTGAAGTTGAGTCGTTAGAGTTCGGTCCGCCTTCATGCCGTACATTGTGTGCTTAGTGCTTACTATGTTCTCTGTATGATTTCTGAGTTTCTACGATTTGTGTGAATTCAATAGTGTTGACTCTATATTGTACGTGTGATTTTGCCTTGGTTACGATTTGAGGCTCATAATTACCAGTTACCACCATATCTGACTATGTCCATAATATTCCATCTTTGATTCGACTCCACTTTCTCTTGGATGGGGTTATGATTATCAAAGGCATATTCGGATTCAAATTGATTAGATACTCCATATGCTTAGCAAATCCACTTGAGAGGCTGAGATAATACGTGACACCGACGGCGTGCAGTTACCAAAGGAATGCGACTTTCCCAGCTTGGACGCATTACTAAACTACCATTCTTTCTTTCTTACCTAAAAGAAAGCAAAATTTATTCACTAGAGACAACATGTCCAACAATCGTGACGGGATCACAGAAACTAAAGAACTTTACCCACAGGAAAAGAAAACTCATGCCATATCTTAGGCTGCTTTAGGGGATACCTGAGAGGTATACCAATACAGGCAGTTTCTCATGTTCTGATAACTAAGAAAATGATTTACAGTGTGCACTAAATTGTTGTCGCACTAACCATCTCTTTCAATTTTCATACACGTGCTAATCATAGTTAAAAATAGGGGTTAAGTATGTTTTTTTCTCTCTACAAAGTAGGTTTAAGTTAAAGTCAAGTTCCAATAAAAATTTTATTTATTTTTAATTCTTATAAAATACAAAAATTGGGTGTTTGTAGTCCCCATCGAGGGACTAAAAATACACCGTTTCTGTTATATGTAAAGACTAAAAATTAATAAAATTTTATAAAGATTAAAGTTAAATGGTCGTGATTTTAGCAGAATTAAAAACATATTTAACACTAAAAAAACTATGAAAATTTCTCCAAATTCAAATACCACCCATTGTTAAATTAAAGTGTTAATTTGGATAATATCTATCTGGTCTATGCTTAATGCTTCATATCTCGTCTAGCATGCACGGTGATTGCTGAAGTAAATCTGTCACACCAGCAACCACCAGAAATCTCCAATCTAATATGATCGGAATCCATTCTCAAATTTAGTTAGAATGAACTAATTAGACAGAGAATTATTCTATATAATAACAAACTCTTAATCACAACCTTCCTAGGTTGTAGTTTCTGCTTTCCTACAATACTATATTATCTTATACACATTGCTCTAAAGTGGAACATAATTTGGACCCCAAATTGCAGCATAGATATAACCAAGTCACTTATTGCTACTTATGTGCTTCCAATTTCATTCCCGCGATTAACACAGGGCAAGAGGAACAACCTGTGGACTCACCCTCAACCTTTCTCCTTTTACCAACATACATCCTCACATAGCAATTCAGAAAGAGCAAGAGAACAACAGTGTTGAGAATTGAATTGAAGACCCAAGCGCCAATTCCATTGCACCCACCTTTGAAGAAAAAGTGAAGCAAGAAAACCCCAACATGGCACGCCACGTTGCAACCCAACAACACGATCTGGCAGTTGAGCACAAAGGGAAAACACGCTGCACGCAACCCTATGGCGGTCCAGAACCTGTAACCGTAAACAAGGGAGTAAACGAGAGTGGCGAAGAGAATCGCCAGAACCTGAAACGACTGCGAGAATTCGAGCCAAAGGAAAGACACGAAGGTGGAGATTGAGTGGTTGAAGAGTTGGGAAAACGACAACCTACGACGTCGTAGGATGCTCAAGAGGGTTCTAAACATGTGGAGGAAACGCGAGAGGTAGTAAACGTAGGACCAGAAGAAGACACGACCGGAGGGTCGGGTTCCGAGTGGGAAACAGAGGAGCCACTGGAATGGGGTTTTGGAGCGGCGCCAGAACCACCGTGTGTCGCGGATCTCGGCGGCGGCGGAGAGGAGAGTTCCGGCGAAGATGGTGGCGGAGATTACGGACATGGAGAGGCTGTGGACGGCGGGGATGGGACCGAGAGGGATTGGACGGCGGCGGGGGAGGAGGAGGGAGAGGGAAAGGTGGAGGAAGAGAGAGAGGATGAGGTAGGAGGTTATGGAGGTGAAGAGGAAGGACCACGTGGAGCCCCATGAGTGGGTGTGGCTCCAGCGGAACCCAACGATGGAGGGGTGCTCAGAGAGATAGTAGATGAGGGAGCGAATCGCCGTCGCCGGCGATGATGCCTTACCCATTGTGGCGGCGGTGGTTTTCACATCCCGTTGTTCAGTTTTGTGGGAACTTGGAAGTTTTAATTTGTTGGAAACAGAGACTGGGAAAGAGCGTCCAAAGAAAAGAAAATTTAGTGAGTGAATGAATGCTGTGTGAGAAGCGCAGCACGGCGATTAAAACTAGAGGAGGAGGTGGTGTGACGTGGCTGGATCTGGTTGGGTAGAGTGTAGACGTTTCAGACAGGCGTTTGCCACATGCGAAATGAAAATCACTACTGTATTTCATGGGAATCAAAATATTAAATCCTGTTTGTATGTCATTTCGTTATTCTTCTGAAATCTGATTATAAAAAATATATACTGTATTTTAATATTGTTATTAAAATTAAAAATGATAAAAACATGGAAAAACGTTTTAAAAATATATACTGTATTAAATATTATTATTTACTATCAAATGAAATTTTCCTAATGATAAAAACGTTTTAATTTAGAATTTTATAATATCCCTTCTTTCCATCAGAAGAACATGGAAAAAAATACAAAAGATAAACGTGATGCATGAAATTTTGCGATTAGCACTAGGAAATGACGTCCTCAACTCCCCTGGGCCCCTTTTTTTTTTTTTTAAAGTAAAGTCTCATTTTCGTCTTTGATAATTTTTGTGCGACCTATTTTAGTCCCTGACAAAAATTAAGTCCAAAAATAGTCCCTGACAATTTTAAAATAGGGCCACGTTAGTCCTTCCGTCCATCTCCTTCCAAAACCGTCAGTTAACGCACTAACGTGGCACATTAAATGTTGACGTGGCAACGTTAAAAGGTCTGTTGGCTGCCAAATCACCTCCACCTATACTTTTTTTTATTCAAACCAGGATTGGGACGTTTTAGTCCCTGTCAATTTTAATTCTGGGACATATTAGTCACTGTCTCCCATTGTTACTAGAATGCAATCCTCTTCTTCCTCTTCTTATTGTTCTTCTTCTTGACTGTTGAAAAAAACCCTAATCTGATTTTTCCCCTCTTTGCTACAATGAGTACCCAATGAGTAACCAAAATAAACGAACATTGATAGATTAGGATCGCAACATTCATCCATGATCTATTTGATTCTGAAACTGCACCTTGATTCAGAATTATTGATCACTGATAGTGTAAGTGAAACACATCTCTGAGACAAGAAATTGTGACAACAAACAAAGCAATGCCCCTGATTCCGAAGAATAACAACAACAACAACAATGATGCCACTTTCTCTGTTCCCACACTCTTTCTCTTGTTCACCTTCCTCTCAATTCTCTCTCTCGCATTCTTCTTCTTCTCCTTCTCTTCTTCCTTCACCACCACTCTCAGTGCTGAACTGGGTCATTCGCAAAACGTGTTCTTGACGCACGTGATGCCGATGTGGTCTTTGTTCCCTTCTTCGCCACTCTCAGTGCTGAACTGCAACTGGGTGTGGCCAAGGGAGCGTTCAGGAAGAAGGTTGGAAACGAGGATTACTAGATGTAGAGGGAGGTCATCGATTTTGTGAAGAATCAGATTAGGGTTTCAACAGTCAAGAAGAAGAACAATAAGAAGAAGAAGAGGAGGATTGCATGGACAGGGGCTAATATGTCCCAAAATTAAAATTGACAGGGACTAAAACGTCTCAATCCTGGTTTGGATAAAAAAAGTTCAGCTGGAGGTGATTTGGCAGCCAACAGACCTTTTAACTTTGTCACGTCAGCATTTAACATGTCACGTCAGTGCGTTAACTGACGGATTTGGAAGGAGATGGACGGAGGGACTAACGTGACCCTGTTTTAAAATTGTCAGGGACTATTTTTGGACTTAATTTTTGTCAATGACTAAAATGGGTCGCGCAAAAATTGTCAGGGACAAAAATGAGACTTCACTCTTTTTTTTTTGGTGCAATGGGCTCTTGGTTTTCTACTAGTATCATTTTTTACTTCCCTCGGGTTGTTAGGGCCTTGATTTTACCACCTCCCTTCATTAATTTTCACACCTCTCATATTTTTGAAAATCCAACTTTGCCCTTGCTTAAAATATCCATCTGAACATGAGGACATTCTGTCTCGCCTCCCTCACATACTCCCTCGACTTGAAGCTCTGCATCAGCTTCATCACTTGCAAATTTTGTACTGAGAGCTAGAAAAATTAACAGCTCTCTCTCTGCTCTGCTCCTACTACTCCTTCTCTAATAGTCGCTGCTACTACAAAATCTGCTTTGTACAAATTAACAGCTCTCTCTGCTTTGTACAAAATCTGCTCTGCTCCTTCTCTAGCTTCTCTCTCGCTTTCAACCACTTGCTAGAAATAGGCACTACAACCAGAAAAAAGTAAAAAAGGAGGTGATGAATAGTTGTTGGAAATAGGCACTACAACCAGTACGAGGAGAAAACACAATTTCAACAACTCCCGGATTCTTATTATTTCTGGAAAATTCCGGCATTTAGAATCCGGGTATTTAAATCCAGCAAAAAAAGGAGGCGAAACACTACCAGATTTATATTACCAGGACATTCCGAAATTTAGAATCCGAGAAATTCAAATCTAGCAAAAAGTTAACACTTCCGGATTCTTGTTTCCGGAATGTCCCGGTAATAAACATCCGGTAGTGTTTTTGAACAACATTGTTCCACTCCCTTTTTGCTAGATCTAAAAAATTAACACTTCTGGATTCCTGTTTTTGGAATGTCCCGGCAATAAGAATCCGGAAGTGTTTTTGAAGAACACGTTGTTTCATCTCCTTTTTACTAGATTTGAAAAATTAACACTTCCGGATTCTTGTTTCCGAGACATTCCGGAAACAAGAATCCGGAAGTGTTTTTGAACAACGTTGTTTTACCTCCCTTTTTGCTAGATCTGAAAAATTAATACTTTCGGATCCCGGAAACAAGAATCCAAAAGTCATGGTAAAGCTGAATCAAGGCACTGCACCAACGTCGCACTTCTTCGTTTATCGGCATCAAACTCAATTAGTTACGAAACATTTAATAGATGATCAATTCAACATCTAAAAGAGAACAAATTTGGTAACGTGGTGCAAAACTAACTGGACAAAATTTGTGATGGTTCCTCCCCCCTATCTTCTCCCTTTTTTCTCTTTCTTTTCAACAATTCTAAAAAAATAAAAAAAAAACAAATGGAAGATGTTTAATTGTTAAAGATTGGAGGAAAAGGTGGCTGGTTTTGCAAAATGAATTTGCTTTGAAGAAAAAGGGACAGACGGAGTGAAGATTGAGAGAGAGAGAGAGAGCGAGTTGGAGAAAAAGAGGGTAAAATAGGGATTTTTGAGGGAAGAGAGGTTCCAAAATCATGAGCCGAGTTGTTATCGGCGACTACGGTGGACTACTTTGTATGTGTTCCACCGGTGCACATATGGGCTAAAATGGTAAGATCTCCTCATATATTTCTTCCACAGATCAACCATTCTAGTTGTTTCCCCATCCCTTCCAGAACCATCCCTTTCCTCACCCTACCAAACCACAATGAACCAGTGGAGGAGAGACGACGCGAGTGGTTGGGCGGAGTTTCGACGAACCTTCCCTCCCCTACCACACACGTGACAGTGGCTCACTCAGAGTGTGGCCGTGACAGCGGTCAGGTGATGGTTGAGCGCAGAGTTTGCAAGTTGATATTCAGATTCATCGCTAAATTCCGAATGCAACATAGGAAAAGAAAAATTTCCGTAAACTAGAAAGATGAAAAAAAAGGAGGTATGTTTTGAAAGAAGAATACGCAGCCATCATCGGAAGAAGAGAGTCGCCTTCTTCTTGGTTTTGATTGGAAGACTGGCAAAAATAGATTTGCATGTAAACATTTGATGGACCCATAAACACCTTGCTTTTCTTTCATTGATCTAATAATCAAGCGATGTAAATTTGTGAGTCATCGAAAAAATACATGGCAAAATTATACTTTTAGTATTTTAAGTTTATTTTAGGTTTTAATTTGGTCATTTATATAGTATTTGTTTTGAATTGGTTCTTTATGTCTAAAGTTTACACTAATGTGGTCTCTCTGTTTTAAAGTGGTCCCTTATGTTACAAAAATTATACCAGTGTAGTTTATTATTTTGTAAAAAAAAAAGGAAAAAAAATTGACCATATTGGTATAACTTTTGTAACATAAGAGACCATTTCGGAAAAAAAAAGAGGGATTACAATTAACATATAAGAGACCAATTCAAAACTTTTAATACATAAGAGACGTGACTAAATTAAAACTTAAAATAAAAATAAGGGACAAAAAAGTATAATTTAGCGAAAATACATTCATCCAAATCTCTTTCTTCTGACATTAAATAAGAGACGAATCTAATCTTTTCCCCTATTTCTTTCCTTTTCCCTCAAGCCATGAGAAGCCTGGGGATACAGACAAGGATTGTCATTTAATGCAGACTGAGCGTACACACACACACACACAAACAACGATGATGATGGTATTGAAACAACTGTGAATTTTTTAATGGCGGGCCCTGGCAAAGGAGCCTGCCAGGGACAATGAGTTTCTTAAGTTGGAATTGCCAGGGCCTAGGCAACCCGAGAACAATTCCCTCTCTTTGTGACCTCGTTCGAGCGTACCATCCGGACGTTCTTTTTCTCTGTGAAACTTTGGTACATTCTAACAAAATAGAAGACATTCGTGTGAGATTGGGTTTTGATGCAGCATTTGCAGTTGATTGTATTGGGCGTAGTCGGGGATTGGCGATTTTTTGGAAGCATCCCTTTGATTGCCAGGTGCTTAACTACTCTTTAAATTTCATAAACAATGAGGTTTCTCACCTTGGGCACCCAGTTTGGCGCCTAACGGGTTTCTACGGCTACCCGGAGAGTGGTAGAAGAAGAGATTCGTGGGACTTGCTTCGTACCCTTGCTAGGGATAATTCACTTCCATGGCGTGTGGTAACAGATTTCAATGATCTCTTATCGAATGAGGATCTTAGGGGCCCTGTGGAGCAGCCGGCATGGAAGATTCGTGGCTTCAGGGAAGCAGTGCTAGATGGTGGTTTAAAAGATTTGCCTATGGAGGGATGCCAATTCATGTGGGCCAGGCAGATGGGAGAGGCAGATATGATAGAGGAGAGACTGGATAGAGCACTTGTCATGCAGGAGTGGCTGGATATTTTCCCCAGGTGTAGGCTTATCAATGTTGTGGCGGTAAGGTCAGATCACTCACCTATCTTGCTGAAACTGTTTGATAGAGATAGAAGAGCGGTGACTAGAAATTTTCGTTTTGAGAATGCATGGTAAGAGGAGCAGGAGCTTGAAAGCGTTGTTTTAGAGGGTTGGAACAAAGAGGAGGGCTCAGTTTTCCTTGAAAAATTGAAGCAATGCGCAAACGAGATGAATGAATAGGGGAGAAGGCTTGGGTCAAGGTATAAAGGCGTCATTAATGAATGTAGGCGTGATATTGAGATAGCAAGAGCAGGCACAAGTGAAGAAGATGCAAATAAGTACAATGAGCTGAGAAATAAGATGGGGTCATTATTAACTCTCAGGAGGAGGCTTTTTGGATGTTTTGGTTGCGTGATGGGGACACAAATTCTAAATTTTTTTATGCTATGACAAGTGCTAGGAGGAAGAAGAATGAAGTGACCAAGCTGATTAGGGAAGATGGCACCATCGCTGAGGGGCAAGCAGTCCTTAGTGACACAGCTCGAACTTATTTCACCAAACTTTTCTAGCGTTCGCAGGGCGATTATGACCCGGTTATTGATCATGTCCCCAACCGAATCACTCAAGCTGACAATGATGAGCTGCTCCACCCCTTTACAATGTCAGAATTCAAGAAAGCCCTCTTCCAAATGCACTCTGATAAAGCCCCAGGTTCGGAAGGCCTCAACCCCGCATTCTATAAGAGATTCTGGGACCTTTGTGGACTGGAGTTGTTCCATACTAGAGTTGCTTAGTTAGAGGAGGGACGATTCCCTGACCACCTGAATGATACTAACATTGTGCTTATCCCCAAGAATGATAACCCATCTTCAATGAAGGAGTTAAGGCCTATCTCCCTGTGTAACGTGGTGTACAAGATTATTTCTAAGGTCCTTGCTAATAGACTGAAACCTTTCTTGCCTAGATGTGTCTCACAGGAGCAATTTGCTTTTGTGGCCAACAGATCCATTCTGGATAACGTTATTGTTGCTATTGAACTAATACACCACGTGAATTGCAAGGTTAGTGGTAAGGAAGAGGAAGTGGCTTTAAAGATTGACATAAGCAAGGCCTATGATAGAGTTAATTGGGGGTATGTGAGAGGTATCTTGCTCAAGCTGGGGTTTCATGAGAAGTGGGTTGGGTGGATGATGATGTGTTTGGAGACTGTACAATATATAATGCCAGTGAATGGTGAAGGTGTGGGACCTATGAAATCGGGGAGAGGCCTTAGGCAAGGGGACCCACTGTCCCCTTACCTCTTCATTCTTTATGCGGAGGGTCTTATTTCCCTTCTAAAGAGGGCGAAAGCTTGAGGCGACATTCATGGCATCAAAGTGTGTAGAGGAGCCCCGCTCCTGACACACCTCTTATTTGCTGACGATTGTTTTTTTCTTTTGCAGGGCCACCGATAGAAAGAGCAATGTAATACGTGAGATTCTTTCTACGTATGAAAGAGCATCAGGCCAATCCATCAATTTGCAAAAATCGGAGGTGTATTTCAGCAAGAACACATCCCCTAATACCCGAACTTTAGTCACTTTAATCCCTGGAGTGCATGAGGTGTTTGGTACGGGTAAATACTTGGGCTTACCGTCAATGATAGGGAGGAAGAAGAAGGCAGTCTTCAACTATCTTAGAGACCGTACTTCGAGGAAGATTCAACATTGGTCTGATAAACATCTCTCCAAAGTGGGCAAGGAGGTTTTGGTGAAGTCAGTGGCACAGGCAATTCCCACGTATTGTATGAGTGTCTTTTTAATTGCCACATCCTTGGGGGAAGAAATTCAACGAATGATAAACTCTTTTTGGTGGGGCTCAAGAAGAGGGACGACAAGAAGGATTAATTGGCTTATTTTGGATCGTCTCACTATGAGGAAGGAGTATGGAGGTATGGGTTTCCGGCACTTTTATGGCTTTAATTTATCTATGCTAGGGAAGCAAGGTTGAAAGTTTATGACTGACCAAGATTCTATTGTTTCGCGTGTCTTCAAAGCTAAATACTTCCCAAATGGGGATTTTGTGGGGGCTAGATTGAGCCATAACCCAAGTTTTGTTTGGCATAGCATTCACGCTTCACAGGTACTAATTAAAACGGGCATGAGGTGGCAGATTGGGGATGGTAGGAGAATAAGAGTGTGGACGAATCCGTGGCTTAGAGATGAGGATAATTCGTGTATACAAAGTGCTCCCATGGCTGGTTACGAGAACATGGTATTAAAAGACTTAATGGAGCCAACCTTGGATGATTGGAATTTGAATCTCCTTCAATCCCTCTTCAATACAGGTGACATTAGTAGCATTAGGCACACCCCTTGCTGCCGAGTTAAGATGCGAATAGGTTGATTTGGAGGTGGGCCAAGAATGGAATTTATAGTGTAAAACTAGCTTCATCTACTCATGGAGAAGGTAATTGATAATTCATATTTGAGGGTCGATGGTAAGTGGATGAGGATTTGGAAATTGCATGTCCCTCATAAGATAAAGTTGTTGCTTTGGAGGTTTGCTCGTGGTTGCCTTCCAACAAGGGATCGCATTGTTTCAAAGGGGGTGGAGTGTTCTAATCGTTGCCCGTTTGTTCTCTGGCAGTGGAGGATGATTGGCATTGCTTTGTGAGATGCCCCCATGTGATCAAGGTCTGGAAGCAACATGCTTATGGCTGACAGTCTGCCCAATTGCTGATGCACAATACACTATGTCCGGATTTATATTTCGCTGCCTGCCCACTCTCACGCAGCAGCAAGGTAAGTTGATTGCAGTTGTGCTAAGCTGTGTGTGGAGGAGAAGAAACAATAAGGTGTGGAATGATGAGGAGAAACTGGTCCAACTATCAGTGCAATTATCCATGGATTATCTAAGGGAGTGGGAGAGTATCAAGCACAAACCGAGCCACTTAGGTAATTCACCGCAAAGCAGCCAAGTCACCAGATGGTTGAAACTGAATCAAGGAGAGTATAAATGTAATGTTGATGCAGCCATTTTTGAGGGTCAAAGGTGTTATGGAGTTGGGATGTTCTTGAGAAAGGACAATGGAGAGTTTGTTAAAGCCACCACGAGATGGTACAGAGGGGTACCATCGCCTACGGATGCTGAAGCCAGAGGTTTATTGGATGTTATATCTTGGTTGCACACACTAGGAGATCTCAAGGTGACCACTGAAATGGATTGTTTGCCAGTTGTGGATGGGCTCGTTGAAGATCGCCACTGTGACACGGAACTAGGAGTCATGCTAGCACTTTGTAAGGCTAAGTTAAATTCTTGTAACAACTTGAAGGTGAGTTTCATTAGGAGACAAGCAAATTTTGTAGCTCATACGTTAGCTAGGGCGGCAAAATTATTTGCTAGTCACCACACATTTGAAGTAGTGCCAACTTGTATTTCTTGACTTATTTTGAATGAAATGCTATAAGTTTGTTCATGTAAAAAAAACACATTTTTTTATTCTTTTTTTGACACAACATTTTTTCATTCATAAACTATTTTAAAAATGCAATAACAAAATTAAATTAATTTCCCTATCTGTCTTTGTTGAAGGACCGACCGTACGAATAAGAAACAACTGTTCGTCATAGTGACATTTTATGCTTTGAATTTTTTTGAACTATATTAATCAATATTAGGTGACGTATAATATTTATACATTATCCCTATCAAAAAGTTAATTGTTGATTGATTAAGATCGGCACGATCTATTAGCTAAATCAATGTTTGAAAACCGAACACTACAAAAAACTGCGTATTATCGACAGAATTTTAACGACGGCCCCTACACCATCGCTATTACCGAAGGCTAAGCCGTCGGTAAATTGGACGGTTCCATTTTCCCGCATTTAATTTCCTGGACGGTGTGTTGTTAGTGAAGGCTTTACCGACGGCTAAGCCGTCCGTAAAGTTGATACTGATATATACTGATCTAGAGCTGTTTTCTCATTCATTTTCATCTTCACTCCCCTTTCTTAGCCGTCAGTAACAGCGAAAATTCATGTAGTGGAATCGGAGATCGAATTGGTGAGATCTCCGAGTCATGGTTCAATTAGTTCATTTGGTTTAACCATGGGTGAACCAGATGACTAATAAATAAATAAATAAAATATTAAATTTGGGGGAAAAGTAAATAATAAAATAAAAAAATCATTTCAGACTGTTCAATTAGCGGTTCAAAACGGCTCAACTGCAGTTCAATCTGGTTCTAAGCGGTTCAAACAGACTGCAGTTCAAATAGGATCGAACCAATCGCCAAACTGGTCAATTCGGTTCGGTTTTTAACACAGTGAGATAAAGTTTGCCAACTTCATTTAGTTAACTACTAATTTTCGATTGGATTGGTCCACACATAAAACGTAGATGTGATCAAGTGCAAAGAAAACTTTTAGGTTATGTTCCATTCAATTGTACCGATTTTGATTGAAATTAATACGAAAATGAAATGCAAGTATTTTCATTATAACACGTTTTGTGTGGTCAAATATAAAATATTTATACAATTTTTTCACTTACAGTATTTTCTTAAAATGTTTTATATAAATAGAGGTCTTTGAAAAGAAATGTTTTGTATAAATACCTATCAATAGAGTCATTGAGAACACTACTTGGGTTCAAACAATTGTTTTAAATCTCAGCCGCTAGATCATGTAGTTTCCCAAGATCTAATAATAGACTTCATTCACTATATTTTTCCCACCTTCTCCCCTCTTCGCTCCTTCCGCCCACAGATATCGTCGCACCCACATCATAGACTTTATCCACCATTTATTATGGCAACATAGGCAACCCCATCAGATGACCACCGCCATGGCAACATCAGGGAAACCGTGAACATGGTTCTACCTGTGTCCCTATCCTTCTCCGTGTTGTGCTTGCAATCAACAACACACACGCAAAACCAACACAGGCCAACCAATTTCAGCCAATCCACCAAATAAAGCAGCAGCAAATATAGAGCGTAGAAGAAGAAAACAGAGCCATATGACCCATCACTCCATACTTAATTAACAACTGAACCTCACCACCACACAAAATCAGAAACCACTGGAGTTTCTCTCTCCTGAAGCGTCGTTTGCCTCTACCATCAAGGACAGCGGTGTCTTGCTTTGCTCACTGATTTGCAACCAACAAACTTCAATCCACCATGACTGGTCTTACCGGCGTCAAACTAGACCAGTTTCGCTACCGTCAATTGCACCCACGGTTTTACCTGGTCAGCATCCCATTGAGGAGAGGGGTAGCGTGGAGGGCCGGGGTGGTTACTGTATGTGTGTGGCGCGATGGTTGTCGATTGGAAAAAGGAGAAGACGGTAACAACCCAGATTTTCATCCTTCTAGATTACGGCATGTCGTATAGGATTAGAATATGTTTAGAGTTGTTTGGGATAGGTTCCACATGTTGGAATCAAGTGGATTTAGAAACAATGACCCTTAATTGTTTTGATGATAACAAATAATGAATAGAACAATTTATCCTCTGATGTGTGTGTTAGTGTGCAGAAATCTTTGAGTAAATCACTATTCATCAGATGGAAAGTCTCAAGAAGACTATGTCTAAGCATGCATTTCACATTTTGATCCATTTCTCTGAGTCTGGCAGTGATCGTCCGGAAAGTGCTGATGACGTCATCGCCTTATAGCCTCACTCCAAAGACCACGCTCTGATAGTAGTCAACGCTCTGACAGGCCATGCTCTGATATGACCATGCTCTAATTAGACTACACTATGGAAATCTTCGTCTGATATTACAAGACTCAATCATATGAAAGGCCATTAAATTCTATTTTGAAGAACTTGCCTCCGGTCCAAGCTTACTCTGATAAGCGGTGTATCTCAGCAACAAGTATCGTCTGGAAGAAAGATGCCTCTGATTGGAAATTAGACTGAGCAATACATTAAAGGCTACTTCATGTATTAAAGAGACCTCATTGATGAGTTTTTTAATCTACAAGGAATCAAAGGCCAAAGAGAATGTCAACGGATATAATCATCAGAAATAACTTGCTCTGGAAGTGTCTCATATTCAAAAAAGTTCATAAGGGACAAGATCCTGCAACTGTCTACTGTGTCAGTGTACAGGAGCAGTGTTGAAAGTGACATGACTTGCTATAAGCCATGAAAAGTGGATCTGAAGTTTTGTCCATTGGTGAAAGAGCTGTTAGGTCACAACGACACTATTTACAACCCTAGCTATATATATCTTATTTCATTCACTGAAGTAGGTCAACGAAACGAATTCATTCTTGCAAAATAGTGAGCAACCAAGAAATCATTCCAAGTCTCTGAGACCAAGTGAACAAACACTTAAACGTTTTATTATTTCTTTTAGAAAGCTATTCTTTGTGCTTAAGCATTTCATTGTAAATCCTCTCTGTTGATAGTTACTGTTATTGTTTCAAAGTATTTTTGAGCTCTTGTATTAAGCTCAGTAGTGGCTGTATTCCTTAGAGGCTTGACTGTACTAAGTCGTTCTAAGAAGTTATGAGTATAGTCAGTTTGACAGTAGTATACTCTCAAGTGTAATCGATTGATTATAGTGGAGAAATCCTCCAAGTGTGTTGAAGGGATTAGACGTAGCTATTAGGTGATAGTGAACTAGTATAAATCACAGTGTCCTACTTCTCTCTTCTCTTTACTTATTTTACACTGTTATTTAGTTGAAAAGTTGTTTTGAAAAGGTTTTGAAAAACACTCAAGTATTTCGAAAATATTTATAAAACCTAATTCAAACCCCTCTCTTGTGTTTTTGCCACGTTCAATTGGTATCAGAGCTCGGCCTCTTGGTTGAGCACTTAACCGTGTAAGAGGAAAAGATCTTATACTTTATCAATGGCAAGCAACGAAGCTAGTAGTCATGTTAACTGCCATCCTTTGTTCACTGGAACAAACTATGACTACTGGAAAGATAAAGTCAAAACCTTATTTGAGTCACAACAACTTGAACTCTGGGATATGGTTCAAAGACAATATATCAAACCTGTTGATTCTAAGAAAAATTCTATTCCTAGAGATAAGTGGGATGATGAGCAAAAGAAAGCTTATCAGCTAAATCAGAAAGCAAGATACTTTCTTATCTTTGCTATTTCTGAGAAAGAGTACGAGAAACGTGGGAAAAATGGTACTGCAAAGGAAATTTGGGACTCATTGGCTTTTTCCTTTGAGGTTACTGCCCAAGTGAGAGGAACTAAGGCTAACATTCTTGTTAGACAATATGAACTCTTCAAGATGGAAAAGGAAGAAGATATTGAAACCATGTTTGGAAGATTTCAAATATTGGTTCATGGTTTTAAAGTTCTTGACAAGAGCAATAGCACTGCTGATCACGTGAAGAAATTACTAAGAAGCTTGCCCAGGAAATGGAGACCTAAGGTCACGGCTATTCAAGAAGTCAAGGACCTAAACAGGTTGCATTTTGAAGATCTTCTAAGTTCCTTGAGAGCTCATGAGCTTGAGCTGAATGAAGAAGAACCTCCTAAGAAGTCAAAGTCTGTTGCTTTGAAGTCTACTAGCAAGGCTTCCATTTCTAAAGCTCTGCAAGCTGAAGAAGAAATAGACGAAGGCTTGTCTGATAAGAGTAGCGATAGAACAGATGAAGAAATTTCTTTTATTTTAAGGAAGATTCAACGTATGTGGAAGAAGAAAGGAAGGTTCAAGAAGCAATTCCACAAGAAGGACTCAAGGGAAAAGAAAGACTACAAAGACAAGAGCCAAGTGACTTGCTATGAGTGCAAGAAGCCAGGACATTTCAAGTCTGAATGTCCACAACTTGAGAAGGTGAAAACAAAGAGAAGTGGTTTCAAAGGTAAGAAGAAGAAGAGTCTCATGGCAACATGGGATGACTCTAAATAGAATTTTATAGTAGTTCATATATATATATATTGATGATATTATCTTTGGTGCTACTAATGAATCTCTCTGTGAGGAATTCTCTAAGCTTATGCAGAACGAGTATGAAATGAATATGATGGGAGAATTGAAATTCTTCCTTGGTATTCAAATCAAGCAATGTCAAGATGGAACCTATATCCATCAGACTAAACTTGTGAAAGAACTTTTGAAGAAGTTTAAGCCTGAGGAAACCAAACCTATGAGCACACCATTGCATCCAACATGCGCTCTAAGCAAAGATGAGTCTAGTAAAAAGGTAGACCAAAAAGTATATAGAGGTATGATTGGCTCACTCCTTTATCTGACTGCCTCAAGGTCAGATATTATGTTTAGTATATGCTTATGTGCAAGATTCCAATCAGATCCTAGAGAATCTCACTTAACTACTGTTAAGCAAATCTTTAGGTATCTCAAAGGACCTACTAACCTTGGTTTGCTTTATAAGAAATCAGATAATTACAAGTTAGTAGGTTTCTGTGATGCTGACTTTGCTGGAGATAGAATTGAACGAAAGAGCACAAGTGGTGGCTGCTAATTTTTTAGAGCAAACCTTATCTCATGGTCCAACAAAAGGCAAAATACAATTGCACTATCAATAGCAGAAGCTGAGTACATATCTGCAGCAAGCTGTAGCTCACAACTTCTCTGGATGAAGTATCAACTTAAGAACTATCAGATAAAAGAGAGTAACATTCCTATATAATGTGATAATACCTCTGCAATATGTTTGACTAAGAGCCCTATTTTGCATTCACGTGCTAAAAATATTGAAATTAAACATCATTTCATTAGAGACTATGTTCAGAAAGGGATACTTGAAATTAAATTTATTGATACTTACCATCAATGGGTAGATATATTTACAAAACCCCTTGCTGAAGATAGATTCAACTTTATAAGAAAGAACTTGAATTTTCATCTTATAAAGGAATAAGTGTTTAATTTGAATATATTTGCCTCTGATTTGTGTGCCTCTGAAATGTCTGCTTCTGATAGCATATATACGTCTGATATTATGTGTTTTTCTGTTATTCACATGTGCCTCTGTTTTTGGTACTGCATTCGATGATAGCATGTATGCATCTGTTTTAGGTTGCCTCTGCTTATATTATATTTATTATCTATATCATTTCACTACAAAAAAACAGTCAATTTGCTGCGGTTTTTTTGTCATTTTGCGGGGGTCAAATTGATTCGCAGGGGTTACGAAAACCGCCGCAGTTACGTGTGCCACAACCTTTTTGCGGGGGTTTTTAGAAAACGCTGGTATCGTACTTATTTGAGGCGGTTATTTTGCGGAGGTTTTTAACCCCCACAGTTAGTAGCGGTTATATTGCGGGACCTGAAAACCTCCTAAATGTGAAGTGATTTTGGGGCGTTTTTGTTGCGGGAGTTCTAAACCTCCTAAAATTTGAACTTATTTTGAGGGGGTTATTAACCTCCTCTAAACGTTCTGTAGAATTTCAAAGAGACTTTTTTTCTCCCTCATCTCATTGTTAACACTTTTATATACCTTACAATTTGGAATGATTTTGTTACAAAATATTTCCATTTTTGGTTTTATATTTTCCTAATTTATGACAATGATAAAACATTCAATAAATTTAATACAAATACTCAAAATTCCATTAAAAATATAACCATGATAACATAAATGTATTTCAAACATTTGTAGCTTCATCAAAAGAAACATTTGTAGTTCAAATATCTAATGTAATACAACTCAAAACTTATAATATCTTAAAAGAAGTCTTATACTAAAAGATCCTAAAAACATCAAATGTTCTTTGGCACCAGATGATCTCTCTTGCATCCATAGGTGAATTAGGCTCACTTGTATCAACACTTGCACGAGATAACAAAGAAAAATAATGAGTTAATTGCAGCAAGTTGGTAATTATTTAGCATGCTATTTCAATAGATCCATTTTGTGTCATGAAACAATGCAAGTCAGTTCATGAAGCCGCATCATCCAACTAAAGCAAAAAATTAGATTTAAGTACACTTGAAAGTCTATTCTGCACATCCCTCGGCATGAAATGAAAAGTGAAAATCATTCATTATGCATGATAGTATTGAGAATGAATCATGAATTGAAAAATATTACCAGATTAATAAATCATTCCACATCATGATTATCAATGCACAGTTGAATACTATGTCAGTCATCCCTCCCCTTACCATCCCTATATCAACACATTAGCTAGAGATCTTAATCATACAATCAAGTTAATGAAAAGGCTATAATTGAACACAATCACAGATACACATAAATATATAGCAGACCAAAGGAGGGAATTTTAAAAAAAGGAAGAGAACTTTGGGATCAAGCCACATGAAGATGAGAAAATAGTTACTGCAATGAAAGGAAAAAGGGTTAAAAAATATGAAGCAACTTAATTTATAAGTCCATATAAGTCAGGGAAATACTGTTGCAATAAAAGTGCTTTACACTCTAAGAAGAACCTCATTTGGAGAAGCTTGTTCATTGTAGTTTTGGTATCATCCAATGTTCAACATTGTCTCCTCTCCTTGAAGGCATTCACCTGGATAATTAAATGCAATATACTGTTTTTTTTTTAATAATAAATGCAATATACTGTTGTAAATACTATAGAAGTAAAGCAGCCAAAATCATAAATTTACCATACTTGTCCCAACAATCACTCCAAGCCCGGAGAGAATGCTTGGTAAAAAATAAATAAATAATAATAATAATAAAACTTGAACTCTAGGATTTCTCATTAGGAGCTTCCCAACATTTGTTGTTGTTCACCAAGTTCCTATCACTGCAACCAAGTTAGGAATTCTCCTTCCATAGTCTCTCAAACTGTCGAAGCAAGTAGTCTCATAATGAGAAATATGGACGACGCGAATACCTTTGGATTGGCAGGACTTTCAGATATTACAAATAAGTCAGAAGGGAAAAATGGTTCCAACAATTTGCTATTCGAAAAGCAAAAACATTGACAGCAAGATACACATCAAATAAACAAAAGTACTCATAGTTTCTAGAGTATATGCAAGTAACATCCTTACTAATTAAAGTAATTTCACATTTTATTTGGAAATCCAAGTTTTGTATACTTTGACATTAATTAGCACAATAATTAAGACATATCTATTTTACTTAACAAAGTCAATAATAATAGTATTGACAAC
Source organism: Calophaca sinica (assembly GCA_037113605.1). Taxonomy (NCBI): domain Eukaryota; kingdom Viridiplantae; phylum Streptophyta; class Magnoliopsida; order Fabales; family Fabaceae; genus Calophaca; species Calophaca sinica. The sequence continues at coordinate 43,750,234 of CM073731.1, read as the reverse complement.
AAATACTTAAATACATAAAAAAGAAGACAACTAATAGTCAATCTCTTTAAAGAGGCCATTACCAAATTCAGCTTGAATAGGAGAGAAAATAAATTTGAACTTCTGCCATTTTCTCGATGGTTGGAAGAAGTTTTAGAGGACCACTTCCTGCATAACCTATAATACAAAATTACAACTATAGTACTTGTTCTTGTTTTCTCAACTACCAGTTGGAAGTACAATCAAATATGCAAAACTATAATCCAAACTTCAAAAGAAATCATTTACAACTGACTCTAAAAAGAAATAGTTTGTTATCATTCCTTCTAAATCAATCAAGAATAGGGAATAAATTATCCTTCCCCAACAATTTTTAACATGCAAAACCAAATCCCAACATGGTCATTTAAATAAATTAGAATAAAGAGATTAAATCACTAATATAGTGAGTTTACACTCTTGTTTGTGCTTCTCAAATGACATAGCATCTTTATCCAAGGGCAGGTTAGCCAAAGGAGGCTATGCTTTAGAAGATATTATAAACTAATTTAGAGTTAAAATAGAAGAAGAGGTGCCTCTTAAGTTGCCCACCTTATTGCCTAAATGCTCAATAAGATACAGGAACCTATATAATTGCTTCCCCAGTTGTTAATATCCAAAGAATAACATTATGCATCTTGTTCTATAACAGAACATATGGAATGACAAATGGTAATGGGAATTTTACCACTGACCTTGAATGGCCACAACACGAAATCACTTTAAATAGCTCTTGTTATGAGATACACACACACACTGCATATATATTATTAGCTTTATGATCCTGTAGGATCGCAATTTGGCTGCAGGTCTTTTCAACCCCTTAAAAATAGTATATTGACTGTCAACCTGCACATTTTTGCATTAACAACCACCAGTCAGATTAAAATATTGGGATAGAAGGAATTAAGCACAAAAAGTTTATTTTTCTCTTCATTTTTAACCATGTATGATCTTAATTGCTTTGCTGAAAAATATCTGAATCCAATTATGTTAAAAAAATACCTCTTAACATACCATAGCAGCAACTAAAGCAAATTATACATCAAACTCTGTCACAAAAATCATAAAATAGAAGTTGAATTTAAGTTAAGCTTTGTGAATAAATATCCATACTGGTGAGAGCTTCCTCTTTCTACACAACCAAGTCATAAGTGCTTTGTAATTTGAAAAGCTAGGTAAGGTTCACAACAAAGATCCTAAGGGCATCCTCTTCTCTGTCAATCCTGTAAAGCCCATCAGTAGGTGTCTCATAAGCAACTAACTCAGGTGATAGTCCATTCATTTGCAGATCCTTCAAAGGAATATGCTTCATATTTTTTAACCCTTTTTCCTTTCATTGCAGTAACTATTTTCTCATCTTCATGTTGCTTGATCCCAAAGTTCTCTACCTTGCTCTGACTTGCTCGAAAATTTGTTCAGAGGTCACATCCCTGTTATTTCATCACACAGTATATCTCAAAGTAACAACCATCACAATGCATTTCATCAAACAATATATCTTCCAGTAATAACAGAGTAGCTGAATGAATAAAACATGGTGTAAAACAATAATATGAGATATGAAAACAACAGAAAACACATTGACATGATTTACCTCCACGGAGACGAAGCAGATTGGGAGGGAGACGAAGCGGTCGGATGAGCAAAGGGAGTCAGGTCACTACGCAGACTTCTGAGCTGTGGGTGTTTCGATTGGTCACGGTGAGAAGAGGGAGCAACAGACGCAACACTAGGGAAGGCGACGGAGAAGAGGATCGAGGTGGGCTACGATGGAGCTCGCACGGTGGTGTACGCAACCCTTTTTGTGTTTCCCTCAAAGCAGACTCGATGGCTTTCAACGCACAAGTCCGGGATGGCGAGATGTGGAGAGGAGATAGGGTTACGTGGGGACATGGCAGCCTTCTGCTCGCTCAATGGCCGGCGCTGGTGGGAGAGATTAAATCCAAAATGGCCGGCACTGGTGGGAGAGTGAGGAGAGGAGAAGAAATATTGATTTGCTCCCTTTTCTTGTTATTTGGTTCTGTGGGACAGTCCGCGACAGCTTCGTTTTATTTCTCACCCTTTTGTTTCTCCTCAGAGAAGAACTGAATGGGGAGATAGGGTTTTGTTTCTCAGGAGACGACGCGCGTGGGATATGTTATTCGTGCGAGGGAACTGAATGATCGAAAAACAAAGGAACAAAAGGGCGAGGGAGATGTTCAATTAGAGGGGGTTTTTAACCCCAAACCCCCCCTCAATGTAACCGAATTTTTTACACATCAAACTATGAATGTGTCTTTTTTTAAATTAATTTGGGGGGGTTCGAAAAACCCCCTCAATAAAACCGCCCCTATTTCGCCAGTTTTTTGTAGTGTTTGTTGTTGCATGTATATGTTAACTGTTCATATTCATGTGAGTCTGATGCATTCATTAAAAGTTCCCTCCTAGAATCTTGGTGTACACGTGTCTCTCTGAGACTGGTTGATGCGTTAGTGGATAAAAATTGCTCTCACTGAGTCATTATTGTTTCTACTGTTTGAGGACAATTTTACTGCATCTCTTTAGAAATGTGCTTGACACATTTCAGTTCTAAAACGACAGATTTAAGTTTTCTTTATTTTATTTTAACTTTTCTCAAACACGTTTTAACTCCACTCACTCACCCATTACCCACTCTATCTCTCTGAGAAGTCTCACTCTTGTACCCTAAACCCCCTTCGCTTTCTGCTCTCTGCTACTCCTTTCTCTATGCAATGGCTGCCCAACAACAACTAGTTTTTGGTCCTGAGAATGCTCTTGAACCCACTCTGATCATTGAGCAACATCTTCTGAACGTGATGTGTGAATCATGTGTTGAATTCAAAGAGTTGGCTGACAATGAATACGACTTCAGAACTGCCTTCGCTGAAATGGGTATCATTGATTTCTTCTACATGGAAGACAAACCCATCTACCCATAACTAGGAAAGGAATTCTGGAGGTTCGCTAAGCCCCAGAACAACACCATCTACAGCTATGTGCATGGAAGACACATAGCGATAACACATGATTTGATTTCTGAGGTTATTAAGTGTCCAAAATCTGGAAGGGAAATCAAGGATAACTGGGAAAATAAGTATGGTGGAATGAACACTATCAACTCGACCGTCTATGAAAAGCCTGATTCTTTAAAGGTCGTGGACATGTACAATTGTTTTCACGTGCTCTTCAAGATTATCAAGAGTTGCATCATGCCTAAGTCTGGGTCAGTGGATTCTGTGAGCACAGACCACAGATTCGTAATGTGGCATTACGAACTCAAGTCCAAGATCAATCTACCTAACATCATCTTCAATCACCTGCGCAGAGCAATTGTGTTCTCAAGAAAAGGGAAAAATCTAAACATACCCTATGGAAGGGTTATCTCTGCGATTTTGGCACAACATGGCTTGATCAAGCATCTTCAAGCCTTGAACACTGAGGAAGCAGGTGTTGCACTTCAAATCTGTTGTAACCCAACCTTCTCAATCTTCACAACCTTTACCCTATACACCTATTCCCCATCCTAAACCTTCTAAACTGACCTCTTCTAACCTACCTCCACTTCCCTCTGACTCCTCTTCATCTGAGGTTGATGAAGAAGACTATGTACCTCTGAGACAGAGACAGAGAACTAGACCATAGGTCTCAATCCAATACATTGAGCCTCTTTCTGTTGTTCTCCCAACTACCTCTGAAATAATTCCTCCACCACAACCACAAACTACTCCTACCCCTCCACCACAAACTAAACCTACCACTTCACCTAGACCTCAATCATCACCTTTAGTTCAACCTGACCTAAATCTCCCTACACAACCTGAAACTGAGACTGAACCTATCATCCAGGAAGTCCAAACTTCTATACCTGGCTCTGATATGATTTTTGAGGGTCAACCCATTTCCACTTTCAAACCAATTTCATCTCCCTTCACTCACCAAGTCAAATCTCCACCACCTTTACCAATCCATACTGAACCTGAACTCACTACAGAACCAATTGTAGATGATGACATTGTCAAAATTGTTGCTACAATTGCCTCTGAGGTTGTTCAAAACCTTGAACAAAATGATGACCTAATGATCATTGAACCACCACTAACCCAACCACAAACTACTCCTATCCCTCCACCATAAACTAAACCTACCACTTCACCTAGACCTCAATCATCACCTTTAGTTCAACCTGACCTAAATCTCCCTACACAACCTGAAACTGAGACTGAACCTATCATCCAAGAAGCCCAAACTTCTATACCTAGCTCTGATACGATTTTTGAGGGTCAACCCATTTCCACCTTCAAACCAATTTCATCTCCCTTCATTCACCAAGTCAAATCTCCACCACCTTTACCAATCCATACTGAACCTGAACTCACTACAGAACCAATTGTAGATGGTGACATTGTCAAAATTGTTGCTAGAATTGCCTCTGAGGTTGTTCAAAACCTTGAACAAAATGATGACCTAATGATCATTGAACCACCCCTAACCCAGCCACCTACTGCTACAGCAACTCTAGCCTCTTTAGATGAAACAAAACCTCCACCCATATACTGTTGCCCTATAATTATGCCACAACCAAACCTTCACCTTTTTTATAACTATGAGAGGTTTGCAGATTAAGTTCAATATGACCTTGATATAGAGAGGTTTATTGAAGAGGATCAGATGAATGATGTTGGTACTTGGATAGGTCATCAAGAGTTCTATGCAAACTGGTAATTAGTGACTCATTAGTTTGAGACTCACAAATAAGAGCAGCTCAAGCGCAACAGAAGACTTCTGACTGCCCCTTTGGAATTTACCCCGAAGGGAAGAAATTCCTGCAGTTTGGGAACCAGAAAATGCGCCGGAATTTGAACCTATCACTCCTCCTCCTGTATCAACTACCATGGTTGCTCAGCCTTCTGCCTCTGCCTCTTCAAGTCATTCTCAGAATGTTGTTGTCCCAAAGGATGTCTTGGATAAATTGGTTGAAGACAACAAAGAGTTCAAGGACTTCATGACTGTGTCTAAGCAATTCATGGAAGCTTCAAATCAGAAGCATGAAAATGTTGCTAATTTACTGCAGTCTATTCTGAAGCAGCTGAAGAAACTTTAGAAAGCCTTTAGGATTTTTCCCCTTTTGCTATTTTAGCCTTGTACTTATTTTTCTATTTAGTTCAAACTTTTGTTATTTGGTACTTCCTATTGATCAATGAAATCAGTATTTTTTTTGGGTACCTATTCTGTTTCAAACTTTATTTGTTTTGAGCTTTATCTTTCTATACTCTGTTTTTGACAATGATGTTCTTCATATTCTTAACCTTTTTGTATGATGACAAAAGGGGGAGAAGAAAATAGAGAAGTATAGAGTAATTGATGAACCTAATGTATCAACCAAGTGTCACCATACATTGCATTTTGCATTATTAACACTGATACATTATATTGGAATGTATGCTCTGATGAAGTATAATAAGTAAATGCTCTGATACATTATTTGAAATGCTCTAATATGATACATTCATCTGATGTGACATTACACTTAGAAAATATTTATATGTACTATATTCAGGGGGAGCCTCTGAAATTCTTTTAAGTAAATATTTTTCTAATGGAAAATTGTTCATCAATCTATGTATTTGTCATCATCAAAAAGGAAAAAATTGTTGGAATCAAGTGGATTCAGAAACAATGGCCCTTAATTGTTTTGATGATAACAAATAATGAATAGAATAATTTATCCTCTGATGTGTTTGTTAGTGTGCAAAAATCTTTGAGTAAATCACTATATTCATCAGACGGAAAGTCTCAAGAAGACTATATCTATGTGTGCATTTCACCCTCCAATCCATTCCTCTAAGTCTGGCAGTGATCGTTCGGAAAGTGCTGATGACGTCATCGTCTTATAGCCTCACTTTAAAGACCACGCTTTGATAGTAGTCAACGCTCTGACAGACCATGCTTTGATATGACCATGCTCTGATTAGACTACACTGTGGAAACCTTCGTCCAATACCACAAGACTCAATCATATGAAAGGCCATTAAATTCTATTTTGAAGAACATGCCTCCAGTCCAAGCTTACTCTGATAAGTAGTGTATCTCAACAATAAGCATCGTTTGGAAGAAAGATGCTTCTAATTGGAAATTAGACTGAGCAATACATTAAAGGCTAATTCATGTATTAAAGAGACCTCGTTGATGAGTTTTTTAATGTACGAGGAATCAAAGGCCAAAGAGAATGTCAACGGATATAATCATCAGAAATAACTTGTTTTGGAAGTGTCTCATATTCAAAAAGTTCATAAGGGACAAGATCCTGCAACTGTTTCCTGTGTCAGTGTACAGAAGCAGCGTTGAAAGTCACATGACTTGCTAACAGCCATGAAAAGTGGATCTGAAGTTTTGTCCATTGGTGAAAAATTTGTTAGGTCACAACGGTACTATTTGCAACCCTAGCTATGTATTTCTTACTTCATTCACTGAAGTAGGTCAACGAAACGAATTCATTCTTGCAAAATAGTGATCAACCAAGAAATTATTTCATGTCTCTGAGACCAAGTTAACAAGCACTTAAACGTTTTATTCTTTTTGTTAGAAAGCTATTCTTTGTGCTTAAGCATTTCATTGTAAATCCTCTCTGTTGAGAGTTAGTGTTATTGTTTCAAAGTATTTTTGAACTTTTGTATTAAGCCCAGTAGTGTTTGTATTCCTTAGAGGCTTGACTGTACTAAGTCGTTCTAAGAAGTTGTGAGTATAGCCAGTTTGACAGTAGTATACTCTCAAGTGTAATCGATTGATTATAGTGGAGAAATCCTTCAAGTGTGTTGAAGGGACTAGACGTAGCTATCAAGTGATAGTGAATTAGTATAAATCACAGTGTCCTACTTCTCTCTTCTCTTTACTTGTTTTACACTGTTATTTGGTTAAAGAGTTGTTTTGAAAAACACTCAAGTATTTCAAAAAGATTTATAAAACTCAATTCAAACCCCCATTTCTTGTGTTTTTTCCACGTTCACCACATGTTTTACCATCTCTCCAGTCGATTGAGTACCTAGATGCACATCTATTCCTATGTCTAGTGCGATTCGGTCGTCGTATTCCTCATTTTCAAACCCTCTAACAACTTAATTAGTTTTAAACTCCTTCAAGAAAGTTGTAGATACATCCTTTATCTTTCATTTGGATTTTGTTTGACTCAAATCCGATGTCTAGAACTCAAGATAATCTTTTCGGAGACAAAGCAGCGCAAGTGTAGCACTCAAAAATGTTGGAGAAAATTTCAACTACATTTTTAACCATTTTAAAGTCCGATTTAGGTTAGGCCTATTAGACAGGAAATTGTAGGAAATTATCTTATCTTTCCAATGCCATAAAGAACATCTTAATCGGACATCTATAACTCAAGTAATGGTGAAAAAGTAGTACAGGGCGCCCACCAGGATGCAGGGCGCCGACAAAGACAAAGGCACGGTGTCGGGCGCCCATCTGCCTATGCCAGGCGGCTGCTGCACATCAGTAGCTGCACATTTTGGTATGTTTTGGGACGTTTTCTTGGGACCCATTTTTTACCCTCTCAAGGGAGGTTACGAAATTAGGGACTTAACTCCCCACTAAACACCAGAGAACCTCTCATTAATCACATTCATAAACCTCTCCAAAAGATCAAAGTCAAAAAAACTGCTCTTTTTTCCTCTTCTCTTCATTTTCTGCATTTGAGGGTTCCACCATTGAACCTTGACTGAAGGACCAGGATTTTGGGTTGTCTCTTCTAGCATTCTTCTCTCCTTTTATAAGTGACCCAAACCCTTTTGGTTAGCATTCTATAATTATTTAGGAGCAGAATGGTACGTCCGGTCGTCCCTGAATGCATGGGGACCACGTAGCAAAATTTGGTGAATGATGGGCAGACAGGGGCTAGGCGCAGGGCGCCCACACCTACAGGCACCAGGCGCCCATTGGGCAGCCTTATGGCTCCGTGTTTTCGCGTGTTTTTGGTCATCTCGGCTTAGGACAGTGTCCTATCGTGTATTTCAAGGGTATTCGAGGTTCAATAGAGTATTTTAAGCGATGTTCAAACTTAGATGGATTTATTTGGGGTTAACCACTTGAGAAAAAGGATTAGATACTAAGTTAGGTTAGCTTAAACTTAGTGTTGTCAGGTAGGATGATCACTTGGACTTGTTCCAAGGTTGGGGAAACTTGTTGGTGTATTAACAAGTAGTACCTTGTTGATGATGTTGTTAACGACCACTTGCTAAGTTGATTGGTGTTGTTGATACATTTTTGTTGTTGTTTTTAGACACCATGTTTGGTTTTGTGTTCATGCATCATAAGGTGTCTTATTGTTGTTGTTGTTGTTGTTGTTGTTGTTGGCGGTGAGCAACGATGATGTGATATAGTATCAACCATTAATGGACAAGGTATCCGGCCTCGGGGGTTGATCGGGTATGTGCATCTTACATAAAGGTGGTGGATAGCTACCACAACTGGGGCGTTTCCATATAAACTGGGTCACCTGGACTAGACAATGTTTGTACTCAAGGGTGATGACATTCCCTCACTCGCTTATCTGAGTTGTTTGGATCCACATGTATGGTAAAGTAGACGTTGGTCTTAGGAATGCAAATGTACTAGTAGAGTCATGCATTCATGTTATACATTGTGTGATAGTTAATGTTATGTATGCCCACATGCTTAAGATATTTCCATTGTCGTTAAGTGCTATTCTTGTATATGATGTCTAACCCCCTTTGCTATGGCTACTCATACACCATTGTGTATGTTTAGGTGATGAGCTTGCAGGTGAGGACGATGATGTGGCCGAGGAGTGATTCGTGGATGCTATCATGCGTAGTTAGGATTTCCGTTTCGTTGTTATTGTTTGTTGTTAGTTTCCGATGTAATACTTAGGGTCAGCTCTGAAATATTGTGGCATTGGGGTACTTATTGTTTTTTGAAACTTAGTTCTATTTGTTAACTTTGTTATTTTCGCAGGTTGTATGAGCGTGATGACTCTACCTTGGGTTAATGAAATTTTAAATTGACTAAAAATTTCCATTGTTTGTCATTTTATTTCATTTATTTCTTTAACTGTAATATGCGGGGTAGTGGGTGTCACATTTAGTGGTATTAGAGCTCGGCTTAATTCTTCAGGCCGTGGTATGAGTCTATTATGTATTCTCTGTGTACTCTTATATGATTTTCTATGTTAGAATAGATGATGATATGAGATTTTAGGACTTTACTTAGTGTGCGAATCATTTCTTGACTGTCTAAGTAAGAAGAGGTGAAGGACAAGAGTAACCGTGTTATTGTCGATGTTGTTGGAAGCTTGACTGATGTGAGGGGACGTTTGACTCTGAAGGAGCACAACACTGGATTCGTGGGATGGAGAAAATTTTCTGAGGGATGACTTGCATGGATGCTCAGAAAGTGGCATTCGTAACGTTCAAATTGACCGACAAAGCTGAACATTGGTGGGATGACACCCGCCAGCTCTTGAAGAATGTTGAAGTTGTTGTTCCCTGGAATCAGTTTAGGGAAAGATTTTTGGAAAAGTATTTCCCAGCTGAATTGCATAGTAAGAAGGAAGTTAATTCTTAGCACTGATCAGGGAAATATGTCATTAATAGTAGTATCACAGGTTCTAGTATGACAATTTAACTCTGCCATTTTTGGGTAATAGCGAAACAACTCCTCAATACGGTTACTCTTGTTCTTCATCTCTTCTTACTTAGACAGTCAAGAAATGAATCGGCCACTAAGTAAAGTCCTAAAATCTCATATCATCATCTATTCCAACATAGAAAATCATATAAGAGTACACAGAGAATACATAATTGACTCATATCACAGCCTGAAGAACCAAGTCGAGCTCTGATACCACTAAATGTCACACCCTCTACACTGCATGTGAAATAAAATAGTAAACGATAGAATTTTGCAGTCAATTTAAAATTTCATAAATCAAAGGTAGGGTCATCACGCTCATAAAACTTGCGGAAATAACAAAGTTAACAAATTGAACTAAGTTTGAAAACATTAAATACCCCGATGTCACAAAATCTCAAAGTTGACCCTAAGTATTACATTAGAAACTAACAACAATGATAACAACAAACGAAAATCCTAATTACGGTGATTGCATCCACGAATCACTCCTCAGCCATGTCTCGTCCTCACCTGCAAGCTCATCGTCTAAACTTACACAATGGTGTATGAGTAGCCACAGCAAAGCAGGTTAGACATCACATATAAGAATAGCACATAATGGTAAAGGAAATAGCTTAAGCAATGCGCATACATCAACGTTAACTTGCACAACACATAACATGAATGCATGACTCTACGAGTACATATGCAATCCTAAGACCAACGTCTACTTCATCATATATGTGGATCCAATCAACTCAGGTGAGCGAGTGAGGGAATGCCATCACTCTTGAGTACGGACAGTGTCTAGTCATGGTGACCCGGTTTATATGGGAACGCCCCAACTGTGGTGATCATCCACTGCCTTTATACAAGACGCACCTACCCGATCGACCCCCGAGGCCGGTTACCTTGCCCATCAATGGTCAATGCTATATCGCATCATCGTTGCTCACCCCCCAATAACGACAACAACAAGACACCACATGATGCACGGGCACAAACCAAACAGTGTCTAACAACAACAAAAACAACAACAACAACAACAACAACGTTAACGTATCAACTCACCGACCATCTCATCAAGCGGTCCGCTACAATATCAAGCCCACTAATCATGTATCCATCTACTCCCTTACCTTATAATTTCGTAATCCCTATGAGAGGTGGAAGAGAATGCTTCCTTGCTTAGCAAGAGTACTTTGTCTCCTTCAAGAACACAAGAATAGGGCATAGAATGGAAAAAAGTGAGTTTTAAGTCCTAGGAATTGAAAAAGAACAAACCCTAATAAAAAAACATACCCTATGATAATCAGCTCCAAAATAGTAGAAGAATGCTAGTAGCAAGAGCCAGAGATTCGGATTCCTCAGCCTCAGTCCAAGGGGGAAATGGCTTGGTGCAGAATTTGAGAGAAGAGGAAGAAGAGAAAGTAGTTTATGTCTTTGATTCTTTGGAGAGAGTTTGTGAACGTGATTAATGAAGGATTTCTGAGGTTTAGTGGGGAGTTAAGTCCCTAGATTCGTAACCACTCTTAAGTGGGTAAAAAGTGGGTCCCACAAGGTCAGAAAACCCACTCAAAATGCATAAAAATGCACAAAAACGCAATGGTTCTGTCTGACACAGGGTGCCAGGCGCCCTGCGCTCGCTGGAGGCCAAAGTGAGGCGCCAGGCGCTTCCATTCCAAGCTCCCTGCGCTACTGTTTTGGTTATAAATTGAGCTATGAATGTTTGATTGAGGCGTTCTTGGTGGCGCTGGAAAGATAAGAGAATTTACTACAGTTTCCTCTCTAATAGAAATAATTAAAATTGGGCTCTAACATGGTTAAAAATACAGTTGAAGGTTACTTTAACATTTCTAAGTGCTACACTTACGCTGCTTTGACTCCAAAAATATTATCTTGAGTTCTAGAAATCGGATTTGAGTCAAAATAAGGCCAAATGAAAGATAAAGGATAGATCTACAACTTTCTTGAAGGAGCTTAAATCCAATTAAGTTGTTAGAGGGTTCAAAAATTAGGAATATGATGACTGAAATGACTAAATATAGGAATAAAGGTACATCTAGATACTCAATCGACTGGAGGAATGGTAAAACATGTGGAAACCATACCAAATAACTCAAACATATTCTAATCATATACGACATGTCCTAATCTAGGAGGATGAAAATCTGGGCTGTTACATGGTTCGTACCACACAAAGTAACAATTAAAATTCCTTTCCGTCTATTCCTCACCTATGTTTGAATATACGATTGTTGAGGTCAAAACAATGTTCACTCCCAGAGCAACAATATTCTTTATTCTCCCTTCTCTGTTGTGTTGTTTGGAATTCGTGAAAGGATATTGGCAGCTCTTGCAATGTTTATCCAAACCTAGTAGAAGATTGTGAGATATTATAGAAAATAAGAACATCAAGATTTCAACAAGCTCTCCAAATCGGAGTTTATTTGAATTGTTTTCTCCTTCAATTAAATGTTGGGTGCAAAAACTGTACATGAGCTAAACACTCAATTGTCTATTTCTATTAAAAGCAATGTTTGTCATTGAGTTAGTGGAGACATTGATATGGTTCTAGAGGTCTTATAAGGGCTTGTAAGCAAACCCAACTCACTAGAGCATTGAGTGAATAAAAAAATGATTCATGTTTTTTCATGTTATTTTGACTAGGCTCACTTAATCTGCGAGTCAAAGTGCATGTTCGTTCCATAGTTTGATCTCCTCTTGAGACTTCATTTTTGCCTCAGATTTGGATTTAGTGACTTTCATAGGTGGTGACTTTATTTTTTAGGTAGAGAAATGTGATAGAGAAAAATGAGAAAAGATGAGAGTGAGAGTATCAAATAAGACAGAAAGAGACAAAGACACAAAATATAACAAATCTCAAAGTCACTCAATCCATTCTTCCCGCCTCCTAGGATACTATTGCAGTGGGGTTTTTATATGGTAGAGGGGTTTGAAAACTCAAACATGATTGAGTTGTATATATTTCGAATATTATATAATATAATATATATATATATATAATATATTATATTAAGTGATAATTTAAAATATGAAATATTAAAATTAAGATAAATTAAGTTTAAAATTAAAGTAAAATGATCACATTATCTTTGATAAGATAAAAAATTAATAATAGAAGGGTATTGATAAAAACCATTTTTCTTATAAATAAAAACTTATGTGAGTTGAGTTTCGGGAGCTCGCCAAGATGAGAGAAGTCTCAAGACTCAAAAAGCGTCAAATCCTTGTAGGATGTGCGCCAAATCCTTACCAACGGTAGCAACATTCATTGGCGATATTGATAAAAATCCATGTATAATAATCTTTATACCTTATCATTAAACCTTTATTTGGCATTTTTGAATTAAAATAAAAAACTAAAACGTTGAAAAATCAAAATCTGTTCAAACAAATTTTGACCATCAGTTTTTTTTACTGGTTTTCAACAATTTGTACTGATTCGATTGATTCTTTACTTTGGATCGCATGAGACCTTTCTGACTGGGCATCGTTAGACTGCCTTCGCCTTTAAAGTTGGTAAGCATCACACAGTGCCGGTCTTTAGATTTTTATTGCCATAAGCGAACTAAGAAAATGGTGTGCATGTAATTTTTTTTGAATATTATTCATTTTGTATTTTTTGTTGTAAAAGCATTAATAATCCGTTTATAATCAAAGATCTTTAAAATTGTGAAATAGTAGATTGCAAATAAAATTTTAACAATTTCAATTTAGAAAAACTTTTTTCAATAAATGCAACAGTAACATGGATATTTAATATTATTCTATAAGACGTGTATGCATTAGGAAAACAATTAAATATTTTTAAATAATTCAATATCATATAGCTTGATTTTGATTCAATTGTTTAAATCTCTCTGATTTCAATTCTTCAAATAGAATTTCATCATCAAGATCATAAGAATTATCATATTTTAGGTAAGTTTCAAGATATTTGCAACATGATTTTTTGTCCTTATCCGGGAATGATATAAGACTTTAAGGGTCTGTTTGGTTCAAACGAGGGAAAGGAAGGGAAGAGGAAGGGAAGGGAGGGATTTAATTTGATTTTGTGTTTGGTTGAGAGAATGGGAGGGAAGGGGAGGGAACCCTTTGCATGTTTGGTTCAAGAAGGGAGGAGAGAGATTAATTTACTTGTATATCCTTATAGCCTTTTCTATTATATTATATATAAGGATATTTAAGTAATTTTATTTTAAATGATTTAATCTCTCCTCCCTTTCCCTCCAAAACCCTCCACTTTTGGAGGGGAGCCAAAATTGACTGAGGAAGGATTTTGCTCCCCTCCCTCAAAAAAATTGAACTAAACAAATATAATTTAAAATAATCCATACCTTTCGCCCCCCTCCCCTCCAAAACCCACTAACCAAAGAGACCTTAAATACAAAAATCAAAAAATATCCTCATATATGTTGTATTGCTCAAATCTTTTAGCAAGTGAGCTACAATATATAAAAAATAATGAATCCTAAAAGACTTCTCAGCAGACTCAAGGTTTGTTTGTGTGCATTTAAGGAAATTTTCATCATAGTGTTTTTTCTACCAATTTGACGTTTCTGAACAAACACATTCAATCTCCATTTCATTCGCAATTTTTTCAGCACTAATAATAGCATTTGCAAATCCAGATTCTCTATATTTTTCCAGATAGTTGATCAAAGTTTTTACTAATAGTATAGGCCACATCAATATGCATGTCTTTTTTTTTTTGCAAATTTTTTCTAACTTTATAATAAAAATTTTGGTAACTTTATATATAATTTTAATAATATAAAATTTTTTATTTAGATATTTGTATATACTACTAAGTAAAAAAAATTTTAGTGCCCCAAAAAAAAGGAGCCCTGGGCGTTCGCACATTCCGCTCATGCTCAAGGCCACCACTGACATCACAGAGACTAGTTTGTTATAATAATGATAAAAGGGTCAAATTAAACAAAATAATTAACTTAAGAAAACAATATAGTAATTTTCTCAAAATATTTATCTTTTTGACGGGCTCAAAATATTAATTACCTTCCATCGGTTAATTTTTTTTTCTTAATTGAAGACATTCCCTAAGTAGATTAAACAATTTTTATTAGAGCAAACTTAGCCAAGCTTACCACCATCTCACCAAGCACACTTTTTAGAGTAAATACCTAAATTAGTCCTCAACAAAATCACGGAGACCAATTTAGTCACTAAAAATTAAAAAAATACCAAAATTAAGAATATCAAATGTGGGTCAAATTAGTCCCTGATAGGGACTAAAATATTCCTAAAAATTATTCTAAAAATGACTAATTTGACCCATATTTGAAGTTGTTATTGAAGTTGTTAAGAACCAAATTGACATTTTTCATTTTTCAGGTACTAAATTAGTCTCTTTAATTTTTATCGGGACCAATTTAAGTATTTACTCCGCTTTTTAATTTCAATTAAACAGCTTTATGGAATATAGTAATATCAAATATGGACTTCAAAATTTCAACGAGTCAAATAATGTAGCCTTCAAATTTAACAAGAACGATAAATTATACATCACGTACACAAAATAGCAGGCGAGTAGGTTATTTTGCACGTAGACAATTGATCCGTGGTATTTTAACGTCCGAGTTGACTGTTTGGTATTTTCAGGTTGTTCAATTTTTGTTTAGCTGTTTGCTCTCTATGGACAAAATAAAGTGAAATAATGAATAATGCATGTGACCAGAAAAAAGAGAATGAGGTCTTTCGGTTTGCTTCATATGCCAGGCCCGAAATACGCGGTTAGGTACAGGACAACTTCTAAAGAATACTTGTATATGATGACTTTGAAATGTTAAATTATAAAAATAATAAAATAAAATTGAGAAAGTGAACTTGGCTAACCTTTGAGCAGAGCTGACTTTTCCGGCCGTCCATGGCCACCAGACCCAGCCAGCCAGCCAGCTGTGTCGGTGACAAATTTTAATGGTATAATGTTTGAATGTTTTGATGCATATAGTTAAAAATATGAGGAAAAAAAAGAACACTAACCAAAAGGAAAAGATTAGGATTATTGTCAAAAAAATTGAATAGATTGAGAATTATAAATAAATAAAACAAGCCTTTAATCTTTTTAAAAAGAAGTCTGCATGTCAAATTTTGTACCTATAGCGCGTTTTTCGGTTTGTTATAAAAGGCGGGGACAAGTATATGGAATTATTTTTATACGAGTAAAGTGTTTATTGTACTCAGAAGTGTTTGATATATAATATTAAAATAATTACATTATAATTTTTTATGCCTCATAAATCTTCTACTGTTATTGTTTTAATATATTTTGAGCTTCTTATTGGTTGGATATAAATTTAATCCTTATTTGGTACTTCAAATTTTCACGAAATCTACTAATTGGTCTAATTAATAGCGAGTAGCTTGATTTATTTTTAATATTCTAAATAAATAAATTAATTGCTTGTAGAGCTTTTCAATATAATTGATTCGACTCGGATTAATTGAAATCTTATAGTATAACTTAAGCTTAGTGAGAGTCTACGTCAAAATAGTGTTCATGGAATCAAATCCAACTGATTGAGCCAATTCACCTAATAGTTGGGTAGGGTTTACCATGTGTGGCGCACGTTGACATTTTATAGAAAAATTCTTCTGTGAAAAATGAAAAGGCCATGTACCAGATCTATCTTGTCTTTGGTTGCTCATAGAAGGCAAATCAAATGGATGATACGGCATGTGAGCCTCACATGATGTCAATCAATTACTCTCTCGGTTACTTAGTATAAAAAAAAATTATATATTTTGTCTAAATTTGAACCAAGTACATATAATTTTTTGCTTATATTGGGTAACGGAGGAAGTATACATTTAGTTGAGGTTTTGTATTGCAAAAGTAGGGCTTTTAAATGCAATATTTTAGTCAACATCTTCTATGTCGCCCAAAAATTAAGTCCAAACAAATTGATTTCTCTATATTCTATAACAAGTGGGACCACGATTCCCTGCGGTCACACTTGACTGGAGGGCCCTACATTTAGTGTAATTTAGGGGTAAAAGGGAGATTGAAATAAGATGAGTTGGATGATGCAAAGTCTAAAAAAACCCTTAAAAATAGGCTAAATGCAGGTAAATGCAAGAAAAATGAATACAAGGAATCTCATTCTTAACAAGTGAGACTTAAGAAGATCTTATTTAAAATTCGTGCAGAATTCCATTTCTTTTTTTCTTCTTCAAATTCTTAATGGGGCTGTTTAGGAGAATAATATGAATTATTTTACTATAATAAAAATGCAACTCTGTTTCTCAGTTAATCAGGTACTATTGAAGGGCTTGAAAAAAAGTAGTAGGGATCCAATTCTTCAACCAATCAATAGCAAAGTGAAAATATTTACACCAGTAAATTATATGTTGAGGTTACTTCTCATAGAAATTGAAGTCTCCGCAAGGACATTTACCTGTCTAGACTTTTTGTACGGAGGAAATCCACATTTAAATGCTGTATACGAACTATGAATTTGGGTTAGCTAGGTGCATTCATAAAAACATACAGTTATGCCGTCGGCGTATCTAAATCGTCCGATCAATATCGGAAATCAATATTGGACTGTCTGTATTTCAATTATACCAAATCACACTTTAAATAAAACTTGAAATATAGACTATTTGGATATGCGTCGACTGCAGTGATTACACGCTCTTGTGACTACGTCTAATCTAAATCCATGACGTATATATAAACTTCGCCAAAACTACATAGAGAGAGGCATTTTAACAACGTAAATTTTCCCCTGTAGTTTTCTCAGTGAAAATGAACCAGAAAGACACATATGGTGTAATTTGTAATTAGGAATAAACAAAACAAAGGTATTATATTATAAAACATAAAATACAATAGTAGTACGTTTACGTTCAAACGTGAAAGACAAAATATAAGATCATTGACTTGAGTTTCATCTACTATTTTTTGGACAAAAGGTGGGTGGAAGGCCACGCAGAGAAAACGTAGGAGTGTTCTCACTTCCACCCTCCTATTCCTCCTTCTGTCTCTTTCTTCTCTCAGCCTCTTCAAATCCCACATCTATCAACAGCATCCACCACAATCAAAAACCCCTCCAATGGCACCTCCTTCATTCATCTTCGCAACATTCCTCCTTCTCTTCTCCACACTTACCTCATGCACCACCCTGGAAGGCTTCAAGGAAGCACCCAAATTCTACAACTCCCCAATCTGCGCTACAATTGGTAACCACAAGAATCACACATGCTCAACCGATGCTGTACACGTGGCAATGACCCTCGACGTGTCCTACATCCGAGGCTCCATGGCTGCCATCCTCTCCGTTCTCCAACACTCCTCTTGTCCCGAAAACATTGTCTTCCACTTTGTTACCGCTGCCTCAAAACCTTCCTCCGAAACCGTCCTTAACCGCACCATAACTAACTCCTTCCCCTACCTAAAATTCCAAATCTACCCCTTCGATGA
Source organism: Calophaca sinica (assembly GCA_037113605.1). Classification (NCBI taxonomy): domain Eukaryota; kingdom Viridiplantae; phylum Streptophyta; class Magnoliopsida; order Fabales; family Fabaceae; genus Calophaca; species Calophaca sinica. The sequence continues at coordinate 43,732,104 of CM073731.1, read as the reverse complement.
CAGCGCCGTCGCAGGCCTCATTTCCACTTCCATCCGCTCCGCCCTCGACTGCCCCCTCAACTACGCCCGCAGCTACCTCGCCAACCTCCTCCCTCTCTGCGTCACCAGAGTCGTCTACCTCGACTCCGACTTGGTCCTCGTCGACGACATTGCCAAGCTCGCCGCCACTCCTCTCCTCTCCGACACCGTCCTCGCCGCCCCGGAGTACTGTGACGCGAACTTCACCGCCTACTTCACGCCGTCGTTTTGGTCCAATCCTTCTCTTTCCCTCACATTCGCAAACCGCAGGTCATGCTACTTCAACACCGGAGTTATGGTCATTGATCTCGAGCGGTGGCGCGCCGGCGATTACACCACCATGATCCGGGAGTGGATGGAACTCCAGAAGAGAATGCGGATCTACGAGCTTGGTTCGCTGCCGCCGTTTTTATTGGTATTCGCCGGGAGGATTACCCCGGTGGATCACCGGTGGAACCAGCACGGGCTTGGGGGCGATAACTTCCGCGGGCTTTGCCGGGACTTGCATCCGGGCCCGGTGAGCCTGCTGCATTGGAGCGGGAAGGGGAAACCGTGGGCCAGGCTCGACGCTAATAGGCCTTGCCCTTTGGATGCGTTGTGGGCTCCCTATGATCTGCTCAAAACTCCTTTTGCTCTTGAGGCGTAGCTGACGTGAAAATTCAGAAATTCGTTTTTGTTTCTTTAAATAAACTTATATAAATAATTGATCAAAAAAGAATTTTATTTTCTTTCTTGTTTTCTTGGCTGAATTACGTGGAGGCCTAGGCTTGCTATGGTCCGTTGAAGTGAAGAGCAGTGACCACATTTACTTTGATCTTTTTCTTTTACCTTGTATACATAATAACTTGCCTTTGTAAATGACTCACTACATACTAACACTAACATTGAATTGAATGAAAAGACCATTTGGTATGTTCTTGAAAGTGTTTGTGTGGTTTGTCATTCCCTCTTATTTTCTTCTATTTTTGTTTATTTTGCCATTTTCTGTGTTCTATACATAGGATATACTATTGAAATTGAAGTGTGTGAGATTGTCATATATAGGATACACTAACACTTCTATTTTTGTTTTCAACTTTTTTGTTATATTTTTTCACTATTTTTTTTTTTTAGTTTTTTGCACTTACAAAAAGTATAAAAAAGTTTAGATATCCATTAATCGTGGAGATGATGGTAGTAAACTAGTAGCCAATAAAGTAAACTAGCTAGTAGCCAATAAACTTTATTGAGTGGTTTGCGCATAGGAGAAAGAAAGATTGTTTACCGTGTGTTTAGGGTCTCCAAAGGGGATAATATTCGCATAATTTTCTCGCCCAAGTGAATCACTGACGGAGTGACAGTTTATCTATTACTCTTTTGTCCGGCCAAAGCAAAACATTACTTTGGGGAGGTTAATTTTGACTAGATTCATCATGATTGTTCATTAGTTTTGTAATTCAAAATTTGAAGTTGAAATTACTAATATCTTTGCCTACTAATTGAAGGCAAAGATATTAATTTGCTGGCAACTAGTAAAGTAATCGCTGAAGCACTAATACTATAATTTTGCAAAAGTACTGAGATAAAAAGCAATAAAGCACGCACACATCAATACATCATCAATTAAATATAAAAACGACACACCAAGCTTCTCACTGTCTTGCTTTTTATTGAGTGGTTGACAAATATGGCTTTAGGATTTTGGCTTCTGAATCTTTCTGATTTTCTTGTCGCCTAATTTGTGTTCCTCCCTTAATTGTTGCTCGTTATACTTGAAATGAACCCCACGTTTGGTTCACCTCTTGCTAGCTCAGGTTAGTGTCCATTTTTTTGGTATAAACAGTTGGCTTCCAATGCTCTAGTGCATAGATTAATCCCTCAAGCTGGATCGGACCACTTGAGAGTTAAAATTTTCTCTCAAGAGTTTTAATGCTATTACATTTCGAAGACTGAATTCAAACTCAAGAATACTGGTTAAGTTGAAAGAGATCTACGACATCTCATCTTATCCAAATGCTCTTGATTGATTGTGTTCATTTATAACCCAAGCACAACACCTTTTTTAATTTTTATTTATTTCTTTTGTAAATTCAAGTACACAATATTGTAGTGAGAATTAATGCTCCCTTTGTTAGATCTTGTTCTGTTTAATTAACACGTGCATTGCGATGCAGGGTTAGCTAAATACATTTTAATCTGATTAATTTATATTAGGTAAGTCAGTCATAAGCAATTATATTAGGTAGTTATTTTCACCTATAAGTCATAGGTTTTTTTTTATAATCAAAAGAAGTATTATTAATGAATAAGTGGGCCTTAAGCACAAGAGGTGCCTAAGTTTACCAAATACAAAATACACAAGAGAGAGCATGTTTTGAAATAAGGACTCCTCCTACTCTCAATGCTTCCCTTGTTGCCAGCCTCTCTTGGAATAGTCTCCATGCAAATATATGAACTTTGGATGGAACATCAATTTTCCATATTTTCTCAGCAACTCCACAAATGTCCTGCTATACACTCTGTGTTTTAGCTTGAGAAATCAAATGATTGTAGCAAGACTTTACAGTGAATTCTTTCATAGTTTCTAGTGGCCAAACCCATGCATCAGCCACCTCTTTATTTACTGATACACCAGTAAGCACTTCCTCTAGCTCCTTGAAACTCTTCTCCTCCCACATAAAAAACTATCGCCGCCACCTAAAGTCCCAATTCCATTTGTCATCTATCCATTGCCCCCGTTTAAGTAACTATTGACTCCTTATTCACTGAGATCTGAAACATTCTAGGTAAAATTTCTTTCAATGGTGCCGGCCCCACCCACTTGTCAAACCAAATTCTGAATTCTTCTCCCAAACCAAGTTTACATTTTATAAGACTCAAGAACCAGAATGGGCAGCCCCCAACCGCTACCTTCAAGAGCCTCAAATCTCTCAACCTAATTGAATCTTTATTATTTATCACTATTTCAGCATTTTGAAGAAAGCACCTATCAATGGATCCATATTTACAAACCAACAATCTATACCAAATTGCACTCTTGTCCACCAAACACCTTCACACCCATTTTGATAACAATGATAAATTAAATAATTCTAAGTCTTTTACCCCGAGCCCTCCGTACTTCTTTGGTAGGCACACCTTATACTAGGTAAACATGAAGGAAGGACCATATAACTTGTAACCAAAAAAATCTAATTTATAAACCATATACTTTTATAATTTATAATAAAAATTAGCATCACCAACACAGAAGCACAATAAACATACGATAAAGTCTTCGGGACCAACCCAACACTTATTTAAGCTTAAAGCGAACTATGAAGTGACACCCTGTTAAAGTTAAGAGCTATCGTTTACATATCATTTTTCTTCAAAACAAAAATTTAATTTTTATATATTAAATTTCAGTTTTTTTTTTTTGATATCATGTGACATTTTTCTCATATTGTAAAACATGTGTACAATTTATATATAAATTAAATCAAATTACTATTAAATACTTCTTTGTTATTCATTTAAAATATCGTATCGTATTTTGAAATTATTATTAAATTTAACTAATTAAGTTAATTTTAAAAAAATTCAACAAATTTACATTTGTTCATTTGAATTTTTGTATATAATTTTTTATATTCATAAAAGATATTTATTGAACAAACAAAATTGTAGCAAACTATGTAAAATTTTGCAGTTCAATCACGTCCTGATAAGTTTGACAATGGCTGAAGGATTGAAATGTGGTCCTTTTGGGCCAACGACCGCTTCGAAGGAAAGTATAGTCCACCAGTTGCGAATTGTGGGTCTACGCAGTAGGATGAGAGCACAATTCACAGGCAATGATATCATGCGAGAGACACGAGCCGTTTTCTAAATGGCCCATATTAAATGCACCCCCCACTTATTAAGCACATCCCCCCAAATTTACGAATTCTCCAAAATACCCCTATATAAAACCGGAAATTCGAATTTACGGTACGTATATTTTTTTTCATTCTGAACATAGTACCGAAAATTCGCATTTTCGGTATACAAAATTTGTATACCGGAAATTCATATTTTCGGTACAAAAATTTGTATACCGGAAATTTGAATTTCCGGTAAGATACCGGAAATTCGAATTTTCGGTATATAATTTGTGTACTAGAAATTTGAATTTCCGTTACTAACAATTTTTTTTTGCATTATGCAAATTATGAATTTTCGGTACAATTTTTTTTTATTTTATACTATAATTCATAATTTACGATTTTTTTTTGATGAAATGTATTTATTTTTTATGTAGGGTTATTTTAAAATAAATATAATTTATTAAAATAAACATAATTTTGTTAAATAAATAAATTTATTTAATTGTTTAAATAAAAATAAATTTATTTGATTTATTTAAATAAGATATGTTAATTTTTTTTAATTTGCAATACTAATTATTTGGAACTTTTTTATGGCTTCAGATATGTCTATGATGAGAGGAGCTTCTACTGCTGTTGGTGCACCTCCTAGAGAGCGGCAGCCTATGACTCCCTCTGGGAGTAGGAGGCGTGTTGAGCACATTCACGAGGGTGGTTTTTCTACAGTACATGTCACCAACCAACTAAATTTCTATTCGCAAGTATTTCTGTCAAGGTGTGCCAAAAACCACCTGGTTGGCGACATGTACTGTAGAAAAACCACCCTCGTGAATGTGCTCAACACGCCTCCTACTCCCAGAGGAGTCATAGGCTGCCGCCCTCTGGGAGGTGCACCAGCAGTAGTAGAAGCTCCTCTCATCATAGACATATCTGAAACCATAAAAAAATCCAAATAATTAGTATTGCAAACTAAAAAAAATTAACATAGCTTATTTAAATAAATCAAATAAATTTATTTTTATTTAAACAATTAAATAAATTTATTTATTTAACAAAATTATATTTATTTTAATAAATTATATTTATTTTAAAATAACCCTACATAAAAAATAAATACATTTCATAAAAAAAAAGTATCATAAAATAAAAAATATTTGTACTGGAAATTCATAATTTCCAGAATGCAAAAAAAATTTGTTAGTACCGGAAATTCGAATTTCCGGTATACAAATTTTGTATATCGAAAATTCGCATTTCCGGTATACAAAATTTGTATACCGGAAACGCGAATTTTCGGTACTATGTTCAGAACGCAAAAAAATATACGTACCGTAAATTCGAATTTCCGGTTTTGTGTAAAGGTATTTGGGAAATTTGTAAATTTGGGGAGTGTACTCAATAGGTAGGGGTGCATTTAATATGGGTCTTTCTAAAAAAATTACAACACTGCAATGTGGGTCTTTTTTCTGGGCTCTCTCACCAATAGTAACTAATTTTTTAAGGCCCATATTATCTACACCCCCACATTTATATCGTTTGACCAAAATATTCCTAAAATACTACCAAAACCCGCGCATCTCCCGTATATACGAATTTACATTTTTTTTACCGTAAATAAGAATTTATGGTATGCATAATGTATACTGTAAATTCGTATTTACGGTAAATATTTTTTGTGTAAACAATACCATAAATTACCAATTTGCGGTACATGATTTTGTTAAATTTTGTGTACCGTAAATTGGTAATTTACAATATGCATTTTTTAAAGCCTGGGTAACATAAATTACTAATTCACGGTACACAAGTCATAAAAGTATGTACCGTAAATTGGTACAGAGAGAAAGCTGATAGTTTACATTGAAGCATATTGTTGCGTTCTTCTGATTTTTCTTTGCAAATGAGCATGCAGAATGAGAAAGAAGCTAGCCCAAGTTGGCATCCATCTCATGAAAAAGAGAAGTTTCCGTTGAGGGACAGCTTGTTTCAGAGAATAGATTTGCATTTAATGCATCAAACAATTATTTCAGCCCAAATCTTTCCTCATTCTCATCCCGTGCAGAGGGAATGGCTGCCATTCGGAAGCAACATATGTATAAAGGATATATGTCCTCATTTTTGAGCCATTCACCAAATTCAAGCAGAGTTTCTCAATTACCAGCTAAAAGCATGTCATTCTCCCATCGAATTTCAGCCCAATCAGGATGTTCATTGCCTAAGTCCACTTTTTCTGGTTCAGAGCAGGAAGATTTGCCTCTAGTTGGTTCATCTGGTGTACCACCACAGTCTGTACCGTAAATTACCAATTTATCAGTCAGTGAAGTCCTTTGGTTGCTTATACTTTGCTGCCATATGACCTTTTACAAGAACCAAACCCCAGGTTATTCCTTCTGTTTTTGTTGGCAATCCACAAGGTTACAAATTTTACAAGCTTTATAATTTGCATGCCAAAATCTCAAGGGATGTCACTTTCCATGAGATTATCTTCCCTTTTCACGCATCGCCTAATCAACCTATGACAACTGAGCCTTTTACTGATCATGTTATTGTTAGTCAAAGGGGCACCTCCCCAACAACCTTATTAATTGCACCAAATGGTGCATCTCCATTTTTCCAAATTGGGTGCAATTTTTCAACACCACCGAATGAAGAAAAGAAAATTGGTGCAATGTGTAGGAATTCATTGGCAGCACAAATTTTTTCAAAGTTGTGCATTTAATCTCTTTGAACGGTGCAACATTGTTGAAAGAAAAAGTGTGCAGCCAGTTGTGAATTGGATGGCAACGTGAAGGCTTGGGTCTCTATAAATACAAGCCTTTGCAGAAGTAAAAATCATTCCAACATTGAGTGCATTCCAAGTTGAGAGAGTGAGCACCGAGAGAAAATTCCAGTGAGGGAGTTTTTGTGAAAAATATTTAGAAAGAAATATTTTGGGTGTAATTGGATTGTGGGTTTTGTGAGAGAGTGTGAGTGTTTGTAAAAATAGTGTGTATTTCCTTTTTCAATATAAGGTCTGCAGCAGTCCGGAGACGTAGGCATTATTGGCCGAACTCCGTTATCAATTTTTTTGTGTGCTTCCGCATTTATTTTTCGCTCTTCCACTAATCTGACTATGGGGAAATTTTGCGTAATTTCCTAACAACTGGCATCAGAGCTAGTTGGTTGTTTCTGCTAAATCTTGGTGAGGATACTGTTCACGTGAATAGTAATTTTTCGTGAATAGTAAAATTGGTCGGCACTACCAATTTGTCCACGGAGGTGTTCTAAAGCACGGTGGTTCGCAGAATTGTCGTAAGCGATCCCGAGAAGTCGGACTCGAGTGGGAGTGATGGCGCAGATGAAGGAAAGGTGAAAATTGAAAAGTTTGATGGTGCGGACTTTGGCTTTGGAAGATGCAGATCGAGGATTATCTCAGATCGTAAAAGTCGTATCAACCTCTCACAGAAAGAAACCGGCGGAGATGAAGGATGATGAATGGATCCTTCTCGATAGTCAAGCCCTGGCGTTATCCGATTGACGTTATCCCGTAACGCTATGCTTAACATTGCAAAAGAAAAGACCACAGCAGATCTTATGAAGGCTCTTTCCAACATGTACGAGAAGCCATCGGCCTCAAACAAAGTTCATTTGATGAGGCGGTTGTTTAACTGCGGATGGCGGAAGGTGCATCGGTAGCGCAACATCTCAATGAACTCACTTTAGTCACAACCGGTTGAGTTCGGTTGGAATTGAATTTGATGATGAGGTACGAGCATTGATACTTTTGTCTTCTCTTCCAGAGTTGGAATGCTCATCACACAAATTGTGAGTAGCTCAACGGGAAACAATAAGTTGAAATCAGACGATGTTCGTGATCTAGTTCTCAGCGAAGAGATCCAACGGAGAGAGTCGGGTGAATCTTCATCCTCTTCAGTATTGCATACAGAGTCAAGGGGAAGAAATTCAACCAGAGGAAATAGACGTGGCAAATCAAATGGCAGGCGGTCCAAATCCAGAAATCATCATAGTTCTCAAAACTCCAACTCGAAGACTATCGAGTGTTGGAATTGCGGGAAGACCGGGCACTACAAAAATCGGTGTGAGTGCAATCAAGAACCAGGAGGCGAAGGACGAGGCAAATGTTGCTTCCACCATAGGAGGAGGTGACGCGTTGATATGCTCTTTGGAGAGCAAGGAAGAGTCTTGGGTGTTAGACTCTGGAGCAGCTTTTCATGCCACTTTACAGAGAGAAGTCTTCGAGAATTATGTACCCTAAAACCTTGGTAAAGTTTACCTTGGTAATGAAACGATCTTGTGAGATTGTTGGCAAAGGTGTAGTGAAGATTAAGTTGAGCAGTGCAGTATGGGAATTGAAAAATGTCAGACATATTCCCGACCTGACGAAGAACTTAATCTCGATAAGCGATTGGCGATGGCGGCTACTTGATCTTCCACGGTGATCATTGGAAGATTTCAAAGGGTGCAATGACGATTGCTCGCGGCGAGAAAGAGTGGTACTCTTTATAAGACAGCAGGAGCATGCCATTTGATTGCAGTTGCAGCAAATGATAGTCCCAATCTATGGCACCAGAGACTAGGCCATATGAGTGAGAAAGGGATGAAGATCATGCACTCGAAGGGCAAATTGCCAGGTCTTCAGTCAGTAGAAATTGACATGTGTGAAGACTGCATACTTGGAAAGCAGAAAAGAGTTAGCTTTCAGACAAGTGGAAGAACCCCAAAGAAAGAGAAACTCGAGCTTGTTCACTCTGATGTTTGGGGTCCAACGACTGTCTCATCCATCAGTGGGAAGCAATACTTCGTGACTTTTATCGATGATCACTCTAGGAAGGTATGGGTATACTTTCTGAAACATAAGTCTGAAGTATTCGAGGCTTTCAAGATGTGGAAAGCCATGGTAGAAAACGAGACAGGATTGAAGATCAAAAAGCTCAGAACCGACAATGGTGGTGAATATGAAGACACCAGATTCGAGAAGTTTTGCTATGAGCACGGGATCAGAATGGAGAGAACCGTGCCAGGTACGCCTCAACACAATGGTGTAGTGGCGTATAAATCAAGCGTTGACAGAGAGAGCGGAAGCTTGCGGGTGCGGTCAGGCTTCAAAGCGATTACGGCGAAGCGATCAACACAGCAGCTTACTTGATCAACCGAGGTCCATCGGTACCATTGGAGCACAGAATACCAGAAGAGGTATGGAGCGGAAAAGAGGTAAAACTCTCACATCTTAGAGTTTTCGGTTGTGTAGCATATGTGCATATCAGTGATCAAGGCAGGAATAAGCTTGATCCCAAATCAAAGAAGTGCACTTTCATCGGTTATGGTGAAGATGAGTTTGGCTACCGTCTTTGGGATGATGAAAACAAAAAGCTGATCCGCAGTAGAAATGTGATCTTCAATGAAAGAGTGATGTACAATGACAGACATAGCATAGATGCCAGCAACTCAGAACAGAGTGGGCCAGTGTATGCAGAGGTGGACGATGACCCAGAAAGTCCTATAGTTGAGAATCCTCAGTCAGAGGAATCAATTGACGCACCAGAGCCTCCTACTCCGGCTCGGCGATGGAGAAAGTCTTCTCGAGTTCTGTGCCCAACAGAGATACATGGACTACATGTTGTTGGTGATGGAGGGAGCACGAAGATTATGCGAGAAGCATGTCGCATCGCAGATGCTAGCAAGTGGGAGCTTGCCATGAAAGACGAGATGAAGTCTTTGATCTCCAATCAAACATGGGAACTAGTGAGTTACCCGTGGGAAAGAAGGCACTTCACAACAAATGGGTGTATCGGGTGAAGGAGGAGAATGATGGCTCCAAGAGATACAAAGCCCGACTAGTCGTTAAAGGATTCCAAAGAAAAGGAATGAGTTGACTACACCGAAATTTTGCTCGGTTGTGAAGCTTCAATACTATCAGTCGATGTTAAGTATTGTTGCAAGCGAAGAGCTCTACCTTGGCGATTGGACGTGAAAACTGCGTTTCTTCACGGAGACTTAGATGAGGAGATCTATATGCACCAACCTGAAGGTTTCTTAGAAGATGGAAACAAAAATATGGTGTACAGATTAAAGAAGAGCTTGTATGGCCTGAAACAAGCTCCAAGACAGTGGTACAAGAAGTTTGATAGCTTCATGCACAAGGAAGGTTTCCAGAAGTGCAACTCCGACCACTGTTGTTTTTTCAAGAGATATAAGTCCAGTTATATCATTTTGTTACTTTATGTCGATGACATGTTAGTAGCAGGTTCAGATATGGACGAGATCAGAAACTTGAAGATGCAGCTGTGAAAAGAATTTGACATGAAGGACTTGGGTCCAGCAAAGAAGATCCTTGGAAAGCAAATCACGAGAGATAAGCAAAGAGGAATTTTGCAGTTATCTCAGGCGGAGTACATCAACCGTGTTTTGCAAAGATTCAACATGGGCAACGCCAAACCGGTTAGCACACCTTTGGCCAGTCATTTTCGCCTATCCAAGGAACAGTCACCTCAGACGGAGGAAGAAAGAGAATCCATGGCTAAGATTCCGTATGCTTCAGCCATTGGAAGTTTGATGTACGCAATGGTCTGTACAAGGCCAGACATTGGCCATGCAGTGGGAGTTGTTAGCAGGTTTATGTCAAATCCAGGTAAAACTAATTGGGAAGCAGTGAAATGGATTTTGAGGTATCTACGAGGCACTACAGAGAAGTGTATGTACTTTGGTAAAGGAGAATTGCAAGTACAAGGCTACGTAGATGCAGACTTTGGAGGTGAAGTCGATCATCGAAGAAGTACCACTGGTTATGTATTCACTGTTGGTACTACAGCAGTTAGTTGGATGTCGCGGATACAGAAGATTGTTGCTTTATCCACTACAGAGGCTGAGTATGTAGCGATGGCGAAGCCAAAGAAAGAATTGATATGGCTTTAGGGATTGTTAACAGAGTTGGGTTTCACACAGGAGAAGAGTGTTTTGCACAGTGATAGTCAGAGTGCGATACATCTGGCAAAGAATTCAGCATTTTACTCCAGAACAAAGCATATTGGTCTTCGTTATCACTTCATCGATCCGCTGAGGATGATGTGTTAATGTTGAAGAAGATTCAAGGAAGTAAGAACCCAGCAGATATGTTGACAAAGGTGGTGACTATCGACAAACTGAAGTTGTGCTCAACTTGGTTGGCTCGCTGAGTAATGCACTGCAGAAGGCTGCTGCATTGATCGAGGTGTGAAGACCGATTGAAATCAGTCTTCAAGTGGGAGATTGTTAGTCAAAGGGGCACCTCCCCAACAACCTTATTAATTGCACCAAATGGTGCATCTCCATTTTTCCAAATTGGGTGCAATTTTTCAACACCACCGAATGAAGAAAAGAAAATTGGTGCAATGTGCAGGAATTCATTGGCAGCACAAATTTTTCAAAGCTGTGCATTTATTCTCTTTGAACGGTGCAACATTGTTGAAAGAAAAAGTGTGCAGCCAGTTGTGAATTGGATGGCAACGTGAAGGCTTGGGTCTCTATAAATATAAGCCTTTGCAGAAGGAAAAATCATTCCAACATTGAGTGCATTCCAAGTTGAGAGAGTGAGCACCGAGAGAAAATTCCAGTGAGGGAGTTTTTGTGAAAAATATTTAGAAAGAAATATTTTGGGTGTAATTGGGTTGTGGGTTTTGTGAGAGAGTGTGAGTGTTTGTAAACACAGTGTGTATTTCCTTTTTCAATATAAGGTCTGCAGCAGTCCGGAGACGTAGGCATTATTGGCCGAACTCCGTTATCAATTTTTTTGTGTGCTTCCGCATTTATTTTTCGCTCTTCAACTAATCTGACTATGGGGAAATTTTGCGTAATTTCCTAACAGTGCTAACCGGTTTGGCGTTGCCCATGTTGAATCTTTGCAAAACACGGTTGATGTACTCCGCCTGAGATAACTGCAAAATTCCTCTTTGCTTATCTCTCGTGATTTGCATTCCAAGGATCTTCTTTGCTGGACCCAAGTCCTTCATGTCAAATTCTTTTGACAGCTGCATCTTCAAGTTTCTGATCTCGTCCATATCTGAACCTGCTACTAACATGTCATCGACATAAAGTAACAAAATGATATAACTGGACTTATATCTCTTGAAGAAACAACTTGATGGCCTGAGTTGCACTTCTGGAAACCTTCCTTGTGCATGAAGCTATCAAACTTCTTGTACCACTGTCTTGGAGCTTGTTTCAGGCCATACAAGCTCTTCTTTAATCTGTACACCATATTTTTGTTTCCATCTTCTAAGAAACCTTCAGGTTGGTGCATATAGATCTCCTCACCTAAGTCTCCATGAAGAAACGCAGTTTTCACGTCTAACTGCTCAAGGTAGAGCTCTTCGCTTGCAACAATACTTAACACTGACCTGATAGTATTGAGCTTCACAACTGGAGCAAAAATTTCGGTGTAGTCAACTCATTCCTTTTGCTGGAATCCTTTAACGACTAGTCGGGCTTTGTATCTCTTGGAGCCATCATTCTCCTCCTTCACCCGATACACCCATTTGTTGTGAAGTGCCTTCTTTCCCACGGGTAACTCAGCTAGTTCCCATGTTTGATTGGAGATCAAAGACTTCATCTCGTCTTTCATGGCAAGCTCCCACTTGCTAGCATCTGCGGTCTGACATGCTTCTGCATAATCTTCAGGCTCCCCTCCATCAGTCAACAACATCTAGTCCATGTATCTCATGTTGGGCACAGGAACTCGAGAAGATTTTCTCACTGCCGGAGCTGGACACTACAAAAAAACACGGGATTACCGACGGCCTAAAGCCGTCGGTAAGCGATAAAAGCCGTCGGTAACCCACTTTTACCGACGGATAACCGACGGCCTAAAACCCGTCGGAAATATGGTCGTCGCAAAGGATTACCGACGGACTCTTCTTCGCCGTCGGTAATACCGACGGTTATACCCGTCGGTAAATGACGTCGATTACCGACGGGCAAAGCCGTCGGTAAATGACGTCGATTTCCGAAGGACGTGACCGTCGGTAAATCTGAATTGTTTCCGACGGCTTAGGCCGTCGGTAATCGGGAATTTTTTTTTAATTAAATTTATTAATAAATTAATTTTAATTAATAACCAAATTAATTTTATTCTTTAATTAATTAAATAATTTAATTATTTATTTGTTTAATTATAAAAATAATTTACTCTCATATTAAAAATATTTATTTATTAATTTAATTAAAAATTACTTGTAATTTAATTTAATTTAATTATTAATTGATTTTCCATATATAAAAATGTGATAACGTAAACTAAAAAGCAAATTAAAAAAAGAAAACATAATAAATAAAAAAATTCAACAAATAAAAATCAGTAACTAAAATAATATCTGAAACGAAAAAAAAATGATATCCAAAAATATGAAAAAATATAAGTACAAAAAAGAACTAATAGTCCTGGTACTTCGATCATGATCGAGATGCTCTACATCATCTGCATCATCGACATGACCATGAGTACGCTGGGAGGCGAAGCGGAGGCGAGGCGGAGGTCGAGGCCGAGGCGAGTAGGCCGGGCGAAGCTAGCAACCGTACATCTGCTTCCTGTCGCCGCAAAGACTGAGTCAAAAGCTCCCCGCTGGGCCACGCCGCTTCAACTCGGCTATCTCTTGGTCATCCTTGGCAGAGCGACCGGTGGCGACACTACTACTCAACGACTCTCCGGTGTGTGGCGGCGGGCCCCTTTTTGTAGTTCTTTGGCAAGGTCGCCAACACCATATAGGCGCTCTTCTTCTTTCCGCCAACCACTTCCACCCAAACCTCACGGTGTAGATAGATCGTCAGGGCTCGAGATGGAGAACATGATGAGCTCGAGATCTAAGCCGAGACATCCTCGCCTCAAACTCCTCTGTTAAACAAACAAATAAGTCAAATCTTTTTTTAACAAAACAATATAAACATTATTAAAAATATTTATTATATTTTATAATTACCTGAGTCCACCTCAACGCTCATCAACGAAATCACCGGTACTCCTCTTCGTATGAGTTGCAAGATGAAGCTCGTGCAATGAACTTCTCTCCCAACCTCCTCATTGAGATTGTATTAATAAAAATTTAAATAAATAATAATAATAATAATAATAATAATAATAAAATAATAATAATAACAATTTTATAACACGCACAAGTCTAATCAAGCTGCGTGCCGACCGACATCGCCTCAGGTGTGCAAGCCGCCACCCTTCTCGAGGCCCTATTCTTCTTGGCCTTCGCTGGGTCGCTGGAACTCGGGGAGTTCCAGTGCGCTACCAGCTGCTGCCAGAGCTCGTCCCCTATCCAACTGGGCTGGCGATCCCTGATGCGGGCATCTCGAAGCATGTCAGAAAGGCGGTGGGAGGCCTTCATATGAAAATTCTTCTCCACCAGCTCCTCATCTTTTTCCTCCCAAGCAACCCTCGTCTGTATCAATATAAGACATTATTAAACATAATTGAAATTTACGAAAATAAAATATGCAATAAAATAAAAATTGCAGCTTATTCTGAAAGAATTAAACATATGGTCCCGCTCAAAATCCTTCAGTGTCCCCCAGGTGGGCCAAAACTCCTGGTAATTCTCCTCAATTGTTGCTGTGATAGCTAACGCAGCAGGCTTTGAGGGAAGAAACCTGAACAATAAAAACATGTTAAATAAAAATATATATATATATATATATATATATATACATGTAAATTATTAATAAAAATTATTAATAACTCGAAAAAATTGCAAATACTTACCCTTTACCAGATGGCCTGATAAGAACTCGACCATCATACAACATCTCAAGAGTGTCAGGCTCTTGGCCCTCCCCCTGCTCAAGAACCTCCTCCTGCTGAACCTCCTGCTCCTCCCCGTCCTGCCCAACATCAGTGTCATCAGGTGTATGGCCCGTACTATAATCATGGTCGGACTGATGAGCATCGGCCACCGGATCAGGCACAACATGGGAACTCGAAGCGCCATGTGCAAACTGGAACCCCGGGGTGGGGATCATGTCAATGTGAGGCAAAGGTGCCGAACGTGCCCGAGTCTGTGTAGCTGGTGTCGAATGTGCCCGAGTCCGTAGGTGGTGCGTAAGGTTGTCTAGGTGCAGGAGGTGTACCAGCCTGCCTCGACGTAGATGTACTAGGACGACGTGTAGATGACAACGTCGAAAACCCAGTAGGGTCACGCCTAATGATGGTCGGCCTCTGACGACGAGGGGGGTCGAGGGCGATCCCCTTCCCCTTCCATTTACCACCACTGGGTGGTCGGGGGGGTCTGCTCCTGAACCTTGCGATGCCATATCCGTCTATAGAGCAATTGAATAATAACGAGTCATGAAATATTATATTTAAACATAACAATATTACAAATGAATTCCATAAAAATAAACAAGTTATGAAAATAATCGACAAATTAAAATATATTGTTACACATTAATTTCTCAAATTGTAAAAAGTTAAACAATATCAATCGCCCATTCTCGCCCACTCAATTTCAAAGATCATCTTGAGATCTTGATGGTTACGCCACTTCTTCATTTAATTCCTCATCCCCATCTACATCTTCATATGTGATTGGATTGTCACGTAGTCGAGTAATGGGTTCAACTTCGGTTACTACATTGACATGAGACATCTCATCCACTTGATAAGCCACTTCTTCCTGTGTGTCATCTACTTCAATGCGACCCCGTGGGGTCATCTTTATTGCGACACACCAACCTTGTTTGTCCCTTCGAGTTGATGGATAAGGGACATAATACACTTGTCTTACATGTTGTGCCATGATAAACGGATCAAACATTTGGTATCTCCTGCTCATGTGTATGTCACCAGTATTATATTTTTGATCCCCTCTTGTGCCTCTATTTGATGGATCAAACCAATTCCAATAAAATAGCACTATTTTTTTAGTATAGTCTAAAGTATTGTACGTCAGTTCATATATATGTTGAATCACGCCAGAAAAGTCATCTTCACCTCCATCCGTGGCACCTTTTACATAAACCCCGCCGTTAATCGCTTTTTTCCCTCTGCTTTTGACTGGTTTGGAATTTGTATCCATTTACAAAGAATGTGTGCCATTCTTTTACACGTGATTTAGGACCATGAGATAAATTTCTCAAGTGTTGGATTTTAGGGGATTACGCCGCTATACACTGTGTACACACCATGTGCAAACAAATTATGGTTCGTATTTTCAAACAATATTTTTGTATTTTCAAACAATAAATAATAATAATAATATATATATGACGACTCAAAAACATACCTGGTTCTTAAACCACGTTGAGAAATATTCATGAATATAGGCGTAAGAGTCTTGTACGCTTGTGGGCTTAGTTAACAAGAATGCCACGATCAAGTCATTATCAAACAAATGATCAAGAGCAATTGTGGATTAAAGAAATTGAAAGTGGTCAAAATGATACATACGTTAGATACGGTGATACTACGCACGGTTGATCAACACGTGAACGTGGTGACTTCCACACTTCGCCCGTTATCCGCTTATCCACCTCTTTTCCACCATGACTAGGAAAGGCAAAATAATCGATAAGGCAAGCGGGTGTCTTTCACTTTCAATTTCTACTGCTCCTACTATTTGTTGGTGTCAACATGAAGTTCGTAAAATAATGGGAACAGAAATGGATTGTCTCACGGTGTAAGTAAGTTGCACAAATAGATCCTTCAACCCTGGCCTTATTTTTCACCGACCGTTTTGAGTCACCCATAAATCTACAAAATAACAACGTTGATGATAAAATTGATACATTTAACCCTTCAAATCACTATTTATTTTAGAGAATACTTTATTATAGTACCTTTCGAAAGGATACATCCATCTGTATTGAACTGGTCCACCAAGCCTAGCTTCATGTGCAAGATGCACTGCTAGATGCTCCATAGAATCAAAGAAAGCAGGGGGAAATATTCTCTCCAACTTACAAAGAATGACTGGTATGTTCTGTTCCATCCTTATGAGATCATCCTCTCTCAATGTCGCAGAACACAAATCTTTAAAGAATTAGCTGAGTTCAGTCAGTGGATTTAAAACATTTGACGACAAGGAACTAAATGTAATAGGAAGTAAACACTCCATGAATACATGACAATCATGGCTTTTCATCCCAATCATGGTTCCTTTGTTCACATCGGCACATCTTGCCAAATTAGAAGAATAACCATCTGGCATCCGAAGTTCTTTTATCCACCGACAGACTGACTTGGCTTCCTCGGAAGATTAAAGAGTAACAGGCTTTGGGTTTCAGGGTCTTCCCATCCGGCTGATTCGTCAAATGCAAGTCCTTTCGCCTACAGTAAAGTGGTAAGTCTAGTCTGGCCTTCTCATTGTCTTTTGTTTTTCCTCTGACGTTCATCACTGTGAGAAAAACATTGTCAAAAAAGTTCTTCTCAATGTGCATAACATCAAGGTTGTGTCTCAATAAATTATCTCTCCAGTATGGCAGATCCCAAAAAATACTTCTTTTTGTCCAATTATGCCATTGTCCATATCCTTCAAATCGATCCAACTTGCCAAAATCTGTGATTTTGGGCAGTTCCATAACCCTTTCCCAGATCTGTTCTGGCGTCAACCTTGGGGGCGGGCCATCTAATTCAACTTCCCCCTTCTTGAAAGCGTTCTTATTCCGTCTAAATGCATGATCATCGGATAAAAACTCGCGATGTGAGTCAAACCAAGAACTCTTCCCCCCAAATTTCAAGGTAAAGGCCTTTGTATGCTCCATGCAATGCGGACATGCCATTTTACCATGAGTACCCCAACCAGACAACATGCCATATGCAGGGAAGTCATTAATGGTCCACATAAGCGCTGCCCTCATTGTAAAATTCCTCTTTCGTGCAATATCGTACGTCACAACACCATTCCACAACCTTTTGAGATCGTCAATAAGAGGCTCTAAATAGATGTCAATACCATCTGTCGGATTATCTGGACCCTAGATAACACAGTCAAGAACATATAAGGCTTAGACATGCACATTTCGGGAGGAAGATTGTATGGGTAACGATAATCGCCAACAAGAATAAGGTTTCACCGTGGATTGAACATACGGGTAAAACCATCGAGCATAAGCCAAGTCGTACATTACGTGGATCTGCTTTGCAAAATCGGGATGCACACGATCAAAGTGCTTCCAAGCTTCACCATCGGAAGGGTGGCGCAACATACCAAGTGCTTCTATTCTCATAGTGCCATGTCATTTTGTCTGCAGTCTGTGGTGATGCAAACATTCTCTGCAGCCTTGGAATAATTGGTAAATAAAACATTGCCTTCACTGGAACTAGTTTTTGTCTACCCGTCCGATTATTAGTATGTGACATATACCTAGGCTCACCACAAAATTTGCATTCAACTAGCGCACCATTGTTTTTACCAAACTCATTGTCGTAATACAACATACACCCTCTCACACAACAATCAATCCTTTTAAATTCCAAATTTCAACTTGGACACTAAGCTTTTAGCCTCGTAATAACTTTTTGGCAAACCATCTTTGATAGGTGACGAGTCCAACATCATTTTCGTTACGAGATCCAAGCACACTTCGGTAGCACCACAGTTGGACTTAAGAGCTAAGAGCCTCACACACATTGATAACTTAGAGTCTGTAGACCCTTCAAACAACGGCTTATTTGTTTCTAACAATAGATTATAAAATTTTTGTGCTGTCTCATTTGGAAGTTCATCTGTGTCATCATACTGTTGCTCCTCGAATAACATGTTCACCCCCAAGGCATCACAAACCATATCTTGCATCAATTCAATCTGCTCACCACATCCCGAATCTACGTCTGCTTGAAGCACCTTCGCAATTATCACCAACCCCTAAATCAACGTGAGGCAACTTTTCACCATGTCTAGTCCAAATCTAGTAATTAAGCCTAAATCCATTGAATACAGGTGGTGTCTGCCCTCACTTGGGCTCTTAATCCTTATGCAATCGCAATTAAAGCACGGACATCTAATCCCTCCATTAGTTTTGAAATCTTTATGTGCCATTGCGACTTGGACAAAGTACGCAACCCCAGTGGAAAAATCTGGTTTCAAACCCCCTCTCCCCGGATACAACCTATCGTACATCCAACTACGACTCGAAAGATAATATTCCATCTTACGCATGTCAAAAAAATCACAATTTCAAGAAAGACGACGTTCTTACAACCGCTTCTATTTCTTTAAATGGTATGACTTATCCCATTCGAGAAAAAACTTTTGAGAACTCGTATAATAATCATTCCTTAATTCTCGTATCTTATACTTGACAAAATTTATTGACATTTCCCATTGGTCTCGAGTACACAAAATGAACGCAGATTATGAACACCGCAATCAAGTATGCACCCAGAGAACAAAAGGAAATGAATCGAACGAAATTTCATCAAATATAAAGATACGAGAATTAAGCAACAACTATTATACGAGGAAAGAAAAAGTTTTTTCCCAAACTGTCCGACTTGCACAATTTAAGGTTCAATATACAATCACCACATGACACCCTAAAACAGTATATCAAGTCAATAATATAATAAACCTCAAGCGGGAAGATAAGGCTTCTCTCCGATACTAATAACAAATATCAAACATCCATTCGATCAATGATTAACATAACAATTAGACAAGCAGAAGTGACAAGGGTAGAATTAGTTTTATTATATATATATATATATATATATATATATATATATATTCATTTAATTTTTTATATGATAATTTTTAATGTTGTTATTTTTTATTTCTTTTTATTGAAATTTTTTAATTCTTCTCTTCTTCACTTCTTCAGATCTTTTTCATTTTTGTTATATCATATTTTTAACGATTGTTTCCTTGTTTCTCTTTTTTAATTCTCGCTCATCTGTTAATTATTTTTACAATTCTGTTTTTCAATCCGTCTAGTTTTTAATTATGTTATTTTTCAACTCTATCTCTTTTCGTTTTGTTATTCTCTTATTTCTTTTTTAAAATCTTCTTTTTATTCTATTGTTCTTAAAAATTCTGCTTTTAATTATTATTTTTAAATCTATTATTTAATTCTATTATTATTTGTCCTTTCCAATTCAAATCTGTCTTGTTTCTTTGAGCAATGCTCCATTTATTGTGTGTGTAGTTTTATTAATCATTTAGTTGCCACTACGCCATCCGCCATATATAATAAAAATTTATTTTTCAATAAATAATAATTATTAACAATTCAATCAATATTGCAATTTTAATTTATATATTTTATTTTCTTAAAGCGGAAGAGCTACTTATTCATTCAAGGTTTATTTAAACTTATTTTACATCACTTAAAATAAATGCTGATATTAATATTCAAATATATCAACATAAAAATATATTTGAATATTATCTCTTCATTTTATTTTAATAAGCCTCTAAAGTAATTTATGAATAAATAATCACTTAAGATTCTAAAAATAGCGCATTAAATAAAAATATTATTATCTCATTTCAGATTTTGTCTTTGAACGTTAAATATTATATGTCACTTTTTAATATATAATTTTATAATTTTATTTATTTCACCCGCTATTTAACTTACGCTTATCTGCCCGCTATTTTACGCTATCCTAGGTACCAATTTTAGAGTATATTTCGGGATGGTCGATTAACAAGAGTGGAATTAGAAAAATATAGTAGGTGATTTAAAAATGATAGAATTAAACAAGCAGAAGTGCCAACCCAAACAACTACAGACAGATGTCCAAAGCAAATTGCAGCCAAGCAACATCACCAATCTAAACTTCTTAAATTCAACAAATTTTATCTAGTTGTAAACTTACTTAAGCGGCATTGTAGATTTTAAAATGGCGGCATGTGGATATCATTGGATTTCTTCCAACTATCTTTTTGTTTTAAATCACATTACGTGATAAGCTATCTCATGTTGATTTACTTACATGTTGATAATGCGATCTTTGGGATTAAAAGAAATCTAAACTATAAAAGTTTAAGGTATAAATCTATTACAGAGAAGTTCATGGTATAAATCTATTAAAAAAACCTCTTCTTATTCCTTACGTGATTTCATTCAATATTTTCTCTTGGTGTTCGTTCTTTTACAAAAGTGACAAACATTGACGAGATGCAAGCTGAACCAAACACGCACTCATATCTATAAAATTCAAAGCGCGTGAAATCAGAGTGACAATCCTCATATTGAGAGCATTTTCTATGCAACAAAAATAGCATTAAAACTCTAAATAAGAAATCAAGGAATTCAACATAAATCATTACTATGAATTTAGGGCTCTATGTCAAGCCTCAAAACTTACCAACATAATGGACAACACATAACCACACTCATACCTTTGGAGCTCAATGGAGCACACAAAGGAGCAAACATCAAACATATAAGTTGTGGGAGGTTGGGGCGTGAAGCCAACCTCTTTACTGCACTCCACTATCCAATCAAATCAATAATAATAAACTTTAGTTTGTAAGAGTATTCGAAATCCCTAACTTGAACCTAAGGTTCACATGTTACTAAAGGAAAGGAATTAATCCATACTTGCGAGAAGAGAAGAATGTGGCGTCTTTGACCACGGAGGAAGGAAGAGGCGGAGGCTGTGTCACTGTGATGTGTCGCAAACACAAGATTAAACTCAAAGAACTACACAAGAACAATAAAAGCATATACTAACAGAAAAACAAAATCATTATCCAAACAGTGCAGTGCCAGCGGGATTGTGAATCGAAAGGGGGAGGTAAGAACCGAGCGCTTACTAAAGCTCAGATTGTGCAGACATAATTGGAAAACCAAATTAAACTCATAACTCACAAAGGATAAAATTAGACAAGCAGAAGTGGCAAGGAAAAGAAATACAGAGAGAAGTGCAAAGCAAATTGCAGCCAACTTGTAAACAGATTTACGACCATACTGTCCCTTATCAGTTAGCAACTATAAAGTCGTAACACTCGATGAAATAGCCACACATAATCACTTAAACTATCCCTCAAACAAAATTGAATTTTTCAACCAATCAGTTAAAGATTCAACTAGCCATCTCACAAAAAAAAACATACAAATTCAATAAGAATAATAAAAAAAGGAAACCAACATTACCGTATAAAGTGTAAACCACGGTTTATGCATCAAAAAAACCTAAAGATCATACTGTTAGGTGAATTAGTATAGTAAATCAGAGCTTCTAAATGTCATTGTTATAAAAAGCCAAATGTTCAAATTAGAGTAGTTAATCCCTTCAAAGCTAAAACACTAACGAAATCACGCACACGCAAGATCACAATAAAAAGCATTAGCAACAGTTAAATTAGGAGTTTGAAGTGAGAGAGGAAATGATTGGAGTTAGGAATAGGTAACTGGAGACAGCGAGAAGGAACTGCACGAACAAAATAAAGTAAATATCTCACGAAACCAAACACTGGCAGTGTCATACACACTAGTGTCCTAATATGAAATCCATCACACACCGAACATACGAAGGCAGCATAAAAAAATTCAAATATTTCAATTTGAAAAGGAAAAAAAAAACACTCAAGGGAAAATAAAGTGGGACAACTAAAAAGTCCTTATACTACGTTTCTAATCAAGCAACCATATCCAGATTTCTAAAGTAAAATAAGTGGTTCTATTCTATTGGAAGAGAGCTCATTCTAACTCATAAATGTATTTCCCCCAATAGAGCACATACATATTATGGTTTAAAGCGTAAAGCTTGTTTGAACAAGAGAAGATTTTAGACCAAAAATTGCTTCATGCTTGCTAAAGACAAAGACAAATGGAAGGTTGTCAAAACAAGATAACAAATGAGCTAAAAACTAATAAAGAAGAAGCAAATTGAAACTTTTCAATTGGGGTTGACTACATGAATTAAATGATACCATAATTTCCTATACATACTAAGTTTAAAGGTAGACAATTATGAATCTCTGTTAATGGTTTAACCTACACTTTTTATTGGTTTCTCTTCACGTCTAACTATTGAATAATCCTCCAACCCCTTTAAAAATCACGACAAGACGTCCACCATCTTTTTTAATAATGGGAGCAATCCCAATTTTTTCTAATTACTGTAATTATAATCACACTATTTTGTGTAACCATTCATCCAACTTAACATTCTCATCTATGTGATGAGTTTACTTATTTGGCATTACCGCCCAACATTCAATCTCATACAACATCATAGGTTAGCTATATATGGTGAATTTCCCTCTAAGCTTGAGATTGTTCATGCGCTTTTCACCAACACACACAAACACACTCCAATCCGATCAAACCAAACAAGACCTTTCTTGTTCAGTCACCATCTAAAGCATACACTCTTTTCATATATATATATATATATATATATATCCACACACATGCCAATCAAACTGAACAAGGCCTTTCTAGTTCAGCCATCATCTAAAGCATCTCCCTGTTGTCTGTAGTTCTATAGAAGCACACTATAAATCATATCATAAACAGCAACATAACAAGAAGCAGAAAATAGTCCATGCTCATATTTTTTTAATTTCTATAATTTATCCCATTGCCGAGAAGCAATATAAAAATTGAGAATGCAAATCAATGGTATTATCCCTCACCTGAAGCACCCACAAACTCAGAAGAGCCTCCAAACAAAACAGGCCAAATCCAACCAAATAGAATATCTGCAAGAATACCAAAATGTTATAGAAGTATAGAACTTTTTTTTCCCATATTGTAAATAAGAAATTAAAAATTAAAAAAAAAAACCTAAGGAAATTTTCATTTTTTCAGCTACTTCAACAAGGTACCAAATGTCATAAAATGTTTTTATCCATATTCTCTGGTTGTTCAAGCGCATCCAACCAGATCATTTTGAGCTAATACCCATGCCTCACAGTTTGGACACCACTCAATCTAGTTCCATAAATGTCCAATTCCCACAAATGTTACATCCCGTCATCTAAATTAAAGGTCCTCACAATTAATTATTTGTTTATCATTTCATTTGGTTTCTAGACGAAGTCAAGTACCAACAATTACATGGACATCAAAAATTAACTTAAACCGTCTCCATGAAACATATTGTCACTCATGCACACATAAGGTCATAATTCAATAACGAAAAGGGGCAATCACTTGAGAAAACTAATAGCCTTCATGTCTATTTATATTTAAATTCTTGCACATGTTAAAAGAAAGCAGAAAGATTATGTTAAAAGGTCTAGAACAGATTTTACCAGAGAGTAAAGATATTTATTTATGTATATATCCAAAGTTTATGAGGTTGAAGCTCATTGTATTTTACGTAAGCAACGTTAAAACACCTTTGCTCAGCTTATCTCAATCCTTTGAAGCCAACAATGACAATTACTATACATGAACATAAAAATAAAAATAAAAATTCAAGGGAAGCATAAGAAACCAAACATACCGGTATGCCTTGTGGCTACTGAGGAAAGTGAACAAGATACAAATCCAGATAATCTAATCAAGCTTCTTGAGACTGTCTTTGCAGGCTTCAAGAACATGTCCGTGATCAGAATTCCAAAGCTGAAAGCAAATTCAAATGCCAAGGGTAACTCACAAGACAGTAATTATCAGACTAATCACTATTACAATTATAATCATCAGTCCACAACCGTAAAACTATTGAAAACAAGCCAACTTTGTCCAAAACCAAAACTACCAAAATACAAGAGGAGAATTGCAGCAAAGAAATAAAAGTACCCCACCCCCGATACATAATAAAAGTACAGTTTGATGGTTACATTGGTACAACTAAATATCAGGCCTCTATGCTGAAATTGCAGCAAAGAAATAGTTCAAATAAGACAAGGGGGCCATTATCCATTCTTAGCAGGTTCAAGAGCTACCACACATTATAATCATAAACTGCATAATGCATCATGAATTGTTATTCTACAATTGTTCAGTTAGACTACAAACACACAAATCCATGGTCATACATATTTGATACCCACAAACATTCCATTCACACTGCCATTAATTGATAGGCATAGCCATCCCAGAAACAAATTCAAATTAAACGAACTCAGTTGCTAGGCCATACAATGAAAATCATCAATTTTTCATTGCAGATAATGTGTAACAGCCATAAGAAACTAAAATCACCTTAACATTTTGAAAACAAGCCATCAATTACCTCTAATCTTCTTCCTCTTCCGAATCAAATGCAGTATGTGGACGGCAGTATCCTCTTTCCGAATCAAATGCAGTATCCTCTTCTATCAAATGGACGGCAGCGACAACGTCAAAGAGGGGCTTACATAACGGCAACGACAACGCCAACGAGGGGCGACGACAACGAGGGCCGACGACAACGACAACGAGGGGCGACAACGCAATCACGACGGCAACGACAACGTCAGCGACAACGGCAGCGACAGAGCATAGGCCAAAGCTAGGTTTTTGGTTGGTTGCTGGTTGTCGATGGAAGAGAGGGGCGCCAAAGTTCTTGTCTGTGGAAGCTAGGATGGTGGCGGCGAGCGAAGGGAAGCAGTGCTTGGCGGCGAGCGAGGAGAAGTGAAACAGGGAAGGGGAAGAAGGGGCTTTCGTGTAGTTGTATCCGGACTTTACCGACGGCCATATTAACCTTACCGACGGGCTTGACCCGTCGGCAAATTTCTCGGGATTACCGACGGTCTTTTTCAAATACCGACGGGTTAAAGCTGTCGGTATGTAATAAAAGCGGAAAGCGAAAACTTACGGGTATGTATAAGCGGCGACACGGATTTTCCGACGGTGTAGGCCGTCGGTAAGTGCACGGTTATACCGATGGCTTGAGGCCGTCGGCGATAGGAAGGATTTTCCGACGGCTTAGCCCGTCGATAAGTTCACAGTACGCCTCATTCTATTTATCGACGGTCAGAGCCGTCGGAAAGTCCGTCTTCTCGCCGACGGCCTCAAGCCGTCGGTATAAGGCCGTCGGTATACCCGTGATTTCTTGTAGTGGGAGTAGGAGGCTCTGGTGCGTCAATTGATTCCTCTGACTGAGGATTCTCAACTATAGGACTTTCTGGGTCATCGTCCACCTCTGCATACACTGGCCCACTCTGTTCTGAGTTGCTGGCATATGTGCTATGCCTGTCCTTGTACATCACTCTTTCATTGAAGATCACATCTCTACTGCGGATCAACTTTTTGTTTTCATCATCCCAAAGACGTAGCCAAACTCATCTTCACCATAACCGATGAAAGTGCACTTCTTTGATTTGGGATCAAGCTTATTCCTGCCTTGATCACTGATATGCACATATGCTACATAACCGAAAACTCTAAGATGTGAGAGTTTTACCTCTTTTCCGCTCCATACCTCTTACGGTATACATTGCTCCAATGGTACCGATGGACCTCGGTTGATCAAGTAAGCTGTGTTGGCTATACGCCCGTAATCGCTTGATGGCTGGCTTGCACCGCGCAAGCTTCGCTCTCTCTGTCAACGTTCGATTCATACGCTCGGCTACACCATTGTGTTGGCGTGCACTGGCGGTTCTCTCCATTCTCGATCCAGTGCTCATAGCGTAACTTCTTGAATCTGGTGTCTTCATATTCACCACCATTGCTCGGTTCGAGCTTTTTGATCTTCAATCTGTCTCGTTTTCTACCATTGCTTTCCACATCTTGAAAGCCTCGAATACTTCAGACTTATGTTTCGTAAAGTATACCCATACCTTCCTAGAGTGATCGTCGATAAAAGTCACAGTATTGCTTCCCATCGATGGATGAGACAGTCGTTGGACCCCAAACATCGAGTGAACAAGCTCGAAGTTTCTCTTTCTTTGGGGTTCTTCCACTTGTCCAAAGCTAACTCTTTTCGCTTTCCAAGTATGCGATCTTCACACATGTCAATTTCTCTTGGTGAAGACACGGCAATTTGCCCTTCGAGTGCATGATCTTCATCCCTTTCTCACTCATATGGCCTAGTCTCTGGTGCCATAGATTGGGACTATCATTTGTCGCAATCGCAATCAAATGGCATGCTCTCTTGTCTTATAAAGAGTACCACTCTTTCGCCGCGAGCAATCGCTATTGCACCCTTTGAAATCTTCCAATGATCGCCGTGGAAGATCTGTGTAGCCGCCATCGTCCAACCGCCTATTGAGATTAAGTTCTTCGTCGGTCGGGAATATGTCGACATTTTTCAATTCCCATCTGGACTGTTCAACTTAATCTTCACTACACCTTTGCCAACAATCTCACAAGACTGTTCATTACCAAGGTAAACTTTACCAAGGTTTAGGGTACATAATTCTCGAAGAATTCTCTGCAAGTGGCATGAAAAGATGCTCCAGTCTAACACCCAAGACTCTTCCTTGCTCTCCAAAGAGCATATCAACGCGTCACCTCCTCCCGAGGTGGAAGCAACATTTGCCTCGTCCTTCGCCTCCTGGTTCTTGATTGCACTCTTTGATTTTTGTAGTGCGGTCTTCCGCAATTCCAACACTCGATAGTCTTCGAGTTGGAGTTTTGAGAACTATGATGATTTACGGATTTGGACCGCCTGCCCTTTGATTTGCCACGTCCATTTCCTCTGGTTGAATTTCTTCCCTTGACTCTGATGCACATCAAGAGGATGAAGATTCATCCGACTCTCTCCGTCGGATCTCTTATTGAGAACTAGATCACGAACATCGCCTGATTTCAACTTATTGTTTCAGTTGAGCTACTCACACCGTGACAATAGCATTCCAACTCTCCGGAAGAGAAGACAAAAGTATCAATGCTCGTACCTCATCATCAAATTCAATTCCATTGAACTCAACCGGGTTGTGACTAAGCTAAGTTCATTGAGATGTTGCGCTACCGATGCACCTTACGCCATCCAAGTTAAACAACCGCCTCATCAAATGAACTTTGTTTGAGTAGATGGCTTCGTACATGTTGGAAAGAGCCTTCATAAGATCTGTTGTGGTCTTTTCTTTTGCAATGTTAAGCATAGCGTTACGGGATAACGCCAATCGGATAACGCCAAGGGCTTGTCTAACGAGAAGGATCCATTCATCATCCTCATCTCATTTGGTTTCTTTCCTGTGAGAGGTTGATCTGACTTTTACGTCTGAGATAATCCTCGATCTGCATCTTCCAAAAGCCAAAGTCCACACCATCAAACTTTTCAATTTTCACCTTTCCTTCATCTGCGGCCATCACTCCCACTCGAGTCTGACTTCTCAGGATCGTTTCTGACAATTTTTGCGAACCACCGTGCTTTAGAACACCTCCGTGGACAAATTGGTAGTGCCGACCAATTTTACTATTTACGAAAAATTACTATTCATGTGAACAGTATCCTCACCAAGATTTAGCAGAAACAACCAACTAGCTCTGATGCCAGTTGTTAGGAAATTACGCAAAATTTCCCCATAGTCAGATTAGTGGAAGAGCGAAAAATAAATGCGGAAGCACACAAAAAAATTGATAACAGAGTTCGGCCAATAATGCCTACGTCTCCGGACTGCTGCAGACCTTATATTGAAAAAGGAAATACACACTGTGTTTACAAACACTCACACTCTCTCACAAAACCCACAACCCAATTACACCCAAAATATTTCTTTCTAAATATTTTTCACAAAAACTCCCTCACTGGAATTTTCTCTCGGTGCTCACTCTCTCAACTTGGAATGCACTCAATGTTGGAATGATTTTTCCTTCTGCAAAGGCTTGTATTTATAGAGACCCAAGCCTTCACGTTGCCATCCAATTCACAACTGGCTGCACACTTTTTCTTTCAACAATGTTGCACCGTTCAAAGAGAATAAATGCACAGCTTTGAAAAATTTGTGCTGCCAATGAATTCCTGCACATTGCACCAATTTTCTTTTCTTCATTCGGTGGTGTTGAAAAATTGCACCCAATTTGGAAAAATGGAGATGCACCATTTGGTGCAATTAATAAGGTTGTTGGGGAGGTGCCCCTTTGACTAACAAGCACACCTTTGGCCACTCATTTTCGCCTATCCAAGGAACAGTCACCTCAGACGGAGGAAGAAAGAGAATCCATGGCTAAGATTCCGTATGCTTCAGCCATTGGAAGTTTGATGTACGCAATGGTCTGTACAAGGCCAGACATTGGCCATGCAGTGGGAGTTGTTAGCAGGTTTATGTCAAATCCAGGTAAAACTAATTGGGAAGCAGTGAAATGGATTTTGAGGTATCTACGAGGCACTACAGAGAAGTGTCTGTACTTTGGTAAAGGAGAATTGCAAGTACAAGGCTACGTGAGATGCACTTTGGAGGTGAAGTCGATCATCAAGAAGTACCAATCGTTATGTATTCACTGCGTTGGTACTACAGCCAGCTTAGTCGATGTCGCGATATTAAGATCATGTTGCTTTATCCACTACAGAGCCGAAGTATGATAGAAAGAATGTAAGCCAAAGAAAGAATTGATATGGCTTCAGGATTGTTAACAGAGTCGGGTTTCACACAGAGAATAGTGTTTTGCACGCTGATAGTCGAGTGCGATACATCCGGCAAAGAATTCAAAGATTTCACCTGCAAAGCATATTGGTCTTCGCTTATCACTTCATCGATTTCTGCATGAGGATGAGGTGTTAGTGCTGAAGAAGATTCAAGGAAGTAAGAACCCAGCAGATATGTTGACAAAGGTGGTGATTATCGACAAATCAAGTTGTGCTCAACTTCGCTTGGCCTCGCTGATAATGCACTGCAGAAGGTCAGCGATTGATCGAGGTGAAGCACCGATTGAAATCGCCACTTCTGGGAGATTGTTAGTCAAAGGGGCACCTCCCAACAACCTTATTAATTGCACCAAATGGTGCATCTCCATTTTTCCAAATTGGGTGCAATTTTTCAACACCACTCAATGAAGAAAAGAAAATTGGTGCAATGTGCAGAATTATCGGCAAAAGACAAATTTTTCAAAGTCAGGCATTTATTCTCTTTGGAACTGCAACATTGTTGAAAGAAAAAGTGTGCAACCTGGGCCAGAATTGATGCACAACGCCGTGAAGGCTCGGGTCTCTATAAATACAAGCCTTTTGCATGAAAATCATTCCAACATTGAGTGCATTCCAAGTTGAGAGAGTGAGCACTGAGAGAAAATTCATTGAGGGAGTTTTTGTGAAAAATATTTAGAAAGAAATATTTTGTGTAATTTGGGGCCATGGGGTTTTGTGTAGAGAGTGTGAAAGTGTTTATAAACACAAGTGTATTTCCTTTTTCAATATAAAGGTCCTGTAGCATCCCAGACGTAGGCATTATCGTGAACTGCTATCAATTTTTTTGTGTGCTTCCGCATTTATTTTTCGCTCTTCCACTAATCTGACTATGGGAAAATTTTGCGTAATTTCCTAACAGTTATTCCCTTACCTACACCTAAATTACCTTCCTTTCACATATTGAACCTCCTGCACAACCCACCCTACTGAACCTCAACCATCTGTTATTCCTCCCATAACCTCTCCAATTAGAAGAACAACCAAAAATACCCACACCCGTACATACTTAAATGACTATGTCCTTGCCCAAACATCTACGCCTTACCCAATACAACAAATTTTCTCCTATGTTAGACTCAATCCTTCATACAAGACCTTTATTAACCAAATGCCAGCCACCTATGAGCCCAATTTTTCCACCAAGCTGTAAAACATGTTAAATGGTGACAAGCCTTGAATGAAGAAATTCAAGCTTTAGAAGCCAACAACACATGGTCTCTGGTCCCTCTACCTCCTAACAAACATTACATTGGTTATAGATGGGACTATATAGTCAAACTCAAGCCTGATGGAACTGTGTATAAATATAAGGATTGCTTAGTTGCCAAGGGTATACATCCATCAAGTTGGGATAGATTTCTCAGATAATTTTTTCCTGGTTGCAAAGTTAACTTCTGTTCAGGTTTTCTCACCATAACTGCAACAAAGAAATGGCATTTGTTACAATTGGATGTAACCATTGAATTTCTCAACGGTGATCTCTTTGAAGAGGAATAAATGGACTTACTTTTGGGCTACAAAAAAAGATGATAAGAGGATTGTTTGTAGGCTGAACAAATCCCTTTATGGCCTAAGGGAAGCCTCATGACAGTGGTTTTGCAAATTCACCACTACTCTGCCCAGCCATCAATTTATACAGTCCCAAAATTGATTATTCCCTCTTCACTTCAAGGCCTGGTTCTTCTTTGGTTGTCCTGCTAGTGTATGTCGATGACATCAACTTAGCTGGACTAGATTTGAAGCAAGTTAATGCAGTCAAATCCCTTCTCCAGGTTTTATTCAAATTGAAAGTTTTAGGTGACTTGAAGTACTTTCTTGTTTTGGAAATTGCGAAATCTAGCATAGGTGTTTTCCTCACCCAAAGGAAATACACCTTATCTCTCTCTCTCTCTCACAGAAGACATGGTCTTCATAGCTTTCAAGCGTGACAAATTGCCAATGGATCCTGACCTGAAATTGAACTATGCATATGGTGACCTTATTTCTGATCCTTCTCTCCATAGTTGGAACTTGGAAGGCATATGTACCTTACTATTTCTCCACTAGATATCAGCTTCTCAACCCATAAGCTCACCCAGTACATGCAGGCTCTTCGAACCCCTCATTTAAATGTTGATTATCACTTAATACGTCATTTTAGGTTTGCCCCTGGACAAGGCTTACTCTTTTCATCTTACAATTCCCTTCATCTCACTGCTTACACAAATGTTGATTCAAGCAGTTTTTTGGATACCTGACGCACTGCACTTGAATTTTGTGTCTTCCTTGGGGATGCCTTAGTCTCTTGGAAATCCAAGAAACAACCAACAGTTTCCAAGTCACCAGTAGATGCTGAACATTGCTCGTTGTCCTCAGTAGTTAGTGAAGTTGTATGGCTGAAACGACTCCTCACTCGTTTCGAGGTGCAAGTTAATTCTGCCATGGTTTTTTGTGATAACCAATTAGCCATTCATCTAGCTTCTAATCCAGCTCATCATGAACGCTCTTTACACATTGATATTGATTGTCACTTCATCCATGATGTGGTTCCGTCCAACTTTCTCAGGCTTATTCATGTGGCGAGCCGGCATCAATTAGTTGATTACACACTTAAGTTGGTAATTACTTGGTTAGTTTGTAAGTTAATTTTCTGTTATTCAGTTATTCATTGTAGTGATTATTTTGAGCTTCTTCCTTGTAATCAATTTCAGTAATGTGTGGTGTTTCGCATGGCAGAGCCGAAGAAAAACGACAGCGCATAATTGTTGTAAAGGAGGAGGAACCGAAGCTGAATTAAGATCCGATGCAGAGAAGATGCAAGTAAAAGAAGAGGAAAAATTAACAGCGAAAAAAGAAAAAAGGGGTTTGGGAAACAAGAAAACTTTTGACACATATATAAAGTCATATAGTCCTTACAATTATATAATATCTGCGTACACCCTTCGTTACCATCTCCTTGAAGAGTCTAACATAAGCCCGATGATTGCTCAATTTTTGTAAGGTGCAGATTAATTTTTCAATTTAACATCAATTATTACAGCACAGCTACACAAATCAAGATGGAGCAACTTTTCCTGCTTCTTCATGATATTCTCTATCATCACTTGCTTCGTTCCTTCGAAAGTATCTATAGTAAATGTACTGCGATATTATCTGTCACATATAGTTAAGGTCTTGATTATAATCTTACTTTCCTAAATAGTATATACTATAGAGTTAACAGAGAACACCCCAATAAATAAATAAATCTGAATCAGGAACTACATGTATATAGAGGATACAAAAAGGTCCAGTGCCACGCAAACTGTGGCATCCAACAACCATGGCATATTCGCTTTGATACTTTTCCATTCTGTACTTCGTACAAGAATACTGCATCAAAACAAAAAAGTTAGCACTAACTAATTTTACTAAATTTGGATTATAATACAAACTTATGTACAAGGTACGGAGATTGGAAATTTGGAATTGGAACCTTCCAAGGTAAGTGGCATTAGCGATCAGTGCAAATACGAACATGAAAGGATTTAAGCCCTATTTTGTGATAAAAAAGAGAAAGCAGATATACATAAATTAACCAGTATAAATATTGGTTAGTCTTTGCAGATGTAATTCATAACCGGAAGGAAAGAAAAATGTTTAAGATTGATTGAGTATTATTATTACCTCCACACTACCTCTTTTAATCTGATCAATAATTGAAGACACAACAGCTTATCAGTAATGACAACAAAGAACATAGAATGATAGAAATATAATCAAACATAAAAAGAACATTCGAAACCCGGAAAGAACAAAAAAGGTTAGAAACTTACATTCAACCATATTTGAGGAATCCGACTGCAGGTATAGATAGCAGCCATGAGCCATCCCAACCGTTGACCATATGTGTTTTGTACCTCGTTATCCTGTGAAGAGCATTAATTTAGAATCAGCAACTATAGTAAATGCAATTATGGAAACAATTAGGTATCAGTGTCACTACAGGCTAGTCCTACCTGCAGAAAGAGCTTGCTTCCACTGAATACTATGTATCCATCTCTCATAGCATTACCTTTCTGGGGCAAAATAGCTGCTGCTAGAAATGTTCCGTATCTCCCCTGAAACCATGCAGAATATGACAAACATATACTCAAATTTATATAAGAAATTTAACTTCGTTATGACACGTGTCAAAAACTCATTTATCCGTCTTCCTGCTAAAAATCATTTTTCCAACAAAAACTTAACTACAGTCCAAAAACTAGGGGTGGGCGTGGGTCGGGTTCGGTGGGTTTTGAGGTGTTTGAAGACTCAACCCAATCAACAAAATACGGGTTGGGTTGGTTTAATCGATTTTTTTGGCGTAACCCGAACCAACCCAACCCGACTTTATATGGGCTGGTTTGGGTCGGGTGATCAGATTTATTATTATAATATTTATTTCACAGAAAAAATGAAAAAAAAAGAGAATAAAAACCCCATTTTGGAGGCCTTAATTTGGATTTTTAAACAAAGAAAATCTTCATGTCTTTATAGTTGCATAAAAAGCACAGTTGACTTCAATTTGGAGTAAAATTTCCACTAAAATTATAGCACTAAGTGAAATGAAAACAAAACAAAATTCATGTGTTTACAAATTACGTCTTCGTTCCTATGGTATTAGTCAATATATGCATTCAATTACATGCATGAGTTGGGTTGAGTTGTTTTGGGTTCGCAATTTTCTGACCCGACACCAAACCCATAGGCTTTGTGTTTGCATTTTTTAAAACCGACTCAACCCAATGACCCAAATCAACCCAGATTTTGTGGGTTGGATTAGATCGGGTAGGTCGGGTTCGCGAGTCGACCCACACCCGTGCCCCCTACCAAAAACCTAACTAATAGAATATATGGTTTACTAGTTGGTTAGGAGTTAGTTACAGATGACTAACCTAATCAAGTTCTATAAATAGGACTACCATTGTATCATTTACACATCTTTTATCAATATGATTACATTTGAGAAAACTCTCTGAAGCTATGATGCTTATTTCTCCTATGAGGAAAAGCTCAATCTCTATGATACTATTCTTAATAATACTAACTCCAATGTATATTCCGTTTTTCTTTGAGACGCGTGCTCACTGGCATTCTATCCGCTAATATAATAAAAAAGAAACACCTCCAGCAGAGCACGGGTTTTCTCAGAGTCTCAGCTAGTTTAAGCAAAAAGAAACCCCCCTGGCTGAGCCAAACGGCCGGGCAGTGGGAATCCCCACTTACGATGTGAAAATGGACATCTCTATGTTTGAGGTAAAAAAGTGAGATACTTACATCGACAGAATGTGGTATGGGCCTAGGTTGGGTCGCAGAAATTCTAGAGGGAGATAGAGATGCTTCATCCTCAGAAGAAGAGTCTTCGTTCAATTCCATGGCTGAAGGGCCGCTTTTAGCGGCTCTCATGTAGGTAAGCGAGGGTGGAGTGGCACTCCCTGCCAACGATCTTGCTGACCTGCATAATTAATTTAATTCAATTCAATAAAAAACGTTCACTTAAGTTCATTTCTAAACGTTAATTATAACTCAGATTTGTACTCCTAAAAAAAAAAAAAATTAGTGTTAACAATTCACACAATTATGTGCCTACATATAGTAGTGTGCTGCTTTGTGTGTTCCACTCGGTATTGGAATCCCAGACTGGTGACTCGGTTTCGGTTTCGGTTTCAATGGTCTTTTCTCTTCTTCATGAGCCTGTAAGATAGTACAAGTACAAACAAAGGTGAGAATGTATTCTTTTTGTTTGTGGAAAAACTTGATACAAATTTGATTTTTAGGAGTCCAAAGAATTGGAAAGGTACCCGTTTGTAGTTAATTTTCTGACGACGTTTGTACCATCTGCGGATGTGGTCATAATATATGATTTGGAGTAGTAATATGATTGTAGTGGTTGCATAAAGCTGTTAATCACATGATATAAATTAACGAGATCTAGGTTGCAATTTTCGTAGGTTTTAAAAAGAAGAATAATATTGAAACATACATAAGTACATAGCTAAAACTGAATATAGGGAATTAAGTCTAATTAGCCAGTGTTTCTACAATAGGGTGATGGAAACTACGTATACGTATATCATGGTCCGAATAAGTTTTAGTATAGTATGTGTTAGACGAACTCTCCATCAAATCAACATTGATCTTAATTACTCCATAATTTTTTTTAGCTTCATTTTCGTCCAAATTACCAACTCTTGTTTGTGTAATGGAATCTCTGTCTCAAACGCTCAACACCGCTAAAAGATTTCTTAAATAATATAATGAAATAGTAATTCATAGTGATACTCATGGGTTTTTAAGATTTACAATCATGAAAGGAAACAAACAATATATTAATGTACAAAGAACAAGATATATATATAGAGCAAAAAGTTAACGTTTGCAATTAATTACCAGGGCCGTGTAAAACTGTGTAGGCAACTGCATGTCCATCAGAAAACAAGAAAAAAACAAAACAAAACAGCAAAACAGAATAAAGTAAGTCCACAATCAAATAAATAATTAAACAATGTAAGAAAAAAACATTTGGTGGATGATATGCAGAACAACATGATATGATACAGAAGATCATGATAACAGAGAGACAAAGTCCACCCAATTGCATGTTTCGCAGGGCTGCTCTCGATCTATCTATCTCTCTCTCTCTCTGGACCACCCTGCAACCCAACAAATATTATAGGCATTTGGTTCAGAGTCACTTACCGTAGCTGGTTCCAGGAGGCAACCCACCAGGTTGCATATGTCACTGCATCAAAATCAAAATTAATTTTTGAACAATGATTATAAGCTAATTAATTACTAAATGATTTTGCTAGAAAAATAGAAAGTAAAAAAAAAAAAAGAAGAAGTTGATATACTGTTTCATTAATGAATGGAAAGATATGTATGTGTATATGAAATTAAAGTTGACGAACCCTGCGACCCAAGTGAGGAGAAAGGCAAGGGACAATCCGTGGCTGGACTTGTTGCGAAAAATGGTGATTATCTGAGGAATTTCTGCAACTCCCCATGATACTAAACTGATGAGCCCTAAACTGAACGAGATGTCATCTCTCAAACTGCAAAGGCAGTCTTTGAAGTATATCTCCACCCATTTCACACACGGTTTTCTCTCCCTCACACAGTAAGAGGGTGCCATTCTCTCTCTCTCTCCCCTCCTGTGCGTGTCTGTGTCTATATTTATCTTTCTCCTTATCTGTGTCTTTTGTCTGCGAGTTGCAACTTTTGGAAAGGTGCTTTGCTTGAAGAGAAATATGAAAGAAGCTGGTTTTGTAGGAAGATAGCCCACCGAAATTACGTTAGAAGACAGAGAGAAGCAATTCAGTGTCGGACTATGTTGTCCTTTTTAGGGGTTGCATTGTAATTTGATATGAATAATGAATTTCTTACCTAGAGTAAGGGCGCGTTTGTTACAGCTTTTTTTAGAATAAAATCACTTTTTTTATGTTAAAAATCATTTTTTTAATTTTAATTGTGTTTGTTTCAGATTTTTTAGAAAATGATTTTTTTTTAAAAATGATTTTTAGGTTAAAAATGAAAAGCTGAAAAAAATAACTTCTCATTCATAAGAGTTGAAAAAATAATTTTTATAATCCTAAACAAACACAAATTAGCTTCAGATTTTTTTAAAATCTATAAAAAATAATCTCTAGATTATTTTAAAACATAATCACTTTTTTTTAAGCCGTAACAAACGGGCTCTAAATCACAAATTTAGTTCCTCATATTGAAGGAGTCCAACAATTTCATTCAAAAATTAACGAAATTCTAAAATTATCTTTAAAATAAAAAATCTTTGATTTATAAAACAATTTTAATAAGGACCAAATTGTCCAACACAAAAAATTAATGATCACAACATAAAAGAATTGACACAACACAAAAGAAAATTTCATATATCATTTTACAATTTCATTAGTTTTAAGGATCAAATTGTCTTGTACTTACAATTTTAGAGACTAGGTACATTGGTGATTCTCCTCCTCACAATATTTTCACTAATATCAGTGGGAACGGGCTCAACCACCGATCGGCCAATCTAGCCCAAAACCTGAAGGATGACAAATCATACTCTTTGATCCAGAAAGAACAATAATATTTGATCAAAGAGTGAAAAATAATATTTGATCCAACGGCTCTTACCGTGGCTGCACCATGTCGTTACTGCAAAGGATGAGCACACATGGACCAAAGTGAGCCCATACATGTTTATTCGAAGCATACAACTTTTCTTTTTAAGTTAGATGCTGATTGACCAACAAAAAAGTTAGATGTTGGTAGTGAATTTTTTTTTAATAATATATGAGTTTCTATAGTTATTTTATTGAAGAAAAACATTATAAGTATTTAAAAATTTAATTTTAAGTTTTTTCTTTATTCAAACATAAAATTTAATTAAATTCTTTATGTATTTGTAATATCGTTTTTAATTTGGGTGAGTTGGGGATAAAGTTTATATCATACTAAACTCGAACCATTTTAGCCAGATGTAAAGCGTACCTGAGCATTTACCAAAACCATGAGGTTAGTTTTAGGAGAACTACTATTTGTCACGATGGATTTGTTTCACGCGAATCAATATGTATCAGCTTTTTCAAGCGATAATTTCCTTGTTTGGCATATTAATTTAATTGTACTACAACAAATTTTGTTTATAATAATAATTCAAACAAAATTTCAATTATTATTACATATGTCTTTTTCCACACTTATCTCCAATAATATAAATTACATTATTTATAAATTCATAATAATTTTATCTCATGTTAATATATTAAATTTTCTTGTGCAACATTAATTTTGAATAATACATTGCTTTCTATTATTTTCTGCTGAATCTGTGCATTAAAATGACTATTGTTTGTTTAGTTATCCGCTCCTCGTGATGTAGTCATGATTCTGACTTTAATGATATTAAGCATTTCTGTAGTTTTATTAGGAGATAAACAAATCATGTCACTCACTCCTTAATTAGAGTGTCAAGATTTTATGCTACTCGTTATGTCTATGATTATATTCCAACATGTATTGTTGAATTTTTTGAGTGAAATGAAATAAGTTTGTTGCTAAAAAAAAATTAATATCTTTATTATCTTTAATTATGGGTTTTTTAAATTTCATCATTAATATGTATAAAAGAAAATATACATATTTTTATTATAAAATTCTTAAATTAAATTTTGTTGCTATCTCGTGGTTGTCAATCAATTACTATTAGATCCAATCACTCAATCCCATCCTTAGATAAGATATGATGAATTAATGTTTCCTCGGATGATGTTGTTGTTCTCTTTGGACGTGTTTCGTTGTTTTATTAAAAAGAAAAATGACAACCTAGGTAAATGGTCCTTATTACAAATCTGCACATGCACTTTTGTCGTATATCACCGAATTAGGATAGATTTTAGAGGGGACTGCTACTCAGATAAATGACCTCTTTCACAAGAATATTACCCATTTGATATGTTTGCTACTTAACGTTTAGTAAATATAAATATAATAAATAATAAATGGCCTTGGAGTGACTCATTTCTGAAGTTGGCTAGAATATAGATATGTTTGGATAAACAATTTATTTAAGTACTTATATTATAGGAGTTTATTGTTAGGTACCAGAGTATCGGAATGGTGTCACACAACTAAAATAAGAGACGAGAAAATAAGGAAATGAACACACAAAATTTACGTGGAAAACCCTCAACAAATAAGGGAAAAACCACAGGGCAAAACCAGAAGAATTTCACTATGTGGGAAAATATTACAAGAATACCTCTCACAAAATACCTCACAAATACTCTCACAATACTCTTGTTGAGTATAAGAAATAATAAAAGAGGAAGAAGAGAAATGTTTGGGATGATTATAAAAGCATTACTAAGCCTCCTTATATAGGCTCCAAAGTTATCACCAAAGCAAGAACCCACCGATGTGGGACTTGCCAGTAACATTCTCCCCACTTGAAGATTATGATTGAGCCAATCATATCTTCACACCACTCTTTCTCGCCTTGCCATTCCATGTCGCTACGTTTACGATAGGCCATAGGAGGATCGACACCAAATAAACTTGTCGGCATTGATCGGCCGTCATCACATCCGCTAGGTTATCTTTGGTGTGAATCTTTGCATATCCACGGTTCCTTTCTCTACCACTTCACGAACAAAGTGATACTGGGTATCTATATGCTTTGTCCTGGAATGAAAAATTTGGATTCCTTGCGATGTGCAAGGCACTTTACATTGTCCTGCAATACCACGGTAATCATCACATTGCTTGTGCCCGAGTTCCTCCATTAAACCTTTAATCCGGATAGCTTCCTTGCAAGCCTGGGTAGTTGCCATGTACTCGGCCTCTGTAGTAGACAAAGCTACAACGATCAGTAATTTAGATAACCACCACCGCCTCCCGCAATTGTGAATACATACCCGGTAGTGGATTTTCTTTTATCAAGATCACTGCAAAATCAATCAACATAACCCCGACACTACAACAAGTTTTGGCAATAAGCAGCTTATTTTTAGCCAAAGCAGACGCTTAAAAGTCTTGAAAATTAAGCGATTGTATTTCAAAAAACAGCGTTTATGAAGCGGCTGCTGAAAATGGACAATAAGCAGCTTCCTAATTGAAGCGTTTATTGTATGAGACAATAAACAACGCCCATATCTTGAAGCCATTGTTTATTTTGTATAATTAGCATAACTTCCTTTTAAGCGCTTTCTTTTTATACAATAAGCGCCGCTTCATTATTGAAGCTTGTTTATTCTCCTTTTTTTATTAAATTTAGTTCTCTCACATTTACATTATATACATTGCATAATAGTGATAACACAAAATGCAATCAAAATTGTCATCAACATTCCCCAACATCAAAATTTAACATTATAATGTAATTTTTCATAAATTCCTACATATCCTTACATTAACATAAATAAAGTACAATATATTTCATAGTCAAATTTACAATTATCTGAGAATAGATCACTAAAATATTGCACATGTCATGCTACAAATCCTACCTAAATAGTAATATCTTTTTCTTACATCACTTTGCAACTAAACATGCATACAAAGTCAAAATTCTAACAAAATTTTGGCAGAGTTTTCCTTAAAATATGGACATTCCAAAATATAAAAATAATTGTGAAACATAACATATCATACCAGCCAGCCAACATAAAATATATAAAATATTAGCCAACATAAAAAGGAATTTTATTCCTAATTTCATGTGAACCTTTCCAATTCAAGTATGCTAAACTAAAAAAAAACCAAATTTAACAAAAATTCACGTAAACATTAATATTAATCTTCTTCTATCTGCTTATAAATGATAAAATTTGTAGTAAAATATCGACACCACTCTTCTTTGAGTTCGGTATTGTTATGGACCGGTCCCGAGCCGAGTCCTAGTACGCTTGCCGACCTTGTGCAGATTAGCTCGCCCCTTCCTTAGCTCGACGTCATCGTCGTTAAAATTGTACCAGTAAGTCTGTCCGGCGGGTCTCGGTCGAAGGCAATTTGTCGAGCT
Organism: Calophaca sinica; assembly: GCA_037113605.1. Taxonomy (NCBI): domain Eukaryota; kingdom Viridiplantae; phylum Streptophyta; class Magnoliopsida; order Fabales; family Fabaceae; genus Calophaca; species Calophaca sinica. Next base: position 43,691,312 of record CM073731.1, on the reverse strand, counting down.
CGCACGGCGAACCGAGCTCATCTCGCACTGTGTCGCCGAAATATCAGGAAGAGATCAGCTAAATCCCGAATTATCAGGGAGGGATTACCGGGCGCAGAAATCGGATCGGAGGTTTCCTTCCTTCCAAGCAACTCCACTATATAAAGGGGGCTAGACCCCCCAGGTTTGATACGCTCGACTTACCCTAAACCCTAATACATCCTGCGCCGCTTCCCCTCCAAATCCCTATCTAACTTAGGCGTCGGAGTGTTTTGCAGGTACCACCACCCGGGTCGTCGGACCCTGAAGGAGAAAACGCCCAATCCCGAGGAGGAAGATAACTCACAATTCCAGGCATCAACACCTACCAATTCCAGCATCAACATTGGCGCCCACCGTGGGGCCCGGTAAAACTAACCCAGGCCTCAAGAAAACCCCTAGCTGGATGGCGCGCACCAGGAGCACGGCGAATCACAGATCGCCACCGCGAAGTCATCACTCGGCCGGCCCGAACGGACACCCACCACCAGACCCCGCTTTGGAGCTTCTCAGGGCGGAAAACGAGGAGTTAAGGCGCCAGATCGCGGAAGCCCGCGATCGCGAGGAAAGACAAGGCCACGAGACACCCTCGCGGACTAGAAGAGATGGCCAAGACTCGTCCAGATCGAACGCATCTAGCGCCACGGAGAGCCTAAGGCGAGAGGGTCACGTCCGGCAGGCGCCGCAGCGAGAGAACCGACCCTCCGAAATCGGGCTAACCTTGCTCCCCTTTGACGAGAGGGTTATGGCCGACCTGGTCGGCGGTTCCAAATCCCCAACATGGGCGCTTACGAGGGCAAGACCGACCAAGAGCACATTACCTCCTTCAACGCGGATGTTGCCGATCGACGCATCCGAGGGCTTGAAATGTCGGACCTTTCCTCGCACCTGGCGGACCGGCCATGATGTGGTTCTCAACCTCCTGGCGCTCGATCCACTCATTCGTAACTCGCCGAGAAGCAATTCATGGCCAGGTTCACCACGAGCCGAGCCTTCCGAAAAATTCCACTTGCCTGGTCGGACTCAAACAGAAGTCGGACGAGACGGCGAAGTCCTTCATGGCGTTTCAACAACGAAGCGGCTCAAATCAGAAATCTCAAGACCGATGTGGCGCCCACGCCATAGTGTCGACACTAAAACCTGGTCCGCTTCTCGGACTCCTCGCTCGCCGACTGCAGGGATCTTTGACGAGCCGGTGAGGCCGGCGATGGGGTATATCAACATGGAAGAGGTTGCTGCGCCAAAAGGGAAACCCGTAATCAAGAAGACAGAGTAGGGATCCGCCGAGAGAAGCGCAGATAGAAGGAACGAGGCCGAGAGGCGGCAAGACTACGGAGGGCGGTTCAACTCCCTTGACCAGTGGGTAGGACCGAGTCTTGAAGGAGGCCTACACGGCAACCTCATAACCTTGCCCCCTCGGAAGGCTTCACTGAGATGTGGATCGCCAGAGATATCTGCGAATACCACCAGGATCTACGGGCACACCACCAATGAATGTCAAGCGAAGATAAAAATTGAAAAACTTCATACGGGAAGGACATTTAGCGAAATGCGTGGACAAAGGGAATGGGCAACCCCAGGAGAACGAAACAAATCGTAGAAGATCCGGATTCGCGAAGCGCGCATGACCGATCGCCGGCTCGGAGAGGGCGAGAAAGACGTTCACCCGCCCGTCAACGCAGGAAGGGTCGAGACGAAGGTACCCCCTCACTCAATTTAATTGCAGGTGGTTTTGCAGGTGGGGGCGAATCTAGCAACGGTCGGAGGAGGCACCTGAGATCCGTCAACAGCTCGACATCAACAGCGGCCCCGCCCGAGGCCTTACCAACCATAACCTTCTCGGAGAGGGATTATCAGGGAATAGATCGATGCCAAGACGACCCAATGGTGATCACCGTGCACCTCGCTGGATTTAACGTCAGGAGAGTACTCGTCGACCAAGGAAGCTCGGCAGACGTGATCTACAAAGAAGCCTTCGACCGACTCAAGTTACCGAGCTCGATTATCAGGCCCTATCGAGGTACGTTAGTCGGTTTTTCAGGTGCTAAAGCTCGGGTGACTGGGTACTTCGACGTCTTGCTCACCTTCAAAGCGGACGTCGGGGTCAAGACGATCGAAGCCCACCTCCTGGTGGTAGAAGCCGATTCAGCCGCGGACACCGCCTACAATATGATGTCGGTAGAAGCGTCATCAATGGGATCGGCGCCATTGTCTCCACCCCCATTTGGCGATGAAGTTCCCCTATCCGATGGGCGATTGCTACGATACACGCCGACCGGAAGAGGCGAGGCGATGTTATGTCAACACCTGGCGGATGGCGGGAGAAGAGGCCACCAAGTCGAATCGCATGATTGAGCTCGACCGAGGGGAGAGTGATTCCGGCCGGTGCGGTCGATGACATCAAAGAGATCAAGAAAGTAGGGCAAGAGCATACGGTGGGACGCAATCGCCCCGCATGAGCGGCGACTCCCTGACGGAGGTCTGCTCGACACGCGGATCTGTTTGCATGGGGCCGGAGGACATGCCGGAATAGACCTCAGAGTGGCACGCCACAAGCTAGCCATAGAGCATGGCGCTCGCCCGTTGCTTTCAGCGCAAGAAGACTCACAGGGGAAAAAGCGGCGGCAGAGAAGAGACATCAAAGCTCTTGGCGGGTTTATCAAGGAAATCAAGTACCCAACTTGGCTTTCCAACGTCGTCTTGGTCAAGAAGAGCAGCGGTAAGTGGAGGATGTGCACGGACTTCACCGACCTAAACAAAGTCTGCCCTAAAGATCCATACCCTCTTCCTAGCATCGATGCTCTGGTGGACCGCACGTCGGGGTACCAGGTGCTCAGTTTCATGGGCGCGTACTCCGAGTACAATCAGATCAAGATGCACCCGCTCGACGCGCCAAAGACGGCGTTCATGGCAGAGGCCTCGAACCTCTACAACGGCACTATGCCCTTTGGTGCGAAGAGCGGGGTCAACTTACCAGAGGATGGTGGATGAGGTCTTCGCCAAGCGGTCGGAAGACGATCGAGGTGTATATGCACGACATGGTGGTCAAAGCCACCAGCTCCGAGGCACACTACCGGGACCTCCAGGAAGTGTTTGACATTATGAGGAAATATGACATCAGGCTAAACCCCGAGAAGTGCTCGTTCGGGGTGCTCGGTGGCAAATTCCTGGGGTTCATGATCACCCACAGAGGCACTGAGGCCAACCCCGACAAGTCTTAGGCGGTGTTGGAGATACGCAGCCCGAGCTCTATCAAGGAAGTGCAAAGACTCGCTGGTCGTATCGCGGCCCTTTCCAGGTTCGTAATTCGTTCCGCTGACAAATCGCTTCCCTTCTACCAGGTCCTCAGGAAACCGACCCGGTTCGAATGGACCGACGACTGTGAAACGGCTTTCCAAAAGCTCAAGGAGTTTCTGGCGTCACCACCGGTCCTTACACGGCCCACCAAAGGATCCCCCCTCCTCCTCTACCTGGCGACCCACCGACACCTCGATCGGCTCGGCCTTAATAGAAGAGAGAAGCGGCGGCGCCGGTTGCCGTGAGCAAAGTCCTCCACGGGCGGAGCTAAGGTACGAAGGTGGAGCCGGGCGCTCACGATAGTGACCTCGCGAGAAGATTGAGGCCTTACTTTCAAGCGCTGCGGTGGTAATCAAAGCGGACTACCCAATCAAAAGGATCCTGAAGCCCGAACTCGGGCGAATGGTGGCATGGTCGGTAGAACTCTCCGAATTCCAAATCGGTATGAGCAGGAGGACCCATCAAATCACAAGTTTTAGGCGACTTTATTGCAGAGCTAACACCGACCCCACGAGGTCGAAATCTTGGGCGCTATATGTGGGCGGCTCCTCCAATTCAAAGCGGCGTGAGCAGAATCATCGTTGAAAGCCTGCTGAATCGGCGTCGAGCAGGCACTCAGGTTCCTATTCAAAGCTAGCAACAACCAAGCCGAGTATGAGCCTTTATTACTCGGTCTCAAGCTCGCATGGGGCTGGGAGCCCAGACGCCCGAGTCAAGAGCGACTCCCAGCGATGATCAACCAGGTCGAGGCGAGTACGGTGTCGAGGCGACATACTTGCCCGATGCGCTCGAGAAAGTCAATGCCATGATCCGAGAACTTCCAAGAGGTCCAACTCGAGCACTTCCCTCGAGAACAAAACAACAAGGCGGTCTGGCGGCAAAATTGGCTAGTATGAAGGCCGAGGGACAGCTCCATACGGTGGTCGTCCAAACTTTAGAGGCACCAAGCATCGCGACGGTAGGAAACTACGCAGTGATGATCGGCTTCAGATTCTTGGATGAAGAACATCGTCGAGTACTTGAAGCAGGGAGATTGCCGAAGACCAGGCAGAATCACGCAGGGTCCAACGGCGATCCGCGCACTACACTCTGTCGGAGCGGACTTTACAGGAGAGGTTTCGCGACCCTTACTCACCTGCGTAGAAAAGTCAGATTCCGAGTACGTCATGAGAGAACTACATGAGGGTATTTGCGGGAACCACTGCGGAACTAGGACCCTGGCAGCTAAAATCCTACGAGCAGGCTACTACTGGCCGACGCTCAGGTCGGATTGCCTAGAATACGTAAGGAAGTGCGACAAGTGCCAGAGATTCGCCAAACGAGACCATCTTCCACCGGAAGTCCTGCACGGAGTGGTCGCCCCTTGGCCTTTCAATACCTGGGGGCTTGACATACTTGGCCCCTTTCCCCTCGCACCGGGCCAACTCAAGTTCATCATAGTCGCCATAGACTACTTCTCCAAGTGGATAGAGGCGTGCCCGCTGGCAACCATCACTTCCGAGAGGGTCAAAAAATTTGTCTGGAAAAGCCTGGTTTGCCGCCATGGCCTGCCCCACACCATCATCACAGATAACGGCACACAGTTCACCAGCACAGCGTTCAAAGACTTCTGCAAAGGTCTAGGAATCCGACTCGTCTACGCCTCCGTCGAGCATCCACAAACCAATGGTCAGGTCGAGGCCGCAAACAGGATTATCCTCAATGGCCTCATGGCGGCTGGAGAGACAAAGGCGGCTGGGCGGATGAACTCTGCGGAGTCTTGTGGGCATACCACACCACCCGATCGGCTACAAATGAAACACCTTTCCGCTAACGTATGGGATGGAGGCCATGGTGCCCGGTAGATCTCGGTTCCACATCGGCGAAGAGAACACGCCAGGCTCGACGCGGCGAGGAAGCAAGAGTCGAGCTCGATCTCTGGAAGAAACTTCGGGAACTTGCCCGTGTGCAAAACTTTGCAACTAAGCGGTAGCGTCGCCAAGCACTACAACTCCAGTCCAGGCCGGTAACTTTCAAGGTAGGAGACCTGGTCCTCAGAAAGTCGAGCGGCGAGAAAAGATGTAAGGCGAGTGGCAAACTAGGGCCGACATGGGAAGGGCCATACCGCATCGGTCGAGAACACCTACGGCGCATATGGGCTAGAAGAATTATCAGGAAAGGCAATACCGAGGACCTGGAATGCCACGCACCTCAAGCTCTACTTTAGTTAAACAATTGTAAGCGGATGGCGCACTCTTTCCTTTGCAAACCCTTTTTCCCACTTTGGGTTTTTGGTTTGGAAAGGTTTTAACGAGGCGCATCCTTCTCTCTTTCTTCCCCATTTAATATAAGTCAATCCCCATTGCATTCAGGTGTTTTAATATTGCATTCAGGTGTTTTAACTAAGTCATCGAGCCCAAGCTCGAAAGGTCTTAATAGAGCAACGGTCGGTATAAAGGCTTGGTGGGCTCATCCGCGGCTCGACCGCCGTGGTCCTAAACCCAAGTCAGCATAGAGGCTTGGTGAGCTCACTCGCAGCTCGACCCCCGTGGTCCTAAACCCAAGTCAGCATAGAGGCTTGGTGAGCTCACTCGCAGCTCGACCCCCGTGGTCCCCTAAACCCAAGTCAGCATAAAGGCTTGGTGAGCTCGCTCGCAACTCGACCCCCGTGGTCCCCTAAACCCAAGTCAGCATAGAGGCTTGGTGAGCTCGCTCGCAACTCGACCCCCGTGGTCCCCTAAACCCAAGTCAGCATAGAGGCTTGGTGAGCTCACTCGCAGCTCGACCCCCGTGGTCCTAAACCCAAGTCAGCATAGAGGCTTGGTGAGCTCACTCGCAGCTCGACCCCCGTGGTCTTAAACCCAAGTTAGCATAAAGGCTTGGTCCTAAACCCAAGTCAGCATAAAGGCTTGGTCCTAAACCCAAGTCAGCATGAAGGCTTGGTGAGCTCACTCGCAGCTCGACCCCTGCGGTTCCCGAGATTCCAGGTCAGCATAGAGGCCTGTTTCAAAAGCAGCTCGGAAGGTCGCCAGTCGGCCTAAACATCCCCTGTGGTTTCGAAGACACTAGGTCGGCATAAAGTCCTACAAGCTCCAAAGCATCTCGGCTAAGGTCGATGTCGAGCTAAACAAGACCATTGTGGTTTCAAAGACACCATGTCAGCATAAAGACGTGTCGAGCTCAAACACAGCGCGACAAAGACTAACCCCTGCGGTTCCGAAAATATCAGGTCGGCAAAGAGGCCTGGCTAGCTCTGAAGCGGCTTAGATGGGTCCAACCAGACCTACTACTCTCGACAAAGTTGCTCGACCACTCGGCAAGCAAGTCTCGGGGACTTATGGTTCAAAATCAACAACGGATCACTCCCCATTCAATAGCCCTCATGCATAGGGTCAAAAAAGAACAAATAATATAGACTTCTTAACTTTTCAAGTTAACAAGTCTAGGGGGTTTGTGTTACGGGCCGACCTCAGTGGGCTCTAGCCGGATCAAAGTGGCCGAGACCAATCCGAGCTCTACATTCTGGCGGATATAGTTCTAGCGGTTCGAGCCGCATCGGATGATCGGCGGCGGGAAGAGGCGCTGGAGCGACGCGTCCCATCCCGAGTCCCATCACGTGGCGAGCAGAGAGTAAAGGTGCGACGTGGGCGTGACTTCGGACAAACAAGCTTACGGGACACACCCGAGCCTTGGTGACTCGACTCGGATACCGACCCGAGGACATTGGATAGACCCTCAGCCCTTTCGTGCGAAGAGTGCAGGGGCTTGTGTTATGGGCCGGTCCCCAGCCGAGTCCTAGCACGCTTGCCGACCTTGTGCGGTAGCTTCGCCCTTCCTTAGCTCGGCGTCATCGTCGTTAAAATTGTACCGTAAGTCGAGTGCGGCGGGTCTCGGTCGAAGGCAATTTGTCGAGCTCGGGTAAGAAGGAGGCGAGCTCATCTGCACCAGTCGCGAAATATCGAGGAAGAGATCAGCTAAATCCCGAATTATCAGGGAGGGATTACCGGGCGCAGAAATCGGATCGGAGGTTTCCTTCCTTCCAAGCAACTCCACTATATAAAGGGGGCTAGACCCCCCAGGTTTGATACGCTCGACTTACCCTAATACATCCTGCGCCGCTTCCCCTCCAAATCCCTATCTAACTTAGGCGTAGGAGTGTTTTGCAGGTACCACCACCCGGGTCGTCGGACCCTGAAGGAGAAAACGCCCAATCCCGAGGAGGAAGAGAACCTCGTCAATTCCGGCATCAACACCTACCAATTCCAGCATCAACAGGTATGATCAGTGTATGTGTCGAATTGACAATCAGGATAGTACTGCGAAATAAAAATTAAATGAAGTTAGAATTGAACATAAGCATTCAAATGGTATGCGTAAAAGAAAAAAAATTATATAAACTTTGAAATTGTTACAAACATACCTCTGTTGGAATTTCTGTTTGATTATGAACGACAATATCCTTGAGAAACTTTAAAACATATCAGCCACAATCATTGAGTTAGGTTGTGAGGACACTATAAAACCAAAAATATGAAATTAATTGTTTTTATTTTTGGTAATTTGAATAATTGCATAAAAATTTGATATAAATACCTTTATCGGTATCCATTTAGGTGGAGTAAATTTAGAAAATCGAGACTTGTTTCTTGATAAAGTAGGATTGCCCTAAGTGCAAAATCAAACAAAATCATTCAATATGGACACATAGACTATATATATCAAATTTCTAACAAAATTTTGGCAGAGTCTCCCTAAAATATGGACATTCCAAAATTTATAAAACACACAGTAACTTAAACAAATACCTGACCCGGCCAAAGACAAGATGTCACGTAGGCCAAACATAAACAAATAAACACTTCAATATTACAAGTAACTTAAACGTTTAAGAAATTGCATACATATATATATATATATATACATATCTATGATTTATACACACTTACTGATTGTACTTCTCTTTCATTGTTTTGCGCATGTTGATATGTACACGCAATGGATCAAGATAGTACACAACGTTTTGATTCAAGTTAATCGCTAACAATAACCAATGATCCCTACAAAAACAAAGTCTCAAAGTCAGGATTTGCTAATGTCAAGCGGTGAATGACATACTCAGACATGTCAGCATTCCATGATCCCATATGTGTCCGTTGTGGGCACAAAAATACAAACCTTTGAGTTTGTTCTTGTGGGATCAATATCTCTTGATACAAGTACCTTAAATTAAAACATGCATACAAATTAATGCATTAACAATAACATAAATATTTAGTGTAAAAAAATAAAAATCATTGGATACTTTAAAATTTAATAGAAAACCTGAGATATACACTAATAACAGTTTCACTTAACCATAGGTTGTCATTAAGAATTTCTTGAAGTGCACCATCAACACTAGCTCTTAGGTCGTGCTCATAACCCAAAATTGATTCATCCATTGGTACTTTAATGGTATCTGCTTTGCCTCCATCTTTGTTGCCATATGGACTCTAAGATAAATTGTAAAATCATGCAGGAGCTGTAGGAGGTGAGATACCATGACCTTCTTCACGGAGATGTGAATGACCCATTTGTTGGCTGCTTGCCAACACTCTTGCTAGCTATAGGCAGCTTGCCCTTGCCTTTGTCCTTGGCTTTGGATGTTGGAGATACCTACATATTTTGCATTCCAACATATTGACTAGTTAGTGAGTGATCACCTAATTTAATAAATATATGCAGTATATGATAGTGAAGCATATACTTTAACATATACGTACCATATCACTTGTAACTACGAGGTGGTTTGGCCATGCCACATAGGTTCCTATTGCCTGTTCCACTGTCATCACATCTGCGCCTCCAATGAGTGCAGGCAATAGTGCATCTCCCTCAAGTGCAACGTCAACTCTAACCTTTACATGATTAGGAGGTAAGGGAAGGTTGTGTAGTGACACACCTGGTTCATTATACAACATTCCCTTACCAACCATTCGTTGCGTTGGACTTGTCAAATATAGACTGCACTCATAAATGCCACTAAACCAATGATAAACGAAATATTAATATGTTAAATCTTTGAATACTTAGGTGAGAAAGTATAAAAAGAAATGTAACGATTATTACCTCGGGACTCACAATAGTGCAACTATCTCTAACACTCTTTGGGTTAGGGATAGGTGACTGATGCTTGTTCCTCTCCACTTCATCTTTATCCTTCTTGCTATCTTCCAATTCCTGAACTTTTTGGTATAGCTGAGTTACCATTCTCCTCAATTCTTCTGTTTCACTAGCATCAGCATAGCGTCTTACGCGCTTCTGTGATCCAAAGATAGCGCCCTGGGAGACACCAAATCCCACGCCTCTTACCCGACCAGGATACTCCTTGATGGGTATGGCTTGGGAAAGGATGTCTTGACCAGACAAATCTGACATAGACATTGACAGTTCATTCTGCGAGACACAAATATTATTAAATATTATTAAATAATATCATTAATTTAAACGTTAATTAATGTTATCATACTTACAATTTTATCAGCCACTTCTCTAGTGGGTAGATGTTCAATGTCACCCTTCTTGTTTCGCCGGGCTTCTATCCACAAACAAGATCGATCAATGGATTGAGAAGTTGCATCTTCTCGACTCAACAAATTTGTACATGTGAACAAACAAATTGAGAGAAAGTAAGAAAGAAATTGTACATACCAAGAGATGCGTTAAAACAAGTTATAATTAAAGATATTGTACATACCATTTCTTCCTCAATGCGGGGATACCCTTTAACCCCTCCTCTGTAAGGGTATGGAGGATTTGACGCTCTTCTTAGATTTTCATTGCTTATTCTCTACATAAAAACATAAGAATATATTAATGCATGGTTTAATGTCATATATAAAAGTTATAAATATTATTGTACATACTATATATTCTTCATCTTACGTGCGTCTTCTTACAAAGCGCTCCAATCATCTGTTCTATGAGCGATGCATATTTCTTTGGAGGCGATGTGCGATGTTCAGTGTTGGTCTCTCAACCACTTGTTCGCTAACTTGATTCGGAAATTCGGTGTGATCTTCCAGCTAACCTAAGTGTAATATCCTTTCGGGTCTCATCAACATCAAAATGCTTCTGCAAGAACATTATAAACAAAATGGTAGACTATAAGTATGTTTAGATAAATTAAAAAACAATACAACTAACCAATGTTAATTAATCCCATTTTTATATACCTGTATCTCAGTCCATATCTCATCTTTTGGCAGAGTCTCCCCTAAAATATGGACATTCCAAAATATATACAATACCTGTAACATTCCAAAATTCATTGTTCAAACCAAAAAAACCAAAATCAGGTTCCACAACAAAATTCATTGGTCATTTTTCCATTGATTCCCATTTGATATGCATATATATTTACTAACTGTACATTTTAACAAGCGATTCCAAGCATCTTTAACACTTCTAATTTATCTCACGGACAACGATGAGCAAAATCAAACAAAATCAAACCCTTCGATTCCAAATCGGTCAACGATGAACAAAATCAAACAAAATCGAGCAGAGACAAAAAACTAACGAACCACCAACAGCGAAACCAATGTGGAATCGAGATACAAAATGGAGACGGTGGCCATACGGAAATGGGCGCAAACAGGAGTTTAGAGATGGAGGCGGGGAGGGCGAGGCCGAGCGCCGCGGCTTTGCTCGGATGGAGGGCGGCGGGCGAGTTTTGGGCGAGCTTCGGATTTCAGGTTTTGAGGGCGGCGGACGAGCTCGGTTTCCGGCTTTGGGCGACCTCGGATTTCAGCTTTTGGAGGGCGGCCAGACGAGCTCGGTTTCCGGCTTTGGGCGAGCTTCGGTTTGAGGCTTTGGGCGAGCTCCACGATCTCCGGCTTTGAAGCACACGATCTCGTTGAGGGGGCAGCGGTAGAGATGGAGGTGGCGGCGGTGGAGTTTGCGAAGAGAGAGTTGATGCAGAGAGAGAAAGCAGTGCTTACGGATGCGAAATGAGAGGAGGAAATACATATATTTAATAAATCGACCAAAAGCAGCTTAATAAGAAAGCGCTGCTTATTATTCGAAAAACAGCGCTTAAGTCTAAAAGCGGCTGTTTATTTCTTTACCAAAAACAGCGCTTCCTACTATGAAGCGGTTTATTGTTCCTATGATCAAAAGCTGCGCTTCATGTTTGGAAGCGTTTTAATGTGCCATTCGTTTTTATTATTTAAAGATAAAACAGCTTAAAGGACTAAGCGCTGTTTATTATATGAACTAAACAGTAGCGCTTAATTAGTAAGCGCTGTTTATTGTTTACGTATGACATAAAGTAGCGTTTTTTATTTTAAGCGCTGCTTAAAGGAGCGCCATCTTTTTTAGAATTTGTTGTAGTGTGACAATGAATTCTGATCCTCTGTAACATAATGCAACATCTGAGGTTCCTTTGATGTATCTAAGGATCCTCTTAACAGTATTCCAATGCTCTCTACCTGGATTTGCCATAAACCGACTAACCGCTCCCACTGCTTGTGCAATATGCAGTGCGGTACATATCATGGCATACATAAGGCTTCCCACCGCTGATGCATACGGTACTCGAGACATTTTCATCCTCTCCGCTTCATTGCTAGGACTCATACCTGAGGATAATTTAAAATTGACAGGAAGCGGGGTAGAAATTGGCTTACAGTCTTGCATGTTGAAGCGCTGCAAGACCTTCCTTAGATAATTCTTTTGAGAAAGCCAAATCTTCCTATCATTTCTGTCTCGGTGAATTTGCATCCCTAAAATCTTGTTTGCGGGTCCCAAGTCCTTCATATCAAACTCCTAGCCAGCTGTGCCTTCAATTCTGAATTCGATCTTTGTTGGGGCCTACCACCAACATGTCATCCACATACAACAAGAAATGATTTATCATCAAACCTCTTGTAGTATGTACAATGGTGCGAACTTCGATCTGTTGTAACCAAGGCTAATTATGAAGGAATCAAATCTCTTGTACCAACATCTGGCGCTTTGCTTTAGGCCGCATGCAGAGATTTGGTCAACCTACAAACCAAGTTTTCTTTTCCTTGTTCTTTAAAGCCTTCTGGTTGGAGCATATAAATTTCTTCTTCAAGTTCTCCATGAAGAAAAGCAGTCTTTACATCCAACTGTTCAAGATGTAAATCAAATGCGACACACATTGCCAACACTACCCTAATAGTAGTAAGTCGACAAACCGAGAAAATATCTCGTCAAAGTCTATCCGCTTCTTTACGAGCATAACCTTTGACTACAAGTCCGCACGATACCGTTCCACTTGATCATTCTTAGTCTCGTTTAATTTTGAACACCCATTTGTTCAGATGGCTTCAGGCCCTTTGGAAGTTCAACAAGTTCCCAAGTCTTATTTCTATGTAGGGCTTCCATTTCTTCTGCATTCTTGTCATCCATTGAGAAGCATCTGAGGCGTTCAACGCTTCTTGAAGAGCCGATGGTTCACCTTCTTGGTCCAAAGACGGTATGCATCATGGCGAGCCATAACATAGTCCGAGTGCCATGATGGTGCCGTTATCTGACGTGTTGATCGTCGAACTCCTTCATCATTGACCTCATCTGGTTCTTGTTCTATGTGCTGCAGTTACGCCCGGAAGAATCATCTTCTTGAGTCTTTCTCTCCATTGCACTATAGCAGTCTCCTTGGAAATCTTGTCATTTTTACGCTCACTTTGCGGTTCATTTTACGCAAAGACTACATCTCTGCTAACAATAAGCTTGCGGGTAGTGGGGTCCCTGGCGATACCCATTGACATTGTCGGCATAACCCAAGAATATACATTTTACGGATTTTGGATCCAATTTTGTTCTTTCTTGGGAGTTGTACATGTACGTCTGAGGACATCCAAACACATGTAAAGAAGAATAATCTACCGCTTTCCTTTCCACATCTCCATTGGTGACTTCAACCAATCGCTGTTGATGGCGATCGATTTATCACGTAATGTGCGGTTTTGATCGCTCGCCAAAAAGATTTGGCGAATCTGCCGTTCTCAGATAACTCTTGTTCTTTCTAGGAGAGTCCTGTTCATCAGATTCGCTACACCATTCTGCTGAGGTGTATGTGCGGCGATGAATTGTCTCGTAATACCTGTTGCTTGCGAATGATAGAAAGTTACCATCTACATATTCTCCTCCATTGTCTGTCCTCAAGCACTTGATTTTCTTCCCAGTTTCAAGCTCTACTTGTGCTTTGAACTCCTTGAATACTGGAAACACATCTGACTTCTTCTTGATCGGGTACACCCACAATCTCCTGGAGTAGTCATCAATGAATGATACAAAATACTTTGCTCCCCCCATGGATGTTTCCGGCGACTCCCACACATCAGAATGTATCAAGTCTAGTATGTGTTTGCTTCTGGTAGTTACTTTTACAAATTTCAATCTATGCTACTTACTTGTCACACAGTACTCACAGAAGGGTAAAGTTACCGTCTTGAGCCCGGGTAAGAGACTGCGTTCTGCAATGACTTTTAAGCCACGTTCTAACATATGGCCTAGCCTGCGATGCCACATCATCGTTGATTCTTCATGGCTCGCTGATGCAACTGATGCATCCGCCTCTTGTAACGTATCTCCCAAAAGCATGTATAGATTGCTTGTGCTCTTTTCTGCTTTCATCACCACAAGATTGCCCTTCACTACTTTCAAGATTCCACCTTCAATATGGATCTTGCACGAGGTCATCCAATTGCCCGGTGGACAATAGATTCCTTTTCAAGCCCTTCACATGTCGCACCCCTTGTATCTTGCGAGCAGTACCATCTTGCATCTTTATTACGGCGATGATCGATTCCAACGATTTCTAAGGCGTGATCATTTCCCATAAACACGGATCCTACCGAGACAGGCTCATAAGTACAAAACCAATCTCGGTGTGAAGTCATGTGCCATGTCGCTTTGAATCCACTATCCAGACATCATTGAGCTTCCTTCCACCTTTAGAACTTGTTGCTCCGCTATACAGGATTTCTCCATCATCTGAGGTACTTGCAACACAACCTTGCGAGGTTGATGCTTCTGAGGTCCTCTCTCCATTCTTCTTGTTCTAACACTCCTTCTTCAAGTGCCCTCTCATGCCACAGTTGTAGCATTTGAGATTCTTTCTTCTTCGAGATTTTGATCTACCACAATCTTGGCTCCCACTGGGGCCACGTTCTGTTGATCTGCCTCGCATCATCGTTAAAGCTTCTGCTTGCTTCGAACTTTCTGACCTTTCCTCCTTATTCTTGCGCCTGGATTCTTCTTCAAGGATTGCACCGGCAACATCATCAAAGTGAAGAGTGTCAGCAACATTGTTGTTTGTAATGTTGATGATGAGTTGATCATATGAATCTGGTAAACTCTGAAGTAAAAGTTTTGCACGTTCATTTTCTGCTATTTTGAAATCGATCTTTGTGGTGAGCCAATAGCGTATTCAAGGTGTTAATGTGATCCGTCACCAATGTGGATTCACTCATTGAAGAGTGTAGAGTTTCCTCTTCAAGAATATTCTTGTGTGAAGTGACTTAACCTCGTACAATTTGTGAAGTACATCCCAAATCTCGCTTTGCAGTCTTTTTACGCAACACTTGACAAAGCGAATCCGCCATTGCTAGGTGCAAATTGGCAACAACATTGCCATCCTTCTCTTTCCACTTTTCATCAGTCATATCGTGGAGTGCGCCTTGATTGCTTCAAAGCAATTATCCTTTCTCGAAGCCGCTACCTTCAATTTCCACAGGGAGAAATTACTCCCATTGAACTTCTCTATCTCAAATTTTCTTTGCCATGGTTGTACACGAACCGAATCGGATTACACTATTTCACCAGTGAATGATAAAGATTATCGTGAAACGGTATTATGCGTATCCGTATACGAGAACAAATCCAGTATATGTTAACAATTCTTGTAAAGTATACAACCACACGTGTGAATATTAACCGTAATACGTGAATAGTACTATATCTGAAAAAGTGATATGGCAGTAAAGAGTGCACGAGTAAGTTCCCGGGAAAGAGAGGTGTCGCTAAGCGTGCTTAAAAACCTTGTCTTTCCTTAGCGAACTTTACTAGACATACACTTTTACACTACCACACTATTTAGATAACAATTCTTTTACGATGTGGCAGATCGGACAATCTTTGCAACCACAGAGCATACTAAGAACCAACACCTTCCTAAAGTGGCCTTGTGGAATAGTATCACCAACCTTGGAGCTTTGATACCACTGTTAGGTACCAGAGTATCGGAATGGTGTCACACAACTAAAATAAGAGACGAGAAAATAAGGAAATGAACACACAAAATTTACGTGGAAAACCCTCAACAAATAAGGGAAAAACCACAGGGCAAGACCAGAAGAATTTCACTATGTGGGAAAATATTACAAGAATACCTCTCACAAAATACCTCACAAATACTCTCACAATACTCTTGTTGAGTATAAGAAATAATAAAAGAGGAAGAAGAGAAATGTTTGGGATGATTATAAAAGCATTACTAAGCCTCCTTATATAGGCTCCAAAGCCATCACCAAAGCAAGAACCCACCGATGTGGGACTTGCTGTAACATTTATCGCATGAAAGCTTATATCATTGGGTACGGGTATGGGTCGACCAGTGAATTCAACTTACACAATCCAACCCAACCTAAAAAATTTGAGATGGTTTTAGTCATTGAGTTGGGTGAGTTGTAAAACACTGATGCAAACGGGTTAAAAAGGTTGAGTTTGGGTGATTGATCTTAAGTAGGATTGGATCTTGGTAGTAATTCAAGTCTGTTTTATTTTATGGGCTGATGCTTGTTAGTATTCATGTTGCTACATCTTATGCTTCATTTAAGGGATCAGTATTTTGTTATCTTATTTGGGTTTGGGCCTAGAGCAACATCAGAATCAAGTTTACGTTTAGGAGAGTGCTACATACACCCCCCAAAATTCTTTCCCCATCCTTTCCCCTTTTTTAATTTGAAATTACCATAATATCATTCCTTACCCACACTACACACACCTCCTTTCCACTCTTTTTGCGATATGGAACAAGCACCCCTTTCTCTTTCAGCTATCACCCCTTCCCCTAGCGACCACCCCTTCTCCGGCAACCACTCCCTTCATCGGAGCATCGCCACTTTAGCTTCAATGCACTTCTCCAATGCACCTCTCGTTGTTTCACCATCGCAATGCTACAATTGATAATTTTTTTCACTGTTGCACATGTTTCCGGAAGCTTTCAAAAATGTTTATTATTTTTCTTAGTATATTATAGAAATTAGTTTCCATTAGTCAATTAAATAAGCTTCCAGAAACTAATTTTCAAAAGTAAATGTTAACATGTTTAGGAAATTACTTTCCAAAAGCTTATTTAATTAACATTTGAAAACTAATTTTTGAAAAGTTGTTAAACTTGAATATAAAGTGTTCTGAAAATTAATTTCTCCACTGTAAGAAAATATAACTTTACCGACGAGATACTATCAATGGCCTCGACACCGTCGGTACACAAGTAGTAGGATATCGACAAGGTTACTGACGGGTGAGCCCATTGGTACTTAGAAGAAAGGATTATCGATGGACTGAAAAGACGCAAATATTCGTGCCCTTTATTTCCCGCTAGGTTTTTGACGGCCTAGACTGTCGGTAAGTGTATCTTCAAATACTGACGAGGTAGCCCGTTGGTACGTTCAATGGTTATATGTAGGTTTCCGACGAGCATACCCATTGGTAATCAATAAAATAAAAAATAATTAATATTTTTACCGTGTTTTAATTTTAAAATTTTTATTAGATGTTTCCCATGGCTTTGACTATCGGAAATACGTAATATTTTTATACCAACAGCCAAGCCTCAAAAACTATGTAACAGTCATTTGAAAATTTTACGTTTTCGATAGGCAAGACCGTCAAAAACATCGTTAATAGGTGCCCAAAGATGATGGCAAATACCGAGAGAATTGTTGAGCATAACAACAACATGATATGACAATTGATGGAGAGCATGAACTTTTTATCCATGTCATCTATTAAAAAGAAAGTTAGAGGACAAGTATTGGAGTCTATTCAGAGTGGAAATTTTAATGTATTATAATGACTAACAAACCTTTCGTAATGAACACTTCATTTAAAATATAAATTACATCAACGTGTTATTATGCACATTGATGTATTGATGTATTTAATGTATTTTGATATGTACGATGTTCATGTAATAAAATTGCAAGAATGTATACAAATGTTTATCACTCACTAATTCGGTTGCTAAAATTTGTCACTAAGGCAGTTTCTAAAGTTGGTCTCTAAATTTGGTTTTTAAATTAGTCTCTACAAAAGTGTTCACTAAATCAGATGCTACATATTAGCAATCAGAGATTTAGCGACTAGTCGGTATTTAATTCAGTCATTAATCAATTTAGTCAGTGATTTTGTAACTTTAGTGACCAGTCGGTATTTAATTCAGTCATTAATTAATTTAGTCAGTGATTTTGTAACTTTAGTGACTGAATTTTCGGTCTCTAAAGAAAATTTTTCTTGTAGTGAAGTTATGTGGAAAATTTGTGTAATTGAATATTTTCGGTTTTATTTCTATTGTCATTTAACTTGTTTGTATTTTAAATGATATATGTGATACTTAGTTTCTACTTCGATTTAAATAATTATAAGTTAATTATGATTATTTATTTTATTTATTTATCCTCACCTTCTTTTATTAGGGATTTGCTTACCGCATATATCATTTATGGACAATGGGGCGATTTGCTTACATCCAGCAGAGGAAGAAAATCTGATCGTATCCGAGTTGATCAAGGAATCAGAGCTTAATTTGAAAGAAGGCAACGTCATTTCCAATAGGTCTTAATCTCATCTCTTTTATGTTCTTTTTATTTTAACGAATCTATGCTATGCTGTGCATGATGAACTTGGATATGATTATCTTGTGAAAAACCATGCGGATTGGCCTGTTCAACCGTTGGCTTTAAATTTTCTAGTGTATTTTGATGAGCATATCTGATCTTTAAAGGGAATTCATAAGAGCTTTCAATTAGATTGTAAACAATAATTTCTAGAACTAAGTAAATTCATTTTTAATCTATTAGCAACTTTGTTGGATCTTGTCAGTGCGTGCCATGCCTCTTTCCTACTGTCCTATGGATTTTAGTAATAATAGGAATATACAGACGAAAAAGATATAATTTTCTTCACAGACAAAGTAACAAAGAACGGATAAACAAATCAATAGAAGCAAATGTGCATATTTTTTGTTAAGTACATTACAGGTTTCTCAAGTATACAGCAGAACCCGTAGAACATATTTTGACATTGTATATTATGAATATATAGATATTTGTAGGGAAATAGTCCCCCCTCCCTCCCAAAATAATTGTTCTTATTCAAAATAGTAAAATAAATGCTAATTGTCCAGGCGCGATCAAAGACTTGTTTCAGTAAGGACCAATAGAAAGTCAATTTACCAATAGTAAATCACAATCTTACTGACCATGGATATCAGTAACCCACAATCTTATTGGTTATGATAATGACTATGTCGTTCAAAGAAAATAGCATCTAAATTCTCGTGAATGAGATAATATAATTAAAATTAACTTGTTATTTAATTCTAAATACGCTGCAGATAGCTTTGCTTCCAAAGCTTGATCCTCCAAGTTTGCAACTTGCTCTATTAATCTTCTTATTGTTTAAGATTCTTGTGTCCTGTTACTTGTGTGTTTTCTTTATTGATGTGTATTTCCTGTTTTAAAAAAAAAATAAAAATAGACTGGGTCCCTAGGGAGAAAATTACAACCAGATTGAGTCTCACTAGGAAATAGAGAAATTCTCGGGTTAGAACTAAGACCAGCGTCACCTGAATTTTTATGAAAACAATGAATGCAAATGTGTAATTATCAACGAATTGAAAGTTGTTTTTGTTAATTCCCTATGCTAAAACTAGACATATTCTGTCTTTCATCTTTCTTCAATGAAATCATCATTATAGTATTCTACCCTTTTCCCAATGTCTGTTCGAAAATTTAATCGTTATTTGTTAGGGAATTTTTTTTTTCCCAATGTCTGTATAACTGGGAAAAAGATTAATCTGTACAAACTTTGCAGTTTGCATAACTCCAGTCTCAAACTAATCTTGAAGAAGTATTGAGAGTTGCTGGTCATTTTCATGGGGTGTATGCATGGGTAGCATAGAAGCCTCCATATTCATAACAGAAATGCACCTACTTAATTCCTTGATGATGACTTGTATGCAGATTGGACATTCAAGTATGGTTACTTACACAAAAATGATTTCAAGATAGTTTATATTGCTCCGATGAAGGTATCTAGATGCATGTGTTGCCCTTCTTTCTAGTTCTCTATTCAGCTTTGCCTTTTGTTCCTTGCTTTTATGTTTCATTTCTAAATTTAGATTCTAGTCGTTTCTAGGCTTTCGTTCTTTGCTCTTCTGTTTTTCCATTTTGGATATAAGGCTCTTGAAGTTATGGTCTTTTGTTCAAATATCCTGAATATTAGTAAATGCATACGTGCATATGTAAGTGTGTATTTGACCCATTATCTTACTTTGTACTCCTGATTGATGAAGCTGACGGTACATTGGAAGCAAACTTTGAGAAAATGAAGCAGAATGATACATCAGAAGCTCAGTGTGTGTTCAGTTTCTTATTTTTCTAGTTATTTATTAATCTAGTAGGTGAGCAAGAATTAAGGTTGATTCAAAGTTTGAAGAGACCGATCTAGATGGTTCCTTAAGCACCAATCAAATCCATAAGTGCAAGTCGATTTCGCAGAAACGGAAGTTGGAAACAAGATTGGATCTATTTCATAAATGTAGATGCCGGGCAGAATAAGATAGTTAATCTCTTGGTTGGTGTTTGTTGTGTGCATATGAATCTATTTGTGTGCATTTTTTTGGCATGCCTAGTGCCTCATAAGGTTTATTGTGGTCTATTTTGCAGCTGAACGTGGAATACCATTTCCTTGAAGATCCAAGATACTTTGATATCAACTGCATATTCTAATTTACCCTCTCAAAAGTATGTTGCTTTTGCTGACCCTCTTGTACACAATCACATGCTGGTTTTTACTTGAGCCCATTGTCCTTGAAAAATAGCACTGATCACCCTCTTCCTCCCGTAAATACTCGAACAATGTCATTAATTTAAGGTTATCTGCTTAGGTAATAGTTAACATGAAAATGGATGTTGGAATGCTTTGTGGAACTTGATTATCGCATCGTTTGAATTATTTTTTGGACCGAAACCAGCATTGTAAGACGTGCACGTCATAGAATTTTCTGGACTGAAATTATATATACTTAGAAGTTGTAAAAACTGCTCATTGTGATCTTGTTAATCTGTGTTATTTTCTTTGTCAACCGGTTGTTTTCTAATTATATGCTCGCAGCTAACATGAGTTTAACATCTTTGTTCTATTTCAAGTTATCAATTCTATTTTTTATTTTAATTTTGTAGCTAAATCATTGTGACGTGGATAAAAACCACTTTGAAGAGTACGAAGATGAAGACATACTTTGATGGTTTATTAGTATTATTAGATTTTTCTTATTAGAATATTGTTTTGGTGAATATTGACAGTAGGATTATTATTGACTTTATTTTTTTGGGAAATACATTGATGACGAAATTATGTGTATATTCCAATTAAAAGTATAGTATTAATATTTTTTTCTCAGTTTAAACAAACTTTAAAGTGTTGAATATATTTTGGAAAAAAATATTGTGTCAATGTTTCTTGTATCATTGTGACCACCTCTTTTTCATTTTAGATATTTCTCATTTCCTTTTTATGTGTTGAATAAGTCTAAGTTCCTCTATTTATTATATGGCAACTCTAAATCATTAGCCTTATATTAGAAAATTATATTAGTAAAATAATTAGCTTAATAATATCAAGTAAAAAAAGTGTCTATATATATTAGACAATGGTTTTATATGTGTACTTTTTGGTAATCATATGCAACTGTTTACTATTTTACCATGAACGACAACGGTTAAAAACCATTGTTATAGAATAATCTAAAAACCAGTGTGCATACTATGTTACGGCTACAGTTTTTCTTAGTGTTGCTTATGCCTGTTAAAAACCGTTGCCAAAAGAATAGGCAACGGTTTAGACTACCACATTTCAAAAACTATTGCCATATATAAAGAGAACATTTTTTTTGTTTTGGATCACAGTTTTGAGATGTTGTAGATGAAATATGTTGTAGTGTTTTATGGCAAGTGCATGGGATAGTGTATGGAATTCAGTCTCCACAGATTCATAATTTAGTTTTACAAGGCTTTTCGGTTGTTTTTAGATTGACAAGAATAATGGCAATACATTTTCATTTTGTTTTTTCAATTACCTTACTCATCATGGGTACTCTCTCCAAGAAGTTAGTGGAAGTAAATTTATTGAATAAGTTTTAAGTTTTTTTGAATGTGGATCACATATATAAAGTGAATTTATCTCTAAAAATAAGATTATATTCACTATTAATTTAAGTTTGTGAATCATAAACTTAACAAATGAAAACTAAAATGAATTTATCGTTATTTGCAGCTTGAAGACTATTTTGATCACTTTTGATGAGGTTTTTCTAAGTTTTTTATATTTAATTTAACTGAGCATATATCATAAAAAATAAACTAAGCATAAAGAAGAATTGCAAAAGATTTGATATTGAAGAAAGAGTGGTGAATTTTACATTCAATAAACTGAGTTCAATAAATACAACAACGTCCTATATTGTTTAACTAAGGGAGTACAGGGAATGGAACAATAGTCCTTATTACATCAGAAGAAATCCTACTAAGTAACTAACCGAATCAGGTAACAAAACGTGGCAATTGCCCTTATTGTCCATGTGACGGAGAACGACAACAGCGGCAACGGTAACAAAGAACGAAAACGGCGGCAATGGTAATGACTGCGGCAGCGGCAACGGCAACGGCTGGAACAAAAGAAACAATGAGATGAGGCATGAGAGAGGGAATAAGACAGAGAGAGATAGAGGAAGAAGAACGAAAACGAGAACTAGAGAGAGACAGAGAGCTTTAACAGGGAATGCGAATGGAACTTAGTGGCGGCCGGAGGAAGGTGGTTGTTAGTCGTGAGAGAGAGAGAGCAGACGCTTCAATGGTGGTGGTGGTGGTTTTCGCAGAGAGCGTGAAAATTAGAGGGTTTTGGAAGAAGAGGGAAAGTGAAAGGGTTTTGTGAGGTCGCGCGAGTACAATGTGGTAAACAAAACCGGTTGTTAATATCATCGGTGTAAAAAGATTTAAAAAATTAGATTTAACGCCGGTTAAAATTTCAACCGGTGTAAAAAGGTTCCTTTTTTTAAAAAACTCTTTTTACACTGGTTGTCCTTATAACCAGTGTAAAAAGTGAAGCGACGTTTTAAAAATTGAATCAAAATTTTCAAAAATGCCACTGCTTTACTTTTTACACCGGTGATAAGAACAACCGATGTAAAAAGCCAATTCTTTTCCGTTTCGTGTAGTAGCGTATAACCCTTCTACTTGATTATAGACCTTATCCACCAACCTTGAATTAAATCTCTCAGTGGTCCCATCATCCCTATAATTAATATTGTAGACTCGCTTGCTGCCAATTGGAGTCGCATTAGGTGGTAAACTAACGAAGATCCTGTTATGATCCTAGAAGCTAAAAGAATAATGACTCAACTAGTTCTAGAAGCAAGGATGATTCATCTTACTCTAGAATGATTCTTTATACATTTTGTTAGTTTGTTTGGTAGAATTGTTATGGTGTAGTTGGTGTAGGTGTCTTATTGTGTGTATGCACCAACTCTATATAAGCATTGTATGACATCATGATTGGTATCAATGAAGAAATTAGTCAATTCCCTTATTATTTTCTTAGGAGGTTTCTGCACCTCGAAGCTGAGTTATCTTTCTCTATCCCTCATTTCTCACTACTCACTTATCCCTTCCATAATCCACCCCCCAACAGATCCATGTATCATTTCTTTCTAAGGAATCTAACTTAACCTTTATAGCCTCAGTCCAACAGTTATGCTTACCTCTTCGTATGAATGTGGTTCAGTCCTAGCACACAAAGATAACAAAATTTATTTTGGTGAATGAAACAATTTTGAGAAAGAAAACAAGAGGGAAATAAAATATGGTGTACCTAGAGAAATAGGTGAGACTAATTCACTTGAAAGGCTGCAGATGGAATCTGAAAATGTTGTGGTCGATTCCTTTTGCTCTCTAATTTTCTTACTGCTTGTGCTTGTGGCACTAGCTCCTAATCAACAAATTGTGAGTGTTTCTAGTTCTGATTTTGTGACAAATTTTGTTTCTGGTTTTATGACAGCTTTTGGAAAAGATTATGTGATCGGTTTTACAAGATTTTGTGGCTCATGAATATCGTTTAAGTGATAGTGCCAAATGGATAATGGTTATGTGGATTTATAAGGGAGAATGTGTTGATGAAATATGACATCTCTTGAAAAAAAAAAAATAAAACTTCTTTATTATTAAGATTTAATAGTACAACTACTTTTGTGCAAAGCTTATATCCTAAGAAGATGCATTTCCTATCCCTTGATTCGAGTTTGGTTCGATGGAAATGAAGGGTAAATGCATAAAACAAAGATCCAAACACTTTTAGACTGCAAATATATTGAAATTCAATAGAAGATCACGAAGGGTGATTTGTTTTTCAAGATGGGACTAGGCAGTCAATTGATAATGTAGGTTGCATGTGAAACAACTTAGGACCAATATTGGTTAGGTAGTCTAGATAGATACAATAGTGCTCTCCCAACATTTAGAACATGTCGATGCTTCCTCTTAACTCTCCCATTTTGTTGGGGTGACTCTACACAACTAGTTTGATGAAGTATGCCCTTTGATGCATAGAATTGTGTCATTAAGAATTTTGGCCCATTATTAGTCTGGATTATCTTTACTTTTGCATCATTTTGGTTTTCAATCATTAAATGAAGTTATGTATAATAGTTCTGTTTCAACCTTTGATTTCATCAAAAGAATCTAGGTGAATTCCATATAGTCATCCAATGAGGTCAAAAAATATCTATAGCCATGAATTGAGGGAATTGAATTGGGATCCCCAATATCAGAGTGCAAAAGTTGCTAAGGTCTAGAAGCTTTACTTGCACTCAATGAAAAAGACAATTTCTTATGTCTACAATAGTGGCATATATAACAAATTGAATTTTCATCAACAACAACAAAGGGAAATCGTTCATGTATGGTATGTAATTTGATGTTTGATAAGTGTCATAATTTGAAATGCCATAAGGCTTCTTGAGGTAGAACTTTAGAACCAACAACTTGTGAATTTGAGGCAAAAACATCTTTTGCATCAACCACAAGATAATACAACCCTCCAAAATGCTCAGCCAAACCAATCATCCTCCTACTTTTCTGCTTCTAAATTAAACATTCAGAACCACTGAATGCGACAACACAATTCAAGGAAACACATAATTTGGAAATGGACAACAAGTAAAGCTTGATATTGAAGAGGTGTATAAGGATTTGATATTGAAGAGAGAGTAATGAATTCTGCATTCAACCAGCTGAGTTCAATCAATACAGTGTCCTATTTATAGTTCAACCAAGGGAGTGCAGGAAGGGAATATTAGTCCTTAGGAAACTAACTGAATCAGGTAACAGAAAATGTGACCCATGCCCTCATTGTCCATGTGACATCTATTAGCTAAGCAATATGAGTCTTTGATCTTTAACGATATATACAACTATTTGCATGGTTTTTTTTTTATTTAAATCCTAAATCATGGCTTGAATGAAATTGACATGGCACAAGCATTTTTTTAAGGAAAAAAAAAAGCTAAACACACCATTTTTTTAGCACAAACTAAACACACTATTTATCCTATATGTTTACAAGTTATTTGATATTGATGCCATCTTAACTTTTTTTTTGTTGAAATTTTGTCCATTTTATTGTCTAAACAAGAAAATAATATTTAATTAAGGAATGAATCGCAACATCTTTGAACTTGATGTGCCAAAACATTTTAAACTCAAGAGTTTAGTCAATATAACCGATTTATGTTAAGGATTAATTGGTTAAAAAAAGAGAATTGTAAAATTAATACTATCTCTGGTCATTTTTATAAGTAATAAAATGGTTTTTTTCTTGGTCTTAATTATAAGAAATAACACTAATTTTCAAATGCATTAAATATCTAATTTTCATTTATACCTTTATTTACGTTAGACTTATATTAATGAGATATCATATTTCCTATGCAAGTGGGTTGGTTCATAAAATGATACTTTTAGAAAAAAATTAAACCCTTAAGTGTATTAATTAGAAAAAACTATCTTCAATGCTGTTGACTGGAATGAAACTTAGCCGATGGATCGACTAACTCTACACAACAGTTA
The DNA here is from genome assembly GCA_037113605.1 of Calophaca sinica. Lineage (NCBI taxonomy): Eukaryota > Viridiplantae > Streptophyta > Magnoliopsida > Fabales > Fabaceae > Calophaca > Calophaca sinica. Next base: position 43,665,600 of record CM073731.1, on the reverse strand, counting down.
TTCCATTTTCTTCAAGTGATTACGCTGAGGAAGGAACTCTGTTCCTCAACTATGAGTCTCTTAACTAATCCAGAAAGCGTTAGGTGAGGTGAACCAATCTAAAACGAGAACATAATTAGATAAACATAAATGCGACTAAGCGAAAATAAGTTGTTTGTATTGATTGATGTGTGTAAAATTATGTACAACTTGGGTATTTATAGTAGTAATCAAGAACTACCCCTATTTGCCATGTTCAATGGCTAACAATAGCAATATTTTAGTTAACAGTTAATTGGCTAGATCGTGCCCCTGCTCCACTAACCACATTCCTAAATTCTAGGCTCTTTTTTGCTTCGCGGCCACGTCTCCAACCAATGACTTCATTTGCTTGATCTTATCTTCTCATTCCCTCGCTCAGCTCCTAAAAACCGGGTGACAATCCTGAATTCCATTATCTTTTGAATTTAAATTAATGCAGGATTTATTCCCATCATTTCCGTTTCATAGAGCAACTCTAACATCAGCCCAATAACGACTTCACATCAGCCCAATAGGAATAATATCTTCACACCAGCCCAATAAGGATAAAACCTTCGCTGAACTCTTTGCTTCATGCTTCGGCTTGTTAGCTGCAACTTTGGCTGAACTGTGATTCGGCTAAAATCGGCTGCTATCAAATTCGGCTAACACTTAGAAATATTTTGGGTGTAAACAAATGCATTTTTCTTGATATGTGTGAATTATGATTTTATTCCTTATAATAAGAACCGGAGGGAATAATATTTATAACCTGTTAACCTTTCATCCCATGATTTAGCACGAGTGGCTATTTCTTTAGCTAGTCCCCATAGTTTTTTACTTATTCTAGCTCGTATTGCAGATGTTATTAATTTGAAACGTAGTAAGTTTTAGGTGTAAACAAATGCATTTTTCTTGATATGTGTGAATTATGATTTTGTTCCTTATAATAAGAACCGGAGGGAATAATATTTATAACCTGTTAACCTTTCATCCCATAATTTAGCACGAGTGGCTATTTCTTTAGCTAGTCCCTATAGTTTTTCTCTTATTCCAGCTCGTATTGCAGATGTTATTAATTTGAAATGTAGTAAGTTTGTTTCTATAAAAAAAACATTTGATTCTTATGTATCTGAAGTATTCATTGAAGGTAAAAAAATAACTATAGAAGTCGCGCCTTTTGAATTTTATACTCAACGTGTGGCAAATTTTCTATATATATATATATATATATATATATATATATATATATATATATATATATATATGATATTGGCCTTTCTACGCCTTTAAAGATAAATATATTTGTTTTACGATTATGGGAAAGTCATTGCTATAAGTTGAATTTTATTTTAGAGTTAAATATGTTTTTGGTCCTTATAAAATAGGTGAATTTTGGTTTTTGTCCATGTAAAATTTTTTCTTTGGTTTTCATCACTCAAAAATTTAAAAGTACTATTTTTTGTTCTTGTAAAATGGGAGATTTGATTTTGGTCTCTGAAAAATGTTCGTCTTTATTTTTATCCTTCTAAAACCTGAAATGACTGTTTTTGGTCCCTAGTATTCATTTTAGGGGTCAGAGAAAATATTTCAGGTAGTTACATGTTAACATAGCATCACATACGTCATTGGGTGTCATCTGGGATGACCACGTGACTTATCGTAAGACACAAAAGTAGTTAACATTATGGTAGGGACCAAAAAAATATTTTCATATTTTAGAGGGATGAAAATTAAAAAAAAAATTTATAGAGACCGAAACCAAAACTCACTCATTTTACAGAGATCAAAAACATATTTAACTCTTTATTTTATTTTAGATTCATTCATCACTTATACTTTTGTTCGGTTCTTCCCAGGCCAATTATTTAAATAGGTCATAATATGTTTTTTTCGTGTCATTGAGATTTCATAGTAGATAGTCGTGTTCATTAATTATTTCTATAGTTCATCAACACGTGTTTAATTTAAAATGGTATAAGAAAATAGATATCATTTTCGTCATATATAACTTATTAAAATTTTGGCACAATAACAGAAAGGGGAAGTTTTTGGTTTAATTGTTTTTTTATAGGCAAATGTTAGTTGTTAGTAATTGTTAGAATTGTTAGTTTCCTGGGTTTGAACCCAGGATCTCCAGCTTGCACTCCTTCAACGTCCCTTAGTTCACCAACCGAACTACCTACTTGGGACTTTTGGTTTGATTGTTAATTCCCACCAAGTAACGAGCCAAAGTAAATTAAAATATATTACCAGTTTTTCGTCATATATTACCTTACCCCTAGACATACATACCACTGGATCGACACATCATTCATAGAGGAGGCAGTGACCATTGTTTGGCTTGACTAGAAACCAATTCTAAGAAAGCATCTTAATTAATTTTATCAAGCACCTGAGAAAAGTCTAGCATCCTATTAGAGAAAATACAACAAATTTTTGCGTCTTAAAATACCCAAAGGACTGCATGTCAAATCATGATCAAACCTTTCTTGTCACGAATCGAGCCCTTGGCCACGGTAGAGAACCGCAAACAATGTCCAAGGATCTGGGGGAATACTAGTACCATCCCTAGCTAGCCACCTAAACACCTCATATCATAACTGGATAGAAATCACATTGAACAAAAAGGTGTGATTCTGACTTGTGGGACCCTCCCCCACATAGAGCTGCCGGCTGCACCAATATTATCTATAACACCTCTGCGAAATAGATTAGCTTGGCACGGTAGCCTATTCATTGGGAGTTTCTAAGTAAAGACTGCTACCTTGGGGAGCATAGTAAGAACTCCAAGTCAGAGAACCTAACCTATAATGGGTATTTAAGTAACTGCAGGAACGAATACACCCATCCATTTTCAAGCCTCCCAAATCTATCTATCCTCGGCAGTGATCACAGACGTAGAGGAAATAAGAGATAAAAGATCACTCAACAACCACTTTCACTACAACAGATTTTGTAAAATATGGCTCCACTTTAAACAGCGCTTTAAACTAAAGCGCTAACTAAAATCGCGAAAAAGCATTCACTAGTGTTTACCTAAGAAAACGCTATTGAAAGTTCGTTAATAGCTAGTGCTTCCCTAGGAATGTACTACTAATATTTTAGCATCAAGAATCACTAACGCTTTTCCAGGAAAACACTTTCCTTTATCAATATTTACTAGCGATTCTCCAGGAAAACGCTAAAGTTAAACAATAATCGCTAGTGCTTTCCCACAAAAGCGCTATCTATGCCAAAAAAAATTATATCCCATATTCTGTCTCTGTTTACTCAGTTTGCTCACTTGATATTTTGCTCTCTCTAGCTCTCTCTCATAGCGTCCATCTTGTTCTCTCTCTCTCTCGTCGCCGTTGAGCTCGCCGTCGCAGTCTCTCCTTTTGAGCATTTCGTTCTGTTACTCGATCGTTTTCTCTCTCTTTCACAGCGTTCATGTATTTCTCGCAACGACGCGTCTCTCTATCATTAGATTGGAGGGCTTCAAACTCGTTTTTTCTCATTATTATATAAAGGTTTTGTTCTGTTCATTGGATTGGAGCTGCGACGCGTCTCTTTATTTAGTTCTGTTCTTTTGGGTTTTGTTTTTATTGTGTTTCCTTGTTTGTGTAGGTTTAAGCCTGCTACTATGGTTGTCTCTTTTGAGTTCAGGGTTTGGTTTCGCACTAAAGAAGAAATGTTCGATTCTTGGAAGTAAGGCTCTGTTTAGTTTTTCCTATTGGTAAGTCCTCCTTCTCCTTTTTCTTGCTTCTACTGCTAGCTTTTTGTTTGCATCTCACTGTGAGGTAGAAAAAATTTGTTTGATTTGTGTGGTTTTATAGTAGAGTTTGTTTTGATGCTGGTGCTATTTTAATGTTGTTGCTCTGCTGGTTCTTATAATGTTCTTTTGGGTTGAAAGAATAGCAAGTTTTGGTTACCTTAGTGGTGGTTTACAAAAGGAATAATTATGTAAAAAGATTGAACATGTGTTAAACTTTGAAGTGTTTTATGTTTAATTGGATTGGATATATTTTGGAATGTTCATATTTTAGGGGAGAATTTGCCAATTTTTTGTTAAAAATTCAAACTATGAATTGAATACCCAGGAAAGTTGCCACCACTGCAAACAAAAATTGTTTTGATTTTGTGTGAGCTTGAGATGTATTTCCCACCTTCATTCTTTGACATAATGATTCATCTGACAATTCATCTGGTTAGGGAGACACAATTGTGTGGACCAACTTACATGAGATGGATGTACCAGTTTGAGCGTTACATGAAGATATTTAAAGGGTATGTGAAAAACCAATCATGGCCAGAGGGTTGTATTATTGAGCGGTACACAGTCGAAAAAGCTGTTGAATTCTGTTCCGACTACCTATCTAACGTTGGATGTAGCATAGGGATGCCGACATCTCGTCACACAGGAGGAAGCGAAGGGAAATGGATTACTGAATGTAAAATATTGACTATATTAAGGAAACTGATGGAGCAAGCGCACTTATATGTTTTACACAACGCCGATGAGGTTGAGTCCTATGTTGTGAAACACAACGAAATTCTTAAGCGTATGTACCCAAATAAGAATCAAAATTGGTTAACAAGAGAACACAATCGGTGTTTTATAACGTGGCTAACAGATCACATTTCTGGAGAGTTTAATGCAAATCCTAGCTCGGTTTCAGAAAGATTGAGATGGTTAGCTAAAGGTCTAACTATACATGTCATCTCTTACATCAGTTATTTGATTAACGGGTACACATTCTATACAAAAGAATATGATGATCAGAGTAAAATGCAAAATAGTGGGGTCACTCTTGTTGCTCAAGTTATGCATATCTCATGTGCCAAAGATAGAAATCACATTTATGCGAATATGTCATACTTCAGGGTCATTGAACACATATGGGAGTTGGATTATGCGATGTTTTGGGTGCCTATGTTCCAATGTAAGTGGGTTGACAATAATTACTGTATAGAAACTGTTGAGTTCTAACAAGAATAAATTGAACAAATAGACAAAGGCAACCAATACTAAAATAAATAGCAATCACAACAGTGCAATAAAGTCACTCAAACAAGGAGTACAGAGTAGGAAGAATCACACCGCTATTTGGTTACGCAGTTCGGCCCCAAAAAGATGACCTACGTCTACGGGAGAGAGCAGCCCTCCGTTTCACTATCAAAGAGTCTTTACAAGATATTACAATTGCTTTGAACCCCTTTACAATGTCCACGAAGAACAAACCCAAGAGTTCCCAATCCCTCTCTCTTTTCCTCTATGATAAACTCTCAAGAACAATAATAGAGAAAGCCTTCAATCCTCCCTCTATTCTCTCCTAAGATCCCAAGGTGTTTAACCGTGTTTCCCAGCCCCTAAAACCTCACAAAAACGCTCAAGAACGGCTGCACACAACCCTAGAAAGGCGCACGTCGTCTTGACCGTTCTGCGGCGTCAGGTTTATAAAACCCGATTGTGAATCGATTCACGGACATAGGTGAATCGATTCACCTAGTTAAAAACTTCCTCAAGACGAATTAATGAAGTGAATCGATTCCTGCAGGCTTCCCATGCGATTCACGCAGGCGTGCTTGATTCACGAGAGAACCAAACATGCTTGAATCGATTCACATAGCTAGGGAATCGATTCCCGGTGTTCAAGAAACACTTTCAAGCAATTCCATGATCCTCCAAACTGATTTTAAGGCACTCTAAACTCCTGATTCTCCACCTTGACTTCAAATCAGTGGTGATGCTCAACTTTATCCATCAACCACTAGCTGCTCTCTCCATTATTGGAATTGCGTCTCAGAGAAATTCATCAAGTCCAAGCAATGCTTGAACTTTGATCTAGGTAATGACTTGGTGAATACATCTGCCGGGTTGTCCTCTGACGCAACCTTCTCAACCACAATTTCCTTAGATTCTACGACGTCTCTAATGAAATGTAGGCGGATGTCAATGTGTTTTGTCCTTTCATGATACACTTGGTGATTTGCCAAGTGGATAGCACTTTGACTATCACAATGTACCTTCACACATCCTTGTGTAATTCCTAGCTCCCCAATCATACCTTTCAACCATATGGCCTCCTTCACCCCTTCAACTAGGGCGATATACTCCGCCTGAGTAGTAGATAGCGCCACAACAGACTGTTGATTAGCCTTCCAACTTATTGCCGTTCCAAACAATGTAAATACAAACCCAGATAAGGATTTCCTTTTATCCACATTTCCTGCATAATCTGCATCTACATAACCCTCCAAAGCGACTTTTCCTTGAGTTGCTCTTATGTACCTCAAACCACCTTTGAGTGACCCATTCAAATACCTCAGAACCCACTTCAGTGCTTCCCAATGAGCTTGGCCCGGATTTGCCATAAACCGACTCACTATGCTAACTGCATATGCTAAGTGCAGTCTACTTCAAACCTTGTCGTACATGACGCTTCCTCCCCCACTAGCATATGGAGTAGTATCCATCTTCCTCCTTTCCTCTTCGGACTCAGGAGCTTGTGTTACCGAGAGCTTTGTGTGATGACCCAAAGGAGTGCTAACCGGCTTAGCTTCATGCATCCTAAACCGCTCCACCACTTTCTTCAAGTACCCATGCGAGATAAGAATAATTCACCCTTCTTGGGTCCTCACGATGTCCATCCCAAGTATCCTCTTCACGCCCCCAAGGTCCTTCATCTCAAATTCTAAATTTAGCTTCTCCTTGAGAATGTTAATCTCCTCTTTGCTAGAGCTTGCCATCAGGATGTCATCAACATAGAGAAGTAGGTAGAGAACCACTTTCTCATCCCTCTTCAAAATGTACACACAACTGTCGTACCCACTTCTCACAAATCCCGTCTTCAGAAGAAAATCGTCAAAACGAAGATACCATTGCCTAGGGCTTTGTTTCAACCCATACAAGGATTTCTTCAAAAGACATACCTTAGACTTGTCCTCTACAAAACCTTCTGGTTGTTGCATGTAGATTGTCTCTTCTAGGTCTCCATGTAAGAATGCGGTCTTTACGTCCATTTGTTGCAACTCAAGATCGTATTGATTTACGATTGCCATAAGAACCCTTATGGAACAATGTTTCACCACGGGTGAGAAAATCTCGTTGTAATCAATTCCCTCAACCTGTGTAAAACCCTTGGCCACAAGTCTTGCTTTATATCTTGGTTCTTCAATTCCCGGAATGCCTTCCTTCTTCTTGAAGATCCACTTGCATCCAACCACCCTTTGTTTCTTAGGTAGTTTCACAAGTTTCCAGGTCTGGTTCTTCTCCAATGAATTCATTTCCTCATTCACTGCCTCTAACCACTTCTGACCCTCTTTGCTCTCATTGCTTCCTGAATGTCTTCGGTTCTGAGTCTTGCACATCTTCAGCCGCATTTAGAGCATAACAAATTAAATCTGCATAGCCATATCTCTTAGGTGCCACAGTTTCCCTCCTTTTCCTATCTCTTGCCAACTGATAGCCAGGATCCACTGTTGGTTGTCTTCCTCTAGAACCTGATGGTGGAGAACTATTCTCCTCTTCATCATTCGGGTCTCACTAAGTGGAAGGCTCCACCTCAAACCGAGTCTTCTACCTACATTTACGAGTTACTATTCTCCGTGTCCTTGCACTTCATCCCCATACGAGTCTCATCAAAAGTCACATCCTCGCTTATTATGAATCTTGATCCCCAGTGCTCCATCTTCCACGACTTGTACCCTTCACACCTTAGGATAGCCAATGAAGACACATTTCACACGGCTTCAAGTTTGTCTTGTCTGACATGAGCAAACGCCAAAGCACCGAAAACCTTCAACGTAGAATATTCTGCCGGTTTTCCCCTCCAAACTTCCATAGGTGTCTTGAAGTTTAAAGCCGTTGATGGGCATCTGTTGATCAAGTAAGCTGCTGTACTCACAGCTTCACCCCAAAAACTTTTAGGTAGCCCAGCTCCCAAAAGCATACATCTGACCCGCTCCAAAATAGTCTTGTTCATGCGTTCTGCCAGACCATTTTGTCACGGTGTCCCTGCCACGGTCCTATGTCTCTTAATTCCCTGTTTCCTGTAAAACTCATTAAACTGCTCTGAAACAAACTCCAGGCCATTGTCAGTCCTTAAAACTTTCAGTTTAGTTCCTATTTGATTTCCTATGAGAGTATGACATTCTTTGAATTTTTCAAATGTGTCACTTTTATTTTTCAAAATGTGAACCCATACTCTCCTAGAGAAATCATCAATCATGGTGAGAAAATAGGAACCCCCTCCATGAGTTGTCACTCTTGAAGGACCCCAAGGGTCCGAGTGAATATACTTAAAGGGCTTGCTAGAATGATGCATGCCATTTCCAAACTTAACCCTATGTTGTTTGCCTAGTATGCAATTATCACAAAATTCTAGCTTATCCAATTTATCACTTCCTAGCAAACCTTGTTTAGCTAGTTCAACTAAACCCTTCTCACTAACATGCCCTAACCTTAAATGCCATAGTTTAGTTTTATCATGCGGAGCTTGACTAGCTAATGATGCATGCCCTATAATAGTACAACCATCTAATATGTATAAGCCACACATTTTAGATCCTTTACCCATTACTAATGCACCATTCGAAATTTTAATCATGCCATGTTCAATCCTAGTACTATAGCCTAATCCATCAAACATGCTTATAGATAAAAGATTTCGTTTGAGTTCAGGAACATACCTCACATCTTGTAAAAGAAATTCACGGTTGTCAAACATCTTGAGACGAATCGAACCCATACCTTGCACCTTACAAGCTCGGTTGTCACCTAGGCGAACGATTCCACCTTCTTTAAGCTTCAAAGTCTCAAAGTATTCCTTCCTAGGACACATGTGATAAGAACATCCCGAGTCCATGACCCCGTTCTTTTCAGATTCCAAACTCGACACCACTAGAGCACCCGCACTCTCATAACCATCCTCCATAGCAATTGCAACATCCACAGAATCACCCCTGCCCCCTTTCTCAGGATAGTCCTTCTTAAAGTGACCGGTCTTGTGACAATTGAAGCACTTATACTTCTTATTATTCCCCTTTGACTTGGATTTCGACCTAGAATTCTTCCCTTTGTGGTTGTTTCCTCTACTCTCACTTCTTCCCCTTGACACACTTAAGCCTTCGCCACTATCATCCACTTTCAAGTCTTGGAGCTTGGTTTGCTCCTTGGTCCTAATAGATTGTTGGACCTCATCCAAAGTAATAGTGGACTCCTTGCCATAGAGGAGTGCATCCTTAAAGTGTTCAAAGGATCTAGGCAGCGAATTCAATAAGAGCAGAGCCTTATCCTCGTCATCGAGCTACACATCAATGTTCTGCAGGTCATCAATAATTTTGTTGAATTCTGCTAGTTGCTCCACAATAGGTTTGGTCTCTACCATCTTGAATGAGTAGAGATGTTGTTTCAGACATAACCTGTGGGCCAATGACTTTGTCATGTACAACGATTCTAACTTTGCCCACATCTCCGCTGCTCTTGCAACTTCCCTCAATGCCTTATCGCCAAGGCACAAGATAATGACACTTCTTGCCTTATCTATCATCTCCTTCTTCTCCGTTTGAGACAGGGTGGCCGGCATTCTTGCCTCACTCTTCAAGGCTTCAAAGCACTTCTGTTGTATAAGGATTGCTTCCATCTTCACCTTCCATAGACCGAAGTCGTTATTACCAGAAAACTTCTTGATGTCCCATTTAGTACCCATGGTGCACAATTGAGTTATTTGTTCCTTCCCACAGACGGCGCCACTTGTTGAGTTCTAACAAGAACAAATTGAACAAATAGACAAAGGCAACCAATACTAAAATAAATAGCAATCACAACAGTGCAATAAAGTCACTCAAACAAGGAGTACAGAGTAGGAAGAATCACACCGCTATTTGGTTACGCAGTTCGACCCCAAAAAGATGACCTACGTCTGCGGGAGAGAGTAGCCCTCCGTTTCACTATTAAAGAGTCTTTACAAGATATTACAATTGCTTTGAACCCCTTTACAATGTCCACGAAGAACAAACCCAAGAGTTCCCAATCCCTCTCTCTTTTCCTCTATGATAAACTCTCAAGAACAACAATAGAGAAAGCCTTCAATCCTCCCTCTATTCTCTCCTAAGATCCCAAGGTGTTTAACCGTGTTTCCCAGCCCCTAAAACCTCACAAAAACGCTCAAGAACGGCTGCACACAACCCTAGAAAGACTGCACGTCGTACTGACCCGTTTCTGCAGCGTCAGGTTTATAAAACCCGACTGTGAATCGATTCACAGACATAGGTGAATCGATTCACCTAGTTAAAAAACTTCCCCTGCACGAATTAATGAAGTGAATCGATTCCTGCAGGCTTCCCATGCGATTCACAGAGACGTGCTTCGATTCACAGAGAACCAAACATGCTTGAATCGATTCACATAGCTAGGGAATCGATTCCCAGTGTTCAAGAAACACTTTCAAGCAATTCCATGATCCTCCAAACTGATTTTAAGGCACTCTAAACTCCACAGAAACGAATGACTTGGGGTTCGTACGGGTGAATTTCAATAAGTTGTGATATAAAAATGACGCTCATATTTTAGCATCGCAAGCTCGACAAATGTTTCATGTCACCGATCCATCTGATATGAATTGGTCCGTTGTTTTGTTGACTAACAAAAAAATTGTTAATGGGATTGATGGTCAAGCAAATGAAGATGCTGATATTGAAGATGACCCTTTTGTTGCGATACAATCATTGTTTGGTGAGGAAAATACATCAACAGAGGATGATACATATATTAGACATGGTCATAAAGAGGGGCTTTGGATCAGTCGGAGGAAAAGAAAAAGGAAAGGTAGATTGTGTTTTTTTAGTTAAATGACTAAGAATTATGTATTGTTAAATTACTTGTGTGTCTAATTACTTGTGTCTAATTTTTTTTGTAGATAAATAGATGGAATCAGATCTTTGTTTGTAATTGGTTGGGCGTCTCATGCACTTTGGCTCGATCTCATGTTATCAAGCTATAAGATATATACCATCAATCTCTGGTTGGTGTTTTTTTTTTCCTTCCTTTTTGTGAGGTGTATTATTGCTATTTGACATGAATTTCTAAGTTACTATATAGTAGTAGTTAGATGTATGTTGTTGGCCCATGTGAGGCATTATTTTGGCTGACATTGTTTGTTGTAATTATACAGGTACTTATGTTATTTTAGAATGTCCATGTTTTAGGGGAGATTCTGCCAAAATTTTGGTAGAAATTGTATTGACCGGGTTTTAAGAATTATCAGTAGTTGTAATATATACTGCTCCTGTGGAAAAAAAAGGAGAATAGCTAGTGTTTTCTTGAGAAAGCGCTATGTATTGTCGATATTATATAGCGTTTTTTCAAGGAAGCGCTAGCGAAGTTCTGTTAATAGATAGCGCTTTTTCAAGGAAGCGCTAGCGAAATTATGTTAATAGTTAGCGCTTTTTCAAGAAAGCGCTATCGATTCTGATTTTCGCTAGCGATTATAAAACACTATCTTTTTATGCAGATCATTAACGGCTGAATAGGAAGCGCTTTTAAGCGCTAGTGAAAGTAAAAAATAAGCACTATCTATTTTGTTTTATGTTGTAGTGTTTCATTCTATTTTCATAATAATTAAACTGCAATATCTCAAGGCATTACTTTCATATATTTATAAAATCCAATCTAAGTAATGAAACCTCTTAGTATTTTTTATAAAGAAATGAAATACCTTTATTCTTTTTTTTATAAGCAAAATTCTTATTATTAAAAGTACAATGGGTACTCTAATCCGTTCTTACATATTAACGTACACTGCTATTAACACATGTAATACATGCAATCGGATTCAGACACCAATTCAAAAAAGAAAAATTACAATGCCTCCCCTCAATATTTTTCATTACATTTTAAATTAAGTATATACATTTTTTTAATTTTGATCTAAATATGTTTATATTAACTTAATTACACATATTTCATTCAGAATTTTCTTTTGAGAGAAATTTCGTTCAGAATTTAAATACTTTTAAATATCAATTTTCTATTTTTTATTGAATTAAATTTTTTTTGCATATAATTGATTTTTTACGGTAATTCCCATATAATTGCTGAATACTTAATTAACAATCAAAGATGATGATCAAAGTTTGAACAAGTGAATGGCTGCAGAAAGACTCCGCGTTTGGTTTATTCTTTTCTTTAAGCCCGAATTTACTAAGCCAACATAACAAGTAGGTGTAAAGATTTTTTTTTTTGATACAAGTAGGTGTAAAGATGGTACTGTGCTCTGTGCACCACAAGAAATATATTTGAATATGGATAAAACTAAAATCGGATCCCCACTACTACTTTTACAAATATATTTAACTTCCATTAAAATGAATGCTTCGAGTGCAAGAAATAAATAGTACATAAAAATAAAGAAGAGTATATAAAAATAAAACAAAATTATTCTGTGGAAAGATAAAATAAATAGTATATAAAAATTGTAATAAGAGTATAACAATAGCACTTTTTTGTGGCTCAGAAGTTACGCAGAGCATCAAGAAAATTTATTTTAGTAGTTAAATTCAAATTCAGTCATGTGTGTAGGGTGTGCCAGTCCCGTGTAAAAAATAAAAAAAATTAACTATGAACAATAAAATTAGGTTGGGTTTGTGTGATAAAAAATTTGGTTTTCTATAATAAAATTTTAATTTAACACGACTTTGTATAGGGTCCACTTTTGAGAGGAGGAGACAACATCTTATCAATGTTATCAAACTCGAACTCGTCATCGATTCGGTCAAGGTACTAAGTCAACAAGTCAAAAGTCGAACCGGTGGGTCACTAGTTAAACCGCATGAGCTGGTATTTATATAATTTATAAATTTGATACTAAAAAATAACATGATATTCGTAAAAATAATCAAATTATATAAGTGAATATTTTAAAATTTTAATTAATGTAATAATCAAATATATTTTAATATGAATAGTTACGTTTGTTTTACTGATAGAAAATATAGAGTCTTTTTTACGCATTGGAATATAGTGCTAAATAATAGATATTTACATAATAGGATACGTAGTTATTATATAATAGCACCCAGATATAACTATATAGCAAAAGGATGTAAAAGTAAGATGCATGTTTAAAAATATGTTACCTACATATTACAAAAAATGATGTGTCCTTCATCAATAAATAAACATGGCGTGGAAATAAAAACCGAGAATGATAGCTATACATACAAATAATGTAACCACGGTAGCAAACAGGTGTTGCGGTTCGGTCGGTTAACGTGACTCACCCGCGTTATTGCACAGAGGATCGAATCTGTGGAGCTGAGTTTTTACCATCAGCGGAGTCAATACGGGTTTAAAACGAGTTGACCGAGTCAAAGCCGGTTTAACGACAATATTCCCAGTTCAAGTGCAAAATTGATCTAACGTGCTGACCGAACCACTCAGGTGTTCGGTTCTCGGTCGGATCGGCCCGACCGGCCGGTCCGATGCGAGTTTAATCACACTGCATCTTATTAAGTGGGGGGCATCGTGTTTACCTAAGGAAACCTGTTGCCTTGGGTTTAAGGATCTCAACATGGTAAATGAGGCTTCCATTCTCTAGCTGGGGTGGGGTATTCTATCCAACCCTGAGGCTTTGTGGGTGGAAGTTTTGCATGGCAAATATGGTCGTGAGGTTGACATGAAAAGGGAAGTTAAATGTTCTCCTCAGGACTATAGTCTTTGGAAGAACATTGTTGGTGTATAGCTGTGACAACCGCCCTAAAAATTAAAATGGAGCCGCCACCTAATGTTTATTAAGGAAAAATAATAGGAAAAATCATTTCATGAAAATAATTTAAAAAAAATGGTCTTCGAAACAAATTTAGGTTCGGGAGTTGGTTACGCGTGAGGAAGGTGTTAGCACCCTTACGACGCCCGTTTAGAAACGGTACCCTTTTAATTGTTTAAAAATACTTGTTTGTCATTAAATGAATTATTCCCAAACAAATTTTCTAAAAAAATACAAGTTTATTAATCACCATATTACGAAAATAATAAAAGGAAGCTTAATAAAAGAAAACTCAATCATTATATAAAAATTATTATTTATTCCTTTTTTGATATAACAGAAATAACAAATATGAGAAAAAATCTAGAAAATAAAAACTAATCACATTAATATAAAAAACGTGTAGATAAAAATGGAAACTTTTCTTTTTTGCTTTTAAGCCCCTCATTAATCTCTTATTCATTTATAATGATTTATGAAATAAAAAAAGAAATAAATTGTAAATATGTCCCTGGCTTGGGTCTGGCCCCTTTGGAAGGCCAAACCCTAGCCTTAGCTTGATTCAACCGTACACCAATCAGACTAACAAACAACAACAACAACAGATTTTTGGGAATAGGACAGAAGCATTGGAAAACCGTGACCCATTTTGTGAAGTACTCAAAACCAAATCCAAAAAAACTTCAATTTTGCTTTTAAGTCCTATTTTAATGTGATAATTACAAATTGGTCCCTACTAAGGGTTTGGCCCCGTTGGAAGGCCAAACCTTAAAACGTGTATATAAGGAACAACATTTCAAAGAAAAACCCTTTTTGCCTTTATGCCCCTCTTAACTACATATTTGCAAATTGATCCCTATTTAGGGTTTGGCCCCATTGGAAGGCCAAACCCTAAACCTAACTCCAATTCAGAACTGTAGGTACGGACCTTAATCCACCAACAACACAACGATGACAATAACGACAACAGCAACAACAACAACAACAACAGTAACAAACCAAACAATCACAAGAAGTAATAGAACAGAAATAAGGAAACTGCAACGAAAATTTCTGATTCAAGTTTATGTTACAGAGGCATATTCAGAAAAGAAACAAAAGGGAAGAAGATGAAACCTGGGTATTTAGCCCTTTCCAGAAAGTTTACAAACAGTGGATGGAGAAAAAAAAACCTAGAACTAGGAAGTGTTTAAATTTTGGTTTGGGTGGCCTCACGGTTTCTTTCTCCTTCTTCTTGACTCTGCTTCTCCTGCTCTTTTTGCAATTTCTGGATCCGGTTTTCTCTGTCCCAGTTTCACGATCATGCGTCCATATTTATACACCTGAAAACAAATCAAAATCAAATCAGTGATAAAAATCATAAAGAAAGAAAAAAAGAAAGAAATTGGAACAGAAATCTCCCCTTTTGAATCCTTTTTTTTATGACGAAGATTTGATAGAATCTGAAGGATTTGATTTAGGGTCGAGATTGGGTGAGAAAAAGGAAAGGAAAACAGAAGAGGAAGGGGGAAGAGGAAGGGGTGTTGCGCCGCAACTAGGTTTGAGGGAGAGATTAGGGTTTGGTTTAAGGGATGAGAGAACACTGGGAAGAGAGGCGTCGGCTCGAAAACTAGGGTTCGGGTGAGGGTGAAGGAAGGGAAGCCGAGAATGGTGGAGAAATTGAAGGAGGAAAGGAAGGGAAGAGGGAGATGGGGGTGCCGCGGCTTGGAAGCTATGGTTGGAGAAGAGAAAATGGGACAGAGGGCTTGGATGAGAGAAGGAGATGGGGGAGGAAGCGCCGCGTGAGGCGAGAAAGGAGAAGCTGCTGGAATGAAGAGATGAAGAGGGTGAAGGAATTAGGTTAGGGTTAATAGGATTTCTGGGTTGGGCCGCACGGAGCTTGGGCTGCAGCGTGAATGGCTAGGTTGCGTGGAGCTGGGCTGGGTGTGTATAAATGAGGGGTGGTGCGAGAAGCAGCGAGGGAGGAGCAAGGGATGTGCAGGGGTGTTGGAAGAAAAAAACGCGGGGTGCAAGCAGAAAACAGGGGGTGCTGGGCTGCGTGTGTTGTTGGGTTGGGCCACCTCTTAGCTCAATGCTTTTGACACCTCCCATATTTACCTTTTGCACACCCATTCTCAAATAAAAATCCTCTTTTTTCTTTTATTCATTCTTTTCTTTTCTTTATTCATTTTTTCTTCTTTTTTATTATGAGACTAAAAACAAAATGTTAAAAATAAATAACAAAATAAAATAAAATAAAATAAAAAGGCCGGACAAAATTAGGGTACTACAGCTGCCCCTCCTTAATTACATTTTTCTTCGTGCATTCGTTGTAAAAGGTAATTAAGGATAAAGGACTCTAATTTTGTCTGGAATGAAATTGTTTGAGGATGCGAGATCGGCTCCAGACTTTGCTTTGGGGTTCTAGGTTTGATTCCCAGTGAATTCCCAGTAAGGCATAGGTTTGATTCCTAGCTCTTACAAAATTGGTAAGAGATTCTAGGTTCAGTTCCTAGAGAATTCTCGGCGAGGCACAGGTCTGGTTCCTAACCCTCACATCTTTCGTATTGATTACTTCCCTACTTAGGGTAAGCCTGGAGTGCGAGCTTCTTCGTCACTCGACACAAGTTTGGGTCAGATTCCCAACAAGGGTAAGTCAGGTTCTTAACTCTTGCTAAAAGGTAAAGATTAGCTACCCTATTTTAAGGAATGTCCGTAATATGAGTTTCTCTGTCACTAAAAATGGGTTCGGGCCAGATTCCTGGCAGGGTATAGGTCAGATTCCTAACTCTTACTAAAGTATGGACTGGTTTTCCTATTGCAGGTGAACGTCCAGTGTACGAGCTTCTCTGTCACTCGAAACAGTTCGGGTCAGATTCCCGACAAGGTGTAGGTCAAGTTCCTAACTCATGCTAATAAGTGGATTGGGTAGGTTGAGTACTAGTTCTTACTGAGTAACAACAGACCAACTGTATGTAATATTTGAGAGGGTGGGTCAATGGACCCAAAAACTTTGATGCTCATGCATGATTCAATGAATGGTGTGTTGTGCATGAAATGAAATTTTTTGTTTTTAGAGAAATGTTTTTTTTAGGTGGGTCGTGGACCCAAAAGTATTGGTGATCATGCAAGATGCAATGAATAGCACGTCATGCATGAGTATTATTTGCTTTATTAGAGATAGGCAGTATCCTCTTGACTACTTCTGAAACTTTTCTTGACAAGTTAGCTCCAGATCTCTTTAGTTGGCGAATTCTGAACAAGCTAATTGGTCCTTTCGTAACGTATTCAACATTGATGATTTTGCATTAGGTGAGATGCCTTACTAGCTCTTTTCCTTAATGTGAAGACGCCAAATTCCTTAGATCCTTTTAGAATTTTCAGTAATTATACAATGCTCTTATGTCTTGATTTGCACATGTTTGTGTTTTAGCATAGATTTCTTTAGAAAGAAAATGCAAATTGATAGAATCCCAAATCAAATTTGGAGAGGCTAAAATAAGCATTCTATTGTGCCGATGGCAATATGGATAAGAATGAATCCCCACTATGATGGGGGAGATACAATATTACAAACAGAACAAATTCGTGTTTGCTAAATTAGAAACTGGTGAGAAATATCAGCTCTACATATAATCCCTTTGAAAACAAATCGTACTGCCATTTCGTGATTCAGACCCCGATTGCCTTCTTGATCAACTTCAAAAACTTGTGTCTGTGGTCAGTTTTGACCATCTCTGCCCCAATTGGTCAGGGCTCAATTCTGGCTACTTTTGACGCATTCAGGTTGGCTTTGCTTAGGTCGCTCTTTGCGAGTTTTCGACCTAGCGCTTTTATTTGACCTTAATTTTTGCCTAGGCTGCCCTTTCGGGTTTTCAACCTACCAGGTCGCTCTAACTTTTGCCTAGACCGCCCTTTCAGGTTTTCGGCCTAGCGAGCTCTTTTTTTTTGTTGGGGTATTATGCCATTCTAGACGTAGTATTTCTTGACTGCATCTGAGTTTATCGGCAGTGGTAGGTCATGCCCCTCCATATCTGTAAGAATGAGGCCTCCTCCCGAGAATGCTTTTTTCACTATATATGGACCTTCATAATTTGGAGTCCATTTTCCGCGTTGGTCTTTCTGAATAGGTAGAATCTTCTTTAATACCAATTCCCCTTCTGTGAATTCTCGATGACGTACCTTTTTCTCGTACGCTCTCTTGAGTCTCTTTTGGTATAATTGGCCATGACAAATTGCTTCTAACCTTTTCTCTTCTATAAGATTCAACTGGTCATATCGTGTCTGGACCCATTCGGCTTCTTCGAGCTTGGTTTCCATAATTACCCTTAAAGAAGGGATTTCTACCTCTATGGGGAGTACTGCTTCCATCCCGTATACTAGAGAAAAAGGTGTTGCCCCCGTTGAAGTGCGTACAGAAGTTCGGTACCCGTGTAAAGCAAAAGGGAGCATCTCGTGCCAATCCTTGTAAGTTACCACCATTTTCTGAATAATTTTCTTGATATTTTTGTTGGCCGCTTCCACTGCCCCATTCATCTTTGGACGATATGGAGAAGAATTGTGATGTTGAATTTTGAAGTCATCGCACAACTCTTTCATCATCTTATTGTTTAAATTAGTCCCATTGTCCGTGATGATCTTCCTTGGTAAACCATACCGACAAATTATTTCTTTTTTGATGAACTTGACCACAACACTGTTAGTCACATTGGTATTGGAGACTGCTTCGACCCACTTTGTGAAGTAATCAATGGCCACGAGGATGAATCGGTGTCCGTTAGAGGCTTTTGGTTCAATCATTCCTATGACATGGAAATTGAGAAAGAAATGGAAATTGTATGAACACATAAAAACAAAAGGAACATGGTCTTTAACGATCTCGTCGGATCTGTCTCTCCAACTCTTCCACCAAACTCTTGCAGTATTCTAGGAAACTCATCACTTTCCCTGGTAAAGGTAGGAAACCTATCGCCGATTCCGCTTCTTCCAAGAGTTCTGGCATATCTTGGATACCTCTATTTGCAAGCCAGACTAGTTTGGAGCAACGATCCATCCAGTATCTAGTTTCCTTATCAAACCAAGTAATGACTTCTCGCTGGTTGTCAATCTTCCCTTGCATGTCGAGGACCTTCTCACGTTCTTCCTCAAGATCTATGTGGTAGCCTATGAACTTTTCTTCAGCGATTCTCCTCTCTTCCTCAAGTTGGGCTTCGTGCAATTGCACGGTATTTTTCAACTGTTTTATTGAGTCTTCAATCCGTCTTTGCAAAGCCCTGTTAGCCTCTTGAGAATCAGCCCACATTTTCCTCAAATTGCCCTTTTCACAGAGAACTAGATCTAACTCTTTTTTCATTAAGTCTAATTGTTGATTTGTAGCCTTTAGGCAACCCTGAGTCTGGAGCCGGCTTGCTTTCTCAGCCTTGGCCTTCTTCTGGGATCCTTCCAAAGATTCGGTTTTTCTATTGCATTCATCTTGCAGGACTTCTATATCTAGATATGCCCTTTTCAAATTCTCCCGGAGAAGCTTCTTCTCTTTTTCCACCTTTTCTAAGGCTAGCTTTAACTCTTCCACTTCTTTATTCTCAGCAGGGGGTGGAGGCGATACTTCGGGAACCAAAAATGTGTTTTGGAAGGGCAGCTTGACTTGTTGAACTCTTGCTATAACCCATTGGCGGTATTTTTCATCCGCATGAGTACTCTTGCGCCCTAGTGTTCTTTTGATCGTTTTCTTCCAAGCTCGACATACCCTTGTGAACAATAGTGTTCATAGTCGGGGGATACTTTGTATGGCGATACAGACCATTTTTCTTTTCTGGAAAGCCCAAGATTTTCCGATATTCTTCTAAGGTCGGCGCCATTTGGAAATTCTTGAACGTGAAACATCTTAGGGGAGGATCATAAAATTGGGCCAATGCTGCTAAGGCCCCTACTTGCACGTCTACATTCAGCAATTTCAAAATGTTCCCAAACTTCCCCACGAAGCTAATTCGATCCACTTGTATCCAATTCTCAGCTATGAAGTCAACCAATGTTCTTAGATGCATCAAACGGGGGGGTTCAATATTGAATTTCAAAGTATTTCTCCTCTCTAAACCCACAACTGCGCTTTCCGAAGACATTTGCACCAAAGTTTTTTTGTTTTGAAATTCCCAACAAGCCTGATGAAATGGGGTAATTAGTGTTATGACATGCATATGAATGGGTATGATCGTGTTTTTTTTTTATTATTTCAAGAATGAAAAGAAAAAAAGAAAAGAAAAATAAAGAAAGAAAGCACCGTACTTATTTTATTTGTGAAGGTGTAAAGAAATATACTCCTATTATTTTTTTATAAGAAGTTCACATCCTACGTGAAGTTAAAAAAAAAACTTAGCATCTATTCATTTGGGATAATGGATTAGGTTTCTAAACAAAGGTATGTATTTCGAAAAACTATTTTGGAAATATTATTTTTGAAATAAATTTGTAAAAATAAATAAGCAAATAAAAGTGGTAGGGTAAGCTCCTTTTGTGACCAAGGCCGGTAATTCCTAAAAAGGGATCTAGGGATTATATTAAGTGTCTTTCCATTGGGTGAATTCGAGATACTAATCTAAAACGTCCCCAGAGCCAAGGGTCCCATTCGAAAATGTTACCACCAATAATAAGTATAATATTAAAGGATGGTTTTTTCTCAAATGGAGCCAAACTCTAGGTGAGGCTTTCATAGGAACCCACCGTCAGACGCCCAAATAGAGCACCCATTACACAGCCTCTCCTAACTTAAGGTTCACTCAGGCCCGGGTATAGGGCACCCACTCATAGTGTGTGTAAATAAAGCGTATAAAGTGAAGTGTGTGGAGGAGCAAACGTAAAACTACCCGCAGCAAAATAAATAAAAATACAATATATATACATGTCTTCTACCCTAAGGTTTCAAATGCACAGACACACATAATATTTACAAGAAAGAAGAAAGAAATGAAAGAGAATGAATCACAAATACAAAATAGAAAAATATATTATATTTTTTTATGCATGTTTTCTATCCTAGGATTCAAATATACAAACATATATACAAATGAATGAATAGGAATAAAAACAAAAATGGAATAATTCATTTAATAAGGCAAACAAATCATATAAACAATCATGGGGCCTAACTCTCTAAAGTCCCCAGTGGAGTCGCCAACTGTAACAACCACCCTAAAAATTAAAATGGAGCCGCCACCTAATGTTTATTAAGGAAAAACAATAGGAAAAACCCTTTCATGAAAATAATTTAAAAAAAATGGTCTTCGAAACAAATTTAGGTTCGGGAGTTGGTTACGCGTGAGGAAGGAGTTAGCACCCTTACGACGCCTGTTTAGAAACGGTACCCTTTTAATTGTTCAAAAATACTTGTTTGTCATTAAATGAATTATTCCCAAACAAATTTTCTAAAAAAATATAAGTTTATTAATCACCATATTACGAAAATAATAAAAGGAAGCTTAATAAAAAGAAAACTCAACCATTATATAAAAATTATTATTTATTCCTTTTTTGATATAACAGAAATAACAAATATGAGAAAAAATCTAGAAAATAAAAACTAATCACATTAATATAAAAAACGTGTAGATAAAAATGGAAACTTTTCTTTTTTGCTTTTAAGTCCCTCATTAATCTCTTATTCATTTATAATGATTTATGAAATAAAAAAAGAAATAAATTGTAAATAAGTCCCTGGCTTGGGTCTGGCCCCTTTGGAAGGCCAAACCCTAGCCTTAGCTTGATTCAACCGTACACCAATCAGACTAACAAACAACAACAACAACAGATTTTTGGGAATAGAACAGAAGCATTGGAAAACCGTGACCCATTTGTGAAGTAATCAAAACCAAATCCAAAAAAACTTCAATTTTGCTTTTAAGTCCTATTTTAATGTGATAATTACAAATTGGTCCCTACTAAGGGTTTGGCCCCGTTGGAAGGCCAAACCTTAAAATGTGTATATAAGGAACAGCATTTCAAAGAAAAACCTTTTTTGCCTTTATGCCCCTCTTAACTACATATTTGTAAATTGATCCCTTTTTAGGGTTTGGCCCCATTGGAAGGCCAAACCCTAAACCTAACTCCAATTCAGAACTGTAGGTACGGACCTTAATCCACCAACAACACAACGATGACAATAACGACAACAAAGAATACCAACAACAAAGCAGAATAAACCAAACAATCACAAGAAGTAATAGAACAGAAATAAGGAAACTGCAACGAAAATTTCTGATTCAAGTTTATGTTACAGAGGCATATTCGAAAAGAAACCAAAGGGAAGAAGATGAAACCTGGGTATTTAGCCCTTTCCAGAAAGTTTACAAATAGGGGATGGAGAAAAAAAAACCTAGAACTAGGAAGTGTTTAAATTTTGGTTTGGGTGGCCTCATGGGTTCTTTCTCCTTCTTCTTGACTCTGCTTCTCCTGCTCTTTTTGTTATTTCTGGATCCGGTTTTCTCTCTGGGTTTTCTCTGTCCCAGTTTCACGATCATGCGTCCATATTTATACACCTGAAAACAAATCAAAATCAAATCAGTGATAAAAATCATAAAGAAAGAAAAAAAGAAAGAAATTGGAACAGAAATCTCCCCTTTTGAATCCCTTTTTTTATGACGAAGATTTGATAGAATCTGAAGGATTTGATTTGGGGTCGAGATTGGGTGAGAAAAAGGAAAGGACAACAGAAGAGGAAAGGGGAAGAGGAAGGGGTGTTGCGCCGCAGCTAGGTTTGAGGGAGAGATTAGGGTTTGGTTTGAGGGATGAGAGAACGCTGGGAAGAGAGGCGCCGTTTTTGGCCTATAGGTTTAGGGTTTGAGACGGTGAAGGAAGTGAGATGAAGGGAGGTAGCGCCGTTTGGCCTAGGGTTGGAAGGGAAAATGAAGAACGTGGGGATGGGGTTGGCCGCGGCTAGGGTTTTGGGAAGGGAGGTAGATGAAGAAGATGATAGAAGATGAGAGAATTGTGGGAGATTAGGTTTTTTTTGGTGAGGAAGAGGACGAGGGAGGGAAGGAGTGGTCGCGGCTCGAAAACTAGGGTTAGGGTGAGGGTGAAGGAAGGGAAGCTGAGAATGGTGGAGAAATTGAAGGGGGAAAGGAAGGGAAGAGGGAGATGGGGGCACCGGGGCTTGGAAGCTAGGGTTGGAGAAGAGAAAATGGGAGAGAGGGCTTGGATGAGAGAAGGAGATGGGGGAGGAAGCGCCGCGTGAGGCGAGAAAGGAGAAGCTGCTGGAATGAAGAGATGAAGAGGTGAAGGAATTAGGTTAGGGTTAATAGGATTTTGGGTTGGGCGCCTGAGCTTGAGGTGGAGGTTGGGCTGCAGTGTGAATGGCTAGGGTTGCGTGGAGTGGTGGGTGTGTATAAATGAGGGTGGTGCGAGAAGCGAGGAGGAGCAAGGGATGTGCTGAGGGTGTTGGAAGAAAAAGCGTGGGGTGCAAGCGAGAAACAAGTCTTTGGGTGCGT
Source organism: Calophaca sinica (assembly GCA_037113605.1). Taxonomy (NCBI): domain Eukaryota; kingdom Viridiplantae; phylum Streptophyta; class Magnoliopsida; order Fabales; family Fabaceae; genus Calophaca; species Calophaca sinica. The sequence continues at coordinate 43,642,397 of CM073731.1, read as the reverse complement.
GTGTTGTTGTGTTGGGCCACCTCTTAGCTCAATGCTTTTGACACCTCCCATATTTACCTTTTGCACACCCCTTCTCAAATAAAAATCCTCTTTTTTCTTTTATTCATTCTTTTCTTTTCTTTATTCATTTTTTCTTCTTTTTTATTATGAGACTAAAAACAAAAAGTTAAAAATAAATAACAAAATAAAATAAAATAAAATAAAATAAAAAGGCCGGACAAAATTAGGGTACTACAGCTGCCCCTCCTTAATTACATTTTACTCTAAGATCTTTGTGCATTCGTTGTAAAAGGTAATTAAGGCCGAACAAAATTAGGGTACTACAATAGCCGAAGTTGCTATCTGGTATAAGGATTGATATTGGTGATAGTAGAGATACCTTTTTTTTGCAGAGACCTATGGATTGAAGGGAGTGAGTCATTAGTTCACTGGTCCCCTTTTAGGACTTCGTTGCAAGAAAGTCACTATATGGTTCATGATTGGGTGAGGAGTAATGGTGAATGGGATATTGAAGGAATGGGAACCTCCAGATGGTGCTCTTCAGGTAATATACTACATCTTTGGAAAATTTTCCACGATAGGCTTCCTACTAATTCGAATCGTAGTTTGCGAAGCTCATCATCTCCGAATTGTATCCATTGTGTTGGTCAAGCAGAGTCTACTATTCATATTTTGAGGGAGTGTTGCATGGCTAGTGGCATTTGGATTGCTCTCGTTCGCAAATATATGTTGAATGTCTTTTACTCGTTGGACTTGTTGGACTTGGTTGAGGCCAATTTGCGTGAATATTTGGGTTATATGGATCAGAGGGAGTGGATCAATCTGTTTGTGGTAGCTTCTTTCACATTGTGGAATTGGTGAAATAAAGAAGCCTAAGACACAGAAGTTGCGTAGGCCTTGACGACCACACTTGTGTTCTTAAGAGTGTGGATTCGAGGTGGAATAAGCAGGAAAAGACATTATTTATATGACAGAGTCTAAAGACAGTGAGTTGCAGCTTATCAAATGAGCAATTCCTCATGTGGGCTGGTGTAAGTTAAACACGAACGGAGTTTTTAAAGGTAATCATGTGGAAAATGATTATGGTGGCATCCTTCGTAATGACCAGGGGGTTGGATTAAAGGTTTTGTGGCTAATTTATGGCATTGTTCTACCTATGTTGTGGAGTTATGGGGCCTTATACTGTTGGGGAAGAATCAATTTGGAGGGGAAAGTGAATTTAGAATACACACACTACAACAATGAAATTGAGTCTCTCAGTTGGAGAGAATAGCAGGAAGTAAAACTAGAGAGAGAGAGAGAGGGAAAGTAACTGAATGAAAATTCTGTTATTCACTTGTATTCATCACTCGGGTTAATCACCCATTTATACAGATACAATGCTTAGTGTTGGACCACACACTCAAGGCCCAAAATCACCAAGCCCAATACATTTATTTACTAGATACACCACACACAATTACTAGTATTTGAGTTACACATTCTCAACACTCCCCTTTAAGTCAAATACTCAAAGGTAAAACACCTAACATTTCTCTCAACACCTTGAACCTATCAGTCCTTAATGATTTTGTGAAAATGTATGTTGTTTGCTTATCAGTACAGCAGTAAACTAGTTCCAGCTTCCTTTCATTCACTTGGTCTCTCAAGAAATGGTATTTTGCTTCAATGTGTTTGCTCCTACCATGAGCAACTGAATTTTTAGCTAAGCTGATTGAAGACTTGTTATCAACATGCATCCTCACTGGTTTGCTGTACTCAATCTTCAATTCTTTCAATAGACTTTCTAGCCACACTGCTTGACAAGCTGCCAAAGCTGCCCCTATATACTCAGCCTCGCATGTAGAAAGTACAACCACACCTTGCTTCTTAGAAGTCCAGGAAATAGGAGCATCTAGAAAACAGAACCAATACCCTGAGGTGCTTCTCCTGTCAACTTGATCCCCACACCAGTCTGAATCCGAATAAGCCTTCAATTCTACTACACTTTGCTCCTTTGCTTTGGGAAAGAATAAGCCAAAATGTTGAGTTCCCTTCAAATACCTCAAGATCCTCTTTGCTGCCACCATGTGTGAACACTTAGGTTTGCCCATAAACCTACTCACCAATCCCACACCAAAACATATATCAGGTCTACTGTTGCAAATAAACCTGAGACAACCCACTATTTGCTTGAATAAGGTCCCATCAACTGACTGTTCTTCATCTCCACTTGTCAATTTCAGGTTTGCTTCCACAGGAGTCAATGTTGGATTACATCCCTCCATGTGGAATCTCTTGAGAACTTCTTGAATATACCTCTTCTGGTGTATTAAAATTCCTCTATGAGTATAGAGAATTTCTAAACCCATGAAGTAATTAAGAATTCCCAATTTACTCATATCAAATTCTTGCTTCATTCTCCCCTTGAATTTTTCTATGGCAGCACTGTTGTTTCTAGTGATGAGCAAGTCATCAACATAGAGACAAATAATGATCACATCATGACTGTTGTATACCTTCACATAGACTTCAAATTTGATTGTGCACTTAGACAAACCCTGCTGCTAGAAAAACTGATCAATTCTTCTGTTCCAGGCCTGAGGGGCCTGTTTTGGGCCATACATGGCCTTCTCAAGTTTGTAAACCTTGTGCTCTTGCCCTTTGATCACAAATCCGGTGGCTGTGCTACATAGACTTCTTCTTCTATAAGGCCATTAAGAAAGGCAAATTTGACATCAAGATGGAATAATGGCCACTCCTTTGAGCTTGCAATGGCAACAACAAGCTTGATTCTTTCCATCCTTGCTACTGGTGCAAAGACATCAGTGTAGTCCAACCTAGGTTTTTACAAAAAAAACCCCTAGCCACTAGCCTAACCTTATGCTTGGCTACTTCCCCATCAGGTTTCAACTTTAATTTGAAGACCCACTTCACACTTATTGGCTATTTTGAACTTGGCAAATCAACTAACTTCCAAGTCTCATTTCTCTCTATGGACTTAATTTCTTCAACCATGGCTTATTTCCATGCTGGCTGCTTGTATGCTTCTTCCCACTTTATTGGCTCTGCCCCTGCCATGAATGCCAAATGAATTAGTTCACCATCTTCACTGACTGCATCATCTGGTAACACATCATAACCAGATACCCTGCTTGAAGGAAACCTCTGCCTCTATGATTTCCTCACACCATTCTGTGCTGCAGCATCACCAGTCCCCGATTGCTCAACTGGCTCATCATCACTGAATACAACATCAACACCATGTTCAGATCCTTTCTCCCAATTCTAGGTTATTGACTCATCTACAATGACATCTCTGCTGATAGAGATCTTCCTCTGCCTAGGATGATACAGCTTATATGCTCCAGTTGGATGATACCCAACTAAGATATAAGCTTCACTCTTATCATCTAGCTTTTGCCTCTTCTGATCTGGGATGTGTTTGTGACAAAGTGGCCCAAAAAATCTCAAGTGCTTAACATTTGGTCTCTTTCCTGACCATATTTTCTCAGGAGTAACATTTCCAAGCTTCTTAGTTGGACTCATATTCAAGATATAGGCTGCTGTGTTGACTGCCTCACCCCAATAGCACTTAGGAATCCTTTTTCCCTTCAGTATGCACCTCACCATGTCTGCTAAAGTCCTATTTCTCCTCTCAACTAACCCATTATACTGAGGAGTATAGGGTGCAATCACTTCATGTATGATTCCCTTTCTATCACAGAAATCATCAAACTCTTTGGAATTAAATTCTCCTCCACCATCTGTTCTAAGAGTCTTCAGTTTCTGGCCACTTTGTCTCTCAGTCAATGCAGTAAATTTAACAAAGATTCCAAACACCTCAATTTTTTCTTTTAGAAAATAGCCTACTGAATTCATCAACAAAAGATAGAAAATACCAGCTGCCTCCAAGTGAGCTGGACTCCATAGGTCCACATACATCAGAATGTACAACCTCAAGAACTTGTTTAGCTCTTGATGGTGCTTCACTCTTGAACACTTTTCTGGGTTGCTTGCTGACACAGCATCCTTCACATAGTTTCTGTGGTTGTTTGATGAGTGCAAGACCAGTCACCATGCTCTTGGTTCCCAATTGATTTAGACTCTTGAAATTCAAGTGTCCAAATCGATAATGCCACATCCACTCCACTTCTTCTGCACAAGTACTTGAGAAACAATTTAGGTCTGCCACTTTCAGATCCACTTTGAAAGTTCTATTATCTGAAATGGCAGCTTCAATCACCAATTTCTATCTTGAGTCAAAGACTTACAGCTTTTTCTCCTTCATACTGACACTGAGACCCTTCTCTACTAGTTGCCCCAAACTCAGCAAATTGTTCTTCATTGATGGTACATACAACACATCTTTGACAAGTGCTGTTTTACCATTTTTCCTTCTTATCATCATCTTTCCAATCCCTGCAGCTGATATGGTACTATTGTTAGCAAACCTCACCTTATTCTTCACCTTTCGATCAAAATCTACCAGCCACTCCTTGTTTCCAGTCATGTGATTACTGCAACTAGTGTCCAAATACCAAGTTTCATTACTTTCTGACCCATAATTAATTGTAACCATCAGCAGGAGCTCATCAGAATCTGAACCAGTATCACAGGCCTGATAGGGTTCTTTTCACTCTTCTTCTTACCATTTTTCCCATTCCTGCACTCATCTGTAAAGTGACCAAACTTGTCACAGTTATAGCACTGCACTTTGCTCTTATCAAAATTCCTTTTACCTCCCTTATGGCGACCTTGATCTCCTTTCTTTTTATTTCCACTCCCCCCTTGATCTTGATCAGCACTCCTATCATTTCTTCCCCCACTATTTCCACCTTTCCACTTCCCTTTCCCTTTCCCTTTCTTATCTTTGTTCCAAGAACCACCCTTCTTACTGTTAGATTGGGCTTGGAAGGCTTATTCTTCAGCCTTCTTCTCACTGCTTCTATCAACGAGTCTCTGCTCATGAGCCTCCAATGATCCTTGCAATTCTTCAACAATCATCTTCCCAAGATCCTTAGATTCCTCAATGGCCACCACAATGTGGTCAAATTTGGAACTTAAAGACCTGGGAATTTTCTCCACTATAGATTAATCCATGAAGGTCTCACCACAGTTCTTGATGGAATTAATGAAAGATTGCATTCGATTCAGAAATTCACTTACAGTTTCTGGATCTTTCATTGCAAGAAGTTCATACTGTTTGCGGAGCGATTGCAACTTCACTTTCTTCACCTTATTAGCCCCACCCACTACAACAGATTCTTTAAAAGATGGCGCCACTTTAAATAGCGTTTAAATATGGAAGTGCTACTTAAAATTAGGTAGAGTACTTTAAGTAGCGTTTAACAAAGAAACGCTATTGAAGGGGAAAGAAATAAATAGCGCTTACAAAATCAGCGCTACTTATAGTAGAGGAATAAGTAGCGCTTACACTATGAAGCGCTATTTAAAGATGGACGAAAGAATAAGTAGCGCTTAACCCTGGAAGCGCTATTTATTGTCTTATAGCTAAAGTAGCGCTTAACGCTGGAAGCGCTACTTATTGTCTGACCTAAAGTAGCGCTTTAACGATAAAGCGCTATTTATTGTCAAATACTAATTTTAATTCAGCCCGCGTTTCTCAATACCAGTCACTTCCACACTGTTGCATATCTCTCTCTCTCTCTCTCGAGTTTCTCCCAACGTTAACATCGCCATTGTTACTCCTTCATCTCAGCGTCGCCACCATCTGTGCTCGAGTTTCTCACCTTCGAAGCTCCTTTCTCTCGTCGTTGTTGTTGGCCTCGCCGTTTGTGACATCGCACCATCGCTCACAGCCGTCGCCGTCGCATCTCTGCTTACGTAGTCGTTGTTTGTGGCGTCGCCGTCGCATCTCTGCTTCTTCTGTTCCCACCATCGCACCGTCCGTCACTCTTCTGTTACCAACAGGTTTCATCTGCTCCATTCTTCTTGCTTTCCTTTTTTTTCCCCAAAAACGCTTTCATTTTTTTTTCAAGGAACTCAGTGTTTTCCAACCATGTCTTAGTGCTGAAATGGAAAATCAAAACGAAATGGAAAATCAAAACCACAGTACAACACATTAGTATGTGGGATTAGAATTCTGCATTATCTTCCATTTGTATTTAGCATATTCAAGACCCTGTTTTTTTTTCTTCAGTATTCTCTTATTTTTGTTTTTTGAAATGTCCAAAAACATATAAAGTAACTAAATGCAGGGATCTAAACTAGTAAAATTATCTCATTCTTTAAGTTATTTATTGGTTTTAGGTTTTTGTAGTTATGTTTAGAAATGATTGAGAAATGGTTGATGAGGAACTTGGAGGGATCAATGTTAATGTGTGTTTTAGCTGATAGGTTTTTTAGTATAATTATTATTAATGTTAGTGTTTTTTCTCATTATGTTAAATGAAGAATGAGATAATAGAGATGATATTGCAGATCGTTTTAGAGAAATAGTTGAATTTGAAGTTTTTAGTTGTTTATATTTGGCCTATGTGGACCCTTGTGCTGGTTGGTATGATATTTTATTTTATTCTGTGTGTTGTATAAATTTTGGAATGTCCATATTTTAGGGGAGGTTCTGTCAAAATTTTGTTAGAAATTTGATATAGTCTGTGTTGTTGTTAAGATAAGTGGTAGTTTTAGTCTTGGTTTATCTAATTGGGCTTTAGTTAATCTCAATTTTGTCTTGCATTAACGACATAGCCTATGTTGTTGCTCTGAATGCCTTGGTGTTGTTTTATTTCTCAAGTCATAGGCAAATATAGATCGAAAGTGGATGTCGCGCTGTCGTTTGTCGAAGGAATATAAGGATGGAGTGGAAGATTTTATTGGGTTTGTAGTTGGGCATACAACAGATCTTAGTAGAATCGTATGTCCGTGTTTAAGTTGTTGTTATGCAAACAAAGTTAATGTTAAGGAATTAGAATGGCATTTAGTGAGCAATAGGATTGATCAAACTTATACCTGTTGGACAAAGCACGGTGAGACAAGAGGTGAGTCTTCGAATATGGGGAATAGTGGGAGATATGCGTCAGAGGACACCGGTACAAATACATATGATGGTGACCGTTTTGAAGAGATGGCAAATGCGGTTGAAGAAGATCTTCGTGATTGTCCTCAAATGTTTGAGAAGTTGATAAGTGATGCAAAGAAGCCATTATATGACGGTTGTACTAAATTCACAAGATTATCGGCAATATTAAAGTTGTTTAACTTGAAGTCGGGCAATGGATGGACTGATAAGAGCTTTACGGACTTACTCACACTATTGAAAGATATGTTGCCAAATGATAATATGCTTCCTAGTCGGACATATGAGGCTAAACAAATATTACGATCTATTGGGATGAGCTATGAGAAAATACATGCTTGTCGTAATGATTGCATTTTATTTCGTAATGTATATGCGTCGTTAAAGTCGTGTCCTAAATGTGAAGCCTCACGGTATAAGAAGGAAGATTCGGCTCCAGAGAAGGTTTTATGGTATTTTCCCATAATTCCCAGATTCAGGCGCATGTATCGTAGTTCAGAAGATGCAAAAAACTTGACATGGCATGAGGATGAAAGGATTCAAGATGGCAAGTTACTGACCCTACAGATTCTCCTCAATGGAAAAAAGTTGATATTGATTACCACGATTTTGGGAATGAACCAAGAAACTTACGACTTGCATTGTCATCGATGGATTTAACCCGCATGGTGTTCAGAGTAGCTCTCACAGTACATGGCCTGTGATTTTGGTGATTTATAACCTACCTCCATGGCTATGCATGAAGCGTAAATATATGATGTTGTCTTTGTTAATTTCTGGGCCGAAACAACCAGGAAATGATATCGATGTATACTTGGCTCCTCTAATTGAAGACTTGAAGCAAATGTGGGAGACAGGTGTAGTGGTGTATGATGGATATAGAGAAGAAAGTTTCACCTTGAGGGCTATGATTTTTGGCACAATTAATGATTTTTCAGCATATGGTAATCTGTCGGGATATAGTACCAAAGGCCAGTGTGCATGCCCTATATGTGAAGATAATACAGATTGGATTCGGTTGGATCATGGTAAGAAGAATGTCTTCCTTAGGCATCGTAGATTTTTGAATCCAAATCATTATTATCGATCGTGGAGAAAGGCATTCAATGGGAATACAGAAGAACGTAGAGCTCCTTTGCCTTTGACAGGTGCACAACTGCTTGAAAAAGTAAAAGATTTGAATATTAAATTCGGGAAACCTTTTGCGGGAGACATTGTCACACGAGGGTGGAAAAAAAGGTCGATTTTCTTTGAGTTGCCATATTGGAAGTCATTATACGTAAGACATTTCATTGATGTGATGCATGTTGAAAAAAATATCTTTGATAGTCTCATTGGTACCCTACTTAATGTGCCCGGGAAGACTAAAGATGGCATCAAGGCAAGGCTAGACTTGGTTAGTATGGGATTGAGACGAGAGTTGGGACCCGTAAAGAAAGGGAAACGTCGTACATATCTACCTCCGGCTGCTCATACTCTATCCAGAAAAGAGAAAAGAGATTTTTGTAAGTTTCTTGATGGAGTTAAAGTTCCAGAGGGATACTCTTCAAACATTAAGAACCGCGTATCGATGAAAGATCTTAGGTTAAAGGGTCTAAAGTCTCATGATTGTCATGTTCTCATGGAGAATTTGCTACCCATAGCTATACGATCCATTTTGCCCAACAAAGTGCGGAATACCTTAACTAAACTTTGTTTCTTCTTTAAAGCAATTTGTAGTAAAGTGATTGACCCTGAAAAGTTGCCAGCCTTGCAAAAAGAAATTATTCTGACTTTGTGTGAGCTTGAGATGTATTTCCCGCCTTCATTCTTTGACATAATGATTCATCTGACAATTCATCTGGTTAGGGAGACACAATTGTGTGGGCCAGCTTACATGAGATGGATGTACCCGTTTGAGCGTTACATGAAGATATTAAAAGAGTATGTGAAAAACTGATCACGACCAGAGGGTTGTATTGTTGAACGATATATAGTCGAAGAAGCTGTTGAATTTTGTACCGACTATTTATCTAATGTTGAACATTCTATAGGGTTGCCACAGTCTCGTCACACAGGAAAAAGTGAAGGGCAAGGGATTACTGGACTTGAAATATTTACTATATCAAGGAAAGAATGGGAACAAGCACACTTATATGTTCTACACAACGCTGATGAGGTTGAGTCATATGTTGTAAAACATAAGGACATACTCAAGAGCTTGTGGTTAACAATAGAACACAATCGGTGTTTTATAAAGTGGTTGAAAGCAATGATGAAGGGGGAGGATACCATTAAAGTACCAATGGATAAATCAATTTTGGGTTATAAGCACGTATTAAGACTTGGTGCTAATGCTGAACTTCAAGAAATTCTTAATGATAATGAATGGCTAAGTCAAACTGTTATTAGCGTATATCTCAGGTACTGTATTCAACTTTAAAGTATCCAATGTTTTTATTGTTTCAGCTAAATATTTATGTTATTGTTAATGTATTAATTTGTATGCATGTTTTAATTTAAGGTACCTGTATCAAGAGATATTGGTCCCACAAGAATAGACTCAGAGGTTTGTGTTTTTGTGCCCACAACAAACCAATTAGCAAGCTTGGAATGCTACTGTATCTGAATATATAGTTCAGCGTTTGACATTGGCAAATCCTGAGTATGAGACTTTGTTTCTGTCGCCTTGCAACATAGTGTGAATCATTTAATTTATACACACACACACACACACACACACACACACATATATATATATATATATATTGAAATGTGATTACCTGCTTATGATTTTTTCCTCCAACATTTTTGTAGGGATCATTGGTTATTGATAGCCATTAATCTAAATCAAAACATTGTGTACTATTTGGATCCATTGCACGTACACTTCAGCCTGCGCAAAAAATTGAAAGAGACATACAATCAGTAAGAGAGTGTGTGTGTGTGTGTGTGTATATGAATTTTCTTAATATATATATATATATGCACTTTTATGCATGTATTGGATTGATTATCGTTATGAATCTGAAATTGAATATTGGAATGCTGAATTTATTATGTTTAAGGAATGTGATTGATTTGTTTTTAATGACTTAAGTATTTGGATATTGTAATGTTGAAGTTTTTATTTGTTTATGTTTGCTGAATTTCAATCCTTGTCTTTGGTGGTATGGTATTTTATCTTTATTCTGGTGTTGTATAAATTTTGGAATGTCCATATTTTAGGGGAGACTCTGCCAAAATTTTGTTAGAAATTTGATATAGTTTGTGTGTTGATGTTAAGAGTAGTCTTATGAATGTATTGGATATATATTGAATGATTTTTTTGGATTTTGCACTTAGGGCTATCCTTGTTCATCGAACACTAAATGTCAAGTCTCGGTTTTCTAAATCAACGACACCTAAATGGATACCGATAAAGGTATTATACCAAATTTTTTATGCAATTATTTAAATTACCAAAATAAAAGCAATTAATTTCATATTTTTTGTTTTATAGTGTCTCGCCAACCTGAACTCGATGATTGTGGCGGTATGTATTGAAGTTTCTCAAGGATATTGTCATTCATAACCAAACACAAATTCCAACGGAGGTATGTATATGTAATAATTAATTTCGAAGTTTATATAATTTTTTACTTTTACACATACCATTTGGAAGCATGTGTTCAATTCTAACTTGATTTAATTTTTATTTCAAGATACTTTCTCGATTGTCGATTAAACGCATATCCTGATCATACCGTACTCAAGGAAGAGTGGTGTCGATATTTTGTTACGAACTTTATTATGTATAGGCACATAGAAGAAGAAGAAGAAGAAGATGATGATGATGATTAGTGTGTAATGTTTAGGTACTAGCATAATATGTGTTATGTTTTAGTTAATGTATTTTAATGTTTTATTATGATACTTTTGTTAATATTTGGCTGAGAATTATTTCATGTAATGTTAAATTTAGATTTTGTGAGTTTTGATATTGACACAAATTTGAGTGTTGATGATTATTTTGGTGTGCAATAACCACTATATGCATAGGTATGTGAATATAACCAAAAAAAAAAATCATTATTGAGAATAAATAGCGCTTTTTAAAGGAAGCGCTACTTATTCTCAGGAATAAGTAGCGCTTCCTAAATAAAGCGCTACTTATTCTAAACGAATAAGTAGCGCTTCCTAACTAAGCGCTATTTATTCTCAACTTTAAGTAGCGTTTAACAAACGCTATTTATTGAAGATACAATCAGTAGCGGCACGATATATAGCACCTTTAAGCGCTATTTAAGGCCAAAAAAAGCGCTATTTATTCCCTTTTTTTGTTGTAGTGACCATAGGTTCTTTCCAAAGTGTCCCACGCCTCATTTGCATCTTTCGCAGAAGAGATTTTTTCAAAAATGGCTGCATCTACACATTGATGAATGTAGAAAAGAGCCTTGTAGTTCTTCTTCTTTGCATCCTTATAAGCTGTTCTCTGAGCTTTGGTTGCACCCTCCCCTGGTTCTTGCACACCATTCTTGATCACTTCACTCACATCTTGGAACCCGAAATCACCCCCATTTTGATACTCCATTGCAGAAAATTCTTTCCATCGAACACTGGTAGCGCTGTATGAACAAATCCATTGATCGTCGCCATGAATTGTTGAATCTTGATCAGAGTTTCGTTTCCCTCTTGTGAAACGCGCAGCACTCACACTCACACTCACAGATCCCTGAGCTTAAAGCTCTAGATATACCAATTGTTGGGGAAGAATCAATTTGGAGGGGAAAATGAATTTAGAATACACACACTACAACAATGAAATTGAGTCTCTCAGTTGGAGAGAATAGCAGGAAGTAAAACTAGAGAGAGAGAGAGAGAGGGAAAGTAACCGAATGAAAATTCTGTTATTCACTTGGGTTAATCACCCATTTATACAGATACAATGCTTAGTGTTGGACCACACACTCAAGGCCCAAAACCACCAAGCCCAGTACATTTATTTACTAGATACACCACACACAATTACTAGTATTTGAGTTACACATTCTCAACATATACATGGTCTAGACATGGCTTGGAGGAGTGGTGTTAGAAAATTTATGCTCGAGTCTGACAATGCCACAATATTTTTTCTTATAAACAAAGGTTCCTTGGGAAACAAGCATATGTAGCAAGTTATTTGCTCGAATCAGGACTAGATTGACAATGAATGGGAGCTTGAGTTTAAACATTCTTTTCGTGAAGGCACTATGTGTGCAGATTGGATGGCTAGTTGGTGCTTACAAAAACCCTTAGGTGTCTATGAGATTGATAGTCCTCCCCCAAACTTAACTAGATTGATTATAGGTGATGTTAGGAGGGTCTTTTACCCCCTGTTTGTGTTTCTTAAGTTGTTGTTTTTTTAACTTTAAGCCACGTCCTGTATCAAAAAAAAAATTGTAATAGCCCAGCCTAAGCCTTTATTCCGGCCAGCAACCCTGAGTTTTTAAGTAGGTCAATTGATATATAAATTTCAGCTATTAAAACGAAAACTTGCAATAATAATAATAATAATATATTAGTTATATGAGTGAGAAACCTCTTACTTTATGAATAATTATTGTTATAGTTACTAAATTTAATAACTCTTTATAAATATTAAATTCCATCCATCTAAATATTAAATATTATCTCAATAATTATGTATGCTAAATTTTATAATCAGGGACAGATCCATAAATCTTTCACATGAGGCTGGCTAAACTTTTTACACTGCTTTGCTTGAAATAAAACATACAGCTTAAATGAAAGCATAAGCGATGAAGAAAGTCAAGAAAATGAAAACACGAGTTATGGAAAAAGTAAAGCAAAAACTACAATAATCCTCAAATTAAACTTAACCTAAAGTCATCCTAATAGGTTTATACTATATATAATTTCTCAGATAAAAAGTTTATCTTTTGCTTTAATTTTATGAAATTGATTACTCAGACTAAAATGTTTATGATAATTGATTATTCAGACCGTTAGGTGTATTACTTTCACACTATCTAAATCTTCAATGAACAAAATATTATGACTGTGTCATCAATTACATATTCAATTGTTAGTTATCGTGTAAAAACTTTCACTGACATGTCTGCCCCTCCCTAGATCTATCCCTCGTAATTATATGTTTTTATAGTCAATATTTATGTATGTTTGAAAAAATATATACGTTGAAGCATCAAATCGCATTTAACTTTATACAAATTAATAGACATGATCTACTCATTGGAATTTTTAATTTGATAGTTGAATTGACAAAATTTATTATCTATAAAAAAATATTAAACAAGATAATTATAAAAAGAGTAAATTCTCATCCTATATTTATATATATTTATCTCTTTTTAAATAAATCAGTTTATTATATTTAAGAGACTTGTTAAATGACTTAAATTCTAACAACTTTTTTAACTACATATATAGACTCTCAAAAGTCTTATCAAGCATTCATTTGATGAATAAACCATAAATCCTTAATTAACGATTGTTTAACGTATACCTCTATTTGTAAATGACAGATGTTGTAAGAACTTAATTTATTCAGTTGTCCTACTGAATTTAACAATGATCCGTAATATGCTTATGTAAAGTGCAGCTCATACATCAAAAAAGTATTTTGCGTGCTACGTATATTAGATATACAATTATAAATAAATATACAATTATCAAAAAGTATTCAGTTGTCTCAAGTAGGTAGCTTGGTTGGTGAGTCAAGGGACGCTGAAGGAGTGCAAGCTGGAGGTCCCAGGTTCAAACCCAGGAAACTAACAATTCTAACAATTACTAACAACTAACATTTGCCTATTAAAAAATAAATAAATAATAAATAGTCAATATACTTGAATCATGACAATTCACTTGTATTGATGGGTGAGAGTATTAACATCTTTCACGAGAGTATGTGCTCTATAGATCTCTCTCTCTCTCTCTCTCCTTTGCCCCTCTCACTCCAACACACAAGCACATGAACAAGGCCGATCCAACAAAGGTTAGACATAAAGCAACATAAGACCATAATCTAATTGTTTTCAAACCGAAGATGAGACTAACCTAAGTGAGAGAGAGTTGAAGCCATTATATGAGAGGTGAGACCTAACCTAGAACATTATTAAGTTGAGTGAAAGGTGAGGCCTAAAGCAAGGATTTTAGCTACCTCTCCTTTAGGCCGGCCATGCACATGAATTTAAGCGTAAACTTTTAAAAAAAGTACAAAATTAATATATTATTTACTAGTGTTTGGGCCTTGAAATTGCGATTGAAATTACATATTCCCTTTTTTGTTCATCCAATAAAAAGTAACAATTCAATAAAAAAAATTATCTCTCTTTAAAACTAATATAATTTGTCTTAGTTTCTTTTTTGAGATGTCATGAAAAAGAAAAGAGAACAGAAGATTGACACAATGCCTTAACGAACAAAAAAAAAATTAACAATTAAGAGATAATGTTAAGTTTAAATAGAGAATAATTTTGTTCGAAAAAAAATAGAGAATAATTATTTACCGAATGTTATGTTTTTATTTAATTGAAAAAAGTCCAGAAAGTATGGCCTGGTGGTAAAACATACATAAGAGTTGTGTGGACGCTGGGAGTAGGGTTTGAACTCGTACCGCTTCACTTCCTCCTCCCCTCTAACTTCCCCTCCTCGCTGTACTAAGACCAAAAAAATTTAAGTGAAAAAAAAAGAACCGAAAAATAAAACAATTGATTTCAATATTAAAAAAAATCATGAGAGAGAGTGAGAGGAGAGAGAAGGTGGGGATTGGAGATGGTGAGAGAGGGAGAAACAGAGTGAGGATTGTGGGGGTTGATAGGTGGAGACATTTTCGTTCTCCATGGAATGAGCAACGGTGGAAGAGGGAGCCAGGGGACGGAATTCCAAATGGGTACCTTCGAAAAGTAATCAAAAATTCCATAACATTCTTCTTCTCTGGATTCCCGGATGGCGTTAGGGGAAGGAACTCTGGCAAAAGTTTGCAAAATATGGGAGTGTGGGTGATGTTTTCGTCCATTCGAAGAAGGATAAGCATGGGCAACGCTTTGGATTTGTCAGATTCAAGGAAGTGGACCACTTACTAAGGCTTGAAAAGGACTTGGCAAATGTTAAGATTGGCCCTCATAAGCTAAGGGTCAACTTATCCAGGTTCAATAGGGGTGTGGTAGAAGGAAGGGAGAGGGTGACAGAGATGAGGATGAATCAAACATAAACGGCTCCGAAATTGGGAGGAGGATCGTATGCGGACATCGTAGGACATGGTGGACATAGAAGTAGTCCTGACCAATTAAGGCGACAAGCTGATTGGGAACAACCAGTATATGTGAAATGGCTTTCTGGTTGTTTTGTTGGATATATGAAGGAGCCCAAACTGGCTTATTCACTCCATGAGAAAATGCTTCTACTGGGCTTTCATAGCATTCAGGCTACTCCTTTGGGTGGCTCCCTTATCCTCCTGGCTGGTACGGTTGAGGGTGATGTCCAAGATATGGTCAACAGTAGCTCGGACTGATTCTCTTCATGGTTCTCGGAGGTTAGGAGTTGGGTGCCAACAGATGTGGCAAGGGAGCGCTTCCTCTAGATTAATTGCTTTGGGTTTCCACTGCACATTTGGGGCGAAGATTTCTTCTCAAAGATTGCTTCGCGATTTGGTAGAATAGTTTCACTGGATAAGCAAACAGAGTCTAAGAAATGGCTTGATGTGGGTCAG
Organism: Calophaca sinica; assembly: GCA_037113605.1. Classification (NCBI taxonomy): domain Eukaryota; kingdom Viridiplantae; phylum Streptophyta; class Magnoliopsida; order Fabales; family Fabaceae; genus Calophaca; species Calophaca sinica. Next base: position 43,626,684 of record CM073731.1, on the reverse strand, counting down.
ATTTTGGTCACAACCACACAACGAGAGACTGTGGCTTGTGTGCTCATGGAGGCAGTGGAAGATTTATCGTTTGAAAATAGGGTGGTGGAGGACAGGTCCTGCTATGAGGGAGGTGTAGGGCATGTTTTGGGGGCTGCCTCTAACAACTACCATAGTTATTGCTCTTTAGACTCTGTTGAAGATTCATGGTCTGAGGGGTGCTACGGTGCCGATGACGGGGATGATGGGTTTGAAGACGAGTTGGCCAGCGATGGTGGATTTTTGGGACCGCGAGGCGGCGACACCATGGTACATGGGCAAGTCACCGCACTAGTGACAGTGGAGTCGTACAAGGTCCTTTCCACCAGTGTTGGGCGGCCCGAGGCGAAAAAAAGGAACAAGTGGGGGATGAAATTGACGGGACGCTGTGGGCTATGGGTCAGAAATTTCCTTGGTGAAACATAGGGAGAAACTACTTTCTGATTCTCAGAGATTTAGTTGCCATTCTCATATAACCAGGGAGAAGATGACCTATCGCCTCATGTACCTAACTCTGAATGGTGGATTTGTGGGGGGGTAAGGTGCCAGAGAGTGGCCCTCTTTGGGTGGCAGCAAGTTGGAATTTGGAGGTGTGTCAAGGTCGAAGGTAGCGTATTATCTTGGCTCTATCGAGATGAGTGGTTTGGATAAACTAGGCATGGGCGATGTGGGCTTGGAGGACTTGGGCCGGTTAATTAATAATTCACAAACATGTGGCCCACTGGCTTGTAAAGAACGCGCAACTCAAACCCTGCAACAGCGTAGGTGTGGTGGTGACGAATTGGGCTTCATAGTAGATGGATTGGTCGAGCCAACTTACCACCTAAGGGATGCCAAAGAAAATGTCGTGGGGGGGGGTAGCGCATCTTTGAACCACCCAACACTGGGCCGAGATGGGAAAATCGATGACCAGGCCATGGTGGTTGGGTCTAACCAGTGTGGGCCCGCAGATGGTGCACTAAGGGTCTTCCTCCGTAGGAAGCCCATGACATTTCCTCAGTCTGTTCTTTGGTCTCACATTCTCAATGGTCAGTGGCTGATGTGTACCGCAAGCGTAGGAAACAGATGGCGATGCGGGGCGGCCGTCGGAGCACCAACCTCCTGGGGGATCCGAGTCGCATGATGAAGCGGCCTCTGGGTGCAGGTTTTCTTTCAAAGGTACATCGGCTCTTGATGATGGCTAATACTACCAAGGGGGATGACACTACCTCAGTGCGACGCCGAAATGGGCCACAGCTGTTACCACTGTGCTCGCAGGTGGTGAACTCGATATGTTACCCCACAGAATCGCCTGCCATAGGGACCCAATTTGTGCCTGAGACAGGTCCGGGAAATGGGACTAATAGGGAATTGAGGGAGGACTTTCGGGAGGAAACAATGCAGAGAGAGGGTATCCAATTGGTGGTGGATTTAGGGGAACATTTTATAGATGAAGGTGTGGTTCCAAATGAACAAGGTGCAAAAAAGATGGTACATATGGGGATGCAAATGGGAATGTCGCTAAGAAGCGAGGAACAAATTCTAATTGATAAATTGTTGGATTGGGATGGTGTGCCCCATGGGGTCAGTAACAACAGGGAGATTGATATAAGTGATCAATGATTGTTGGAACTATGAACATTCAAGGCTTGGGGGCTGGGGTGAAGAGAAGAAAATTGTGTGAGTTGGTTCGAAAGCACCACCTAGATTTCCTTACTATCCAAGAGACCAAACTGGAAGTTGTGGATGCTGCTCTTTGCAGACGTATTTGGGGAAATTATGAGTGTGATTGGCGATCCTACCCATTGGTGGGCAATAGTGGGGGCTTGCTTTCTATTTGGAATAAGGATAAGGGGAATACTGTGTTCTCTTTTGAGGAAATGGGGTTTATCGGGGTTTTCTTGGAATGGGGGGCCTGAAAGGAAAAGGTGTGTGGTGGCCAATGTCTACTCTAAGTGTACCTTGGTAGAGATGTGAAGAATGTGGGCGACCCTTTTGATGTCTAAGAGGGGCTTTGGAGGTGATCTCTGGTGTCTATTGGGAGATTTTAATGCGGTTATGCGTCAGGAGGAAAGGAGGGGTAATGGGGAGTCACACCATACTCAACCTCAATTGAGATGAGGGACGGAGTTTGGAGAATTCATTGAGGATATGGAGCTATTAGATCTACCATTGTTGGGCAGTAGATTCACATGGTTTCAGTCCAGTGGTAATGCGGTCAATTGGTTGGATCGGATACTTATTTCAGGTGGATGGGAGGCCTCCTGGGGGAACCACTGTAGTGGGCACTGGAGAGGGATGCCTCCGATCATTGCCCTGTGACATTTAAATATTCATCACAGTCTTGGGGCCTTAAACCCTTCTGGTTTAATAACCATTGGCTCAAACATAGAGATTTCAGGGGAGAGGTCACTAGGAGTTGGGCTTCCTCTTCCTTCTCCGGCTGGATGGGGTATGTTCTGAAGGAAAAGCTTAAGGCTCTCAAAAGAGATCTCAAAAGGTGGAACAAGGAGGCATTCAACGATATATGGATTTGCGGATCCAGTTATTCGTTGAGGAGATTAGGGCTGCTGATTTGAGATGCCAAGAGGTGGGCCTCTCTCAGGAGGAGTTAGAGAGTAGGAAGCAGTGTTTTTCGGATCTTTGGCTTCTCCTAAAGAGTAGAGACTCTCTGATGGTTCAGAGATCAAGGAATAGGTGGCTTAAGGAGGGGGATGTGAATTCCGAATTCTTTCATTCTTGTCTCAAATAGAGGGGCAGATCGAATTCGATATCAGCATTGAGGGTTGGTGGTATTTGGATCGAGGATGCGGCTGCTATCCTTTTGGAAGTCACCCGGTTTTTCTCCAACCATTTCTCAGAGGCCCCATAGTTGAGACCCAGATTAGATGGTATCACTTTCCCTGTACTTTTTGCTATAGATAACTCTTCTTTCACGACAGGTTTTACTATGGCGGAGATTGAGGGGGTGGTTAATTCATGTGATGGGAACAAGAGTCCTGGCCCAGATGGCTTCAATTTCGACTTCATTAAGGCATTTTGGGACCTAATAAAGGAGGAGGTGGGCGTCCTTTTCAAAATGTTCTATGGAATGCTAGGCTTCTGAAGAGTTCTTCATCATATTTCGTCACCCTAATTCCAAAGGTGGCATGCCCTTTGGATCTAGGGGACTTCAGGTTGATCTTTCTTTTGGGTTGCCTGTATAAGCTACTGGCTAAGGTGCTGGCGGGTAGACTTGGTAAGGTTATGGATTCTATTATTTCCCCCTGTCAGTCAGTATTTATTAAGGGCCGCCAGCTGGTGGACGGTGTGGTAATTGCTATGAGGTGGTGGATTTGGCGAAGAAATCAAAGAAGGAGTGTCTTATCTTCAATGCCAATTTTGAAAAGGCATATGACTCGATCAATTGGGGATTTCTAGATTATATGCTGAGGAGGTTTGGTTTCTCAAATAGATGGAGAAGGTGGATCCGAGCTTGTGTCTTTTCCGGTAGCCTATTCATACTTGTAAATGGGAGCCCAAAAGGAGAAATTAATATTCAGCGTGGGTTGAAATAGGGTGACCCCTTGGTACCCTTTCTCTTCTTATTGGTGGCTGAGGGGCTTAGTGGCCTTGTTAGACAGGTGGTTAGTCTGGGCCTCTTTACGGGCTTTCGAATAAGAGATTCAGACACGGTGGTCTCCCACTTACAGTATACTGATGATACTTTACTCTTTGGGTTGCCTAGTATGTACAACATGTGGGCCATGAAGTCTATTCTGAGGTGCTTTGAGCTGGTGTCTGGATTGCGGGTTAATTTCTCAAAGAGTAGTCTTATTGGGGTGAATGTGAATGCTACATTTATGGCAACGGCTGCAGGTTTCCTGAACTGTAAGGTTGGCTCTGTGCCGTTCAAATACCTGGGATTGCTGGTCGGCGCTAATCCTAGAAGACTGAGTTCTTGGGAGCCACTTCTGCAGGCCCTCTGCTGCAAGGTGGGTTCTTGGAGGAGTCGCTTTGTCAGTCTAGGTGGTCGGATCGTGCTACTCAACTCAGTCCTGAATAGTATCCCGATCTTCTTTTTCTCCTTCATGAAGATGTCACTGGGAGTTTGGCAGAGGGTGGTCCAAATGCAATGTGGTTTTCCGTGGGGTGGGGCACAGGGGGGTAAAAAATCCCTTGGGTCAAATGAGGAGAAGTTTGTAAGCCAAAGATAGAAGTGGTCTTGGGGTGCGGGACATCAAGCTATTCAACTTGAGTTTTCTTGGCAAGTGGAGGTGGCGGTTGTTGGTGGCTTCCCTGGTTTTGTGGCAGGAACTCATTGCGGCAAAAAATGGGCGGGAGGTGATTGGGTCATCTTTGGCGGGTTTGGAGAGAGTTCCGTCCTATGCTTCGACCTGGTGGAGAGACATATGTTCGATGGGCACCTCGGGGACTGCTGGCTCGGATTGGTTTGTGGACAGTGTGCTATGGAAGGTGGGGAATGGAGTTTCCACTTCATTCTGGTACGACTTGTAGGTAGGGTCCTCCCCTTTGTGTGAGTCCTTTCCGAGACTAGCATCTATCTCGGACCAGTGGGAGGCGCGGATAGGTGACATTGCTAGGTGGGAGGGCGGTCATTGGTTTGGGATCTTACTTGGAGGAGGAGGCTATTTGTTTGGGAGGGCGAATTAGTACTATAGTTGCAGGCCCTACTATCGCCGGTTCAGCTCGGTTTGGAGAAGGACAGATGGGTCTGGAACAGACAGTCGGATGGGATTTATTCGGTGAGGTATGCCTACTCTTTCTTGTCTGCTAAGACAAAGTCGGTCACTAGCCTCTCGGACTTGGAGTTATCGGTTATGGGTTTCCTCTAGAAGAGCATTGCTCTTTCTAAGGCAATTACTTTCTCTTGGCAGTTGATTCTGGATAGGATCCCCTCCAAGGTAAACCTCCTCCGTAGGCGGTTTATTCCTGATGTGTCTGGGACGACCTGTGTTTTGTGTGATGCTTATCAGGAGTCCTCTCTCGATCTCTTCGTCACGTGCCGCTTCTCCAGCTTGGTGTGGTACAATGTAGCCGCTTGGTTGGGGTGGTCGTGGGCGCCTCCACAAGATCTGCCTAGTTTATTCTTACTGTTTTGCTCCTTTGGCCGTGGTGCTGAGTCCAAGCGTCGGCTCGCGATGACATGGCATGCTGTGATTTGGGCCATTTGGGAGGCGCGTAACAACTGTATTTTTTCAAATGGTGTGGTGGACCGACAACAGGTTATGGAAAGGATTATGGTGCTATCGTGGAGTTGGTTTCTTGTAAGGGGGAAGCCTGGTGCCTGCCTTTACTATAAGTGGTTTGTAGATGCCCTTGGGTGTATCTCTAGGTAGTAAATTCCAGGTGGTGATTTGATTGTTGTTTTGCTTTGCCCTCTGTATGTACATGTTTGTTTCGTCTCCTTGTTGAACTCTTTAGGTTGGAGTACCCCTAGTACTCCAAATTCTTGAATATACTTTTGCTATTCAAAAAAAAATGTTAAAAAAAATTAAAATATTAGGAATACCCTCCCCGCCTGATTATCAGCATGTACATTGTTCCATCAATTTCTTGGGACCCCCTAGGAAACTACCATGCACTTTCCTTCCCACCACCAAAGTTACGTAACCTTTATTGACATTCAATTCTGCTCTCCCCAAGCAATTTCATCGCAACTCCCTCAAAAGCTATTATTTCCTTAAATTGCATATTTATCTGAGTCTTTTCATTTGCCTCTTGCGTTATATGAAAGGCTACTTAAAGCTACCTATCACTATAAAAAATAAAAAAATTATATATGTGATAGTAGAGGAAAATTGCTTTCTCAAATTCGACCTATGGCTACCGAGAGAATTCTCAAACCATCCAAGTGGTTCTCTAACAAAGGTCTCAGGCTTAGTCTTCATCGTCGAAAATCAAGATCCTCAAACTCATCATTGAGCTCTCCAAGATCACCCATGTCCGTGTGTATCACCCCAAAGAATAGTAGCAACAAAGATGAAGGACTAAGGGAAGTTTTCCGTTACTTTGATGGAGATGGTGATGGGAAAATATCAGCCTATGAGCTAAGGTCATATTTTGGGTCCATTGGAGAGCACATGTCTCATGAGGAAGCTGAAGGGGTGATCCATTACCTCGATACCGATGGCGACAACTTGTTGGATTTCAATGATTTCATTAAGTTGATGAAGGGCGAAGGAAGGGATGGTGGTGGTGATGATCATGATGATGGGGATCTAAGAAAGGCTTTTGAGATGTTTGTGTTGGAGAAAGAAGGGTGTGGATGTATAACCCCAAAAGGGTTGCAAAAGATGTTGCACCGCCTTGGAGATGATAAGTCCTATGATGAGTGTGTGGCCATGATTGATGCCTTTGATATAGATCACAATGGTGTCCTTGATTTCAATGAGTTTCACCAAATGATGGCCTAATTCCTTAATTAGTTCTTCTCTCTAGTATATATGCATGCATCTCTTAATTTAATCGATCTCTATGTATGGTTAATGTTGAATCCAAGTGAGATCAAGAATTGCAAAATTGCAGGATTAATGGATGCTATAAATCGAGACTCTTGAACTTATATTTGTAAACATATCAAGGCGAGTGAGTGAGTAGTTGTTTTATTTTGAAATTGAAATAAAGAACTTATTACTGAGAATCGTTAAAGGCATATGATTATAATGTTTTTTTTGTGTGTGTGTGTGTGTATTTGAAATGTTGTTATCAAGTTCACCCTTGGATTTGTTTATAAAAATGAAACAGGCTACCTTCTTCTAAATCAGTTGATCGCATAGGGATTTGAAATATTCCAATGAAAGTAATTTATGGCCAGATCAAGGCAAGGATTAATTTCATGCCCAAAAAATATAGGAACATATGTTATGGTCTTTGAAGAAAATTGCTCTGAGGCTAAAGAGTTGTATGCATAAGAAGCTGGGCAATACTGTTTCGTAATTTGGATGGATCTTTCCCATCATGCCATATGTTGTTTGTACCTTAAAAGCCAAAGCAAAGCGATAAGAACTAGTTGGAAAAGTGAAGAAAGTAACATGACATGTCGTCTTTTAATTCATTTGCTTTTTGTTGTCTTGGAAATTAGAGTTATCAATCTTTTATTAGTTTAGTTTGCTATATGTAATATGTTAGATTTAACAAGAGAAGAATAGTATTTAGAAAAATTATTGTTTACTTATGAGATTTTGAATAGTAGGAGAAATAGTAAGCCAATAGTTTTTGAATTTTTGGAAGGAATGCTATCCCGTAGTTTTTTCAACATCTACAAGTAGCTCAATTACAATTGAAAGTGGCAAGCCTATTTATAGGCATCGCTGCACCGCCTCTATATGGTGGGTGGTATGCCATTATTTTATTTTTAAATACAATCTAAAACACTAATTCTAGAACTATCTAGAGGTTACAATATCCATTGGTCTATTCTAGTAGCGTTCATTATATTGTCATTGCAATTGTTTTACAAGGAACTTACAGAAATTTGTATCAATTTCAATCACTCCTCCTTGATACAATTACTACAAATTTTTGTAATTCCGAGCATTGTTTTCAATTTCTCAAACTTTGTTCTTGGTAATGTCTTCATAAATATATTTGGGTTTGGTTTTCAATCGTGTAGTACTTGAGTTGGAATTTTTAAGTCGCCTCTGCTTCTCTAATGAAGTGATATTTGATCGTTTTATGTTTTGTTCTGTTGTGATGTACTGGATTCTTCGTCATTGCTATTGCCGATTTGTTGTCGCGGTAGATTATAGTAGGCCCACTTTGTTGTTCTCTCATTTCTCCAAGCAGTCTTCGAAGTCATATAGTTTGACATGTAGTTTCTGCCACTGCCACATATGCTACCTGCCGTTATTTTGCAACTGCTGCTTGCTTCTTCAATTCCCAAGATAATATTCCCAATCCAAGTCGATATGCTCTTCATGTCATCTATCGAACCTACCTAATCAATGTCGGTATAGCTGAGTAACCTTGAGTTGGTCATTATTTCATACTACCATATACCAAACTCTTTTGTGTCTTGTGGGTATCTTGTTTTTTTTATTTTTTTATAAGCCCTTGTGGGTATCTTGGATTCTTTTAGCTCCACCATGAAAAAGCATTCCTTGTAATTGTCCTTTCCTATTTTATTTTTTTTACATTTTTAACCCTTTTTCATTATTTTTAACTTTTAAAACCAAGGCATAGTGTTATCATATAATGGGCTTGTTGGGTATTTGGCCCTTTCCAGACCCATAACAACGCTCTTCTGCTTCACTCTACATGCCCAAACAATCACCAGATTTTAATTCGGGAATTGCAGGGCACCCTCGTTTTTGCTGGGCACCTCTTAATTCCCAAAATACCTCTATTATAAAAATATCAAAATTTCTCCACTCGCAAAAATAGTTTTTACGAGTGAATAAATTTTTGCTCACTCGCAAAAATGGTTTTTGCGAGTGGAAAATTTTTTTCGCTCGCAAAAATGAAATTTGCGAGTGCAGCCGTGGTTTTTTTCTCCTTTGCTGAATTTTGCAAACGTTGTGACAGGAAATGCTGGTCAAATTTGCGAATGTTATGACTGCATGTGCAGCCTTTTGAAACTGCATGTGTAGCCTTTTGAACGTTGTGACTGCATGTACAATTCCTCCGCCACACACTCAAATGCTGCAATGTTGTGACTGACAGTCAATTTGGGAACGTTGTGAACAGTAGCTGAAGTCGGACAAATTCGCAAATTTCATTTTCTTCGCTCGTAAAAATGGTTTTTGCGAGTGAACAATTTGCGAGTGTTGTTCACTCGCAAAAACGGTTTTTGCGAGTGAACAAAATTAAAATTTTTGTTCACTCATAAAAACGGTTTTTGCGAATATTTTTTTCTACTCGCAAAAATGGTTTTTTGCTAGTGAACAAAATTAAAATTTTTGTTCACTCACAAAAACCGTTTTTGCGATTTGAACAAGAATAATGAGGGGTATTTTCGTCAACTCAGTACCAAAATGGGGTTCCCCCAGCAAAAACGAGGGTGCCCTTAGCAATTCCCTTTTAATTCTTAAACCAAAACCAAATCAAACAAGGAACATAGAGACGGGCTCTTATGCACATCATAGTTCTGAAAACCAGACTAGACTGGTCAGTTGAATCGGGAACCGGACCACAGTCCGGTCCAAAACAACCACGTAACCGAATTTTCCAGAAACCGGCCAAGACCCGTCCAAACCGGCCGAAAACCGGCAAAACCGTAAAAAACCGCGGTCCAACTGGCTAGAGCGGTTTTGCAGAAAAACAGCAGCCCCTTTACTCTTTCCTTGAGATTGAACGAACGAACAGTTGCTGCAAATGAAATTTTCTGGTTTTGCTCTTCTGGAAAGAGTTGTCGCCGATGGAAGAAAAGACCATCACAAAGTGTTTGAAAAATATACAGAGAGAAGAGTCGTAGAGAAAAAGATGATCAAAAGGAGAAGATGAGAAACCAATTTTGGTTTGCATATTTTATTCTCTCTTTAAAGGTGGCTTCTACGGTGGAACACATGACATGTGGTTCACTCAAAATATGAGTGGACCATCGTTAAGAGCCATTAGATTGAGCGGCTCACCATATCTTATCATATGGTAGTCATATGATATCGTATGCCCTCCATCTACGGTGTCATCATCCCTGATGCACTTTTTTGACTTTAGAAAGCTACAATTTCGTTTCTTATGGATGAATTGGCGACAACAAATGGAGAGGAGAGAGAGGTAGGTAACCAAGGGGAGAGTGAGAAAAGAAAATGATTCAAACCCAGAAACCCATGTTGATTGGTATAAAGGGTTTATGGGTTTAGAAACCTACTAATACTAATAAATTTCGTCAAAAAATGTTACAAATAAACTTCGGTCCTTTGAAATTCTCTGGTGTATTTACTTTTGTTTGCTGGAAAATGGGATGATGCTGAGACCTATTTTTCTAGGTTCGCAAACATTGGTGATAACAGTTAGTCACTCACGATATACTTTGAACGGAGAAAACACAAATTTATTGAGGCATTGGACAAGCTTTTCAATCTCTCATGAATTATAGGAATCTTATTGGTCGTCAAATAAATATCTTCTGGGTATCGATCTTAATATACTTGATTGTTTTCATGCAATTAGTATTTGTTCATAGTGTATGCTTCGGTGAGAGCACGGTAAGGAATCTGGCAACCCCGATGTCGTCGAGGACTTACCCCACCGCCAATCACAAGCTCAAGGTCTCGTCCCAATTTCTATAATCAATCTAATTTTAGTTTACTTTTTATATTAAACAAAATAAATCTTTGTTGTAATCCTTCCAGAGGGAGAGATCGATGTCTCCTTCTTTTCCGCTTTAAATATTTCGCTCCGGTGTTTATTCAATTTGTAGTGATTTGTGGTGGCAGATACGATGGTGTAGGTTGAAGAAAGGAAGAGAGGATGAAAGAGAAGAAAAAAAAAATATTCAGTGTGAAAAGTGTATCATAAGATTCGGTAGAATTGATCGATCTAACGACTCTTAGTCATGGTCCACCCATGAACCACTTATTTGGTAGTCCACTTTAGACACCACCCTCTTTAAATACCAACAACGCATCAACTACTATTAACAAAAGTGAATCCCTAGGGACACGTGCCCTTCTACGGGGAACTCACTTTCTCTCCAAATCTTCTACTCACTTATTTTATTATTTTTTTCATATTTTTATCTTTTATCTTTTTCTTATTTTTTTTGAACTTTTTTATTTCTTAAATTGTTCGTTGTTAACTTTTTTAATTTTTATTATTTTGCTTTTAAGTCTCAACAGGGGAATATTATATGTTGTCGGTATAATTCCATCGTTATTGATCATGTATCAAAATTTATAATTGCTTTATTACTTATAAATGATCATTTTGTTTTTGATTTTTTATGGGAAAATATTACATGTCGGTATAAATGATTACTCGTCTCGACGGCGAAACATTACATGTTAGCAGTATACTTTTATTTTTTTATCACATAACAATTTTATAAATATTATTATTATTTGTAAATGATTATTTTACTCTTCAGTCATGACGAGAAAACATTACATATTGCTTACTCTCTCTTTTTCATTTTTTTAGAACTAAAATAACTAATTATATTTGTCACAATGTATAACTTTAATTTTATAAATAAGTGTATTTAAAAATTACATAAAAATAAAGTGATACGCACGAGTATTTGGCTAATTGTCATAACGAGACTGCCTTCCTTTCAAATTCCAATACATAGAGTCAATAAAATATTAAAATAAAAAGGAATAATAAAAAATTGAAATGGAGGCAGTTTCAATTCCTCGAGAACTCTAACAAATGGAGTAGCTATGGAAACACAAATAGTATCCGAGAAGTGTATGGAACGAATCCCTATGACATGAAACCTACAAATGACTAAGTGACACATCAACATGGGATAGTGGCTCTTTTGTAAGTGTTGGCACTTGGCAGCGATGCATCTTCTTCTTTTATAAAAAACGCTACCTCCATATTATCTTAATAAAATGCAAAATATAAATACAATTTTTTTGGGTACAAAATATAGATACAATTTATTTTAAAAAAATTATGAGTTCATTTTATTCAATGGCTCTTAAATATATATTAAATTTAATTTGATATTATGTGTATTTTTAATCTTATGTATGATTTATGACATTTGTAAGTGATATTTAACTTTTAATGTTATAAATTACTTAATATATATTATATTAAAAATTTAAAAATATTATTTAATTAATACCGGTTGAATCCCGGTTTAACCACGGTCAGACCATTAAACCTTGAACCAGTGCCTTTACCAGTTCGACGACCGGTCCGATTTTCATAACATTGATGCATATTTACCCTGCCCCTTTGCAAATCCTCAAAAATCACAAGCACCCAAGACCACAACAAAATAAATCAATAGTAAATAATAAAAATATCAAAGGATCATAAAGGATTGCAACCAACCCTGAGGGTTAGCCTAGTAGAGCATGACAAGACTTGTATTCGACATGTGGGTTCAAGTTCCCACTAGTCCTTATGGGATAAGGTAAATGTAATCCCCTTCGTAAGTGCTCACTGAACCTAGAGGTTTTCCCTATCTTAGAATTGGAAGTCATCCTCTCACCCTAAATTTTTTCAATTAGAAAAAAAAAAGAAAGGATTACAACTCTAAACAGAAAATGTTGAAATTCCTATATTCGTCTAAATGAAATTCTTGGCAAAGCTAAGATGATTTCAAAGTCATCTAAAATTGGAAGGATAATGACCATAATGATACTAGCGTTGGAAACAAACTAGAGAAGAAAACATACCAATATATTATTATTATGTAATAATTTTAAATCAATAATTTTTCAGCTACACAAAATTAGCTCCATCAATCATGAGTAAAAACAAATCGTGCATATAGATATCGGTTTTACAAAAATAACAATAAGATTGCTATGTAAGTTACAAGCAATCGTTTCGTTCGCCTAAAATACGTTTATTTATACCCATTTCCCTTCTTTAGTTATATATTGCGCAAATTTAGCGAGTTGTTAATGGCAACAAATTGAGCTAAGGAAACAAAACTAACTGAACCTCCCTCTTTCTATTCTTAGCTTCCCTCTAGCACGAGATAGTCCCTTGGCCATAGCTTGACACAACAAACTTAAACAAACTTTCAAGTCCCAAGCAATCACTAACCACTTTAACCTATATAGTCACTTGCTTACACCATTACTTCTCCAATATATAAACCATGAAACCTTCTTCCTCCTTACCAACCCCCTCTTCTCTATAACTCAATTAGCATTATCTTGAAATCAATTCAATATATTGAACCATGGCTTATCAAGTCATCAATTCGATCTTTTGGTGCTTTGTTTTAGCTGTTGTGATCATCACCCTTTTCACTCCAAATGTTAGTTCTGCCAAGCAATCCAATAAGTTAGAAGGCAAGGAAATGAATGTGATTGATCAATGTTGGAGATTGAATCCTGAATGGAGGAGACACCGGCAACAGCTTGCCAAATGCTCGGTGGGCTATGCAGGAAAGATGACAAACAACATAGGCGAAGACCTCGTCCATTATAAGGTTACTGATCCTAGTGACCACCCCTTAAACCCCGAACCTGGTACCCTGAGATATGGGGCTTCAAGGATTCAAGGTAAAGTTTGGATCACATTCCAAAGGGACATGCACATTAGGCTCGTTAGACCCCTTCTCATTAGCAGTTTCACTACCATTGATGGTCGAGGCGTCGATGTCCACATTGCTGATAATGCATGCTTGATGATATATAAGGTATATAATCAACAACTTTAATTAATTCAAATTTGCATAATCAATATTATAATTTTTTTAAGTGAAAAATATGTTTTAAGTTCTTATAAAATAATGATCGTTCAATTTTAGTCTTATAAAATTTTTATTTATTTTTAGTCTTTTTAAAATATAAAAAGTGTTTTTTTTAGTCCATGTCGAGGACTAAATTGAATAAATTTTTTTATAGAGACTAAAGTTGAAACGTCGTGATTTTACGAGGAACACCGAGATATTTAACCCCTTTTTTTTAATTTCTCCTTTTTGTTAAGTTTTCATGCATGTGCAACTTCCTAACTTTGAACTGCATGCTTATGATTTGTGATTAGGCAACCAACATAATCATCCATGGAATTAGGGTTCATCACTGTAGACCTCAAGCTCCAGGAATGGTGATGGGTCCCAATGGAAAGATAATGCCATTGGGTCACGTGGATGGAGATGCAATAAGATTGGTTACGGCTTCAAAGATTTGGATTGATCATAACACCCTTTATGATTGCCAAGATGGTCTTCTTGATGTTACACGAGGTTCCACTGATATAACAGTATCCAACAATTGGTTTAGGGAACAAAACAAGGTTATGCTTCTCGGTCATGATGATGGCTACATCAGAGACAAGAACATGAAGGTCACTGTTGTGTACAACTATTTTGGACCTAATTGCCACCAGCGCATGCCAAGGTAAATTAATTAATAATTGCTTAATTAACCCAGAAATCCTGAATTGAACAAATAACTAGTTAATTAAATAATACATGCATCAAAGTTATTAATTATTACCTTATAAATTGAAAACATTGCAGAATCCGTCATGGGTATGCACATGTTGCGAACAATCTTTACATGGGATGGGTGCAATATGCAATTGGTGGAAGCATGGAACCTAGCCTTAAAAGCCAATCGAACCTCTTCATAGCACCAGCATCAGGGAATAAGGAGGTGATTATTTCAAGCAATTCACCAAATTAACTCTTATCGTGTCATTTATAAAATCGGGTGCAACATATGTTATATTAATTATTAATTATATAATGTGTGCAGGTGACATGGAGAAAAAGCAGTAATGGAATTGGAGACACGTGGGAATTTTATTCAGTTGGGGATGCATTTGAAAATGGAGCGTCCTTTATGCAAACAGAAGGTGGACAAGTACCAAAACCGAATTATAGCCCTGAACAAAGTTTTGAAGTTGTTGATGCCCAATCTGTGAGAGCATTGACAAGCTCATCGGGCATGATGCGATGCAGTAAAACCTCTATTTGCTGAGTTAAAAAATACAGCAGAGAGAAGCAAGATTGACATCTACAGTTGGCGTATGGGATTCAAATTGACCAGTTAAATGAGGAAAATTTGTTTCCCCAAATCTATTGAAACTCTAATATTTATAGATAGATAACAATATACTTTAGGAAGTCTGACCAGGGACGGTCCTGAGTTGTGTGTAGGTTGGGAATATAAGTCCCCATATTGAGTTAAAAAAAAAGTTTGTTATTACTATACATATGTAGGCTATATCATTGTGCCTCTGTTATGGTACAAATAAAAGATTTATATGTTTGCCTCAGTGGCTCAGCATCACTTACAACAAATATATATGATTTGGTACTTTTGTCTAATCACATACAAAGATATACATATTTGATAGGCACAAAACAAATACATATTTGATAAAATTGATTAGAGTATCAGGTATTCGCTCCTTAATTATGTTAGATGCGAAACGATCATTATCCAAATAAATGAAATAATTTATAAATTACTGAAATGCATAGGAAATTACTGATATGAGTTTTAACTATTAAGGGAAGAGAACGTTAAAATCCTACCACAAGTGCCTATTTTCAACCATCCCAATATTTGTTTAAGATAATAGTAAGGAAAGAGAGAGACTTTTTATTAGGATAGGCCTAAAATCTTAATTGATGAAGTTGAAAGTCATATATAAGGTTGGATTTTTGTATCATGCCATCTGCTTCGTCTTTGCCAAACTTGCGGTGCTCAGCTTACTGTATAAGAATGCAAGGGCAGCAGTACCCCAACCATACTGTATGGTTTCTGCAAGATCGGCAAAGTATCGCAGATATATGATATCGACGTGGGTGGCACTCTTGTCGGTGAATATTGTCAAGTACGCCCTCATAGCATATGCTCGATACACATCTCATTCGCCGCATACACCAAATCAACGAACTTTTCTTGGAGTTAGCTGAACCGTACATGTGCATCTCTCTCATCATCGCACTCCATCCGGGCAGCCTCATGGGTGATGCCAAGGAGCTACTCCAGCATCTCGACACCCTCAGGCCTACTAAGCAAAGTGTGGTCCAATAGGCATCCAGTGATGGGCAAATGCAGCAAGCAAGAGATGTCGTCTAGGGTGACTGTCATCTCACTCACAAGCAGGTGGAAGCTGCAGGTCTCCTTATGCCACCGCTCTGCAAAGGCACTCAGAATACCATGGTCGATGAGGCTGAAGCTCATACACATTAGGGGCTCCAACCCAGACTCCATGATCGCATCCAACACCCATCTGTAACTCTCGTGCTCATCATCCTAGAGCATCGGTACCTTCCGGCTATGGCTGATACACTTAAGCGCATCCTGACCCTACAAAACACAAAGTTGTACATCAAATTAAATCAAAGTAAGTATATAAACTCAGATTTATATACACTGCAGGTAAATTGAAGTTTACCTATCTCATCCATATCTGGGATGCCACGTGGTCCATAAAGGACGCTAGAAGTGACATATCATCGGGGCCACCCAGAAATGATGCAGCTGGTGGTACCTCAGGCTCTGCTTGGGCCTGGGCCTCTACTCGTGCAAGTGTTGCTGCCTCTGCCCTCTGCTTGTGGTTCGATGCAGTAGGCCGCTTACCCCTCCTCCCGCGTCCCTGACTACCCTCGCCGTGCTCTATAACTGCACACACAAATGCATTAGAAGGGGTTTTTGCAATGCACTGAAACTGCATATTGACTATGTCTGAATGCATGCTTTCGGATGCACTTTCAATACTTTTTGGAAGCACGCATCCAAACTAAGTCCAGTACGGTCTGAAAGCGCACTTCCAATCTCTAACAGCTAACCAAAATTAAAAAAAAAAAAAGGTAAAACAAAAACCTAAAGGAAAAAATAACAAAGATTATACAAGAATATACCTCTTGTGTGCAGGTTGTTCCTAAAAACCCTTCCATTTGGTTGCAAAAACAAGTGGATTTGAGGGTGTGGGGAAAAAAAACAAGGTTGTGAAAAGGGGGAAAAGAGAGAGGGTTCGTGCTTTTTGAATTCTGATTCTAACATGGCCGGATGTGCCCATCCGGTTAAATCCCATCCGAAAGCACGCATCCTGACATGGCTAAAATTGAAAAGAAAAAAAAATGGTTGGAGGGGTTTCTTAGCAATGTGAGGGTGAAAAATAGCCCCAGTATAAATTGCACTAATTATAATCTTGGGCCTCGACCCGTGAACGTGACTTGAGCCCAAGGATAAAAAAATCCCAAGTAATCACACAAATAGAATGTTTTCAAAATTGTCTACGATACTGACTACTGAATCTGCTGGAAGCCTAGAACGGATCATCGTAAAACAAAATAATTTGCTTATTTAGAGCAACTTTAACGCAGTAAGTTAAAGCCGTGTCTTATTTTAGTTGTCGTTCCTTTTAGTTACTCAGCGTTGGAGCAAGTCGACGTGGAACCAACGGAGCTTAAAATTTAGTGGACGTGATTTCTACAAATGATGGTATCTTAACATTAAAAATTCATTCTTTCTCTCATTATGTTAAAAGATTCATTCTTTCAGAAAAAATCATGTTAAAAGATGAGGGAAAAAACTGATTCTTCCAAACCATGTTCCAAACCAGAAAATATGAAGAAAAAAATAAACTACAAGCATTGTAGAAATGGAACAACCACCATCTTCCAAACCAGAATACAATAGATTTTATATATATAAAAAAGAATACAATAGATTTAATACACTTTCAACTCACGGTACATAGATTCAAAGATCAACTCGTAACAGATTCGCTGTCACTACACTGTAAGTTGCCGTCGCTGCGCCGTAACCGCATCAGACCGTATTTGTCGTCCCAAACATCACCGAGGGAGAAAGGGAGGTTTTTGAAAATTGGGGTTTGAGGGGTTTCACAGATCTGAAGGTTTTGAGAGGTGAGGGAAAGGATTCGGAGATGGGGGAAGTGAAGGAAGCTTCTTCATAGGGAGAAATGAAGAGAGCCATTGAGAACGAGAAGGAGAATGAGAGATGGAGAGAGGCTGGGTAAGGGAGAGGGATTTGGGTGTTGGAGGATGTGAGAGACCGATTGAAGGTTTGGATAGGTTGAGAGATTTGGGGGAGAAGATGAGATAAGGGACGTGAGAAAGAAAGGCCAAGAGGTTGAGAGATTTGGACGAGAAGATGAGATTGAGGGACGTGAGAGAGGAAGACCACTGGTTTTCTGATGTTGAGGTTGAAAATGGCGGAAGCTTCTCAAAGAAGAGTATGAAAGAGAGAGATACATAGGATTCTTAAACTGCCACAGCGTTGGAGTAAAAGTTCTCTCCGTTGCTTATATCTGAGTTGGCCATTATGGGCCCACAAAAAATGGGTTAAGCATCCCAACTTGGCCCGTTAAGAGCATCCATAATGGTAGACCCCATTATGGGGTGTTTAAGTGGGTCCCAGTTGCCCACATCACTAATATTTATTCTTTTTAATTTAAGCATCTCATAAGTATTTTATCTCTCCAACAGAGTATCTCTTAAAAAGATCTTAAATGGGTCCCACAAATAACCTCACATCTACTTTTTATTAATAGTTTATTTATTAATTTATTATTATTCGATTTATTAAATAATTAAATTATAAAAATTAAGAAAAAAATTTGCAAAATATTTTTACCAATGCGAAATAAAACTAGGCTTAAATACCAATTTGGTCCCTTAACTTATTTTTTAGGTTTAATTTGGTCCTTTAACTTTTTTCGGGCCATTGGTCCTTTAAGTTACCAAACTGGATCACGTTAGTCCTTACCGTCAAATATTTTAAAAAAATAAAAAACCCAACGGCTCCAAGCCTCCAAAGGTTATATTTAAAAAAAAAAAAAAGTCACACGTGGAATGCAAGACGCGATGCCAATTTGGGCATCGCTGCCTCATCTAGCACCAGGCGGCTCTCTCTCTCCAACGCTGATTTTTGGTTTAGCATCGGGTCTTCTTTAGCATCGTGGGGATTGGACCTCCCGTTGCGGATGGTGTTAAGAAACACAATGCTCTTAAAATGGAAAACTACTACAATCCATTAATAATTTGATATTAGTTGTTAAACATAGAACTGTGACAATACGTAAAGTAATTCGCCTATATTGTTTTTCTTTTTTTTTTTTTGTTACAATTCGCGTATATTCTAGTACAAAAGTGAATTACCAAATGAAATAACTGGCATTGCATATGATAATAAAGGAACTACAAATATGAGCACAACTAACCTGGTTATCGGCTATGCATGCAACTGAGTGAACAGAGTCCACAAATACTATATCTATAAGATGAACCGTCCCAAAAAATGGTGTCTCCTTGTCTCCCACCAATTAAAGACTCGCGATTAATTCATCCAGCTGCAAAAACATGTATTTCAACCGAATCATCTTCCTCTTCAAAATTTGTATTTACATCAATTCTCTTATAGATCCATATCTTCTATTGCCAGATAAAAAAAAGACAGATATAAGAAAATTAGTTGAGGTGAAGTGCATCTGCATTGGGTGGAAAAATAAAATTCAAAACACACTTCTAATTTCTAAACAAAACTGATCCGTGTACATAGAAATTTACTAAAAGAGTTACCAAAAGACATATTTGAGCTAGAGACACTGAATTTGCATTCACTCAATCAACGAGCTGTGATGGGACTAACCATTCCAGTAACATCTACATCTAATCCATGATAAGTCCATGATCTTTCCAATGTGGTAGGAGAGTGTTGAGTGAGAAGGGAGAGGCTAAGAACAACTTCTCCCATGGTTGGTCTTGACAAAGGTTGTTCTGCTGTGCAATTCACTGCCAAAGAAGCCAAGCTGAGTGCTTCAACAACAGGAAAACATCTCCCCAGTTTAGGATCCATCCATTTTCTAAGCCTCTCCTCTCTCTTCTCTTCTATATCAAAAATCCCCCTAATATCTTTCCACACCATATTCACCTCTCCATTTTCACTATATGTCAAGGATTTCCTCCCTGTCAGTAACTCCAATAGAACCACACCATATGCAAAGACATCTATTTTTGCTATCACAGAATTCGTTGTAGTAGTTCTGGCCACACAAAAATTCGCTATCTTCGCCTTAAATTTCGAGTCGAGAAGGATGTTACTTGATGTGATGTCCCTGTGGACTATACTTGGTTGTGTGTGTTCATGTATGTATTGCAGACCCTTTGCAACATCAACTGCTATTCTTACCCTCTGACTCCATGTGAGGAAGTCCTTATAACTTGAAGCAGTGGTGGAAGACTTTGAGAACAACCAGTTATAAAGAGATCCATTTTCAGCATATTCATATACAAGGAAGTGGTTTCCATCATATCCTGAAGAGACACCAATTAGTTTCACCAGATTTGCATGGTTTACCTTTTGTAGAATCATCACCTCATTTGTGACATCTTCCTTGACTTTTTTCACAGCTAAAAGTAAACCATCTATTTTTGCCTTATACACTGATTCCCCAATTCTACACTGCTCACTGAGATTCATGGTAGCTTCCATAATCATACCAACTTGATACATGATTGGTTTTCTTACATAATCTGAAACTTCAGCAATTAACCTATCTGCTATTTCCACAGACTGCACACACCTATTCTCACAAGCCTTTCTTTTTCTCAGACAGTAACAGTATACATAAACAAGTAATGAAAGTGAAATCAGAAGAGTGCATCCTAGGCTCATACCAATGGCAATGATAATAGGAAGATGATTGTTTCTCTTTCTTTCATGTGAAGAATATGATTGAGAAAGAGCTGGTAACTTCGTCACTGGGATCAAAACTGGAAGGTTGGTTGCATTAGTGAAGTTCTTGCCTAAGTTGTTTTCTTTCATTATGTCCTCTTGTGATGCACCAAACTTGGAAGCTACAAGGGAAACATTTTCATGAGGCTGCCACGTGTAAGTAATCAGATAGTGTATACCTTTTTCCAAATGGTAGTTTGAAGGGCACCTACAGAACAAAGGAATCACAACTTTGATGCCTATAGACAACAGATATGGATTTAGGTTGGGGTTTGAATCTTCAACTGTTTGCCAATTGGTGAGATTCTCGTATGAAATGGTTGAAAGATAGTAGTAACTTTCACCTTGCTTGATCAAGTGTGAGATATTGGCAAAAGAGTGATTTCCACTGCAACCACAAGTTACAGGTACCAATAAGAGTTGGCCTGGAATGAGGTCCTTATCCTCATCTTTTATGTTGCTTGCTTTTGCAATGGATAAAGGACTTGTGTCAAATATATCTGATATGCTTGTGAGGGTTAAAAAATTTGGAGACTGAGCAAAGTATGCAACATATGTTTCACAGGAAGGAGGGGAATCCACAGGGCATGAGAAGTTTGTTCCATTGACTAGGATATGGGTGGCGAGACTGGAAAAAAACATGAGTGCAAGAAATGCAGTATAAGATGGAAGGAAGAAGGAAGTCATTGTTGTCAAAGGTAGTGAACAAATAATGAAAGGCACTCTGTAATTAGAGACAATCAGCATTGTTGATACCAACTTTACTTAATAAAATAGTTTGTATTAATAAAATCAGCTGCAGATTTTGTCTTTAGCTTTAACCATTTCTTTCCCTTTTTGTTCCTTTCCTTATTTCTTGACGCAGTAAGCACGTCATATCATATTCACATGAAATGTGTAACTTGCATTGCATGAGTGTTGTGGTGCCAAATCAATCTTTAGGACGGCTAGTTGTCTTTGCTACCACTTTTATCTACATATCAAGACAGCTAGCTAGGCCACAGTCCTAAACACTAACTTTTTTTAAGTCTACGTGGGATTTTTAAGGGGTGAAAATTAAGATACTCTTTAATTTTGAGATTATGCTAACTTTATTTCTAGTACTTGACTAAGTAAACACCACTAAGCCTATAGTAGCAATCTGACTCAAACAAAATCTTGCATTCAAACAGGGGTTGAGGGGTAATTTTAGGACTTCAGAGGTAATTTTTCTGATATTAAAAAGTGTGTTGAGCATTCAACTTAACTTTTAGACGTATATTTAAATCCAGCCGCCATTTTAATCAAGACATTCTGAACTCAGTCTTCTAATTGCTTTCTTTCTAGTGCAGCTCTTTGAGACGTGGCTGCCTAACCAATGCAAAGAGTTTATGGGAAAATGCCAGTTAAATATCTATTTATTTTCTATATAATTTCTAAAGCGAATGTTATAGCATTGCCACATCAGCTTCTCATTGTGTCCCTTTTTAGACAAATTGCTGATATGTCAAAATGCTGATTGAGTGAATCTCCTATAACCCCATTCAATCAATTTCTCCTCTATTAAATTAACTAGATATATACCCAAGGTTTTCAAGATTGAGATCCTACCTAGATCACGAGTGGGTGCAAGATCGTAACATGTAGGATTGTAAGATCCTACCGAAAATATTAAAATATGATAACATAAATAATTAATAGTATAAAAATATAATATAAGTTGTTGGTGATATTTTTATTTGGTGGGAATTTATAACTACTAAGAACAAATATCAAAAATTGATATGTTCAAATAAAGATAAGATGCTGTAAAATAAAGAACAAAGAAGAAGATGATTGCGCAAGACTTCAAGGCGTGTGTAAACACTAGGCTTTAGGTTCGATTTGCCCCCACCAATCCTTTTAGATTGGGTGCAATGGTTAAACAGCGAATCCCCTTCAGGATACAATAGAGTTCCCTTGATATGGTTTGCACCCCCACACCAAAAGTATCGTCAATGGTATTTTACAGAGCAATAGTTCCCTAACTTCAATTTGCATATTAGAGAAGAGAGGAAATGTGTTAGGAACCAGAAAATCAGAATACGAAATAGAACAATAATCTGAAAAAGGAATGAGTATTATTGAATGAAAGAGACGAATACAGAGAGGAAAACTATTCCTAATTGTCCCAGAGCTATGCTCCTTCAGAGAAGAGAAGACATTTCTCTCTCTGCCCAAACTGTAAGGTCGTAACTGACATAAAACTAAATCCTTCCTCAATACTCTCTCCTCCCCTATATAACAGACTCCACTTTCTTTCTCGTAACTACCTATTTCCTCTTCCCTAATTTCTCGCTGAAGTTGACTCTAAGTGGGCCATGGACAGTTGGGCCTATGATATAGATAAGGAACCCATCAATACCACCCCCTTTAAATTCTGCCTTGCCCTCAAGGCAGAGAAAAGGAATCTGCCCTCCAATAGTTGCGGTCACTTCCCAACCCTCAAGGCAGAAGGAAGGTTTCAGCTGCTTGATAAAATTTGCTTCACCACAAGTGGGTTCCTCCATTGTCTGAGTCTTCCAAAAGAAGAATACTGAGCTATGCTTCTCCAGGACTTCTACTGTTCTGTCATCACGTGTATTGACTTAATAAGTTTCAACAATTGTCGCCTGAGGCTTATCAAATGGGCAACTCACAGTGGAATCCAAGGAGTAAGCAAATATAATGGCCACAGTGGAGCGAACAGGTCCTTGCTTGGATAGCGATAGGCAGGCGTTGACATCTTGTGGAATAGATAAGTCCATAAAGAGAGAAAAATTGTTGATGAACTTTGACATGTAGATCATATGGTGAAGAAAAACATCAATCCAGTGGTGGTTTGAAAGACTCACTAACTTCCAACTCGTGTACATACATCCAGAAGAGTTCTTACACCTTCCACTGCTAAATTTTGATGCTACAATGAATGTCCCAGTTTACACTACACTTGAAACAGGAGAAACAACAACCACTGCAAAGATATAACCATCAACGACATAATAGCATCCCCATTGTAATGGATATGGAACTATTTTCCAATGAACAATACGAACTAACCCAGTACAACAATCGAATTGAATTGTCGGTGATCTTTTAATATATGCACCAGCAGCAGACAAAATTTCAGTAAATGACCATACTATTCCAATGGAAACTATGATGCAAAACCTGGTAAAAATCTTCCAGAGTCCTAAGAAATAAGGAAACAACCACAACCAGATAAGGAAACTGACAAGTCTGAGATAAGGAAACTGACAGTAAAGCAATGGTCCTGTAGTAACATTCAACTTGAGGTTTCTTCCATCAATTGGAATTCCCCAAGTCTTTCCTCTATCATATACAACATTACGCAAACCGTGGAACCCAGAGAAACTTCTCCAACTATGTTCATAAGCAGTGTCTCCCTTAGGAATATAGGATTTCCCTGGGTCCTATTGTCTTGCATAATTCACCAATCTCTGGCCACAATTATATGCCTTTAGATACACTAGCAGCAATGTTATTTGCCAATCATTTGTCATGAAGACCAAAGTTTCATCTCCATAGCAAACACCAGGGACCTCACAGTACCAAATTTTCATCTCCACCTTGTTATGTTTAAGAGGCTGAAAAGCAATCGCCACACATTTTCCCTTATCTTTGAGATCAAGACCATCGGACTTCCCACAATTGATTGCAGCAACGAGTATTTCAATGTGTGAAACCACGCTACTTGTTATTAAGATTGTCTCCCCTCCAATTTTAGCAAACAATTCGTCGATCTCCAAGTGTGGAACTCCCTCCCACAGTTGATGACCCTGCGTTGTGTGCTCCTTCCCGTAATTCTCGAGGGGTTTGTCTTGGCCTGGACCCAGTGCAATTGGACCCTGCATAAGATTTTGATGGTCATACGCCTCAAATTGGTTTTCAGGTCCAACAATGCCTAGCCCTCCTTCACAGGTTACATTACCAAAATGTCTTTGGGCCTGGCTCATTAGGTTTAAAATGGTATCCAAGCTACAGATTACCCATTCTACCCCTCTTTCTTTCTTCGACAAAAGTAGACCTTTACTCTTCTCTGTTAATGGCGTTCCTGTTGCAAGCCACTGGATGTGCAATGGGTCGAGTTGTAGCAATATCGTCGCACTTGTATCTTCATCTGGCGGCTCCGGCAGCACTGGTGGTGGTGTAACTGCGACTGGGCTTTGACTTATTTGAGTCTCCATGGTTGCCACGAGTAGAACGGCGTCCGGCGGTGGTGGCTTGTCCGATCTATGCGCGACTTGACTCTCCAAAGCCGCGGTTGGTTCCTGCGGCTGTCTCACCTTCATCTTCTCCGGCGTCACTATCGCGAGATTCACAAGGAGTGTGTTTCTTGTTGGCTTTGCCAACAACGACGGCTTTGGTGGCGGAGGAAGCATGGCAGAGCCTCCCGCGACTTGAATCTCTGTTGTCATTGTTTGCGATTTTCGATTTGACGGCTCTGACGACGACACGCGGCTGGTCGATACCGTCAGGGGCCAAGAAATTGACCTGTCACCACAACCCTTCGACTTCTCGTCACCTTTGGCCACTTCGTGCAGATTTTGGCTTTTGTTCGCTTGCTCCTCCTCTTCTGCGGCTTGTATCATCTCCCACAGATCAGGTATGAATTTCTTGATGAATCCCCTTTCAAAATTCTCCCATGTTGCATGTTGATTTCCTTCCTTCCAAGAAAACCACCACTTGGCCGCTGCACCTTTCAAAGCAAACACAGTCACCCATCTCACCCTCATTCCTTCATTGAGCCAACTGTTGGCTTCAAAATATCAATCCAACTGGATTAGCCACCA
Organism: Calophaca sinica; assembly: GCA_037113605.1. Lineage (NCBI taxonomy): Eukaryota > Viridiplantae > Streptophyta > Magnoliopsida > Fabales > Fabaceae > Calophaca > Calophaca sinica. The sequence continues at coordinate 43,601,576 of CM073731.1, read as the reverse complement.
ATAAACTTCTCCCGTTCCATCAAAAATCGGGATCGTCTTCTCCACCACTGGCTCTCCCTCGATAGATCCGGTAGGTCGAACCAATTGTTATGAACCAGAAAATCAGAATACGAAATAGAACAGTAATCTGAAAAAGGAATGAGTATCATTGAATGAAAGAGACGAATACAGAGAGGAAAACTATTCCTAACTGTCCCAGAGCTATGCTCCTTCAGAGAAGAGAAGACATTTCTCTCTGCCCAAACCCTAAGGTCGTAACTGACATAAAACTAAATCCTTTCCCAATACTCTCTCCTCCCCTATATAACAGACTCCACTTTCTTTCTCTCACCGTAACTACCTGTTTCCTCTTCCCTAATTTCTCGCTGAAGTTGACTCTAAGTGGGCCATGGACAGTTGGGCCTATGATATAGATAAGGAACCCATCAAAATGATTTGGAATAGATGAAATGGTGATGATTTTCTTGGTCATTTCTGCATGTAGAGTTGTTCTATTTATAGAGCAACTCATAGCACTTGATAAGAAGAAGCAATTCTTCACAAAGTGTTGCATGCTTTCATGGATTGATTCAAAAAAAAGATGTATTGATTCATGAATAAACACATTCAATCATGAAGGAACACATCTTATTAATTTGAATCTCAATTCCATGAAAAGACACAACCTTTAGAACCAAAACTGAATTCCATTATTTTGGAAATCCCTCACATAAGTCAAATAAGAATGTAAACTCATACGTTCTTACCATAAACTCATACGATCTTACGATTAAACTCATATGATCTTACCGAGCTAAGATACGATCTCATTGATCTCACCCAAATCCGATTTTACAAAGGATCCAACTCGTCAGGGCCTTGTGAGATCGTAAAATCATACGATCTGATGATTTAGATTGTAATTTTGACAATATTGTATATACCTAGGCTTGACAACAGAACCCGACCCCACGGATACCCACCCGACCCCGCCCCGATTTTGACGGGGGAAACCCGCTTTGACCGGGGGTGGGGCGGGGTTTGGGATGTCGATACCCGCCTGCCTCCAACCCAAACCCGCCGGGCTAAATATAAATTGTTAATTTTTATTTTATTTTATGCATGCATACTCATTCATTTTGTTTCATATATATTGTTTATTTTTAATTTAATATCTTTTCAATAGAAAATTTTATTTTGATGTTTTTATTTTATTTTATCATTGTATAATAATTATGATTTTATTCTATTAATTATCATAAATATAATTTTTCAATTTTTCTATATATATGGAGCGGAGTCGGGGGCCTGCGAGGAAACCCGACCTAGTCGGGACGGGGATGGGGGAGTTAAAATCTGACCCCGTTGGAAATGGGGGCGAGGACAGTGGAGGCAAAACCCGCCCCTGACCTACCCCGTTGCCATGCCTTACCTGCGTAGGAAAACGAATATGGTTTTTAATGTCTCTGCATAATTTACTCAAATACAAAAAATATTACAATATAAAAAAGCAAAGAAGTAATAGCTATGTAATATTGATATTGACAAAATTTCTTACAATACAAAATACAATTGTTACATATTGTTGGTCAGCCAATTCTCTAGGTAAATACAAAATTTTTGGGGTAGTGTATCATTGTTCACACATCTAAGTACAAACATTTAGCTAATGTGACATGTCTTCAAGCTCTTCCTTCACACATCACTATTTGTGACCAAGTTTAGTTATCAGATTGAGGGTGATTATCAAGTGGATGATAATCAATGAGAATGACTCTGACTGTTTCTTTTAGGTCTTCTTTCATAGCTAGTGGACTTGTGATTATCTCCATGAAAATCATTTGACAGGAAGCTAAGTCAACCTCTTTGAAAATGCTTATTTTCTTCTGATAATCTTGTTCCAGCATCAGATTGTCGACTCTTATTAATGGTGCTGCTGTTGGTTTCTTTGGCTGCAAGCGAGATGTTAGACAAGGAGATCCCCTGTCCCCTCTCCTCTTTTGCCTGGCGGAGGATGTCTTAAGTAGAGGAATTTCTAAGCTAGTTGATGATGGCCAGCTTCAGCTGATGGTTGGCCCCAGAGGTTTTCGTATGCCCAGTCATGTTCTTTATGCTGATGATATTATGATTTTTTGCAGAGCCACTAAAAAAAGCGTATCTAGTCTGCTGAATCTTTTTACTTCTTATGAGCAAGTCTCTGGTCAGGTTATTAGTAAAGACAAGTCTAAATTTTATACCGGTAGCATCTCCCAATCTCGTATTCAAGCCATTTCGGACATGCTTGGTTTCACTATAGGTACTATCTCGTTCACTTATCTTGGGGTTCCTTTGTTTAAAGGAAAGCCCTGGAGAGTGCATTTATTGCCTATTGCTGACAGAATAAAAGCAAAGTTATCTTCCTGAAAAGGATCCTTACTTTCTATCATGGGAAGAGTTCAGCTTGTGAATTCTATCATTCTTGGTATGTTGGTTTATAGTTTTCATATTTATGTCTGGCCTGCTAATCTTCTCAATTCTGTTGATACTTGGATTAGGAATTTTATTTAGTCAGGGGATATTAGTACCAGGAAAATTGTTACTGTGGCCTGGAGTAAGGTGTGTAAGCCGCTTCAGGAAGGTGGTTTAGGCTTGAGAGTTATCAAAGCTATTAATACTACTGGCATGTTGAAGCTCGGGTGGAATTTTATTTCTTCGGATTTACAATGGGCTCTTTTAATGAAAGCGCGGGTTTATAAAAATAATGTTCCTGTGAATTATCATGTCTCCTCTTTTATTTGGCCGACGATTAAAATTTATATTTCTGAGACCTTGGAGAATTCTTCTTGGCAGCTTGGAAATGGTCTCAGAATTAATTTTTGGACAGATACTTGGTTATCTAGGCCAATTGCGGATGCTCTTGGGATACCTTCTAATTTGTACAAGGGCTTTAAAGCTACCTTGAGTGACTTTATCATTAATGGTAAATGGTCCATACCTGAAGCTCTTATTACTCATTTCCCTCATCTTTCTTTTGATATACAGGATGTAGTTATTCCTACTGTCCCGAGAGAGGATAAGTTAATGTGGAATTCTTCTAATTCTGGGGACTTGACCTTTAAAGACGCCTTCCTTTTCCATAATCCTGTGGGACAGGTAGTTCCTTGGACCAAATTAATTTGGAAAAATTTTATTCCACCTTCTAAATCCTTTCTTCTTTGGAGGATTCTTCATAATAAAATGCCGACAGATGATCAACTTTGGAATAGAGGTTGCACTGTTGTTTCAGTTTGTAGTCATTGTGGTAATGCTTCAGAAACTACTCAACATCTCTTCCTTGATTGCCCTTTTGCCAAATCTATATGGAATTGGCTTGGAAGTATTCTAAACACTGCGATTGATAGTTCCTCTTTCCAAAACATTTTATCATTGCCTCTTCATGGTTGGAGCCCTCAGATGTGTGATATTGTATCTGTTGCTATTGTTAATGTCTATTGGGCGATATGGCATTGCAGAAACAAGGCAAGGTTTGATAATAAAAATATCCCTTTGCAGTCGATTATTAATTTGATCTTTTCAAATGTGACTTTAGCAGGAAATACCTCCAACTCTTTCACGTCCTCTTTTGTTGTTGAATTTATGATTATAAAGGCTTTCAAGGTTAATGGTAATTACAGAAGTTCTCCGAGCATCAAAGAGGTTATTTGGATTCCCCCAGCCCCTTATATGATTAAGTGCAATACTGATGGGGCAGCCAAACGGTGTCCTGGCCCAGCCTCTTGTGGTGGGATTTTCATAGATAAGAGTGCAGATGTCCTAGGCTGCTTCTCTATTAATATTGGTATCAATTATGAAGTTCATGCTAAACTTATTGGGGCCATGCTGGCTATAGAAATTGCTTTTAACAAAGGCTGAAATTTTTTGTGGCTGGAGTGTGATTCTCAATTGGTGGTTTCAGCTTTCAAAGATGGTAAGGTGGTTCCTTGAAAACTCAGAATAGATGGAATAACAGTATTCTCTTGACTAAGCAAATGAACTTTGTTTGCACTCATATTTATAGAGAGGGGAATGTTTGCGCAGACAAGCTTGCTGGTCATGGCACTAGCATCAATGGGTTTGTTTGGTGGGAGCTCATTCCAAGCTTCATAGCTGAGGAGTTTTTCAGAAATAGGTTAGGTCTGCCTAGTTACAGGTTCAAGTGACTATCTATGGGTTCGGAGCTTTTTCTCCTTTGCGGGTCATTTTCTGTTTTTTTTTCCTATTCTTAGATTATGGTATGCTGCAAATGATTGATAATATCTTTGGTGCCAACATAGTTAGGATGAAAGTCATTATAGTGATGTTTTTGCATGTCATTATAGATTTTCTTAGAATTATATTCCTAGCTATAGGTTTGGCCTTCAATCCTATTGGTGTTACTATGGTTTTTGTTCATGGGTTTTGGCCTAGTCCCCCTATGTTTGTTTTTTTTTCCTTCCTTTTTTATTAATAAAAAATAAGGGAAAATACTCTTTTTCCTTCTAGATGTTTTTTTCCTAAGAAGGGTTTTGAATCAAAAGGTTTTAACGAGACTCATTTCCTTACTTTTGTCTTTAAAAAAAATGTGATTTTCTTAAAAGAAAAATATGGGCTCAGGGTTCAACCTATTTGGCCCACAACACGTAGAGGGTTAGGTTACACCATAAATTCGATAGTTGCTACCTCTTGTCCCCATCCTCCGCCCCCAAAAGTATTAAAGGCTTATGAACAAGCCATGTTCCTCTGAGGTGGATTCTTTTGGTGACACATCATTAGGATTTTTCACTGAAAGGCTCCGACATGAACACGAAAACTAGTCATTGAAACTGCTGTCAAGTAAAGGGGTTTGACTATGTTCAGCAATAAGTCTCAAATCCACCGGGTTTGATCGATTTATGTGGAATTACAGCACCTTATTGTTCATCCCAAATTGTGGTACTGCGAGACATCCCTAATTGGTTCCACGGCCACCACCTGCAGATCCATGAGGCCAATGACAACAATTAAAGGAAGTGAAAGGACGCGCCATTAACATGCTCTAGAGGTCTCCCGTTCACCATCAATGGTATTTAAGGTAACCATATTCTCCTTAATGTTTGCCACCTTATCAATGTGCTAAGTTAAAACTACAAGCACAAGCTATGCAAAGGAAATCAAGATTACGGGCCGTTTGTTACGGCTTAAAAAAAGTGATTATGTTTTAAAATAATCTAGAGATCATTTTTTATAGATTTTAAAAAAATCTGAAGCTAATTTGTGTTTGTTTAGGATTATAAAAATCATTTTTTCAACTCTTATGAATGAGAAGCTACTTTTTTCAGCTTTTCATTTTTAACCTAAAAATCATTTTTTTAAAAAAATCATTTTCTAAAAAATCTGAAACAAACACAATTAAAATTAAAAAAATGATTTTTAACATAAAAAAAGTAATTTTATTCTAAAAAAAGCCGTAACAAACGCCCCCTACATGCACCCAATTGATATTTTTAGTAACATCTCTAATGGATCTGCAGGTGGTGGCCATGCGATCCAATAACACATCTCTCACAACACCCCAATTTGGGATGATTAATTATTGGGACGGTGAAAATCAAGGTGCTGCAATTCTAAATCAAACCATGTGGATTTGGGATTTTTCCTGAATTTAGCCAAACCCCTTCACTTGCTGAAAGTGCATACAGAAGTTTCAAGGCTGGTTCTCGTTTTCGTGTTCCTGTTGGAGGCCTTCAGCAAAATTATCCCAATGATCTGTCATCAAAACAATCCACCTGAGTGGAATTTGACTTGTCCCTCAACCTTTAAGACTTTTGTTTGTGAAGCCATTGTTGTCAAAGGTAGCGAATAATGAAAGGCACAGGGTAAAAGAAAAGGAAAAATGTAATTAGAGACAATCAGCATTGTTGATGATACCAGCTTCACTCAATAAAATAGTTTGGATTTATCAAATCAGCTGCAGATTTTGTTTTTAGATTTAACCTTTTTTATTCCTTATGTTCCTTTCTTATTTCTTGTCACAATGGACACATGTCGTTTTCATATAACCAGTACACAATTCATGCAAACGAATGGCATGCAGTTGAAATTCTATACTGGATATTGGTTTCAAAAATGAATTTTGAACACAGTTTTCCAGACACCCAAATACGACATCGTATTTCCATACGGTCGTACCGTACGGACATATACGGAATCTGTACGTCTCTTTTTTTTTTTTCTTACAGATATGATTTTTAACCTGTGATTCATGTAAGTGGTTAACACACCACTAACTAGTTAATCTGTGATTTTTTAACCTGGTTAACTTGATCATGTAAGTGGTTAACGCAGTCCACTAACTGGTTAATAGACACAGATTTTTTTAACTGGTTAACACAGTTTATCTAAGTGGTTAACGCAGTTCATATAAGTGGTTAACGCAATCCACTAACTGGTTAATACAGACACATATTTTTTTAACTGGTTAACGCAGTTCATGTAAGTAGTTAACGCAGTTCATATAAGTGGTTAACACATATAATAAATTATTATTTTTTGGATAAAAAAGTATTTTTTTTGAAGAAATTTTTTTAAAAAAAATATTTTTGAAAAATAAAAATAAAAAATCCGTACATGTACGGACATACGGTAGCTGGTACGGTGTCACCCAAATGGGTGTTCATTTATCGCGACCGGTATTGGTTTTAACATTTTTACTTAAAATTTGTAATTTGCATGAGTATTTGTAGTGCCAAATCCATATTTAGGACGACTAATTATGTTTGCTACCACTTTTATCTGCATATCAAGATAGCTAGTTAGGCCACAGTCCAAACCTAATAATTTGAAGTCTGCGTGACGTAAATTGTGACATTATCTAATTTTGAGATCATGCTAAATTTATTTCTAGTACTTCGAGGGTAATCGTTCATTTTTTATAATATGTGCTGAGAATTCAAACATGAAGAAATACCTATTTAACTTTTAGACGTATCTTCAACTCTAGCCACCATTTGAATCAAAACATTTTAATTTCATTTATGTCAGACCTCAAGCTTACTCATACTATGATGAGAATATATTCCCTCCGGAACCATTTATAAGGCAAAAAGTTATTTCCAGATTCGTTAAAAAATGTATGTATTTGGTCTAATTTTTGGACCAGATACATACATTTTTTAACGAATCTAGAAATGACTTTTTGCCTTATAAATGGTTCCGGAGGGAGTACATCATAGACGGCAAGCATATTCTCATTCATGGCAGACCTCAAGAACTTACACATTACTCAAGGCCCCTAATTGCAGTGTGCCACTCTTTTAGGAATATACATGCGTCCACCATATTAGGAACATTGTTGATCATGCGTATTTATATCTACATTCCTCATTAGTCTTTTGGGGTGAGCAAATTGAACACTCTAGCCTCTAGGTGTGTTCATGCATAGGAAGGACAAAATGAAATATCAGAAGAACAGAAAATGTTATTAAAAGAAAATCGCATTGCATTCGCTTACTTACTGGGGTTGACAGGGACGGTTCCTTTTGTATCCGTGAGGTAGCCATGCTACCCAAAAAAATTAAAATATTTTAGATTAAGTATATAGGAAAAATAGGAAAAAAGGAAAAAAGTAGAGTAATTGGTTACATTGGTCCCTGAAAATGTAACTCAGTGTCATTTTGGTCCCTGGAAGAGTAAAAACTCCAAATTAGTCTCTTAAAGTGTACTCCATTTGTCACTTTGGCTATTAGATTGTCTCCGTTCTAAAACCTTACGTGGTTGTTGATGTGTCAAACAAATTGGTCACATTGGTCCCTGAAAGTGTAACTCGGTGTCACTTTGGTCCCTGGAAGAGTAAAAACTCCAAAATAGATTAACTATGCTTGCAATTTCTAACGTACGTTTTTTTTTGTTCAATGGACTAAATTTATATATGTGATATGTGTTATTTTAATATTCCCATATTCTTTTGGAGAAACAATTTGAATTAACCAATGATGTATAAAACAAACACCACTCTAAGTACTTATGGTCATGTCAGCAGAAACATAGCTTTTGAAGGGTTATCCATTGTAAAATTAATGCATATAGGATATTTAAAATGCATCAACATTATAAAGATTAGGGACCAAACTGAAAAAAATAGCTTGTGATGATCTGGGGTAAGGCGCTTGTGAATTATGATTGAAGTGATGTCTATTTTTGTGTCTTTAAGGCTAGGTATATATAGTGCAATGAAAATGTTACATTGAACACACATCCCTATTGTAGTCATGCTATAGCAAGGTAGTTTTGTGGCAAATTTATTTTTTATGATTGTCTTTGATCGTTATTGAGTATGATCAATTGCAAAATACTACCTCTGGTCCCACATATAAGAGACAAATGCACTTTCTAAGTTCAATGAATAAATGATGTATCTGGTCTATATTATAGATCCGATACATCATTTATTCAATGAACCTAGAAAGTGTATTTGTCTCTTATATATGGGACCGGAGGGAGTATATATGCAAAGCTTGATATCTCTTTGCAGATAAGTTACATTTTCCTTGTTATTTGCATTGAGCAGTTCATATTTGTTGCTGCTACAAAGTATTGTATTGACATTGCAACTCATCAACATGGATGTTGTGTTCTTCAAAGATGTATTGGTCATTCAAGTGGGGAGCATCGAGAAAAATTGATTGTTGAAATATCCACGAATGCACTACTACTAGCTCAAGATCAATATGGGTAACCATTAGAAACATATTAATTTATAAGAACACCTACTTTTCTGTCTACGAACATGTATTTTCTTATTTTTTCCAGTCTTAATTGTAATGAAATGTCTTTGGTAATATGTATAGAAGATTTTAACCCATTTTACTAGAGGCTAAGTCTAGTATGGACTAGAAAATGTGGTGGGTATACATCATCTGTTGTCTTACATCTGCACCATTTACATATGGCCATTTTTTGTACTAGGCTGGTGATGATATATGGTGCAATTATGGAAAAGTGAATTGTATGTCTAGTAAACAAAATTGGTAATAATTACCATATTTAAATTACAGATTATTGTTTTTGAATAAAATACAAAATTGAAATTTTTATGTTGTTATTACCAGTTTTAATATATCTGTGTGTAGAATTCCTTGAATCAGATGTAGTAAAAAGCATTTGACAGTGGAAACAACTATGAGCCTTTTTCTCTATGATTTTTACTCTTTCAGGGACTAAAGTGACACCGAGTTACACTTTCAAGGACTAATATGACCAATTTGTTTGACACATCAGCACCCACGTAAGAATTTGGAACGGGGTCAATTAAATGGCTAACGGCAGGGACTATAGTGACATACGGGGTACACTTTCAGGGACTATTTTGGAGTTTTCACTCTTCTAGGGACCAAACCGACACTGAGTTACACTTTCAGAGACCAATGTGACCAATTACTCTAAAAAATATGATCACATTCTATAAATTGACATCAAGTTAAGAACCGGTTCGAATTAACCTTTTAGTTATCCAACTCCTCCCATGTTTGGCATTTATTTTTATATTCATTTCGTACATCTATTTATTTGAAAATATATTCTATATCTAAAGTGATATATTATTATTATTATTATTATTATTATTATTATTATTATTATTATTATTATTATTATTTCTTACAAAGTACGTAACTTGTACTAATATATATAATATATTATACTAATATATATAATATATTTACTAATTACCAAGGTTATCAAAACCGAACCGGACACTGAACCGGTGTAGGCACGGGTTCAAGGTTCAAAAGTCGGACCGGGGTCGAACCGGGGCCAGACCTGAAATGAACTAAATTATATTTTTAAAATTTTTAATATAACATATAAAGCACTAATAAACAAAAAATAACATAATATTCATAACATCACGACATAAAAAATTAAACTCCGCTTAAAATGTTATAAGTCAACATATAACAATTTAAAAATTACATATTAAACTAAAACAAATATGTTATAATAACATTCTAATATTCAATAATCACAAATACTGTAATGTAAGTATTCTCATAGTAATATTAATATATAGATTAATTTTAAATTTTATTATAATATTTAATTTAATCCATCGACATGAAAAAAATGGATAACAAATCTCTTATGTGTCAAAAATAATGTCATTTACCATTTTTTAAAAAAAATAAAAAATTAATTTTTTTCAGAACCGGCCGGTTCCCGGTTTTTTCCCGGTTTTGGCCGGTTTTTTTACCGGTTTTCCAGTTTTTAGGCCGGTTCTTGTGCAGTCCGATTTTAAGGTTCAATCGGACCGAACAGAGGTCTAGTTCTCAGTTCAACCGGTCGGACCAGCCGGCCCGGTCCGATTTTGACACCTATGCTAATTACTTCAACTATTTTTTTCTTGTGCATTAATTTGTAGCTGATTTGCAAAGGTCGACTAAGACCAAGCAGTGGCATTTGCATTTCCAGACAAGGATCACTGAGGAGGGGGGAGGGTGGTGAAGCGTAGTGGCCAACATCCAAACCACTCATTTTTAATATTTTTGTTGACTATTATAACCCTTAAAGATCTCCACCAATCATTAATAAAATATTTTTAAAAAATTGATCAATGATTATTCAGGGCAGGATGATCAGTACATCCATTTTTATTTCAATACCTTAAACGCGGCCTGCAGGAAATTCAAACATAATGTTACCAAGGCTTCTACGTATTTTGTTAAATAGCAAAAGTTAAAAGATGCACTCTGCCGAGAAATAGGTCAATTCTATTACCCGTCAAATCATTATTCAATTTAAAAAAGCTCATATCTATGTGGCTCACGTATCAAGAAATTACATCTCCATGATAACAGGAAATCTGATTTCTAACAAACACAACATACCTACAAGCACAATTGAGTATAAAGTTACAAAACTTGATTTATTCAATAGCAGAATATCAAGGATACTTATTTCTCATATCAAATTTGTTCTAAAGCTTTAAACTGAAGTCTTAATGGCCAGAGACAATAAATTACTAAAACAATGAATAAGCCTTGTACATAGGATAGTCGATTCCATTTGTGAGATAGCAGCAGAGTTGATGGCATTAACTGCATACATTAGGCCACCCCACCTAAATAGAACTAGACCTGCAAGAAGCTTGCATACTTTGCGCCCAAGAAAAGCCGTTGGATGCAGAGCAGTGCATTTTTAGTAACCTCAGCATTCTCATGATTCATTAGTTTCATCACTCGTTCCTTGGCTTTAAGATCTGTCACAATGATCCGCCCAGCTGGATGGTACTGGATGAACTGTGAAACATCAAAGCAAGCAACAGCCAGACTCCTTGGATCATTGGACGTGTCCAAAATTGTTAATAGGACCCTTAGAATCTGCAACAGATGAAGACTGTATCAATAGATAATAGATGAATGTTTGTGAGAATACAGAGAGACAGAGAATGCACAATAAGATTACACTATAATCAATAAGATTACACTATAATCATCTTTTCTTTCTGGGATTTTTATTTTTATTTTTATTTTTTTTCATTGCCAAATGGCTCCTCATATACCATAATCATCTGTTCTTGCTATAGAGATGTCTAAATCACTGTTGAGGCAAAGATACATTCGTGTGTTAAACGTCTTATGGAATCCATATGCAAAAGGGAACGACATATAAGTAGGTTTTCTACCCTCATAGGAACGTAATCCTTTAAAATTCATTTACTATGTTTCTGTTCAAAATCAGTGCAGTGCAACCTGTTTTCACTTCTTTTAGATACACACCAAATGTTGCCTTTTTTTTTTTAAAAAGAAATAACTCATCCAACAAATTATGGAAGTAACAAGACAGCCAGACAGAACCGATCAATCAATTTTTTCCATGTCTACAAATGTTCTTCAAAAGCATGTTGCCAGATTTTTATTTTTTTTTAATATTTTGGACCACGTGATATCTTTGACCTGGTCCTGCAATGCCTTCTTAGGACTCGCCACAATTATATTTGTCAGGAAATTTCTATAAAAAAAAAAAATATTTTATCTCTTCAGCAATAGGTTGAAGAAAGTGAAAAAAATTAAAGATCCTGCAAACTGCGATCACAAAAGACTCCATAAAATATAAAGTTGTCCATTTACTGTTAATTTTCATTACATTTACATGAGAAATGCTAAACACAAACTCTCAGACACACGCTGCCGAACACACGCCAATATACGATGCCACATCATCAATTTTTTATAACCCCTTACCTATTAACTGGTTTAACAAGTTATCTATTTTTCATTTTTTTAATTTATTTTATTATTATTGGTAACACGTTCCCACACTGCACTAAACACCACGACAGTGCACTAAATTGCCTTTGCAATGCCATGGCTTCTGTACCTTACCAGTGCACCGCTCGTCGTATCTCCGCCGCCACTGGCAGTTCCTTCCCTTTTTGTCACTGATTCAATGGTAGCCTTCCGGGACGGGGTGGTTGCGATGCTGGTTCGTCGGACTCGGTGATTCGCAGCAGATACAGTGGTGGGTCAGTCGCGTCTTGCAGTAAGAATGGAAGGAGAGCGCGATAGCGGCGCTGCGACGCCTGATTGCGGCGTTGCGACGTCTGATTGTGGTGGTCGTTTTTACGTGGTGTCTTGAATAGATGGTGTTGATTAAAGTGATGAAGGATGCTGAGGGTTCTTTTTCTTCTGGTTGGATGGTCCTCTAATTGTTGTTATCGTGTTGTTTTTTTTACTTGGGTTCTTGAGTGATTGTTGATGGTGGTTTTAGGAAGAATGGTGGATGGAGGTGGTGGTTGGGTGGCGTGGCCAGAGGGACTTCCCAACAAAGGAGCGAATCTGGTGAGATGATTGACAATCTCGCAAAGTGGCATAAAAGACGGTGAAATCCAATAATTAGAAAAATAAAATAAAAAAGATTAAAAGTAAAGAACCGGTAGCCAAGGAAGGGTGGGATGACGCAGCCCAATAAAAGTGAGTGTGTTCAAGAGAGTGTGTTAGAGGGTGTGTCCCTAGCACTCCTCCATTTACATTGCCCCTTTAACTACTGATGAGGTACTATACACCGACCAAAAATGTTAAAAGACAATTATCGGACTATGGGTTGAATAATAATATTACATGATCTTTGCTACAAAATACGCAGTAAAAAACCGTAATTCGCTTGCACAATCAATTGTGTAATGCTGAGCATCAGATTTGGAAGCCAAATTTGAAAAATATTCAAAGTATATCATGGAATACACCATCAAGTAGTCCATGTTGTCTAACTTACACAGCAAACTATCAGAAAACACAAGCATGCTAGCCAACCAGTTAGTGTTAACTACTAACAATTTCTATTAAGGTGAAACACGTAATAAGCCCTGGAGATACAAAATTTATACACCATGAAATAACAAAGAAAATAATATTCACACAAGCCTTTATTTTGCTCAGCTGAAAATTCAGGTGTTCTCAAATAAGGATAGAATTGAAGCACAACGGGAAGAAAGAATGCAGATACCTGGAAATCGTTCTCTTCAAAACTATTTATATTTTCTCTCCAAAATATGGGATCTTTGTGCATGGGAGACCAATCCAGATTGCCAAGAAGAACTTCTTGCTTGTACTTCTCAAAAGAACTTAGTTTCTTGATGTTATCCTTAAGCCCTTCTTCCAGGGAATTCAGTGCCTCCAACAAGTCCTATGAAAACATTTCAGATCAATGGAAATGATGGGAAAGCAACAGGAAATAGATTCTTCCAATAGGAAATGCAATCGCATAGACTAGGAATAGAGATAAACTTCAAGACATGTAAGATCTCAATAATGGGAGAAGAACTGGGTAGAGATATACAATGTTCAAAAATAGTGCCAATTCAAGCAAACAGAAAGGGTACTTCGTAAATGAAGCAAAAAGGGTGACTACCTGACTGGTAAACCTCCATCAATGTGTATTCAAGTTAGTTACATAGTGTTGTATGAATGCCTCATGTATGCTTGTGCAGAAAATGCATATTGAAACAAAAGAAGGAGAACATGTTGTGGTCATGGCAAACAAGCAAGAATTGATGGGTGCTAATGTAGCATAGCATCACTGTTGAGCAATCCAATTTCATCAACCAAATTGTAAAGTCATAAGACATATGCTGGCTAGCAATTAGTATTTGAGTGGGAGAATGAGGATCCAATTATTCCAATGAAATCTGAAATGACACTGACTGATTTTCCTTTTTCTATAGAAATGCATAACATCAAATGGTATCTGCCATCAAAATTTTGATGTGTCATCGAAAAAGGCAAGTGTATCTAACAAATCAGTAAGGTTAAGTAGATGCCCAGTAAGAAGGATGAAGTGGCTAATTAGCTGGATTTTGTGGGGAAGTGGTGTGAGGTAAACAGAAAAAGTTAGACAGGGGTATGTTGTATTGAAATTTATGCACATCTTGTGCTTTTGTATCTGTTGTCAAGTGTTTAATAAATTCTTCTTTGCCTTTCAAAAAAAAAAAAAATCAGTACCAGAAACACAGTATAACAGTAAAAAAAAAAAAAATGGTAAATATTATTGTAAAGATCCCAACTATATCAAAATTCATGATTACAGTTAAAACTAAATGAGTTCCAACTACAAGTAAATCAATAATGGCAAGATGAACATCAAACGTCACTTCCAGTGATTGATCTCTGCATGGGACCTATCATATTTTTATGCCATTTGCACAACTAAATTTTCAGCAGGAAAGTTTATGTAGGTCGTAATTCGCTCACCTCATCACTCCATGCTTGTGCTTTTAAACTTTGAACAACTTGTGGCAGCTGAAGATCAACCATCTGAGCACCCAATGTCCCTTTTGACATCAAGTTTTTAAGAGTCAAGACAACAACTCTAACAACCTACAGAATTGGCAAAAGAATTGTGCTAACATTAGACTTCTATGACAGATTAAGTTATTGATACATCTAGTTTCTAGTTGCTACCTAGCATGGATGAAAATATAACAGAAAGTGAATACAATTTCAGCCAACAACCATCATATAATTATAACTAATAATGATATTGCCAGGAAAAAAGAAGCTCAAACAACATATTTGTGCAAGGAAAAAATGAGATAGACACAAATAGAACAAGTCAGCTATCAGCTATACCTTCTCTTTTGTAGAACTCTTAACAACATCAATCAGTCTTGGAAGGGTTCTTGAAGTAGCCAAATATTCAATTGCCGGCTCATAATAGGATAAGAGCCATATGCAGAGACATGTTTCATAAAGAAGCTGTTACAAAAGGAATTTCTCAATTAATCTCCCTTTATTCCCTACAAGAGTGCCATGAATACTACAAATTGTATCAGTAATATTTTTCTTGATAAACAAATTTAGAAGCCAACAAATCTGGAATCCTCAGATACCATTCCGCCATTGTTCTTCAAAAACAAACAGTATTTGGCAAGATGCATGAAGCATATTTAATTTAGCCATCTATAACCACATGCAATACAGGCACAAACTAGATATATCATGCTTACGCAGGTGCCTATAGGCAGAATTTATACAGTTCAACTAAGGGTAAATCAAGTTATTCATAATTTCATATTTTTAGAAGTAGAGTCCAGCAAACTTACCTGAATAGATTGTTGGGTGGATGCTGGAGTAATCAAGGGCACAAGCAACTTGACCCCATCTGCTTGAACAAAGGAAGACCTAACCACAGGCTCCTTAAGTAGAGTTGCTAGGCAATTGATGGCAGTTGGAACTCCACGGCTAGGATGAGAAGGTTTCTTCAGCTACAGATACAATAATTACTAATTAGATGAGCATGTATTATTTTATTTCCATGTAAAACAACATAGAACTGAGCCTGTTCACATCTTTGGATTTAACATGCATTTATTTTTATTTATGTAAAACAACATTTTATAAGCTTCTTATATCTGACTGTATATCTGTACACATTTGGTTTAAGTGATCCTGTGCTCCAATCTATGACCTACTTGTTCAAGTAAATAATGTCTCACTCACCCATTCTTGGAGATCTTAAAAACTTCTCATATGTCTAGCATAGCAGCTTACTCCATAAGATGATGTGATTAGGTGCATTGTCAACATGTTTGTGAACTATTCTTATGTGGTTGATCCAGGGAGAAAGAAATCGTGCTTATATAAAGATTGCTAAAGCTTATCATGCTCAAATCGGTATTAAGATTCGAGTAAATCCAATTATACATACAAGGGCTTCCAGCATCTCATGTCATCCACATGACTTAAGAAAGAAAACTTCCAATTTGGTATCTACTCCCCCCCCCCCACCCAAAAAAAAACCAACCAACCAACAGAAAACACCAACTTTGGTTTATTATTGTAATTGAAAACAAAGGAAAAGGAAGCGTGTAATTTTAAATTAACTACAAAGGTCCGTCTCTATTGTTTACAAATTAAGTTCCTAAATCATTTTTCATACAGTTTTTAAACTTAGAAAGAGAAACATGTCACCTTGTCATATAATTAATTAAATTTGGATATTTTTCCATAAACCCACATCACAGGCAACTCTTATACTGTACAATTGATCTATATATAACAAGCTAGCATATATTTAAAATAACAAGCTCAAAATGTTTATCTTGCAGAAGTAAACATCTTTATCTTGCAAAAACCTTTATATATCTCAAATTGATATTACCATTAACGACACCAAGATTATCATCTGATGAACTGTATTTGGGTGAGTAAAAGGGTAAAGTTTCAGTATCATATACCTGTTCACAAAGCCACTTTACCAATCCTATCAAAACATCATCAATAGTGGTAAGTGGTTTCTTTTCATTTGAAGCTTCTCCATTTGAAGCAATGCCATTCTGATTTTTTGGCCTGACACTAAAATCAGAAAAGGGTGAAATCATGCAATAACTGAAAAGGTAACTAATACAACACAACCCACTAATTGATATAATTCCGAGAAGTTTTTGAATTAAAATGTCAGAATGCCTCATGATCGTATTACCTAACTATTAAAGCAAGGATCTTACAACTTTTCTCTTGTATGAACCAATTTCCTTTCCGAAGCAATCTGAAAGACAGACAATATTGTTAATTTTTTATTTTTTTGTATTCCATAATATTGAAGTGCAAAGAAATTAGTCAAAATACATGACAATCATATGGCATTATCTAGATGACAGGTATACATAGCTTTATATCATCATGTTGCACATATAAATTGAAAAAAAAATAAATAAATAAATAAATGTAATTCTGGATGAAAAAAATGATGGACTATTGGTCTCTGTTCCATGTAAAGAGCTTATACTATAAACCACAAATATCCCTATGAAGCACAATCTTCCAACAAGCACATGTTTTTTTCTACATGCAGATATGGTCATCAACAGTTGGAGCAAGATGTGAACACACTGCAAAAGAAAATTTTTAAAATCGCTTGGCTAAAGTAATAGCCATGGTTACAACTACACTCTATTCAAAACAAACGCTTAAGTTTAATAAAATAAGAAATAAAAACAAAATTATGCAGTATATGTGAGCTTCTATCATCTCCAATGCAAAAAAAGTTAATAATTAATATGCAAAACAAAAACATATATTGCGTAAATACTTAACTTAGGAAAGGCTCATAAGTATCTTCGTCAGCAAGAGTTCTGTCATGAAACAGTCTTGCTCTTTTTGGGTTCGCTGCCAAAGATGATAATTCAAAGGTTATCTGATAATGCCACTAACAACAGACAAAGGATATGAAACAAAACGACTTTTTATTCAACAAATTACCAGCAAGCATTTCATCTATCAGAGCCAAAACATACTCTACAGTATCTTCTTTGAATATATCACGCAAAACACGAACAAACACGCGAACATAAGAAGGACCATCCTGCCACACAACCAAGTTGAATTTTCAACAACCACTAGGAAGCAAAACTCTGAATCATAAATTAAATCTACTTCAAAATTCAAATGGAATTTAAACACAAATACACAGCATTAACAATTTGTTTTTAATAATAATAATAAATAAATAAAATTACATCATCGAGCAACTGTGCTCTTTGACTTTCTGATCGGTGATCGTAACGCCTTAAGAGCTGAAGGCTTGTGCCTGAGATGAGCTTCGTGGACATGTAGGTCTCCCATGGGATGTCCCTCCTCAGAACCTTCGAGAAAACATGAACACAATGTCAATGAACGATCGACGACATTGCGATCCACAACAACTAAGAAACTAAAAGAAGAAGACAAAATCCGAAACGGCACCGTTCGGAATCTAGCACAATCGGGATTTCGCAATCAGATCGAAGAAGGGAGCAACTAAACGAAGAGGAAGCGGATCGGAACGAACCTGTTCGGTGGTTAATTCGGCCTGGTCCATGGTAGTGGGGAACCCTAGAACTCGAAAAGTTAGCCTGAGAAACTGTCACAAATTGGCACTGCAACAAGAGGAAGGAACGAAATCGAGTGAAATGAGATGCGAGTGGCAGAGGCTCAATTAAAATTGAAATGAAGAAAACTAAGAACCGAGAAGAATCAAAGAGAGGTTTATTTCACCTCTCTCGCCCGCGATTTGGTGGTTTTTCGATTTCTGGCACACAGACAAAGAAGTGACAAGAAAATGGAGATGGATCAGTTTCGGAAGCAAATTATGAAGGAGTGTCCCTCTTCCTCCACGACCATTCTACAATCATGTTCATCCTTATGACACGTGGGTGCCTATCATATTTTTTATTTTTTATTTTTTATTTTTTATTTATTTCATAAATAAATAAATATCCTTTCACTCTCACTCTCAGAGTCACATTATACCCCCACAACGGAAAAGATGGGTAAAAAAGTGCAAAAATAAGGTTTAAATATATGTTTAGTCCCTGTAAATATAGAAGTTTTTGGTTTGGGTCTCTGTCAAAAAAAAATTAGATTTCCTCCCTGCAAAATCATGAGTCATCATTTTTTGTCCCTGGCCGTCAATCTCCATTAAAAAATGTTGATGTGGCAAACAGAGGTCCAGTCTGGAGGTTCCACGTCAGTAAAGGATGATGATGTGGATAAGATGATGACTAGGATGATGATGCAGATAAGATGGCTTCATTTTTTTTTTTTGCCTCATCGGATTAACAAAGGATGCTCCAAGTAGACGAAGGAAAGCTCGAAGAAGATGAAGTAGAGGAAAGCTCCTGAAACTCGTATATTCATCCCCATCTTCAACCTAAAAAACCCAGACACTCATAAATTCATCTCCATCCAAATTAACACACAAAACTCCAAAGTCCAACACCTTCGACCACCGTCAAACCCACCCCTACCTTCCACCAAGCCACCCCACACCTAAACTCACCATCAAACTCACCCCCATGGTCAAGGTTCAGACACTGCAATCAATACCCATCTCCTTCAGCCACCAAGAAAAACAAAACAGAAAAGAAGAAAAAATCACCACTTCCAATTTTTCAAACAACCAGAAAAAACCAAGCAAATCAAGTGGCTTCAACCCAACAACATCTTCACTAATGCACCGTTTCAGTCGAAAAATAATTGGTTTTTCATTTCCTTTTGATTTTAGATCAAATAGAATAGTTTTTCAGTTCAAAAACTCCTAAAATGGGTCTGAAAATATTTTACTGATTTTGTGAACAACCCACCACCAACGCCCCTAAGAGAAGCGAACAACACATAGCAAAGGGGAAAATGGGTTTGAAATTTTTTTAGAAAAACAGAGACATTCTTCTCTCAGATCTGAAACCCATGAACCCTAAAACAATGAGAATCAGTGGTTTACACCCATCCCCACCTTCTCTCAAATCTGAAACCCACGAACCACCATCACGCTCTGCCTCCTCACAATCTCTCTCTCGGGTTCGGATCTTTCACAGTAAACCCAGAAGGGGGCAATATGGAAGAATCGATCTTCTCGGGCTCAGATCTTTTGGTCTGAGAAGTTTGCAACAAAAAATCTAAAGAGGGAGAGATGGGATGGTGATTAGGGATGGTGATAGGTGTCAAAGAAAAACAAGAAAAAGAAGAAGAAGTCTGAAGAAGAAGAGTATCGCAGCGAAGAAGAAGAAGACGAGGACAAAGCGAAGGAAATAAACTTAACCCTAATTTATGTTTTTTTGTTTGTTTTTTAGTTAATTATTTAATTTAATTATTTACAATAGTGAGTCAGCTAATTAAATAATGTCATCTCATATAAAAAATCACAGATAAGCATCCGCGTCACAGTTTTCTAACGAGGAGATGACTTCAGGGACGAAAACCGGAAGATTTTGAAATTTCAGGGAGCGAACTAAAAACAAAAATTTGCAGGGACCAAAACAAAAAAACACTATATTTGCAGGGACTAAACATATATTTAAGCCAAAAGATAAATATGATAAATTTTTGGCTTTAATAATAATTACCTCAAAATTCACATATATGATGATTTTTTATTGGTTTATTTATGTGCAAAACTTTTTACATTGGCTGACTGACAATGCATTAAAATAAAACTCAATAAATAATATGTTAAAAATATGATAGAAATAGAAAAAAGAGATAAAAAAATAATGTAAGAAAAAGAAATTTGAAAATATGATTACTCTTTTTATTTTTAGGTCTGTCTTGTATGAAAGGTCGTATGTCATTCATAGTTAATAATACATCATTTCTAATTTATCTTCTTAAAAAAATATATACATATTATGAGAAATTGTTGTTTTGTCAAAAAAATTGTTAAAAGCTAGTATAAATATTAATTTAAAACTTAATAATTATAACTTATGATGATAAATTAATAAATGGTTAAAACTTAATAATCATAACTTATGATGATAAATTATTAAATGGTTTAAATTTATTATTTTATATTTCCATCAATAATTACACCTATTTTTTTTAAAACAATACTATATTTAATTACATGCATTATTTATTTAAAGTATACATATAAAAATATTATATTTTGATAAATGGCATGTATAACTAAATATTATTCGCTTATTATTAATAACTTTAAAATAAAAGTATAAAATAAATTTATTTTTATTTTTAGTTAATAATTATCAATTACGGCTCCTTTTTGCAAAAAGAAAAGATCGGAAGAAAAATCAATTGAATAAATGCTACCAAAATATTATACTTGGACTATGGGTTAAGTCAGTAACTTTACTTACATCACCTCCGAAGAGTCGCGTATCAAATACAGAGCTGTCATTTGAACACAGCAATAGACACAGTAATGGACATACATACTGTTTGTACTATACGGACACATGTCCGTACAGTATGGACACCACTTTTTTTTTGTAAAAAAAAATTTTCAATTTTTTTTTATCTGGTTAATGATTCACATTATCTGGTGAATACCAACCTTGAAACTTAACACATTCCATTTTATTTATCTGGTTAACGCAGTTCACTTATCTGGTTAATGGTTCACATTATCTGGTGAATGCCAACCCCGAAACTTAACACATTCCATTTTATTTATCTGGTTAACACAGTTCACTTATCTGGTTAATGGTTCACATTATCTGGTGAATGCCAAACTCACATTTCATTATTTATCTGGTTAACGAAGTTCATTTATCTGGTTAATGCAGTTCATTATCTGGTTAATGACAAATATTTTTTTAACCAGTTAAAAAAATCTAAAAAAAAATTTTAAAAAAAAAATTGTGTCCGTACTGTACGGACCGTATGTCCGTACAGTACGGACCGTATACGTATTGTGTCTGTGTCATTTTTTGTGTTCAAAAAACATTATTGTTAAATATTAGAATAAAAAGCTGATGGACCTAACAAAATTGAGTGAATAATGCCAACGTAGCTTGGCTCAACTGATTCGGCCTTTCGCTCGCACACGCTGCGACTTGGGTTCGATTCTAGGTGGCTGCGTTGGTGGGCGATACGTAAATTCCACCGTAAATCCTGGATTAGGTTGGTGGTTCTCCCTGGCCCTACACGGGGGTGAGCCTCCCCCAATCTAAACTTTTCTTCGTAAAAAAAAGATTGAGTGAATAATCTACGAGAGTATTCATTTTATTTCTACCTTTTCATATACAACCAAAGATTAGGGAAAAATAAAAAGTATTACATCTCAAAACTGCATGATAAATGATACCAAAACCCTACTTCGCATCTATGTCATGGTAACTAAAAAAATATTGTCAAAACTCGATACCAGTAAATCAAGAAAAATACTCTAAACACAAAGGATGGAGAAGTTTCTTTAATTACTTCTCTTGACCAGGTGACTAGTGTATTATACGTAGGGGTGGGAATAAGCCAAGCTCGATAGGGGCCTACGACCTAGCCTACGTCAGGCCCAGGCCAGGCCATGTTTTTTTTTTAAATAGACAAAGCTAAGGCTTTTTTAAAAGTCTATTTAGCTAAAAAGGTCAGCCTTTCGGCAACCAAAAAAGCCTTTTATGCCTAACAGGCCGACCTATTAAAATAAATATAAATAATAATATTATATTACTATTATTATTATATTAGATTTTGTATATTCGGTTAAACAATATACTTGCTGACTTTTTCGATAATTTAAACATATTGACTTACATAAATTTTTGAAATATTTAAAAGCCTTATTGCAAAATAGAATTTAAATAGACTATCATATAAGTTTTTTTTTACGGAACTATCATATAAGGTTAGATTCTCTAAAAGGTTAGGTTAGACCTTAAAATATATTTGTATCATACGAATAAATCAGAATCAGATCTTATAAAATTTAGCTCGTCTTATTTATTTCTACTCCTATGTCTCATGTCTCTTAGTAGTAGTGATTTTAATTTTCTTTTTTATAATTTATTATAAATAGAACCTAATTTCATTGGCCTATCAGCCCGTTAGTCTATTTAAAGATCGGTCAGATGACTTATTCAAAAACGTTAATATCAAATAGGCCTTTAAGTAGGCCAACAGGCCATACCAGGCTTTTAAAAAGGTCAGGCCAGGCATGACAAAAAAGCCCATGACAGTTAACGACTACAATAAAACACGGGGTTACCGACGGCCAAAAGCCGTCAATAACACGCATTTACCGACAAACTACCGATGGCCACTTGCCCGTCGGTAAAATGGGCGTCGCAAATAATTACCGACGGTTATTTTTTAACCGTCGGTTACAAACCGTCGGTAATTTCCAATGGAAATAGCCGTCAGTATATTCCGACGCGACTTTTGTTTTTTCCGACGTAGAAAGCCGTCGGTAAATTCGTCTGTATTTTTTTAATTTTTATTAAATAATTAATTAAATTAATTGATTTTTATATTTAATGTGATTTAATTAATTAATTAATTTATTTTTTTATTTTTTTATTTTTTTTGAAAAAATTATTTTCTTTAATTAGTTTATTATTTTCTTTAAAATAATAATAACCGTAAAATAAATTAACTAACGATCAAATTGTGGATCTAATTGTTTGAGCTTATAATATACTCACAACTCACCCAACTAAACACAAAATCAGTAAAAAACACTAAAACATATGTCTCATAGCCATATCGATCCAAATAAACTATAACTACTAATCTTCTACGATTCTAGCTGCTCTTTCAGTGACTTCAACACATATGACTGATTCATTGCCTTCTTTGAAGAAACGTACTTTCTGATTCTCAGCCCAACTGTGATCAGAAACAAATTTGGACCACTCTGCTCCTAGATAACATTCTGATTTGCGACCTCTTCTCCAAATGAGCGACTAACTCTGTATTTCACTAGAAGGTAACTTAAAGTCCATGTGTTGTGGTTTGTTGTTGAAGTACCTATGAACAACACTTGCAGGAACATACTACAAAAAACAATTATATGCCAGATTGTAGTTAGACTATAAGTTGTTACATAAAACAAGAATCTACCGAAAATTTAGCATAGTCTCCCCTATTTTTCTAACATCCCAAAATATCAACAATTTGCTAACATTATAAATCAGCAACAAATAGTTATCCAACAACATTTAAGTCATTCATATACCAAACATTGCAGGTGCTAAAAAAGCTAGTAGCTACATAAGTAGCCACTATAAGTTGTTACACAAATAAAATAACCAATATATAATAAATTACTGTTATAAATTAGTACGACACATACTCACCAAAGGTTTGACACCTGACTCAATGTTCTCTGAAATTGCAGCCATCCATAGAGTACGCTTTCCTAATCCAGGCTGTTTAATCCCTTCAGTGGTCCTCCTTTCGAAAGTTATAATTTACCTTCTATTTCTATAAGCTACTCTCAGTGGCACCTTATAACTCCCACTGGAAGTGAAGAAGCAAAATTCACCTGGCTGGACTGAAAGGTGAGCAGTAACCGCTTTCCATCCTTTGCATAGGCAAATGTGCCCTTCCTCAAACTGCCAAAACACTGGTCATTCCGTGCTATCACCAGGACATAAAATAAATGGATTCAACAGATGTTTCCGATACAGGTTCTTGAAAGTATTTAGTAGATTCTGGTACAAAAAAAATACAATAAACCAACTGAATTAGTTACAATGATATAAAAAATTATAATGGGATAGAGTGAAAAATAAATATCGTTATCTTACAACGCTAGACAGCTGTTCAACATGTGGAATGTACTTGAAGAATTTGACAGGCATGATTGGAAATTTACGACTATAGTGTGGATTCTCGCAGGCAGTGTGGTTATATATGGTTACGTTGAAATTCGAGTCACCGTCGTACTTGAAAAACAAATAGTCGTCTTCAATAGTATATTCTTTAGTAATTTCTCTCCATCCCAAATCCAGCCAAATATGTCCATCAACTATTTCAGTTTGAACTTCCCTTACATTGTTATCACAGAACTTAAACTTTAAAAGGTTTGACAATGTAGGGCCCACTGTATTTGCGAATTCCGCAGGTAGTTTCTGCGCATAAATAATTAATAGATTACTAAATTCAACAACAGAAACCAAATATGTTATTGTGTATACAATTTAGATTATTCAAAGTAGATTTAATATATAAAACCATGTACATTCATTAAAAAACTTTAATAACATCAGTTATTAGCTGAGATAGCATAAACATAATAGAGGACACTATAAGAAAGTGACAAGATACTTACAATCATATCAGTATCAACACTTAATATTTTAACAACGAAATGATCAACCACCATGATGTTGTTGCAAAGTACCTGATATCAATATATTTGTATTTCAATAGAGGACACTAAATTAAACTTCAATTCAACACTAAAAACGTTAATTCAACCATACATCAACATCCACATCAATTACTAAAATTACAGTTACTAAACCATACAAAATGAAAGAAGAGCAGCAACATGTACCAAACATTAACTTAAGAAGTCTAAAAAGTAATTTGGCCAAGATTCATAAAAGAGGAACAAATGTTCTATTTCCTTATCAGCTATGGTATTGTCTCAATTCATGAATAGACAAAAAGATACACAAAAGTCCCTTGCTTGTTAGTTGGAAACATATCACTTTTCCCTCACAGGGTCACAGAATAACAAGTGCACTCAGTCTAAGACTCCAAGGCATTTTAAAACTAAGAAACAAGTAAGGTCAAAATTTGCAAAAAAAATACATCTTTATGCACAAATTCCTGGCATTCTAATGGAACTTAAAAGCTTTCAAAACAAAACACAAACAATTACTATCACAAATCACAAAATCTATCTGAATAATAACACTGTTGCTAGTTTATGAATTAGTGTAAATCCAGCAATTTTATCTAGAGAATTTACCGCTCTGTTACTAGTTTAGGGACTGATACCCATGACAGGAACAACACATAACTAGCAACTTATAAACACATGAATCAGGACTTATATATCTCCTCCTTCACAACCGTCAATGACAACACATACAATTCAACCCTAGAAGGTCCAATATAACTTAACAAATACCAAAACTAAACAAACAAACTTATCTATTTTTTTATCATGAAATTCAATTCAAACTTACAACTATCACATTAAAACCAGTACTTCAGATCAACTCCAATCTCAGTCTATGTAATTATAAATAAAATGATAAGAATATACCATTTCAATATAAACACCTATCATATCAACAAGCTTTCCAACATTACAATATGTTCAAGGACAAAGAGGAATTTACCGAAGTTTGAAAACTCAAGGTTAAGTCCAAAAGCAACATCAATTCTGGTTAGTGCATTCTATCATATAGCTTGTATGCAATTTAAAGAACTAGTCCAAATAAACCTAGAAAAAAAAGGCAACACTAACATATCCAATATTTAAAAATAGAATGTATTAATAACAGAACCAATCCTTTTCTGCAATCTACCATACTTTTGCAATTTTAAAAACATTAATCACAGAACCAATCCTGTTCTAACCAAGTTAATTTTTTAAGAAACTATCAAAATATCACAGAACCAATCCTCTGCATTTTTTACGAATCAAAGCGGCAAAAAAAAATGACAGAATCTCATCTGTGACTGCAACAGAAAGAAAGAGTCGGAGAGGGGGGGACCGTGGTGGTGGCGGGACCGACCGTGTGAACGGGAGAGAGAGAGAGGTGTGGTGGCGACGGGCAGCACACACACTGAGAAAGAGAGAGGGAGGACTAATCGGGATGGCGTGGTTGCTGCGGACGGCGCTGTGGAGGTGGCGGCGAACAGCGCGGACGGATGAGGATGGCGCGGTGGTGTGGTGGCCGAAAACTTCGACAGAGAGACAAAGAGATGAAGATCGCGTTGTGAACAGTGAAGGGGAGAGAAGGCTGCGTTCTGATTCATATCGAAGCATACCGACATCCACGCTTTGAATACCGACGACTTAAGCCCGTCGTTAAACGACGCGGCCTTACCGACGAGCCATTTTGAATACCGACGACATTGCTCGTCGATAAGTTGTTGACCGTTTAGGGTAACGACGGGGTTACCAACGGTTATGGCCTTCGGTACTCAAAAAAGCAGGAAACTATAATGTGTCTCAGTATAGCTGTCAATTTGGGCTGGCCCGGCCCATTCGGGCCAGCCCATTCGAGCCAAAGACAATTTCGGGCTGGGCTGGGTTGGGCCAAAATTAATTCGGGCCCCTATTTTACAAACCCAACCCAGCCCTATGCGGGCTACGGGCTAAATGGGCTGGCCCATGGGCCAAGAACTTTGCTCAACAGAATTAATTTTGAACATTTATATTTAATTGTGCTCGATAAAACGGCTGATCTCGCCTCTCGTGCTCTCACAGAGAAATGTTAAACCATAGCTTCCAATTCCATGCGTGAATGAAATGTGCAGCCTCTGTTCATGTCAAAAAGAAATGTGCCACCTCTATTGAATAAAAAGAATTTAGAGCTAAAACATTTTGTACAGATCGTTTTTGCATGTCTTTGTGATTTTTATTAAAAATTCAAAATATTGAGGAAAAAAAATAACATTGATATGTTAATAGAGTTTAACAGCTATATAGAATCCATGGATAAATAATTTCACACATAATGGGCCAGTCTGTTCACAATCTTCGGTTCACGTAACAAAATTAAAAAATGTAATCAAGAAAAAATTCAAAAGTAATTCAGACCTTGGGGTTGGCGACCCATCACGCAGACGACCGTGATGGGCCAATCAAATTCGGTCGAAATTTGGTGGGCTAGAATTTTTCAGACTAAGGTTTCTTGTGACCCACCTTTTGCTCGGGCGGTGGGCGGCCGTCAGTTGGGCTTATTTTGACAGGCGTTCCAATGGGTTACGGTTACCGACGGTT
This sequence comes from Calophaca sinica, assembly GCA_037113605.1. Classification (NCBI taxonomy): domain Eukaryota; kingdom Viridiplantae; phylum Streptophyta; class Magnoliopsida; order Fabales; family Fabaceae; genus Calophaca; species Calophaca sinica. Next base: position 43,573,949 of record CM073731.1, on the reverse strand, counting down.
TAAGCCGTCGGAAAAGCCGGTTTTTTTGCGACGGCTGGTGCCCGTAGTTAAAAGACCGTCGGTAGCGGCGCTTTTTCTTGTGGTGAATAGGTCAGGCTTAGGCCTTGAATTTTTTTATCAGACCGGGTTTGGGCCTTGTAAAGCCTAGCTCGGCCTAGCCTATTTCCACTCCTACTTATATGGTCCACCATGCTTTAGGACATATTTGTAATAATAAATCATTATAAGGTCTTTTAACTTCTCAAAATTTACAAAAAAAAATAAAAAATTCCCAAACTTAATCTCACCTTTCTCCCGCCTTCTGCCTTTACACTTCTCCCCTCTCCTCCATCCCTTTTCCCCCTTATTCTCAGATTCTATCCTTCTTTTATCTTTCTCACCATCTCTATTGATTCTTGAATTTCCATTCCTTTGACATCGTGTATAGTTTGAACAGATCATCCGAGACACCACCACTTCCAAGAAGATCTCACAATTCATCCAGAAGGCTTGCAAATCTCACAATCTACAATGAGTTATGTTCTTCATTCTCCTCTTCCTCTATCTCCTCCCTTCATTCTGTCATCACAGATGATGTTAACTACCATCGCAAAAAGCACAAGATCCCGGGAACCATCAAGACCACTGTGGTCATCATCATTGAGAACTGCTCCTTCGACCACATCCTCAAGTTGCTCAAGTCAACCCAACTGACATTGAATGTCTCACTTGCGCTGAATTGAACCAACTTTGAGTGTTGAATCATTACCTCCTGAAATTCTCGTCTCAAACGAGGCAGTCTTCATTCGGACCTAGGCTACTCCTTCAAATCCATAAGGGAACAGATAATTAAATCTCACGCACATCCCATTTTTCCTAGGGGTTGACATTTTGTCTCCAAAAGGCTCGCGTTGCTCACACGAGCTTTGGACATGACAAGAGAAATAGAATCATGAGAGAATGTGAAGGGAAGAGGGAGTGGGGGACGAACCATTTCTCAAACGATTCATTCTATTTCAATCTGGTTCCACAGTTCAACTCTATCTAATGGCGATTCAAACAGACTATGATTCTTTTCAGCTGATCCAAACCGTAGACACGTCCGGTCGAACCGTTTGGTCCATATTGGTTTTTAAAACGTTGGTTTTGTGCAAGTGACCCTATAGGTTATCATAACGTTGACAATATTTAATATTACAAAAGAATGAATGAGAATATCAGTGACTTTACATAATCTTGCCATAATAATGTATCGTTCTTTCCTTCATCCAAATATTTTAATTGAACACAAGGCACATAGTGTGTCATCCATGTATAGTTCAATCATTTTTTCTCGATACCTGAGCAAACACTGAATAATAAATGAGCTAAATATCTCATACTAATTCATTTTAGCATGACCATGCATTTTACCGTATTACTCTATCGAGGGGCCTAAATATATTACTCTTGTTATGTAGCAGGGACGAATCCCTTTTAGATCTCTTCTGCATGGCTCATTAATATGTCCAATTGCTACCTTTATGATCACCCTATTACAGATGACATTTGATAGTATTAAAACATACAACTCCTTGTGTAAGAAATCGAAGTAACTCCAGGTCAAAGGACTACGTACACTATAGTTGCTTTGAGAAGCGCTTATGACACTCATATAACGTGTTATATAGCGTTCTCAAGACATGGCAATTCATCACACTATTACTCTAATACATGTGTGTATGTGAAGACTTGATATCTCATATTCATACCGTAGCAAATACTTTAATTAATTGAGCATAGATTGTCCCATTAAAATTTGAACATAATTTATCTTGAATGCAATTGTATATTTTATATCTTAGGTAGGATTCTTGCAATTATAAGATAAATGCCCTGATTACGGTAGGTTTCAAATAAAACATATTTTATATTTCATGGGCATATTTATCTTTTAATATAAATATTTTTTTTATTAATTACCAAGTTATTGTACAATGTGCTAATTTTTTGTTCACGAATAGAATTCTTTGGAATTTTAGTTAATAGAGCAGAATTTTTTCCATTAAAATTTGAATATATTTTATCTTGAATACAATTTTACATTTTATACTTTTTGTAGGATTCTTGCAATTATAAAATAAATTCTATCTTCAATTTAAAATTTTTACATTTTCATTAAATACCTTGCATAATAAAGACCATTGGATTATATATGGTTGTGTTGTTCCTAATATTCAATTTAACTTATTTTATCTAACTTCTTGTTACATATTTCCTCATTCAATTTTTTTTAGATCTTTTGAATATTAATATCTTATATAGATATATATTCAGGGCGGGTTCCTTACTAGTTTATTTATTTTATAAAAAGTGAAGATATATAAGACTATGCGAGACATATTTTAACTTCATTCAATGAACTAAGCATCATAGAGATGCTTAATGTAAACTTCTTATTTGGATTTACCTGTCAGAGTGATGTAGAAATAGTTAAATACATCATTGTAACTGTGACTATCTACCTCTTTAACTAATTCAGTTGGATTTTAGTGATTGATTAGTTAGTTGTTAGCCTCTTCAGTTAGTCTCTATGGCTCAGTGTCTTCTTGAGCTCTATATATCAGGTATCACTTTCATATTAATGAATCATTTCATGAATTTCTATTCCATCACTCTCTCTCGATTCAAGATTTCCTTCCATCCAAGAATAAGATTCAACAAGTTTGCATTGCAAGATTTGACTCCTATGGCTAGCGGAAGCGGAAAAGATGATGGCAGAGAACAGGATAAGCATAAGCTCCTTCCAATAGCGAGCATGGGTAGGATCATGAAGAAGGCATTACCAAACAACGCGAAGGTCTCGCAGGAAGCGAAAGAGACGATGCAAAAGTGTACGGCAGAGTTCATAAGCATCGTAACCAAGGAGGCAGCTCGCAAGTGCCAGGAAGAACTGAGAAAGACGGTGAGAGGCGATGATCTTGTGTGGGCCATGAGCCACTTGGGCTTTGAAGAGTATGTGGAGCCCATCAAAGGTTACCTCCAAAAGTATAAGGAGATGGAAAGGAAAGAGAGAGGTGATGCTGGTGGAGTGGGGCCCAGTGACATCATCCACTAGGATCATGATGCATCATCATCATCAAGGGTTTATGCCTCTTTCAGGTTTATAGAATTAGAATACACCAGTTTATTGTCTGTATTTTTGTTATCGAGATTGAGAATATACAATTGTATTGCTGCGAATATATCTTTCCTCTTTTGGTAGCTTGATTGATAGATGATGTATCTCTGTTTTTACGTTTGTAACTTTGTATGTGCGGTTGTAGTTCCAAATTGGTAACTGGACCATTACCTGATCTTGAGATTTCTTTTGTTTATTTTACCTTTAAAATAGTAAGAATTCCATAAAAACAAACTATTTGCAAGTGTTGAGGGAAAGAAAATTGTGTGCATGTGCGTGTCTATGTTATTGGAGCGTATCTAATGAAAAGTGAAAGATATTAATTTTGACCTTATAATCATATACTAACCCTGTTAAGGCTAGAAAAAAAAATATCGACAAACACAAAATATACAAAAATAATTCTTTATTGTAAATTTGTAATTGCATCAGCTGTTTTGTAATTTCAGCTGCTACAAGGTATTTTGTGATACATATGGAAGATGAGGTGCCAAACTGCCAATATTTAACCAGAGATTACAGTAACTGCACATTTCACCTCCTAAAAATTAAAAATGCAGCAACAGCACACTAGCATGAGCATTTTCAATCCTTATTTTGTGTAGTAGTCTCTTGAAATTATATACTTTTGGAATATTTGGATCCTATATAATTTATATGACAAAGCTGAAATATTGGTAGATGTAAAGGTAAGAAAATTATATCATCATTTCACTATGGAAAACTTCCAGTCAGTCGGATATGGTCAAGGGTCCTTCTAAGCCCATATTTGAGCACAGCCTGGTTACCCTCTCTGAATCCATCTCCATAGGCTGATGAGCTATCCGACTCAATCTGGTGTTTAAAAAACTCACCAAGTTTCTTCTCAAAGTCAGACCGTTTACCCTTCTTTGACGAGGAGGAGGAGGAGGAAGGTGATGATGATGACGAGGAGGAGGAGGAAGATGAAGATGATGATGCTACTTCACTTCCAGAGCCAGCATAGATCTCTGAATCTAACCACATATGAGCCAAAACTTGGCAAATTCCTTCTTCAACTTCTGGTCTCAGAGTGCCATAACCTGTCAAAATCCCAAGAAAATGACCAACTTTAACACTGAAATACAAATTTTCTACATGGTTTTGATCACAGGAAAGCTGATAGTACCTTTAAGTCTAAGCCAAGCATGCATCATTTCATGAGCCAGGATTGATCCTGTCAATAACCTATGAATATAAAAAAATAAAAAAAATAAAAAAATAAAAAATCCTTGGATTATGTACTGCAGATTTCATATGCAAGTATTATTGATCATGACTATAGATGGTATCATAAGGATACCTAGGAAGGCCATACAAAACAAGTATGGCTGTCACTTCACATCGACGGATCAGCCGAAAAGGCTCAGTTATCATATCTATGAGCTGGTAGCCTGCCCCTATCCTTGGTCTCCTTAATATCTGGAATTACAAAAAATGAAAAATATATAAAAACTACTACCTGATAAGCAGAGATATTTTATATGAGAATTCAAATTTTCAATGGAGAGTCAGATTCACAGGTAAGACATCCCTACAGTGGGGATAGTTTGCTCTTCTGACAAGCAAAGTCCTCTAGTTTCAGGTAAGTGGTGATGACCCTACATTCAATGGTTAAAAAACAAAGAACAATCCAAAATCAGGACAATAGATAGGGTTTGATATTAAGAACAGAAATAAAAGGCACATTTCATGTATTGAAGTTCAAAAATAAACGATTACATTCTTTTCCCCCTCCATGGCTTCATTCAGTGCTTGTCTCTCGACCAAAAGCATAGGTATTTGCTGCTCTATTTTCATATTTAAACCTTCATAAAAGTCTTGTATTTCAAGATAGAGAGGTTGGCATTCATGAGTATCCATAATAGCCGAATCGAGACACTCAAGGCACAGCTTTCGACCATCATCGAGCAACAGATATTTTGTGTCTGTTGACTGCACTGATTGGAAAGATTCATATCAGTTGATGAAAAGGAAGAAGCCAAAACAGAGAAAGGGGTGAGGAATGGGATCCATCATCAGTATCTCCTTGTTAGTAACAACACGTGATGAAATCTTTTGGGAGCTGATATAACTGACCTCCATTCTTTGACAGCTACAACAACGAGGAGTGCCATCACGCTCATGTGATGGACAATATTTTTGTTGCCAGAAAGGATGTGCTCTATACTCAATGAGGCCAGCTGAATTTGGTGGGATCTGTAACAAAAGAATCAATTGTTCAATTTTACCGTATATCAATAATAACTTGCAAAATTAAAAGAACAAATTGAGACAGACATTTAAATTTAATTTCAAAAGAGGGGGGGAAGCGGAGCATAACATGTTCACCATCATGGATTAGATAAATTTTATTTTATTTTCTCACTTACACCCTTTGTGATCTAAGGCATTGGGTAAAATATAACTCTATTTATTAAAAAAAGAAAAAAAATAGCAAAACTTTTTCAACCAAACATTCAAAGATTTTCAAATAATATAGTCCTATCTATTAACTGTAGCTTTTTGTAGGAAAGGCAAAAAAGTTTGACCCAGATTAGAAAACAAAATGGATCTTGAAATCTGAATTTACTATTTTAAACTCTTTCTCCAATTATATTTTATGGCAGAAAATGATGTCATAGCCCAAGAACTGGCTATTTTTAGACATGATAACGATAACATTTTTGATGTAAAGTTAAACATGCATAGTAATTATAAAAATCATAGATCTCAGAGCAATTTTGAACAATGTGTGTAGTTGATCCACAATTTGTTGCAAATCATAACCCAATTATTAAAATCTAAGAAATCTAAGATGCCTATATCTGGCCGAAGAAGGGATCAAAGCCAAATTTTAAATTTAAGTAATCAAACATTCACACTTATATCTCCAAACAAAAAAATAAACTTATGTCTGACCCATGAAGGGCACACAATATTATTCTGCAGAACATTCTCAAGTACATTCTGATTTCTTGCATTCTAAAGTATTTTTTAGAGCAGCTCAATATCAATGCTCATCCTCCCACATATACAGTGTAGTGAAAAGTCTAATGCACATCAAATTTTAGCAAAACCTTTTATCAAAACCAAGTACCACAGAATTGACAAAAAGAAAAATTGTGAGCAAAAACCAACAGCTACTTACAAAGTTCTTGCAAACATCACACCTTGGGTGATGCAGCTCCTTATAGCACAATTTATGGTAAGGGCGATTTCCAGACATGGAAAACTGTAAAAGAATAAAGATCCAAGCATTATTTACAATCATAATTTTGACCACAAAAAATAAAGGAAAATAGGTTAAAGAACTTCATTTATGAATTCCAAAAGAAAGTTTAAATGTGTTGAAGTAATATATAGTCATGTAGCGTGCAGCAATCAAAACAAGACTCTAACCTCGTAATCAGTGATTGGCAGTTTGCAACCATGGCAACGAAAACATTCTGGATGCCAGACAGCTCCCATGCAACTCAAAAATCTTCCATGACCAATCTCGGCATTGCAACCAGCACAGATTCTGCAAGTACGTTTTCCAATAACCAGGCTTAGTCTCTGTGTTTATACATAAGATTCAAGAATCTATGAAAAGGAAAATTTTTAGATGTCCACTATCTGGATCCATGCTGTTGCCATTGAGGTGGCTATTTCAATTTTCCTATGATAACATCAAAACTCCAAGATATTATATTCACAAGTGCTCACAAGTTACCTTACATATGACACTACAATACTACATTAACCATTATCAAATGTTCATTTTGAGAACCGTCCTTGCGTCTTTTTCATCTAACAGACAGGAACTTATAGAACAAGAAGGAAAAGTACAGACTCCAAGGAATCACATAAAATGGCATTGCAGAATTTATCCCAGTTCAAGGCTTTAGACTAGAATCTCAGTCTCTTTCACAAGTTGCCAAGTCCATATCAGTTAGTCAGATAGTTCAAAGCTTGAGTTTTTCTTTGTGTCATCATTTAAAATAAGATAAATAATATCAATTTAAGATATAATTTACAACTTAATAAAACTTCATTTATATCACACACATGAAAACTTTGCCTCTTATCTCTACTTAGATTTAATCATCTATTAACATCACCTTTAATGATGGCAAGATTTTTCCATGCTTCATTTTGTTGATTATTTGTTGAAGAGAGAAGAGACGTCATTTTCCACTCATTCTTTCAAATTAATTATAAATATAAGAGTTGTAAAATAAACCATTAAAGAGAAGAGGGAAAAAGGGGTGAAAGAAACATGGGAAAAAATAATAATCTTGTTTACATATCTACATTCCTGATATTAACTAGGCATAATTCATAAATTCTTCATATCAAAGTTTGGAAATATTATCTTTTCGGATTGACTTCCTTTTTTTTTGCACAATTACTCCATTAAATCAATTTCACTCATGGGGACAATCATTTGTCCCTTTGTTTATCACATTGAGTGAACTTTAGCAATTTCCATATATGGACTCACTAACTACAGATAGAGATGTCATCTTTGCCATAGTTACCTGTATACAGGTGGAAAGAGGTTTGAAAAAGGTTGAAATATAGAATCAGTGTGCGATGGAGGAGGAGAACCAATGCTCAAACTTTCTTGAATTGCCCTGGCAAGTTGTTCATCTTCCTCAAGTTGAACTTCATCAAGATGTTTGTCTTCATCCTGTTGAATTTTAGAAAGATGGTCATCTTCATCTTGTTGAACATCACCAATATGATCATCTTCCTCGTCATCAAGTGGACACAGTTCTTCATCATCTTCAGATTGAGAGTCGTCCTCTGAAGTATAGCCCAAAAAAAAAAAAAAAATTACACGAGGCATTTTTAAATACTTTTGCAGTAGAAAAAAAAACATAGTATCCTTTTCTAGACTAATATTTACCAAATGGAATTCATATTTCTTCAATGGACTCTAACCATACGAAAATTATGTCAAGTACTTTGAGTTTCAATTATGTGAGGCACCAGAATCAACAAATCCTGATAATTCTCGTGTACAGATTGAAATTACATTTTAAACAAGAGACTTGATCAATGACATCACAGGCTTTGATTAGTGAAGCATAGTTATATAAGACAAGAATGAAGAAGACACTAAGATAGACAAAGAAAGAAAGGCAATAATACAGGATTATACAAGAGCTCGAACTTTTAATAAATCAATATGCATTTGCATATAATATACATTTCAGATGCCTCATACACTGAAATATTGTATTAAGTTGAAGTTACACAAAGCAGCATTTTAACCACTGATTTGCGAAAGCATAAATCTTACCTATAACTTTTTTCCCTTTCTGATCTTCCTCGGAAAGAGAGAGCGCTATTGCACGATCAATTTCTTCTCTCTCAATATCAGTCAAATCATCCTGTACTCATTTTTCCACTATTACAACTTCAATCTCTTTTATAAGTCAGAAAAGATTACTAGAAGCAGAATCTGTGATTACCGCTGAATGATCATGATTATTTGAATTTCTGTCATCTCCATATTTCCCATGATATCGCCGTCCTGAAGATTTATGGTTCGAACCTTTAAGCAACTTGGTAAACCAACCCATGCAACCCTATTTGCTGCAGGTTGGCAAACCTGTTCTCGAAATGAAGCCCCACAAGTGTGTAAAAAATAAGAACATATACTACAATTTACATAGAAGGAAATTCCACAGATTAATTAAGCAAGCCAAAAGAAACTACAAGTAAGGCATCAAAGTCCAATCTTCATATGTACTGTATAATCTCTAGGATTCATAAAAAAAATTACAAGATAATACACAAACAAATGTTACCAGAAAACATACTGTGATGCAAAAAGTGTTACAATCAGTGCTATTTGAATCTTGAGGTATTAGCACTGGCAAGAAATAGGCAGCATCAAGAGCATATAGATCAGGGAATATAAAAACCATGTCTCAATGTTTGGTAGAATCGATGGTTGGTCATGTCTTAATGCGGGAATCACGAATAGTTACATAGTTTCTCTGGTCGGAGACACCAGGGAAATGGGAAAAAAAAAAATGGATTGATGACAGCAAAAAATTAAATTAAAGAGAAAGATTCTGCACAACTGATATGGTATGGCTTGTCACAAAGCTTGCTATGTATCTAATTCAAAAGGAAAAACCGGAATTATGTCCTTCAGAAAACAATTTGGAAATGCAAAGAAGTATGACAAGCAGATTTCTTCTGTATCCAATCAGTATCATATTTGTATCAATGATAAAATAATGTTGCAGTCTCCTTCATGTAGCAGAATCAACCAAATCTCAAAGTACGGAAACAAGAAAAAACGTTGAATTTCCAATCCAATAAAACATACATACTAGATAGCTCAAATTTCTTCAATTCTACTACAGCACCCAATAAGCTCTCTCTTTTTCTTCCTTTTTCCTTTCTCAAAGCAACACCCAATATAGCTTGATAATGAATGGACTGTAATTGAATTGCTTCAATGGAAATTCAAATTGCACATGCATAAAAAAAGGAAAAAAAAGAAAAAGACAAAGAAACACCCTCCACCAACCCTGTATTAATTATTGATTGAAAACACCGCAACCATAAAGCCCCCAGCTTGATAATATGTTAGAGCAGATAGCAAAAAGAAGAAGCTTTTGTGGCACAAGAGAGTGTTGAGAACTCACCGGGAAAAGATTAGGAATCAGCAGAGAGAAAGGAATCAGTTGAATCCCAATTTAAGTGCAAATTGTAATTCCCATTAAAACATAGTCAACCGCACAGTAATGGTTACAACTTTCTCTTTGTCACTTTGTGTGAGATGCCAGAATAGCTTTTTTTATGAGTGTAAAGAGGGAAAAGAGGAGTACTTGGATCCTACGCAAAAATACAGGCAAAGCCAAAAGGGATAAATAAATAAAAATGCCAATAGTGGAATCTTTTTAAGGAGTGATGAGCGTTTTTCATTTTCATTTCCTTTTATAACCACCAATAATACGACGGGGGTTGAAGATAGACGAGAAGAAGTGAGAACAATCTTCAATTTTTTATGGCTCTTTTTTTTTTTTTTGGAAAGAAAGACTCTTTTTTTATATTTTATTTATTTCTTTCTTTTTTTTTAATCACATTTCTCAATTATTTTAATCTCTCTTTCTTCTACGCCGTGAAATAATTTATAGGAGTACACAGGAAGAATCAGAAGAACCAGCTGAGTTTCAATTCAACGCCACTGTGTTCCTCTGTCAGTCTGTCATGTGGGGTCCCTTCTCATTTTGTTTATCTACAACATTCCACCAAACGTCAATGACACCATAGAGTATATAAGTCTTTTCTGGTTGAAATCGTTTCCTTCGCCTGGGAGAGTGGGAGGGTGAAAGATACGGCTTTTGTTTGATCTTGCGTTCTGCTCTAGTGGTGACTAAGCCTAGTAGCAGTAAACTGTTTTGGTCCTTTGGATGATGGTTGGGGTTGCTTGGATTGGCTAGTGATTGTTTTGATTGTTTCCTCGGTGCTTTCTAGCGTGGTGCCGCCGTAGTTTTTCTCCAACGGGGTGCTGTACAAAATTACCATTTTTGCCGGTTTATTCCAGTTTTATATATTTAAAAAATGACCTCTTAAGAGTTTAAAATTTGTCTGGTTCCCCATTTCAAAAAAATGCTGGCCTTTGGTCCTCGTCACGTTGTAATGCCAAGACAACAAGCTTTCAGCATCAAATCGACATATAACATGAAATGGCACCATCAGTCCTTGGTATCATTTTAATTTCACTTAGTTGTATTTAATTTAAATTGCTCAAAACCATATTATGCAGATGTTCTGTGTGTTTATGTTATTAATTCTTGTACGCTTGAAGCTTAGTTTTGCTTGAGATGTACCCCATTATTAATTAATCTTTTTTTGAGTTTCTTTATAATACTCTCTCTGATCTATATTATAAGAGATAAATGTGTCCAATTTTTTGGTCAAAAATATAAGAAACAAGCATCAATTTTTATATACATTAGTTAGTAAAATTTATGTGAATTAACTCATTAATTACTAGTCATCATTTATGAAAGGGGTATATTTGAAAAATAATTAAATTTTTAGGAGTATTAATTAGAAATTGGCTTCTACTGGTACTCTGCCAATCTCTCCCTAGTGAGTAGTGTCTCTCCTCTCTTCTCTTGAGAGTATGTGAGAGTTTGTTTCTAAGTTTCAAGGCTGGTAATCCTAGTACGGTTCTTGTCCTATTCTCGCGATCACCATGGAAAAGGTGGATCTAGCAAGACTGACTTTGGAAGCGGAAGAGGAGAATCTGGAAGTGGTGGCAACTGGGGCAGAAGAGGAAGGTGAATAAAACCTCATTGATTCTTGTGGGAAGGTTTCTTACAAAGAAACCAATGAGGGTGCACATCGTGAAGGAAATGATGACAAATGTGTGGTGTCCTAAGTTTGGAGTGACCATTCGTGAAGCAGGAGCGGGAGTGTTTATCTTCCAGTTTTTTCATAGGATGGATGTGCAGAAGGTAATGAGCAAAAGGCCATGGTCTTTTGATAAGTACTTGTTGATTCTGGGCGTGCTACATGAGGGTGAAATGCCGCATCAGGTGCCATTGTTCACGGTCCCTTTCTGGGTACAGGTGCATGATGTCCCGGTTGGGTTTATGTCACAAGCCATTGGCGAGAGCCTAGGTAACTTCATTGGTTCGTTCTTGGAGTACGATGCAAAGAACAATTCGGATTTCTGGAGAAGGTATATGAGAATAAGGGTCCTCATTGACGTCAGGCTTCCTCTGAAACGCATGAAGAAGATTAAGAAGCAGGGTGGAGAGGTGAAGCAGGTTCGGTTCCAATATGAGCGACTTGGGAACTTTTGTTATTTGTGTGGCATGTTAGGGCATCTGGAGGACTACTGTGATCAATTCTTTGCCATGACACATGATGATGGGGTCAGGTTATAGGGGCCGGAGTTGCGTGCAACCATGCAGAGAGGTGACGGCAGCGGCGGCTCACGTTGGTTGAGGAAGGAGGGCAATACTGTAGGGTTAGGTCAAACCAAACTAGGTCGCGGTAATTCAGGAAGTAATCCAGCGCATGTGGGCCAAATCAGTTTAAATTCCAAAAAGTTAGTAGCTGAGGAAGTGGTGCAAGAGAGGAAATAGATGATGGTATCTTTTAAAAAAAAATATGTGATCAATGCTACCAAAAACAAAATAGAATAGCATCCAGCAAAATTCGATCTCCTACGTGGAGAAAACAGTTCCGAAAAATAATAATCCTGTTGACCAATCAGAGGAAGGTGTGAAAGAAACTACCCAATCAATGGATGAGGATTCCGCGGAAGAGGAATTATCTGATCTTGACAAAAAAAGAAAGCATGATAAGGAGGTGGAAATTGAACGTGATTGTATCATGAGTGCCTCGGCCTCCAATCGTTTGCATCAGGGTGAACCAACTCAAGGAGAAAACAACAAAAATGGTGCAATTCCATTTCAAAGTGGTGCTTCTTTTTTTATTGGCGGGCCCTGGCAGAGGTGCCTGCCAGGGACAATGAGTCTGCTCAGTTGGAACTGTCGGGGCCTAGGTCACCCGCGAGTAGTTCCTTCCCTTAGGGATCTCATCCGGATGCATCAACCGGATGTTATTTTCTTGTGTGAAACTTTGGTGCATGCAAATAAAATTGAGGAAATTCGAGCTAGGCTGGGATATAATGAGTCGTTTGCAGTTGCTAGAGTGGGTAGAGGAGGGGGATTAGCTATTTTGTGGAGGCACCCGTTTGATTGTCACATAAATAGCTATTCCTCAAATTTCATTGATGTAGAGGTGACTGGGCAAGGTAGTGTGAGATGGAGGTTCACAGGTTTCTATGGTTTTCCGGAGACTAGTCGCAGGAGAGATTCTTGGGACCTTCTCAGACACCTATCTAGGGACAACTCCCTACCATGGTGTACGATGGACGACTATAATGACCTCTTATCAAATTATGATAAAAGGGGACAAGTAGATCATCCTCCGTGGCAATTAAGAGGGTTCAGAGAAGCAGTTCTGGAGAGCAACCTTCATGATATTCCTCTAAAGGGATATCAATTCACTTGGTTCAAGAGTAGAGGCACCCCCATGCAAAAGAAGAGAGATTAGATATAGCCTTGGCAACTCAACAGTGGTTAGATGCTTTCCCAAGTTGCAATATGAGATCAGTGGTCATTGATAGATCAGATCACTATCCTATCATTCTCAGGCTGTATGCAAGGGAGAGAAGGAGAATTTAGAGGCCTTTCAAGTTTGAGAACGCGTGGTTAGATGAGGAGGACCTGGAGGGAATAGTGAAGGGCTGTTGGGAGGAACACTTGGATGGAGATGTTATGATCAGAATGAGAAGTTGTACGGAGGCTATGAATGTGTGGGGCAAGAAATTGAGAATGAAATACAAAGATGCCATTGAGGAGTGCAAGAGGGAGCTAGAGGCACATCGTAATAATGCCTCAGAGGAAGCACAACGCCATTATGTCACCTTGAGGGATAGATTGGGAACTCTTCTAGCACAAGAAGAAGCTTTCTGGCGCCAATGAGCAAAGGTTTTCTGGCTCAGGGATAGTGATACAAACTCCAAGTTCTTTCATGCAATGGCAAGTCAACGGAAGAAGCGGAACAAAATTGCAAAGCTGGTTTCAGATGATGGAAGGGAGGTGACTGATCATGTGGGTATGGGGCATGTGGTCGAGAATTACTTTCAAGCCCTCTTCCAAGGTAACCATAGTGATGTCGATCCAATTCTTAGCCTAGTATCTCCACGTATCACTAGTTCTGATAATGAGGGCCTTCTCAGGCCTTTTACTATAACTGAATTCAAGAAAGTGTTATTTGCACTCTGATAAAGCCCCGGGTCTGGATGGCTTAAACCCGGCTTTCTTTAAGCGTTTCTGGCATTTGGTAGGTGTTGAAATCTTTCATGCAGGAGTTGAGTGGTTGAATAGAGGGTCGCTTCCCTGGCAACTGAATGATACAAACATTGTTCTAATCCCAAAGAAAAAGAACACCACATCAATGAAGGACTTGGGACCCATATCCTTGTGCAACGTACTCTGCAAGATTATCTCAGAAGTGTTAGCTAATAGGATGAAGCCCTTTTTGCAAAAGTGTATTTCTTAGGAGCAATCAGCCTTTGTGGCAAACCGTTCTATTCTTGATAATGTTTTGGTAGCAATGGAAACTATCCATATATGAACTGCAAAGTGAATGGGAAGATAGGTGAAGTTGCTTTGAAGATTGATATAAGCAAAGCATGTGATAGGGTGGATTGAAATTTTTTGAAGGGTATGCTATTGAAGTTGGGTTTTGATGAGAAGTGGGTGTGATGGATTACTTTATGCCTTGAAACAGTGAACTACTCTGTACAACTCAATGGAGAGGGAGTGGGACATGTCACACCGAGGAGAGGTCTTAGACAAGGGGACCCACTGTCCCCTTATCTTTTTATTGTGTGTGTTGAGGGCTTAGCAACCCTTATAAAAAGAGCGGAAGCGAGAGGAGACATCCATAGAATCAAAGTGTGTGGGGGAGCTCCTATCCTCACACATTTATTATTTGCTGACGATTGTTTTATATTTTGCAGGGCTGATGAGCAGGAGTGCAGGCACTTGAAAAATATTCTGACATCCTATGAACGTGCTTCAGGCTAGGCTATCAATATGCAAAAGTCAGAGATATATTTTAGCAACAACACAACGCAGGAGGTCAGACAGACTGTTACTAATCTTCTGGAGGTAACAGAGTGCTTGGGAACGAGGAAATACTTTGGGCTGCCTTCCATGATTGGGAGAAATAAGAAGGCCGTTTTTAGCTACCTGAGAGACCGGGTCTGGAAGAAAATCCAAAGTTGGTCAGGGCATCACCTATCAAAGGCAGGAAGAGAGGTACTTGTCAAGTCGGTAGCTCAATCAATACCCCAATATTGCATGAGTGCTTTTCTCTTCCTCGCCTCCTTAAGGGAAGAGATGGAGCACATGATCAACTCTTTTTGGTGGGGATCTAACAGAGGAAGAGGATGTGGTATCAACTGGATGAGCTGGGAGAGATTATCAGTGAGAAATGAATATGGTGGTTTGGGTTTTCGCCATTTTCACGGCTTTAATTTAGCCATGCTAGGGAAGCAGGGTTGGAGGATTGTACCAACCAAGATACTATACTATCAAGAGTTTTCAAAGCTAAATACTTCCCAAAAGGGGATTTTCTAGGGGTCCGGTTGGGCCATAACCCCAGTTATGTTTGGCGAGGTATCTACACTTCCCGGATAGTGGTTAAGTTAGGCACTAGGTGGCAGATTGGTGAGGGGAACAAAATCAATGTGTGGAAAGATCATTGGCTTAGAAACAATGAAGACCCGTTTATTAAAAGCCCAATGGTGCCAGACATGGAAAACTTGCGAGTATGTGATCTCGTTGACTAACAAACTCGCACATGGAAGAGTGAGCTAGTCACGGCTTGCTTTCAACCAGAGGATGTGGATAATATTCTCAGTATTCCTCTATCTCATGTAGGCTGAGAGGATCATCTAGTTTGGTCACCCAACAAGACAGGAGAATACACGGCACGCTCCAACTATCATTAACTGATGGAAGTGGTCTTAGATAACTCAGATCTGAGGGTGGAAGGTGAGTGGAGCAAACTGTGGAGAGCAAAGGTACCACATAAGTTCAAGCTCCTTGTTTGGCGCGACCTGAGAAATGTCCTCCCAACTAGGAAAAATTTAAGCCGCAAGGGTGTAGAGTGTCCGGTTGAGTGTCCACACTGTGAAGTCATCGAAGAGAATGCTTGGCATGCTTTCTATGGTTGCCCAAAAGCCACAGAATGTTGGAGAGCTTGAGGTTTATGGGATACAATGCAGAACTTGGTGCAACATGCTGAAGGCTTCAAGGAGGTGACGTTTGAGTTACTGGTTTCTCTCTCAGGTGAGCAGCTAAAAGACTTCTTCATGCTTTTCTGGTGTATTTGGAGAAGAAAAATGATAAAGTGTGGAAGGGTGTGGAGATGGCCGCGGGAGTTGCTGTGAATCTGGCTCGTGAGTTCACTACAAGCTGGAGGAAGGTGCGATCAAGAGACCAAGACCTGGGCTGGCATATATCAAATGATGTGGATTTAATCTGGAAAAAACCAGCTTTGGGGAGTCTTAAATGCAACTCGGACGCTGCAATATTTAAAACACAAGGTATGTTTGGAATTGGTGTCTGTGTTAGGAACAATCAAGGCGCTTTCGTGGTGGCAAAAACCATGTGGTTCACGGGCTCCCCCACTCCCAAAGAGGCCGAGGCCATTGCTTTGCTTGAAGCTGTCAAATGTGTAAAGGACGAAGGTTTCACTAGCATGTCCTTCGAACTTGATTGCAAAGCAGTGGTGGATGATATTGCTACACTGTAACCCCTCAATAATGAAGTACGAACTATCTTAGATTCTTGTAGAGACATTTTAAAGAGTTTACAAAACTATGAGGTTAGTTTTATTCGGAGACAAGCAAACTCCGTTGCTCATAGCCTTGCTAGAGCATCTAGGCTTTATGCTAGCTCCCAACTGTTTAATTCAATTCCCTCGTGTATCACTGATTTGCTATTGAATGAAATGAAGTGAGTTTGATGTTTTCAAAAAAAAAAGTATTAATTAGAATTAGCTAATTTCAAAATATTTCCTTAGTCTGTGTGAATTAGGGTTTTGTCTCTTATAATATGGATCGAAGGGAGTAGCTTTTCTCTTCCTTAATAAACTTGGTAATGTTTATAATAGCTTTCTCTTTTTTGGTTTATTTTTTTTTATTATGCAGATTTTACAAATTCATGATTATAGAAGAAATTACCCAATTCAACAATTGTGATACAAGAGGCTAATCTATCTAATATCTAAATTACTTTTTGTTTATGAAAACGTGAAAAATAACTAACAAGCATAACCACTTGGACTTTCTGGCAATCAGTTGTCAAACTCATTTATATTATGTAACATTACTTTATACAACAATTAACTCTTACCAGAGAATATTGGATTGAGAATAATTAATATTACAAATATGAAGTGAATTTTTTTGGTTGGGACCCACCCTAATTAGCCATTTTGTAGTCGAGTGGGCCGACCAGAGTATCCCCACGGCTTCGGTTCTTTGGACCGGCTATAGAACTAATCTCTGGTTCGGGGGTCAGGTCACAGCTTAAGGCTCATCTCTTATTCTAAAGAATGCGTTCAGTGGGAATCGAACATATAGTCCTCCCCCAACAACTCAGTGCTGCTTAACCAACTGAGCTACACTCATTTGGTTCAAATATGAAGTGAATATCATTACCCTATGCTGTGTAACAATTTAATGGGTCTGGAAAAATCTGGTGATCACAAATCATATAGTCATTAACATCCCACAAAAAAGTTAACGCCAGAACATAATTGCTTATTATTATTATTATTATTATTATTATTATTATTATTTTTGGTAACATAATTGCTTATTATTTATTCCATTCAAAAAGTGAAAACCACAAGTATTTCATAAAATGGTTCTGTTTTATAAATTCATGATTTCTTATAACCTATTCAGAAACTCATTTAAATTGGAAATCCCAAATAAAATCATATACAGGTTGCCCTTTCAAAATGACAACAACACATTTATTTTATTTTATTATTAATAAATCTATGGCCCAAATTTAAGGCGGCACCATGGAAAAAAGTGCAACGGCACCACGTTAAATGGAACCTTGTTTCCTAATAGACAAACTTGTGTTTTTCTTTTTTCTTTTTTGTAGGATGTTTTTCTTTTATCTTATCGAGCTATGTTGAATTTTGTAGAGAATTAAGGGTTATTGGATAGTATTTTTTTTTATTTTTAAAAACATTGATACACGTACTCTGTCAGATAAAACAATGTATTTTTCCTATTATTATTTTTTGAAACTATGATAAAAAGATCACAACAAGAAAATGCAAATATTTGTGTTATTAAGAATTATTAGTCCGAGTAAATTAAGCTTACATTGCACAAAATTTTAAAAATAAATATTTATTTTTCACAGTTTTAGTGCTTTATAATTCTGCTAGAATAGAATGCACTTACTTTGCTAAAACACGCACGGTTTATGTAGTTTATTTATGGATAAAACTTAGGTAAGGTTTTTTAGGTATGGTTGATGTTGTTTTTCACACAAAACATGATAAAAACTGTTTTGATAGTGGTAGTTATGAGAGGTTAGAGATAGTAGGAATAGATTGAGAGAGAAAAATTTATCTATTTTATATGAGGAACAACACCAACCACACCTGACAAACATTACCTAAGTTTTGTCATTTCTTTATTTGAACCAAATAAATAATGAATAAAATTCGGTGTTAGTTAGTTGCATTAATTAGACATTCCAAAATAAGTGATGAATTGAAACACAAAGTGTTAATACTCTATTTTACTGGAATCTAGATATACAATTGAGTTTGGGGTTGACTACTTTTTTTTTTTTTATCGAACTTAAACAGCTATGCTAACAGAATATTTTATTAGAATAAAAATTAAAAAATTGATATTATTAAAATTTCATGAATTATTCAATATGCATACACGAAGCTGCTTCTTATATAAAGGCGGACCTAGGACCCTAGATTAGGGAGTGCAAAAATTTTTAAAATTAAACATCGTTATTGCTAAAAAATTAAGGGATTACTGGCAGCGGCAAAAAAAAGTAAAACCATAAAAATATTCCCAAACAATCAAGCTATGCAAAATTGCATTAAATTACAACTTTGTATTGCGTGTCTTGAAAAACAAATCCATCATTTATATTACTTATATATCCTTATAATTATTTATAGGCTTAATTATAGTTTTGGTCCCCCTATTTTGACCAATTTACGATTTTGGTCCCCCGTTTTTAAATTCGGACATTTGGTCCCCCAATTTTCAAAAATTCAGACATTTTGCCCAAATGCTATATTGACCACCCAGAGTCTGTGACGTGGCATCACTTAGGCTTATGTGGCACATGCCACATCATTTAATTACGCAATGTCACTTATGACCATAATCCATGTCACAATATTAATCAAATTCTGAAATATTAATTTATCATTAATATATCAAAATTATAAAAACAAAAAAAAAATCTAAAATTCTTCGCAAATCAAATTCTGGAATGCAGGGCACCACCTTGAAACAGCAACAAGAGCAAGAACAACAACAACAACATCATCATCATCAGCACCAACGTCATCATATTCAACAACACCAACACCAAAACCTCTCTCTCCATCCATGGAACAACAACAACATTAATCTGTGAACCCTAATTTACAACAGAACATAAATCTCTTCTTTTTTCTCGATGCCTTCAACATCATCTCCCTGCACATTGAGCTAAGTGGTTGGCTCCAACAACATCGTTGCATTATGTCGTTGCATTCTACTACTCTTCAAATAGCAACAATAGTGGTACTCCAACATTATTGCTCAGAGAAATAAAAAATGCCTTCGCCACCTCAGTGAACATTCTCCTCTAAAATCGGCACAGAGAAATAAAAAATGCAGAATCATCCCAAATCTCAAATCATCCCAAATTCCAGAATCATCCCAAACCATGAAGAAACCAGAAAAACAACCATGAAGAAACCGAAGATGAAGGTGAACAAGCGCAAGGAGAAAAGGAAAACGAAGATCCTAGAAAACCCTAAATCTAAATCCTCATTCCTCGATTCTTGCTTCGTGTCTCAAATCTCATCAATGGCTCTCAAATTTCAAAACCCATTGTAAACACGCCTGAATCAACAACTATCCCCCTCCTCCTTGCTTGCGGCGGTGGACGGCAACCTGAAAAGTGACCATGGAAAAAGGAACCATTTCCAAGATGGCTCCTTTCGGAAATCTACTTGGATAGATAGAAAGAGGAGTTTGAGAGGAGAAAGAATATGTAATTATCTTGGCCAAAGGTGGCCGGAGCACGACGATGGACGCCGGAGAAGGTGGCGGCGTCTTGGAGCTTCCATAGGAAAGCTGCTTCTGGTGCACATAGACGCAGGAGCTTCTTCTGGCCATTTAACATTTTAATTAATTTATTAAATAAAATTTTATAATTAAAATAATGAAAAAGAATTAAAAAATGAAAAATGGTGACATGGAAAATAAGTGGGTGAAATAGTCCACACCACATTAGCACCACGTCAGCTCCACGTTAACAAAATTGAGAGCCAAGTTTTCAGTTGGGTAAAATGTCTAAATTTTTTTCAAAATTGGGGGACCAAATTTAGAAATAGGAGGACCAAAATCGTAAATTGGTCAAAATAGGGGGACCAAAACTATAATTAAGCCTTATTTATATTATATATTATATAAGGTTATTTAAGTCATTTTATTTTAAATGATTTAAGCTCCCTTCCCCTACCCTCTATAAAACCCCAACATTGGATGAGGGGCAAAAATTGAGTTAGTAGAGATTTTGCTCTCCTTCTCTCTAAAAAATTGAACCAAACATAAAAAATTTAAAATAACCCCTCCACTCCCCTTCATTCACCTCCAACTACACACTAGCTGAGTGAGAAGGTTGAGAGATGAAAGTGTATAAGTCAGGGTGTGCAAAAATTTAAATAGAGTGGAGTCAAAAAAATTATATAAGAGTATAAGTGAAATTTTTTACATTTGGGGGTGTCCAAGTGCACATCCTCAACAATGAACAAGTCCGCCCTTGTTTATAAATGATATTGACCTCTCAACTACATTCTTGTAATAAAATTAAGATTAGGAGAGACACACCCTCATGCAAGGCTAAGCGAACCACCAACATCAACAAGGATTTACGATGAAATTTACGTATAGTCTACCAACGAGAGAAATTCGGGATTTGAACTCAAGCCACACTCACAACTAGTGTGAGCGGAGTCTGTCCATCTGTGTCAACCTCAGTAGGCTCTAAACTATATTGTTTTGCCAAATAAGAAAGTGGCACGTCAACTCTGTAGTTTGCTTCTGATTTTTTTTTCTTTTTGATAATAATGTATGAAAACACACTTATATCTTGTGAGTAACAACATTATTATTATTATTATTATTATTATTATTATTATTATTATTATTATTATTTTGTAATAAGGATGGCCGCATGGCCAAAAGAAAAAACAGCTAAATTCTAACTCTAAATGGGAGAGTCGCTCAATCATATCTTGAACTATAATTTGGCCAACACCAGGCATTGAATCATTATACACAGCTAATCCTAAAGGACTATCCTTAGCAAGACTTGCAAGTTAGTCTTCCACTCTATTGCCGTCACGCCAAATGAGGGAGATCTTCACAGCTAATCATATAACTCTACCACCATCAAAGTTACTACTCTGAAACACTGCCTTGATTCTTTCTTCCCAGATTAGCATAATGAGATAACCAAAAATCAAGGTTCATTTTTCATTACTACTTCATTTATTGCTTGATAGATTGTATGCCACCCATTCTTTCTGTTCTTGAGTAAAGAACTCACTAGTCCCACGACTCCCCAGAAAATGCACCCAGATTGGCTTTATCTCCCTGCAATCATGAAGGATACGGAGAGTTGTCTCCTCCTCACTATGACAGATGAGGCACAAAGTTGAGCTCTGCATGAGCCTACCGGCTAGAGGTGCCTGAGTTTTCAAACTCCTTTCAAGATAGTCCAAAACAAGCATCTTCCTCTTTGACAACCTTCCCACTTCCACACACTCTTCCAAGGGCGGTTAGTCAGTTATATGTAGCCAATTGTCACATCCAGCCCTAGCATAAATGGTTACTTAGTTACAGGGAATTAATGTCCTATAGAAGTGATTATTCACTTCTTCAAAAGGTACATACTCATCGCATACCTCTCACTTACCCCTCTCACGTACTGAGTGTCTACAGTTACACCATTACCGTCCTTTGTTGACGTCGTCTCTTGTAAGTCCACCGCCTTCCTTTCTCTCTGGTTACACCAAAAGCTTGAAGCCTCTCTGTGGGTTCACTACCTTCCTTTCGCTGCCACATACTGACTTGAGCCTTTCTATATGTTCACTACCAAACATATATTGTTCATGCTAGGAATAACCTCTTGGCTTGAACAATGGTGATTACGGTGGTGAATGGCTCCTCTAATGGTGAATTACTTCGGCTTCTCCGGTGATGCAGGTGGAGAGGAGGGTTACTGTTATATCTGAAATTCGAAAATATTTGAAAATAAAAAATTTTGAAAATCAAAAGTCACCGATTGAAATTACTGAGATGAGTCGCGGACTAGGTCGCTCTCTTTAAGACGTTTCGCGGCACTGCTCTAAGGTGCAAGCAGACTATCAACCACGACGTCCCCAGGATAAAACAACCAGATTTAAAAATCGAATTCCGCTGCCTCATGGAAATTCGTTCACGATGATACACCTTCAAGATGGTATTAAACCACTACGTAAATACGGTTTCGAAAACCGCTTGTTGTTTGCACACGTTGGAAGAAGAAAACAAGCGGGAGGGAGAAGAGGACTCGTAGTTAAGTGCGTCGAGTAAGGTGCGATTTGAAAGCGGGCGGAGTTTCAAATTTATAGTAAAATCGGATTGTTGAACACGAAATTAAAATCCGATCCGGATCGTTGATCGTGGAGATAGATTTAAAGATCGTGGTTTGACTCAATCCGCACGTTGAGGATTTTGGATCGGATGGAGTAGTGACTCGACTAAGTCGCGACAAAGACGCTTTAAATTTAAAATTAAAATTTTAATTTTTTCCGTGTACTAAAAAATAAATACACCCCAAGGCCCAAGCCCGGCCCGTCGGACGGGCGGCGGCGTCGGCGCGCGCGCGTGTGGTGGTCACTTTGTGTGCGTCCTTTCCCGTTCATAAAACTGGGTACCCCTTGGGGCACACCCCAAGATGGTGAAGTCCACATATATAAACACTCATAAAGTGTCTATTCTCTCCTATGTGGGACTTCCCAATTTTTTCAATTCATTACTCCAAGTTCCAACAATCCCCCACTTGAATTTAAAAAATGTTTCAGAAATAGCGTCAAACACCTCATTAAGATTGTGCATAAGCCGAGGTGTCTTCCGACTTGAACCTTTGCATAGTGATTAGGATTTAGATTTAACAAGAGTGACTTGTAGTCTTGAACTCTATCTCTAACATCAAAATCACACACACTCTTATCAATAGGTGTATTCTTCAAATGCCCGTATGTTAATGGCCTGCACGTCTATCCCAAAGATAGTGAACGCTCTAGGAATTTCGCCTAAGATTCCATAGGAAGCGGCCCCACTTCCACATTCACATAGGTGAGTCTATCAGAAGTACTCCTGTAGCTAGGTACTTCACTCCACATAGAGCATAGATCTCATTAAGAGTTTCTATTACCTCATCCTTTAATCGCTTCAGGAATCATGCCTCTTGACTTATAATAGCATGTTCATCTCTTATCACATCACAACTTGTTATTACTCTTTGAACCTAATTCTTGGGATCTCCAGTCTTTGAGGTTGGGTTACCATCATGAGTGACTCATGGTTCCAAAGGCAGTAGTCCCATCCTTTTAGATGTATTTTGGACTTTCTCTCTAGCTAATCCTTTCGTCAAAAGGTCGGCTAAATTTTCATCAGTGCGTACATGATCCACTCTCACAGCTCCTTTTGAGAGAAATTCTCTCACAGTGCTGTGCTTACGACGTATCTGTCGCCTTTTACCATTGTAATAACGATTCTCTATTTTTGCAATAGCCGCGGTACTATCGCAGTGGATCAACACAGCTGGCAACGGTTTTTCCCATAACGGAATCTCAGCTAGCAAGCATCTCAACCAGCTTGCCTCCTCACTAGCTGTAGCTAGTGCTATCATTTCGGACTCCATAGTGGATTGTGCTAGTATAGTCTGTTTCTTAGACTTCCAAGATACAGCACCACCAGCTATGCTAAATATATAGCCACTAGTTGCTTTGGAGTCATCTGACAGAGTATTCCAGTCAGCATCACTGTACCCTTCAAGTACAGCTGGAAATCTCTGATAGTGTAATCCGAGATTCATGGTCCTTTTTAGGTATCTCATGACTCTTCCAATGGCATGTCAGTGCTCCATACTAGGTCGACTTGTAAACCTGCACAACAATCCCACGACATAGGCTATGTCGGGTCTAGTACAATCAGTGGCATACCTTAGGCTGCCAATGATGCTCGCATATTCTGTTTGTCTAATACCTTCACCAGTGTTCTTAAAAAGTTTTACACTTGGATCATATGGTGTACAAGCAGGTTTACAATCAAAGTAATTGTATTTCTTCAAGATCTTCTCAATATAATGAGATTGATCCAAAGAAATTCCTTTTTCCGATCTAGTAATTTTAATGCCAAGGATTACACTTGCTTCTCCGAGGTCTTTCATATCAAAGTTGTTGCACAACAATGATTTCACATTATTCACAACATGAATATTTGAACCAAATATGAGTAAGTCGTCTACGTAGAGACATATGATAGTGCAAATGTCATTTTCTGATTTGTAATAAATACATTTGTCACTTTCATTCACTTTAAACCCATTCGAGATAATCAAGTTATCAAACTTTTCATGCCACTGTTTAGGAGCTTGTTTGAGACCATACAGAGATTTATCTAACTTACAGACCTTGCTCTCTTGTCCAGGGACTACAAAACCCTCAGGTTGCTCCATATAGATTTCTTCTTCCAATTCACCATTTAAAAAAGCAGTTTTGACATCCATCTGGTGTACTATCAAATTATAAATAGAAGCCGATTGAAATAAGTACTCGATGGATGTAATTCTTGTACGGTGAAAATGTGTCGAAGAAATCTATATTTTCTCTTTGTCTAAAACCCTTGGCTACAAGGCGAGCCTTGTATTTATCAACAGTTCCATCAGGTTTTAGCTTCTTTTTCAAGATCCATTTGCAACCTATTGGTTTGCAATCAGGAGGCAAGTCCACTAAATGCCAGGTCTCTAGGGAATCCATTTCATCATTTATGGCTTCTTGCCACAAATCTGCATCCAATGAAGACAGAGCTTCTTGAATGCTAGATGGATCCTCTTCTAACGTATAGACCGTATAATTAGGTCCATAGTCTTTAGCAACCCGTGCTCTCTTACCTCTACGAGGTTCCATTTCCCTTTGCTCATTGTTCTCAATGTTCCTAGGCACAAAACCTTGACTAGTTCCGGTGCCCCCACTATTTCTTGATTTAAAAGGGAATCTATTTTCATAGAAGTCAACATCATTTGACTCTATGATCACTTTGGCATTTAGGTCATAAAACCTGTATGCCTTACTGTTTACTGCATACGCAATGAATACACATTCATAGGCTCTACTGGCGAGTTTGACTCTTTTTGGATCCGGGATCCTGACATAGGCCAGGCAACCCCAGGTTCTAAAATAAGACACATTCGGTTGTCTTTTCTTTAATATCTCAAATGGAGAAATTTTATTCTTGGATTTAGGTACTCTATTGAGCACATAATGCATGCTTAATAAAATTTCCCCTTGATGGTCTGGCGCCAGAGTTGAGCATAATAGCAACAACTAATTCAGTAAACATTCTATTTTTCCTTTCTGCTTTACCATTCATTTCAGGTGAATATGGTGCAGTCGTTTCATGTATGATTCCGTTTGATTTATAAAAATCATTAAATAATTGGGAGTCATACTCAGTTCCTCTATCACTTCGAAGTCTCTTAATCTTTTTCTTAAATTGATTTTCAATTTCAGTTAGGAAAACTTTGAACATTTCAAACGCTTCACTTTTATTTTTCATAAGATAAACAAAAGTATAATCGGAGCAGTCATCTATAAAAGTGATAAAATATCGTTTACCATTTCTGGTCAACGTTCCATCCAACTCGCATATATCAGAATGAATTAAATCTAACGGTTC
Source organism: Calophaca sinica (assembly GCA_037113605.1). NCBI lineage: Eukaryota > Viridiplantae > Streptophyta > Magnoliopsida > Fabales > Fabaceae > Calophaca > Calophaca sinica. The sequence continues at coordinate 43,547,982 of CM073731.1, read as the reverse complement.
AGATTCTCCAAATACGGATTTATGCGGCGTTTTCGTAATTTTAGCTTGACTGCAAAATTCGCATTTTTCTAAATCATTAAACGATAATTTTGGAATAAATCCTAAATTGCACATATTAGAAATAATGCGTTTGTTCAGATGACAGAGACGAGTATGCCAAATATTAAAATCACAAAGCATATAAGCAGAAGTGGAAATTTTATTCATATCAATGTTCAATTTAAACATGCCATCAGTTGCATACCCTTTCCCTACAAAAATACCATTTTTAGTAATGGTGTACAAATCCCCCCAATAGACTGAGTAAACCATGCCTTGTTCAAAAGGAAGCCAGAAACTAGATTCTTCCTTATTGTTGGAGTATGCATCACATCTTTCAGAATAAGAGTTTTTCCAGAAGTGAAGTTTAGCTCGACATCTCCAGTACCTGCAACATTAGTGGTGTGAGCATCGCCCAACAGCACTTTCATATCTTCAGCAGCAGTGTATGTTTTAAACATAGCACGGTCATTGCAGACATGGCGAGAGGCGCCAGTGTCCACCCACCAACCATCTGATCCACCAACTACGTTGATTTCAGTAATCATAGCCATAAAAGGCTCTTCAGTCAGGTTAGCCTGCGCAGTAGAGCATGGCCTGTTCCTACACTTTCGTGCCATATGACCTGGTCTGCCACAATTAAAACAGATGAATTGTGGAGCAGCATCATTCTTAGGAGATGGTTGAGGTTTCTGATTTGGGACCTTTGGAGGGTTCCCATTCTTGTTGCGGTTCTTTTGAGGTGGTGCAGTTACGATTCTTAAAAGATTTGCCGGTTGGCTTCAAAACCGCTCCAAAGGGTTTTCTTGTTTGAAACAACCAAGACTTCTTCTTTACGATCTTGTTTTCGGATTCTTCCTCAATTCGGCGTAATCAGCCTTCCAATGATTCCTTGGTTTTGTGCATTAAAGTATTTTTGAAATCCTTCCACGCAGGGTAATTTGTCAATTAGAACGACCAAAACTGCTGTTCATCCAGGGTCATACCTTGTAAGTGATTTCGTGAGCAATTTTCAAGCTCATGGGATTGAACCTCAATGATTTGTCGTTAGACATTCTGAAATTTATATAGCGGCTCACTGCATATTTTTTAGCGCCCGCTTCTTCAGTATCATATTTCTTTTTCAGAGCATCCCAGACATCTCTTGCGGTCTTACGAGTGCCATAGTAATCATAGAGTTCATCACTCAGACCGTTCAGAATGAAATTCTTGCAGAGATAGTCATGCTCATTCCATAGGAGTATCTCTTTATTTGTTTTATCCTGTTCTTCCTTTTCAGCTTTTTCGTTCAACACTGGAATGTCATCTGTCAGGACGTTGGCAACCGTTTTAACGGTTAAGAAAATTGCATCTTTTGTTGCCAGCGCTTGAAGTGAGAACCCTCAAACCGAAACGGTTTGATGAAGTCATTAGCAGCAGAACCAGATCCAGTAATTTCAACGGTGTCCATGGTTGATTTCGAAAACGTCTTAAAATTGTTATATCTGAAATTCGAAAATATTTGAAAATCAAAAATTTTGAAAATCGAAAGTCACCGATTGAAATTACTGAGATGAGTCGCGGACTAGGTCGCTCTCTTTAAGACGTTTCGACGCGCTCTAAGGTGCAAGCAGACTATCAACCACGACGTCCCCAGGATAAAACAGCTCAGACGAAAAATCGAATTCCGTTGCACTGCGGAAATTCGTTCACAGATGATACACCTTCAGTATGGTATTAAACCACTCGTAAATACGGTTTCGGAAAACCGCTCGTTGTTTGCACACGTTGGAAGAAGAAAACAAACGGGAGGGAGAAGAGAGGACTCGGTAAGTGCGTCGAGTAAGGTGCAGTTTGAAACTGAAGCGGAGTTTCAAATTTATAGGCGAAAACTGGATTGTTGAACACGAAATTAAAATCCGATCCGGATCGTTGATCGTGGAGATAGATTTAAAGATCGTGGTTTGACTCAATCCGCACGTTGAGGGATTTTCGGATCAGATGGAGTAGTGACTCTGACTAAGTCGCACAGCACAGTTTAAATTTAAAATTAAAATTAAAATTTTTTCCGTGTACTAAAAAATAAATACACCCCAAGGCCCAAGCCCAAGCCTGGCCCGACCAGTCGGACGGGCGGCGGCGGCGCGCGCGCGTGTGTGGTGGTCACTTTGTGTGCGTCCTTTCCCGTTCATAAAACTGGGTACCCCTTGGGGCACACCCCAAGATGGTGAGGTCCACATATATAAACACTCATAAAGTGTCTATTCTCTCCTATGTGGGACTTCCCAATTTTTTCAATTCATTACTCCAAGTTCCAACAGTTACCTGCAATAACATTCGACACTCAAGTTAGCGGAGACGGTAGGCAGGGTTTATAGTATAGTATGGAAGTAGGAGCGTAGCTTTGCCTTTAGGAACGTGTGGTATATGTAGTTGTGGTCGTGCATGCGTCATAGTCTGATTAGATGGGGATATTCCCCGATAGAGTTTCTTAGGTAGTTAAGCTCATAACACATGAGAGTTATAGAACCCCTAGTGTGGGAGGCGTGATATTTTACCTCTGTTGTCCCCGTTCTACCCCCTTATTATTGGCTAATGGGCTGGTCAAATTCGATTATCTTCTGGTGGCGTTTTGGGACCTGGAATTTACCCCTAGGACATATACCTTTCTAAAAGGCTGCTAATCTGTCTGTTTGAATATAGCTGGTAAAACGGGCTATCCAGCCTGCATCGGGTTTGGGCTTTATCGGGACCGGCCAAAAAACTCGGGATAAAATAATTTGGGCTCATAATTTACAGTCTAAACCCGACCCTATGTCGGCTACGGGCTTTTCGGACCGGCCCGAATTATACAAAGCATTTAATTTTTTACAAATAAATCAAAATTCAAACAATCTTAACAGCAGCTTTTTTGGCTTACATAATATGTTAATGCTAATATGTTATATAGCTTTATTGGGAAAAGAAAAAATTAGTAATTTATTACCCACGGTCCCATCAAAGTTCAATATACTAATCAATTCCAACACCCATGAAACAAGGTATGCTCTCTTTCTTCCAACACAAAAATATCAACTTACAGCCATTTGTGTACAAAGGAGAGAGCACCAACTTGGTACAAAAAAACAGTGACTACTAGGAGAACTTTGTTCTTAAAATGCAAATTGAATTCCTGCATGCAAGTCAGGGAAAGAAAAAATATAGGAATAAATTTAACAAACATGTTTTCCTAATTTTGTGCGGGCTATGTGGGCCACCTAAAGCTAGGTCGGGCTAGCCCGGTATGGATTCAGACTTTATCGAGCCAGGACAAAAAACTTGGATTGAAAAAAAGGCTTAAATTTAACTGTTTAAACTCTATATCGAGTTTTTTTTTGAGTTGGCCCGATTTGCCACTTTTGTGTTTAAATCACCTAAGAGTTGAATAATTTGACTTTTATGTACAACCTGATCCGTTTTCAATCAATCTGATTGATTTGCCATCTATTTCATTCTGATTTTCTTTTTGTGAACAAGCAAACTAATAATAGCAGCAGCTTGCTATCCATCCGAATTTAATACCTATGCTAATATTATTGTCAAGCTCACAGTCACCGTAGAAGAGGCTCCCGATAACATGCCCACTCTGCTTTCGGTTGTGGATTAAAACGACATTGACAGATGATTGGTCACTTTTCTGCTTGTTATCGGAAGGTGACCAGTCCTTATTCCAAATTTTGGTGCTACAAAAGATGTTGCTTTCTCTCGACTCGATGGTTACCTTCGTGGAAAATCAAGAAGGATAGGAAAACATCATTCAAAGAAAGAAAGAAAGAAAGAGTTATGCCTTTTCTACAGTTTTGGTCTCTTTATTTTCAGTAATCCGTAATTTTGGTCCTTTAATTTTTAATTTCACAATTTTAGTCCCTTAATTTTTAAATTTTCTGATATTTTGCCCAATACTAAAATTTGGTCAGAAATTAGCTGATGTGGCAAGTGATATGCTGACGTGGAATGCTTGGTGGACTGGCCATGTGGCAATTTTGTCACATTTGTTTGCCATGTCATTAAAACCCAATTAAAATAACAAAATAAATCATTTAAATTAAATTTTCAAATAAAAAAACAAGTTTCAGAAATTAAAAGACATAAAATCTGAATCAAAGGGACCCTAAATCATATGAATCACCGTCCCCTTCCAATCTTCATCGACTACCATGGGAGTTCTTCAGTAATCTGGAACACGCCCATCATCGTCCTCCTCCTTGTTTTCGTTACCCTAAACTGAAGGAGCGGTGTACCTCTTCGTCCTCCTTTTTGTGACTTCATCTTCTTCGCGTCGCATCTTGATGGATTCGAAGGCCAAGCATGTTGGTGGGAACAAAAGAGATCTTTATGCCTCCTCATGGACGAAAGAGGATGAGAAATATTGTGCTAGGTATGTTTTCTTACATTTCTTTGGTGAAGTTGTTGCTAAGTATGAAAGAGGGGTTTTGGGTGGTGTGTTTCTATCGTGGTTGCCATGTGATGGTTTCTGTTCTGTTCCTTTGTCTCATTAGGTTGTGTCATGGCTATTTTATGTTGATTTGTCCTTATATGTTTGTTTTGTGTTTGATGCTGCTTTATTTTGTCCTCATAGGAACTGTTTTATGCCACTTTTCCCTTTATTATATACTTTATTTTGTGACTATACAGGCCAACAGAGGTGGTCAAAGTGAGATTACGTATACATCATGGGGGCATTTTTGTATATCACCCTTCAAAAATGTATGTGAAAAGTTATACTGAGGAGATGAATTGGAGCTGGGATGTGGACCACATGTCCTATATGGATATTGTAAAAATGGTAAAAAATTTGGGGCATATAGACTTCAAATGTTTGTGGTACCAGGACCCCAAGTTTTCACTTTCTCATGGTTTGAGACCACTCAATAGTGATGTGGATGTTGTAAGGTTTGCTGAAGATGTTAAAGGGTTTGAAGTCATTGAATTATTTGTGGATCATCTTATTTACACCCCAATTATAGATGAGCATGACAAGGAGAAAACAAATATGGAAGATGGAGAAAAAGTTGTTGGTGAAGATTATGGCCAGGGAGAAGATGGAGATGGAGAAACAGAAAGTGAAACTGAGGTGGATGTTGAAGATGATGGTGATGGAGATAGTGAAAGCGAGGTTGAAAATGAAGATAATGGTGAGGGTCAAGATGAAGATGAAAGTTCAGAAGATGAAGATTATGTTACCCAGGGAGAAGAGGTGGATGACAGTGATATGGAGGATAGTGATTTTGATGAGAATTGGGACTGGACCAGTGTGCTGAAACTGTCAATGAAGTTCGTTCTAATGTTAGGCCTCCACAAACTTCCAAGAATCCGGATCCAACTTCCACTGCTGATTTTGAAGATGAGGAAGGTCATTCTTCACAGTTAGATACACCACTAGGGAGTGAAGATGATGAGGAATGCAGCTCTAAATTTCCACACTTTAGAGTGCCTGAAGATGATGAGGCAGCTGGTATTAAGTTTGAGTTGGGGATGTTATTCAACAGCAAAGTGCTTGTAAAAGAGGCTGTTAAAAAATATGCTATGCAGAGGAAGAAAAATGTATACTTCAAAAAAAATGACAAGAGAAGAATGGTAGTAAAATGCTTGAAGGACTGTCATTTTTATATGAGGATTAGTAAAAGGAGTTCAAGTCAGTATTGGCAAGTTGTGAGCTTGACTGATGATCACACATGTCATAGAACAGCCAGAAATAGGCAAGCCAAGACATAATATCTTACAAAAAAATTCATGCGTATACTGAGACATACACTTGACATGAAAACAAAGGCTCTGATTGATGAGGCTATCAACAAGGCAATATTGGAGCATAGAGACAAGCCTATCATCACATTGCTTGAATCATTGAAGCTATACGTCACTAAACAGATTGTTGATCAGAGGGATCTCATGCTCAGATACAGAGGCAACCTATGTCCTAAGATCCAATCAATACTGGAAAAGGCTAAGAGAGCATCTGATGGGTGGACTCCTTACTTTCACGGTGATGATGATTATACATTATTTGAAGTGTCAAATGCAGTTGACAAATATGTGGTGGATTTAAAGCAGAGGACTTGTGCTTGTCGAAAGTGGGATTTGACTGGGATCCCATGTTGCCATGTTGTTGCCTGCGTGTGGCATAACAAGAAAGATCCAGAGGATTATGTTTCAGTATACTATAGGTATTAAATTCTGACATTAACATAATTTAAAACTGCTTGTGTAAATTCTGACATGTTGTTTTTTTTTGTGTTTAAGGAAAGGCACTTTTTTGAGTACATACTCACACATCATACTGCCATCCAATGGTCCCAAGTTATGGCCTATTTTAGATACTGAGCCCATAAATCCCCCAGCTATGCCAAGAGCACCAGGCAGGCCCAAGAAAAAAAGGAACAAGTCTAATGATGAGCCCAAGAATCCTCACAGACTACCAAGGTTGTTGTCAACTGTGAAATGTAAAAAATGTGGACAATTTGGTCATAACCAAAGGACATGCAAGGGGAAAAGTGCTGCTGATAGACAGATTCCCAAAGGTGGAAATAAGGTAATTTAATATTGATGGTTTGCTTGTTATTTTCATCACACTGCTACTGATTTTTTGTGTGTTTCACCAGAGGCAAAAGAAAGCACGGGTCAGCACTGAAGCACAAGGACAAGCATCAAGGCAAACACAAACACAAGCATCAAGCCAACCACAAACTTCACAGGTAGCACAAACAGCATCAAGCCAACCACAAACAACAACTGTTTTATCACAGGGTTCACAAGCACCTAAAAGCCAAGCTTCACAAGCCATGGATAATTAGGATTAGATTGTGGTGTTGTTGTTGAGCACTGTTTTGTATGGCCTTTTGTATGGCCTAATTATATTTTGTATGGGCTTAATGTATAGTATGGCCTTAATGTTAGGTATGGCTTAATTATATTTTGTATGGCTTTAATATTAGGTATGGCCTCATTATATTTTGTTTGGCCCTGATGTATAGTATGGCCTAATTATATTTTGTATAGCCTTGTGAAGTTATGTATGGCCTTAGTATATGGCCTTTGCACAATATGGTTTGTAAATGATGTTATGATGGTTTATGAAATGGTTCCAAGTTTTTGTTGATTATAATTTTCTGCTGATTATAATTTTCTGCTATATAATTCTGGTGCATTTTCTGGTTTATGCATTAACAGGCCGAATTTTGCACAATTTTACACATTGCACAATTTTGTGAAGTTCTGGTTTGCTGTCATTTTCTGGTTTATAATGCTTTGTAAATGATTTTATGGTGGTTTGCTGGTTTTTTTGGTTTAATTTGCTGCCGACCCGTGTTGTTGCTGTCATTTTCTGGTTTAGGAAATGTTGTTGCTGCATTTTTTGGTTTATCCATGCACAATTTTGCACTCATTTTATTCATTCATTCTGTAGCCATTCAACACTGGTTCAACATTGGTTTAGAAATAGAATCAAAATCTGAATACACATTTTCAACACTGGTTTCAGAATCCATTAAAGGATGAAATTAAACAGATTTCAGAATGCAACAATAACATTGAATTACATTAAACTGATTTGATTACAAGTTGATTGGCACAATAGGCCTAAATCCTACCCAAAAAACAATTCCAATACATCAAAAGCACCTTAAACCCTTACATAACAGACACACTAATGACCCCTTACATAACCCTATTTCATCAAATGTGTTGCAAATAATGCAACCACCAGAAAAATTACAATGACCCAAGTGAATGCCACAAAAATCCACACACATTTCAGCTTCATCTTCAGCTCATCCTCAACCCTCTTTGACACAATATCCTTCTTCTTCAACCCTTCAATGTTTTTCATTAGAGATAGGATAACCTCCTTTGCACGATCAGTCATCTCTTCGTCAAACCAATCAAAGAAGTTGCATTCCTTTCTTCCCTAAAACTGGCCATTTACTGCAAATCAAAAAACAGGGAAGAAGAGAAAATGGACATTTGAAGGAGATTTGAACAAAGAATGTAGATCCCTACCTGAAATAAACCACACCCATAAAACCTACGACCAGGGTTTTCGTTCGTCCATGACGTGGTCAGAGGAGATTCGACTCCACAGTTGCACCACGTTCTTCTTCTTCTCGAGACGGAAGAGCGGCTTGAGACAGAGTACTAAGACATTCCAGATCTGAGAGGAACAAGAAGAAGAAGAAATGGGTCGACGGAGTAGGGAAGAAGACCGCTTTGAATGAGAGGAAGAAGAAGCAAAAACGGGTCGAGGAGAAGACGGGTCGAGGAGAATCTTGGGTTTGGGATTAGTGTTCTTTGTGGTTCCCTTTGATTCAGATTTTATGTCTTTTAATTTCTGAAACTTGTTTTTTTATTTGAAAATTTAATTTAAATGATTTATTTTGTTATTTTAATTGGGTTTTAATGACATGACAACCAAATGTGACAAAATTGCCACCTGGCCAGTCCACTAAGAATTCACATCAGCATATCACTTGCCACATCAACTAATTTCTAACCCAATTTTAGTGTTGGGCAAAATGTCAAAAAATTTAAAAATTAGGGGACCAAAATTGTGAAATTAAAAATTGGGGGACCAAAATTACGGATTGCTGAAAATAGGAAGACCAAAACTGCAGAAAAGCCAATAGCTATTGACCATGTAGTAACTTATGCTATATCATATTTTCCAGGACCCTATTCCTCCCCTCGTGCCTCCATGCTTCAACATTTCTCACATACCAATCATCCAGATTCGTTAATCAACTGATTTCATGATAGGCAAAAAAAAAAAAAAAGGGCCATAGATTAATTAGAATCATTGAATTTAAAATCAAACACACCATCGTGTAATCATTTAATTTCACAATGGCCCGGAGCTGACCCATGCTTGATTTTATATTTTATTACTCCTTTCAAAATAAATTATAAACAAGTTTTAGCTCATATTTTTTGGAATAAAATATAAACAAACTCCTATTGTTTTTATCATATTTAATGATGATATGTCAAAAATACCCCTTATTTTATTTACTATTTTTATTATTTTCAATACTATTACTCTGTCAGGAATAAATAATGTTAGAAAGGTAATTTAACCAATATATTTATTTTTTACATGAGATTATGAGATTAACTAATTTTCTTAATAAACGTGAATTAAGTAAACTTTGCTCAGAGGGAGTATTTGTTTTTACTCAGAGAATAATTAAACCATATATATACCTTTTGCAAACCGACTGGCTTTTGAGTTTGGATGACGTTTGTGGCCAATGAACCCCTCTAAGAACGAACATACGAATGTAGATAATGTACAATAATTTTTTTTTTCCCATGTTTGGAATTTGGATTTGGATACCTTTTGATGTCATCAACGATAAAGATCCTTAGACTTTTGTCAATCGCCTTTACCTTTGGCTTAGTGGCTTTTGAAGATTGAAGAATCACATGTTTTTAGGTACTTCCTCCTGGATTAATTATTAGTAAGTTTTACCTAATTCACATTTATTAAAGAGATTAATTAATCCCATAATCTCATATAAAAAAATAAATATATTGGCTAAATTACCTTTCTAGCATTATTTATTGCTGACAAAGTAATAGTATTGAAAATAATAAAAGTAGTAAATTAAATGAGAGGTATTTTTGACATATCATCATTAAATATGCTAAAAATAATTGGAGTTTGCTTATATTTTATTTCAAGAAATATAAACTAAAACTTGCTTATAATTCAATCCGAAAAGAGTACATTCTTGGTCGTTCGTTGCCACGCCAGGATCATAATGCTCTGTCATCTTTTTAATCTTTTTTATCTTTTTTTACATATAAAAAAAATGTAAAAATCATATCTTACAGATGTCGTGAAAATGAAGAATAATGCATTTGTCTCCTTCGACCTCGCGAACGTGGACGTATATAGGAGTTTTGAAAACTGATAAAACTGATATAAATACCATTTTTTTTAATTGCACTTTTCGTCCAGTTTTTTTAATTTAGTAATTTTAGTCCTCTTATTTTATTTTTTAAGATTTTAATCATCTAATTTTCTCAATTTAACGATTTTGGTCTCTATATTTTCTAATTATATTTTTGGTCCCCTAAAAATCGTGGATTGTGCACTTTTGATCCCTTATTTTTTCAAAATTCAAGATTTTTGGGACCAAAAGTGTGGAAAAAAAATATGATTATGAGGGACCAAAGTGTAATTAAAAGTATGAGAACCAAAATCGTTAAATTGAGAAAATTAAGAGACCAAAATCACCAAAACTAAAATAAAGGATCAAATTTATCAAATTGAGAAAGTTAAAGACCAAAGATGCAATTAAACCTTTTTTCAAAGCAAACTTATATAAGTACTCAAAAGTAAAAAAAAAAAATATGAGCAAATAAAAAGACTTGAATGAATTTTATTTTAGAAAAAAAAAAAACTCCCGCCTAATATTCATATGAGGGGCCTGCAAAAATCTATTTCGAGGCGAACAACAACCTTTCACCTAATTAACGCTTTACACGCAAGACTATTTTAAGCTACAACTTCCGTCACTAATTATAAGTTTTTTAGGACAAAAAATTGTGTCCCTTTTTTATAAGCTTATTTTTAATTTATAAGATATATTAATTATTTTTTTTATAATATTATCCTTAATTAATACAATTAGTATAAATTTTTTTTCTCTTAATAGACTTTTTGGGATATGACAAGCCACTAACAAATAAAAGGTAAATTTGAAAAAACATGCACATTATTAACAACTAACTACTTTTTTTAATCTGCATGTTTTTGTTTTAAGGTGCTTATAATTAGGGACAGAAGTAGTAGCATTTTTCCACTAGAAATCAAACACGCTATAATGGTGATCTCCTACAAGATAGCAAAATAATAAGCTCATTTCACTTGGTTTGGATTCACTACATTCAACCCTTCCTAGTGTCCCTGCATTCACACTAAGCCCCACCATTGGATTTGTTTGTCTTGCAATCTCCACCCTTTGATCTGATTTGTCCAAAAAATAAGAAAAAAAAATTAGAAGTAGAGACCGCAGGAAATCTGTTTCCGGTTTCTTCATCATTGTGCAGTGGCTGCCAATTTGAACTTCTTATTACGAACTCATTTTCGTAATTAATTATAGTAAAATTAAAAAATAGAAATACTAACGGCACACTCTAACAATTATTTTCAACACTTTCTTTATGATTGGTTGAAATTCATGTGGGTCTCACTATTTTGGAAGTGGGGCCACATGATTTAGTGGAACATGAGTAAATTTCAACCAATCATAGAGAGAGTATTGAAAGATGTGTGTTAGAGAGTCTGTTTTTAGCACTTCCCATTAAAAAACATCTCATATAATTTAATATTAAAAATTTTGTTTTTTTTCCCCACAAGTCCCTCCACCGGAGGTAATCCTGTCTGAGGCACTATCAGACACTAAATGCAGACACCTCTTCCAACAAGGATTTCAACCTTGATTTGCCATATTGTGAGAGACTAGCCTCTTCCGCTAGACTTAACTCTCATTGGTTATAAATTTTGTTTTTATTTACCTATATAACATAATTCTTTCTAAAAAAATATGGACATCTATATTTTCATAATTTTGTAGACAATACTCCAAATTAGGATTTACTAACCTCTAATAGTAATTTGTTACCCCTACGGTGCACTTTCATCGGAATTTTACCAATGTGGTGCACTTATTTTTTTTTTGGAAAATACTCTTTTTTACGGAAAGCTACAACATAAAAACACACAAAGCCTTGTGATTGGTTATATTTTCACTCATCACTTATGACCTGACTGGTTTAGCTAAGAATGGTGGGATAGAAAATGGAACATGAGAAAACAAGGAGAAAAAAGAATTTTTTCTTGATTGGAAAGTGTGAGAATGAAGAGACAGAGTTTAAAAAGGTGTGGGACCTATAAAAAATTTTCACCTCATATGTGCGAAGAAAACGGGCAACGACACAATTTTTTTCCTTTTCTAATTTTTACCCATATTATCTCCTAATATCTCAAATTATTTAAATTTTTAGTCAAGGACATTTATGTCTTTTAAAAAATAATCAACACTTTTCTCTTCTCTTTTTCTCTTCTCTTTCTCTTATTCCAATTAATACCTCAAATTTACCCAATTTCTCACATTTTTCTCTCTTTTCATACTCTCTCTTCACATTTTCTCTCTTCACAATTTCTTTCATGAACCAATCACACCCTTAGCCTCTGGTTGTTACGCGTGAAAAACGAGCGAGAGAGAATGACATGAAATTAACATTTTCGCCTGATCGGTTGTGCAGGAAAATGACGAGAGAGAAAAAAAATATGGGCCCCATGGGTTGAAAATTTTCTTCGCATTAGTGCGATGAAAATGGAACACACCAAGTTTTTTTTTTTTCTTTCTAAATTCTACCCCTATTCTCTCCTTATATCTCAAATTATTTAAATTTTTAGTCAAGGACATTGATGTCTTTTAAAAAATAATCAACACTTCTCTCTTCTCTTTTTCTTTTCTCTTTTACTTATTCCAATCAATATCCCAAATCTACCCGATTTCTCACATTTTTCTCTCTTTTCATACTCTCTCTTTACATTTTCTCTCTTCACAATTTCTCTCGTGAACCAAACACACCCTTAATATTTTTCGTCAAATACCGAAATGATTATTTATCCACTCTTTAAAAGTATGATACGTTGACATTAGTGCATTTCTTGCGTATTTGCTTTGTAACAAATAGTGCTACTCTTCTTTTTATTTAACATTATAGGGTAAGTCGATGGTAGGAACCACAACTTACTCTTGTTTTTATTATTCTTTAAATTTTTAGTAAAGTCGTTGGTAGCAATCACAACTTCACTATTTTTTTAATTTTTTTGGAGAAAATAAAGTGAAGTTGTTAGTGTCAGCCACAACTTTAGTTGTTTTATTCATTTTTTAAATTAATAGTGAAACTGGAGCGGGTCGACATCTCGCCTTAGCAAGAAAATAAGCGAGACAACTAAAGTGAAGGCACAAGTCCGCATCCTTACATAGCAGAAAATTAAAGGAGCGGGTTTGCATCTCAGGTTTGATTGAAAGTGAATGAACGGGTCAGCATCCCAAGAGCAGGTCTGCATCTCGACTTTGATTAAAGTAAAGGAGCGGGTCGGCATCTTGACTTTGACTGAAATTAAAGGAACGAGTCTGCATCCCGACATAGCAGAAAAATAAAGAGCGGGTTCGCATCCCAACTTTGGTTGAAAGTGAAGGAGAGAATTAGCATCCCTACTTTGACTGAAATTAGATGAGCAGGTCGACATCTGGACTTAACATGAAAATAAAGCTGCGGATCCGTATCCCGACTTTGACTGAAAGTCAAGGAGTGAGTCGAGATGCCGGCCCACTCCTTTATTTTAATGCTAAGTCAGGATGCCGACCCGCTTCATTAATTTCAGTCAAAGTTGGAATGTTGATCCGCTCATTCACTTTCAATCAAAGCTAGGATGCGAACCGCTCCTTTATTTTTCACTTATGTCAGGATACAGATCCACTCCTTTAATTGCAGTCAAAGTCGGGATACTGATACGGTTCTTCACTTTCAATCAAAGTCGGGATATCGACCCACTCTTTTGCCTTCGATCAAAGTCAAGATGCGGACCCGTTCCTTTACTTTTCTGCTATGTCAGGATGTGGACTAGCTCCTTTATTTTTCGGCTATGCAGGGATGTGGGCCCGCTCCTTCCCTTTACCTGCCGCATTTATTTTTCTGCTAAGCTGAGATGTCGATCCACTGCTTTAATTTTTTTCCAAGTTGAGATGACAACACACTCTTTTTAACTTCACCAATAATTTGAAAAGAAAAAAACAAGTGAAGTTATGATTGATACCAACGACTTCACTTATTTTTTTTTTAAGAAAATTAAAAAATAGTGAAGTCGTGGTTGCTACCAACGACTTCACTAAAAAATTAAAAAATAAAATAAAAACAAGGGTAAGTCGGGGTTCCTACCATCAGCTTATCCTATAATGATAAAAAAAAAGTGCACTACATCGGCAAAATTCCAAAGAAAGTGCACTACAAACATAAAAAAAATCCTTAGTAGTTGCAGTTCGTCATGAAGCTAGGGTCGGGTCCAGGTGTACACATTTGATCGGGTCAAAATTAATGGTTCAATGAGGAACAAATATAACTCGTTCCATCCAAAAAAGCTCTCAATGTCTTGTTTGGAAAGCGGGTTTTGGATTATTTTGGAAGTTTTACAAAAAGAGGGAGAGAGATATTATGAAAAATTTGAAAACCTCAAAATCTCCCTTTACTTGGAAAGAAATGGAAGGGTGAGATTATTTAAAATATTAATTATTTGTTTTAAATTTTTTGAGAGAAAAAGAGGAGAGCAAAATTTTTCGAGTCAATTTTAGCTCCCCTTTAATATTGCGGGATCTGGAGGGGAAAGGATTCACAATCACTTTAGTGTTATCCATGATATATCTTTTTTTTTAAAAAGAAACTCCAAGCTTTTGTTTGTTCTGAGAGAAATAGGGTGGAGAGAATGAGAGGAGAGAGAGAGAGAGTAAATCTCTCTTATTTGGGTTGCATAGAAATAGAAAAGGGAGATAAAAAAAAATATAGTGGGCTCCACAACTTTTTTCAATCTCTCCAACTTAGTGCATGTTTGTTTGTGATTCTTTTCACCGCAAACTAGTAGAATACCCGTGCATCTGCATGGGTCGCGCCGTGTTGGTTGTAATGAATATTTCTAAAGCATTTACATGTATTAACTAAAATTGAATATTAGTTGCTATGTCTTTTGAGACATGACAAATATTTTAATACAGTGGTTCTTATACTAATTTTAATAGCATCTTTCTGAACCACCTCTATGCATTAATAGCCATAAAACAATATCAAAGCTAAATTAAATACATTTATAAATAATAAATGCATTTATAAATTTGATATGTGTTTAATGATGATAAAATTACACCAGAACATGTAATATTTCCCCGTAGAGACTAAAAAATAAAATAATCATTTATAATAAAATTATACCCACAACATGTAATGTTTTCCCGTAAGGACTAAAAAGCTAAATAATTATTTATAATAAAATTTTACCGACAACATTGAATGTTTCCCCCTAAGGACAAAAAAGCAAAATAATTATTTATAAATGATAAAGACATTTGCAAATTTGATATGTGTTCAAACACGATAAAATTACACCCACGGCATGTAATGTTTCGCCGTAAGAACTAAAAAACAAAATAATCATTTACAAATGATAAAAATATTTATTAATTTGATATGTTATAAAAGACTATAAAATTGCACCCACAACTTGTAATGTTTTCCCATATGGACTAAAAAGCAAAATAATCATTTATAAATTATAAAAACATTTATATATTTGATATGTGTTTAAAGATGATAAAACTACACTGACAATATGTAATGTTTCCCCGTAGAGACTAAGAAGCAAAATTATCATTTATAAATAATAAATACGTTTACGCTGGTATAAAAAATAAATATTTTATGTTTCTCCATCTGGACCCGAAAGAAAAATAATCATTTATACCGATAGTATATAATACTTCCTCCCGTTAAGAGTCAAAAGTAAAATAATCTTATATAAATAATATATAATAAATATATTTATAAATTTTTATGTTATGCCGACAATATTTTAGGTTTCTCTGTCTGTACCCAAAAGAAAAATAATCATTTATACCGATAGTATGTAATGTTTCCTCCCGCTAAGAATAAAAAGTAAAATAATCATCTATACAAAATATATAATAAATATATTATAAATTTTGATATGTGATCAAAGACGATAAAATTATATTGACAATATGTAATGTTTTCTTATTGAGACTTTAAACGAAAATAATTATTTATAAATAATAAAAAAATTATAACGACAAAATATAAAAATATAAAAAAATGAAATTAAATAATCGCTACAAGAAAACGCGGCATTACTGACGGCAAAAACCTGTCGGCAATACACAAAAGCCGTCGATAATGTAGATTTACTGACGGCCTACCGATGGGTCTATTCCGTTGGTGAAAGGCTGTCGATAATTTCCGACGGGATCAGCCGTCGGTAATGGGAGACGGTGATTACCGACAGGTAAGGTAGTCCGTATTGTTATGTTTTTTTTAATAATTTAATTAATTTAATAAATTAATTTAATTAATTAAATAATATATTTATTTAATTAAAAAATTTATTTAATTAAATAATTTATGAATTTATTTAAATTAATTAATTTCTTTAATTATTTAATTTATTAATTAATTAATTTTTTAATTAATTATTAGTTTTATTTAATTAATTATTAATTTAATTATTTAATTTAATTAATAAATTATTTAATGATTGAAATTATGTATTTATTTATTATTTAGTTATTTAATTATTAATTTATTCCATATTAAAAAATGTGATAACGTAAACTAAAAAATAAAGTAAAAAAGAAACGTAATATAAATTAAAAATATCCTCACAATATCAAAATATAAAAAAAAAGTCAAAACATCACTAATAATCATGATAGTCTTGATCATGCACAAGATGCTCTAAACCATCCGCGTCATCGACATCATCAGTACCATGAGACGGCAGTGGTGGAGGCGGCGGAGCCGGAGGAGGCGGCTGATGATGAGGTTGAGGCTGCTGGCGAGCTAGCATCTCGTACATCTATTCCTGTCGCTCCAGCACCTTAGCAAAAATTGCGTTCGTCCGACGGCTCTCCTCCTCGGAAGCGGCCAGTCTCCGCTTCACCTCGGCTAACTCATGCTCGTCCGCGGTAGAGCGACGACTGCCACCACTACTCGATGATGATCCGATGTTGAAGCGGCTAGTCCCTTTCTTGTAGTTGCTGGCAAGGTCTCCAGCACCGTATAAGCGACCATTCTTCTTGCCGCCAACAACATCTGCTAAAACCTTGAGCGGTATAGATGGATCCTCAGGGCTCTGAGATGGGGAACATGATGATGTCTGAGATCTAATCTGAGACATCCTCGTCTCAAACTCCTCCTGTCATGCATAAATAAATAAGTCAATTTTTTTTTGGTAAGAAAACAATATAAATATTATTAAAAAAATTCATTATATTTTATAGTTACCTGGGTCTGCCTCGATCGATCATCAACGAAATCACTAATACTCCTCCTAATATGAGTTGCACGATAGAGCTCATGCAACTGTACCTCTCTACCCAACATCTTTGACTGTAATTAATTAATAAAATAAATAATAATAATAATAATAATAATAATAATAATAATAATAATAATAATAATAATATAACACGTACAAGTTGAGCTGCGTGCTGAGCCTGACTGATGGAACCTCCGATGCGCAAGCTCCCACCCTTCTCAGAGGCTCTGTTATTCTTGGCCTTCACGCGGATCAAGTTGAACTTAGGGGAGTTCTAGTACTCTACCTGCCTCTGTCAGATATGATCCTTTATCCAGTGGGGCTGTCCCCTGAGGCGGGCATCTCTAAGCATATCAGAGAGGCGGTGGGAGGCCTTCATATGAAAGTTCTTCTCGATCCGCTCCTCATCCTCAGTACTCCAAGCACATCTCTCCAGTATCAATATAAGACATTATTAAACATAATTGAAATTTATGAAATAAAAAAATAATATGCAATAAAATAAAAATTGCAACTTACTCTGAGAGATTTGAACATATGATCCCGCTCCTTCTCAACTATCGTCCCCCAGGTGGGCCAAAATGCCTATTGCTGTGATAGCCTTCGCAGTTGGCTTTGAGGGAAGGAACCTGAACAATAAAAACATGTCAAATATATATATATATATACATGTAAATTATTAATAACTCGACAAAAAAAATATAAATACTTACCCTTTACCAGCTGGGCTGATAATAACTCGACTATCATGCAACATCTCAAGATGCTCAACCTCCTATTGCTCAACCTCATCGTGCTCAACCTCGGTCTGATCAGGCGTATAGCTCGTACTATAGTCATCCTCGGACTGATGAGCATCGGGCATCGTCTCAGGCACAACATGAGAACTAGAAGTGCCATGTGTCTGCTGGAACCCCGGGTTGGGGATCATGTAAATGGCAGCAAAGGGGATGTCGGTGCAGAAGGTGCTGGAGGCTGTGTAGGTGCCGATTGTGCCGGAGGCTGTGTATGTGCCGAACGTGCTGGAGGCTGTATAGGCGTAGACGTAGGTGGGCGTTGTGTAGATGATAACGTCGAAAACCTAGTAGGGTCACACCTAATAATGTTCGGCCTCTGACGACCGGGGGGTCGATGGCGATGGCCTTCCCCTTCCCTTTACCACCAGTGGGTGGTTTGGGGGGTCGGATCCTGATCCTGATGCCATATATGTCTATAGAGCAATTCAACAATAACAGTCATGAAATATTATATTTAAACATAATAATATTAAAAATGAATTCCATAAAGATAAACAACAAGTTATGAAAATAACTGACAAATTAAAATATATTGTTAGACAATTCTCTAGTTGTAAAAAGCTAAACAATTTCACTCTGCCCACTCTGCTTACTCTGCTTCGGCATCGTCTTCAGATCTTGATGGTTCTGCCACTTCTTCATTTAATTTCTCATCTCCATCTACTTCTTCATATGTGATTGGATTGTCACGTAGTCGAGAAATGAGTTCTACTTCATTTACTACATTGACATGAGACATCTCATCCACTTAATAAGCCACTTTTTCCTGTGGATCATATGCTTCAATGCGACCCCTTGGTTTTGTCTTTGTTGCGACACACCAACCTTGTTTGTCCCTTCGAGTTGATGGATAAGGGACATAATACACTTGTCTTACATTTTGTGCCATGATAAGCGGATCAAACATTTAGTATCTTCTGCTCATGCAAATCTCCACAGTATTATATTTTCGATCCACTTTTGTGCTTCTATTTGACAGATCAAACTAATTACAATAAAATAGAATTATTCTTTTAATATAGTCTAAAGTATTGTACGTCAGTTCATATATATGTTGAATTGCGCCGTGGAAGTCGTCTTCACCTCCATCTGTGGCACCTTTTAATAAACTCCGTTGTTAATTGTTTTTTCCCCTCTGTTTTGACTGGGTTTGAAATTTGTATCAGTTTATGAAAAACGTGTGCCATTCTTTTACACGTGAACGAGGACCATGAGAAAAATTTCTCAAGTGTTGGATTTTAGGGGATTCTGCCTCACTGTACATCTACGTATACACCATATGCAAACAAATTATGGTTCCTTTTTTCAAACAATCTTTTGTATTTTCAAACAATAAATAGTTCAAATAGGACTAAAAATACATACCTGGTTCATAAACCACGTTGGAAAATATTCATGAATATAGGCAGAAGAGTCTTGTTTGCTTGTGGGCTTAGTTAACAAGAATGCCATGATCAAGTTATTATCAAACAAATGATTATGAGTAGTTATGGATAAAAGAAATTGAAAGTGGTCAAAATGATACATCGGTATAGTTGATCAACACATGAACGTCGACTGACTTGAACTCTTCTCTTGTTAACCAGTGAGTCAACTCCTTTCCAGCATGACGACCGGAAAGGCCAAAGACTGATAAGGCTAGCGGGTGTCTTTCACTTTCAATTTCTATTTCATTCCTATAATTTGTTGGTGTCAACATGAAGTTCGTAAAATAATGGAAACAGAAATGGATTGTTTCACGGTGTAAGTAAGTTGCACAAATAGATCCTTCAACCCTGGCCTTATTTTTCATCAATCGTTTTGAATCACCCATAAATCTATAAAATAACAAGTTTGATCAAAATTGATACATTTAACCCTTCAAATGAATATTTATATAAAAGAATACTTTATTATATTACTTTTCGAATGGATACATCCATCTATATTGAACCTGTCCACCAAGCCTAGTTTCATGTGCAAGATGCACTGGGAGATGCTCCATAGAATCAAAGAAAGCAGGGGGGAAATATTCTATCCAACTTACAAAGAATGATTGGTATGTTCTGCTCCATCTTTATAAGATCATCCTCTCTCAATGTTGCAGAACACAAATCTTTAAAAAATTGGCTGAGTTCAGTAAGTAAATTTAAAACATTTGACGGCGAGGAACTAAATGCAATAGGAAGTAAACACTCCATGAATACATGACAGTCATGGCTTTTCATCCCAATCATGGTTCTTTTATTCACAATGGTACATCTTGCCAAATTAGAAGAATAACCGTCTGGCATCCGAAGTTCTTTTATCCACCGACAAACTGACTTAGTGTTAACACACCAATTTGTCTATATTAATAGGGCATTTTTAGTATCTAGTTACACCAATTTTCACTGATTAATGCACAAAGGTACTCATTTATGTCTTATTATGCAGAAATATCATGAAGACACCACTTGGAGCAAAATATGCGAAAAAGGACAAAAAACTGGCTAGTTTTGGAGAGTTTTAGCACTACTGGACAAGCGGTACGACCTGACCTACCAACGCACGGCCGCATTTCCAGAGCGTAATCCCAAAGAAGGATGTACCCCCTCAGTCTGTACCACCTGACGCCGATAAAATAGTCCAGTACGGCCGTGCCAAAGGTAGTACGACCGTATATAAGTGATGTCAGGGCAACAACATGAACGGGTACGGGTCAACATCATTTACGAAGCTCGGTACGGCCGTGTTATACTCTGTACGGCCGTACCCCGTCCCTGATCAGTGCAGATTTGAAGCCAGAAAACCTAATTCGCAGCCTAGTCTATAAATATGGGCTCTTAACATGTTACAAAGACCTTTTGACGAATTTCTGAGTCAAGAGCCCCCAATTGAGATCCGATAGCAAACCTTTGCCCATTCCAAAGAATTCTTGTCTCCTTGAAGCTTGGTGCCATCTCGAATCGCTACCGGAGCTTGTGAGGACGCGAAGAACATGCTTAAGGACCGTCGTCACACCGAAAGGGTGTCCCGGTTTAGAATTTATTCTTTTGTTATGGATTGTTCTGAGTTCATATATTTGTTTATGTTATTATCATTAATAATGAGTAGCTAAACCCATCACTAGGGGTGATGAGAGATCCTTTAAAATACTCTTGATGTTTTGTTCTTTAATTATATGAGTTTCTATTGATTATTTGAGTATTTTGTTCCTATTGTGCTTATTCCAATAAGGCCTGATCACCTTTTATTTAGTTGGCTTAATTATGGTAACATTATCATGATTAGTTAACGGAACCATAGGATAAAAGAACTCACGCTATACGCCGGATAGGTTAGGGCTTGTTCCTAACCAGTTATTAAGTTAGCAAACCCACTTGAACTTAATGCTATTTCCCTTAGTTATTTCCTGGACCAAATGGAGTAATTAGTTGGGAGGAAGGCTATTGTACGTAAGGACAACCTCTAGTAATTTAGAGTGGATGGTTAGTGCTCTTACATGATAGATAACTCATATCAATTGATTAATAAACTCAAGGGTAGAGTATTGGTGAACCCGGTTATCCCTAGGTCCCCCATAACATAGTTAAACCATTCTAGCATTTAATCTGTTTACTGCTTTAATTCCAATTACTTTCAGTACTTTCTTAATCATAATCTTTGCTCGCCTAATAGAATAGAATCACAGTAATTCACTGGACTCGCTCATTCTCTGTGGGTTTGACAATCGGAGTCCTAATTATACTCCACTTTTATTACGAGTTACGATCAGGTGCACTTGCCTGAGCCGCACAAGTTTTTGGCGCCGTTGCTGGGAAATGATTGCGATATTAATCGAATTCTAGGTTTTATTCGCATTAGGCCTAATTTTATTTTCTGTTATTTTTGTTTAATTCTAAGACATTCTAATTTGGTTTTCTTTGGTATATGCAGACAAGGTCTCAATATCCTGAATTGATTTTTGATCCTGAAATTGAAAGAGCACTCAAATTATTGAGAAGACAGCCGTTAGCAATGGCTGAAGAATTAACATTGAACGAGTACTTCACACCAAGTACAGATGTGGCAGATAGTGTTAACTATCCGGCAGTTGAGGCCAACAATTTTGAACTGAAGCCAGCACTGATCTCTATGGTATCTACAGTGCAATTCTCTGGCTTATCTTCTGAAGACCCGAATGTCCATCTTAAGAGATTTCAGAAGGTCAGAAGGTTGCTAATACTGTCACATGTGAAGGAGTATCACCAGAGGCAATCAAGTAATAAGACTGTTATCTTTCTCACTGCAAGGGAAAGCACAACTATGGTTGGATTCATTCCCACCTAACTCTATTGCTACTTGGGAGGACCTAAAAACTAAGTTTTTAAACAAGTACTTTCTTCCCGCAAAATCTACAAAGCTGAGAGCTGATATGTCTAGATTCACCCAGAATGAAGGAGAATCAATGCATGAGGTATGGGAAAGATTTCAAGATTTATTGAGAAGCTGTCCTCATCATGGTTTCACTAAGTGGCAGCAGCTTCAGATTTTATATAATGGGTTCAATATGCAAACTAGAGGAGCTGTTGACGCTGCTTGTGGAGGATCTTTCGGAAAGAAAACACCCACTGAGATTTTTGATGTTATAACTAAAATGGCTCAGAACAATGCTCAGTGGTCAGCTAATGATAGGCAGTCCGGAAAGAAGAACCAACAAGCAGGTATCTACAAAGTTGAAGCCAACACAGCTCTAGAAGCAAAATTGGAGGCAATGACTAAGAAGTTAGAGACTTTGATGGCAGCGCAAACCCAATCTAATCCTAAAAGTGATTGGGGTTATATGGCAATTGAAGGACAAATAGAAGAAGTAAATGCTATAGGCCAGAAAGATTTTGACCCAAAATTGGGGATGCAAGAGGCTATGTTAAAATATATGCAAAGACACGGACATCCGTGTATGGGAGTTTTAGCCGATTTTATGGAGAAGACTGAAGAAAAATCAAAGGCTATAGAAAATAAGACAGTTAAGGCATCTTGCAATTTCTGTGGAGTTACAACTCATAATTCAAAGGACTGCACAGTGAATTTTATTGGGCATAAGCAAAACGACCCATACTCAAGCACCTACAACTCCGGTTGGAGGAATCACCCAAACTTTTCATGGAAAGATCAACAGAGATCCCAGGGCCAAAATCAGAATACTTATAAGCCCCCACATATGCAAAATCGTGGCCAGAATGATAAAAGTCCCGGAGAGAATGATATTAGCCATGTTATGGGACAGATGAATGAGAGGTGTGGCAACTTGGAGAAAATAGTCACTGAGCAAGCAGGAGGCCAGAAAACATTGAGTGAACAAATGACACTTGTGTTGAAAGCAGTGACTCAAAGAGAAAAAGGAGCATTCCCAAGTCAATTGGAGCCAAATCCCAATGCAAAATGCAATGCAATCTTCATGGAAAAAAGAGGAACCAAATGAGGAAAAGACTCAACCCGAGTCTCAGCAGGTAAGTAACTCTTCCAAAGGTTCTAAAAATTCTTGTAAAGATAAGCAAGATAAGAGGTTACTAAAAAAGCTTAGAAAATTGTCTGTTAATATTCCTTTGACTAAAATTGTCTCTGAAATCCCTAAATATGTTAAATTTTTGAAAGAAATAATTTCTAACAAAAATAGGATAGAAGATGAAACTGTTAGGTTGAATGAGGAATGCTTTGCGATTCTTTTGAAGAAATTGCCACCTAAGCTTAAAGATCCGGGAACTTTTGTTGTTTCTTGTTCAATTGGTAATAATACATTTAAGGCACTATATGATTTAGGATCAAGTATAAATTTAATGTCTTTGTCTGTTTGGAAGAAACTGAATTTGCAAGAACCACAACCTACTTACATGTCTCTGCAGTTAGTTGATAAAACTCCTGTTTACCCAAGAGGAATAATAGAAGACATGCTAGTTAAGGTAGGAAAATTTATTTTCCCTGTGGATTTTGTAGTTTTGGATATGGAGGAAGACAAAGACGTTCCTATTATTTTAGGAAAGCCGTTCTTGGCAACAGGAGATGCTACCATCCAAGTGAAGAAAGGAACCATGACTCTAAGAATTGAGGATGAGGAAGAAGTATTTAATATATATAATTCTAACAAAATTTCTCCCTCTAGTGCTTCTTGTTATTTCTTGCAGGATATAAAAGTTGAAAAAGGTAAAGAAGTGCAAGTTACAGAACAAGATAGTGACTCTTTAGAGCATGATAAAGACATAACCCCCTCTTTGATTTTGGATGCACTATATATTCCTAAATTTAAAGGACTTGATATTGATGAACTTTCTTGTCATTTATTAAACTTTTATGGCTTGGAAAAACCTAGCAATCTTGCAGGAGCCAAAGCTGAAAGAATAAAGCTCAAATTATTTCCTCTTTCTCTAGGAGGAATAGCAAAAGAATGGTTCTCAATATACCCGAAGCACCACTTTTCAAGTTGGGAAGAATTAAAAGAAGAATTCTTAAGAGTTTTCAAGTCCACACCAGAAGAAAGAATGGACCTATTCCAATTTTTCAGAGGATCCAAGAAAGACGCTCAAGAGGAATTTACATGTTTTAAATTAGACCCATCTTTAACCTCGAAAGTGTCAATTCTGCAATTCAAGGGAACCACAGGACAAGATCTGGTTGACCACGTGAGACAGTTTTGCAAGAAGATGAAGAATGAAATGTTTAAAGGCTTATCTCCAGATGAAGCAAAACTAATGACTTTCCTATTCTCATTAGAAGAGGAAGTCAAGATTTGACTTTATCTTCTACCAGTTGAGGAAGTAAAAACATGAAACAACTTGATGAAGAAATTCATTAAGACCTTTGCACCCAACTTAGAAAAGCCAATTTACATCTGTGCAGACTGTGGATACACAATGAACCCACCAAAAAAGTGCTCAGGACCTGCTTGGATGGACCACTCAGAAAAAGGTGACTACTTTGCTGTGTTCCCCAATGGTGAGAAGACCAAAGGTAATGTCAAGGACGAACTATTGCCCGCTGAAGACTAATTTCTAAGTCCCCTGACCCGTCAGGCTCGGTACGTTAAACAAGCGCTTACCAGGAGGCAACCTCGGTTACTAACATTTTTTATTTTCTGTCTGTTTGTTTTATTGTTATTATTATTTTACTCTATTTTTATTCATTTTAGGTTTTTTTTAAAAAAAAATTATAAAATTCAAAAATCAAATTTTTTTTCCCAGAAAACCAGTAGGTACGGGCGCACCTTGTACCGTGTATGCCCGTACCGCACGACTCCATCTTCAAAAACGCGTAGAACAGACAGGTATGGACGCTCATAAACCAGGTACGGCCGTACCCCGTGTCCAGAGGCTGAATAAAAGGTAAACAGTGAGAGGTAAGGGCGTACCTCCACATCGTACGCCCAAAACCTCACCATTCGAGCACTATCTTCTCTTATTCTCTTCGTCTTTCCACTCACAAGATCATCCAGGTACTGATTCTAAACTCAATTTGTGGATTGATTTGCTGTTTTACTGGTTATTTTAAGTTTTTAGTTAGTTTAGGTTTTTGGTTTTGTTTAATTCTAACTTTAGGTGATTAGGAGTAGTTTTTACTTGGTTTTGCATGTTTAGAAACCCTAGGAATGATTAGAGACTTATAATCTAGGCTTAAAAATGAGAAAATCTGATCATAGGGTAGAATTTTCACAAAATCGTAGCGCAGTACGGCCGTACCTTTCGAGAACAGGTCGTACTGAAGGCCGTACTGGCGGCCTTAGGGTTGAAGACCGACCATAGGTACGGGCGTATCTATGGTAGAGTACGGCCGTACACAGACCTTAAGTCAGGCCGTACTTACCCATTAACCCCGGGCGTACTTAGAGCATTAGTACGGCCGTACCACACGAAGCACGGCCGTACATAACACATGTTTTACTTAATTTTTTTTTAGCTTTGTGGAGCATAGGACACATGTGGACCAACAATTGACACTTATTTTGGAGCACCTTCAGCGCATCCAGCCTTTCCCTCCTGCCGAGTGATGCGGGACCTTTCTTTATTTTCTCTTTTAGTACTTAGGCTTTGCTTTTGTATTAAAAAGAGATGTATATATTTTGGCACACTCGTGGGATACACATTTTATTTTATTGCATTGCTTTTATTTTATTTGATTAGTATATTTTTTCTTTTATTATGATCTAAACTTCTTAGTTTTGTGTTGCACAGTTCTTCTGTCGCTTACCAACTCCATCGATATTGCGACAAGGAAACGAAATATTTTGCCAATATCCCCATCCAATTTGCTCGTGATATTTTTCATAGGGGAGTCTCTTTCCACATTCTTTTTATAACACTTACTTTTATATTTTTATCTTATATTGTTGTGCTTGCTTATATCTTTTTATAACACTTACTTTTATATTTTTATCTTATATTGTTGTGCTTGCTTTAAAATAGTCGCAGTGGGGACACTGCTAGAAATAAGTGTGGGGAGAGAGTTTTACATTATACTTATTACTTGGCTGTGCTTATAAGTGCTTACAATTATAAAAGAACTTTAAATTTTTGCTAATTTAGGGGCTATACAATTTTTTTATGACAACTTTTGATTGAATCAATTCGTTGCTAGTTTTATAATTTGCTGAAAATTAGCATTGAAGTTCTGTGAGTTTGAATTTCCGTGTAAGCTATTAAATGTGAGTTTTGAGCCTGAAATAAGAGGCAACATCATGCTTTTGTCTCTCTTCTTTGTTGAGTGATATTTTTCATGGAATGTGCATTCTAGAACTTGTGCCGAGACCATTACGAAGCAAATATGAATTTATTTGCATGTGAATTTGGAAATGGCAATTTTTAGGAATTCTTCAGGCCACTACCATTTGAATATATTATCCCACTAGTTTCCCACTTTTGAGACTAAAAGTATTATATTTAATTTCTTTGGTACCCTTCTTGTTTTTATTGATTATCTTCTGTGAAGTCAACCTTGGAAAAATTTTATTTGAGAGCAATTAGTGACAAAAATTTATTGAATAATGTTGCAAAGTCCCTTATATTTGTTTACAAAAAAAGAAGGCTTATGAATTTGTTCCCCTCCTAATTCTTAAAAATGATTGATTGCTATATAATTGCATAAAAGGAGGAACGGAAAAAGGAAAAAACGAAAAAAGAAAGAGCATTGAAAAAGAAAAAGAAAAAAAATTTGTGATAATGCTCATGCCTTCATAAGTTGCAAAAAGAAAATATTTTGATTGAAAAATTGGGATTATTGTCTGCTCTTAAAAGTGAAAAAGAATTAGGTTGCTTGTTTTGGTTGATTTGCTTCTGACCCTTTGCATAACCTTTTCTTGCTTTTATCATACCAAACATTATTACCTTGGCCCCATTACAACCAATGAAAGACCATGATTCCTCTTTTGCATGTCTTATAGATTCTAATAGTAGAGTTTTTGGTCAATGTACAAGCCTATGGTAATGCCTTTTCATTTAAAAAATCTGAGTGTTAATGACTAAGCCTACAAACACTTTGAGATTGGTGAGAGTGTGACTTAAAAATCACAGATTGTTAGCTTACTTGAACTTACACCTCTAATTGACCACTCTATTGACTGACATGTTTTGTGATATCATATTGTTGTCTCACTTCTTTTTCTGCCCCTATTCAGTAGAATTAGTTTTTCTTACTATAATTACCCAAATAGTTTGCTTGAGGGCAAGCAAAGTTCAAGTGTGGGGATTTGTTAACACACCAATTTGTCTATATTTATAGGGCATTTTTAGTATCTAATCACACCATTTTACACTGATTAATGCACAAAAGTACCCATTTATGTCTTATTATGCAGAAATATCATGAAGACACCACTTGGAGCAAAAGACGCGAAAAAGGACCAAAAACTGGCTAGTTTTGGAGAGTTTTAGCACTACTGGACAAGCGGTACGACCTGATCTACCAACAGTACGGCCGTACCTAGAGCAGAGTCCCAGTAAGGGCGTACCCCTTCAGTCTGTACCACCTGACGCTTATAAAATAGTCCAGCACGGCCGTGCCAAATGCAGTACGACCGTACACAAGTGATGTCAGGGCAACAACACGAACGTACAGGTCAACGTCATCTACGAAGCTCGGTACTGTTGGAATCAAGTGGATTCAGAAACAATAACCCTTAATTGTTTTGATGATAACAAAAGATTAAGAGAACAATTTATTCTCTAACATGGTTATAAGTGTGCAGAAAGTATTTATACTCAGAAAAATTTGCTTCAGAAGACTTAGTGAAATCTTGAACTTCACTCATCAAAGTCCGGCTCTGGCTCTGATTCTTGGCACATAGAATCTGGTTGGTCAACGCTCTGGAGTTAGTCAACATTCTGATGTTAGTCAACACTCTGGTATATGATGCAAGACATGATTTGACTCGGTCAAATCTGTTGGTTACCTGCTCTTTCAAGACTCAATCTGTTTGGTCAACGCTCTTGTGATGGTCAACGCTCTGTTAGAGCATAGTCACAATCTGGTTGGTCAACTCTGCAGTGCAAGTCAACAATACAACAGATTCTACTTAGTGCACTCTATGAAGACTTATTGTGCTTCAACAAGAATCGCTATGTGATAACCCTCTCACTCTGTATTGAAGAATACTTGATTCGGTGAGCAGTGAAGTCTTTGAACGAAGAGCTCGATAGTGAAATTGAAGTACCTGTTATACGAGGACAAGAAGAATGTCAAAGGATAAAATCATCAAGGAAACTTGTGCTTGAAGTGTCTATATTTTGAAAAGCTCACTAAGGACAAAGTTCTCGACATTGCGTATAATACTCGAGAATGCTTTTCGTCTCGAAAGAATGCTTTCGTCTTGAAAGCGGCGTAACTGCAAAAGCCAAAGTTCCAGGATCTGAAGCTTTGACTTGACAAAAAGAGACGTTGTGTCACAACGGCACTTACAACGGCACTTTTTCAACCCTAGCTATATATCCTACCTCATACATCAAGTATTTTTTTAGTGAACAACAAACGATTTTCAACATAGTTATGCAAAGCTAGCAACTTGAATATTTTTACGAGTAGTGAGAGCATCAACATCTATCTTCTCAAACACTACCCAATCAAGAGAAAGTGAGCAATCAAGAATTCATCCAAGTCTCTCGAGATCTTTGAACAAGGCACTTCTTGTTTTATTCTTTCTTTAAGAAAGTTATTTTGTGCTAAAAGTATTTTCATTGTAAATCCTCTCACGAAGAGAGTTATCTCTATATTGTTTCAAAACTCTTATTTGAATCTGCATTTAGCCCAAGAAGGGTCAGTATACCTTAGAGGCTCAACTGTACTGAGTCGTTCTAAGAAGTTGTGAGTATAGCCAGTTGGCAGAAATATACTCTCAAGTGTAATCAGTTGATTATAGAAGAGAAATCCTTCAAGTGAGTGAAGGGACTAGACGTAGCTATCGGGTGATAGTGAACTAGTATAAATCTCTGTGTCTCTTTCTTCTCTCTACTCTTTATTCCTTGCACAGTTCATTCAATAGTTATTTTTCTTAAACATTTGTATTTGCGAAAAAGTTTTTTAAAAACCCAATTCAAACCCCCCCTTTCTTGTGTTTTTGCCACGTTCAATTGGTACCAGAGCTCGGCCTCTTGGTTGAGCACTTAACAGTGTGAGAGGAAAAGATCCTATACTATCCTATGGCAAGCAACGAACCCGGTGGTCACGTTAACCGTCCCCCTTTGTTCACTGGATCTAACTATGACTACTGGAAAGATAAAGTGAAAAACTTTTCGAATCTCAACAGTTTGAACTTTGGGATATGGTTCGAAAGCGATTACCGCAGAACGATTGACTCCAAAGAAATCCTATTCCTAGGAGTCTTGGGTGATGATCATAAAAGGAATATACCTTGCACCAAAAAGCAAGATACTTTCTTGTATGTGCTATCTCTGAAAAAGAGTTTGAGAAATGTGGTAATAACAAAGATCAGCCAAAGAAATTTGGGACTCACTTGGCTTTAGCCTATGAGGTACTTCCCAGTACAAGAAACCAAGGCTAATATCTTGGTTAGACAATATGAACTCTTCAAGATGGAAGAGGATGAAAGCATCGAAACTATGTTTGGAAGATTTCAAACATTAGTTCATGGCTTGAAGGGTCTCAAGAAAAGCTATACTACTTTGACCATGTTAAGAAAATCTTGAGAAGTGCACAAAGAGATGGAGACCCAAAGTCACGGCTATTCAAGAAGCCAAGGACTTGAATGAATTACGACTTGAAGATCTTTTGAGTTCACTAAGAGCTCACGAGCTTGAGCTTGATGAAGAAGAACCTCCCAAGAAAATTAAGACCATTGCTTTAAAATCCTCACACAAAGCATCTACTTCTAAAGCTCTCCAAGCTGAACTTGACAGCGACAAAGATTCATCGAAGAGAGTAGTGAAGATCTTGACGATGAAATTTCCTTAATATCAAGGAAGATTCAACGCATGATGAAAAGCAAAGGAAGGTTTAGAAGAAAGTTCCTAAGAAGGACTCGAGGAAAAACACGACTCAAAGAAAAGAAGGACTTGAGGACAAAAGCCAAGTTACTTGCTATGAATGCAAGAAACCTGGCCACTACAAGTCGAGAATGTCCACAACTTGAGAAATCAAGGAAAGGTGGCTTTAAGGGTAAGAAGAAGAAGAGTCTCATGGCTACATGGGATGATTTCGAGTCATCATCGATGATGATGATGAAGAACAGCCAACATGGCTCTTATGGCCAATATAGAGTCAGGCAGTGAAGAAGAAGAACAAGAAGAGGTAAATTCTAACATTTCTTCTAATATTCAATTAGCCTTTGATGAACTCGTTAGACGAGTCTTCCAAACTCAACAATGAGTATAAATCCTTGAAAAAGAGATTTTCAAATCTTCAAAAACAATTTCAAATACTCACCGAGGAGAATGAAAAACTCAAAGCGAAAACCACCGATTGGTGAGTAATTGATTCAGTGATGAGAATCAGTAGAATGCAACTCTTCAAAATATGAAGAGGGATTTCAAAAATTTCTTGCTGAATGTGTCACACGTAGTAAACAAGCATCTATGATTTGGGGCGTAAGCCAAAATGGTAAAAAGGGTCTTGGTTACAAACCAGAAGAACCCACCTTTCAAAATATACATCTGGAAACCAAGGATACTAATAATCATAGTGATTGTTTGCTTTGTACTTTCTGCAATCAGAAGGGACACATTAGAAGTGCATGTTATGAACTGAAAAATGAGAAGGACAAGTCTCCTTCTAGAACTAACAAAAAAGGACCCAAAAAGATTTGGGTACCTAAGGACAAGATTGTCTATGTTGCAGATTTGCTTAGCAACAGAGTTAAGACACCAGTCCTGGTTCTTAGACAGTGGGTGCTCACGACACATGACGGGAGAAAGGCGTATGTTCCAAGATCTTCAACTTAAAGAAGGTGGAAATGTTGGTTTTGGAGGAAATCAAAAAGGTAAAATCATTGGTTGTGGAAGAATTGGTGAGAAATTTCTACCCTCTATTGATAATGTTTTATTGGTTGTGGCTGAACCATAACTTACTGAGTATAAGTCAATTATGCGATAGTGGTTATGATGTTGCCTTTAACAATAATGAATGTATAGCCAAAAGCAAAAAGGATGGATCCATTTTCTTTAGAGCAAAGAGAAAGAACAATATTTATAAAATCAAACTTTACGAGTTGGTGATCAAAATGTAAAATGCTTTTTGTCAATTGATGAAGAGCAATGGATCCGCACAAGAGACTTGGTCATGCTAGCTTGAGGTTAATCTCAAAGCTTAACAAGAAAGGACTTATTAAAGGCTTACCAAATCTCAAGTACAAATCTGATGCTCTTTGTGAAGCATGTCAAAAAGGGAAACAAACGAAATCTTCTTTTAATTCCAAAAATATTGTTTCCACCTCAAGGCCACTTGAGCTTTTACATTTAGATTTATTTGGACCAACCAGAGCGCCTCTGCCTGCGGAAAGAAATATGGTCTAGTCATTATCGATGATTATACTAGATGGACATGGGTAAAATTCTTAACCCACAAGGATGAGTCTTTACGGTGTTTTACGTGATTCGCAAACAAGTGCAAAATGAAAAAGGTTTTTGTATTACTACTATTAGAAGTGATCATGGTGGTGAATTTGAAAATGAATCCTTTCAAAACTTCGTGAAGAAAATGGTATTTTCATAACTTTTCATCCCTAGAACACCACAACAAAATGGTGTTGTAGAAAGGAAAATAGATCTTTGCAAGAAATGGCGAACCATGATTCACGAAACAAATATTGCTAAGCACTTTTGGCGAAGCGGTAAACTTTGCATGTTACATTCAAAATAGAATCTATATTAGACCTATCTTGAATAAGACTCCTTATGAATTGTGGAAAGGAAGAAAACCCAACATTTCATATTTTCATCAATTTGGGTGTGACTGCTTTGTTCTCAATACAAAGGACAGTCTAGGAAAATTTGACTCTAAATCACATACAGCTATCTTTTGGGATATTACGAACGCTCTAAAGCATACGAGAATATACAACAAAGAAACATTAGTTGTTGATGAATCTATGCATGTAAGATTTGATGATAAAAAGCCCGACAATGATACGTCGAGCTAGATGAAGTTTTTCTTGATTCTGAGATAAACAAGGAAACAAGAGTTGATATCACAAGTCTTGACTCTGGTGATGTTTCGGTGTGATCTCTGGTGAAGTCTCTGGTGCTGATTACTGGTGATAAGGAAATAATCATATCGGTGGAAGTTCAAACCCCATCACCCAAAGGACCAAATCATTGGTGAACCTAGTGATAAAGTCGAACAAGATCCTCTGCGAGAGAACACTCGACCTGGCCTTACTCTGCGAGATAGAGCCAAAAACAATTGATGAAGCCCTTCGATGATGGTTGGATCATTGCTATGCAAGAAGAGCTAAATCAATTTCAAAGGAACGATGTGTGGAAGCTTGTGCCTCCTCCAGGAGGACAAGTTAGCCATTGGAACCAAGTGGGTTTTGAAACAAACTTGATGAAGATGGCAAAGTGGTAAGGAACAAGGCTAGACTTGTTGCACAAGGTTACTCACAAGAGGAAGGTATTGATTATCTTTGAAACCTTTGCTCTGTAGCTAGACTTGAAGCTATTAGAATATTACTATCTTATCTGCACATCATGGCATTACTTTGTACCAAATGGATGTAAAAAGTGCATTTTTAAATGGTTTCATAAATGAGGAAGTGTTTGTGAAACAACCACGGTTTTGAAGATCTTGAGTTTCTTGAACATGTTTTCAAACTTAAAAAGGCACTTTATGGTCTTAAACAAGCTCCAAGAGCCTGGTATGATAGATTGAGTTCCTTTTTAATGTCAAATGGTTTTGAAAGAGGACAGTGGATACAACTCTCTTTAGAAAATCATCTAAAAAGCATTTCATTGTAGTTCAAATTTATGTAGATGATATTATCTTTGGTGCTACTAATGAGTCTCTTTGCAAAGAATTCTCTAAGCTTATGCGAGAATGAATTTGAGATGAGTATGATGGGAGAACTAAAATTCTTCCTTGGCATTCAAATAAAACAATGTCAAGATGGAACTTATATCCATCAGGACTAAGTATGTGAAAGAAGCTATTTGAAGAAGTTCAAGCTAGAGGAAACCAAACCTATGAGCACACCAATGCATCCAACATGTGCTCTTGGCAAAGATGAATCAAGTAAAAAGGTAGACCAAAAGGTATATAGAGGTATGATTGGTTCACTCCTCTATCTTACTGACCTCAAGGCACGATATTATGTTTAGTTTGTGCTTATGTGCAAGATTTCAATCGATCCTAGAGAATCTCACTTAGCTGCGGTTAAAAGGATATTTAGGTATCTTAAAGGAACTACTAATCTTGCTTTGCTTTATAAGAACTTCAGATGATTACAAGTTAGTAGGTTTACGTGATCTCGACTTTCTTTGAGGCAATTGAAAGGAAAAGCACAAGTGGTGGTACGCGATTTCTTGGAGCAAATCTTGTCTCTTGGTCCAAGAAAAAGACAAAGCACAATTGCACTATCAACCAGGTGAGTACATATCTGCCGCAGTCGTAGCTCACAACTACTTTGGATGAAGTATCAACTTGAGGACTATCAGTTAAAGAGAGTAAAATCCTATATATTGTGATAATACTTCTGCTATATGCTTGACTAAAAACCCTATTTTGCATTCTCGAGCCAAACATATTGAAATTAAACATCATTTTATTAGAGACTATGTTCAGAAAGGGATTCTTGAAATTAAATTTATTGATACTGACCATCAATGGGCAGATATCTTTACAAAACCCCTTGCTGAAGATAGATTCAACTTTATAAGAAAGAACTTGAATTTCCTTCTTATAAAGGAATAGGTGTTTGATCTGAATATAGATGACTCTGTTTGACAAGTTGACTCTGTTTGAATATAGTTGACTCTGTTTGACTAAGTTGATTCTGTTTGAATATAGTTGACTCTGTTTGACTATGTTGACTCTGTTTGAATAAAGTTGACTCTGTTTGACTAATTGACTCTGTTTGATTTGTTTGACTTGTTGACTCTGCTTGAGTGTGTTGGCTATGTCGTAGTTAAATCATGATTATCTTATCTCGTTATATTCTTTTCATTAACTGTTCGTATGATCATTACATAGCTGTCTCTAGGAATCTTAAGTACGCGTGTCTCTCTGAGACTGGTTGATGCGTTAGTGATTGACATTTGCTTTTACTGAGTCATAATTGCTTTTACTGCGAAATGACAATTTTACTGCGCCTCTTTAATTTTGACAGTTACACGTTTGAAAAAGACAATTTTTTTTCAAAAATTCATTTCGAAATCTGGCGCATAATGCTTAAACTTCTCGAACACGTTTATAACCCACTCACTCACTCACTCACATCACCCACTACCCACTCTATCTCTCAAAAAGAAGTCTACACTTTTCTGAACCCTAAACCCCTTTCATCTTCGCACTCTGTGTTTCTCCGATTTCAACAATGGCTGCTCTACAACAACCACTGCAAGTTCAAGTTCCTGAAGAAGAGCGTAGGGTAACGCTTGGAAAATCTTCAACCCTCGACCTCAAAGTGTTGGTGGAACACGAAGTAAGGTTTGAGGATATGGCAAATGAAGGATACGACTTCGTGAGCAGACTTCATTGACATGGGGATAATGGATTTCTTCTACATGACCAACTCGGTCTATGAGAATCTGGTGAAGGAGTTACGGACTTATGCTTGGAGTAAAGATAAGACCATTACCGAGTCATGTTCAAGGCGAGCGCATTGTGGTCACCAGGACCTAATTCTTGAAGTCACCCATTGTCCTAATGATGGAGCGGTTGAAACATTTGGTTGGGAAAAAGGATCTTTGGTGGTGGGATGTTGTAAATGAGACTATCTATGAGAAGCCTGGAGGGACCAAGGCCGTGGAAATGAAGAACGATTTCGAGCACTTTTCGTAATCATCATGAATTGCTTGGTGCCAAAATCGGCTCTGTGGATACTTGTCGTGATAGCCACAAGTTCATAATGTGGAATTATGAACTCAAAGCTAAGATCAACCTTCCACAGATAATTTTTGAACATCTGCGAAGAGACTTAATGTACTCGAGAAAAGGAAATATATGAATATCCCTTATGGAAAATTTGTTGTCGGCAATCATGGAGAATCAAGGGCTTATAAATCTTCTTCAAGGTCTCAACACCTTGGAAGCGGGCTTGCCCTGAAAGCGATGGTGATTCCTATTCTCTCTTGAGACAATCTAAGGAGAATGGGACTCCTTTCCAAGAAGGCTATTCTTTGCAATTCAGCAAGGTGAAGAAGGAGCAAGGAAGAAAGTTGTGAAGAAGGGGAAGAAGATTGTGGTGGACTCTGGTGTCTCTCTTGGACCAACCAGGAAGGGTCACTGGAAGCAGGCATTCACATTGCCTCGAGAACCCCCTCACTCACTCTCCCAGTAAGACCTGCATGCATGCCCTCTACGCTTACAGAGGAACAAGAAGAGAAGAAAATGGAGATTGATCAAATGATAAGAGAAAGGAGAGAGGAAACACGACTGTATCATGGAGCAAGCTAGGGTGCAGGCCTTGTCGGCGTGAGACCTTTGCACCCCGATTCGTGCTCCTACCTCTGACCCTCGAGTGGCTATTCCTGCTGAGCCCGCCTCTGTTGATCCTGCTCAGAAACCACCCTTGAAAAGGATACACAAGGTTGGAGATGCCCCTGCTGCAAAAAGGAAGAAGGTACTTGATAAGGTAGTTGATTTATATGATACTACTTATCAATCTGGTTCTGTTCCTGCTGCCTCTACTGTTGTTGAACCCCCTCCATCTCGACCCATTAATCCTTTTCATGCACCCCCACTTACACCACAACTGCCAAACCTCAATCCACAACCCTTGCCCAATCCAACACCCCAACTGCTTACGCACCTAAACCAACACCTACTCCAAAACCCACACCACAATGAAACAACCATATATACCTACCAAAAAGCCCTTGCCCATTTTACCCTCGGACTCCTCTTCATCCGATGAAGATGATGTTGCTCCCTTGAGGACTAGATAAAGACCTCAACCACAGGTTCAAATTCCTATATTGAACCTTTAGCCTCTTTACCCCCAAACTCCACTATACCTCAAACCGAAACTACACCTCCATCATCTCCTCTACAAACCCAAACACCTTCACCACCTAAATCACCACCCAAACCAGCTTCTCCACCTAGACCGCTTCACCCCCTCACCAACGACGGACCTCAACATACCTGTGAGATCGAGCCCATTTCGAGGAACTTGAATCTGAGTCCAGGGTTCAAGAGTCTTCATCTCTTGAATGCAGCAATATGGTTGTGTGTGAAGCTCAACCTCTTCGCATTTTGCAACCTCTCCCTGACTCCTCTTTCAGACTTCCCATAATGGTACCCTTCATGTCTCAACTGTTCTCTCCTCCAAATTCTCCTCTCCAAGGAGAACCAGAATCTGTTGCCGAACCAGTTCAGAATCTTTCTTCTGAATCTGACTTTGAGGTAGAGATCATTGAGCCACTGCCACTTCTCCTCACTGCACCCCCTGGACCCTCTGAGCCTGGTCTTCGGGAACCAAGAATTGTGCCCAACGTTCTTCCAAATCTAATTGGTAGCATTGAATACTTCAAAGCTGCAAGATACAGGGAATCTCGTTTCTGGGGTTTCCTTGGAGAAGACAGAATTGATGAAGTAGTCAATGATCTTGCTGAAGAAGATCGGTATGAGAACTGGGTGTCTGTGAACACTTGGTTTGACAAGCACAGGCAAGAACAAGAAGAAAGAAATAGGAGATGGCATGCTGCCTTGAAATGGAGAGTTCCTCCAAGAGAAGAGGTCAATGTTGTTTGGGAACCTGAACCTCCTCCTCCTCCGCGCCCTCCTTCTCCTCCAAGAGAACACAGAACACCTCCTCCAGATCCTACTGCAATGGTTGTTCAACCATCCTCATCTGGCTCTGCCTCTACAAGCCAATCAGTAGTGATACCGAAGGAAGTGTATGACAAACTTGTGGATGATAGCAACAAATTCAACAGGTTTATGGAAGCCTCTCAACAACACTCTGAAACTACTGATCGTAGGCTTGACTTGCTGACTACTCTACTACAGCAAGTTTTGGAGAAGATGGACAAGCCCTAGAAAACCTTAGGCTTTTTACCTTTTAGTTTTCTCCCTTTTGATAGATTTTCTTTGAGTTTGTTTTTGTTTATTTACTCACTCTGTGATTATTTCTAATGAAATTTATTTATGACACTTAAAAGTTTTCTCTTTATCTTTCTTTATACTGTTTTGACTGTGATGTTCTTTATTTCTGTCTTAACCTTTTTGTCTGATGACAAAAGGGGGAGAAGAATATAGAGTATAAAGCAATTGATGAACCTAGTGTATCAACC
Organism: Calophaca sinica; assembly: GCA_037113605.1. Taxonomy (NCBI): domain Eukaryota; kingdom Viridiplantae; phylum Streptophyta; class Magnoliopsida; order Fabales; family Fabaceae; genus Calophaca; species Calophaca sinica. The sequence goes on along the minus strand of CM073731.1, from coordinate 43,510,126 downwards.
AAGTGTCATCATGCATACATTATGTGTTCTGATTAATATATTCCTGTATGCTCTGAAACTTATATGCTGTAATATCTTATGCTCTGTTACACTTAGAAATATTTATATATGCTTAATTCAGGAGCCTCAAATCATCTGAATAAATATTTTTTATAAAGAAAAATTATTCATCAATATATGTATTTGTCATCATCAAAAGGAGATTGTTGGAATCAAGTGGATTCAGAAACAATAACCCTTAATTGTTTTGATGATAACAAAAGATTAAGAGAACAATTTATTCTCTAACATGGTTATAAGTGTGCAGAAAGTATTTATACTCAGAAAAATTTGCTTCAGAAGACTTAGTGAAATCTTGAACTTCACTCATCAAAGTCCGGCTCTGGCTCTGATTCTTGGCACATAGAATCTGGTTGGTCAACGCTCTGGAGTTAGTCAACATTCTGATGTTAGTCAACACTCTGGTATATGATGCAAGACATGATTTGACTCGGTCAAATCTGTTGGTTACCTGCTCTTTCGAAGACTCCGAATCTGTTTGGTCAACGCTCTTGTGATGGTCAACGCTCTGTTAGAGCATAGTCACAATCTGGTTGGTCAACTCTGCAGTGCAAGTCAACAATACAACAGATTCTACTTAGTGCACTCTATGAAGACTTATTGTGCTTCAACAAGAATCGCTATGTGATAACCCTCTCATTTCTGTATTGAAGAATACTTGATTACGGTGAGCAGTGAAGTCTTTGAACGAAGAGCTCGATAGTGAAATTGAAGTACCCTGTTATACGAGGACAAGAAGAATGTCAAAGGATAAAATCATCAAGGAAACTTGTGCTTGAAGTGTCTATATTTTGAAAAGCTCACTAAGGACAAAGTTCTTGACATTGCGTATAATACTCGTAATGCTTTTCGTCTCGAAAGAATGCTTTTCGTCTTGAAAGCGACGTAACTGCAAAGCCAAAGTTCCAGGATCTCAAGCTTTGACGGACAAAAAGAGACGTTGTGTCACAACGGCACTTACAACGGCACTTTTTCAACCCTAGCTATATATCCTATCTCATACATCAAGTATTTTTTTAGTGAACAACAAACGATTTTCAACATAGTTGTGCATAAGCTAGCAACTTGAATATTTTTACGAGTAGTGAGAGCATCAACATCTATCTTCTCAAACACTACCCAATCAAGAGAAAGTGAGCAATCAAGAATTCATCCAAGTCTCTCGAGATCTTTGAACAAGGCACTTACTGTTTTATTCTTTCTTTAAGAAAGTTATTTTGTGCTAAAAGTATTTTCATTGTAAATCCTCTCTGAAGAGAGTTATCTCTATATTGTTTCAAAACTCTTATTTGAATCTGTACTTAGCCCAGTAGGGGGTGTATACCTTAGAGGCTGAACTGCATCGAGTCGTTTCTAAGAAGTTGTGAGTATAGCAGGTTGGCGTAAATATACTCTCAAGTGTAATCAGTTGATTATAGAAGAGAAATCCTTCAAGTGAGTGAAGGGACTAGACGTAGCTATCAGGTGATAGTGAACTAGTATAAATCTCTGTGTCTCTTTCTTCTCTCTACTCTTTATTCCTTGCACAGTTCATTCAATAGTTATTTTTCTTAAACATTTGTATTTGCGAAAAAGTTTTTTAAAAACCCAATTCAAACCCCCCCTTTCTTGTGTTTTTGCCACGTTCAATTGGTACCAGAGCTCGGCCTCTTGGTTGAGCACTTAACAGTGTGAGAGGAAAAGATCCTATACTATCCTATGGCAAGCAACGAACCCGGTGGTCACGTTAACCGTCCCCTTTGTTCACCGGATCTAACTATGACTACTTTGGAAAGATAAAGTGAAAAACTTTTTCGAATCTCAACAGTTTGAACTTTGGGATATGGTTCAAAACAAGATACGTAACGATTGACTCCAAAAGAAATCCTATTCCTAGGAGTCTTGGGTGATGATCATAAAAGGAATATACCTTGCACCAAAAAGCAAGATACTTTCTTGTATGTGCTATCTCTGAAAAAGAGTTTGAGAAATGTGGTAATAACAAAGATCGCCAAAGAAATTTGGGACTCACTGGCTTTAGCCTATGAGGGTACTTCCCAAGTACAAGAAACCAAGGCTAATATCTTGGTTAGACAATATGAACTCTTCAAGATGGAATAGGATGAAAGCATCGAAACTATGTTTGGAAGATTTCAAACATTAGTTCATGGCTTGAAGGTTATCAAGAAAAGCTATACTACTGCTGACCATGTTAAGAAAATCTTGAGAAGTCTGCCAAAGAGATGGAGACCCAAAGTCACGGCTATTCAAGAAGCCAAGGACTTGAATGAATTACGACTTGAAGATCTTTTGAGTTCACTAAGAGCTCACGAGCTTGAGCTTGATGAAGAAGAACCTCCCAAGAAAACTAAGACCATTGCTTTAAAATCCTCACACAAAGCATCTACTTCTAAAGCTCTCCAAGATGAACTTGACACTGACAAAGATTCATCTGAAGAGAGTAGTGAAGATACTGACGATGAAATTTCCTTAATATCAAGGAAGATTCAACGCATGATGAAAAGCAAAGGAAGGTTTAGAAGAAAGTTCCTAAGAAGGACTCAAGGAAAAACACGACTCAAAAGAAAAGAAGGACTTGAGGACAAAAGCCAAGTTACTTGCTATGAATGCAAGAAACCTGGCCACTACAAGTCAGAATGTCCACAACTTGAGAAATCAAGGAAAGGTGGCTTTAAGGGTAAGAAGAAGAAGAGTCTCATGGCTACATGGGATGATTCTGAGTCATCATCTGATGATGATGATGAAGAACAGGCCAACATGGCTCTTATGGCCAATATAGAGTCAGACAGTGAAGAAGAAGAACAAGAAGAGGTAAATTCTAACATTTCTTCTAATATTCAATTAGCCTTTGATGAACTGTTAGACGAGTCTTCCAAACTCAACAATGAGTATAAATCCTTGAAAAAGAGATTTTCAAATCTTCAAAAACAATTTCAAATACTCACTGAGGAGAATGAAAAACTCAAAACTGAAAACCACCGATTGGTGAGTACTTGAGTTCAGTGATGAGAATCAAGAGAATGCAACTCTTCAAAATATGAAGAGGATTTCAAAAATTTCTTCTTGAATGTGTCACACGTAGTAAACAAGCATCTATGATTTGGGCGTAAGCCAAAATGGTAAAGGGTCTTGGTTACAAACCAGAAGAACCCACCTTTCAAAATATACATCTGGAAACCAAGGATACTAATAATCATAGTATTTGTTTGCTTTGTACTTTCTGCAATCAGAAGGGACACATTAGAAGTGCATGTTATGAACTGAAAAATGAGAAGGACAAGTCTCCTTCTAGAACTAACAAAAAAGGACCCAAAAAGATTTGGGGACCTAAGGACAAGATTGTCTATGTTGCAGAGTTGCTTAGCAACAGAGGTAAGACACGATCCTGGTTCTTAGACAGTGGGTGCTCACGACACATGACGGGAGAAAGGCGTATGTTCCAAGATCTTCAACTTAAAGAAGGTGGAAATGTTGGTTTTGGAGGAAATCAAAAAGGTAAAATCATTGGTTGTGGAAGAATTGGTGAGAAATTTCTACCCTCTATTGATAATGTTTTATTGGTTGTGGCTTTGAACCATAACTTACTGAGTATAAGTCAATTATGCGATAGTGGTTATGATGTTGCCTTTAACAATAATGAATGTATAGCCAAAAGCAAAAAGGATGGATCCATTTTCTTTAGAGCAAAGAGAAAGAACAATATTTATAAAATCAAACTTTCCGAGTTGGCTGATCAAAATGTAAAATGCTTTTTGTCAATTGATGAAGAGCAATGGATCTGGCACAAGAGACTTGGTCATGCTAGCTTGAGGTTAATCTCAAAGCTTAACAAGAAAGGACTTGTTAAAGGCTTACCAAATCTCAAGTACAAATCGATGCTCTTTGTGAAGCATGTCAAAAAGGAAACAAATGAAATCTTCTTTTAATTCCAAAAATATTGTTTCCACCTCAAGGCCACTTGAGCTTTTACATTTAGATTTATTTGGACCAACCGTAATCGCCTCTCTGTCTGGAAAGAAATATGGCCTAGTCATTGTCGATGACTATACTAGATGGACAGGGGGAAAATTCTTAAGCCACAAGGATGAGTCTTTACAAGTGTTTTCAGATTACGCAAACAAGTGCAAAATGAAAAAGGTTTTTGTATTACTACTATTAGAAGTGATCATGGTGGTGAATTTGAAAATGAATCCTTTCAAAACCTGTGAAGAAAATGGTATTTTTCATAACTTTTCATCCCTAGAACACCACAACAAAATGGTGTTGTAGAAAGGAAAAATAGATCTTTGCAAGAAATGGCCAGAACCATGATTCACGAAACAAATATTGCTAAGCACTTTTGGGCAGAAGCGGTAAACACTGCATGTTACATTCAAAATAGAATCTATATTAGACCTATCTTGAATAAGACTCCTTATGAATTGTGGAAAGGAAGAAAACCCAACATTTCATATTTTCATCAATTTAGGTGTGACTGCTTTGTTCTCAATACAAAGGACAGTCTAGGAAAATTTGACTCTAAATCACATAGAGCTATCTTTTGGGATATTCTGAACGCTCTAAAGCATACAGAATATACAACAAAGAAACATTAGTTGTTGATGAATCTATGCATGTAAGATTTGATGATAAAAAGCCTGACAATGATACGTCAGAGCTAGATGAAGTTTTTGCAGATTTACAGATAAACAAGGAAACAAGAGTTGATATCACAAGTGCTGACTCTGGTGATGTTTCTGGTGTGATCTCTGGTGAAGTCTCTGGTGCTGATTACGGTGATAAGGAAATAATCATATCGGTGGAAGTTCAAACCCCATCACCCAAAGGACCAAATCATTGGTGAACCTAGTGATAAAGTCGAACAAGATCCTCTCTGAGAGAACACTCGACCTGGCCTTACTCTGCGAGATAGAGCCAAAAACAATTGATGAAGCCCCATCGATGATGGTTGGATCATTGCTATGCAAGAAGAGCTAAATCAATTTCAAAGGAACGATGTGTGGAAGCTTGTGCCTCCTCCAGGAGGACAAGTTAGCCATTGGAACCAAGTGGGTTTTCGAAACAAACTTGATGAAGATGGCAAAGTGGTAAGGAACAAGGCTAGACTTGTTGCACAAGGTTACTCACAAGAGGAAGGTATTGATTATACTTTGAAACCTTTGCTACTGTAGCTAGACTTGAAGCTATTAGAATATTACTATCTTATCGGCACATCATGGCATTACTTGTACCAAATGGATGTAAAAGTGCATTTTTAAATGGTTTCATAAATGAGGAAGTGTTTGTGAAACAACCACCTGGTTTTGAAGATCTTGAAGTTTCCTGAACATGTTTTCAAACTTAAAAAGGCACTTTATGGTCTTAAACAAGCTCCAAGAGCCTGGTATGATAGATTGAGTTCCTTTTTAATGTCAAATGGTTTTGAAAGAGGACAGGTGGATACAACTCTCTTTAGAAAATCATCTAAAAAGCATTTCATTGTAGTTCAAATTTATGTAGATGATATTATCTTTGGTGCTACTAATGAGTCTCTTTGCAAAGAATTCTCTAAGCTTATGCAGAATGAATTTGAGATGAGTATGATGGGAGAACTAAAATTCTTCCTTGGCATTCAAATAAAACAATGTCAAGATGGAACTTATATCCATCAGACTAAGTATGTGAAAGAAGCTGTGAAGAAGTTCAAGCTAGAGGAAACCAAACCTATGAGCACACCAATGCATCCAACATGTGCTCTTGGCAAAGATGAATCAAGTAAAAAGGTAGACCAAAAGGTATATAGAGGTATGATTGGTTCACTCCTCTATCTTACAGCCTCAAGGCCTGATATTATGTTTAGTTTGTGCTTATGTGCAAGATTTCAATCTGATCCTAGAGAATCTCACTTAACTGCGGTTAAAAGGATATTTAGGTATCTTAAAGGAACTACTAATCTTGCTTTGCTTTATAAGAACTCAGATGATTACAATGGTTAGAAGTAATTTTAAGATTTTTAGAACTTGCATGCATGAGTTGGTGTGTTTCAAGGTTATAGTTTATGAAAAAATGGGTTTATGGAGGACTAGAAGTGATTATTAATTTGGTGATTCTTTAAACTTTTGGAACAGAAATTTTAGAAACTTTTGTTTTGATTTGTTTTTAGTTTATGCCTTAACTATGTATGGTTTTGGGTAATTGTCTAAATGATTTGAAAATGGCTCGGAAAACAAATTATGAAACTTAGTTATGTTATGATTTGTGGGTGAAGTAGAAAATGCTAGGTGTAAATATGCTTGTAATATGTTGAAAATGGTTTTGAAATGATCTAATTTATGGAAGAAAGATTTTGCAAACTAGTGGGAAAAAAAAAAAAAAAATGGGTTGGTAGTGAAGCCTAAGGAGTCTTTAGAAGAAATGTGTTTGGTTGATTAACTTGGTTAATTCCCTTGATGAGTATGTGCATTGTTCTTAAAAAGTGTTTGGTTAGGATAATGGGTTAGTGAGCGTAGTTGTTCTAGAATTACTTAATTTACCGTGGTAATAGGAATCGAAGTTTCCGAGATCGTGTGGCGCGGAAATCGAGGTGTACGTGGAAGCGGACCCGAGGACGTAGGAGCAGGGTTAGCAGTGACAAGCGGTAAGGGCACTTCTAGACATTTAGGATTCATTTTTATGTCCCTGTGTAAGGACAACTTTGGATATACTTAAGCTATTGTTTTGTTATTTAAATTGCTTTATTTAAATACGAAGAAGTCTGAGAACTCTACGAGTTCGAAGTTAGGGTCTTCGAACCCCTTCGTTTATTGTTGTCGTGCGGTCGAACATATTCCGAGTCATTCGTGGGTGAAAACTTTGTGATTGGTCTCCTGAACCCAACCCCCCACATTTGTGTACCTCTCTGTTAATTCCATCGAGTTGCAGAGGGATGAATTTCTTGATTTGCGTGTCCAGCATGTAATGTTGTGATATGATTGAGTTATGCATTATTTGATATGAGATTGAATATATGCCACGAATTGCGTGTTGCTGTTGAATTGCGTTTCTTCATGCAGGGTGTTTTTATTGCTTAAAATGTCGAATTGCGTTTTCTTCATGTTAAGCATGCTCTCTTTATTTGATATGCGGTCAAGTAATTTTATGCGTCACTCTTTGACTATCGTAAGCGGCGAGCTGTTCATTGAGTGAGAGAGCTAGGCGAGTCGTCGTGACGTTTTTGAGCCGTGACCCGGATAACTGAGGGTGCCAGGTCCCCTTTTGTTTACGGGAGATTGACTAGACGTCGTAGTGTAGGGACCGGGGCTGCATACCTAGGGAGAAGCGAAAGATCCCAAGGCTACGGCTGGTATGTCAGTTGATGGATCTGCGTCTGCTTTCCGAAATAATTTTCGAGTCGAGAGAAAATGAGTAGCGAGTTGAGTCGAGTCTAGAGTGAGAGGGTTGAGTCACGTTTTGGGAATGATATACATTGTTGTTTGCTTATTTCTTTATGCATTGATTATCTTGATTTGTTGAGAAGTTGACCCTTTCCCGTGGTGCCTTCAATCCATGATGGTTACCCAGGCGATGGCGGCGCGAGGAACCGGAGCGGATGATGGTGAGGAGGACCTCTTCGAGGATCCGGACGACGACCTTTATTTGTCGTGATTGTCTATGTCTATTATATGTTTTTTTGGGATGGCTGTAGTATGTCTTTTGTGTACAGTGGTTGTGACCAGTTGGGCCGGGTGATGTTTTGTTATTACAGGGTAGACTGATGGTTTCACTTTTGGAGCAGCCCCCTGCGTGGGTGTCTGCCGGGAGTACCCCAGGGTATGATTGCTCTCTTGAGGGTCATCATACCATAGGTGTATTTCTTTGCACATTTTCTACTCTGTTATTTTGTACATACTGTGTATATGACTTATGTATTTATGCATGTATGTTTTTTCAGTATTTAAGTCTTGTGTCTTAGTTGTACCATGTTTCAAAAAGCTGTAATTACTCTGATGTGCGCTTGCGGGAATTATTGATATATAAAAAAAAAGTACCGCATTTTTCTAAAGGGCACAAGAGTACCGTTTTAAAACGCATCGCATACAGGTTTATTTTAGCTCTGTAGCGGTCCGGAAACGGGTCGTTACAATGGTGGTATCAGAGCTGTTCGGTTCTGACCGGGCTGTACATAGGAAATTGAGACTGGTCACTGTGTCGGGATATGTGTGTCGGGTACATAGTTGTACTACATTGATTGCTGCTTGATTAAGTGAAGCACTTATTGCTTGAAAAATTGTTTGAATTGTTTCTTGATTGAAGCAGTGTGTCTTAACACATCCTTGTTGTGAGATTCCGACAGGTTTTGAACTTTGTGGAATCTAATGCCACCTCGTAGGGATACGACGACTGTACCTGAGAACGCCAATATGGATCGAGCGATTCAGGCCATGACAAAGATGGCGGCAGCCATGGCTCAACAATCAGCTGTTGCAACTCAACAGTCGAATGCGATGGCCCAACAGACGGCAGCATTGACCCAGCAGAATTTATAGCAACAACAACGAGCAGAGCGGAATGCTGAAGCGAGAGGATTGGCATACTTTCGGAAGCACGACCCACCGAAGTTCTATGGTGAGCCAAATCCAGACAAAGCTGATCTTTGGATGCAAGAGATCGAGAAGATCTTCGAGGCACTTCACTGCCCAAACAATGTGAAGGTGGACTACGCCACCTATCTGCTACTGGGAGATGCAGAATATTGGTGGAAAGGAGTGAAGCAGACACTGATAGCAGAACGTCAAGAGATGACCTGGGAGCTTTTCCGTGAAAGGTTCTTGGACAAGTACTTCCCAGATACTGCACGAGCTGAGAAGGAGCAAGAGTTTCTTCAACTACAACAAGGCGGTATGACAGTTTCCGAGTATGCAGCCAAGTTTGAGTCACTGGCGAGGTATTTCAGTCCATTTCGTGACCGAGCTGACCAAGGATGGTTAAGTGAGAGGTTCCAACGAGGATTAAGATTTGACATTCAGAAGTCGGTGGTGTCATTGAGGATCAGGAATCTACAGGAGTTGATAGATCGTTGTGTCGAGGTAGAGGGTGTAAGAAGCCACAAGAAGAAAACTGTTGTAGGCGGACCGATGAGACCCCAGAGTGCGGCGCAGAGGTTTGGACAGAAAGGAAAGCAGCTTAAGAAGCCTTACAGCCGACCCCAGGGGAACAACAACAGGGGACAATATCGTCCGATGGCCCAGGGAGCGAGAAGCGGAGGTCAGACTGGCGTAGAAGTGATTTGTTTCCGTTGTGGAAAGCCAGGACATTATGCGAGTAACTGTACTCAGAAGGAGGATGTATGCTTCAACTGTAAGAAGCCAGGGCATTTTGCCAAGGACTGCCCAACACCCAAAACTGAACCGGCAATGCATGCGGCGAAGGCAAAAGGGAAGCGTCAGGTAGCTAAAGGCAGGGTCTTCTGTATGAGTGGCGAGGAAGCAGAGCAATCTGATGATCTGATCCAGGGTGAATGTGAGATTGAGGGTAAATCCTTATCCGTCCTTTTTGATTCGGGCGCGACCCATTCATTTATTTCCTCTGATTGCGTAGATCGCCTAAAATTGTCTGTGACTGCTTTACCGTTCAAATTGGTAGTTACAACCCCAGCAGCTAAAACCTTGGTTACCAATACTCATGTCTAAATTGTGTAGTGATTATCCAGGGTAGAAGATTTGTGGTCAATTTGGTCTGTTTACTTCTTAAGGGTTTAGATGTCATTCTCGGGATGGATTGGTTGTCACACCACCATGTCCTCTTGGACTGTGCCCGTAAAACCGTAATTTTTCCAAACATTGGAGTCTCTAACTACCTTTCGGCCGAACATATCGGAGTCTCCTTGTTAGAGGGAGCTAGGGAATACATGTATCTGGCTAGTTCAGAAGTTTCCCAGGAAATCGAAGTGAAGAATGTTCCTGTGGTGCGTGACTTTGCAGACATATTTCCAGAAGATGTACCGGGGTTACCACCGGTGCGAGAAATCGAGTTTTCCATCGACTTGATTCCAGGGACAGGACCTATTTCAATAGAGCCCTACAGGATGTCTCGGTAGAGATGAAGGAGTGAAATCTCAGTTGAGCATTTGGAGTCAAAACAGTTCATACGGCCGAGTGTGTCACCATGGGAGCACCGGTGCTCTTTGGTCAAGAAGAAGGATGGGCGATCCGGACTATCGTGGACTATCGCCAACTCAACAAGGCTCGCGTGAAGAATCGGTATCCATTACAGCGTATCGGCGACTTGATGGATCAACAACGTGGAGCTGCGATATTTTCAAAGATTGACCTGAAGTCGCTACCATCGGTCTGAGTGAAGGAAGAGGATATTCCCAAGATCGCTTCCGGGACCAGATACGGTCATTATGAGTACTTGGTGATGCCGTTTGGGGTGACAAATGCGCCAAAGATGTTTATGGATTACATGAATAGGATTTTCCACTCGTTTTGGACGGTTGTAGTAGTATTCATCGGCGACATATTGATCTACTCAAAAGCGAGAGAAGAGCACGAAGGACACTTACGCCGAGCATCTGCAGATATTGCGTGTAAGCGACTTTATACGAACTTGTCCAAATGTGAATTCTGGCTTGAGGAAATGAACTTTCTTGGACATGTCATTACTAAAAGCGGAATAGCAGTGGATCCAGCAAAGGTCAAGGCTATTTTAGCGTGGGAACAACCGAAGACTGTCATCGCGATATCGAAGTTTCGTGAGGCTTAGCAAGGCTATGCGAAGATTCATCGAGGATTCTCAAAGATTGTCGCGCCACTTACACGACTTACGAGGAAGGACCAGCCTTTGCTTGGGTGAAGAGTGTGAATCGATTTTGAGAAGTCGAAGGAGCTCTTAACAACAAAGACCGGTGTTGATTTTGCTGACCGGAAGAACCTTATGAGGTTTACTGCGATGCGTCACACCAAGGATTGGGATGCGTGCTGATGCAACACCGAAAAGTCGTAGCGTATGCTTCAAGATAGCTCAAGATTCACGAGAGGAACTACCCTACTCACGATTTGGAGCTTGCCGCAGTGGTATTTGCGCTAAAGATTTGGAGACACTACCTTTACAGGAGCACGTTCACTGTTTTCAGCGACCACAAGAGCTTGAAGTATCTATTCGATCAGAAGGAGCTCAACATGCGACAGCGAAGATGGACAGAATTTTTGAAAGATTACGACTTCACGCTAGAATACCATCCCGGTAAGGCTAACGTAGTAGCAGATGCATTGAGCAGAAAGAGCGTTTTAGCCTCAGCAATGATGATCAAGGAGTTAGAGATGTTCGAGAAGTTTCGAGATTTGAAGTTGAGCGTGGAAGTTTCACCGGGGAAGCTGAAATTCGGTATGCTCACCATTTCTAATGGATTGTTGGACGAGATTAGAGATCAGCAGGTTCATGACAAACTACTGCAAGAGAAGGTAGAGCTGATAGCGCAAGGGAGAGCAACGGAATTCAAGATAGGAACAGACAACATTTTGAGATGTAATGGACGGGTGTGTGTGCCTAACGTAGCGGAGCTAAGAAAGTTGATACTTGACGAAGTGCATAAGAGCAGATTCAGTATTCACCCAGGAGTTACGAAGATGTATCAAGACTTGAAGAAGCACTTTTGGTGGCCCGGAATGAAGAAACAAGTGGCAGAGTATGTAGCTTCGTGTTTGACGTGTCAAAAAGCGAAGGTGGAACACCAGCGACCGGCAGGGATGCTACAACCACTTGAAGTACCAGTATGGAAGTGGGATAGTATTTCCATGGATTTTGTTGTAGGATTGCGGAAGACGCAGAAGAAGAATGATTCGATTTGGGTGGTCATTGATCGATTGACCAAATCCGCTCATTTCTTGCCAGTAAGATCAACATACAATGTGGAGAAGCTAACAGGGATCTACATCGCAGAGATTGTACGACTTCACGGAGTGCCTTCTTCCATTGTTTCAGACCGAGATCTGAAGTTTAAGTCTCATTTTTGGGGAGAACTACAAGAAGCGATGGGGACCAAACTCAAGCTTAGCTCAGCATATCACCCCCAAACCGACGGTCAGACTGAGAGGACGATTCAATCGCTTGAAGATTTGCTACGAGCATGTACGTTAGATCATCGAGGAAGTTGGGATGATGTCTTACCACTGGTGGAGTTCACCTACAACAACAGTTTCCATGCGAGCATTGGGATGGCACCTTACGAAGCACTGTATGGACGTAAGTGTCAAACGCCTCTTTGTTGGTACCAGGATGGCGAGAGTTCTGTTGTGGGACCAGACATGATCCAACAGACTACTGAGAAGATCCGTTTGATCAGAGACAGGATGCGAGCATCTCAGAACTGACAGAAGAGTTATGCAGATCAAGGTTGCCGACCGTTAGAGTTCGAAGAAGGAGAACATGTATTTCTTCGAGTTACCCCTACCACCGGAGTTGGTTGAGTGATCAAATCCAAGAAACTTACTCCCAATTTTATTGGACCTTACCAGATTCTTCATCGTATTGGCCCCGTGGCATACCAGATTGCTTTACCACCCTTCCTGTCAAACATTCATGACGTCTTTCACGTCTCACAGCTGCGAAAGTACATTTTCGACCCTTCTCATGTTATCGAACCAGATATGATTCAACTGAAGGACGATCTATCTTTTGAAGCATCATCAGCAAGGATCGTTGATCGGAAAGTTAAGCAGCTACGGAATAAAGAGATCCAGCTTGTCAAGGTCGTGTGGGATCAGAAGACCGGAGATGCAACGTGGGAGCTAGAAGAGAAGATGAAGAATCAGTATCCAGAGCTTTTTCACGGTACGTAACTCAATTATAGTTTCGAGGACGAAACTATTTTTAGAGGGGGAGTATTGTAACACGCGTATTTTTTTTTATTATGCGTTAATTAGCGTTATCTATTATATTTTGTCGTATTTACGCTATAATAAAGCAGTTTCTTGTTCTTTGAGGAAGTGTATGAATTAAATCAAGATCAAATTAAATTAAGAATTAATATTTTTATATTAATCCACGGTTTGAAAATCGTCGAAAAATTCTAACGAAGTTTTGACGCGTTTCGAATCGCCGGGCGGTTTCACTGCAGATAAAATTATAAATGAACTCCGATTTCGATGAAAATCGAATCATAACTTGTTGAGACCATTTTTGAATATTTGTCATGATTTTCATTATTTATAATTAAATATTTTCACGCGATGAATTAATTTCTCGTTAAATTAATTTTTGCGAGTTTATTAGTAACGCGGTTTCTCGTCGCCGTGTTTTAAACAACCCCTAGACTCTAGAATTAGTGGGTAACCATGAGAGATGTGAGATTAGGTGGGTAAGATTAGGTGATATATTTAACATCTAATTTAATTGCTAGATGTCATTAGTTGTGTGGTATGTTAAAAAAAAAAGAAAAGAGAAAGTCTTACATATAACCACTCTTACTTACTACATTATTATTTTTTTTTATAAAAGGAGGAAGCCCCCCACCAGCTGCCCACGATTTTTCTTCTTCCCCAAACCCTCTTCTCCATTTTTCTTTTCTTCTCCAAGCTTCCACCACTTCCATTGATGATTCCATCCATTCCTTTGATCCTTTGAGCAAGGTTCCTTCATCAATATTGCTCCATACCATCTCCTCTACCTAGATCATCCTTTTGATCATCATTTGAGGTAAAGAAATCTGATTTTTCTTCCCCTCCTTGCTGCTGATGTCGTGACTTTCCCTCCCCATTTTAGCTAGTTTTTTTGCTTCCAAACTTTGATTAATTGCTAGGTTTTCTTCCTTATCCTACTACCTATCTTTTTAACCATTTGTATGAGCTTGAAAACAAATTTTTCCCCTCTGTTTTTCTGCAGAAAATTAACGCCACCCTCCCCCATTTTAGTGTTTTGAGCTTTGCAACTTGAAGTCTTCATCAAACTTGCTCCAATCCTCCATCTCCACCTAGTTCCTCATCAACTTCTCCATTTAAAGTAAGAAAAAAAACAGATTTTTCTCCTTCCATTTTTCTGCTTGAAAACGTGATGTCCACCCTATTTCATCTCTTATGATTTTGCTTCCATACTTAGTTTTCTTGCTAGGTTTCCTTCTATACTCTATCACCTGTATATCCAACCATTTGAGTAGTAGAAGATCAAATTTTTTCAGCACTAAACAGCCCCATATTTAGCGCTAAACAGCCCCCTTTTTGTGTTTATTTAATTTATGTCTTAGTTGAAATTGTTGCTTGATATGTGTTGTTTTGATGATTGATGATGATTGTTTAGAGTTGAACATCTCCAACCCCTTTACTTAAGCCTCTAGGTTGAAAACCCTATGTGGTAAGAATAGGGAAAATGATGTGATCTCATGAGAATCAATCAATTAAATGTTGTAAGTGTCATTAGAGATTGTTTTGGTGTTAGTTTCCATGTGTTGTTTAAATTACCTAGGCTTAACATGATAGTTTAAATTTGGTTTCTATTCTTGAACCATGTAAGTTTGTGGCTAGGGTGTTTAATTTCATGTTAGTTGGTTTATTAAATGGTTAGAAGTAATTTTAAGATTTTTAGAACTTGCATGCATGAGTTGGTGTGTTTCAAGGTTATAGTTTATGAAAAAATGGGTTTATGGAGGACTAGAAGTGATTATTAATTTGGTGATTCTTTAAACTTTTGGAACAGAAATTTTAGAAACTTTTGTTTTGATTTGTTTTTAGTTTATGCCTTAACTATGTATGGTTTTGGGTAATTGTCTAAATGATTTGAAAATGGCTCGGAAAACAAATTATGAAACTTAGTTATGTTATGATTTGTGGGTGAAGTAGAAAATGCTAGGTGTAAATATGCTTGTAATATGTTGAAAATGGTTTTGAAATGATCTAATTTATGGAAGAAAGATTTTGCAAACTAGTGGGAAAAAAAAATGGGTTGAGGCCGTGAAGCCTAAGGAGTCTTTAGAAGAAATGTGTTTGGTTGATTAACTTGGTTAATTCCCTTGATGAGTATGTGCATTGTTCTTAAAAAGTGTTTGGTTAGGATAATGGGTTAGTGAGCGTAGTTGTTCTAGAATTACTTAATTTACCGTGGTAATAGGAATCGAAGTTTCCGAGATCATGCGGCGCGAAAATCGAGGTGTACGTGGAAGCGGACCCGAGGACGTAGGAGTAGGGTTAGCAGTGATAAGCGGTAAGGGCACTTTTAGACATTTAGGATTCATTTTTATGTCCTTGTGTAAGGACAACTTTGGATATGCTTAAGCTATTGTTTTGTTATTTAAATTGCTTTATTTAAATACGAAGAAGTCTGAGAACTCTACGAGTTCGAAGTGAGGGTCTTCGAACCCCTTCGTTTATTGTTGTCGTGCGGTCGAACATATTCCGAGTCATTCGTGGGTGAAAACTTTGTGGTTGGTCTCCTGAACCCAACCCCCCACATTTGTGTACCTCTCTGTTAATTCCATCGAGTTGCAGAGGGATGAATTTCTTGATTTGCGTGTCCAGCATGTAATGTTGTGATATGATTGAGTTATGCATTATTTGATATGAGATTGAATATATGCCACGAATTGCGTGTTGCTGTTGAATTGCGTTTCTTCATGCAGGGTGTTTTTATTGCTTAAAATGTCGAATTGCGTTTTCTTCATGTTAAGCATGCTCTCTTTATTTGATATGCGGTCAAGTAATTTTATGCGTCACTCTTTGACTATCGTAAGCGGCGAGTTGTTCATTGAGTGAGAGAGCTAGGCGAGTCGTCGTGACGTTTTTGAGCCGTGACCCGGATAACTGAGGGTGCTAGGTCCCCTTTTGTTTACGGGAGATTGACTAGACGTCGCAGCGTAGGGACCGGGGCTGCATACCTAGGGAGAAGCGAAAGATCCCAAGGCTACGGCTGGTATGTCAGTTGATGGATCTGCGTCTGCTTTCCGGAATAATTGTCGAGTCGAGAGAAAATGAGTAGCGTGTTGAGTCGAGTCTAGAGTGAGAGGGTTGAGTCACGTTTTGTGAATGATATACATTGTTGTTTGCTTATTTCTTTATGCATTGATTATCTTGATTTGTTGAGAAGTTGACCCTTTCCCGTGGTGCCTTCAATCCATGATGGTTACCCAGGCGATGGCGAGGGCGCAGGAAACCCGGAAGCAGATGATGGTGAGGAGGACCTCTTCGAGGATCCGGACGACGACCTTTATTTGTCGTGATTGTCTATGTCTATTATATGTTTTTTTGGGATGGATGTAGTATGTCTTTTGTGTATAGTGGTTGTGACCAGTTGGGTCGGGTGATGTTTTGTTATTACAGGGTAGACTGGCTGTTCATTGAGTGAGAGAGCTAGGCGTGTCGTCGTGACGTTTTTGAGCCGTGACCCGGATAACTGAGGGTGCTAGGTCCCCTTTTGTTTACGGGAGATTGACTAGACGTCGCAGCGTAGGGACCGGGGCTGCATACCTAGGGAGAAGCGAAAGATCCCAAGGCTACGGCTGGTATGTCAGTTGATGGATCTGCGTCTGCTTTTCGGAATAATTGTCGAGTCGAGAGAAAATGAGTAGCGTGTTGAGTCGAGTCTAGAGTGAGAGGGTTGAGTCACGTTTTGTGAATGATATACATTGTTGTTTGCTTATTTCTTTATGCATTGATTATCTTGATTTGTTGAGAAGTTGACCCTTTCCCGTGGTGCCTTCAATCCATGATGGTTACCCAGGCGATGGCAAGGGCGCAGGAAACCCGGAAGCAGATGATGGTGAGGAGGACCTCTTCGAGGATTCGGACGACGACCTTTATTTGTCGTGATTGTCTATGTCTATTATATGTTTCTTTGGGATGGCTGTAGTATGTCTTTTGTGTATAGTGGTTGTGACCAGTTGGGCCGGGTGATGTTTTGTTATTACAGGGTAGACTGGTGGTTTCACTTTTGGAGCAGCCCCCTGCGTGGGTGTCTGCCGGGAGTACCCCAGGGTATGATTACTCTCTTGAGGGTCATCATACCATAGGTGTATTTCTTTACACATTTTCTACTCTGTTATTTTGCACATACTGTGTATATGACTTATGTATTTATGCATGTATGTTTTTTCAGTATTTAAGTCTTGTGTCTTAGTTGCACCATGTTTCGAAAAGCTGTAATTACTCTGATGTGCGCTTGCGGGAATTATTGATATATAAAAAAAAAGTACCGCATTTTTCTAAAGGGCACAAGAGTACCGTTTTAAAATGCATCGCATACAGGTTTAGTTTAGCTCTGTAGCGGTCCGGAAACGTGTCGTTACATGTGACACTTCACACACTTCACTTAAAACTCAGAAACAGTGTTCTTCAACCATTCTGCATAATCATGCTTTACTTACTGCCAATTCAATTCATATGATTCTGTTCTCACATCATGCAAGATTTTGTCTTACACTATTATTGATCAATCACACAGCATATGTAAACACTACAACTTGAGTAAGTTCAACTGCAGTATCACTAACTTACTCAACTCCAAGAACTGACTTGAGAGCAAGTTTAAAACTGTTTTAGTGCAAGATTTTTAATAGGTCACAATTCAAACCCCCCTTTCTTGTGACATACTTTCACTTCAATTGGTACCAGAGCTCACCTCAGGGGGCTGAGCACACCTAACAGTGTAGGAGGAAAGATCCTGGAAGAAGTGATGGTGCACTCTAATAGTATCATGTTCCTTCCTGAAGGAGCATCTTCAAACAGACCTCCTGGTTTTGATGGAAACCACTACTACTATTGGAAGGGTCAAATGAGGTTGTTTCTAGAATCTCAAGACACTGATATTTGGGACATTGTGGAGAATGGACCTTTCACTCCACAAACCACATATGATGATGGAAGGACAGCACCAAAGCCAAAGGCATCCTGGAACACTGATGAAAAGCACAAAGTTCTCCTGAACTCAAAAGAAAAATATTATATCACTTGTGCCCTTGGCAGAAGTGAATATGATAAGATTGTTGGATGTGAAATTGCAAAGGAAATGTGGGACACTCTGAGAACTGCTCATGAAGGTACTGATCAGGTAAAAGAGGCAAAAATAAACATTCTTGTTCATCAGTACGAGTTATTCAAAATGGGTGAAGATGAATCCATTGAAGAAATGTTCAGTAGATTCACAATAATCACAAATGACTTGAAATCACTGGGAAAAGTGTTTACAAATCAAGAGAATGTCAGAAAGGTACTGAGAAGCCTGCCAAAGGTTTGAAGGCCTAAAGTGACAGCAATTCAAGAAGCTAAAGATTTATCCATTACGAGAATGGATGAATTACTGGGTCACTAAAGGTTCATGAACAAGAAATTATGGAGGAAATTCATCCTAAGAAAGGAAAGCTTGTTGCCTTTGAAAGCCTCTCACAAGTCTGGAAAGAGCTCATCACAGTCATCAAAATCAGTTGTCAGCGGCGAGAATAAGAAGAGGACTACAATGATGAAAGTGAGAATGAAGACTCAGCAAATGGAGATGAACTTGCCCTCATCTCAAGGAGGATCCAGAGGATGCTCAGAAACAGAAAATTGAGAAAATTTCCTCAAACAAGAAGGGAATTTCAAAAGGGTGAAGGAAGCAACTCTCATCCAAAATGCTTTGAATGCAATAAACTTGGTCACTTCAAGATAGACTGTCCTCAACTCAAAAAGCAAAACAAAAAATTCTCTCCAAAGAAAAAGGCTATGATGGCACTATGGGATGACTCAGATGAAACATCCTCTGAACAAGAAGAAGACCAAACAAACTTTGCTCTCATGGAAAATTCGAGGTTGAGGAAGAAGAGGTAGCGACTCAATCCATAAATTACAATTAAATGCGAGAGAGCTACAATTTGCTTTTGATAATCTTTTAAATGATTCAAACATTTTATCACAAAGATGCATGACTTTCAAAACTCAGTTATGTGAGGTTAAGAAAAACAATGAAGAACTTCTTACACAAAATGAAAGTCTTCTTAAAACCATTCATTGTTTGCGACAATCTCATTTTAAACTCTCTGATCAATACCGAAAATTGAGTGGCAAGGCTCCTGAGATACAGATACAGAGAGTTGCTGAGGTTAAATGCCAAAAGGAAAATGAGGAGCTTAGAAAAAGGGTAAATGAATTAACTGCTGACCTGCAAATGTTTTTGCATAACACTGAAACCTTTGAGAAAATCATGGGGAGTCATGGAAACAGATTTGAAAAGGCAGGGATTGGGTATACACCCAAGTACAAACCAATTTTCGAAAATGTATTTGTTCCCAAATCAAAAATGTTTAAACAATGCAATTACTGCAAGAATCTTGGGCATGATAGTTCTGAATGTTTGAAAAGAAGAAAATCTTCCTTTAGGAAGAACACTAACTATCAAGGACCCAAAGCTATATGGGTACCTAAATCATTGCTCATATTTGATGCAGGACTGCCTCTGGGCATCAAAGAAAAAGCTGTGGTTCTTAGACAATGGCTGCAACAGACACATGACAGGCGACAAAAGTAACTTTCTCTCATTAGAGAGGAAGAATGGGAGCTGTGTCACCTTTGAAAATAATGTAAAAGGTTGGATAAAAGGTACAGGCACAGTAGGTAAGAAGAATTCCACTCAAATAAAGAATGTTCAATATGTCTATGGTCTTAAACATAATCTCTTAAGTGTGAGTCAGTTGACTGACAATGGCAATGAAGTTTTATTTAAATCTAACTCATGCATTATCAAGGAAACTTCCTCTGGAAGTGTAACACCTGATGAGGAGATCGCGTGCACGAGCTGCTGAGGTCGCGTACCGAGCTGAGGAGGTCGTATGCCGAGCTGAGGTCGCGTACCGAACTGAGGAGACCGCGTGCACTAGCTGCTGAGCTGAGGAGATCGCGTGCATTAGCTGCTGAGGTCGCGTACTGAGCTGAGGAGATCGCGTGCATTAGCTGCTGAGGTCGCGTACCGAGCTGAGGAGACCGAGTGCACGAGCTCGTGATAGAGCCTTGTGCGCTTGCACAAGCACCCTGGTCGACCTCGTGCCGAGATTGTAACACTCGTCTTTTTACGAACGTTATTTAGTGTTAATTAGTATTTATATGTCACTTATTTATGGTTTTCTTTTAATTAATTATTGTTGAGTGTTAATTAAGGGAGAAAGGACCATAATGCCCCTTCCCTCACCAGCTAAATATCACGATCAGTCCCCTCAAACCCTCACTTTCTCTTTTCTTCTCTCTTCTTCCTTCTTCTCTAAGTTTCCTTTTCCTCTCCAAACTTCCATTGAAAAACCTTGGGTTCCATTGAGTTTCTGCACAAACCTTCTTCATCAATCTTGCTTCTCATCATCTCCTCTACCTATATCATCATCTCGATCATCATTTGAGGTATGAAAAACAGAATTTCCTCTCCCTTCATGCTCCTGTTTAGCGCCACTTCCTCCTTCCATTTTAGCTAGTTTCTATGCTTCCAAATCATGTCATATCGATAGGTTTTCTTCTTCATGGCATTACCTACCTTTCTAACCATTTATTTGAGCTTGAAAAACAAATTGTTTCCTCTGTTTTCTCTGATGAGGTAGCGCCCAAAACCCTAACCACTTGGCTTGCTTTGATTTCTTGTTCTATGTTGTTGTATGTTGCTTCTTCTTGTTGTTTGTTGTTGATTTATTTGTTGTAGCATCATATAACCTCTTTCATGAGCATTTGATCAAAAACCTAACCTTGAGTAAAAGGGAAAATATGTTTAATCTTGCTTGAATCATGCATGAGATATGTTAATGTGTTATAGTAATTATTTAGGTGCTAATAGCATGGCTAGTTTAATTTAATCAAGTGCAACAGGTTGGTTTTGGATCTTTCCTATTCTTGAGTCTTAAGAAACTTGCTATTTAATTGTCTAATTAGGTGTGAAGTATGTGATTATGTGTTTAATATGATTTTAGGACTAATTAGGATTAAGTTGCATGATTAGTTTAGTGTTAGATAAGTTTTTGTGCAAAAATGGATTTTTGAGGGACCAAAATGGCATGTAGGGAAATTGATCTTTTTTTATGATTTAAATTTTAACACAATTGGTTATGGTCTTATTTTAATTGTTGGACCCTGAGGAAAATATTTTTTTTAGAAAACATAAACTTAGATTTTGATTAATTTGTGCTTAATATGCTATTTGATTTTAAGCTTGAATTTGTACTTAGGAAAAATGGCCTTGTATGGTGATATGTATGAAAGAAGTTTTTAATAAAATTTTTAGAGAAAAGGAATTAATTTGTAATGCTGGAATTCTTGTTGTATTTGTTTAAGTTCTTGAGTTTCAATGCTTGCTTGGATTGTAGTTAAGATCGGGATATGAGAGCTAAGTGCTATTAGAAACCCATAGATAGTACTAAGTTGTGCTGGTATTAGGAATTGTGATTTTCGAGATCGTGCGGCACGGAATCGAGGTGTACGAGAGAGCGAACCCGAGGACGTGGGAGCAGTGGGATCCAGATTGAGAACCGTACGTGTCGAGGTCGTTGTCGAGCTCGATTGAGGACAGCACGTAGACGCCGAGCTTGGAGTTCGGTAAGGGCAACTTTTAGATATGTTTAGATTTGATTTTTAGTATTTAAATGCTTCATTTAAATACGGAGAAGTCTGAGAACTCTACGAGTTCGAAGTTAGGGTCTTCGAACCCCTTCGTTTTGTTGTCGTGAGGTCGAACATTTATCCAAGTCTTCGTGGGCGAGCGTAAGCTGTTGCGGTTGGTCTCCTGAACCCAACCCCCCACACTTGTATGTTCCTCTCTGTTAATTCCATTGAGTTGCAGAGGGATGGATTCCTTGATTTGCTTGTCGAGTATGTAATGTTGTGATATGATTGAGTTATGCATTATTTGATATGAGATTAAATATATGTCATGAATTGCGTGTTGCTGTTGAATTGCGTTTCTTCATGCAGGGTGTTTTTATTGCTTAAAATGTCGAATTGCGTTTTCTTCATATTAAGCATGTTCTCTTATTTGATATGCGGGTAAGTAATCTTATGCGTCACTCTTTGAATATTGTAAGCGGAGAGCTGTTCATCGAGTGAGCGAGCTAGGCGAGTCGTTATGACGTTTTTGAGCCGTGACCCGGATAACTGAGGGTGCTAGGTCCCCTTTGTTTACCGGAGACTGACTAGACGTCGCAGCGTAGGAGCAGCATCGCATATCTAGGGAGAAGCGAAAGATCCCAAGGCTACGGCTGGTATGTCAGTTGATGGATCTGCGTCTGCTTTCCAGAATAATGGTTGAGTCGAGAGAAAATGGATCGCGAGTTGAGTCGAGTCTAGAGTGAGAGGGTCGAGTCACGTTTGGTGAATGATATACATTGTTGTTTGCTTATTTCTTTACGCCTTGATTATCTTGATTTGTCGAGAAGTTGACCCTTTTCCCGTGGTGCCTTCAATCCATGATGGTTACCCAGGCGATAGCGAGGACGCAGGGAACCCGACAGCAGGTGATGGCGAGGAGGACCTCGTCGAGGATCCGGACGACGATCTCTATTTGTCGTGATTGATTATGTCTGTTAGATGTTTTTTTTTTGGGATGACTGTAGTATGTCTTTTGTGTACAGTGGTCGTGACCAGTAGGGCCGGGTGATGTTTTTTTATTACAGGGTAGACTGGTGGTTCCACTTTTGGAGCAGCCCCCTGCGTGGGTGTCTGCCGGAAGTACCCCAAGGGTATGATTGCTCTCTTGAGGTCGTCATACCATAGGTGTATTTCTTTGTGCATTCACTACTCTGTATTTTGCATACACTATTATTCCGACTTGTATATATATATAATATCTATGTATGTTTTATTTAGGATTTAAGTCTTGTGTATTAGTTGCACCATATTTCGAAAAGCTGTAATTACTCTGATGTGCACTATCTGGATTTAAAAAAAAAAAAGTACCGTATTTTTCTGAAGGGCACAAGAGTACCGTTTTAAAACGCATCGCATACAGTTTTAGTGTAGCTCGGTAGCGGTCCGGAAGCAGTCGTTACAAAGGTGGTATCGAGGCGATTCGGTTCTGGCCTGTGCATAGGAAATTTGGGTGGTCAACGTGTCGGGATATGTGTGTCGGGTACATAGTTGTACTATATTGATTCTTTGTTTGATTAAGTGAAGCACTTATTGCTTGAAAAATTGTTTGAATTATTTCTTGATTGAAGCAGTGTGTCTTAACACATCCTTGTTGTGAGATTCTGACAGGTTTTGAACTTTGTGGAATCTAATGCCACCTCGTAGGGATACGACGGCTGTACCTGAGAACGTCGACATGGAACGAGCAATTCAAGCTATGACCGAGATGGCGGCGGCCATGGCTCAGCAATCAGCTGCTGCAACCCAACAGTCTAACGCGATGGCTCAACAGACGGCAGCGTTAACCCAGCAAAACTTGCAGCAACAACAGAGAGCAGAGCGGAATGCTGAGGCGAGAGGATTAGCATACTTTAGGAAGCATGACCCACCGAAGTTCTACGGTGAGCCAAACCCAGATAAAGCTGATCTTTGGATGCAAGAGATCGAGAAGATCTTCGAGGCACTTCATTGCCCAAACAACGTGAAGGTCGACTACGCCACCTACTTGCTGCTGGGAGACGCAGAGTATTGGTGGAAGGGAGTGAAGCAAGCACTGATAGCGGAACGTCGCGAAATAACGTGGGAGCTTTTTCGTGGAAGGTTCTTGGACAAATACTTCCCAGATACTGCACGAGCTGAGAAGGAGCAAGAGTTTCTTCAACTACAACAAGGCGGTATGACAGTTTCCGAGTATGCAGCCAAGTTTGAGTCACTGGCGAGGTATTTCAGTCCATTTCGTGACCGAGCTGACCAAGGATGGTTAAGTGAGAGGTTCCAACGTGGATTAAGATTTGACATTCAGAAGTCGGTGGTGTCATTGAGGATCGGGAATCTACAGGAGTTGATAGATCGTTGTGTCGAGGTAGAGGGTGTAAGAAGCCACAAGAAGAAAACTGTTGTAGGCGGACCGATGAGACCCCAGAGTGCGGCGCAGAGGTTTGCACAGAAGGGGAAACAACTGCAGAGGAAGCCTTACAACCTACCTCAGGGGAACAACAACAGGGGACAATATCGTCCGATGACCCAGGGAGCGAGAAGTGGAGGTCAGACTGGCGTAGAAGTGATTTGTTTCCGTTGTGGAAAGTCAGGACATTATGCAAATAACTGTACTCAGAAGGAGGATGTGTGCTACAACTGTAAGAAGCCAGGGCATTTTGCCAAGGATTGTCCCACACCTAAAGCTGAACCGGCAATGCTTGCGGCAAAGGCCAAAGGGAAGCGCCAAACAGCAAAAGGCAGAGTCTTCTGCATGAGCGGTGAGGAAGCAGAGCAAGCTGATGATCTTATTCAAGGCGAATGTGAGATAGAGGGTAAATCCTTATCCGTACTCTTTGATTCGGGCGCAACCCATTCCTTTATTTCCTCTGATTGTGTGGACCATTTGAACTTGACTGTGACTGTTTTACCGTTCAAATTGGTAGTTACAACTCTAGCTGCTAAAACCTTAGTCACAAACACTGCATGTCTTAATTGTGTAGTGGTTATTCAGAGTAGAAGGTTTGTGGTTAATTTGGTTTGTTTGCCTCTTAAAGGCTTAGATGTCATCCTCGGGATGGATTGGTTGTCACACCACCATGTCCTCTTGGACTGTGCCCGTAAAACTGTAATTTTCCCAGACCTTGGAGTCTCCAATTATCTTTCTACTGAACGTATTGGAGTTTCTTTGCGAGAAGGAACTAGGGAATACATGTATCTGGCTAGTTTAGAAGTTTCTCAGCAGATCGAAGTGAAGAATGTTCCAGTGGTGTGTGACATTGTGGACGTTTTTCCCAAAGACGTGCCAGGGTTACCACCAGTGCGAGAGGTCGAGTTCTCCATCGATTTGATTCCAGGAACAGGACCGATTTCCAAAGCGCCATACCGGATGTCCCCTGCCGAGATGAAAGAACTGAAGTCCCAGATTGAGCATTTAGAGTCAAAGCAATTCATACGACCGAGCGTGTCACCGTGGGGAGCTCCAGTGTTGTTGGTCAAGAAGAAGGATGGACGATCTAGACTGTGCGTGGACTACCGCGAGCTCAACAAGGTTACTGTGAAGAACCGGTATCCGTTACCGCGTATTGTCGATCCGATGGATCAATGCATTGGAGCCGCAATATTTTCCAAGATAGATTTGAAGTGCGGTTATCATCAGTTCGGCGTGAAGAAGGAAGATGTCCCCAAGCGACTTTCAGGACCAGATACGGTCACTACGAGTACTTGGTGATGCCGTTTGGAGTGACAAACGCGCCAGCAGTGTTTATGGATTACATGAATAGGATTTTCCATTCGTTTTTGGATCAGTTTGTAGTAGTGTTCATCGACGACATATTGATCTACTCTAAGAGCAGAGAAGAGCTCGAAGGGCACTTACGTCGAGTATTGCAGATATTACGTGAGAAGCGACTCTATGGCAACCTGTCGAAGTGTGAATTTTGGCTCGAAGAGGTGAATTTTCTTGGTCATGTGATTTCCAAAGAAGGAATATTTGTGGATCCAACTAAGATTGAAGGCGTGCTAGCGTGGGAACAGAAAGGCGATCGCGATGCTCGGGGAGCTTTGTTGGCTTAGCAGGCTATTATCGGAGATTCATTGAAGGTTTTTCGAAGATTGTCGCGCCTCTTACACGACTCACGAGGAAGGATCAACCTTTTGCCTGGACCGAGGAGTGTGAATCCAGTTTTCAAAGACTGAAGGAGCTTTTGACAACAGCGCCTGTGTTGATTTTGCCTCAACCAGAAGAGCCTTACGAGGTTTATTGCGATGCGTCACACCAGGGATTGGGGTGCGTCGCGATGCGACAGGAAAGTGGTAGCGTATGCTTCAAGACGACTTAAGATTCACGAGAGGAACTACCCTACTCACGATTTGGAGTGGCATTGGTGGTTTCTTATTTGAAGATATGGAGGCACTACCTTTGTAGAACCTTCTCACTTTGTTTCGGCGATCACAAGAGTTTGAAGTACTGTTCGATCGAAAGAGCTCAACATGCGTCGGAAGATGGACGTAATTTCTCAAGGACTACGACTTTACGTTGGAATATCATCCAGGAAAGGCTAATATAGTAGCAGATCGTTGAGTAGGAAGAGCGTTCTAGCTTCAAAGAATGATGATCGAGGAGTTGGAGATGCTCGAGAAGTTCAGAGATTTGAAGTTGAATGTGGAAGTTTCACCGGGAAGCCGAGATTTGGTATGCTTACCATTTCTAACAGATTGTTGGGCGAGATCGAGACCGGCGGTGCACGACAAGCTTCGCAAGAAGATGCAGTTGATCGCGCAAGGGAAAGCGACAGAATTCAAAGTCGGAGCGGACAACATTTTAAGGTGCAATGGCCGAGTGTGTGTACCTAATGTAGCGGAGCTGAGAAAGTTAATACTTGACGAAGCGCATAAGTGCAATTTTAGTATTCATCCAGGAGTTACGAAGATGTATCAAGACTTGAAGAAGCATTTTTGGTGGTCCGGAATGAAGAAGCAAGTGGCTGAGTACGTAGCTTCATGTTTAACGTGTCAGAAAGCGAAGGTGGAGCACCAACGACCGGCGGGAATGCTACAATCGCTTGACGTACCAGTATGGAAGTGGGACAGTATCTCCATGGATTTCGTTGTAGGTTTGCGAAGGCGAGAAGAAGAATGATTCGATTTGGGTGATCGTCGACCGATTAACCAACCGCTCATTTCTTACCGGTGAGGTCGACGTACAACGTGGAAAAGGCGACCGAGATTTACATCGCGGAGATAGTGTGACTACATGGTATACCCTCTTCAATCGTGTGTCGGACCGAGATCCGAAGTTCACATCTCATTTTTGGAGGGAATTGCAAGAAGCGATGGGAACCGAGCTCAAGCTTAGCTCGGCATATCATCCCCAAACCGACGGTCGGCCGAGAGAGAACGATCCAATCGCTTGAAGATTTGTTGCGGCGTGTACATTAGATCACCGAGGAAGTTGGGACGATGTCTTACCATTGGTGGAGTTCACCTACAATAACCGGTTTCCATGCGAGTATTGGAATGGCACCTTTTGAAAAACCTTTGTATGGGCAAGTGTCGACGCCTCTTTGTTGGTACCAGGATGGCGAGAGTTCTATTGTGGGACCAGATATGGTCCAAATAGACCATCGAGAAGATCTGCTTGATCGAGATAGGATGCTAACGCCTCAAAGCCGATGGTAAGAGTTATGCCGACCAAGGACGTCGACCGCTAGAGTTCGAAGAAGGAGAGCATGTATTTCTTAGAGTCACCCCACTCACGGAGTTAGTCGAGCGATCAAGTCCAAGAAACTTATCCCTAAATTTATTGGACCTTACGGATTCTTCGTCGTGTCGGTCCGATGGCATATCGATTGCCACCGCCACCCTTCTGTCAAACATTCATGACGTCTTTCACGTCTCACGATTGCGGAGATATATTTCCGACCCTCTCATGTCATCGAACGGATGTGATTCAAGCGAGGAACGACTTATCCTTCAAGCATCACCGCAAGGATCGTTGATCGGAAAGCCAAGCGATTCTGAACAAAGAGATCCAACTTGTCAAAGTTGTGTGGGATCGAGAAAACCAGGAGATGCGACTTGGGAATTGGAAGAGAAGATGAAGACTCAGTACCCTAAACTTTTTTCCGCGGTAAGCATCTTATTTGCAATTTCGAGGACGAAATTTTTTTAGAGGGAGAGTATTGTAACACTGATGAGGAGATCGCGTGCACGAGCTGCTGAGGTCGCTGCATCGAAATGAGGAGGTCGATGCCTAGCCGAGGTCGCTGCATCGAATCGAGGAGACCGCGCGTGCACTAGCCGAGCCGAGGAGATCGCGTGCATTAGCCGCCGAGGTCGCGATCGATGAGGAGATCGCGCGGCATTAGCCGAGGTCGCTGCATCGAAATGAGGAGACCGAGTGCACGAGCTCGTGATAGAGCTCTCAGG
The DNA here is from genome assembly GCA_037113605.1 of Calophaca sinica. Classification (NCBI taxonomy): domain Eukaryota; kingdom Viridiplantae; phylum Streptophyta; class Magnoliopsida; order Fabales; family Fabaceae; genus Calophaca; species Calophaca sinica. The sequence goes on along the minus strand of CM073731.1, from coordinate 43,482,155 downwards.
CGCCGCACAAGCACCCTGGTCGACCTCGTGCCGAGATTGTAACACTCGTCTTTTTACGAACGTTATTTAGTGTGAATTAGTATTTATATGTCACTTATTTATGGTTGTCTTTTAATTAATTATTGGTGAGGGGTAAGTAAGGGGGAAAGGACCATAATGCCCCTTCCTCACGGCTAAATATCACGATCAGTCCCCTCAAACCCTCACTTTCTCTTTTCTTCTCTCTTCTTCCTTCTTCTCTAAGTTTCCTTTTCCTCTCCAAACTTCCATTGAAAAACCTTGGGTTCCATTGAGTTTCTGCACAAACCTTCTTCATCAATCTTGCTTCTCATCATCTCCTCTACCTATATCATCATCTCGATCATCATTTGAGGTATGAAAAACAGAATTTCCTCTCCCTTCATGCTACTGTTTAGCGCCACTTCCTCCTTCCATTTTAGCTAGTTTCTATGCTTCCAAATCATGTCATATCGATAGGTTTTCTTCTTCATGGCATTACCTACCTTTCTAACCATTTATTTGAGCTTGAAAAACAAATTGTTTCCTCTGTTTTCTCTGATGAGTAGCGCCCAAAAGCCTAACCACTTGGCTTGCTTTGATTTCTTGTTCTATGTTGTTGTATGTTGCTTCTTCTTGTTGTTTGTTGTTGATTTATTTGTTGTAGCATCATATAACCTCTTTCATGAGCATTTGATCAAAAACCTAACCTTGAGTAAAAGGGAAAATATGTTTAATCTTGCTTGAATCATGCATGAGATATGTTAATGTGTTATAGTAATTATTTAGGTGCTAATAGCATGGCTAGTTTAATTTAATCAAGTGCAACAGGTTGGTTTTGGATCTTTCCTATTCTTGAGTCTTAAGAAACTTGCTATTTAATTGTCTAATTAGGTGTGAAGTATGTGATTATGTGTTTAATATGATTTTAGGACTAATTAGGATTAAGTTGCATGATTAGTTTAGTGTTAGATAAGTTTTTGTGCAAAAATGGATTTTTGAGGGACCAAAATGGCATGTAGGGAAATTGATCTTTTTTTATGATTTAAATTTTAACACAATTGGTTATGGTCTTATTTTAATTGTTGGACCCTGAGGAAAATATTTTTTTTAGAAAACATAAACTTAGATTTTGATTAATTTGTGCTTAATATGCTATTTGATTTTAAGCTTGAATTTGTACTTAGGAAAAATGGCCTTGTATGGTGATATGTATGAAAGAAGTTTTTAATAAAATTTTTAGAGAAAAGGAATTAATTTGTAATGCTGGAATTCTTGTTGTATTTGTTTAAGTTCTTGAGTTTTAATGCTTGCTTGGATTGTAGTTAAGATCGGGATATGAGAGCTAAGTGCTATTAGAAACCCATAGATAGTACTAAGTTGTGCTGGTATTAGGAATTGTGATTTCCGAGATCGTGCGGCACGGAATCGAGGTGTACGAGAGAGCGAACCCGAGGACGTGGGAGCAGTGGGATCCAGATTGAGAACCGTACGTGTCGAGGTCGTTGTCGAGCTCGATTGAGGGCGACTGCGTGACGCCGAGCTTGGAGTTCGGTAAGGCAACTTTTAGATATGTTTAGATTTGATTTTTAGTATTTAAATGCTTCATTTAAATACGAGAAGTCTGAGAACTCTACGAGTTGAAGTTGTGGTCTTCGAACCCCTTCGCTTTTGTTGTCGTGAGGTCGAACATTTATCCAAGTCTTCGTGGCGGCGTGGTGTTGCGGTTGGTCTCCTGAACCCAACCCCCCACACTTGTATGTTCCTCTCTGTTAATTCCATTGAGTTGCAGAGGGATGGATTCCTTGATTTGCTTGTCGAGTATGTAATGTTGTGATATGATTGAGTTATGCATTATTTGATATGAGATTAAATATATGTCATGAATTGCGTGTTGCTGTTGAATTGCGTTTCTTCATGCAGGGTGGTTTTATTGCTTAAAATGTCGAATTGCGTTTTCTTCATATTAAGCATGTTCTCTTATTTGATATGCGGGTAAGTAATCTTATGCGTCACTCTTTGAATATTGTGGCGGAGAAATTTGTTCATCGAGTGAGCGAGCTAAGCGAGTCGTTATGACGTTTTGAGCCGTGACCGGATAATCGAGGGTGCTAGGTCCCCTTTGTTTACGGGAGATTGACTAGACGTCGCAGTCAGAGGAACCGGCATCGCATATCTAGGAAGAAGCGAAAGATCCCAAGGCTATGGCTGGTATGTCAGTTGATGGATCTGCGTCTGCTTTCCGGAATAATGGTCGAGTCGAGAGAAAATGGATCGCGAGTTGAGTCGAGTCTAGAGTGAGAGGGTCGAGTCACGTTTGGTGAATGATATACATTGTTGTTTGCTTATTTCTTTACGCCTTGATTATCTTGATTTGTCGAGAAGTTGACCCTTTTCCCGTGGTGCCTTCAATCCATGATGGTTACCCAGGCGATAGCGAGGACGCAGGGAACCCGACAGCAGGTGATGGCGAGGAGGACCTCGTCGCCTCGCCCCGGACGACGATCTCTATTTGTCGTGATTGATTATGTCTGTTAGATGTTTTTTTTTTGGGATGACAGTAGAATGTCTTTTGTGTACAGTGGTCGTGACCCGGTAGAGTAGGAGTGATGTTTTGTTATTACAGGTAGGTGGTGGTTCCACTTTTGGAGCAGCCCCCTGCGTGGGTGTCTGCCGGAAGTACCCCCAGGGTATGATTGCTCTCTTGAGGTCGTCATACCATAGGTGTATTTCTTTGTGCATTCACTACTCTGTATTTTGCATACACTATTATTCCGACTTGTATATATATATATTATCTATGTATGTTTTATTTAGGATTTAAGTCTTGTGTATTAGTTGCACCATGTTTCGAAAAGCTGTAATTACTCTGATGTGCACTAGCTGGATTTTAAAAAAAAAAAGAAAAAAGAAAAAAGAAAGTACCGTATTTTTCTGAAGGGCACAAGAGTACCGTTTTAAAACGCATCGCATACAACTTTAGTGTAGCTCGGTAGCGGTCCGAAAACGGGTCGTTACAGGAAGCATACTCTTCACTGGTGTTAGAACCAGAAACTTGTACAGTATCTGTTTAGAGGACCTTTCAGAAGAAACATGTTTTGTTTCTTTTGAAAATGATAAATGGATATGGCACAGAAGAGTAGGTCACACAAGCATGAACACTATTTCTAAATTATCCAGATTTGAACTTGTCAATGGATTGCCTAAAATCAAATTTGAAAAGGATAGAATTTGTGAGGCTTGTATTCAAGGAAAACAAGTCAAATCTAGCTTTCACTCCAAAAACATATTCTCTACAGAAAGACCACTTGAACTATTACATATTGATTTATTTGGTCTAACAAGAGTTGCAAGTATAGCTGGAAAAAGATATGGCTTTGTGATAGTGGATGATTATTCAAGATATACTTGGGTTCTATTTTTGAAAAACAAGGATGACTCCTTTGAAGCTTTCAGAATATTTTGTAAAAAGGTTCAAAATGAAAAGAGTTGCAACATTGCTTCTGTGAGAAGTGACCATGGAGGTGAATTTGAAAACATATCCTTCAAAACCTATTTTGATGAAAATGGTATTTCTCACAACTTCTCTTGTCCTAAGACTCCTTAACAAAATGGGGTAGTTGAAAGGAAAAATAGAACATTGCAAGAAATGGGCAGGACCATGCTTAATGACTCAAAAATTGAAAAATATTTTTGGGCTGAAGCAATTAACACAGCATGCTACATTATAAACCGAGTCTCTATTAGAAAAATCTTGAATAAAACTCCCTATGAGCTATGGAAAGGTAGGAAACCAACTATTGCCTATTTTCATATTTTTGGGTGTGAATGCTTTATCTTGAATCATAAAGAAAATTTGGGAAAATTTGATTCAAAGTCTGACAAATGTATTTTCCTTGGATATTCAACTTCCTCTAAAGCCTATAGAGTGTATAACTTGAGATCTCAAATTGTTGAAGAGAGTATGCATGTGAAATTCAATGAATTTTATCAATCTTATGAGAAAAGGACAGATGATGCTGAAGATACAACTGAAAGATCCAGTCCTCAACCACAAAATGAAGTTCCAAAACAGAATACTGATTCTGAGGAAGTTCCTGAACTTACTTAAGAACCACGAAGCTCCTCTCAGCAATCCACTCAGACTATTAACCTGCCCAGAAGCTGGAGAGTGGTTACAAATCACCCTCAAGAGCAAATAATTGGAGAAACCTCTGAGCCTGTGAGAACAAGAAGGTCCTTCAGACAAGAATCATCAAATATGGCATTGATCTCAGAAATTGAGCCAAGATCCATAAATGAAGCCATAACTGATCCTTCTTGGGTTGAAGCCATGGAAGAGGAACTTGCCCAATTTGACAAAAATCAGGTGTGGACACTAGTTAAGCAACCTACTCATCAGTCTGTCATTGGAACAAAATGGGTTTTTAGAAACAAACTCAATGAGGAAGGTAAGGTAACAAGAAACAAAGCTAGATTGGTAGCTCAGGGATACAATCAACAAGAAGGTATTGACTATGATGAAACTTTTGCTCCAGTTGCTAGATTAGAAGCCATTAGAATCTTACTTGCCTTTGCTGCTCATAAAAACTTAAAATTATTTCAAATGGATGTCAAAAGTGCCTTTTTAAATGGTTTTCTAAAAGAAGAAGTATAAGTTCATCAACCCCCTGGATTTGTTGACTCCAAAAAACCAAATCATATCTTTAAATTAAGTAAAGCCTTATATGGACTAAAACAAGCTCCAAGAGCTTGGTATGAGAGATTAAGTGCTTTTCTAATCAAAAATGGTTTTTCTAGAGGAAAGGTTGACACAACTTTATTTATAAAACATCACAAGGAAAACCTACTAATAGTCCAAATCTATGTGGATGACATCATTTTTGGTGCAACAAAAGAAAATTTATGTGATGATTTTGCAAACCTTATGAAGAGTGAGTTTGAAATGAGCATGATGGGTGAACTAAGTTTCTTCTTAGGGCTGCAAATCAAGCAACTTGAAGATGGTATTTTTATTTCTCAAGAAAAATATATAAAAGATCTTCTGAAAAAATATCAAATGAATGAAGCCAAGGCTATGGCTACTCCAATGCATCCAACTGCAAACCTTGATAGGGATGAAAATGGCAAAACTGTCTCTGAAAAGGAGTACAGGGGCATGATAGGTTCCTTATTGTATCTTACTGCAAGTAGACCTGACATTGTCTTTCTTTGTAGGGTGTGTGCTAGATTTGATCGGCTCGAAAGAATCTCACTTAATGGCTATTAAGAGGATACTCAGATATTTAGTTGGAACTCCTAACCTTGGTCTGTGGTACAGGAAAAACTCTCATTTTGATCTTATAGGTTATTGTGATGTTGACTATGCTGGAGATAAAGTAGAAAGAAAAAGCACTAGTGGCTCATGTCAACTTCTTGGAGAAGCAATGGTCTCACGGTCATGCAAGAAACAAAACACCATTGCTCTGTCAACCACAGAAGCTGAGTATGTTTCAGCTTCAGCATGCTGTCAACAAATTTTATGGATTAATAATCAATTGGAAGATTATTCTCTCAGGTATGAATGCATCCCCATTTATTGTGATAACACAAGTACTATTAATTTAACAAAGAATCCCATCCAGCACTCAAGAACTAAGCACATTGATATAAAGCATCATTTTATTCGTGATTATGTTCAAAAGAAAGAAGTGGAATTGATTTTTGTGGATACAAAGAATCGACTGGCGATATTTTTACTAAGCCTCTTCAAGAAGAAAGCTTTAGTTTCATAAAGAGCAAGTTACACATAATCAAATCTCCATGATTTGGTGTATGTGTCTAAACTTACTTAAATGAGTAAGTTTACGTGATGTATATTGAACATACTCTCAATCTTTCTTTGATAAGTGAACTTACTCACTTATCCTAATAAGTTATATACATTTAAATATATTGGGTGAGAAAATGTCACTTTGTGGCACGTTTCTAGTTCATGACTAATGTGACTACCAACATAACCTATTACCACCTTCCCCATTATTTCAATCACATCTCGTAAATGAAACTTGACCACTCTCTCTCACTCTCTCTCCTTCTCTCTCTTTCTCTCTCATCTTCTACAAATCTGAAACTGCCTCCTCCCTCTACTTAACCCACGTCGTTCCTCATCCTCTTCTTCAATTCAAATCAAAACACTGAGTGAACCCTAAAACTCCCAAAATGGCGCGAACAAAAATCCCATGTGTAAGAAGAGTTCCTGGAAGCACTTCAATGGCCATCATTCCATACGTATCTCCTACCTCATTCCTATTCGCCCAACCTCCTCCCATATCAACCGCTTCATCAGCTCCACCACGCACCATTTCTCCTCTAAAACAGAAATCCCCAAAATCTTCGAAAACTTCATCTATTCCCAGTAGAAGATCAAACCGGATTGCTGCTGGTATAGGAACATCTTCGTCAAAAAGGTCTTGGGATGAAGGAGAGATATACATACGCGACGATGATGATTCAGAGGCCACTCTGACTGATCCTCCTCCTAAAAAGGAGGAAACCATCTCTGAATCCATTGCAATGCTGAAGAAAGAGAAAATGAATAAGAATACCAAGGAGAAGAAGGTCCAGAAAATGATCATGAAGGAAAAAGAGAAGAAGGAATTAATGGATGAGAAAGACTTTGCTAAACGAAAAGGAAAGAGGATTGTAGAAGAACAAGATAAAGTAGGTAAGGAATGGGAAACCAGAACTGTGGTTCCTGGAAGAATCTTCATGCTGGATAACTTGAAAAATTCTGGGTGGAATCTTTATCCCTTTCTGAGCAAACCAAAGTGGGTTGATTTTGTTCAGATTGAAGAAAGAATCTATGAAGGACTAGTAAGAGATTTCTATGCAAATGCTTGTGTTGATGAAAAGGACTCCTCTCTGACAAGCAAAGTAAAAGGGATCACCATTCGTCTCACCACGGAATCCATAAGCAAAGCCCTGCAGATTCAAGAGTGTGGAACTAAACTGTTTGAAGATAACTGGTACCCTAAGGCCAACACCACAAGAGAAGAAGTACTGGAGCATGCTCTCAATTAACCCAACCTCAAAGACACAGCCACCAACCTAAAGGGACTGGAGCGAATTCTTCAAAACATAGCCTCTCACACCATCATTCCAAGGGCAGGTAGCTTCGAGAAAATTACTGATCTGGACTTATTGGTAGTTTATCATTTGATTAAGAGAAAACCTTTAAGCTTGCCATACATCATACTCTGTCATATGAAGAATGCTGCCACAACCTTGAGAAAGGCATCCTCCCTGCCTTATGGCATGGTCCTGACTAAAATTTTCAATTACTTCAAAGTGCCTCTGGCTGGTGAAGCTTACTCCCGAAAATGCACCACCTTTTTCAGTAAAAACCTCAACCAGATGAACATTAAAGTAAACCCTCAGTATGTTGGGGATCAGAGAGTTGAATCAACTTCCTCTAAGAAAAGGAAGGCATCAAAGAAGGAAGGTGATGTTGAAGAAGAAAAAGAAGCAGGGAGAAAAGAAAAGAAGGTTAAAGATTCGAAAAAATCTTCTGTGGAGAAGGAACCAGCACATCAAAAGGTGGTATTTGGAGATTCTGAACTTGCTCTGGAAGAACTTGCTCAGAAGCAAGTGGAACAAGAAAATGAGAAAGAACTTGCTCAGGGGGAGCAAGGACCAGAAGGACAACTTGCTCAGGGGAGCAAGGACCAGAAGAACAACTTGCTCAGGGGGAGCAAGGTAATGAAGAAGAAATTATTGCTCAGGGGGAGCAACCTGCTCTGGAGGAACAAGCAAGGGAACCTGAGGAACTTACTCAGGAAATACAGGTTGAAGAAACTGTAATGGAACACATTCATTTTTCTCCTACAAGTGAAGCCACTCAAATGAACATTACTGAGCAACAACAATCCTCTCAAACCCCTAGTAAAGGCAAGAATGATGAATTACTGGCATCCATTGCCTTAACCCAACTTGTTCATACTACTCCTTTCCTTCAACCCCCAACTGAACCTACTCCTGAAGCTGGTGAGAAAGGACAAGAGGACATTTGAAGTACCTCTTTCAGTCCTCTCACAAAAAAGGTACTTCCAGCACTGCCAATCTTTATCACATTCTGTCTCCTCCTCCTATCTATGATTCTTCACACCCTCGTGTTCCAACAGGGTCTGATCCTCATTTCTCAAACCTGCCAGAGATGTCACCACATCTGAGTTCTTTGGGGTCCCTCTTCAAACAAAGTGTTGAACAACCCCACTCAATCCCTACTCCTCCAACAGGCCAACCCAGTGGCCCTTCTGTGGAGCAAGTACAAAATATTCCAACTGAGTGGATGGCAAAGATGGAGAGGGAGGTGAAGAAGATTGCTAAAAGAAGCAAGGACAATGCCAGAAGAGGCAAGAAGCACTCAAAAGAAATGAAGAAGGTTATGCTGGGCCTCACCTACCTCCAACAAGATCAGAGGAGGGAACATGAAAGAAACTGGGCAAGGAGTGATTGGACCTCTAGGAACATGGCACCTGGTCTTAATCCTCCCCTATTTGAATTTCCTACTCGCTTTCCAGACATTCCAGCTCCTACTGAAACTTCAAGCTCTGAATCTTCAGGATGGTCTTCCTCTGAGTAGCAGCTTAATGTGTGCTTCTGCCCTATGTATGTTTTTTTTGCTGATGACAAAAGGGGGAGAAGTGAGATTAAGTTTGTGGGCTACTCTAGGAAGTGCAATATGGATTAGGAAGCATTTCTTGTAATTTTTTTGTGGTTCTGATGTATCACATGAACTCTTTAAAATTTATGTCATTTAAAATTTCTGTTTTATATAATCTTTTGCTGTTGTGTTTTGGGCAAGGATGTAATGGACCTTCATGTTTTAATGAAATCACCAGATTGCTTCATACTGTGCCACTCTGATAAATCATTGCTTACACACAACTTACTGTCAATTAAAAATTTATAAAATGTTGGTGATTCTAAAGTCAAATAAACTTAATACTCCACCTAGAGTTTGTCATCATCAAAAAGGGGGAGATTGTTGAAACAAACTCTGAAATTCCAGTTTTGATGATCAACAAACTCTGAGATAGATACTTAAGTTTATTGACTCATATATGTCTCTAACATTTTCTGTGAGTAAGTTCCAGCATAGAAAGAAAAGAAAAAGAAACATGTCAAGCAAGAAGACAATGGAATTAAGCATAAGATTCTGAGAAATATGGTGAATTGACATTGGACATCATTCTTGAGAAGGAAGCTGTTAAACAAAGTGGAAAATAGCTAAATATGACATGACAATGGACAGCTTTCTTAAGAAACAAAACTGCAGTAACTACAATCAAATTCCAGCAAACTTACTCAGGAGTGAGTAAGTTCCAACTTACTCTCAACTACTGCAGAAACAGATTCAGCAGCAAAAAGAACAAATTAAATGCATCAAGTGATCATATTTATGAGCACACCATGCTATTAAATGAAGAACAAAAGCTGAAATCAAGAGCTTGTTGCTGCTACTGCTGTAAGTGAGGAAGTTCAGCAAGTGAAGCTTCCAAAAGGTGATGTGACAGGGAGACCGAACTGATAGTTGGTGAAAAGCAACACTGCTCTATGCAGAAACACTCATCACACTGTGCAAATCTGTCCCAAGGATTTCAAACGGCTCTGCAACGGTTAGATCACCAAATCAGGGATATATATCACAGCATTGGAACACTGAACAAGATTGAGAGAGCCAAATTCAACTGTTGCATCAAATTCAAATTGCAAATCAACTGCCTCTCAACTCACTCAAAAGTGCACTCTGAAGAAATTGTTAGGGGATTTTTTTGTGCACTTGTCTGCTTGTAAACACAAAGTTTAAATTGTATTTCTCTGTGTGTAACCAAGCCTTAAACCCCAAAAACAACTTATCATTTTATCTGTTTTTATCTTAGTGGGATCCTATCAAACTTCCTAGGGTAGGTGAGTGTTGGTGAGGAGTTCTGCTAAGGAAGATAGTTCAGGAACAGGAGTAAGTTCCTGGTTGTAATCAGCTTGAAGAGGCTGAGTGAAAGAACACTTGTAATAAGCTTAAAGAGGCTGAGTGAAAGAACACTTGTACTATTTGGGAAATAGTGGAAACACTCACTGGGAGTGAGGAGTGGATGTAGCCCAAGGTTTGGGGTGAACCACTATACATCTTGTGTGATTTATATTTATGTTTTTAAATCCATCTCACCTGTGACACTTCACACACTTCACTTAAAACTCAGAAACAGTGTTCTTCAACCATTCTGCATAATCATGCTTTACTTACTGCCAATTCAATTCATATGATTCTGTTCTCACATCATGTAAGATTTTGTCTTACACTATTATTGATCAATCACACAGCATATGTAAACACTACAACTTGAGTAAGTTCAACTACAGTATCACTAACTTACTCAACTCCAAGAACTGACTTGAGAGCAAGTTTCAAAATGTTTTAGTGCAGGATTTTTAATAGGTCACAATTCAAACCCCCCTTTCTTGTGACATACTTTCACTTCATCTGCTACAAAATCGGGATGCACACGATCAAAGTGCTTCCAAGCTTCGCCATTAGATGGGTGGCGCAACATACCTGAAGTGCTTCTATTCTCATAGTGCCACATTATTTTGCCTGCAGTCTGTGTTGATGCAAACATTCTCTGTAGCTTTGGAATAATTAGCAAATAAAACATTGCCTTCACTGGAACTAATTTTTTGTGTACTCTTCCCATTATCAGTGTGTGAAATATACCTTGGCTCACCACAAAATTTGCATTCAACCAGCGCGCCATCATTTTTACCGAATTCATTGTCGTTATATAACATACACATTTTCACACAACAATCAATCATTTTAGCTTCCAATCCCAACTTGGACACTAAGCTTTTAGCCTCATAATAACTTTTTGGCGAACCATCTCTTATAGGTGACGAATCCAACATCATTTTCATTACGAGATCCAAGCACACATCGGTAGCATCACAGTTGGACTTAAGAACTAAAAGCCTCACACAAATTGATAATTTAGAGTCAGCAGACCCTTCAAACAACGATTTATTTGTTTCTAACAAGAGATTATAAAATTTTTGTGCTGTCTCATTTGGAAGTTCATCTGTGTCATCATACTGTTACTCCTCGAATGATATGTTGACCCCAAGGCATCACAAACCATATCTTGCAAAAAGAAGACGAGTCACAGCAAGTATAAAATGTTCAAGCAAGAAGATAAAGGTCATGATAAGAAGAGAGAAGAATTAAAACAAGAAGATGAGGTTCATTGTGAGAAGAGGAAGTTATCATCAAGAAGAGAAGGTTCATAAGAGAAAGTTCATGGAAGACGAATCCGCATGAAGAAAGGGTTCACAAGATCTTGAGAGAAGACTCACATAACGTTCACAGAACCTATAAGTAAAGATGGATTATAGCCAAGAAGAGTCAAGTCAGAAAAGAAGACATTGCGTTGAGATGCTTTAAGGATATACTTTTAGCAAAGAAAGAAACAAAGGAACATGTCAAGCAAGAAGACAATGGCGGTTAATCATGAGAATCAGAGTGAATTATGAATGCATTAAAGGACAACAATATGGCTGGTTACATGTCACAAAGTATAGAAGAAATTGGAAGAATGCAAGCTGCTGTGTTTAAAGTAAATGTGTGTAAGCTTACTCAGGATGAGTAAGTTCAAACTTACTCTCGTTTACTGCACAAACAGATTCTGCAGCAAAGGAACAAATTAAATGCATCAAATGCTTGCATTAAGTAGGACATCATGTCATTTAATTTAGAACAATCACTGAATACAAGAGGAAGTTGCTGCTATTGCTGCAAATGAGGAAATTCAGAGAGAGAAGGCTCTAAAAGCTGATGTGACAGGTCATAGGACTGACACAAGGCAAAAAGCAAATCTGCTTTTTGTAGAAACACTCATTACTCTGCCTAAATATTCCCCAATGGCTTCCAATGACTTCCAACAGCTCTACAACGGCTATATTATCATTGGACCTCTATTTAAACAAAAAATGCAGATGGAAAAAGTAGAGAGAAGGGGTTTACACTAAGCTTCAGCAGATTCTGCATTATCCCCATCTTGCTCTCCCTGCTGCGAACTTGCTCAAGTTATGAGCATGTTTACTGCAGAAGTAATTTTAGCTTTGTGCTTCAAAGTTCATCCACTTTAGGATTGTCTAGTAGCTGAAATGCATCAAGAATCAAAGAGGAAGAGAGAAAAACACAAGCCTTGTCAACATCAACCATTGCTCTCCTTTGTTCTCCTCTTTTACACTCTTGTTTATATGTGCTTAACATCTTGGGATTTCTAAGAGAGTGTGCTTAGCTTGTTTTATTGTTTTATATCCACTTATGTAAGTGTGTTCAAGCTGTAACAGATCCCAAACCCCTCTAATCACTACCTTTGTAACATTCTTTACCATGTAGTTCTACCAAGCTACCTAGGGTAGGTGAGTGTTGATGAGAAAGTCTTGGGAAGATATTTTCTATCAAGCTACCTAGGATGGGTGAGTATTGGTGAGGAAAACAATGGGTAGAAGATGTAAGGAGAAAGCCTGTAGAGGCTATGCAAAAGAATACTAGGAGGCAGCTTGGAGAGGCTGTATGAAATAATACTCAGAGGCAGCCTGGAGAGGCTGTGTGAAAGAATACTCCACTTGTACTATTTGGGAAATAGTGGAAAAATCTCACTGATGGTGAGAAGTGAATGTAGCCCATGGTTGTTGGGTGAACCACTATAAAAATCCTCTGTGTGGTACTCTCTTTCCTTATCTCTTGCATACTTTACATTTTGCTCACACTGCATCATCCACTAAACCTCACATTGATTTATGCTTAAAACAGAACCTATTCACGTTTACATGCATCCTCCACATCTAGAGTAAGTTCACTGCGTGAAACCTACTCAAGTTGAGAATGCTTTCTAAAACTGTTTTAAGCCAACATGAAGATATTCACTAGAGGAGGTTCACTCTGCACAACACTGCATAATACTCATACTACATGGAACCTACTCATCTAAGAGGACATTCATTAAAAGCGTTGTATAAAACATACTCATCTACGAGGATGTTCATTAAAACTATTTTATGCTAACTGTCTCACTCCAAGAATAAACTTGAGAGGATGTCCTCAAAGTTTCAGGTTGGAAATTTTAAAAGGGTCACAATTCAACCCCCCCTTCTTGTGACTCTCTGTGCCACTTCAGCATCAATTCAATCTGCTCACCATATCTCGTATCTACGCAACTGCTTGAAGCACCTGTGCAATTATCGCCAACCCCTAAATCAACCTGAGGCAACTATTCACCATGTTTAGTCCAAATCCGGTAATTAGGCCTAAATCCAACTGAATACAGGTGATGCATGACCTCACCTGGGCTCTTAATCCTTCTACAATCGCAATTAAGGCATGGACATCTAATCCCTCCATTAATTATGAAATCTTCATGTGCCATTGCGGCTTTGACAAAGTGATCAACCCCAACGCAAATAGATTGTTTCAAACCCGTTCTCCCCGGATATAACCTATCGTACATCCAACTAAGATTCGAAGGAAAAAATTCCATGTTCTGCATGTTAAAAAAATGCAGATACATTTAAACATGACACTTTCAACAGCACGACGTTTTTAGAACCGCTCTCTTTCTTTAATTCTCATATCTTATACTTGACAAAATTTCGACAAAAGTTCCCATTGGTCTCTGAATACACTAAATGATCGCAGTTATGAATGCCACTATTAAGTATGCATCTAGAGAACAAAAGGAAATGAATCGAACCGAATTTTCATCAAATATAAAGATACGAGAATTAAGCAACAACTATTATACGTGTAAAAAAAAAGTTTTTTCCCAAACTGTCCGACTTGGACAATTCAAGGTTCAACATACAATGAACATATGGTACCCTGGAAGAGTACATGCACTCAATAATATATTGAACCTCAAATGGGAAGCAAAGCTTTTCTCCGATATTAATAATTACTCTAAAGAAAATTTAGTAATCTAAGACATATTTAATAACGTTTGATATCTGTTTTACACCGATATTAATAACATTTAATATATTTAATACCGATTTTCTCTAATATTAATAATTTTTAATATATTTAATATATCTAACATATTTAATATATCTAATAATAGCACATTTAAAATACAACTTATTTATTAAAAATACAACCTAATTAATTTAAAATATATCCTAATTAATTAAAAATACAACCTAATTAATTTAAAATATACTTTAATTAAATAATTTAAAATATATCCTAATTAAATACAACCTTAATCATATAAAATTCAGTTTCAAATATACAAAATTACATAACAGTCACTAATCATACAGTCTCTAATCATACAAAATTCAGTCTTAAATATACAAATTTACATAAAAGTCACAAATCATACAGTCTCTAATCATACAAAATTCAGTCCCAAAAATACAAAATTACATAATAGTCACTAATCATATAGTATCTGATCATAATTACAATCTCTAATCATACAAAATTTCAACTAAACTATAGTATCTAATCATACAAAATTTCAACTAAATTACGGTCTCTAATCATACAAAATTTCAATTAAACTACGGTTCCTAATCATACAAAATTACTCGCACGATAAAAATTCATAACGAACCAACCTCGATCGCAGAGTAGTGGTAGAAGCACGAGCGGTGGTGGCAGCTGTGGTGGCGCGGCGAAGTGGCGAATGATGCCTTAATAGAACAAATATCACCTCTAGATAAAAGAGAAACTAATTAACTAAAGCTATTTTTAAAAGCCTATATGTCAAGATCACTTCTAAATGAAAAAATTGATAACTTCTCTTTCATTTCCATAAAAACATTTTTCTCAACTTTCAGCTTAAACATTTCCATAATGGACAGTTTAGTAAAAGAACTAACCAAACTTAATTATTTCACCTGAGATAAACAACATTAGGATCATATCATTCACTAAGATGAATGGGAGAATCTGATATTCAAATAGGCTAACATGTGCTAAGGCATAAGGTATCTTTTAATCTCATCCAATCATATTCTAAAATATTACTGTAATGACTTTTCAGAGAATAGAGTAAAAGCACTTACAAATACATTTTGATATGAAAGTTGCACTCTTCCTTCTAATTAAGCACATTAAGAATACTAATTTGCCATCAGCGATGCAACATATATTCAAGCCAAGGAATACTAATTGTATCAAGAGCACTAATTCAACCAATCAACAAATCCAGCATTAACAAATAATACAGCTCTGTGTAGAGCTAATCTAGCTTATTTCATTCCTAATTTCAACAAATCATACCAACAATTTATTTTTCAGTCCTAATTTCAACAAATCATACCAACAATTTCAGTCCTAATTTCATCATTTCAGTCCTGATTTGATCGAACCCATTTTAAAAAATAATCTCTCGGTATTTATTTTTTATTCAGAAAATTGAATAAAAATAATGCAACAATTTTATCCAATCTCTATACATATCTGAAATGCAACTCATTTAATAAAGTCATGAATAAAATCCAATTCTAAGCAATCAGAGAGTTAGGGAATCATATAGAAGCAAGCCTCACAATTTCCATTGTGAATCAAATTGAGACTGAATATGAAAAGAAATTTACCTCGTCAAATTAAGATCCGCAAGCCTCACGATTTCCACAACTGAGAGGGTTACAGCAAGGGTTGGAAACGATCAAGAAGCAGACCTCTCTCCCGGGTGAGCCACTGAGTGGAATTTGACGAGAAACAACGTGATGACAAGCGCGGCAGACCTTGATCCCTCCTGGGTGAGCCACTACAAGAGAGAAAACGAGTGATTAGGGAACAAGGGTTTGAAAGCAAAGAAGTGACGATCGAGAAGCAACGTGATAAGCGCAGTAGACCTTGATGTCTGCTGGGCGAGCCGCTGCGAGAGAGAGAGAGAGAGAGAGAACTTGGGGATTTGGGGATGGAGCCACCGTAATAGAGGTGCAGCGGACCTTGATGTCTCCTGGGTGAGCCGCTGTGAGAGAGAACTATAGAATTAGGGGATGGAGCGCCGTGAGAGATGGAGCACCGAGTGGAAAAAAAGGGTTTAAAGAGAGGAGAGGCACGGGGGATTGAAGAGAAGAGAGGAGAGCACCACGTGTAGGATTGATTGTAAACGAAAGTTACCGATGGCCTCATTAATGTTATCGACGATTTCAAGCCGTCGGTAAACCAACGGTTAGACGCGGCCTTACCGACGACCATATCTTCAAATACCAACGGCCTACGCCCATTGGTATTTGAAAACGCAGTGGGAATCTAAAACGCGGCAACGTTATCGATGGACATTGGCCATCAAAAAAGACGGTCTTGGAGTACCGACGGTTTAGGCCGTTGATAATGTTTAGCGGACGATGAGTTACAATAACCGACGGCTTTGGCTATGGGTTTGACCGTCGGTAGTAGACCGTTGGTACCCCGCGTTTTCTTATAGTGAATGTTAAAAAAAATATAAATATAAATAAAATAGAAAAATTAAAATGGTTTCATTATATTTATTTTGAAAAAAGAGAGAAAGAGAAAGTGAGAAAGAAAGAAAAAAAGAAAGAGACGTGAGAGAAGAAAGAGAGAGAGAGAGAGGAAAAAAAAGAAAGAGAGAGTCAGGTACGTGACAGATTGAGAAGAAAGAGAAGAGAGAGAAAAAAAGTGAAAGGTGAGAGAGTAAAAGTTAAAAGTAGATAGAAAAAATTAATTTTTTATGTGAATTTAATTTTTATTTTGATTTATTTTTATTTAGATTGACATATTTACCCCTTTAAAATGATAGGCGGCAAAAATATGGTAGTCTAGTTTTGTCTTTTCATAAGCCCTTTATATTCTTATATTGATAGTAGAAGCGAGAATTCCGAGCCCAAATGCACAATTTTTACAGAAATCAGAATCGACCAAAGTGTAACTTCTGTTGAACGCAAAAATTCACCGGGATTTTAGAGTCTCAAAATCTAAAACAAACAGGCTGTTAGTTAAGGAAAAGAGGAAAGCTACTTTTTTTTGGCAAAATTGCTCTGTAGGTCCCTTAACTTATTTTCTGGTAACAAATCAGTCATTTTTCTTTTTTTTCCCCGAATAGGTCCTTTATATTTTAAAATATTTTCAAATCAGTCCTTTATCTTTCTTTTTTCCCGAATAGGTCCTTTAGGTTTGAAAAACAGGCGAAAAAACAGGCTTACGTGTCCATTCATTGAAGGACATTTTTGAAACATACTAAAAACTTGAAGGATATTTTTGAAACATACCAAAAACTTGAAGGACATGTTTTTCGGAAAAAAAACATAAAGGACCTATTTGGAAAAAAAAGATAAATGACTGATTCGTTACCAAAAAATAAGTTAAGGGACATATAAAGTAATTTTGCTTTTTTTTTGGTCATTTTCATTTATACCCTTGACTATCCAATGTTTTTCTTTTTCATTTACTTCCAGGGTAGCCTTTTCCTTTCAAAATAATAACATTAATCTCTTCTCATTTTCTATCAAACCAAACAACAAGAGAGAGAAAAAAACACACTTATTTCTCTTATATTTCTTTCCTCTTTATCTTATACCAAACAATATATCAAATCTACTCTCTTTCTCCCATTTCTCTCTTCTTGCACCCTTTCTCACATATTCTCTCTTCTCACATTCTTCTCATAACCAAATTTAGCATATGCACTAAACCTAAATTCTGTGTTTGGTGAGCGTTTTTAAAATCATTTTAATTTTATAAAGCAATTTTTATTAAAATTGAGTTTGAAATAAAATGATTTATGTCTAGATTTTTTATCCAAAAAAGAAATTTGTATAAAATTTTAAATTTAACATAAAAGCTATATTTTAACACTTTAATAAAATATTACTAATTTAAGTGTACAAATAATTTTGATTTATAACAGCTAAATAACTTAGTTTTTTTCTACTAAAATTACGTTTGTTTCCTTAAACCCACTTTTAAAGTCCTCCGCCTTATTGATGTTGTAAGTTGATTCATGTTCTAGCTTTGAAGAAGTTGATTCATATCTCATTCTATTGTATTTTGGTGTTATGTTACTCTATCGTCGTAAGGTTGATTTTGTCCAAAAAAAACAAAAATCTTTGTATGATTGATCGACTTTAACACACCTTGTCCTTGAGTTTGGGGTTCTTGAAAAGAAAATGCATCTTGTTGATATAGATAATATCAATAAATTCTTTTAAGCCTTTCTTCAACTGTACAGTCCCATAACTCTGTCGTTGTCAGCCCCAGGCACCACATGCCTACCAACTTCTGCTTGGTTCGTCCCCAAACCATACCGTACTAGGAGAGATCCGCTCTAATACTATTTGTAATGGCTCAGATTGCTTCCAGGATTGCCGATTGTCCACAAACTAACATGGGTCCTTTTTAGCGTGCTTTGTCCCGACTCACACGCTTTCTGAGAAATTTCCAGAAGGTCACTCATCCTAGTGCTCTAAGTCAAACATGCTTAACTATGAAGTTCTTATGTAATGGGCTCTTAAAAAGAAGTTGCATCTTGTTGGTATAAGTAGTACCGATCAATTCTTTTAAGTCTACAGTCTCACACCTGCACAGCCTCGGGATCCCTCTCATTTCGGTGTGAATTCAGTTCATTTATGTGTCCCTTTGCTTGTCTGTGCTTCATGCACTAGCGGTCACTCCCCTCAGGCGTCACATTTGGTCCATATTATATAATGAAATTTTTGCTTATAAAAAAAAAGTTAAACCTAGGTTACAAACTACTAAAATTCTTTCTTGGCAAAGCTTGGTGCAAGAAGTGATGAGTGTTTAGTTGCTTTAGATGGAGCATGCCCTGGCTCAAGCCTCTTCTGGTTGGCTGATGCCATGGGTATATCCTTTAGGGGGGAGTAGTTGTTGTTGCTGCTTCTTTTTTGCTTTCTTCCCCTTTTGTTTACAAAGCTAAACTACTAAAAATTCTTTATTTAGTAACCGATTTAGAGGCTGAAAAATTTAGGTCTATGTAGTGACCGATTAACGTCTGATTTGAAAAAATTGCTAATGTGTAGCGACCAATTTAAAAAAGTCTTCAAACCACTGGTCACTAATGTGTAGCGACCAATTTCAAATTTAGTAACCGATTTTAAAAATCCATCTTTAAATCGGTCACTACGGTGACCAAAATTTTTCGTCTCTAAATCGGTCACTAAATAACAATTTTTTTTGCAAACAACTCTAATAGTCTTTGAAGTTAAACAATTGCCTCAAATCAAAGCATTCATTATGTCTTTTATAAACTTTTATTGAATGGTCTAAGTATTGCTAACATGCTTAACTACAAATTAACTATAGAATAGCTACAAAGTATTGAAAATTAACTAAAAATTAGAGATTAAATGTTTCATAAATGGTTAAAAATGTGTAATTAGGTACAGAAAATTAAACTAATGCATAGCTTATAATGTGCTTGGGGAGAAATTAATTGCAGATTACCTACAAAATTTTCTGCAGCTAAGTTGCTAATTTCTTGTAGTGTAACAAAACTTGAAGCCCTACATCCAGCTAGCTTTCTCTGTGTTACATAATTCTCAAATCTTCCTTGATTAAATACTTTGTTTTTCCAGGATGTCGTATACTCAGTGGGAAAATTCTCGTTGGAAGGATTTGCAACTATTTTTTACTTTTATTTTTATTTTTTTTTGAAAAAAGGGGGTTGCAACTCTTACATTGTATCTATCTCCTTAATTCATATATCGGGTTAGTTTGTTTTATGATGATATTGATCATCATGAGCTCCCCCGAACCATTGTGTAGCATTGTACGACCACATTCCAAGGTAATTACGTCTTCGCGATGCGCCTATGCCGCGACAAGCCCCACACATGATCTCAAATGCTTCGTTTGCATCTTCCATCACACAACAACCTCCACCAACGAGCTTGTGTGGCTTCATTCTACGAGCTACCTCCACCTCAATCGCAACTGTTGCAACTCGCTTCACTCAGATCCGTGAGTTCCCTTGTTGGAGAATGAAACACCATTGTGGATTCGAACACCTTCAAATCTTTTCTGCTACCAACAAATACGATTAAAGGGGGAGGGGGAGGTTGTCTGGAATTAGGTTTCTAGGACAGAGGTAGTTTAAAAAAAAGGTGGAAAAGGCGCGTGGAAAGTAATATCGGGGTGTAGGTAGCAAGCCCATAGCCATTTGGGCCTCAAAATCCAGATTTGTGTCAGTCATGAATATCTCGGAGGTTGATATAGTTATTCCATTAGATACATTTGTTTCCCGAAGATTATAAAATGATGGCCAAACTGTAAAACAAACATCATCCTAATAACAAAATAGAAGCAAACATCCTCCTTCTTTTTGTTTTGACGGAACATCCTCCTCCTAATAGTTAGAGAAAATGCTAGATGCAATTCAATTTTGTGATCAAAATTTTTACCAGATAGTTGTGGTCCACCACGGTAAATTATCCATTAACAATGCTTAAATATTGACAAAATTTAATTCTATATATCCTAGTTTTCTCTGGCAGCGTCAATTTATTAATTCCAAGTATATTTATCTCGTGCAATGCAAGAGTTGAGAAGAAGAGTTTTCTATAGCTGCAGTCAAATTAGGAGTACTCAAACAAGCTTCAGTAACTAATCGGACCCCATTTTTCTCTTCTCATAGCTACTTAATTTTCATAAACACCAAGAAGAAGTGTTTCACTTAGGCTTCAAAATTCAGATATTGAAATGAGACCCACCTTGTAAAGATGCACACAACACACATAAACTTTCACGCAACAGTACTATACCCCAAAAATTGTCTCACTCTCTCATCGAAACTCTTGCACAACAGCCTGTCCCCTCTTATCTCTTGCCACATGGAGAACATTACTGATCCATTTGGACCACAGCTCCCACGTGGCTGTGTACCACCCTGCCGGCGCCATTGCCACCTGGACCCCTTTATACGATCCAATTGAGGACCACATTAGAGGCATACCCTTTCATGAAATAGCACAACCCATTTTGTTCTCTCACAAGTGCTATGCTTTCAATAATTTCATGTCGTTTTCGTAATGGCTCCATGCCTAAAAGGCTCTCTCTCAAGCCCAACACTCACCACTATCCATAATTTTAAATGCTTTTATTTTTCCCTTTCTCTTTCCCTTTTTCTTTATTAAATCATTTAATTTTCTAGCTTTTGCTAACCAACTTAATATCCCCACATCAACATGTTAGAAATTTATAATGAACAAGATAAGGAAAAGATAAAAATTAAAGGAGAGATCAAAAAGTGTTAATTTAGTGGGAGGAAGGTGGAAGAAGAAGAAGAAGGATATGAAACGAAATTATATATCTTGAGAAGAGTGGAGCCATACGATGAGAATATTGGACCCCTAGTGTGTGTTCATCTAAGAGAGAAAGTAACCCTCATGAGAAGGACATGCATGTTTGCTTCTCTTGTCCCAAGAACAACAACCCGTCAAATTATGATACAGGCATGGTATCTATATTGTGGCTTTAACTGCTTAATTAAATATATGTAGTGTGTAAAATTCTTATAGACTAGGGTGCCCTACATTGCTGTAAAAGAAATTATTGTCAAAAGCTTCAAAATGAACTTTTGGCATTTTCCGCCGGGACTCATCTTTTGTCATACAAGGATAGCTACATATTTGTAATTATTATTACCTAGCTACCAAAAAGGAATTTCAGTGTATTCTCTTTCTCTTGTAACACAAGGCTTGATTGATTAGTTAGTAATTAATTATGAGTTTTTTTGACGTGTGCAATCATTATACACGATAAGGATTATTAATTTTCTATATTTTTTTATTAATTTTTCAGTATTCTATTTTGTGAGTGGAGAGTGATTACATGGAAAAAGTGAATATATAAAATAAATAGAAAAATGAGTACTCCTTCTGTTACTTTTTATAAGCCCTTTTTAAAAAATATTGTAACTAATTATAAGTCCCTTTTCAAATTATAAGATGCATTAATTATTTTTTTCCAAACGTACCCTAATTAATACAAAATCCAAGGCATGCATTACTTAATTAAAAGTATGATTTATAATAAATGAAGGATAAATTTAGAAAAACATACACATTATAGACAAATTTAACTATGCTAACTACTTTTCTTAATATGCATTTTTTTCTAAATGGGCTTATAAAAAATAACGGAGGGAGTACTTAATAAGAATAAAATGAAAATTAACTATCCTTATTGTGTGGCATTAGACAAACCAATTAATTATATAAAAAAGCCCCTATTTTTAATACTATTCAATTGGTTTGTCTCAGTTGCAACAAAATGAGATACATAATCTAGTGACAAGCCACATGGACGGAGAACAGAGACCCCCATTTTTTCCCCTACACTATATTATAAGCAAGCTTTTAATCAAGCTGTTTTACTTTGTCCAATTATTAATAAATTGTATATATTTCTTTTTAAAGTAAAATAACTTATATGAAATATAATGCGGATATAGTTTCAATATCTTTGACTATAAAAGTCGACTATGATCTCTTACACAGAAGTATCCACATAAGTGTTTGCTTGCTTGTTTCTCCAAATACCTTAACTTTGTTTCTTTCTCTAAAATAAGCACAAGTCTTGAACGAGTATGTTTATGACATGAATAGCATCTACTTTAATTTATATATTGACAACGTGTTGACATTATTTTATGATTTTCTCATATTATACGTCTCCTACCTAGATAGGTTTCAACGTTCTGCACAAATAGGGAGTGAGAACCAAGTTTTTTTTAAGAAGAAACTAGGGTTTGGTAGTGCGAAAGAGCCACGAAGCTTAATTTTAAAGCAAATTAATGGGCCAAGTCTTGGTTGCTTAACGTCATATAGTATCTAGACATACCTCATTTGAGGGAATGGTAGGTTAGGCCTTAACATCAGTAGGTAAGGGTTTTCCCAATTATTTAAAGACAATAATTAATCATATCAGGTAAGATTTAACAAGCGAAAAGATTATCTTATCAAATAAAAACAAACACAGAAAGTAGTACATAAATATCAATCTTTATAATTTATGACTCTACTTGATATGAATTCAAAGCACCTCCTTCTGTTGTTGTAGCGATAAAGTTTGATTAGGCTCTAGCTAGCTTAATTAGGAAAAATTAACAAAGTTGTTCTAACTAGCCTGTTAAGCGTATTCAAAATGTAAAACTGAATTTTTTTTTCTCACCTAATTAACATGGTTACTTTTAGAACAACTTCATACAACCAAAAGTGAAAACAGAAAGAAAAGCTTTGTTTTGAGGGAAAATAGATCGTAACCTGTGTTTAGGCAGTTGGCAGAACCTCTTTTGCACTCTATTGTAATGAGTTAAAGTACCCCTTGTACTCTTTTTGTTTTAATTCATTTTTGCTAAATTATAGTACAAAGGAAGAATAACCGAAAATGCTTGAGTGCACCGGTCTAATGAAGTCACACTACAAGAAGTTCAGCCATTACCGACTGCTATAATGGCAAAAATTGTTAGTAATCAAGCAGTACCGACGGCCACAAAGCCGTCAGGTAAATTTCTTGATGAAAAAAAGTTCCTGATGGTCAAGAAAAGCCATATGTAAAAAGTCAATAGCTGTTGGTAATCCTAAAAAAACACATACAATCAACCATCGTGAACGGTGGCAATCTCACCGCAGACTGCCCCTCCCAATCCACAATTCCATAATCAATCGCGGCTTGGGAAATGGGTGTTCCACAATCAGTTCTCATGAGGAAGAAGAGACCTGACCCAAACTAAAAGAAACTAGAAGAAGGAGTGAGTAGAAGCTAACCCACCGTGGCTGAGCTGGGTGGCCCGGACGGTCGATATGGAACAAAGGTTCGAACGAGTGAGCTGGAAGCTCTCGTCCAGAGGAAGATGGATCTGTTCTTGGTCTTTCTGGTAATGTTCACGGTGTCCGAAAAAAGCTTGTACAGTGGCAGCGACGGTCTTGGCTTCTTGGAGAGGGAGAAAGCTTCTTGGTGGTGGAATAACCAAATGGGAGAGGCAATTGAGGCGCTGAAATCGCGAAGGGAAGAAAGGATAGAGGTTTTCTTGCTTGTTATAAAGAGAAATGCAAAAGAAGAAAATGAGAGGGAGGGAGAGTTACTACCATGGAAGAGGGAATGATCGAATAGTGATTTTAGGGAAGAAGAGGAAACAGGAAGAAGAGAGATCCAAGTTGAAACTGATGCGCGTTTTGGACCAATCATGGATGATGAAGTAACGTTTGAGATGTGAGGTTGGATTGAGATCGGAATGATGACATGAAAGTTGTGTTTTTTGGGTGACAAGTTTAATTAATTTACCGGCGCTTAGCCCTCGGTATTACTCAACGACTGTAGATGGCAAAAAAGCAAACAATTTGAATTTTTCGATAACATATTTAGTTTGCCAATAGCTAAGCCATCGATAATAAAAAGTGCACGGTTTGAATTTTTGGTTTACAAATTTAGTTTACCAATGACTTAGCCGTCGCTAATGAAAAAGTGCACAATTTGAATTTTTCGTTGACATATTTAGTTTACCGACTGTTAAGCTGTCGATAACAAAAAAAAACGCATGATTGTTGACAGATTTAGTTAACCGACGGCTTGACCGTTGGTAACAAAAAAGTGCAAAATTTGAATTTTTCGATGATAGATTTGGTTTACCGACGAGTTTTCGACGTCTGAATCATCAGTAATTATTTACTTATCAACAGAGTCCAAGCCATCAGTAAAAAGTCATCGGTAATTAACAAATTTCTTGTAGTGTCAAGTCTCCAATTATGTTATGTGTCTTTCACAGATTGAGCCCATGTTGCTAATTCCTTTTGGTTCAAAAAATGGTCATATATAGCTGGGGTGTATTTCTTTAATCCCTGCATTTGTTGGCTTGTTTTGAAGTGTTTTAATGTTTTGTAATCATATTTGGTTTTGGTATGTGCATTTCTTGTGACCATCATACACCCATTTTAACGAAATTTGGCTTGTATATAAAACTCCAACTATGTTATGTCTATACTATATTAAAAAAATTGAATTAGCGATCGAATTAGAAAAAAATAAAATAAAATAAAACCAATCTTTAATGATAAGGGCCGGTCCTCTTAGATTTTTTGTGCCCCGGACGAATCAAGAAAATGATGCACTCGTAAACAAATGAATATTATCCTCACATTTTTTGTTATAAAATCATTAATAATCCTTTCATAATCAAAGTTCTTTAAAAAATTATTTTTGATTGAAAATAAATCAAGACTATTCAATCTATATCGCGACATAATAGATCGCAAATAAGATTTTAACAGCTTCAATTTAGAAAAACTTCAACAGTAACAATGATACTTAATATTATTCTATAAGTCGTGCATGCATTAGAAAAATAATTAAATGTCTTAAAAAACTCAATATCTTATAGCTTGATTTTGATTCAATGGTTAAAACCGCTCTGACGACTTTTAATTCTTCAAATAGAACTTCACCATCAATCATAAGAATTATCTTGTTTTAGGTAACTTTCAAAAAGTTTGCAACACAATCTCAAGTCATTGTTTATGTTTTCCAATACTAAACAAAAAGCTGAAAACCTCTCTATACGTGTTAAGTGCTATACTACTCAATCTTCTATTAAGTGAGTCAATTGTTTGATATACAATATATAATAAATAATGAATCCTAAAAGTTTTAGTTGTGTGTAGTCAGAGGAATTTTCATCATGGTGTTTTTTCTATGAATTTAACGTTTCTGAACAAACACACATTTAATCTTCACTTCATTCACAAT
The DNA here is from genome assembly GCA_037113605.1 of Calophaca sinica. Lineage (NCBI taxonomy): Eukaryota > Viridiplantae > Streptophyta > Magnoliopsida > Fabales > Fabaceae > Calophaca > Calophaca sinica. Next base: position 43,456,387 of record CM073731.1, on the reverse strand, counting down.
TTTTTTTAGCACAAACAGTAATATTTTTTTTTCTTTGAGACCCCAAATTTTACACCTAAATAACTATCACCGTGTCAATGCCCAAGATCACCGGTGTATCCTTGTTGAGACAAAGAGAAATGTAACATCACGCGTTAGTTTGTCACCATCAGTTGATTTGGTTTCAAGAAACAACTTGTTTAATTACTTTTTTTTAATTTTTATAATTTTTTTTATAATTGTAAATATATAAAAAAAATTATTTTAATATCTATCTATATTACTAAGAAAAAAAATTGGTGCCCCTAAAAAAGTGAGGCTCTAGGCGGTCGCCCCTCCCGACTGTGCCCAGAGGCACCACTAAATTTTTACACCCTCCATTTCATAATGATTGACGTTTAAGGTTTTTTTCCACAAGAATTAAGAGAAACAATGAATAACTTAATGAGTGAAATGATTTTATTAAATTGTCCTTATTAACTGGAGTATTAACAATTATCATAAATGCATAATGAAGAGTGATGACTTCGGAGTGATGTAAATAATTTGTATTCTAGGGAAAAATTGAGAGAAAAAATTAATACTATATTAAAACAACATATAATATGAAATCTTTTTATTTCTTTTAAACGTCAGTTAATTAGAAATGGAGAGAGTATTTTTTATCACTAATTTACGTCAGTAATTCAAAAATTTTTTAGTAGTATTTACTTTCCATTTAATCCATCCTTAAATATTGATCCGGATCGCCTATAATAATAAAAAAAAAGCACGTAGTTCACGCAGTAGCTTCACAGCGGTCCGAATAAGATCGGAAGGCTATCATTTCAGCTTTTTGAAACTGGTTTTGCAATTTTGCCTTAAATCGGGAGACGCCGGATCGGACGACATAGAACAATTACTGCATCGCATAGTAAATGCGTGGAATCCGAATCCCTTAAATACTACTTTGGCCTCATTTATAAGCAAAAAAAATATTTCCACCAGATACATATATTTTTTAATAAATGTAAAAACGTCTTTTTTGCTTATAAATGAGGCCGGAGGGTGTATTTGTCTATGGTTGGCTATCTACTAGTACTTCTTAATTAACTGAACTTAGTCAGACCCGAGGAGAATAATTAATCGTGGGACCACATCCATTACCAAAATTCTATCGGATTGTTCTTGTCTTGGACTTCGCTTGACCAATTAGCTAGCTCACGATAACAATACATTGTTCTCCTTCCAAATATACATTGTACAGACTGCTTTTGATGGCGTATACTTGTTGCTAGTTCAATTCTGCTTCTTATTACACTAATTGATAGAGCTAATTAATTGATTAGTATTACCATACATATAAAAGACCAAAATGAAAGAAAGTGTCCTAGACAAAGAAAAAGGGTATGTTCATATATGGACATGGCAGGTGCAAAAGGTGGCATTAGTACTACAAATGATTAAGGTCAAAACTCGAAAAACTAGTAAACAAAGCAGCGAGTGAAGTGAGGAAGTGGTCACACCCCAAAAACAAGCTCGTGTAAAAATGTAAGTGTGCTCAAAAGCAAGGAGAAAAAGGGGAAGCATCTAGAAAAGGAAAGGAGATGAGAGGAGAAGGGGAGGGACCATTCATCCATTATTTTCAAATAGCATGGGTGGCATTTTATTTATCATTCGTTTTAATTAATTATCGCATACAAAGAGATTAGATAGAAAGAGAAAGGGCATGATTTGCTTATTGAAAAAAAAAAAAAAAGAAGAAGAGGAAAGGGCTTGTGAAGTGTGAAGTGTGAAGTAATAGAGGATGGCTGTGACTAGTGATGAGTTTTCCTTTTGTCGTGCTCTACCTTTTGCTTTGCATAATTTCCTTTTCTATCTCCACTGGGGAAAAAAGAGACAGTTACAATTTGGCGTTGACGCTTCCTCGTACATTAGTTTGGTTTTGTACTTTTCTCATTGGTCCTTTCTCTTTTATATTTTTTAATTTCCTTTTGTAATTTTTCATTCATAATTATTGCTCTCTTAGCTTTCTCTTTTTCTTATCTTCACTCTGCTTTTATTTTATTGTGTTTACTTTCTATTTAAAGCAAAATAAATGATAAATATTGTGCGTCAAAATTGACAGAAATTAACTGTAAGTATTCAACTTGGCGGCTCATATATATTAACTCATTTTATTAGAGAGCTTGTTAGTATAGATAGTTAGAGATCGATTAGTATATAAGTCACTCTCATTGGCTCATTAGGATTTTTTTTCATTTTTTTATAAGCAAAAAATTATATTAATAGGGATTAAAAGAGTACTCCAACCTCAGATTACATTATCTTAATACATTCCAATGGATTACGACACCAGTCAGAGAATTTCAAACCAGAATTTCTACCCTGCCTCTAAATAAACTAACCCCAAGATAAAGTTTTGATGTAATCTATAACATAACTATAATTTGCCAACCCTCCTTGAAAAATTATCTTGCTCCGCAACAGCCACAATGCCCACGTGACAGCACACCAGAATATATCACTACAACAAAAAAATGAAATAAATACCGCTTTTTTTGGCCTTAAATAGCGCTTAAAGACGCTATATATCAGCCGCCATCTTGATCAGATCTTGATAAATAGCGTTTGTTGAGCGCTACTTAAAATTGAGAATAAATAGCGCTTAGTTAGGAAGCGCTACTTATTCCTTGAGAATAAGTAGCGCTTTATTTAGGAAGTGCTACTTATTGCTGAGAATAAGTAGCGCTTCCTTTACAAAGCGCTATTTATTCTCAAGGAATAAGTAGCACTTATCATAATAAGCGCTACTTATTCTCAATAATGATTTTTTTTGGGTCATATTCACATACCTATGCATATAGTGGTTACTGCACACCAAAATAATCATCAACACTCAAATTTGTGCCAACATCAAAACTCACAAAATCCAAATTTAACATTACATGAAATAATTCTCAGCCAAATATTAACAAAACTATCATAAATAAAACATTAAAATACATTAACTAAAACATAACACATATTATGCTAGTACCTCACATATTATGCTAGTACCTAAACATTACACACTAATCTTCTTCTTCTTCTTCTTCTTCTTCTTCTTCTTCTTCTTCTTCTATGTGCCTATACATAATAAAATTCGTAACAAAATATCGACACCACTCTTCCTTGAGTACGGTATGATCAGGATATGTGTCGAATTGATAATAAGGAAAGTATTGCGAAATGAAAATTAAATCAAGTTAGAATTGAGCACATGCTTCCAAATGGTATGTATAAAAGTAAAAAAATTATATAAACTTCGAAATTAATTATTACATATACATACCTCCGTTGGAATTTGTGTTTGGTTATGAATGACAATATCCTTGAGAAACTTCAATACATACCGGCCACAATTATCAGAGTTCAGTTGGCGAGGACACTATAAAACAAAAAATATGAAATTAATTGCTTTTATTTTGGTAATTTAAATAATTGCATAAAAAATTTGGTATAATACCTTTATCGGTATCCATTTAGGTGTCGTTGATTTAGAAAACCGAGACTTGACATTTAGTGTTCGATGAACAAGGATAGCCCTAAGTGCAAAATCCAAAAAAATCATTCAATATATATCCAATACATTCATAAGACTGCTCTTAACATCAACACACAAACTATATCAAATTTCTAACAAAATTTTGGCAGAGTCTCCCTAAAATATGGACATTCCAAAATTTATACAACACCAGAATAAAGATAAAATACCATACCGGCCAAAGACAAGGATTGAAATTCACCAAACATAAACAAATAAAAACTTCAACATTACAATATCCAAATACTTAAGTCATTAAAAACAAATCAATCACATTCCTTAAACATAATAAATTCAGCATTTCAATATCCAATTTCAGATTCATAACGATAATCAATCCAATACATGCATAAAAGTGCATATTGATATATATATATATATATATATATATATATATATATATATATTAAGAAAATTCATATATACACACACACACACACTCTCTCTTACTGATTGTATGTCTCTTTCAATTTTTTGCGTAAATTTGAAATTATGCGTGCAATGGATCCAAATAGTACACAATGTTTTGATTTAGATTAATGGCTATCAATAACCAATGATCCCTATAAAAATGTTGGAGGAAAAAATCATAAGTAGGTAATCACATTTCAATATATATATATATATATATATATATATGTGTGTGTGTGTGTGTGTGTGTGTGTGTGTGTGTGTGTAAATTAAATGACTCACACTATGTTGCAAGGCGACAGAAACAAAGTCTCATACTCAGGATTTGCCAATGTCAAACGCTGAACTATATATTCGAGATCTGATAGCATTCCAAGCTTGCAAATTGGTTTGTTGTGGGCACAAAAACACAAACCCCTGAGTTTGTTCTTGTGGGACCAATATCTCTTGATACAGGTACCTTAAATTAAAACATGCATACAAATTAATACATTAACAATAACATAAATATTTAGCTGAAACAATAAAAAACATTGGATACTTTAAAGTTGAATATAGTACCTGAGATATACGCTAATAACAGTTTGACTTAGCCATTCATTATCATTAAGAATTTCTTGAAGTTCAGCATTAGCACCAAGTCTTAATGCATGCTTATAACCCAAAATTGATTTATCCATTGGTACTTTAATGGTATCCTCCCCCTTCATCATTGTTGTCACATGGACTCTTAGAAAAATTAAAAAATCTGTAGCAAGAGCTGTAGGAGGCTGAGAGGTAGATGCAACCACCTTCTTCACGGGAGATGTAAATGACCCAATTGTTGGCTCCTTGCCAACATTCTTGCTAGCTGTAAACTGCTTGCTCTTACCCTTGTCCTTGGGTTTGGATTTTGGGGATACCTACATATTTTGCATTCCAATACATTAATTAGTTAGTGACCACTTAATTTAATAAATATATACAGTATATAATTTAATATATACGTACCGTATCACTTGTAACTACAAGGTGGTTTGGCCATGCCACATAGGTACCTATTGCCTGTTCCACTGTCATCACATCATCCACCTCCTGTGGTAGGCAACGGTGTATCCGCCTCAAATGCAACGTCAACTCTAACCTTCACATGATTAGGAGGTAAGGGTAGGTTGTGTAGTAACACACCTGGTCCGTTATATAAAATTCCCTTACCGACCATTCGTTGCGTTGGGCTTGTCAAATATAGGTTGCACTCATGAATGCCCTAAACCAATGATAAAGAAAATATTAATATGTTAAACCATTGAATACTCAGGTGACACAAGTATAGAAAGAAATCTAACGATTATTACCTCGGGAGACACAATAGTGCAACTATCTCTAACACTATTTGGGTTAGGGATAGGTAACTCATGCTCATCCTTCTCTACTGGTTCCTTATCCTTCTTGCTATCTTCCAATTCTGAACCTTTTTGTACAATTGAGCTACCATTTTCCTCAACTCTTACGTTTCACTAGCATCGACATGGCGTCTTGTGCGCTTATGTGATCAGAAGATAGCGCTGGAGAGACACCAAATCCCATACCCTTACCCGACCAGGATACTCCTTGATTGCTATGGCATGAGAAAGGATGTCTTGTGACATATCTGATACATCCCCTTGTGACATAGACTGTGATAGGGTATCCTGTGACACACAACTATTATTAACAAATATTTTTAAATATTATCACTATTATTAACAAATGAAAACGTTAATCATACTTACAATTCTATCAGCCACTTCCCTAGTGGGTGGATGTTCAATCTGACCTTCCTTGTTTCGGCGGGCTTCTATCCACAATAAATGTCGATCAATTGATTGAGATGTTACATCTTCTCTTGCCTCCAACAGCTGTACATATGAACAAACAAATTGAAATTCACCATTACTAATAGAAAGAAACCAAAAGATGCGTTAAAAACAAGTTATAATTAAGGATATTGTACATACCATTTCTTCCTTAACGCGGGGATACCTTTTAACCCCTGCTTTGTAAGGATAGGAAGGATTTGACGCTCTCTCACGATTTTCATTGCTTATTCTCTACATAAATACATTAGAATATATCAATGCATTGTTTAATGCCATATATACAAGTTATAAAGATTATTGTATATACCAAAAATTCTTCATCTTCTGTGCGTTTTCTCACAAAAGCGCTCCAATCATCTTGTTCTATGAATGATGCATATATTGATGGAGGCTTATGATTGATGTTCCCGTATTTGTCTCTCAACCACTTGTGAGCCAAGGCAGTTCGGAATGTCCGGTGTGCTCTTCCAGCTATCCTAAGTGTGATTTTCTTTCGATCCTCATCAACATCAAATGATTTCTACAAAAACATTATAAACAAAACGATAGACTATAAGTATGTTTAGATTAATTAAGAAACAATACAATCCACAAATGTTAACTAATTTATATTTATATACATGTATCTCATTCCAGATCTCATCTTTTAGCTCCTTCATAGATGGATCCTTATCCTTCCAATTATCGCGGGTAATTGGGACTGTCTTCCGCACTGTGGCCCCAATGTATTGAATAAAGTCATTAGCATGTTTACCAATAGGTTGACCCCTTACATTCCATGTAACCTAAAAATATAGCATAAGTGTACAAATTTAGATAGTCAAATAAAAAAATGAAACAATTAATTAGATTAATTCATAAGCATCCTACCACACGTTTTGGAGCGCCTTTACTCATATCGCGGATGATTTTCTTCTTAAAAGTTGGTCCACGGCTCATCGCCTTTTGGGTGGACTCGGGAGCACCATCATCACTGTGAGATGCCATTTACCTACAAAAAAAAAAAACTAGACACGTAAGTAATTAAAAAATGACAGTTCATAATCACATAGGTTTAAAAGAGAAATCAATGAATACAAATTTAATTGATTAACAAATTAATAAAAATTAAATAGCATTCACTACATACATGTACATTTAAGCAACTCTTTTCCTTTTTCTCGTTTTATTGACATTTGCGCTTTCCATATGAAATAATGGATTGATCCAAAGCCCTTCATTATGATCATTTCTAATATACACATCCTCCTCTATAGGTGTACTTGCCCCAAACAATGATTGTGATGTCCTGAAGAAAGGATCATCCTCAATGTCAGCATATTCATGTGTTTCATCATCAATCTCATTAACAATTTTTTTGTTAGTCAATAGAACAATGGCCCAATTCATATCAACTGGATCGGAAACATAGAACACTTGTTGAGCTTGTGATGCTAAAATAAAGGGCTCATCTTGATATCCCAACTTATTAAAGTTCACCCGCATGAACCCCAACTCATCCATTTGTACACCGTTGTTATTGTCAACCCACTTGCATTGGAACACAGGCACTCGAAACATCTTGTAATCCAACTCCCATATGCGTTCAATGACCCCGAAGTATGACATATTCGCATATATGGGGTTTCTGTCTTTGGCACTTGATATATGCATAGATTCAGCTACAAGAGTCACCCCACTATTTTGCATTCTCCTCCGATCATCATGTTCTTTTGTATAGAAAGTGTACCGTTCATCGGATATCAGGTATAGGAGATAACATGTATAGTTTGTACCTTTAGCTAACCATCTCAATCTTTACGAAACCGAGCTAGGATTTGCAATAAACTCTTGAAATGTATTCTTTCAGCCACTTTATAAAACACCGATTGTGTTCTATTGTTAACCAATTTTGACTCTTATTTGGGTACAAGCTCTTGAGTATGTCCTTATGTTTTACAACATATGACTCAACCTCATCGGCGTTGTGTAGAACATATAAGTGTGCTTGTTCTCATTCTTTCCTTGATATAGTCAATATTTCAAGTCGGTAATCCCTTGCCTGCACTTCTTCTGTGTGTGAGGCGTGGCAACCCTATAGAATGTTCAACATTAGATAAATAGTTGGTACAAAATTCAACAGCTTCTTCGACTATATATCGTTCAACAATACAACCCTCTGATTGTGATCAGTTTTTCGCATACCCTTTTAATATCTTCATGTAACGCTCAAACGAGTACATCCATCTCATGTAAGCTACCCCACACAATTGTGTCTCCCTAACCAGATGAATTGTCAGATGAATCATTATGTCAAAGAATGAAGGCGGAAAATACATCTCAAGCTCACACAAAGTCAGAATAATTTCTTTTTGCAAGGCTGGTAACTTTTCAGGATCAAGCACTTTACTACAAATTGCTTTAAAGAAGAAACAAAGTTTAGTTAAGGTATTCCGCACTTTGTTGGGCAAAATGGATCGTATAGCTATGAGTAGCAAATTCTCCATGAGAACATGACAATCATGAGACTTTAGACCCTTTAACTTAAGATCTTTCATCGATACGAGGTTCTTAATGTTTGAAGAGTACCCCTCTGGAACTTTAACTCCATCAAGAAACTTACAAAAATCTTTTTTCTCTTTTCTGGATAGAGTATAAGCAGCCGGAGGTAGATATGTACGACATTTCCCTTTCTTTACGGGTCCCAACTCTCGTCCCAATCCCATACTAACCAAGTCCAGCCTTGCCTTGATGCTATCTTTAGTCTTTCCGGGCACATTAAGTAGGGTACCAATGAGACTATCAAAGATATTTTTTTCAACATGCATCACATCAATGAAATGTCTTACGTATAATGACTTCCAATATGGCAACTCAAAGAAAATCGACCTTTTTTTCCACCCTCGTGTGACAAGGTCTCCAAAGAAAGGTTTCCGAATTTAATATTCAAATCTTTTACTTTTTCAAACAGTTGTGCACTGTCAAAGGCAAAAGAGCTCTACGTTCTTCTCAGATTCCCATTGAATGCCTTTCTCCACGATCGATAATAATGATTTGGATTCAAAAATCTACGATGCCCAAGGAAGACATTCTTCTTACCATGATCCAACAGAATCCAATCGTATTATCTTCACAGATAGGGCATGCCTGTGGCCTTTGGTACTATATCCCGACAGATTACCATATGCTGGAAAATCATTAATTGTGCCGAAAATCATAGCCCTCAAGGTGAAACTTTCTTCTCTATATCCATCATACACCACTACACCTGTCTCCCACATTTGCTTCAAGTCTTCAATTAAAGGAGCTAAGTATACATTGATATCATTTCCTGGTTGTTTCGGCCCAGAAATTAACAAAGACAACATCATATATTTACGCTTCATGCATAACCATGGAGGTAGTTTATAAATCACCAAAATCACAGGCCATGTACTGTGAGAGCTACTCTGAACACCATGCGGGTTAAATCTATCAGTAGACAATGCAAGTCGTAAGTTTCTTGGTTCATTCCCAAAATCAGGGTAATCAATATCAACTTTTTTCCATTGAGGAGAATCTGCCGGGTGCCGTAACTTGCCATCTTGAATCCTTTCATCCTCATGCCATGTCAAGTTTTTTGCATCTTCAGAACTACGATACATACGCCTGAATCTGGGAATTATGGGAAAATATCATAAAACCTTCTCTGGAGCCGAATCTTCCTTCTTATACCGTGAGGCTTCACATTTAGGACACGACTTTAACAACGCATATTCATTACGAAATAAAATGCAATCATTACGACAAGCATGTATTTTCTCATAACTCATCCCAATAGATCGTAATATTTGTTTAGCCTCATATGTCCGACTAGGAAGCACATTATCATTTGGCAACATATATTTCAATAGTGTAAGTCCGTAAAGCTCTTATCAGTCCATCCATTGCCCGACTTCAAGTTAAACAACTTTAACATTGTCGATAATCTTGTGAATTTAGTACAACCGTCATACAATGGCTTCTCCGCATCACTTATCAACTTTTCAAACATTTGAGGACAATCACGAAGATCTTCTTCAACCGCATTTGCCATCTCTTCAAAACGGTCACCATCATAAGTATTTGTACCGGTGTCCTCTGACGCATATCTCCCACTATTCCCCATATTCGAAGATTCACCTCTTGTCTCACCGTGCTTTGTCCAACAGGTATAAGTTTGATCAATCCCATTGCTCACTAAATGCCATTCCAATTCCTTAACATTAACTTTGTTTGTATAACAACAACTTAAACACGGACATACGATTCTACTAAGATCTGTTGTATGCCCAACTACAAACCCAATAAAATCTTTCACTCCATCCTTATATTCCTTCGATAAACGATTGACAGACATCCACTTTCGATCCATATTTGCCTATGAATTGAGAAATAAAACAACACCAAGGCATTCAGAGCAACAACATAGGCTATGTCGTTAATGCAAGACAAAATTGAGATTAACTAAAGCCCAATTAGATAAACCAAGACTAAAACTACCACTTCTCTTAACAACAACACACAGACTATATCAAATTTCTAACAAAATTTTGATGAACCTCCCTAAAATATGGACATTCCAAAATTTATACAACACCTGTAACAAAATAAAATATCATACCAACCAGTACAAGGGTCCACATAGGCCAAATATAAACAAATAAAAACTTCAAATTCAACTATTTCTCTAAAACGATATGCAATAACATCTCTATTATCTCATTCTTCATTTAACATAATGAGAAAAAATACTAACATTAATAATAATTATACTAAAAAACCTATCAGCTAAAAACACATTAACATTGATCCCTCCAAGTTCCTCATCAACCATTTCTCAATCATTTCTAAACATAACTACAAAAACCTAAAACCAATAAATAACTTAAAGAATGAGATAATTATACTAGTTTAGATCCCTGCATTTAGTTACTTTATATGTTTTTGGACATTTCAAAAAACAAAAATAAGAGAATACTGAAAAAAAACAGGGTCTTGAATATGCCTAAATGCAAATAGAAGATACTGCAGAATTCTAATCCCACATACTAATGTACTGTACTATGTTTTTGATTTTCCATTTCGTTTTGATTTTCCATTTCAAAGCACGAAGATAGGGTTGGAAAACAATGAGTTCCTTGAAAAAAAATGAAAGCGTTTGAGGGGAAAAAAAAAGGAAAGCAAGAAGAATGGGAACAGATGAAACCTGTTGGTAATAGAAGAAGGTGTGACGGTGCGACGGTGGGAACAGAAGAAGGTGGTGGCGACGCGACAAACAACGACGACGTAAGCAGAGATGCGACGGTGTGACGGCTGTGAGCGATGGTGCGACGTCACAAACGGTGAGGCCAACAATAACGATGAGAGGAATGAGCTTCGAAGGTGAGAAACGCAAGCAGAGATGGTGGCGACACTGAGAGGAAGGAGTAACAATGGCGACGTTGAGAGAAACTCGAGAGAGAGAGATATGCGACAGTGTGGGAGTGACTGGTAATGAGAAACGCGGGCTGAATTAAAATTAGTATTTGACAATAAATAGCGCTTTATCTCTGAAGCGCTACTTTAGGTCAGACAATAAGTAGCGCTTTCTATATAGGCGCTACTTTAGGTTAAGACAATAAATAGCGCTTTCTGCATTAAGCGCTACTTTTTCTTGCGTCCATATTTAAATAGCGCTTCTAAGTTTAAGCGCTACTTATTCCTCCACTATAAGTAGCGTTGATTTTATAAGCGCTATTTATTTCTTTACCCTTCAGTAGCGTTTCTTAGTTAAACGCTACTTAAAGTACTCTACCTAATTTTAAGTAGCACTTCCATATTTAAACGCTATTTAAAGTGGCGCCATCTTTTATAGAATCTGTTGTAGTGTATGGCTCACTTTCTTGAACTCTTTACGTCTAATGATTGCCCCATGCTGCAAAAAGTGCTCAACCCCATTGTTATGAAATACACCATCATGCCCCAACCAACCATAGACACCCAACCAGAAAAGCAGCAATTGAAAAACAAATGGTTAATGTCTTCTATGTGATCAAAACATAACACACATGAGTTTCCATGAGCCTGATTAATAACACCCATGTATGATAATGCTTCTCTTGTTGGTAAACGATCCTGAAGAAGCCTCCAAACAAAGATGCTCACCTTTGATGGTACCGAGTTACGCCACAACCTTTGGATGGCCTTTGCCATATTTGTGCTTAAGTTCGCCTCCCTTTGTAAATTTAGCAGCTGCAAATATCCCAATCTAATCGAATATCCTTGCAAACTATCATGAAGCCATACCAATGAATCTTTCACATCTTGAAACACAGTGACCATCTGTAAGTGTTCTTCAAGAGAGGGCAGCAGCTTCGTCTCCTATGTAAATAAATTGCGCCTTCACTTCCATTCCCAAGTCCATCTTTCATCCAACCATTTCCCCATATCCGCAACATACCCTTCCTTCTTATCTGTTACTTGATATAATCTAGGAAACATTTCTTTGATAGGAATTGTCCCACACCACCTATCCTCCCAACATTCAATATCCTTACTATTTCCCACCTTATGTCTAACATAATCTCTAAACCAGAATGGGGCAACACTCATTCTTGAGTCTAATGACATTAAGTCTCTCCACCAAATGGATATTTTTTTCATTTGTATCATTTTACACTCTTTAATCAAATACACTTTTAGAGTTTTCTCTCTTTTTCTTCTGTGGATGTCATGTTTCATAATATAGTATCAGAGCACCCAAGGTATCCACCTTGAAGGACATTTCGCTGCATTCTCATTCAATTTTCTTTCATAGTTTTCTTTTCCTTTTCAATTTTTTCAAGAAAATCCAAAATTCATTCTCATTTCAATTTTCTTAGTTCTGGTTCCAATACTATATTCCACTTCTTCGATTTGCAAGTTCTATTTCTCGTCTTCTTGTTGGAGTTTCATATTTGAGTCACCGTGTTCTTGTTTTCAATCTCGGTGTTTGTTATTTTCCCTTCATTGTGTTCGAGTTTCGATCTACATTATCGTTTCATCTAATCTTGAACTCAGATATTATAGATTTGAATTCATGTATTAATTGGAGATTCTCCATCTCTTTTAGTTTCGGTTTCATATTTGATTCAAGATTTTTTGGTTTTAATCACATTCTCTCTCGCTCCATATTCATCTTGCTTCTTCATGTTCCTTGGGATACTTCTCTCGATCTCTCAATCTTTGTTGATGACTCAAGATCTTGAAAGATCGTTAAGGTTTTTTTAGCGTGCAACTTGTTCAATTAATGCTTCGATTCAGATTTCTTGATTCGGCACCGACATGATAAGAATTGCCATATCAGATTGCATAGTATACATCAGGACATGGTTCTTGATTTTGGCTTGAACTCGTCGTTTCAGGTCGTAGTCACTGTGTTTTTGTTTTGGTGTGAAGTTCTGAATCAATTGATCTAAATCGAAGTTGAATCTTATTCTATTGTGCATCGATGAAATTGTTGTTCGGTGCTTCTTCTTCTCTGCATCTTCGTCTCACAGAGATTATTACTCATTTTAGCCGGAGAAAGTGTTGGACTTATTTCTAGAATCGAGAATGCCTTTGAAGAAATTTGTCTTTGCAATTGTTTGGCGGGATTTCCAATCCTAATGAGGAATTTAAGATTAGGTCATGGTAATGCTTGATAAATGTTACATTGTTATTACTTGCTTTGCTTGGATGAATGAATGAGTAAACAAGATAAATGATGAAATTGTATTGTTATGCTAGAGAGCTGCAGTAACGATGGGCTTTCCGACGGCTACTTGTCCGTTGGAAAATCAAGTGTCCTTAACAATACCGACGACCTTTTACCGACACGTCGTACCAATGGGTGTAACTGTTGGTAATCGCCTTTTTAAAAAAAAGACATTATCGACGAGTATGGCCCTCGGTAATTACCGACAGACATAAACCTCGGTAATTGCCGACAATCTTAGCCCTCGGTAATATCAATTTTTTTTTAGAAAAAACGGCCATTACGGATGGCCTTGACCCTTGGTAATGGCCATATTGTTTTAAAAAAAATAATTAAAATTCGTATTTAATATTAATTTATTTTTTATATATTGAATTATTTAATATTATATATTTAAATATATAAATATTATATATTATGTGAGTGTGAAAGAGAAATGAGATGATGTGTTTATACAGGGGAGAGGGAGGAGATATGGGTGTAAGTTAGAAGGGTTAATCAAGGGTGGAGAATGACTGATTGAGTTGCACACAGATCAGTCATCGGTAATGCAACAACTCTGATTCAATGATCTAAGGGTTGAAAATCAAAGAATAGAAGCACACATATTGACATTGCCGATAGTCGTGATATTTTTCTTTTAAAAAAACTGACATTACCGGCCAATGCTATTTTTTTTTAGAAAAAAAATTAACATTACCGAGGATCATCGATCGTCGTCAGTAATGACATTCTTTTTAAAACAATTAAATATTACAGAGGGCCAAGGTCGTCGGTAATGGTCATTTTAAAAAAAAAAAAAATTAATACTATCAAGGGTCGAGGCCGACGACAAAGGCAATATTTTAAAAAAAAAAAGGACTTTTACCGACGCGCATGAGTGGTATTCAAAATCTTGACCATCGATAATGAGGCGGATCACCGTTAACTTCTCGCCCCATTTTCGACAACCAAGATCATCGGCAATGTTAAATTTTGAATACCAAAAGCCTAGTCCGTCAATTTTTTTTTACCGACAATGTAAACTGACAAAAAAAATGTAATTACCAACTTGTTTTTTTTTCCTTAAATTGGCTTAATTCAGTATAAACTTAGACCTACTTTGGCAACGTAGGCTCCCAAAGTTAAGAATTAGATGATTAATGGATGAATTAAATGACTTAATTTTAACGATTGGAATATCTAGGAAACTCAATTCAGGCAATTGGAATATCAAAATAGCACAATTAATCGTGATATGTAAAGGAGCAAAGTGCAAATAAGCCAATTTTCTTTCCTATAAAAACATTAACTATAATATTTATTGATACTGTATCATATTTTATAACAATAAACAATACTTAATAAAGAACGGAGAACGGAAAGGATATTCTTCCAAAACATCAATAAAAAAAGTTAACGAGAGGGTAATTACAAAATACGTAGTTTGTGATACCATTCTGAAGACAAGTTGGTTGGGCCCCTGAAGTCACTATCTGTCATTGCAATTTGCTACGACAAAACAGTGACAGACAAATTTTTTCCAACAAATAGTGACGTTTCTCAGCTATTAGCGTGCATAGAGAGGACAATTCGCATAAACTGACGGATCGAGGGACACAAAACCCCATCTAGCTATGAAATTTACGAGGGAAAAGGGTTAGAAAAATTAAAGAGAATTTTTATAAAAAAGTTTGGTCCGGCAAAAGAAGTTGTTAAAACTGGACCGGTCATTGAACCGGATAAGACACCGATTCAAGTTTAAGTGTTCAATTGGGGTTAAATCAGGAATTGGACTGGAAATAAATTAAATTTTTAATATAATATATCAAACAATAATAAACAAAAAATAACATAATATTCATAATCTCGTAGTATTAAAAATTAAACTCCACTTAAAATATTATAAATGTTATAAGTCAATATATAACATACAAAATTACATATTAAACCAACTCAAATATGTCATAATAACATTTTAATATTAAATAATCGTAAATACTACAACGTAATTACTCTGATAATAATATTAATGTACAAAAAAATGGATAAAACATCCATGGTAATTAAGAGTTAAGACCGGACCAGACCAGTGGTCAACCGGAACCGGCATGTGTCAGTCCGGTGACCCCCTAAACTGTCTCAGAGAACCGATTCGTCATAGAACTGGCCGGTCCAGGGTTGAACCGGTTCTTTTTTTTTTTGAAATTTTTAATTGCCTTTAGATTAAAAAAATCGATTTTAGTCTCAACAAGACTTGAATCCCCTGTCTTCAAGGCCACAATAAGTCATCTTACCACTAGGTTACGTGTTATTTTATGTGTAAATTGAAATGTTATGTATATATATTATATATTTGGTATATATATATATATATATAAAATAATATTTTATTAGTTCCAGGACATGTTATTTTGTGTATAAATTGAAATATTATGTATATATATTATATATTTGGTATATATATATATATATTTAAAAAACAATATTTTATTCGAACCAGGTTCGACCCCAGTCGAATCAAAAAACCCTGAACCCTGGCCCTCTCCGGTTCAATGTTCAATGCCCGGTTCGGTTTTAATTACCTTGAAAACATCTTATGTGCCAAAAACAATGTCATTTACCAATTTTTTTTTAAATGGATTTTGATCGAACCGTCGGTTCCCAGTTTTTACATAGTTTTTCAGTTCAGTTCCCGATTTTTGTCCGATTTTTCAGTTCAATCCCCCCGTTTTCATACAAAACGGTTCTCAGGTTCATTTGGACCGGACAGAAGTCCGATTCCCAGTTCAACCGGTTGGATCACTCGGTCCCCTGTTAACCATGCCACTGCTACAAGAATTAGAAAAATAATACATTTCTATTGTTTTGAATAGCAAAAAGTATATTGATGTAAGGGGAGTACTAAGATACTCCAACCCATACAGCCGACATAGTATACAAGGCGGATTCCCAAATGCATTTTTATTAAAATCATAGTATCGAAACACTGTAATTTTAATAAGAGTTCACTATTTTTAGTTTCTCATGTCAATATATTATATACTATACATAGGATGCTTATTAGCATTTGCTAAAAAAGAGTTAATACATGTCGTAATTGGCCTAATCTTGTGAGGCGCTTGATAAGTTGACAATAGCTATACATTGCATTTATTTTTAATTTTTTGGTATCCATTGCATTTAATAGCATAAACACTAGTACTACTACTATTTACAATCGCGCCTGTGGCTTTCGAGGACAATCTTTTTTCTGGAGGACAAAAAAGGCGACAAAATATGAAGATGTACTACAAAAGAATCATCAGCCCTGTGTGTATAATTTAGTCAACGTGATTTGTAATCAAAATACTGTATCCGGTTCAATATATAAGAGACAAATACACTTTTTAAGTTTATTGAATAATTGATATATTTGGTCTATAATATAGACCAGGCATATCAGTTATTCAATAAACCTAAAAAATGCATTAGATCAGATACATCAGTTATTCAATAAACCTAGAAAGTGTATTTATCTCTTATATATGGGACCGAAAGGAGTAGTAGTAAAACTT
This sequence comes from Calophaca sinica, assembly GCA_037113605.1. Lineage (NCBI taxonomy): Eukaryota > Viridiplantae > Streptophyta > Magnoliopsida > Fabales > Fabaceae > Calophaca > Calophaca sinica. The sequence goes on along the minus strand of CM073731.1, from coordinate 43,439,344 downwards.
TTCGGAGCAGCTAAAGGATAAACATTAAACATAAGCTCTTGCCCCTCGTAAAATACACTATGCAGAGCTACCATCAGCGTCGAAAAAAATCCGAACATAAACTCACCAACCTAACAAGCTCCTAAGTCTTAACCAAGTCACTGTCCCTGCTAGTGAAATGCATGCACACTCTCAATTTGCATACTTGTCTCTCAATATTGATACCCAAAACCAACCACAAACCCAACTTCTCCATTGCCTTTTCACGTGGTGGCAAATCACTGATGGTACTGATTATTACAGTGAATGATGCACTAAGAAAATGCTAAGCTAAACTAAAAACTAGTTCCACATCTAACAAGTTAGGGTAAATGAAAATGTATAAGGCTCAAGAGGTTCAGTCCAATCAATCATAACTTTTTGGGAAAAAAAAAACACCGCTCATGCCTACAAACATTATTAAGCCCACTATGATTTTTTTTTGTTTTGTTTTTGAAAAGGCTAAAGATTATATATTAATAGGGGAGCACTAGGGGTGTTCCAACCCTCAACACAAAGGCAAGCTACACGACAACCAAATCTATCGTAAACCAAAGCAGAAACTCCCACCAAGAAATTCCCCAATCCTATGGGCTATGACCTACTAATGCAATCAATTGGGTCCGCAGTCCACTCATAGAGCAAGCACGTGCCCGAATAAGCCCACTATGATTCATTCCTCCAATTGGATTTGCTACGAGATATTGTGTCCGTGCATTAAAAAATTAATATGATATCAAAGCCCAATATAACAAATAGCCTTGGTCCAAAAAAAAAAACAAAAAAAAAGGAGTACAGGTAGCTACACGACCTGACTCCATTGAGATAAAGCCTAGAATAAAATAAAATTACAAGCCTAGGTAGTAAGAAAAAACTAAAAAAAAGGAAAAAAATGTGTGAGGCAAAATAATATGGAGCAAATCGCAACTGTGCCTACTAAAAAACTAATCTACTTGGACTTAAGGGGGTGTTGGAAGCTAAAATCTAGTCCGACGTCAGATAAGTTAGAGTAAATGAAGATGTATATAAGATTCAAGAGGTTGAGTCCAATTGGTCATGACTTTTTGGACAAAAACACCTCTCATGCCTAAAAACACTAATAAGCCTACTATGTTCGATTCCTCGAATTGGGCCTGATGCGCGATATTGGGTATGTGTACTAAAAAACTAACATCTTTTTGTTAGCATTTTAGGCCCAAATCGGATCAACCGTCCATGTTTAGTTTTAGTTGAGCTGTGAGTGTCTATTTGCTCCAAAATGTCATGACACTAGCTAGGACATAGAACCTACAACCTTATACACCCTCTTAGTTTTTTTGTTTTTTGTTTTTGAAAAGCAAAGAACGATGTATTAAAGGGGAGAATAAGGGGCACTCCAAACCAATACAAACAGAAAGAAACAGGCAACTATCCCAAACACCAAGGAAACCCGATAGTAGTATCCTCTTAGTATACCCTCTTAATTAGTATTGTCTCTTTGGGCGACATGAGACTCACTTGTCGAGTCTCTGTATTTTCCAACACCCCTTTAATTAAGTCCAAACGAGCTTAGTCCTTTTTTTACCCATTTGTAACATAGTAGTATTTTTTTTTCATTATGGGCTTGATCTCTACGGAGTCGGGCTGTGTAGCTATTTGTACTCTTTTTTTGTTGAGTCAGACATCTGGTTAGTAGCTATTAGTTTTTTTTCCAGACTAGTTTAGACGTCCAATCGGGCTCTGGCACTAGTTAGTATTTTATGCTTAAATCGGATCAACTCGGTTCATGTGTCGTTTTTAGTTCAGTTGTGAGTGTCTATTAGCTAAGACATAGAACCCACAACTTTATATACCCTCCTAGTATTGTCTCTTGCTCACTTGTTGAGTCTATGTATTTTCCAACATAAAACTGTAAATTAATTGAAGACGGATGGGGAAAAGTACGTAGCATCAGTTGTTTGACACGATGAAAGATGAAATGTGTATGTATAGAGCGTGATATATGAGAGACACCGCATCTACTCTATGGTTACATTTAAGAAAGATAATTCAAGCAAACATTAATTAAATATTGGTTGTAACTAGAATATTCTCCATGCACATGCATTATCGATTGTTGTTTAACAGCTGAGGCGCTGGGGACCTGTACCTAGCTAGGTGTTTCTTTCCCTAATAGCTAAGTCTTGCCAGTAAATTAGTGACATGATTCTATAACGTACAACGACGGTACAATCTCGTACATATGCAAAGGTTCAGGACTCATATTGTAATAAAGGAAGCTCGTATGACAGGATCATATATGTAAAAACGTGATGACTGTCTACAGTCTACACAGTGGTGGGCTGGTGGCCCTGAACGTGTGCGAGGTGTACCACCGCACAGGGCCTCATTTTTAGGAGGCATCAACAATTTTTTGTTACTTAAGAATGTTGTTACATGTTCGTATTGATAGATATGTATATAACTACTGTTGCTATAATTTTTGTAATTAATTTGTTGGTTTGTTTGAACTTTACAATGTTGTAGTAATTTTTAATTTTTCTTTTGCAATATTTATTTATTTGAAGTTGTATTAATAAAACAATTAATGGTTAGCTTTTTGTACCTCTTGTATGCTGAAGACCACCTGTTTTTGATAATCAACGTATATATTTGACTTATAAAAAATAGGGTACCAATTTTTCAGTTCGCACATGACACCTAAAATGTGAGGGACGGCCCTATCTAGAGATTGAACAAACATCTCATGTCCTAAAAATTCTTGTCTCACTGTCTCCCACCAATCAAAGGTTGGGGATATACATATGTGTTAATAAGTTATGATTTTATTTTATTATGTGGCAAATTGTTATTAGTAGGGACAGAAAAAGTGACATAAAAGTGAGACATGAGATTTTCATCCCTAGAGATTCTAGACATTTACCTTTTGTTGTAATAATTAACTGTTAACTAAAAGGATAATAATTAAACAGGCCCGTAAAATTAAACTGAAAAATAATTAGCTGATAACTAAGAAACTTTTTTGGTCAAAAAATAAACTTATATTATAATATGAACAAAATTATAGATTAAAGTGATGCATATCGTGTTGAGTTACTAACAAGAATAAATGGAACAAATATCAAAGACAACCAATACTAAATTTAATAGCAATAAAAAACAGTGCAATAACGTCAATCAAACAAAGAGTAGAGAGTAGGAAGAATAACACCGCTATTTGGTTACGCAGTTCGGCCCCAAAAAGATGACCTACGTCTACGGGAGAGAGCAGCCCTCCGTTTCACTATCAAAGAGTCTTTACAAGAGATTACAATTGCTTTGAACCCCTTCCAAATGTCCAAGAAGAACAAACCCAAGAGTTCCCAATCCCTCTCTCTTTTCCTCTATGAAAACCTCTCAAGAACAACAATAGAGAAAGCTTTCAATCCTCCCTCTATGATTCCCTAAGATTCCAAGGTGTTTCAATGTGTTTCCAGCCCCTAAAACCTCACAAAGACGCTCAAGAACGGCTGCACATAACCCTAGAAAGACTGCACGTCGTACCCACACTTCTGCAGCGTCTGGTTTATAAAAAACCCGACTGTGAATCGATTCACAGGCATAAGTGAATCGATTCACCTAGTTAAAAAAGGCCTCCCTGCACAAATTAATGAAATGAATCGATTCATGCAAGCTTCCCATGCGATTCACAGAGGCGTACTTCGATTCACAGAGTCTCAAACATGCTTGAATCGATTCATATACCTAGTGAATCGATTCCCAGTGTTCAAGAAACACTTTCAAGCAATTCCATGACCCTCCAAACTGATTTTAAGGCACTCTAAACTCCACAATTCTCCACCTTGACTTCAAATCAGTGGTGATGCTGAACTTTATCCATCAACCACTAGCTGCTCTCTCCATAAAATGGAATTACGTCTCAACACAAATGATCAAGTCCAAGTGATCCTTGAACCTTGATCTAGGAAGATACTTGGTGAACTTCTCACAACCATGCGTAATCCTCAATTCACCAATCATACTCTTCATTGCGACTCCACCTTGAGTTGTCTTCACATGCTTCAAACCGCCTTTCAAAGAGCCATACCTCCTTTTCCGGTTCTTCGCAATATTCGTTCCAAGTGTCCTTTCCACAATGCCGAGATCCTTCATCTCAAATCCAGAAGCTAACTTCCCCTTGAGCATACCAATCTCCTCCTTGCTAGAACTTGCCTTTTGAATATCATTCACACTCTCCAACTCAAGATTGACCTTACACACAAGCCTCTCCTTGTACCTTGGTTCTTCAAACTCCGGAATACCTTTCGTCTTCATGAAGTTCCACTTGCATCCAACTACCCTTGACTTTTCCGGTAGATTCATAAGTTCCCAAGTCCGGTTCTTCTCCAATGAATTCACACCTTCATTCATTGCCTTCAACCGTTTCTGTCTCTCCATGCTTCCCATTGCTTCACTGAAGTCCCTTGGTCCCGAGTCTTGAACCTCTTCAGTCACAAACAAAGCATAACAAACAAGATCAGCATACCCGTATCTCTTCGGTGCCACAGTCTCCCTCCTTTCCCTATCTCTTGCCAACTGATAGCCAGGATCCACTGTTTGTTGTCTTCCTCTAGAACCTGATGGTGGAGGACTATCCTCCTCTTGATCATTCCCAGTCTCACTAGTGGTAGACTTCACCTCAAACTGAGTTTTCTCCACCTCCACTTCTCACTACAAAAAAATCAGTTTTTAGTGACCGATTTTTCGGTCGCTAATCGAATTAGCGACCGATTTAGAGACCAACAAAAATCAGTAGCTAAAACACTGGTCGCTAATTTTAGCGACCGATTTAGTGACTGAATATATAGCGACCGATTTAGAGACCGATTTTAGAGACTGATTTAGCGACCGATTTTAGAGACCGATTTAGCGACCGATTTTAGAGACCGATTTAGAGACCGAATTTGACTAATTTGATTTTATATTTTTATAAACCGGTCTCTAAATCGGTCCCTAAAATCAGTCGCTAAATCGGTCTCTATAATCGGTCGCTAATTTATGTTTAGTTTAAAAAAAATTAAACTTTCAAAAATCTATTTTTCAACACATTTTATCAGATTCCTTAAATTTTATCACCTTTTTTATAATCAAATAAATTTTATTAAAGGCCAAACCCTAGATATAACTTTATTTGAATAAAAATAAAATAAAATTCATCACCATGTAAGATGTTACAATACATCAGTAATTTCATTCAAACTGAACTATTACAAAACAATATAACAGTAATTTCATTCAAACTGAACTATTACAAAAAAATAGTACAATGTCAACATGAGAACCTTGCACACTAGTGTGTTTGGTTACGTGTCTTGTCCTCAGGTTTCACTACTCCTTCCCAATGCATTCCTTAGCCTGGTTGCATGCAGAAGTATGTCTTCCGGATCCATATTCGTCACACATATCACTCGCTGGTTTGTGTTCTCTGCTTTTCACAGGAATGAGTGAGCTGTACTAAAATCTAACTGTAAAAACCCTTGACTGTTCCAATACTGCATCGCCAACAATAGATGCATAATGAAAAATTACATAATTGTCAGAATTGCCAAACTTTAGACATGCAGGTGATACAATAAGTCATTATCATCCCCCAATTGCTAGGTTAGGTAAAATATTCAACAACACTAAGAATCGATACTTTTCATGCCAAACTCAATAAAAATCCTTAATTGGGCTCCACTTAGCTTTCTTGAGTCTCAAAGAACTCAATTACCATATGTGTTTCATTGCCTCAAGGATCCAACCAATCCAATTTAAACTTCATTTCAAGAGTGTAAGGGTTAATTGATAATTACAATAGTCTTACGCTCTCAAAACACATCCAAATTTAATCAAACATTTTCCTAAATTTTCCCAAAGCTTAGAACATATCAATACAACCATAAAAATCAAGATTGCAACAATTTTTCCTTTCCCAAATCCCATGGGGCTCGTGGCCCTCTCACACAAGTTGGAGGCAATTTGCAACCTTTCAAAATAAATTAGACAATACCATTTCATATGACACTTTTTTCACCAAACAACAAACTATTACATAAGGGGAAACCCAACCAAGTTTCAAAAAAATGTTTTTAAATCTCTCAAAGAACAAAGTTTTCACACATAAATCACTAACTCGCTTACTTTTACATTTCCAACAAACACAATCACAATTATACTAACTAAAACGTAAGAACCATCAACCAATTACATGAATCATAATCACACTACAAGAAACTTGACTTTTAGTGACGGCCAACTACCGTAGGTAAAAGTCATTTTACCGTAGGTATAGCACCAAATACCTATACCGACGGCAGATTTTTCGTAGTCTTTAAGTTGCTATACCTACGGATATTTGCCCGTCACTATAGGCTATAGTGACGGAATTTGACCCGTCGGACCAACATTTGGTTTTACCTACGGATATTGACCGTAGGTAAAGAGCTTAGTCAGAACTTACTAAACTTTTTACCTACGGCTCTGTCCATCGCTACACAACATATAATCCGTAGGTATAGATTCTGTAATTTTTTTTTTGATAAGCCTATATAGATGCTATATTATATTTATTTTAAAAATTTAATCAAAGTAACAACGAAACAATTAAATAAATATATTTAAAAATGCAAAATATAACAAAAGTTCCACATTATATATATATATCAAAAATTAACATGAAGTCTTACAAACATGAAATTAACATAAAGTCTTACAAACTTAAAATTAAAAATAGCCAAACCATGTCAATCTAAAATACTTTAGAGTATTATACTAATAACAAAAAGATAGTCTTCTAATCATATAATAGGCATACAAATCTTCAAGCTTCTATCTTTAAGTTTCCATCTTCAAGTCTCCATATTAGCTTCTAATCTTCACCTACAAAATAAAAAGGAACTTATGAATAATAACGCAATTCAACATATAATATCACAACTAAAAACAAAGAAAATATTAACAACTTTAGTGAGAATTAATTAATACCATTTTCATTATCTTCATTATCGCCTGGACTAGGAGAATTCAAATGGTTAGGAGCACTAGAAGCATCTGTAACCTATCACAAAAATAGAATTCATATTGGACATTTTCCCCTGTTCCAATGTAACTCATTAGCACATTTGGAACACGTACATGTGTCCACACCGCAAGAAAGTTGGTGACAAACATGAATGCTACTCTTCTATAAAGATGGTAATAAATGATTTCAAATTTGATTCTTTTAGAAGCATATAAATACTTGTATAAAAGCGATCGACTTTTCATCTCATAACAAATGTGAGTTGCCTTTCTTGGGACCCTTGTTATTGGACTTTCTTTACTTCTTTTTAGCGTAATAGTGTTTTATGTAAAGCGAATCACGACTTCTACTTTATTGAGAGGTGACAGAAAGGACAATGATCATCAAAATAAAATAACAGAGAATTTAATCTACTAGAAATATTCATTTCAACACGGTAACATTTTTGAAAAAGCAGGGGATAGTAAAGTGACTTGATAAATTTATAATTGGTATGCATTTAAAGCATTTGCTTGAGTTAGAAGTGACCTAAGGAGGAAACTTGTGTAAGAAAAATATATTTGATTTTCCTTTTGGGTGAAGTAAAATCTTCTTTTACGAACTTACGGACTATTGAATTTCAACTAACATAGTAATCATGTAAGTAATTTAACTTTGTTATGCCTGAGAAAAGTAAGGGAGTTTATTTATGTAATCAAAGAAAATTAATCTAGTTAGAAATTACGTCCTAGAATTTACTAAACATCGATGAACTTTGGAAATTCTTAATGATGCATTGACAATTCTGCAGTATGACACTAACATTGGCATAGTTAAAATGTATAGAAATGAATACAAACCTGTGTGAACCTCTTGGTTCATGGATTGTTGTAATTGCATCTGCATATCCATGCAAGTCTTTATCGATTTCCTTAGCTCAAAACATCTCATGATAAAGTTGCTCATATGGCCTCTCATATCATATATGAGTTCCATTTCTGTAAGCCTGACCATTATTATTGTGTGTTTAGTGAGAGATTCAATGAAATGCAATATTTTCTTTCTTTGAAAAATCTATTGGTGTTGATATTTCATCCATCAATTTCAAATTGAAAATTACACATGCAGATCCCCATTTTCCTTTTATTTCCTTTCCAAATTATGTCTGCAGCATTCTTATTACCAATAAGCAAAACCTTTAACATATCATCTAAAGTGAAATGAAATCAAACATAGTGAGAGAAAATCGTATGAAACTTACTCATGAAATAGAGCATCAGCATGATCATTTGGGTGAACTCTAGCGCCCGGTTCAACTTTTTGCGGCATTTAGAACTTCGTCGAGTCTTCTCCAAATAAATCAAGCTCAAGCTCGGCTAATTCCGCCGGTAAAGGCTGCCGCGCTCTCCATTCTGTTGTTGCTCCCTTTTTTTTCTTGCATACGTGAAAATTAATGACAATGAACAACTTTTAATTTACGCATAGGATCTAAAAATATGTTTAAGCTCATCATTTAAAGCAGATGAATCAAAACCAAATAACATCAATACCTTTGTCAATATCCTTCCTATAGCATTGCCCTTGAACATGCAATCAAATTAATATACATCGTAAGCAAAGCATAAAAAATAGGAACCCGAGGCAAATTTGAAAAATCAAAGCACATGGCGGTAGTACTATGATGATAAGAAGAAAAATAACACAACCCACTATACACAAATAATGAAAATGGAAATGAAATTATGCAAGCGGGACAATTTATTAGCAATATACCTTTGTCAAACAAAAACATCTCAAAACTATATAAATTAAGTAGGATACCACATTTATTTCTTGATAAAAGATGCTCTCACAATCTCATCCCAACAATGATGATTTCAATCTCTTAACTTTGACCAAGCCATGGTGGAAATAATAATCTTTTCTCTAAAATTAGAAGTATTAGAAACCTGTCTTACTACCACTCTTATGAATAAGATTTCAAAAATTACAAAGAACTACTATAATGTAAATGAGTTGTCGGATATCCAAAACCAAATAAAGTAGCTTATATAAATCACTATAGAATTACTCAATCGTCTTCCACTTTGAGATAAGCTTATATAACATCATCGCCACATGATAAATATAATATCAAGCGGTGGTGTGCATATATGGTTTGGGCGTCTGGAAGTAGGAGAGGGCGGTTTGCAAGGGCAACAAGGAATCAAGTTTGGTCACTGCATCCCGACGTCCCCACGCGAGCGCATCTGCGCCCACCTGTCAAAAGATGAAGATCGAAGACATTGAAAAAGAAGGAGAAAAGGAATCTGAGAGGAAGAGAGAAGAATAGAGAGGTGCACATCGAATTGAGCAAAGGAAGGATTGGAAAACGCGAGATAAAACACAAACCCTAGCACGCGTGCAGAGAACACCGATCAAAAGATGAAGTCTCATCGGCGGCCATGAAGAACACATCGCCGGGCGTCATAGCGGACGAGGTTGACCATGGTGGCAAAGGGCGGTGGCGGAGTGGTCGTTGAGGGAGCCGAGGGAGGAGCGTATAAGTTGTAGAGGTGGATGGTGGCCGTCCAGAGGCCGGAGAGCAACACGAGCCAGAGCGCGGTTTTCATGAGGAGATGTGGGAAGGGTAGCGAGAGAGAGGAGGTGGGAGAAAGGAAAACAAATCGAGAGAGAGGACTGAGTGTCTTTTTTGGGTAAACTTTAATCTCTTTTTTTGGTAAAAGAGTGATGGAGGAATGAAAAGAAATTAAAAGAAAAAAATAAAATGAGGGAACAAAAGAAAAAAAGCCAACTTAAATTTTTAGTGGGAGCGGACTATACTGCAGTGATTTACGTAGTTTATTACGCTTTGTTGGTATATGAAGTCTATACCCACAGTTTTAGTGACCGTAACTACAGGTGTCCGTTGGTATATGTCAAATTCCTTGTAGTGTCATAAACACCACTAATCCTCTTTTCAAGAATAGGTCCTCATCACAATGATACCCAAAACAACATCTAATTCCAAAGCTATGAACCCAATACATCAACAACATCAAGGAGCTCAAATCACAATTTTATTCCTTTGATTCCCTCAAGATCACACCCATCCCTCTTTTTCCCCCTTAGGGTTTCACCTTGGGTTCCAAGGATTTGAGATTTTGGTGCTCATATCCATCATTGATCATAATCAAATAACAATTGAAGCATGAAACAAGAATAAAAGCAAGGAAATACATCCTACACAAAAAAAAGACCTCCACGGTTTTGCAAGAAAACAAAGGGAGGACAAATTATTTGGTTCAAACCTCTCATTCAAGAAATTAGCTCCGATCTTTTCCTCTGATTCGGCCCCCCTTCCCTCTCTTTCTTTCTCTCAAGCTGCCTCTCTCTCTCCCCCTCTCTCGCGGTCTCTTTCTCTCCCAAGCTCTCTGTCTCTCTCTCTCTCGGTCTGTCCTGCTTCTTCTTTCCTTTCTCACTCGATTCTCGCTCTCCGGCGCCACCACCACGAGCTTCCTCCCTCCGGCCTGCGACTATGTCCAGGCTTCCCTTCCTCCATCGCCGCCTCCCTCTTCTCCGTGTTCTGCCTCGCTCTCCTCGTCTTCTCTCCGGCGGTGGCACGCCGCCAACCACTTCGCCGTCGCGGCCTCCCCCTCTCTTCCTCCACCGTCGCGCCCTTTTTCCTTCTTCCCCTTCTCTTCTCTTCTCCCTCTTCTTTCCTTTTTCTCCCCTGCTCCTCGTTCCCTTCCTTCTCTTTCTTTTTTTTTTCTTTTCCAGCTTTGCTTCTTTCTGACGCAGGAACAAAAATAAAAGGGAATAGGGGGAGTGCTAGGGTAGGTAACGTTTAAGTGTGGTGTGTGGTGGAGTAGACAATGATTTATTAAAAAATTAAACCAATCAACTCCCATTTAACTATCATCAATAATCTTAACAAATTACGATTCGATTTTTATCGAAATCAGAGTTCATTTTAAATTTTAATGCGGATAAAATTTACCCGGCGATTCAAAACGCGGTGAAACTCCGTTAGAGTTTTCCGACAATTTTCGAACCATGAATTAATATAAAATATTAATTCTTCAATTTAATTTCATCTTGATTTAATTCAATCAATTTCTTAGTCAACAAAAATACGCGTTACCGCGTCACACCGAAAACTTATATGATGTTTAAATTGATGAATTCACATTAAAGCAGCATACGTCTACGCTGTCTATTAATTTGAATTGACCGGAAGATACGTAGGAGCGGGTCAATCCCGTCAAGTCAAATTAAATTTTTTCCAATTTAGTTTCTTTAATTTTTTTATGTTCATTTTTGTACTTAATATTACTTTTATTTAATTTTGGGTTGAAACAAATATTTTTTTTTGAACGAGAATGAGTGAGTGAGGGTTTAATAAAATAAACTTAAGCTTCAGCACCCAAAAAAAAAAAAACTTAAGTTTAGCGACCGATATTTCGGTCGCTAAATATCGGTCTCTAAATCGGTCGCTAAAGCTAGAAAATAATTTTTAAATTTTTGCAATGCAAATAAAAATCCGATTTAGAGACCGATATTTCGGTCGCTAATTATCGGTCTCTAAATCGGTCGCTAAAGATAAAAAATAATTTTTAAATTTTTTAATGCGAATAAAAATCCGATTTAGAGACCGATATTTCGGTCGCTAATTATCGGTCTCTAAATCGGTCGCTAATTTATTATTTGCGACCGATTTGGCGACCAAACATTTTTTATCAATAACTCGAAGAATTCGGTCTCTAAATCGGTCGCTATTGCGACCAATTTTTTTCGGTCTTTAAATCAGTCGCTAAATAGCTAATTTCTTGTAGTGTTCAGAGCTACTATCCTCCAGGTCTTTGCACTTCATCCCCATGCGGGTCTCATCGAAAGTGACATCCCTGCTTATGATAACCTTTGACCCTCCAGATTCCAAATTCCACAACTTGTATCCCTTCACACCCTCTGGATATCCGATGAAGACACATTTCACAGCTCTAACATCAAGCTTGTCCTGCTTGATATGCGTAAAAGCCAAAGCTCCGAAAACCTTCAACTTGGAGTAGTCTGCCGGTCTCCCACTCCAAACCTCCATAGGTGTCTTGAAGTCTAACGCCATTGATGGACATCTGTTGATCAAATATGCTGTTGTACTCATAGCCTCGCCCCAGAAGCTTTTAGGCAACCCAACTGCCAAAAGCATACTCCTCACCCACTCCAAGATGGTCCTATTCATGCATGTTGCTAGGCCATTTTGATGCGGTGAGCCTTCCACGGTCCTATGCCTCTGAATACATTGTTTCCTGCAAAACTTATCAAAATGCTCTGAAAGAAACTCCAGGCCATTGTTAGTCCTTAAAATTTTCAATTTAGTTCCTATTTGATTTCCTATGAGAGTATGCCATTCCTTGAACTTTTTAAAGGTGTCACTTTTGCTTTTCAAAATGTAGACCCATACTCTCCTAGAGAAATCATCAACCATGGTGAGAAAATAGGAGCCCCCTCCATGAGTTGTCACTCTTGAGGGACCCCAAAGGTCCGAGTGAATATACTCAAAGGGTTTGCTAGAATGATGCATGCCACTTCCAAACTTAACCCTATGTTGTTTGCCTAGTATGCAATTATCACAAAATTCTAGCTTATCCAATTTATCACCACCTAGCAAACCTTGTTTAGCTAGTTCAACTAAACCCCTCTCACTAACATGCCCTAACCTATTATGCCATAACATGGTTTTATCATGCAAGGTTTGGCTAGCTAATGATGCATACCCAATAATAGTTGAACCCTCTAATATGTACAAATCACACATTTTAGTCCCCTTAGCTATTATCAATGCATCATGCAAAATTTTCATCATACCATGCTCAATACTAGTGCCATAGCCTAATCCATCAAACATGCTTATAGAAATTAAATTTTGCTTGAGTTTAGGAACATACCTCACATCTTGTAAAAGGAATTCATGGTTGTCATACATCTTAAGACGAATTGAACCCATACCTTGAACTTTGCACGCTTCGTTGTCACCAAGGCGAACTACTCCACCTTGCTTGAGCTCCAAAGTTTCAAAATATTCCTTCCTTGGACACATGTGAAAAGAGCACCCGGAATCCATAACCCAACTCCTATCTGGTTCCCAACTCGTAACCACTAGAGCCCCTGCATCCTCATAACCATCCTCCATAGCAATCGTAACCTCCACGGAATCTTCATTACCCCATTTCTCGGGACAATCCCTTTTAAAGTGGCCAACCTTATGACAATTAAAGCATTTGTACTTAGCTTTATTGTCCCCTTCCGACTTGGATTTCGCCTTAGGCTTTCCTTTACCGCTTCCTCTACTCTCATTCTTTCCCCTTGAGACACTCAAGCCTTCCCCACTATCTTCCACCTTCAAGTCTTGAAGCTTGGTTAGCTCCTTGGTCCTAATTGATTGTTGGACCTCCTCCAAGGTAATAGTGGACTCCTTGCCATAGAGGAGTGCATCCTTAAAGTGTTCAAAGGACCTAGGCAATGAATTCAATAAGAGTAAAGCCTTATCCTCGTCATCGAGCTTCACATCAATATTCAGTAGGTCATCGATAATTTTGTTGAATTCTGTTAGTTGCTCCACAATAGGTTTGATCTCTACCATCTTGAATGAGTAGAGATGTTGTTTCAGACATAGCCTGTGAGCCAATGACTTGGTCATGTACAACGATTCTAACTTGGCCACATCTCTGCCGCGGTCTTCTCCCTTGCAACTTCCCTCAAAGCCTTATCACCAAGGCACAAGATAATGATACTTCTTGCCTTATCTATCATCTCCTTCTTCTCCGTTTGAGACAGGGTGACCGGCATTCTTGCCTCAGCCTTCAAGGCTTCAAAGCACTTCTGTTGAATAAGGATTGCCTCCATCTTCACCTTCCATAGACCGAAGTCGTTATTACCGGAAAACTTCTCGATGTCCCATTTAGTACCCATGGTACACAATTGAATTATTTGTTCCTTCCCACAGACGGCACCACTTGTTGAGTTACTAACAAGAATAAATGGAACAAATATCAAAGGCAACCAATACTAAATTTAATAACAATAAAAAACAGTGCAATAACGTCAATCAAACAAAGAGTAGAGAGTAGGAAGAATAACACCGCTATTTGGTTACGCAGTTCGGCCCCAAAAAGATGACCTACGTCTGCGGGAGAGAGCAGCCCTCCGTTTCACTATCAAAGAGTCTTTACAAGAGATTACAATTGTTTTGAACCCCTTCTAAATGTCCAAGAAGAACAAACCCAAGAGTTCTCAATCTCTCTCTCTTTTCCTCTATGAAAACCTCTCAAGAACAACAATAGATAAAGCCTTCAATCCTCCCTCTATGATTCCCTAAGATCCCAAGGTGTTTCAATGTGTTTTCAGCCCCTAAAACCTCACAAAGACGCTCAAGAACGGCTGCACACAACTCTAGAAAGACTGCACGTCGTACCCACACTTCTGCAGCGTCTGGTTTATGAAAAACCCGACTATGAATTGATTCACAGGCATAGGTGAATCGATTCACCTAGTTAAAAAAGGCCTCCCTGCACGAATTAATGAAATGAATCGATTTATGCAAGCTTCCCATGCGATTCACAGAGGCGTACTTCGATTCACAGAGTCTCAAACATGCTTGAATCGATTCATATACCTAGTGAATCGATTCCCAGTGTTCAAGAAACACTTTCAAGCAATTCCATGACCCTCCAAACTGATTTTAAGGCACTCTAAACTCCACATATCGCATAGGATTTCTTCATTTTGTTCCTTTTCTTATGGAGAAAGGTACGAAATGCTATGCTGATTTTTTTTTTGTTTCACAGAGTTAATTAGCTAACGGACTCATACCTTTCACCCGAAAAATAAAGAATATAGCACATATGGATGATTTAAACGAATTATCCATTTCCATGTATGGATGCAGTTTCCTTTTCCTCTTGGCCTTTAATTAGCGTGCTGTTGTAATTATCATCTCTAGGTCCATCAATTACTTGACAAGTAACAACGTGTATATATATGGAGCAAATAATAAAAAGGAAATGAATGAGTAATTGCAAATTTTTGCGGCAAAACTAGGTACTACGTGTAACAACAATAATCAGCAAATTTGTCAACAAATTAAGTAATGATGAACACAGACAGACTTTTCTGGGAAGGCACTTAGTTAATGGGATGCACATCATAGTCTTAAAAAATGCGGGCTTGGAAAGATGTACCTCACTGGCTATTTGACATAAGGGAGATAGTACTATTTAGCATGAAAGATGTTTAATGAAAAGTTATGAATTTTAAAAATTGACCAATCAATAACAGGATAAACGACATGTACGAAAGACAGTTAATAATTACCCAAAACACGGGTGAAAGGAAGTTTGTACCATTTGTGAAAGTGAAATTTGTACTAAACACCATTAGGGCATGTCCAATGCTCGAACAAATTTGGGGTTCTTAAATTGTTCTTTGTGGGTCCTTGTATGCCATATTAGCTTTAAGAAAATTCTCAATTTCAACACAAATGCTGAAACAACACAAGAACCACTAATCCTCACTTTCTCCTTTTCACAAAACCCCTCTTTCCGCATGCGAACAAATTCTCCCTATTTTTTTTTATAAACAAAAGTTTATTTAAAGGGAGTACAAGGGGTACTCCAACTTATATACATAGTTCAGCTTACAATGACTGAATGCAGGGATAAAAACAGTTCTTACTGTTGAACAATTCTACAACATGCCTGTCACATATAGGTGTTCTTAACACAAATCCAATGGTGAGAAAATTTAACAACGGTTAGGATTTAAGAACGGAGCATTGATTAGAGATGGTCTTATGATCTCGGGTTTTTTATAAAAAGTTTAGACTAGAGGAGACACAATATTCCCATGCAAGGTCATAAAAAAGATCAACCTCAACGAGGGTTTACGATAGAATTTAGGTATAGCCGACCAACAAGAGAATTCACATTTCGCACTCAAGTCACCACTAATACAAGTGAAAGATCCGACCATCTGTGTTAACATCCTTGCTATAATTCTTGGGTTTTTCAAATGTAACTAATGTTATAATTTTGATTAACATTATTATTTAATTTCTTAGAACATTTTTAATAATTTGTATTTTCTCCTTAATTATCTCTCTTATTAATTAAATAGATAATTAATGATGCTATCGTAGTAATGAATATTATTTCTTAAATTTTTAATATGATAGATAATTAAATATAGTAACTAAAAAATATTTTCTAAAACAAAAAAGGAACATAATTAGAGTATCATGTAAATATAAGGCAATATGAAACTTCTCTAGTTATGATTTCATCTCATTGTAGTAATATTGTGTTATAATGCTCACACACACACACACGTATTGGTACATTGCTTTGTTTTTTTAATATCATTCACAATAACCCCATCATCCTCACTATCCACAACATTCCATATTTCATCAATTAAATACACGTAGTTGTTTTTTATATTAATTCGCACGCATAAACAAAGCCATCAAGCTGGGTTGTGAAATCGAAAGATAGCGCCATCAGAATATGCATGAATTTGAGCAAACACCAGCTTTTGGTCCCAAATCTAAGTAGATAAATATTTAGATAATAAGACAAGGTAATGGTACCAGCGCAGTACACATTCCATGAATTATATTTTTACATTTCATTGTTTGCTGATTTATAGACACATTTCATCTTGATTTATCAGAATGGTTTCTATGTGGGTTTGTTATTAGCTTTTTGTTCATTCTTTCAACTTTTTATTATTGCAGTTTTTTTTTTCGTTCTACATCGGTGATTCAAGAATGCCATATTTCTACTTTTATTCCACATCTCAATGACTATTGATGCTCTGTACGTTTAATCTTATTTAGAATAATGTAACACGACGCAATATTGATACATGCCTAATACGATTATGTGATTTATTGTCAATAAATTATAACTGAACACAACAAATTATAAATTATAAATAATGTTGATTCTTTCGACGAATTTCTCCCCGTGCGTTGCACGGGTACTCAATACTAGTATATTATATATGCATGTCAATTGATTGATGCGGCCTTATCTAATCTAAACGAAAACAAAACAAAGCAACTTAGGTGTTTGATGTTATGCTTCAATTATACTTTAAGGCGTGCGTGTGTGTGCATACATAAAAGGTAAATAGACGGTGAGGTTCGCTTCTTGCTTGAAACAAAATCACGTAGTGCTGCCAAAAAAGGCAAAGGGTACAGCCAATGCAATATTGTGGCCTTTTAGACTAAAAAGTTTAACCACCAAAAACAAAGGGGTGGCTCTTGTTCCTCCTAACTTTCCCAAAGCAGTGCGGCTGCAACTAGAACGTGAACTTTAATAATAATCGTTACTTGTAAAAGAAATCAAACTTATAATAATATTAATAAGAATAATAGATAAATAAATAAATTAAAAGGAGTCAGGACAAAATAAATTTTTAAGTAATATCAGCATTCATAAACTTGTGACACGTGCGAAGCCGACTTTGACACGTGGGTGGAGGATTCTGGGGGATAATTAGGTTTAGGCAATGATGAAGTGGGACCCGCGCGTACGTGTGAGAAGAGAGGGTGGGATTCGCGTGACATCACCAAGAAAGAAGACAGTTAGGAGAGAAGCAGCGCAAACGGAGAGGGAGGATGGATGGGGGGAGAAGGTTGGGCTGTCAATTTGTTCGATCATCAGGTTTGCAGTTGGAAATGAAAAGCAAAGTGTTTCGTTTCCCCCTTTTAATTGAGCGTTTGAGTAATGTGTAGTAAAAAGGTTACAACAGAGCTAGTATATAGCTAGTTGCATTTCAAAGAAGACAATTCCTACTTTCTTCCATTTCCGCATTCTTTAATCCTACTTGCAATCCAAGGAACAAAATAAAACAAATGGCATTTATTGATAGCATTTTTTTTAATTTATAATAATTGAACCTTCAAATGGAGGTGAGAATTCCGGTACTCTGAAGTTTTATTGGGTATGGGTACCCATTGGTCAATTATTTGACACCATATCATTTTTTTTAACTTTGTTTTAAATGAAATTAAATTCTTAATTTTCATACCTGTTAGTGTGAGGGTCTAGGGAAAATTCCTTAAAATTTTTTTATATTTATTAATACATTTTCACTTTCTCTAAGAAGTCTTTTTGTTCTTTGTCTATTTCTGTTACTTGGATCTTTGCTTAAATAATACTCTCTCCGTCCTAAATTATAAGAGCCTTTTGACAAAATCTCTCCCACCAAAGAATGTAATTAATGTACTTAAAACAATAAATTTGTTTACAATTTTGATTGTTTTACCTAAACTACACTGAGTTAAATTAGATTACACTTCATTTAACTTATTGATTAAAACAAAAGTAAATTAAATAAGGGTAATAGAAAAAAAATAATTAATGCTACAGACAAACTTCAAAAGGCTTTATAAAATAGGACAAATAAAAAAGGCAAAAAGCTCTTATAATTTGGGACGGGAGGAGTATTATAATGTTTGTGTAAACTACTTAAATTCATTCATAGCTTATTCTTCTTTTTTTATTTCATTCTTAGTAATAAAATTATATTTTTATCAATTTCTTATATTATTTTACTTATTTTATACACGATTTCAATTTCTTTTGATATTTCAATTTATTCTTTTATTTATAGTTTGTTTTACAGGTTTTATTTGTTTTGGTATTTATAATTTATGTTTGAATTATAGTTTTTTTTGTTTTTATTGAGATTATTTTTGTCTTTTTATGGATGAGTATCGGTACCCACCTTTTTTCCTGGATACCGAAGAATTTACCTCCAATGAAACCCTTCTAGCGATGAAATCTTTTTTCTAATTATAAAACTAGGATTGATTTAAGTTAGCCATAGTTATCACCAAAGGGTGAAGGATCGAAGATTCTTATATATTATATTATCCAAGGTATAAGTAAGGTGAACTCTTATGTATTATTGTGGAAGTCTACACTTATATTCAAGGTTCTTTAATTTATTGATATAAACACATATGTTAGTTAAATATTCAAATAATACACTTTTCTTCTTCCTTATAGTATTACAAATACCAGCAGACTGTCCCGTCTTTCCAATTTTTTTTTTTTAATTTTGTTTGTTGTGTATATTTTTTCGCATATCCATATTTTTAGATAAATTTGTTAAATAAAAGATATCTTATATGATATTTAAGTAAATTGTTATTTTTTTCTTTTTTAATAAAAATAAAAAATAAGAGGTATTGATTTAAATGTTAAGTTTAAATTTTTTAGTTAGGGGCAAAAATAGGAAGAAAATATGGACACAAAAAAATTAGTTACCTTATGCTAACCATTTTATATATAGGTATAGATTAATTGCTGGAGTTAAGTCTAGCATACGGGATTCGACTCCCAGAACATGGTGAATCACGGTTCGAATATTAGCTGAAAGAGATATTCACCTTTTGTGCTCGACGACTAGATATATTGTGTCGCCTCCTATTAATTTTCTGCCTTATTTTTTTAACATGAGGTCCTTGAAATCTTTTTATTCGTAATTAGTCATATTGATTGATAAAATGTAAAAAGTTAGCACACACAAGCATACACACACATTTATTTGGTATCTAGTAAAAGCATAAAAGATGAAAAGAATTTCTTGTATGAGCAAAAATTCATTAAATGGGATACAAGAGGTATCACAACTCTTATAAAATCGATCAAAATTACATATAAACCATCATAAAATAACAAGAGAGACCAGAGTATGATCACTTAAATAAAATTAATTCACACACCAATTAGAAAATAATAAACCAATAGACCCTTTCAACCTAGATTAAAACCACAATATTGAACGAGTTGTAATTAGGTCCATTAAAATAACTTGGAGGATCAGCCAGTGGAGTCGGAATCTTTCGAGGGGTGGTTGTATTGTACACTTCTCAAATTAGTTTTGTATGCACTCACAGTGTACTTTCTTTCCTTCTTTAAGGCTCCCTCATGTATTATCTTGCTCCTTGGATCTTTTTACAACAGTTCCTTTGGGGGCGAAGAATCTAAGCGTGTGAGTTGGGTCAAATGGGATAAGGTATGTAGATAGCGTGAGGAAGGGGGTTAGGTAGAAAAAATTGAGAGCTTTTAATATACCCTTACTAGGGAAATGGTTGTGGAGGATGAAGTAGTAGAAGCGAGGCTTGTTGTATAGCGTTTTGTGGCGTAAGTATGGTGGGAAGGAGAAGCTTTAGGTGGGAAAGCAAGGGGTTCTCTTCGTGGTGGAAAAACGTCTTCTTAATGGAAGAGGGTGCTTGAGGGTTTCGGCAGAAGTGGTTCTCAAGTTCTTTGGGGGGAAAAGGTTGAAAATGGGGTTGATACTCAATTTTGGAATGAATCGAGGTGTGAGGGAGATGTGTTAAGAAATCATTTTGGTAGACTACTTATGCTATCTTGCGAAGCATAGGCTAAGGTGGCAGTTCTAAGAAAATGGTCGGAGGGAAAGTGGAATATGGTTTGCAATTGGAGGAGAAAATTATTCCAATGGGAAGAAGAATTAGCACACAAGCTTAGGGAGGTAGTAGAGAGCGTTGAATTAAAGGAGGATGAGTGCGACATATGGGTGTGGAGATGGGAATCAAGCGGTAGATACTTGGTGAAGTCGGTCTATAGGACTCTAGTGACCAAATCTAATCAAGAGATAGACAAGTTCCACGAAAGGGTATGGCACAAAAGGGTGCCATTGAAAGTGACCATGTTTGTTTGGAGAATGTTACAAAATAAAATCCTAATGAAAGACAATTTACTTAAGAGAAGGATAATTGGTACTGACTGCAAATGTGTCCTGGGTGCAGTTAGGAAAAGGAGACAGTTTCTCACTTGTTTTTTGAGTGTAGTACGTTTTCCAATGTTTGGATGGAGATTTTTTTATGGTTGGGGATTACTACAGCAATACATCTACAGGGTAAGGCTCATTTAGAATAGTTTGAAGGCTTGATTCAAGGGGGCAGAGTGTCTAGAAACAAATTTATGGGCATATGGTCCACTTGTATTTGATCGATTTGGAAAGCTCGCAACAAGGTGGTGTTTCAATCATGTAAAAGTGAGGTAGCTGCTGTTATTGAGGAGGTAAAAATGCAAGCATGAATCTTGCTTAAATCACTTACTGAGGGTCTCGATTACCCGATTGCACAGTGGTTCCACAAACCACTGTGTACTTTTAAATCACTTGCTGGCTTGGCATGGTGTGAAGGATTGGGTTTGGACTATCTTTTTAGCCTGTGTATTAAGGGATGTATATAACTTGAAGTGTATATGTTAGTGGCTTTTTGCTCTGCTTGTGCCTAAGCACCTTTTTCAGTAGTAATAAATTTTGCCTTTTCAACAAAAAAAAAATAACTTGGAGGATCATTTTAGACGAATAGACAATTAGAAATTTGTGGAAAAGTAGAGTATTATCCACCCGAACTGCTTACTATAAGAGAAATTTGATGCGTCGTTTCCTTGGACACCAATATAGAAAAAACATGTGTTTCAATAAAATGTTAATTAAAATAAGAGAAAATTACACTCTCATCCCCTGAGAGAATCTTAAATTACACATCCCTATCATCTTATGTCAAAATATACACTCTCCTCCCCTTTTATGTATATACATATTAGAGAAAATTACACTCATCCCCTGAAAGATGTCTGAATTACATTCTCCTGACCTCTTTTGTTAAAATCTATACTCCTCTCCCTTGAGAAGTAAATATATATTACGTTTTAGTCCATTAATATAATCAATTTCTCATGCATATTGTTTTCTATTTTTGATTAACAATATCATTAACATATAGTTTGAAACACTATTATCAACTGAGCAATAAAAGATAAAATAAACATACTGGGAAAATTACTAAAGTTGATAAAATGATTATTTAAAACTGAATTTCATCTTCAAAAGTTATAAAATTAACAATAAAGTGTTCAAAATTAATTGTCATTGTCATTGAGAGTTATAAAGAAGGAATTTTTTTCCCTAAATGATGGTTTAAAGTTATTTGCTACCATTAAAAGATTCGTTCATGTTAAAATGGATTAAAATGTAATACATATTTACTTAAAGTCATAAAATTAACAATAAAGTGTTCAAAATTAATTATCATTGTCATTGAGAGATATAAAGAAAGGAATTTTTTCCCTAAATGATGGTTTAAAGTTATTTGCTACCATTAAAAGATTCGTTTATGTTCAAATGAATTAAAATGTAATACTTATTTACTTCTATAGAGAGAGGAGTGTAATTTAAGCATCTCTCACGGGTAGGAGTATAATTTATTCTAAATATGTATTTCTCAAAGGAGGTGAGTGTAGATTTTAAGATAAGAGCGGATATAAGTGTAATTCAAACTTTTATCGGGGAGAGAGTGTAATTTACCCTTAAAATAATTATGCATCACATTGTAAACTTATTTTTCAAAACGTTGATGTGTAAATAATTTACAAGGAAATGATCAAGAAATAGAAGAATTAATCTTTTTAGATTAATAGAAAAAATAAAATGGATACAAATTTCATGCTCTTGTTTGATATGATTATATAGGCAGTTTATTTTTTGTTTGACAAAGTAGTCAACTTTAATTTTTCATTTTTCTGATTAGTTGGAGACTTTTCTTTTACAAAACATTGGATATGGTTTTTTTTTGTGGTCGAAATTGTTGCATTTCCATTGAAGATAGCACAAAAGGCTGACCGAATTACAACTCACCACGAAGGCAAACAGGGCCAAGCCCAACATAGCAAAAGCTTACATCATATTCTAGCATAATGCAGTACCCTTAACTAGATATAGTCTACCTTAACCTTGGTACGCACTAGAATTCTCTGAGTGACAACCACTCTTACGATCCTACCACTAAGCAACCTACTCTAACGACATCACCCAAAGGATTGTCACATCGAAACCCAACTAACTATTCCAACAACTAACAAACTATCATGGGCTCACATTCTCCATCTGATGACACCCAACGGGCACACCAAGAGGGTAGGAGACATACAAGCGGGCTAGGTAGTGAATGCATAGATACCAATAAGGTGGTTTTGCTGGTGGTCGGAGTATAGGACCCCGACTTAGCAACTTAAGCAGCTCTACTTTCGCACTCGAGCAAGGCCAACTCTGATGAGGCTCATCTTTGTCCACAGCAACCTTTGAATTAGAGTTCACAACATGTGTTCTTACATTTCCTCCTTGTTCATTTTTCCTTCTTCTTGATTCCTTTGGCAATGAGTACCAGATGCATCTATTTTTTCCAATGCATCTTGTTGTACCAAGAATCACTACAACAATTCGGGCAAACTACGGTGGTCCTGAAGGCATTCTGCGGCAGTTCTAACCTCAGTGAAATACCCTGTCGGCGGTTCGAAAACCGCCATAGTTATCAGTGTCGGGACGTCATTTCGGGGCGATTATAACCAACTGCTGGTATAACCGCCGCAGGTTACCTGGTGTTATTAGCGGAAAATGTCCCCAAAAATTAAAAAAAAAATGTAGGGGCGGTTGAAAACCGCCGCAATGAGTAAAAAAAATAAAAAAAATAAAAAACATCTAGGGGCAGCTGTAAACCGCCGCAGTGAGTAAAAAAAATAAAAAATTGGTTATTGCCACATGTTCGCATCTTTTGTTTCAGGTTCAAAACACTCTATGAGTGAATCTGGACAGAGATAAAACACAACTTCATTCAAAAAGAAAGTTTACAATTTCATCAAAAAAGAAATGACAATTTAATGAATCTGGACAGAGATAAGACATAACTTTAACCACTACAAGAAATAGTTCAGATACCGACGGACATTCACCGACGGCTTGAGTCCGTCGCTAAAAAAGCGGGATTTCCGACGGCCTTACCCGTCGGAAAACGCGACCCGTCGTATTTTGGATATTACCGACGGGTTAAGCCGTCGGAAAACCGCTTTTTTAGCGACGGACACAAGCAGTCAGTGAATGTCCGTCGGTAAACCGTGACTTTTGGAAAATTCCCGCTTGTTTTTGAATACCGACGGCCATTGACCGTCGGTAATGGGGAGTTTTTCCGACGGGTTAGGCCGTCGCTAATCCCGTGTCGTTCTGAAGCGGGTTAAACCATCGGTAAGTTTAAAATGGCCGTCGGTAAGCTCTTTATTTGGCGTAACGAACCTCACCTCAATTCTCGTCCGGCCTCGGTCGCAATTCTCTTCTCTCAATTCTCTTCTCTCGATTCGCAAATCATTTGTCTCCCCGCCTTGCCCGATCGTGGTCGCCGTCGCCGTCTCCCCGGTGCCCGATCGTGGTCGCAAATCCCGGTCTCTCTCCTCTCTTCTCACGCGACCGCAAGAGATTCGAGAATCTTGGAGCCACTTGTCGGTTGCAAGAACCACGTGATTGGAGCTTGAAGCTTGACTTGGAGCTTGAAGCTTGAAGATTCGAAGCTTGAAGATTCGGAAGCTTGACGGAGCTTGAAGCTTGGAGCCACCGCAGACTCACCGATCGTGATTTTGACTTTGCTTGGAGCCACCGCAGACTCTTCCTCCGTCGCATCGTATCTATCTTCTCCATCTTCGATTATTGAAGTAGCAACCACTGTTCGTCGATTTGATTATCAAGTAAGTTTACGCCTTTCGATCTTTACTATTTATTTGTTGATTTTTACTGTTCGGTTTCTCCGCTTTGTTTTCTTTAGATTTTGTTTCTTACATTCCTTCCACAATCGTTTGTTCGAATGAATTCACACACACGGTGCTTGATGCAAACCTATTTTGGGTTGGGGCCATCGAGTATGAATTGTATTATCATTATAGGCGAGTTTTAGGGCACATATTGACCAAGAAAGGGGATGATGTTTTCTGCAAGATTGGTTTGCATTTTTATTTTTCCAATCAGTTACGATTAAAAAGTTTTATTATTGTTGTTTGTGAAATTTTATTTGAAATTAAGTCCATTGCAATTGATTGAATGATTTGACCCACAAAGTAGAGGGTTTGTGCGAGGGACGGTTTCCTATTGTCCTGTCCTGGTTTTTCTTCCTAGTTTGCTATAATTGTTTTGAACAATTGAACTCATTGGTGGCCTAGTTGCTGTCTTATGAGTGCTGATTATTATTGATATATGGCTGGCTGGTTAAATTAGAAAGCTAATGCAATTTTGAAACCAATCAATGGCAATAACTGCTTCTTGAGTTATTTAGGATTTATTGCAATTTTTTATCAGTGATTGTTGGAAATTCAGTTGTGGCCAAATGCATTGGAAATTCATTGTAATTTTAAAATCCTGAATGCTAATGGCCAAGTTTGTTGAATGTTAATGGCTCAATATTGTTGATTTGTCTGGCTCAGTATGCTTAAATGGAATAAGTTAATTGTCATGGATGTTTAAATTTGTACTAGATTATTGCATGTAAAGCTTTCGTAAGGGAATGATCTTTTGCACATGTAGAACAAATCTCTAAATATGTGTTATTCATGTCATTTTTATAGAATGTCTTCTCACACACAACTGGTATTTTCTCACTTTAACCGTATATTTCCTCTTCAATTTGGCTAATCAGAGGCAATGTATGGTGCATTATCGTGAAGTACTGGATCTAAATATGTGGTTGGGATTATTGCTCACTTACTAACTTCTGATCATTTTGTTGGTTTTGTTTTGTTCCTTTTGTTTCTCAGGATTCGTTTTATTGTTTTATTAAATTTTTGGGTGCCTTAATTTAGCAAGGTGATGGTCTAGGGGTGATAGGGTTCCTAGAATGGTGGGGATAAGTAGTCGTGAATGTGAATACATTTATACATGGTAATAAAGAGTATTGGAGGAGTTTATGTTATCAAATATAGGCTCAAAAATGTATTGCAAGATTACTTTATATTTATGTTTCTGCATACTTGTTACAAAGAATGGTTTGGCAAATTACATTGTGGGGAGTTCCATATCTCTCTTCTATTTCGAGTGGTTAATTCTGCTGTGGGTTAACAATTTAATTCTTTGCAATATTTGTTTGATGGGGTGGAGTGGGGATGCTTTTTCTTGTTCTATACTTAGGTAGCGCTTGACCCAGTTTTTTTTAGCTTAAAAGCTACTTTAAAATTAAAGTTTAAAATATGAGCTTTAAAAATAAAGTAAAAGTCGTTTGGTAAGTTTCATATTTTGTTTATTTTAAAAGCTACTTTTAAGTTATAAGTTGTTTGGTAGAATATTTTCATAAAAGTACTTATTTGAAGAATACCTAATTGCAAACAATTTATTACTAATGAATGAAATGTATATAAACCAAAAGGTAAATTCTTTAAAATAATCCACAGATAAGGATAAATAATTTTTTTATCATACATATAAAAAATTCATAAAAAAATATAATAGAAAGGTGATAAATGCTAGGTTATTTTCTATAGTTGTAATATTTTTTATTTGTAAAAAAATATAATATTTACAATATAGCACGCTTCACAATGGATATTTACACCTAATCTTTAGTTTGTTTGGATAACCGTTGAAATGAGCTTGCGAGTTCCTTTTCCTTTTGAAGGTTTGAATGGATGTTTAGCTGTAAACGTGCTTTGCCACGGTAAAGCAAATAGGCACTTTGTGTTGCACATAAAGAGGATTCCATCTGACATCTGACATTTTTTATATATGTTTTAACTGCTAATTTAATTTAATTTAATTTATGCATTTGATTGATGAATTATTGTTGTTTTGACATAAGATATGGGGTTTGTATGATAAGAAAGAGAACATGAAGCTGCATGTACATGGATCTTGTGATTGGAATTAATTTGCTGCTTATGAATGAAATGTATCTGGATTCCTTTGGTGGTGACAAGGGTTTTACATTGCATTTTCTTGCTTTTTAGGTTTTTGGATTCCTGGGTTTCTGGATCTACTAGTTTTTAGGTATGTTGCATTCGAACTTGTTTGAATTCTATCCTTATTTACATTCTGGTGTGGTTTTGATATTCTTGTTTATATCTTATTAGTTTCTGCTAACACAAAAAGCTCTGTTTCATAGGCCTCTGAGTTCGCCACCTCCACCAGTTCGCCATTTGTACCACTAGGTATGCACTCTAGCGAAATGTCGGTTAACTCATTGGGTGGAAAAAGGGTTGTCTGTTGACCCCCACACCGACATATTTATTTGTTTTCGTTCATAGTTCTCTCCACAGAGGGGATTTTGAAGTGTATTGTGTAATTGTCTAAATGATATGTACTGTGTAATTGTTCGCGATTCTGCTTATCACTCATCAGTCACAATGCTTGTGAGTAAAGAGTGCAATTTTAATTTATGCTTGCCATTTCATTCATGGATATGGATATTGGTGATGTTGCTTGGCTGCAATTTGCTTTTTACATCTCTCTGTACTTCTTTCCCTTGCCACTTCTGCTTGTCTAATTCTATCCTCTTTAAATGACCAAGTTGATTTTCTAATTACAGTGTTGTTAATCGAGGATCGCGAAAAATAGCGTAAAATTGGTAGGATCGCGAAAAATAGCGTAAAATTACCAGGAGTTTTGGCCCACCTGGGGGACGCTGAAGGATAATGAGCGGGACCATATGTTTAATTCTTTCAGAGTAAGCTGCAATTTTTATTTTACTGCATATTATTTTATTTTCATAAATTTCAATTATGTTTAATAATGTCTTATATTGATACAGACGAGGGTTGCTTGGGATGAAAAAGATGAGGAGCTGATCGAGAAGAACTTTCATATGAAGGCCTCCCACCGTCTTTCTGACATGCTTCGAGATGCCCGCATCAGGGATCGCCAGCCCAGTTGGATAGGGGATGAGCTCTGGCAGCAGCTGGTAGCGCACTAGAACACCCCTGAGTTCCAGGCGACCAGCGCGAAGGCCAAGAAGAATAGGGCCTCTGAGAAGGGTGGCAGCTTGCACTGCTGGAGGTTACATCGGTCAGCGACCTTGATTAGACTTGTACGTGTTATAAAATTGTTATTATTATTACTTTATTATTATTATTATTATTATTATTATAATTATTATTATTCTTTATTTAAGTTTTTTTATTAATACAATCACAGTCGAAGAGGTTGGGGAGAGAAGTTCAGTTGCACGAGCTCCATCTTACAACTCATATGAAGAGGAGTACTAGTGATTTCGTTGATGAGCGTTCGAGGCGGACCCAGGTAATTATAAAATATAATAAATATTTTTTAATAATGTTTATATTGTTTTGTTAAAAAAAATATTTGACTTATTTGTTTGTTTAACAGGAGGAGTTTGAGGCGAGGATGTCTCAGCTTAGATCTCAGAGCTCATCATGTTCTCCATCTCAGAGCCCTGACGATCTATCTACACCGCTGAGGGTTTGGGCGGAAGTGGTTGGCGGAAAGAAGAAGGGTCGCCTATATGGTACTGGCGACCTTGCCAGCAACTACAAAAAAGGGGCCCGCCGCCTACACGTTGGAGAGTCATCGAGTAGTAGTGCTGCCACTGGTCGCTCTGCCGCGGAAGACCAGGAGATAGCCGAGTTGAAGCGGACTGTGGCCCAGCAGCAGGAGGTTTTGACTCAGGTGCTGCAGCGACAGGAGCAAATGTACCAGTTGCTAGCTCGCCAGTAGCCTACTCCATCACTCCGCCTCCGCCTCCGCCTACTGATGGTCATGTCGATGATGCAGATGATGTAGAGCATCTCGATCATGATCAGGAGTACCAGGACTATTAGTTCTGTTTGTACTTATATTTTTTCATATTTTTGGATATCATTTTTTTTCGTTTCGGATATTATTTTAGTTACTAATTTTTATTCGTCGAATTTTTTTATTTATTATGTTTTCTTTTTTTAATTTGCTTTTTAGTTTACGTTATCACATTTTTATATATGGAAATCAATTAATAATGAAATTAAATTAAATTACAAGTAATTTTTAATTAAATTAATAAATAAATATTTTTTAATATGAGAATAAATTATTTTTATAATTAAACAAATAAATAATTAAATTAATTAAAATAATTAATTACTTAATTACTTAATTAATTAATTAATTAATTAAAGAATAAAATTAATTTGGTTATTAATCAATAATTTTATTAATTTTGTTAATAAAATTAATTAAAGTAAATATTTTATTAATCAATTTATTTTTCTAAAAAAAAACATTCCGATTACCGACGGTCTAAGCCGTCGGAAAACGTTTCAGATTGACCGACGGTCTAGACCGTCGGAAATTTACCCGTCGGAATTCACCATCATATTCCGACGGGTATAACCGTAAGTATTACCGACGGTAAAGAAACGATGCATCGGTAATCGCTGCGGCGACCATATTTCCGATGGGTTTTAGGTCGGTGATCGATCCGCTTCAGAAACTGGATTACCGACGGCTTTTATGGATTACCGACGGCTTTAGGCCGTCGGTAATCCCGTGTTTTCTTGTAGTGAACCTACAAAAGCCATTGTCCAAAATTTAGAATTGGTACACAAAAAGCAAACAGAACACCAAATCAATTAACCTACTTTAAAGAATAGCATAGTGGCTAGAACCACAAAACTCAAATCAAGGCAAACAATGTTCGTATCATTTAGTGAATCATAAATGGCTTTGTCTTCAACCTTGAGCCACCTTTGACCCTGACATTAGAAGAAGCAACAATGTGTTACTAGAAGAAGCAATGTCCTCAATCACTTAAAGGAAGCTATTGTCATCATGTTAACTTCATACTCTATCAATTTGTTTCAAAACAATATCCCTTTAGGCAGTGGTTAAAGAATCAATATTTTCAAAAAATGCTTCACACAGTCATCAAATTTACATGCTAAATTAAGAATAACCTGTCTGTTACCATGTCCAGTACAACTTCAAAGGTTGACACTGAATAAAAAACTGGTTCCCAAATTTACATAGCCAAATTTTTACAGCCTTTGCTTTCTGCCTTAATTTTCACAGCCAAATTTACAGCTGCATCAAAAAACTCTGCTACCTTAACAAAATCCTCCTCAAAATCCCCTGGAAGTAATCAAAAATAAAAGTTTAAGTATTCCTCCATGTCAAAAAAAAGTTTGAGTATTCCTAAAGTACCTAATATAACAACCTAATATTCCAATAACAGTATTAACATGTAACAGAAGTAATACCCGATGAAATCTTCAAGGATCAAGCAAGCAATACCTGATGGGCTACAATTTCTTTCACCTTCCTATTTTCAACTTCAAAGATTGTTATATCTAGAGTTCAACAAACACAATATCACCAACAAAACTGAAATAGAGTTCAATTTGATATGACTAGAAAACATAACTTAAAAATGCCAACAAATAAATACGTACTACTTAGTACTTAACAGGGGCAAGAATTTCAAGTTGGGGAGCAAGTTTCTCATCTACAATCTTCTCAGCCTTCACCCTCAATTTGTTGAGCTGCTTCTTTCTCTCATAATTCAAACCTGCCCTTTCCTTCCTCTTCTTCTCCAACTCCTGTTAACAAGGGAACAATTAGAAACTAAAAGCAACCACAATCATTTACCCAATACAAAACAGAAAAATTCCAATGAAAAATAAAAACTCACCCTAATGGTATCATAGTAGTTCCATCCAGCCTCTGATGACAATTTTCCAAGCAAGCAGTATTTGAGCCCCTTTTGAAGCCTTAAAACCCTAATTTCATTCAATCATTCAGTACACAATTCAATAAAATAAATCCAAAACTGTAGATTGAAAATAAAACATAACTTACTTGAGAGATCAGGGACAACAAAGTTAGAATCTAACAAAGAGAATCTAACAAAGAGAAGCAATGTTAGAATCTAACAAAGAGAATCGAACATCAATCCTTGAAAAAGATCAGCAATGTTAGAATCTAACAAAGAGAATCGAACATTGAGAAGCAAAACAAGGGTTGTGAGAGAGAGATGTTACCTGAGATGTCTCTGACTCATTTGAAACCCACAAAATGCTATGGCGAAGTGTTACAGCGTAAGGCAGAGGAAGAGAAGGGACGAGAGAGATGCTACGGCGGTGTTTCAGTGTGAGGCGCGAGGAAGAGAAGCCACGAGAGGTTGACGAAGGAGATGGTTGACTTTTAGGGTTCTTTGAACACACACTGGTTTTAGGGTTCTTTGAGGGATAATCTCGTTTGGTCATAGGTGGATTTGGTTTGAGATTTTGGGAGAGGGAGAGTGTGCCGCTGGGAAAAGGATTAGGGTTAGGGTTGGCTTTGGGAGAGTGACAGAGGAAGAGAAGGAGAAGAGGATAGAAAGAGAGAAATCAGGGGGAGGGGGCGCCGTTGGGAGCAAATGAGGGAAAGTGAAAATTTTAGAGTGAGAGGGAAATAACCGCCGCCGCATGCCTTCAAACCGCTACAAGTTCTCGTCAGTGGGAGGCGGTTGGATGGACCGCCGCACAAACCGTTGCAGCAATTGAACCAAAGGCAGTTCTGCTGCAACCGCCACTAACTGACCGCCGCCGGTGTCCTCTTTTCTTGTAGTGAATGGGAGGTACAGGAGGTAGGGGTCTCTCCACTAAGCTTATGGTGCGGTGAATAACGACCTGTGTTCGACTTCGATTATGAAGGTGATGGCCCTGTGAATCTTCACCCAGACTCATGTATGTTGGTCTCAACACCAGGGAACTCCAAATGACCAAGCTCAAAAGGAAATTATCAGCAAACATCACATAGGCAATCTCAAGACATTTATACCTGACATACAATTCCCTTTGCGTAGAGTGCATAAAGGCAGCATCACTGGTAAGGTTATTAGGTCGCACCAGCCGCTTAACCACCAGGTTTCTGCAGGGCAAAATGACTAAAAACAGAACAACTATGCCATTTTCAAGGTAACTTGTGTTGGGCTTGTTGTAAGGGCCAAGTGTTCTGAGGGGCACATTATTAAACACCTTGTGTGTGGGTAACCAAACCTTGGTGGAGAATGCGGACGAAGGGCGAGGGTGATAGAATCGAAGATCAAGGTGTTGCCCATCTAGGTTATGGCTCAGTTCAGCTGATAGAGAGAGGTGAGGGGGTCTGGGACAGTGGAGGGCAGAGAGGGTGGCGGATGAGTACCTTGTGATGGTGGATGGTGGGCAAGCAAGGTTTCTAGTGAGGAAAATCTGGAGACTGAGAAATCAGCATAGAGGTTCTAGAGGCGGTTCTGGTGGAGGACGGATGGGCATCAGTGATGGTGTGGGTGGCGGCTCACCACCACCATGAGGAAAAGGATGAGCCACTGTGGTAGACACAGATCTGGTGGTGGAGAAAAGGAACTGGGGGCGCAACAAACTCATGGTCAGATGAAAGCAAAAGGAGGTGGCTTGAAGAGAAGAGAGAAAACAGCACTGTTTGCACCGGCCGGGCGGCACCAAGCGCCGCAGAAACACCGACCAAAACCCTAGCAGGACCCTATGGAAGAATGTAAAGTAGATGGGTTTGATTTTAAATTCATCTGTATAAAAAGTACACTATTGAAGAATTTTTGTCTTTAATTAGAACTTGATCTATTATAAAAGATCAATCTCTCACTATTCAACGAAAATGTATTATGAAAAATTCAAAATTGTAATTCATAATGTGTTTTATTTTCTTAGGGCGGTGAAGAGTGGCCAAAAAGAAAAATCAAAAGAAACTATATATTACATTAATTATGATTTTGTCATACTCTTTTTTTTTTAATTTTTTTTAACCCCGTTCTTCATTTTATCACTATTTTTTTGATCATATTACTCATAACATCTCTCTCTCCCCCTCTCTCCTTCCTCTTTTTGTTTATTGCATGCTTTTTTCTTTCCTACATCTCTTACATTTCATTTAATTAGCAATGTAAGAGAATCTAATATTACACAATGTTTGCAAAAGTCAACCTTTAGCTTTTAGACACGCTTGGCATATTTACTGAAAAAAAAAAAACTGTAAAAGAGTGCTAGCTAGCTATGATTTGGAAAATAGCAAGTCTAATTTGGGCATATGCCTATGTATATGTAATACGTACAGGTAGGAGTGCAACATTCGTAGGCCTTTATTTAATGATCGGTATATTACAATCTATGATTTCGTAGAAAATTAAATAACCACAAATGTTGTTGCATATGTTAATATACGGAAATGCTGAACCTCGCGACAAGCAAAGTCTGCTTGTCGCGAGTGCATCACGAACTCAATATAAGCCAAATCTTCTTTATTTTAAGGAGTAAAATACCTAAATTGATCCTAAAAAAATTATGGAGACCAATTTAGTCTTTAAAAAATTAAAAATATTAATCTAGTCTTTAAGAATCTCAAATGTGGGTCAAATTAGTCCTTAATAGAGACTAAAATGTCCCTAAAAATTATCTTTAAAATGACTAATTAGACCCACATTTGAGATTTTTAAGAACCAAATTGATATTTTTTATTTTTTAGAGACTAAATTGGTTTCCATAATTTTTTCGGGGACCAATTTGAGTATTTACTCTATTTTATAATCACCATGTATGGTTAGTCATGGCTTCACTCGGTCATTGTTCTGTTTCGTGATCCACTCGTGAGCAATTTCATCGCGTGATTTAGCATTGCTCGTTAATATATTAAATACTATATTGTAAACAAATGTCTATTAAATAAACAAAAATAAAAAGTTTACACTATAAATGTACGGTTTCATATATTTATAATTTAAAATATTTTTTATTTTTAAATTACTATTAAATAGTTGAAAGTAATGCTTCTTAACATTTACCATATTGAATAGTATGTGTTATCTTAATTTCTAGGGGTGGAGGTAGGTCGTGTTTAACAAGGTTTTGTTTACATAAATCTGTCTGTTCTAAAAATTCAAAGCTTAAGTCTGACTTTTTACTTATTATTAGTTTTTTTCTAGGCCAGAGACCTGACCTTTTTGAAAGTCTGATTTGATCTGTTATCTTGTTTAAAAGTTTATCATCTAACCTATCTCTAAGTAAGTTAAAGACTAATATGCAAATAATGATACACTTTATGCGTGATTATAGGGCATGAGATATAACAGCGAAAATAGACTAGGTTTGACTAATTAAGTTTTCTAAGATTGAGATAGTCTTATTTATTTGATATAGGTCTTTATTAATGCCTAACCTAACATTTTTAAAAGTCTCATGTGATATAAAAGCCACTTTAAAGCATATTTTGCAATAAGGTCTTTTTATTTTAATGGCAAAGCTTATCGAATATATTAGACAAGAGTACTAGGGGTACTCCTACCCAATACAAGGAACCAAAGAAGGCACCAAAAGGGCAAAAAGGGCCCACAACTAAAGAAAACAGAGGTAGGAAAGATCTAGAGACCTAACTCCTACACAAATAATCAATCGGATCAGCAAACCACTCATAATAGAAGCAGGGGCTAGACTTCCCCCTCGTGAGGAACCATATCAAAGACAAATAAATAATGTTATCCACAATAAGCGAAAAGTCTGAAACTCTCCCCAAGAAGATACACCCGCTCCGCAGGTCCCAAAGGGCCCACAACACTGAGTGCCAAACCAAGGCTAAACCCCGCCTATAGTGGCCCCGTCCCCCAAAGGAGCAGAAGACCGCAAACAAATCAAACAGATCTCTGGGCATCACAAAATCCCCACCTAACCAACTGATAACAGAATACCAAACCCTAGACGCAAAGTCACCCCAGACAAAAAGGTAGAGGGCCGACTCCTGATGATCTCCACAGAGGACACACAGAGTAGCAGTCGGATCAACAATGACATGCCTGTGTAGCAAGTTTGTCCAAGTAGGAGCCCTGTCCAAGAGCAATTGCCATGCGACCGCAATTATCTTGGAAAGGGCAAAACTCTACCAAATCTGGCTAAGCATAGAAACTTGGTAATCCAAGAGTTTCATAACATGAGAACCTAGAGCTGAAAGCACAGCGTAGGCCGACCTGACTGAGTAGATCCCGCTAGGGTCCTGCGTAGGCATGGCAACAAAACCCGAACCCGCGGGGACCCACCCGAACCCATCCCGATTTTGACGGGGAAAACCCGGTTTGACTGGGTTTGGGTTCGGGTTCGGTTTTTTCCCGCTTCACAAAGTCGGTCGGCGAGGCGGGGATGTTAATACTGGCCCCGAGAAACCCGCCCGCTAGTGTACAATTACCAAAATACCCCTTATATATATATTAGTAAATAATGAAATTACAGTTTTCGAAAAAAAAAACAAATTAAAATGGTTTTTTGTCAAAAAAAAAACAAATTAAAATGATTTTATAATTTTTTTTAAATATTTTATTATAATTTGTGACGGAAGGCGGGCGGCGGGAAACCCGACCGTCGGCGAGATGGGACCCATTTTTCGGGCCGACGGGGCGAAGCGGGTTCGGGCTTTTGCGGGGCGGGGCGGGAATGCAAAACCGCCTCAACCGCCCGTTGCCATGCCTAGCTAGTCCTGCGACTAGAGCCACCAATTTGGCCCCGCAGACATAGAAGTGGAGGAAAGCAGATTATAGAGTTCATCCGTCAGAGCTTACTCCCAGACAAATAGACGTCTCCTCCACGTGAGGCCCCACACCCAAAGACCATCCTCCGTGCTCCCACGATCCCGAATCAACCCATCTAGCGACGCTGACACCGAGAAAACCTCGGGAAACACCTACTGAGAGGGGAATCCTCGAGCCAGGTATCATTCCAGAAGGAAGTAAAGCGTCCGTCCCCCACCTTTCTTGTGATACTATCTACGAACCAGTTTGACCCCTGGGCCCCACTCACTCCCACCAGCCTGATATCCAATAAGGTGTTTAAATAGGTCATAATTAAGCTTATCACTGAATAAACATATAGCTACATTCAAGTCTTTTATGTAGATCAATATGCTTAAATCTTTATAAGGGTAAAAAAATTATATGATTTTAACACATTATAAAAGACAGTAGCAACAAAAATTATTATATTTATTTAAATAGTTCGGCCTCTTAGGGTGTGATTGGTTCATGATAAAAATTTCGAAGAGAGCAATTGTAAAAAGAGAGTATGAAAAGAGAGAAAAATGTGAGAAATAGGGTAGATTTTGGGTATTGATTGGAATAAGAGAAAGAGAAGAGAAAAAGAGAAGAGAGAAGTGTTGATTATTTTTGAAAAGACATCAATGTCCTTGACTTAAAATATGTCATTGACTTAAAATTTAAATAATTTGAGATATAAGAAGAGAATAAGGGGTAGAAATATAAAAAGGAAAAAAAAAGCGGCTGACCCATTTTCATTGCACATCTGAGAAGAAAATAAAAGGCAGTGGGCCCCAGCCTTTTTTTTTCTTTCGCGTCATTTTCCAGCGTAACCGATCAAGCGAAATTGTCAATTTCATCGCATTCTCACTCGCGCGTTTCTCTCTCGCACCTTTTTCTCATCAAACAATCAGACGCTTAGGCTTAAAAGATGTTTTAGATGGCCTAAAGTCTTGCGTTTTTAGCAAAATATGCTTTTTAAAAAGTCATAACTTGGTCTATTTAAAAATAAATCTAATCCAACTTAGATATGATGTAGGCATCTGTCGGACAACCTGAACTATTTCTGTCCCCATTAGTTTCCTCGAAGTATGAAAACATTTTGAAACAAAATTATCCTACTAGCTAAAATTTGAGACATACGAAAACAAAAATGATTTTTCGACAACTGAAAGTTGTCGGGACACCGTATATATATACGATTCCTGCTTTTTTTAATATTTTTCTCTTTCCCGACACACAAAACGAAGAGCGGCTTGTGTCTATTGGGGTACGATGTCGACTACGTTGTCGAAAATTTTGTTTTTGAAATAACACAACTGATACGAAAACATGTCGCAAACGCCAAACGGCCGGTGCATCTTTGTTACATCAAACTTTTTGATGTGGTGACATAAAATGAAAGCACGTTTAACAATAAATATGAGTGAGAATATGTTAGGCTCAGCTAGGCTTTGCAAGACATAAGTCTGGTCTATTCAAAAAGTTGAAGTCTCAAGTCTGAGCGGTTATCTGTTATAGGCTATTTTTTGAGTCTGTCATGACCTTTTTGAATGTCTGGTATGGTCTGATAGCCTACTTAAAGACATATTTCATATTAACACATTTAAATAAGTCATATAACCTATCTCTAAAAAAACTAATAGGCTAATAGGTCAATGAAGATACGTTATATTTAAAATAAACTATAAAAAATGAAAATTATAACCACTACTACTAAAAGACATGAGACATAAGGGTGTAAATATATAGGACAAACTAAGTTTTGTAAGGTCTGATTCTGAATAATATAAATCTCTTTTAATGTCTAACCTGACCTTTTAGCGAGCCGATCTTATATGCAAAGCTTTTACCAACTATAATATATAAGACCTTTAAATATGTCAAAAATTTATGTAAACCAATATACTTAATTTATTGTCATCAAGTATATGATTTAACATAATTTACAAAATCTAATATAATAATAATAATAGCAGTAAAAAAGTATTATTTATTTTTACTTAAAGAAGTTGGCCTATTAGGTCTAAAAGACTTTTTGGATAACCCGAAACCTATCTTTTTAGCTAATTAACTAAATAATTTTTTCAAAAAACCTTAACCTTGTCTATTTGCAAAAAAAAGTCTGGCCTAACCTGAGTCTGATGTAGACTAGGTTATAAGTCCCTTTCGGGTAATCTTGCCTATTCCCACCCCTATATTTTTAATTTTTTTCCAAAATTACCCCTTGTATTAAATGTGAGAGGGAGAGAGATAATTAATGACAAGCTAACAAACATTATAAATTGGTCTAATCATAAATAAGAGCAAATATGGAAAAGTGCAATTAATGTGGTTGCAAATGAGAATTTATTTGTCATATTTAGGATCAAGAAAAAGATCTCATTTATTTCCTATAAATAGGACTAGAGGTATTATCGTTGAATTCAAGTAACATTAAATGTGTGTGTGTTCCTCTACTCAATTGGTAACTAGCATATCACTCATTATTCATAGTAATGAATGATTAGAAGTTAAAATTAACACTTAACACCATTCCAAGATGATAATTAAATGCAAGTTAAAGAAGGCGAAACATAAAAAACACCTGTAAAAATCAAAGGCTTCACCAGAAGGGAAAATGAACATGGCCATAAGTGACCGCGCCAAACCTTAAAGCGGTTAAGGGTGCTTTTCAGAAACTATGTCTCCCTCACAATTAAAACCTAACTTGTCTATTTTGCCCCATCCAATGGCACGTGCCATCCATCCACCTTCTTTAGCCTTCCTCATTTATCAATCCCTCTCTCAACCCCTCTTCTACTTCTCTTCTCCTATATCACTTGAGCTGTTAATTAATGAATTTGTAGCAATTGAAAGGACCCCATTGTCCCTCACCATTATGGGACTCAATAGCCCCATTTGCAATAATTATCTAGGGCATTATTGTCATTCCGACGTAATAAAAATGATGGGGCTAGTTTGGATCATTGAGATGACTTTGTACTGACCTTATCATTATTTTATTCTGTGTAATTTTCTGTTGGTTTCCAAAGGACGTATCTAAATTCAAATGACAATAAAATCCAACACTCCCGATGGCATTATGGTTATTTCACGGCACCCAACACCAAATCAAACCCTAGTAAAAATTGAAATCTTCAGAAAATATATACATTGAGGTGAATTCCAATATTCCGTTGATATTGTCTCGGTTGTCAAGCATGTTAATGAAATATTATTATTAATTAAAATGGAAAAAAAACTACATATCTCTCTATATATTCTCTTAGTTGAGAGTATTTTTCTTCCACACATTCTCAAATTGATTCCTTTTGTTTTATTTTTTTTATTTTGACAAGGTCAATCTCGTCATTTCACACCATGAATATTTTCTTATTCCCTTGCAGTGGATTACCACATATGTTAATTTTGTGTGATGCTGAAGAATTTGAAGAAATGAAAATATAAAAAGACATTATTGGTGAGTGGGGAGAAAAATACTAAAGGAGGTGGTGAAGATCGAAGAAGAGGAAGAACAGCGACCGCTTCTCTTTCTCTCTCTCTCACTCACTGCGTTTATTTGAGAGAGATATATGAGTCCCCTCGGAGCCACCATTTTTATTAATTTTTATATTGTACGCAGCTTCCATCTTTCTTTTTCCACAAGGTGATTGCAAAGACACTGAGCAACAAAGAGAAAGAAAAGGAGCTAGCGAAAGAGAAAGAAAGAGACGACAGACGACAGAGCGACAACAGAGAGAGAGAGAGAGAGAGAGTGCATATGTGAGTGTGCCTGCCTGCCTGGGAGAGAGAGAGAGAGAAGGAATTGAAGAAGCCTTCAATATTGCAGAAGGGAAAACGATGTCTGAGACCTCTACATCCTTTCATACTCTTCTTCAGCTCTAAGAGGTACATATATACATGTGTTTTGTGTCATATATATAAATATAAATACATGAGATGATAAACATAGCTGAAAATGATGAAAGGAAAATTACCATTTAGGTGAGAAGAAGAAAGGAGATATGAGATATCAATTTTCTCGTTCCCTTTCTATATCTATATAAATCCATTCTTCTCTCTTTCTCTTACCCTTTTTATTAATTTCCATAGTTTTCCACTAGTTATGCCAGTTTTAATTGACTTCAGGTGTTTGTCAGATTTGCTTATTCAGGCGCCGATCCTTCCTTATTGCTAATCAATTCAATTATTTGAAAGCGGTGATGATGATAATGGTGAAGATGATGATTATGAAGAGCAAGATGTTAAAATGGGAATAGCAACACCGTCACTTCCTTCCACACTCTCACATTCAAAGACACACTCCTTTCATTCCATCTTGGACAAGTCTCAAAACTCTTCCAATTCTATGTCACAAGATTACCACCACCACCACCATAACCACCACCAAGGAATCTTCACCTTCTCGAACGGGTTCGAGAGATCCGAACACCACCAACATCCACAGCAGCAGCAGCAACACTTGGCTGAGAATTTTCGGAGGGACAAAGTGAGGGTGCAAGGCTTCGACCAACAACCACCACCACCACCGCCACTAATTGGCTTAGAAGAAGAACCGGGAGGAGGAATCCCGGTGTATGAAACCACCGGGATGTTGTCGGAGATGTTCAATTTCCCTCCCGGAGCCGGTACCGCGGCTGAATTATTGGAACAACAGCAACAAATGGCGACGACGACGTTTCGATCCTCGACCATACCGCCACCACAGGCAGTAGGCAGTTCCAGCGAGTGGTACGGAAACAGACAAGGTATGTTAACAGAAGCAGATTCAAAGAATCAGAGGAGTGTGAATAATAACCGTGACAGTAGCATATTTCATCATCACCAAAACAACAACAACCACCACCACCACCATCATCAGATGTCAAACATAAATGCCGACTCAGCAGCTGCCATGCAGCTTTTTCTCATGAACCCGCAAACCACCAGATCCCCTTCCCCTCCTTCTCATCCTCATCCTCATCCTCATCCTCATAATCATAACAACAACCACCACAGTACTCCCTCTACTAATTCTTCCACTCTCCACATGTTGCTCCCTAATCCTTCCACTACTTCTTTGCAAGGATATAATTCCGGAGCAGCAGGAGGGTCTTTTGGTCAATTCACATGGAGTGCTCAAGAAGGAGGCACGACAAGCCACCAACTCAACAACAACCCGCCTGAGATTGCAGGTGTTGTTGAAGGACAAGGTCTTTCTTTGTCCTTGTCCACTTCCTTGCAGCAGCATCACTCGGAGGAATTGAGGATGGGAGACGGCGGTTTTCTTTATTACAATCAAGCAGGTGGCGGTGGTGGTGGTGGTGGTGGAGGACCCTCTTCTTCCGCTTACAAGAATCTCGCGGGTCATCACCATCATTTACAAGGAGTGGGACTTGGACAGAACCTTCAGGGACATGTTTTTGGGTCGTCATCATCATCCTTAGGCGTTGTGAATGTGCTGAGGAACTCAAGGTATGTGAAGGCTGCACAAGAATTGCTTGAAGAGTTCTGCAGTGTTGGGAGGGGTCAGTTCAAGAAGAACAAATTCAGTAGGCAGCTCTCAAACCCTAATTCAAATCACGGTGGTAGTGGTGGTGGTGGTGGTGGTGCTTCTTCATCTTCATCAAAAGATGTCCCTCCTTTGTCACCAGCTGATAGGATTGAGCATCAGAGGAGGAAGGTCAAACTTCTAACAATTCTTGATGAGGCATGTAATCTCTCTCTCTCTCGCAATGCTTTTCTCACCCCCTCTCATTATTCAAGAGTCAAGGTCTCTCCCAATATCTTTTTATTTTTTATTTGTTTAATCCATGAATAAAAAATATAGTCCTCTAGTGAGTATCTTGAATTTCAGAAAGGCAAAAGCCGGCTGCTATAGTAGGGTTCCACTCCTTGGGATCAGTAGGTAAAGGATTTGATCCTTCCCTATTTTAATCAAAACTCATTTTTTTAATCCTCCCATACGATTGGTAAGAAGTTTTTTTTTTAGTATTTTGAGTTTTGAGTTTTTTTAAAATGAAAAGTTTGGTGAAAGTGTTAAACCGAGACAATATAACCATATAACCAATTACTATAAGAGAATACGTCAATCAAGTAGCGACGTTTCTTCTGATTATTAAGAGTGACCAAACAGAAAGGAAGCCACTCCCCCAATCATATGCTTTACGTATGGCAAGTTGTTAGAATTGCACTGTCCCCTCAAATCCATACCCACCATAGTAATCTTGCAGTGATAGCCAGCCATTCTTAATACCTCAGATGTCTGGAAAGGAATCGGGAGAAAGGTCTTGTCTTTACTTAATTGTTTTCCAATTTAATTTTTTCTTATTACAATTTTGTTTACACGGAAAGAAACACAAGCACATTCTTCATTCACATTCACATTTCACATTAAAAGTCTACGGTACATAATACTACTTCCGTCTCTTATTATAAGACCTTTTTGATTAATGCACACGAATTAAAGAAATAATTGTTTACAATAAATTTGTCAACAATGTGTATTCTCTTTTCAAAATTACCCCTCAATAAATTTTCCACTTAACTAAGATATTATATTCTCTTTCCACTTAATTAGAGGTATTCTTTGTAAAAAAAATAATTAATGCACCTAAAAAGTTGAAAAAGATCTTACATTATGGGACAAGAAAAATTCTCAAAAAGACCTTAGATCAAGGGACGGAGGTTGTAATTCTCATGTTTCCACTTCTCATTTTTTTTTTTTTTACACTTTGTATTGTACCATGTAAAATCAACACATCTTACATAACAATTTCCACATGTAATTATGTGAAAATGACACATGATTAAGGGAGTATTGAAATTGATAGTATATACTTTTAATTAGGCTTTGGCTATCTGTTTTTTTAATTCCTAAGGAAAAATGTCTCACCAAATTCAAATACTTAAATGATGGGAAGTTGAAATTTGAAAACATTCATATATACACTCGCGACAGTTTTAGCCTCACTTTTTGCATGGATTAATCAATCCCCATATAATATTATCCTCATTCTTAATTACATATGTATACCTATTTCTTTCTTTAATTAATTAAGTCGGTTGGTTCATCCAGCTTTTTAAAAAAACCACACAATGGATGAGTAAATGAGAACGTGCATGCACCGTATCTATCTTCTACCTGTTTCAAGTGGCTCTTTCAACATTGCATCGTAATAATGCACAGTGGTTGTTGTTTCATGAAAGTCATTACTTTTTGACGTTGTAAATAAAGGTTGTCATGGTGTGTTTTACAGGTGGACAGAAGATACAGCCACTACTGCGAACAAATGCAAATGGTGGTGAACTCATTTGACTTAGTGATGGGTTTTGGGGCTGCAGTTCCATACACGGCGCTAGCGCAAAAAGCGATGTCTCGCCATTTCCGGTGTCTAAAGGATGCAATAACAGCACAGCTAAAGCACAGTTGTGAGTTGCTGGGAGAGAAAGAGGGAGTGGGGACCTCAGGCTTGACCAAAGGAGAGACCCCAAGACTTAAGCTACTTGAACAAAGCTTGAGACAGCAAAGAGCGTTCCATCAGATGGGGATGATGGAACAGGAAGCTTGGAGACCCCAGCGTGGATTGCCCGAACGATCTGTCAACATTTTGAGAGCCTGGCTTTTCGAGCATTTTCTTCACCCGTACGTTGTTTCTTTCTCTCTCACTTTCATTATTATTGGTTGCATACAAAACAAGTCAGGCTCAGATAATTTGACCGTGATGAGAATCTTCATATTATTTTTTATCTTTGGTCATATCCCTACCAAGATTTTAAATAACCATCGCGCTCGTGATCGTGTCACGATACTTAACATTGCTGAGAATCACGGTCAATTATGATTGATATAATCGCAATTTTGATCATGAAAAACATAAAAAAACATTCACGAGGTGTTGGGCTTAAATTGGGACCTAGATTGATCACTACAGTTAGGGAATCTCGCAGTCATGCATTCAACATGTTAGGAGTCGTCCGATCAAAACCACGATCGAGATCTTCAAATGCGTGACTACCTGGAATCCATTTCCCTTAATTGCATTTGCGAAAACCAAGTATAATCTAAAGGAGAATTTTTTTTTGGAGTGAATCCTAATGTGAGTAAATATGTTGTCTTTAAAATTTTTATCAGCTATGCTATTTATCACGAAGATATTTCATCGCGAATCACACGAAATCATACGTGTCAGCATTCTAGAAAACTGGGAAAGTTGCTGAGCCATTGTTTCTGCAAAAATCACGGGTGTCAAGCAAATAGGAAACCTTCGTGAGTGTCTCGCGATGTCACTGTTCGCGAGAACAAGCATTTTCCAATTTTTATCCATAAATATTAATGTAGGGTAAAACCAAAGTAAATCTTGGCACAACGTCTTATGAACAGGTGGTCATGGCTTCAAATCCTAAAAATAGCTTCTCCGCTTGCAGGGATATGTCTGCATACATCTACCCACCCTAAACCCCACCCGAGATGCTTGTGAGCCGGGCCACCTTATTAACTTAGGGTAAGATAACTTGTATGGGTTGAATATCCTCTTATAATTCAACCCAAATAATTAATTGATCAAGATCCTCTCCTGTGACGTGAGGGTCCAGTCCAATCTAGACCAGCAAAATATAAAAAAAGGAAGAGGTTTCAAAATTTCAAAAAAAGGGGAAAAATATTTTAAGGGTGGAGTCAATAGGAGATCCAAATCCATAATTAATTATTGTGGTCTATTAGACTTTGAGAGAAGAGAAAAAGGTAGTTAATGATTGGAAGATTGTGAGGGATATACTACCTTGACCCTAATATACTGGTACTTAATTATAAAATTGTACTAGTACAAAAGCACAACACACAAAACGATAGATACCGCGATGAATAACTAGAAAAGAAAAAGTAGCACCGCTTCCGTTAATTAACAAAGAAGGAAAAAGGGGTCGCAGAGGGAAAGACCCAAAGAGAGAATCTAAAAGCCATTATATATGCAACAGTCATTAATACCGCAGAGACCCTGGGATGTTAAGCTCGATCGATCGCCAGTTAAAAGCTGTAAAGATATATGCATGTAGTCGTCTCTTCTCTTGTTTTATTATATTAATATATATTGAAGAAATTACTACACATTGCAGAAAG
Source organism: Calophaca sinica (assembly GCA_037113605.1). Classification (NCBI taxonomy): domain Eukaryota; kingdom Viridiplantae; phylum Streptophyta; class Magnoliopsida; order Fabales; family Fabaceae; genus Calophaca; species Calophaca sinica. The sequence goes on along the minus strand of CM073731.1, from coordinate 43,394,848 downwards.
AGGCTAATTAAGTAAAAAGTGATTAAAGTATAGAGAGAGTGGTCAGGTCAGTACTGTGAGCAGCGATCAACTTTACTTCTGCAATGGCAGCTAGGATGTAGATATTTCTTTGTTACTCATAGATTCTTACGCCCAGGAAGGGACAGAAAGAAAGGTTTTGATACATTACTGAGCTAACAAGGGTACAGAAAGCTGGGGTGGGTGGGTGTGTCTTTATGCGGTTAAGGGAAGGAGGAGTCTGATGTCATTTTCTGGTCTCTTTCTCAGGTACCCAAGCGATGCTGATAAGCATCTGTTGGCACGACAGACTGGGCTATCGCGAAATCAGGTTCGTCCCCTCCACTCTTAGCTTTCCACAATACACACCACACCACACCGCAATTCAATTGATACTTCAAGAGAGAGAAAGAGTGAATGAGACAATTTTCTTTTTGTTGGTGTGCCCTCTGTAATAATTTAATTAATTTACATGCACGGACCACATAAGAAAAAGAAAGATAAATAAACATATCCGTGGATGGAATGGAAAAGAAGGGACCAGCAGTAAGTTCAGATGCAACTTACATGCTTTTGGGTTTTGTTTCTCTGTCTTTCTCTTCCCTTCCCTACACACAAAGACAAACACAACGTGGCCTTTATTGTTTCTTTCTTCTCTTCCTTTTTCTTTTTTCTGTCTAGCTAGTTTTGATTTACTTGGGAATCTTTTCCTTTTTGACATAAATTTTGAATTTGAGATGTTTCTTCATGACATAAATTCTGTAATTGAAAAGAGCAGGCTAAGTACAGAAGTAATGAGATGAAAAGTTTATGCTGGTTTTCTCAGATAATAGTATTGAAAGTTAGCTGTTTTCGAATTTCCCTCACTTTCTCTCTCATATATCAATTGGCTTCACTTCCTCCAACTACACAACTAGGGACCATAAATAAGGAAAATAAATGATCATTTGAAGATTTTTGTTTTCTCATCGTGGTAAATTCTTTTCATGTTTACTTTAAGCCCTTTCTTTATGCCAGTATATTACTACATATTCATGCAACCTCATCTGCTAAATCGTTATGTTATTAGTTTACTATCTTTCGTTTTAATTTCACATAACTAGTTTAGATAAGATGCAATCTTTATTTTGGCACGTTCTGTCTGAATCATTTTTTTTGAAAAGGGTTCTGTCTGAATCATTGATGTCTTCTTTTGTACACAAAACTGTCAGTGACATGAGACAGCACAAAACTATAGTATATGCCTCCACAATGATATTTATTTATTTTACAAAATATGGTATCCATTATTATTTTCATTAAACAGTACTTTTCTCCTGTATCTTCCTAATGGTTTTGGTATATCTGCAGCTTCTGCATTAATAGTTACTGTACCTTGCATTTTTCCTGAAAGACCAAATCCGAAAGCTATACGACTACAATTGAACACATACGCGATTAAAGGGAATGAAAAACACCTGCTAACTCCCTATCCCTTACGTATAAGCCTAGAGCCTATAAAATAGTCAGTGATATGGGGGAAGGACTAGAATCTATAGGCGCATAAGGTCACGCAGAACATTGTCCCTAGCTTCTAAGAAAGAGCTGCTGATATATAATTGCATTATCATTCATATCTGTCATATCGTTGTCCTGTATGTCACCCCATACAGAAGATATTTCGGAGACTGACCACAATACAACCGAGTTCTTTTCACAACCTCATACCCTAATTTTTATACTAAAAATTTCAACTCTTAACTTTCTTTTCTTGGATGTCGATGTCAACTGCATACCTCGGGTTTTGCATGTTAATACTGTGCCAATATTTTAAGTCAATAAATCCCATGTGTGCCAAACGCATGCATATTAATTTCTACTTTTTTAGTATGGGTGTTTGTTTTGCAACTTGTTTTCTCACTCTGACTTTGCTATTTTACTATTTGTACACCAAAACTTTTTACATTATTTTTATATCAACTACTAATATTTTTAATTAATAAAATATATTATTTAGTTTACAAATTAATAATCTATTATCAATTTATTAGATTTTGTATTGATCAAAAAATATTTATTATATTTTGTTAGATTGCTTATGTAACTTATTAATCAATAATAGTTACAGCTAGTAGACATAGAAATAACGTACACAATTTTAGTGTGGAAAATTGATTGATTCAAAATGCTGACATGTATGTGTACATACATGTACAATATATTTGGATAAGAATAATTGTATTCAACTCCATAAATTGTTTTTTTCAGTCACATTTTAAAACTATGTAGCACAGTAGTTGAGATGCATACTATTATACTTACTGAATGGCATCTACATTACTACATATATTGAGGCCATGGATGAAATGAACGTGTATGTTTCAGGTATCAAACTGGTTCATTAATGCCAGGGTTCGTTTGTGGAAACCCATGGTAGAAGATATGTACCAACAAGAACTTAAGGAAGCAGAAGGATCAGAAGATAGAGAAAAGAACCAAAGCAGCAGCAATAACAGTGGTGGCCAACTAGCATCTACACAAACTCCAACACCTTCAACCACAGCATCAACAACAACAGCGCCACCACCCCCACCACCACCAACAACAACAACACCACCAATGACACCAACCACAGGCAAAAGATCCGATATCAATGCCTACGAAAGCGACCCATCACTTGCAGCAATAAATAGACAAACCTTCTCGGAAAACCAAGCAAAGCAGCACCAGCAGCATCAGTATTCTAGCTCCACCGCCACTACCACCATTATGGCCACCGCCTCTGAGGTGGCACCACCAGTCTCCGACTCAGACCTGCCCCCACCACACAACAACAACAGATCAATGGCCACCGATGACACGTGTCGCCACGGCAATTTCGTTACAGCGGATTATGGGACCACTTCTGCTGCTTCTGACATTGGTTCCACACTCATCAGATTTGGGACCACCGCCGGTGATGTTTCACTCACCTTAGGGCTACGTCACGCCGGGAACATGCCTGAGAAAACCCCTTTCTCTCTTAGAGACTTTGGAGGCATTTAATTTAAACTTCCCCTTCCTTATATTACTTCTTCACATAATAATCATATCATAATAATACATATATATATAGGTGGCTGCTTTATTATATTATATTATCATGATTATGATATATCAAAAGAAAAGATTTTTTCCCTTTTACATTTCTCTAGCTCTTTAATATGCATTTCATGAAAGGAAATATGGTATGAGCATTTGTAGCCTTATCACCTTATGTGTCATCATGATCAGCTAGCTTGTTTTTTAGAAGCAAAAAGGACTATTATGTTCAGCTAGCTAGGTAGCTCTATATGATGATTTGTATAACTGTATAGTAGCTTGTTTTTTGTGTTTCTTTTTTGCCCCATATTTGTACTTAATGAAGGTTTTGTACCTTAATTTATTTGATAGCACTTGATCTAATTTATAGAATTACTGCCTATTCATATTTCTTGTGTTCAGCTAGATTGGTAGTTGTAGGGATTTTTAGATGGCAACATCTGTCAAAGTCTCTTAGTGCTCCCCTCTAGAATTCCTTACAAGTGGTATTGGAGCTCCTTGGGCATGTGTTGGGTGGGTTCTTTCTTAAGTGGAAACTCATAAGATAAAAGAAGAAAATGAAGAATGAAATCCAAGCAGGAGTTGCAAGCAGGAGGTGTAGGACTCAAATCCTCGCCACTAACAAAATCCCCCTCCCCTTTAATAAACTAACCATCAACATTTACCTATCAAAAAAAAATAAAATTAAAGAGGATTAAATGGATACAAGGAAATAGAGAATGTTTACAAAGAGAAAATAAGAGAAAACATATCTCAATAAATATAAAATAAATTAGTGATATATCTCAAAAGAGTTAGCGGCATATCTCAACAGGTTGCAGACAAAAATATGCCTTCTTTATTAGTTGCTCCCTTTCTATAAATGGGTTTGACATACAAGAGAAATAGGTGATGCAAAATATAGAAAGCACACGAGTGAGAGAGAGAGGGGTAGCCGTGCAACACAAGCATGTGAGAAAAATAATATGGGGTGGGTTTCCAAGTTTCAGATCAGAAAACTTGTACTGTGGGGTGAGTGTTATCATTCTTGGTAACTCTTGAGTGAGGTATTCAGGTTTGTAAGGGTAATACACAATTTGGGGTAGGTTTTTCAAATTTGTGCCAGAAAACTTGTTATATTGTGGGGTGAGTTACAATACAATCTTGCTATCGCTTTTTGCGATAGTGGAATAATTCTATTATGTTCTGTGGACGTAGACAACAAATGTCGAACCACGTAAATCCTTGTGTCCTTTATTATTTCCCTTTGTGAATGTAGGGAGATTCCCCAACACTGGTATCAGAGATCATTGAGCATGTGTGGGTAAATCAGAGTGGTGCGTGTGGATTTTTCCCATCAATGTACGTTATCCACACAGGCATACTGAATTTGTTATAATGTGATATGACTGCAACAAGTGTACCGGGTTATTGCAAGTAATAAAAGCAGTGAATAATCGGTTACCGTTCTCAAGGAACGAATGTCAAGTACCAATATACGTTAACGACTGCTAAGTAAACACCAAGTGATTTGAATATAATGCATGGTATCAAGTGACAATGATTTTAAGAGAAAAACAATTAACTATTTTTGGATTTGGATTGAAAAGAGCTCTTTCAAAAATTACTTAATGATAAAATTGGTGGTACGGACGAGCTTCAACTGATTTCATACTATTGCATATTGATTTGGTATAAGTAAGTAATTTCCTCTTTAGCATTGTTACCAAACTCACTATTTTACTTGAATCCAAATTCCTTATGCAATTGAACTTTTGCTTCAACTAGATACCCTAATTCCTTAGGTGAATGTAATTGGGAGCAAGCATATGAGCAAAAGTTCATAATATACTACAACTAAGACTAGTCTGAGACTAAGAGTTATAGGAATTCATTTTCAAGCATTCACACGTAGAAATTCCATTCAACATATGAATCATAAATAGTCCTATGAGCAATCAAATCATGGAAAGCCTTAAAAACAGAGGTTAAACACACAAAACAAGATGGAATATGTCATTAAGAGTAACTCAAACCAAATGCAATAACAATCCATCAATATCCATCCATCCCTAACACAATGGGCTTAGCTATACATGGAGAAATATGCAAAAACAAGAGATAAGAAGGAAGAAAAAGTAGAATCCATGGAGAAATGTTGGTGAATGTCTTCACTTCACACCTCCCAATGAGCTCCACACTGAGGGTTGAGTGCTTTAGAGTGTTATGATGCCCAAATTTTAATAGATCCCTAGGTCAATCATGATGAGGGTATTTATATACCAATTGGGTCTGCCCACGGGGCGCCTGGCACCTAGAACACGATAAAGAAAAGTTTTGCAACAGGCACCTTGCGCCTGGGTCTGACCAAAGGTAATCGTTATTAGGTGCCCTGCCCCTGGATCTGTCTCTCTTTTCCACTTCATTAAGCCCCCTTGTGCTCAGGTACATGCCTCCAATCAACCCTCTTCCTTTCATGCATCAAAACATGACCAAAATAAGGAAACTTCCTCAAGCAAATTGATAAGGAAACAAACACTTTTACCCACTAGATTATACAAATGACATAGACACAAAATTATGAAATTGTAGGCTAAACATAGCTTAAAGTCTCGTATTGCATGCATGAAAAATTCCCTTCAAGATCAAAATAGGCATTATAGGGAATCATCAAACACACTAACCTTAAACCTTGTTTGTCCTCATGAAAGAACTCAACAAAAGATAACACAACAAGTGTCAAACTTGAGCCAACCGCTGGACTAAACCAAGAAATTATGAACATTTTCAAGTGAAATCATTAAGAATGTACACCAATCAACAGTCAAACTGGTGGGTTTTTATATTAATCAAAGTCAATATGGGACTATCATAAATTAGAGATGGGAGTCATACAACCAATGTATTTATCAGTCTAAACCCAGCAGGCAATGCAGTGCAACAACCGAGTCATGTAAGGCGATTGGATGTATTTGTCTCTACACACAGATTAAGAAAAGTTTTCACTCCAACTCTCAAGTACTGTTTAGGGTATGTGTTTCACTCAATCAACAATATTCGAGCCCACCCCTATGTATTTGATTTTCATCTCTAGATCACATGATTACAACTTGCACAATGCTCAAACCAAAATGTCTTTTGAAAGTTGTAATGTGGCCAACGGTTATGGTGGATATAATAGACATTTAGGATATCACCTCTGAGGGTAAATGAGCATAAACCAACCCTAAATTCCTTAATATAGAATTTTTTTTCCTTCTCTTTTTTTAAGACTGGTATGTCCCAATAATTCATGCCTCAAAGGGCCTTGGTCACACAACTTATTGTTTCCCCAGTAACACTTTGGTTTCAAATGGGTACCAAATTAAAAAGCTAGCCATCTATTTTTTTAATTTGATTTTCTTTTCTCTCTTTTTTTTTTCTTTTTCTCTTGACTACTAGAACAGAGCTCAACCAAAAAGACATCTGCAACCACCATGTTCTCCCCACTCCAAACTTATTTCTTTGTCAATTCATGCTCATCTGACATCTTTATTAGGTGGATAAGGAGTTAATTACATGGTTAAAGACAAATTATTTTAATGGTTATACAAAAAAAATAGGCTTTAGGCTCAACAGGGCTATGCAAACAAAGAGTCGTATTGTGTTAGGTTGGGTTTTTTGCTAATTGACTTACAAATAAAATTTTCCTTTATGTTATCCAAGCATTGTGCATCCTATAACATGCAAAAGAGATTCAATCAAAGTTAGGAGGTGAAGCATTAAATGTGTCCTCTCAAAAAGAATTTATGATGGAGGCTCAACAAACACCCTGGATTGTGGTATTTATCAGTCAAATGACTATATTTAGCTATCAACACTTGCCTCCATAAGGCTCAACAAACACCCTATTCACTACAAGAATTATGGTTATTTGCTACGAAAATTTCTTAGGGCCCGTGACCCTAGGAAATTACCTAGGGCCAAAGCCCTAGCTAGGAAAATACTCATATGTGTGTTTCCTAGAACTTAATAAAAAATAACCCTCGGTTTTGATCAGGATAAACTGTTATTTATTTATTTATTTTTAAATTGTGCTTTAACCTAGGGCCAGACCCCTAGGGAATGACCGGGCAAAAAAAAATGCATCAAATCGAGGGGCTGGTCCTTGGATTTCAACCTCTTTTTTTTTTAAAATATTTAGGCCAATTTCAAGGGATCTTCATTTTTTTTAATACTTCCGTCACTCAGCCCTTTATTCCCTCTTTCGTTCTTCTCGTATCTTCTATGCATGCCTCCCTCTTTCTTCTCTTCTCTACTTCTTTCTCCCTCACCCTCGCTTGCCAGCATCGCCACCATGAGGGGAAGGGCGATAGCCATGAAGGACACGTGATCCTCGTACCCGAAGCCACCGCGTCAGTCCAGCCATTTCCCAACGGCGACATCTACACCGGCACCCTATCAGGAAATGCACCGCACAGCACCGGAAAGTACCTCTGGTCAGACGGGTGCAAGTACGAGAGAGAGTGGAGGAAAGGAAAGGTGTGCGGGAAAGGAAGGTTCTCGTGGCCCGGAGCCACCTACGAGGGCGAGTTCAAGTTGGGTCAAATGAAATAACAGGGCAAAATCAAAAACCCTAACCGAAACTTTTCGGCGAGATCCCGACCACTGTGGGCCACCAACGGAGAAACTAAACCGATCAAAAGACTCCTTACACCGTCCGCAACAAAACCCCTCAAGAAGATTCGTGATCGGAGCACCTTCGCCGGCGACCACTGCATCGGAGTTCGTTGCCGCCGCGCCGGAGTCTCAAAGCCGCGGCCACTTCTTCTTTTCTCTTCCATGGTTTGTCCCCTTCCTTCTACCATTTCTGATTTTGTGTTTTCCCCCAAATTTTCCTTCTCTGCCTATTGCTATTTTCTATTTCTGGTTTCCTATGATGTGATCTTCTTTTTTGGTTTGCAGATTCAAGCATGGAGGTGGTTCAAGGTTGGGGTTTGAAGACAAACAATGGCTTTTGGGAGTTGGCAGAAGATTAGGCCGTGTTTGATGAATTTTGTGTTTTGTTTTTGTTGCATTATTTGTTTGATGAAGTATGAAGGAGAGGATAATTTCACAATTTGAGTAATTTGAGTAATTTTGTTTCAAGTTTTTGTTGCATTATTTGTTGCTGATCTTGTTGCTGATTAGGCCGTGTTTCGCTAATCTTTTTGCTGTTTTCTACCCTCCCCTTCTCAGTTCTGCAAACGTCTCTGCAAACATGTCCCCTTCTTAATTTACCTAGTTTAAATTAATTTTAGTTTAAAAACTAATTAAATTTTATCAGTTTAAATAAACTGATAAAATTTGATTATTTTTTTTAAAGCTGTATTGGGCATTTCCTACTGCCAAGGCTGTAGGACATTTCTGAGGCTTTTTAAATTTCCCAAGGCTTTTTAAATTTAGCCATCGGAAACCGTTTCCTACCAGCATATAACCTACAGCCACGCGGCCCTCGGTGGGCCCTCGAAAATTTTCACATTTCCTACGGTTTTTAACCATTTCCTAGGGTTTTTGGCCCTAGGAAATGTTAAGTATTCTTGTAGTGATTGAAGCAAACCCTTGCAGTATGTCAACTTGGAATCCTGTCATTGAGTCATTTAGAAAAAAGTTAAAGAAGTGGAAATGAAGACATCTTTCACGTGCTGGTAGAAATTGTTTTGCTAAATTCAGTACTTTCAAGCCTGCCCCTATATTTTTTCTTTTGCTACAAGTAAAGTTTTGAAATATTTAAACTCAATCCAAAGGTCCTTCTTATGGGGTGGCAGTGACACTACAAGAAAAATGTATGTTTTCGAGGGCCAAAAAGCCTCGGTAAGACCAAAAGTGGCTTAATGAGAGCCAGTGGTCTCCCGGTTATTAGCTCTTCGAAAATCGTTTTCGGCTGGTTTTTTGAAAAGGTCGGCGGTAATTGACCGCCGTTAAGGCCACTGATAACCTCACCAAGCGTTTCTGGCGGCCCTGACCCTCAGTGATTGTATTTTATTTTAAAATAATTATTTATAAAATAAATTAGTTTCTGATGGCCAAAGCCGTCGGTAGCTCACTTTTTGTTTTTTTTAATTTTCAATTTATATTTATTTTATTTTAATTAGTTAAATTAAATATTCATTAATATATTTAAATTAAATATTTTATTTTGTAGTTATTTAATTTTAATTAATTATTTTTTAAATAATTATTAATATTTTAAAATAATTATTTTCATTAATCATTAAATATTTATTAATAATTAATTAATATAATTATAAATTCAAATACATAAATCCACAAATAATCACAATAATATACAATAAAATCCACGAAAATATAAATCCATAATCACTGCTCCTTCTCCATCCGACGAACCCTAGCCAGCAGCTCCTCCCTCCCCCTCCGTGCCTCCTGTGCCACCTGCTCCACAACGGCCAATCTCTATTGCATCCCATTATAATCTGGCTCTCAGGCAGAGCCAGAGCGGCCAGTACTGGCGGAAGAAGAAGAAGAATAACCAAAGTTAAGACGACAGGCCCCTTTCTGGTAGCATGAGGAAAGGACTTCAGTGCCATACACGCAACACTTCTTCTTGTCGCCAGAAACATCCACCCAACTACTTAGCTTTACATGGCTCTCCTCCTTTGGGTTTGTCGACTGGGTGGATGGGTCGCTGGATTGTGTCTGAGACCGATATTGAGTCATCCTGATCTCAAAGTCCTCCTGATATGCATAATAAAAAACAATTAAGTACAAATTAACAATGTAAACATCAGAAAACAAAATCAATATAATATATTATATAAAAAATTACCCGAGTCCTGACTGCTCATCAACAAAGTCGCCAGTATCCTTCCTAATATGGATATGGCGATGCAACTCATGCAATGGTACCTCTCGCCCGAGGGACCTCTCCGATAAGTGACAAAACAATATATATATATATAGAGAGAGAGAGAGTAAATTAACAAAAAAATATTAATAGTAATTAATTAATTAATTAAAATAATAGTAACAATGTACCAAGCAAGCTCGATGCATGCTGTGCGGTGGACACGGAACCCCCTATGTGCAAGCTCCCACCCCTCTCTGATGCTCTGTTCTGCTTTGCCTTTTCACAGAGCTTTTTGTATTCTTCAGATTTCCAGTGGTTGCACAACACCTCCCAAATACGGTCTCCAATCCAGCGGGGCCGTCGGTCCTTTCTGCACATGTAACTGGCGGTGTGAGGCTCTACGATGAAAGTTTCTCTCGACTGCTTCCTCATGATTGGGCAACCAAGTACATTTTTCCTGTATAGGAGAAAAAAAGTAAATTGGTTATTCATAATGATAAAAATTTTGTCCTATGTAGGTGGCTCAGTGGTTGAGCTAAGGGATATGAATGAGTTGCAAGCAGGAGGTGCATGGCTCAAATCCTTGCCACTAATAAAATCCCCATCCCCTCTAACAAACTAACCACTAACATTTGCCTATCAAAAAAAAATAATGATACAAATTTTGAGATTGTAAATTACCTTACAAGTATAAAACATCATACGTTGATCAGCCTCATTTTTTTAATCTCCCCTATGAGGTCCAAGGGTGATGATACTTCCACAATAACAGCTGTGATACTAAAAAATTCAAATGCAAATTCAAATAATTAATAAAATTAATTAAAGCTTACCCATTACCAACAGATTTTATAATAACATGGCCATTTGGCGTACGCTCCTCCTTCTGATAATCGTCCTGCAACTGATCACCGGAGTTGTCATGTTGATAAGTACCGTCAGAGGGTGAAGGTGAATAGCCCTCACTATCATCTGGGTCACGCGGAGCAACCATCATCTCAGGAATATAGCTAGTTGAAGCACCTGTGCCACGCTCACATATAGGAGAACTACCAACGCCCCTCCCATCATGCACCCGTCCCAGGACCGGGATAAAAATATCAAGTGCAGCCTGGGTAAGTGCAATCGGTGTGCTCGACTAGCAGGTGTGCTCGATGTTGATGGCATACGTACATAAAGGCAATAGGAAGTAAACACTCAATGAATACATGACAATCATGGTTCTTTATCCCAATCATTCTTCTGTTGTCCACATCAGCACATCTTGCTAAATTAGAAGAATAACCGTCTGATATCTTGGGTTTTATTATCCACCGACAATCTGATTTTGCTTATTGGCTTTCGGTTTGACGGTCTTCCCATTAGCCTACTTTCAACTTCTTTTCAAATTTAATTAAATAAAGGATTATCTCCATCATTCCCGCCTCATGAAGCCTCGAACTTTTACCTTTGCCCAACAAAAGTAATATCCACATTACATTCCTTAATTTAAGCCTCGGCTCCTCAGCTGCATATTCGGCTAAATTTTGATTCGACTAGCACCTGTTCGGCTAACAATCTCACTCGGCTATTTGCCACATTTGACTAACACTTAGAATATTTCTTTTGAGTGTAAACACTCTTTTTTTAATGAAGTTTTTACTTAAAAAATATTATTTGAATCTAAACTAAAGTTTTCCGCAAAAAACTTTCGCGGACATTTTATAATGAGACAAATAATAGGAATGCTTAATAACACTGAATTAAGAATGAGAATCCATCCTTTTTCTATTATCAAAAAAAAAAAAAAAAAGAATCCCTCCTTTTTCAACTTAACAGCCTCCGCGAAATATCAATCATATGCTGCCAAGTTACCATTGAAATGAATTTGATTGTTAAAAATTCTTTTCAACAGTTATCCCCACATGTTGATAGCCCACGTGGTGGTACCAATTCTTCCTTGTAAGGGTTGGCCATTTTTTCTGATAAGGCTAAATTATAAAATTGGTCCTCTAAGTTTATTTTAGGTTTTAATTTGGCCCTCTACGTTTTATTTGTTTCGTTTTGGTCCTCTACGTTTTATTTTAGTTTTCAATTTGGTTCTTTTCGTCATTAAAAGTCAATTGTCCGTAGCTAGAATTTGGCTTTTAGCTACGGACAATTAGCTTTTAGTGACGGAAATGACCAACCTATTGTAACTTTTAAAACGTAAGGAACCAAAACGAAACAAATAAAATATAAAGGACTAAATTAAAACATAAAATAAACATAAAAACCAATTTTATAATTTAGCCTATGATAAAAAGGGGCTACGGGTAACTGCAAATATAATCTCCTAATCATTTTGCTGAGTTAATAAAACGCTGCTTTGCTTTGCTGGCCCATCCTAACTTTGCTCGCTACTGACTTCTTTCCCGAAAAGAAAAAAAAAAACAAATACTAAATTCATGTGGTCCATGCCAATGAAGAAAATATTTAACATTTACTTTTCAAAAAAGAAAAAACTAATATTACTGTATGATAGTGAAGGGTTTATAGTATGTTCTATTTAATTGATGTGACACTTTTCCTTTTTATTTCATCCCAAGTTACAGGGGATTATAAAACTCTAGATTTTTTTTATAAAGAGGATCAATAGTGATTTTCCACTTTTTCCTGTATAACTTAAACCCACGTCTTTTTTAGGTGTAAGATAATCCTTTGACAAACTATAAACTCCCTCACTAGTCACTACAAAGTACAAACTATAAAGCTGCTCACAAACTTAAAAATTCAAATGAATAAACTTTACAAACTTTGTTTTTGTTAAAAGTAAAGTTTCAAAAAAAAATCTGAATGAGTCAGTGAGGCATGATTCAATTTTTGAAAAAGCAGGCGGGATAAGGATGGAGTTAAAATGGCCTACAAAGAGCACATTCATCAAGAGTCAGTCCAGGACCACTAGACATTTATTCAAGTCCTCGGCTGACGAAGAAATTGAGTCTTTTACATTGTGGTATGTGGCTTAATTAGGTATTCAGCTATTTAATATAGTTAAAGTATTTTTTTTCTTGATAATTTTTTACATGAATTTTAATTTTTAATATTTTAATTAATTAATACAATTTAGTTTTTTATAATTTATTAAAGATAAAAAATTTATTTGAAACGTTTAGCAAAGTAGTAAATTGAATAACTTCATAAGAAGTGAGAATTAAGATTTCTAAGAGAAAAGTTCAGAATTTTTAGTTTTGAGTGAAATTTAATTTTTTTAGTTAGTGAATTTTGAGTATATTTTTTGACATGAATTTTGAGTATATTAGAGTTAACATAATTTGATCAATTTAGTTAGTAAAAATTTTGAGTAAAAGATGAGCATATGAGTGCTTTGAAGTTTTCATATAAATAAAAATTTTATAGAGTTACAAACTTTTATAAAGTAGCTTTGAATTAATTAAAGAAATAGTTACAACCAACCCCTAGTTGCTTCAAGAGGGAACATGAAATATTTTTTTTTCAAAATTGGCTATAAATTAATCACGAGACAATTTTAAATTTTTTAAAATTAACTATGAATTAGAATACGTTTGAACGAATTTATTTGAGTTTATCTCTTAATACAAACACTTATATTAGTATTTGGAGATACTTATTAATTTATGACATGTCATAAGTTGGTTTTCAACTTATTTCAATAGACTAAGTTCCTAGAATCAGTTTATGAGTAAACTCTTAATCGGACTCTCTAAGATGGAATAACTTAATAAAGTACTATCTCCGTCCCTATATATAAAAACTCTTTTAGAAAAAAGTTTTGTCACTTTTTATAAGATCATTTTCAAATTACGAGATATATTAATTATTTTTTTCACAAAAACACCCTTAATTAATTGGGTGATCATTTCAGTATCTTATGAGTAAACTCTTAATTGGACGCCAAACACACTTGTAGTCTATCACATGTATTTTTCTACGGAAAGTTCTACAGCTTATCCACAAACAATTCTAAAGCTACTCAGCAAATTTCTTATTGTGTAGCTCTATGATAAGAGCAGGGCCGGCCCAACAACTATTGAGGCCTAAAGCGAACTCTCTAAGTGAGGCCAGTAAAATAACAAATTAGTTGTCATGTCCGCTATTTAATATATCACTACTTTTATTTTGACGACCTACTTAGCGATTGAAACCACTTCTCAATATTGACATGTAAGAGCTACTTGGACTTTTTCTGGCCTACTAATAAAAAAAAACAAAATATTAAAAAATTACAAAAAAAGTATCCCCAAAGGGGTTTGAACCCACAACCCACAAGTTAAAACAATTGTGTTTTACCATCTAAGCTATATAGATTTGTGGTATTTATTAGTTATTCGGTCAATTATATTCGTAAAAATAAAAATTTTGAAACCTTTTTTGATTAAACTTTTTTTAGGCCTAAAGCCCTTCCTTCATGGACGGATGCACATGTACCAAATTGGTGGCAACTAAGCCCACTAATTTTTTTTTTACTAGTTATTGAATAAATTTATTTTTACCCCCAGTTAAAAATAAGTGTTTGATCCCACTAAAGAAAAAAATAGAAAATGAGCTCAAAAGTGTACCATTTTCCCCCAATATAGAAAGTAGAAACCTTGTTTACTCTCTTCTTTCTCTATCTATTGACTTTTTCGACTCTAGGTTTAGGCATTTCCGTTCTTTTCACAACTCTTTCTGTCACACACCCATTACAAAATGCAAATCTTTGCTAAAGTATATTTTCTTGATGATCGAACCATGATCTGATATTTTTAAAAAGATGTTTTACCAATATGCGAGACAATGTCGTTAATATTTATATGACAATTAAAATATATATTTCTTTTATATAAATGCTCATTAGTGTTATTAGAATATGTTGTTGTACCAACAAAAAAAAGAATATGTTTTATTTATATTTTAATACATTATGATACCATGAAATATATTTATAGTTTTCAAAATAATAAATTATATAATTTGGCCAAAAACCATAATAAATTATATTTTAAATATAAAAAATATGTGTGTCATTGTTACTCCCACAACTTAAATTTTCTGAATCCGTCACTGTCTTGCTTGGGTTGCTTCGAGCTCGGGGCGGCCCTTGATAAGAGAACAACTTTTTTTTTTGATAATCAAAAAATATATTAATAACGGGAATATAAGGGGTACTCCAAACCCGTAAATACGAGAACAACTGAACAAGTGTTGTTGCATGCAAGTTTGAATGTTTTCATTATGCATCCCCTTTTCTATGCAATTTCAATTGTGAACGTGCATGTGTCGTCATTATTTCATAGTATCTAATTCATTAATTGGTTTTTCTTTTTTTTCCATTCTCTGCTCAGATTCCTTTTGAAACTATTGCGCGCTTTTGTACCAGGAGGGTAAAACTAGAAAGCAGCAATTTCAATTTTGAAATTCGCTCGAAAATCAAAATAGTAAAAGAAAGAGACTTCGTTTATCCAGAGGAGAGGAGCCCGGTATTTAAAATTTCTGCATGCGTGAAAACCCCGCGAATAGATTCCCCTAACAATTTTGTTCCTATCCCAAATTAATGTCAAGCTATAAACTTTTTAAGATGGGGGTATCTCTTGGAATTCCCACGATCGAGATAGTCATTTCACAGAGAGAGTAATAAAGCAGTTTTGATTTCTGCTAGCTGCATGTGTGATGTGGACTTGAAATCAATGATCAATGAAAGAGACTGAAGGAATGTCCCCCGCTTTTTTGTTTTTACTTTTGGGGAGGGGGGGTGGGTTAGAGACAGATGCGGTTTCTAATAGGACACATGAAATTAAACCAACCAAGGATCACAATAAAAAATTATAAATATAAGTTACGTGACTAAGCACGCATAAAATTACGGCAACACCAGGGGTTACATAGGACAGTGTTAATGTTGTACCTGGGGTTCAGATCCCAACCTAGCGAAAGATGAGGTGTATAATTAATACTCCCTCCGGTCTGAATTATAAGCTAAAAAAACCCATTTTTTTGGTCTAAATTATAAGCAAATGTCAACTATTTTTATTCTATTTAATGACTTTATACCAAAAATACCCTTAAATTATTGTCATTGTCGTTTCCTATGTCTTCCAAACTCCTTTCAATAGTATTCCTTTCATTTAATGATTTTATTAAACTGTTTGCACGGGGAGTATTTTTTTTATCAAGTTCCAATGCCTTCCGGTACATTCGAAGCACATTTCCATAACTGTTCAAGCCAAACACATTGCCGACACCGTCCAACACAGTGTATAAAAGGCTTTTTTTCTATGGAAATTCATACTTTAGTCTTCTTCTTCTTATTCTCTCCATCACATCCAGAAAAAATGGCAGCACCTCTTCAATGCTTCGATGGACCCTCATTTGACTTGGGAATTGATGAAGACTCAGAGAATTTGAATAGCCATGTTCAAGATGAAGTGGGATTGAAAGTGGAAGCAAAAAAAACAGAGTCATCGCGTGGGTTTGAAAGTGGAGCATCTGCTGGGAAGGTCAAACATGTTTTTGACTTAAACAAAGTGCCTAAGGAAACTGTTTTAGATTTGAATAAATTTCCAGATGATGGATTGGACTTTGGACTTGAGAGTGAGGAGTTGAATAAAGGGGTTCACAATATGCTGAAGATTTACTTAGATTCTTCCTACTAGATGTGTTTGAAAATGAAAAGAAAACATGAACTTAGGATATTGTTCATGTTTATCATTTGGATTCTATTGCAATTTTAGCTTTATGGAATTAGGACATGTTTTGGATATATTAATGCTAAAGACAGATTTTTACCAGAAGTTTTAGCCATATTCTGATGCAGTTTTCTATAATATTTTTACCATTCTAAAAGAAAATTTTTCCAATTATGATTTGCTTTGGATAATCATATGGAAAGGTGCTGCTAGTTGAGCATGCCTTTATCCACTAAAGTTTGTGATAGAGCATGTGAAAACCAACACAACGATTTCAAAATAAAACTAACAGCCACGTTAAGAAGACATGGTTTCAAATTTAGATTCAAGATGAAGTGATTACAAAATAAAACTAACTTGATCACGTTAAGAAGACATGGTTTCAAAATAAAGCCACCAACAAGCAAAACTCCACCAGCATTATGATGAATCAGAATAAAGCCACGAAGACAACACAACATCAACGATCAAGGCGTCCAACACAGCACAACAGCAACATCAATGATCCAGTACCTAGCTAGGAAAAAAAAGTCCATCAAAAATTAGCATATGTTAATCCAACACTTTGCATAGAGCATAATATTATAAAGTAACGAGTTCATACCTTAACCAACATTGTGTAAGTATTCAAAAGTTTCGTGGACTAATTCCCGATCACATTTTAGTTGAGTGGGTAGGCTACCTCGATTAATCAGCACATCTTTCTTCATATGGAAAATTTTGTAATTCTTAGATCCTTTAACCTTCATAATTTCAATCATACATGATTGGAGTGCGAGAAAAATTTTGTTCAAATCTTTGCTAGGATAAACGTCAAAAGATTTTTGCACAGCCTGAATAAGCTCATCAACCGTTTTAGTCGATTCCGTCACGCAATGATCAGATAGCACTAAAAACCCGGATCCAAAACATTCAAATCGGGAGAATTAGGCGGTTGACAAGTCAAGCGAATGTCAAACCCACATTGAAGCCGCTCTACAAAATTCTTCGTCGTCTACAGGAACATGGCATGGTGCATTATCTTGTTGTATGTAAATTGTTTCCCTTGCATGTTCACGCGCCATTTTTCTTTGACTACAGTAAAACCTTGGTTATTAGAAACATCCGACTCACTTCTTTAGTGATAGAAGTAATTGGTTTTGTTTCAAGGGTCCCTGAAGGTGCATTGACACTTTGGACCTTCTTGCCGGTACTTCATTAACTAGAGGAAACATGCCAATTTTTCCTGAGAATGTCTCTTCACCTTCATCATCAAATCTAGGTCTAGCCACTGCAACTAAAAACATGACCTTAGTAATGAAGTTTTTGTTTTTGCACGTACGGTATGGGTCATCCTCATCTGCTAGAAGGTAATAGTTCTTGGGTTTTTTGGACATGTAGAACCATTTTTCATCTATGTGCACGACATTATACATGGATTTAAACTCCGGATCATGAGGAATGCTACTTTCCTCAAGCATGGACAAGCAAAATCTAAGACGGGCTTTCATATTATCTTCCTTCAAATGTGGGTTTAGCCCGCTTGAATGCCGACGTAAAGTCCCTTCTTTCAAATAATTAAACAATATCGTCTTGTTAATGCCTAAGGCACAAGCTAGAGATCGGAGAGTGCTACGCTTACTTAACGCAACATCACGCACTTTTTCAATATCTATCTCAATTCTTTTGCGACCACAATTTTTTGTTTTCTTATGGCGAGCATCACCCGTTTGAAGTATTTGCCTCCAAATCCGATAAATGACATCTATTGAGACCGAATAAGACAAAGCCAACCTTTTAGCAGTCCCACGATTAAGTTTACCACCATGAGTTTCATTTATCAATATTTGAGAAATAACATTTCGTTGGATATTGTTCAGGAAGGAACGTTTTCTCTGAGATTGTTGTGTCTGAGGTTGAACATTTTCTACTGCATGATTTAAGAAAGAGGAGAAATTAAAATGAATAAATAAAGCGAAAAAGACAAAAAAATGTTTGCACAATTTTATATATTCGGTTATCTAGGATGTGCTGTTACCTATCATAAAATTAAAATTATATGCTTGTCACACCATAAAAAACAAAGCATGTGCTGTTACCTATCATAAAAAAAAACAAAACTAAATTGTGGAATGTGCTGTTACACACTTTTATCGCATGAGTAGCATGTGCTATTATCACAAAAGAACTAACAGATAAACTACCGCATGAAAAAACAAAAGATAAACTAGAGACAACATTGATAAATCATTAAGCAAAGGCAATATTGATAGGTAAAAAAAATCATTAACCGCTTGCAGTACCGCATGAAAAAACAAAAGATAAACTAGAGACAATATTGATAAATCATTAAGCAAAGGTAAAAAAAATCATTAACAGATAAACTACCGCATGAAAAAACAAAAGATAAACTAGAGACAATATTGATAAATCATTAAGCAAAGGCAATATTGATAGGTAAAAAAAATCATTAAGCGCTTGCAGTACCTTCTGTCGGTGCCTCTCGGCCTTCCTCATCACCGCCATCATCATTTGAATCATGTTGGGTCTCTCGGCCTTCCTCATCACCTTCCTCAAGAACTTCTTCCAAATAGAGGTCATCAATGTCGTTGTCAACTTCATGGTTAGAAATGGCATCAGACTCATTGTTAGAGACATATTGTGAGACTTCTTCTTCTTCTTCTTCATGTGGCGGATTCATGTTTAAGTCAATAGGAAACATACAATCGATGCTTGAAGAAGGAAAATGCAAATCAATGGAAGGTGTTGCTCTGTTTTCATTTATTTCAGGAGCAACTGGATGAGTGTTGCACTCTGTTATTGGTACTGCACTATCAAGAGCTTCAAAATCACCGTAGTGGGTGTTTAAATCAATATCCAAAGGCATGTTTGATAAAGTTACATGCACTCAACTGCCCAAAGATCTTACCATGTCTAACAATTGTTTAAGTTCCAATTTAAAGGGTTTTAGAATGAGTTAGGATGTGCTGTAAATTTGAGTTTAGCGCCAACAACATTAAGCAAGTGTTTTGGAAAAATTGAATTTAATTGTTTGAAACAATTGCCGGGTTATAGATCTTAGTTTAGCGCCAATAATAGTGAGAAGGCCAAGAGTTTACAGAACTCAGTTTTTAAGGAGTGTATACGTGCAGAGAGAGAGAGAGAGACATGCGCAATGCTTTTTTGCAATAAATACTACTAGTATCATTAAAACCAACTGATAATTATTTTAGGGAAAGACAAGGGTAATTTAGGAAACAGACTTATCATTAAATAAGAATGAGTGGTTTTCTTAATAAGTGTGAGGTGGAGTTTTTTTGCTAATAAATCAGACCGGAGGGAGTATATCTCAAGTAGGAGCATCATATCTTTGCCAGAAATTTTTTTGACTGTAAATCTTTGCCAGAAATTAATTCTCCTTTTTTATCTGTACCAGTTTATAGATACTCCCTCCGGTCTTGTATTTAAGCAAAAAAAAAGCACACTTATTAAGGAGCACAAATCACAATGTAAAAAGTGAACTTTTTTTTGTTGGTATATGTAAAAGACACACTTTTTACGATTTTTGAGGCAAAAAAGTGATTTTAATAAGAGTATTTTATGAATGTTAGTGTAAAATTAGTTAAATTTGCTTATATTTGAGACCAAAGAATATGGAGTTTTTGTTGCTTATAACCATAATATCGTACTGTTAGTATCATATGGATATGAATTTAATTAGAGGACACTAAGGCTTTGATTGGTTTCGGAGAGAAGTTGTGAAGAGATAAATATGTGAGAGAGTGTATGAAGAGAGAAATAAGTGAGAAATAGAGTAGATTTGTGGTATTGTTTGGTTTATGAGAAAGAGAAGAGAAAAAAAGAAGAGATAAGTGTTGATTATTTTTTAAAATACATTAATATCCTTGACTAAAAATTTAAATAATTTGAGATATTAGAAGAGAATAAGGGGTAGAAATATAAAAAGAAAAAAAAATTATTCTCTCTCCTCATTTCTTCGCAGAACAACAAAGATTGAAAAAAGGCATGAAAGTGACACTTTTTATTTCTCTCTTCTGCGTTTTATTGGTAACCAAACGCGGTGATTTCACCCTTTCTCACGTACCTCTCTCGCTTCATTCGATTTCTTTGCAAAATCACGCGTACCAAACTGACGCTAAACAAACCCGAGATTCTATGTAACAAACATAAAAAAAAAAAAAAATTGATTGTACTAGTAGCAAGTCAAGTCAAGGGTAAGAGAATATCTCGGCAAATTTTGTTACACTCTTTTCGGAAGTTCAGTTCTTCATTTGAATAATACGCTCATTTTTTCCTCATAAATAACTACAGAATCAAACAAAATGAAGAGCTTCCGTCTTTGAAGTTGATCCGCTTTTCCCCCAAACAGAATGACAGAAATAGACACAACCTAACTTTAATTTTCCTTTCAGATAGAGAAAGCGCAGTAAATAAAGCATTTGCAAAACTATAACCGAAGAGTGTTTGGAAGTAAATAAAGCATAAAAGGTATTTTATTATTCTTGTTGTTTTCTGTTTGTGTTCATACAAATATAGTACCAGTTGTTCTTATTTCATGTGTGATTTATTTCTTATAGATGGAGATTGGAGACTCTTCTAATGGAAGGATTTCAACTATTGGAGAAACCCTAACGGCCTGATTGGCAGGCAAGAAAAACAACAGAAAATGAAGTGAAAGAAAAAGGAGCAGCTAAAATGCCGAGAAAATAGAATTTTCTTGTGCTTGGTTTGCCTAGAAAATGTAAAGAAAGAAAAAAAAACACGTGGGTCCTATGTTAAAAATTTTCTTCGCAAGTTTGGCGTGAAAACGTGATCCGCCTGCTTTTTTTTTTTAATTTACCATTTGTACCCCTAATTCTCTCCTTATATCTCAAATTATTTAAATTTTTAGTCAAAGACATTGATGTCTTTTAAAAAATAATCAACACTTCTCTCTTCTCTTTTTTTCTTCTCTTTCACTTATTCCAATCAATACCCAAAATCTACCCAATTTCTCACTTTTTTCTCTCTTTTCATACTCTCTCTTCACATTTTCTCTCTTCACAATTTCTCTCGTTAACCAATCAGACCCTAAAGACTAGATGCTGTTATGTTGAATATGATCCCATATCTGTAAGCATTTCACATGTCCTTATTAGTTAAATTCAAATGTGTTGCATGTAGAATTTAAATTATGTGTTAATATATTTCTATCTTTTATGTTTTTATGTTTCGGGACAGGTAAAGGGTAAAATGGGACGTAAGTTTTGTAGGGACTTTTACCATTCAGTTCTAAATCGAGTGATTTTGTGCGACCCCATTGGTAATAAGCTTCATGTCCATGTTAAAAGAGTTTTTAAGACGAGACGTTTGTACTTTGTTGATGGATGGCATCAGATTGCAACTTTGTATAATCTGCACGGAGGAGGATGGGTTAAACTCTATTATCTAGATAGGTCAAAATTTACGATAAGTGTATACGATCGAAAAATGGTTGAGGTTGATTATAGACATGGCTGCAACACAAATGATTTAGTTGGGAATCCCGTGACACAGTCTTCCCATAACAATGTTCTGTTTGGAGAAGATGGGTTGGATGAAAATATTGGTGATAATGGTGATGTCTTAGATGATGGTGATAATGGTGTTTTCTTAGTTAATGGTGATAATTTTGATTACTTAGTGCAGCAGACTTTGAAAGCATACGAAGTCACCTCTTCTAAATTGGTTAGTGTACTGTTTATTAATTAGCAACTTTTATCTCATTTACAGTATTACAATGAAAAAAACTAATTATAGAATGTTTTGTAGCTTTTAAATGCAGCCTTTTGTTCTGTTGCATTGTCAACGAAGCGAAGTAGATGCATGTTAGTTCCAGAATCTGGAGATCAGTGGCCTGCACGTATAATATGGGTGAAAAGGTCAAGAAATAAGTGTTATCTTGGTGCTGGTTGGCTTAGTTTTGCACGACATCGTGGTTTAGAGAAAGGAACTGTCATCACACTAGGAGTGAGAAGGAATGAACCAGACAAGATATATGTTAATGTAGTAGTAGTATAGGGTCTTTGTTAGTGAATGTTATGAATTTCTAGGTATTTTGCAACGTATGTTTGTTGCTTCAGACCCTTTTCAAGTGTTTTTTTGGGCAGTTTATGTAATTAGGTAATGTTGTCTTGATTAATTGTTATCTACTTTTTTTAGCAGTTGATGCAGTTGGTGTTATCTATAATATTTTGTTGGCAATATAGAAACCATTTCATATGAATTTTCAGATGTGGAACCAAAGTCAGTTTATATTTTTTTTGAGGAAAAAGTCAGTTTATATCGGCATATGCTTTTCATATATGTGTTATATATCTTAAATAAATCATGGTCGTAATTAGTCCTCTTTAAACTATCCTTTTAAAAAAATATATAATAATAACATGTTTTCACTTAATATTATTTGAACTACAAAGCATTTACAGATACTTATTATTCTTGGTAGTCGTTTTTAGGGCCGGACACCGGTCGGGTTTGGGTGGGTTCGGGCCCAAAAATTCCAATCCGACCAAAACCGCGGATGCTAATATCCCAACCAGTTCCGTCCGTTTGAGTCGCCGGTTTTGGCGGGTGGTGGTTTGAGCGGGTCGACGGATGGGTGGGCGGGTGATATTCGAGAACAAAGAAGAAGAAAAAGCACATTTCCAGATTTTAATAGATCCCGCAACCAAACCCAGAAAGCATAAAACTTTCAACGAAATCATAAAAAAAATCCAATCTTCTCAATAAATCTGATACACAAGATATACAAGATGGGGAAAAGAACAGATCTAAATCTTAATAAAAAAGGCAACAAAAAAAAATCCTTCAGTTTTGGTCGCAAAGAACAGATCTAACACTTGAAGATCTGGCAGTTCAGGCAAGTGGAAGCAAGAGAACAACAGAAGCAGCACCCAGGCCAGTCACGATGGCTTCGAGGCCCATTCTCCTCTGCAAATCGTGCGTCCTTCGCGACTTCACCTTCCTGCGTGTCTTCCCCACCAGATGAAGGAGGAGGACGACGACGAGAAATGGAGAAAATATGCTGGAAAAAGAAGAAGATTGGTTGGGGAAAAAGAAGAAAAAAGTTGCAGAGGTGGTGGTGGTGCTTGAAGTGTGTGTGACGGCTGATCCAATGAAATGAGTTTTAAGGTTAGAATGTATTTAGTATTAGGGTTGATATAATGGGCCCATACTCATTAGTAAAAAACGTGTATGTACGGTCCGAATAATAAAAAAAGGTGTAAGTGGGCCAAAAAAATAGACTAGAAACATGGGCCAATACTCATTAGAATATGTGTTTGAAGCATTTGGTTCAGCCCAACATCTTCTTCCCTAACCTAGAGAAAGTGGCTAACAGTACTCAAATGCTTACCATCGCCGGCGACTTACAAACAGAAGCAGGAGGCGACGATTCAGCTTGGTCAGGTAAGGAACATGCGAAACCTCTTGGAAAACATCGTTTTTTGTTGTTCAAGACTCAAATCTAACTTTCTCCTTCTTTGGCACATACCTTCCCTACTCTTTTTTTTTTTTTTTTTTACAGAACCACTCAGTACTCACTTAGCAGTCATATACGACGTGGTAGTGAAAAAAAAAATTCTCTTAACATTGGCCGGTCGGGTTCGGGTTCCGCTGGTTCTCATATCAGGAATCGAACCCGCCCACTTCAGCCCACGTAGGCCCGTTCCTCCCACCCGCCAAACCGCGCACCCGTTTCGACCCGCCCGCGAGCTTCCATTTCTTCTCAGTTTTACCGGGTTCGGGTCGGGTTCCCATTTTTTGTCCACCCCTAGTTGTTTTAAATAAAAAATAAATCACGACTGTAATTCAATTCAAACTATCCTTCTAAATAAAACTATCATAAGAAAATTACTTAATATTTTTGAACTGCAAAACATTTCTGGAGTCTTATAACATGCTTATCGTTGAACCAATGAATCCTATTCATTTATCAACAAATTCACAAGTGCAAAAAAGGGTTTTTAAATCGGTTAAAATGACAATTTTAAATCGGTTATGAAACCGATTTCTATACTGCTGTGACACACTACAAGAAAACACGCATATACCGACGAAAAGTACCGACGGCCTTTGACCGTCGGTAAAATCACTGGTTTTCCGACGGCTTTTACCCGTCGGTAAAGAGAGAATACGACGGCGCCCGGAGAAACCATGGTTCCCGCTTTTTAAATTATCGACTTGGCAAATTGGCCGATATTTGAATATTTCCGTCGGTAACACTAGAAGAAAACACGGGGCTACCGACGGCTTTTTCCGACGGGCTTTTCGACGGCTGTAGCCGTCGGTAAAGCGCTTGTTTTTCAATTACCGACGGACTTTTCCATCGGTATTTGAATTAAGCCGTCGGTAATGCCGTGTTGTTCACCGACGGGCATATGCCCGTCGGTATTGTTAGTGAGGCCGTCGGTAATCTCCAGTTACACTCAGACCACGAGACCTTCCCCTTCAGTTTTCCTTTCTTCTTCTTTATTCCCTTTCTTCTTCTCCGGCGACGCCCCACCACCCCTTGCTTCGTCTTTCTCGCCTCTGCATAGGAAAGCCGTTGCCAAACTTTTGTTTTGCTCTGTGTGAGTCCGACCGAGCAGTGGTGCACCACACTTGGACGTCACCGCTGCCACACCTTCACCAATACACCGCCACACCTTCCGTTTCTTTGTTGGACTCCCTCTGTTCTCTCTCACAGCGGCCCGCCCTCTGTTATCTCTCTCATCACTGGACTCCGTCCATCCTGGCTCCCTCCCTCCGCCGGCCGCCTTACCGCCACTACAAGAAATCGCGGGATTACCGACGGCCAAAAGCCGTCGGTAATCCACAAATGCCGTCGGTAATAAAAAAATTCCGACGGATTACCGACGGACTAATGTCCGTCGGTAAAATGCGCGTCGCAAATACATACCGACAGCTTTGGCCCGTCGGTGTAATTGTTAGGTCACTTCCGACGGCTTTAACCCGTCGGTAAATTTTCGACGGCTTTCTCCGACGGTTTTAACCCGTCGATAATTCCGATGACATTTCCGACGGCCATGACCGTCGGTAAAGCCAAACTTTAAATTTTTTTTTCAATTGAAAATTGTTTAAATTTTTATTAAAAAATTATTTAATTTTTTAAATTATTTAATTTTAATTTCTGTAATCAATTTAATTTATTTATCCATTTAATTAACGACATTAGTTATCACATTTAATTATTAATTTATTCCTGTATTTAAAAATGCAATGCGATAACATAACTATAAAACAAATTAAAAAAGAAACGTAATAAATAAATAAAAATTCGATTTAACAAAACAAGAATAAAAAATATCCGAAAATATAAAAATATCGATATAAACATACTTAATTATTAATTTATTCCCTGTATTTAAAAATGCAATGCTATAACATAACTATAAAACAAATTAAAAAGAAACAAATAAATAAATAAAAAATTAATTTAACAAAACAAGAATAAAAATATCCGAAAATATAAAAAAATATCGATACAAACATAACTAATAGTCCTGATAATCATGATCATGATCACCATCTGCATCATCGACATGATCACCAGTACTATGAGGCGGAGGTGGAGGCGGTGGAGGAGGCGGCTAGCGAGCTAGCAAATGGTACAGATCCTCTTGTTGCTGCAGCACCTGAGCCAACATGGCAGCCATCCGGCGGGCCTCCTCCTGCTGGACGGCCGCGATCCGCCGCCGCCGGCCGCTGGCCGCCGCCGCTTTCGGCCATGGCCCACTTCAACTCGCTATCTCCCGCCATCCATGGCAGAAGACGATCGGCTGGACAACTCTCCAAAGAGAGACAATGGCCCTTTCTTGTAGTTGCCGGCAAGGTCGCCAAAGACCGTGATAGGCGAATTCTTCTTCTTACCGCCAACAACATTCGCCTAAACCATCGGCCGATGCACTGGATCCTTCTGGCTCGAGACGGGAACATGAGGATGTCTCGAGATCTAACACGAGACATCTCGCCAAACTCCTCCTCACAAACATAAACAAATTAGTCAATTTTTATTGTAATAAAACAATATAAACATTGTTAAAAACTATTCATTATATTTTATAATTACCTGGTCCGCCGACCGCCATCGACAAACTCACCTGCATTTTCCTAATATGAGTTGCACGATGGAGCTCGTAATCAACCTCCCTTTGCAATCACGAGATCTGTAATTATTTAATAAAAAAGCTTAACTAAATAATAATAATAATAATAAAAATAATAATATAAACGCATAAGTCGAGCCGCTGCGTCTACCTCGACCGACCGAACCTCTAGTATGCAAGCTACCACCCTTTTCAAGAGGCTCTATTCTTCTTCGCTTTCGCCATCGCCTTTGAACTCGTGGGAGTTCCAAAGGCGCTGTAGTCGCCGCAGATCTCATCTCCTATCCAAGTGGGTCGCCCATCGAGGCGCATTTCTAAGCATATCGATAGGCGGTGGGAAGCCTTCATATGGAAGTTCTTCTTGATCTGCTCCTCCTGCTCTTCCTTCCAAGAAACCCTCTCCTGTATGAATATAATACGTTATTAAAAATAATTGAGATTCATGAAATAAAAAAATAATACGCAACAAAAAAAAATAAACAACTTACTCTGAAAGAATTGAACATGTGCCTCCACTCATCCACCGTCAGCGTCCCCCAGGTGGGCCAATAGGTGTGGTAATTTTGCTCAATTACTTCCGTGATAGCCTTCGCAGCTGGCTTTGACGGAAGGAACCTAAACAATAACAACATACCAAACAAGTTAAAAAAATATAGGTTAAACTGTAATTTTTGTCCCTTATCCTTTTTTTTTAGTTTTCATTTAAGTCCATTAAGTTACAAAAATTACTTCAATTTCGTCCTTTCTTTTTAATTATTCTTTTTTTGTCTTAGACGAAATACCATCTTACACATGGCAGTTTGTTTTATTTTATTTTTCTGCCACGTGTCAGATGGTGATTCGTCTAAGAAAATATGAATAAATAAACATAAAAGACGAAATTGATGTGATTTTTGAAGTTTAAGGGACTTAAATGAAAACTAAAAAAAGATAAGGGACGAAATTGAAAACTAAAAAAAAGATAAGGGGCAAAAATGTGTATTCAACCTACATACTCACCTCTACCACCGGCACGATAGCAACTCGGCCATCATGCAAAGATCCGAATATCATCAACGACCTCCACCATTCTCGCCGCCGCCAACCTCCTCGCCCCGCCGAACCCCGGCCTGATCAGGTGCCTGGCCCACACTATACTCCCGATCGGACACATGAGTGTCGCACCGCCTCGCACACAAAATGAGAGGAAGAAGCGGCAAGTGTCTGGCTGGAACCCTGGGTGGGCATCATGTAAATGGGTGTTGATGCGTAAGGTCCCGTGATGCCGTAGGTGCCGAATGTGACGAGGGTCGCAGAGGCGTAGATGTATGCGACGCTGTGTGGATGACAACATCGCATAGCCAGCATCATCAATCCTAATAATGTTCGGCCTCCGACGCAGGGGGTCGACAACGATGCCCTTCCTTCGCTGACCACTACCGGGTGGTTTGGGCCTGAGCCTGAACCTCCCGATGCCATATATGTCTATAGAGCAATTTAATAATACTACCATGAAATATTAAAAATGAATTCCAAAAATAAACAAGTTATATGAAAATATCTCGACAAAATAAAATATGTTGTTAGACATTAAATTCTCTAATTGTAAAAAGTTAAAACAAATTTATTCTGCCCATTCGCCCACTCGCTTAAGATCGCTCTTCAGATCTTGATGGTTCTCGCCACTTCTTCATTTAATTCCTCATCTCCATTTACATCTTCATATGTGATTGGATCGCCACGTAGTCGAGAAATGGGTTCAACCGTTTACTACGCTGACATGAGACATCTCATCCACCGATAAGCCACTTCTTCCCGTGGATCATCTCGCTTCAATGCGACCCTTGGTTTTGTCTTTATTGCAACACACCAACCTTGTTTGTCCCTTCGAGTCGACTTGGATAAGGGACATAATACACCTGTCTTACATGTTGTGCCATGATAAATGGATCAAACATTTGGTATCTTCGCTCATGCATATGTCAACAAAGATATTATATTTGCGATCCATTCTTGTGCCTCTACTTGACTGGATCAAACCAATTACAATAAAATAGAACTATTCTTTTAGTATAGTCTAAAGTATTGTACGCCACTCATATATATGTTGAATCACGTCGTAGAAGTCGCCTTCACCTCCTTCGTGGGCACCTTTTACATAAACTCCGTTAATTGTTTTTTCCCCTCTGCTTTTGATCGAGTTTGAAATTTGTAACTGCTAT
Organism: Calophaca sinica; assembly: GCA_037113605.1. Taxonomy (NCBI): domain Eukaryota; kingdom Viridiplantae; phylum Streptophyta; class Magnoliopsida; order Fabales; family Fabaceae; genus Calophaca; species Calophaca sinica. The sequence goes on along the minus strand of CM073731.1, from coordinate 43,365,993 downwards.
TTAAATACGTGTGCCATTCTTTTACACGTGATTTAGGACCATGAGATAAATTTCTCAAGTGTTCGACATGGGCGATTCGACTCGCTTATACACTGCTGTATACACATGCACAAGTGATTTAGAGTTCATTTTTGCAAATAATCTTTTGTATTTTCAAACAACAAATAGTTGAAATTGGACTAAAAATACATACCTGGCTCATAAACCACGTTGGGAAATATTCATGAATATAGGCAGAAGAGTCTTGTTCGCTTGTGGGCTTAGTTAACAAGAATGCCCTGAACAAGTCATTATCAAATAAATGATCATGAATAGTTGTGGACTAAAGAAAATGAAAGTTGTCAAAAGTATACATACGTAAGATATGGTGATACTTCAAGACAATGATCAACACGTGAACGCAGGCCGACTTCCAATCTTCTCCCGTTAACCTAACTTCACTCCTTTCCAAAGATGACGACCGGAAGGCAAAACACCGATAAGGCCACGGTGTCTTTCACTTTCAATTTCTATTTCATTCCTATTATTTGTTGGTGTCGCATGAAGTTCGTGAGAAATAATGGGAACAGAAATGAATTGTCTCACGGTGTAAGTAAGTTGCACAAATAGATCCTTCAACCCTGGCCTTATTTTTCACCGACCGCTTTGAGTCACCCATAAATCTGAGAATAACAAGGTTGGTGATCAACATTTCAACATTTAACCCGGCAGTTGAATAATTATGTTAAAGAATATTTGATTATATTACCTTTCGAATGGATACATCCATCTGTATTGAACCTGGCCCACCAAGCCTAGCTTCATGTGCAAGATGCACCGGGAGATGTTCCATAGAGTCAAAGAAACCAGGGGAAATATTCTCTCCAACTTACAAAGAATGATCGGTATGTTCGCTTCTATCTTGATAAGATCATCATCTCTCAATGTTGCGTAACACAAATCTTTAAAAATGCTACTGAGTTCTGTAAGTGGATTTAAAATATTTGACTACAGGAACTAAATGCAATAGGAAGTAAACACTCCATGAATACATGACAATCATGGCTTTTCATCCCAATCATTATTCCTTTGTTCACATCAGCACATCTTGCCAAATTATAAGAATAACCGTCTGGCATTTGAAGTTCTTTTATCCACCGACAGATCGACCTAGCTTCCTCAACAGCTTAAAGAGTAACAAAGCTTTGGGTTTCACGGTTTTCCCATTCGACCGAAGTCGCCAAATGCAAGTCCTTTCGCCATACAAGAAAGTGGTAAGTCCAGTCTGGCCTTATCCTTGTCTTTTGTTCTTCCTCTAACGTTCATCACTGTGAGAAAAACATTGTCAAAAAAGTTCTTCTCAATGTGCATAACATCAAGGTTGTGTCTCAATAAATTATCTTTCCAATACGGCAAATCTCAAAAATACTTCTTTTAGTCCAATTGTGCCGTTGTCCATATCCTTCAAATCGATCCAATTCACCAAAATCTGTGATTTTTGGCGGATCCATAACTCGTAAAAATGCATTGGATGTCAACCTCTGGGCGCCATCTAATTCAACTTCCCCTTCTTGAAGGCGTTCTTATTCCGTCTAAATGGATGATCTGGCCGGTAAAACCTCGCGATGTGAGTCAAACCAAGAACTCTTCCCCCAAATTTCAAGGTAAAGGCCTTTGTATGCTCCATGCAATGGGGACATGCCATTTTACCATGAGTACCCCAACCAGACAACATGCCATATGCAGGGAAGTCATTAATGGTCCACATAAGAGCTGCCCTCATTGTAAAGTTTTTCTTTCGTGCAATATCATAAGTCACAACGCCATTCCACAACCTTTTGAGATCGTCAATGAGAGGCTGTAAGTAGATGTCAGTACCATCTGTTGGATTATCTGGACCCGGTATAATACAAGTCAAGAACATATAGGGCTTAGACATGCACATATCAGGAGGAAGATTGTATGGGGTAACAATAGCTGGCCAGCAAGAATAAGGTTTCGCCGTTGATTGAACATATGGGGTAAAACCATCAGAGTATAAGCCAAGTCGTACATTACGTGGATCTGCTGCAAATTCAGGATTCACACGATCAAAGTGCTTCCAAGCTTCACCATCACATGGATGTCGCAACATACCTAAAGTGCTTTTATTCTCATAGTGCCAAGTCATTTTGTCTGCAGTCTGTGTTGACGCAAACATTCTCTGCAGCCTTGGAATAATTGGCAAATAAAACATTGCCTTCCGTGGAACTGGTTTTTGTCTACCCTTCCCATTATCAGTATGTGACATATACCTTGGCTCACCACAAAATTTGCATTCAACCAAATAAGGCTTATCATTTTTACCAAATTTATTGTCGTAATATAACATACACCCTCTCACACAATAATCAATCCTTTTAGATTCCAACCCCAATTTGGACACTAAGCTTTTAGCCTCGTAATAACTTTTTGGCAAACCATCTCTCGATAGGTGACGAGTCCAACATCATCTTCGTTCACGAGATCCAAGCACACATCCGTAGCACCACGCTTGGACTTGAGAGCTAAAAGTCTCACACACATTGATAACTTAGAGTCGATGCACTCTTCAAACAACGGATTATTTGTTTTTAACAAGAGATTATAAAATCTTTATGCAGCCTCATTTGGAAGTTCATCTGTGTCATCATATCGTGGTTCTCGAATGATATGTTGACCCCAAGGCATCACAAACCATATCATGCATCAATTCAATCTGCTCACCATATCCCGTATTCACGCAATTGCTTGAAGCACCTGTGCAATTATCGCCAACCCCTAATCCAACCCGAGGTAACTCTTCACCATGTCTAGTCCAAATCCAAGAATTAGGCATAAATCCAACTCTGCAGTGCAAAGATGACCTCACCTGGGCTCTTGATCTTTCTCGCAATCGCATTTAAGGACGGACATCTAATCCCTCCATTAATTTTGAAATCTTCGTGTGCCATTGCGACTTGAACGAAGTGATCAATCCCATCGCAAAAGATTGTTTCAAACCCTCTTCCCGATACAACCTATCGTGACATCCAACTACGATTCAAGGAAAAAATTTCATCTTCTCGCTTGTCAAAAAATTACAATTTCAGCAAGACGTCATTCTTACAACCGCTTCTTTCTTTAAATGGTATGACTTATCCCATTCGAGGAAAAACTTTTTCAGAACTCAGATAATAGTCATTACTTAATTCTCATATCTTATACTTGACAAAATTTTAAGAAGATTTCCCATTGGTCTCTGAGTACACAAAATGATCGCAGTTAGGAACAAGGCAATCAAGTATGCACCCAGAGAACAAAAGGAAATGAATCTAACCGAAATTTCATCAAATATCAAGATACGAGAATCAAGCAACAACTATTATACTACTTGACAAAAAGTTTTTTCCCAAACTGTCCGACTTGGACAATTCAAGGTTCAATATACAATGAACACGTGGTATCTAAAAGAGTACACGCACTCAATAATATATTGAACCTCAAACGGGAAGCTAAGGCTTTTCTCCGATACTAATAACAACAATTAAACATCCATTTCATCAATAATTAAAAAGTAACATGTTGAAAGTTGACATCCTCTTAAAGGATATAATTAAACAAGCAGAAGTGAAAGTTGACATCCATTTTCTAATGCACTGCCAACCTCTATTATATTTGATATTTTTACGATGTTTAAATCACACACTGTCTAATGCACTGCCACAAGGTCACACACTGTTTAAATCGCACGGGTGCAATGATTGTAAAGAAAGATGATTGAGTGCAGTGATTGGGTAAAATAACTCTATTATCAAACTCGATTACCTACTAAAATAACTCTATTTTTTATTTTCTGCTTTGCAAGCTCCAGTAGCTTTAGCTGTGTGGTATTTCTTCTTATTAGTTAGCTCCCTTCCATTTTTAACGTGTACCATGCAGTTCTATTTCATATTTTTTAGAGTTGTCTATTAGTCCTTATACCAAGTTCAGCTTTTATTGATTACTATTTGTGCTTTCTGTTAAACCAGGAAACTTATTCACATCTTTGAGAGCATTTGGGGATTTTGAAACTAGCAACATTGAAGGTATGAGATTTTTTTTGCCCTTACTAGCAACATTGGGGATTTTGAAGGTATAAATAACGAGTATAAGAGGCTGATGGTTACCATTACCATCTGCATAAAGAACAAAGTGGAAAAAAAAGTGCAAACACTTGCCGGTATAAAATAAGTGCCTAAAAAAAATTAAAAAAGAAGAAACAATAAAAAAATCCATTCAAGTGAGTAGTACGCGCTGCCCTTTCCAAATGGCAACAAAGAATGACGTTATAAAAATGTTTACAAGCCCTTAATTTAATCTCTAAACAACATAAAATTGGTTACATTATTATTTTTTTAAAAAAATAAGATCATCACATAATTAAATTCATCAAATATAGGATTTTAATAGTTTATAATTAGTGCCTGATACGATTAATTTGGGAATCAATTTCCTCGACAGAATTCATGTCTTTGTGTAATAATATGTCTTTCATATGTTAAATTTTTGAGTTTAATAAACGTTGTTTGTATTTACAGTATAGTATATAGTTATAATCTGTAAATATTTTGGAGATTAATATGGTTACTATCTCAATATAAATTAGTACTATTTTGCTGTCGGTGAGTTCAGCTACAACCTGGGAATTCTCACATCTTCTTTACATGAAAGCTTGGGACTACAAAGAATATGGGAACATAGAAGAGACTCTCAAAATTGATTCTACTGTTCCAATACCATACATCAAGGAAAACCAAGTGCTCATCAAGGTCAGGTCAGCAAAGACTTAATCCTATAGACTATAAGAGGGCTCTTGTCTATTTCAAGAGTTATGGTTCTCCTTTACCCGTAAGATTAATTATTATTTTTTTTCTTTTTTTTTCTTTATTTTTTTAATTGTTTAATTTTTGTATTTTTGGTGTTGAAAAGACCATTCCAGGGTATGATGTAGCTGATGTGGTGGTTAAAAGAAAGTTAAAGGCTCTAATATGACTTCATAATTAACTGTTGGGAATTTCAAATAAAAATCACTAAGCCCCATTTTAGTGTGTGGGCAGATTCACTTAAGAAGAAGACAACACAAATTCAAAAAATGGATGAACATAGGATCAGAGATTCACTTACTGAAATTGAGTTTATGTGTTGCTTGCTAAATGAATAATCTACATTGTAGCGACCGAAAAATCCGGAGGGATTTATTCGTGTTTAATGGAGCCGCCACCAATAATTTATTTTCGATGGAAAAATATTGGAAAAACCTTTTTTGAAGAAAAGTGGTCCTTAAGACCGGATTTGGGTTCGGGAGTCGATTATGCGTAGGGAAGGTATTAGCACCCCACGACATCCTTTCGAAAAAGGTTACCTCTAACTAATTGTGCAAATTTTATTAACTTCTAAAAAAATATTTATTTCCCTTTTATTTAAAAAAAATTTAACCAAGATAAAAAAAAGGGGACTTAATAAAAGTCGTTTATTTTTGCGCTTGACAGGAGTGGGCTCCTGCTCCTACGTATCTCCGGGTGCAGTGGAGAAATCAAAGGCTACGTAGTTCTTGGGTAGAAAATGGTTGTGTGTTGGTTGATTTTAATTATATATTTTTTGATGGAAAAAAAAGGTAGGTTTTGTAGGGACCAAACAAGAAGCAATCAAGAGTGGTCCTCATTAACAACCTATTTCGTTTAGAAAATTAACGGTGTTCGTAATGATCAAACGGGAAGCAATCTCGAGTGATCGTTACTAGTAAAAAACTTAATTTTATTTTTAATAAGATGATAGGTTTTCATGGGGACCAAACATGAAGCAATCAAGAGAGATCCTCACTAATAACCCATTTTATTTAGAAAATTAAGATATTTATAATGACTAAACGGGAAGCAATCTCGAGTGATCATTACTAGTAAATTAATTTTCATGATTTTTATCAAGTGATTTTCAAGAAGAATAGGGTCTCAAAACTTGTATGTGAAATTTTGTTGAATAAAATTGTGCTAGTTTGACTAGTAAAAAAATGTTCATGTTTAATAAATAAATGATAGAAAAGGATAAGTGTTTGGCAAATAAAAAAAGAAGAGAAGTTAGAGTTAAAAAAAAAATAAAGGGAATGGGCTGACCCATTTTAAAGAACAAAAGAAACAAATAAAATAAAAAAAAATGGTGAAAGAGTGGGTCATGACCCACTTAAAATAACAAAAGAAAAAATAAAAAATAAAAATAGAAAATAAAAGATACAGAGCACGTGAAAAAAAAAGAAAGGGAAGGAATTGGAGGATTAAAAAAAGAATTGGGGGTGGGGGTACACTAAACCTAAAACACACACACACAACACACACACACATGAAAACAAAGTGAGCAGCGCCGCTGGAAACAAAAAAATGGAGAGAGAGAGAGAGAGAGAGAAGGAGGATGGTGAGGAGGGGGTGCGGCCGCCTGCGCATACTTGGCCGTCTTGTGACCCACTTGGAAGGGGGATGGCGTGGCTTAAAAAAACAAAGGGAGCGGCCGTGCGAGAAGAAGAAGGCAGAGACGGCGGAGGGGGAGAGGGAGGGAGAAAGAGAGAGAGATCGTGGGAGAGGGTGAAGGAGGCAAACCTTCTCCTTTCTTCCCTGCTTCTTCTACGTTTTGCTTCTGCTACCCTTTTTTTTGGTTCTTCTCTTTTTCTCTCAATTTTCTCTCATATTGTTGTGTATAATTGGTACCAAGAATGAGATATCCAATTCTGAAATTAAGTGAAATTTTTTCCCCCCGTCCCCCGTTCTCTCTTCTCGCTCTACTATTTATAAAAAAAAAGGTCCAGTTTGTCAACTTGAGGTTGCAACTTGTATGCTAAGTGTGTGCTAAAATGATGTTGAGGAGATGGTAACATGTGCAAAGTCTGAGATGATATCAATGGTTTGAAAAAAATTGCAATCAGCCGTGACTTCAACAACGGTGCTCCTCCTTTTTTTGATTAAATTGCATTGTTTGTCAAACTTGGTTGGCAGATGAAGAAAAAGCAAGAGGCCTATGGGGGACATATAGCTGTAAGACATAGTTTGTAGAGTGGCTGAGGAGATATGCAGAGGACTTTGGTGAAGATATGCAGATGACTTTGTGAAGGGTGAAGTGTGGAAATCGACTTTGATTTTCGCTTTGAATTTTAGGTTTTTTGTTAATAACGCTTGTAATGGACTGCAATTGGGCTAAAATTGGCCCAAAATAATTTATGAGGATTTGTCCGTTGCGGCATTAAAAGGGATTTGTCCGTTAAAGATTAAAAATTGAAACACGGATACGAAATGATTCTCGGACACACTTGGTGTCCGACATCGATTTCCAAACGACCTATCCTCGGCAAGATACGATCTCCCATTTCGACATACGACCTCTCCACACTCGGCACGCTACCTCACCAGACGCGACCTCCCCACTTGGCGACGACCTCTCCGGCTCGAAGACGCGACCTCATTTCAGACGCGACTTCTCCACGGCTCAAGACGCGACCAGATCGCAAGACGCCGACCTCCCCACGGCTCGGCAGACGACCTCTCCACGGCTCGGCATACGACCTCTCCACGGCTCGACGCGACCTCGACTCTGTGCGCGACCTCTCCACGGCTCAGACGCGACCTCTCCACGGCTCGACGCGCGACCTCGGCTCGATGCGCGACTTCTCCACGGCTCAAGACGCGACCTCCCAAATTTCGGCGCCACGGACAAAAAAAATGAAAATATGGCGGACAAAATTGGGGTATAACTTTTGCCCCTCTTTAGTTATATTTTATTAGAAAATGTAAACAACAATGGTTGTTATATTTTTGTCATAAAATAGAGCTAAAGATAAATACACTAATTTTGTCTTGAACTTGACGTGAGGAATGACAATGAGGATCAACGCAGATCGTTTAATCGGAAAGTGATAAGGAAGGAATACGGCCAGGTCAGTAATTGCGAGGTAATCTAAAAGCAATAAAGAGGATTAACGGCAGCGCGTTTATCGAAAAACTATAAAGAAGGATCTCGCCAGGTCGCATCGACGCGGTGATCGAAGCAATAATGAGGGATTAACGCCATGCGCGTTTATCAAAAAACTATAAAGAAGGATCTCCGCCAGGTCCGCAATCGACGGTGATCGAAAAAGCAATAATGAGGATTAACGGCAGCGCGTTTATCAAAAAACTATAAAGAAGGATCTCGCCAGGTCCGCATCGACGCGGTGATCTAAAGCAATAATGAGGATTAACGCTGCGCGTTTATCAAAAACTATAAAGAAGGATCTCCGCCAGGTCTGCATGCGACGCGGTGATCGAAAAAGCAATAATGAGGATTAACGCAGCGCGTTTATCAAAACTATAAAGAAGGATCTCCGCCATTGGGTCGACGCGGTGATCGGAAGCGATAAAGAGGTTTGACGTCAAATAAGGTATTGACGCGTCGATGGAAAGCAATAAAGAAGGATCGCGCCAGGTCGGCATCGACACGGTGATCGGAAGGTTCGATGCCAAGTAGGGTATTGACGCGTCGATGGAAAGCAATAAAGAAGGATCAACATCGGTCCGAACTGATATGTTGGTCAAAAAGCAATAATGAGGACTACCGCCAGGTCTGCAATCGACGCGGTGATCTGGAAAGCAATAAAAAGGGTGATGCTCGGCGCATTTATCGTAAAATTATAAAGAAGGATCTCCGCCAGTCGGTCTTGACGGTGATCGAAAAGCAATAAAGAGTGAGCGATACTTGGCGTGTCGCTTAGAAAGCAAAATAAAGGACCAATGCTAGGCGCATTGTTTGTAAGCGAATGAAGGATCAAAATTTGGTGCACGGACCAGGTGTAACAAAACGGCTAAAAGGTGGTGATATGAAGATGATGCACGGATATATGGTATGTGATGCATGTATGCAATGCGATTATTATTTTTACTGATTCCTCGTCCCGTATGATCTCTAGTGCTTAAAGATATGGAACGGACTGAGATTCATCGGATTTAGTCATGCTATGCCTTCGATTGGGAGGGAGCGCGAGTTATCGATGCAGCGCTAATTATTTTTTAAAGGTAATCCTTTTGCCCTTTTTGAAACTTATTTGTTGAGATTTGGCGTTTCCTCGTGATTCTTACGATGTATATAATAACTTTAATGCTTTCCCATATCATCACATGCTTCACAATTCAGTGTCTATTATCATAAAACAACATTTTGAAATACGAGAACTGTAACGACCCGTTTCCGGACCGCTACCGAGCTCAACATACCGAGCTCGAGTTACCGAGCTCAACACACCGAGCTCAAGATACCCTGTATGCGATGTGTTTTAAAATGATACTCTTGTGCCCTTTTAGGAAAGTACGGTCTACATATTTATTATTTTTTTTTATAAGACCAGCTCGTGCACATCAGAGTAATTCTGACTTTTCAAACATGGTGCAACTAAGACACAAGACTTAAGTCCTAAATAACAACGCGCAGGTGACAAGTACATACTTATATATACAAGATATAAAAAGTGCATACAAAAAGACAGAGTAATAATGTACAAAGAAAATACACCTAAGGTATGACGACTTCAAAAGAGCAATCATACCCTGGGGTACTTCCAGTGGAACACCCACGCAGGGCTGCTCCAAAAGTAAAACCACCAGTCTACCCTGTGCTCAAAATGACAAAACATCACCCGTCCCAAACTGGTCACAGCCACTGTACACAAAAGTCATATTATAGCTACCCCAACAAACATAACATAAACAAAGCCAATCACGACAAATAGAGGTCGTCGCCCTGATCCTCGTCGAGCTCCTCCTCCCCATCATCTGGCCGCCGAGTTCCCCGCACTCGACATCGCTGGGTAACCATCATGGATTGAAGGTACCACGGAAAGTGGTCAACTTCTCGGCAATTCAAGATAATCCAGGCATAAAGAAATAAGTAAACAACAAAGTATAACATTCACCAAACGTGACTTGACCATCTCACTCTAGACTCGACTCTTATTAGGAATATCGCCATTGGTCCATCCCCAACCGACGCAATAGGTAAACGGCTGGTCCAACCCCAAACCGATACCATACATTAATCGGCGGTGCAACCCCAACCGATAATGCGACGCCTAGTCAATCTCCCGTAAACAAAAGGGGACCTAGCACCCTTAGTTATCCGGGTCACGGCTCAAAAACGTCATACGACTCGCCTAGCTCTCTCACTCGATGATTAGCTCGCCGCAGTCAAGGAGTGACACATAAAATTACTTGATCACATATCAAATAAAGAGCATGCTTAACATGAAGAAAACGCAATTCAATCATTTAAGCAATAAAACAATCCTTACACAATAACGTAAAAATAGAGTCCTAGAATGTTTGGAAGTGCCCTTACGCATAAACATATAAAATAAAGCCTTAATAATGTCTAAGAGTTGCCCTTTGAACTCCAAGCTTAACGCCGCCGACAACGACCTCAACACGTTTGTCTTCAAACGAGCTCGACTACGACTCCTGCACTCGATCTCGACACGTCACGGCTCTTAGTCGACCTCGGTTTCGTGATCTCGTACACCACGATTTCCTTGCCAACGATCTGGAAATCACTGCTTTGCCTATCTGAGCACAACTTAGTTCTATCCATGGGATCTAATAACACTTAGCTCTCATTATCCCAATCTTAACCACAACCCAAGTAAGCATTAAAACTTAAGAACTTAAACAAATACAACCAGAATTCAAACATTACAAAATAACTCCTTTTCTCTAAAATTTTGTTAAAAACTTTTTTTCATACATCACCAGACAAAGCCATTTTTCCTAAGTACTAATTAAAGCTTAAAATCAAGTAATACCTTAAGCACAACTTAATCAAAATCTAAGTTTATATTTCTTAAAAATATTTTCGTCATGGTCCAGCAATTAAAATAAGACCATAACCACTTATGTTAAAATTTAAAACTCAAAAAGAAATCAACACAAGCCAAGTAGGGAGGGTTTTGGGCGCTACTCACTTGCAGAAAACAGAGGAAACAATTTATTTTTCAAGCTCAAATAAATGGTTAGAAAGGTAGGTAATGTCATGAAGAAGAAAACCTATCAATATGATATGAGTTGAAAGCATAAAAACTAGCTAAAATAGAGAGAAGAAGTGGTGCTAACAGTAACATGAAGAGAACTAAAATTCTATTTTTCATACCTCTACAGATGGTCGAGATGGTGATATAGGTCGAGGAGATGATAAGGAACAAGGTTGATGAGGAAGGTCTGTTCAAAAACTCTTTGAAACTCAAGTTTCTTCAATGGAAGTTTGGAGAAGAGGAGGAAACTGGGAGAAGAAGAAAGAAGGAAATAGAAAGTGAGGATTTGAGGCGGCTGATCGTGATATTTATGTACAATTTGGTGGAAACAGTTTAGTCTTATCTCCCTTAAATATCTCTTAAACAATAATTAATTAATTACAAGAAAACCATTTTAAATGAATTTATCTTTCATAAAACCACAAATAAGCGACGCCTAGATTTTAAAGTAAGATATTAATCCAAACAACAAGTCTAACCCATCTAATCATCTCTCTCATAATCACAACAAAATATACTAATTAACACTACATAATATTCGTAAAAATACGAGTGTTATCATCTCGACACGATGTCGACCAGGGTGCTTGTGCAAGCGCACAAGGCTCTAACACGAGTTCGTGCACGCGGCCTCCTCAGTTCGACATGCGACCTCCTCAGCTCGGTACGCGACCTCATCAGCTCGACATATGACCTTGGCACGCGATCTTGGCACGGGATCTCGTCACGAGGTCTTGGTACGAGGTCTCGATACGATGTCCTAATACGAGGTCGATCTCGTCCTCAGGTGTTACAAGAACGGAGGTGTTTGGTATTCAAAAAAAAGAGTCATGTGTACAAGGACTGAAGTTACACAGACTTGAAGATACATCAAGAAAAATGCAGGAAAAAAAAGAAAAAGAAAGAAAGAAAGAAAGACAATAACTAAACAGATATTTTATAGTTTGTGTCTTTGTAGAAACAATATCAGCTTCCCATATCCATAACTTTGAATACTCATTGCTCAACCTCTGGAAATGTATAAAATTGCCCCGGTTGGGTAACTTGAACCTCTTAATGCATCAGCCAACTTTTATTGTCCAATTTCCAGACCTTAACTTTTGCTTGGATCGCTCTTTCGAGTTTTCAATCCAACGGGTCACTCTAATTTTTGCCTAGGTCGCCCTTTCAGGTTTTCAACCTAGCGAGCTCTTTTTTTGCTTGGCTCTTTTTTGTTGTTTTTTTTTGTTGTTTTTTTAGGCATTATATTTTTTTGACTGCATCAGAGTTTACTGGAAGTGGGGGATTTTCGCCGCCCATCCTTGTGAGGATTAGGGCTCCTCCAGAAAAAGCTTTTTTCACAACATACGGACCTTCATAATTTGGAGTCCATTTTCGATGAGAATCCTTTTGGATGGGCAAAATCTTCTTGAGTACAAGGTCTCCTTCTTGGAATTCCCGAGGGCGAACTTTCTTTTCGTAAGCCTTCTTCATCCTATGTTGATATAGCTGTCCATGACATAAGGCTATCACTCTCTTTTCTTCAATGAGATTCAATTGATCCATCCGAGCCTGAACCCATTCTGCCTCTTCTAGTTTTGTCTCCATCAATACCCTTAACGAGGGGATCTCGACTTCAATGGGAAGCACTGCTTCCATTCCGTACACCAGCGAGAAAGGGGTTGCCCCTGTTGAGGTGCGAACTGAAGTTCGATAGCCGTGCAAGGCAAAAGGGAGCATTTCGTGCCAGTCTCTAAATGTTACAACCATCTTCTGGACAATCTTCTTGATGTTCTTGATGTTCTTGTTTGCAACCTCAACTGCCCCATTCATCTTTGGGCGGTATGGTGAGGAATTATGATGTTGGATCTTGAAGTCGTCACATAACTCCTTCATCATCTTGTTATTTAACTTAGTTCCATTATCAATGATGATCTTATTTGGCAGACCATGGTGGCAGATCATATCCCTTTTGATGAATTTGACAACCACATTTTTGGCAAAAAAGAAATTGCAATGAGGAGTTTATATGGATTTTCTCTTCCAAAAATCAAGTTTTGAGAAAATATGAGCAATTTGATTTTGATCGGAATGGACTTTATTAGGGTTGTAACGTGGCCAGGGGTTGAAGGGTCACAAAAGAAAGGATATTTCAGGCTCAAAAAGTGTTTGAGGTATTTTTTTTCAACAAGGATTTTTAGTGCAAAGATGCACTTTGATGGTTGCTAGCACAATTGTCTTTTCTTGCTTTGGCATTTTTATTGATTTTTTTATTCTTGTAAGCGTCTTTTGTTTTGCCTTTTTTTTTTTAACAGACGAAATTGAATAGATTATTGTGCTAGTCTCCATTGGATGAGTGATCCTTGTTCAGGTATTTAAAAAGAAAAATTTTTGTTTTTAGGCTCAAAAGGGGTAGCAAGGGATGTATATATTTTTTTTTTGGGATAGAGAAAAATGGCCAAACTTCATCTCAAAATCTTATTGCTCAAATTTTCACAAAAAATAATTTTTGGCAAATTGTGCATTTGCTTTACCTTTTTCTTTCTATTTTTATTAACTACTTTTTTGTCACTTTCAGTACTCAAATTGATCATTTCAAGTTCTTCCTCGTGGATTAAATCACTTTTGCTTCTCGTACCATCAATCTCATCAGTTCAGAAGGTGTTTCCCAATTGTCCTCATGGGGTAGTCAAAGTATGAGTCTTGACATCATATTTCCCAAAGACAAAGTTTTTATCTGCATTAGTTAAAGCGACGGAATGGAAAAAAGCGAAAAAGATGGGAGGGAATGGAAAAAGATGAAAAAAGGAAAAGGAAATGATTGGAAAATTCAAAATGCATTTTATTGATAAAGATCTTGAAATGAAACATATCGCCCTTTTGACAACAAATTATCCTAAAGCCTTAGGCAGAAGCAAGAGGATTTGCATTACAAAAATTATTTTGCACCAAAAATCACGGGAACCTCAACAATCTCCCAATTTCAAAGTTCTTCATTTGGAGGGCAAGAGTGGACAAGGATGACAATGTCGTTTTCAACATCTGCGATCATCTTTGACAGTTGCTATCTTGTTTGATTTCAACATCCTGCTCTGGAAGCTTTGCGTGATGTTGCGGAATAAGGACATTCTCACCATTTAGTTCCCCACCTTCCGATTTAACTATTAGGGGTTGGTCCCCAAACTCCTCGATAATGACATTAACTTCTGAACCCCGTGACTTGGAAGGGATTATTACCCACATTAGGACCAACATCCTTAAAATTCAACCATTTGGCATTGATCGGATCTTGAACCACGTACTTCAAGGCCTTGCAATTTTCGATCGTGTGACCTATTGCCCTGTATTAAACTCGCACTTGGCATTTGGGTTATATTCTCTTGGGAAGGGAGGTTGAAGTGGTTTCATTAAGCGCGAGGAGACCAAAGAGTTGCTGATGGGGTGATGGAACAAATCTGTATATATCATGGGAATGTGATCAAATTGGACTGCTTTCTTTTCTTGGTCATTTGGTTGTTTCTGGTTTTGGTTCGGTTGGGTTGGAGCAACTGGCTGTGCTTGTGTTTGAATGGGAGAAGGTGGTCGAAAGGGCATCATTGGTTGGTTTGGCCGGGGGGTAGGATTATGAGAGGCGGCGGCAATGTATGGAGGTGGGAAGTAGGGGTATGGAAAAGGATGTGGGAAATTGGTAAAGAATTGGGGGCCTTGAGGGTTATGGTTTGCAGTATCATCATTGGCCATAGGTGGCGATGTAACCAGGCGAGTCCGTAAAGTGGGAATTGTGGTAGTTGATTGTGAGGGTTGTTAACTGGTGAGTGTGTAGGAACCTGCGGGTAAATTGCAAAAGGTACCATCATCCCTTGAGTATTGAGACCATATTGCATTGCATAGGACCAGAAGCGGTGAGTGGGAAGGTGTAGCTTGACTTTCATCATTCTTCTTTGGAGATACCCCATTTGCACCTTGTCTTTGTTTAGGGACTGCAGAAGCTCCAAAACTTTGTTCATCTGTTCTTTCAGCTGGTTGACGTCCTCTTTCACCTCTTGGTCATCCATGATCTTTGATTGACAGCGAGTTCGATAAGGGTGTCGAGGAACCAGTTTGTTTGATTATTTTCTGATGATTTAAAAAAAATGATATGAGTATGTAAGAAAAGAAAAATGAATGAATGTGGATGCATGAATCTATTTATTTGTGCCAAGGAACCGCAGGCCTCATTGTTTTGACATGCATGAGCTTCTTTGAAACTGTTTCACAATTTGATCTCATATTATTTCACAAAATACTTGCAGCCAAGCTCTTGAGTTCCTACGATTCTCTGGCGACCTAAAATAAAATGAGAATGAATGATATTATTTTCTTTATTTTCAACATGTGTTTTTTTTTGGCGTATGAATGCATGAGGATATAATGTTGGATGATGATGATTATCATTTGTATGCATGAAGATATGTGTTTTTGTAGACCCTTTTATGCATGGACGTGATATAACATATTTTTGGTGGAAGAACAAAAGTGACATGATGCCCCTTGTGTCTTAAATGGGTTAAACCTAAAATTAGAGATTTTCTAGCCTAAGGGGTCTATAGTCTTGTATTGAGTGATAGATCTCATGGTGGCTCTAGTCACATTCTCACCAAAGGCCTCTAGAGCTAAAGTCTCCTCCTGAATATTAACCACAACGATAGATAACTATCCGGTGCGGAATACTCAGAGGGAGCACACTCTAGATGAAGTTCTCGCAATAGCCAGAAGGAAAGCAAATTCCAATTGACCATCACCGAACCTCCACTCAACTTAAGCTTTGCTCTGACCCGGGTATAGGGCCTTACTCACATGTGTATGCGAACGTGTAGGTGCGGTGTGTGAGAGGGGCAACACCCTAACACTACCCAAGCTGCAAAACAAACAAAGCATACAAATATAGTCGTCTATCCTAATGTTCAATATTCACAACAAATTGAAATTAAACAAATAAATAATAAATAAATATTTACAAAAGAAAAAAAAATAAATAAAAATAAAAATAAGAATAAAAAGAAGGGGAATTAAAAAAAAAACAACAAAAAAAAATGAAGTTAATCATTTGGCACAATTAATCATGTTAGGCTTGACTCTCTAAAAGTCCCCAGTGGAGTCGCCAGCTGTAGCGACCGAAAAATCCGGAGGGATTTATTCGTGTTTAATGGAGCCGCCACCAATAATTTATTTTCGAAGGAAAAATATTGGAAAAACCTTTTTTGAAGAAAAGTGGTCCTTAAGACCGGATTTGGGTTCGGGAGTCGATTATGCGTAGGGAAGGTATTAGCACCCCACGACATCCTTTCGAAAAAGGTTACCTCTAACTAATTGTGCAAATTTTATTAACTTCTAAAAAAAATATTTATTTCCCTTTTATTTTAAAAAAAATTTAACCAAGATAAAAAAAAGGGGACTTAATAAAAGTCGTTTATTTTTGCGCTTGACAGGAGTGGGCTCCTGCTCCTACGTATCTCCGGGTGCAGTGGAGAAATCAAAGGCTACGTAGTTCTTGGGTAGAAAATGGTTGTGTGTTGGTTGATTTTAATTATATATTTTTTGATGGAAAAAAAAGGTAGGTTTTGTAGGGACCAAACAAGAAGCAATCAAGAGTGGTCCTCATTAACAACCTATTTCGTTTAGAAAATTAATGGTGTTAAGTAATGATCAAACGGGAAGCAATCTCGAGTGATCGTTACTAGTAAAAAACTTAATTTTATTTTTAATAAGAGGATAGGTTTTCATGGGGACCAAACATGAAGCAATCAAGAGAGATCCTCACTAATAACCCATTTTATTTAGAAAATTAAGATATTTATAATGACTAAACGGGAAGCAATCTCGAGTGATCATTACTAGTAAATTAATTTTCATGATTTTTATCAAGTGATTTTCAAGAAGAATAGGGTCTCAAAACTTGTATATGAAATTTTGTTGAATAAAATTGTGCTAGTTTGACTAGTAAAAAAAATGTTCATGTTTAATAAATAAATGATAGAAAAGGATAAGTGTTTGGCAAATAAAAAAAGAAGAGAAGTTAGAGTTAAAAAAAAAATAAAGGGAATGGGCTGCAGCCCATTTAAAGAACAAAAGAAACAAATAAAATAAAAAAAATGGTGAAAGAGTGGGCTGCAGCCCACTTAAAATAACAAAAGAAAAAAAATAAAAAAAATAAAAATAGAAAATAAAAGATACAGAGCACGTGAAAAAAAAAGAAAGGGAAGGAATTGGAGGATTAAAAAAAGAATTGGGGGTGGGGGTACACTAAACCTAAAACACACACACACAACACACACACACATGAAAACAAAGTGAGCAGCGCCGCTGGAAACAAAAAAATGGAGAGAGAGAGAGAGAGAGAGAGAGAGAAGGAGGATGGTGAGGAGGGTTATGGCCGCCACACATTATGGCCATGTGTGCTGGAAGAGGGATGGCGTGGCTTAAAAACAAAGGGAGCGTAGTGCGAGAAGAAGAAGGCGAGAGGCAGCGGAGGGAGAGGGAGGAGAAAGAGAGAGAGATCGTGGGAGAGGGTGAAGGAGGCAAACCTTCTCCTTTCTTCCTCGCTTCTTCTACGTTTTATCTGCTACCCTTTTTTTGGTTCTTCTCTTTTTCTCTCAATTTTCTCTCATATTGTTGTGTATAATTGGTACCAAGAATGAGATATCCAATCAAATTAAGTGAAATTTTTTTCCCCCTCCGCCAGTTCTCTCTTCTTGCTCTACTATATATAAAAAAAAAAGGTCCAGTTTGTCAACTTGAGGTTGCAACTTGTATGCTAAGTGTGTGCTAAAATGATCTTTGAGGAGATGGTAACATGTGCAAAGTCTGAGATGATATCAATGGTTTGAAAAAATTGCAATCAGTAGTGACTTCAACAACGGTGCTCCTCCTTTTTTGATTAAATTGCATTGTTTGTCAAACTTGGTTGGCGGATGAAAAAAGCAAAGAGGCCTATGGGGACATATAATTGTAAGACATAGTTTGTAGAGTGGTGAGGAGATATCTGAGAGGACTTTGGTGAAGATATCTGAGATGACTTTGTGAAGGGTGAAGTGTGGAAATCGACTTTGATTTTCAGTTTTGAATTTTAGGTTTTGTTAATAACGCTTGTAATGGACTGCAATTGGGCTAAAATTGGCCCAAAATAATTTATGAGGATTTGTCCGTTGCGGCATTAAAAGGGATTTGTCCGTTGCGGCATTAAAAATTGAAACACGGATCTGAAATGATTCTCGGACACACTTGGTGTCCGACATCGATTTCCAAACGACCTATCCCCACTCGGCATACGATCTCCCCATTTCGGCATACGACCTCTCCACATTTCGGCCGCGCTACCTCATTTCGATGCACGCGACCTCCCACAGCTTGGCGTCACGACCTCTCCACACTCGAAGACGCGACCTCATTTCGATCGCGACCTCCGCGGCTTCGGCCGCGCGACCTCGGATCGGCCGCGCGACCTCCCCACGGCTCGGCGTCACGACCTCTCCACGGCTCGGCATACGACCTCTCCCACGGCTCGACGCGCGACCTCGACTCTGTGCGCGACCTCTCCACAGCTCGACGCGCGACCTCTCCACGACTCGACCGCGACCTCGGCTCGATGCGCGACTTCTCCTGACTAAACCGCGCGACCTCGGCAAGACGCGCGACCTCCCATTTCGGCGCGGACAAAAAAAAATGAAAATATGAGCGGACAAAATTGGGGTATAACATACATGCTACCTTACTCTAACATAAAATATACATCAGACAAAATTCCCTCTGTGGAGAGAACTATACATCACTTCAACATAAAACATCCTTTGTTACCCAAAACACACATCACCTCAAAATTCTCTCTCTGGAGAGAACTATGAAGCAAATCAAATAAATATGTCGGTGTGGGGGTCAACAGCCAACCCTTTTCCACCCAATGAGTCAACCGACATTTCGTTAGAGTGCATACCTAATTCTCAGAACAAGAGAGTGTCCACGTCCTTCGATGTGAGTGGCAGTCTCGGAGCAATGTGGTGGCCTCGAACTAAAAATACTGAAAAAAACATAGAAAATTTTGACCAACAAGCTACCAAATAGCAATCAACAAAAATGAGCAGGATGCCAACCAAACAACAATCATGTTATAAAATAATTCCAAATAAACCCCAAGTAAGCTTTTTGCCTTTCACTATTTTTATCAAATCATGAATTCTCAAAAGCTATTTATAACCTCCTCATCTAAAACATATAATAGAGCATAATAGAAGTACACAATACACAAAAGACAAAAGTCATATTATTGTAGGAGAGGGAACACATATGCAACCTTTCAGATATTATATGAAATGACAGTCAATGGATTTACTCCAGATTCTTATACTTACTCTTCTTTGATAAGAGGATTGTGTAGGGAAGGAATGCTAGATGAGGCTCTTGAGGTATTTGGGATTTTGGGTAAAAATCAAAACTACCCTACACATGATTTTTACAAAAATGTGATTACAATCCTGTGTAGGAGAGGGAACACATATGCAGCCTTTTAGATATTATATGAAATGACAGTCAATGGATTTACTCGATTCTTATACTTACTCATCTTTGATAAGAGGATTGTGTAGGGAAGGAATGCTAGATGAGGCTCTTGAGGTATTTGGGATTTTGGAGGAAAATGACTATCTGCCTCATATTGACAACTACAATGCACTTATACTTGGATTTTGCAAATCTCAAAGAATAGACATGTCAATAGAGATATTTCAGATGATGGTCAACAAAGGATGTATGCCTAATGAGATAACCTAAGAATAGACATCTCTATAATGTTTAGAGATGATTAATGAAAAGGTTCAAACCAGAGAAATTGATGCTGTCTGCGTTATTAAATTTTTTTTTAATAACTTGTATTATCCATTTGTCGATTGGTTTATTTGCTTCTTGGAACACAAATTTCTTATCTGGATGCCAATCTCATTTCCCTATGAACATATGATTAACCTCTCAAACAATGCAGCCAGTGATTCAACAACTATCTCTAGCACCATAGATGAATCTGCCTCAACTTGCACTAATCTCTCCTTCACTCCCTCTTCAGCCAAACTAACGCCTAAACCTTTTGATCATCTGGATCCAGTACTGAATCACCAAGGCCATGGATCACAAATGGGTATGCTTGATCCTCTCCCATTGACAAATAATGAAAAAAGCTAAGTTCATTAATAAATGAAGAAGAATAGCTAACATATAAGAAACAACAAAATGGACCCTAAATAGTTGTAGAAGAAACAAGTATAATCAATCATGAATTGTTGGAGAACTCATACATCTCCCAAAAATGGAGGATAAAAAACTTCTAAGTACACCGTCGCAGCGCAGCAGAGAAGAACACCTGCGCAAATTGATTTTTTGAAGAAACTGAGAAGGACACAAAGAAGAACCAGACAACGGCGCAAAAGAAGAAACAAAGAAGACGAGAACATTACCTGATGCGTCGTGGAGATCAACACCGTCGCAGCGCAGCAGAGAAGAACACCTGCGCAACGCAGCAAAACACCGGCCCAACAGAGAAGAAAAAGAACGGCGCAGCAGCGGAGAAGAAGAAGAAGAACGGCGCAGCAGCGAGAACAAGAAAAACGGCGCAGCAGCGACGATGCCGGAGTGGACGTGGTGGCGTCAGTGTGGTGGCCGGAGTGAACGCTCCACAGAGAGAGAATGAGATGAAAGAGGGGTTTCAGAAAAATGAAGGAGAAGATCGTTTTCTGGTCCATAAACACAATTTTCCGACGACTTTTTTTTTACTTACCGAAGGTCTAAGCCCGTCGTAAAACTGAACGGATGTTCCGACGGCCAAATTTCAAATACCGACGGACAATCCGTCAGAAATGGAAAAAAGCGGGAATCTGGCTTGTTGTCGCGCCTTTACCGACGGCATATTACCGACGGCCATACCCGTCGGTAATATACCGTCGGTAAAGGCGTGATTTCTTGTAGTGCGCGTCATACCTCCATCGCGACTCCCTCTGTTCTCTCTCACACTGCCCTCTGTTCTCTTCGCTCGCTCAACCTCATCTCTCTCTCTCCCCGTCGCGACGTCCTCCCTTGCTCCTGCCACCGACCTCCGTGCCGCGCCGCTCCCGAAATCTTGTTGGTGAGTCTCAGTTTGCCCAGATTTGTATTTTGTTTTCTCCCTCTAATACCCTAATTTATCTGGATTTCCTCCAAATTTATAGACTGATTGGATTTCCCCGAATTGCGGAGCAAAGAGGAAATTGTGTGATGTTGATCTTGATTGCTAATTCTGTGCGGTTGATTTTCTGATTGCTTATTGTTGTTTATTTGGGAGATATTGTGTTAGATGATTTACTTATAGTTATGATTTCTATGAAAAGTATTGACGGCCTTTCATTTTTGTTGATTGCTATTTGGTAGCTTGTTAGTTAAAATTTTCTATGTTTTTTTCAGTATTTTTAGTTCGAGGCCACCACACTGCTCCGAGACTGCCACTGACATCGAAGGA
The DNA here is from genome assembly GCA_037113605.1 of Calophaca sinica. Taxonomy (NCBI): domain Eukaryota; kingdom Viridiplantae; phylum Streptophyta; class Magnoliopsida; order Fabales; family Fabaceae; genus Calophaca; species Calophaca sinica. The sequence goes on along the minus strand of CM073731.1, from coordinate 43,344,454 downwards.
CGTGTACACTCTCTTATTCTGAGAATTAGGTATGCACTCTAACGAAATGTCGGTTGACTCATTGGGTGGAAAAAGGTTGGCTGTTGACCCCCACACCGACATATTTAGTTTGATTTGCTTCATAGTTCTCTCCAGAGAGAGAATTTTGAGGTGATGTGTGTTTTGACTAACAATGGATGTTTTATGTTGAAGTGATGTATAGTTCTCTCCACATAGGAAATTTTGTCTGATGTATATTTTATGTTAGAGTAAGGTAGCATGTAGATTATTCATTTAGCAAGCAACACATAAACTCAATTTCTGTCGGTTTATGCATGATCATATAGAAACTCGTTTGAATCATAGAAGGGTAGAACAAAGTGAATGGATGTGAATAGATTCAAACATGATAGGAATTGATTCACATGGGCATAAGACTTTTTTAATGATGTTTTCCGTCTGTGATGAGATCTTCATGGAATATTGGAATTGATTCACAAGAACCCTATAACAGTTTTATGGGCTTTCCTTAACAGCTACGCTAGTTCATACCTTGCTTTCAATCTTATCTCTTAAGTAGTTTATATAAAGAATTCTAAATCATCGGGGTTTATTCATTCAAAGAAAATCATTCAGAAACATTCTCTATTAATTCTTAAACTTTATTTGGCATCTTTGAGAGATTTATTGAGCTTTCAGTTTGTAATTTTTGCTCTATTTTGGAGAGTTTCTTTCTTGATTTTTTGATTTTTATTTTTGTGGTGTGATCCATGTGTTGGTGATATCAAGGAATGAGTTATCTCCTTGGAAATTTTGTTGTAATTATTAGGGTGGGGTATTCCTAGTTGTGTTGAAGATGGTTATTGGTGTGGGGCATCACCAAGTATAATCTTTGATCTATGACTTTGGAATCAATGTGATTACAGTGAAAACTCTCAGGCATTGCTTGGGAACTGGATGTAGGTCACAGTGGTTGTGACCTAAGAAATATACATAATGACACAATTCTTCTAAACCTATCTCTATTAATTTTGATTGTGATTTGTTATTTTTTGTTTTAAGGTTTATATAATATGGAATAAAATTGCATGCTTTAGGGCTTATATGTTGGTCTTGATCTTCTTTTTCACAAAACTAGTAACGCATCTGCATACATAAATGGTATCTAAGTATTCAACTATAACTTTGTATCCCAGTCTAAAAACTATAACCAGTATCCAAGCTCTAAACTAAATAACGATCGACACAAATAAAATCAATCAAAAGAACTATGACCCGTCTCCCCAATCAACCGGACTATGCACCGTCTCTAACCTAAAATTTAACTGGCAAAGTCAAAAAATTTCATACTTTCCACCCTTTAAGTACTTGTTGACATTGAAGATACTAATTCTTTTTATTGAATGGATATGCAAACATAGAAGACTATAAACATAAAACTTAAAAAGAAGGAAAATACAACTATAATGAAGGGCTTATTCCTTTGCTCATATGTCCTAATATGTCACCTCATTGTAGTCAACCTGGGAATATCAAATTGCCTAGCCCCTCAATTGCAAATGAAGGATTCATAAAGAAAGCTATTAGTATTAATGGTAACAATTTTGTCTATAATGAAATACGTTTCTATTGGGAGACGAAATGAAAGAGATTCGTTGCTTAAAATCTAGAATTAGCTAATATCAAGAGAATATTCAAGCAAGCGTAAGAGGAACAATTGAGGTGATTATCGCTTGTTTTCTTTAAGTGCACATTCAAAGGTGTTATGCAGGAGGTCAAGTCATAAATAGCATGCAAAATTTATATGCAAAGTTTGGAGTATGAAAAGGTTTAATTTCCTGCATTTATTTAACATTAAAGCCTTTCTAAGTATTTGTAATGATTTGAAATAGTTCTATCCTTTTGTCCTTATAATATGCATACATTTTTCTGACTTTGAATAAATGAAGTTGTTAACTGCATGGATTCCTTTTGGCTCACAGCTTACGTTTATTTGTATGTTGATTCTCGGATGTACTATATCTGTTTGGTTTCTAATTGTTGTTCTTTGACATTTTTCCCTTTTCAAATGATTTGCTTCATTTTATATTACTAAGCTAATAGTTGTTTTGGAGGATTTTCTTTTGTTGTCTTTCTTTTTTTCCTTCAATCCAAAGACTCAGTGGATATCTTATTTTGTCCTCTACTGTGTAATTCTTTCTATCTCTGTACTAAACATATTTTTTCTGTTATTCATTCAAATTTGAAGCATGTGGAGTCACTTTTCTTCGATGCTTATTTCCTCAAAAAGCCAGTGGGTTTCATCAAAAGTTCTCTTTTGTTTAGTTATTTCTTAAAATCAGTTGGGCTGAATGCAGTTTATATGAACATTTTATGGTGGATGATGTGGAGAAGTTTTTCAATACCTACTCATTCCCTAACTTTACCTCTGCATGATGGTTCTCTCTCTCTCTCTTTCTTTGATTCCATGCTACAGATTTTTAATTTGTCTCTTATCTTTGTCCTCACTTAAGTCTTTTGGAAAATAATTGACAAATAAAATTCTTATTTAACAAAAATTTCAATAATTTTATATGGCTGACTTAGGAAGTATGGTAATACAACTTAATTATAAAATAAAATGCAGATGCACAATTTCTCATAAGGAGATTGCACTTAAAGATTTGTGTTGTGATTCGATTGTTCTACAATAGGTGAATCTTCGATAGTTGGAAAATTAATTGAGACTCTTTTTGAACTTCTTGTTACCCAGGTGGCCAGATTACTCAAGAGGGGGGGTGAATTGAGTATCAAAAATTTTCGCAAGAACTTTATGAAAAACTTATTTTGTGAAGGAATTATCAATATTGTGATCAAGAGAAATTAACCCAAGAAATCAATTGACTAAAATCAGATGAATACCAATCAAGAACGCAGCAATAACATAAATCTATATGAACCCTAAAAAAAACAAAATTAAAAGAGATAGGGAAAGAAAAGATCAAACCAAAGATTTATCCTAGTTCAGTCACCAACAACTGTGACCTACATCTAGTCCCTAAGCCACGCTTGAGATTTTCTTCCACTATCAATTCAATGATTTACACCGTTTCTTGAATTACACCCAGAGATTCCACACTCTGAAAAAAAACACTTGAGATACCACACTCAAGATTTCTATGGGATCCATCACCCAATCAAAAACAGAACATGAAGAAGAGAGAAATTCGTAATCTGAAAACCCACTCTTAGTAGTGGAGATATTACAAGTGAAATCCTATGAGTCTCAAAGAAATTTGGGGAAGAAGAAAGCTTATGAGAGAAATACTCTTTTGGGTTCTGAAAATATGAGTTATGTAATGAATGAAACCCTAAATGAGCCTTTTATATTAACCCCAAAAACAGATTCACACAATCGATAGAAAAGCAGAAACGTGTGAATCAATTCTGCAATAACGTGAATCGATTCACTCACTAATAGTTGGATTCGATTCACATAGATTAAGCATGCGATTCACAGAGACTTGTATTTCGTGAATCGATTCCTTAACACATGTGAATCGATTCACCAAAAGCTGGAATGCGATTCACAAAGAGATGAAATTCATGAATCGATTCCCATACTTAATAAATCGATTCCCATCAGCTTTGAAAACTTGTGAATCGATTCCTTTAAATCATGAATCGATTCCACTCAACAGAAAATGCATAAAAACCAGTTTTGACCAAATGAAATGATTTTAACACTTTGTAAAACAATTGTTGGGTCTAAAAATAATAAAACATATTTGTAAACATACCCAACTTGGTCAAAAACCTTTTAAACACTTATGCAATGCATGATTCAATTTATTTTATCAAATAGCATATTCTAAATCTTAATCCACAAGTTTATTGAGACTCTTAACAATTGATTCTAACTAGAGTAAAATAAAACCTAAAGAATACTAGCAGAACCAAAGTCTTCACGTGTTTGACATCTTCAAAACCATCTTCAATTTCGCATAGGGGATGCGTCCATCCACACTTCTGAAATTAGTATCAGTGATTTAAATTTTTTTTTATCAATCCATTAAGACATGTAGCTTTTATCCTAAAAATTTCTCCATAACTCTATTTAGGGGAGGAAAATTTAGGTTTTTCAGTGTTTTCTTATATGTGGTTTTTGGTTTTGTGGGTTAGTTTTTTGTGTACTTCTCTTTATTTTCTAATATTTTTTTTTCATTATGTTGGTTTGCTATTTGGTTATTTTTTTCATTGGTAGGTTTCCTGAAATTTGTTTTGTTTAGTTGTTCCAGCTCATACTTATGTGGGTATAGGGGGTGCATGTGGATGCCTATATTGTTGTCTATGACCACTTGCCTTGCCCTTCACTAGTACTGCCTTGGTTAATGTAGTAGATGTGGCCAATTAATGGATTAGGATGTATGGTAGATGTGGCCATATAGGAGCTCTAATTGCATGGCATATACCAAGCTAAACCACTATGAAAACAAAAATTGTTAAAAGGATTTATGCTTCCCTTGCCGCCAGTATGCTTGTTTAATTCTATCCTTTAAGAGGATGTCAACTTTCAACATGTTACTTTTTAATTATTGATGAAATGGATGTTTGATTGTTGTTATTAGTATCGGAGAAAAGCCTTAGCTTCCCGTTTGAGGTTCAATATATTATTGAGTGCGTGTACTCTTTTAGATACCACGTGTTCATTGTATATTGAATCTTGAATTGTCCAAGTTGGACAGTTTGGGAAAAAACTTTTTCTTTACTTGTATAATAGTTGTTGCTTGATTCTCGTATCTTGATATTTGATGAAATTTCGGGTAGATGCAGTTCCTTTTGTTCTCTGGTGCATACTTGATTGCCTTGTTCCTAGCTGCGATCATTTTGTGTACTCGAGAGACCAATGGAAAATGTCACTAAATTTTGTCAAGTATAAGATATGAGAATTAAGGAATGACTATTATACGAGTTCTGAAAAAGTTTTTCCTCGAATGGGATAGGGTCATACCATTTAAAGAAAGAGAGCGGTTGTAAGAATGTCGTGCTACTGAAATTGTCATTTTTTTTTGACATGCAGAAGATGGAATTTTTTCCTTCGAATCGTAGTTGGATGTACGATAGGTTGTATCCGGGAAGAGGGGGTTTGAAACAATCTTTTTGCGATGGGATTGATCACATCGTTCAAGTCGCAATGGCACACAAAGATTTCGAAATTAATGGAGGGATTAGGTGTCCGTGCCTTAAATGCGATTGCAGAAAGATCAAGAGCCCAGGAGAGGTCATGCTGCACCTGCAGATAGTTGGATTTATGCCTAATTACTGGATTTGGACTAGACATGGTGAAGAGTTACCTCGGGTTGGATTAGGGGTTGGCGATAATTGCACAGGTGCTTCAAGTAATTGCGTAGATACGGGATATGGTGAGCAGATTGAATTGATGCAAGATATGGTTTGTGATGCCTTGGGGGTCAACGTATCATTCGAGGAGCCACAGTATGATGACACAGATGAACTTCCAAATGAGAATGCACAAAGATTTTATAATCTCTTGTTAGAAACAAATAAGCCGTTGTTTGAAGGGTCTGCCGACTCTAAGTTATCAATGTGTGTGAGACTTTTAGCTCTCAAGTCCAACTGTGGTGCTACGGATGTGTGCTTGGATCTCGTAACGAAGATGATGTTGGACTCGTCACCTATCAGAGATGGTTTGCCAAAAAGTTATTACGAGAGGGTGTATGTTATATTACGACAATGAATTTGGTAAAAACGATAGCGCGCTGGTTGAATGCAAATTTTGTGGTGAACCAAGGTATATGTCACATACTGATAATGGGAAGGGTAGACAAAAACCAGTTCCACGGAAGGCAATGTTTTATTTGCCAATTATTCCAAGGCTGTAGAGAATGTTTGCGTCAACACAGACTGCAGACAAAATGACTTGGCACTATGAGAATAAAAGCACTTCAGGTATGTTGCGACATCCATGTGATGGTGAAGCTTGGAAGCACTTTGATCGTGTGAATCCCGAATTTGCAGTAGATCCACGTAATGTACGACTTGGCTTATGCTCTGATGGTTTTACCCCATATGTTCAATCAACGGCGAAACCTTATTCTTGCTGGCCAGTTATTGTTACCCCATACAATCTTCCTCCTGATATGTGCATGTTTAAGCCCTATATGTTCTTGACTTGTATTATACCAGGGTCGGATAATCCAGCAGATTGTATTGACATCTACTTACGACCTCTCATTGGCGATCTCAAAAGGTTGTGGAATGGCGTTGTGACTTATGATATTGCACGAAGAAGAACTTTACAATGAGGCGACTCTTATGTGGACCATTAATGACTTCCCTGCATATGGCATGTTATGCGGTTGGGGTACTCATGGTAAATGGCATGTCCCCATTGCATGGAGCATACAAAGGCCTTTACCTTGAAATTTGGGGGAAGAGTTCTTGGTTTGACTCACATCGCAGGTTTTTACCAGAGATCATCCATTTAGGCGGAATAAGAACGCCTTCAAGAAGGGGAAGTTGAATTAGATGGCGCCCCAAGGTTGACATCCGAACGATTTTTACGAGTTATGGATCTGCCAAAAATCACAGATTTTGGTGAATTGGATCGATTTGAAGGATATGGACAATGGCACAATTGGACTAAAAGAAGTATTTTTTGGGATTTTCCGTATTGGAAAGATAATTTATTTAGACACAACCTTGATGTTATGCACATTGAGAAGAACTTTTTTGACAATATTTTTCTCACAGTGATGAACGTTAGAGGAAGAACGAAAGACAATGATAAGGCCAGACTGGACTTACCACTTTACTATAAGCGAAAGGACTTGCATTTGACGACTCAGTCGAATGGGAAAACCCTGAAACCCAAAGCCTGTTACTCTTTAACTGTTGAGGAAGCTAGGTCAGTCTGTCGGTGGATAAAAGAACTTCGAATGTCAGACGGTTATTCTTCTAATTTGGCAAGATGTGCTGATGTGAACAAAGGAACAATGATTGGGATGAAAAGCCATGATTGTCATGTATTCATGGAGTGTTTACTTCCTATTGCATTTAGTTCCCTGCCGTCAAATATTTTAAATCCACTTATAGAACTCAGCCAATTTTTTAAAGATTTGTGTTCTGCAACATTGAGAGAGGATGATCTTATGAAGATGGAGCAGAACATACCAGTCATTCTTTGTAAGTTGGAGAGAATATTTCCCCCTGGTTTCTTTGACTCTATGGAACATCTCCCAGTGCATCTTGCACATGAAGCTAGGCTTGGTGGACCGGTTCAATATAGATGGATGTATCCATTCGAAAGGTAATATATTAAAATATTCTTTAAAATAATTATTCACTGTCTCGGGTTAAATGTTGAAATGTTGATCACCAACCTTGTTATTCTGTAGATTTATGGGTGACTCAAAACGGTCGGTGAAAAATAAGGCCAGGGTTGAAGGATCTATTTGTGCAACTTACTTACACCGTGAGACAATTCATTTCTGTTCCCATTATTTTACGAACTTCATGCTGACACCAACAAATAATAGGAACGAAATAGAAATTGAAAGTGAAAGACACCCGTGGCCTTATCATTGTTTTGCCTTCCGGCCGTCATCTTTGGAAAGCGAGTCAAGCCCTGGTTAACGGGAGAAGATTGGAAGTCAGCACACGTTCACGTGTTGATCAACTGTGCCGAAGTATCACCATATCTTACGTATGTATCATTTTAACCACTTTCAATTTCTTTAGTCCACAACTATTCATGATCATTTGTTTGATAATGACTTGTTCAGGGCATTCTTGTTAACTAAGCCCACAAGCGAACAAGACTCTTCTGCCTATATTCATGAATATTTCCCAACGTGGTTTACGAGCCAGGTATGTATTTTTAGCCCTATTTCAACTATTTGTTGTTTGAAAATACAAAAGATTGTTTGCAAAAAGGAACCATAAATCACTTGTGCATGTGTATACGCAGGTGTATAGCGAGTCAGAGTCGCCCATAATCGAACACTTGAGAAATTTATCTCATGGTCCTAAATCACGTGTAAAAGAATGGCACACGTATTTAAATAACGGTTACAAATTTCAAACCCAGTCAAAAGCAGAGGGGAAAAAAGCGATTAACGGCGGAGTTTATGTAAAAGGTGCCACAGATGGAGGTGAAGACGACTTCTACGGCGTGATTCAACATATATATGAGCTGGCGTACAATACTTTAGACTATACTAAAAGAATAGTGCTATTTTATTGTAATTGGTTTGATCCGTTAAGTAGAGGCACAAGAATGGATCGCAAATATAATACTGTTGACATATGCATGAGCAGAAGATACCAAATGTTTGATCCGTTTATCATGGCACAACATGTAAGATAGGTGTATTATGTCCCTTATCCGTCAACTCGAAGGGACAAACAAGGTTGGTGTGCTGCAATAAAGACAAAACCAAGGGGTCGCATTGAAGCAGATGATCCACAGGAAGAAGTGGCTTATCAAGTGGATGAGATGTCTCATGTCAACGTAGTAAACGAAGTTGAACCCATTTCTTGACTACGTGACGATCCAATCACATATGAAGATGTAAATGGAGATGAGGAATTAAATGAAGAAGTGGGAGAACCATCAAGAACTCAACACGATGCCGAAGGCGAGTGGGCGTAATGGGCGTAATAAATTTGTTTAACTTTTACAATTAGAGAATTTAATGTCTAACAACATATTTTATTTTGTCGATTATTTTCATATAACTTGTTTATTTTTTGGAATTCATTTTTAATATTGTTATGTTTAAATATAATATTTCATGATCAATTATTATTAAATTGCTCTATAGACATATATGGCATCAGGAGGTTCAGGCTCAGAGACCACCCAAAGTAGGGTCAACGGCGGAAGGAAGGGCATCATTGCCGACCCCTCGCCGTCGGAGGCCGAACATTATTAGGATTGATGATGTTGGCTATGCGATGTTGTCATCCACACAAATCGCAAGATACATCTACGCCTACACAGCTCCAATGAAGTTCGGCCCCTATGCAACCTACGCCACATTCTAAGCACCTACACAAAGATGCGTGACCTTCGCATCGACACCCATTTACATGATGCCCACCCCAGGGTTCCAGCAGACACTTGCCGCTTCTTCCTCTCATTTTGTGTCTGAGACGGTGCCCGACACTCATGTGTCCGATCAGGAGTATAGTGCGGGCCAGGCATCTGATCAGACCGGGGTTCAGCAGGGTGAGGAGGTTGAGCAGCACCAGGATGAGCAGGAGGTCGTTGATGATATTCAGATGCTGCATGATGGCCGAGTTGCTATCAGGCCAGTTGGTAGAGGGTGAGTATGTAGGTTGAATACACATTTTTGCCCCTTATCTTTTTTTAGTTTTCAATTTCGTCCCTTATTTTTTTTTAGTTTTCATTTAAGTCCCTTAAACTTCAAAAATCACATCAATTTCATCTTTTCTGTTTAATTATTCATTTTTTCTTAGACGAATCACCATCTGACACGTGGCAGAAAAATAAAATAAAACAAACTACCACGTGTAAGATGGTATTTCGTCTAAGACAAAAAAAGAATAATTAAAAAGAAAGGATGAAATTGAAGTAATTTTTGTAACTTAATGGACTTAAATGAAAACTAAAAAAAAAAATAAGGGACGAAAATTACAATTTAACCTATAATTTTTTAACTTGTTTGGTATGTTGTTATTGTTTAGGTTCCTTCCGTCAAAGCCAGCTGCGAAGGCTATGACAGAAGTAATTGAGCAAAATTACCACAGCTATTGGCCCACCTGGGGGACGCTGACGGTGGATGAGCGGAGGCACATGTTCAATTCTTTCAGAGTAAGTTGTTTTTTTTTTTTGCGTATTATTTTTTTATTTCATGAATTTCAATTATTTTTAATAACGTATTATATTCATACAGGAGAGGGTTTCTTGGAAGGAAGAGCAGGAGGAGCAGATCAAGAAAAACTTCCATATGAAGGCTTCCCACCGCCTATCTGATATGCTTAGAGATGCCCGCCTCAATGGGCAACCCACTTGGATAGGAGATGAGCTCTGGCAAAGAATTTGCAAGCGCTGGAACTCCCACGAGTTCAAGGCGTGTAGCGAGAAAGCGAAGAAGAATAGAGCCTCACGAAAGGGTGGGAGCTTGCATCTGGAGGTTCTGTCGATCAAGGCAAAGACGCAATCAACTTGTACGTTTTATATTATTATTATTATTATTATTATTATTATTATTATTATTATTATTATTGTTATTATTTAGTTAAGCTTTTTTTATTAAATAATTACAGCCTCTCGTGATTGAAAAGGGAGGTTCAGTTGCACGAGCTCCATCGTGCAACTCATATTAGGAAAGGTACCACTGATTTTGTAGATGAGCGGTCGAGGCGGACCCAGGTAATTATAAAACATAATGAATAATTTTTTAACAATGTTTATATTGTTTGATTAAAATAAAAATTGACTAATTTGTTTATGTTTGACAGGAGGAGTTTGAGGCGAGGATGTCTCAGGTTAGATCTCAGACATCGTCATGTTTCCCGTCTCAGAGCCGAGAGGATCCAGCTGCATCGTTGATGGTTTGGGCAGATGTTGTTGGCAGCAAGAAGAAGGGTCGCCTATACGGTGCTGGCGACCTTGCCAGCAACTACAAGAAAGGGGCCCGCTGCCTCTCCATTGGAGAGTCGCCCAGTGATGGTCTTTGTCGCGGATGAGCGAGGAGATAGCACGATTGAAGCGGGCCATAGCCGAGCGGCGGCGGTTGGCGGCGAGCGGCCGGATCGCGGCCCAGCGAGAGGAGGCCGGGACGGCTGCCATGTTGGCTCAGTCTTTGCGGCCAGGAGGATCTGCATTTGCTAGCTCGCGAGCCGCCTCCTCCACCGCCTCGCCCATAGTCTTGATGATCATGTCGATGATGCAGATGGTGATCATGATCGTGACTATCGTGACTATTAGTTATGTTTGTATCGATATTTTTTATATTTTTTATTACTTGTTTTGTTAAATCAATTTTTTTTATTTATTTGTTACGTTTCTTTTTTTTAATTTGTTTTATAGTTTACGTTATCGCATTGCATTTTTAAATACAGGAATAAATTAATGATTAAATGTAATAACTAGTAATCGTTAATTAAATGGATAAATAAATTAAATTGATTACAGAAATTAAAATTAAATAATTTAATGATTAAATTAATGATTACGTTATCGCATTGCATTTTTAAATACAGAAATAAATTAATGATTAAATGTAATAACTAGTAATCGTTAATTAAATGGATAAATACGGTGCTATTGATTACAGAAATTAAAATTAAATAATTTAAAAAATTAAATAATTTTTTAATAAATTTAAACAATTTTCAATTAAAAAAAATTTAAAGTTAGGATTTACCGACGGTCTTGGCCGTCGGAAATGTCAGTTGTGCCTAAGTCGGCATTTCCGACGGGTAAAAGCCGTCGGAAATTACCGAACGATCTTACCGACGGTCTTGGCCGTCGGAAATGTCTGTTGTGCCTAAGTCGGCATTTCCGACGGGTAAAAGCCGTCGGAAATTACCGAACGATCTTACCGACGGGGAAAAAGCCGTCGGTAAGCATTTGCGACGCGTTTATCGGCGGATGTCGGCCGTCGATGGCGTCAGAATTTTTGGATTACCGACGGTATTTGTGGTTTACCGACAGCTTTTGGCCGTCGGTAATCCCGCGATTTCTTGTAGTGATAGTATATGGACATTTTTTACATCGGATTTTGAACCGATATAAAAAATGTCTCTTGAATCGGTTGAAAAGGTCAATTCTGAATGCTTTTTTAAAAATAAAAAAAACTTTTTAAATCGGTTATACGAAAAAGCTGTCTTTTAAATCAGTTCTTTATATAACCGATTTAAAATAAAATTGGTTTTTCTTTGCTGTCAACCTACAGAACCATTCGACAACTTAAAAATTGGTAAACAAAGAACCATTCAACAGAGTCCTAGCTCACAAAACAAACATCAAATATCAAAACTTCAAATATTACATATATGTTCAACAAATCATCAAGTTTACATACATTAATTAAAAAAAACATATTAAAATACACAAACTAGGTTCTATCTACACTTGAGTCATTTGTTGTCTAAAGGTTGATTTTGCTCCGAATAAATTCTTATAAAAAACTGTGCCCAAGTTTGCCGAATGTGATCAATTTTCTCAGTGCTAAATGATGACTTGACATTGACTGTCAGCAAATTAATACAAAATTATATTAAAGTTAAACCAGAGATAATAAACCAATATGTTAAAAAGTGCATAATAGCACAAAGTTAAAAATTGTATTATCTCCTTCCAATTATCAACAATAACCTTAGAGACAATGGTCAGCATAAGTTTCATGACATAGTACCCAGAGACATATGAATTATTTTATTTTGGTACCTACAAATTAATGAATACCAAAGTTGAATATAGGATCTCGCTCTTGTCTACCTTGCACATATAGCCTTCAGGATAGAAGTTCTCTCCAATTTTCCTTCAGATAAAACTACTAAAAACTTTAGAATTCTGACATACCAGATATATTCCTGAGATGAATAGTTCTGAAGACAAAGGAACGAGAACAATAAAATAGAAACAGACCGTAAAAACTCAGTATCACTTAAATTTTGATATACACCAAAGTCCTAATTCCTATTTTTCTGTCTTTTAAATAAGGCAAACTGATGTGAGGTTTTAGTCAGTTGAAAATTTGAGACTCACTTAAAAAATTGATCACACCATTTCAACACTTATCAATAACAGAGAAGAGAGATTTTAAAAATAATAACTTATACAAATACTTAATTTGATTCTTTCTACTGAACTGAACTCTTGTAGAAGATAAGTTCTTAAATCCATAGCCCCAATAAGATCTTTGATTCCTACAAACACAATTTTGAAATATACTTTGTTGAAAGAACTGAAGAAGCCATATCAACTTATGAAGTGACAGTAGACAAGGAAATAACCATATATGTAATTGAACATTGTGAGAGCTTTTGATATAGGTAATTGAACATTGTGAGAGCTTTCAAATTTCAAAGTACATATTACAAACAAAATAAAAAAAAACATCTCTAATACAAAATAGGTTATTGATATAGATAATTGTCATTATACAATTATTTCAGATAGGTTCTTCATCTTTTTATACAATTTTGCACCGTCCTAATTTACATCATAACGCTAAAGACTGCATATGCTCAAGTCTTGTTAGTTCCATTAAATTGCTTATCATACTGATCAAGCATTTAAACTAAAACAGAATATGCTCAAGTATTGTTAGTTCCATTCTAATATGACAGCAACATACCTTTCAGCCAGTTTAGCATGGAACAATTTTGCCAAAGTGCGCTCCACTTCTTCACTGACCTGTATATGATGGAATTACAAGGATTAACTGAACAACTTATAATACATTCTAGCTCGTGATTAATAGGTTCTTTTATTGATTCAGCTACACATAGCTACTTCCAGTTCTAGATTAAAGCAATAAACATAATATTAATAAGGTTACAAATAAACTCTTTGCATTTGGGTTCTCGATAAAAGCATTGCTCATTTTTACTCCATCTTTTTATAGGCCTTACATATCACATTATCTTCTTTTTTAAACAAGACAGTGACAAAATGTTGTTACTCCAAAATCCAAATGCAGAGGCATAATCTGGTTCATGATCCAACTCGTGAAACTCCACCTCACATAGTCCAATGTCCTGCTGCCCTGCAAGCAACCAGCATGATACTCCTTGTCACACTGGATAACAACCAATAATTTACTTACAATATAACAACAAAATCAGACATGTGCATTCAACTATCATTGGCCATACCATGCTTACTAGTTCTTTTTAATTACTACTAATTCTCTCATTATTATTATAATCATAATATTTTTGCAACATGGAATGCATGCTTCTCTGTCCATGTCTCGTACTTCTGATTTAGATACATGAAAAAGGTCTCAATCAAGAACATACTTCTTTCATGAATTGCTTGAACCATAAAAGAACTTTGAATAACAAATACCCCTTCATAAATTAGGCCACCTACCGTACACTTGGGAACAATAATAGACACAACAAGAATATCAAATAATCTCATTTGACAATTTGAATGCTTGAATACAACACAAGTACTAACCATGCTAACAACACTAAGGCATGCAGGAAGTCTCTTGTAGCTTCACCGTCCATCACCCAGAAAGCACAAAGAATGGCTTTTTTCCATTTCTGAAAGTTCTTTGAAGCGAGGTAGCATCTTGGTTGAGTCTTTTGCAACTTGTTTAGAGTAAACAGAGCAAAGTCTCTGACTCCCATGTAGGACTTTGCTGGCTTCAAATATCACCCCATTTTCTTCATGAACTTTAGGGATCCCATGAATCCCTGAAGATGCAACAGATATGCAGACACGTAATCTACTTGTTCTGAAATTATTTTAACACAGTGAAATAAGTCTACACCTCAAGACTTTGAGAACCCTACCTTATAACAAATAATTTGCATTAATAATACAACAACAAAAACAACAACAAAGCCTTTTCCCACTAGGTGGAGTCAGCTATATGGATCAAACGACGCCATAGTGGTTTATCACAAATCATATCTATAGTGAAACCATTGACCTCAAAGTCCTTCTTAATAGTTTTACCTATAGTTTTCCGTGGTCTTCCACTTCTTCTAGCAATTGGGTTGTTCTCCGTCTGATCAACTCTCCTTACTACCGAATCCACTGGCCGCCTCCAAACATGCCCAAACCATCGCAACCGAGATTCAATCATTTTTCCACAATAGGTGCCACCCCAACTCCTTTTCCGATACTATCATTCCGGATCTTGTCTCGTCTAATCTTGTCACTCATCCATCGCAACATCCTCATCTCTACTACCTTGAGCTTATTCTCGTGTTGACTTTTCACCACCCAACATTCAGTCCCATACAGCATTGCAGGTCTTACCGCTGTCCGATAAAATTTTCCTTTTAACTTGAGTGAGACCTTGTTATCACATAAAACACCTGATGCCTTCCTCCATTTCAACCACCCCGCTTGAATTCTATGGTTACATCTCCCTCTATTTCTCCGTCATTTTGTATGATGGACCCCATGTATTTAAACTTAGTGACTTGTGGTATGATATATTCCCCAACTTTCACCTCTATGCTAGAGGTGTTTTGCCTTCTACTAAACTTGCATTCCATATACTCCGTCTTACTCCTACTCAAGCGGAATCCGTGTGTCTCTAAAGCTTGTCTCTAAGTCTCAATCTTTTTAATTATCTCCTCTCTCGACTCCCCGACTAGGACAATATCATCTGCAAATAGCATGCACAGCGGTGCTGACTCTTATATGTGTTCCGTGAGCATATCTAAGACCAAAGCAAACAGATAGGGGCTTAAAGCCGACCCTTGATACAGCCATATAGTGATCGGAAAATCTTCTGTGGATCCACTCTGAGTCCTCACATTAGTAGTGATATTATCATATATATCCTTGATAGCTCGGATATAGGCCACGCAAACCCCTTTCTTTTCTAGAGCTTTTTACAAGATCTCTCTAGGCACTCTATCATACGCCTTCTCTAAGTCTATAAAAACCATGTGCAAGTCTTTTTTATCCTCCCTGTATCGCTCCATGAGACGACACAATAAGTAGATTGCTTCCATAGTCGATCTCCAGGCATAAAACCAAATTGATTCTCCGTAATATAAGTTTTCTTTCTCAGTCTCTTCTCAATCACTCTTTCCCATAGCTTCATAGTATGGCTCATGAGTTTAATCCCTCTATAATTAGCAAAATTTTGTATGTCTCCCTTGTTCTTATATATCGGAATGAAAGTGCTTCTCCTCCATTCATCCGGCATTTTCTTTGACCGCAAAATCTCATTAAACAACTTGGTCAGCCAATGAATGCATGTATCTCCCAGGCTCTTCCAAACCTCAATAGGAATATTGTCTGATCCGACTGCCTTGCCATTGTCCATCCTTCTCAAAGCCTCTTTAACTTCACGCTCTTGAATTCTCCGATAAAAGGTAAAATTTTGGTCCTCCTCTCTAGTATTTAGCACATTAGAGTATGAAGACGTTCCATGGCCCTCGTTGAATAAACTGTGAAATACTTCTTCCATCTATCTTTGATATCCCGCTCCATAACCAAAACTTTATCCTCCTCGTCCTTAATACATTTCACCTGGTCCAAATCTCTAGTCTTTCTTTCCCTACCTTTGGCAAGCGTGTAAATAGATTTTTCTCCAGCTTTGGTGCCTAAGGATTGATAAAACCCTTCATAAGCTTCAGTTCTCGCTTCACTCACTGCTTTCTTGGTCTCTTTCTTAGATTCCTTGTATTTTTCCCAGTTTTTCGCATTTTTGTACAACGACCAGGCTTTAAAGCATTCCCTTTTGACCTTAACTTTCTCTTGCACACTATCGTTCCACCACCAGGAATTTGCATTAATAATATCACCTATAAATAAAGGTCAACGTGTGATTACTAGTACTCAGTTATACATGACAACTTAAGCGTTACTTAAATCCAATAATTAGAGATACTACTTAAAGAAGTTAATACCTTTCTCTTTTTTCTTCAGGCCTTCTTGCTACTAGTAGCATGCCTCTTGTGCATGGAATCCTTAGAAATACCTGTTGAAGAACAAAAACAAAACCCATGATGGTACCAAAAAATGAATTAACACACAGCTGTTACTGGGAACTGAACAAAGACAGATCGAAGCACACCGATGAAGATGAACCATACCCATCTTTTTCACATATCATTCCACATAAGATTCCCAAGGCAAAGCACGGTGGCGGTATAGAGTTTAAAAAACCCTAAAACAAAAAAATTGAGGAATCGAAGCCCGAAACCAACCTGGCACAACGCTGGAGGAGCACGTGGAGTAGAGGTCGTTCAACCTATAGGTGACGCTGCCAAAGAGGCTGTGGATTTTGCCAGAAAATTAGGCGTTCGTGGCAAGACCCACTCCTAGTCGCTGGGTCAACACGGCCTGAGCCAGATCCAACTCGTAGCACTGAGTTTGGAGCTCAGCGATGACGGAGACAGAACAGGTTCGAAGCTAGGGTTCCAAGGTAGAAGACGGAGGAGGAAAGGGGAGACGCGAGGCCGGTGCTCGCATGGATGTGAAGGTGACTCAGATGGCAGCAAGGAAGAGGCTTGACGGCAGCGATATAGGGTTCGAGAGAGATGTCTAATACTGAAGAAGAAAGAGATGTAGAGTTAGACGCGAGGAGGAGGCAAGAATCTGAATTTTAGTAGGAAGACATTTCAACTCGGTTAGACATATAACCGAGTTAAAATCCTCGTCAAACAATCCAAATTTATTACCAAACTGCCACTGCGTGCACATTTCAACTCGGATAGAAATTGAACCGATTTAAAAAACTTGTTAAACAATGCAAAAAACTTTAAAAATGCCATCGCGTGGACATTTTAAATCAATTAGAGAGATAACTGGTTTTAAATCCTTTTTTTTTAATGTCTTTTCTGCACTAGTGATTGTGTTCAATTTTTTTAATTTACAAAAAAAAAATTAATTTCCTAAAGAATATAATTATTAACTGCAAAGTTAATCGCACAGGTCAACGCGCTATTAACAAATGGATGCTATCTAGGCATCCCTTTCAGCACTCGTCAGTTCTATCAGTGTCATCAAACGCAACTTAGGCATAACACATTTGGACCACCAAAGCAATTATAAACGATTTGGCCAAGTGTGTCGTTTTTTATGATCTTTAATGTGAATATGAAATCGACTATGAAATAAACTATGAGTTTTCAAAACCATTCGCATAACAAGTAAAATACGTTGGTATTTTTTAGAAAGGATAACAACAGCAGCAGCAAAGAAGCATATGTCAATAGAGTAAGGGGTGTCATAAAAAAACACTTAGAATATCCAAATCATAATGTAAAGAAAGTTCCTTAACTGGACATAACGGAATACTAGAAACAAATTACAAAACGACATTCGGGTAGGTTACTAACAACTGACATAATATAATCATCAACCTAGTGAATTTTTGGGGGCACCAAATCCGACTATTAGGATAGTTTGAGGAGCTAAATTCATATTTAAGCCTTTTTTTAGTTAAGTAAACTTTTAAAACTATTTTACTTTATTTTACTTAATAAATACGGCCTAACTAATGTAAACTAAATCATAAACCCGTACGAGACATCTAACCCTTGCTATTTGATCTGTCAAAAAAAAAAAACCTAGGCCATTTGCTATAACGAAATAATATTTTGCACGAAAAGTATGAATCGTGACATGGTTTGTTTTTAGGGTGAAATGTGTTTTTAGTCCCTATAAAATTTACATTTTTTGTTTTTAGTCCCTATATCCACTTTTTAGTTATTATAAATTACAAAACTACATCTTTTTAGTCCTTGAAGAGGGACTAAAAACTTATAGTTTTGTAATTTGTAGGGACTAAAAATTGGGTACAGTGATTAAAAACAAAATTCGGGATAATTATAGAGACTAAAAACGTATTTAACCCTTGTTTTTATAAAATGACAAAACTTAATTAGGTGAAATTTCTTGTGTATAGTTTTTACTGTTCTCCAACCACAATTCACACATATATAGATTAATTGTTCAATATTGAAAATAGGATCATTTTGAATTTAAATTTAAATGAAGAGTATAATCCACGTGTCATGTTATAATTTGTAAACAGCACAAACATCACTTAAACAACATCTAAATTTTTTCCTAAATAAAAACAAGAAGCGATTATGTGTGGATTTGGCAGAAATCAAGAGGGATGGGTGTGTAAAATAGCCAATTTCGAGTGTTAAAAACTCAAATTTATTGTGTTGGTCTTTCATATGCTATTATTGGGGAATGTCAAAGACACCTTCCCATTTTAACTCAAACACTTTCCCTCTCATTCAAAATGACTGGAATACCCCCTATTCCCTAAAAAATTGCAAACTAATCTCCTTCTCCTCCCCACTACCACCTCTACCATTTCCCATCCAATCACTCCCTTCCCTTCCCACCATTTCTCACCACCACCTCAGATAACAATTTATACATTCGGGAAAAATTTTTCGGAAGAAGAAAAAAAAAGGAAATAAAACAACACATTCCCGAGAAACTAATAACAATTTACACATTCGAAAACAAGATTTTGGAAGGAAAAAAATGAAAAAAAGTAATTTTCAAAGAAGCTGATAACAGTTTGCACGTCCGAAAGCAAGATTCCAAAAACTTTTAGAAACAAGATTCTAAACAGGCGAAAAACACAGGAAAAAGCTAGGTAGCCCGTGTGCAACGGGAAGGTCGGGGATGGAGGAGAAGATCGTGACGAAGATGGGAGATGGTGGGAGTGAGAATGGGGTTATGTGCACGTGAAGGTGGGAGGTTGGGGCTGGGGCCGTCATGGGATTAGAATGGAGGTGGTGGTGGTGGTTAGGTAGGGGAAGGGTTGAAGGTAGGGGAGGTAAGAGGGTGTGAATAGAAAGGAGGGTACTTTTGATTTTTTACATGAAAAGGAGAGGTTTGAAAATTAAATAGGGGAGGAGGCCTTAACAAAACCCTATTATCGCCTTTGGGTTCGTGGTATGCCTTTTATAGTCTTTTTGTTTACAGCCCACAAGTTCTTGTACTTCAACTTCATTAGTAATGACAGTTAAATTCTACACCCAACACCCTATCAACCACATCCCCACAATGTGAAGGTTTGACCAAATTGCCCCTAAAAAATTCAATGATATCTCATCCACTCTTTCAAAAATAGCATACTGTAAATCGCCCAATTTACGGTATTGAAATTGTTTTTGAATACCTTAAATTGGGCAATTTACGGTATTGAAAAAAAATTGAATACCGTAAATTGGGCAATATACGGTATGCTATGAAAAAATAACATACCGTAAATTGCCCGATTTACAGTATTAAAAAAAATTTAAACACCATAAATTGGAAAAAATTTACAGTGTTGAAAAAAAAAATTCAATACCATAAATTGAGAAATTTACGGTATGTAGAGCGGATGCCAATTAACTTGGCCTACGTCTAATATGCACTATCTTAGTAGGTGGTGCACCTATAACATGTTTAAATAACCATTAGATTGAGTAGTCTACCATATCATATCATATACCATCTACACTAGATTTTTATGCCTTTCTTCTATTTCTCTATCTCAACATCTTGTCGCACCATTTGCTTAATACCGTAAATTTGGATATTTACAGTATGTATTTTGGAAAAAATTCATACCGCAAATAACCCCAATTTACGGTATTGAAAAAAATTCAATACGGTAAATTGGGTAATTTACTGTAAGAATTTTTTTCAAAATACATACCGTAAATTACACAATTTACGGTACGAACAACAGAAATGAAAAAAAAATACTAAGTCAAAGGTATTTTGGGGTTTTCAAAAAATGTGTCGTTGAGGTTGCTAAGTTGTGGGGTGCTAAATTTAACAGCCTTAGTAATCTAGTATAAGCCCTGAACAAAGATCAAGGCCCATGGACCCGAGCTATATCCATTCGCCTTGTTGAAAAAAATGGGTGTTGGTATCCACACCCAACATGTCATGAGCCACACCCTCCACAAAACATGAACTAACCAAAATACCCCTACCAAAAGTTTTATAATCCCTCCGCCCACTCCCACAATAGTATACCGTAAATTGGCTATTTATGGTATCTAATTTGTCAAAAAATGTATATTGTAAATAAGTTGTTTATGGTATCTATTTTTTACAAAATAGGTATCATAAATAGCTAATTTATGGTATACAATTTTAAAAAATAGGTTTAAATGCACTCTTGGTCTCCCAGCTTTCTCAATTTGGCGATTTCGGTCACCCTATTTTATTTTTGGCGATTTTGGTCCCTTAACTTTCTTAATTTGGCGATTTTGGTCCCTATGTTTTTTAATTTTACCTTTGGTCCTCCAAAATTCGTGGATTGTGCAAGATTTTTGGACCAAAAGTGCAAAAATTCATGATTTTGAGGGACCAAAAGAGCAATTCAAAAGTATGATGACCAAAATCGCCAAATTGAGAAAGTTAGGGACCAAAAATACAATTAAACCTAAAAAATAAGTACCGTAAATTGCCTATTTATGGTATATATTTTTTAAAAACGTCTACCGTAAATAGCCAATTTATGGTATTGTAAAAAAATTGTCTATACCGTAAATATTGTAAAAAATTTGTCTATACCGTAAATTTAACATTTACGGTATAGACAATTTTTTTACAATACTATAAATATGTATTTTACGGTATGCATATTTCAAAAAACACATACTGTAAATATGTAATTTATGGTATAGACAAATTTTTTCTCATATCGTAAATATTTAATTTACAGTATGCATTATTTCAAGAAACACATACTGTAAATATGTAATTTATGGTATCGACAAATTTTTTCCCATACCGTATGCATTTTTAAAAAAAACACATAACGTAAATTACATATTTATGGTATTGTAAAAAAATTTGTCTATACCGTAAATATGTTATTTATAGTATGTGTTGTTTGAAAAACGCATACGGTAAATTACATATTTACCATATGGGCATCGAAGCAGAAAAAATAATGTGAAATGGAGTGGTTGTGGGAAAATTTAGTGATTTTTAGAAATTTTTAGTTAGGAGTACTTTGGGGTTTTCAAATTTTGGGGGGTTGTGGTTGATAAGTTGAAGGGTGTGGATATCAACTCAAAAAATGGGTGCAAAAGGCATAAAGCCTACTTGTAGAGAAGAAATCATAGCCCAGTGATATTATTACATCATATAGAATTTAAACTCAATATATACCCTTTAAAAAACACTCAATATTTGAAACAAAAAAACTCAATATGTACCTGTTTTTAAAATTATAGCCAGGTGGAAGATAAGAGAAAAGTGTACTGTAGACGAGATTATTTGGAGAAAATCAGGTTCGATAATTTTCTGAAGTACTTTTATGATTAGTTTTTTAAATTTTTTTGTTAACTATTCCTAAACTCTGTAAAAAAAAATATTTTTATATTTATTTTTATTCTTTTTTGTGTTATTTTACTTTTTGTTCTATTCTGTTATACAAGTATTATATTCTATGTTAAAGAGGATTGAGACGATACTTGATTAACAAAAGGATTGAGACTAGCAATGGACACCGTTCGGGTTCGGGCCCAAAAACCTCAATCCGGCCCAACCCATGGAACTATATAATGGACCCAATTCCGTCTAGTTTGAGTATCGGTTTGTGCAGGCTCGATTTCGCGTGTCAATCGGGTTTGATCGAGTGGGTATTTGCGGGTTGGGCCATTATTGGGCTAGGCCTATTATTTTAACCTAATCCAATTTCTGAATTTTTTAACTTGTTTTTTCATGGAGCTTTTTTTTGTTACCATTTTTACAAAGCTTTTTCATTGGCCAATTAAAAGGCTTTTGCTATGGACTACATGCCCAAGTTTTTGGTTACTTTTTTTACAAAGCATTTTCATGGGCTAATAAAATTTAATTGCTATTGACTGCATGCCCAAGCTAAATTTAATTTAATTGCTATTGACTGCTATTGACTGCATGCCCAAATTTAATTATTATCTCATGTGTATCCCATGTGCAAGAATTGCGTTGGTCGGTGGCAGTTCCCGACAGCAAAAAGTCAACCCACACCTGCCCGTGAGTATCCAACCGTATTCGGACCCGCACACTCGACCGCTCCCGACCATTCACATATCGAGTTTAATGGTTAATTCGGTTTCGGGTCGGGCCAAAAATTCTGTCCAGCCCTAATTGAGACATTACTTTGAATGAGCCAAAATTGTTGTTGAATGGTCATTTTTATATGAGAGACCTTATTGATACTTCTGCTGCTTTAGGCATCCATATTTATCGTAGTAGACCATACATTTTTGGATTGTCTCAAAGAGCATATATATTAAGAAGGTCCTCAAGCAGTTTAACATGCAATCTTTTTCCACATATGCTACATCAACCCAAAAGGATGTTAAATTCTCTATAAATCCCCTTGATAAATTCTTTTTTTAAGACAAAATCACATTAAATACCTCCAAAATTTCAACTCCAAAATCATGTTTGGGTGTGTGTATAGCGCGCGCGCGCACACACACACACATTTAGCAGTTGATGTGTTCAGATTTAGGGAAACACAAATTAACAAGGCAAAATCTACCCATTAAATCTAATCTAGGGAGGTAACTCTAGAATAAGTGTGTAGTTTATTTTTACTGGGTTTTAAAATCTTCATTAGATATGTTATTTATATCGAGAAAAACAATAATTATTATCTCTCACGAGCATATTATAAAAAGAGCACAAATCCAAGTTAAATACAAAGAGGAGAAATCCAAATTGAAGACTAGAGTACAAGTCCAAATTGAAGACTGCTGGTAGAATTCAAACTAGAGACAAACTCTTAAAATTTTAGTATTATTTTATTGTAATTGTTTGCCTATATAAAGGCATTTAGCCATTTGGCATTTTTGTATAAGTTTAGTGTGTGTATCAAATGAATTGAGTTCATTTCTAAAGTTCTCTTCCTTCCTTTATATATGAGTGTGTGAGAGTGAGAGAAATTTATTAGCTCTATACTGCCATTTTCTCAGCAATTTGGTATCAAGAGTCATACGGTCTAGGACTAAGTGAGGTGCTATAAAGTTAAGGTGTTGCCCAAAGAATGTATACTTGTCTGGGACTATTAGTGGAGGTGCCAAATCAGTGGTACCATTGGTGGAGACTCTGCTTGTATACAGTCAGGGACTGTAAAGTTTTCTAATAGTCTGGGATATTAGTGGAGGTGTCAAATCTGTGGTAACATTAGTGGAGACTCTGCTCGTATACAGTCATGGACTGTAAAACTTGTTGGTTTGGGACCAAACTTTCCTATTACAGAATAAGAAAGTTGTAACAAGTTATCATGATGGCAGATTTTCTGTTTTTAGGCTACATAAAGAGACACAACAATCAAAACTATAGCACATGGAAGACTTGCATAGAATCATATTTGCAAGGTTAAGATTTGTGGGAAGTTGTAAATGGGAACGAGACCACACCACCAGTAGATACAAAATCTTTGAGAAAGTGATGCATCAAAACTCGAAAAGCAATGTTCGTGATAAAGACGACTATTGACGAGGAGGTGCTGGAGCACATTCGGCATACTACAACTCCAAAGGATGCTTAGGATGTTTTTGTCTCACAATTTTCTA
Organism: Calophaca sinica; assembly: GCA_037113605.1. Taxonomy (NCBI): domain Eukaryota; kingdom Viridiplantae; phylum Streptophyta; class Magnoliopsida; order Fabales; family Fabaceae; genus Calophaca; species Calophaca sinica. The sequence goes on along the minus strand of CM073731.1, from coordinate 43,320,247 downwards.
AGAAAAATGATATGAGGCTACAAATTTTGCAAAATGAACTGATGTCACTCACACAACATGATTTGACGATAAATCAGTATTTTACAAAAGTAAAATCCTTATGTCGAGAGATTTCTGAATTAGATGCTGTGCCAAATAACAATGACAAAAGGAAAAGAAGAATTATTATTCATGGCTTAAAGCTTGATTGTGGAAGTTTTATCACTGCAATTCAAGGATGGCCAGTTCAACAATCATTAAAGCAGTTAGAAAATCTTCTAGCTAATTAACCAGGAGACTCCATGTAAAGCAAGTACTCAGTGTTTCTTCGAAGAATGAAGAAGAAACACTTTTCAGCAACCAAAAGCAAAATAGAAGCAACCAAGCAGGGGGAGCTGACAAGAATGAAAGCTTCAATAGGAAGAAGGGCATATCCCACAATTTTAAATGTTATAATTGTGGAAAGAATGGTCACTTTTGAGACACCCCATGTCCCATTTATAATATTACGTTTAATTATGCATATAAAATAGAATAATATATTAGAGTATAGCGAAAGAAAAGCATATATATTATCATATAAAGTGTTTTGATACAAACAGGGTTCCTTTATAGGAACCACCAAAAGTATAATATACAAAGATACATGAATCCGTAAGGGTATACAAAAATCATCATTCAACTAAAGTACATCAAACACCTAACGAGAGTCTTCCTACAACTAGCTCGGCCTAAGGAACCTAACGCGCGGTCGTGGCGGTAGGCAGAAATCCCCAACAAAATGGCGTCACTGGAGCCTGGATGAGTAGGCCATCAAGGGCTCTACTAAGGGTGCTACGGGTGATGAGGGGACAGTCGTCTCAGGCCTACAACGTACTTCCCAATCTCCTACGCTATCTCTAGTCGTACTGTATGAAGCAGATGAAGAAGGAGCACCAGAATAGCGGTGTCTAGTCCTAGGCTCCCACCACACGCAGTTAAAGGGTAACCGTTGCGCTATCCTAAAGTCACCTATGAAGGAGGTTCTCGGTGATTCTAAAAGATGAAAGAAAACACTAACTAGACCAGCATAAATCACGACATGGTGCCCGTCATCTATCTCCCAACAATCTCCATCCATATCGTGGTAATAGACCTCGAAGTCACCCCAAACTGGGATGCTCGGTTCCTCCAGCATCGACAGGTGGAAATAGTGTGACATCTTTAGCGCCTCGGGACTCTTCAGAATCTAACCATATAAAGGATAGCATAAAGAAGGAAAGAAAGACAAGAAAAAACATGGGAGATGAGAACGCACCATACACCATACAAACGGGAAAACAGGATAATAGAATATGTGAAGAAATAGGCACACGCATCCTCGAACAACGGTTGGGATCATCACCTAGCTACCCCTATTTATGCAACCTAGAACTATATGCCTACGTGGCCACACGCTAGTATGGCAGAAGCGGGCCCACCTTAGCCTTTGTAGTTAACAGCTAGTCAGTTGTCCATCCCCATATCCGGCTCATTGTACTCCTAAGAGTGCATCCTTGCTCCCCAATTTTGGCTAATAGGAACAGGTGTCGGGGCAGTAATGGACAGTGATACAACAGTACCCCGTTAGGATGACCAGGCACTCCGACGTCCCGACGCAATGACGGCCAAACCATTGGTCACCTGTGGACTTTTGTCGGACCCAGACTATCCTCAAGGACCAGCATGTCCTATACTGACCGTATCGTACCTGCACTCTGGTACCTGACCTCGTACGACAGCCTATACGTACGGCGGTGGATTACAGCTATGCATATGAAATCTCACCTTATAATCTAATATCTTATTTCAGTATTTATCAACTCGTAATAAATAAATTGCTTAACCAATCATCATACTCCCATATACAACAATATTCAATCAGATAGTACAAGATCAGCATAATTATAACTACCAGCATACACAACACAACATTAATCATCAACCATCCTCGATCAATATATGAATTAACCCTAGTGTCGCTCACGCGACCTGTTACTGACATGTTATCAATCAGCACACTAGCAATCATACACAACCATAAAGCAATCATAAGTCGTCTATCCTAGGGTTTTCCACACATCAGATAAACTATTCTTATGGTTGATAGACACAACGGTTATCCTTAGCAGTCGTAGTCTCAACACCACTCCTAGGGTGTTGGGGTATCAACCTCTAGTAGGGCTAGGGCCACCCTACTTTCCTATTCTACACCTATCCTATTCCTACTGTCCCTAGTGCATAAGGTTCAGATCTCCCCATACCTAACTAGATGACCGCTATCGCCCGCACCCTCGCCTTTTCTTCGGAGCTACTCCCCACGTCTCCCAAATGAAGCTTGGAGAGAAGGTGATTGGAAGGGAGAGGGAGGGCGCTATTTATAGGCAAAATTTGGTCCATCGTGTCACGATGGGCACCTTTCATAGGTACCGTCACATCGCAATCGTACCTTCTCCTTTACACGTGTCAGTGGACCAATGGTGACGTTGGTAGAAGGGGTTTCGCGTCGCGATGGCCCTCTCTCTTGGGTCCGTCGCGTTTCGAGGAAGGTTTCAAAAAATATCTAGATTTTTATTTTCTAGGGTTTTCTTAGCTTCCTAGGGGAATTTTCATCTTCTAAGTCTATTTTCATCATTTGGGATTTTTCTAAATATTTCTTTACCTACTTTTACTTCCTTGAAATGTCACAACTTTGCTCGTGATTGTAGATTTAAAAGGCGAACAACATAAGGCAACATAGCTACATCAAGCAATCAAAATAATAGCAAAGATGAATGGGATATGGAGGCCTTTTATGCGCTGATTGAAGATATTGGTGATGCGGTCTCAGCTGGAGTTGTTGTGACAGAGAAAGAGGAGTTAGCATTAACAAGCGATATTGTATTTGATGAGTAATTATCTTGGTGGTTATTAGAATATGTTATTCTGCCAGATACAAAAGAAATAGAATATACACTACAACAAGTTTTGGCAATAAACAACGCTTATTTTTAGCCTAAAACAGCGCTTAAAGGCGCTGAAAATTAAGCCGCTGCTGATTGTATTTCATAAAAACAGCGTTATGAAGTGCTGCTGAAAATGGACAATAAACAGCGCTTCAATAAGGAAGCGCTGTTTATTTCCCATACAATAAACAGCGCTTCCTTATTGAAGCGCTGTTTATTTCCCATACAATAAACAGCGCTTCCTTATTGAAGCGCTGTTTATTGTATGGGAAATAAACAGCGCTTCAATAAGGAAGCGCTGTTTATTGTATAGACAATAAACATCACTTCAGTAAAGAAGCGTTGTTTATTGTGAACAATAAGCAGCGCTTTCTTGTTGAAGCGCTGTCTTTTTATACAATAAGCAGCGCTTCCTTAATTAAAGCGTTGTTTATTCTCCTTTTTTTTATTTAATTCTCTCACATTTACATGATATCTGTTGCATAATATTGTGATAACACAAAATGCAACCAAAATTGTCATCAACACCCAATTGTATCAGCATCAAAATTTAACATTATAATATAATTTTTTCATAGAAACAGTACAGATCCTTACATTAACATAAATAAATTACAATATATTTCTCAGTCAAATTCACAATTATACAGACTAGATCACTAAAATATTGCACATGTCATGCTACAAATAGTACCTAAACACTAATATCTTCTTCTTCTGTCACTGCAAATAAACATGCAGACAAGATCAAAATTCTAACAAAATTTTGGCAGAGTTTTCCTTAAAATATGGACATTCCAAAATATATAAGATACTTGTAACAACATAAGATACCATACTAGCCAGCCAACATAAAATATATAAAATATTAGCCAACATACAAAGGAATTTTATTCCTAAATTCATGTGAACCTATTCCAATTCAAGTATGCTAAACTCACAGAAAACCAAATTTAACAAAAACTCACCTAAACATTAAATATTAATCTTCTTCTACCTGCTTATAAATGATAAAATTCGTAGTAAAATATCGACACCACTCTTCTTTGAGTTCGGTATGATCAGTTTATGTGTCAAATTGACAATCAGGATAGTACTGCGAAATGAAAATTAAATGAAGTTAGAATTGAACATAAGCATTCAAATGGTATGTGTAAAAGAAAAAAAATTATATAAACTTTGAAATTATTACATACATACCTCTGTATGTATGTAATAATCATCAGAGTTCGGTTAGCGAGGACACTATAAAACAAAAAATATGAAATTAATTGTTTTTATTTTGGTAATTTGAATAATTGCATAAAAAATTTGATATAAATACCTTTATCGGTATCCATTTAGGTTGAGTAAATTTAGAAAACCGAGACTTGTTTCTTCGATAAAATAGGATTGTCCTAAGTGCAAAATCAAACAAAATCATTCAATATCTAATTTTACACTCATAATAATTTCTACCTACCAAAAAATACCATTCCAATACATTCATAACCACTGCTCTTAACATCAACACATAGACTATATCAAATTTCTAACAAAATTTTGGCAGAGTCTCCCCTAAAATATGGACATTCCAAAATTTATAAAACACCTGTAACAACAGAAAATATCATACCAGCCAGCACAAGAGGTCACGTAGGCCAAACATAAACAAATAAACACTTCCATATTACTAGTACCTTAAACGTTTAAGAAAATGCATACATATATATATATATATATATATGATTTATACACACTTACTGATTGTACTTCTCTTTCATTGTTTTGCGCATGTTGATTTGTACACGCAATGGATCAAGATAGTACACAACGTTTTGATTCAAGTTAATCGCTAACAATAACTAATGATTCCTACAAAAATATTGGAGAAAAAAAATATAAGAAGGTAAACACATTTCAATAAATTTAGTAACATTGATTAAATTAATGACTTACACTACGTTGCAAGGTGACAAAAACAGAGTCTCAAAGTTAGGATTTGCTAATGTCAAGCGGTGAATCATATATTCAGACATGTCAGCATTCCATGATCCCATATGTGTCCGTTGTGGGCACAAAAACACAAACCTTTGAGTTTGTTCTTGTGGGATCAATATATCTTGATACAAGTACCTTAAATTAAAACATGCATACAAATTAATGCATTAACAATAACATAAAAATTTAGTTAAAAAAATAAAAAAACATTGGATACTTTAAAATTTAATGCAGTACCTAAGATATACACTAATAACAGTTTCACTTAACCATAGGTTATCATTAAGAATTTCTTGAATTGCACCATCAGCACCAGCTCTTAGATCGTGCTCATAACCCAAAATTGATTCATCCATTGGTATCTTCCGCCTCCATCTTTGTTGCCACATGGACTCTAAGATAAATTGTAAAATCTGTAGTAGGAGCTGTAGGAGGCTGAGATACCATGACCTTCTTCACTGGAGATGTGAATGACCCATTTGTTGGCTACTTGCCAACACTCTTGCTAGCTATAGGCAGTGCCCTTGCCTTTGTCCTTGGCTTTGGATGTTGGGGATACCTACATATTTTGCATTCCAATATATTGATTAGTTAGTGAGTGATCACCTAATTTAATAAATATATGCAGTATATGATAGTGAAGCATATACTTTAACATATACGTACCATATCACTTGTAACTACGAGGTGGTTTGGCCATGCTACATAAGTTCCTATTGTCTGTTCCACTGTCATCACATCTGCCGCCTCCAGTGGTACAGGCAATAGTGCATCTCCCTCAAGTGCAACGTCAACTCTAACATTTACATGATTAGGAAGTAAGGGTAGGTTGTGTAGTAACACACCTGGTTCATTATACAACATTCCCTTACCAACCATTCGTTGCGTTGGGCTTGTCAAATATATACTGCACTCATAAATGCCCTAAACCAATGATAAACGAAATATTAATATGTTAAATCATTGAATACTTAGGTGACAAAGTATAAAAAGAAATGTAACGATTATTACCTCGGGACTCACAATATTGCAACTATCTCTAACACTCTTTGGGTTAGGGATAGGTGACTGATGCTCGTTCCTCTCCACTTCATCCTTATCCTTCTTGCTATCTTCCAATTCCTTAAATTTTTGGTATAGCTGAGTTACCATTCTCCTCAATTCTTCTGTTTCACTAGCATCAGCATGGCGTCTTACGCGCTTCTGTGATCCAAAGATAGCGCCCTGGGAGACACCAAATCCCACGCCTCTTACCGACTAGGATACTCCTTGGTGGGTATGGCTTGGGAAAGGATGTCTTGGCCAGACAAATCTGACATAGACATTGACAGTTCATTCTGCGAGACACAAATATTATTAAATAATATCATTGTCACAAATTTAAACGTTAATTAATGTTATCATACTTACAATTTTGTCAGCCACTTCTCTAGTGGGAAGATGTTCAATCTCACCCTTCTTGTTTCGCCGGGCTTCTATCCACAAACAAGATCGATCAATGGATTGAGAAGTTGCATCTTCTCCTGACTCCAACAGCTGTACATATGAACAAACAAATTGAGAAAAACTAAGAAAGAAATTGTACATACCAAGAGATGCGTTAAAACAAGTTATAATTAAAGATATTGTACATACCATTTCTTCCTCAATGCGAGGATACCCTTTAACCCCTCCTCTATAAGGGTATGTAGGATTTGACGCTCTTTGCCGATTTTCATTGCTTTTTCTCTACATAAAAACATAAGAATATATTAATGCATAGTTTGACATCATATATAAAAGTTATAAATATTATTGTACATACTACATATTCTTCATCTTCTGTGCATCTTCTTACAAAAGCGCTCCAATCATCCTGTTCTATGAACGATGCTGTGACAACCACCCTAAATTTTTAAATGGAGCCGCCACCAATATTTATTTTTACAGGAAATATTGGAAAACCTATTTTTTTTTGAATATTTTTGAATTTGACAATAAAAAAGAAGGTCATTGAACTAGATTTTGAGCCCGGAAGATATTTACGCGCGGGGAAGGTATTAGCACCCCGCGACGCCCGTAAAACGGTACCTTTAATTGCTTGAAAAAAAAGGAAACTGTTTGCCTTAAAAAAAATTGATTTCCAAATTTTTTTTTAAAAAAGAAAATTAATAAAATACAAGCACACTAACGACATTCTTTATACGCGTAAATATTATAAAACATTGGCCAATAACATATTAATTGAAATAAAAACTGATTTTCGTCCCTTTTTATTAATGTTTAAGGAATCAGAAAAGAAATAAATAAAAAAACTAAAGATTTAATCTCTATTTTTAAGAAAATCAAGTTAAATCAACTAAACCTACTCTACATTCTCTTTCAAAAAAAAATATAATTTTTTTGACAACAAGCAAATAAAGGAAACAGGGAGGACTTAACTACCTTAGTGATCCAAAAAAAATCTCCTTTTTATTTTATAACAATTGATTTCTTTTTTTTTTGAGAGACATATATCTTGCTTTTATATTCAAATTATACCTTATTACTGTTACAACACTTAAACTATTTGCAATCTCACCCTAATCTTGGATTTGGCCCCTTTGGAAGGCCAAATCCCATAACCCTAATTTATTCTGCTCATGAAACGAGGAAACAGAGGCAGAGAAGAATGTGAATTGGATAATAATCAGCAGCCATCATACAGAAACAAAAAATAAAATCACGTTTACATGTCATTGATTCAAGTCCAAGTCCAGCACACATACAAACACAATAAGATACATAACTCAATACTGAAAATTTACAGGAATAAGGAAGAAAGGAAACAAGACCTGACTTTCACAGATTTTAATCTGAGAACAGGGAGATGAGATTAAGAACCCTAAATCCTAATAGTGTTTAAAGAAAGAAAAATTTAAGACTCTCCTTGATGCCATGTCTCAGCTTCTTCAGAGATCCTCCAGTTTTTTTTCTCTCTCTCTCTCTCTGCGTGCCCCTTTTGCCTTCAGAAGGATGGGTATTTATAGCTTCTTGATCTCAACTTCTTCACCGTTTGAAACTCTATCTCTTCATCTTTATCCCTGAAAAAACGAAACAAAAATATGAGTTCATAAAATAGATAAGAGTAAGAGATTTTGAAAGGAACAAAGCACTCCCTTTTTATGAGGCCGATTCGGATCCCATCCTTTGTTCTGTCTTTGAATTTGAAAATGAAACTTGAGAAGAAAATAGTATTTAGGATAAGGCCGAGATTGAGGGGAAAAAGATCACGTCCAGGCTGGGGCTTTGGATGTTGGTTGTATGTTGAGATGCGAAAATGGGGGAGAAAGGATGGACTTGCGCTGCGGCTGGGTAAGAAAGGAAAGAGCTCGAAAGCGTTTTCTAGGTTTAGGGTTTTGAGAAGATAAGATGAGGAAGAGAGAGAGATGGAGAGATGGAATGGAATTTGGGGAGAGATAGGGGGAGGCCGCGGCTTGGTTGATGGGGAGTGTGAGGATTAGGGTTTGGTGTTTGAAAGGAGAAGAAGATGAAGAGGAGGGGTTGGAGGCAAGAATTGTGGAGAAAGAGGAGGAGAAATGGAGAGATGTGGTGAAGGAGAAAAAAAGGAATGGGAGGCGTGAAGAAGAAGGCTGGTGCGGCGCTTTGATGAGGGAAGGGTTATGAGATTAGGGTTTTGATGTTTTAGGGTTATAGGAATTGGGTCTGCTGGGTGTTGGGACGCGTTGTTATTTGGAAGGAAAGTGGGCTTGGGGGTGTGCGAGAAAAAAGAACATGGGGTGCGCGCAGTAAAGGAGAGCAAGTGAGGCGCTGGGTCTGTATTGGAGAAAATGGGAGGTGCAGCGAATAAAAGGTTGTTGGGCTGGATTTGGGTTGGGGTGCAGTTTGCTAATTGCACCCCTCAAATGTGATATTTGCAACCCTTTTCTTCTTTTCTTTTTTTCATTTCACTTTTCTATTTTCTTTATTCATTTTATTACCTTTTCCCAAAAATATTATTCATTATTATTATTACTACTAATTTAAAAAAAAAGTTAAAATAAATAATAAAATAAGAAAAGGCCGGACAAAATTAGGGTACTACAGATGCATATTTTGCTGGAGGCTGATGTCTGATGTTCCCGTGTTTGTCTCTCAACCACTTGTTCGCTAACGCAGTTCGGAAATTCCGGTGTGATCTTCCAGCTAACCTAAGTGTAATATCCTTTCAGGTCTCATCGACATCAAAATGCTTCTGCAAAAACATTATAAACAAAATGGTAGACTATAAGTATGTTTAGATTAATTCAAAAACAATACAACTAACCAATGTTAATTCATCCCATTTTTATATACCTGTATCTCAGTCCATATCTCATCTTTTAGCTCCTTCAAAGGTGTATCCTAATCCTTCCAATTATCGCGGCTAATTGGGACCGTCTTCCGCACTGTGGCCCCAATGAATTGAATAAAGTCATTAACATTTTCACCAATTGGTTGACCCCTAGCATTCCATATAACCTATAAAAAAATAGTATTACTGTACAAATTTAGATACTCAACTAAAAAAAATGAAACAATTAACTAGATTAATCGATAAGTATCTTACCACGCGTTTTGCAACTCCTTTACTCCTCTCGCGGGTGAGTTTCTTCTTAAAAGTCGGTCCACGGGGCGTCGTCCCCTTTTGGGGGGCCTCGGGAGCACTATCATCACCTTCAGATAGGGATGACAATTTTCACCTGTGTGTGGGGATCCCCGCGGGGACTACCCCATTCGGGGCCCCGCGGGCGGGGAATTTTTCCCCGTGGGGACGGGGACGGGGGAGAAAACCCCCCGCAGCCGATTCGGGGATGGGGACGGGGATCATACCCCCCGCCCCGTGGGGTCCCCGCCCCGAACATATTACATAACTATCCCTAAAAAATACATATATATGTATTATAATGATTGGTTTTTTGGTCTTTTTATGTCTTTTTTTAATTTTTAAAAACTATAATGGTTTTAGTAAAATAAAACAAAAGAAAGGTCATCACTCATCAGATTCACAAATCCTGATCATAATGACTTCACATGTTGGACTAGACATGGAAAATTGATTTTGATATTGTAATTTTGAAACTTTTTCATACTTTTATATTTTGTTTTTCAATTTTATTGAATTTCAGTGTCTTTTTTTTATTTTTTTAAATTTTCGGGGTCCCCGTGGGGACCTGCGGGGATCCGTGGGGACGGGGATGGGGGAGAAAAACTCCCCATGGCGGGGATCGGGGACGGGGACGGAAATGGGGGCGGGCGGGGCGGGGAGCACTCCTGCATCGCCCGCCCCGTTGCCATCCCTATGCCATTTACCTGCAAAAAAAATTATACACATAAGTTATTAATAAAAATTAATAGAGAAATCAATGTATACACATTTAATTGATCAATAAATTAATAAAAATTAAATAGCATTCACTAAATACATGTACATTTAATCAACTCTTTTCCTTTTTCTCGTTTTATTGAGATTTGCGCATCCATTATGAAATAATGGATTGATCCAAAGCCCTTCATTATGATCATTTCTAATATACACATCATCCTCTATAGGTGTACTTGCCTCAAACAATGATTGTGATGTCCCGAAGAAAGGGTCATCCTCAATGTCAGCATATTCATGTGCTTCATCATCAATCTCATTAACAATTTTTTTGTTAGTCAATAGAACAATGGACCAATTCATATCAGTTGGATCGGTGACATAGAACACTTGTTGAGCTTGCGATGCTAAAATAAAGGGCTCATCTTTATATCCCAATTTATTAAAGTTCACCCGCATGAACCCCAACTCATCCATTTGTACACCGTTGTTATTCTCAACCCACTTGCATTGGAACACAAGCACTCGAAACATCTTGTAATCCAACTCCCATATGCATTCAATGACCCCGAAGTATGACATATTCGCATATATGGGGTTTCTGTCTTTAGCACTTGATATATGCATAGCTTCAGCTACAAAAGTCACCCCACTATTTTGTATTCTCCTCCGATCATCGTGTTCTTTTGTATAAAAAGTGTACCCGTTCATCAGATAACCGATGTAAGAACTAACATGTATATCTGGACCTTCAGCTAACCATCTCAATCTTTCTAAAACCGAGCTAGGATTTGCAATAAACTCTGCAGAAATGTATTCTTTCAGCCATTTCATAAAACACCGATTGTGTTCTGTTGTTAACCAATTTTGACTCTTATTTGGGTACAAGCTCTTGAGTATGTCCTTGTGCTTTACAACATATGACTCAACTTCATCGGCGTTGCGTAAAACATATAAGTGTGCTTGTTCCCATTCTTTCCTTGATATAGTCAATATTTCAAGTCCAGTAATCCCCTCCCCTGCACTTCTTCCTGTGTGACGAGACCGCGACAAATTTCTATAGAATGTTCAATATCGATAGATACTGCATGTAATTCAACTTTTCTTCGACTATATACCGTTCAACAATACAACCCTCTGGTCGTGATCGGTTTTTTACATACCCTTTTAATATCTTCATGTAATGCTCAAACGGGTACATCCATCTCATGTAAGCTAGCCCACACAATTGTGTCTCCCTAACCAGATGAACCGTCAGATGAATCATTATGTCAAAGAATGAAGGCGGGAAATACATCTCAAGCTCACACAAAGTCAGAATAATTTCTTTTTGCAAGGCTGACAACTTTCCAGTGTCAATCACTCTACTACAAATTGCCTTAAAGAAGAAACAAAGTTTACTTAAGGTATTCCGCACTTTGTCGGGCAAAATAGATCGTATAGCTATGGGTAGCAAATTCTCCATAAGAACATGATAATCATGAGACTTTAAACTCTTTAACTTGAGATCTTTCATCGATACGAGGTTCTTAATGTTTGAAGAGTACCCCTCTGGAACCTTAACTCCATCAAGAAACTTACAAAATCTATTTTCTCTTTTTTAGAAAGAGTATGAGCGGCCGGAGGTAGATATGTACGACGTTTCCCTTTCTTTACCGGTCCCAATTCTCGTCTCAATCCCATACTAACCAAGTCCAGCCTTGTATTGATGCCATCTTTAGTCTTCCCGGGCACATTAAGTAAGGTACCACTGAGACTATCAAAAATATTTTTTTCAACATGCATCACATCAATGAAATGTCTTACGTATAATGATTTCCAATATGGCAACTCAAAGAAAATCGACCTTTTCTTCCACCCACGTGTGGCAAGGTCTCCTGCAAAAGGTTTACTGAATTTAATATTCAAATCTTTTACTTTTTCAAACAGTTGTGTACCCGTCAGAGGCAAAGGAGCTCTACATTCTTCTGTATTCCCATTGAATGCCTTTCTCCATGACCGATAATGATGATTTGGATGCAAAAATCTGCGATGCCCAAGAAAGGCATTCTTCCTACCATGTTCCAACCGAATCCAATCTGTACTATCTTCACATATAGGGCATGCACACTGACCTTTGGTACTATATCCTGATAGATTACCATATGCTGGAAAATCATTAATTGTGCCGAAAATCATAGCCCTCAAGGTGAAACTTTCTTCTCTATACCTATCATACACCACCACACCTGTCTGCCACATTTGCTTCAAATCTTCAATTAAAGGAGCCAAATATAAATTGATATCATTTTCTGGCTGTTTCGGCCGAGAAATTAACAAAGACAACATCATATATTTTCGCTTCATGCATAGCCATGGAGATAGGTTATAAATCACCAAAATCACAGGCCATGTACTGTGAGAGCTACTCTGAACACCATGTGAGTTAAATCCATCAGTAGACAATGCAAGTCGTAAGTTTCTTGGTTCATTCCCAAAATCAGGATAATCAATATCAATTTTTTTCCATTGAGGAGAATCTGCCAGGTGCCGTAGCTTGCCATCTTGAATCCTTTCATCCTCATGCCATGTCAGGTTTTTTGCATCTTCTGAACTACAGTACATACGCCTGAATCTGGGAATTATGGGAAAATACCACAATACCTTCTCTGGAGCCGAATTTTCCTTCTTATACCGTGAGGCTTCACATTTTGGACACGACTTTAACGATGCATATTCATTACGAAATAAAATGCAATCATTACGACAAGCATGTATCTTCTCATAGCTCATGCCAATAGAGCGTAACATTTGTTTAGCCTCATATGTCCTACTAGGAAGCACATTATCATTTGGCAACATATCTTTCAACAGTGTGAGTAAGTCCGTAAAACTCTTATCAGTCCATCCATTGCCCGACTTCAAGTTAGACAACTTTAACATTGCCGACAATCTTGTGAATTTAGTACAACCCTCATATAACGGCTTCTCCGCATCACTCATCAACTTCTCAAATATTTGAGGACAATCACGAAGATCTTCTTCAACTGCATTTGCCATATCTTCAAAACGGTCACCATCAAATGTATTTGTAGCGGTGTCCTCTGACGCATATCTCCCACTATTCCCCATATTAGAAGATTCACCTCTTGTCTCACCGTGCTTTGTCCAACAGGTATAAGTTTGATCAATCCCATTGCTCACTAAATGCCATTCCAATTCCCGAACACTAATTTTGTTTGTATAACAACAACTTAAACAAGGACATATGATTCTACTATGGTCTGTTGTATGCCCAACTACAAACCCAATAAAATCTTTCACTCCATCCTTATATTCCTTCGACAAACGATTGGCTGACATCCACTTTCGATCCATATTTTACCTATGGATTGAGAGGTAAAACAACAGAAAAAGCACATTTAAATAAAGCAAGACTAAAACTATCACTGCTCTTAAAATCAACACACAGACTAGATCAAAATTCTAACAAAATTTTGACAGAGTCTCCCCTAAAATATGGACATTCCAAAATATATACAATACCTGTAACATTCCAAAATTCATTGTTCAAAAAAAAAAACCAAGCGAGGTTCCTGTTGCTAACCACGACAAAGTTGGATCACAAATAGAACTTACAGCAATATTAATTTCTAAACCCAAAATTAATGGCATTCAAATATCTAGAACCACAAACATCAAAATTAAACTCATCCTTACAAAACCGGTTTGTAAAGTGACGGGTGTCATTTGAGGTACATAGATCCATGCAAGGGGTTGATCTCTACCACCATATGCTATACCGTACATACACCTTCGAACCCTAGCTACGTATTCAAGTGACTCCATTATTTTACTACCAATGGTCAAGTCTTATACAAGTTTAAAGTCTAAACCATGAATATATGAGAATAAATACTCTTGAAAAACAAAAAGCAGTGTTATCTTACGAGGTGTAAACTTTACAGGCGTACTCTAATTGATCACTCAAATAACATCTAAACCCATGTGGCCGTTCTTCAGCTTCATCTTTTCCTCCTTCTACGACTCAAATGGAAAATCACCAGATAAAAACGAAAAAAGAAAAAAAATGAAAATGGGTCAATCAGAGAAAACACAGTGTTCACATTATTCTTATTTCAACACATTATTTGTTGCCTAAGCTACCAATATTTATTTGAATTATCTCTTTCGTACGCGAACCTAGCTAGCAATAAATTTCATGCGTTCAACCCGCCCAAGTTCAGTGATTAGCCATTAATAAAAGCTTGCTGCTTTACTTCAATTTTACTCTTCCATTCTTTTTTATTTGTTCTTTTACTTTTCCATAATCTATGTTATTCACATAACTTTTGAAAAAAAACTTTTTTCCTGCATGCAAGTGTACATTTTCGAAACTGGGATGTACTTTTTTCCATTGATTCCCATCTGATATGCATATATTTACAAACTGTACATTTTAACAAACTGATTCCAAGCATCTTTAACACTTCTAATTTATCTCTTCTATACTCAATCTACACTTGCATTCTTTGCCACGGTAACCAAACACCATTGACAGCAATGGGACAACAGTGGCGAACAAAATCAAACAAAATCGAACAGAGACCAAAAACTAACGAACCACCAACAGAAACCAATGTGGAATCGAGATAGAAAATGGAGACAGTGGCGATACCTGGAAATGGACGCAAACAAGACTTGGGAGATGGAGGCGAGGGGGACGACGGAGGCCGAGCGCTGCCGGCTGCTTTTGGAGGACGACGAGGTCCTTCAGGTGAGGGGAAGTAGCACACGATCTCGTTGAGGAAGAAGCACGCCGGGACTTGGGAGATGGAGGCGAGGGGGACGCCGGAGGCCGAGCGGATGAGTTTGCGAGATAGAGAGAGTTGCGAGACAGAGAGAGAACACTACTTCCGCGAAATGAGAGAGGAGGGAAATTTATTTAATATATTGACCAAAAACAGCGCTTAAGTCTAAAAGCGCTGATATTGTTCCACCAAAAACAGCGCCTACTAGTATAAAGCGCTGTTTATTGTTCATATGACCAAAAACAGCGCTTGATGTTGAAGCGCTAATTATTGTGCCAGATCATTTTTTAGTATTTAGAGATAAAACAGCGCTTAAAGGACTAAGCACTGCTTATTGTGAAAACTAAACAGTAGCACTTTTTATTGTAAGCGCTGTTTATTGTTTAGGTATGACATAAAGTACCGTTTTTTATTTTAAGCCCTGCTTAAAGTAGCGCCATCTTTTGTAGAATTTGTTGTAGTGATAAGTTGCATGAGAAGCTTGATATGAAGCTAGAAGAATCATCAAAACAAGTTGTTCAGTTTGATACAAAAGAAATAGAAGATAAGTTGCATGAGAAGCTTGATTTGAAGCCAGAAGAATCATCTTCAACTCCTGAAAATTCTAAAGAGTCAACACCAGAAGTTGAAGTTGAAGTTGAGAGAGGAGCCCATGGAAGACTAAAGTATATCATCAGAGTCCAGAAATAGAACACTTTGATGAACTAGAAGAAGCTTGTATGCAATCACAACTCCAGAGATCACAGAGGGAACGAAAACCAAATCCAAAATATGCTAATATGACTTTAGCAAAATTGGATATGGTTAAAGAACCATCTACTTATAATGAGGCGTCAACAAATCAAGAATGAAAGAAGGCTATGGAAGAAGAAATTCTTGCATTGAAGCAAAATCAGACATGGGAGCTAGTGCCAAAGCCTAAAGATGTTAAACCTATTTCTTGCAAATGGGTTTACAAGTTAAAGGTACGCCCTGATGAAACTATTGATAGATACAAAGCTCGTTTTAGTACTAAACTTTTGTCGGTCGGAGGTTGACACACTTTTTGCTATCAACATATCTGTACAATTCCTTAAACTCCTTAATATAAAATGCAATTCCACTACAACAATACCATTGAAGGCTATCCATGAATCTCACTTGATACATTCTTTATTCATATGCTGCTTTGACACCATTGAACTATCTAACACAACTTTACCTTGACTTTCCACATATGGCCTAATGAAAGTTCTCCGCCACCACACCTCAAAAGCTCTGATGAAGATTAATTAGGACAGCTATCACCAGTTTTCAAGAAGCTTCCCACCCATGAAAGCAAAATACTTTGTTGATCCTCCAAAGGCAAAGTAAGAATCGTCCTCCCAATTCCTTCCTCCACAAGTTTCCTATCAAATGACCTGCATCCATGCTGCAACCAATTGTGTAGTCATTCATTAGAGGCTGCAGTCATTCCATACTCCATTATGTAGTGGCAGATTAAACATAATTACATAAAAAATTAATATATGATGATATGAGGAAAAGCGTCCTGCAGATTTAGCAGGATCAACTTAGATGCTTTCTTCGTTCATTCTTAACTTAGAGTGATGTTATTTTGAAAACAGATTTTGACAACAATACTAACACCCTATATCATACGTACGCACTGTTCACGTACGACAATACTGTTCATGTACGGATTTCTATTGTTCTTGTACGAAAATGCACTGTTCATATATGGAAAAAAAATACTATTCTGAAAAAAATTATTTTTTTTCCTATTAACCACTCACTAAAAATTATATGGTTAACGCAGTACAAATACTTAGTTAATTCAGTTCACTACGTGGTTAATGAGTTATTGTAACCCATTAACCACGTAATGAACTAAAGTAACCAAACATTTGTACTGCATTAACCATATAGTATCAAAGTAACTCATTTACCATTAACCAAGTATTTGCAATCCATTAACTAGGTAATGAACTAAATTAATCAAACATTTGCACTGCATTAACCATATAGTATCAAAGTAACTCATTTACCATTAACCAAGTATTTGCAATCCATTAACCAGGTAATGAACTAAATTAACCAAACATTTGCACTGCATTAACCAGGTAATATCAAAGTAACTCATTTACCATATACTAAGTATTTGCAATCCATTAACCATGTAATGAACTAAATTAACCAAACATTTGTACTGCATTAACCACGTAATTTTTGTTGAGTAAGTAACTCATTTACCATTAACCAAATATTTGCAATCAATTAACCACGTAATGAACTAAATTAACCAAATATTTGCACTGCATTAACCACGTAATTTTTATTGAGTTGTGTAAAATTTGAAATTAATTGTGCATAAAAAAATTGCAACTTATTAACCACATAATAAACTGTATTAACCAAATATTTATACTGTATTAACCACACATGAACAGTAAAAAGTTGTCAACAAAGTTGTCAAAAGTTGTTGTCAAAAAGACATTTCTCCTTAACTTAATGCTTGCTCATCTTCAAAAACTAGCTTTCAACTAAGAAATGAGTTTTAAATGCCTGATAGTATTCATTATCGCAAAACTTGTTAAATCCTGCTTTTCTTTCGGAAAGTACTTTATTGGTTTTGCTGAGAAGAATGATGTTAACAATGAATCAAAAAATTCTGTGGGTTTCCTCCTTGTCTAATGGTACCTCCTCCACTTTTTGGTAAACACATGGCACAAATTGAGTTTATGAAAAGGAAAGAAAATAAGACATAAACCAATTTTAATATTAGTGTAAAATAATAAAATGGTCAAACAACTAGGAGACATATTTGAAATGAAGCAATTATGTATAGTTATGACTTGTTTTAGGCACCATCTATTATAATTAAACTTGTTGATGAGACAGGTTCCGAGTAATTTGAGCAACAAAAAAGACTATGATCTTTTGGGCATAAGAACACCTCATTAATTTATACTAATTGCTTTTGGAAAACCAAAAAATGCGAACTCATCCCATGTGACACCATGATTATTACATCAAGTGAAAAAAAAAAAAAATTCACAAACAAACACAAAGCTAATATGGAACAAGATGGGATAGCAATGGCATCACTGAAACAGGAAAAAAAAACCAAACAAATCGGAGTTCCTATGTAACAAACGACAAAAAAAAATTGATTGTACTAGTAGCAAGTCAAGTCAAGAGTAAGAGAATATGCAAATTTTGTTCCACTCTTTTAGAAGTTCAGTTATTCCTTTGAATTAATACGGTTCCTTTTCCCTTATAAATAGACACAACCTAACTTTAATTTTCCTTAAGATATAGAGAGCAGTAAATAAAGCATTTACAAAACTATAACCGAAGAGTGTTTGGAAGAAAACAAAGCATCAAAGGTATTTTATTCTTGTTGTTTTCTGTTTGTCATGTTCATACAAATAAAATACCAGTTGTTCTTATTTCATGTAATTTATTTCTTATAGATGGAGATTGGAGAGTCTTCTAATGGAAGGAGTTCACCTATTGGAGAAACTGAAAAGATTCGATGCTTTTATGTTGAATATGATCCCATATCTGTAAGTATTTCACGTGTCCTTATTAGTTAAATTCAAATGTGTTGTAAGTAGAATTTAAATTATGTGTTAATATATTTCTATTTTTTATGTTTTTATGTTTCGGGACAGGTAAAGATTAGAATGGGGCGGATGTTTTGTAGGGACTTTTACTATTCAGTTCTAAATATAGTGAATTTGTGCGACCCCATTGGTAATAAGTTTGATGTCTTTGTTAAAAGAGTTTTCAAGACGAGACGTTTGTACTTTGTTGATGGATGGCATCAGATTGCAACTTTGTATAATTTGCACGGAGGAGGATGGGTTAAACTCTATTATCTGGGTAGGTCAAAATTTACGATAAATGTATATGATCGAAAAATGGTTGAGGTTGATTATAGACATGGCTGCAACACAAATGATTTAGTTGGGAATCCCGTGACACAGTCTTCCCATGACAATGTTCTGTTTGGAGAAGATGGGTTGGATGAAAATATTGGTGATAATGGTGTTGTCTTAGATGTTGGTGATAATGGTGCTTACTTGGATAATGGTGATAATGGTGGTGTCTTAGATGACGGTGATAATGGTGTTGTTTTAGATGTTGGTGATAATGGTGCTGTCTTAGATAATGGTGATAATTTTGATTACTCAGTGCAGAAGACTTTGAAAGCATATGAAGTCACCTCTTCTAAGTTGGTTAGTGTTTATTAATTAGCAACTTTTATCTCCTTTACAGTATTACAATGAAAAAAAAAAAAACTAATTATAGAATGTTGTGTAGCTTTTAAATGCAGCCTTTTATTCTGTTTCAGAATCTGGAGATCAGTGGCCTGCACGTATAATATGGGTGAAAAGGTCAAGAAATAAGTGTTATCTTGGTGCTGGTTGGCTTAGTTTTGCACGACATCGTGGTTTAGAGGAAGGAACTGTCATCACACTGGGAGTGAGAAGGAATGAACCAGACAAGATATATGTTAATGTAGTAGTATAGAGTCTTTGTTAATGAATGTTCTGAACTTCTATTCTGAACTTCTAAGTGTTTTACAACATATGTTTGTTGCTTCCGATCCTCTTCAAGTGTTTTTTGGGCATTTTATGTAGTTGGGCAATGTTGTCTTGATTAATTGTTATCTACATTTTTTAGCTGTTGATGCAATTGGTTTATCTATAATATTTTGTTGGCAATGTAGAAATTACCTTTTCATCTAAATTTTCAGATATGGAACCAAAGTCAGTTTATATCGACAGATGCTTTTCATATATGTGTTATATATCTTAAATAAATCATGGTCGTAATTAGTCCTCTTTAAACTATCCTTTTAAAAAAAATCGTATAATAAAACCATGTTTTCACTTAATATTATTTGAACTCCAAAGCATTTTCAGATACTTATTATTCTTGGTATAGTCATTCTAAATAAAAAAACATAAGTCATGGCTGTAATTATATATTTATATTTAAACTATCCTTCTAAAATAAAACTATCATAAGAAAATTACTTAATATTTTTTAACTACAAAGCATTTTTGGAGTCTTATGACCCGCTTATCGTTAAACCAATGAATCCTAATCATTTATCAACAAATTGTGTTGTTATAAGTATTTTTGGAGTCTTATGACCCGCTTATCGTTAAACCAATGAATCCTAATCGTTAACTAAGGTAATAACATAACGTATCAGTTATAAGTATTTATTATATTGCATTGAAGGAAAAACCATTTTAAAATAACGTAGCAATTCTTCACAATAATAAAATTTTCATTAAAACTTAACAAATATAATTAAATTTTCATAAAAACAAAAGTTCAAGCTTGTTTTACATAGCTATATAGATAGATAGATTAATGATTTGGAAAGATTAGTATTATATTTCCTTTAGTCGTCTTTTCGTTGAAATATGAATGGTTTTAAAATGCTATATATACCACCTCAAATATATTGTAGTTCGTTTAAGGCCTTAGAAGGAACAAAATTGTCCTTCAATTGTAGTATATTTGACATATTATTGTTCTTCCTTTTAGTCTTTCTACTTATTATGTATATTCTCATTTTTTTCCTCCCTTCTTTTTAGGGCAATTGTTTTATTAGCCTCCATTCTTTGGACTTTGAACGCACAACTGCATTGGAGGGAGTACCAAGTAATTAAAAAATTTAGTAACATTGTCAACATAATTAGATGCAAAACTACATGGACAAACTCCATTTTTGGGACCAAAAATGTGTTTATAAGAAATAAATATACTGCTACAGTTACAATTGAATCTTTGTTTTATTTATTTATTTCTAACACTTTTATTAAAGGGGCGTTTGTTTCACGGTATCAAAAATTAATCCCAGAAATAACGTTCTCAGGAATAACTTTCCAAGGAATATTTTTTTTTAAAAAAAAGTGTTTGGTTACTATATTAAATTCCCAATAATCTTTTATATTAAACTTCCAGGAATAATTAACACATGTTTGGTTTGCAATATATATTCTAAGGAATAAATGTTACGATTCTTAAAATACCCCGGCAATTCCGTTAGGAGGCAAGCAAATTTCGTCGCTCATTCTTTAGATAGGGTAGCGAGATTGTATGCTTGTCACCATATATTTGAGAATATTCCTTCATGTAGTGAGAACCTTATTTTGATTGAAATATAATGAGTTTGTTTTAGTCAAAAAAAAAAAAAACCCTGCAATTTTGTATCAAAAAAAATATCCTTATTACAACTAATTTGTTTCATTCATATATCTAAACATCCTATATGATTTGGCAAATACCAACCAACAATTTTTAAAACACTAATTTTAGTAAAAAATAAATAAAAAAATATTGAAAACTTTTTCTTATAATGTGATTTTTAAGAAAATAAGTTGTTGTTCTGTATAAAAAAGCTAAGTTGCTGTGGGGAAAAAAAAGAAATTAACAAAACATACTTTTTTGTCTTTTACGTTTTTTTCAACCAATCCTATATATTCATATTGCTACATTAAATTAATCTTATATTCTTTTTGTCAAAAATAAATCAATCAAAAATTCTAATATTCTAATATAAAAAATTAACAAAACATCTTTCCCGTTTTCATCGGTTATATTGCAGTTGTAGTGGGGCAACACTGTCATTTTCATGCAAAAAAGGGATTCCAGCCTACTTGGGAATAAAAGTTTCCCACCCTCAATAGGGGGAATAAGAAGCTGGGCAACATGGGAAAATCTCTTTCTGGGGTCATCATTTTTACCAGGGAATAAAATTTTTTTTTTTTGAAACAAAAGGGAATATTTTTTTAATTCCTACATAACAAACGTAGGAACTTTTTGTTCCCATCCATTACTCCCAGGAATAAGTTTGCAAATTAGGAAACAAACACACTCTAAGTCATCAATTATAATCATTTCATTTGAAGCATTAACTTCATGAGGTCGGTATGCTAATCTTTCTTTACAAGTATTTATTTTATCATTTTTAAGAGATTAATAGCCTAATAAGCATGAAGAGTTTAAGAAAATTAAATAATCAATATTAAGTGGCTTCTCACTATACCCTGATAAAAAAATTAAAATAGCTGAATATAAATGTAAATCTCAAAAGTTACAAAAAAATTTAAAATATTTAAGGCCATCATTAAATATTATTGAATATTAACAGGTTAAGAAAATAAAAAAATAATAATTTAAAAAAATTCGATTGATTTAAAGTGATTCAAATAAATGATAAATATTTTTATTACCTAACAGCATACAATTATAAATAAACTAATTTGTTTTATCACCACAAAATTTTAATATTTCATTGTTGATACTTCCATTTCCATAAAATTTTAATATTTCATTGTTGATACTTCCATTTCCATCTTCCTTTAATTTTGTTATGTTACAGAAGATTTCAACCTCCAATACTTAATTTTAAGCTTTTAGTTATGACATGTTGACATGAGCTCAGATGAGAAACTAAAAAGCATGAAGAGAATCTTTTTTTTTTTGTTACCATGTCATTGGTGCGCAGTTTCCACCGGCTTCGCCGGTGACTAGTCTATGCCGGGGAACCTGGCTGGCCACGTGTTTTTTTTCCTGGCTTTGCCGGTCCGTATGGTTCTCCCCTTCCAACAGAGTTTTTGCCACACACAAGACTCGAACTCGAGACCTTGGGATGGGATCCGAGCCCAGTTACCACTCGGACCAACCCTTGTTGGTAGCATGAAGAGAATCTAATTTAATAAGTTAAATTAGGATGAGCTTTGTCTTATTTTAAGTTGGATTGTAATAATTTTTATTTATTTGTAATTTGTTTCCTAATTAAACACTTAGTTAATTTAGGAAAATATGATGTAAAGCCATTATGGGCCCTCTTTATTTAGGCACCACTTTTGGCCCACTAGGGTTAGGGAGGGTTTTCCCTTAAATTGGGTTAGTGACTCATTTGGAGGCTAGTTTTGATTTTGAATGAAATATTCTCTTTGAGAATGGAGTGAAGTCTTTTTCTCCTCTTAGTTCTTGGAATAGAACTAGCTTGAATCTTATCAATGGATTCCATTCCATTGTGGTAATTCCTCATGGCTTATCAATCATCTTGATTGTGCTGCCCTTTCTATCATCTTCTTCTGTCTAGATCCATTTGTATGTTGTTTATTTATTTTCCATTTTGTTTTTCCTTGGATTCTCTCCTCTTTGATTCTTAAATTACACTTAGAAAAGATCTTTTATTCTCTATGAAATCCCTTGGGTTCACATCAAGTGGTATCATTGAGCCTTACCAAGTGTAGTTGTGCTTGTATCAAAATCTGAAAAGAAAAAAAAAAGAGTCACAGCACCTAGGCGCTGAGTGGTGGTGAGATTTTGATTTCATTCACATTTTTGCTTTTCACTGGAATTGGGAACGTGAATTAAATTTTTGTGGGGCAGCATCTAACACAATTTGGGAATATTCTTGGCCAATCAGATTTGGGTTTGCACTTAATCTCTGGTGCTCACGTATTCAAATGTCACGGAACAGCTCCACGTTTTGGATTTTTGGGGTAAAAGACCGACACTGGTTTTGGCTAGAAAATTGTGAAATTAATTCTCTCTTGGTGCTTGTTGGAAGATCCTAACCTCAACGTATCCAAGTTGTAAGTGTTGCTTCTTGTTGATTGAAAAATTCTGCACTTTGTGTTCTTGAAGTTCCTGAGAAATCTGAATTTTGAACTTCATTTTCATGCAATTTGACCCAAATTTATGTGCAATCTTGAGTTGTTAGTTGATTATAAGTGTCATAATGTGTGTGCGAAGGTTTAGTTTGATGATTACTTGCTGCATTTTTGGTGAAATTCGAATTTTATAGTTGCTGGAAATTTTTACAACTCCATCATCTCTTTCACTCTTGCAACTGTTTGATCCAAAATTTCATTTGCAAACTTGATTTTGATGTTATTTCTTCCATACATGTCCGATTCTGGAAATTCAAAAGCCTAAATTGATTAGAAAAATGAGAGGAATTCAAATGTGTAGAGAAAAATCCTAAAAGAAAAGTGTTGTCAAAAAGTGATTCTGCTCAAAAGCACTTATAGAAAAAAGGCATTTTGCTCAAAAAAAAAAATAAGAATTATTGAGTATGATATATCAATCATTTTTGCATCCTTGTTGCTTCTATTAGACATTGCAAGTTTGATTTTAGTACCTTCCCTTCCACATAGTTGTGTCATATACATATTTAGATCACTTTCTTGAGTTGTTT
Organism: Calophaca sinica; assembly: GCA_037113605.1. Taxonomy (NCBI): domain Eukaryota; kingdom Viridiplantae; phylum Streptophyta; class Magnoliopsida; order Fabales; family Fabaceae; genus Calophaca; species Calophaca sinica. The sequence continues at coordinate 43,295,992 of CM073731.1, read as the reverse complement.
CATTGATAATCCATTTGAATGTGTCTTCCTTTGCTTAGTTTTTTTTTCTTCTTCTTGTTTGTCTTTTAAATTCTCTTTGTTTTGTCTTTAGAGTATGTCCTGTTTCAGGATTCTTAGATTGTGATTCTTGCTTGGGTTCCATTTTAGAACTTGAAAGAGGAGTAATGAATGGAAAAATTCAAGAGTGAACATTATAGAAAAAGCCTCAAAGAGTGAAACACGAGTGACAAATTTATTGAGTGTAAACATTTAGTGAGTGAAAAGGTCCTTTTTCATTTTTTTTTGTTATTTTCTTTAACTTGTTTTCTTTGCAACATGTGGGGACTTGAATCTCAAGAGTTGGAATATAAAAATAAATGTGTTGCAATAACACTTGAGAAGTACAAGGTTGGTGATTTGATTCAGAAAATGTTAGAGAGGTATGCAAAGAAGGTGAGGGAAAAGGATAGGAGAAATGAAAAGGAGAAAAGACATCGAGATTATGTGAGAGAAAAAGAGTTGAAAGAAAAAGTGATCATTCCGAACTTTAAGGGAAGAATGATTCCAATACGTACTTAGATTGGGAGCTTAAAATGGAGCAAATTTTTTCTTGCTATGATTTAAGTGAAGAACAAATGTTGAAGTTGGTTGTGTTGGAGTTTACGGACTACGCACTACTTTGGTGGGACCAAGACAAGAAAGAAAGGAGGAGAGTTGAGGATAGGCCAATAGAAACTTGGAGAGAATCGAAAGCTATGTTGAGAAAGAGACATGTGCCTTCTCATTATCACAATGAGATGCTCCAAAATTTGTAAAGCCTAACTCAAGGAAGAAAAAGTGTTAAGGAGTACTTTAAGGAGTTGGAGGTTGCTATGACTAGAGCTAATGTAGAGGAGGATTTGGAAGCTACCATGGATAGATTTATTGATGGTCTAAATAAAGATATAGGAGATGAAGTGGAACTCCACCACTTTATGAAAATTTAAGATCTTGTCCACCAAGCCATTAAAGTGGAAAACCAATTACAAAGAAAGAAGTTCTACAAGAAATTCCCCTCCAAATATCACTCTTCAAGTGAGAAGGACAATTCCAAGAATGAGGGATCTCCCCACAAAGTCATGATGTCACGGCTTCCAAGGATAAAGGTACAAATTCTAACTCTACTCCTTCTTTAAACCCTAGGATAAGAGCCATGAAATGTTTTAAATGTTTGGGGTATGGACACATTGCATTAAATTGTCCAACTAAGAGAGTTATGGTCCTAAGGAAAAATGGGTGCATTAGTGCACAATCATCATCATTTCTTTCAAATGAAAAAGTGAATGAATGTAAAGCACCCCAAAAGGTAGACTTAGTAATGGCTAGGAAGTTTCTAGAAGCATATAAGAAAAATAAGGATGAAACACAAAGAAGTAATATTTTCCAAACTAGGTGTCTCATTCAAGGAAATGTATGCTCATTAATAGTTGATGGAGGTAGTTGTACAAATGTGGCTAGCACTAGGTTAGTGTCAAAGCTTAATCTTGAAACTACTCCACATCCTAGTCCATATAAAGTGCAATGGTTAAGTGACCATGGAGAATTGGAGATAAATAGACAAGTCAAGATATCATTTTCCATTGATAAATATTGTGATTAGGTTATATGTGATGTGGTGCCCATGGAGGCCGGCCACATATTGCTAGGGAGACATTGGCAATTTGATAGGAAAGTCATTCATGATGGAGAATTAAACCAATTCACTTTTGCTCACAATAAGAGCCAAATTACTCTTTGCCCTCTTAGTCCAAAAGAGGCGAGAAATGACCAACTTGATTTGAAACTCAAAATAGAGCGAGAAAAACAAGAGTTGAAATCAAAAGCAAAAGATTGTGGAAAAAGAGAGGAAAAGAGAGGTAAGAAAAAGAATGACAAGAGAGAAGTGGGGGAAATGGAAAATATCTTGATAAAAGAGAATGATATGAAAAGAGCATTGTTGATAAGGTCTTCTATGCTTAATCTTAATCTTGAATATAAATTTGATTGCTTGCCTATTTTTGCTAACAATTTTCCTAGTGTTGTTGATACCATTTTGAGCATGTTTAGGGAAGATTATTCAAGAAAGGTAGCCCATGGTTTGGTGCCTTATATTGTTGCTCCTAAATTGCAAGTTTCCAAAGAAGTCCTTGTGCTCGAAGAAGTTAATTCAAGGGAAGTTTCTTTTAGTTTGGTTCCTTACAAAGGGTTCGAATCAACTAAGCTTTCTAAATTCATGTTGGATAACTTGTTTATTACATTGCTTGAGTTTTACTTTTTCCATATGCTTGTGAATATTGCAAATTTGATGATGGAAAGGTCTAACTTGTATCTTTTGCCTCAGTGTGAAATAGGAGAAAAAGTTCAACAAACCTTGAGGACTACAAGTCGTGACTTGTGTGCTCCCTATAATCAATATGATGTTGATTTTCTTACACCATCTTTGATTAGTGGCAAATGTTTTGAAAGATTTAAAGGGGTTGACCAAATCAAAATATTAATTGGTATTGATTCTTTGTGTGCTAATTTGAAAAAATCTATTGTCATCTCAAGTGACTTTAGTCTTCTTGGATTTGTTGTGAGTAATGATGGATTGCATGCAGAACTCCTTGATAGGATTTCTAACTCTCATTTTCTTACTCCACCTATTCTTACAAAGTATTTTGAGTTCACAAATGATACTCCTAAAGCGTTTGAAAATCTGGTTTTGTGTCATGATGAACCATATTGTGAGAATGAAAATAAAAGTTTCAATTTGGGCTCAATGGTGTTGTCACTCTCGAAAGGAACAAGATACTTTGTTAGTAATCCAAGGCTCAAGCAAAGAAAGGTAAAATTGGTTGTAGAGGTCTACTCCAAAAGGTATAAATTGCTTCCTATCTTTTACCTTTCATTGTTTAGCCTTGCATGTTGTTGGGTGTTGCTTATAATAGCTACACAAACTTTTCACTTTTATGCAACATGTGTTGACTTGTCTCAATTTCCATTTGACCCTGGTGGGCATGATGGCATTGCGGTTGATTTGGGTTCTCTCTTTATGTAGGGTATAATGGAGCTTAAATTCGTGGTCGAATTTCTTCAAGAAGGAGGGAAAGATGAGGAACTAAAAAGCATGAAGAGAATCCAATTTAATAAGTTAAATTAGGATGAGTTTTGTCTTATTTTAAGTTGGATTGTAATAATTTTTATTTATTTGTAATTTGTTTCCTAATTAAAGACTTAGTTAATTTAGGAAAATATGATGTAAGGCCATTATGGGCCCTCTTTATTTAGGCACCACTTTTGGCCCATTAGGGTTAAGGAGGATTTTCCCTTAAATTGGGTTGGTGACTCATTTGGAGGCTAATTTTGATTTTGAATGAAATATTCTCTTTGAGAATGGAGTGAGGTCTTTTTCTCCTCTTAGTTCTTGGAATAGAACTAGCTTGAATCTTATCAATGGATTCCATTCCATTGTGGTGATTCCTCATGGCTTATCAATCATCTTGATTGTGGCGCCCTTTCTATCATTTTCTGTCTAGATCCATTTGTATGTTTTTTATTTATTTTCCATTTTTGTTTTTCCTTGGATTCTCTCCTCTTTGATTCTTGAATTACACTTAGAAAAGATCCTTTAATCTCTATGGAATCCCTTGGGTTCACGTCATGCTCCTATTCCTATATTTAGTTATTTTTGGCAATCAAGTCTAAAGCTTTGCAATAAGAGAAAATTTACTAAAAAATATTAAACTGCATATCAAATCATATTTTTTTAAAAAATATTAAAAAGTTTGAAGAAATCTTCTTATAACATTTCTATTAAGAGAATGTTTAGTATATAAAATTTAGTTTGAAAAATATATGTATAATTTTAATGACATGACTGAAGAACAAAATATATAGTACCAAAATTTAGATTAAAATGACAAAACAATTCATATGAGTGTTGAACACTTAAATTTTACTATTCATACACACACAAAAAATACCAATTATGCTACTTCAAAATATTGATATTACATTAAGAAATGTGTAATTGAATAAATTTTCCCATTGTGAGAGATTAAATATTTCAAACAAATATTATTACAAATTTTTAAACCCATAATAACACTTTATTTGGAGAATAAAATATTCTCCAATAAAAAGCTTCTATGTAGAATTGATGATAAAAAGCCGATAGCAATTGTTAAATTACGTGGGATTAAATTTGGAAAAATCCTATATTCTATCATAGATAATTACATATTTCATTGTCGATAATAATATAAGCATAAGGATTGAAATTATTTCTTATAAAAAAGGATTGAATTTATTTGTTAATAAGCAAGATAACAAATATAGATACGAAAAAATATAATACCATGATATGTTTAATAAACTTCTTTGATAAATTTATCTTTTCATATATTAAATTTTTAATAATAATCGTACTAGAAGTTTATATTCTAATTATTAAACATGATACAACTATTTGATAAGTATCAGAAGGTTTTAACGAGGCTCATTTCCTTTCTTTTGCTTTAAGAAAAAGATAAAACTATTTGATATGAAAAATAATTTCTAAATAAATGATTTATTTAATATAATTTTTCAATATCATTATATTAAGTTATTACATGTTATTCTATAATTAATAAAAATTTATTTATTTACATATTTTTTGGTACTAAAGTGAGTATAAGGCCCAACGGAAAAAAACTACAATTTAATCTCACAAGATGATAATAATCCTATCAAGTCCACCAAAAAGTTTGAAAACATGCTAAAAAGATGACTCTGCATACTAATTTGTTGAGAGATTTGTATAAAATATTTTTATATATATAAATTATATAATTTTCATAATTTTTAAAAATATATGTGTATAAAATATAAACAAACCCATAAGTAAAAGAAACTTAATCTCTAGAATTAAATACAAATTTATTTTAATCCATGAGTTACAACTTTTCAATTGGTCTTATTAATTAATTTCATCATTTCATTACTCTATTAAATATCAGTATTAACTATTAAATATGAAACTTCTTATACATTCTGTTAAATATTAAAAGTGCATAATGGTAATTAATGATAATTATTAATAATAATTTGAAAGATACTAAAAATACAATTAATTACGCTATAAATTAATAAATTTTATTATTAGATTTAAAATATCTAGCTTTTTTTTCAAAAAGTAAAGATTTATTAAAAGTATCTAGCTTTAGCAACATAATGAATATCAACCTTATCTTCTAGGAAGAGTTGAAAAATATCACACTATCATTTGCTTGAAGCTAGATAGGAATCAATACACAGTTCAATCAATTACATCCAACACCCCTACAAATAAAACACCCTTTACACTTTTCTCTTGATCTAAAGAGACCCAACACCTATCAAACTAGTTTTTTGATAGCAACATACTCAATGAATTTCATTAATAATAAAGTCCTCAATATAAGATGGTGCTATGTCAAAAACTTGGTGACTAGCATGAAATTTTGTCGCCCGCGCAAGCGTATGAGCCACAAAATTAGCTTGTCGGCTAACGAAACTAACCTCACAATTTCTTTGAGTAACTAACCTAGCCTTACAATAAGAAAGAATATAACCCAGCTCAGTATTTGAAAAGTGATCCCCAAGGACACCATCTACTACTGGTTGACAGTCCAGTTCAATGATAACCTTGTGGTCTCCTAGCTCACTGAGCTAAGAAATTGCTCCTCGGAGTCCTTTGGCTTCAGCTTCCTTTGGTTGTGGTATCCCTTCAAAACGCTTGGTCAAAGCACGAACAAACTCTCCCCTGTTGTTCCTAATGCACAAACCCACTCCAAAGCATTGGCGGTTTTCAAAAATAGCAGCATCAACATTACATTTGAGAATCCCTTGCCCAGGCTTCTTCCATTTCTCCACAGTATCTCGAGACCTCTTCAGAGTCCCTCCCCGATTCGCCCTAGCTCTTCCCCAAGCATCAAGGTACTCCATTGTTAACCTCACCGCCAACATTTCTGGTTGAGTTTCATCGTCCCATACCTTTAAATTTCTCCGACGCCAAATACACCAGAACATCGCAGTAAGTTTGTTGCTCTGTTGCGCTGAAAGTTGTTCGAGGGCTTTGAAGATGAAATCTTTGCAATCCGATGCAGCATGTTGAATCGGGTCAATGATTTGTCACAAAGAAGCTACTTTCCACAATTGAATCGCATGAGAGCATCCCAGGAAGACATGCCAGTCATTTTTCGGTAGTCTAGCACACATAGGGCACAAACAAGAACAATCAACCCCCTTTGAGAGGATTCGGTCTCTCGTTGGAAGGATTCCCCTTGCGATTCGCCAGAGCAAATGCTTAATCTTCTGAGGGACTTTCAATTTCCAAATGAGCATCCAGCTACCAGGGACACACAGCTCATCGTTACAGATGACGTGCTCCATCAGGTGGTGATACTCCGATTTCACACTGTAGAGGTCGTCCCTGCTGCAACTCCAAAAAATGCTATCCTCAGTGTGACCCAGCAACAGAGGCGTTCGCTTTAGTTTCCTTAAATCTTCGTCGATGAAAATGCTTTGGGCGAGGCCCATATTCCATGAAGTAGACTCACCATTGAGCAGGTCCGTAACTAACAAATTCTCTAGCCCATGACTTGGCCTACTCTTAACATAAGGCTCTGTTGGATCTCTTAGCCAGGGATCATTCCAGACTTTAATTTTTTTACCATCCCCAACACGCCACTTTAACCCCGCTTTAATTACTACCTGTGAAAAGTGGATGCTATGTCAAACATAACTTGGGTTGTGGCCCAACCGAGCCCCCAGAAAGTCCCATCTTGGGAAGTTTTTGGCTTTGAAGACCCGAGTTACTATAGCATCATGGTCGGTAGATAACTTCCAACCCTGCTTCCCTAGCATAGCTAAATTGAAGCCATAAAAATGACGAAAACCCATACCTCTGTACTCTTTTAGCATTGAAAGGCGATCCTAACTCATCCAAACTTCTACTCGAACCCTACCAAAAAAGAGTTAATCATTCTCTGAAGATCCTCCCCCGGAGAGGTTAGGATTAGAAATGTGCTCATGTAGTAGGTAGGAATTGCTTGCGCTACAGACTTCACTAGCACCTTTTTGCCAGCTTTTGACAAATGCTTACCCGACCAATGTTGAATTTTCTTCCAAGTACGGTCTTTGAGGTAATTGAACATATCCTTCTTATTCCTCCCAATCATAGAAGGGAGTCCTAAGTACATTCCAGTGCCTAAAACCTCCGTCACACCAAGGATGCAAGACACCTCACTCCGCTTTTCCTGAGAAGTGTTCTTGCTGAAATAAACCTCTGATTTTTGCAAGTTTATTGCTTGACCGGATGCCTTCTCATAAGTGGTTAAGATCTCCTTCATTTTGACACTCTCTTGGTCAATGGCCCTACAAAATAAAAAACAGTCATCAGCAAATAAAAGGCGTTTAAGGAGTGGGGCTCTTGTACACACTTTTAGACCATGGATATCTCCTCTCGCTTCTGCTTTCTTAAGTAAAGAAGTGAGTCCCTCTGTGCAAATAATAAACAGGTAAGGAGACAGTGGGTCCCCTTGCCTAAGTCCTCTCCCTGGAATAACAGCACTAACACCTTCCCCATTCATCATAACCGTATACTGCACAGTTTCCAGACACATCATCATCCAGTTCACCCATTTCTCATGGAAACCCAATTTAGTCATAATCCCTTTCAAGTACCCCCAATCGACCCAATCGTAAGCTTTGCTAATATCAATCTTTAAGGCTACCTCCCCTTCTTTTCCACTGACCTTACACTTCATATGATGGATGAGTTCAATAGCCACCATCACGTTGTCTATGATGGATCTATACTCAACAAATGCAGATTGCTCCTGGGAGATACATTTAGGCAGAAGAGGCTTCAATATATTAGCCAGAACCTTCGAAATGATCTTATACACCATATTGCAGAGAGAAATCGGTCTCAACTCTTTCATGGAGGATGGATTGTCATTCTTAGGGATAAGAACAATGTTGGTATCATTAAAATGATTAGGAAACACGCCATTCTCAAGCCAGGTAGCACCTACATGGAAAAGCTCCATTCCACAAAGATCCCAGAACCTTTTGTAGAACGTTGGATTAAGCCCATCAGGCCCTGGAGCTTTATCAGAGTGCATCTGGAATAGGGCTTTTCTAAACTCTGTAATTGTAAAAGGAACTAGCAATTGCTCATTATCTCCAGGGGTGATTTTACAGGGCAAATGCCTAAGGACTGGCTCATACTCGCTCTCGCTACGGGTAAAAAGGTCAGAGAAATAAAGCCTTGTTGTATCACTAAGCTCTGCTTGCCCTTTTGCTATGCTATCATCCTCTCTAGTCAATCTCGTGATTTCATTTTTTTTCTTCCTAGAACTAGCCATAGCATGAAAAACTTAGAGTTTGTGTCACCATCTCTCAACCAATAGATCTTTGCTCTTTGTTTCCAAAACGCTTCTTCTTGCATTAGGAGCAAATTAAGTCGGCTTTTAACTCCCTCCCTCACCAATTCAATCTCACGCCTATAAGCATCTATGGCCTCTTTATACCGGGAACACAACTTCCTCTCCCACAAATTCAACTCATCAGTGCAATTCCTCAACCTATCTATACTATTCGGCTCCTCACTTCTATGCCACCCTGCCTCCACCACATCTTTAAGCTTTGGCTCTTCCAACCAAGCATTCTCAAAACGAAACTGCCTATTTATAACTTTTCTTTCTCTATCATAAAGTTTAAGGAGAATGGGTGAGTGATCTGACCTGGATGCACCAACATTAATGAGCCTACAACGGGGAAAAATGTCCAACCCCTCCTGAGTAGCCAACGCCCTATCAAGCCTCTCTTCCGTCATGTCCGGTATTCCTCTTCTCCGAGTCCAAGTAAATTGATAACCCTCCATTGGTAAATCATTCAAATTACAATTAGAGACAACTTCTCTAAACCCTCCAATCTTCCAAGCAGGCCTCTCCACCAGACCTCTTACTTCATCACTTGCAAACAAATCATTAAAGTCCTCAAACACACACCATGGCAAAGAATTATCTCAAGCCAGGGTACCCAAGAGATCCCATGAATCCCTCCTCCTAGGGGTATCCTAGTACCCATAGAAACCTGTAAGCCTTCAAATAGGATGTCATATGTAAGAAACCTCCGCATTAACGAAATTTGATGAATAATTCAACACCTGACAATCAAACGGATGACTCTAGAGGATTACCAACCCCCCACTATGACTAACTCTATCTACTGCAAAAGCCACATCAAAACCCAAACGAACATGAATCTCTTCAATTTTATTAGCAAGTACCAAAGTTTCAGATAAAAAGATGACATCCGGATGGTACGCTCGGACGAGGTCACGAAGCGAGGGAACTGTACTCGGGTGACCTAAGCCCTGACAGTTCCAACTTACGAAACTCATTGTCCCTGGCAGGCTCCTGTGCCAGGGCCCGCCAACAAAAAATTTTGACTGGATTCTTGATTGTTACCATTATTTGCTTGTGTGTGACCAACATCCATCTGCATCAAATCACACTCCTTCTCTACTTGCCCAGGGTTCTTTCGGCTTGACACTACTAGATTTCTCTCAGCATGTTCACCACGTTTTCTTTTTTTCTCTGCATTAACCAAATCAAATTCAGCATCTTCCTCCTCTATGCTCTTGTTGTTTCTGCTCGGTAGGACCACGTGCGCTTTTCCTGCTCCGTTTTCTTTGTGTATCCCTTTAGGAAATAATAAATGTGGATTGGTAAACATATCTACGTCTGAAAATTTAGCAGATTCTCCTTCCTTACTCGTAGCTACATAACGCCCACATTAGACCCTCATTAATTTTGATGATAACAAAGTACTTTCAAGTGAACAAATTATCTTCTAATAAGTCTTGAAGTGTGCAGATATTAAAATTGTTTACGCTTTGTATGTCACTCAAGCAAGAAGGAGAAATTCACAAGAAATGGAATACATTCCATGTGTGTCAGCATCCGGTTCACTCCATCGTCTTGTGTATAGTGAGCGTCCGATAGTGTTATTCTTTGACACGTGGATTACTCAATTGCTATGAGCGTCCGTCCTTTGTTCTGAGTAAGCATCTGATCTTTTAATGAAGCAAATGATGGTCACGTTTATGCTCTCATACCTCTGCTATTTGGAACGGAATTCGAATTTTATTTTATGCGCTCATTTTGATGTACGAGGTATCAAAGGTGACACCTTTGGTATAAGACAAAATTTGTACAAGGAAATTGTGAAAAGCAGATAGTACAAAAATGGTAATACTTACTATTCTGATATTCTCTGGAAAGGAAGAAAAAGACAACATTTCAAATTACCTAACTCAATGATATGGAGCTAAAATTTACTACAACGGTAATATCTCTCAGAGACTCCTATAAATATCCCAAGGTATTCATTGAAGAAGGTTACCAAAAACTGTTAGAAACTATATTCTGAAAGAGCTACTACTCAAGTGAGCAATCAAGTTTCATGCCAAGTTTCTGGACACCAAGAACTGAACCTCGTCGTCTGATATTCTTTTATTTAGAAAGTTATTTGTTTTGTGCTTAATTTTTTATCCTCTCTGTGAGAGTTATTTGATTGTATTCAAAAGAAAATCACTTTGTGAAAGTCGTATTGCCTAGTTAAGGCTTTGTTCCTCAAAGGCTCGAACGTACTGAGTCGTTTTGAGAAGTTAAGAGTGTTGTCAAGTTTTTGACAGTTGAATACTCTTAAGGAAATTTGTAATCAGTTTATTATAGTGGAAAATCCTTCAGGAACGAAGGGACTAGACGTAGCTACCAGGTTGGTGACGAACTATTATAAATCTCTGTGTCTCTTGCTTTACTACTTTACACTTACTTTTATCTTGCGCATAAAAAAACAAGTTTTCATAAATTTTATTTTCAGCGTCTGGTCATACTCCAGCATTCGTTTTCAAACAGTTTCAAAATCAAGTGTTCTAAAGTGTTTTTAACTTAAAGTTTGCGAAAAGTTTTCAACACAATTCAACCCCCCTTCTTGTGTTCACATTCATAGGGTTCACCTATGTCGTTTGCCCTACATTCCTAAGCCATTGTTCGCTGCCGCCACCCTGGCTTTGTCGCCTCTCTGCTCGCAGCTCTTGAGACCACGCTCGTTGGCCATCATCCTGTTCAAGAGCAAGCAAAACCACATAGAACTCTTCCTTGTGCCCTAACAAACCATAGTAGAAGCAAAAAGGACCCAAACGTTCGTATTTGAAACACACTTCTTTGATCACTCCCCCTGACATCTTGATCTCGTGTTCATATCCAGGAAGATCCAAAAGATGTGGAAGAAAAGAAACTTCAAGAAGAAATTTCACAAGAAAGATGTCGAGGACAAGAAGGAAAGCAAAGACAAAAGCCAAGTTGTCTGCTACGAATGTAAAAAGCCTGGACACTTCAAATCTAAATGTCCTAATCTTAAGAAGAAGCCACAAGAAGTTCCTTCAAGGGAAAGAAGAAGAGTCTCATGGCTACATGGGAAGATCTGAATTCATCATCTGAGGAAGATAATGACGAAGAAGCCAATCTTGCCCTCATGGGAAATACTGACTTAGACTCTGACGAAGAAGTTGAAGAGGTAATAATATATGATTCTTATTCTGAACTTCAACTTGCATTTGATGATTTTCTTAAAGACTCTGCCACTCTCTCCACTAGTGTAAAGTTTTGAAAAAGAAATTTTCAAAATTATCACAAGAATTTCAAGTTTTGAAAAATGAATACTCAAAGCTCAGTGAAGAGAACCAGAAGTTGAAAACTGAAAATCAGCATCTGGTAGATAGTCAGCGTCTGGTGACATGTCAGCAACCAGAAGCTGAGAGCTCTCAACCTGAAAGCTCCGAAGCTAAAGGCAATCTTAAATGTAAATCAAATGATTATGAATATGCATTTTAAAATTTTCTTGCAGAAAGTGTAACTCGAAGCAAGCAAGCTTCAATGATTTGGGGTGTCAATAAAACGACAACTCAAGATCTTCGTTACATATCAGATGAACCCTCTTTAGAAAATAAAAATCATGCATCTAATAAATCTAATGATCACAATAAATGATTGCATTGTACTTACTGCAAAAAGGACAAGCATCCTTCAAGAACTAACCTGAAAGGACCCAAAAAGATATGAGTACCTAAAGATAAAATAGTCTATGTTGTAGACATGCTTAGCAACAAGGTCAACACACCTATCTTGGTACTTAGACAGTGGATGCTCGGGTCACATGACCGGAGAAAAACATATGTTCCAAGAGCTAAGGCCTAGAGAAGAAGGATTTGTTGGTTTTGGCGGAAACCAGAAAGGTAAAATAGTTGGAATTAGTCGCATTGGTAAAAGCTCTCTTCCCTCTATTGATAATGTACTTTATGTTGAAGGACTAAAGCATAATTTATTGAGCATAAGTCAATTATATGACAATGGTTATGATGTCATTTTTACAGAAACTGGATGTTCAGTAAAAAGCAAGAAAGATGACTCTATTTTCTTTACAGCAAAGAGGAAACAAAATATTTATAAAATTGATCTTTCTAAACTTGCAAAACAAGATATCAAGTGCCTCATGTCTGTTGAAGATGAACAATGGATTTGGCATAAAAGATTGGGTCATGCCAGTTTGAGATTAATCTCAAAACTAAATAAGAACAGTCTTGTTAGGGGCTTACCAAATCTTAAATTCCAATCTGATGCTATCTGTGAGGCATGTCAAAGAGGAAAACAAGTTAAATCTTATTTTCATTCGAAAAATGTTGTTTCAACCTCTAGATCACTTGAGCTTTTGCATCTTGATCTTTTTGGTCCAACAAGGATAGCCTCTTTAACTGAAAAGAAATATGGGTTAGTCATTGTTGATGATTTTACTAGATGAACATGGGTAAGATTCCTTGCCCACAAAAATGAGTCATTAAACGTATTTACTGTTTTCTGCAAATCAGTTCAAAATGAAAAAGGAATTTGTATTTCTTCAATTAGAGTGATCATGGGGGAGAATTTGAAAATGAAAGCTTTCAAAATTTTTGTGAAGAAAATGGCATCTCCCACAATTTCTCCTCTCCTAGCACACCACAACAAAATGGTGTTGTAGAAAAGAAAAATAGGTCCCTCCAAGAAATGGCCAGGACCATGATCAATGAAGCTGATATTGCAAAACATTTTTTGGCAGAAGCAGTAAACACAGCTTGCTATATTCAAAATAGAATTCTTATTAGACCTATTTTGAAGAAGACTCCTTATGAACTGTGAAAAGGTAGAAAACCAAACATATCTTATTTTCATCCCTTTGGTTGTATATGTTATATTCTGAAAACGAATGATCAACTTGGTAAGTTTGATTCCAAAGCTGACAAATGTATCTTTTTGGGATATTCTGAAGGATCTAAAGCTTTTAGAATTTACAATAAAGACACTTTGATAGTGGAAGAATCCATTCATGTCAAGTTTGATGACAAGAAGCCTGACACTGCCATGTCAGAGCTAGATAAATTATTTTTAGATTTAAATATTAGTAGTACAACAAACAAAGGAACTCATCTTCAAAGATCTAGTGGTGACTGCATTACGTGATTCAACCTGCGCTTAAGTCAAAACCGTAAAGTGTTGGAGATACAAAACCAATTATCCTAAGGATCAAATCATAGGAGAACCTAGAAATAGATTAAGAACCAGATCCGCTTTCAAAGAGCATGCAGATATTGCACTTCTGTCTGAAATGGAACCTAAGACGATTGATCAAGCATTGGAAGATGAAGGTTGGATTCTGGCTATGCAAGAAGAGTTGAATCAGTTCCAAAGAAATGATATGTGAAAATTAGTCACTCTACCATAAGATAAGCAAGCTGTTGGTACTAAATGGGTATTTAGAAACAAGCTTGATGAAGATGGTAAGGTAGTGAGAAACAAAGCAAGACTAGTTGATCAAGGTTACCCACAGGAAGAAGGTATTGATTTTACATAAACTTTTACACCTGTTGTAAGGTTAGAAGCTATTCGCATCTTACTATCATTTGCTATACACCATGAGATAATTCTTTATCAAATGGATGTGAAAAGTGCTTTCTTAAATGGTTTTATAACTGAGGAAGTCTTTGTGAAACAACCTCCTGGTTTTAAAGACATTGAATTTCTAGAACATGTTTTTAAGCTTAAAAAGGCTCTGTATGGTCTTAAACAAGCTCCTCGAGCTTGGTATGATAGACTGAGTTTCTTTTTAATGGAAAATGGTTTTACCAGAGGTCAAGTATACACTATTCTATTCAGAAAAACATCAAACAAGCATTTTATACTTGTTCAAATTTATGTTGATGATATTATATTTGGAGCTACTAATGAAAGCCTTTGCAAAGAATTTTCAATGCTAATGCAGGCTGAATTTGAAATGAGCATGATGGGAGAATTAAAATTTTTCCTTGGAATTCAAATCAAGCAATGAAATGATGGTATTTACATACATCAAAGCAAATCCATCAAGGAATTGCTAAAGAAATTCAAGATGGTGGATTACAAGCCAATGTGCACATCTATGCATCCCACTTGCATTCTTGGTAAAGATAAAACTGGTAAGAAGGTAGATCAGAAAATGTAGAGAGGTATGATTGGATCTCTACTTTATCTTACTGCTTCAAGACCTGATATTATGTTCAGCGTCTGTATGTGTGCTAGATTTCAATCTGATCCTAGAGAATCACACTTGAGTGCTGTTAAAAGAATATTTAGATATTTACAAGGATCTACTAATCTTGTTTTGCTTTAAAAGAAATCAAAAGATTACAAGTTAGTAGGTTTCTGTGATGCTGACTTTGTTGGAGACCGAATTGAAAGAAAGAGCACAAGTGGAGGCTGCCAATTCCTTAGAGCAAATCTTGTGTCTTGATCAAGCAAAAGACAAAGCACTATTGCACTCTTAATAGCAGAATCTGAATACATCTCAGCAGCAAGTTGCAGTTCTCAACTTCTGTGGATGAAATATCAACTTGAAGACTATTTGATAAAAGAGAGTAACATTCCTATCTTTTGTGATAATATATCTGCAATTTGTCTTACTAAGAATCTGATACTGCATTCTAGAACAAAGCACATTAAGATTAAACATCACTTCATAAGAGACTATGTTCAGAAGGGTATTCTTGAAATGAAATTTGTAGACACTGATCATCAGTAGGCTGACATCTTTACAAAACCCCTTGCTGAAGATAGATTCAATTTTATAAGAAGAAACTTAAATTTTCATCTTATAGAAGAATGATTAATCTCAGCGTCTTATGATACGCATCATTTAGCATCTGGTATGACATCAACATTCACACGTGTACACATATAATATGTCATTCACATCACATAACTTAGCGTCCGGTGAATTCGTTTGCGTGCGTCCGAGCACACACGTATCATGCGCGTGTGGGACTTAAGCGTCTCATCACACCTAATCTGAGTCATGATTATTTAGGTTTTCAATAAAATCTTTTTCTTGATTTTATCTTCATTTTGGCAATAAAAGAGGAATCTTTATTTTATTTTCTTTTTGATTTATTTTTATTCAGAGGAAATGTGAAGAGATTTTTGAAAAAGTAATTGTATTATTTTGTCAAAACTTTCCCACTACTACACCTCTTTCGCTCCATGCTCACTCTGTTTTTGTCTTTGAAAACTGTTTTCTCTCTCTCTTTCTCTGTGTGTGATTTCTAAAACCCTAAACCTCCTTCACCTACTCTTCCATGACTGAGGTTAAGGTCGGATAATACACTACTATCTTCAACACCATGACAGAAGCAAAAGTCTTATCTGAGAACAGAATCGACTTGAAAAGTTTCAAGCTTTATGGGTTTGATTTAGATGAAGGTTTGACGAATCTGGGCTAGAAAAACTACTTCCATTGGGAACCTGCTGATGTGTTAGTTAATGCTATCAAGGAATTCTGGGGAAACATTTATATGCTTTCAGGTGGAATAGTTGAAGGTCATGTCAGAGGTTTTGAGTTGGTGTTCACCATAAACACCATTGCTGAAACGATTAATTGCCCCTTTGAAGGCATTAGTTACTATGTTGGTTGGGAAGATGCTTTCAAAGGAATGGAAAACGTCAACGAGGCTCTATTCGAGATCTATCGCTAGTTGAAGGAGAATGATGTAACTCTTACTGCCAAGAATCTGAAAAGTCATTACAGAGTTCTACACAAAGTTATTACTAAGAGCGTTATTCTGAAGACTGGGTCAAGTGACATAGTGAACTATGAGCAGAAGTTCATTATGAGAAATTATGTGGCTGGTCACAAAATCAACTTGCCTAGGTTGATTTTCAACATTATTGTCGATGCGCTTGTTAGTTCAAGGAAGGGTTCTGCTGACAAGAAGAACATTATCAATGTTATTTCTTATGGAGTTCTTCTTACTGCTATAATGGTCAAGGATGGAATTATGAGAAGACTCGGTGCCTTGATAAACAAAGAATAAAGAGATAAGTATTTTGGAATGGGTGCTATTGTTCGTCCTAAGGTTTTTGGAGTCAATAGTCTGGTGAGAAAGAAATTGATCAATGCTGATATAATCAAGAAGGTGAAAAAGGAGCAAGGAGAGGGAATAGAAACTAAAATCGGTGAAGAAGCTGAAACAAAACCCACCAGAAGCTCAGCATCTTGTGTGAAAAGGACTGGTGAGTCTCCAGCAAGGGAGACAAGAAGCAAAAAGCAGAAGGTGCCTCCTGCACCAGAAGGTAAAACAGTACCAGAAGAAGATGAGGACCGAGTCCCCATTAGAAGGATTATGGAGAAGAAGAGAAAGGCAGAAGTTGAAAAGCCTGTTTCAGCGTCTGACCCTAAGAAGCAAGTTCCTCCACCTCCTCCTGCTGCTGCTGCCCCACAAGGAAAAAGGAAGAGAGTAGTTAGGCATTCTGAGAAGCTTAATCCAAAGGTACTAGATTTTACCATTGATGATTCTATTACTACCTTTAGTTCTGATGACATTATACCTGCACCACCACTCTCTGTTTCATCACCACAACCTCCATCCACCGAACTGCAAACCTCCCAATTAACCATAAAACCCAAAACACTTACATTTCCCTCACCACAAACCTCTACCTCATCAAACACATCCCTCACTACATACACATCCGCACTTCACTCTCACCCATTCAATCAACTTTTCAAAATCCCTCCAAATAAACCAAAAACATACCAAGTCAACGTGACTTCCCCTCTCCCACTTTCTCTCACTCTCAAATCTACCGACTACTATCGTGTCAAGAAATCTGTGTCTTCCATAAACAAACCACGGTTTGTAAGAGAAGAAGCATATCATTCCATCTATGATTGCCCTTCTCTGTGGCACTTGAAGACTTTCACATCTGGGGTTGCAAGACTGGAGATTGCCCCTCGTTCAAGCCTTACTATCTCTAAAGATGGTGAGAAAGTGGAAAGGTCATTTGGTGGAAGGTTAAGACCTCTCTCAAACAGAGGAATTATTCCTTTCTCTGTTGATCTTCTCCATGTTCTGCCACAGCATGAACCTCTTACTCTAGAGGAATGCGGCAAATGGATCACAGATGATGAGAAGTCATTCATGGCTAACTGCCTTGAAATGAAGAAGATGGAACTGGTTTACCAGAACAAAGATCCTGCTTCTGCATTTGTGAAGATTGTGCCTGATAGGCAAAGATAGCTACCCTGGACTATCCCTAGTAAAAGGAAGGAACCAGCCCCCAGTAAACTTCCAACATCTATTAGTCTCAAGGAGTATAAAGAAGCTCCTAGGAAATACGATGTCAAAGCATTCTCTGAGCTTCCGGTTAATAAGCTGTCTGAAGACCATGCTCGGCGTGTGTATCTGAACCTCCTCAAAATAGATGATTGGAGAACTGGTTCTTCTGGCTGCTATAACGCAGAAAAAGCTACCATCCCTACTGTTGGCTTAATCAGCAGGGTAACAGACACAAACCTAGCTACTATTCATCTGGATGACATGTTTATGTGTTCTGTGATTAGGCCTCTGAGTTTTATGAAAATAGAAGATCAATAGGTTGTTGTTTGCAAACACTTCGACATTGGATTCAGTTGGAGTAACATGCCTATGTCTTGGAAAGACAAAGTCATTATACCTCATCTCAGGCCTCTGAAAATTGAAGAAGATGATAGGGAGAATTTGCATAGGCTGTACCTGGCTGAAAATGAAGGACTTATCTTCATTTTTGATGGAATGGCAGTTTTTATAAGAAGCAATTTTGGAGAAGATGCTGTTGCAAAATTTGATGCATATGTTGAAGATCTGCTTAAGCACAGAGAAAATATCTTTCTGCGTATGCTTTACCCTGAATAGATTGTATAAAAATGGGAATGGAATATGGAAATTGAGAAGCAGAAGCTGGGAAAAATCATCAAATGGAGCTTACCAAATGATGGTCTCTTTCAGAGGATCAAGGAAAGAAAGATTGTGAAACTGAGTCTGTCACAGGCAGTGCTAGCAGAGCACCAGAAGATGGAATCTCAACGAGCTGCTATTGTTGAACCTGCTCCAGAAGCTGAACATTCTTCTGCTCCTCCTGCTGCAAATGATGATGTTGTCGTCTTGCCAAGAGCTGAATTTGAAGCCATCATGGCTACCAATCAGAAAGTGCATCAGTTGGAAAGCACTGTGAATCTTCTCTTGGAACGCTTCAATTAACTACTTCCTACTCCTCCTCCATAAAACCCTTAAAAACATTTCATTTTTTTTATTTTATATTACTGCTAACTTGGTACAATATTTTGTATTTTTTCTAGTATTATTACTTACTGTTTTGACTATGATGATTACACTCTTTTTTTCTAATGACAAAAGGGGAAGTAAAAGAAAGGTCTGATGAAAACGTTGAAAGTTTGATGAACACACTGAAGTATCACACATGTCATGCATAAATCAATTCATAACATATTCATTGTATGTGATTTGTTGTTCTGATACTCATTGATATTCATTGTCTTGTGCTCTGATAATCATTAACTGTTTACTGGCACAACTTTATTATAATTGGTACAATGAATTTCAGCATTTGTTCCTCAAAAATTGTTTGAGTATATTCGGTATTGATACAATGATCTCAGCATCCGCTCTCATCGTTTAAATTGAATATATGCTCTGATACTTATATGTCTTTTGCGAACACAATGCTCTGATTATTAAAAATCGCTCTAATACTAGAATTATTTAATTTTATCTGAAGATTGTTGAACTCAGGGGGAGATCCTTGAATATTTGAAATCAAATTGTTCATCAACCCTAGATATTTGTCATCATCAAAAAGGGGGAGATTGTTGAAACATAAACGATTAAAAAGTTTAGACCCTCATTAATTTTGATGATAACAAAGTACTTTCAAGTGAACAAATTATCTTCTAATAAATCTTGAAGTGTGCAGATATTAAAATTGTTTACGCTTTGTATGTCACTCAAGCAAGAAGGAGAAATTCACAAGAAATTGAATACATTCCATGTATGTCAGCATCCGGTTCACACCAGTGTCTTGTGTATAGCGAGCGTCTGGTAGTGTTATTCTTTGACACGTGGATTACTCAATTGCTGGGAGCGTCCGTCCCTTGTTCTGAGCGAGCATCTGATCTTTTAATGAAGCATGTGATGGTCACGTTTATGCTCTCCTACCTCAGCTATTTGGAACGGAATTCGAATTTGGTTTTGTGCGCTCATTTTGATGTGCGAGGTATCAAAGATGACACCTTTAATATAAGACAAAATTCGTACAAGGCAATTGTGAAAAACAGATAGTACAAAAACGATAATATGTACTATTATGATATTCTCTGGAAAGAAAGAAAAGGACAACATTTCAAATTACCCCACTCAATGATATGGAGCTAAAATTTACTGCAACGGTAATATCCCTCAGAGACTTCTATAAATACCCTAAGGTATTCATTGAAGAAGGTTGCCAAAAACTGCTAGAAACTATATTCTGAAAGAGCTATTACTTAAGCAAGCAATCAAGTTTCGTGTCAACTTTCTGGACACCAAGAATTGAACCTCGTCGTCTGATATTCTTTCTTTTAGAAAGTTATTTGTTTTATGCTTAATCTTTTCATCCTCTATGTGAGAGTTATTTGATTGTATTTAAAAGAAAATCACTTTGTGAAACTTGTATTGCCTAGTTAAGGCTTTGTTCCTCAAAGGCTCGAACATACTGAGTCATTTTGAGAAGTTAAGAGTATTGTCAAGTTTGTGACAGTAGAATACTCTTAAGGAAATTTGTAATCAGTTGATTATAGTGGAAAATCCTTCAGGAACGAAGGGACTAGACGTAGCTACCAGGTTGGTGGTGAACTAGTATAAATCTCTGTGTCTCTTGCTTTACTGCTTTACACTTACTTTTATCTTGCGCATAAAAAAAACAAGTTTTCATAAACTTTATTTCCAGCGTCTGGTCATACTCCAGCATCCATTTTCAAACAGATTCAAAATCCAGTGTTCTAAAGTGTTTTTAACTTAAAGTTTGCAAAAAGTTTTCAACACAATTCAACCCCCTTCTTGTGTTCACGTTCATAGGGTTGACCCATGCTGTTTGCCCTACATTCCTGAGCCATTGTTCGCTGCCGCCAGCTTGGCTTTGCCGCCCCTCTGCTCGCAGCTCTTGAGACCACGCTCATTGCCCATCATCCTATTCAAGAGCAAACAAAGCTGCACAGAACTCTTCCTTGTGCCCTAACAAACCACAATAGAAGCAAAAGGGGCCCAAATGTTTGTATTTGAAACACACTTCTTTGATCATTCCCCCTGACACCTTGATCTTCTTTAGGCGCCGAAGAGGCTTCTGAACATCCATCAACACCCGAACTTGCATATAAGGCCGCAGTACATTAACGTTATTGCGCGAATCATATTCCAAGAAGGTCCCAACAAAATTACCTAGCTATTGACCCACTGTTTCATTCATAAAACTGACCGGCAACTGGTGAATCTGGACCCAAAACGGCACTGTGAATAGAGGAGTCGTGGCCGGTGTTTCTCTTGCTTGTAGAGCTCATATGATCAGAAGGTGATCATCAAAACTCCAAGGACCTTGCTTAAGAACACGCTCAACATCTTTGGGGTGATAGAACTTGAAAAGGAACACGCCCGGGGTTGCTTCTATGATAGACATACCGCACATAGGGTACCACACCCCTGCCATTCTCATCTTCATTATGTGAGTCCTAATCGGTCGATCTGTAAGGAACCTCCCCACGAGACTCAAAGCAGGGTTGATGTCCTCTTACTGTTGGCCATTGTTCACTAGAGGTATCGCTTCTTCTTCTTCTTCCAGTGATAGTCGCTCCATGACGATGAAGCAAAGCTATGTGCCGTCACCCAGGTACCTAGGTCAACATTACAACTCACAGAGAGATAGAGTCGAAAATTTCTAACATAAAATTGGTATATCCCATGATAACAAAAACCGAACCTGACCAGTCGGACCGGGAACCGGGCCATTGTCCGGTCCGGGTGATCCTCTTGGACCGGCTGGCAGAGAACCGGTCGGTTCGGTGCCTGAATCGGCCAAAACTGGCCGGTTCAGGGTCAAACCGGTTCGTCTCTTTTTTTTTTTGAAAATTTTTAATTACATTTATTAATTAAAAAAATCAGTTTTTGGTCTCAATAGGACTTGAACTCTTGTCCTCAAAGCCATAACAAGCCATCTTACCACTAGGCTACATGTTATTTTGTGCTTAAATTGAAATATTATCTATATATTATCTATTTTTTAATATATATATATATATATATATATATATCAAATATATAATATATATATATATATATATATATATATATCAAATATATAATATATATATATATATTATATTTGGTATATATATATATATATATTTAAAAAACAATATTTTATTAATATTTTATTTAACCAGGTTCGAATCCGGTCTGACCCAAAAATCCTGAACCCTGACCCTCTCCGGTTCAATATCCGGTCCAGTTTTTAATTACCTTGGTATATCCTATCAAACTATTAAAACTGATATATCCCTTTTCCTATTACAGCACACTCTTACATATCAGAATCACAAAAACATAAAAAACATACATCTATAAAGTAACAACAAGATTCTATCCATCTAACTAAAAAGAAAATAAGCATGTACCCAAAAAAAAAAGAAACTTAAGCTTTAGAATTAAATAAAAATTATTTTAATCCATGAGTTACAACATTTCAATTTCTCTTATTAATTAATTTCATCATTTTATTACTCTATTAAATATTAGTTGTATCAACAATAAATTATGAAACTTCTTAGACCTTCTATTAAGTATTAAAATTGGTTAATGGTAATATTAATTATTAATTATTAATTACAATTTTAAAAAACAAAAATACAATTAAGTTACACTATAAATTATTAAATATTAATATCAAATATAAAATATAGTGTTATTTATTAAGATTAGTCAATGGCAATACTAGTTGCTATTTTCCATTTATAAAATATCTTAAAAATAATTGAGCGATATTTATACTATATTACATATTAAATTAAAACTACTCAACATGAATTTTAAAGGACAAGTAAAAGGCTTTTAACTTCAATTTTTAATGTGATTAGTATATTCAAAAAATCTTTATTTTCACCGGATGATATATTAACTGGAGGTCAATTATAACAGTATATTGACTATAAAAACTTTATATATTTTATATTAACAATGTCTCATTAATGATTAAAATTATTTAATTTTTTCCTAAAATGTGAAATTATGTCATGCAATAAATAGTAAAGAATAATTATTTTTATGTTACCATTGATCCACCTTATTGTTCCTTCAAATTTCTTTATTAGTTATGACATATGCTCATGTTCGTATATTTAGTTATTTGTGGTCATAATGTCTAAAGTACATCACAATAAGAGAATTGTGTGAAATGATATTTAAAAAAACTTGATGCAATCTTACTATAACATTTATATTAAGAGAATGCTTACTAATTGAATTTATTTAAAGTATGTTTCATCTTAATTTATGATCAAATTTGTAATCATGTCATTGTTTACTACATTTTTACTTTTATTTAAACTTCTTTTTATTAATGCATGATGAATTAATTTTAAAAATAATTATTTATTATTTAATAATCATAGTGGCTAAAACTATATTGTTCTATGACAAATGTTACAAGAAAGTTTAATATATAAAATATAGTTTGAAAAATAAATGTAAAATTTAATGACAAAATTGAAAAACAAAAATATAGTACCAACATTTAGACAAAAAATATCTATCAAAAAAATTACATGAGAAAGACAATAATTCATATGAATGAGTTTATTATATTTACATCGAAAATTACAAATTGTGCTACTTATAAATATTAATATTTCATTAGGAATGTGTAATGGAATAAAACTTCGTATTGTAAGACATTAAATAATTCAAATAACGATTGTTGTAAAAGGTGACAACGATGTAAAAGTACTTTTTTGTGCTCAAAACCGATGTAAAAGTACTTATTTTATAAAGAATTTTGATGATAAATCACTCCAAATGACACTTTATTTGTAGAATAAAATAACATCCAATAATTAGATTCTATGTAGCGATTATAACCAAAAGCCAATATTAATTGCTAAATTATATGAAATTACATTTGATAAAATCTATATTTTATCATGGACTTATATATCTCATTATCAACAATAATAAAACCACAGGGATTGAAATTATTAATTTGTTGATAACCAAGATAAGAATTATACATACGAAAAAATATAATACCATAACGTGATTAATAAACTTCTTTGATAGAGTTATCTTTTGACATATTAAAGTTTCAATTACAATCTGACTAAAAAATTATATTACTAATTATTAAAAGGGATAAGAAATATTACATAAGAAAAATAATTTATAAATAAATGAGTTAGTTAATATAGTGTTATAATATGATTATACTTAATTATTACATTTTCTGATGGGATATTTAATTATTACATGTTATTCTATAATTGATAAAATGTTAGTTATTACTTTTAATTACATTTTTGGTCTCCAACTTTCTCAATTTTACGATTTTAATCTCTCTATTTTTTTTTGGTGATTTTGGTCCCTCAGCTTTCTGAATTTGGCTATTTTGGTCCTCATACTTTTTAAAATCATGGATTTTTTTTTTAATTTTTGGTCCCAAAAAATCTTGGATTTTGGGAAAGTGAGGGACCAAAAGTGCACAATCCACGATTTATGAGGATCAAAAGTGCAATTAAAAAAATATAGGGATCAAAATCGACAAATTGAGAAAGTTAGGAGACCAAAATCGCAAAAAATAATTTAGGAGACCAAAATCGTCAAATTGAGAAAGCTCGAGGACTAAACGTGCAATTAAGCTTATCTATTACATTTTTTTTGTAGTAAGGAGGGCCTCATCATTTAAGATGAAGATAACCCTACCAAGTCCATCAACTAAAACAAAAACATGCTAAAAAATGACTATACATCAAGTGAGCATCGATCTCTTCAGAGATTTGTATAAAATAATATTACATATTTAAATTATATAACTTTCACAAACTTTTTAAAAAATTATTTTGCATAAAATATAAACAAACCCGTATAAAGCACGGGGCCACATCTAGTATTTACCGTAATAGATCAGACATTTTTTATGGTAAATTTTTCGGTACCCATGAAGAAAGGTGGGTACCGATACCCATTCGTGAAAAAGATAAAAATAATTTCAATAAAAACAAAAAACAATAATTCAAACATAAATTATAAATAACAAAACAAGTAAAATCTATAAAACAAACTCCAGAGAATAAATTGAAATATTAAAAAAAATTGAAATCGGTGTATAATGAACCAAGTAAAACAATAGAAGGAAAACAGAGATCCAAGAAATAGAGAAAGAATAAAAAGGCTCATTAGAGAAAGTGAAAATTTAGAGAAAGAATAAATATAGAAATTCTTTAAGGAAATTTCCCTCACCCTCACATTAATCAGTATAAAAGCTAAGAATTTAATTTCAATTAAAACAAAGTTAAAAATTTTATGTAGCGTCAAATAATTGGTCATTAGGTACTCATACCCAATAAAACTCCAGGGTACCAGAGTTGTCACTTTTTTGATTGCTTCAGAGAGGATATATATTATAAAGGTCCTCAAGCAGTTTAACATGCATTCTTTTTCCCCATATGGCATATGCTACATCAACTCAAAAGGATGTTAAATTCTCTATAAATCCCCTGGACGAATTCTTTTTTTAAGACAAAATCACATTAAATACCTCCACAATGTCAGCTCCAAAATCACATTTGGGTGTGTGTAAAGCACACACAAACACGCGTTTAGCAATTGATGTGTTGAGATTTAGGGAAACACAAATTAACAAGGCAAAATCTATTTACTAAATCTAATCTAGGGAAATAAATCTAGAAAAGCAAAGTGTGTAGTTTCTTTTTACTGGGTTTTAAAATCTTCAATAGATATGTAATCTATATTGAGAAAAACAATAATTATTATCTCACATGAGCATATCATAAAAAGAGCACAAATCCAAGTTGAATACAAAGAGGAGAAATCCAAATTAAAGACTATAATACAAGTCCAAATTGAAAACTAAAAGCCACGTCCAAATTGAAGACTATCGGTAGAATTCAAATCGGAGACAAACTCTTAATATTTTAGTATTATTGTTTTATTGTAATGGTTTGCCTATAAAAAGGCATTTAGGCATTTGGTGTTTTATGTATAAGTTTTGTGTGTGTAACAAATGAATTAAGTTCATTTCTATAGTTCTCTTCCTTCCTTCCTATATGAGTGTACGAGAGTGAGAAAAATTTATTAGCTCTGTGATGCCATTTTCTCAACAATCTATACATTGGGACTAATTGAAAACTAAGAATTCCATTCCATTCCTTTGAAGAGATTATACAAATAACCGATAACAGAAATTTATCCATTCAATGAGGTCTTCCTAAGAATCCACAATCAACTCATGCAATGACATACGACACGTTTCAGTACTAAACTTTTGTCAGCTGGAGGTTAACACACTTTCTGCTATCAACATATCTCTACAATTCCTTAAACTCGTTAATATAAAATGCAATACCACTACAATAATACCATTGAAGGCTATCCATGAATCTCACTTGATATACTCTTTATTCATATGCTGCTTTGACACCATTGAACTATCTGACACAACATTACCTTGACGTTCCACATATGGCCTAATGAAAGTTCGCCGCCACCACACCTCGAAAGCTCTCCGAAGATTAGGACAGCTATCACCGGTTTTCAAGAAGCTTCCCACCCATGAAAGCAAAATACTTTGTTGATCCTCCAAAGGCAAGGTAAGAATTGTCCTCCCAATTCCTTCCTCCACAAGTTTCCTATCAAATGACCTGCATCCATGCTGTAACCAATTGTAGTCATTCATTAGAGGCTGTAGCCATGTCTGTAACAACAATTGTCGTGTGTCCTTTGAAGGCAACAGCTCGCCTCTCCCAATGCCGACATATAGTCTTCCGGAAATGCAGCTAACGGGATAACGAGATACGATAGGCAGCTTTGCATGTAGGACAGCCAATTCCTGCTGGTTTGCCCACATCAGTGCAAACTCATCAGCTGCTTGTTTGTCGGCTAAAATCTCAAGCAACCATGAAAGGTTATCAGCTTCAAGAGCTATATGTTTTACTACGGAATCTCTGTCGTCACTCGGTTTGTTTGCAAAGGACGGTTCTGCAGCCTGCTTGAACAGAGAAAGTAATGAATCCAAGCAGCTTCTGCATGATCTATAAAGCATGTCATTACATATGTCAGCTGAACGCGCGTAGCTTGGAAGACTGTTGTTCTCCCTAAGGAGCTTTAGAACTATGGTTTTCATCTCTCGGCGACCTCTTTCTTCATTGCTTTTGAGAACAAGCTCTATAATGTGGTAAATAGTATCGTTTGGGACATTGGAAATATCAGAAGAAACTCGTTTCAGCACAGGATTGACCCCAATTCCTTCCCCTTGGAGTTGTAGTACAGTTGAGACGACTTTTTCTTCTTCTTCATCTCCAACCCATGGGACAGCCTCTAAGTACTCCAAGCATGATTGGATACACGAGCTGAAGCCAAGGAATTCTGCAACCTGAGGGAATATTTATATCTTAGTTTTTCTTTTTTTTTTTTAAAAGAAAAAACTGTTAACATTAAATGCCAATAACCAAGTAATTCTAACAAACACCAAAAAAATGCTGATCATAAAAAGTCCCCTCAAATTCAAATTTTATGTCTAAAGCTGGATATCATATGCTATACAGATAATACAGTATACATATTGATCAAGGTATCCTACAGCAAAGCAAAATGTACATGCAATTGTTTGGCATTTCATGGAAATTCAAATTTCAAACAAAATCAGTTTGCAAAATTTAGAAAGTGTAGAACAGGGCTTCGCTTAACTTGAGCAGTGTCCCTAACAAATTACAATTATACCACCTCTATGAAGTTAAAAAGCTATGAATGCGTCTAGCCGTAGAATTCCATACTCCATTATGCAGTGGCAGATTAAACATAACTACATAAAAAATATATTTGAAGATATGGGAAAAGTGTCCTGCAGATTCTGCAGGAACAACTTAACTTAGATGCTTTCTTCGTTCATTCTTAACTTAATGCTTGCTCATCTTCAAAAACTAACTTTCAACTAAGAACTGTGTTTTAAGGGCCTGATATAGTATTCATTATCATAAAATTTGTTACATCCTGCTTTTCTTTTGGAAAGTGCTTTACTGGTTTTGCTGAGAAGAACGATGTTAACAATGAACACCAATAAATTCTTTGGGTTTCCTCCTAGTGTAATGGTACCCCCTTCACTTTTAGGGAAATACATGGCATAAATGGACTCAAAACCAATGCCGAATTTATGAATAGGAAAGAAAAATAAGACATAGGAAGAAGGACCCTTTGAATCAGTAGGCAACTGGATTTCCTATATTGAAGGACAGAAAACAGTTCGCTCTTAATACAAAAGGATAAAATGGTCAAATAACCAGGAAAAAGAATTGAAATGAAGGCATTATGTATGAGGCAAAAAGTTATGACTAGTTTTTGGCACCACCTTTTGTAATTAAACTTTGTAGAGACAGGTTCTGAATAATTTAAGCAAAACAAAATATTATGATCTTGTGGGAACAAGAATACCTCAGTAATTTACTTGTTTTTGGAAAACAAAAAAAAAATGTGTGATTATATCATGATAATCACAACAGTTCCAATTCATGCAACACTCCAGTCTCCAATTCAACTGTTGATCTCTGCGTCCACTATATTTACATACAAGTATGCATTACAAACTAGTTATGTATATACTTTTGAAAAGGATGTAAGTATTAACCATTACTAAAAAAGAGATTTCCATATGAGTATCTGACAAAGGGTTTATTTTATGCACAAGTTTACTTCTTATGCAACTCTTGATTTTGCCATCAATGGGTATTTGCATAAAAAGCAAAATTCATGAAATTCCTTCTGTAATGGAAGCACTACCTCCTTCAAGACCAGACTGGAGAAGAGATCACGTAACTAAAACAATCAAGGCCTCACAAAGGAAATGCATCTATAAATGGCCTTATAAGCAATTATTCTTGAAACAACTGTAATGCACCAGTTTCCATTCGCTACAGAAGCTTCCATTTAACAATCATGATGTTACAATACTCGTTTACACAGTATCACAAATAATACAAAATAATTCATATTTCCTAAATTCAAAGGCTTCAAACTTATATCTGTTTCATAACAAATGAATATTCTGTTGCTTCTGGCATTTGGTATATAAATGCCATGCAAACTCAATCATTAGATGCAGTAGATAATAGCTACGCAGAAGCTGAAGAACATGTATCAAACCATATATTCAGGGAACCATACCAAAAAGATTTATAATAGGGGAGCATGAATTAACTCGACATAAAGGAGTATTATAATTAATGACAGGAGTATCAAGTATGAATACTCTAGAGATATGAACATTAAGCTTCCAAGCAAACATTGTATATCAGAGTAATGAATAAACAGACACCGAGACACCATAAAGATAATATCAAAATCACAATACTTCTAATTACAAAAGAATAATAGCAACACCGCATATTTCATCCCCAGAAATGTGTTATACAACAGAATAGAATTGATGTAACAACAGTCAAGATAGATTAAAAACAAAAAACAAAACAGCAGCAAAGCATGGCACAGATAGAAAATTACCTTGAGAATTCGAAGAATGCGAGAAACATTTTGCTTCATGAGCCGCTGCTTCATTTCCTTGCAGTACATCAGACCAACAGCTTCAACATATATTTCAACATCCTCACAATCACCGATTTGGAGACACGACAAATCCGATTGTTCAGAAAGTTTTTCAGAAAAGAAACTACTCTTATCTGTCAAAACTTTCCTATGCACACTTAGCTTCACAGAAAATCCCTGCTTGCCTAACAAAACCACCTTCATATCACAAGTTCCAGGTTCACCAAACTCAATAGCAACCTTTCTTGGCATAGTTTCAATTTTAGGTCTTGGCGCTCTCTCAGCAGCCACCGATGTGCCAGCTGAAGGCCTTTCCGGACCATTTGTGCATTGTTGATCATCAGAAAGCCCCAATCTAGATGGTGCAGGTGCAGCAGCTCTTCTCTCACTCACTGGCACTGGCTTTTTCTGGACACTGATTTTTTGTGGTGGTGGTGGTGGTGGTGGTGGTGAGGAAGGTTTGGGTTTATTAAGAGGATTTTGAGCCTTAAGGCTTTTCTGAAACACAACAGGAGAAGGACAACACCAAAATCCTTCTGGGGTGACAGCTATTGGAACATTTTTAATCTTGGTTTGGCCTTTATCCACCCTGTTAAGCCTAATTTCCGCCATGTTTATCAATTGAAAAGGATTGATTCACAAACAAAACACAAAGCTATTATGGAACAAGATGTGATGGCAATGGCATCACTGAAACCACTGAAACCGGAAAAAACTAAACAAACCCGAGTTCCTATGTAACAAACAACAACAAAAATTGATTGTACTACTACTACTACCAAGTCAAGTCAAGGGTAAGGGAATATCTCGGCAAATTTTGTTCCACTCTTTTCGGAAGTTCGGTTCTTACTTTGAATAATACACTCCTTTTCCCTCATAAATAACTACCGAAGAAAACAAAATAAACAGCTTCAATCTTTGAAGTTGATCCGCTTTCCCCCCAAAAAAGAATCACTGCAGTTTCAAACAAATTGCTCGAAACATTAACAACATTAATTTATTTTCTCAAAAGGGTAAAAAGGAATTAAATCTCAAAGAGAATGACAGAAACATATGCAGAAATAGACACAACCTAACTTTAATTTTCCTTCAGATATATATATATATATAGAGAGAGAGAAGTAAATAAAGCATTTTCAAAACTATAACCGAAGAGTTATAAAACTACGCTCTAGTTAACTACAGATCAACTGCAGAGAAAAAACTAAATAGAGAGAGGGCAAAGGGGGGGGGGGGGAGCACAAAGAAAAATGGCTCCTTTATCTGAACTTACCAAGAAACGGTGTCGTGTGAGAAATCTCTGAACAGGTGGTGCAGTGCAAAGCATGAAGGGAACAATTAGTGTAGTGTAGTGTAGTAATAGTCTCTTCTTTAATTTGTAATGTGAAGAAACACAACGAGACCCGAAAAAGCTAAAAGGGAATGAAGAGAGGGGAGTGGATGGTGATGATGATGCATCATGGACTGTGTTTCCGCTTTACCAGTTCCATGCTTTTGATTTGATGATTGCTCTTTGGACCCCAGAAATGAATTGTACTACTTACACCATTTGTTTTGTAGTATTTCTTTACACAGAGAAAAAGGTTATTGTTTTGGGAACAAAAAAGAAAAAGTAATTGTCTTTTTATTTTCTTCTTTTGTTTTTCCTATTGTATGTTAGTTGTTCTCTATACACACAACTCATCACTCATTAAGTGACAGTAAGCATGCCTCCTTCCAACCCCCCCCCCTTTTTTTTTTCTCTTTCTCTTATGATTTTTCTGAGATTCTTTATGTCCCAACCAGTTGCTTTAAGGGACTGTCGTTGGATTTTCTAGGCTGGGAGTTACCATCTTGTAGAGTAAAGATGAAGTATGTTACATGGTGCAATGACTAGTACACCCTCTAGTGAAGAAGGTTCAAAGCTCTTGTTCATGACAAATTTTTTAGGTAGAAGAGGGAGTTTGGAATCTTGATATGATATTTGATAATATAAATGTGTCAGAAACTTATCAAAGTGTTAAATTTAGTATTTACCTAAATATTTATAATGTAATGTTTTTGGTTTTTATTTTTTTCAATATTGAAAATGGGAGGTAACGATTAGCGGTGTACGGAGGACCGAAACGTGACATGAAAACGATTGATGGTCCAAACTCCAAACCAAAAGCATAATGTGTTACTTCTTCGAATATGGGAGAATTGGAAGGCAGTGCTTGTTCTTTTATTGATCCTGTTTTGTTCGGTTGCATAACTTTTAAATTCCATGAGTCGATCGATCAGATTCACACGGCACATTGCAAGATATTCCAAGGAGTGGTGCATCTAAACTCGGTACTTATTCAATATCTAGGTAAGACGTTTATTAAAATTAGTTGATTAACTAAATGATAAATATATAATGATATATAAGGACATGTTTATATTTTTTATATAAATTTTATTTTATATATATTAATTATTTTAAAATAATTATCACTTTTAGTAATTTAATTTATTCAAAATTATTTATCATATTAAAAACTAGAGTATCATTTTTTTAGTTTTATTCTCATTTTTAAATATTTTTATTAAACAGAATGAGATAATATAAATAATAATATGATTTGTAAATATATTTGTTATATAAAATAATTTTAGGGGTTAGGATTTTTGTTTTATTTAAAGGCACATTGACGATAAATTTAATTAAAATAATAAGAACAAAATTAATAAGTCGTATTATGTTATATGCTCAAATTCTAATCTAAATAGTATTTAGAAAAGAACAAAACTTAGGTAAGATTTTTTAAGTGGGATTGGTTGTGTTGTTCCTCACACAAAATAGATAATTTTTTCTCTCTCTATCCACTTCTACTATCTGTAACCTCTCATAACTATCACTATCAAAACTATTTGTATCATGTTTTGTGAGAGGAACAATACCAACCACACCTAAAGAACTGTACCTAAGTTTTGTCTTTTAGAAAAATGCTATAAGCTAATCAAAACTAACAATGCACTATAAGCTACCAGGATGAAACCATGCAGCAAATAGTCCACTTCATAAAAATCCACTATAAATCTAACAGACCAATATGACATAATTAGTGAGCTTTTTTTAAATTTCAGTAGTAGTTTATTTGATCATTTCCTAACACATCCATCCGGCCTAATAATGTTTGGCTTTCATTTCGGTCAACCAAAGCATAACTAATCAAAAGATCATGAAGAACATCATAATCAAAAAAATAAATGAAGAACATGACTATAAACTGTCAATG
This sequence comes from Calophaca sinica, assembly GCA_037113605.1. Lineage (NCBI taxonomy): Eukaryota > Viridiplantae > Streptophyta > Magnoliopsida > Fabales > Fabaceae > Calophaca > Calophaca sinica. The sequence goes on along the minus strand of CM073731.1, from coordinate 43,263,487 downwards.
AATTTAGACACGATAGAGCATGTAGAGCTTGGACGCCATTGTCAGATGATAGTAAAAAACAGAAGGTCCTAATTCATGGATTGACCATTTTAGGCTGAACAGTTCGCCACTTGACTGGTCTATTCGTATCGATGTCTAACTTCATCTTACCTGCAAGATCTTCCCAGTCAAATGGACTTTAATCATCCGCCTAACTTATTTAATTCAATTAAAAGCTTTAAAAACATTTAATTCAAAATTAAAGTTGTGAAAGCTTACATAATAATCCCTCTTGCCTCAATTATAAGCAAAGATACATATTTTTACACTTATTAAAAATGGTAGTTAAGTGTATTTAATTTTGTTAATTTGATATAAAAAATGAAATATATTTATTAAACTACCCTTAATCATAAAGGTCATTTTTTCACAACATTAATGAATTAAATTAATGGTACTTTTGAAATAATAACATTAAATATGAGTAGATTAGTTAATATTTGATTATATTTGGGTCCACCAAACTTAGTCATTTTTTTGCTTATAATTGAGTCCGGAGGGAGTAGTAGTAAATATTCCCTTCGTTTCATATTAAATGTCGTTTAAATTTTTTTTTACAAAGATTAAGAAATAACTTTATAAACGAAACAATTTTACTAAATTCTCCTTATTAACCATCGTAGAATTAATCAATGTCATAAATGTATAGTGAATTATAATGACTTTGGAGTGATGCATACAATATTTATTTGAGGGTAAAATTGGAAAAAAAATTAATGTTGCATTGAAAAAATAAAATACTCCATCCATCCCATATTTGGCTAAATCACACAGTTTAAAAAAAATGAAAGAAAGATAGTAATGATTTTGCCAAATTAACCTTATTAAGTATTGGTGTATAACTATTGTCATAAATGCAAAATGGAGTATTTGAGGGGTACAATTGGCAAAAATTATTTAATATTATATTCATAATAGAAAATAATATATATTTTGGGACAAATTTCTTTTGTAAATGACACATATTATGAGACAGAGAGAATAACACTTAATACGAAACTTTTTCTTTCGTTAAAATGGCACTTATGTAACGGAGAAAGTATAAAGACAAGAAACAATGAGATTAAATCTCTTATTTATCCTTCCTCCTCTCCCTAGCTAGGAAAATTAATTTCAGTTAAAAAAAAAAGCTAGGAAAATTAATTATTGCATGTTCACAAATGGGTATATGCATTAATTGTTTGCGTTTGAGGCAGCCGTGAGTGAAACATTAGTTAAAAGACGTGTTTACTGTTCAAGAAATCTTAAAAAAGGGCACGCTTATAAACTTTTAAAAAATATTAAATATGAGGCTTTTTAAAAAATGTATTTTGTTAAAAAGGTTTTCTAAAAAAATAACTTTTCGATATACTAGGGGCGTTCAGTGGTGGTTCCTCTTACAGTAATGAGATAGTCAGGGCTACCATAAAAATAATAAAATATTATAGATTAGGTATATAAATAAGTTATTTTAGCGCTTAAAAAATATATTATAGAACATAAACACAAATTTTAGCTGAGAAAAGAGTCTCAAGTTTCAGCATGACCCATTGATTTGAAAAAATACAAGGTCTAAAGCTAGTACTGATATTTTGTTTAGGCTTTATATTTATTAATTGAGTTGTGTTACTGGTTATGATAAAATAAGAAGTTTGTTATTTTTTAATTGCTATATTGACTCCTAGTATACTCTTTATATTTGACACCTCATAGAATTTAAGCTAGCTCTGCCACCGGGGGCGTTGCATGAAACAGGGTTTCGGCTTCATCATGTCTTTTGAAATAGGTTAAGTCGTCGATGATGGTAGTGGTCCATGATGTGTGTCATTTCGTCAAGAGTATCTTGGTGGTGAGGAAATTACCGCAGAGGATGAGGTTTCAGGAGGTGAAGCATTTGGAGTTGGGGATTTAGCGATAGAGATGGATAACTTTGTGGAGCCTGTGTTATTGGGCATAAGCGAGGAGCATCATGCTGTAGACGAACACATGAAGGAAAGGGACAAAGAGGGGATGACAGTGGCTGGCCGAAAACTGCTTGTTCTCGAACAAGGAGAGGGAGAGGGCATCGAAAATTTGGGGGAGGGATAAGGAATCCGCTGTGAAGAATGCATCATAATTATGTGAGGATGAGAGTAATCAAAAGGCTAATAGTTGTGGTGCATCATTGACCACCTATGATGATGCTCCATATTAGACAAAGCCCAGAAATTATATACTTCTCTAGACTCGATTGTAAGAAGAAAAAAAAATTCATGTATTTGGTCCATAATATAAACAATTTTAAAGAGATAAAAATAGTTAAAATTGCTTATATTTTGGATCAAATAAATGAATTTTTTTTTCTTATAATCAAATCTAAAGGGATTTCATTAATTTCCATAAAATTTAATACATGAATGTGTGTGAGAGAGGGGAGGAGGCGGAGGGAGTACAATACAACAGTCATTTATCACTTAAAATATACGCATAATAATAAATAAAACTGCATTTCATAACTAGAAAAAAATGGATATTATTTTTGGTCTTTGATCAATGATCCCACAAGAATAACCGTGAAATTTAATTCTGAAATAGATATTGAAGAGCCTTGCTTCCATCATAAAAGTGCAACAGTGGGAAATTTTGACCAATGGTAAAAACAAGGCATCCATGAAGAGGTGGAAACAAGTGCAACATCATCATGCTCAGCAAGATGATGCATCTGGTGATTTGTTGGAACTTGGTATAAAGAGAAAAAAAATCATGATGAATGCACATATATGGATATTTCCTCTCCAAAGAGACATATTTCTTTTGATATTTCTGCATCGGCAAGTCCTGTTGATTAGGCCTGCCGGCAGCCATGAATCTCCTAGCTTTGAATTGCCGCGGACTTGGGAACCCGCGGTCAATTCGTGCTCTCAAAAAATTATTGAGAGATAAAGATCCCTTTTTGGTGTTCCTCTCACGGATTCCAAAAAAAGACTTTGAGATGAATGCATTTAGAAACTTTCATAGCTTTTCTAATGTAGTAGTAGTGAGTTGTCAAGGTGATGGGAGAGAAAGGTCTGGTGGTCTGGCGTGTTTATGGAAAAATGACATAAAAATTGATATGCTTTCTTGTTCTCTGAATCATATTAATGTGTTGGTCTCTTTGGATGGTGAGCAACTGTGGCGTTGTACGGGAATTTATGGCTTTCTTGACACATCCTCTAAGCCTAAAACTTGCGAATTGTTGGATCATTTGGCAGCAGTAAATCAGAATGTGTTGTCTTGAATATCAATTAGCCGCAGATCGGCTAACTTTCAAAACGGTGATTCCCTTTTCTTCAAGCGATTACGCCAAGGAAGAAACTCTGTTCCTTAGCTATGGGTCCCTTAACTCACTCCAGAAAGGTTTAAGTCGATGAACTAAGATAAAAACTGGGACATAAAGGTAAACTAAAATGCGGATAAAAGCTTGAGCGAAAATTATAAGTTGTTTGATTGATTGATTCTTAATGGTATGTACAACTTGGGTATTTATAGTAGCAACTAAGAACTACTCCTATCTGCCACGTTCAGTTGGCTAACACTGATACATTCCTAGTTGGCAGTTATTCGGCTGAGTCGTGCCATGCTCCACTAACCACGATCCAAAAAACTAGACGCATTAGTACATTATGGCCACGTCACTTCAACCAACGGTCCTCTTTATGTAAATATCTCCTCAGATTCCCTCGCTCAGCTCCTAAAACCATGGAGAACAATCTTGACCGGTTTTCCCTTGGATATTTATTTAATTCAAAATTACTTCCACGTCATTCGGCTCGTGGAGCAAGAATCTGATCTCATACGTGACTCCATGCTATCCCCATGGGCCTAAATATCTTCCTTGAAGCCCAATAAGTCCAAGGCCCATGTATAGCTTCCGGTTTCTTGCTTTCGACTCTATCAGCTGCCATGCCATATCGACCGTAAGCACATTACCGACGCTCAATCCGCTTATTCGATCTATTCGACTGGGACTAGCTTCGGCTGGTTCTGATGAATATTTTGGGTGTAAACAATTGCCCCCCTACGCTGTCTTAGCCATAACACCCTAGGTTTAGGTCAGCGGCGTAATGATTTAAGTCAAATCACCCTTTTGAATCATGAATGCGAGGTCATCCATTAACAACAACTTTTGAATAGTGTAACGGCTAATCCTCATCCATCCGATTTATTCGCCTTTAAACCCCACTATCAGTGATTTACTTTTCCTTTAAATACTCATCAGTCGAATTACCTCTTACACTTACTTCCAGCCCTAACTCCTGTAGCTTTCACCATCTCCAACCTTTTCGTCTTTCACCTACAAACCAGGCCCACCATGTCTTCTGCTTCTGATTCTCAACAACGTTATGATTTGTTCAAGCAATCTTCCTCTTTGGATCGTGATTTGGCGGTACTAAGCGCTCAGAAGACAGGCCTAGAAAAAGATCTTGAAACTAGCAACGCTGGGTTAGCTGAGGCCAATCAAGCCTGGCACTCCTTCAAGCATCAACTAGAGGAGGTTAGGAAACAGGAAGCTGTCGTAACAGCCGATCCTTCAACCAGTCAGCAAGGCGATCTTGAAGGTCTTTGTTGTTTCCCGATGGAGGCATTAGGTGAAGTGCCAGCAGTAACCTACCCCAGATATAGTCGTAGCTTCGCCACGATCGATGCTCTTGCATCGTCACCGATCCAGGTCTGCCAGGTTGAAGAAAATCAAGTGATGCACCTGAGGCTGCAGCTCCCTAGTTTCACATTTAAGCTTTTGTAATTTTGGCTAGGTGGCCAGCCTGTGGTCACCACAAACAATTTTACTTTTATGCTAATGCACTTGCTTTTAATCCTCCAATATGCCTTCCCACATAGTGGGGTAATATCTCTTAAGATGTTTTCCATTGATGCTTCTATTTAGTTCTTCGCCTTGCATGTTGGCTAGCCGATAAGCACCACCATGATAAGCTTTACTAACAATGAATGGCCCTTCCCAATTTGGTGACCATTTCCCAAACTTAGGATCCTTGATCCCAATAGGTAGTATGGTTTTCTAAACAAGGTCTCCTTCAACAAACCTTTTTGGCTTCACATGTTTGTTGTAAGCCCTAGCGCTTGCTATGCTCAATTTGATCTAAGGCCATGAGTCGATCTTCGTTAACCGAATCTAACTCCATTAACATGGCCTGTTGATATTCATCCAAGCTTAGCAGGTTTTGCTTTGCTACTCTTAGTGAAGTAATATTTATTTCTAAGGGTAACACTGCATCTTGGCCATATGTTAGCCGATACGGAGTAAATCCAGTCGCACTACACTTGGAATTCCTCACGGCCCACATTGCCTCATTCAGTGTTTCATGCCATTTCCTTGGCTTATCCTCAATGTTCTTCTTGATTATGTCAATAAGAACTTTGTTGGTTGCCTCAGCTTGCCCATTGGCTTGAGCATAATAAGGAGATGAGTGAATTAACTTAATCCCAAATTGTTGTGCGAAGGCCACCACTTTCTCCCCAGTGAACATAGTGCCTTGATCTGTGGTGATGGTTTCAGGTATTCCAAATCTATAGATGATTTGGCATTGTATAAACCTAATCACCTCCTCCTGAGTCACATTCACCATCGGCTGGGCTTCTACCCACTTGGTGAAGTAGTCAGTCGCTACTATGATAAACGCATGCCTCTTGGACGAAGGTGGATAGATTTTGCCTATTAAATCCATTGCCCATCCCCTGAATGGCCAAGGTTTTATCACTGGGTGGAGGTTTTCGGCCGGAACCCTTTGAATTGGACCATGCAGCTGACACGCCTCACATCCTTTGGCATATTGATAACAATCAGCCGTAATGGTAGGCCAATAATATCCATGTCTGTATATTAGCCATTTCATTGTGGGTCCAGCCCTGTGAGATCCACAGATTCCTTCATGTACTTCCCCCATGACCTTCATGGATTCCTCTTTATCAATACACTTAAGTAGCACTCCATTGATGGCTCTCCTGTAAACTTCATTGTCTACCAATACGTACTTGAGTGCTCTCTGCTTGAGCTTGAAGTCAGTACTGCTTGAAGGATCTTTAAGATAGTCGATTAACTCTTGTTTCCAAGAGTCGATCGCTCCTATTGGTGCACATTCCCAAATTGGGTACTCTTCATGTTTTACTTCGACTATCATGTCTTTGTACCTTGAGGCCTGTTGAGCCAAATCATTAGCCTCTTCATTCTCTTCCCTAGGGATGTGTTGTACTACTGCATCAGCAAATAAGCGCAGTAGCTTGCTAGCCGTTTCATAGCACTCTTTTAAGTTAGGGTTATTACATCTATATTTCCCAGTTAGCTGTTTTATCACCAACTGTGAATCTCCTCTAATTTGAACATAATTTGCTTTCATGGCTGCCAAGATCTTAAGCCCCAAAATCAAGGCTTCGTATTCTGCCTGATTATTATAATTCCCAAGATCCAGCTGACACATGAATTTCCAATTTTTCCCTGCTGGGTCCGTAATGGTGATGCCAGCACCTACCCCCTTTTGCGTTCTTGACCCGTCAAACGTCAGCACCCAAGGTTTCAAGTTTATACATGCAACGTGTTCGGCTAATGGGTCATTGACTTCGACACAAGGGTGTTGAGCCAGAAAATCGGCTACTGCCTGGCCTTTCATTGCTCTCAATGGAACGTATTTTAACGCGAAAGCATTTAACTTAATGGCCCACTTCATCAGTCGACCCTGTAAGACAGGCCTATTAAGTAAATACCTAATAATATCAATTTTGCACAAAACCAATATTTCCTTAGGTAACAAATAATATTCGAGTTTTGTACAAGCATAGAACAATGATAAACATAATTTCTCAATAGGGGTGTATCTGGTTTCTGCATTATTCAAGGTGCGGCTGAGATAGTATACAGCTCTTTCAGTCCCATCCTCGGCATCCTGCGCGAGCAGGCAGCCGATTGACTCTTCTTCTGCAGCTATATACAATTTGAGTGGCCTTCCTGACACCGGAGGTGTTAGCACAGGAGGTCTGGCCAACCCTTGCTTAATTTGATCAAAGGCCTGTTGTTGCTCCTTCCCCCATACCATATCATCCGTATCCTTTAATTTCAGTAGAGGGGAAAAAGCCTTCATTTTCCCAGCCGAATTGGCTATGAACCTCCTTAGGAAATTGATCTTGCCAATCAAACTTTGCAATTCCTTCTTATTCCTAGGCGGTCTGGCTTCCAAGATAGCTTTCACCTTGTTCTTGTCTACTTCTATTCCTTGATGGTGGACCAAAAATCCTAGGAAATTGCCAGCTGCCACTCCAAAAGCACATTTGGCCGGATTCATTTTCAGCCCATGGGCTCGCATCCTCTTTAGGGCCTACTCTAGATCGACTAGGTGGCTTTCAAAACCCTCAGACTTGACCACCACGTCATCTATGTATACTTCCATGGTTTTGCCGATCAAGTCATGAAAAATGGAGTTCATGGCCCTTTGATAAGTGGCTCCTGCGTTCTTGAGCCCGAAAGGCATGACCACCCATTCATAGATCCCCAATGCTCCTGGGCACCTGAAGGTTGTCTTGTGAGTATCTTCTTTCGCTAGAAAGATCTGGTTATACCCTGAGTATCCATCCATAAAGGTGAGAATACCATGTGTGGCTGCCGCATCGACTAACATGTCAGCCACAGGCATAGCATACTCATCCTTTGGAGTGGCCAAGTTTAAGTTCCTGTAGTCTATACATACTCTTATCTGGCCATTCTTCTTGACAACAGGGACTATATTAGATAATCATTCAACATACCTGGCCGTTCTTATAAAGCCTGCCTTCAGTAGTCTTTCAATTTCAGCTTTAATTTGAGGCCTCAGTTGTGGATTGAACCTGCGAGGCGCCTGCTTGAACGGTTTGTATCCTGCTTTGATAGGCAACCTGTGTTCCACCAACCTTCTCGCCAAACCAGGCATTTCGAAGTAATTCCAGACAAAGCAATCTTTGTACTGCTGGATTAATTCGACTATCCTGCCCCGCTTGTCTTCCTCAAGCAACCCACTCACCTTCACGATTCTGGGTTGTTCTGGCGTACCCAAATTGATCTCAATTAAAGGATCCTCTGCCTCAAACGCAGGAGCTGTCTTGTGAAGAGGGGAGTCCAATTCCATAGGCTCGGCTGCACACACCTTATCAGGCTTAGTTGTCGCACCTTCCTCCTTGGAGAGTAGTACTTCCTCTTCCTCCTCAGTGTCATAATCTTCCATCATGGCATCCATCGCTTTGGACTCGGCCTTAAAGATTTCTAGCCGACCCAAAAGGTCTTCGAGTACCGGAGATGCCCTACTCATTAGTTACCTGCGCATTGGGCCGTGGCTCGGCCTGAGATCTTAGCTTGAATCCCTCATTAGTAAGGTTGCATGCTTTCCATACCCCTTCCTCATAATCCTCGGGATGGCAATAGGACCTAGGTGTGGGAATAGAACAGGGCTTCCAACATTTTTACTTCAAAGAAAAGGGGTTCTTATCTGCTTCGACTGTCTCCACGTTGTCTCCAACCCAAAACATAAGCTTCTGATGAAGAGTGGAGGGGACACACTGACTTGTATGAATCCAATCCCTTCCTAGGATCACGCTATAGGAAGGTTTGCCATCAACTACAAAGAAAGCTGCTTTGATAGTCTTGGGGCCTACTGTGATTTCGGCTATCAAGACTCCAAGTGCCCTGGAAGGTTCCCCCAGGAAGTTGGACATTTTCATGTTGGTGGGAACTAGGTCCTCAAGACTCTTCCCCAGTTTTCATATGGTTGTCACAGGCATGACGTTTAGCACAGCCCCTCCATCCACGAAGACCCTTCCAAAAATCTTCCCGTTGATATAGGCTTTGATATAAAGGGGCTTCAGATGTTTCATCATTTCTTCTGTAGGTTTCTTAAACACTACCTTGGTGACCTCATCAGCCGGTGTATCGGCTAACGCAGCCCATTCTGTCTCCTCAGCAAACACGTCCCCCTCCAAACCTCCTGGTTGTGGGTTGTTTGCCTAGAATTCTTCTGGGAATAAGCTGATAGCCTCTATCTCAGCCAGCAGGCCATCAGCCTCTTCATTGAACAGGAGATCCAACAAGGAGTCTTCCATGATATCATCTTGTTCCCAGTGCATCTCTGGGATCACTGAACCTTCTATAGTGATCGCCTCTTCATTTACATTGACTGCGGCGATCAGACCCTCTGCTTCAGGAGCAGGTTCCTGTTCAGTAATTGGCTCTACTTTTTTGGGCACTTCTTCTTTCCCAGCCTCTACCTTCGGGAAAGCCTTATCCAATGCTTCATTAACAGTTTTTAAAGGGATCTCCCTCTTCTCACTATTCTTTACATCGGCTATCATCTGCAGAGTTTGTTTCATCCTCTGGACAGACCACATTCTCTGCATCCTTCTCTTTTGGGTTCTTGACAGCACGGTTGGTATCACCTTTTTGTCCGTGGCATACTTATTCAAGAACCAGTGTCCTTCTGCGACATTAGCCGGGGGTTTCAGCATTCTCTGTGTCTTTAACTTCTCATCATTCCTCACTGTTATCTTTAGGGAGGACATTCCTCCTTCTACAGTGAACTCGGCTACCCTTCTCTTATCCTTGGGAATAGGCTCCTCATCAATCCTGGGTAAAGATAGCCTACCACTTTCTCTAATGGTTAGCCGATCTTGCCCCCCAGTTTTTGCGATAGGTGCCTTGCCTTTCTCTTTGTCAGGCTTCCCTGTTAGGGCCTGGCCATGTGTAATGTATTGCTTCACTAATTCCTGGGTGAGCCTACCTGGTTTGGGTGGCTTGCCCCCTGCCTGTGTCCTACCTCTGGTTGGGGCTTTCCCAACCTGTCAAAGACAGAAGCCCTGGCAGCCTGAGGTCTCAGTCGATCAATATGGGTTGAATCGGCTGATCCCTTTTTTGGCCTCCAGACTTGTTGCACAGATATTCTGTGCTTGTGGCTGGGCCCTTCGTCATCAAGCCCCGAGAATGAGACCATACCTATCCCAAGGGCAGGGAAAGGATCAGTATCCACTGTCATTTCCGCGATTCCTTTGTCTGCAAGCTTGAACCTCCCCTCCTTTATCCCCTTCTGAATGGCCTTCCTGAAAACCATGCAATTTAGAGTTGCGTGATTATAAGAGTTGTGCCACTTGCAGTATTTCTTGTCCTTTAACTCCTCAGCAGGTGGGATTTTATGCCCATCCAGCAGCCGAATTTGCTTATCCTTAAGCAAGTAGTCAAAGATCTGGTCTGCCTTGGAGATATCAAAGGAGTATTATGTCCTGCCATCTCCTGAACTTGGCTCTTTTCCTTTGGCAGCTCTTAGGGCAGGGCAAGTATAGCCTTTACCCTTCACTATTTCGACTGCCATGATGTCTGCCGTGGAATCGGCTGAATCATCATCAGAGTCTTCAGCTTCTACAATGGATACCAACTGAGGGCCTCTCCCCCTACTGGCTCGCTTCTTTTCCTTCTCCTGGATAAATTGCTCAATGCGCATAGCTCTTGAGACCAACTGGTTGAGGTCAGTGCAAGCTTGGCCTACTAGTTTTTCCTTGAGTTGAGGATGCATGCTGCTAATAGCCATGGCTGCATATTCTGTCTCAGGGAACTGTACTGAACATTTCCCAGCCATTTTCCTGAACCTTTCCACAAAATCGGCAGCCGATTCATCTACCTGTTGTCTCAGGTTCATGAGATCAGCCGCAGTGACTTCGGGTTGGGGCCAGTAGAATCTGTCATGGAAGCACCTCTCCATGTCTGACCATGTTTGTATGGAATTAGGTGGTAAAGAGGAATACCATGTAAATGCTGTCCCGGTAAGTGACAAGGGGAACAGCTGCAATTTGTGGTATTCATTCTGGTTCCCTTCACCACATTGGGCAGTAAACCTGCCTACATGCTCCATAGTCGATTTGCCATCTTCCCCGAAGAAAGTAGCAAAATCTGGAGTCTTATATCCCCTAGGCAGAGGTACCAATCTATCCACCCACTCAGGGTATGGTTTCCTGTAGATTGGACGATCCAAAGGCTTCAGCTGCACACCAAAGTATTTCTTGATGGTGTCTGCAATGACGGCCGGGTCTAGCAGCTGTGAACCCCCTGGCCTCACTTCTCCCAAAGTGGGAGCAGCCGTCTGTGGTTGCTGTCTCCAAGTTGGGGGATGTGCCTGAGATGCTTGTTCTGGAGGATTGGGGTAGCCTGGTTGGTTAAACAATGGAGGTGGGTAAACCCCCCATGGCTGCTCCATGTTCCCTTCACCAGGTGCCCTGTATTGAGTTCCAGACACACTTGTGTTAAATGGTAGAGGTGGGATCTGTCCCCATGACTGCTCTACCATCAAACCAGGTACCCTTGGAGGAGTTGACCCCATTTGAGCGCCTGCAGATACTTCAAGATAGGATGGGTAGAATGGAAGGTTAGCCGATATAGGTGGAACATAGTTCCATGGCTGCTGACCTGCATATCCCCCAGGTGGTCTTATACCACCCAATCCTGTACCAAGAGTTTGCCCCAGGTGTCTTTGTGGGTTAGTCGTCGCTGCAATGAGAACCATAAAGCTGAACACATGGCATAGCTTGCGGCATACCAATTGGTCCCACTGCATCCGGTGGCCTCCTAACCATCTACAGCTGTCCAAAATGAAGATTAGCCTGGTTGTTCGCGTCATTCACCACCTGTTGCCCTCCAGTGTTCAACGTGGCAAAAGCACCATGCTGGGAATTAATTGGATTAGAAGGTACCTGTCCTATATTAATTTGAACCTGAGTAGGTCCGGCTGAATGTAGGTAAATTTGAACTTTCTTTGTGCACTGCTGAGTCATGTTAATTTGAACTCGAATTGGTCCCGCCGGTCGCACTACTGGATGACGAGTCCTACTGGTAGGGTACCACTTGCGTTGGGATAGCGTAATTGATAGAGCCTTCACTTGCGTGAGCCCTCACTGGCCTCTATCTCCTGGCTTGCCGCACCGTTATGTACCATGGGTTTCACAATATCGGCCAATTGTTGTGACACTTGGTACATGATATCATTGATTCCCAAATCGAGTTGTTGGCGGATAAACGATGTGGTCATCACCACTGCGGTCTCATTGAGCTCGTTGGATTGAGTTTCAGCCTCTACTTCCGCCAGTACTTGCTCTGCCGTGGAACATTGCTTCCACGGGATGGGCTTCCTCAATCGGTTTTGGGATTGCTCTTTGCCGTCATATTGCTCAAACTCTTGCCCAACGCAGTGCATACACCACCGTAATCGACTGGGATTCGATCGTGTTGATTCGTTCACCTTTGGTCCCACCGGGCGTGCCAATTTTGTTGTCTTGAATATCAATTAGCCGCAGATCGGCTAACTTTCAAAACGGTGATTCCCTTTTCTTCAAGCGATTACGCCAAGGAAGGAACTCTGTTCCTTAGCTATGGGTCCCTTAACTCACTCCAGAAAGGTTTAAGTCGATGAACTAAGATAAAAACTGGGACATAAAGGTAAACTAAAATGTGGATAAAAGCTTGAGCGAAAATTATAAGTTGTTTGATTGATTGATTCTTAAAGGTATGTACAACTTGGGTATTTATAGTAGCAACTAAGAACTACTCCTATCTGTCACGTTCAGTTGGCTAACACTGATACATTCCTAGTTGGCAGTTATTCGGCTGAGTCGTGCCATGCTCCACTAACCACGATCCTAAAAACTAGGCGCATTAGTACATTATGGCCATGTCACTTCAACCAACGGTCCTCTTTATGCAAATATCTCCTCAGATTCCCTCGCTCAGCTCCTAAAACCATGGAGAACAATCTTGACCGGTTTTCTCTTGGATATTTATTTAATTCAAAATTACTTCCACGTCATTCGGCTCGTGGAGCAAGAATCTGATCCCATACGTGACTCCATGCTATCCCCATGGGCCTACATATCTTCCTTGAAGCCCAATAAGTCCAAAGCCCATGTATAGCTTCCGGTTTCCTGCTTTCGACTCTATCAGCTGCCATGCCATATCGACTGGTAAGCACATCGGTTGACGTCCAATCGGCTATTCGATCTATTCGACTGGGACTAGCTTCGGCTGGTTCTGATGAATATTTTGGGTGTAAACAGAATGAAAGGTGGCTATTGATGGGCGACTTTAATTTGGTGCTCTCTCATGATGAAAAGGTGGGTGGTAATCTAGCTAATAGCCAATTGATTTCTTTGTTTAGAGATACTCTTCAGGGTCTCAATCTTATTGATCTTGGTTATGAAGGAGATAAGTTTACGTGGCACAATAATCAATCTGGAGCTGACAACATAAAGGCTCAGCTTGATCGTTTTATTTCTACTCCCCAATGGAAATTCTCTTTTCCTAGAGCTTCAGTGTGGCATCTCCTTAGACATACGTCAGACCATATGCCAATATGCTTGTGTCTTGAGCCAAAAATTTCAACTAGAAGGAGACGCTTCCAAAGGCTTTACCGGTTTGAGGATTGTTGGTTGTGGGATTCGGATATTGAAAGTGCAATTCGAGATTCTTGGATTAATATTCAGGAGCCTTTGAATTCTAAAATTCCAGCTTGTGTTGCAACGTTGAATAGATGGGGTGATGATAGATTTGGAGGTGTCCCTTTCAAAATTAAGCAAACTAGCCAGAAGCTGGAACGGTTGAATCGGCAGCCTCAAGAGGAAGGTGTTGTGGCAGAGATAGAGAGCACCTTAGATGATTTGTTGGAGAGTGAAGAAATTTGATGTGCACAACGTTCTCGTGCTCTTTGGCTTAGGCATGCGGATAAAAATACAAAAAAATTTCATCAAAAAGCTTTTCAATGAAAAGCTAGAAATTTGGTTAGCATTTTGGATGACTATGGTCAGAAGTTCACTGATGAAGAAGACATTACAAATGTTATGCCAAATTTTTTTCCAGAATCTATTCACTTTAGATGACCCTGATAGAATTCATGAAGCAGTGGAAGTGGTACATGATAGAGTTACTGATGATATGAGGCTTATTTTGGATGGGGATTTTAATAGAGAAGAAGTGTATCATGCCCTGAAGAATTTGAAATCTAGAGCGGCTCTTGGTCCAGATGGGATGCCTGCCTTGTTCTATCAGCAATTTTGGAGTATTGTGGGGATGATATTTCTAACATGGCTCTTGATATTCTCAACAATTGTATGAATCCTTCCAGCATAAATCACACTTTTCTTTGCCTCATTCCAAAGAAAAAAAAGCCAACCCATATCGATGATTTCAAACCAATTTCTCTTTGCAATGTTATTTTTAAAATTATTTCTAAAACAATTGCCAATCGTCTGAAATTAGTACTTCCAAATCTTATTGATAAGTATCAGAGTGCTTTTGTTCCAAGGAGACTTATTATTGATAATGCTCTGATAGCTTTTGACTCCTTTTATTATATGAGAAAAAAGAAACAAGGGAAAAAAAGGGACATGTTGGTCTTAAATTAGATATGTCTAAAGCTTATGATCGTATTGAGTGGAGCTTTCTAGACGCAATTTTAAATTCTATGGGATTCTCTCAAAAATGGGTTTCTTTAATTCATAGCTGTGTTTCCACTGTCTCTTTATGTGTTACTCAATGGTGGTCCTTGTAGAAGATTTGTGCCTTAAAGGGGTCTTAGACAGGGAGATCCATTGTCCCTTTATCTGTTTATATTATGTGCTGAAATGTTTTCAGGTCTCATTACCAAAGCTCAGGAGGACAGAATTTTGCATGGAATTCAAATTGCACGGGGTGCACCTATGATTTTGCATCTTCTGTTTGCAGATGATAGTCTTATTTTTTGCAGAGATTCACAGTAGGAAGCTCAACCTATTAAAAATATTCTTGATCTATACCAATCAGCTTCAGGCCAACTTATTAACCTGGATAAATCTGAAATCTCTTTTAACCGAAATGTGCCTACAGATAGAAAAAATCAGTTCCAATGATGGATGCAAATTAAGGTTGTTGAGTGCCATTCTAAATATCTGGGTCTTCCTTCTTATGTTTGTAGATCAAAATAACAGGTATTTAATTTTATCCTGGATAGAGTGTGGAAAAAGCTGAAGGGTTGGAAAGAGAAGTTTTTATCTATAGCAGCTAAAGAGGTTCTCATTAAAGCAGTGATGTAGGCCATTCCCACTTATGTTATGAGTTGCTTCCTAAAGGGTTGTGTGAACACATTGAAAGTATAATTAGCAGGTTTTGGTGGGGAAGTAAAAATGGCGAGAAGAGGATTCATTGGATAAATTGGAATTCCTTATGCAAAGATAAAAAAAAAAGAGGCAGATTGGGTTTTAGAAGCTTTAATGGATTTAATGTGGCTCTTTTGGCAAAGCAAGGTTGACGTATTATTAATAATCCAGATTCTCTCCTATCAAGATGTCTTAAGGCTCGATATTTTCCTAGGTTGAGATTTATGAGAGTTGTTGCTGGCTATTTACCTAGTTTCACGTGGAGAAGTATTCTACATGCGAGGTGGTTCATTGAGAAAAGATGTCTTTGGAGGGTGGGCACAGGTCATTTTATTGACATTTGGATAGATAATTGGCTTCCTCTCCAACATGGATTATGGTCTCCAAAACCTACAAATCTTAATATATCTACAGTTTATGAGCTTATTAATCATAAAGATATATGTTGGAACTCCCAGTTGGTTTCATCTCTATTTATGCCTTTTGAAGCTCAACAAGTTCTCCAAATACCTATTGCCTCTCATGTACAACAAGATCAATTAATTTAGAGACTGGATAAAAAAGTTTTTTTTTAGTCAAGTCAGCGTATCATTTTATTCGAAGAGAGGCAAGCATTCATCACCCCCAGAATTCTAATGAGGCTTCTCCTAATCCGGTGTGGTCTAAGCTGTGGTCTTTTAAATTATTACCTCGTCATATTCACCTTGCATGGCGCATTCTGCATGATAAGTTGCCGGTAAGAGCACTTTTGTTCAATAGAGGTATCCAACTTTCCCCACTTTGTTCGCGGTGTAATTTGTCTTTGGAGTCCATTTCCCACTTGTTCAAAGATTGTTGTTGGTCTAAATTGATTTGGTTCTCAAGTCCTTTGGGTATTAATTTTGATTCTTATAATTCGAACATGATTGATTTCAAGGGATGGCTTTCAGATATTATTCTAAAAGCTGATGCAGAAATTGTTTCATTTGTCTTAGCCATTTGCTATGGGATTTGGTTTGCTAAAAATAAATGCACCTTTGAGAATGTTGATATTCAGGTGTCTAAAGTGGTGCAAAAGGCATGGAGTTCGGTAATTGAATATAATTCCAATTTTGATGTTCATGTGCCACGTCATACACATCAGCAAAGTAGCTCACCTACTCGCTGGTCCCCTCCCTCTATTGGTATGTAGAAGTTGAATGTGGATGTCGCAGGTCTAATCAATGATAAGTGGGGTGTTAGTGCTATTATTAGGGACTCTTCTGGGGCTATCATGGCTGCTGGTACTTGGACAATTTCTTGCTTTCCAGATGCTACTGTAGCTAAAGCTTACGCTTTAAAGATGGGAATGCAGTTTTCTCTTGATCTTTTACTTCTTGATTTACGGGCAGAATCCGACTCTTTAGCAGTTATTTTTGCTTTTAATTCTCCACAAAGGATCAACAATTATATGGGTCTTATTCTTGATGACCGTAAGGTGTCTAAGCCTCAGTTTTCCTCTTTTTCTTGTTGTCATGTCCGTAGAGATGCAAACAAAGCTGCTCACCTTTTGGCTAAATTTTCTCTAGATAATCGGATAGAATTTGGATAGAAAAAGTTCCTGATTGTATTTCACATGTTGTTGCTTTGGATTATCTTCTATTTCCAGTTGAATGAAATTACAAATTTCCAGTAAAAAAAAGAAAAGAAATAGATGTTGAAAATAAATTAGTTAGGAGGCTAGAATAGAAATAAAATAGTTAAGTCATTGATATTATTGAATTATTTACTTGCTAGCAGTTTATAAAGCAAATTCGCTTAAGTTTAATTTGAGAAAAGAAATGCTGCTTTAATTAAGTTACGTTGGATTGAGCAAAAAGGCAAAGTTAGGCAAGAATAAAGCAATTTGCATCAAAGGCAAATATTGATTTGCCACGATACTCTCTTATTTACAGCTTGTGACACCTTCTCCTTAGCAATGATTAATATGCACAACAAATTAAATCCATCTCAGATCCGAGCGTAGGTGCTTTTTGTGGCCCCTTTGATGTAAGATGTTCAAGAAAGGGCTTATATATCTTACTCCAAAATTTCCCATGCTGCTACTCTCTGAAACATTTCATTGTGTAGCTGCTGTATGCTTTCTTGCAATCATAGTGAAGTTAATTTAACTTTTGACTGTTTTCTCTGATTTTTTTCAAGCATCTGTTGGGGTGGCTTTAGTGCAAATGTGCAATCATAGAGTTTTGCAATGATACTATCTAATTTCTAGGCGGGAATTAAAGAGACTACACACAGAAAAAAGATACTCCCTCCGTTACATTTTATAAACTCTTTTAGATAAAAAAAACGCATATTAAGAATAGTAGTTAGCATAATTAAATTGTCTATAATGTGTATACTTTTTCAAATTTATTCTTCAATCATACTTTTAATTAATTAATACATGTCTTAGATTTTTAAATACTATGCAATTAATTAGGGATATATTTAAAAAAAATCATTAATATATCTTGTGATTTGAAAATAAACTTATAATTAGTTAACAAATTTTTTTCTAAAAAAAACTTATAAAAAATAACGGATGGAGTATAAACGTGCCTCTACTGGCCTGGAATTGTTGTCCTTTCCTAACCTATAGATGACTTCCCCAACTCATATTATTGAATTAGAACTCGTGTTTAGGCATGATAAATCCTTAAAAATGGTTTAGCTTTCATTGAGAGTTTATGCTCTTAGTGTTATAAGGTCAAGGTTCTTTGTTTGGGATCCAAGTGCAAAGCTTGAAATCCCTAAGGTAAGTCTATAATACTTGCTAAGAACTAAGTGTTATCTCTGAATGAGGCTAGTAACATGATTGTGTTTCTTCATCAATTGGATGTTCTATTCTGATAGTATATATATATACTTGATAGAACTAAGGTTTACTTATAAATGATATGAATAGTGTATATTGGACCTGATAAACACGCCCAGCAATATACTAAGTTGTCTGAAGGGTATATTGAACCGGATAAATACGCCCAACAATATACTAAGTTCCCTAAAGGACTTATTGGACCGGATAAACATGCCCGACAATATAGCAATTTAGGTTTTAGGTTTTCAAAAGAAAGATCGTTAGCTTTAAATATGAAAAGTGTCTTGGCTTTCAATGTCTCAATTATGTTTATTATAATAGTATGATCCGATGAGAGTTAGTGAGGAGTCTGTGAAGGACTCACTGAGATTTTATCTCACTCTTTTCATGTGTTTTTCAGATAAGCAGGTATCGGAGGCAGATTAGGCGAAGCTCAAGGATCAGTACTCTTAGTTTAGGGTTTTGTTGAAGTTGTAGTTCTATCTACAACCTTGTAGTCATGTAAGAATTGATTGTAAATTGATATTCCTAGTTATGTATCATTTGGAAAAAGTTGTAATCTAATTATTAGATTTACGACTTAGGTTTGAAATTTATGACTTGGATTATTGTAAACAAGTTTTAAAATTTTAGAAATTCCTATACTTCAATGTATTTGTCGTATATTTCAATTTACGTTGAGGTACGGGCGTTACACGATGTAGACTCTTTCTTATATTTATGATCTTTTGCATGAAATTTTTGCTTTCCCGTGTTTGTCATACGCTTCACTTCTTGTATATCATTATCTGAACTATCATTATCAACATGCACACTACTCCCAATGTTAAGGTATTGAGGTGGCCAATTTTTCACGGTATTCATTCATTTGACAAGCGACACCATCGATTCTATTTGGAAGAGGTGATCAACTCACGAGAAAGACAACCTGCGAGGAATTTCAATTAATTAATTTTTTAAAATTAAATTTAAAACAAAAAAAATTGTTGGCGAGAAATCGAATTAATTTAAAAAAATTCAAAAAATAAAAAGGTGATAAATCGGCTTGCCCACCTAGGGCATATTGATACTTAATTGGGGAAAGGAGGCAATTTGGTTAATAAAAAAGTGATATTCAAAAAAATTCCCAAAATTATGTTCAAGATTTTCGAGAGTGTATTACCGTCCAAGGAAATTAGGAGACCAGTATAACACAAATTAAAAATATATTCCAAGTGATAAAATCATACTTATGAGTTTAGACATAATAATTCCTATTTCCTATCATTAAAGTATTAATACAAGTAGTATAAAAAAAAAGAATTAACACGAGTAACCAAAATAATATTAGTCTGTTATTATTAATAAAAAAATTAAATATCAACGTGAAATAAACGTAAACATAATGATACACTATGCTTTAGTAACGAGCATCGACTAATGAGAGTAATTAAATAAAGTGTAAAAATGCACAAAATGAAGTCATGCCATATTTTTTTTCAAAAAAAAAAATTATAAAAAAGCAATAAAGAGAGGGGGAGAGACAGATCATCGTTTAACGCAATACCATGAAGTCAGTATGTCAAATCTAAACAAAATTTCTTTCACCTCTATTTACGAAATTGCCATTAATGAAATGTACATGTTCTCCGCGTCCTTTCTCATTCCTCATAAGTTAAACTGAAAACCAAAAATACAAAAGAGAAACAGCTTGAGCTGTTTTGGTTTTATAGTTTTTAAGAGAGTAAAACGGAAATAGTTTTAAAAATCATTTTACAAAATAAACCAATCAAACAAGTTTTTTTGTTTTTAAATTTTTAAAAACTAAAAACAGTTTTTAAAAAAGGAAATCAAATAGGCCCTAAGTATTTGCATGCCTTCGATAGCGTGGGAAAATTTTTTCCCAATTTTTATTTTTGTTGGTTTTGCAGTATTTTTTTAAGCCATACTCGAGTGATTTATCTTTTTTTTTTTGTAAAAGAGTGATTTTAATCTAAAACAAAAATCAAGAATTCAATGAAGGCATTTTCGTTGTGAAAGATATACAGCTAGCCCGCTAGAGGGCCTAGTAAAAATGAGAGTGAAGTAATCAAAGATCTACATAGAAGACAAGTAACCGTGAGTTTAAGCACTTATCCTTGACGTTAATGAGTTAGCATATTTAGGTTAGTTTTCAACATTCATTTCATATCATATTAAAAGATTAATTGAAAGTAACAATTATGGTATTTATGCAACTTTCAACCAAGAAAGTTAATAATAATAATAATAATAATAATAATAATAATAATAATAATAATAATATAAAAAATGTGGCAAAAAAGAGTATCATTGGATGGCCAAGCAAACAGTTCTAACATCTCATTCATGCATGATTCACGCCAACAGTGAATCCTTCCCCTCTTTGAGGTTGCAATCTCTATCTATAACAACGACACGGCGGGCAGCCCATGATGTCCCACTGCCACTTTCGCCTCTCTTTACACAAAAATCATGACTACCAAATTTGGAGCATTCCACAAAAGAACCTTTCCCCTATGCCAATCACAAAATAAAAAACAACTCCTCCACGAGGGGCAAAACAAAACAATCTCGATGCCATTACCCAATTGTATCCTATAGTCACCTAACAATTAATTAATTAATTATTGTCAAAAAGTAGTGCGTGTATTATGTAGTACCTTTCGTTTCTTATCGTATACCACACCAGACCGAACCACACCCCATCACCTTCCCTCGGCTTTTCAGTTTCCAAATAAATAAATAAAACCAGTCTGCCATTTACACTAACAAAAAACCGAGAGAAAATTATAACGGCACTCTTACCCGAATCCTCTAACGGGTCGGGCTGCCGGACCGGCCGGTGACTTGAAACCCACCGTCACAGCATCGTAAAGGCACCAGTGGAAACCACCGACCATTCCCATCAAACACTCCTTGCAGACCGCGCCACCGATTCCCATACGCATCAAGTATCACTCCTTTTCCATCTGCAAATCCCTCAACCGTTTCTCGTACTCGGCCCGACCCGGAACACTCCCGAACCCGGAGAAGGGAGCGGCGGCGTCCCGGCGGAGAAGCACGACGTTCGCCGGCGGCTGAGTGATGGTGTTGTTGTTACGTGAAGAGGCTTTGCTGCACGGCTTGCTCCTCTTAGGGCGTTTCGATCGCTTGACGAAGATGAAAGAGGAAGCAACGGCAGCGCTACGGGCTATGTCGGCAAAGTTGACCTTCCCGTTGATTGGGATTTTCCGGTTGCTTCCAAAGGTGGCGAGATCCGGATCTTCTGACTCAGAAAGGAGAGGAACTTGTTGAAATTGAAAGAGGAGTCGACAGTGACTTCGCCGACGTTCGCCTCCACCTCATCGTCGAAGTACACGACGGAGAAGGAGATGCCTCCGCCGTCAACCATAGGGGTGAACATGGGCCGGTTTGGATGGATTTTTGCCAAATCCAATGCCCGATCCGATCAACTTGAATGGTTTGGATTTCAAAAAAAATCCGCAGTTTTTCTAAATGGCCATCAACCGGAACCAAACCGGTGTTGAACGGGTCATTGACTGGATGGGCTCATTGTCACAAGAAACAAATTAATTTTGAACAAAAAAATTAAAATGGCATAACACTGATTTTATATCATTCAATTATGAAAAATGACACAAATTCTACAACATCAACATATAAAATGACAAGACTATTTTTAGCAAAACATTAGCAAAACATTAGTATTTTTAGCAAAGAACAAAGAAAGATTTTAGCAAAGAAACAAAGACCAAAGACAAAGAACATTTCAACAAAGAAGACAAGCACTATTTATGTAGACATGGATAAGGAAAGTCAGAATAATGAAACCAACTTACCATGTTTGAGCTCCATTGTTGCCTTTTCCACATCTTATTTCACCAGGTCCCTTAATGATCGAATCTGCATACATCATCAAACGCTTGTAATTGTGCGAATCCAACAAATTGTTCTCATTTTCATCAGATCCGCTATCATCAAAGACTTACTCCCTATATACTCAAGAGAATCCGCCTCTTCATCAATGTCAAAGTCAATGTAAAGGCCTTTTACCCGCTGAGAAAATCATGTTTGAGGAATTCAAATAGACAACTAAATTAAAAATTATAGAAATTCGCAAAGGGAAAAGAAAAGAAATATGAAAGAAAAAGAAAAGCATTGCATAGCCCACACCAACCTCTCGCTAGGTGAAGATCTTGGGTTTCCTCACCCTCAATTTCTAATTCTCTTGCTATTCTTAAGGCTTGCTTTTCCAATTCTCTCATCCGATTTTCATTTGTTTCAAATTGATCCCATCCCCTAGAAAATAAAAATAATTGTCAATGTAAAAATGGAGGAGCTGAAGAAACCTTAGTCCTAAATGCTATTGATGTTCTGGGTGAAAGACATTAGTCCTAAATGCAACTTGGTCAGTAAACCCATGAGACATTTCCAATACATATAACAAACAATTCAACACCTCACCACAAACACCACACCAATGATGTTTACACTTGCACATTACCTCGTGGACTTGAAACATAATCAAACACATCCAAACTCAACAAAAACACACACAAATACAACGAAGAACATCAAACCAAGATTGAAACATAACTTGAAACATAATTTTTATGCCACACAATTGATGAGATGATCAAAAATTGATCGAGGAGAAATGAAGAGATGGAGATGAAGAGGTACCAAGACTACAAGAAGCTGGGCTGTCTTCTGCAAATCCTTGAGCCTTGAGGATGCGCTTGAAGCCATGGTGAGACGTTGAGTTTCAGATTCAAGAAAATTGGACTGTAACTAAACCCTAGAAGCGTAATGGAGGGAAAGGGAAAATAATAAGAGAAAGAGATAAGAACAAAGAATAAAGAACACGCAGCATGAATCACGACCTTTCTAACCCAACCCTTTTTTCTTCCTTTTTTGTGTGGGTACCGAGCGCCTTTTTCTCTCGCTTTTGAAGAGGAGAGGTTGAGACTATGAGTCGAGCCCAAAAGGTGACAACCGAGGAGGACTGAGGTGGCCGAGGACTGGCACAGAGTGACGCCGAAGGGAGCCGAGGGAGAGAGACGAACGGAACGAGGATCACAAGAAGAGACCGAGAGTTGACCGAGCGAGGACGAGGCACCATGGAGGACTAAGGTGTGGTGGAGCTGACCGGCTACTGGCCCACCAAGGAAAAGGGAGAGGTTGAGATTCGGCGATCACCTGGCCACGGCAGAGGGAGGGAGAGTGACCGAGTGAGTGAAGTGGAGGTGATAAGTGAGAGTGCCCTCAGAGTGCGCAGCGCTCTTAGTTACTACCGAGTATAAAAATCCGGTCGAAAGTGACCGTGGCGGTTTGCATTTCAAAATCCATTACCCAAACCAATAGCCACCGGGTTTGTTTGGTTCGCCTGCTTTGACCAACTTGATTGATTGGGTCAAAACCGTTGATGCAGGTCATCGTCAGTGGTCGACTGAACCCGTGTACACCCCTAGTCAACCATTTTGCTCCGATGATCAATCAGGCAATTGAAGGGTTTTTGGGTGTTTATATAAAAAAAGAATTTTAAAGAAGCGAAAGAAAAGAAGAGTGCCACTAACCACACCCCCTAGTTTGCCAACCACACCCTCTGACACATTATAACTTTTCAAAATACCAAAAATACCCTTCTTGGAAAAAATGCTCCTAAACGCTGTTGCAGAATCTGTACGTGATCTCAAATCACGTAAGTGTACGTGATCTCAAATCACGTAAGTAAAAACTAATTTTTTGGGTGCTACGTGATCTCAAATCACGTACCCTTACGTGATTTTAATTCACGTAAGTAAAAAGAATTCTTTTGGTGCTACGTGATCTCAAATCACGTACACGTATTAGCACCAAAAAATTAGTTTTTATCTACGTGAATTAAAATCACATAAGGGTACGTGATTTGAGATCACGTAAAATTAGTTTTTACCTACGTGAATTAAAATCACGTAAATGTACATGATTTGAGATCACGTATACCCCCTTCCCCCTAAAAAAATACCGCAGAGGAAGAAGAAGAATATGTACGCTTCAATTGAGTTTGCTTCGCACAAGGTAATCAACAACAACATCATCAACAATTCTCTCTTCTTTCATCCTTCCAAATCCCTAATTTTTTTAAACTGGTAATCACTTGAATTGATTTTTTTTTTGTTATTTGCAGAAGATCTTTGAGGAAGAAGAAGAACTAAGGTGAGAGATGAGGTGAGGAAGAAGAATAATCTGGAGAAGAACCTGGAACATGAGCGAGTGACGGAGAGATGAGGTGAGGAAGAAGAAGAAGAAGAAGAAGAAGAAATGGGGGGTTGCAAGAGCTGAACGTGAGGGAAATATGGGGTTAGCTGAGTTTGAAAATTAAAAACAGGACTAGGGGTAATTTGGTCATTTTGGTTGTTTAAAAAACCTGACAGAAGGTGTGGTTAGGAAACTAGGGGGTGTGGATTGCGAGAGCCAGAAAAGAATAATGTGGATGCGGGGTTTTAGACTTGAGTGTAGGGCCAATTTGGTAATTAGGGAAAGGCAGTGAGGGGTGTTAGTGGAATAGGAACTTTGTGGAAACGGATTGGCCTTGGGGATCAAGTAACAAGTAAAACGCCAACGACTCGTATCGTAAATGCTTTTGATGGGAAATAAATAGAGTAAACCCCTCCCCGGAATTATATCATAATCATCTCTCACACTCACAGTACGTAAAGATTTTTTTTTTATGGACACAGTACATAAAAGATAATAATAAGTAGTCACTAAATTTCTATAAATAATTCTTATGATTTTGTGAAATCTCAACACAAATTTCTTTTTAAATTCATCTCATTAGTCCATGTAACGAACTATTTATAAAAATTTTCACAAAATATTACAGACTACTTATAAAGCTTTAGAGACTAATAAGACTAATTTCACAAAATATTAGAAATTACTTATAAAACTTTAAAAACAACATTTTATTTTTTTTCTTCTTAAAAAAATTATATTATTTTCATATATTTTAGAAATAAAATACGAGAAAAAATGGATAAGTTCAGAACTAAATTTGGGCTTACTCATAAATAAATAAATAATTAATGGCTTTGCTTGTTTATATGGGAAAGGAGTAGACGCCTAGACCCTCCCTCGGCACCCTTCTCCATTTGGAAAGCTCCCACCCAATTTGCTATATTTACAAAAGAAAAAGGGAATTTCCTTTTTTGACAGGTGAAAATGGGAATTTCAGTATGTGATAAATTGATCATTTTTATTATTTTTTTGAACTGTGATAAAAAAGAAAATCGTTTTGTATGGCAAGTATTTGACAAGTAATTTTGGGAAAAGCCATTAATTCTTTTCTCTCTCTTCTTTTCTCAGCAAGAGTTTTTTTTTAGTAAGATAAATTCACTGTATTTTTAAATCAATAATATCACCAATACAAATAGATATCATCTAAAAAACATGAGACTAGCTCACAATGTGGCCTCTCTAGCTAACTTATGAGCTACCGTATTTGCTTGTCTCCTAATAAACTTTACCTTGAAGTTTAGATACAAAGATAAGATATCTCTACTATGCTCAATTAAAATACCAAATTCGGGGCTATCACGTCTATTTGAAAGGACGCAATTCACCACTAATTGAGAGTCAAGTTAGAAGACAACATGAGATAACTCTAACACCAGGGGTGGCTCCTCTTGGAGCTATGAGGTAGCTATGGCTACGCAAAAAAATAAAATAAAATTTTATAGATTACGCATATAAATAAGTTATTTTAGCCCCCAACAATATATATTAGAGGGTGGCATCTAGAGTGGACTATCAAATAGGTGGTTCACGGATGAACCACCAATATTAGCCATCAGATATACTAATAAATTATTCAGTGATTCAGATTTAATAGGTTGCAAGTTACATGATAAATTTTTATAAAATTACAAACAAACCCCTATTTGTTAGCACCAATCATAGACAAAAATCATTGACAGTATGTCAAAAAATAACTTTAGCTCCTCCGTCAACCTTTCTCTTCCTCTTCTTCTCAGTTCAGTTATGCAATTCTCATTATTTATCTCGTGTTTTGAAACATAATTACACAAATGAATTTCCTATGTTTAATTGCACTCTTTTTTCCTCCTTTTTGTTCAATAATAGTTACATGGTTTCAAAGTGTTTACATCACAGGGGATTCAACTCCTCCCTTTTCAGGAACTCACATAACCTCAAACTTTGAGTATTATGAGTTTTTGTGTTCTCCTCGCATATATATAAATTTGTACAGTGGCATTTTAACATAAAAAAATGCTAATTTTTGGGCCATTTGTTCTTGTTCTGGAGCTACATAACAATATGTCTTACTTAGACCGCAAACATAAACAGGGTTGTGAATCTGATGGCTCAGTTTTGTTGAACTCCATCGCAAATAATACTGCAGAGAAGGATGCAAATCCTAATTTAACTTTGACTGACTTTGATGTTATAGATGATATAAAAGTCCCAACCGATTCCAATTCTGCATCATTGTCTTCACGAGCAATTTAGGGGGGAGAAGGAAATTTTTTTCACAAAACCAATGGCAATGTAAAGGGTGGAGAGAAGCAAACAAAATGAGTGAGGTAGAGAATCTATAGATCAAAACAAAGAACATAAACATCAATCGGGAATATTAATTATTTAGTTAAACGACAGAGTAGAAACCCTAAACCCACTATTCAGTCTCATCATCACGCCAAAAGCAATCACCCATCACTGGCCCCCATGTCTAACAGCACCAAAACCTTCCTCCCAAACCTTCATATAGCCATCGCTGAACCCTGACACTGTTAAACCAGTCAGAATCTCCTTCCTCATGCGCATAATCAATCCATCTCACCATAGCTCTCCTGAACTTTCACTACTAAAAACATACAACAACCTCTAATCTACCTCCGCCTCTATGTGCGGCACCTTCCACGAACTTAGATCGATAGAATTATTTCTAAATAGATTAACTTTGCAATCAGAATTGTTAGATCTAGAGTACGATGGCCATGGCGAATCCACAACCACCGAGGCTGATGTCCTTGTTCGAATTGCCGATGAGGGAAGGAGAGACGCACCAGCATCGACCCCGCATGGAAACCCGTCATTCGCTGCGGCCTTCGCCGTTCTCTGTCACCGATCGCGTGGAAACCCTCGCATTGTATCTTGCAAGCAGGAGTACTAAGCAATTATCAAAATTTAAAAGTATTCTTAAAAAAATTTAAATTACGAATTTAACCCCCGATTTTACCTGTTTTTGTAAGTCATTTTTCATCTCCACCGGTGGACCACATGCAAGGTTCTTCACCGTAGAAGCCACCATATTACAGAGCAGAAATACAAACTTTGGCTAAAGGATGAGTCTCAAGTCACAATATGATCTCTTGGTTTGAAAAGTTGCAGGGTCTAAATACTAGTGATAAAAATTTATTTAAGTCTTGTATTAGTAAATTAAGTTGAGCTGCTAGTTTTGTTAAAATAAGGAGTTTATTATTTTTTCTTAATTACTATTTGTATATAACCTCTTAACACTTTTGTTTTTTTTTTTAACATAATCTTAACACTTTTGTTGCTCTTTTATTTTAATAAAGTTTATTTCGCGTATAAAAAAATTTTATTTTTTATATTTAGCCCCTCATTAAAATTAGGCTAGTTCCGCCGTTGTCTCTAACCCATTGGACCAAAGTCAAAATGCTCATTAAAATATGAATTCTAAATGCTTCTAAATTCTGATATTTATTTCCAAATATCTCAACTCAATTACACAGGCTTTATTTATTAATTAAACACATCACAAACGCTAAAACCCAAATCCTAAAAAATATTCAAGGTACGACACCAGATTATTAATAGTTATCCCCAGTGTCTCGTTCTATCATGAACAATTTAACAGCAATAATAAAAGTATTAAGAATATTTTGCCACCACGACTAAATTATGGTTACAACAACCATTTCTTTTTTTTTTTGACAAAAAAAAAAGGTTAAGCAATTTTATTAATACTCAAAACCGCAATACATTTAGTAACTTGATCATAAATTTGAAAGCTAGTAATATATGCAGCCACCCCTACCAAAGAGTAAGCAACTACATGGGTTCGCCTTCTATAAAACTCTACCAAAGAGTTGGTAATAGAAAAAGATGACGTTGAGGAATTATCATTAGTTGGACCATAATTTTCCTTCAATTGCATAACCGCCTCTCCATTTACTAAAGGTAACGACCCATTAATATTTTTGAAGCCCATAATTGTTACCCCTAATTGTGTAATGTCTGGAGCATTAATTCTGTTTGATTGCTGGTTTGTTGTGCTGGTTCCAATTCCTCCAGTAGGATTCTGGTACGGCGGCTTCTCCTATCTCAGCCATCTACAACTTCCTTTTCCAACCCGACGTGTCTCTGCCCGTAGTTCGTTGTCCCATTTACGTACACCGTCATATTTGTCTGGTGGTTTCTGTGGTGGCCGCTTGGGGCCCAACTCCGCCGGAGAAAAAGCATTCGGAAAATGTTTTGAGTTGGGAGAACAGTGGGATCATGTAGAACCATCCAGATACCTCATGTAGATTAGGGGCGGTGGCTCAGGTGGTGGGCGCCCCACCGGTGACACGGAGGAGGCAGCATTGACTGAGATCGTGAGAGGGGACCCAAGAGGCCCAGAAGATGTCATCTATGAGGGGCCTACCTTGTCGTGGGTGGATAAGTAAAGGGTGGATGGTTGTTGGGGGTGGAGGGAACCCCGGATCTGGGAAGGAGGGATGGTGGGGATGGAAGGGAAGCATCTGCGCGGCGCTGGCAGAACCAGACGATGACCAAGGGATATGATGATGGCTATGGCGAGTAGGAGTGGGAAGAGAAAGGTTGATTGGAATAGGAACGGAGTAAACTGATAACACCCCATCGTCAGGGGAGAAAAAAACCTCCACAGAGGGAGGAAAAACGTCGCTCAAACCACAATTATGGAGGGGAAACAGGTCTCTTAATTTGTGATTTCACTTTGGTCTATTTTACAACAACCACTTCTTGATAGCACTACACTTGAATTAGCAAGAACATAGAAACAACTTTTTGGATGCTAAAGAAACAAATAAACCGTAAAATCACCAGGGGCGGCTCCTCTCATTGAGATGAGTAGCCATGGCTACCCCAAAATTTTTTAAAATAAATTAAAGACTAAGCATATATATATACATCAAATGTTGATATATATAAAATTATAAATAGATTGTCACATGTTTCATTTATTTGTATTGGTATAGTGGTTGTGACACTTTAGCATGTGCCAAGACATGGTATCGAATCTAGTGCTAGCACTTTTTAGCTGTGTTATCAAAATCGGACTGGGCGGTCCAACCGGTTGAATCGGGAACTGGACCCCTGTCCGATCCAAACGAATCTGAGAACCGCTTTGCATGAAAACTGGGGATTGAACCAAAAAACCAAGAACCGAACTGAAAAATCGGAGCAAAACCGAGAACTGGCGTTTTGATCAAAATTCCATTTTTTTTAAAGAAAAATGGTAAATTATATTGTTTTTGGCACATAAGACGTTTTTATCCTTTTTTTTCTGTACATTAATGGATTAAATCAAATACTATAAAAAAATTAAGATAAACTTGTACATTAATATTATTATCAGAGTACTTATATTGTAGTATTTTGCGATTATTTAATATTAGAATGTATGTAACTTTACATTTTATATGTTGACTTATAATATTTTAAGTTGAATTTAATTTTTAAAATTGTGAAGTTATAAATATTATGTTATTTTTTGTTTATTATTGCTTGATATATTACATTAAAAATGTTATTTAATCAATTTTCGGTCCGACCCCTGTTTAACCCCAGTCGAACCCTTGAACCTTGAACCAGTGTTTTGTCCGGTTCAATGACCGGTTCGGTTTTAACAACCTTGCTTTTTAGTTTTTTGTGTGTCTATTTTAGATCTGTGCGCAAAAATCACGACAGAAATAAGATCCAAGTAAGATTTAAACTGCGTGCTTTTGTGTAAAACAAATAGACGAAGTCGCTATGCCATCGTCACTTCTTTTAACAATGGTTAAATATCAATAAATATATTCTTTAACAATTTGACACCTTAACGAAATCAGTCAAGCTCCGACACTGTCTAACTCACGCGCCTAATACATGAGACAACTCTAACTCACTGCAAGAGTTAATTAGCGATTTATGCGGTAAACATTGATTTCATTTTAGCTCTTTGTCTTGCAAGTTGTTCAAATATTTTTTTCGATTATTTTCTGAATAACTATTTTTCTTGTTGTTCTTGCAGGTTCTTTTGTCTTCAAAAATATTAAAAAACTAAAAGGCATGTTTTTCTATAAAATGATATTTTATGAGTAAATACGTAAATTGGTCCCTAACAATAACCACGGAGATCAATTTAGTCCCTGAAAAATGAAAAAAAATCAATTTGATCATTAAGAATCTCGAATGTGGGTCAAATTAGTCACTAATAGGAACCAAAATATCCCTAAAAATTATCCTACAAAGGACTAATTTGACTCATATTTAAAATTTTTAAGGACTAAATACATTTCTCAGGGACTAAATTGGTCTCCGTAATTTTTGTTGGGAATCAATTTAGGTATTTACTCTTTTTTTATTTATTATTTTAACAGTAAACCTTTCATTTTTTTGTTTTTGTTTTCTATTCTTATAAAATTGTACTGAAATATTTCCTATTAAAAATAAAACAAAACAAAATTATTTTTTTCGATTTTAAAGCAAAAATAAAAATTAAACACCGAAAACATTTTTTTCAAATTAGGCCCTAAATTATCTGATTCCCTCAAGTTGTTAATAAAATCTACATAGTAAACACTAAACAGTGAAGGGAGTGAAAGAAACAAGGCAACAAAAAAGTTATGCATATTTTTTTAATTTTATTAGCACACCAAATATAGATTATTTTAGGGTTAATTATGTTTTTCTTCCACCAAAATTTGTAAATGTTGTTTATAGTACCCCATATTTAAAAAGTAGTTTTTATTCCCCTTTTTCTGAAATTACGCCTATGTTTGGTTCTCAAGAGAAATTGTGAAGAGAGAGTGTGAGAAGAGAGAAAGAGGTGAGAAATAAGGTAGATTTGAGGTATTATTTTGTATAAGAAAAAGAGAAGAGAAATAGATAAGAAAGAAATGGAATGATTTGAGCAAGGATGATGAACGAGAATGTTATTGGGCTTTGAATTAGTGTCGAGAGACGGTTTTACGAAACTGATTGTGGAAAGTGATTCCAAAGCTCTTGTTGATTTGGTTACTGGTGCTGCTAACTCTAGAGCGATGGCTCCCACATTGATTAGGCGGATTCGTAGCCTGTTGCGTGAGCACAGTGACGTGCGAGTAGTTCACACTTGGCAGGAGGGAAATAGATGTGTTGATTGGTTGGCCAATCACCATGACTGATATGGATCTTCGAGTGCTGCAGCAGCCTCCAAGAGAACAACATAAATTGCTTTTTGATAATGTCTCCAGGGTTGCCTTGCCTAGGACAGTTAGCTTAGTTGCTTAGTTTGTCTTTTTTGTTTTTCTGTTGGGCTGTGCCCTATTTGTTTACCAAAAAAATAATAATAAGAAATGAAATGACTTTATGAAGATTATTTTAGGGTTAATTATGTTCTTCTTCCACCAAAATTTGCAAATGTTGGTTATAGTACCCCATATTTAAAAAGTAGTTTTTATTCCCCTTTTTCTGAAACTACGCCTATGTTTGGTTCTCAAGAGAAATTGTGAAGAGAGAAATAAGTGAGAGTGTGTGTGAGAAGACAAAAAGAGGTGAGAAATAAGGTAGATTTGAGGTATTGTTTTGTATAAGAAAAATAGAAGAGAAATAGATAAGAAAGAAATGGAATGATTTGAGCACGGACGATGAACAAGAATGTTATTGGGTTTTGAATTAGCGCTGCGAGACGATTTTACTAAACTAATTGTGGAAAGTGATTCCAAAGCTCTTGTCGCGTGAGCACAGTGATGTGCGAATAGTTCACACTTGGTGGTAAGGAAATAGATGTGTCGATTGGTTAGCCAACCATAGTCTCACCATGACTGATATGGATCTTCGAGTGCTACAGCAGCCTCCAAGAAAACTGCAGAAGTTGCTTTTTAATAATGACTCCGGGGTTGCCTTGCCTAGGACAGTTAGCTTAGGTGCTTAGTTTGTCTTTTTCGTTTTTCTGTTGGGCTGTGCCCTTTTTGTTTACCAAAAAAAACGGAATGACTTTATGAATTGAGAAAAAACCCTAACTAAAAAAATATTTAATCATTACCAAGTAAAAATGTTTTGAGGGAGTCAGAAAAAAAAAGTAAAAATGTTTTGAATAATATTTTGAATAATTAATTGATATTTCAATTTGATTAATCAATTAATTAAATTATATAAGTAAAAGATTTAAATTAATTTGGTTAATTTATTTAAATTTAATTAATTAGTTTGATATGATTTAATTAATAATTTAATTTTATTAAATAATTAATCTGTTGTAAATAAATTAATTGACTAATTTAACGAAACAATTTGTCAAAACATAGTTGCCTGGTGTCCTCCTCCGATGCTTATGGCGTTTTCTCAGTTTTTTAAAACCAAAACAAGGGTCAAATGCATCAGTACATACCCTATTCCCATTTCTTAGTTGTTTTGGTGAGAAAAGAAAAAGATGTGGGACTCACCATATTTGTTTCTCTCTACTCTATTTCTTTGCAAACCAATTAAAAGAGATTCTCCATCTTTCTTCAACTTCCCTCTTTTCCCACTCTCTCATATTATTTCTCCTCAACCAATCACACCAGTAATATCCCTGGTTGTTGTTCAGGTTTCTGATCGTGGCTTTGCTGATTTGCCACATGGACCACTTATCCATGTCATGCCACATGTATTAGGTCAAATGCCAAGTGGGAATATTATGTAAATAAAACTAAATTGACAATTTTGACTATTCCCATTTGACATTTGACCTAACACATATGGCATGACATGTAGGATAAGTGGTGCATGTGAAAAATGTGATGTATAGCTATGCCAATCACATTAGCAAAGCCACCACTAAGAATCTAAACAGAGATTACAAACAGTACATTCCAAAAAACGGGAGATAAAAACTACTCCCTCTATCCCATTATGATTGTCACATTAGGAAATTTAGTTGAGTTGGTGATGGGAGGTGAATTCCCATTACCTTTAACCCTTCGGGTGTGGGTTCGAAACCTCCATGAGGCAAAAACTCCCCAAAAAGAGGGGGGAGAAATCCTATGAGTGACACACTCAGTAAAGCCCAGCGGTAAATCCACCAAAAAGAGTGGCAAAGTCCAGTGGTAAATCCGGGGTGTTACAATAAAAGGCGCCTTTTATTGTAACACCCCAGATTTACCACTGGGCTTTGCCACTCTTTTTGGTGGATTTACCGCTGGGCTTTACCGAGCGTCACTCATCCTTTTATTTTAACACCCCAGATTTACCATTGGGTTTTGCCACTCTTTTTGGTGGATTTACCGCTGGGCTTTACCGAGCGTCACTCATAGGACTTCTCCCCCCCCTTTTTTGGGGAGTTTTTGCCTCATAGAAGTTTCGAACCCACACCCGAAGGGTTAAAGGTAATGGGAGTCCATTACCCATCACCAACTCAACTAGCTAGCCCAACGGTAAATCCACCAAAAAGAGTGGTAAAACCCAATGATAAATCCGAGATGTTGCAATAAAAGGCGTCTTTTATTGTAATAGCCCACCCAAGTGCATACGGCCCTTAGCCCTCTGCAACGGATAGCACCATTACTCACAGGACTTCTCCTCGTCTCATGGGAATTTTTGCCTTTTGGAGGGCTCGAACCCTGAGAGGATAAGTACATTCGGAAGCACCCTCCCATCACCACTTGAATGAAAGAATAACAATTTTACAAAATTATCCTTATTAACCATTGAGTATTAACAATTGTCATAAATACATAGTAAAATATAATGACTTGAAAACGATGTACTCATTATTAATTTGAGTGTAAAACTAAAAAAAAATATTATATTAAAATCCTAAGATAACACTTAATTTAGGACTAATTTTTTTTTACAAATATAATACTTGTGGGACGAATGGAGTACTTTTTAATCATGAAGAACTAAAACCAAACATTCGGTAATTTCCGGGTACGAAAAAATGTAATTAACAAATTATTTTATCTCTTATTGTGTCTCTTCCTGCTCCCTGTTGTGGAGAGAAGTACATGGTCGCGGATCCACTTATCTATCGGCACTAAATACTGTATAATGCAAAGTGAGAATGGCATTATTGATTCTTCAAGTGGAAGAGCACATCGAATCATGAGGTGGCACTATTACAGTATTTTCTATGTCTAGGTCGAGGACGCTCATTACAAGAGGTTAACTGATGCAACTTAACATCGCTATTCACAATTGGAGGCAAAAATATTATTCGGCCGCGAAACAAACCGCCTGCTAGCATACCTCAAAATTGCTTGGTAGGCAGTTGGCCCGTGTTCTCCACTGAGATTCATAAAACAGATGCCGAGTTTCCATATCAAAGATGATAACACTCTCCTCAACCAGTTCAGGCCCAGAGTAGCCTAAGTTCCAGGGCGGAAAAAAGGACAACTCAGAAGCAATCTGAGTTCATGAAGTGAACGTGGTATTAACATTTCGTTACCACAAAGCTCGGTCCAAGTCTGCTCGTCAATTTGTCAATAGAGGAGTCCCTTCTAAGCCCACAATGTCTGTAAATATAATTCAAACAAATATCAGAATTAACCGCGAATGTTACTTTCATTACTATCATATTTAAAGAAATATATGCATGCATAAATTAAGCAACTAATGATATTTTTGTTCATTTTGTTTAGCAAACCATGGCAGTTATGAAAAAAAGGATTCAATTGAAGGGCTGAATGCAAACTAATTAAGCAAAAGATTTATTAGCAAGATTATTCTGAACAAAGATCGATATAAAAGATAATGAACATGCTGTATCCCGAAAAAAGAGGGAATAAGATGATGAAATTGTAAACATCTATTTAAATTTAACATTGCAGGCAACATCCTTGTGTTGTATGGCTCAACTCTAACTGGTCAGTCACAAAAACGAGAGAAGAGACACTAAAAGACACGTGTTCCCATGGACCCTCTTCACCTGACAAACAGACAAACCAACACTATTTTATCTCTAAAAACAGATCATTTTGAAATTCCTAAAATTGTACACTATCCACTAGATAATGGAATAAGAAATTGCAACAGCTATACATAATAAAATGGGTAAATGACAAGCAGATTTGGCAAATCTAAAATATGGGATGCTCCTTAGGGGAATAAATACGGAATTATAACCATTGATCAGAAAAATAACAGTTGATATTTTAACAACTTAATGATTTGATATACATAGACATATATTTTATCACAATCTTAATAATGATTTTCAATCAATGGTATCCACCCCACTTTACAGAAGGCAAATCCATAATGTGCATGAAGATGAATGATATGTCAGAAGTGTTCCAAGTTTGGAAAACTCTCATGAACCAGTTTCTCACTCAACAACATTCTTCATTACCATTGTTATCTCGTTAAAATATTCAATCGTTCAAATGCACATTGCATCTTATGCCTTTCTTCAATTGTCATACTAATCTGCTTTGACGACTGCAAACAAATCATAGAAAATGAACAAATAAGGGCTATAATAATTTTGGAAAACTAAATACGTTAACATAGCAATAAGATAAGTAAAAATGACAATATTTCAAAACATCAAAAGAAAAATGACAATATTTCAAAACATTAAAAGAGCCACATCATATGAAGCATCAGTTGGACAGGAAAATTGCAATTTTCCTTGAAGTCTTTCCTTGACCAGATTTCATTCCAGCTAATTCCACTTGCTTGACCATCTCTGTTTGACGTGGACCTAGTACTAAGTGATCATCAAATTATGAAAACCTGAAGTTAGCCTGCTTGCAATGTCACCACACCTGGCCCATCTCATCTAAACCTGCCAAAATTTGACTATTGGTGACAAGAACTTAATCTCCGAGAAGAGCTCGAGTTGGAACAACACAAATGAAATGTACCTAAGGCGTCTGGGCACATTATAACTAGGTACCTAAGGAAGTAAAATTGGTGACAATTTAGCCATTTTTACACTACACCATCAATACAGAATCATCTTTCCATTAAATTCATTTCATGTCTGCCCAGAAATTATTTCCTCCAGAAAGCTAGCCACTAAGAGTTTTAGAGAAAAAATATGACGTGCAGGATTCAATGGCAAGTGCACGTGTGCGCATTTGGCACAAAAGATGTACATTCCTAGGTATAACCCTAGTAAGTTGCATCTACTATTATAGTATATACAGGAGCATACAAATCAAAAAATAAAAAAACACCTTTATCATAACTCGCATTTTCCCCAATGTAAAGGAACTCCTGCAGATAAGTAATACTTAAGAATAGGAAGCTTCAATAGCAACTGATAGTAGCTCATCAAGGTCAAAATTACCTGTAACAAAAGAACTTTTTGCATGATGTTATCGATATCTTCCTTGAATACAGACATAATCTGTTGCAATTTAGCATCCTTGTGCATCAACACAAGTACAGAAGCAATCGCATTTACCCTAGTCAGGCAGCTCCCCATATGTTGAGTGCCATTATTGGATACAAGTGACAAACTACTTTCAGATATAGCTGACCCCATTGTCTTCAATACATAACTCATAAGTTTATGGCACCGATCAAACATGAAAAAACAAGGTAGGAGATAATAAAGCACAGTACTTAATCGATTAGAGGGGATGTGCTGCTCATCATCATCTTCTGGAATGCACTGTGAGAAAGTGAAATATATGATTAATGGGAGTACTAAATTTAATTAATGACAACAAAAATTCAGACCCATTGCTTTTTTTTTTGGACAAAGATAAACAAGATAAATCACAAATGCACTTATAAAAACAACCATACTGGGGATCTAACAGAGTTTTTTTTTTTTCCAAAAAAGATAATTAATAGATGTTAATGAAAAATGCTTCTCGAGTATCTGTTAATAATAACACCATTGAAGTTTAAAGGTTAGTTTCATTACCCCTCTATTTTTTTTACTACATGGAAAGTTCAGCTGTAAAAGAATTACTTTAGTGCAAGAAACCGAAAAAGGAACCTAGTCCTAGCTCAATAGTAGGGGTTAAGCTGCTTTAGTTAAGCATCCATAGAGGGCTGAGTTGCCATTTTCCCAATGATTTGTCACTTAACTGTATGTTGACCACTGTTGATAGCTAACTCCAAAAACTATCAACAAAGGAAAGAAACCAAAACAAACTACTTGAAAAATATATAGAATTTAGAAAGTATTCACCCCATCACCTTTAATTTGTCTTGTTGACATTTTGCTAGATTCTGCATTTTTTTCTAAAAGTTGTAAATTTTTATTTTATATAGTAACGTATCATATCGATCATAATATTTCAAAGCCGTACTAAACATATCGCCTTTTGAAATAAATTTAAGATCAAAGAAAAAAACCCAAAGTTTTTTTATCTGTTTTTACTTTTAGCATAGAATATGATCCGGAACATCCAAAAGAATCAAATGAGACATGGGAAATGGATAGACAAGAGCATAGCTTAAAGCATATATTGTTGGCTTGGCAGAAGATTTGAGACCCCATAATCACCTGCACAGCATCCATAAGATATTCAGAAAGACAACGGCCTAGAGTAATAGTGCTTTGTTCAGAAAGTCTTGTGGGTTTGGAATCCACCGTGACAAGCATTCTTAGGAGAGAACAACTATTATCCAAAGAAGGCTTTAGCAGCTGTGGCACAAAATACCAGAATGAGAACACATGCTTCTAGAAAGTCTACGTATAAGCCAACAATAAGTACAATAGAAAAGTAACAAGGGAAAATAAATGCTTAAGTAAACAAAAGAAAAAATATAATGCAAAAGAAAGCTCAAAAGAGAACGTGCAATTCAATCAACTTACTATCTGATCAATTATAACTTTCTCTATCATCTGTAGAACAAGAGAATTGTCACCCATTTGTTCAATATATGAGCAAAGAACCGCTGTCATTGACTTCAAAGTTTTGCAAAGTGCATCACTCTTCAAACCAGTAGAACCAACTTCTGCAAAGTTAAAAAGAATAACATTTTTTATGCCAAGAGAATAACAAAGATAGGTTAAAAAGATCGACAAGCATAGCTCATTCAATCATCCTAAATGACTAGATCAAACTTCTTCCTAGACGGGTCAAACAAATCCTGCCTAGCAAGTTAAACATACGTATCAATACCTACATATTTTCCTCATTAAGAACATGTCAAAAATGCTATATAATCTTGTCATCTAGTAGTCAACGAGAAGAAAGAAAGAAGTGGAAGGATTGAAAGAGTGGGATGCATTGATGAGGATGAAAATTAGCAACACAGACATGGAGTCTATTGTTTTGCATTGCTAATTTCAACCCCTTCCAGTTCTTTCTGACATTCATACAGAGAATAGTGAACAAAAGTAGTAATTACAAAAAGTGTAATAAAAAATGGATGTTATCGAAATTATAAGTTCAAACAATTTCTCTATATAAATCTTTGTAAGCTACCAGGATAAACTTTGAAACGTGTGACCAAGGTGATGATGAAACTCAAGTAATCTGCAATTTTTATATGTCCATCTCTATAGGCTGAATCGAGAATCTCTATGATCCGAAATAACATGTAGGGATCTAGATCAGGACCTGCAATAAGCACAAGCAAAATTAATATGCATAAGCTTTAACCCAGAAACTTCAGCAGCATTTTAATATCACTAGCATCTGAATCCTGCTTAAATGGAACTAGCTATATTGCACATTAAAAGCACTGGTGCTGTAAGTGATGGAGAAGTATTATACAAAAGTATCCTACACTTCTTAATAGTATCAGTGTCTTTTGTATGGATCTCTCCTATGTAATTAGGGATATGTTC
This sequence comes from Calophaca sinica, assembly GCA_037113605.1. Classification (NCBI taxonomy): domain Eukaryota; kingdom Viridiplantae; phylum Streptophyta; class Magnoliopsida; order Fabales; family Fabaceae; genus Calophaca; species Calophaca sinica. Next base: position 43,224,521 of record CM073731.1, on the reverse strand, counting down.
TTGCAAAAAAAATGATCACTGCCTGTTAAGGAAGAAAATAATGAGAAAGGAGAATACGGAGAGTGTAGATCAAAAGGAATAAAAACAATTAGTTCACCAAAAAAAAAAAAGACAATTAGAAGTTAGGCGGGAAGTTGGGTGGTTAGACGGGTTAGTTGGACACAAGGTTAAATAACTGAAATTATACAGGGGAAGCATCTATTTAGTTAGGAGAACGGTTGAACAGGGCTCATTGCTCTGTGATAAAGGGGAAACCCTTGGAGGAGGATGGTCTCCTTGATTTCATGATTCTTCAACAACAGATTCAGAAACAATCCCCTCTCTCTAATCTCTTTCTGCAGTTCTAAATCTCCCTATGCTTCTATCACTGCCATGATTACTTTGGAGAAAAAGTGCCAGCATTCAAATCAACATACGGGATTTCAACAAATGCAAGTAAACCATATTTGAAGCTTCTAGATTAAAAAGTCCCAATTTCTTTGTCTAACATGGGCCACAAAAATAAATACAAAATAATATTATCAAGTCAGAGAAATACCATCATTTTAATATAATTTGACGATCTAATTATTTTATTAAAAAAATTAATAGTAGTAATTATTGAGGATATAAACCACAGGTACTTCTAAAAAAATCCTCAAAATGCACATTAGAAAACATATTGTTAGAAGACAAGAAAGTACGAAGATGTAATGTTATTTTCCTTCTTAGAATTTGGGTTTGGCCCTAACTTAACCCTAAAAGTTAGTTCATGAGGTGAGAGTTGCCCCTCATATTAGGATTTTGGGCCTATGCCAATGGGCTTTGATACCACAATAGGATTTTGAGCCTAACGCATCTTTACAAAATCGGCTTGTAAGGTGAGGGATGCCCTTTGATTATAAACTCTTTTGAGGCTTTACCTCTAGTCTATATGGAACTTGAGTTTTTTCCAATACACCTCTCACGCATAGCACTATTGGGCTTGGTGCGTGTATAATGTGGTGGGTGGCCCAATGGATCTAGAATAGGCTTTGATACCATATTAGAATTTGGGTTTGGGCCTAACTCAACCTCAAAAGCTAACTTATAGGGTGACGGTTGCCCCCCACTTATAACCACTATTGAAGCCATATCACTATCCAATGTGGGACCCCAACACTCCTCAAACAACTATATCTCACATTCAACTAACAATGACAACTTGTATGTTTATATTTAAATGATAAACCTTCCAGTAGCTCACCATCATGGATCATAGTGAACTTTAAAAATAAGTACATCAATTATGCAAATGATAACAGGTAAATATCAAGTGAAAAGATATGGTGAAATAGTAAACAATAAGAAATCAAGTTAGTTGGCATTTTAAACAAGCATGAAAAACCTACTTAGGCAACAACGAGCTATTGACTTTAAAAAAGGCAAGTCCAAATGAGAGAAATAGTAAAGGCAACATAAAGAGAGCTCTTGAGATTCTCTAGGAAGCCTGAGAAAAGGACCATAGCATATTTGTTCTGCAAGATTAAAAGCAAAGCAATTAGAGGCCAAATTATAACTCTCTGGTTGGTGTATTATCAATACAGATGTTAACAACATGTTCATGTTTACCTCCTTCTGGACTTATAGAATAAAAATCTTGCAACGAGTACTGCATGTTGTCATACACGCAAACAAGTGATGAATTCAACAAAGCACGTTGTCCAATACAAAGTTGAAGACGTAATAAAACCTATAATGAACATTGAACATTTTAAGGACAAGGAGATATGAAATTGGAGATTTAAGATCATAAACGCTAAAACACATAATCTCCACAAATTCTGTTGGATTTTAAGGACAAGGAGATATGAATTTGGAGATTTAAGATCATAAACGCTAAAGCACATAATCTCCACAAATTCTGTTGGATTCAGGAATTTCGAGTAACGAACTGCTTTAAATTAAAAATAGTGATTACCAAGGAGGAGGCTGGGTGTTTATCTCCAAGCTGGATTAGCAACAGAGGGAGCTCTCCAATCCATGCAAGTAAAGCATCTTGAAGTTCTAAATTTTCCGGATTGCTTGTCTCCAGGGAAAGCATGCTTTCAATCTAGATTTAATCAAAGGTTAAAGAAGACTAATTTGGAAAAGAGAAGAAGAGGGTATAAATGGATTTCATAAGATTATCCAAAAGTCAAGAATTTCAAGGACTTCATGGGAAATAGATGAAGCTAGACTTACAGGAGTTAGCATGTCTTCGATTGCAGAAAGACAGGTCAATTTCAATAAGGAACCCGGCTTGCTTTCCCTAAATGTCTGGGTAAATGCCTGCAAGGGTCGCAAATTCCATGTTAGAATAGCAACTTTGAAACCTTTATTAGAAAAATAAAAGAAAAACAAACATAAACATAGTACAGGAATATGAGAACAAAATATTACGGGTCTATTTGGTGTTATTTTTTAATTAAAAAATAACACCTTATTTCACTTCGTTTCTTGTTCTAAAGTTTTGTACAGGAAATAGAGACCGAAAATAAGAAACAAAGTGAAAACTTGGAGTGGCATTTTTGTAATTAATAGTGGAAAACAGGAAATGAACATCCAACATTTTCTTGAACTAAGGTAGCATTTGGCCCAGCTTTTTTGGGGCCTAAAAGTTACTTTAAAGTTGAAGTTAAAACAGAGTTTTAAAAATGAAGATAGAGTTGTTCCATAGTTTTCAATTTTTGTTTAATTTTGAAGTTATTTTTAAGCTAAAAGATGCTTTGTAAAAAACATTTTTACAATAACTTTGGCAAAAAGAAGATCCCACACCATCGGTTATTTCCAGCAGGTTCTACTCTGCTGCTGAACAAGTACAACCCTTCGGCTATGTTTGGATACTTTAGAGTGAACAAAATTTAGCGGAATGGAACGGAGTGGAGCAGAAGCGATGTAGAAGCTCCGCAGGTTTGCTTTTCTCAAAGCTACTTATCTTTAGTTTTTCTTCATCAAAAGTAAGCTACTTTTTTAAGAGCTTGTAAGGAAAAGTGTTTGGCCAGCTTCTCCTTTTAAGGAGTTCTGCCCATTAAAAGTTGAGGCTAACACTACCTAAACGAGCCCCAAGTTGTCGTTTGGTTTATTTTCTGTTTTCATTTTTAATATATTTTCACTAATGACCACAAATGCTACCTTGTGTTCAATACTTGATTTTTTCAACAATTTGTAAAAGAAAGGTGAAACAAAATCTTGTGCCATAAATGAAACCAAACACCACCTAATATTGAGAAATCAGAATATCCAATCAATTGCTTCGAACAAAAAATAAATTATAATTCAGAATTCATATGGTAAGACAAACCGAAAGAAGTCGAGACGTCCAATAGCTTGCTCCACGTGAAACAAATTTTGGAATAAAAGAAAGGAGCTGAACTAGATGCTTTTCCCAGACAGCCTTACCAGACTGTGAAGCCCCGCATAACTGCATATTAACAATCCCAGTCAAATTCACATGTAGAACGAGTTACTTTCAGTTTCATAAAACTTCAAAAGGATTTTATTGGTGATGTATCAAACCTTCCCATGCAGGGCATTTTCAAGAAATTCTAGAAACTTCTCCAACAAATGAGTAGGAAGACAGATCCATTCATTTAACTCAAAAAATATTTTTGCAATGACCATGTTCAAGTCAAGCAACCTATCATAATCCTGCAAGCAAAGGAAGAAAGAATTAGTTTATTTCGGATCAGAAGAATATCATAGTCCTGCTAGGCTACTCCCCCACCCTATGCTAGAAAGGAAGGAGATTGATAAAACACAACAGAAAAATTTAATCCACTAAGGAACAATTTGATGGGACCATGGGTCCAGGTGATCCGATAATGGGCCAGGATGAGAATGGGTCCAAGAGGCCTAGGGTGTGGAAAGTTTATGAAAGAAGGAATAAGAAAAGGAATGATGAGGTGTCAGGTGGTGAGAGAAATGTTTGAGTGTGTGTGATTGTATTTCGGTTATAAGGGCTAATGAGTGAGGGGAGAAAGGATCCTATCTTTCGGTTAGAGGGGAGAGAGCAGTGTTTCTCTTAGGAGCTAGGCTCTGGGGTGTGAGGAGAGAATTGTTTCCTTCTTACACTATTCTGTTTCATTGATTCCAGTAATAGAAATCCATACATTTCTCCCTCATTGGTGTTATCTTTTACTTGTTTTGCTTTCAGCAGTTTCAGGGACCTAACACAATTTATGGGGGTAAACTATATTTTTTTAATATACTTGACCGTAACATACCAAATTTGAGTTGTGATGTCCAAAGCAAACACACAAACCAAGATAAACTCAGACAAAGTGCACCATGTAACCTACCAAATAGTTGTAAAAATAGAAGGCCAGAAGCTGTTACTTATAAATACATCTCATCAAAGCACGATAGTTTAAAACTAGACAAGCCTAGCCAAAAGTTATACTTCTTCAATCTTACAGTACTATATTTGATGTACTTTTCTAGGATGGGAAAACAAATTTTGTCGAGAGAAAAGAGGGGAATGCATCTATGTGGAGGATAAGAACTCCTCCAAAGCAGGGGAAACAATAAGATATACAATCCATAGACCCAGTTAGGAAAAGGACATGCAAAGAAATCAGAAAGCTATTCTTGCTCCTTTATATTCTCATTCTGCCTTGTCTCCCAAAATACGTTTTTTTACGAATAAAAACAAATAACTAAATAGTAACTTAGCAAGCCATTGCATTTGACGAAATGAAGCAGATTTACATTGAATGGATTATAAAAGGGAGGAAAATAGCCAGCCAATCTGAATAGCTCTGGATTCTCTTTAGACCCCAAACTTTTCAATTTTTGTTCTCCTCGCCAGTCACCCCGAAAAGGTATAAGAAATTAATGTGTGTGTACCTTTTCTGAAAGATGATGCATTGGATCAAGGGGAAAAAGAGAAAATAATTTCTTCAAGAGTGCAGAAGAGACAGTAGCATCCCATACAGCCACATCGGGTCCACCTTGAGAACTTGGGCATTCCAACTTCTTCTTAGTCCCATAAACAAGGGACCTGACTATAAGATCTATGCTTTGAAGAATGGATACCATACAACCAAAAGACTTCCCTTCAAGATTTTCCGTAGCATGAACCATTGGAATAAATTCCTGGAAACTATTTATTAATACTGGCACTAGATCCTTCAGTTTCTTTATGATATGATAAAAACCTACACAAATAGATAAAGCATAGAACAAAACAGTCAAACAATTATCAAGAACACAAAAGCTTAACAAAACTTCTAAAATACTAGGAAATTATGCAGACTAGATTGTACTTTTGAGTTAACGTACCATTAGAGCTCATTGACATGTCATCTTCAAAAGCATGCAATATTCTTTGTCCAGCATCATCCTATTAAAATTACAGAAAGCTTTAGAAAAAACTAGAGAAGGCAAGAATAGCATATAAACAAACAAAGTCTCCATAAATCACAGTGGGGGAAACAAAGCAGGTGGTTTGGGTTTTGACATGTTACGGTCTGAAAACCCAAGAATTTAATCATATCCACCATGTTACTCAGAGTAATATATTTATCCAGCAAGTTTTGAGTATTATGATTTGGGCAAGATTGTTAGTTACTACATGCTTCCTGAGCATAAGTTACAAGCTCCAGGTGCACTTAATTCAACTTGTCTAAGCATAATAAAGGGGAAACGAAATGACAATGCTAAAATGTTGAAAGAGGTTACATCATATCAAAGCTTTTGCAATAGTATTATTGATATAGGTCACAAAGACGGATTAGTATTTACAATTAAACGAAAACAAGATACCTTATTATGCAAATCAGTTTCTCCTTTATTCCATGGCAGGAGTGACAAGCAGCAAACCAACCCGGTAAGAGCATCCTTTAGTTTTCCTTTGTCTTGTAAAAAGTACTGGTTCTTCCTTAGAATATCCTCATAATTCTGAAAAATCTGTTAACCATGCAACCACATTACAGTGAATTCTTAGCTCCAAATACAGAAATACGACAAACACAATCATAGGACTACTATAACTCAAATTCAGCAAAGGTTTACAGAATAAAGTTTGCAGGTGAATAGAACAGATTAAAATAACAGGCTCAAAAGTAGATAAAAAGATGATGGCTCATAATCCAATTGAAAAAACCATGTGAAATCGAAATGCATTCATATCTCATAGTGTGCATTTCACCAGCACAACTAAGAAACAAATTGTGGCAATATTTTTTAAGCAAATTTTACAAATTTTCTAAGACAGATGTTGAAATCAGATTATAATAAAAATACACTTTGTTGACCATATGGTAATGCAAAATAAGCATACCAAAAAGAAAATGGAAACAAGAAAATTAAAAATAACAAGTAAATTTCCTGTTAGTCAAGTTTCAAATAATTGCTAAATCTGGGAACACTGCACAAAGTATCATCAAATACAAAGATATATTGAAGCATTAAATTATGTTTCACTTCCAAATTTTAGGCAACATTTCAGAAACAAAAATACTTTAAAATTTTGAATGCCCTTGCATGGAACTGTTTGATAACCAAAGCTTAGTCATTATGTAATACAAAATCCAAATACAAGAGCTTCATCAAATTGAGAGGAGCCCACAACTGCAGCTATTGCATGAGTAAATCACCTTCAACCCCTCCCCTCATAACCATGGAAGAAAAAGTTGCATCTCAAAACAAAGTACATGCCAATGGATTTCGAGAAGCCAAACTAATATGTTATTAAGAAAACATTTAAAATATGGACAGATAATACCACCTTTTCTGCGTAAGAAGAAAATGAAGGAGGATAAAACTCAAGAACAAGGTCTAAAAAGTCAAATGCCATGATCCGAATGTCAGCTGCCAAATGTGTCATTGCATTAAAAATGTAAGCCATCATTAAAGAAACGATCAGCTCTTGATTATCCTACAAAACATAGGGAGAACCAAGTAACAAAATAAGATGAATGAAGTTTAAGAAAGAGGAATCAACTAATCATTATTGTAATGATATGATCGTATAACAACTAAATGACACATCAATGAAGAACAAATAAGATCCTCAGAAATCAATGAGGGAAGCAATCGGCATTACAGGGTATGAAGTATCACAGCAAGACATCTTAATAACCAGCACAATAGAATAACAAGGACAAGGCTCCTATAAGAGTGAGCAAGTAGGGTTTATTCACCCTTAAATTTTAGTAGTTTGAGATCAAGATGCATTTTAAATTTTAAATAATATAATAAAGGGAGGACGCACCCTTACTAGCTCACTTTAGAGATAAACTCACTTTAGAGGAGCTTTTTCCATGTAACATACACAACAATCCATAAGTGTACCAGTCTCATGCACTTGATAGTATATTTTAATATCACTGTTTTGTTAATTATCTCTATTAGCATTGGTGTCCCAAAATAAAATTCAACATCATGAATAGAGAAGACATGATGATGATCAATCACCAACAGGGAAGTTATAAATTCTGTTTATGACCCCCATCACAATTATGGAAAGATGTTCAAGTGATAAAATCTTCCAGGAAAAATATAATATCCTAAACAAATAAATAACAAGCAAGTTATTATTTGAGCAGCTAAATATTCTAAAGACAGAAGGTGAAAGTATTACCAAAAAATATATATTCATATTAAATTTAGATTAATTGAAAATTAATGCCATTAAGTGATTGAAATCCTTTAAAAATGCTATATATTCGAGCTTCTTAAGGTATGAAAAGTTTTCCCACAAATATTTTAGCAAATCCAACAAGATACAATTATGTTTGGATTGATGATTGGTTTTGGGAGTAGGATGGATAATAAGGTGCTTTGGTGTCGTGCTCTTTATGCTGAAGTGTGGCTAATTTGGCAGGAAAATAATTCCAAAACCTTAAGCCATAAATTTCTTCTACTCCATCTTTTCTGGGCCTGCAGGGCTTTTTGCTCATAAGCTTCTTAAGGTTGGTTCTAGTTCTAACAACAGAAAGTACAGCACTGCTTTTTTGAGACAATGTCCAGTTTTGTTATTTTCGTTTCTGTCATCTCCTATGCAACTTATGGAGGACTCTTGACCCTCGTGCTTGGCATTATTTTCTTGTTCGTACAATAACAATTATCCCCCCGGGGGGGGCAGCTAGAGTATTTATTCTTCCAAATGATAATGGAGCATCTTTTTAACATGTAAGAGAAGTAATATAAGTACGTAAAACAGGAAGTACCTCTTTACAGCCAGGTAAAATCACCAGTTTAAAAAGATCATATAACGATTTCCGAACCACTTTGTCATCATCACCAATGCGCTCGCGAAGTTTTTCTACAGCAGCATACTTGTACAACTTCAGTTCTGCTGGATGTTTGTTGAATAAATCCTTAATACCCAACAATGCATCTATATTTAGGGGGGAGAAAAATTATTAATATGAGGACCACTGTGAAAATTTGAATGCTTCACTGGCTCAAACAGCGCAACAACACTAATCCACGATATTACAGATAAAAAAGAATGAGAGTATATAAGGAACCAACACCTTCAAGTAATCATGATGTGCCATTTGAAAAACTTTCATTGGATCCAATCAATATGGTTTCACGGCCCATATTCATTTTCTTTTCAATAGATTTTGAAATAAACTATTGATATTGACAGTGTTCATGGTCCATATTTATTTGGTTTGTCTTAAACTCCAAACAAATTGCCCTCCATCATTCCTTATATAGTGACAATAAGGTATTCGGCAAAACAAATATACCTCTTCGAACTTTAGCATTGTGATGAGATGTCTGCTGAAGTAGTTCTTTTAAAGTCAAACCTTTCTTGTTTACGGCTAAACCCCCCTTCTCTGCTGCTACACTCTGCTCCGGCAGAACAATTGCTGTTGGAGACATGTCAGTAAATTATTTCATGATATTAGATCATGTATAAATAAAACAATCAAAATGGAACTCCGTTCATAAGTTATATAGTGTGCATGTTGGCATGCTGTGTTCGTGTCAAAAAGAGATTATGTACTATATGAGTATTAACAGAGCAAGCATATGCGCCCTAAAGTGGAAAGTTAGGGCATATGACAAAAGAAAACTGTTTAGGTAGTATCACTAACAAGTTATCGAGTACATACACCAAATTTCAACATGTCTCTTGCACTCTGCCTCACTAACAAATAAAATGGCAAATGAACTTGTCAAGAAATAAACCTAGGCAAATTCTGGAGCGGAAGCGATATAAACTTGTACCTTTAGATTTAATTTCGGTATTTGTTGTATTCTTAGGCGGCGGCAGTTTCCTCCCAATCTTACGCCTTATTTTCTGATAATTTTGAGCAACAAAAACGCTAATGAGCATTCAAAAGCTTCAAAAAACTCAAACAAGGTTACACATTCACACAAGTATACAATAGAATCGTGCTAGGGCACAGAGATAACCTTAAAGTCAACGCCACCCTGTTTCTTCGATTTAGCTTTGGGACGAGTCATCTTGCGCTAATAAGAAGAAGCAAAAGCTTGAGTTAGACTCTAGCGCTGTTCAGTTTAAGCCATAGGTAACGCGAGAAAGAGACTGTATAAGTTGTATAAGAGCATCTCCGAAGCTACCCGCCGGCGTCCCTTCCCATTTTAAGATGAAGGAGAGGGTGGAGATGGGGGAGAGGATGGAGCATAGTTACCTGGAAGAAGGAAGAACACGCAGGAAGAAGAAAAGAAACGCAGGAGTCGAACAAGCATCGCCGCCACCCTGAGTTCCGTCGCGCGCGGCCGTTCGTGGCCGTGGCGGCACGTTTTGGCCTGATGTTGCCCTCTGCGCTGCAAGTTGCTGCGTGCTTAGGGTTTCTGAGAAGAAGTAGTAGAAGGGATGAGGCTTAGGGTTTGGTAATGGGTTATGGGCCTTAAAATAAGCCCAACAGTAATAAACTAGTGACACCTACCTTTTTTTTTTTACAACACATATAACAATTTATTTGTTTAATCTATATAAAATTCATTTAATTTATTTGTTTAAATTAGTATAAAATTCATTTAATATTGATTAATACATTATAATAAAATTTAAAAAACATAAATACTAGTAAATATAAACATATATTGTTTATATAATAGAAATTATTTATGTATATTATTATATATTTATTTTAAAATGTATTTTAATATTTTTGGTAGGATCTTACGAACCGTGCTACGAACCCACGTTTTACGCTCCTATGACCCCTCTCCGCTCCTAAGTAGGATCTCGCTCTTGTCTACCTTGGGCCCGCCCCTAGGGGTGTGCATGGTCCAAAAACCAAACCCAATTGGTCCAAATTTGCGGTTCGGTTCGGTCCATAAAAACCAGTTTAGCAAAAATCGGTTATTTTGAGCGGTTTTAATTGATTCAGTCAGGTTCAAAACCGGTTTAAGATGTGAACCGGTTCGAAGATAATTGAACTGGTGGTAAATCGATTTTTTGCCTGAACTGGCTTTTCAACCGAACCGGTTTTGGATAGAGTTGCAGAAAACCAATTTGTACCTTTTCACCCTTTCAATAAAAACTTTCTATTTTATTTTCAAGTTACTATTAAAAAAGAGAGTATGTTTCTATATTTTTATATAAAAAATAAATAAATAATTTTAATATTTATATTTTTAAAAACAAATACATATTAGTCTATAAAATATGTATTTTTTAATTAAAAATTAATATATACTTTAAAAACAAAGCATGGTTGTCCAGCACATCTATGGCAGATAGAATGCCCCTATATCAGTATGAGGAGAGTACCAAAATTAGATTAAAAAATGATAGTAACTTGAGTCTCTTGAAGAGATGGAATTCACACACATGCATGACAAACAAAACCAAAACTGGTTAGGGAAAAAAAAAACGCAATCAAATTTGGTAAGATGAAAATCCACCCTACTATATAAGAAGAGTATCCACAATCCACAATTGGAAAGCATATGAAAAACCAAATCCACAGTGCGCAAATATTAAAGTACACAGAATAAAATCTGAAAAAAGGCGGGAAAAGGAAAAAAAAATGTTTACCCCACGAGAAGGTAAGTGAGGAGGGTGATTGTCACTGAAGAGATACTTGAAGAAACTTTCGAGATCGAGACTCAGATGCTTGTGGCCATTGATAATGGCCCGTGTTTCCTCCTCGATGATATTCTCTTTGAGTAACGTAGAAGAACAATCACGGCTGGAATGAAGCAAGAATCGAGATTAGAGAAGAAGCATGAGCGAGAATCACGATCGATTGGGTGGAACTCACACGATTTGAATTTGGGATTTAGGGTTAGGGTTCTAAGCGTTCTCACTGAATGTCAAGACTCAGTATTCACGAACGAAAGGCAGAAAGAAAATGAATTAGTGATATCAACCGGTTGTAAAGTTGGGTTTGAATTAGATCTGGGCCACCTTACTGTTTCTTATTTCCGGTGCGGGTCATGGACCTTATGTTTGGGTTTGGGCTTTTTAAGGGTGGTGTGGTCCAGTTAACATATCTAGTGTGGTTAACCACAATTTTTGCACACCCCTACCCGTCCCTTATCATTTCATTTTTAAGCGTTAGAGCTCATCTACGTGGTGCTCATCGTCCCTTCAATTTTGTGGCCGTCTCTTTGGGAGTGGACGTCCCTTGGTCGTCCTTTAACATTAAAATATAATAAATTTTTGCTCAAAAAGAGGAGGGAAAAAAACTGGTGAGCTCAATCTCAACAGAAAATCTGAAAACTACGCAAACGGATCTCAACAAAAACAAAAATTAAAAATATGGTAGATCTACAAAAACAGATCAACAAAAATAGATCAATAACCAAATCTAGCAGATCTACAAAAATTAAAAAAATACCAAAAAAAAAGGAGATCCAGAAAAACAGATCCAAAAAAAAAGATCCACAACAAAAGATCCAAAAAAACAGATACACAAAAATACCAAACACTCTCTTCTGCCGCCGCCGCCGCTTGTGAGAGAGAGGTGTTCTGCTTCAGATCTGGGGAGGTGGGTCTGTGGGATCTGTGGGAGAACAAAGGAGGTAGAGAGAACGTGAGGGAACGAGATCCGTGAGAGAACGAAGGAGGCAGCCTGAGAGATCTGCGAATCTGTGGAGAGAACAAAGGATCCGGATTTGTGGAGAAAGATGGAGAGGTCTCTCGTGAGAGAGAAACGAAGATTCAAGAAGAATGTGTAATTGGACTAGGCTGAATGTGAGTGTGAGTGTGAGCCCTTTTCTTTTCCAGGCTATATTCATTTTGCCTCCGCGTGAGTGTGAGCCCTTTTTGGACCAGGCTGAAATTGGGCCAAAAAACTTCCAACGGATAGAAATTGGACCAGGTTATTTCTACATTTTTTATATTTAATATTTAATAAATTTATATTTGTTAATTAAAATTATTAAATTAATATTTTAGTAAGTGCAAATATTAAAGTATTAAAGTGTGGTATGTGGGGGCCACATAAGGGACACCCATTAAGGAACCACCATTGGAGCAAAAATCACAAGTGTCCATTAAAAATTATATGGCATTTAGGTGGCATAAGGGACCCAATTTTTTTTTAAGGAACTCCCCCACTGGAGATGCTCTAAGTACCTGTAAATTTGATTCATGTGGATGCGAGCTGGAAACAGTGATTTTTTAATGGATTCATGATGCTGCCTCGCCGATCCTTGTAGCGGCCACACAACGGCATGAAAGCGTGTGTGTTGTTTAGTTTGCGGAATTGTGGGTTTTTTTTTGTCGAATGGAATTTTGGGTTGTCGTTTATGCGTTGGGCTTTGTTATCACCACCTCCCCCACTTAATTCTCCCACCTCCTCTCACTCTTGAAAAGACAAATATACCCCTACTTAGTTAAAATAACCCAAATTCCCCTTCTTTCCCCTCTTCCTCCCACCTCACTTCTTCCTCCCTCCCATCTTTCTCCCAATTACGCAGCCCCCCACCTCCCATCTTTCTCCCTCCGGTCTTTCCCTCATTGACGCCTCCACCACCTCCATTTCTCCCTCAAAATTTCTGACGAGCTCCATCACGCCTCCCTTTGTCGTATTATTTCTGTGGTTGCAGAAAAACTCCCCCACCGTCAACCTTTTACAGGTATGCCCCACTCCGCCATTTTTTCTGCAAGTTAGACGAACGCGTCAACTTGTTGACGCGAGTATATAAATTTTTATGTTTTAAATTTAACACTAGCGTCATATTGTTAACGTTACTGTGCATCAACTTGTTGACGCCTGTGTAGGAAATTTTTTCTTTTATATTTAACACTTGCGTCAACTTGTTGACGTGACATTGTGTCAACTTGTTGACGCGTATGTGATCATTTAAAAATGAAAACTTAACGCATGCGTCAACTTGTTGACGTGTTAAGTTTTCAGTTTTAAAATTAACACGTGTAAATGCTGCTGCATCTTTTACTTTATGAGTTTATGTGTTTAAAATTAACACATGTTCATTTTATACATATATAACACTCACTCAGTCAACATAGTTCTCGATAGATACGAGCACAGTCATTGTGTATTACAATGGAAAAATTGCAGCAACTGCTGATAGAGTGAAGTTTGAATGTTACGATCCAAAAACATTTAGGATCAAGAAGACATAATTATCGACAAATTGAGGTAAAAGATTCATCAAAAGATCAGAGCTGGATCACGAAGGGTTAGTGAGATCTATTATCGATTTCCTATGACAGTTGCATACGGTCGTGTTCAATATTGGGAGATGAAACTTCTAAATAGCAGCGACATAGAAAGGATGTTCACAGCATATAGTGAGCATGTGTGCTATGGCCCTATTGAGCTATATGTTGTGTTGGCTAGACCAACTAACAAGATCCTTTCCAATTTGCATCAACCTAGAACCGTTGATGAGTTCCTGCACAACTTGCGTCAATCAGACTCATCGAATTAATCTGACGATATACCCGATGTAATGTTTGTTTGTCGTCCCTCGTGTAATCTGTTGTGTCGTTGAATAATATTGTTGTATCACCAGTTTTTAGTTTTTACCCGATGTATCACCAGTTTGCTAAATAATATAGTTTTTACCCGATGTATCACCAGTTTGCTGAATAATATTGTTGTATCACCGATTTTTAATTTTTACCCGATGTATCACCAATTTGCTGAATAATATAGTTTTTACCCGATGTAACACCAGTTTGCTGAATAGTATTGTTGTATCACCAGTTTGTTGATCTAATTACGTTTAATTTAAAAAAAAAACAAAAATAGCACAACACAATGTCGATTTTAATTGATAAACAAAAATATGCATATCAAAATATGTGATGTTTACATAATCAAAACAACTCTATATACATCAATCCTCTGTAAGGTCTACCCAAGACTATGTTATTGTCCTTACAAATAACAATCTCCAGTGTTGCATGCGACTGAAATATGGAGTCTTTCATCCATTGGCTTCAACGCTTCTACACAATTGCCAAATTCTATCCGATGGAGGTATTGGAGATCCATCCTTTAAAGAAATCTGTAAACATAAGGAGAATTAAATAAAGTCAATGGTATACAAGTGATTTAAATAAACTCCATAAAACCTACACTTAATTATAACTATATGGCATACCGATACAAAGTGTTTCAGTCGTTCGATATACCCAATGCTAATGACACAATGACTAATCCTATCAGGCGGTGGTCCACGTTGGAGAGGTAAAATTGTGTAAGACCCATGTAAGGATATGCATACGAGGACCGCATTACACTTGGTAGCAATCACATACCCTGCATCTGGAATTGTCGTTCAGTTTTCATATCTGGCCTCTCCACGTGGAAAAAATAATGATCTCTTTAGTTTAACAACTTCATCAATGCCACCAAGTACTTTTAGGTATAAATCATGGTTGTGTCTGAGCTCTGTAATCAACTCTTGGCGTACTATAGACCAAGATTCCCCACCCATACCAAGCAACACAGCAATGCTCTGATACCCAAAATTCCCATAAGACCCCACATTTACAATATTCTCAATGTATTCATGAATTTGAGATGGGAACTGTTCTATCAATGGTATTACCTTCTTGGATGGAGGTCTAGCTGACCTATTGGCTGGACGAGGAAGTGACCTCCTGGGTGGAGGATGAGCAAACTTCTTATTTGGAGGGAGACCTGACTTCTTGGGTGGAGGTGTAACTGACTCTTCCGGTGGAGGGAGAGCTGGAGTCTCAGGTAAAGGGGGTGCTGACGGTATGGATGATATAGGTGTTGATCTTTTACAGGATTGTGGAGCTGATGTACTGTCATGTTGGGATCCATACAAGTCATCAACGCGTTCCCAGTATGATGGTCACGTTTTGTTGAAGTATCTACATTGAACCCCTTTCCATTTTTTGGTGCTCCATTTGTATTCACCTTATCAGGAGGTGTACACATGGAAGTTGTGTCTGGAAATGCCAACTCACGTAATTTTTCCTTTAACACTAAGTTGCCAGCAACATCTGTTGAAACAAACTCTGAAATTCCAGTTTTGATGATCAACAAACTCTGAGAAAGATATTTAAGTTTATTGACTCATATATGTCTCTAACATTTTCTGTGAGTAAGTTCCAGCAAAGAAAGAAAAGCAAAAGAAACATGTCAAGCTAGAAGACAATGGAATTAAGCATAAGATTCTGAGAAATATGGTGAATTGACATTGGACATCATTCTTGAGAAGGAAGCTGTTAAACAAAGTGGAAAATAGCTAAATATGACATGACAATGGACAGCTTTCCTAAGAAACAAAACTGCAGTAACTACAATCAAATTCCAAAGAAACTCACTCGGGGTGAGTAAGTTCCAACTTACTCTCAACTACCGCAGAAATGATTCAACAAAGAAAAGGAACAAATTAAATGCATCAAGTGATCACATTTATGAGCACACCATGCTATTAAATGAAGAACAAAAACTGAAATCAAGAGCTTGTTGCTGCTACTGTTGTAAGTGAAGAAGTTCAGCAAGTGAAGCTTCCAAAAGGTGACGTGACAGGGAGACAGAACTGACAGTTGGTGAAAAGCAAGACTGCTCTGTGCAGAAACACTCATCACACTGTGCAAATCTGTCCCAAGGATTTCAAACGGCTCTGCAACGGCTAGATCACAAAATCAGGGTTATATATCACAACATTGGAACACTGAACAAAATTAAGAGAGCCAAATTCAACTGTTGTATCAAATTCAAATTGCAAATCAACTGCCTCTCAACTCACTCAAAAGTGCACTCTGCAGAAATTGTTAGGGGATCTTTTTGTGCACTTGTCTGCTTGTAAACACAAAGTTTTAAATTGTATTTCTCTGTGTGTAACCAAGCCTTAAACCCCCAAAACAACTTATCCTTGTATCTGTTTTGTCTTAGTGGGATCCTATCAAACTTCCTAGGGTAGGTGAGTGTTGGTGAGGAGTTCTGCTAAGGAAGATAGTTCAGGAACAGGAGTAAGTTCCTGGTTGTAATCAGCTTGAAGAGGCTGAGTGAAAGAACACTTGTAATCAGCTTGAAGAGACTGAGTGAAAGAACACTTGTACTATTTAGGAAATAGTGGAAACACTCACTGGGAGTGAGGAGTGGATGTAGCCCAAGGTTTGGGGTGAACCACTATACATCTAGTGTGATTTATATTTATGTTTTTAAATCCATCTCACTTGTGACACTTCACACACTTCACTTAAAACTCAGAAACAGTGTTCTTCAATCATTCTGCATAATCATGCTTTACTTACTGCCAATTCAATTCATATGATTTTGTTCTCACATCATGCAAGATTTTGTCTTACACTATTATTGATCAATCACACAGCATATGTAAACACTACAACTTGGTAAGTTCAACTGCAGTATCACTAACTTACTCAACTCCAAGAACTGACTTGAGAGCAAGTTTAAAACTGTTTTAGTGCAGAATTTTTAATAGGTCACAATTCAAACCCCCCTTTTTTGTGACATATTTTCACTTCAATTGGTATCAGAGATCACCTCGAGGGATGAGCACACCTAACGATGTAGGAGGAAAGATCCTGGAAGAAGTGATGGTGCACTCTAACAAAGATCATGTTCCTTCCTGAAGGAGCATCTTCAAGCAGAACCTCCTGGTTTTGATGGAAACCATTACTACTATTGGAAGGGTTAAACGAGGTTGTTTCTAGAATCTCAAGACACCGATATTTGGGACATTGTGGAGAATGGACCTTTCACTCCACAAACCACATATGATGATGGAAGGATGACTAAAGCCAAAGGCATCCTGGACCACTGATGAAAAGCACAAAGTTCTCCTGAACTCAAAAGCAAAATATTATATCACTTGTGCCCTTGGCAGAAGTGAATATGATAAGATTGTTGGATGTGAAACTGCAAAGGAAATGTGGGACACTCTGAGAATTGCTCATGAAGGTACTGATTAGGTAAAATAGGCAAAAATAAACATTCTTGTTCATCAGTACGAGTTATTCAAAATGGGTGAAGATGAATCCATTGAAGAAATGTTCAGTAGATTCACAATAATTACAAATGACTTGAAATCACTGGGAAAAGTGTTTACAAATCAAGAGAATGTCAGAAAGGTACTGAGAAGCCTGTCAAAGGTTTGGAGGCCTAAAGTGACAGCAATTCAAGAAGCTAAAGATTTATCCATTCTGAGAATGGATGAATTATTTGGGTCATTAAAGGTTCATGAACAAGAAATTATGGAGGAAATTCATCCTAAGAAAGGAAAGCTTGTTGCACTGAAAGCCTCTCACAAGTCTGGAAAGAGCTCATCACAGTCATCAAAATCTGCAGCTCTCAAAGCAGCAGAAGAAGAAGAGGACTACTGATGATGAAAGTGAGAATGAAGACTTCGAAAATGGAGATGAACTTGCTCTCATCTCAAGGAGGATCCAGAGGATGCTCGAAAGCGTAAAATTGAGAAAATTTCCTCAAACAAGAAGGGAATCTCAAAAGGGTGAAGGAAGCAACTCTCATCCAATATGCTTTGAATGCAATAAACCTGGTCACTTCAAGATAGATTGTCCTCAACTCAAAAAGCAAAACAAAAAATTCTCTCCAAAGAAAAAGGCTATGATGGCACTATGGGATGACTCAGATGAAACCTCCTCTGAACAAGAAGAAGACCAAGCAAACTTTGCTCTCATGGCAAATTCTGAGGCTGAGGAAGAAGAGGTAACTGACTCTGAATCCATAAATTGCAATTCGTGCAGAGATCTACAATTTGCTTTTGATAATCTTTTAAATGATTCAAACATTTTATCACAAAGATGCATGACTTTCAAAACTCAGTTATGTGAGGTTAAGAAAAACAATGAAGAACATTTTACACAAAATGAAAGTCTTCTTAAAACCATTCATTGTTTGCGACAATCTCATTTTAAACTCTCTGATCAATACCAAAAATTGAGTGGCAAGGCTCCTGAGATACATATACAGAGAGTTGCTGAGGTTAAATGCCAAAAGGAAAATGAGGAACTTAGAAAAAGGGTAAATGAATTAACTGCTGATCTGCAAATGTTTCTGCATAACACTGAAACCTTTGAGAAAATCACGGGGAGTCATGGAAACAGATTTGAAAAGGCAGGGATTGGGTATACACCCAAGCACAAACCAATTTTCGAAAATGTATTTGTTCCCAAATCAAAAATATTTAAACAATGCAATTACTGCAAGAATATTGGGCATGATATTTCTGAATGTTTGAAAAGAAGAAAATCTTCCTTTAGGAAGAACACTAACCATCAAGGACCCAAAGCTATATGGGTACCTAAATCATTGCTTATATCTGGTGCAGGACTGCATCTGGGCATCAAAGAAAAAGCTGTGGTTCTTAGACAGTGGCTGCAGCAGACACATGACAGGCGACAAAAGTAACTTTCTCTCATTGGAGAGGAAGAATGGGAGCTGTGTCACCTTTGGAAATAATGAAAAAGGTTGGGTAAAAGGTATGGGCACAGTAGGTAAGAAGAATTCTGCTCAAATAAAGAATGTTCAATATGTCTATGGTCTTAAACATAATCTCTTAAGTGTGAGTCAGTTGACTGACAATGGCAATGAAGTTTTATTTAAATCTAACTCATGCATTATCAAGGAAACTTCCTCTGGAAACATACTCTTCACTGGTGTTAGAACCAGAAACTTGTACAGTATCTGTTTAGAGGACCTTTCAGAAGAAACATGTTTTGTTTCTTTTGAAAATGATAAATGGATATGGCACAGAAGAGTAGGTCACACAAGCATGAACACTATTTCGAAATTATCCAGATTTGAACTTGTCAATGGATTGCCTAAAATCAAATTTGAAAAGGATAGAATTTGTGAAGCTTGTATTCAAGGAAAACAAGTCAAATCTATCTTTCACTTCAAAAACATAGTCTCTACAGAAAGACCACTTAAACTATTACATGTTGATTTATTTGGTCCAACAAGAGTTGCAAGTATAGCTGGAAAAAGATATGGCTTTGTGATAGTGGATGATTATTCAAGATATACTTGGGTTCTATTTTTGAAAAACAAGGATGACTCCTTTGAAGCTTTCAGAATATTTTGTAAAAATGTTCAAAATGAAAAGAGTTGCAACATTGCTTCTGTGAGAAGTGACCATGGAGGTGAATTTGAAAACATATCCTTCAAAACCTATTTTGATGAAAATGGTATTTCTCACAACTTCTCTTGTCCTAACACTCCTCAACAAAATGGGGTAGTTGAAAGGAAAAATAGAACATTGCAAGAAATGGGCAGGACCATGCTTAATGACTCAAAAATTGAAAAATATTTTTGGGCTGAAGCAATTAACACAGCATGCTACATTATAAACCGAGTCTCTATTAGAAAAATCTTGAATAAAACTCCCTATGACCCATGGAGAGGAAGGAAACCAGCTGTTGCCTACTTTCATATTTTTGGGTGTGAATGCTTTATCTTGAATCATAAAGAAAATTTGGGAAAATTTGATTCAAAGTCTGACAAAGGTATTTTCCTTGGATATTCAACTTCCTCTAAAGCCTATAGAGTGTATAACTTGAGATCTCAAATTGTTGAAGAGAGTATGCATGTGAAATTCAATGAATTTTATCAATCTTCCGAGAAAAGGATGATGATCTTTGAAGATACAACTGAAAGATCCAAGTCCTCAACCACAAAATGAAGTTCCAAAGCGACATCGATTCTCGAGGAAGTTTTGAACTTACTCAAGAACTAGGAAGCTCCTCTCAAAGAACCCACTCATCGTTAACTCGCCCGGAAGGTGGAGAGTGGTTACAAATCACCCTCAAGGGCAAATAATTAGAGAAACCTCTGAGCCTGTGAGAACAAGAAGGTCCTTCAGACAAGAATCATCAAATATGGCATTGATCTCAGAAATTGAGCCAAGATCCATAAATGAAGCCATAACTGATCCTTCTTGGGTTGAAGCCATGGAAGAGGAACTTGCTCAATTTGACAAAAATCAGGTGTGGACACTAGTTAAGCAACCTACTCATCAGTCTGTCATTGGAACAAAATGGGTTTTTAGAAAAAAACTCAATGAGGAAGGTAAGGTAACATGAAACAAAGCTAGATTGGTAGCTCAGGGCTACAATCAACAAGAAGGTATTGACTATGATGAAACTTTTGCTCCAGTAGTTAGATTAGAAGCCATTAGAATCTTACTTGCTTATGCTGCTCATAAAAACTTAAAATTATTTTAAATGGATGTCAAAAGTGCCTTTTTAAATGGTTTTCTAAAAGAAGAAGTATATGTTCATCAACCCTCAGGATTTGTTGACTCCAAAAAACCAAATCATGTCTTTAAATTAAGTAAAGCCTTATATGGACTCAAACAAGCTCCAAGAGCTTGGTATGAGAGACTAAGTGCTTTTCTAATCAAAAATGGTTTTTCTAGAGGAAAGGTTGACACAACTTTATTTATAAAACATCACATGGAAAACCTACTAATAGTCCAAATCTATGTGGATGACATCATTTTTGGTGCAACAAAAGAAAATTTATGTGATGATTTTGCAAACCTTATGAAGAGTGAGTTTGAAATGAGCATGATGGGTGAACTAAGTTTCTTTTTAGGGCTGCAAAATCAAGCAACTTGAAGATGGTATTTTTATTTTTCAAGAAAAATATATAAAAGATCTTCTGAAAAAATATCAAATGAATGAAGCCAAGGCTATGGCTACTCCATTGCATCCAACTGCAAACCTTGATAAGGATGAACATGACAAAACTGTCTCTGAAAAGGAGTACAGGGGCATGATAGGTTCCTTATTATATCTTACTGCAAGTAGACCTGACATTGTCTTTCTTTGTGGAATTTGTGTGCAAGATTTCAGTCAGCTCCAAAAGAATCCCACTTAATGGCTATTAAGAGGATACTCAGATATTTAGTTGGAACTCCTAACCTTGGTCTGTGGTACAGGAAAAACTCTCATTTTGATCTCATAGGTTATTGTGATGTTGACTATGCTGGAGATAAAGTAGAAAGAAAAAGCACTAGTGGCTCATGTCAACTTCTTGGAGAAGCAATGGTCTCATGGTCATGCAAGAAACAAAACACCATTGCTCTGTCAACCACAGAAGCTGAGTATGTTTCAGCTTCAGCATGCTGTCAACAAATTTTATGGATTAAGAATCAATTGGAAGATTATTCTCTCAGGTATAAATGCATCCCCATTTATTGTGATAACACAAGTGCTATTAATTTAACAAAGAATCCCATCCAACACTCAAGAACTAAGCACATTGATATAAAGCATCATTTTATTCGTGATTATGTTCAAAAGAAAGAAGTGGAATTGATTTTTGTGGATACAAAGAATCGACTGGCGATATTTTTACTAAGCCTCTTCAAGAAGAAAGCTTTAGTTTCATAAAGAGCAAGTTACACATAATCAAATCTCCATGATTTGGTGTATGTGTCTAAACTTACTTAAATCTGAGTAAGTTTCTGTGATGTATATCGATCATACTCTCAATCTTTGCTGATAAGTGAACTTACTCACTTATCCTAATAATTTATATATATTTAAATATATTGGACTGAGAAAATGTCACTTCGTGGCACGTTTCTAGTTCACAGCTAGTAATGGCTACCAACATAACCTATTACCACCTTCCCCATTATTTCAATCACATCTCGTAAATGAAACTTGACCACTCTCTCTCTTTCTCTCTCTTTCTCTCTCATCTTCTACAAATCTGAAACTGTCTCCTCCCTCTACTTAACCCACGTCGTTCCTCATCTTCTTCTTCAATTCAATCAAAACACTGAGCGAACCCTAAAACTCCCAAAATGGCGCGAACAAAAATCCCATGTGTAAGAAGAGTTCCTGGAAGCACTTCAATGGCCATCATTCCATACATATCTCCTTCCTCATTCCTATTCGCCCAACCTCCTCCCATATCAACCACTTCATCAGCTCCATTACGCACCATTTCTCCTCTAAAACAGAAATCCCCAAAATCTCCGAAAACTTCATCTATTCCCAGTAGAAGATCAAACCGGATTGCTGTTGGTATAGGAACATCTTCGTCAACAAGGTCTCAGGATGAAGGAGTGATACACATACGCGACGATGATGATTCAGAGGCTACTCTGACTGATCCTCCTCCTAAAAAGGAGGAAACCATTTCTGAATCCATTGCAATGGTGAAGAAAGAAAAAATGAAGAAGAATACCAAGGAGAAGAAGGTCCAGAAAATGATCATGAAGGAAAAAGAGAAGAAGGAATTAAAGGATGAGAAAGACTCTGCTAAACGAAAAGGAAAGGGGGTTATAGAAGAACAAGATAAAGTAGGTAAGGAATGGGAAACCAGAACTGTGGTTCCTGGAAGAATCTTCACGCCGGATAACTTGAAAGATTCTGGGTGGAATCTTTACCCCTTTCTGAGCAAACCAAAGTGGGTTGATTTTGTTCAGATTGAAGAAAGGATCTATGAGGGACTAGTAAAAGATTTCTATGCAAATGCTTGTGTTGATGAAAAGAACTCCTCTCTGACAAGCAAAGTAAAAGGGATCACCATTCGTCTCACCACTGAATCCATAAGCAAAGCCCTGTAGATTCAAGAGTGTGGAACTAAACTGTTTGAAGATAACTGGTACCCTAAGGCCAACACCACAAGAGAAGAAGTACTGGAGCATGCTCTCAATCAACCCAACCTTAAAGACATAGCCACTAACCTAAAAGGACTGGAGCGAATTCTTCAAAACATGGCCTCTCACACCATCATTCCAAGGGCAAGTAGCTTCGAGAAAATTACTGATCTAGACTTATTGGTGGTTTATCATTTGATTAAAAGAAAACCTTTAAGCTTGCCATACATCATACTCTGTCATATGAAGAATGCTGCCACAACCCTGAGAAAGGCATCCTCCCTGCCTTATGGCATGGTCCTGACTAAAATTTTCAATTACTTCAAAGTGCCTCTGGCTGGTGAAGCTTACTCCCGAAAATGCACCACCTTTTTCAGTAAAAACCTCAACCAGATGAACATTAAAGTAAACCCTCAGTATGTTGGGGATCAGAGAGTTGAATCAACTTCCTCTAAGAAAAGGAAGGCATCAAAGAAGGAAGGTGATGTTGAAGATGAAAAAGAAGCAGGGAGAAAAAAAAAGAAGGTTAAAGATTCGAAAAAATCTTCTGTGGAGAAGGAACCAACACATCAAAAGCTGGTATTTGGAGCTTCTGAACTTGCTCTGGAAGAACTTGCTCAGAAGCAAGTGGAACAAGAAAATGAGGAAGAACTTGCTCAGGGGGAGCAAGGACCAGAAGAACAACTTGCTCAGGGGGAGCAAGATAATGAAGAAGAAATTATTGCTCAAGGGGAGCAACCTGCTCTGGAAGAACAAGCAAAGGAACCTGAGGAACTTACTCAAGAAATACAGGTTGAAGAAACTGTAATGGAACACATTCATTTTTCTCCTACAAGTGAGGCCACTCAAATGAACATTACTGAGCAACAACAATCCTCTCAAACCCCTGGTAAAGGCAAGAATGATGAAGTACTGGCATCCATTGCCTTAACTCAACTTGTTCATACTACTCATTTCCTTCAACCCCTAACTGAACCTACTCCTGAAGCTGGTGAGAAAGGACAAGAGGACATTCTGAAGAACCTCTTTCAGTCCTCTCACAAAGAAGGTACTTCCAGCACTGCCAATCTTTATCACATTCTGTCTCCTCCTCCTATCTATGATTCTTCACACCCTCGTGTTCCAACAGGGTCTGATCCTCATTTCTCAAACCTGCCAAAGATGTCAACACATCTGAGTTCTTTGGGGTCCCTCTTCAAACAAAGTGTTGAACAACTCCACTCAATCCCTACTCCTCCAACAGGCTAACCCAGTGGCCCTTCTGTGGAGCAAGTACAAAATATTCCAACTGAGTGGATGGCAAAGATGGAGATGGAGGTGAAGAAGATTGCTAACAGAAGCAAAGAAAATGCTAGGAGAGGCAAAAAGCACTCCAAAGAAATGAAGAAAATTCTGCTTGGACTCACCTACCTCCAGCAAGATCAGAGAAGGGAACATGAAAGAAACTGGGCACGAGGAGATTGGACCTCTAGGAACATGGACCCGAGTCTTAATCCTCCTTTATTTGAATTTCCTACTCGCTTTCCAGACATTCCAGCTCTTGCTGAAACTTCAAGCTCTGAATCCTCAGGATGGTCTTCCTCTGAGTAGCGGCTTAATGTGTGCTTCTGCCCTATGCATGTTTTTTTTTGCTGATGACAAAAGGGGGAGAAGTGAGATTAAGTTTGTGGGCTACTCTAGGAAGTGTAATACGGATTAGGAAGAATTTCTTGTGATTTTTTTTGTGGTTCTGATGTATCACATGAACTCTTTAAAATTTATGTTATTTCTGTTTTATGTAATCTTTTGCCGTAGTGTTCTGGGCAATGATGTAATGGACTTTCATGTTTTAATGAAATCACCAGATTGCTTCATACTGTGCCACTCTGATAAATCATTGCTTACACACAACTTACTGTCAATTACAAATTTATAAAATGTTGGTGATTCTAAAGTCAAATAAACTTAATACTCCACCTAGAGTTTGTCATCATAAAAAAGGAGGAGATTGTTGAAACAAACTCTGAAATTCCAGTTTTGATGATCAACAAACTCTGAGAAAGATACTTAAGTTTATTGACTTATATATGTCTCTAACATTTTCTGTGAGTAAGTTCCAGCAAAGAAAGAAAAGCAAAAGAAACATGTCAAGCTAGAAGACAATGGAATTAAGCATAAGATTCTGAGAAATATGGTGAATTGACATTGGACATCATTCTTGAGAAGGAAGCTGTTAAACAAAGTGGAAAATAGCTAAATATGATATGACAATGGACAGTTTTCCTAAGAAACAAAACTACAGTAACTATAATCAAATTCCAGCAAACTCACTCAGGAGTGAGTAAGTTCCAACTTACTCTCAACTACTGCAGAAACAAATTCAGCAGCAAAAGGAACAAATTAAATGCATCAAGTGATCACATTTATGAGCACACCATGCTATTAAATGAAGAACAAAAACTGAAATCAAGAGCTTGTTGCTGCTACTGCTGTAAGTGAGGAAGTTCAGCAAGTGAAGCTTCCAAAAGGTGATGTGACAGGGAGACAGAACTGACAGTTGGTGAAAAGCAAGACTGCTCTGTGCAGAAACACTCATCACACTGTGCAAATCTGTCCCAAGGATTTCAAACGGCTCTGCAACGGCTAGATCACCAAATCAGGGCTATATATCAGAGCATTGGAACACTGAACAAAATTGAGAGAGCCAAATTCAACTGTTGCATCAAATTCAAATTGCAAATCAACTGCCTCTCAACTCACTCAAAAGTGCACTCTGCAGAAATTGTTAGGGGATCTTTTTGTGCACTTGTCTGCTTGTAAACACAAAGTTTTAAATTGTATTTCTCTGTGTGTAACCAAGCCTTAAACCCCAAAAACAACTTATCCTTGTATCTGTTTTGTCTTAGTGGGATCCTATCAAACTTCCTAGGGTAGGTGAGTGTTGGTGAGGAGTTCTGCTAAGGAAGATAGTTCAGGAACAGGAGTAAGTTCCTGGTTGTAATCAGCTTGAAGAGGCTGAGTGAAAGAACACTTGTAATCAGCTTGAAGAGGCTGAGTGAAAGAACACGTGTACTATTTGAAAAATAGTGGAAACAGTCACTGGGAGTGAGGAGTGGATGTAGCCCAAGGTTTGGGGTGAACCACTATACATCTAGTGTGATTTATATTTATGTTTTTAAATCCATCTCACTTGTAACACTTCACACACTTCACTTAAAACTCAGAAACAGTGTTCTTCAATCATTCTGCATAATCATGCTTTACTTACTACCAATTCAATTCATATGATTCTGTTCTCACATCATGCAAGATTTTATCTTACACTATTATTGATCAATCACACAGCATATGTAAACACTACAACTTGAGTAAGTTCAACTGCAGTATCACTAACTTACTCAACTCCAAGAACTGACTTGAGAGCAAGTTTAAAACTGTTTTAGTGCAGGATTTTTAATAGGTCACAATTCAAACCCCCTTTCCTGTGACATATTTTCACTTCAACATCAAGCTCTATAAACCTACGTGCCAATGCTTCTAGCTCAACCTGCAAACTTAGTTTGGAATCAGGGTTGTCTCCAGTGTCACATTCATTGTTGAAGCTTAACCTCCTCTAGTGAATATGAACTACATACAATGGGATTGGTGTGACAACCACCCTAAAATTTAAATGGAGCCGCCACCTATGTTTGTTAAGAAAAACAATAGGAAAACCTTTTTATGAGAATAATTTGAAAACTAGTCTTTGAACCAAATTTGAAGGGTTCGGGAGTTTATTACGCTTAAGGAAGGTGTTAGCACCTCTAAGACGCCCATAAAAATGGTACCCTTTTAATTGTTTAAAAATACTTGCTTGTCATTAAATGAATTATTCCCAAACAAATTTTCTAAAAAAAAACACAAGTTTATTAATCACCATATTACGAAAATAATAAAAGGAAACTTAGTAAAAAGAGAACTCAACCATTCCACAAAAATTATTATTTATTCCTTTTTAAATATAACAGAAATAACAAATAAAAAAAAACTAGAAAATATAAACTAATCATATTAATATATAAAAAAAACATGTAGATAAAAATGAAAACTTCTCTTTTTTGCTTTTATACCCCTCATTAATCTCTTATTCATTTATGATGATTTATGAAATAAAAAAGAAATAAATTGTAAATAAGTCCCTGGCTTGGGTCTGGCCCCTTTGGAAGGCCAAACCCTAGCCTGAGCTCGATTCAACCGTACACCAACAGACTAACAAACAACAACAACAACAGATTTTTGGGAAGAGAACAGAAGCATTGGAAAACTGTGACCCACTTTGTGAAGTAAACAAAACCAAATCCAAAAACTTCAATTTTGCTTTTAAGTCCTACTTTAATATGATAATTGCAAATTGGTCTCTGCTAAGGGTTTGGCCCCATTGGAAGGCCAAACCCTAGCCTTAGCTCGATTCAACCATACACCCACAGGCTAGCAGACAACAACAACAACAGAAAATGCAGAAAATACGAGCAAAGGATACATCGTGTATACAATCATTCAGTCCAGAATTAATTTCTTATTACAAAGCCATGGCAAAAAAAAAATATTGAGATGGAGAAGACGAGGGGAACCTGGGTTTTGTGGCTTCCCAGAAAATTTACAAACAGGGGATGGAGGGAAAAAAACCTAGAACTAGAAAGTGTCTAAATTTTTGGTTTGGGTGACCTCACGGGTTCTTTCTTCTTCTTTTTCTTGACTCTGCTTGCTCTGCCTCTCCTTCTCCTTGTGCTATTTTCTGGATCCGGTTCGCTCTCCTCTTGCTCTCGGTCTTTGGCTTGGCTTTTATAGCCTCAGCATCATCTGTCAAAAAAATAAAATCAAATCAGAATAATAATAAAAATTAAAGGGAAAGAAAGGATATAGAAACTCCCCTGATTTCGTTTTTCTTATTTCTTCTGGGATCTCGCTCGAATCGTGACCGGATCTTGAGGGAATGGAGGGTCTGATTTGGTTGATTGGAGAGATTTGGGGTGAAATCGAGAAAAGAATGGAAAGAAAATCAGAAAACGGAAAGAGGGAGAGATTAGGGTTTGGTTTGAGGGAATAGAGGAAGAGAAGAGGAGGAGCGGCTGCTTGGGTGTGAAGGGTTAAGGGTTAGGATTAGGGTTGAGGTTGGAGAAAGTTAGGGTTAGTGAAAGGGAAAGAAGAGAGGGCGTGGGAGAGGGGGTGTGGTGCTGCGACTAGGGTTGGATGGATGAGATTGCGAGAAGGAGGAAGGAACGTGGGGAAGGGGCGCCGCGGCTGTAAAACTAGGGTTAGGGTGAGGAGGAGGGAAAGAACGAGGGTGAGTGAGAGTGGTGGAGAGGATTGTGGGAGATTAGGGTTTTTTGGTGAGGAAGAGGACGAGGGAGGGAAGGAGTGGCCGTGGCTCGAAAACTAGGGTTAGGTTGAGGGTGAAGAAGGGGAAGCCGAGAATGGTGGAGAAATTAAAGGAGGAAAGGAAGGGAAGATGAGGGTGAGAATTCAGGAGGGGAAGATGGGGATTATGAGAAAAGTGGAGCGGCGCTAGGGTTATGAGGGTGAGAGAGGCCGAGAATGGTGGGGAGCGGCCTAGGGTTGGAAGAGTGAGGAGAGAAGGGAGAGCGTGGGGTGAAGGAAGAAGGGAAAGATGAAGGAGAAGGCGCCGCGGATGGAGAAAGTGAGGGAATGAGGGAAGAAACAGGTTTTTAGGGTTATGAAGGTTTTGGGTTGGGCCGCAGCGTGAATAGCTGGGCTGCGTGGAGCCTAGGGGGTGCGAGGAAGAAGCAAGTGCAGCGTGATAATAAAGGGTGAGAGGTGCGTGCAGGGGTGTGGAATTAAAAAGGGGGTGTGCGAAGGAATGGGTATGGCTGGGCTGCGTGTCTTGTTGGGTTGGGCCACCAGCCTGGTTCGCTGCTATTTACACCACCCAGACTTACTTTTTGCACACCCCTTCTCAAATAAAAATCCTCTTTTTTTCTTTTATTCATTCTTTCTTTTCTTTCTTTCTTCTCTTTTTTAATCTCTTTTATTCTTTATTATAAAACCAAAAATATTATTTTATTTATTATTACTACTACTACTAATTTAAAAAAATTAAAATAAATAATAAAATAAAAAGGCCGGACAAAATTAGGGTACTACAGCTGCCCCTCCTTAATTACATTTTACTCGAAGGTCTTCGTGCATTCGTTGTAAAAGGTAATTAAGGATAAAGGACTCTAATTTTGTCTAGAATGAAGTTTTTTGAAGATGCGAGATTGGCTCCCGACGTTGCTTTGGGGATCTAGGTTTGATTCCCAGTGAATTCCTGGTAAGGCATAGGTTTGGTTCCTAGCTCTTACAAAATTGGTGAGAGATTCTAGGTTTGATTCCTAGTGAATTCTCGGTAAGGCATAGGTCTGATTCCTAACCCTCACATCTTTGGTATTGATTACTTCCCTACTTAGGGAAAGCCTGGGGTGCGAGCTTCTTCGTCACTCGACACAAGTTTGGGTCAGATTCCCGACAAGAGCAAGTCAGGTTCTTAACTCTTGTGAAAAGGTACGGATTGACTACTTTACTTTAAGGAACGTCCGTGATATGAGTTTCTCTGTTACTCAATATAGGTTCGGGTCAGATTCCCGGCAAGATGTAGGTCAGAATCTAACTCTTGCTAAAGTATGGACTGGTTTTCCTATTGCATGTGAACGTCCAGTGTACGAGCTTCTCTGTCACTCGAAACAGTTCGGGTCAGATTCCCGACTAAAAGCTTAGGTCAGATTCCCAAGGTAGTGAGTCAGATTCCCAGCAAGGTGTAGGACCGGTTCCTAACTCTTGTTAAAAGGTGTGAATCGATTTCCATAATTGAGGAAGATCCTAGACGTGGGTCAGGCTCCCGACTAAAGGCTTGGGTCAGATTCCCAAGGTGGTGGGTCAGTTTCCCAGCAAGGTGTAGGACAGGTTCCTAACTCATGCTAATAGATTGAGTAGGCTGAGTACTAGTTCTTACTGAGTAACATCAGACCAACTGTATGTAATATTTGAGAGGGTGGGTCAATGGACCCAAAAACTTTGATAGTCATGAAGGATGCAATGAATGGTATGCCATGCATGAAATGAAATTTTTTGTTTTTAGAGAAATGTTTTTTTTAAGGTGGGTCGTGGACCCAAAAGTATTGGTGATCATGCAAGATGCAATGAATAGCATGTCGTGCATGAGTATTATTTGCTTTATTAGAGATAGGCAGTATCCTCTTGACTACTTCTGAAACTTTTCTTGATAAGTTAGCTCCAGATCTCTTTAGTTGGCGAATTCTGAACAAGATAATTGGCCCTTTCGTAACGTATTCAACATTGATGATTTTGTATTAGGTGAGATGCCTTACTAGCTTTTTTTCCTTAATGTGAAGACGCCAAATTCCTTATATCCTTTTAGAATTTTCAGTAATTATACAATGATCTTATGCCTTGATGTGCACATGTTTGTCTTTTAGCACAGATTTCTTTAGAAAGAAAATGCAAATTGATAAAATCCCAAATCGAATTTGGAGAGGCTGAAATAAGCATTCTATTGTGCCGATGGTGTTTAATAGATGGCAATATGGATAAGAATGAATCTCCACTATAGTGGGGGAGATAAAATATTACAAACAGAACAAATTCGTGTTTGCTAAATTAGAAACTGGTAAGAAATATCAGCTCTACATATAATCCCTTTGAAAATAAATCATGCTGCCATTCCGTGATCCAGACCCCGATAGCTTTCTTGATTAACTTCAAAAATTTGTGTCTGCGGTTAGTTTTGACCATCTCTGCCCCAATTTGTCAGGGCTCAATTCTGGCTACTTTTGACGCCTTCAGGTTGGCTTTTGCTCCAGCCGCTCTTTACGAGTTTTCGACCTGGCGGGTTGTTCTAAATCGCCCTTGCGGGTTTTCAACTTAGCGCTTTTATTTGACCTTAATTTTTGCCTAGGCTGCCCTTTCGGGTTTTCAACCTACCAGGTCGCTCTAACTTTTGCCTAGACCGCCCTTTCAGGTTTTCGGCCTAGCGAGCTCTTTTTTTTTTTTTTAGGAATCTGTGTCATCATAAACATAGTATTTCTTGACTGCATCTGAGTTTATCGGCAGTGGTAGGTCATGCCCCTCCATATCTGTGAGAATGAGGCCTCCTCTCGAGAATGCTTTTTTCACTATATATGGACCTTCATAGTTTGGAGTCCATTTTCTGTGTTGGTCTTTTTGGAAAGGTAGAATCTTCTTTAATACCAATTCCCCTTCTGTGAATTCTCGATGACGTACCTTTTTCTCGTACACTCTCTTGAGTCTCTTTTGGTATAATTGGCCATGGAAAATTACTTCTAACCTTTTCTCTTCTATAAGATTCAACTGGTCATATCGTGCCTGGACCCATTCGGCCTCTTCGAGCTTGGTTTCCATAATTACCCTTAAAGAAGGGATTTCTACCTCTATGGGGAGTACTGCTTCCATCCCGTATACTCGAGAAAAAGGCGTTGCCCCCGTTGAAGTGCGTACAGAAGTTCGGTACCTGTGTAAAGCAAAAGGGAGCATCTCGTGCCAATCCTTGTAAGTTACCACCATTTTCTGAATGATTTTTTTGATATTTTTGTTGGCCGCTTCCACTGCCTCATTCATCTTTGGACGATATGGAGAAGAATTGTGATGTTGAATTTTGAAGTCATCGCACAACTCTTTCATCATCTTATTGTTTAAATTAATCCCATTGTCCGTGATGATCTTCCTTGGTAAACCATATCAACAAATTGTTTCTTTTTTGATGAACTTGACCACAACACTGCGAGTCACATTGGCATAAGAGACTGCTTCGACCCACTTTGTGAAGTAATCAATGGCCACGAGGATCAATCGGTGTCCGTTAGAGGCTTTTGGTTCAATCATTCCTATGACATCCAAACCCCACATGGAAAATGGCCAGGGTGCATTGAGGACGTTTAGGGAAGTTGGAGGTACATGAATATTATCAGCATAAGTCTGACACTTATGACATTTCCTCACATGCTTGATGCAGTCACCTTCCATTGTAAGCCAATAATACCCAGCTCTGAGAATCTTCCGAGCCATTGCGTAACCGTTGGCATGGGTCCCAAAGGAACCTTCGTGGACGTCATCAAGAATTTGTCTTGCTTCTGCAGAGTCCACACACCGGAGGAGTACCATGTCGTGATTTCTTTTATAGAGTATGTCACCGTTCAAAAAGATACTCATAGCAAGCCTCCTTAAAGTTCGCTTGTCGTTCTCTGAGGCGCCCGAATGGTATTCCTTGCTTTTGAGGTAGCACTTGATGTCGTGGTACCACGGTTTTCCATCGGATTCTTCTTCTATCACCTGGAAATAAGCAGGATTAGCACGGCTTTCCATCAGGATGAGAGGCATTTCCTTGTCACTGTTTATTCGGAACATAGATGACAGCGTGGCTAATGCATCAGCCAACTGATTATCTTCTCGTGGGATATGTTGAAATGTGATCCTATCAAAGGATTCGACGAGTTCTTGGATATACTCGTGGTAAGGGATTAACTTGGAATCTCGAGTTTCCCACTCTCCATTCAACTGGTTGATAACTAGGGAAGAATCTCCATATACTTTTAGGACTCTGACCTTAGTTTCTATGGCAGCTCTAATTCCCATGACACACGCCTCATATTCTGCCACGTTATTGGTACAACTGAAACACAAGCGAGCCGTAATGCAAGTGTCTCGCTTTTACGGAGAAATTAGTACTGCCCCGATTCCGTGCCCCAATGCATTAGAAGCCCCATCGAACATCATGGTCCACTCTTCGTTTCTTGATTCTTCTTTTTCGGCGGACATTACATCCTTATTAGGAAATTCATAGTGGACAGGCGAATGGTCATCTACTGGTTGGTTGGCTAAGTGCTCAGCGAGGGCACTACCTTTGATGGCCTTCTGAGAGACGTGCTGAATATCGTACTCTGATAATAGCATCTGCCACCGGGCAATCCTTCCAGTGAGAGCAGGTTTCTCGAATACATATTTGATCGCGTCCATTTTTGACACCAACCAAATTGTGTGAGAAAACATATATTGTCTTAGACGGTGAGCGGCCCATGCTAGGGCGCAACAGGTACGCTCCAATATCGAATAATTAGCTTCATAGCTCGTAAGCTTCTTACTCAAGTAGTAAATGGCGCGTTCTTTTATACCCGTTTCATAATTTTGTCCAAGTACACACCCCATAGA
The DNA here is from genome assembly GCA_037113605.1 of Calophaca sinica. Taxonomy (NCBI): domain Eukaryota; kingdom Viridiplantae; phylum Streptophyta; class Magnoliopsida; order Fabales; family Fabaceae; genus Calophaca; species Calophaca sinica. The sequence continues at coordinate 43,191,332 of CM073731.1, read as the reverse complement.
TCCGTCTAACACTGTCAAGTAGAGGATTAATGGTCTGCCTAGTACTGGAGGTACTAACACAGGGGGTTTTTGTAGGTATTGCTTGATTTTGTCGAAGGCCTCTTGGCATTTTTCATTCCATTCGATGGTTTGGTCTTTGCGCAACAACTTGAAAATTGGCTCACAAGTGTCAGTGAGTTGTGATATAAACCGGGAAATATAATTCAATCTCCCTAGAAAACCACGAACTTCCTTCTCTGTGCGAGGAGCTGGCATCTCTAAGATGACTTTTACTTTTTCCGGATCAACTTCTATTCCCTTCTGACTTACAATGAATCTCAGCACTCTACCTGACCTGACACCAAAGTTACACTTGGCAGGATTGAGTCTTAGGCGAAACTTTCTCAATCGCTCAAAAAGCTTCTGTAAATCAACTACATGACTTTCTTCAGTTTGTGACTTAGCGATCATATCGTCCACGTAGACCTCTATCTCTTTATGGATCATATCATGAAATAGAGTCACCATTGCCCTTTGGTACGTTGCCCCAGCGTTTTTCAACCCAAAAGGCATCACCTTGTAGCAGAAAGTCCCCTAAGCTGTAATAAACGTAGTTTTCTCCATGTCTTCTCTGGCCATTTTAATTTGATTATACCCGGAGAAACCATCCATGAAAGAGAAAAAAGCGTGATGAACTGTATTATCCACCAGAACATCAATGTGAGGCAAGGGGAAGTCGTCTTTGGGACTTGCTTTATTAAGGTCCCGGTAATCAACGCACATTCGAACCTTCCCACCCTTTTTTGGAACAGGGACAATATTAGCAACCCATTGGGGGTATTTAGCCACGGCTAAAAATCCAGCATCAAATTGTTTTTTAACTTCTTCCCTAATCTTTAAGGACATATCAGGTCTCATGCGTCTCAACTTCTGTTTGACAGGAGGGCAATCAGGCTTAAGAGGTAGTTTGTGTTCTACAATATCGGTATCCAACTTTGGCATATCTTGGTAAGACCAGGCAAATACGTCTTTATAGTCTCAGAGGAGTTGAATCAGTTTAGCTCTTACTTTTTGTGACATGGTAACACCAACCTTGACTTCTTTTTTGTCTTCCTCAGTTCCCAAATTAATCAACTCAGTCGGTTATTTGTGAGGTTCGATCTTTCTGGATTCCCCTTCTATAAGTCTCATTAATTCAGGGGGGAGATCTTCATCGGGACGGTCTTCTTCACAATCTTCGTCAGTATGATTAATTAGGCAATCAAAATCTGGTAACGAAATTTCAGCACAATCGTTTTCAAAAGTATTATCCATGAGCCTGCATTATCAAGGTTAGCAATAAGGAGAGAGTAAGGAAATGAAGTAAGAAGGAAAAGAAAAAGAAAAAGAGACACTTGAGATAAAATCAAAATGCGTTTTATTAATATTCGAAATATGCTTATGAAAAACATGCGGGGCCCTTTAACATTTCCCCTACCGCCTCGGGCTGAGTGGAGAGGTGATCATTAAATGGATTACATTGAAAATGCATTAAGGATCCTAGGACTTTCCACGATCTCCCAATTGCAAGGTATCGAGGAACATGGGCGAACCCATTCCTCTTCAGGAGCAGCAAGATCCTCTTCCGCAGCAGCTACTTGATCCACATAGATCCATCCAGTGCTACGAAAACTCTGACGGAGATCGCAAATGGACATTTTCCCAAACTCGGGTTCCCGATTTTCAAGTCGAGCCTTCCTCTTTTCTCTCCTTTCTTCGGTCGCTCTTTCCCTGTCCTTTTTAGTGGGGACAAATCCCAAGCCGTATCGGTCTTTGTTTTCGGGAATTCTTAAAATTGAGACGATACCTTCTTGACTTTTCCCTAGTTCTTTTCCTGGCCGGTACCCTCCCTTCAGCATGACACCACCCACCATTAAGGCGTTATTGGATAGACAGGGTTCCTTAGCAGTAAACCCTACATAAGCGCTATCGACAATTTCCAGTGCCTGGAATGAAGTCCCAAGGGCTTCTTCAGCAGCTTCAATGTAACGCGTCGATGTTGGCTTGCTTACCAACAGGTCTTTTTCTCCGGATACAATAATCAACTTATCATCCACCACAAACTTCAATTTTTGGTGCAGAGTTGATGGTACTACCCCAGCAGAATGAATCCAAGGCCTTCCTAACAAGCAACTATAGCTGGGCTTGATGTCCATTACTTGGAAATTAACGGCAAAAGTGAAAGGGCCAATCTGGATCGGCAGCTCAATCTCACCCATTACTTCTCTTTTAGAACCATCAAAGGCTCTCACGAGCACAGAGCTGGGCTTCATATGGGTCTTGTCAATGGGTAATTTATCCAAGATAGATTTAGGCATCACATTTAGGGAGGATCCATTGTCTACAAGGACTTTAGCTATAAGGTGCTCTTTACACTGAACCGAGATATGTAGTGCTTTGTTGTGTCCTCTACCTTCTACAGACATTTCTTCATCATTGAAATAAAGGTAGTTGCATGCGGTGATGTTGCCAACTAGGCCGCCGAACTGATTCAAAGTGATATTTTGAGATACATGGGCTTCGTTCAGAATTTTCATCAACACTTTCCTGTGACTCTTAGAGTGCATTAAAAAGGCAAGTAGAGAAACTCTCGCTGGTGTGCGGTTTAACTGATCTATCACCTTATACTCACTTTGTTGAATGAATTTGAGGAATTCAACAACTTCCTCACGAGAGGCCTCTTTCTTGTCCTCCTTCCCTGTGTTTCCTTTCTCTACCGCAACTTCTTTTTCCTTGTTTTGATCTTTTTCCTGTCCTTTTGCGGCTACTTTTACTAGCTCTTTTTCCGGGGCATAAATCCGCCTGCTTCGTGTCATCCCGCCTATTCCCACAATGTTGCTAACAGTCGGAACGCTTGGTTGTGCATTACTTCCTTCAACTTGGACTTTTACATCATATATCCAAGGAACTGCCTTGTCTTCCTTGTACAGAAAAGGATATGGTACTTGAACAGTAATAGCTTTGGGAGCATTAGGCATTGTGGGGGATGCATTTCTAGAGAATTGAACCACCAAGAGCTTTGGGACCGTGGTTCCCGAACTTTGAGCAGATTGGACCATAGATACTTCTTCTTTTCTCTGAGAGATAACTTGAACTATGTTCGTATCAAGCAGTTTTTGGAGGATGCTTTTAAATTTCTCACATTCTTCATTAGACAAAAAATCTTCATCATAAGTCCTGCTGACATCTGTTCTTTCTATCAGACCAGCCTTGCAAAGCTCGATGAACACTTTTCTTATGGGGGTTTTTATCTCAGCAACATCCTTTATTATTCTTCCTTCATGCTCATCGTCTATCATATTTACTGATGCATTCCCGTGGTTAGGTAATGGGTTTTTCGCCACATTGGGATTGTTCTCTTGGAAACTCAACCACTTGGCATTTATCAGATCTTGAACTTTAAACTTCATAGCCCGACATTCTTCTATAGAGTGACCAGCTGCCCCGGCATGGTATTCACAGTGGCGTCTGGGTTATACCATTTTGGGTAAGGTGGTTCCATGGGCTTTTGCGGACAAGGGACTACCAATGAGTTTTTGAGTAAGTGCTGATAGAGATCTTTGTAAGTCATGGGGATTGGATCAAACTGGGCCGGCTTTCTCCCTTGAGAGTTGTGAGCTCTTGGTTGATTGGGGTTCTGACCTCCTTGACTATCAGAAGCAAATGGTGTCATTTGAACAGGAGACTTGGGTGTGATAGTTGCCGCAACGTATAGAAGGGCACTACTCACCACGTTAGTCTCTCCTTCTTTCTTTCTCTTGACGAAGGGCTTCTGAGTGTTGGATGATGAAGTATTATTATGGATCTTCCCACTCTACATCCCCATTTCCACGCGCTCCCCTATGACAATCAAGTCAGAGAAGCTTGAGAACATACTTCTAATCATCATATCATAAAAGGGGGATTGGAGCGTGTCAATGAACGTGTCAATCATTTCTTTGTACGACAAGGGTGGCTCCACTTGAGCAGCCATGCTTCTTCATCTCTGAGCATATTCTTTATAGCTCTCACTGTCTTTTTTCTTCATGCTTTGCAACTGATTACGGTTGGGAGCCATGTCCATATTGTATTTATATTGTCTGACGAAAGCGTTAGCTAAATCATTCCACGAGTTGATTGTAGACCGTTCTAACTACATATACCATCGCAAAGGTGCCCCAGTTAAGCTTTCTTGGAAGAAGTAAATTAGGAGCCTGTCATCATTAGAACAAAAAGCTATCTTTCGGCAATACATGACCAGGTGGCTTTTGGGGCATGCTTCTCCCTTATACTTGTCAAACTCGGGTACTTTGAATTTTGTAGGTATAACTACATCGGGGACCAAGCACATGTCTGAAGCTTCGAAACCTATGTGATTTGCCCTTTCAATTGCCTTTGACCTGTCTTCAACTATTTGAAGCTTTTCTTTGGCTTGAGTGTAACACCTGAGGACGAGATCGACATCGTATTAGGACGACGTATCGAGACCTCGACCAAGACCTTGTGTCGAGATCCCGTGCCAAGATCGTTTGCCGAGGTCATTTGCCGAGCTGAGGAGACCGCGCGTGCACTAGGCTGCTTTGGTGAGGAGGTCGGCGTGTCGAGTTGATGAAGTCGCGTCGAGGTGAGGAGGTCGCATGTCGAATCGAGGAGGCGCGTTCACGAACTCGTGTTAGAGCCTTGCGCTTGCGAGCACCCTTGTCGACATCGTGTCGAGATGATAACTCGTATTCTTTCGAGCGTTATTCAGCGTTATTATTATATTGTTTGTAATAATTATATTGTCGGCTTGCCCGTTCGTCGCGATGTCTAGATCGTTGACCGGCGAGTAGAGGGTAATTATGAGAGAGGAGCGATTAGGCGGGTAGAATGATTGATGGGATTGGCATCTTATAGCTGAAGTTACAATTATACCCCTTTTCTCACCAATTTTGTATACCACGACCAGATTCCCTCGGATACTCATTTCTCTTTTCTTCTTTCTTCTTCCTTCCTTCTCGCTGAGTTCCTTGTTTTTCTCCAGAACTTCCATCGACGAAACCTTGAGTTCCATCGAGATTCTACATCAACTTTCTTCATCAATCTTGTTCATCATCATCTTCTCGACCTATATCTCACCATCTCGACCACCATCTGAGGTAAGGAAAAACAGATTTTTCTCTTCCTTCGTGCCACTGTTTAGCGCTATTTCTTCCTTCCATTTTAGCTAGTTTTTATGCTTCCAAATCATGTCAAACTGATGGGTTTTCTTCTTCACGATATTACCTATCTTTCTAACCGATTAATTGGGCTTGTAAAACAAATTTTCTTCCTCTGTTTTTCTGCAATCGGCAGTGCCCAGAAACCCTTCATTTTTGGTTTATTTCGATTTCTTGTTTTTCGTTTGTTGCTTCTGGTTGTTGTTGTTGTCGATCTATCTGTTGAAGCATCTGATAACCTTTTTCATGAACTTTTGATCGAAAACCCTAACTTTGTTTTAGAGGAAAAATATATTTAAGTTCTTGAGTTTTTATATTTTACGGGTTGTGGTTAAGTTTGGGATGAGAGCTAAGTGTATTAGAACCCATAGATCGAATCGAGTTGTGTTTGTTTTAGGAAGTCGATTCAGAGATCGAGTGATTTCGAATCAAGGTGTGCGGAGAGCGAATCAGGGCGTGGAAGCAACGGAATCCAGATCGAGAATCAGACGCGTGTCGAGGTCGATCGAGAAGCGTGCGATGTCGAAGTCGTTGTCGAGCTCGTTGAAGGCGGCCGTGTCAAGATCGAGTAAGAGAAGTCGTTGTCGAGCTCTTTGAAGACGGTAGTGTCGAGGTCGTTGTCGGCGGCATTAATTTGGAGTTCGGTAAGGGCAACTCTTAGACATTATTAAGACTTTATTTTTATTGTTATATTTATGTATGGACTCCTTGATTGGTGTCGAGATTGGGTTTTGCATGTATTTGATATGTGATTGAATATATGTTGTGAATGGTGTATTCTTTGTCAGTGCGTTTCTTCATGCAGAATGTTTTATTGCTTAAATGTCGGTGCGTTTTCTTCATGTTAAGCATGCTCTCTTTATTTGATATGTGATCAAGTAAGTTGTGTTACTCTTTGACATGCAGCGAGCTAATCATCGAGTGAGAGAGCTAGGAGTCGTATGACGTTTTTGGAGGACCCGGATAAGCGAGGGTGCTAGGTCCCCTTTTTGTTTATGGTGGATTGGCTAGGCGTTGTAGCATTATCAGTTTGGGGTTGGACCTGCTGATTAATGCATGGTATCGGTTTGGGGTTGGACCTGCCGCTTACCTATTACGTCAGTTTGGGGATGGACCTGGCGATATTAGGAATAAGAGTCGAGTCGAGTCTAGAGTGAGATGGTCGAGTCACGTGTGGTGATTGAGATACATTATTGTGTTGCTTATTTCTTTATGTCGAGCTTATCTTGTATTGTTGAGAAGTTGACCCTTTCCCGTGGTACCTTCAATCCATGACGGTTACCCAGGCGGTGTCGAGGGCACAGGGGACTCGGCGGCCAGGCGATGCCGAGGAGGAGCTCGACGAGGACCCGAGTGGCGACCTCTACTTGTCGTGATTGATTATGTTGTTGGATGTTTGTTTTTACGATGACTGTACTTTGTTTTTCTTTGTGTTCGAGGTCGTGACGATTTGGGCGGGTATGTTTTATTGCTACGAGGTAGGCGGCGGTTTACTTTTGGAGCGACCCTGCGTGGGAGTCTCTGGAAGTACCCCAGTGGTATGATTGCTCTTTTGAAGTAAATGCATTACCTTAGGTGTATTTTCTTTGTACATTTACTCCTCTGTATTTTGTATACATTATTATTTCGAGTGATATATATATGTATGTTATGCATGTATGTTTTATTAGAATTTATGTCTTGTGTCTTAGTTGCACCATGTTTCGAAAAGCTGTAATTACTCTGATGTGCACGAACTGTTTTTTTTAAAAAAAAAATGGACCGTACTTTTTAAAAGGCACAAGAGTTTCGTTTTAAAACACATCTCATACAGGTTTAGTTGAGCTCGGTGTGTTGAGCTCGGTAACTCGAGCTCGGTATATTGAGCTCGGTAGCGGTCCGGAAACGGGTCGTTACATTGAGCATCCTCCTGGGGGGGTGATGATAGGTATAAAATTTTGAGTATTTGTGTTCTGCGAGGTCCCATTATTTAGAGGCGCATGCCCTTGTGAGGTGTGGGCGTGCGTTTCATTTTCTCTTGGCCGACTTTCCTCTTGATCCTCTTCGGACCGCTCCGTTTCCGATGTCCTTTTTGCATGTAGGGCTTCCAATAAATCGCATAGCTTATCTATCCGCGTACTCATTCGGTCGAGCTCTCCTCTCATAGCCTGTTGGTTCTGCTCTAACGCGTCCGTGAGTCTGGCTTGGGATCTCGTTCTGTAAGGATGCAATTTCTTCATGTTTATTTTTCTGGGTTATGAAGGATATTGTGAGTATGGATGAATGATTTATGCCATGGTTATGCATGCTATGTAAGATGCTCATTTATTTACTTAATTTGTTTTATTTTTGTCGGCTTGTTGGAGGATCACAAAACTTTGCAAATGTCTTATCGGTTTGCTGCATATTGCAAAAACATATTCTCTCATTAAAAGGAAATATTATAATTCAAATTGCCCTGAAGGGCTTACAAAATTGAGAAAGAAATGGAAATTGCATGAACACATAAAAACAAAAGGAACATGGTCTTCAATGATCTCGTCGGATCTGTCTCTCCAACTCTTCCACCAAACTCTTGCAGTACTCTAGGAAACTCATCACTTTCCCTGGTAAAGGTCGGAAACCTATTGCCGATTCTGCTTCTTCCAAGAGTTCTGACATATCTTGGATACCTCTATTTGCAAGCCAGACTAGTTGGAGCAACGATCCATCCAGTATCTAGCTTCCTTATCAAACCAAGTAATGACTTCTCGCTGGTTGTCAATCTTCCCTTGCATGTCGAGGACTTTCTCACGTTCTTCCTCAAGATCTATGTGGTAGCCTATGAACTTTTCTTCAGCGATTCTCCTCTCTTCCTCAAGTTGGGCTTCGTGCAATTGCACGGTATTTTTCAACTGTTGTATTGAGTCTTCAATCCGTCTTTGCAAAGCCCTACTAGCCTCTTGAGAATCAGCCCACATTTTCCTCAAATTGCCCTTTTCACAGAGAACCAGATCTAACTCTTTTTTCATCAAGTCTAATTGTTGATTTGCAGCTTTTAGGCAACCCTGAGTCTGGAGCCGGCTTGCTTTCTCAGCCTTGGCCTTCTTCTGGGATCCTTCCAAAGATTCGGTTTTTCTATTACATTCATCTTGTAGGACTTCTATATCCAGATATGCCCTTTTCAAATTATCCCGGAGAAGTTTCCTCTCCTCTTCCACCTTTTCTAAGGCTAGCTTTAACTCTTCCACTTCTTCATTTTCAGCAGGGGGTGGAGGCGGCACTTCGGGAACCAAAAATGTGTTTTGGAAGGGCAGCTTGACTTGCTGAACTCATGTTATAACCCATTGGCGGTATTTTTCATCTGCATGAGTACTCTTGCGCCCCAGTGTCCTTTTGATCGTTTTCTTCCAAGCTCGGCACACTCTTGTGAACAATGCCAAATCCGAGGAGCCCCGATCATGTATAATGAAAGCGGCTAGCCCTTCTTCAAAGAGTTCACCCAAAGATCGGGCACCGAGTTGTCTCAAATCCAGAGTAGGATTGTAGTTGATGCAGCCTATGGTCCCAATGAGGGGCACATTGGGGAAGTCTCCGCATCGACATATTACCTCATTGATCTCATGTTCCCTGGAATACCATATTATAGACTCTTCACTGAGACTCAATAAATAAGTAGCCCACTCTGCATTGCTCCTAGGACCAAAGGGATGCCCCCTTTTTACCAAATGATTTTTTAGCCATAAGTATAAGACAGGGACACAACAGCGAATTCGACCTCCCTTTTTCTCGTGGCGCATATGAAGCTCATAGTATAAATCTGCAAGGACGGCAGTAGTGGGATCCATACCTTGAGTTTTAAATGCTATGAAGGCGTCAATAGCTGTTTCATCCACAAAATGATCAACATGAGGAAATAGGACTACTCCAAAGATAATGAGGGCTACCACATCCATGCACTCCTTCAATTTCCCTGCATCATGAAGGTCCTTAACCTTTCCTTCCAGGAAGCTCCTGGGGAAACCTTTGAAATCTTCTTCTACCTTCACCGCGAGCGTCAAATCTTCTTTAGGGATGCCTAAAACATCAGCAATAGTATTCATAGTCGGGGGATGCTTTGTATGGCGATACGGACCATTTTTCTTTTCTGGAAAGCCCAAGATTTTCCGATATTCTTCTAAGGTCGGCGCCATTTGGAAGTTCTTGAACGTGAAGCATCTTAGGGGAGGATCATAAAATTGGGCCAATGCTGTTAAGGCTCCCACTTGCACGTCTACATTCAGCAATTCCAAAATGTTCCCAAATTTCCCCACGAAGCTAATTCGATCCACTTGTATCCAATTCTCAGCTATGAAGTCAACCAATGTTCTCAGATGCATCAAACCGGGGGGGGTTCAATCTTGAATTTCAAAGTATTTCTCCTCTCTAAACCCACAACTGCACTTTCCGAAGACATTTGCACCAAAGTTTTTTTGTTTTGAGATTTCCAACAAGCCTGATGAAATGGGGTGATTGGTGTTATGACATGTATATGAATGAGCATGATCGTGTTTATTTTTATTATTTCAAGAATGAAAAAAAAGAAAAGAAAAATAAAGAAAGAAAGCACCGTACTTATTTTATTTATGAAGGTATAAAGAAATATACTCCTATTTTTTATAAGAAATTCGCATCCTATATGTAGTTAAAAAAAACTTAGCATCTATTTTTTGGAATAATGGATTAGGTTTCTAAACAAAAGTTTGTATTTCGAAAAACTATTTTGGAAATATTATTTTTGAAGTAAATTTGTAAAAATAAATAAACAAATAAAAGTGGTAGGGTAAGCTCCTTTTGTGACCGAGGCTGGTAATTCCTAAAAGGGATCTAGGGATTATATTAAGTGTCTTTCCATTGGGTGGATTCAAGATACTATTCTAAAAGGTCCCCAGAGCCAAGAGTCCAATTTGAAAATGTTACCACCAATAATAAGTATATTATTAAAGGATGATTTTTTCTCAAATGGAGCCAAAATCTAGGTGAGGCTTTCATAGGAACCCACTGGCCGTACGTCCAGCAGAGCACCCATTACACAGCCTCTCCTAACTTAAGGTTCACTCGGGCCCGGGTATAGGGCACCCACTCGTAGTGTGCGAAAATATGTTAAGTGAAGTGTGTGAAGGAGCAAACGTAAAACTACCCGCTGCAAAATAAATAAAAATACAATATATATACATGTCTTCTACCCTAAGGTCTCAAATGCATAGACATACATAATATTTACAAGAAAGAAAAAAGAAATGAAAGAGAATGAATCACAAATGAAAAATAGAAAAATATATTATTTTTTTATGCATGTTTTCTATCCTAGGATTCAAGTATACAAACATATATACAAATGAACGAATAGGAATAAAAACAAAAAGGGAATAATTCATTTAATAAGGCAAACAAATCATATAAACAATCATGGGGCCTAACTTTCTAAAGTCCCCAATGGAGTCGCCAGCTGTGACAACCACCCTAAAATTTAAATGGAGCCGCCACCTATGTTTATTAAGAAAAACAATAGGAAAACATTTTTATGAGAATAATTTGAAAAATAGTCTTTGAACCGAATTTGAATGGTTCGGGAGTTCATTACGCTTAAGGAATGTGTTAGCACCCCTAAGACGCCCATAAAAATGGTACCCTTTTAATTGTTTAAAAATATTTGCTTGTCATTAAATGAATTATTCCCAAACAAATTTTCTAAAAAAAAATACAAGTTTATTAATCACCATATTACGAAAATAATAAAAGGAAACTTAGTAAAAAGAGAACTCAACCATTCCACAAAAATTATTATTTATTCCTTTTTAAATATAACAGAAATAACAAATAAAAAAACTAGAAAATATAAACTAATCATATTAATATATAAAAAAAAAGTGTAGATAAAAATGAAAACTTCTCTGGAAAACCGTGACCCACTTATGCGTTTTGTTTTATGGGCCGTAACCGGTGAAAGAAGGCCTAATTCGAGTTGTACAAAAATGCTAACTGAGAGGGATTCCACTATGTTTGTTGGCATCTCAGCAAAAAGAGTGCAAATGCAACAAACTCAGCAGGCCACGGTGGCAACTTTCTCAACGCCCACTCCTCCTCCCTCCTCCAGTGGCTCTGCTACCGAGGCACCACTGAAGCAGGTGGCTTTAGCAGTGGAAAAACTCGAACAAGTCAAACGAAGCATCACTGACATCAGAATCAGCGCCAATCGCCTCCTCAAAGCTCTCTTCATCGCCGCCTCACAGCCTCAGTAGAGCAACAAGCCTCTCCGGGTGTTCCTCAAAGAAGATGCTTGCATGCGCTAGTATCTTCAAGACCTTCGATCCCTCGGTATGCTTTTCCAGTTCTCTTATGCTTTGATCCATCCTCAGTTCCGTGATTAGGGTTTTAGACTCTGCGGTTTTGTTTTGTGCCGAGGCATTGCTCTCTGCGTGATTTCGATTTGGCAGGAAAGGAGCTGGAAGAGTCTGGAGTTTTAAGCGAATCGGTTCGATCGCAGAAAGATTTTTGGGGATTACATATGCCGCTGGTTTGTCCAGATGGCGCCGTGGTTGCTTATTCTTGGAAACGAAAACTTGCGGGACAAGCTGGAGCATCTGCCATTGTGTAACAACCCCTCGGGTAGAACTCACCCCCAAAAGCTAGCCATTATGGGAAGGGTGCCCAAGAGGTTATTAACCACATGCCAAGCCTATGCTCAAGCGAAGTGGGACTCAGAAAGTGCCATTACAATCCATACCTCTTTCGGAACCGACATCCACGGCGGCTGGTGACTTCGCAGACCCCACACGCCGTGGGTAGCAGCCCTCCCACAATTTCGGGACGAGGGCCATCCTCAAGGAAAGAATCGTTCTGATACCACTGCAGCCACAAAAGTTTCACCAGGAACCCATTTTTATTTTTAAATTTCTTAGTCGTACATGTTTATTTTAAAATCTCTAATATTATGATTAAATTTCTTAGTCGTGTATGGCATTTCACAACATCATTATTTTTATTTTTAAATTAAAAAAAAATCCAACTCTCACCAAAATTCATTTCCTGCGCGATACATGGCAGCATTCCTAGTTCGGTTTAATTAATGCACATCCCAAGGACACATCTAGCGGTGAGAATAGACCCGACTGAGTTAGGTTTTGTAAGACCCAAGTTTATATTGTTAAAAAAATCAAGGCTCAAGTCTAACATGTTACTCGTTATAAGTTTTTTTAAGGTTTGGTCAGACCTTTTTAAAAACTTGATATGGCCTATTAGCTTACTTATGAAGACCTATTTCATATTAACGTCTTTGAATTAGTCATTCAGCCTATCTTTAAATAGACTAACGAACAAATATGTTAATGGTGTTAAATTCTATTTATAATAAACTATAGAAAAGAAAATTAAAACCTTGTCTATTAAGAGACATAAGACACAAGAGTGAAAATAGATAGGATAAGGTTTGATTCTTATTTATTTGTAAGATATAAATCTTTTAATTTTCAGGGTCTAACCTGACCTTTTAAAGAATCTGACCGTATATAAAAAAACTCATTATTTATATTTACTTAAATAGGCAGGCCTAATAGGTTTTTTGAGTGACCTGAAGCCTGGGTTTTTTAACTAAATAAACTTTTAAAAAGGTTTTGACCTTGTTTATTAAAAAAAAAAGTCTAACCTGATTCATGTTTGACGTAGGCTAAGTCGTAGGCTCATATAAGACAACATTCCTTTCCTAGTCTACCCACCACATACACCATACTCCCTCCGGACATATTTATAAGCAAAATTAACCAACTTCACACAGATTAAAGTTAGTTAAATTAGTTTAACTGCTTTGATTTTATATAAAATATGAGTTATAGTTACTAAAGTACCCTTGCCTTGAAAGTAAAAGAGGATTTAATAAAGGATATTTTTGGAGCAATAATAATAAATAGAGTTGAATTAGGTGACTTTTGCTTATATTTGAGTCTACCAAAATATTATACTTTTTTTGCTCATGAGGGAGTACATGATTTAGCTAGGAAACTAATGCGCTTACTTTTCAGTCATTCATTATTCATTACCACACAACCCAACTCTATTTGCTCCCTATTGATCACAAAAAAACACCAGCCCAACCATACACTGCAATACATTATTGCGTTCTCTTATTTTCAAGGATAGTGTTTCTATACTGACCAAAAAAAGAAAGAAAAAGGATAGTGTTTCTCTCGGACACCTCTCAAAACAGTTTAGACTGTTTAGTTAAAGAGTAGGAGTAGTGATTAAGAAATTACTTTCAACAAAAATTATGTTAATATATTAATAATTTTAATTTTTTAATCATGCTCTTAAAAACACTGGTTAACATTTTCTAGAAAAAAGTAAATAATAAATGGGACAATTAACGTGATAAAAAAGAGAGAGAAATGTGATATTAGTCAAGGAACCACTGCTATTTTTCATGAATTTTATTATACTACCTTGCTACAACATTTCGTGAATAATATTTTAAATATGTCAATTCACATGGAGGGCTGATAGATCTACCACTGGAGGGCTATCAATTCACATGGCACAGAAGCAAAGTGTTGGAACCTAAATGATTGAGAAGTTTAGATCCTCATTAATTTTGATGATAACAAAGTAATTCTCAAGAGAACAATTTATCTTCCAACATATCTTTGAGTGTATAGGTATCAAAGATTCATATATATGTATAAATCACTCAAGGAAGAAGAAGAAATTTACAAAAGAATTGAATACAATCCACTAGTGTCAACATCCGAACTCACTTCAACGTTTTGTTAATAGCAAGTGTCCAACAGTGTTACTTCTTGACACGTGGAACACTCAATTGCTGCGAGCGTTCGTCCTCTGTTCTGAGCGAGCGTCTGATCTCTTTAATGAAGCACGTGATGATCACGTTTTTGCTCTTAGCCTCAGACTGCTCGAACTAATTCGAATTTGATTTTGTGCGCTCATTTTGATGTACGAGGAAGCAAAGGTGACACCTTTAGCATAAGACAAAAATCGTACAAGGCAATTGCAAATAGCAGATAGTACGAAAAAGGTAATGTGTACTATTCTGATATTCTCTGGAAAGGAAGAAAAGGACAACATTTTAAATTACCTCACGCAATGGAAAGGAGACATTTTTACTGCAACGGTAATACCCTTGAAGACTCCTATAAATACCCCAAAGTATTCATTGAAGAAAAGTTGGAAAAACTGTGAAGAAACTTCATTCTGAAAGCAATTTCACTCAAGTGAACAATCAAGTTTCGTGCCAAGTTTCTGGTCTACATAGAACTGAACTCAGCGTCTTATACTTTCTTTTAGAAAGCTATTCTATTTTGAGCTTAATCTTTTCATCCTCTCTGTGAGAGTTATTTTGATTGTTATCAAAAGCATAATCTCTTTTGTAAAACTGTATTTGGCCTAGTTAAGGCTCTGTTCCTCAAAGGCTCGATTGCATCGAGTCGCTTTGAGAAGTTGAGAGTATTGTCAAGTTTGTGACAGAAGAATACTCTTGAGGAAATTGTAATCAGTTGATTAAAGTGGAAAATCCTTCAGGAACAAAGGGACTAGACGTAGCTACCAGTTGGTGGTGAACTAGTATAAATCTCTGAGTCTCATCCTTTACTGCTTTACATTATTTATCTTTACCTTGCTCAGTAAAACAAGTTTTTATAAACTGTTTAAATTTCTGCATCTGATCCTGTTTAATTCTCTGCATCCGATATACAAACAGTTTTGAACAACTTGTGTTGAAGTTTTTACGTATAGTTTGCGAAAAGTTTTTAACATAATTCAACCCCCCTTCTTGTGTTCACATTCAGTTGGTATCAGAGCTCGGCCTCTTGGTTGAGCACTTAATAGTGTTAAGAGAAAAGATCCTATACTGTGAACATGTCTACTGAAGGTGGTCATATGAACCATCCTCCTCTATTCGATGGAGAAAAATTTGATTACTGGAAAGATAAGATAAAAGCTTTCTTTGAGACACAACAACTTGAGTTGTGGTATATAGTTTAAAGTGGTTACATTCCTCCCACTAATCCTCGTGGTGTTGCTATAGCCAGAGAAGATTAGAATGATGAACAGAAAAAGAGATTTCAAATCAATCAAAAGGCTAGATTCATTCTTATCTGTGCTATGATAGAAAAAGAATATGATAAATATGGCAAATTTGATACTGCCAAAGAAATCTGAGACTCACTTGTTTTATCTTTCGAAGGCTTTGCCCAAGTAAGAGAAACCAAAGCTAGCATGTTGGTTCGCCAATACGAGTTATTCAAAATGGAAGATGGTGAAAGCATTGAAACCATGTTTGGAAGATTTCAAACACTTGTTCATGGGTTACAGGCCCTTGGAAAAAGTTACACTACACCTGACCATGTTAGAAAGATCTTAAGAAGCTTGACTAAGCAGTGGAGACCCAAAGTCACTGCTATTCAGGAAGCAAAAGATCTAAATGTCCTACGACTTGAAGATCTTATGAGTTTGTTGAAAGCTCATGAACTTGAGCTAAATGAAGAAGAACCTGTCAAAAAGGGCAAGTCTATTGCTTTGAAAGTCGCTCAACATAAAGTCAGTTCTTCCAAAGCCCTTCAGGCTGAAGAAGAAGAATCAGAAGATGAAGCTTCAGAAGGAGATGTTGACACATCAGAAGATGAGCTCGCGTTTATATCCAGGAAGATACAAAGAATGTGGAAGAAGAGAAACTTCAGGAGGAAGTTTCAGAAGAAAGATACTAAGGACAAGAAAGAAAGCAAGGACAAGGCTCAAGTCATTTGCTATGAATGTAAAAAGCCTGGACATTTCAAGTCCGAATGTCCTAATCTTAAGGAGAAGTCCACAAGAAGTTCTTTCAAGAAAAAGAAGAAGAGTCTCATGGCTACATGGGAAGATCTAGACTTATCCTCATTTGAGGAAGATAATGAAGTAGAAGCAAATCTCGCTCTCATGGCAGACACTGACCTTGATTCAGAAGAAGAAGTTGAAGAGGTAATAGTATATGATTCCTACTCTGAACTTCAACTTGCATTTGATGATCTTCTTAAGGACTCTGCCACTCTCTCTGTTGAGTATAAGAATTTGAAAAAGAAATTTTCAAAATTATCACAAGACTTTCAAGCTTTAAACAAAGAAAAATCTGTACTCAATAAAGAAAATCAGAAGCTGAAAACTGAAAATCAGCATCTGATGGATAACCAGCGTCTGACCGCTAACAAGCAACCAGAAGCTGAGAGCTCTCAAGCTGAAAGCTCTAAAGTTACAGGCAATCCTAAATGCAAATCAAATGATTATGAATATGCTTTTCAAAAGTTTCTTGCAGAGAGTGTAACTCGTAGCAAGCAAGCTTCAATGATTTGGGGTGTCAGTAAAACGATAACTCATGGTCTTGGTTATATATCAGATGAACCTCTTTTAGAAAATGATTCAGCATCTGATAAATCCAATAATCATAGTAAATGCTTGCATTGTACTTACTGCAATAAACCTGATCATTTGAAAAGTGCATGTACTGTTTTTAAAACTGTGAAGGATAAGCCTCCTTCAAGAACTAACAAGAAAGGACCCAAAAAGATATTGGTACCCAAAGATAAAATAGTTTATGTTGCAGACATGCTTAGCAACAAAGTCAACACACCTATCTTGGTACTTAGACAGTGAATGCTCGCGTCACATGACGGGAGAAAAGCATATGTTCCAAGAACTAAGGCCTAAAGAAGCTGGATTCGTTGGTCTCGGAGGAAACCAGAAAGGTAAAATAGTTGGAATTGGTCGCATTGGTAAAGGCTCTCTTCCCTCTATTGATAATGTACTATATGTTGAAGGACTTAAACATAACTTATTGAGCGTAAGTCAATTATGTGACAATGGTTATGAAGTCATCTTTACAGAAACGGGATGTCAAGTAAAAAGCAAGAAAGACGGCACTACTTTCTTTACTGCTAAGAGAAAACAAAATATTTACAAAATTGATCTCTCTGAACTTGCAAAACAAGATGTCATCTGAACTTGCAAAACAAGATGTCAAGTGTCTCATGTCTGTTGACGAAGAACAATGGATTTGGCACAAGAGATTGGGTCATGCCAATTTGAGATTAATCTCAAAATTAAACAAGCACAGTCTTGTCAGAGGCTTACCTAAACTTAAGTATCAATCCGATGCTCTCTGTGAGGCATGTCAAAGAGGAAAACAAGTTAAAACCTCTTTTCATTCAAAAAATATTGTTTCAACCTCTAGACCACTTGAGCTTTTGCATCTTGATCTTTTTGGTCCGACAAGGACAACCTCTTTAACAGGAAAGAAATATGGGTTAGATTCCTTGCTCACAAAGATGAGTCATACAAGGTATTTACTGTATTCTGCAAAACAATTCAAAATGAAAAAGGAATTTGCATTTCTTCTATTAGAAGTGATCATGGGGGAGAATTTGAAAATGAAAGCTTTCAAAAATTTTGTGATGATAACGACATCTCCCACAATTTCTCCTCTCCTAGAACACCTCAACAAAATGGTGTTGTAGAAAGGAAAAATAGGTCCCTCCAAGAAATGGCCAGGACCATGATCAATGAGGCTAATATTGCAAAACATTTTTGGGCAGAAACAGTAAACACAGCTTGTTACATTCAAAATAGAATTTCTATTAGACCTATTTTGAAGAAGACTCCATATGAACTGTGGAAAGGAAGGAAACCAAACATATCATATTTTCATTCATTTGGTTGTACGTGTTACATTTTAAATACTAAGGATCAGCTTGGTAAGTTTGATTCAAAAGCTGACAAAGGAATCTTTTTGGGATATTCTGAAAGATCTAAAGCTTTTAAAATATACAATAAAGAAACTATGACAGCTGAAGAATCCATTCATGTCAAATTTGATGACAAGAAGCCTGACACAGCCATGTCAGAGCTAGATGAATTATTTTTAGAATTAAATATAGGTAATACTACAAATAGTGAACCTATATCTTCATCGTCTGGTGGTGACCAGACACAAGAATCTTCAGAAGCTGAATTCAGAAAGAGCTGGAAGTACAAAGCCAATCATCCTAAAGATCAAATCATAGGAAAACCTGGAGATAGAGTAAGAACTAGATCCTCTTTTAAAGAGCATGCAGATATGGCACTACTCTCAGAAATGGAACCTAAAACGATTGATCAAGCATTAAAAGATGAAGGTTGGATTCTGGCCATGCAAGAATAGTTGAATCAGTTCCAAAGAAACGATGTATGGAAACTGGTTACCTTACCAGAAGATAAGCAAGCTATTGGTACTAAATGGGTATTTAGAAACAAGCTTGATGAAGATGGAAAGGTTGTGAGAAACAAAGCAAGATTGGTTGCTCAAGGGTACTCACAGGAAGAAGGTATTGATTTTACTGAAACATTTCCACCTGTTGCAAGGTTAGAAGCTATACACATTTTGCTTTCCTTTGCTGCACATCATGATATAATTCTTTATCAAATGGATGTGAAAAGTGCTTTCTTGAATGGTTTTATAACTGAGGAAGTCTTTGTAAAACAACCTCCTGGATTCGAAGACATTGAATTTCCAGAACATGTCTTCAAACTCAAAAAGGCCTTGTATGGTCTTAAGCAAGCTCCCAGAGCTTGGTATGAAAGACTGAGTACATTTTTGATGAAAAATGGCTTTACAAGAGGTCTAGTAGACACTACTCTTTTTAGAAAGACATCAAACAAGCACTTTATAATTGTTCAAATATATGTTGATGACATTATTTTTGGAGCTACTAATGAAAGCCTTTGCAAATAATTTTCTAAGCTAATGCAGGCTGAATTCGAGATGAGCATGATGGGTGAACTGAAGTTTTTCCTTGGAATTCAAATCAAACAATGCAATGATGGTATATATATACATCAAAGCAAATATATCAAGGAATTGCTAAAGAAATTCAAAATGGTGGATTGCAAACCTATGTGCACTCCTATGCATCCCACATGCATTCTTAGTAAAGATGAAGCGGTAAAAGGTAGATCAAGATGTACAGAGGTATGATTGGATCTCTACTTTATCTTACACCTTCAAGACTGATATTATGTTTAGCGCCTATCTGTGTGCTAGATTTCAATCGGATCCTAGAGAATCACACTTGAGTCGTTAAAAGAATCTTTAGATATTTGCAAGGATCTACAAATCTTGGTTTGCTTTATAAGAAATCAAAAGATTACAAGTTAGTAGGTTTCTGTGATGCTGACTTTGCTGGAGACCGAATTGAAAGAAAAAGCGCAAGTGGAAGCTGCCAATTTCTTGGAGCAAATCTTGTATCTTGGTCAAGCAAAAGGCAAAGCACGATCAGACTCTCAACGGCAGGTTTAGTATATTTCAAAGAAGAAGTTGCAGCCTCTCAACTTCGTGGATGAAATATCAACTTGAAGACTATCTCGATAAAAGAGAGTAACATTCCTATCTTTGTGATAATACTACGCAACTGTCTCACTAAAAATCTCATATTGCATTCACGAGCCAAACACATTGAGATTAAGCATCATTTTATAAGAGACTATGTTCGAAGGGTATTCTCGAAATAAAATTTGTAGACACCGATCATGGGGTGACATATTTACAAAACCCTCTTGAAGATAGATTCAATTTTATAAGAAGGAATTTAAATTTTCATCTTATAGAAGAATGATTAATCGCAGTGTCAGATAATATGCACAATCTCAGCATCTGGTATGACATAAGCATGTATATGAATAAGCATCTTATTTGTCACGTGCATCATAACTCATCGTCTGGTGAATCGGCTGCGTGCGTCCGAGCACACCCACACGTGTCACACGTGTTAAGGACTTAAGCGTCTCATCACATCTACTGAGTCATAATTATTTATGTCTTTCGATAAAATCTTTTTACTTGATCTTACTTTTATTTTGGCGTCTGCATTTAATGAAAAGACGAATCTTTATTTTCTTTTCTTTTTGATTTAATTTTTGTGTGGAAATACGAAGTGATTTTTTGAAAAAGGACTGTACCATTTTCTATTAACTTTCCCACAACTCCACATTTTTCGCTCCATCACTTCACTCTGTGTTTTCTTGCAAACCTATTCTTTCTTTCTCTCTCTCTGTGTGTGTGTGTTTTCAAACCCTAAAACCTCCATCACCCTCTCTGCAACTGCTACCATGGCCGACAGAAAGGTTGGACAATACACTGCTGCTTTCGACGTCTTCTCTGAGGCAAAACTCCTGAATGAGAATCGGGTTGATTTTGAGAACTTCAAGCTATACGGTTTTGATTTTGAAGAAGGTCTGGAGAAACTGGGCTGGAAAAACTACTTCATCTGGGAACCAGTCGATGTACTGAGCTATGCTATTAAGGAGTTCTGGGGGAACACTTACTTACTTCCGGGGGAAATCATAGAAGGACACATCAGAGGCTTCAAGCTACGCTTCACCATCAACTCTATTGCTCAGACGATCAAGTGCCCTTGTGAAGGAATCAATTACCATGCAAACTGGGCTGATGTATACAGAGGACTTGAAAACATCAATGAAGCCCTGTTTGAAAACTACCGTGAACTGAAAAAGAAGAACATTACTCCCACGACCAAAGACCTGAAAAGCCACTACAGAGTACTGCACAAAATCATCGCTAAGAGCGTGATTCTAAAGGCTGGCTCAAGCGACATAGTGAACTACGAGCAAAAGTTCATTATGAGGAACTACATGGATGGGAAGAAAATCAATCTGCCAAGGTTGATTTTCAACAATCCGATAAATGCTCTTGTCTTCTCAAGGAAGAGTGTCGATAAGAAGAATATCATCAAGGTTATCCCTTATGGAGTTCTCCTCTCCATAATGATGATGAAAGACGGTGTGGTGAGGAAGCTGACTGACTCCATCAACACAGAAGAAAAAGAAAAATACTTTGGTGTTGGCGTTATTGTTCGTCCAGAAGTTTTTGGAGTCAACAGTTTAGTCAGAATGCAGCTAATAACTGGCTCTATGATCAAGAAAGTGAAAATAGAGCAACAGGAAGGAGAAGCTGAAAAGAAAACCACCAGAAGCTCAATGGCTGGTGTGAAGAGACCTGCTGAGTCTCCTTCAAGGGAGACAAGAAGAACAAAACAGAAGGTGGCTCCTACACCTACTGTTGAGGAACCAGAAGATGAGGATAGAATTCCCATCAGAAAGGTCTTGGAGAAACAGTTTAGGCCAGCAGCTGAAAAAGGTGCTTCAGCGTCCGGTCAAGGGAAGCAAGTCCCTCCTCCTCCTCCTCCTCCTCCTCCTGCTGCTGCTGTTGTTGTCACGAGAGGATCAAAAAGAAGGTTGGTTAAGTCTTCAGAGCTTAACGCAAAGGTACTCGACTTTACTGCTGATGAGTCAGTATCTGTCTTTGATGCTCATTATATTATTCCTGCACCCCTATTGTCTGTTTCACAACCACAAACCAAGAAAACCAGAATGAGCCTCCGACAAACCTCTCCCCTCTCTAAACCTACCCAACCATCATCCTATTCACTTAACCTCGACCTACCACAAAATCCCTCAAATACTTCACTTACCACATACATTTCCAAACTTCACTCTCATCCCTTTAACCTATTATTCAAAATACCTCCCATTAATCCCTTCAAACCCTACACACCTAAAACCTACAAAATCACCAAAACCACTCTCACCTTACTCACCATTACCCTTAAACCTATAGACTTTGGTGGAAGGAAGAATGTCTCATGTATTAACAAACCACGGTTTGTTAAGTATGAGATATATCACAGCATCTACAATCGTCCCTCTACATGGCATTTGAAAACCTTCACCTCTGGAGCTGCCAGACTGGAGATTGCCTCTCCGATGAATGCTACCTTCAAGGATGGAGAAGACCACTTTCAGATGTCATTTAAAGGAAGATTAAGACCAGCACCGGGTAGCAGAGTAATTCCCTTCTCTGTTGATCTTCCTAGATCCCTACCACAAACTGAACCTCTCACTTTGGAGGAATACAGAAGGTGGATCACAGATGAAGAAGTTGCCTTCATGGCACACTGTCTTGAGATGAAGAAGATTGAAGTAATCAGACAGTTCAGGGATCCTTCGTCTGTATCAGTGAAGATTGTACCAGACAGACAAAGGTGGCTACCTTGGTCTATCCCTGGGAAAAGGAAAGAACTTGTTCCTGGTAAGCGACCATTCAAAGAAGATCGGCTCACAGAGTATGAGAAGGCTCCCAAGAAGTATAATCTTAAGGAGTTCTCTAAGCTTCCGACTGCCAAGATCACTGAGGATCATGCCAGAAGGTTCTAGCTGAGTTCTCTGAAGAAAGATGAATGGAGAACTGGCTCCTCAAACTGCTGCAATGCCGAGAAGGCCACAATTCCAACAGTTGGCACTATTAGCAGAATTACTGACATCAATTTGGGAACAGTCTACTTTGATGATATGTTCAGATGCTCAGTAATCAGACCACTTAACTGCATGAAGGCTTATGTCCAATGGGCTGCTGTGACCAAGCACTTTGACATTGGATTCACTTGGAGTCAATGGTCGAAGTCATGGAAAGACAAAGTTTTGTTACCATGCCTCGTCCCCCTGGTGCTTACAGAAGATGACAGGGAAAATCTGAGAAGATTGTATCTAGCAGAAAATGAAGGACTCTCTTTTGCTTCTGAAGCATTGAGTGAATTCATCAAAAAGATATGGGGAGAAGAATCTAGGAATAAGTTTGATGCTTTCACTGCTAACGTGCTTCTGCATAGGGAAACTGTCTTCATGGATTTGCTGTATCCAGAAGAGGTGGAGAAAAGAAGAAGAATTCAGTCAGAATCTGAGCAGAGGAAACTTGGAAGTCTCATCAAATGGTTTATACCAAATGATGCTTTCTTTCAAAAGGCTCAATGTAAGAAGGACATGAGATCAAGCTTTCCAACTGGGTGCTAGCAGAGCATCGTAAGATGAAACTCGCACTGTAAGTGGACCTTCTACTTACTCTCGCAGCTTGAAATGGTCACCATTCCTAAAGCAGAGTTTGAAGAAATGAAGGCAACTAACCTGAAAGTTACTCAGCTGAAAAATGCACTGAAACTTCTATATGAACGTCTCAACATCCCTCCACCACCACCAAACCCTTAAATTATTTTTTTTGTGTGATATTTTTTTTTATTTTCATATTTTTTTTATATATTTAGTGTTTTTTTTTCTGATTATTTGACTATACATACCTTTATCTGATTAACTGTTTATATATATATATATATATATATATATATATATATATATATATATATATATATATATATATATATATATTCAAGCCATTCTCATTTTTTTCTGATTATTTTTCTAAGCCATTCTTTGAGTATGATGTGCTTTACACTCTTTTTGTCTAATGACAAAAGGGGAGTAAAAGAAAGGTCTGATGAACACGTGAAAATCTGATTAACAAATTCACCGTCCGATGAATACACTAAAACTGAAAGTATCATGCATATCATTCATACATAGCATTTGTATGGTTATTCATTGCTTTAATATCTATTAATGCATTGATATTCATTGACCCAATAATCTAACAATGATCAATAAAATTGGTACAATGAAAATCTTTTTGATTAAATGAAAATCAGCATCCGATCTCACTTTGTTAAAAATATGCTCTGATACATCTACATATTTTTGCGATCACTTAAATGAATTTGTTTATCAACAATCGCCTTAATACCAGAATTGTCTTATATATCGTAATTGTTAAATTCAGGGGGAGACCCTTGATGTTATTTTGAAATTAAATTGTTCATCAACCTTGGATATTTGTCATCATCAAAAAGGGGGAGATTGTTGGAACCTAAACGATTGAGAAGTTTAGACCCTCATTAATTTTGATGATAACAAAGTAATTCTCAAGAGAACAATTTATCTTCTAACATATCTTTGAGTGTACAGGTATCAAAGATTCATATATATGTACAAATCACTCAAGGAAGAAGAAGAAATTTACAAAAGAATTGAATACAATCCACTAGTGTCAACATCCGAACTCACTTCAGCGTCTTGTTAATAGCAAGCGTCCAGCAGTGTTACTTCTTGACACGTGGAACACTCAATTGCTACGAGCGTCCGTCCTCTGTTCTGAGCGAGCGTCTGATCTCTTTAATGAAGCACGTGATGATCACGTTTTTGCTCTTAGCCTCAGACTGTTCTGGAACGGAATTCGAATTTGATTTTGTGCGCTCATTTTGATGTACGAGGAAGCAAATGTGACACCTTTAGCATAAGACAAAAATCGTACAATGTAATTGCAAATAGCAGATAGTACGAAAACGGTAATGTGTACTATTCTGATATTCTCTGGAAAGGAAGAAAAATACTACATTTCAAATTACCTCACTCAATGGAAAGGAGACATTTTTACTGCAACGGTAATACCCTTGAAGACTCCTATAAATACCCCAAAGTATTCATTGAAGAAAAGTTGGAAAAACTGTGAAGAAACTTCATTCTGAAAGCAATTCCACTCAAGTGAACAATCAAGTTTCGTGCCAAGTTTCTGGTCTACATAGAACTGAACTCAGCGTCTTATACTTTCTTTTAGAAATCTATTCTATTTTGAGCTTAATCTTTTCATCCTCTCTGTGAGAGTTATTTTGATTGTTATCAAAAGCATAATATCTTTTGTAAAACTGTATTTGGCCTAGTTAAGGCTATGTTCCTCAAAGGCTCGACTGTACTGAGTCGTTTTGAGAAGTTGAGATATTGTCAAGTTTGTGACAGAAGAATACTCTTGAGGAAATTGTAATCAGTTGATTATAGTGGAAAATCCTTCAGGAACGAAGGGACTAGACGTAGCTACCAGTTGGTGGTGAACTAGTATAAATCTCCGAGTCTCATCCATTACTGCTTTACATTATTTATCTTTACCTTGCTCAGTAAAACAAGTTTTTATAAACTATTTAAATTTCTGCATCCGATCCTGTTTAATTCTTTGCATCCGATATACAAACAGTTTTGAACAACTTATGTTGAAGTTTTTACGTATAGTTTGTGAAAAGTTTTTAACACAATTCAACTCCCCTTTCTTGTGTTCACGTTCACAAAGACGATCCAGAGACCACTAAGGAATGACTAGATAGAGCTCAAGCAACACAAAGCTGGATTGAAATTTTTCCCAGGTGTAGACTCATTAATGGGGTTGCGGATCTGTCGGATCACTCTCCAATCCTTCTTAAACTTATTGAAAGGGAGAGAAGGGTAGGGGGACAACGTTCCGCTTTGAGAATGTTTGGTTGGAGGAGCCTGACTTACTAACTTAGAGATGGTGGTTAAGGATGGGTGGGACAAAGTTATGTCAGGCGATTTGATGATGTGCCTAAAGCAATGTACAATGGAGTTGAATGCATGGGGGAAGAAGCTCAGGGGAAAATACCGATTAGTCGTGGAGGATTGCAGGCGAGAATTGGAGGCGATTAGAGAAGGAAACGGTGGGGGGAGTAGCTACAATGTAGTGCAAGACAAAATGAGCTTACTTCTTGCGCAAGAGGAAGCATTTTGGAAGCAGAGGGAGAAGGTGTTTTGGCTCCGTGACGGTGATGCTAATACAAATTTTTTTCCCGCTATGGCGAGTGCTATAAAGAAAAGAAATACCTTGACCTCACTAGAAAGGAGCGATGGAGTTCGGGTTGAGAACCAAAGTGGCATGTGTGATGTTGCAAAGAATTATTTTGATGATTTATTCCTCCAAGATCAGGGCGATTACGATCTAGTGCTAAGCTTAATCGATGAAAGGGTGACATCAGAGGATAACGCAAGCTTAACTATTAGCTTCACATTGACCGAATTCAAAAAGGCTCTATTCCAGATGCACTCTGATGAGGCACTAAGACTTGACGACTTGAACCCGACGTTTTACAAGCGCTTTTGGGATCTCTGTGTTGTTGAAGTGTTTCATGCAGGTGTCGCTTGACCAGAGAGGGGTTTTTTCCCTCCTCGTTCTCATTCCCAAAAAAAGAGAACCCCACATCTATGGAAGACTTAAGGTCCATTTCTCTTTGCAATGTTGTCTACATGATCCTCTCAAAAGTGTTAGCAAATAGATTAAAGCCTCTTATGCAAAAGTGTATATCTCAGGAGCAATCAGCGTTTGTGGAAAATAGATCTATCTTGGATAATGTTTTGGTTGCTATTGAGCTCCTACATCATATGATGTGCAAGGCAAATGGAAAGGATGGTGAAGTGGCTCTAAAAATTGATATTAGCAAGGCTTACGATCATGTGGATTGGAGGTTTCTGAAAGGGATGATGCATAAGTTGGGTTTCTATCAGAAGTGGGTTGAGTGGATGGGAATTTGCTTGGAAACAGTACAGTACTCAGTTCTGGTGAACGGGGAGAGCGTATGTCCTGTTATCCTAGGGAGAGGACTGAGGCAAGGTGAATCACTGTCACCATACCTCTTTATTTTGTGTGCAGAGGGACTCATATGCCTGATCAAGAGAGCATAAACGAGAGGTGATATTCATGGAGTGAAAGTGTGTGGGAGTGCACCAATCCTCACACACCTTTTATTTGCTCACGATTGTTTTTTTTTCCAGGGCCACCGAAAGGGAGAGCAGAACTATGAGGGATCTTTTGAATACCTATGAGAAATTATACGGGCAAGCAATCAACATGCAGAAATCAGAAATCTATTTCAGCATGAACACTAATGCTAAGATGCGTAACTAGATAACTTCGATGTTGGAGGTCTCAGAATGTATAAGTACAGGCAAGTATTTGGGTCTACCATCCATGGTGGTAGAGACAAGAAAGCTGTGTTTGCTTACCTGCGGGACAAAGTTTGGAGGAAAATCCAACAGTGGAATGGAAAGCACCTATCAAAAGCAGGAAGGGAAGTCTTAGTCAAATCTGTGGCTCAAGCAATTCCTACATATTGTATGAGCATGTTTCTCCTTCCTTTGTCCCTTGGAACGGAGATAGAGCAGATGATTAATTCTTTCTAGTGGGGGTCTAATAGAAGAGTCGGTAGAGGTATCAACTGATTGAGTTAGGAAAAGCTAACTATGAGAAGAAGCATGAAGGTATGGACTGTTGGAACCTAAACGACTGAGAAGTTTAAACCCCTATTAATTTTAATGATAACAAAGTATTTGCAAGTGAATAATTTATCTTCTGATAAGTCTTGAAGTGTGCAGGTGTTACAATTAATTGTGATTTATAACTCACTCAAGCAAGAAGAAGAATTTCACAAGAAATTGAATACATTCCATGTGTGTCTTCATCCGTTCACTCCAGCGTCTTGTCTAAAGCAAGTGTCCGATAATGTTATCTTTTGACACGTGAATTAATCAATTGCTGCGAGCGTCCGTCCTACTTTTTGAGCGAGCATCTGGTCTTATTAATGAAGCACATGATGGTCATGTTTATGCTCTTTTACCTCAGCTATTTTGGAACGGGATTCGAATATGATTTTGTGCGCTCACTTTGTTGTATGAGTTATCAAAGGTGACACCTTTAGTATAAGACAAAATTCGTACAAGGCAATTGTGAAAAACAGATAGTACAAAAACGGTAATATGTACTATTCTGATATTCTTTGGAAAGGAAGAAAATGACAGCAATTCAAATTACCTCACTCAATGATTTGGAGCTAAAATTTACTGCAACGGTAATACTCTCAATGACTCCTATAAATACCCCAAGGTATTCATTGAAGAAGGTTACTAGAAACTACATTCTGAAAGAGCTATTCTCAAATGAGCAATCAAGTTTCGTGCCAAGTTTCTGGAAACCAAGAACTGAACTTTAGCGTCTTATATTCTTTCTTTTAGAAAGTTATTGCTTTGAGCTTAATCTTTTCATCCTCTCTGTGAGAGTTATTTGATTGTATTCAAAAGTAAATTACTTTGTGAATTTTGTATTTGCCTAGTTAAAGGCTTAGTTCCTCAAAGACTCAAACGTATTGAGTCGTTTTGAGAAGTTAAGAGTATTGTCAAGTTTGTGACAGTAAAATACTCTTAAGAAAATTTGTAATCAGTTGATTATAGTGGAAAATCCTTCAGGAACGAAGGGACTAGACGTAGCTACCAGTTTGGTGGTGAACTAATATAAATCTCTGTGTCTCTTGCTTTACTGCTTTACTTTTCAATTTATCTTGCAAAAAAAAAAACAAGCTTTTATAAACGTTATTTTCCAGCATCCGGTCATTCTTCAGCATCCGATAACAAACAATTTCAAAGAAAAGTGTTTTTATCTTAAAGTTTGTGAAAAGATTTCTTCACAATTCAACCTCCTTCTTGTGTTTACGTTCAGTTGGTACTAAAGCCCGGCCTCTTGGTTGAGCACTTAAAGTGTTAAGAGAAAAGATCATATACTATGAACATGTCTGCTGAAGGTGGTCATATGAACCGTCCTCCTCTATTTACTGGAGAAAAATTTGACTACTGGAAAGATAAGATAAAAGCCTTCTTTGTGACACAACAACTTGAGTTGTGGGATATAGTTGAAAGTGGATACATTATTCCCACTAATGTTGTTGGTGTTGCTATAGCCAGAGAAAACTAGAATGATGAGCAGAAAAAGAGATATCAACTCAATCAAAAAGCTAGGTTCATTGTTATCTGTGCTATGTCAGAAAAAGAATATGATAAATGTGGTAAATTTGATACTGCTAAAGAAATTTTGGATTCTCTTGTTTTGTCTTATGAGGGCTCTGCCCAAGTAAGAGAGACTAAAGCTAGCATGTTGTTTTGCCAATATGAGTTGTTTAAAATGGAAGATGGTGAAAACATCGAATCTATGTTTGGGAGATTCCAAACACTTGTTCATGGATTACAAGCACTTGGAAAAAGCTACACCACTCCTGACCATGTGAGAAAGATCATGAGAAGTTTGACTAAGCAGTGAAGACCCAAAGTCACTGCTATTCAAGAAGCAAAAGATTTAAATGTCTTGAGGCTTGAAGATCTTTTGAGTTATCTTAAAGCTCATGAGCTTGAGCTGAATGAAGGGGAACCTGTGAAGAAAAGCAAGTCTATCGCTTTGAAAGTCAACAAGCACAAAGCTAGTTCCTCTAAAGCCCTTCAGGTTGAGGAGGAATCAGAAGATGAAGCCTCAGAAGGAGATGTTGATGGGTCAGACGATGAGCTCGCGTTCATATCCAGGAAGATCCAAAGAATGTGCAAGAAAAGAAACTTCAAAAAGAAATTCCAGAAGAAAGATATCAAGGACAAGAAGGAAAGCAAAGACAAAAGTCAAGTCATTTGCTATGAATGTAAAAAGCCTGGAAACTTCAAGTCCGAAGGTCCTAATCTTAAGGAAAAGCCCACAATAAGTTCTTTTAAGGGAAAGAAGAAGAGTCTCATGGCTACATGGAAGATCTGGATTTATCCTCCTCTGAGAAAGATAATGAAGAAGAAGCAAATTTTGCCCTTATGGCAAACACTGACTTAGACTCTGAAGATGAAGTTGAAGAGGTAATAATATATGATTCTTATTCTGAACTTCAACTTGCATTTGATGATCTTCTTAAGGATTCTGCCACTCTCTCCATTGAGTATAAGCATTTGAAAAAGAAAATTCAAAATTATCACAAAATTTTCAAGTTTTGAACAATGAAAACTCAAAACTCAATGAAGAGAACCAGAAGCTAAAAACTGAAAATCAGCTTCTGGTAGATAACCAGTGCCTGGAAGCTAGCAAGCAACCAGAAGCTGAGAACTTCAAGCTGAAAGCTCTGAAGTTAAAGGCAATCCTAAGTGTAAATCAAACGATTATGAATAGGACTTTTAAAAGTTTCTTGCAGAGAGTGTAACTCGAAGCAAGCAAGCTTCAATGATTTGGGGTGTCAGTAAAATGATAACTCAAGGTCTTGGTTACATATCAGATGAACCCTTTTTAGAAAATGAAAATCCAGCATCTGATAAATCCAATGATCACAGTGAATGCTTGCATTGTACTTACTGCAACAAATCTAGTCATTTGAAAAGTGCCTGTACGGTTTTTAAGATTAAGAAGGACAAGTATCCTTCAAGAACTAACAAGAAAGGACCCAAAAAAATATGGGTACCTAAAGATAAAATAGTCTATGTTGCAGACATGCTTAGCAACAAAGTCAACACACCTATCTTGGTACTTAGACAGTGGATGCTCTCGTCACATGACGGGAGAAAAGCATATGTTCCAAGAGCTAAGACCTAGAAAAGAAGGATTTGTTGGTTTTGGAGGAAACCGAAAAGGTAAAATAATTGGAATTGGTCGCATTGGTGAAGGCTCTCTTCCCTCTATTGATAATATACTCTATGTTGAAGGGCTAAAGCATAATTTATTGAGCATAAGTTAATTATGTGACAATAGTTATGGTGTCATTTTTACAGAAACTGGATGTTCAGTAAAAAGCAAGAAAGATGGCTCTATTTTCTTTACTACAAAGAGGAAACAAAATATTTATAAAATTGACCTTTCTGAACTTGCAAAACAAGATGTCAAGTGTCTCATGTCTGTTGACGTTGAGCAATGGATTTAACATAAAAGATTGGGTCATATCAGTTTGAGATTAATCTCAAAACTAAACAAGCATAATCTTGTTAGAGGCTTGCCAAATCTTAAATTCCAATTTGATGCTTTATGTGAGATATGTCAAAGAGGAAAACAAGTTAAAACTTCTTTTCATTCTAAAAATATTGTTTCAACCTCTAGACCACTTGAGCTTTTGCATCTTGATCTTTTTGGTCCAACAAGGACAACCTCTTTAACTGGAAAGAAATATGGGTTAGTCATTCTTGATGATTTTACTAGATGGACATGGCTTAGATTCCTTGCCCACAAGGATGAGTCATTCAAGGTATTTTCTGTTTTTTGCAAATCAGTTCAAAATGAAAAAGGAATTTGCATTTCTTCAATTAGAAGTGATCATAGGGGAGAATTTGAAAATGAAAGCTTTCAAAAATTTTGTGAAGAAAATGACATCTTCCACAATTTCTTCTCTCCTAGAACACCACAACAAAATGGTGTTGTAGAAAGGAAAAATAGGTCCCTCCAAAAAATGGCCAGGACCATGATCAATGAAGCTGATATTGCAAAATATTTTTGGGCAGAAGCAGTAAACACAACTTGTTACATTCAAAACATTTTTGATTCAAAAGCTGACAAAGGAATCTTTTTGGGATATTCTGAAAGATCTAAAGCTTTTAAAATATACAATAAAAAAACTATGACAACAGAAGAATCCATTCATGTCAAATTTGATGACAAGAAGCCTGACACAGCCATGTCAGAGCTAGATGAATTATTTTCAGAATTAAATATAGGTAATACAACAAATAGCGAACCTGCATCTTCAGCGTCCGGTGGTGACCAGACACAGGATTCTACTCAAGTAGAAGCTGAAATCAGAAAGAGTTGGAGATACAAAACCAATCATCCTAAAAATCAAATCATAGGAGAACCTAGAGATAGAGTAAAAACAAGATCCTCTTTCAAAGAGCATGCAGATCTTGCACTTCTCTCTGAGATGGAACCTAAGACGATTGATCAAGCATTGAAAGATGAAGGTTGGATTCTGGCTATGCAAGAAGAGTTGAATCAGTTCCAAAGAAATGATGTTTGGAAGTTAGTCACTCTACCAGAAGATAAACAAGCTATTGGTACTAAATGAGTATTTAGAAATAAGCTTGATGAAGATGGTAAGGTAGTGAGAAACAAAGTAAGATTAGTTGCTCAAGGTTACTCACAGGAAGAAGGTATAGATTTTACTGAAACCTTTGCACCTGTTGCAAGGTTAGAAGCTATTCGCATTTTACTTTCATTTAATGCACACCATGAGATAATTCTTTATCAAATAGATGTGAAAAGTGCTTTCTTGAGTGGTTTTACAACTGAGGAAGTCTATGTGAAACAACCTCCTGGATTTGAAGACATTGAATTTCCTGAACATGTCTTTAAACTTAAAAAGGCTCTTTATGGTCTTAAGTAAGCTCCTAGAGCTTGGTATGATAGATTGAGTTCCATTTTAATGGAAAATGGTTTTACCAGAGGTCAAGTAGACACTATTCTATTTAGAAAAACGTCAAACAGGCATTTTATACTTGTTCAAATTTATGTTGATGATATCATTTTTGGAGCTACTAATGAAAGCCTTTGCAAAGAATTTTCTAAGTTAATGCAGACTAAGTTTCAGATGAGCATGATGGGAGAATTGAAGTTTCCTTGGAATTCAAATAAAGCAATGCAATGATAGTATTTATATACATCAAAGCAAATATATCAAGGAACTGCTAAAGAAATTCAAGATGGTGGATTGCAAGCCAATGTGTACTCCTATGCATCCTACTTGTATTCTTAGTAAAGATGAAACTTTTAAGAAGGTAGATCAGAAAATGTACAGAAGTATGATTGGATGGATCTCTACTTTATCTTACTGCTTCAAGACCTGATATTATGTTCAACGTCTGCCTGTGTGCTAGATTTCAATCTGATCCTAGAGAATCATATTTGAGAGTTGTTAAAAGAATATTTAGATATTTACAAGGATATACTAATCTTGGTTTGTTTTATAAGAAATCAAAACATTACAAGTTAGTAGGATTCTGTGATGCTGACTTTGCTGGAGACCGAATTGAAAGAAAGAGCACAAGTGGAGGCTGCCAATTCCTTGGAGCAAATCTTGTGTCTTGGTCAAGCAAAAGACAAAGCACAATTGCACTCTCAATAGCAGATGCTGAATACATCTCAGAAGCAAGTTGCAGTTCTCAACTTCTGTAGATGAAATATCAACTTGAAGACTACTTGATAAAAGAGAGTAACACTCCTATCTTCTGTGATAATACATCTGCAATTTGTCTTACTAAAAATCCAATATTGTATTCTAGAGCAAAGCACATTGAGATTAAACATCACTTCATAAGAGACTATGTTCAGAAGGGTATTCTTGAAATTAAATTTGTAGACACTGATCATCAGTGGGCTGACATTTTCACAAAACCCCTTGCTGAAGATATATTCAATTTTATAAGAAGAAATTTAAATTTTCATCTTATAGAAGAATGATTAATATCAGCGTCTTATGATATGTATCATTCAGCATCTGGTATAAAATAAGCATTCACACGTGTACTCATATGACATGTCATTGACATTGCATAACTCAGCGTCCGGTGAATTCATCGCATGCGTCCGATCACCCACGTGTCACGCGCGTGTGAGACTTAAGCATCTCATCACACCTAATGAGTCATGATTATCTTTATGTTTTCAATAAAATATTTTTCCCCGATTTTACTTTTATTTGACAACTGTATTTAATGAAAAAGGGGAATCTTTATTTTTATTTTCTTTCTTATTTATTTTTTAATCACTGGAAATGTGAAACGTTTTGAAAAAGGTAATGGTGTAACATTTCTCTCAAAACTTTTCCACTACTCCACATTGTGCACCACTCTGTACTCTGTGTTTTCCCTGCGAAAAATTGCTTTCTCTCTCTCTCTCTGTTCAATCTCTCTGAAACCCTAAACCTCCATCACCCACTCTCTCAACTGCTACCATGGCATCTTTTAAGGTCAGACAAAACTATGCTATCTACGACACCATGAAAGAAGCTAAACTCCTGAATGAGAACATAATTGATCTGGAAAAATTTAAGCTCTACGGTTTTGACTTCAATGAAGGTTTCAAGGCTATGGGCTAGACAAATTACTTCTTTTCGAGTTCTACTGTTGAAGTTATGGTTACTACTATTAAGGAACTCTGGGGGAAATATTACTAATCCAAGACGACATAATAGAAGGCCATGTCAGAGGATTTCAGTTAGTGAATACTGTTAACAACATTGCTGAAGTTACTGGTTGTCCGGTTGAAGGAATCAGTTTTTATAATGGTTGGGAAAATGCCTTCCATGGAATGGAGAAGGTAAATGAAGCCCTGTTTGAAAACTACACTCAGTTGAAAGAATCTGGAGAAACTCCTACTGCCAAGCATCTGAAGAGTCACTTCAGAGTGCTTCACAAGATTATAGCTAAGAGTGTTCTTCTGAAGGCTGGGTCGAGTGACATAGTGAACTATGAACAGAAGTTCATTATGGGGAATTACTTGGCAAGGAAGAAGATGAACTTGCCTAGGTTAATCTATAATAACCTAATCAGTGCTATTTTAAGTTCAAGAAAGGGCGTTGCTGATAAAAAAAAAATCTACAAGAAAATACCTTATGGTGTTCTTGTCACTGCCATGATGATCAAGGATGGTATTCCAAGAAAGCTTGGAGCTTTGGAAGGAAAAGAAAAGGAAAAATACTTTGGTGTAGGTGCCACTGTGCGTCCGGATGTTTTTGGCATATACAGTGTAGTTAGGATACAGCTGGTCACTGGTGAAAGAATGAAGGAAGTGAAACAGGAGCAATAAAAAGAAGCTGGTGCTTCTGTTAGTGAAGTTGTGAAGAAACCCTCCAGAAGCTCAATGTCTGGTCTGAAAAGAACTGGTAAGTCTCCAGCAAGAGAGACAAGAAGTAAAAAGCAGAAGGTGCCTCCTACACTAAAAAGAAGAGTTGAACAAGAAAAAGAAGATGAGGACCGGGTCCCCATCAGAAGGATAATGGAGAAGAAAAGAAAGGCAGAAGCTGAAAAGCCTGTTTCAGCATCTGGCCCTAAGAAGCAAGTTCTTCCACCTCCTCCTCCTGCTGTTGCCCCACAAGGCAAGAAAAAGAAGCTGGTTAGGCTCTCTGAGAAGCTTAATCCGAAGGTACTGGATTTTACTAATGATTCAGTTACTGCTTTTAATACTGATGATGTTATTCCTGCACCACCATTGTTTGTTTCATCATCACAAACCCACTCCACACAACCCACTCCCACCAAAACACAAGCCACGAAAACCACAAAAACCAAAACACAAGTCATTACCCTTGCCACTCAACAACCTCCATCTACCAAACCACAAACCTCCCAATTAACCACAAAACCAAGAACACTTACATTTCCCTCACTAAAACCCTCTACCTCCTCAAACATATCCCTCTCCACATATATTTCCTATCTCCACTCTCACCCCTTCAATTAGCTTTTCAAAATCCCTCCAAATAAACCCAAAACCTACAAAGTCAAAGTGACTTCTCCTCCCACTCTTACCCTCACTCTCAAACCTACCACATACTGTAACACCCTGGGCCGCCACCCATTTTGGGTCATACCATAGTGTGCCCGATCCACTTCCTCTACGACGCATACCGGTCCCACTGACCCTTTGCAATGCATGCTATAGTGTCCAGTTCGCTCACAGGACTTCACCACCCCCCTTTGGATTTAATCCAAACCATTGTATTTAACCCCTAGGTACATGGCTCGATTCCTAGGGAAGGCAAAAACACCATTAATTTGGATTAAATCCAAAGGGGGGTGGTGAAGTCCTGTGAGTGAACCGGACACTGTAGCATGCATTGCAGAGGGTCAGTGGGCCCGGTATGCGTCGCAGAGGCAGTGGGTACGGCCCAAAATGGGTGGCAGCCCAGGGTGTTATAATAAAAGGCGCCTTTTATTGTAACACCCCACCAAGCGCATACCGGCCTTTGGCCCTCTGCAATGGTGAGCGTGCCACTCACAGGACTTCACCATTCCCTTAAATGGTGTTTTTGCCCTCCCAGGGATTCGAACCCATGCCCAAATGGATAAAGGCCTTTAGGAAGCATCCCCTATCACCAACTTAACTATATGAGGGATGCTTCCTAAAGGCCTTTATCCCTTTGGGCATAGGTTCGAATCCCCCGGAGGGCAAAAACACCATTTAAGGGAATGGTGAAGTCCTGTGAGTGGCACACTCACCGTTGCAGAGGGCCAAAGGCCGGTATGCGCTTAGTGGGGTGTTACACATACTTTGGTGCTCGTAAGTTTGTGTCCTCTGTAAACAAACCACGGTTTGTAAGAGAAGAAGAGTATCATTCCATTTATGATTACTTTTCTCTCTGGCACTTGAAGACTTTCACTTCAGGGGCTGCAAGATTGGAGATTGCCCCCACTCTCTGAGGAAAATGAGAAACTGCATACCTGCTTTGGTGGAAGACTGAGACCTCCTCCAAATAGAGGAATTATTCCCTTCTCAATTGAACTTCCTCACAATCCGCCACAACATGAACCTCTCACTCTGAAAGAGTGTGGAAGATGGATCTCAGATGATGAAATGTCTTTCATGGCTCACTGCCTTGAAATGAAGAAGCTTTAGTTAGCCTACATGGGCAGAGATCCCTCATCAGCATCTATCAATATCATGCTTGATAGGCAAAGGTGGCTGCTATGGTCCATTCTTGAGAAGAGGAAAGAACCAGCTCCTAGAAAACTTCCAAGGTCAATTGGTATCAAGGAGTTTGAGAAAGCTCCTAGGAAATACAATGTAAAAGCTTTGTCTTTGCTTCCAGTTAAAAAGCTATCTGAAGACCAAGCCAGACAAGTCTATCTGAACCTACTCAAGAAAGATGCTTGGAGCACTAGTTCTTCTGGCTGCTGTGATGCAGAGAAAGACACCATTCCTACTGTCGGCTCTATCAGCAGGGTAGCTGATACAAACCTTGCTATTCTTCACTTTGATGATATGTTCATGTGCACTGTAGTTAGGCCTCCTAGTGTTACTAAACTGCAAGACCAATGGGCTGTGATTAGCAAACATTTGGATATTGGCTTCAGTTGGAGTCAAATGGGAACAGATTGGAAAGACAAGGCTATTATGCCTCGTTTTAAGGTTGTCACAAATGATGAAGAAGACAAAGGGAACCTGACAATGATTTATCTGGCTGAGAATGATATTTTCAATACATGTTTTGCTGAGACAGGGGAAATCATAAGTAGAGAATTGTCAGAAGCAGAACTGAAAAGGTTTGATGACTATGTAGATGCCCTGTTCAAACACAGAGAAACTATTTTTTTGAGTATGCTTTACCCAGAAGAAATAGTACTTAGATGGGAAAGGGACATGGAATTTGAAAGACGAAAGCTGGCAAGACTCATCAAATGGAGCTTACCAAATGATGATTTCTTTCAGACGGGCTGCTATTGCACAAGCTGAACAAATTCCAGAAGCTGCTCTGCTCCTCATGCTGCAGATGATGAAGTTGTCATCTTGCTAAGAGCTGAATTTGAAGCTATCATAGCTATAAATCAGAAGGTGAATCAGCTGGAAAACACTGTGAACATCCTCATGGAACGCCTCAATCAAATCTTTCCTCCTCCACTAAACCCTTAAAAACATATTTTTTATTTCAAATATTTTGTATTATTTTTGCTAACTTGGTACAATTCTCACTTTTGCTATATTGAATGATCTAACCTTTACTTAGTCAAATTTTTTGTACAACTCAATGAGTTATTTTACACTCTTTTTGTCTGATGACAAAAGATGGAGTAAAAGCAACGTTTGATAAACGTCTGATGAACGCGCTTAAGTATCTCATAACATGCATTATTCATCATACATAACATATTTGTATTGCTCTGATACGCATTGATATTCATTGTCTAGTGATCTGATACTGGTTGATACTCATTGGTACAAGTCTATTGTTATATTAGTACAAGATCTCAACATCTGGTCCTCTATGATTTTATCTGTTATTGGTACAATGATTTAAGCATCCGATCTCAATGATTATTTATATATATGCTCTAATACATGTATGTATTTTTGCGATCATACAAATGCTCTGATAATTAAAGATGCTCTCATTTGAAAATATTTAATTATATCTGAGTATGTTAAACTCAGGGAGAGACCCTTGAAATTATTATTTTTAAAACTAAATTGTTCATCAACCTTGGATATTTGTCACCATAAAAAAGGGGGAGATTGTTGGAACTTAAACGATTGAGAAGTTTAGACCCTCATTAATTTTGATGATAATAAAGTATTTGCAAGTGAACAATTGTGCAGGTGTTAAAATTACTTGTGATTTATAACTCACTCAAGCAAGAAGAAGAATTTCACAAGAAATTGAATACATTACATGTGTGTCTTCATTCGGTTCACTCCAGCATCTTGTCTAAAGAGAGCGTCTGATAGTGTTATCTTTTGACACGTGGATTAATCAATTGCTGCGAGCGTCCGTCCTACTTTTTGAGCGAGCATCTGGTCTTATTAATGAAGCATGTGATGATCACATTTATGCTCTTTTACCTCAGCTATTTTGGAACAGAATTCGAATTTGATTTTGTGCGCTCACTTTGTTGTTCGAGGTATCAAATGTGACACCTTTAGTATAAGACAAAATTCGTACAAGGCAATTGTGAAAAGCAAATAGTACAAAAACAGTAATATGTAATATTCTGATATTCTCTGAAAAAGAAGAAAAAGACAGCAATTCAAATTACCTCAATTAATGATTTGGAGCTGAAATTTACTGCAACAGTAATACCCTCAAGGACTCCTATAAATACCCCAAGGTATTCATTGAAAAAGGTTGCTAGAAACTACATTCTAAAAGAGCTATTCTCAAGTGAGCAATCAAGTTTTGTGCTAAGTTTCTCGAAACCAAGATCTGAACTTTAGCGTCTTATATTCTTTCTTTTAGAAAGTTATTGCTTTGAGCTTAATCTTTTCATCCTCTCTGTGAGAGTTATTTGATTGTATTTAAAAGGAAATTACTTTGTGAATTTTGTATTTGCCTAGTTAAAGGCT
The DNA here is from genome assembly GCA_037113605.1 of Calophaca sinica. Taxonomy (NCBI): domain Eukaryota; kingdom Viridiplantae; phylum Streptophyta; class Magnoliopsida; order Fabales; family Fabaceae; genus Calophaca; species Calophaca sinica. The sequence continues at coordinate 43,152,572 of CM073731.1, read as the reverse complement.
TAGTTCCTCAAAGGCTCGAACGTACTGAGTCGTTTTGAGAAGTTAAGAGTATTGTCAAATTTGTTACAGTAGAATAAGAAAATTTGTAATCAGTTGATTATAGTGGAAAATCCTTCAGGAACGAAGGGAATAGACGTAGCTACCAGTTTGGTGGTGAACTAGTATAAATCGCTGTGTCTCTTGCTTTACTGTTTTACTTTTCAATTTATCTTGCAAAGAAGAAAAACCAGTTTTCATAAACGTTATTTTCCAACATCCAGTCATTCTTGAGCATCCGATAACAAACAATTTCAAAGAAAAGTGTTTTTATCTTAAAGTTTGCGGAAAGATTTTAACACAATTCAACCCCCTTCTTGTGTTCACGTTCATGGGCCTTCGTCATTTCCATGGTTTTAATTTGGCAATGCTAGGAAAGCAAGGGTGGAAGATTGCCACCAATAACGATGCTATAGTGTCAAAAGTCTTCAAAGCTAAATATTTCCCAAAAGGGGACTTTTTGGAGGCCCGATTGGGTCACAATCCCAGTTATGTTTGGCATAGCATCCACACTTCCCAAATGGTAGTCAAGTTAGGATTGAGATAGAGAATAGGTGATGGAAGGCACATAAATATCTGGCACAATCCATGGTTGCGCTTGGATGGAAATTATCTTGTCACAAGTACATCGAGAGTAGGAATTGAATATTGGGTAGTAGCTAGACTCATTAATAATATGACTCATTCTTGGAATCAAGCTTTGATTAGAGAGCTCTTTAACAATGTTGATGCGCATAATATTCTTCATATTACTTTACCTTGCATACAGGCCGAAGATACTCCCATTTGGAAGCTAAGCAGGAATGGTCTCTTCTCAATTAAGTCAGCTTACTTCGGCATCATGGAACAATTAATAGATAACCCACATCTCAGGGTAAATGGAGACTGGATTACTGTGTGGAAACTCAAAGTTCCACCAAAGGTAAAACTTCTGGTTTGGAGGGCTTTAAGGGGAGTCTTGCCAACAAGAAGTAGACTTCATGCCAAGGGGATTCCTTGCCCCACATTTGGTCAGTTCTGCGAACAGGTGAGGAGAATGATTGGCACGTTTTCATCGGGTGTCCGCAAGCAGCTTGGTGTTGGGAGGTTACGGGATTGAACCAGCTGATGAACGCGCATGTTCATGAGGCAGAGTGCTTTAAGGACCTGATGTTTAAGCTCTTCCAAAGCACTCAGTAGCAGCAACAGTGTGACATAGCAATGGTATTATGGTGCCTATGGAGAAGAAGAAATGACAAGGTTTGGAAAGGAGAAGAAAAGGATGCTCTCACCTCTGTTGTGCTAGCCGGGCAGATGTTTCTTGATTGGGATACGGCCAAGTTGAGGAGCATTAGCAAGCAATCAAACCCACAAATAATGCATCCTATTAGATGGGAAAAACATACCATGGGGACACTCAAGTGCAACATTGACGCGACCATTTTTCGAGACCTAGGCTGTTACGGCATTGGCATATGTGCGCGCAACCATTTAGGCGAATTTGTGCGTGCCAAATCGATGCTTGTAGCAAGTACCATACCGGCGGTCGAGGTTGAAGCGAGGGGCCTTTGGGAGGCTCTTTCTTGGGTTGGAGAGTTGGGGTATCATAATGTGCTATTTGAGTTGGACTGCAAACATATAGTAGATGGTATTGTTGGAGACACAAACAGCCAAACTGAGGCCGGGGTAATCATTAGAAGCTGCAAAGAGAAGTTGAGTTTGTATCAAAATTATTCGGGTAGTTTTTGTAGGAGGCAAGCAAATTTTGTTGCTCATCACTTAGCAAGGGCATCAAGATTTTATGCTAGTCATCAAGTTTTTGATTATATGCCAACCTGTATTGTTGACCTTATCTTGATTGAAATGGAATAAATTTGTTTCATTAAAAAAAATAAATAAAGATTAAATATATTTAATATCTTTAAAATTTTAATAACGCAAATATTTAAAAAAATATTTAAAAAATTTATTTTATAATTAAGACAATATTTTAATATATTTTATAATTATTTATGTAGTTGAAGTTAAATGCCATCCGCCTCACCAGACTTGAGTGCTAAAAAAAAAATCATTCATGCTCTGGAACATAAACAAGAACACAAATATTAGTATATCCATATTGAGTAAAACTTACTTGAATTTCATTAAATTAGAAAGAAGATTTTCATGAATAAATTTTTATTTAATATTAAAAAAAAGAAAAAATATTTAATAATAAAAAATTTGTGGTATTAACCTTTCCTCAACCAAAAATTACCCTAGCATGCATGTTCCACTTGACCTAAGTTGATTTTGAATTAGCATCTAATTTATAAGAAAATTTTAATTAAAACAAGTTTATGATTTTATTTTTTAAAAAATATTTCAATTTAAAGAAAAGTTAAAAGAAATTTCTTAAAAATAAAATAAAATACAAAAACTAATTTTAACTTGTACATAAGTATCGTATAAAAACTTAAGTTTTTTTTAATATTTTTATCACATTCTCTGTAAATAATTTCCCAGATGGGACTTCCCTATGCACACTGTACTCTGCACTCACTCACACACAGGACAAAGGGAAAAATGGTTCACTTTCTATTGTTTTTGCCGGCATCTCTAGCCACCTTCCAAGTGTCAGCCAATTCAGCGGCGATGGCACCGCCGCTACAAGCTGCCTCGAGGGAGTTTTTAGAAGCGCACAACCGAGCAAGAGTGTCAGTGGGCGTTCAAACCCTGAAGTTGAGCCAACAGATGGCCAACACCACAAGCAGCCTCATCCGCTACCAAAGGAACAAAATGGGGTGCCAGTTTGCAAACTTAACCGCCAGCAAGTATGACGCCAACCAGCTCATGGCGCTCGGCACAACGGTGACGCCACACATGGTGGTGGAGGAGTGGGTGAAGCAGAAGTAGTTCTACAACCATACTGATAACTCGTGTGCCCCGAACCACAGGTGTGGGGTTTATACTCAGGTTGTTTAGAGGAAGTCCCTTGAACTTAGGTGCACTCAGGTTGCGTGTGTTAGAGAACAGGCTAGCTTGACCATTTGTTTCTATTATCCACCTGGAAATTTAGTTGGGGAGAGCCCTTACTAATTCATCATGTAATGTGACCTTGTATTTTCTAATCTATCTATCTATGTATTTCAGTTGTGAGTTTGTGAAGAGAGGTTAATTTGGTGGTTGGGCTCAAATCACTTGTTGTGAATCGGAATGAAGTTTTGGGCCTATCTCAGAAAATGATGGTTTTGGGTTTGTGTTTGGGCTGCACCAGTAGGCCAGTGTTATCTGCAGACTGCTGCAAAATTTTAAGGGAGGTGCTACCCACACCTCCCATGTTTCCCACCGATGCCCCTCTTCGTTTATAAATAAATATGAATTTACCAAAATAGTTCATCTCTTACCCACACTGCACACACCTTCCCGCTACTCCTTTTGCACTTACAACACCCCATTCTCCAACGACCCTCTTCCATTGCCATAAATAAATATGAATTTACCAAAATAGTTCATCTCTTACCCACATTGCAGTTCTTCCATTGCCATTTTGTTTAATTTTGTTTAATGTTTAATTATATATATATATATATAGTTCTATCCCTCTCTCTTGAGGTGTTTTGTTCTATCCCTCTCTTTTGAGGTGTTGTTTTGTGTTGTTTTCGTGGTGTTACTGTGATGGAGAAAGATTTTGAAGGCCTATCACTTATAGAAGAGAATGTTGATGGTTTGATCTTTGAGGCGGGTGGAAGTAAGGAAGTCATTGAAAACCTCCAGCTGTGTCTTGTGGGTCGTTTTCTCACAAATAAGACGATCAGAGTTAATTTCATGAATGAGAGAATGGCAGAGGTTTGGTCGCCTGGGCGAGGTGTTTCGAGACTTCTCCGGGTCTTTTCATTTTTCAGTTCTATCACCATCGGGACTTGGAGAGAGTTTTGGCGGGAGGCCCGTGGTTCTACGATAATCAGATGCTCATTGTGGAACGTGTTGATGTGGGCATTGTTTTGGAGAATATCCCTCTCCATTCTGTGTTGTTTTGGATCCAGGTTCACTTTCTACCAACGGGTTGTATGACAGTAATTGTTGGGAGATCGATGGGGAACTATATTAGAGAATTTGTGGAGTATGATGATGAGTCTAAAAACAATGGCCTTTAAAGTGGATATTCGCTTGCCGTTAAAGAAAGAAAGAAAGGTCAAGGTGAAAAGTGGTGATTGGTGTGTCGTGAAGTTTAAATATGAAAGGTTGGGTAATTTTTGTTTTCTTTGTGGCCGCGTTGGTCATACTGATAAGGTGTGTGAGATCCTTTTTGATAAAGAAGATGATGGTATAAGGGAGTGGAGGGCAGATCTGACGGCTGAGATGCGAAGGCAGAGCGATGGCCGGAGTGGTAACAGGTGGCTGTGGAGGATCGTGGTGGCCGGAGCGGTATAAATGCTGGAGTTAATACTTGGGGTAATAATGGCACGCGTGGTTGCGGGGATAAAACATTCACATTACTACAGTTAATTCATGCATGCAACATAACTAAATTTTGGGTCAATCAAGCATTAAAGCCCAGCCGAAACTAGTGGAACGTGAATTGGCATTTGTTGACCGAGGCAAGAATAAAGTAGCTGGCGATTCAAATGGACAGAGACAAGGCAATAATTCCAAAAATGTTGGGATTGTCTTTAAGCCCATCATTAATCCATTATTTACTCAGAATAATGTGGAATTAATGTGTCTTGATGCTGATCAATTAGAGAAGAAACGAAAACAAGTGATTGCTAATAATGAATTGGACGGTCCCACTTAGGCGAATTCAGATGAGGATGCAGGGAATCATAATGAAAATTCTGCCATGTTAGTTGTAACTAAGCATTTTTTATCGACGGGTCTAGGTTACCGGGTTTGCCGAGAGCAATGAAAATTCTTAGCTGGAACTGTCAAGGCCTGGGTAACCTCAAGGCAGTTTCCAACCTGCGTGACCTCGTCCGGAATAATAAACCGGATATTATTTTTCTGTTTGAAACTTTGGTTCATCATAAGAAAGTGGAAGATATTCGTTTAAGGCTGGGATATAAGGCGTGTTTGTCTGTAGATGTTATTGGTAGGAGTGGTGGCATTGTTGTGTTGTGGAAGGATGAAGATAGTGTTTCGGTTCTTAGTTACTCTAGACATTTCATTAATCTTGAAGTCATTGATTCAACTCGTGGAAATTGGCGTTTAAAAGGTTTCTACGAGTTTTCGGATCGTTCTCAGAGGAGGGACTGTTGGAACCTATTGAGAAATCTCCGGTCTCTATCACCCATTCCTTGATGTGTTGTAGGGGATTTCAATGACTTATTATCTTTAGTGGATAAGCGGGAAAGAAGTGAGCATCCGACTTGGTTGTTTAATGGATTCCGGCAAGCGGTGTTAGATTGTGGCTTAAAGATATTGTCATGGAAGGCTATCCGTTTACCTGGGTGAAGAGTTTAGGGACTGAGTGGGCAGTAGAGGAGCGCCTAGATGGAGCTATGATTGATAATGGGTGGTCTTCTATTTTCCCGGAAGCTAGATTGTTCAATCTTATTGCATCTTATTCAGATCATAGTCCCCTTCTTCTTTCAACAGACTCTTCTTTTCAGCCTAGTCGTAAATATCGTTTTCGTTTTGAAAACGCCTAGCTAGAAGAAGAGGATTGAAGGTGGTAGTGGAATTTGGATGGTTTGGTTCTGTGAGTAATGATGTTATGGATAAGTTGGATAGTTGTGTTGATGCTTTGAGTCTTTGGGGGAGGAAAATTCGTATGCGGTTCCGTGAGGATATCTCTAGGTGCAAAAAGGAGTTGGAGGAGTTGCAGGGTGGCCAAGATGAACATAGTGTGTTGCGGTTCAATGAGTGTAGATCGCAACTATCTAGTTTGCTAATAAGGAGGAGCGTTTTTGGAGACAGCGGCAAAGGCTCATTGGTTGAAGGATGGTGATAGGTATACAAAATTTTTTCATAGGAATGATTCAGTGAGAAGGAAAAGAAACCGTATAGAGAGCCTTCTAAGTCCTGAAGGCATGGCGATTACAGATAAAGAGGGACTTGGAGATGTGGTCTGTAACTATTTTAATGAACTGTTTGTTATTGAACCTTGTGTGATGGATCCGATCCTGCAAGCAGTTCAAGTTAAGATTGGGGCGGATGATAATCTTAGCTTGGTTGTTGAGTTCTCTAAGGAGGAATTTTGTGTAGCTCTATTCCAAATGCATCCAGATAAGTCCCCAGGGCCTGATGGCTTGAACCCTACCTTTTTTCAGAATTTTTGGGATTTGTGTGGGGATGAGTTGTTTGAGGCTTGCAGACAGTGGCTCTTGGAAGGTGCTTTCCTGGCTAATTTAAATGATACAGTTATTGCTCTTATTCCAAAGGTAGATTCTCCTTCTTCTATGTCTGATCTGATGCCAATATCTTTGTGTAATGTGTTGTATAAAATTATGTCAAAGATGCTGGCTAACAGACTCAAGACCGTTTTAGGCAAGTATATCTCAGAAGAGCAGTCAATATTTGTGGAAAGAAGATCAATCCTTGATAATGCTTTGATGGCTATTGAGGTGATCCATTACATGAAATGTAAGAGGAAATGGCAGCGAGGGGATGTGGCTCTGAAAATTGATTTTAGTAAAGCTTATTACAGGGTCAGTTGGGAGTTCCTGAAGAGTATCATGCTTGAGATGGGTTTTGATCATGCTGTTGTGCACTAGGTCATGCTTTTTGTTACGACGGTATCTTACTCGGTTCAAGTTAATGAGGAGAGGGTTGGCCCTATTTTCCCTGAAAAAGGTATCCGGCAAGGGGATCCTCTATCTCCATACATTTTTATATTGGTGGTTGAGGGACTATCTTTTCTTATTCATACGGCGATGACTCAAAGTGCCATTCATGGGATAAAAATTTGCAAGAAGTCTCCAATCCTAACCCATCTGCTCTTTGCAGATGATTTTTTTTTTTGCAGGGCCCAGGAGGAGGAAGTTCAGGCAATCACTAACATTCTAAAGATTTTTGGAGAAGCATCAGGCATCGAGATAAACTGGCACAAATCAGAAGTGTTCTATAGTCGTAATGTTTCTGAAGAGGACATGCGTATTTTGGCTGACATTAGTGGTATATCGTCTAGCTTGGGCAATGGTAAATATCTTGGTTTGCCATCAGTGGTGGGGAGGAGTAGGAGAGCTACTTTTGCTTACTTAAAGAATAGAGTTTGGAAGAAGCTTAATTCTTGGAGTGATCGTGCCCTTTCCAAAGCAGGCAGGGAGGTATTGATCAAGTCTGTTATCCAATCAATTCCTTTGTATGCGATGAGTATCTTTCTTATCCCTCCCTCTATGGGGGATGAGATTGAGAAGATGATGAATTCATTTTGGTGGGGATCAGGCTCTCGTAATTCTAGAGGGTGAACGTGGCAAAAACACAAGAAATAGGGGTTTGAATTGGGTTTTATAAATCTTTTTGAAATGCTTGTGTGTTTTTTAAAACATTTTCAAAACAACTCTTTAACAAAAATAATAATGTGAATAAGTAAAGAGAAGAGAAAGAGTAGGACACAGTGGTTTATACTAGTTCACTATCACCTGATAGCTACGTCTAGTCCCTTCACCACACTGAAGGATTTCTCCACTATAATCAATCGATTACACTTGAGAGTATACTACTGCCAAACTGGCTATACTCACAACTTCTTAGAACGACTTAGTGCAGTCAAGCCTCTAAGGAATACAACCACTACTGGGCTTAATACAAGAGTTCAAAAATACTTTGAAACAATAACTCTCAGCAGAGAGGATTTACAATGAAAAGCTTAAGCACAAAGAATGACTTTCTAACAGAAAGAATAAAACGATTAACTGTTTGTTCACTTGATCTCAGAGACTTGGAATAATTTCTTGGTTGCTCACTGTCTCAGTTTGTTGTAATAGAATCGCTAACCTACTTTAGTGAATAAAGTAAGATATATATAGCTAGGGTTCCAAATAGTGCCGTTGTGACCTAACAGCTCTTTCACCAATGAACAAAACTTAAGATACGCTTTTTGTGGCTTTTAGCGAGTCCTGTCACTTTTAACTCTGCTCCTGTACACCGACACAGCTGACAGTTGCAGGATATTGTCCCTTGTGATCTTTTGAATATGAGACACTTCCAGAGCAAGTCATTTCTGATGATTATATCTATTGACATTCTCTTTGGCCTTTGATTCCTCGTACATTAAAATACTCATCAATGAGGGGCCTTTAATACTTGAAGTAGCCTTTAATGTTTCACTCAGCCTGATTTCTAATCAGAGACATCTTCCTACCAGATGATGCTTGTTACTGAGATACCCTGCTTACCAGATTAAGCTTGGACCGAATGCAAGTTCTTCAGTAGTTTTTCTTGGCCTTTCATATATCAGAGTCTAGTAGTATCGAACGTAGGATTACAACAGTGTAGTCTTATCAGAGCTTGGTCTTACCAGAGCATGGTCTCACCAGAGCATGGACTATCAAATCCTTTTACCAGAGTGTTGACTACCAGAGCATGATCTTCAGAGTGAGGCTATAAGATGATGACCTAATCAGCACTTACCAGACGATCAATACCAGACTCAGAGGAATGGATCAGAGGGTGAGATGCACACATAGGCACAGCTTTCTGAGACAGTTCCATCTGATGAATAATGTCTTACTCACTAAGTTCTGCACACTAACAAACACATCAGAGGATAAATTATTTTTTTCATTATTTGTTATCATCAAAATAATTAAGGGTCATTGTTTCTGAATCTACTTAATTCCAACAGAGGGGTGAGATGGATGTCTTAGATAGGCTCTCTCGCAAGAAGGTGGAAGGAGGTATGGGTTTCAATAATCTACATGTTTTCAATTTAGCAACATTGGGGAAACAAGGGTGGAAGCTTATTTCCAACCCCAATTCTATGGTGTCAAAACTTCTCAAAGCTAAATATTTTCCTGATGGCTCTTTTTTGGATGCAAAGTTAGGACATAATCCTAGTTATTCATGGCGTAGCATTGGGAATTCACGGAGACTGTTGAATGATGGAAGCAGGTGGATTATAGGTGATGGGAAAGATATTAATATTTGTAATGACCCTTGGTTGGTGGAAGGAAGGTTTTCTAATGTTACTAGTGGACGTAATGTTGATGTCTTGGGTGCTAAAGTTAGTAGTTTATTACTTGGTGACCGTAAAGCATGGAATCATAAATTATTGCATCAAATTTTTTGTGCTGAAGATGTAAACCGAATTCTCAAAGTGCCTTTGCCATGTACTGTAGCGCAAGATGTGATTATTTGGAAACATAATCCAAGAGGAATGTATTCAGTTAAGACATCCTAGGGCAACTTTAGCGGTGGTACCTTATTTTAGTTTACCGTAATTTAGCGAACGTGGCAGGTCAATTTTAGTTTACGGTTGCCTTATTTCTGGTCAAGGCATCAGCAGAAATTACAATTGCCAATGCCATTTTGTGGGCCAACCATGAGAGAGAGTGAGAGAGAAGAAAATTCAGAGACTGTATATGTCATATATGTCAGTAAAGTGATTGTGTTAGTTTATGTGCGCTGCTGATGCTCTTACGTTGCTATTATGAGTTCGGTCCAGCTGCATGATGATGCATAGGTGAATGGAAATCGGAATTTGATATGGAATATGGAGGTTCCACCAACGATGAAAAATATGTTATGGCGTATTAGCAGAAACGTGTTGCCCACGCGTACAAGGTTGCGCTAGAAGGGGGTGGTTTGTCAGGATTATTGTCCTTTCCATGATGCATGTGTGGAGAATTCATTGCACTTATTTTTTGCATGCAATTTTAGTAGGGAGTGCTGGATCAAGGAAAGAATTTAGCCCAATATTGAACCCCTATTGGATGAAACTGATTCTACGGCTGAGTTGTTGATGCGTCTCTGTGCTACTGTTGACAAGAAACTAAGACATAAGGTTAGTATGGTAATTTGGAGCCTTTGGAAATCTAGAAATAATAAAGTGTGGGATAACATAGTTGAATCTGCCAATGATGTTATTATGCGAGCTGTTGCGTGTTGGGAAGACTGGAGACGTGCTAGTAACCATGGCCGCGCTACTGTGCAGGTGAGTGCTGATCCTGGGGTAGCATGGAAAAAACCAGGTGCTGGTATGTTAAAGGTTAATGTTGATGCAGGTGTGTATAGCGAGGTCAACCTCACTATTTACGAGCTGTGTATTCGTGATGAATTTAGTGTGTTTCAAATGGCTCGTACAGGGTGGTCTTCGCCGGTGGTGGAGCCACACACGGCAGAAGTACAAGCTCTTTTGGCTGCAGTTGATTAGGCGCTAGAGCTTGATTTGGATACCGTTGTTTTTGAGCTAGACGCGCAGGTGATGGTGAATGCTATGAAGACTCACTCGGTTGATTTATCTCTTTTTCATTATTAAGTATTGTAAGAGCATTTGTTCTTGTCACCAAAATTTCTCTATTGAGTTTGTAAGGAGGGGAACAAATGTAGCAGCGCATACTTTAGCTAAACATGTTATCTCTTGGGCTCTAATCCAAGACTTTCAGGAAGTTCCTCCCTGTATTGATGCTATTGTTGCAAATGAAATGATATTAGGTTGTTTTCGTAAAAAAAAAGCCGTAGAAACTAATTTTCAGAACATAATAAATATTATTTTGAAAACTAGTTTAAGATCACTTAATGGTATCACATGAATTCCAAAAAATAAATTCTAGAATTCATATTTCCTTTCGGAGTGCATTTTTTAAATACTTGAAAAATTTATTTATATCTCAGAATTTAATTTCCATAATGTACAATTATATTTATGGAAATTAAATTCAAGAATTGTCAAATGTTTCAACCATTTTTTCACAGGTTCACTAATGGAGAAAAGGTAATTTATACTAGTTAAATTTCACATTTAGCACCGGTTTTTATACCGGTATAGATACTACCAGTATTGTATGTAGAGCTTTTGACACCGATTTTTTAACTGGTGTAAAACGAATATTTATAACACCGATTTAAAAGACGGTGTTAAACGAGGGAACCAACCGGTGTCTAAAATGCTATATTACACCGGTTACTAATATAAATCGATGTCTAATGTCAAACATGTTACACCTAAAAGTTAGGCAATAGACACCAGTTTTTGATAAAATCGGTGTGAAATGTCAAGATTCTGACACCGGTTATTGAAATAACCAGTGTAAAATTGCCTATTTATTTATTTATTTATTTATTTATTTATTTATTTATTTATAATTCTGTCTATTTTTCTATCCTTTTCCTGCCCATATTGGCACCAGAATTCACAAACAACATTACAAAAAATAGGCAAAGTCACATAATTCAAATATTTCACTAAAATTCACAAACTTAAATTATAATCATTATATATACAAACTTAATTATGTATACAATTCTTATTGGCACCAAATGCATGTGTCTAGCTATATGTACAATTTCTTTGGCACCAAATTTGACATCAAAATTGTCACTAAGTGCATATAAGTTATATATACTATTGTTTTCTAAGTGATATATACTATTGTTTTCTATTACGTTTTTGTGGCGGTTTTCCATTCTTTTCTCCACCTTCGTTCTATTGCAGCAACTTCTCTTCATGCAGCTGTAAAAAGAATTCTGCCCAACTTTGTCTGAGAACATTTATATCATCTTTTCCAAATGGTGATGGGTCATTGAATATCTACAAGACCAAACATGTAATATTAAATTAAACAAGTATATGCGCTAAAACCAGAAATAACACATTAATTGAATAGTTTTAAAAATTCTAATACCAACTCCCAACAATTAACAATATCAGGTGAGACAATGGTTAACATGTTTTTCATCACATAGTAGCCACAGGCATAGCCGTCATTTTGTCGAGCCGCCTACAAATATGAATAACATAGTAGCATATAAATGATATTTAAATATTACACACATTAAACTAGTAGTTAATATTAAATGTAAATGAATTTTCGGGTAGACAAAGTACTTACAACATGAGTCACCAATCTAATAGAGTACTTTTTCTTTTTACAGCCTTTCAATATGTAATATCCCTCCATAGCTCGAAAAATTAAATGAATTCATCAAATTAATGCAATAGATCTAATAAAAGACAAATCAATGTGTATATATATGTTAAAAATGAAAGCTTACCTCTCAATTACGCCCTTAATGTCTATGTTTGGTTTATAGTGCAACGAACACAACTAAACAACCAAATAATCATCAGTACAAATGATAAACAGTTTCCAGTGTTCACTGTAATATTGAACAACAATAATCAGACAAAAGCAAATTAACTAGGCTAGCATTTGGAAAAAACAGTTTACATGTACTTACTTATTCAAATACGGTCCAAGGTAACACTTTTTTGGCTCAGAATCCATTTTATTTTATAAGTATGATTGCACTACCTCTGGAGATAATATTTTTTGGGTGAAAGAACTTAAACAGATAGCTGGACTCCTTTGTCACATAGAGGTGATGAAGATACCTAAGATGTTGAACCAAATGTTAATTATAATTGATACATACAAAATAATTTCCATAAAGTAATGATACTTACGTGCACCATACTGACAAGACTTCACTGGATAGCCACTGCTCACCATCACCAACCTCATCAATGTCCTTCCTATCAACAGAAAACCACTGAAAGACATTGGGGTCATGCTCCAGGTCTACATGGAAGCTGTCACCTTTGAAGCGCCTCATTTTTTTTTGCAAAAATCTTCATTGTTTGGCTAGTTCTCATCATCATCTGGTGAACAGTTACCCTTAATGCTCGCACGCACGGTACCTCTAGGACTACAACACTCATGAGGAGCTGTATAACTGCTTCCTACACCCATAGATTGTAGCGTCTGCATCAAATAAAGTAAAAATAAATAACATTACTAAAGTTAGTAATTTTTATTTCATTAAATGTGTCAAGTTACGCATACCTCCTTCCCCGCTGTTTGGATCTCCTGCGCCTGCATCAAGGACATCTCCCTTTGGGCCTCCTTCACCGCCATTTGGATATCCTGTTTTCAAGTCAAGGATATCTCCCTTTGGATCTCCTCTCGGATCTCCCTGAACATCTCCTCCCAGAGCTGATGAAGGTCCTCCTTGGATATACCGGCCGAGGTGCGGCATGGAGATCGTCCATAGTATTTATTTAGGCCAACATCCCAACCGACAGTATGGACACGACCAGGGTGCTTTTGTGTTCCAAGGGCAACAGTCAAGATATCCTGCTGTCCCTGTGGAACAAAAGTACCCTGTGTACTATGTACACCCAGGTCCCCCTACAACACATATAATTAAATTCCAAATTAATACGTTGTGTAATGCAATGCATAAGTTGTAACAGAATTACATTGATCAATGGAAATATTTTCTTACAATTCTTGAAGCCACAGAGGCTGTGGCCTCAGATGTAAATTCTCCTGAGCGCTTTTGTCGGGCCATCAACCAAAGCTCCTCTCGTTTAGGTAAGGGTGGCTCATCCAAAACTAAGCCTCCATTACCCGCCTCTTCATTCAATTTTTTCCTCCTCTCTTCAATTACATCGGCCTTAAGCTTAAAATAACTCCCACGAGACGTTATGTGGGGGTATAGATTCTTTGATGCATTCTGCTTTCCTTTTTTGCTTTTGGCCTGTGACAAATAAGACACAACAAATTATAAGTCAATAAAAATATTAAATTAGCCATGCCATGTAAAAACAACCATGATTTCAACTAACCTGAAAATCTTCTTCATGACGAGACTTGACAAACAATTACCAGTCTTCCTTGGAGATATAATTATATTTTGCAAATGGCGTTGTGTTGCCATCTACATCTCCATTCCCAAATACATAGGTCTTGGAAAGCATGACCTTAAATTGCTTCCAACGATCCCCCGCATAAGTAAGAATTTTTTTCTTAAGCTTTTCATCATTAGGAACATTCCAGGTTTCCTACAATTACACAACAAAATTGTGGTGTTAGTATAAATGTAGTTAAACATATATATGGATAATTTAAAAAAATTGTGTTAAGAGTAAATACCATGAGATCTTGCCAAATCCTATGCTTGATGTCACTGTGTACGTCCTTCCACAACTTTACATGGATAGGAGCCTTGCTACGGGCAAGGTACCCGACATAACTCTTGAATTGTGTCATTAGGTCTCCAGTGGGCAATAAAGTAACAGGATCAAAATTGATATCGTACCTCTGACCAGCGGCACGTCTTGCAATGAAACATGTCATGGTCGTGGCACGTCTGCTACTTCTCTTGGAGGGAGAAGAGCCTGATGTATCAGCCATGATGTTTGTTTACACACAAAAAAATGAGAAGTTGTTAGGCAACAAATAAATTAATGACGAAAATAATAAATAAATTACAAACATGCATCATTTAACAAGAATTATAATGGACATATAACAATCAAGTACTAACCTAGAAAGTCTTTCTTGTTCATTTTTTATTGTCCTCCAAAATCCTTTCTTGATGATCATCACGATTGGCATATACATCGTCCACTTCATTTTTATCAGTGAAAGAAGGTCTTTGAGTTGTGAAAGAATGAGTGTCATAAATATCTAGGGTTGGATGTTGATTTTCACCAATCTGATGCGTGCTTCTTCTTTAGAGGACTACGGATAAACTTCTGCTAGAGGGATCCGTGACATAAAAACTTGTTTTGCATGTTCAGCCATGATAAAAGGCTCGTCACTATAACGTATCTTGTCAAGGTCCACCAATGTAAATCCTAATTGATCGATTTGTACACTATTACTATTAACCCACTTACATTTAAAAATAGGAACTCTAAATTTACAATAATCGAGCTCCCAAATATCTTCAATGATCCCAAAGTAAGCTATGGATGCCAGAACGAGGTTTTTATCCTTTGAACTAGAGAAGTGCATGGAAGAAGCCATGATCATAACCCCATTGTTTTGCACGGTACTCCTGTCATCTGTGACTTTGTGTAAAAGGAAAATTTATTTATATCATACCCACTCCAACATAAGACATTAAAGCTAGGTCCATGTGCTAGCCATTTTAAGGTATCAGAAGCAGTATCATCATTCATAATCCATGTTTTAAACAAGTTTAGGAATGTCTTGTTCTTTCAACACCCATTTTTCGTTCATTCGAGGGTTTTTAGCCTTGACAATGGTTTTGTGAGTAGACAAGTATGGCTCAACCTCATCAAATTTATTCAGTAAGTATAAATGTGCTTGAAGCACTTCCTCCGAACCATGCTCTTAACCTTTAGACCTCGTGTACCCTTACCATAACAGCTTCCCTCATGACGAGTCTTTGGAAGCCCTACAGGTTCTGCTTCCAATAAGTAGTCTGTACAAAACTCAATGGCTTCTTCTGTGATGTACTTTTCAACAATAGATGCTTCGGGACAGTATGGATTCTTGACATACACTTCAAGATCTTCATGTATCGCTAGACAGGGTACATCCACCTTAAATAAACGGGGCCACACACTCTAATCTCCCTCACTAAATGAACAATTAAGTGAACCATGATGTCGAAAAATGAAGGAGGAAAAAACATCTCCAACTGATACAAGATAATAATAGCCTCATTTTCCAAGTCGTCCAATTCCTGAGGGTCAATCGCTTTACTGCATACAACATTGAAGAACAAGCACAATCTAGTTATCGCAAGCCGAGCCTTTTTTGGCAAGAAACCACGAATAGCCACTGGTAGTAACTGTTGCATCAAGACGTGGCAGTTGTGAGACTTTAAGCCAAGTAGTTTGAGATCTTTCATTGACACAAGACTCTTGACATTTGAAGAGTAGCTCTGTGGCACTTTCATGCCCCGTAGACACTCACAAAAACTACTTTTCTCTTCTTTTGACAATGTATGATATGCTGGTAGCAAATATGTCATGTTTTGTCTTGGTTGTGGACCTAATTGTTCTATTATGCCCATCGCAACCGAATCTAAACGAGCATTCAAACCATCCTTCGTCTTACCCTGAATATTGAGAAGTGTTCTAATTACACTATCAAACACATTTTTTTCCATGTGCATCACGTCAATACAGTGTCTTACATCAAGACTGGACCAATACAAATGCTTAAAGAACACTGACCTCTTCTTCCATATGTTTTTGTCAGTAGACTTTTTTTGTTTTTTTTTGTTTTTCCAAAAATAACATTGATGTCCTTCACCCTTTGATAAACTTCTTCCCCAGTTAAGGCCTTCGGAGTAACTCCATTCTCTTGGCATCCATTAAAAGCCTGTTTTAACCTTCGATATGGGTGATCACGTCTGAGAAATCTACGATGCCCAAGATAAACAGTCTTCCTTCCCTGTTGCAATTGATGGTATCATGTGCCTTCTGCACATATAGGACACGCTTTATGCCCCTTAACACTATACCCAGACAAGTTCCCGTAAGCTGGAAAGTCATTTATAGTGCAAAATAACATGGCACACAACTTGAAATTTTCACAGGAATACCCATCAAACACATCAATGCCTTTTTCCCGCAATATTTTCAAGTCTTCAATCAAGGGACTTTGATAAACATCTATGTCATTTTCTTGCTGTTTTGGTCTGGAAATCATCATAGATAACATAACATATTTACACTTCATGCACAACCAATGAGACAAGTTGTAAATAACCAAGAGAACGGGCCATGAACTATGAATACTACTTAAACTACCATATGGATTTGTAGTACCATAATTTTATCCGGCCTTTTTATTTTATTTTATTTTATTTTATTTTATTTTGTTATTTATTTTTAACTTTTTGTTTTTGGTCTCATAATAAAAAAGAAGAAAAAATGAATAAAGAAAAGAAAAGAATGAATAAAAGAAAAAAAGAGGATTTTTATTTGAGAAGGGGTTTACAAAAGGTAAATATGGGAGGTGTCAAAAGCATTGAGCCAAGAGGTGGCCCAACCCAACAAACAACACACGCAGCCTAGCACCCCTGTTTTCTGCTTGCACCCCGCGTTTTTTCTTCCAACACCCCTACACATCCCTTGCTCCTCCCTCGCTGCTTCTCGCACCTCCCCTCATTTATACTCACCCAGCCCAACTCCACGCAACCTAGCCATTCACGTTGCAGCCCAACCTCCAGCCCAAGCTCCATGCGGCCCAACCCAAAAATCATGTTAACCCTAATTTGATAACCCTAAATTCCGTCTCTCACCCTCTTCATTTCTTCATTCCAGCAGCTTCCCCTTTCACGCGACACTTCCTCCCCCACTTCCTTCTCTCATCCACGCCCACTCTCCCATTTTCTCTTCTCCAACCCTAGCTTCTCCTCCCACCATTTTCGCCACCATTCTCGGCGCTCCCCACGTCCTCCTTCCCCTTTCATCTTCTCCTTCCTTCTTCATCCTCCTCACCCTAACCCTAATCTTCAAGCAAGCCGCGGCGCCCCCTCTCTCCCCTTCCAGTCTTTCTTCCTTTCCTCCTTCACTCCTCCACCAAAGCCAACCCCATCCCTCGTTCTTCATTTTCCTAAAACCCTAGCCGCAGTACCACTCTCACTCACCCTCGTTCTTCTTCATCCTCACCCCAACCCTAGGAAGCCATTCAGCCACTCCTCCTCGTCTTTCCTCACTCCTTTCAAACCCTAACCCTAAAATTATCCAAACGGCCGCAACCTACCCTCCCCACAATATCTTCTTTCCTTTTTTCTTCTCTATTCCCACAAAATCGAATCAAATCCTATCCACACGATTCGGTCTGAATTCAAGATGTGCATGAGGAAAGCGTGTAGATTTGACGAATCAGGGAAGTTTCTATCCCCTTTCTTTTCTTTTAATTTTTATTATTATTCTGATTTGATTTTATTTTTGTGACAGGGACCATGAGGCTATAAAAGCCAAGCTCGAGACCACGCCAGGAGAGAGCGAACCGGATCCAGAAAATAGCATAAGGAGAAGGAGAGGCAGAGCAAGCAGAGTTAAGAAGAAGAAGAAGAAAGAACCCGTGAGGCCACCCAAACCAAAAATTTAAACACTTTCTAGTTCTAGGTTTTTTTTTCTCCATCCCCTGTTTGTAAATCTTCTGGGAAGCCACAAACCCAGGTTCCTCGTCTTCTTCATCTTTCTATTTTTCTGTTTTGTTTTTTTTCCTGCCATTTCTGTGTACTAAGGACTTATATTCTGGACTGGATGATTGTATTCTGGGTTGAATTATACATGATGTAATCCTTTCTTTGTATTCTTTACATTTCCTGTTGTTGTTGTTGTTGTTGTTGTTTCTTAATCTGCTGAGGTTTGTTTGAATTGAGCTAAGGCTAGGGTTTGGCCTTCCAATGGGGCCAAACCCTAGATGAGGGACTGAATTACAAATATATGGGTAAAAAGGGTCTGAAAGCAAAAAAAAGGGTTTTTGTTTCTTTAAAATTATGTTCCACATATACACGTTTTAGGGTTTGGTCTTCCAACGGGACCAAATCCTAAATAGGGACCAATTTGCAATTATCATATTAAAGTAGGACTTAAAAGCAAAATTGAAGTTTCTGGATTTGGTTTTGATTACTTCACAAAGTGGGTCACTGTTTTCCAACGCTTCTGTTCTCTTCCCAAAAATCTGTTGTTGTTGTTGTTTGTCAGTCTGTTGGTGTATGGTTGAATCGAGCTAAGGCTAGGGTTTGGTCTCCCAAAAGGGGCCTAACCCAAGCCAGGGACTTATTTGCAATTTATTTCTTTTTTTTATTTCATAAATCATCAGATATGAATAAGAGATTAATGAGGGGTATAAAAGCAAAAAAAAGAGAAGTTTTCATTTTTATCTACTCGTTTTTTTTACATTAATGTGATTAGTTTTTATTTTCTAGTTTCTTTTTATATGTTATTTCTGATTTATTTAAAAGGAATAAATAATAATTTTTGTAGAATGGTTGAGTTTTCCTTTTACTAAGTTTCCTTTTATTATTTTCGTAATATGGT
This sequence comes from Calophaca sinica, assembly GCA_037113605.1. NCBI lineage: Eukaryota > Viridiplantae > Streptophyta > Magnoliopsida > Fabales > Fabaceae > Calophaca > Calophaca sinica. The sequence continues at coordinate 43,133,653 of CM073731.1, read as the reverse complement.
GATTAATAAACTTGTATTTTTTTTTTTAGAAAATTTGTTTGGGAATAATTCATTTAATGACAAGCAAGTATTTTTAAACAATTAAAAGGGTACCATTTTTATGGGCGTCTTAGGGGTGCTAACACCTTCCTTAAGCGTAACGAACTCCCGAACCCTTCAAATTTAGTTCAAAGACTATTTTTCAAATTATTTTCATAAAAAGGTTTTTCCTATTGTTTTTTCCTTAATAAATATTAGGTGGCGGCTCCATTTAATTTTAAGGGTGGTTGTCACAGGATTCATTCCATTTGTCGAAAGTCCAAGCCTAAGGTTTCTTGGCTCATTTCCGAAATCCATAAACAGAGAATCAAGTCACTTATATTGCAAAGAATCAGCCGGATGATGAAGTTTTTCATCACATTTTCTCTTATCTGCATGCCATCTAATATTCTTTGCGTCTTTTACATTGGCGAACAGTCGCTTAAACCTTGGAATAATTGAAAGATACCATAAAACCTTCGCAGCAGGACCCTTTGTAGTCACATCACGACCCTCATCATCACCCTTTTTTTTGTAGTGTGGTGTCATACATGTGGGACACCTTTCTTTGTCTTCATTATTCTTCCAGTACATTATGCAATCATTGGGGCATGCATGTATTTTCCTATACTCCACACCTATCGGACATAATATATTTTTTGCCTTATAGTTATGGTTAGGCAATGTGTTGCCTTCTGGAAGCATTTCCTTCAATAAGCCAAGCAATTCTATGAAGCTCTTATCAGTCCGCCAATTTATCGCCTTCAAATTGAACAATCTCAACACCGCTGACAACTGTGTGAAATTGGTGCACCCTGAAAACAAAGGCTCTTCGTTGTCATTGCACAGAGTATCATACAAATGTGCTCGCTGAAAAGAGTCTTGTCCAATATCACAAATCAATTCATCTAGTCGATCACCTATATCTACCTCAACTTCCTCTCTTTGGGACACACTTGGCGTGTCTAACACTTCACCATGCCATGTCCATGTCGTATAAATCTTGCAAATCCCATAAACACAAAGGTGATACCGTATGTCTTTAACTGTTATAGGTGTCCAATTCGAACACTTAACACAAGGACAATAAAATCTTCCATTGCTATTAGGAAGCTTTGTTTCAGCAAATTTTATAAACTCTGACACTCCATTCTTATACTCATCACTCAAGCGATTTTTTTTGCATCCAACTACAATCCATAACTAAGTTCTGGAAAAAAAATACATACACTTATACAAATTTTAAGCTTCAAGCTTCAAGAAGCACATTAATTGTGGACCTTAATAACACTCATTCACAAATATTCATGGAAACAAGTACTTGTCTTTTTTAAGGACATGGAAACAACTTAAAAAATCATCTAATTTCATCAAGTTAATTAATTCATCATAAAACCAACAAAAAATGGTAACTGAAATCCAAAATGCATAAGAAAACGAGAAGCTCTATCATATCAACAATGACAACAACACAGAAGATATTTTTAGAAACAACATACCTAAGAAATGACGACAGAAGCGAGATAATCAGAGACGAAAATGTGTGGCGACAGTAACGGAGATGAAAACGGCGGCAATCGTAATAGCTGCTAAAATGAGAACGAAAACGACGATGAAAATGAGAACTAAAGCATGCATGAAACAGTGGAATGCAAATGAAAAGGAGAGAAAGAAGAAGGAGAACGTAAATAGAAATAAAGAGAGATAGAGAGCATTACCAGAGAACACGAACGAAACAATGGCTGCCGATGGTGATTCATTGTGAGAGTGAAAGGGAAAATGGAGGTGGTGGTTCTTTGTGAGAGTGTAAGGGAAAGGTTTTCTGAAAGAAGAGTGAGAATGAAATGTTTTCTCAGTCGCGCGATAAAACCCAGGAAACAAACTTTTAACACTGGTTGTTTATAAAAATTGGTGTAAACAATTATAAACTTAAAATCATAAAATATTTTTACACCTGTTTTTTCTAATACCCGGTGTGGAAAGTCTTTTGATACATTAAAAAAAATTTAAACATATTACACCGGTTAAGTTACAAAACCGGTGTAAAAAGTCAATATATCATTTTACACCGGTTTGTCCAAATAACCGGTGTAAATATTTTCTCATGACATGTTTTTCTTTCTTTTAAAACGCATTTACCATCGTCCAGTAGTTTTCTGATACGTTTTCATCTGCACCTTTTTTAGCCAATAGATGTGTTTGACATTGAATATACTTTTCTTTATAAATACACCTTGAGTTTGTTGATCTCATCACCACTTCACAACTTCTTCCTCATCATCATCACAAATTCATGTATTGGTTATTCCCCTGTTTTGATGTTTGATGTGTGCGTTTGTGCCAAAGCTCCAGGTACACTATGCCGTTCAAATGATAGAAACCCCCTATATCTTTTGTTACGCTTCCAAATTTTCCATTGTCTATACGATTCAGTATGTCGCTTCTGCGATTAAGTACGTCGCAAAAAAGAGACAAACGCTCTTAATCGTATAGGCAGTGAAAATTTGGAAACGTACACAGATACAAGGGTTCTGCCATTTGAACGGGATAGTGTAAAAAATGTAACGCCCCAAATTCTCTAAGATGAGTTGAATATAAGTTGTGAGAAGTTGTGTGATTGTATTTAAGCTTGATTTGGATTCAAATTGAGTAAATATGATTACACAAAGCTTTAATTTATAAGTTATTGATTTTGAGTTAAGAAATAAGTTGGATTTGATCCTAAAATGATTGGAAGTATTGATTAGGAGTTAATTGAAGTTGGTTTGGGTAGAAAGTCTTAAGATTGGGTGTTGGAATTGAGTTTCTTTGATTTTAGTGCAGTGGGAATCGATTCATGTGAAGCCTGAATTGACTCAGGCAGTTACAAGTCTCCGGGAGTCGAATTGGAAGCAGCAGGAATCGATTCACTCACTTAATTCGCGAGCTGTCACATTCTTCTATGTGAATCGATTCACACATAAGCTGTGAATCGATTCACAGCCTTAAAATCGCATAAAAACGCAGCAAACGGAACATAATGCAAAGAAAAGGAAAATGGGGAAGAAAAGGGGCGATTTTGGAGAGAAGAAAATGGGGGAAACCCCTAGGGTTTCATGAGAGTAAGAGAGGTTGAAGAGATTCTTGGTAGGATTCTTCAATCCCTAGCTTGAATGAGAGTTTAGAGAGTTAAGATTTAGCTTTAATGGAAGTTTGGAGAAACCCTAGAAGATGGAAGAAGGAGAACCGAATTGAAGAAGAAGAAGATGAAGAAGATCAAGCTCCTTAAAGGATGGTTCAAGTTCTTGGACTTGAAGAGATAGATTTAAGGTTGTAGAACAAGATTTGGATAAAGTATTTGAAGAAGCCCTAAGTTGAACAAAGAGGAAAAACGTGAAGAAGAGCAAGGAGGGCAAAGTTCAACCATTCTAGCTCAAGGTCTTGAAGAATAGAGGTGAGTTCTTCATCCCTTAGGTGTTGGGCAACCATAAGTCCCACATATAGGAATTTCTTTTGCTTAAGTAATATGTAAACCCTATGTTCAAGTTAGGGATTTTTAATATCCTTATGAAGTAGAGTTTGATTTTATCATTGTTATGTTTTATTAGTGGGTTTGGTTAAAAATAGGTTGGATGGATGCTCCCAACCCCCCACAAATATATGTATGTTTGATGTTTACTCCTTTGTAAGCTCCATAGAGCTTTAAGGGGATGAGTTTAATGTATGTGTGTCCATTATATTGGTCAGTTTTAAGGATTGTTATTTGAGCCCTAAGTTCATGGCAATGATGCCGAATAAAGGACCCAAAGAAATGATGTGATAGGAAGAATGTTTGAAGTAGTTATTAATGATTTGGTATGGTTCATATTATGGATATGGTATGTGAGTACCTCTAAGTGAGTAGTTAGTTAATGATGTATGTTGTTATTATTAAACTAGATTCATTGAAATTATTGTAAGTTTCCTTGAATAGTTAAATGATGTTGAGGGTTGACAAACATACATTAAAGTAAGAAAGTTGTGATAAAAATCACTTAATGGCCAAACAAGTCTCCTCAATTTATAGGAGAGATCGGTATGGTTAGCCTCGTGGGACGCCACTTGGACGGTTAAGACGTCTAACCACCATACCGAAAGCGTGTTATTGGGGTCTATGGACCAAAGCATATGACAAAACCCAATAGCACAAAGAAAAGAAGGACTATATGTCCTTAATTAACAAGATGCATTGCATAGTCTTATATTATCTATTTTCCTGTGAAATTGTATAATAAGTATTTGGGAAAAGCTAGAATGTGCTTAGTAGCGAAGAAAAGTTGACTATGAGCTTAGTAATGCTTAAGTTTATGATTGTTAATAAATTCCTTGTAAACATCATTGGAATTAGCTTAGTTAGATGATGTAATGGATTGTAAATTCCTTAGTTGTTAAATTACATAATAGTAATAATGCATAAAAGTAGTAAGAGTTGTGATAAGATCACTTAAAAAAGCAAGCAATATATGTTGATTGGGATCTATGGAATAAGCATAAGACCAAAGAAGAACCTTACGTTCTTAGTTAAGAAAATTGCATTTACATTGCATTGAGTTAAGCCGTGCTAAGCATAGGTTAAAGAAAGAATGTTTATAAGATTGATGTGTGTTTGCTATACATTTCTATGTCTAGATTATTCATAAGCCTTTAAGTTGTATATTGAACTTAGGATTATCCTACCCTCAATATACTAAGCTGTAAGTTTAGATTCGCATTCTAGGGCGTTCTCGTTTAGGATGTCGAATAGGTTTTTAAGCAAGTCCTTATGATCTATAGGGAGAGTATGTTTAGGAATGGAATGCCTAAGTTAGTCTTTCAGGCTAGTACGACTCGACGAGAGAGTGGTGAGGTGTCCGTGAAGGGCTCACTGAGATTTTTAATCTCACCCCGTTCCTTTTATTATTTTTCAGATAAACAGGTACCGAAGACTGATGAGGCGAAGCTCCAGGCTTGGGACTCTAATTTAGTTTTTATTTTGAGGTTATAATCTATTTATTAGATTAATGACTTAGGTTTTTAATTTATGACTTGGATTACTGTAATCAAGTTTGTAAATTATTTGTAATTACTGTGCTTTAATGTAATTTGCCGTACTTTCAATTTATGTTGAGGTGCGGGTGTTACATTATGGTATCAGAGCAATTCGATCTTATCGGACTGTGAGTTATGAGTCCAGGAGTGACTCAGTTTAGGAAGTGTCAGTTTAGTCCTTGTGGGACTGTAGTCAGTTAGCCGAAACTTTCCTTTGTTCGAGAACTTCTCTCTCTATTCTTATACATAGTGCGGAATATTAAGCCTGATTAACTTAATACTTCGTATCGTGTATATAGAATAGAGTAGATGGAGGTAGCGAACGAGGAAGAGGACCGAATAGGAGTGTGAACTCTGAGAAATCTTAATGGTTAAGGATGATTCGAAAAAGAAGGAGTGCATACAAGAGCTCCCAAAAGAATGAGAACCTTCGGAGCATACGGATAGAGGAAAATAAGTTCCAAACTCTCCAGAACCATGAGTTAAAGAATGTTTTAAGTGTGGTCAGAACCACAAAGGTGAATGCTTGGCTGGACAAGCGAGTATTTCACATGTTGTCAATCAAGACGCTATGCAAGGAATTCGGAACAACGAGCAAGTAAGGATTTTTAATTGTAAGGTTTCAATCAACTTAGGATGGGCGTTTGAACTCGGTTAGGGTTACAACACTTATTAATTTATCAAGTTGTTTAGCCTAACCCATTATGAATGGATCCAAGATTGATTGAGATCCTATGATAATACCTAAGTGATCCGTAGTGTTCTAAGTGGTTAGTAGTAAGGATGGGAAGTAAGATGAAGATAAGCCCCTCACTCTAGTGCCTAAATGGTAGCAAGGAACCTCGAGGGTGAACAAGCCCTAGCGAAGCAGAAAGAAACCCCAAGTCTTTTAGGTATAATAACCCTAGTTGAGTAATTAGCCTAGCTAGAGGAGTGGACTATAGTCTTCTAACTATAGGAGTTATAAGCAAAATCCAAGTTAGCGGAAGTTCAAGGTTATTAATGTCTGCATACGATCCAATAGGCCAGTGCATGAGGTGAATTCGTTTGACCAATCATAAACTATATCTTAGTCAAATAAGAATCTTATTTGGGATAAGATTTATTCTATTGTCGGGTAATGAAATCACCAAATTCGCAGGACAATTAGTTCCTCTGCAGAGATTAATTCCTTTCTGGATTTCCAATGATTTAGAAGGAGTAGTGAAGATAGATTCGGTTAAGAGAGATAGATTGTTCCCAAGAATCTCAAGGATTCAATTTTTGATACTAGTTGGTCCATTAGATATTAGACCTAGCGATGGACACACCAATCCATGTTGCTATTAGATATAGCATCATGGATTTCTGGTTTAGATTCTAATCGAACCAAGATAAGAATTAGTCCCTCAAGTTGAAGAGAGCAGTAGTAAGTTTAGCTAAGAGTGTCAGATCTTGGGCATGACTTAATCAGAGGATCTCTAAGATAAGAAATCGTAGCAAGTAGATTCGTTGGCTTGTGTCTGATGTGATTCTAACTAACTACTTACACACTGAGTCTCCAATCGAGTGAGACCTAGACCTCGGGCGAGACCTAGTTTGTAACCAACTAGTGAAAAATCAGGTCAGTCTGACCAACGGACCCCTTCTAGGAGTTAAGTAACCCTAGAGTTTCGAATTACCTAGGCCAAGTTGGATATAAGACTAAGTATAGTGATTTAAAAGATGGGTACCAACCCTCTAAGTTACGAAAAAGGTATCTAACGAAAGAATTTCCATTTGTAACATAAGAATGGACGTTACAGATGGAAATTTTTCAGGGTACGTATTAGTTACCTTAAGGTGACAATCTTACTTTGATAAGTTAGTCGACCAATGAAGAGTCACGAAACCACCAGTGGTAGTATGGGATGCTGTTTGGGCTAACTTCCAAAGAGTATTCGAAGGAAAGTACTTTCCAATGAGTCTAAGGAGATAGAAGAGCAAACATAATACACTACAAAAAAACGGCTAAATAGAGGCGGTTTTTTTGCGGGGGTTTTTAAAACCCCCCCAAATTAATTTAAAAAATAACACTTTCGTGACAGCCTTTATAAAAGACTCGATTAAATTGAGGGGGTTAAAAACCCCCTCTAATTGATCAGCTTCCTTTCCCTTTTTTCCCTTTATTTTTTTTTCAGTGGTTCTTTCGCTAGAATCCCTAAGTTGAACATCCCGCCCCTCTCCCCTTTCCCTCGTTTTCGTTTTACCTTTCCCGTGAAGAGCCAGTGAAGAGCTCTTCTCCCCTTTCCCGTATCCACGTTCCTCGTTTTACCTAGCTCTTCGACATTCCTTTCTCTTCGACGTTCCCCTTTTGCGTTCCTCTTTCGAGTTCGGGGAGACCAGTGACCTCTGCACCTCTGCCGTCCCCGTTTCTTTTGCGCTCCGCCCTCGCCGTCTCTGCCGTCCCCGTTTCTTTCTCTGCCGTCGGCGTCCCTGCCATCGCCGTGCACCTCTGTGCACCTCGCCGTCTCTGCCCCCACCTCTTCCCTCGCGTCTATGCCCTCAAATTGAAGGAGTTTCTGAGAGAGGTATGCATTCCTTATGATTTGTTTTGATTATTAGTAATTCTTTGGTGCTTTTGTTGTTGAAAGATTCATTATTTTGTTAGCGATTAATCTTGATTGGATCGTTGGTACTGTCAATGCTTTATGTGGTAGAGGTTCTTAAGTTGTACTCTCTGCCTTCAACTAAAAATAATGGAAGTTATATTTAGTTTTTATATCTTTATTACGAAAAGAAAAGAAATCCTTTTGTTAGATAATGAGTTGATGACAGTTTGGTAAATTTCAAGTATGATACTTTAATGATTCAATATGCAACTAACAATAGTTGGAAACTGGTGCTCTACCATTCTCCTGGTCTTTCCTTGACTTTGTATGAAAAGGGGATTAAGATTCTTTGGAAACGTTTTTTGTGTATATGTAGGACATGGGGAAAATATAATAGTTTCCGATCTCAGTTAGTGCTAAAGTCCACTTTTGGCAAAATTTGATGCTAACTTATAATTTAAGTAAATCTTATTGGTTTTGATTGTTTTTCTCATTTACATTGGTGAGGGCAATCTTACTTCCAAAGCACTTTGCTTTGTGTATTTGTTATGCGAAAAGAAGGTCATGTTTCACTGAACTATGTTAATAAATTTTCAGGTTACAAGTGAACAAAAGCTGCCATCGCTTTATCTCTTAGACAATATTGTTAAGAATATTGGGCAGGATTACATAAAATACTTTCTTTGCCAGTGCTGAGGTCGAGATATCTATTATCTATATCTTTCATTGACCTTTGTACCTTTATTTCAATATACTCATATTCTTATTATTGTCTATGTGAAACCTTGATTGTGCAATCATGAAATTTTACGCTAAACTGTTTCAATTTGAGTTGATTATGTGATAATGATATTGTAAGAATTATTGCATTTTCATAAAAAATGAATAATCCAAATTTTATCAAATGGAAGCAGTTTTTCTCTTTGCATTTTTCCTGTGATATATTTTCTAATTTCATACACCTATTTTTAACATAGTATTGGAATGTTATGAAGTTTGGTTTTATGAACTGTCATTGCTAATTTGTTTAGGTATCTTGACTATGGATAAGTCATGGATTGGTAAGCCACACAATAGTGATGAATACTTAATTGGCTTAGATAAATTCTTAGATTTTGCTTTTGATAAGGAGAATTTGTTGGAGAAACGATACGATGTCCATGTCCCTTATGCGGGTTTACGAAATGGAAAACAAGAGATATAGTTAAGGATCACCTAGAGTGCAAACCATTCCCCAAAAACTATGTGATATTGAATCTTCATGGTGAGAGACAAGTACCACAGTCTTCTAGAAATGAAGATCATGTGCAAGAGGTATTTCATTCTGAAAATCTGATGGAAACAATGGTCAATGATGCATTTGGTCATTATAGGCAACAAGCCACTAATATAGACGAATCAGCCCATTAGGTGCAAATGAAGGGCCAAGGGTGGATTGTGATTTTCAAGAGTTTCTCAATGATGGAAATCAGGCATTGCATGAAGGGAGCAAATACACAAAACTAGAATTTATAATCAAATTATACCATATAAATGTTTTGTGTGGATTAAGTGACAAGGCAGTGACTATGATACTAGATTTGTTGAGAGACGCATTTCAACATGCAAATTTACCTCCTTCTTTTTACGAGGCAAAGAAAATCATCAACAAACTTGGTCTAAATTATACAAAGATAGATGCGTGTCCAAATAATTGTATGTTATATTTGGAAGATGATGAAAAAGATTTACAAGCATGCAAGAATTGTGGTACATCTCGATGGAACCCCAAGAAGAAGAAAAAGCAAGCTGCAAAGGTTTTATGTTACTTTCCGTTAAAACCAAGATTGCAAAGATTGTTCATGTGTTGTAAGACTGCAGAGCATATGAGATGGCATGCTTCCGAGATTAATAAGGATGGTTTGATAAGGCATCCAAGGGATGGTGAGGCATGGAAGACATTTGATTTGATACATCCAGAATTTGCTTCGGACCCTCGAAATGTTCGGTTAGGCGTCGCCAGTGATGGTTTTAATCCTTTTGGGACCATGAGTACTGCATATAGCATTTGGCCAGTGTTCTTGGTTCCATATAATTTTCCTCCTTGGATGTGTATGAAGCACACTTCATTCATTTTATCGATGATAATTCCAGGAAAGCATGTGCCAGGAAATAATATAGATGTTTACTTAAAACCCCTTGTAAATGAGTTAAATGAGCTATGGAATGATGGTGTGATCACCTTTGATGCATCAATTAATGAAGCTTTTAGAATGCGAGCAGCTCTTATGTGGACAATTAGTGATTTTCCTGGCCTAGGTAATCTATCTGGTTGGAACACGCATACAGGTTTGGCTTGCCCAACTTGTAATTTTGATGCAGAGCCTTGTCGTCTCCCTCATAGTAAAAAGTGGTGTTTTATGGGTCATCGTCGTTTTTTGAGCAGAAACCATAGATTTAGGCTGAGCCGTGTTCGCTTTGATGGAAGCATAGAGGAACGAAATCCACCATCAAAAATATCAGGATCTGACATTTTGAGGCAAGTGCAAAATCTAAATGTTACATTTGGGAGACAAACTATGTTGGGTGGTAGGGGAAAAAGATCCAGACAAGCAACTAAGCAATGGAATAAAAGAAGTATATTCTTTGAACTTCCATATTGGGAGTCCAATTTGTTGCGTCATAATCTGGATTTTATGCATATTGAGAAAAATGTATGTGATAATGTGTTGTATACTTTGCTACATGAGAAGTTTAAATCAAAAGACAATCTCAATGCTCGAAAAGATTTGCAAGATATGGGTATAAGGCGTGATCTCTGGCCTGATGAAAAGGGGGCATATCACCTTGCTTTGTTTACACTAACTCGTGATACCAAAAAATTGTTTCTTAAAACTTTGAAGAATGTTAGAAATCTGGGATGGTTACTCAAGTAACATTTCTAGATGTGTTGATGAGGCACAACAAAAGATATTGGGGTTGAAAAGTCATGATTGCCATATTATAATGGAACAATTGCTACCATTAGCCATTCGCAATTTATTGCAAAACCATGTTACAGCAGTCTTGGTAGAGTTCTGTTCATTTTTCAGAGTTCTTTGTGGTAAAAGTTTGAATCTTTCGGACCTTCAAACTCTTCAAGACCGCATTGTGGTTACCCTTTGTCACTTGGAAATGTTATTCCCTCCATCATTCTTTACAGTTATGGTTCATTTAACTGTCCATCTAATAGAGGAGGCAAAACTTGGAGGTCCAGTGCATTATAGATATATGTATCCCGTAGAAAGGTAAATCACGTCTTCAACTTAAAGTATCTTGTTCTATATATCCCACTCGTATGCGCTAATTCTCCATCATTTTTGTAGGGAATTGGGTCATCTAAAGTCCTTTGTACGTAACAAGGCTCAACCAGAAGGTTCTATATCATTTTTGTAGGGAATTGGGTAATCTAAAGTCCTTTGAGCATATCTGTCAGGAACTTCAATACTTACTGTTCTAATATTTATGACAGTATGTGGCTGTTATGTGGCTATTATTATTAGTTATTATGTGGCTGTTATTATTAAGTAGTTTATAAAATGTTGTTGTATTGTTTTCGACTGCTTTACATATGATGGATATGATAACATGATCTAGAACAAACAGGGACTGCTCATATTTCCATTTCAAAATTAATATGTAGTCACTGGTAGCTACCTGATGCGAAATTAGTTTTTAACATGCTAAATCCTCTCAAATTATCTATTTGAACTGACCTTTTTAAGGAGGTCTTTGCTTGACCATGTTCTTTGGTAATATAACCAGACAATACCTTAGGCATTTTCATTTTCATGTCCTGAAACAATTGTATGCTTATCTTTGTTTAGAGTCTAGTCAATAGCTTAATTTAAAGTTATTTCATATCTAATTATGGGAAATTCGGAACCGATAGTATTTAGCATCCATTTGTAGTTCCAATGAATAAAAACCTTCTCCTATTAACTAAAATGGTTTCCCTTTATTTTGGTACAAACAACAATTTCTTGCTTTGCTCAGTTTCTTTTCCTTGCTATGTTGAGTAGACTTTTTATCTAAATTATAATTTGGATCTTATCATTTTTTCCATGTAATTCAAATTTTTTTAAGTATTTTAACTAAGTATTTTTTTTGTTATTTCAGCCAATGATCTTTAAGCGAGCCTAATTTGCCTTTGGATGTAAGAGGATCATCTGGTGCTAGCAACGTTTGAAGATGTTTAAGTTCTTTTAGTATTAGACTTCTTATGGAGTTCTATATATAAGACTTCTTTTAGATTCCTTTAGTATTATTTTTTTGGTGTATTATCACATTTGATGTTTGAACAACAAATATTTGGAGTACAATATACTATGGATTATATTTGGAATACAATTATGGTTATATATTTTGAATGGATTTTGTGAGTACTATTATAAAATTTATTTTATGTTTTACAATTGCAACAAATTATTTCTATTTTGTTGGAATAAAGTATTAGAAGCAAGATATATAATAATGGGAAACAAATAATAAAAGCACCAATCAATTCATGACTGGCAATTAGAGGAGGTTAATAACCCCCACAAAATAACTGCATAAAGCTGTAGTCAGCGTTATATTTTGCGGAGGTTTTCGACCTCCTCAATAAAACCGCCTAATATAGGCCTGCATCGCGGTTTCCAAAAACCTCCGCATAAATAGATTGGCGAACGAGAATCGGCGGTTTCAAAACCCTCAAGAATCATTTAGCGGAGGTCGAAAACCCCCTCAAAATGGAAAAAAAACCGCCGCAAATTAGCGCGTTTTTTGTAGTGATAATTTCCAACAGCTAAGAGCAACAGAATGAGAAAGCAGCACCAGAGTTAAATTCTCCGATTGCTAGTAGGGTGTTTCATTTGACGGAAATAAGACGAAAGGGATTGATCAATCAACTCAAGCTAAGAAATTTCTAGCAGAGAATTTATACTCGAATGAGAGATAAGATGGTCCAAATTTTTTTTAGTTGTTGTTAACACACCAATTTGTCTACTTTTATAGGGCAATTTTAGTATCTAAATATACCATTTTGCACTAATTAAAGCACAAAGGTACTCATTTATGTCTTATTACGCAGAAATATCATGAAGACACTACTCGACGCAAAAAATACAAAAAAAGACAAAAAATTGGCTAGTTTTGGGGAATTTTAGCACTCGGATAAGCGACGGCTGACCTATACCGTGCAGCATCGAGAGCAGAACTTCGATGAAGGGCGTACCCCTCGTGCACTCACCGGCGCCGATGAAATAGTCCAGTACGGCCGAGCCAAAGGCAGTACGGCCGTACACAAGTGATGTCGGGTCGCAAAGACGCATGGGTGCACCCAAAGATCATCAACGGCTTCGGTATGGTGTATACAAGTGCTGGTACGCACTGCCTCAGATAGTGCAGATTTGATAGCCAGATGACCTAGTTCGCAGCCTAATCTATAAATAGGAGCTCTTAACCTTTTCTAGAGACATTTTGACGAATTCCCAAGTCAAGAGCCCCCTATTGAGAATTCACATCAATTCCTTGCCTCTTCCATTGATCTGTGTGTTTCCTTGGAGCTTGGTGCCATCCCAAATTGCTATCGGAGCTCGTGAGGATGCGAAGAACGTGCTTAAGGACCGTCGTCATACCGAAAGGGTGTCCCGGTTTAGATTTATTCTCTTGTTATGGATTATTCTGATTTTATATCTAAGTTTATGTTATTATCATTGATAATGAGTAGCTAAACCCATCACTAGGGGTGATAGGGGATCCTTTGCAATACTCTTGATGCTTTGTCTATTTAATTATATGAGTTTCTATTGAATATTTAAGTGTTTTATTCCTATTGTGCTTAATCCTATAAGGCCTGATCAACCTTTATTTAGTTGGTTTATTGTGGTAACAGGATCATGATTAGTTAATAGAACCATAGGATAAAAGAATTCGCTTTATATGTCGGATAGGTTATAGCTTGTTTCTAATCAGTTATTAGATTAACAAACCCACCTATGCTTAATACTCTTTCCTTTAATTACCTTCTAGGACCAAACAGAGTAATTAGTTAGGAGGAAGGCTATTGCAATCTAGGTAGCCCTTAGTAATTTAGAGTGAGTGATTAGTTCTCTTTCATAATTGACAACTCATATCAATTGTTTAGTGAACTCAAGAGTAGAGTATTGGTGAACCCGGTTCCCTAGGCTTCTCATAACATAGTTAAACCGTTCTCGCATTCAGTTTGTTTATCGCTTTGATACCTAATTATACTCCACTATTATTACGAGTTACAATTAGGTGCACTTGCTTGAGTCGCAACAAGTTTGGCGCGATTACCGGGGAGTGATTGCGATATTAATTGAATTAAAAATTTTATTTGCATTAGACATAATTTTATTTAGTTATTTATTTTCTATTATTTTTATTTAGTACTAAGACATTCTAATTTGGTTTCTTTTGGTGTATGCAGACAAGGTCTCAACATCCTGAATTGATTTTTGAACCTGAAATTGAAAGAACACTTAGATTGTTGAGAAGACATCATCTAACAATGGCTGACGAACTGACGCTGAATGAGTACTTCACACTAACTACGGATATGGCGGACAGTGTCAACTATCCGGCAATTGAGGCCACTAACTTTGAATTAAAGCCAACACTGATCTCTAGGGTATCTGTAGTGCAATTCTCTGGCTTATCATCTGAAGACCCAAATGCCCATCTTAAGAGGTTTCAGAAGGTTGCTAATACTGTCAAGTGTCATGGTGTGACACCAGAGGCCATCAAATTAAGATTGTTTTCTCTCACTGCAAGGGAAAACACAATTATGGTTGATTTCACTCCCACCAAATTCTATTACTACTTGGGAGGACCTGAAAACTAAGTTCTTAAACAAGTACTTTCCTCCCGCAAAATCTGCAAGGTTGAGAGCTGACATGTCTGGATTCATCCATAATGAAGGAGAATCAATGCATGAGGCTTGGGACAGATTTCAAGATTTAATTAGAAGTTGCCCTCATCATGGTTTCACCAAGTGGTAGTTAGTATAGATTTTGTATAATGGCTTTACAATGCAAACTAGAGGAGGTCTTGATGCTGCTTGTGGAGGATCTTTCGGAAAGAAGACACCCACTGAGTTTTTTGAAATTATGACTGAAATGGCTCAGAACAACACTCAGTGGTTAGCTAGCGATAGACAAACCGGAAGAAAGAACCAGCAGGCAGGAATTTATAAAGTGGAAGCCAACACAGCTCTAGAAGCAAAATTGGAGGCAATGACTAAAAAAATAGAGATTTTGATGGCAGCGCAAACTTAACCTATTGCTAATAATGATTGGGGATGTATGGCAATCGAAGGCCAATTAGAAGAAGTCAATGCTATAGGCCAGAGAGATTTTTATCCAAAAACAGGGATGCAAGATGCTTTGTTGAAATTTATGCAAAGACATGGACATCTGTGTATGGGAGTTCTAGCCGGTTTCATGGAGAAAACTGAAGAAAGACTAAAGGCTATAGAAACCAAGGCTGTTAAAGCATCTTGCAATTTCTGTGGAGTAACTAGTCATGACTCAAAGGACTGCATTGAGGAGGTGAATTTTGTTGGGAATAAGCAACAGAATGACCCCTACTCAAGCACCTACAACCCCAGATAGAGGAACCACCCAAATTTCTCATGGGAAGGTCAACAGAGGTCCCAGGGTCAAAATTTTTGTAAGGATAGACAAGCTAAGAGATTATTAGAAAAACTGAGAAAGTTGCATGTCAATATTCCTTTTGCTGAAATTGTCTCTGAAGTGCCTAAATATGTTAAATTTTTAAAAGAAATAATTTTTAACAAAAATAAGATAGAAGATGAGACTGTTAAATTAAATGAAGATTGCTCTGCTATGTTATTGAAAAAATTACCACCTAAGCTTAAAGATCTAGCAACCTTTGCTGTTTCTTGTTCAATTGATAATAATACATTTAAGACACTATGTGATTTGGGTTCAAGTGTCAATTTAATGCCTCTGTCTGTTTGGAAAAATTTGAATTTGCAGGAACCACAACCTACTAAGATGTCCTTACAGCTGGCTGACAGAACTCTTGTTTACCCAATAGGAATAATAAAGGATATGTTGGTCAAGGTGGAAAAATTTATTTTCCCAGTGGATTTTGTAGTTCTGGATATGGAGGAAGACAGAGATGTTCCTATTATTTTAGGAAGACCATTCTTGACAATTGGAAATGCTACTATTCAAGTGAAGAAGGGAACCATGACTCTGAGAATTGAGGATGAAGAAGAAATATTTAATATTTATAATTCTAACAAAATTTCTCCCTCTAGTGCTTCTTGTTGTTTCTTGCAGGATGTGGAAACTAAAAAAGAAAAAGAAAAAGAAGAGCAAGTTGAAGAACAAGATAGCAACTCTTTGGAGTAGGATAAGGACATAACCCCTTCCTTGATATTGGAGGCACTTTGTTTGCCTAGATTTAAAGGACTCTGTGGAGAGGATTCTATTCCTCATATTTTAAATTTTTATGACTTGGTTAAAACTAACAATTTTGCAGGGACCACCGCAGGAAGGATAAGACCTAAGTTATTTCCTCTTTCCCTAGGAGGATTAGCTAAGCAATGGTTCTCAATATACCCCAAGTTTCACTTTTCAAGTTGGGAGGAATTAATGAAAGAATTTGTAAGGACTTTCCAGCTTTCACAAGAAGAAAAAGTGGACCAAATCCAAGGTTTCCAAGGACTAAAGGAGGACACTTCAGAGGAATTTACAGGTTTTGAATTAAACCCATCTATCATCTCAGAGGTGTCATAATTTCAATTTAAAGGAATAACAGGACAAGATCCTATTGAGCACGTGAGACAGTTTTGCAAGAAGATGAGAAAGGCAAAGTATGAAGACTTGTCTCCAGATGAGGCAAAACTAATGATTTTCTCATTTTCATTAGATGAGAAAGCCAAACTATGGCTCTATCTCCTACCAATTGAAGAAATAAAAACATGGAATGACTTAGTGAAGAAATTTACTAGGACATTTTCACCCAATTTTGAGGAGCCAATTTACATTTGTGAAGACTGTGGGTATACAATGAACCCACCAAAAAAGTACCCAGGTCCTGCTTGGATGGACCACTTAGAAAAAGGTGACTACTTTGCTGTGTTTCCCAATGGTGAGAAGACAAAAGGTAATGTCAAGGACGGACTATTGCTGACTGAGTACTAATTTTTAAGTCCTCCGAACCGTCAGGCTCGGGACGTTAAACAAGCGCTTTTCATGAGGCAACCTGTGGTTACTAACATTTTTATTTATCTCTTATATGTTTGTTTTATTTTTATTTTTATTTTTATTTTTATTCATTTTTATGATTATTTAAAAATGCAAAAAAATTAAAAATTTTGAAAAATCAAAAAAAAAATCTGGAAAACCAGTAGGTACAGGCGTACCTTACATCAGGCACGGCCATACCACACAGTTTCATCTTTAATAACACGGAGAACAGACAGGTACGTGACATAAAACCAGGTACGACCGTACCCCATGTCCAAAGGCAGAATATAAGGTAAATAGTGAGAAGTAAGGGCGTACCTCACTCTCGTTCGCCCAAAACCTCTCCATTTAAGCACCCTCTTCTCTCAATTTCTTCGCATTTCCATCCACAAAATCATACAGGTACTGATTCTAAACTCAATTTGTGGATTAATTGGCTGATTTACTGGTTGTTTCAAGTTTTTAGTTAGTTTAGGTTTTTAGTTTTGTTTAACTCTAACTTTAGATAATTAGGAGTAGTTTTGGCTCGGTTTTGCATGCTTAGAGACCTTAAGAATGATTAGAGACTTATAATCTAGGCTTAAAATTGAGAAAATCTGATCATAGGGTCGAATTTTCACAGGCAGTAGCCTTGATGCAGTAGTACCTACCAAGAACAAAGGCCATACGACCTTAGGGTTTAAACTGACCATAGGTACGGGCGTACCTATGGCATAGCACGGTCGTACATAAACCTTTAGTCAGGCCGTATTGACCCATTGAATCAGGGCGTACTTAGAGATGCAGTACGGTCGTACCCCACGAAACACGGCCTTACCCAATACAGTTTCTGTTTAAAAATTAATTTTTTCTATTTTTTTTTGCAGGAAAATGCCTAAATGCCAGCAAACCGAAGATTCTTCATCTTCTGCAACAGCACGTGGCTCTAGGGCCATGCCTAACTACATTCCCGAGCAGTTCAGAGATAGATACAAGCAGCTGCGGGACTTCCACACCCACATTCAGAGGTATTTGAACTTTGATGCCCTCCAGCAGGTTGGCCTGCGGGAGGAGGTGGAGACCTAGCTGCAGAGGATAGGGTGGCTTCAGGCAGCCTCTGTCAGACAACCCTTCATATGAGAGACAGAGAGCCCCAGCACCCAGACTGGGAGGATGAGCCAGAGCAGGAGCTGGTGGTCACTTTTTGGATCCGTGGGACCCACCACGAGATCACCCTGGCCGAGTTCAACATCGGGCTAGGATTTGAGATGGCACAGTCAATTCAGACGCCGGAGTATATGGAGACCCTTCTGGAGATTCCGGAAGGATGGGAGGATTCTAAGAGTTGGAGATCTCTCACTGTGGATGGCCACTACATTCCCATCCGCGCCAAGGCCACCAGGATTAGAGACCCAGTTGTACGGACAGTGCACAGATGGATTGCCCGTTCCATAAATGGGAGAGCCTTGAGTGACGGAACAGTCATGAGACTAGATCTTTTTTCTGCTTTGGGCTATGACACAGGGACGACGCTGCGATGCCAGGATGTTTTTCTTGCGGACATGCACCCAGTTGGGCGTTCACCTTCAAATTCAGAACACCAGGCATATTGTCTTGGGTTCTTTCATCTCCCGTCTGGCAACCCACCTCGGAGTTTGCACCGGAGCAGGAGCCACAATCATTGAGATGGAGCCCATTGGACTCTCTACCCTCACTAACATTGGTGTTCTGCGAAGATTGGGGCACATGGACTATGAGGTCATCAGACCGGAGGAGTAGCAAGAGCAGCAGCAGGACGAGGCTGCAGATTTTGTCCCACTAGCAGAGGAGCATCCACCATCACCACAGCCACAGCCTCAGCCAGCAGCACAGGGCCACTCATACGAGGATGTCATGATGCGTCTCGACGAGATGCAGTCCAGCTTTATGGAGCATAGGACCCACATGGATCAGCAGCTGGCACTCATTTTGGAGCACTTATATCACATCCAGCCTTTCCCTCCTGCTGAGTGATGCGGGACAACATTTTATTTTTCTCTTTTAGTACTTAGGATTTTTTTCTTTTTGTATTAAAAAGAGATGCACATATTTTGGGCACACTCGCAGGATATATTTTATTTTATTGCTTTTAAATTTTTGTTTTGTTATTATATTTTACTTTTATTTCTTTTTATTTTGTTTCTAAATTTTTGAGTTTTATGTTACACAGTTCTTTCGCCGCTTACCAGCTCCATCGGTATTGTGACAAGGAAACAACATATTTTGCCTATATCCCCATCCAATTTGCTCGTGATATTTTTCAGAGAGAAGTCTCTTTCCACATTCTTTTATAGCACTTATTTTCTTTTATTTTATCTTTTGTGCTTGCTTTAACTTAGTCGCAGTGGGGACACTTGAGGGAATCTTACATTATGCTTATTACTTGGCTGTGCTTATAACTGCTTATAATTATGGAAGAACTTTAAATTTTGCTAATTTAGGGGTTGCAAAAATTTTTCTTTATGACAACAAATGATTGAATCAATTTGTTGCTAGTAATTGGAATCTGCTGAAAATTAGCATTGAAGTTCTGTAACTTCTGACTTTCTGTGTAAGCTATTAAATGTGAGTTTTGAGCCTTAAATAAGAGGCCTCATCATGCTTTTGCCTCTTTTCTTTGTTGAGTGATATTTTTCTGTGAATGTGCATTCTAGAACTTGTGCTGAGACCATTACGAAGCGAATATGAATTTATTTTCATGTGAATTTGGAAAATGCAATTTTTAGGAATTCTTCGGGCCACTACCATTTTGAATACACTATACCACTAGTTGCCCACTTTTGTGCCTAAAAATTCTCTATTTTATTTCTTGGTAACCTTCTTGTTACTATTGATTATTTTTTGCAAAGGCAACCTTGGAAAATTTTATTTAAGAGCAATTAGTGGCAACATCAAAAAAATAATGTTTTGAATCCGTCTTATATGTTTACAAAAAGAAGGCTTAACAATTTATTCCCCTCCTAGTTCTTAAAAATGGTTGACTGCTGCATAAATGCATGAAAGGAGGAAAGGAAAATAAAAGAAAGAGTATCATACAAAAAAAAATTATTCATCATGCTCATGCCTTCATAAATTACAAAAAAAAAATTGATTGAAAAAGTTGGGATTCTTGCCTGCTCTTTAAATTGAAAAAGAATTAGGTTGCTTGTCTTGGTTGATTTATTTCTAACCTTTGCATGACATTTTCTTTCTTTTATCATACCAACCATTATTACCTTGGCCCCATTACAACCAATCAAAGACCCTCATTCCTCTTTTGCATGTCTTATAGATTCTAAAAGTAGAGTTTTTGGTTAATGTACAAGTCTATGGTAGTACCACTTCATTTGAAAAATCTGAGTGTTAATGATTATACCTACAAACACTTTGAGATTAGTGAAAGTGTGACTTGAAAATCACAGGTTGTTGGCTTATTTGAACTTACACATTTAATTGGGCATTTTATTTATTGACACTTTTTGTGATATCATGTTGTTTTAATTATATTTTTGACCCTATTCAAGTGAAAATAGTTTTTTTTTCTTACTATAATTACCCAAGTAGTTTGCTTTAAGGCAAGCAAAGCTCAAGTGTGGGGATGTGTTAACACACCAATTTGTCTACTTTTATAGGGCATTTTTAGTATCTAAATATACCATTTTGCACTAATTAAAGCACAAAAGTACTCATTTATGTCATATTATGCAGAAATATCATGAATACACCACTTGGAGCAAAAGATGCGAAAAGGACAAAAAATTGGCTAGTTTTGGAGAGTTTTAGCACTACTGGATAAGCGGTACGCCCTGACCTATACCCGGTACGGCCGTACCTAGAGCAGAACTTCAGTAAGGGCGTACCCCCTCAGTCTGTACCACCTAGTGCCGATGAAATAATCCAGTACGGCCGAGCCAAAGGCAATACGGCCGTACACAAGTGATGTCAGGGCTGCAACACGTATGGGTACGGTCTAGCGTCATCAACGAAGCTCAGTACAGCTATGTATACATATGGTATGTACCACGTCTCAGATAGTGCATATTTGATAGCCAGATGACCTAGTTCGCAGCCTAATCTATAAATAGGGGCTCTTGACCTTTTCTAGAAACCTTTTGACGAATTCCCAAGTCAAGAGCCCCCTATTGAGAATTCACATCAATTCCTTGTCTCTTCCATTGATCTGTGTGTTTCCTTGGAGCTTGGTGCCATCCCGAATTTCTACCGGAGCTCGTGAGGACGCGAAGAACGTGCTTAAGGACCGTCGTCATACCAAAAAGGTGTCCTGGTTTAGATTTATTCTCTTGTTATGGATTATTCTGATTTTATATCTGAGTTTATGTTATTATCATTGATAATGAGTAGCTAAATCCATCACTAGGAGTGATGGGGGATCCTTTGCAATACTCTTAATGCTTTGTCTATTTAATTATATGAGTTTTTACTGAATATTTGAGTGTTTTATTCCTATTGTGGTTAATCCTATAAAGCCTGATCAACCTTTATTTAGTTGGCTTAATTGTGGTAACAGGATCATGATTAGTTAATGGAACCATAGGATAAAAGAACTCACGTTATATGCCGGATATGTTATAGCTTGTTTCTAATCAGTTATTAGATTAACAAATCCACCTGTGCTTAATGCTCTTTCCTTTAATTACCTTCTAGGACCAAACAGAGTAATTAGTTAGGAGGAAGGCTATTGCAAGATAGGTAGCCCTTAGTAATTTAAAGTGGGTGATTAGTTCTCTTTCATAATAGATAACTCATATCAATTGTTTAGTGAACTCAAGAATAGAGTATTGGTGAACCTGGTTCCCCTAGGCTTCTCATAACATAGTTAAACCGTTCTCGCATTCAGTTTTGCGTAATTATAACTTTTGCTCGCTTAATAGAATAAAATCATATTAAGTCATTGGTACTCGCTCATTCCCTGTGGGTTCGATATTCGAAGTCCTAATTATACTCTACTATTATTACGAGTTACGATCAGGTGCATTTTCCTGAGCCGCAACAGCTGTATCATCAGGTTATGATCTGTGAAATGTCAGAGGTGGTGAGAAGTTTGAATTTCTGTCCCCATCCCACGCTGACGTTGTTATGAAGTTGCTGCACTTTTCGCTCCACAGAGGGAGTCTTGAAGTGAAACCTATTCCATGGGAAGGATTTAAAGTTCATAAGGAAGTAAGTTGCCATCGAGCCGGCAGAGACCTAAAGTTATTCACGATCATGAGTATTTCGTCGATTAGTGTTTAGAGTGATTCCACTTAACCAGTTGCAAACTACGTCCTAACGGTCAAGTAATATTTCTCGGTTATGCCTAGTTTGTGACCGGTTAATATTATCACTATTAAGCTAATTGATTGATTCCTTGTAAGGATGAATCACTTCAAGGTTTTCCAATGAATGGAATGGACTATGAGAGAAAGCTGTAGTTGTAGTTACGATGTAAGACATAGCAATTTTCGAGGACAAAATTTTTTAAAAGGTGGGTAGTAATATAACGCCCCAAATTCTCTAAGATGAGTTGAGTATAAGTTGTGTGATTGTATTTAAGCTTAATTGGGATTCAAATTGAGTAAATATGATTACACAAAGCCTTAATTTATAATTTGTTGATTTTGAGTTAAGAAATAAGTTGGATTTGATCCTAAAATGATTGGAAGTATTGATTAGGAGTTAATTGAATTTGGTTTGGGGAGAAAGTCTTAAGATTGGGTGTTAGAATTGAGTTTCTTTGATTTTAATGTAGTGGGAATCGATTCATGTGAAGCCTGAATCAATTTAGGCAGTTACAAGCCTCTGGGAGTCGAATTTGAAGCAGCATGAATCGATTCACTCACTTAATTCGCGGGCTGTCACATTCTGTCTGTGTGAAACGATTCACACATAGCCTTAAAATCACATAAAAACGTAGCAAACAGAACAGAACGCAAAGAGAAGGAAAAAAGGGAAGAAAAGGGGGCGATTTTGGAGAGAAGAAAAAGGGGAAAACCCCTAGGGTTTCATGAGAATGAGAGAGATTGAAGAGATTCTTGCTAGGATTCTTTAATCACTAGTTTGAATGAGAGTTTAGAGAGTTGAGATTTAGCTTTATGGAAGTTTGGAAAAACCCTAGAAGATGGAAGAAGGAGAACCGAATTGAAGGAGAAGAAGAGGAAGAAAATCAAGCTCCTTAAAGGATGGTTCAAGTTCTTGGACTTGAAGAGGAAGATTGAAGGTTGTAGAACAAGATTTGGATGAAGTATTTGAAGATGCCCTAAATTGAACAAAGAGGGAAAACATGAAGAAGAGCAAGGAGGGCAAAGTTCAACCACTCTAGCTCAAGGTCTTGAAGAATAGAGGTGAGTTCTTCATCCCTTATGTGTTGGGCAACCATAAGTCCCACATATATGAATTTCTTTTCCTTAAGTAATATGTGAACCCTAGGTTCAAGTTAGGGATTTTGAATATCCTTATGAAGTAAAGTTTGATTTTATCATAGTTATGTTTTATTAGTGGGTTTGGTTAAAAAGAGGTTGGATGGCTGCCCCAATCCCCCACAAATGTATGTATGTTTGATGTTTGCTCCTTTGTAAGCTCCATAGAGCTTCAAGGGGATGAGTTTGATGTATGTGTGTCCATTATATTGGTCAGTTTTGAGGCTTATTATTTGAGCCCTAAGCTCATGGCAATGATGCCGAATAAAGGACCCAAGGAAATGATATGATAGGAAGAATGTTTGAAGTAGTTATTAATGATTTGGTATGGTACATATTATGGATATGGTATGTTTTAACCTCTAAGTAAGTAGTTAGTTAATGATATATGTTGTTATTGTTAAGCTAGATTCATTGAAATTATTGTAAGTTTCCTTGAATAGTTAAATGATGTTGAGGGTTGATAATCCTAGTTAGCTAAGTTGCATTTTTAAACATGCATTAAAGTAAGAAAGTTGTGATAAAAATCACTTAATGGCTAAGTGTAACATTCTGAGAAATAAAATAAACCAAGAAAATATTTAGAAAAGTCCTAAAATAATAAATAGGTGAAAAAGGATAAAAAATGGTCCCAAAATACCCTAACAAAACATTAGGGATTAAGAAAATCAGATTATTCTAGAATTGGGTGGATCGCGACACGCCGAGGAATAAGAAGAAGAGGATCGCAACGCGAGGTAAGTCGGTGCGAAAGGCAATGATCAGCGCCGCAGATCGCTTGACACATGTCCACCTCGCGACGCGATGGACGATTGTGTCTTGTACCATTGCGACGCGATGGAGCCAAATTTTGCCTATAAATAGAGCTTGTCCCTCTCCATTTCGCCAGGCCGTTCAATTGAGCATTTGGAGTACAAAGAAGGGAGCTTGGAGGATGAGGAGGAGCAGTAGCGGGACATGGGTGATAGCGATTAACTAAGCCAAGTATGGGGAGATCTGGATTCTATACCCTAGGGATAGTAGGAATATGATAGGTGTAGAATAGGAAAGTAGGGTGGCCCAAGCCCTACCAGGGGTTGATGCCCCAACACCCTAGGAGGGGTGTTGTGACTATGACTGCTAAGGATAGCAGTCAATAATCCATCAATCATAGGTATAATGTTGTGTAAAAACCCTAGGGTAGACAACTTATTGGTTGTTATATATGTTGCTTGATAATATGTTAGTAGTTGGTCGCCTAAGCGACATTAGGATTGTTTGTATGCTGATGCTTGTTGTTATTTAATTGTTAAGTTACTGTTGGAATTATAATATGTTGTTTATGTTGATATGGGGGATTGTTATGAGTAAATTACTAAAGTTGATCGGAATGCGAGACTGATGAGCTGAGTAGTCAAAAATGGAAAGCTGAATATAAGGAAAAATGTTAAGAATGGTTGTACAGTTGAAAGCCATTGCTATGCACATAGGCTGTGTATGAGGTCAGCTGCCTGAGTGCGGGCACGATACGTTGAGTACAGGACATGTCGATCGTTGGGGATAGTCTGGGTCCAACAAGGCTCCTAGGTGACCAGTGGTTTGGCCGCCATTGTGTCGGGACGTCGAGTAGCTCAGTTATCCTGACGGGGTACTATCGTATTACTATCCATAGTGCCGATCCCGAGTATC
Source organism: Calophaca sinica (assembly GCA_037113605.1). Classification (NCBI taxonomy): domain Eukaryota; kingdom Viridiplantae; phylum Streptophyta; class Magnoliopsida; order Fabales; family Fabaceae; genus Calophaca; species Calophaca sinica. Next base: position 43,108,696 of record CM073731.1, on the reverse strand, counting down.
GCCCCGACACCTGTTCCTAACGTCGAAATTAGGGAGTAGGGATGCACTCTTAGGGGTACGATGAGTGGGATAGGGGGATGGTCAACTGACTTAACTTACCCACTTGTCAGTAGGAGGAAAACATAAGGCTAAGGTGGGGCCGTTGTTATGGAAGGTAGTTGAGTAGCCACATAATTGAGAATATTTGAGATAAACAAATATGGGTAGTTAGGTTATGATCCTAATAGTTGATTGGGAGATATGTGAACTATTCTTCACATATTCTATTCTATTACTTTGGTGTATAGTGTTCTTATCTCCCATCTTTTGTGTATTGTTTTCTTTGTTGTATTGTATGTGTTTAGACTCCGAAGACTCTCGAGAAGGTGAAGATGTCCCACTACTTTCATCCATCGATGACGTAGGACCCGAGCATCCCAGTATGGGGTGATTTTGATGTTTACTATCATGACTTGGACAGAGATAGTTGGGAGATAGACTATAATCGTCACGTAGTTATTTATACCAGGCTTGTTAGTATTTTCTTTCGTTTGTTAGGGTCGTCGAGGGCCTCTTTTGTAGGAGATTTTAGGATTGCTCAGAGATTACCTTTTAACCGTATGTGGCGAGAGCCTAGAAGACATTACTCTACACCATCATCATCAGGATCCTTTAGTGTGTATAGAGAGAGTGTTGGAGTCAGGGGATTACGTCGATTAGAGTCAACTGTTCCCACTTCTTCTAGGTTTCAGGGACATCATCCTCACACTAGGGATTCTCGTCTCCCGCCACGATTTCGTATCAGGATACCGAGACCGAACCAGATGTAGGAGGCTCCTTGGTGGATGGTTTGACTTTTGACTGTTTGATTTTTGACTTTTAGAGGTACTTTGTACCCTTAGGGTTTTTGGCAGGTATACCCTTAGGGTTGATGACAGAGTTGTATACTATTTTTGGAGGTTCCCATGTTGGAGCCCTTTGTATGTAAACCAAACTAATGTATAACATATATATATATATATATATAAAATAGAAGTTTCTTTCTTGTACTTTTGAGTTTATTATTATTATTTATGAGTAATTTTTGGGATAATATTATAAATAAATAAGAGCGTCACACCAAGCACGTCTCCTCAATTTATAGGAGATATCGGCATGGTTAGCCTCGTGGGACGCCACTTGGACGGTTAAGACGTCTAACCACCATACCAAAAGCATGTTATTGGGGTCTATGGACCAAAACATATGACAAAACCCAATAGCACAAAGCAAAGAAGGAATATATGTCCTTAGTTAACAAGATGCATTGCATAGTCTTAAATTATCTATTTTCCTGTGAAATTGTATAATAAGTATTTGGGAAAAGCTAGAACGTGCTTAGTAGCGAAGAAAAGCTGACTATAAGCTTAGTAATGCTTAAGTATATGATTGTTGATGAATTTCTTGTAAACATCATTGGAATTAGTTTAGTTAGTTAGATGATGTAATGGATTGTAAATTCCTTAGTTGCTAAATTACTAAATAGTAATAGTGCATAGAAGTAGTAAGAGTTGTGATAAGATCACTTAAGAAAGCAAGCAAGATTTATTGATTGGGATCTTTGGAATAAGCATAAGACCAAATCCAATAGCATAAGATAAAAGCAAAGAAGAACCTTACGTTCTTAGTTAAGAAAATTGCATTTACATTGCATTGAGTTTAACCGTGTTAAGCATAGGTTAAAGAAAGAATGTTTATAAGATTGATGTGTGTTTTCTATACATTTCTATGTCTAGATTATTCACAAGCCTTTAAGTGGTATATTGAAATTAGAATTATCCTACCCTGCAATATACTAACCTGTAAGTTTAGATTCACACATTCTAGGGCGTTCTCGTTTAGGATGTCGAATAGATTTTTAAGCAAGTCCTTATGATCTATAGGGAGAGTATGTTTAGAAATGGAATGCCTAAGTTAGTCTTTCAGGCTAGTACGACTCGACGAGAGAGTGGTGAGGAGTCCGTGAAGGGCTCACTGAGATTTTTAATCTCACCCCGTTCCTTTTATTGTTTTTCAGATAAACAGGTACCGAAGACTGATGAGGCGAAGCTCCAGGCTTGGGACTCTGATTTAGTTTTTATTTTGAGGTTGTAATCTATTTATTAGATTAATGACTTAGGTTTTTAATTTATGACTTGGATTACTGTAATCAAGTTTGTAAATTATTTGTAATTCCTGTGCTTTAATGTAATTTATGGTACTTTCAATTTATGTTGAGGTGCGGGTGTTACAAAAAACGTTTTACACCGGTTATTTACAAAGTCCGGTGTAAAAGGTTTAGACAAATCACTAATTAATTGCAAAATTGCCATTGCGTTTACTTTTACACTGGTTTTATGGATAACCGGTGTAAAATATGACGCATAAATTGACTAAATCACATTTTAATTACAAAATTGCCACCGCGTTCACATTTTACACCTGTCATATATGAAACCGGAATAATATGGTAAATTGTTTTGCGTTTCATGTACTAGTGATTTGTGCAAAGGCCATTGGATGGAAGGATCTTTCTTTCTCGCAGGAAGACACAATCACAAAGTGGGAGAGAAGAGAAAGACAATGGGGACGGTGAGCCTCCATCAAAAGCGATCCCTGAAGCCTCGCACCAGACCTTGTAACACTGCTACCTTGTCTTACCCATTTTGCCTGTGGCTGCTGCCTAGAGAACTCCTATCCTTTTCTACGCTGCTGCCACCACATGGGTGTGCCAGACAGGGGGAATGGGAGTTGAGAGAGAGCTAGCTAGAGGGGGAATGGAAGCAGATGACAAAAGAGATCCAAAAGAAAAATTGAAAAAAAAAAAAACTACCAAAAAGGGGGAAGGGGACTTGGTTAGAATTTTGGAGTGTAGGTAGCAGCCCCCGAATTTTAGTCCACATTTCTCTTGTTGATGAATATTGATACTGTGCACTCTCCTTGAAATATTGGAAAAACCTTTTTATCTAGTTTCAATAGTTATTTGTTTTTTTTTTCAGTACTATTTATATTTTAAATAATGTGTTTATTTACTTGGGTATGATACTTATTTGGGCCTGACCAAGTCATAATTAGTGGTCCATTTTTGTATGTCAGTTTTTTGGTGTTTAGGTACCTAGTCCCAATGATTTTTGTTCATGCCTAGGCCATCAGGGATAAGGAATTTGATATAATCGTGTAAATAAATTTATTTTTAGCTAATTCTTAAGTATTGGGTTATAGCAGACCTTTCTATCTTTTGCATTTATGTTCTCATTGTTCTTGTACGATTTCTTCAGTGAGGGGTGATGCATTTTAAGTATTTTAATTATTTGAAAGGCGATTTAGATATTATGCCTTATTAGTCCTTTCTAAATTTGATGTTTTAAATAAATTTATATTTTGATTTCAACATAGTGGGTTACAATATTCTCACGAGTTCATGTCGTCACCAGTTTTCTTAGAGTAAGGTAAATGTAATTACTTTCGTGGGTGCTCAAAAAGTCCAAAGGTTTCCCCTGCTTTGAACTGGGGCACCATTCCCTTGTAACAAAAAAATATTGTAATTCTTCTTGATAGAATGAATACATTTGTTGATGCGTTTTCTTGTAGAGATTCTCTCTATTTCTCAAAAGAAATTAAGAGCTTCATTACTATATAGTCTTAATTATATAACTGCACACATTTCTAGAATTTGTGACATACATGTGACATATATTAAGATTTTATATCCCGTAAAAAAAGGCTTTATCCAACCTAAACTATAGCAATAGAGCTCTCAATTTATTTTGAGAAACAAAGAAGATCTATACTCATTGTAATGATTACATGCCAGAGATATCAAATTAAGTAAATTCTTGTGCTATCTATTGCTTCCTTTGTTGTGTTTTTTGTTGTATTTCCATTGAAGATACTTTGTGTACGTGGTTTTTCCCATCATTTTAGTATTATATAATATATGTTAAATAAGAAATTAATATGAAAAAAAAATTAAAACATATCAATTTTTTGATGAAGAAAAAACAAAACTTTTTTTCCCATAACAGACTTGTACATGCCTTACACACAGGAGAAGAAAAAATTTGGTGCGATTTACAAGATCGAACCCACACGTAGATATCAATGTCCCGACAGTTTCACCAATTGAGCTGCACCTCATAAGAGACAGACAAAACAAGCTTTAAATTAACATCAAATAAATCATATTATACTAAATTTGTAAGATAAAAAGGTCAATAATAAAAACATAAATAATATAAACTCGTGTATATGAATATTTATAATTAATTACTGGACTTTTATTTCAGAGAATATATATTTATAAATTACAATTAAAAAATTACAACAAATAAAAATAAAAAACCGCTCAGTTTAAACCGGTTCCCGCAACTAACATTTTTGAATTAATTCGACTGGGTTTTCATTATCTTTTACTAATTATAAGATGTGAAAATATAATTCATCCGTCAAAAATAAAAAATATGTGTGAATTCATTTTATTAAATTAAATAGAATGAACATCTGATCGATTTTTGAAACATACGCAGGAGGTTTAATTCGGAGAAATGAGGCAAATGGAGTTCTTTTGTTATAGTTAGCTGTTGTTTTTCCATTTAATTTAAACTAGCGTTGAACTTGTGTAAAAAAAACACGAGTCCTAAAAAAATATTGTAATATGAGAATTTGAAAGAATTTGGCTTTTAGACATGCCGTATAAGTATTGATCTCCTTTAAAAAAAAAAAAAAAAAATTTGGCTTTTAGAGGAAAAACCGTTTTTGACGGAAAAATTGTTTTAAGTAAGTAACTGAGTTTTTGACACGTATTATTAGTAATTAAAATTTTTAAATAAATAATAATAATAATAATAGATAATAAAGGTTTGGCGATTGTTTGCGAGTTAAATGCAGCATAAAATTCACAGATCATAGGATGCTTTGAGCTTTCGTCTATTAAAAGCGATCGATGTATGGATGCCTGCCACTATAAACCGTTGCTTTCTCCCTTTCATTGTTTTGTAATTTTTTGGCAGTGGAATCAAATTATGTGGAGAAATGACAATGATCAACAACATTTTTTATTTCACTACTCTGCTCTATTTTGTTTTGGACCTTTTACTTTTATAAATGTTTGGTAATTATTTGCATGTCGCGTCATATAAATTCGCGATCCTAGATTGCCTTTGTCCACCTGTGGCCATTATGGCTGACAGCATATACATTTTCTAGAGTTTTATTATTATTATTATTATTATTATTATTTTGGTGATGAAAAGTTTGCATTGCCAATTTTCTAATGCACCGCCTTGTTTATATATTTAACTTATAATTCAATTAATTGACTTATAAGTTTTTAATTGAAAAGTTTTTAACAAAAAAATGATCTCCCGCTCGAAAAATAAATAATATCTCATTAATTTATGACAATTTTTATAATTTATTATTTTATCTTTATCATTTATTGTTAATTTATTATTTTTTTGGGTACAATTTATTGTTAATTTATTAAGACATTATTTTTTGTCAGAAAGGCAAAAATTAGAAACAAAAAGAAAGAAGAAAGGAAAGAAAAACTATGGTCTAATCTTTTTTTTTTTTTGATAAGCAAAGTAATTTATTAAAAAGAGGAGTACAAGGGGTACTCTGAACCCATATATACAAATGGTCTAGGGAGGGCGTGCCTCGTTAAAACCTCTCAAGGCCAAAACCTAGTGAAAAAAAGACCAAGAGAGGAAAAAGAGTACAACACCCGACCCTTCTTAAAAACGATAATAACCATCTAACAGTGTTACATCTTCTCACACATAATTCAAATAACCTGTAACAGCAAATCCTACGCGATACCAACCATTGAATCTGTCAAAGGCTCAAACTGCCTGTTGAGAGTATTATTCTCCACTAAACCTGCACCAACATAGTTCAAAACAAATTGACATAATGCCTCTCCATTATTCATCATGCATCCAAGTCCAAACAAAGAAACAATCCAGCACTCTTGTCCACTTCCAGCACCTGAAACAGCACCCAATGACTCACCCGAGCCCAAAACCAACCTCATCAAACCAATACTTGTTTTCTACTCAGCACCAGCAGTTTTGTCCCACCAACACCAGCAGCGGACAATAAACAGACCTGCAATCAGCATCAATAAGAGTAACAACATCGCACAAAACCTGCAGACCACAATTATAACCAGCATAACCAACAATACTGTGGCATTTAGCCTCTCAAGCAAGAAATAGGATTACAACACCATTCGGAATAATTCTTGTTAGAAGTTTTGCCTTTCTTGAAAATAAACTACCCCCAAGACGCTGCTTTAATGTGAGCCAACACTGAGGAAAAGCTGGCGGTATCTCCATGAAAAATTATTCTGTTACGAGCATACCAAATACACCACACCACTGCTGCCCATATAAGATATCTCACTTTTCTGACTTTCTGTCCTCCCAACAGGCCTCCGTGAATTAGGAAGTGCTGAGTAGCATCATTATGCAATACACCTGCAATTCCCATCCAAGCTTGGACCTGTATCCATATGTTGTACACAAAGTTGCAGTTGAAAAGAGTGTGTGCGACTGATTCCTCACTATGAGAGCAGAAAACACAATTAAGCTGATCTGGGTCCCTAATGACACCCCTCCTATATAGTTTGTCCCTTGTTGGTAGCCTATTTAGCAGCAATTTCCACACAAATGCAGCAACCTTTGAAGGAATGGAACATTTCCACAAACCTGTCAGCGCTTTCTGCAGAGATTGATCCAACTCCGAAGGCATTGATGCATTCAGTAAGTAAGTGTATGCAGATTTCACAGTAAATAGATTACTACGATCAAGCATCCAAATCCAAGTGTCAGAACCTGTAATTGTAATGCTTTGCCCTGCTAAAATCTGTTGCAATTCACATAATAAATCCTCCTCCCAGCTAAACAGCAGTCTTCTCCATGATAACTTCCACTCCCATGTTCCATTCAACCATTCACCAGATGCACCTACCAGAATTTCTTTATTTTGAGCCACTTGAAACAGCCTAGGAAAGCTGTCACAAAGTGCAGAGCCTCCCAGCCACTTGTCCTTCCAGAACCGAGTTCGCATACCGGATCCTAACTTCAGTTTAACAGCATTTGCAAACCAATTAGCATTGCATGATAACAAATCCTTCCACCATGCTGAAGCATATTGTGTGGGGGTCAATTCACCTAAAACCTGTGAGGACAAACAACCATATTTAAATGTTAACAATTCAAACCAAATTGTATTCTCATCATGGAGACATTTCCACGCCCATTTAGCCAAAAGGCTATGATTGAAGAGTTGGAGATCTTTAATTCCCAAGCCACCATTTTCCTTAGACTTGCACACTGAGTCCCAGCTCACCCAATTAACGGTACGTTTTTCACTGCAACCCCCCCACAGAAACTTCCTCTGGATGCTTATCAACTCAGAAATAACCTTCTTTGGTGCCTTATAGAAGGAGAACAGGTATATAGGTAAACTGGACAAAACAGATGTTATAAGTGTTACCCTCCCTCCAAAGGACAAATGTTTCCCTTTCCAACAAGCTAGCTTTTTCCTCAAAGAGTTCACACTGGGGCCCAAGTAGTGGATCTCCTTGGATTTGCACCAATGGGAACTCCCAAGAATTTGAAGGGCCATTTCCCAATACAACAGGCAAGAAAAGTAGAAGCTGAAACCAGGAACTCCTCCTGCACATTTACTCCGAATAAGTTACTCTTTGAGAAATTCACCTTTAGGCCGGAAACTAATTCAAACCCACGAAGAATTACTTTTAATCCCCACACATTTTGCCAAGTAGGCTCAACCATAAATATTGTGTCATCCGCGTATTGTAAGATAGGAAAAGAAATATTCTGGTTAACCTTATAACCACTCAACATGCCCACCTCTGTAGCTTTTGATACCAACGCAGTTAACCCTTCAGCAGCTATTAAATATAGGAACGGGGCAAGTGGATCACCTTGTTTCAAGCCCTTTTTAACTCTGAATTCTGCCGTTGGACTACCATTAACCATGATTGAAACTGAACTAGAAGAGATGCATGACATAATCCACTTCCTCCACAAAGAATCAAACCCCAACCTATTCATCATATACTCCAAGTAATCCCAGCTTACAGAGTCGTATGCTTTTTCAAAATCAACTTTCATGAGTACACATTTTTCTTTACGCCTTTTCGCCCAATCAACAACTTCATTAACAACCAGAACCCCGTCAAGAATTTGTCGGCCAGCAAGAAAGGTCGACTGACAGGGTGAGATAACATTAGCTAAAACCCTTTTAAGTCTCGAGGCCAACAACTTCGCCACAATTTTATAAAGACTACCAATTAATGAGATTGGCCGGTATTCTCTCAAGCTCTGTGGATTATCTACTTTTGGTATCAGAGCAATAAAAGATGCTGAGATGGCTTTAGGTAATGTAGCTGTAGCATGAAATTCTTGCACAAAAGCACAAACACTACAAGAAAATTCGTCATTACCGACAGCCATTTTCCGTCGGTAATACAATAAAGCCGTTGGTAAATAATGATTACCGACGGATTACCGACGGCCTCGGGGCCCTTGGACAATGTCTCGTTGGAAATGTATTATCGACGGCCAATTGAATCCGTCGATATTACCAAAGGCTAAGCCGTCGGTAATATAAAATAAGTCGTCACAATTTCGGTGGGATTTTTAAATAATCAGTGAGATTTACCGACGGAAAAGCCGTCGGTAATACGCCGCTGTGCCGACGGTAAATAATGATTACCGACGGCCTCGGGGCCCTTGGACAATGTCTCGTTGGAAATGTATTATCGACGGCCAATTGAATCCGTCGATATTACCGAAGGCTAAGCCGTCGGTAATATAAAAAAAGCCGTCGCAATTTCGGTGGGATTTTTAAATAATCAGTGAGATTTCACTGAATTATACTGATAAATTCATAGATTTACCGACGGCTAAACCGTCGGTAAAGATAGAATTTTCGTCAGTAAAAATTAAGGATCAAATTAAAATTTTCATCGATTTTGCGACGGCTTAGCCGTCGGTAATTCACGCTGTATACAGACGGCCAAGCCGTCAGTAATGTCAAATTTTTTTTTTAATGAATTTTTCGAAAAGCCATCTGTATATTATATTACAGACGGCTTAGCCGTCGGTAATGTCAAAAAAAAAATTTATGAAAATTTTGTTTTTAAGCGACCCAAAATTATACAAGACTGCAATGCGTGAGGGCTTCAATGACCATCAACATACATTAACAAAAAAAACCATCAACATACATTTTTAATAATTACAACAACAAATCCATAGTGAACAAACCAAGTTACAACAAGTCCTAAGCAAATCAATAACAATACATAATGTAAAAGACCACAAATCCATAATGTCAAAACTCAGAAATCCGTGTCAAAACAAGTCAATAAAAAAAAGTCAAATCCCTAGCCTAACGACAAGACTATTCATCCTCCTCTGACTCCTCATAGTGGGATGGCGGCAGCGGGATTTACGGGCTTGAATAAGCGGCAACAACGGCAGACAACTCCCTCGGCTAACTGCTTGGCTGGCGATCCCGCTCCGATGCTATTCTCCTTGCCTCCCGTGCCTCCTGAGCCTCCTCCTATGCCTTTCTCCTTGCCTCCCGTGCTTCCTCTCGTGCCTCTCGAGCCTCTTCCTCTACCTTTCTTGTGCGCTCCTCAAAAGCCGCAATCTGTGCAGCCACCTCAGCAGAGCACTGAGTCGGGGACTGGGTACTGGTGCCAGATGCATAAGACTCCTGGGTCAAAGAGGAGACACCATGCCTAAAACGTCTAGACAAGCCTCCTACACCGTACAGCCGTCCCCGAGTCCTACTCCCAGCAGATTGGGCCCATAACTGCAACTGAGTCGAGGGGTCAACACTGCCAGTTGCCTCCCCTCCATCAGAAGGCTGAGAGGAGGCGGCTTGCTCACCTTCTCTTGATAGGCTTCCTGCTCAAAACAAAACAGAGTAAAGATTGGTTACAGTATTGTTTATGAAACAAAATAAAATTAGTTAAATAAAAAATGCAATGATCTGACTTACATATGTCTCTCTGGATCTGTTGTCCACCCAAGACTTGTCCTTCTTTTTTGTGTGAGTCTTCAAGAAGATCTCATCCACCATGGGCTCTCTACCCAACTCATCAGACTGAAACATAATTAAAAACGTTAAGAACATATATATAACCCTTTTATTACATGTGATCACGTGCTTGTATTTTGATTTAAATAAGTAAAATATACACAAGCACACAAGTAAAATATTACCAAGCAGACTACATCAGAGGAAACATATTTTGGCTGGAATAATTAATTATTGGAATTAAATAAATAGAAATGGTTGAAAGCAACCCCTGATTCCTCGCAAAAAAATGTGAATAAAACAAACAAAACTTAAGGTAAGAACATTAAAGCCTCAAAAGACCATAGCAGCAGCATTTAATGTGACCTGAAGCAATTAAGAAAAATAAATAAATAGGGTTTGAAGTCACACAAAATTGTAGCATTTTATGAGGTGCCATTTTACACAAAATTGCATTCTCATCTCATTTTATTGGCATTATAATGGACAAACCCAAAAAACATGCGTATCCTCCTTAGGAAAAAAAAACATCTGGAAGTAAAAAGAGGCATACCTGAAACACTCCAAGGTCCCTATTGAAGTCAGATTCAGGCATCAAGAGGGACAAAGAAACACAAAATGTGTGACCAACAGGAACACGTATCTGCTTTTTCTTAATGTACCCCCCAGATCCACTAATACTACTAACTCCACCATGAATTGAAAAAATAGCTGAAGGGTGAGCATCAGTGTAATCAAAATGCAAACTTTCCTTAACAAACACAGGTTCCTCCACCCAAAACCGAACCAAACCAACACCAACAACAAAGAAGAAGAATCGTAACCAAAAGCGAATCATGCACACATATGCAAAGACTCGAAAGCAAAGACCCGGTTTCTTTAGCAATACTATGCTACCATAAGCTATGTCTCAAGGAGCACTGCGTATGCTTCTTGATTCAACGATGTCTTTGGTTTCCTCATCACGGTGGTAGGACTCAGATGTGATAATAAAAAGAGAGTAGAAAGGGGAAAAGACAGAGACCATGGTGTTGTAGATGATATCTGCTTGGAAGGATAGTAGTTTTGCTACCCAATGGGATGGTGTGGGGAAAATAAAGGAGTCTTTTTGGTCTTCCTCCATGGAGATGTAGTGTTGTGTAGTGCAGTTTCATAGATAAATAAGAGGATGGATGGTTGGGACTTTGTTGAGAGGGAAAGAGGGAGAAAGAAGAGGCATGAGACAGATGTAGTGCTGTTGCATGGTGTGGCAGCACACAACACGTGTCTTGTGCATGAGAATAAGACCATGATGTCGTGGCAATCTGCATGAGAAAGAGAAACATGTTGACTATTTATAAGGCTTAGAAGTTTTTCTTCTATTTGCCTAGGAGTTTGGACTACAAGCTTGATTTCTTCAGTGAAAGATTGAATATCTTTTTTACTCATAGGGTAAGAAAATCCCTATCACTAATATTGCTATGTTTTTCTATCTCAGTGAAACTAGGGTTATTTAACTCATAGTTGACCAAATTATGATCATTTTCGTGCTGAGATGGTTCTGGGCTAGCTATATGGACAGGGCTAGCTTGAACTACTGGGCTTCTAAGGTTATTATCTACCTTAGATTCTATGACATTGACTCTAAGTTCTAGAACTCCAAGTCTTTCCTTGAGAATTCTTATGTCATCTAAGCTCCCTGGAATTTCTTCACACACTACATTTAGCACACAATTTAACATCAGTCATGAAATCATAATAACCACTTCTATACATTTGTTATATATTAATAGCTTTGTATAAAGTGTTTAAAAAACATACCAGGCGCAAGGCATGCTCTGTGATGGATATAGATCCACCAGTATGCATAAAACCACCCTTAGAAGAAGCGCGATTCTGCTTGGCCTTGGTGCATTTCTCCTTATAGTCTGGAGCCTTCCACTTGGCATTAAGTTCTGCATAAGCCCCCTCGCCTATCCAGGTTGGGCATTTACCATTCTTCCTCACCTCCATAAGCATCTCAGAAAGACGCTTTGAGCCTTTGCTTTTGAAGAGCTTCTCAACCAGATAATGGTCTTTAGGATCCCACGAAACATGCTCCTACAATATTATGTTACAAATAAGATCAATATCCATTATTAATATCAACACACAATAACGAAAACCCTTAAATAAGAAAAGTAACATAATCTAACTTGAAATTTCTTAAGCCATTTCTCCACCGTCTTTCCTGGAATCTCTCCCCAAGTATGATATGGTTCCGGGCTGTGATTGAATGACGCGGTGATGGCCTTAGAGGCTACTTTACAGGGATGAACCTATAAATAAGTTATAAACACAATATCAAACCAGATTGCATATTTTTAAGTATACACAAGTTTCAAATCCAAAAATGAGACTATAAAGTGACATCTGGTGCCAAGAACCCTAATGATGGGTTTCCCATCAGTGTCACCTCGATCCAGGCCACATGGGAGTGTCGTGACCCTGCCTTTGTCGGACCACTGCATGCAGTTTGTGAAGGTCCTGCACCTGCATCATCTTGCCTCAGAGGAGTGTCCTGCTCAGAAATGGATGTCGCCTGTGGTAAAGGGGAAACATGCTCCTACAATACAAATCAATTTGTTACAACAAAGGGAAAGCAATAAAAAAAAAATCCAACAACTAGTTAAATACATACCTGTATAGGAGGAGATACAAATCCCGGATTAGGGATCATCACTATAGGGGGCAGGGGAGGTGGTATCACTCCAGCAGTCTGCTGAGCAGGAGGTTGCTGACTAGCCTCACGGAGTGGTGTGCTAGCGTCGTCCTCTAGTGGTGACTGTGCCAATCGATTTGCCAATCGCTGTGGCAAAATCGTTTTAGCCTTCTTCGTAGGCAGCTTAGACCTACGATGCTCTTTCTCTTTAGGAGGCATCTGTCAAAAAAAAAAAAGGATTCACATATATGTTCACATATATGTTACCATAATAATTTCTGTACTGGAACATTTGAAGGAATAAAAAACCATAAAATTCTGATATTCAAAAACAAGCAGAAATTTAGGAGGCCAGCTGCACTATACAACGTGACTGTGAGTTGTGCAGTAACAATAAACAAGCAGAAATTTGAGAAATCCCTTCTTATCCTTATTTCCCTTTCTTTGTAGCTAAATCGCCCAATGGGTGTATGAATTACATTTATTATTAGCGAAGTAGAGCTTCAACTACAAAATGGACACAGTATAAAACAAAGAATAGCTGAAACCGGTAACCTTGACCAAAATATAAAGTCATAGTCATCAAATGGCGCACAATAATGAGCTGAAATTGATAGCCTGCAATGTCAATTACAGAAAACGAGGCACAATATAATTGTCTCTGAAATTTTTCCTCCAACCTAACAATCTTATAAGTAGTGCCATTTACATAGCAAATGCAGTAGACCAGTGTGAAATAGATACAATAGATATAGTAAACTAGTGGCTACAAATAAGTACCACCGAAAACTGAAACACAATGACTTCACTAACTTTTAAAATAAACAAGTACACTAACTTTAGTCAATGTCATCATCTTGATCATCCACATCCATATCAACATCTCCCTCATTAGAGTCAAGCTCAGACTCACAATTATCATCATCGTCGACATCCATGTCAACTTCATTATCAATATCAATGTTTGGAATTGACGTAACATCAACCTCTTCATCACTATGTGTTTGATCACGCAAGCAATCCATTTCTTCAATTTCAGTTATCTGCTCTATGTGTGTCATCTCTTCATCTTGATAAGGAATGTCATCGTTAATTTCATTCACCTCTACACGGCCTCTGGGCTTTGTTTTTATCACTGCACACCAACCGCGTTTGTCTCTCCTCATATCTGGGTAAGGTACATAATACACTTGTCTAGCCTTTTGTGCAATTATGAATAGATCGTAACGATCATAATGCCTGTTCATCTTGATATCTACAATGCCATATTGCGGATGAACTTTGGTTCCTCTATTCTGTCTTGGATCAAACCATTGACAATAAAATAAGGCAACCCTGTGAGGCAACATGTGATACGTTAACTCGTAGATATGTTGTATGATACCATAGAAATCATCTTCTCCTCCTTCTGTAACCCCTTTGACATAAACCCCACTGTTTATGGTCTTTTTACCCTGAGCCCATGCTTGTGTGTGGTATTTGTACCCATTAATGAAGTATTTGTGCCAACTTATGGCCTTTGACTTTGGACCCCAAGCTAATGATATCAAGTTTGTGTCAGTCACACCATTTGCTTCATTAGTAACCTATACAAATAAGACATCCACAATGAGGATAGGAAGACAATTTATTTGCAATAGGCTTTTGGTCAAATGCTTATATAGGACCGAAACCATTCTGGGAATTCAGCAAAAATACGAGTTTGAGCCGAAGGATCAGCTTCATTGATGGAGTTATATTGCAAAAAGTAACTGTCAAGAAAGACAGAGTTGTTGTAAGTATATACTAGTAAATACATTGAGTGTGGGTTTAATGGTGTATTACTTACTCAATATATGGCTTAACCTCGATGCAATTGATGAGGATGTGTACATGTGTAGACCTCCATTCAGCATCAGTCAACCAGTGAGCTTTGGATTGCCCACTAGGACGTCCTAGTCCATTGCTAATTGACAGTATTGATGTGACATCGTCATTCAATCTTGCTGCTTCATTACGTTGACTTTTAGCATACAAGTCAATCGTTTTGAAATAATGTGAACAAAAATATGTTGTCTCCCGTTGTAAGTAAGACATACATATTGAGCCTTCTACTCTAGCCTTGTTTTTCACTGACCGCTTAAAATCACCCATCATTCTACAAAGAAATGAGAATAAAATGGCTTATAATAAAGATATGACAATATAGACGGAGATAATTGCAGATATCAACGAATACCTTTCAAATGGATACATCCGTCGGTATTTAACTGGACCACTAAGCATTGCCTCGTGTAGGAGGTGAATTGGAATATGCTCCATTGAATCAAAGAATCCTGGTGGGAAGATTCTTTCAAGTTTGCATAAGATTAATGGAATGTTTTCATTCAATTTGATCAAATCATTTTGGCTCAAATTATTACTGCACAATCCCTTAAAGAATTGACTTAACTCTGTAAGTGATTTCCACACAAGGTCAGGCAATGAACTAAATGCAAATGGGAGCAAACACTCCATAAATACGTGACAGTCATGACTCTTCATCCCGTACATTTGCCCTCTATTAACATCTGCACATCTTGCCAAATTTGAAGCATACCCATCTGGCATCTTAACCTCCTTCACCCACTTCATCACATTCTTTGCCTCATTTGAAGAAAGACAATAATTTGCCTTTGGTTTTGTCATTTTTCCATTGGCTTTTGGAATCAACTCCAAGTCACTACGTTGGCATATGAGGGCCAAGTCCATTCTTGTTTTTTCATTGTCCTTTGTTCTGCCCTTAACATTCATGACTGTAATAAACACATTATCAAATACATTTTTCTCTATGTGCATGACATCTAGATTGTGCCTTAATAAATTGTCTTTTTAGTATGGAAGATCCCAGAATATGCTTCGCTTTATCCAATTGTGACTACGTCCATACTCAGGTAACTTATCAACTTTTCCATATTCTACCACACTTGGAACCCCACTGACCCAATTCCATATGATATCTCCTATCAGTATTACAGGAGGCCCATGTTTCTCAACCCTGTGTTTTTGTAAACCTCTTTTTACTTCTTCTGAATTTGTGTTCACGTGGTAAAAATCGACGGTGGCAATCGAACCAAGAGTTTTTCCCCCCATATTTTAGTCTAAACGACTTTGTATCATCCATACATACGGGACATGCCAATTTACCTTGTGTACCCCACCCAGACAACATACCATATGCGGGAAAATCATTAATTGTCCACATCAAGGATGCTCTCATTTGAAAGTTTTGCTTTTTAGAGATATCATAAGTCAAAACACCCTCACTCCACAACTGTTGCAGCTCGTCTATTAAAGGTTGTAAGAATACATCTATTTTTTCTTTTGGATTTGATGGTCCGGGTACGAGGCAAGTCAAAAACATAAATGGTTTAGTCATACACATTTCAGGGGGGAGATTATATGGGGTCACAACAACCGGCCAACATGAATATGGGGTTGTAGATGCCTGAATGTAAGGTGTGAACCCATCGGAACATAAACCGAGCCTTACATTTCTTGGTTCATTTGCGAAGTCTGGATACACCGCATCAAAATGCTTCCAAGCTTCACCATCAGATGGATGATGTAAAATGTCTGACCCAGATCTATTGTGAGAATGCCATCTCATTTCAGCTGCAGTCTCCGTTGATGCATACAGTCTTTTCAACCTAGGAGTGATTGGCAAATAGAACATCCTCTTTGCTGGAACATCGTTGTACTTACCTATCCCAGTCTTACGGGGAACATACCGTGATTCTTGACAAAACTTACATTGTCGTTCTGCACTATTATCCTTGTAGTACAACATACACCCATTAACACAACAATCAATTTTTTGAGATTCCAAACCTAGCATCGACACCAATCTTTTTGCTTGGTAAATTTTTTTTGGCAATTTCTCCTTTGAAGGACACACGTCTCCCAACATACTTGCAATGAAATCAAGACACTTTTGAGGAATGTTCCAATTTGTCTTGCATGCCAACAATTTCACGCATATTGAAAGCTTTGACTCAGAAGCACCCTCATATATGGGCTCGTTTGCTGCAGTTAGCAAATCATAAAAGTCTTGAGCGTCGGCATTTGGGGGCTCTTCATGAATATCTTCCTCGTCTTCATGAATATCTTCCCCGTCTTCCTCATTACCCACATCACCCATACTTTGGAAGTCATACCTAGGCCTAAACGTATCATCGACCATATGTTGCATTAGCGTGAACGGATCATCATTATCCATTTGTCCACTACTACTAGGCACATTTACTGGGTGAACATGTGGCGCTTCTTCACCGTGCTCAGTCCAATACCAATAATTTGGTTTGAACCCAACACGATACAGATGGACCTTGACTTCTCTTTCAGACAATATGCGCCTAAACTTGCAAATGTCACAAGGACATCTGATTCCACCATTACTTACAACTTCAGGTTGTACTCTAGCTTTCAGTATAAACTCTTCAACCCCTTTTGCAAAGCTTGGTTTCACCCCTCCTCTACCAGGATAAAGCCTATCATATACCCAACTCCGATTTGGAGGATAACCATCCATTTCTGAAATGAGTAACTTTCAGGAAGGCGACCAAAAAACTTTGCTTATACTGTTCCAAGGGAGATAACTCAACATTATTCATTATCAACTCAAATTAAATATAAAACCAGCAGACCTCTCCTTGTACTCATCTTCCAAGGGAGGTAATTCAGCACTATATTGCATCAAATCAAATAATATAAAAATTAAAGCACAATAAACAATAAGCCACTTCCTCAATTCATTTTCTATTTGTCCCAAATTAAAGCATGTGATTTATAATCAAATAACAAAAAACAATCCCAACAAACCAATCATGCATCTAAGCTACACATAACATTCAACAACCTCCAATCATGTTCATAACATAATGGGCTCACTTTTTCTCGCAGCATCTACTTGCTATATGTGCATAACATAGTGGGAAAACAGATTTTCACATACGCAAAGCAAGCTCCCAATTCAGAAAAATGATGAACCTAAGCATTGAAAGCAAGAAATGCATAGTACCTTACTTAGAAGCGGCGTGAGCATATAATTAATTAACATGAAGCAATTTTTTATGGACAAGAAGAAATAAAGGCCACATTACCATAAACACTTTCACATATAAAATGAAGAAATTAAATTTTATATCATGTTGATATCTTGTCATTTAGCAAACCATTACTTCAGTATCCCCATTACCAACAAAAGATCAATTGTTTTTTACTTCTAAATGCATAAATAAATCAGTCTGTTTTCTGGCTTTTAGAAATCCCTTAACTCTTGTGAAGAACCTCTAATAGAAAGGAGAGAAAGAAACTATCCAGTTCAAAATCTTGTATTGACAGGTATGCAGATTAAAAAACAGAAAAAAGAATGGGGGGGACATGCAGACAATATGCAAAGAAAATTATGGATAGTAATCCAATTACTTCATCAAACATGTATAATATTATTACTAGTATTATTTGCAAAAGAAGATTGATATTTTAAGTCCATAAATATGTCAACCTTACAACCATCATCTATTTGCATGGTGCGAGAAAGCTTAACTCATTCAATAAACCATCCCAGAAAACATCACAGTCTACTCTAGCTAGCCCAGAAACTGAAATGTTGCAGAAAATCAAGAGTTGGCAAAACTGTACGCGGAGTCCTTCAAGAATGCGGCTGATCAGGTACTTCAATCAATCATGTCCTCCACTTGTTTATTTATTTGTTTATTTGAACTTTGGAGTAACGCTTCGTTAACTTGTTAATTTAATTAACTGATGTTGTTGTAATACACAACTTGACTTTCGCGCAAAATGCTTCAACTTGAAAGAACAACTAGAAAGGTCACATAATGAAGTTATCTTTAAAGAAGATGTGAGTTGCTTTCGAGTTTTAAATTGAAATATTGAAAATTACCAATAATAGCATTGTTAACTGTTGGATAATATATTACAGTTCAGATAGGACTCAGATTCAGAGGGTAAGGCACCTAGAAGTGGTAACAGCCTTCACACAATACATGAAACATACAACTAAATCATATTTTTTGAATGTTCAATCACCCGTTAAAAGAGAGTTTTTCCATTTACCTTGATGAAACTCGTCAGAATACAGTTGACTTAGTGGTGGTTCTCCGCTGCTCTCCTTAATACTTGGGATGACTCATCTTCAAGAATCCCTAACAGGTAGCCACAAAGTGAATAACGAGAATCAGGAGAGAAAAAAGACCTCAGAAGTGATTTATAGCTTACAAGCTAATAAGCTACTACCATACAGCTTTTCTTATCAACCATACTTATAAATTAATAAACTAGTCATTAAACTAATCTAATTGCTAAACACACTCAACAGCTTTGCGGTTGCGGGTCTCTCTTTGGAGAAAAAAATAGCTAGGACCATTTATACCCAACCAAAATAAATTAAATCATAAAAGAAATTAATGTAAAAATTAATTACTTAGTTTAGTGGTCTTCCTCATGCAATGTTTTCACTAGAGACATCAACAACATTATCTCCAGTGACAGAAGAATCCTGTAAAAGTAGAAGATCCCCATAAATGAATAAGGACAAAATTGTAGATAAGTCTCACCCCATAACCAAAGCATGGGCATTTTGGGAGGATGATATTTCTATGAAAGTAGATAGACGCGTAATTAATATTAACGTTTCAAAGTTAAAGCAAAATCAAGAGGAAAATGTGACTGCAATAAGAGCTAGTATCATTCATAGTCTATGAACAGAAAATAAACATCATATGGCATTTTCAGCTAATTAATAAAAAAAAGGGTAAAACAAAAAAAAGGATGCTAATAAACAAAAATGATCACCAAGTTTGCAAAAAAATGAAGATTAAGAAGATAAACCATTCATAGAAACAGGAACATCAACACAGTTAGTTTCGTCAATGTGAATGTCATTGTTGTTGTTGCTGCTGCTGGTATTTGGGTTGTAAGGGTTGTTAATATCACTATGAAACCCACCTTCACCACCACCATCATTGTTCTTTTCATGATCATTTTGAGGACCAATTCCCAAATTTGATCTCTTCCTCAAGTTATTCTTATTGTTATGCATCCAAACCTTGAAAACCCCTCTAGAGACACCAATCTCATTACAGAATTTCTGGACCAAACCTTGACCCAAATTAGTAGTGATAATATCCTTTTTATCCTCACCAAAAGCAAAGGAACCCAAAGCCCCAAAAGCACCAAATAATAGAGAAACCAAACCCATCCCTAAACCCAATACCCTACCAAATTTCTCCTTATCTTTAGCCTCATATTCTAAAGGCAAAACCATTCCTATCCCTTCAAAAGCATACACAGCCACACCAATACCATAGAAAAACACAGAAAAACCCTTAGACGTCTCCAAATCAGGCCTATTCTTAAAAAAGACCAAAACATCTGCAAAAAAGACCAAAATATCCGCAAAAAGACCACCATCACAGTACTCTTAGCAGTAATATCAACAACATCGGCAAAAATACTTAAAGGCGATAAATGAGTCAAAGTCTGAATCGAATTCAACAGCACAGGGAGAAAACAGTTTCGGAAAAAATGGAGGAGTTGAAGAGAAAGAGTACGAGAGAGTGAGTGAGAGAGTGAGAGAGAGTGAGTCTGTGGAAGAAGAAATGGTTGAGTCGAGCCCTAAGGACACTAACAACACCGTCTGTGGAGAGCCCCTCCTGGTGGTGAACGGCGTCTGGTGAGCGGCGTCTCCTCCTCCTCTTCGATTCTGATTCGCCGCGCAATTGCAGGGATAGTGGGATGGTTGGAGAGGTTGAGGGATCTGAGGTGCAAGGGGGAACAGGAGGTTGAGGGATCTGCAATTTCTGTCACCGCGGCGAGGAAGACTAGGCGAGGAAGGGTTGCATCGCAGATTGAGAATGAGGATGCAGATCTGTGTGAAGGGTTGTGAGAATTAGGAGGAGAGGGAATAAAAGTTAAAATCTGTAAAGTCAAAATCTGTGTGAAGATTACCGACGGCTTAGCCGTCGGTAAGGTTAAACCACCGTCGACATAAATAAATGCGGGTCAACAAAATATTTTGGCGTGACCTAACTACTAGCAAGCGGCTTAGCGCTGTAATTCTGGATGGCCGATAAACCGTCTTTAATTACCGACAGCTTAGCCGTCGAAAATTTGGCAAAAAACATTTCGCGTGCAGGTTTTTTTCCGACGACTTACCGACGGTTTAGCCGTCGGTAATTAAAAATTTAGCGACGGAGTCGGGGCCGTCGGTAATGTTCCGTCTGTAATTCACACTTTTCTTGTAGTGAAACCTCATCCTTAATGACATCCCAACAATGTTTGAAAAAATTGAAATTAAATCCATCCGGTCCCGAACTCTTATTTCCCTCACAACTCCACACAATATCCTTTATTTCTTCTTCAAGAAACGATGCAGTCAACATCTGATTGTCTAAATCTGAAATCCAAGGTAGATGGACACCATCAAGAACCGGTCTTTTAAATCTCACCTCTTCAAAACAGCTTTGAAAATGCCTCCTAACTTCATTTTTCACTTCATCCACATCCTCAACCCAGACTTCATCAACCTTTAATGCCGAGATTTGATTCCTTCTTCTTCTTGCATTAAGGCATGCATGAAAATAACGTGTATTTGCATCACCCTCCACGATCCACTTTGCTCTTGATTTCTGAAAAAGTAAACTCTCTTTATAGTGTAGTTGTTGCCAGAATTTATTCACCACCAATTTCTTATGTTCTGGATCACTTAGATTGCCTTGTGCCGCTGCTTCATCTAGGACATTAAGCTCATCCACTAAATTCTCAATCTTCAAGTCCACAACACCAAAGGTTTCTTTATTCCACACCTTGAGTTTCTCTTTCAACATCTTTAATTTTTCTTTGACAACATATCCTTTCCAGCCATCAACCTTATTGATTTTCCAGCAATCAGTTACCAACTGTTTCAATTCCTTATGTTCCACCCAGCAATTGTTAAAGCGGAAAGGTTTAGGCCCCCAATTCTGTTCTGACACTTTCAACCAAATAGGGCAATGAGCTAATAACAAGGCTGATAAGCTTAGAAGAGTATGCATCAAACCCAAAGAATCTTCCTCCTTGACACTCAGCTAAGTAATTGGCATATTGATTTCTCTCAAGTAGCATATCTATTATCTATTTATAAAAATAACTATACTAATGTCAAATGGTAAAAACTTATTTAATTATTACTCAAGTCTTGCTCGGCTTGCATTATTTTAATTCACTTTGGCCAATCAATTTAATGTCGACATTTCTATATGATTCGAGCTTCATGCTCATCGTGATTAATAATTTTATAATCAATTGCTACTGCATAAGCAAAAACATATCAACAACTTCACATCTTCCCCTCATATTTCCAGGGTTTAATGAGATCTCGTAATTTGCTGATCTGGAACCACTACGGGGTTACTTAGCTGGAAATATGGAGTTGTTGATTCATATTGCTTTTGACCTCTTCTAGAGTGTCAATGATCTTACGGATCATCACTTTGCATTCCCTTTTAGGAATAATATCATTTGCTTTTGACCTCTTCTAGAGTGTCAATGATCTTCTGGATCATCACTTTGAATTCCCTTTTAGGAATAATATCCTTTGCACCAATAAGTCTACAACTCTTCTAGCGTACTTTAGATTCATGGGTTGCCATACTCGCTAGTTGTCCTGCAGGGACTATTAATTATGCGATAATATTTGCAACTAACACAAGTGATTTAGAGACTTTTTGGATGTTTGTAAAGATATCTAGTAATTGGTTTGCAACATTTTGCAAATGACTTATTCTTTGAACTTCAAGTTCACATTGATTTGTGCGTATATCAAACATGGATAATGTTTGTGTCTTACAACAAACTTCTTGTGCTTTTATTCTTTTATCTTTTTCTTCCCCTGATGAGGAAAACCGATTAATCAAATATATAATAATAAAATATATGTCAAGATATCACAATATCTAAATATACATGAAACAATGCACAATTCAAAATTGCCGAGCCATATAACCATCCAATAAATTATAAATTGCATAATATATAATTGTAAATTTATTAATCAATGCATGTTATCATCATATGTATCCAATTATATAACATATAATTGACATTTAAAAATATCAGAATAAATAAACTAATATTTTGCACTCACACCATGCTTTCAAACACAATATATTCAAATGTTTCAGCTCTTGTATATATTTAAATAATATATATTATTATAACTACTAGTTAAAAAATAATCAAATAATTTAATTAACAACAGTAAGTGACACTAAATTTTCAAGTGATAATTAAAATTAGCTTCAAAAGATTTGTTTTGCAATACCTTGAAATTTTTACTCGTATATATCTCATATGATAGTGTAGCAAAATAGCGACGCCTTTTGTTTCTCAATTAATTATTTTTACATAATAATTAAAATATTTCCTTTCAAAGAATTAGCACATAGGAAATATATGTCACCCAAAAAATAATAATAACATGCAACTCAATCATATCCGAGCTTTAAAAGAAAAGAGTAATTATCTTGAGCATGAGAATGACAAAAATAATCATCAGGTAAAAGGATTCTATAATCCTTTAATAAGTATCCATGTGTATTTTCAATAATACATCGCATCATAGTTGAACTGGGATGACTAAGACGGTCATGTCAAAACATAAAAAGTTGTAAGATCTGAGCACTTCTGGTGCATATAATTTGACTCTGTCATCCTTACTTAAGTAAGATATAATCCAATTAACGAAATCTTAAAATTTCTCTAATATGAACTTTCAAAACAATAGAGATACACCAAATCTCCCTCATTTTTTGGTTTCAACATGATACTTATTGCGATGTGTATCTTTGAAATTTAGTAGATTTCTTCGGGATCTACTAAAATATAACGCATCATCAATGGATAATTTTGTCGTATTTGAGAATATATCACATGCTCTTCTGGAGCCTTCGATCATATTTGCAATACCAGATACAATATCAACATTAATTTCAGCTAATGTTAATTACATAAAATATTTTCTTAATACAAATAATTGTGTAGGTTTTGCCACTGTCTACTAAATATTGGTACTTCAAGACCAAAAAGAGACTATAGTTTGTGCATTGATCGTTTTTATGATTATGCGTGGATCCAATATTGGTCCTTCGAGACCAATTTCACAATTACTTGAAATTTTGTATCGGTACTTCAAGACCAATTTCACATTTACTTGGAATCTTATATTGGTACTTCGAGACCAATTTCACAATCACTTAAAATTTTGTATTGGTGCTTCAGGACCAATTTACGATCAATCTATATTTTAAATTACTTGAAATCATGTATTGGTACTTCGAGACCAATAAAAGACAAGAATGTTTGACTATTCATTTGCTTTGGTACTTCAGGACCGATCGTGAGACAAATCTTGCAAACATTGAAGAATAGCGCATTTTTAGTTTTAGCATAAAAAAATATGTATACATAAATTCTTACCTTAAAAAGAAGCATACGTAAAGGTTGTTACACCGTTGAAGACTTGATCGTGCTTGGTAGCAATTGGCATGAATACTATTTGCTTGATGCTACACCTGAATGTACTCTTCAGCTTTCATTTAGTGTTGAGAAAGGTTATCTTATTATTTCTTCCAGGGACATAAGATTTTTTTTTTTGCATTTATATGCGTGTCTTTATGAATTTCAAGCAAATAATTCAACTTTTCATTTCATAAATCAACTAATAAAAAATTTTCTCTTTTTTTTTTTAATCAAAAATAGATATAACCAAATACATAGTATTTGTATGACAATGATCAAATGCATAACTTTCATAATCAAAATTTGAACACCAACATGAATTTAAAAATCCACATTTCAAATTTAAAATACATAACTGCCATATTAAAGGTCATATCTTTATAGCAACAAATTTTGAACGATTAATTAAAGATTGTATCTTTATTCAATTAGAAAAATAATATCTTTATATAACAACAAAATTTTCAAAATATAATTAAAGATCACATCTTTATATAAAATAAGGATAAAAATTCTAAAAATATATGAATCACAATAACAATAATTGCAATATATCACATACACAAAGGTTAACGACTAATTCTTCAAGAACTAGGATTCAAAGGTTAATTCTTCGGGAATTAACATGTAAAGATCTCATCTTTAATATGAAAATAGGCAACGAGATTCAAATGTTAGTTCTTCAGGAACTATCTTGGAAAGATACAATCAATAAAGATTTTTTTTCACTTTTCTTTTGTTTCAAACTGTATTAAAATCAAATCTTGTTCTTCTGGAACTTACATAGCGCTAAAATAATCGTGATGTTCTTCGGAAACTATATGCAGCACTAAAAAAATTATGAGGTTCTTCAGGAACTATACGTAGTGCTAAAAAAAATTGTAAAGTTCTTCAGGAACTTTTCGTAGCGCTAAAAAGTTATAAAGTTTTTCATGAACAAATCTCGTGCTATAAAGTTCTTCAGGAACTTTTCTATCCAATACAAAATTTCATTCATGGTCCAAAAGTCTAGTTCTTCAGGAACTATTCCACAAATTTTTATATAATGATGACCAAGAAAACGTACAGTTTTGTGCAATCCTACTGGGATGCTTGAATATGAAATTCTTCCATAATTCTATCAAGATTCTTATACACAATATGATAATCATATAATTAGACAATATGAGAATAAAATTTCCATGAAAAAACCCAAATAACATGAAAAACAAAAATATTAGAAAAACATGATCTTCCAAAGAGTGTGAGAAAGAAAACAAGTTCTTTCAATAAAACCTCTTTAAGCAATCACTCGTATGGTAGAGTCTCGTGCTGATAACGTGTTGTAAATAGAAAAGAAAGTAGAGAGATAAGACAATAGAAATATAGACTCAAAGACCGGTTCTTCAGGAACCAGGATTTAAAGGCTAGTTCTTCAGGAACTAGCTATAATCTTTGTATTGATAATCTGATCAAGTCTGTACAAGGACAAACCTAATAGCCCTATTTATAGAGAATGGGCTACTAGTTATGGACCAAATTAAGGGATATGGTAAAGATATAATGAGATAACAAATTGATATAGTTATCCATCAAATCAACATATTTATAACAATTTAATTATTATTCACCTATTTTTTCGTCAAAAACTGTTTTTCCTCTAAAAGCTTAATTTTCTCAAATTGTCATGCTACAATTTTTTTTCTTCAAAAACCCGCGCAAACGGATTCACTACTACTAGTATATGCCATAAATTGAAGCTCCAATCTTTAGCCATATATTTCTTAATAATCTCAAGCCGATTATTTTAATGATGAAAATACTGAAACCGGCTCTTTACCAAATTTGTAGTGTCTAAAGAGTCCGAGAAGCATATAACCGATTTATAACTAGCTAGCCACCCAACAAAGTTATGCCATGGAGTATTGCCAACACCTCAACATGGAGAATATTAGTAATGCCAACTCTCTCATAGAAGCCAAAAGGGAGTGGCCTTCATGCATGATCTCGATAACGGCCTCTGAACCTCACCAATACTGGATTAGAAACTGCGTTGCCATCAGTATTCAACACAATTGTCTTACCCAATGGCTTGATCCAAGTAACTTTTCAAAACATGAGTCAACATTATTGAATTGGCAGGTATATAAGGCTGGCTTGGTGGTTGGGATGAAAGTGATAAGGAGGGAGAGATTTCAAATATTTCTAACAAATTTATCAAACACTAACATTTGTCATTGAAAAAAAAACTTTATTGGGTTGGCTGCCCTAAATGCTTTCTCAGTGTGCTTAGCTGAAGTCATAACCTGCTCCAATAATGAGGTGCTACATCAGCTAATATTGTCAAATATGAACTTATTTCGGGAGCATCTTGACAATTCCCACAAGTTTTGTGCCTTCTGAGCTTAGTACTTTCTCTTGACAATTCTTACTGGATAAGCTCCCTGCTAGACTTAATTTGTTACGATGAACAGTGATTTTAGATGAGTATACTTCGCTTTATATTGTTTGTGCTAACAAGTTGGAATTCGGACTGCACTTATTTGCATTGTGCGACTTTACTTTCCATGTTTGATACGACGTGTCTAGATTACTATCCCTCTTATAAGAATAAGAATAGCGTATTTTAATCCGTAAATTCCCAAATTGATGCAAATAAAAGAAACCGTCAAATAATGTAAGTCGTATGCGAAAAACATAACTTTGACCCAATATTTGAAGGAAAAAAAATCGTAAGACATAAAAAATGCGACCTGTATGTAGGAAGATTATTTGAAATGCAAATGTGTATAGTTATTAAAAAAATGCAAATGTGTATGAGAAATACGGTTTCGTAAAGTTTTTATTTTCTTACAAATACACATAAGACTTGTACTTCATTTTTTTTCCTTGTATGCAACTCATACTTTCCATATTCGGCTTGTATCTTTTAATTTTAATTGAAAGTCATATTTTTTCTTTTTCTTTTTTCATTACAGAAAGTCATATTTTTCATACATGATTTACGCTATTTTAATAAATATCATTTACTTATCCGGTTCTAAAAATATAATAACTTAAAACTTTTAAAAAAGAGTTTTGTTAATCATGTATTCCTACCCGATTCGAAGAATTAGTCTCAACATGGAGGATACCTAATTTAAAAAAATATACAATTTTTTAAATTAAATTACATAATATAATAATAATCGTAATAAAGATAAGCCACTTTTAAATATGGTGCATAATAAGGTTGTCAAATACGAGAGTCTAGACAGACTCGTGGAGCATAGATAGACTCGTAAACTCGTACGAGTTTACCTAATATTTAAAATAATATTAATGAGAGTATACGCAAACTCGTGGAGCATAGGTAGACTCGACTCGTAGACTCTTACGAATTTACCTAATATTTAAAATAATATTAAACAAATCTACACATCACGAATACTTGCGGACTAAGTACGGAGCAAACGAGTTACAGGGCATATGGAGCAAAAATAAAAGAACCCAAAATAAGGAAACAATTGATCTTTCTCTTTTTTGTACGCATACGGAGCAAAACTTGCGGACTAAGTATTTGTTTAAAAAAAACGAAATGCATGAAATGGTAGTGTTTTGGATTTTTTTTTTAATGTCAATACTGACTCGTTGACTCAGCTCAGACTCGAGAGTCTGTCCGAGTCTACCACGAGTCCACCCGAGTTTGTGCATAAACGAGTTACAGGACGAGTCAATTCGTTTCATCCATATAGAAACATAAACTCGTAAAATCGAATGAGTTGACTCGAGAGTCTAATAACCATGTGTATATTATTTAATTTTTTAAATAAAGACGGTGTGGGTAGGTACTTAATGTTAAAGAAAAAGAAAACAAACGCGTGGGTCATTTTCCCAACCTGTATCCAACTATTTGCGCGGCTAATCGCTTAAAAGCATGAAAAAGACAAATCAGTAGCTTCTTAAAAAACCAGATAGAACGGTAGCTTTCAAGCTGGTTACACCGTCCATAAATCATGGTTACTATTTTTTTTTTTAGATAAGTAAAATTGTAATTATTTGATGCGGGGCAAAGAATAATACGATTCACCAATATCTTTTTTTTTATTGCATGTATAATCTAGGAAGAATAACAATTTTATTCCCTGAAAAAAAAATTCGGCACCAATTTCATCCCTTGAAAATTTATAAGTCTATCAAGATAATTTAAAATAGAGACACGTTAGTCTTTTTGTTAGGATCCGTCCATTTTGATCCGTTAAGACACTGATGTATCACGTAACGGAACTGACGTGTCCATTATTTCGTTCCAACGTGTAACTGTGCTATCAACTATGATTTGAACAACTAAAAAGACTCATTTTAGTCCTTCTGTCACTTTTCAAATTCCAATAAAAAAAGACTCATTTTAGTCGTAGTTCATCTTTCTCAAATTTTTTGGACCTCTGCGTGAATCTGTTTTTATGTGTGAATCTGACATTCTTCAGTTGCATCAATACATTTTGCTACTTGTTGCTAATTCATTAATAAAATTCTTTTGCTTCTGAAAAAAAAAAATTCTACTATTATTTCTCCTTGTTTCAGCCACCTCCTTTTGGAGAGTTAATTCTAGAGCAAAAGTGATTGCTCCGGCCGCTCCCCCTGGCACCTTGTAAGGCCGAGATGCATTGGGGCGTTTGATCTTCAACGATATGAATGCCATAAACTCCAGAATCATCCCAATACAGTACAAGAACCCCATAACCACAAAAGGGATGAGTGAGAAAATCCCTAAACAGGCAGCAACCCATCCCGCAATAGTCAAACCCCTATAGTTCAAGAAAGTGAGAACTACAGTGAGACCCCAGATTGCAACAACTCTAGGTATGCCACTACCTACAGCAGGGATTGCTGACTTCAGATAGTCAAGAAATAGAACTGGATACAAAGCATTGTCTATCGCCCCACTAAGCCATTTCATCCAACCCTGCTGAAACCCCCAATAAGGGACCCAAAGCAGCTGAAACCCAAACAACAAAACCACTGTTTTTGTTTTCTGCGTTTTTTTTTAAAATCCAACCAGATCTATCTTCTTTCCAATTTGTATCTTCTTTCCAAACGCAGAGATCAAAAAAATAAACGGATAGGTCAAAATAATTTGGGAAAGATGATGAACAGTGATAGAGGGACACTAAAATGAGTATTTTTTTTTTTGGTGAAAGTTAAAAAGTGACGGAGGGATCAAAATCGGTCCTTGTTCAAATCATAGTTGGTAGTATAGTTATACGTTCGAATGAAATAACGGACATGTCAGCTCTGTTACGTGATATATTAGTGTCCTAACAAATCAAAATGGACGGATCCTAATAGATAGATTAACATGTCCCTGTTTTAAATTGTTAGGGATTTTTGATGGACTTATAAATTCTCAAAAACTGAAATGGGTACCGAAATTTTTTATCAGGGACTAAAATGAATATTTTTTGTTAGGCCCTATGGGCTTTTCTATAAGAGGGTTAGGCTGGGTCAAATGGTCAAATTGACACCTCAACCTATTACCTACTATCGTATGTTCTCGTGACACGCGTACGGTTCTAAAACATTCTAAAACAGCTATTGTTCTTAGTTCTGCTTTTCCCCTTAGTCAAAAGACACTTTACTGGGCACGCTGGATCCTAAAATCATGAGGGGGCATATATTCATGGGACCAAGATGTTTTTTGTACTGATGGTGGATTTCATTTTTGTGCACCCAATAAGCGACTTTGGAGAAGTGGATAAAGCCGCTGAGAAAATATATTTATTTCATAAAAGGAAAATAAAAAAATCTTCGGATTTTGAGTCACTATTTAGTCTATTAATAAAGTCATAATCAAGAGAGAAAGACAATAATATTTATAATTAAATAATACTTTAAGTTTTATTTTTATATTCATTCTGTTTATGTATTTTATGTATATTTTTTTCAAGTCTATAATACTATATCGGCTACTGTTAAGTTAGTATATGTGTTCTGTTTTGACATTTTGAGTGTCACATGTATGGTTCATTGATTATTTTGACAAAAAAAAACAAATATATAATTTATTTGATTTGTTAATATATACACATACTTATCAATATATGTGTTATTAATAATATGTCATTCTAAAAAATTAGTCTGATGAAATACCTAAAATGTATAATCAAATATCTTAAAATCAACATTAAACAACAAATCACGTTAAAATAATACACATTGTAGCGCAGTAAAAAATACGGAAAAACAGGCACGGGAGTGCCCGTCTTGCTGCCAACAACAACAACAACAACAATAATAATAATAATAATAATAATAATAATAATAATAATTGGAGTATTTTCTTTAATTTATATTTTTATGTCTGTTTATGTTATTGCAGTTTGTAAAGTCGATCCAAATCCAAAGTAATGCCTTAGATATAATGTGTTTTTTTAGCAGTAGATATAATATAATATAACTTTATTATTCTATTTTACTAATTTTAAACTTTGATAAATCAATTTATAGAAAATGCAAAAAGGTATTTTGTAAAATGCATGAATAAATATGATGAGTTTTTTTTTTTTTTTTTGTGAGCTCAAGGGGTTAAAAACCTCAAGAAGCAGAAACAGAAAGCAAGAAAACTAGAGCCCCCGTGGGAACGCCACCCCACTACAGTCGGCCAACACAACCGAGGAAATGAAACTAGGCACGGTGTCAAATAAAACGCTGCAGGAAATTAAATTCAGACCAAACTTCGCAAGACCGTCGGCGACTTGATTCGCCTCCCTGAAAACATGAGCAATCGAGGAAGCTCCAATGTGACCCATCAACCTGTGAATGTCGCAAATTAAGGTGAATAGAGGGTGTAAGGAGGAGCATCTAGTAGTGATTAAACGGACAGCACTCAAGGAATCCGATTCAACAGCTATATTGGTAAAGCCTTTGGCAATGGCTAGGTTGATGCCCATCTGAATGGCCCTCACTTCAGCCTCCAGTACAGAACAAGCGTCAATGTGAGAAGCCACCCCAAACAGGAAAGCCCCATCTTCGTTTCTGATTACCGCACCAGCGCCCGCCTTATCCCCCCAATTGCAAACCGATCCATCACAATTAATTTTGACAGTATCATGTCCTGGAGGAAACCACCTAATATCAGAAGCAATACTCATGTGAATCCCTTTCACCTTAATCCTGTTGAACAAGACTAGATTCTGGGTCACTTCGTTGGCCATCTGCATAATTCTCATTATCATGACATTGGCACTCATGGTAGTGGAGTTGAAAACCACATCGTTTCTACATCGCCAAATAAAGTGAGTGGCGACCCCGAAAAGGATCGACCACTTAAACCCTGACCTGCAACAGTTCTCAGCAAGGTTTAAAACAATCCAATCCTCCATGTTAGCAGTAAGGAAATTCACTGGAAGACTCCCCTCTGCCAGCCCGAACCAAATTCTTTTGATTCTCTCACAATACCTGAAAACGTGATTGAGAGACTCACTACCATCTTGACACACATGGCATATATCAACATTGGTGAGCCCCCATTTACTACGGGTCTCATTTGTCACGAAACCCCCAAGCGCCAATTTCCAAAGATGGAATCTAATTCTCTCCGGCCCTTTCCAAGCCCAAATCAATTGAAAATGACGACTCCTGACCGCCAAACTAGGATCTAATAAGGACTCATAAGCTGAAGAGTTTGAGAAAACCCCATCTTTTGTTAACCTCCACACCACCCTGTCCGGACCGGCTTCAAGTTTAGGTGACTCCGTGGAAGTTATCTGGTGAATGAAATTCACCGGGAGCAAGTGGAGAATTTGCGAGACATTCCAATTACCTTCCTCGTTCACCAAATCAGAAACAGGCAAGGCACTCTCTCTGACAGACAAGGAGGAAATCAAATGTTCAATCAATTTGCCCGTTGCAGGGAGCCAAAGGTCATTCCACACATTACTATCTCTACTATTCCCCAACCTTCTCGACACCTTATCATCAATGTCATTCCAAGTCGAGCAAATGCCCCTCCAGAAGTTAGAGCCAGGTTGATCGAGGTTCATACGCGGAAGAATGTCTCTACCACACTTGTATTTAGACCGCACAGTTTCCACCCAGAGGTCATCTCTTCGAGTTATTAGCTGCCACCCAACCTTCATGAGAGATGTTTGGTTGATAAGTCTAGCAGATCGGAGCCCAAGGCCACCCCACTGTTTAGGTCTACACACTCTCTGCCACCCTACATGATGGACATGCCTTTCCCCATCCGTGTCACCCCAGATAAAGCCACGGCATTTCTTATCAATCTCATCACAAATATATCTAGGCAAACAAGTGGACTGCATCACGTATGCTGGCAAAGCTTGGAGGACGGATCTAGTCAGCGTTACTCTACCAGCAAAGGAGAGCATTTTGGCTTTCCAATTGCTTAAGCGCTTGTCAACTTTGTCTATAATGAATTGGAAGGACCTTCTATTGATTCTTTTGTGCAGAATTTGAACCCCCAGATACTTCCCAAGATCATCAGTGGGGAGAAATCCAGAAACATGACATATCCTATTCCTCACCCGACCCACCACATTCTTGGAGAAGTATACGCGAGTCTTAGCTTCACTGATCTTTTGACCGGAGCACCTGCAAAACAAATCTAAAATCTGTTTAATGAGCATAATCTGGTCCTCACTAGCTTCAGCAAATAAGAGAACATCATCCGCAAAGGCAAGATGGGAAATGGGAGGCCCTTCTCTAGCCAGCTTGATAGGGCACCAATCGTCCTGCTCCACCGCTAAAGAGATTAGCTAGAAAAGCTTTTCAATACATAGAACAAAAATATACGGAGAAATTGGGTCGCCTTGACGAATTCCTCTTGAGGGCCGGAATTCCTCCAAAGTCTCCCCATTCCCCAGAATCCGCATACGCGGAGAGGAGATACACTCCCAAATCAGATCTGTAAAATTGGTCGGAACTCCTATGTCCTCTAAGGTTTCTTTAATAAACCCCCAACTCAATCTATCGTAAGCTTTCTCCAAGTCGATTTTAATCGCCATCCATCCCACCTTACCCTTCTTGGAGCGCATGGAGTGGAAGATCTCTTGTGCCACAATAATGTTATCCCTACTTTGTCGGTTAGGGATAAAACTACATTGACAGGGATTCACCAAGGAGCCCATCACAACTCTGAGCCTTTGAGCCAAAATCTTAGTGACAACTTTGTAAGAGACATTACAAAGGCTTATAGGCTTAAAGTCACGAATATTTGATACGGATTCAATCTTGGGGATGAGGGTGATAAGAGTCTCATTCACCTCTGACACCATCTCAGGATGTCTGAACACCTCAAGAATGAAATTACAGAAGGATTCGCCCACAACTTGCCATTGGCTTTGATAGAAGACAGCTGGGAGCCCATCTTTACTAGGGGCTTTGAACGCCCCCATATGATTCACCACATTGAAGATCTCACTCCTCGTCACTTCTCTACCAAGCATCAACTTGTCCTCAGACGACAAATTCGGGAAAGCACCAGCAATGCAAGCAGGCTCCCGAATGCCATCATCGGAGAAAAGGTTTTGAAAATAACTAGTGACCATCTGCTCAAGCTGCACAGTGTCGCTCACCCAATTGCCTTCCTCATCCTGCAGAAGATCATAGCAATTTCTTCTTATCCTAACAGTAGTGACCCCGTGGAAGAATCTGGTGTTGCGATCTCCAAATTCAAGCCACTTGGAACGCGACTTTTGGAACCAAAGAATTTCCTCTTGAAGAAGCACTTCCTTATATTCCCCCCAAAGCCTCTTTTGAGCATTCAGTAACTCAGCAGTGGGGTTTGCTGTTAATCTATTTGCAATCCCTTCCAACCTGTGAATGAGATTTTTCTTCCTGACGAAAATATTCCCAAACACGTCTCGGTTCCAAATCTTTAGAGAGTCTTGCAAGTGAGGGATTTGATGGCACCAATGGCCATTTCTAGACCAAGTGTTAGACATAAAGTTAGGGAAATCTTCATGAGTCAGCCAGGAAGCTACAAATCTAAAGGGGCGTCTCAATTTTTTTTTTCTTCTCGAGCCTGAAAACTTCACCAAGATGGCTTTATGATCAGACTTGAAGAAAGGTAAATGAACCACTGAGGCACTTGGGAACTTCATCCTCCATTGGATATTGATTAGAGCTCTATCCAGCCTCTTGTACAGATTACCTTTGTTGAAAGTAAATGGGCTTCCTTGGAACCCAGCATCCAACAGGTTACAATAATGTAACATATCCCGGAAATTAATCATACCACGATCAACCTGACTTGGAGAACCTCCTTTCTTCTCATTGGCAGCATACGTTGTATTGAAATCCCCAAGAACCAGCCAAGGATCATTAGAGGAATCAGCAATATGCCCCAAATCATCCCACAGGTACTGCCGTTGGATGTAGCTAGTGCTCGCATAGACAATGGTAACAAGCCAACTGATATGGCCCTTCCAGGTCACTCTCATATGGACCATTTGATTCGAATTCTCCACAATGTCCACCTTCCAAACTGCCATGTCCCACAGACACCAAATACCTCCCGAGTGCCCTTGAGAATCGATGATAAAAACCCCGGAGAAACCAGTTTTCTTCGCACGCTTCTGTGCTCTCTCCCCACTTGAATGGGTTTCCAAAAGGAAAATAAGAGAAGCATCATATTGCCTCTTCAAATCCCTAACTAAACCAGAGAAACCTTTCGCCGTCGTTCCCCTACAATTCCAGGAGATGCAATTCATTTGGAAAGGCTGGTTGTGATTTGCTCTGAGAGCACTTCCGCACGTTGTGGCTCCACAACCTTCACCAGGCTCATCGAACCTTGACTACCAGAGGCTTCCTGCCCCAAATTGGAATCATTCACAAACCCCAAAAGAGGGTTTGGGTCAACAAAGTTCCGAGGCGGAGCATCGCTGCTCGAGCTCGCCTTACCTCCATGATTATACGTTAGATTTTTTCAAAATAACTTTTTACATGGACCCCTAGCTAGCTTTATATTATTAGACATTTTTTATTTTCTGCGGTCACTTTCCTAACAATTTTTTTTTAATGAGAAGGAATATATTTGCTCCAACAGTAATTCTTGTCAAAGTTACTCTGTTTAATAACTCTCTAGAGACATTGAATTTTATCAATCCAACCGTTGAATATTGTAACACCCCACCGAAACAGGGCATTTACTTTAATTACTTAAACAATATTAGATCACGTTTAAGGCAAACAAACATTTTATTTATTATTAAAGTATACAAAGTATATTACACGTACAAATATAGATATAACCCTACACCCATATGGGGTGACAAAAGACACACTGGCCGTGACACAAATATCCTTCCTCTGACTTTAG
This sequence comes from Calophaca sinica, assembly GCA_037113605.1. Lineage (NCBI taxonomy): Eukaryota > Viridiplantae > Streptophyta > Magnoliopsida > Fabales > Fabaceae > Calophaca > Calophaca sinica. The sequence continues at coordinate 43,073,099 of CM073731.1, read as the reverse complement.
GCAGTCTTCCCATAGACTCCTCAACCTCCAAGTACAAGTTGTTCTTGTCCATCTGCTTTTTAATATCATATAATAGAAACACACCAGAAAAACAAAGAGGTAAGATATCCATCAACCACTAGTAGTCAGGAAAATAGCATCGCAGAATAACTGTCTTCACGCACAGCACGACATAACATCATCAATACAATTAATATCATACTCAGACTCCTGAGCATACAATCACAGACCACATCGTATTCTGAAACCATAGAATGACACGCATCACTGGTCATTTCAGGCTCATTATCAGCCCTACTGACCCAGAGATTTCAGGCCCATTACCGGCCCTACTGACCCAGACTACCGCTGAATATTGCGGGCCATTAACACCCAACTCCCTAGACCGATCACCAGTCTCAGGGTACAGAAGGACAAAATAAGTTGGTTGTCCCGGGAACATCTCCTGATACACTACCATCTCCGATCACCGGTTACAGTATTCCCCGTACTGAGGATCACCTTATCCAATCACCGAAGTAAGGTACATTCCCGTGCACTAGGATGGCATCCCCCCATACAGGGAATGGCCATGATTGTCCACCCGTCGGATGTGGAGTTTTGGAGACTCATCCGGATGACCGAGTCCATACCCCTCAAGGTCACCGACTATCTCCGAATTACTTCGTACCTTCGGTACCACGAACATGAAGAGCCTTGTCAGAAAGACCGAGTCCATACCCCTTAGGGCCCTCGACTATCTCAAGACCATCCCGTCGATACCTCGGGTACACCAACCTCGGGTACACTGACTCGGCTATCACTACTAAAAAATAGGGTATCGACAGTAATACTTGCTATTACCATCTAGGGATTTGCAAACCTCTAACTAGAGGGCGTCACCATTGACTCTAAGACCATACTTCATACTCGCAAGTATTAAATCATAATCAGAGTTATCATTATATATAACATAACTACCAACATATACTGCACAACAACCAGCACTACATCAATCATCATCCATGCTCAACCATCGTAAGAATCAATCCTAGTGTCGCTCAGGCGACCTACCACTGCCATGTTTTCAATTAGCACACCAACAGTCACACAATTATAGAGCATTCATATCAATCAGCATCACTTCAATCATCATCCATCTATAGATTTCAATAGATCATTCCTATGGTTGACAGACCTCTGACAATTGTCCTCAGCTATCACAGGTCACAACCCCTCTCCTGAAGTGCTATTGTTATCAACCCCTAGTAGGGTTAAGGTCCCTTACACATGCTAACAGTACTACTCTACTACCTATTTTTCCTAGTGATTAAGGTATCTTCCCCTTACCTGGCTTAGAAGACTGCCGCTGCCCGTGTCCCGTCCCCGCGTCCCGTCGTGCCTCCAAAGCTCCTTCGCGCGCTCCCAAGAATGCCTTGGAATAAGGTGAGGAGTATGGAGGATAAAGGGAGGTATTTATAGCCATTTTGGGTCCATCGTGTCGCGATGGTATTCAGGCATAAAGGTCATCACGTCACGATGAGGGACAAGTGTCAGCAATCCCATGCCCTAGTCCACCGACTTATCCATTGACTCATATCGCGTCGTGACCCAATTTGCACTAGTCTTATCGCTGTCGCGATAGAGTCTGACTGGAAATGTCTCATTTTCAGTGTTCTAGAAGATTCTCAAGTGTTCTACGCCTTTCTAAGGCGTTCTAGACCTTTCTTAAACCTATTTTGTCCTTAATTAAAGTTTCTAACTCCCATTTATCACTTAGTTACTCTCCTAATTATTTTCCTAATATTGTTTTGAAAATCAGCACATCAAATTCTACATAATTTGGATATTTGTAATTATACAATCACATAGTCAATATTTTACATGTATTTTGAAAAGTATATTATATGTTAATTTGAAGTTATTTGATGAACACTAGTGTGAAATACACCTAAAAAATAGACTTATAACGCCGATTTTGGCAATAACTGGCGTAAAAAGTGACATGGTGGTATTTTTGAAATTAAAGCATCACTTTTTACCCCGGTTATTTCCAAACCGGCGTTATAATTGTGATCCCAGGTCGCATAAAAACAGATAAATATTTTCACGCCGGTTGAATATAAAACCGCTGTTAAAGGTCTCAAGTTTTCACGCCCGTTTTAAATAAAATCGGCGTTATAAGTGTGAGTAAAAACAGCCAAACTTGTCACGCTAGTTTTTAAGAAAACTGTGGTTAAAATTAGAAGGTTATCACGCCGGTTTTATTGATAACCGTGGTGAAACTAATAGCCCTTTGTTACTAATAGACAGACGTGGATTCACACACACTCTCATTCTCCCTCACCCCTCATGCCGTCCCTTACTCCCTCACCCTTCGTCGTCGCTGTCCCTTACCCCTCACTCATCCTCCCTCTGTCGCGAGCTCCACCCTCCGTTGCAAGCACCACTCTCCGTCACGGAGCACCTCCCTCACTCAACCTCCCTCCGTCGCAATCTACTGTTCGCGAGTGCCATCTTCGCCAGCAAAACCATCCCTGCCACGTCCAACCACCACTGCGAGCACTGGTTGAAGAAGATCTGCGGATTTGAGGTACATTTCTAGTCACAACATTTTGTTTCTTGTTGTTTGTTCAAGCTTTTCATTTTCAGTTCATTCTTTGACCGTTTTAGAATAACTAAATGTGGGTGCTTCTCTTTGTTAGGATTTGTCTCTGCCTTCTTGGGTGATCTGTCTTGCAATCTGGTGCTCGAATTCTTGCTTGTGTTTCATGCCTCTGTGAATTCCCTTCGGTTAGATCTGTTTCCTAATTTGGGTTTTTGGGTTTTTGGATTTTTGTTTTTTTATTGTTTCTTTTTCTTGATAGAGATGATGTTGAAATGAGTTCACAACTCAAACGGTCAATGGTGTCTTCTAATTCTAGCGGAGAACCGTAAGTTCATTTTTATTTTATTTGAAAAGATTATCTTCAATTTCTTGTTTCATGGATTGTTCTCGTGGGTTTTTTAATTTCCCTTGATGAAATAGTTTCATCTTCAACTTTATTTTCCTTTTTTTTAATAATATCTGACTTGGTGGGATAAGATCAAATGTTTCTTTGGTGTAACAATGTAACTGAAACCTACAAGTTAAATTCTTTAGAGTTTTTGGCATTCACTATAAATAGTATGTTTATGTTCTGTTCTGTAGGCCTTTACAATATGAGGAAAAAAAATTAAGAGAAGGAAATCATTGTATGTAATATATAAAGTCTGAGTGCAATTGATATTCAGTCTTTTAATTCTAGATACTTTGGGGATTCAGCTGCATTCAACATTCTTATGCTAAATGATGTTTCAATTTTGTGAAACTGATAATGTCTTGAATATTTTGGTGTTAAATTTGTCCAATGGAGTAAATGGTTTTTGAACGCAAATTATGTTTCTGGGTTTGGCTCTGTAGGACGAAATTTAAAAAAAAAAAGGGACTTACCACGCCGATTTGTTGCAAAACTGTTGTAGTAAATCACTTACCACACCGATTTTGCGAAAAACCAGCGTTGTAAGTCTATTATATTATTTTTTTCCTTTTTTTTAATAACATTTCATGTCGGGTATGAAGAAAACCGGCGTAACAAGGGTCTTTTTACGCCGGTTATAAAACCGGCGTAAAAGGTCCACACATACTACGCCTGGAGAATACACGCCGGATGAAAAACTGACGTTTAAAGTCAATTTTAACCGGCGTGGTAGGGGTATTATGCACTAGTGGAAGTATCAAATGTTTTTAAAATTTTATGAAATTTTGTGGAGTTAATCTACTCAATAAGAACTTCTAATTTCACGGTTGGATTGATGAAATTCAATGTCTATAGAGAGTTATTAATCATAGTAACTCTTGAGTAAATATATCCCTCCTTTTTTTAATACTTTCCTAATATTCTTTTCAGCCCAAATAATGTTGATTCTCATTGGCAAAAAGTAGCAAATAGTAGATAAGTTAGCTGATAGCAAATAAATTAGTAAATTGAATTTGATCTTTAATCAAAATATTAAACGAAGGATAAACTAGGAATTTAATTAACATAATAAGGAAAAAATGAAGAGAAAAATATATGGTATGTGCTATATAAGCTGTAAGCTCAAACAATACTTTAAATAGTATATGAAAAATATTATAAGCTAGTGATTACTAAATGTTCCACTTTATTCCTACAACTTATCTGCTATAAACTAGCAGTTTTACGTTAATCATTGTAATTTATATATTTATTTTCTTTTCTTTGCCAATTTATTGGTTGATTTGGTAAAGTTCATAACACCGTAAAATGGAAAATAAAAAGTTAGTAAAATTGACAAGGCTAAGCTACTAAAATTTCGTTTTAGTTAGTTCCTAAAAATATTTTTAATTGTTAATATTTTTCTTCACAAAAAAATAAAAAATATTAATTAGTAGTTTGGCAATATTAGGTTAAGATTTTCCTCTTGAAAAACATGTCTCTCGTTATATGTACTATCCTAATTAATGACTATCATAGTATTTAATTTTGACTCTTGATAACGCTTCAAAATTGTTTTTAGAGTTGCATAAAAAAACATGTGTGCATTTTTTGAATGACACATCCATATAATGCTTGAGCAAGCATTATATGAACAAACATGTGTGCATATAATGCTTGCTTGAGCAAGCATCCTCTAGAGGTGTTACTATACAACGTTTGCTTGAATAAATGTTATTTGTGTTAATCAGAGACATGCGATTTTGCCCGCGTTGACTTTTAGATATCGCATACTCAAGCAAATGTTATCTGAAGATCACTCAGATAATGCTTGCTCAGGAAAAACGTTACCAAAAAAGATTTTTTTTAAAAAAAATAGTTTTCTATTTTTCTGATTTTTCCATATACTAATATCAGTCAGACAGAACAATATCAAACTATAAAACAACAAGGTGACACATGATTGTTATGAGATTTTACGGGAACTGTACTATATCAATATTTTCATTTTTTGGAGTATGACCTCCATCTAAAATAAATGTTGAAGAAATCTTGAGCGAATTGTACTTTTTGAGAGACTAATTAGGTTTAATTTATTTCTTGTTCTCTTGAGTTTTGGTTGTGTAAGCGCTAGTCGAATGTTGTGAGTTAGAAAGCAATAAATTTTAATTTATTTATTGTATCCTTGAGTTGTATCTTTTTGAATTGTAGCGGTAAATTTGTTACCGAGCAATGACTCTAAAAATAAAAGCAAAGTTGTTATTTTGATTAAAGCAAACATGTTATCTAGAAATTTATATTCATTAGAGTAGGATACTCAGGTTTAGAGATGAATGCGCTCGTTATCTAAATAGATCACGTTATGATTCAGGTTAGATGAGAACTAAAACTTACTAAAGTTCCTCTGAACAATTGTTATTAAGTGTATGTTTAGTTTTCGGTAAATGCATACTATTAAAACTTAATCATCAAGTCTAATACATACCTTAGACCTGTCATCATTCTTATTGGTCTAAATCCATGCAGTGTGTTCTTGATTCGCGGTGATTAATTAATGGTAGATTTGAAAATTCTCTATTAATTTGGTGTTACGTAAGCTCTTGCAGTCGAAGAAAGAGGAATTTGGTGAAGAAGAAATCTTCATTTTCTGAATATTGAAGAATTACAAAAACTGTTTCTTTACAATCAAGAAAGTTGAATATATACAACTAGCTAACTATGGTTAACTACCTAAGTTATTTAACTAAAGCTAACAAACTTGATTAGTTAAATAACTAACTTAATTTACAGCTGGTGATATCCCCCCACAAGTTGGACTATGTATGTTGCATAGGCCTAACTTGGAGATAAAAGAGGTGAAGGAAGTGACATGTAGCGGTTTGGTGAATACATCGGCTAGTTGTGAAGAGGATGGAACCGGTAGTAAGCGAATGAGACCCTTTTGAATCTTTTCACGAATGACATGGCAATCGATTTCGATGTGCTTAGTACGTTCGTGAAAAGTGGGGTTGTGAGCCAAGTAGATAGCCGACTTATTGTCACAATATGCAACAGAAGGAGTAGAAAGTGAAATCTGCATGTCATGAAGAAGGTAGTGAAGCCACTGAATTTCACAGGCAAGACTTGCCAAGGCGCGGTATTCCGCTTCTGAAGAAGAGCGAGAAACTGTGTTCTACTTCTTTGACTTCCATGAGACAAGGGAAGAGCCAATGAAAACACAATATCCAGTGATGGACTTGCGGGTATCAGGGCAACAAGCCCAATCTGAATCTGCAAACCCGGAAATATGGAGAGAATTGTCAGCTGGAAAGAAGAGGCCTTGAGAAGGAGCAGTCTTTAGATAATGCAGTACACGAGTGGTAGCCTGAAAATGGGACACAAACGGTTTGGAGACAAACTGACTTAATTGCTGGACTGCAAAAGAGATGGCAGGTCTTGTGTTTATAAGATATAAAAGCCTTCCAACAAGGCGCCTATAGGCAGATTCATCTGAGTATAACTGACCACCATGAGCACTTAACTTGGCTGCAGGAGTACACGGTGTATTAGCAGGTTTTACAGCAAGACAGCCACTATCCTCAAGTAGTTCTAGTGTATATTTGCATTGATTTACAGTAATGCCTGACTTAGAACGCGCAATTTCAAGGCCAAGAAAGTAACGAAGCTAACCAAGGTCTTTAATGCGAAATTGTCCATCCAAAACCTGTTTCACATGTTGAATTTCAGAGAAATTATTGCCTGCAAGAACGATGTCATCGACATAGACCAGCAGAATGGTGATAGAAGATGCAGCAGATTTGACAAAGAGTGAGTAATAAGCCTGAGACTGCTTATACCCAAGAGAGATGAGTGTGGTGGTGAGCTTATGATTCCATTCTCTGCTGGCTTGCTTGAGGCCATAAAGTGATTTGTGCAAGCGACAAACCTTATTGGACTGTGCCGAACCATAGGAAAAACCAGGAGGAAGAGTCATGTAGACTTCCTCGCTCAAGTCACCATGCAAAAACGCATTGTTCACGTCCAATTGATGAAGGAACCAGCCCTTGGCCGCAGCAATAGCTAAAAGAAGTCTCACAGTGGTGAGCTTGGCTACCGGATTGAAGGTTTCAAAGTAATCTACACCTTCTAATTGAGTATAACCCTTAGCCACAAGCCGTGCTTTATACCGTTCAATGGAGCCATCCGCATGATACTTGATTTTGTAAACCCACTTACAACCAATAGGGGTTTTTCCGGGAGGAAGATCAACAACGGACCATGTTTTGTTCAATTCAAGAGCAACAATCTTAGCCTGCATAGCCTTCTGCCAACAATCATGTTTAGAGGCTTGAAGAAAGGTTTTTGGTTCTTGGTTAGTGGTAACAGATAAACAGAAATTTTGAAAGGAAGGAGAACAATTATTATAAGACAACACTGAAGATAAAGGATAAACAGAATTAGAAATACCTGAAGAGTTATTAGTGCAGCTAGATAGATTGCAATGATAATCTCCCAAGTAACTAGGCTTGTTCCTTATTCTGTTGGACTGTCGAATAGGCTGTGCTGGAATAGAAAGAGAAGAAGGAATGGGAGAAACAGATTCTGCAGACACAGGCAGTACAGATTCTGCAGAAGCAGAAGGTGGAGAAGAATTAGTTATGGGAGAATTAGGAACAGGTGTAGCAGAAGAAGAATTAGGGACTGGATCTGTACTAGGAAGTACAGAAGGAAAATTGGTCACTGGATCTGTACTAGGAAGTACAGGATTGAAATCAAAGAAAGAAGGGTTAGAAGAAAATGAGGCAGGTGTAAAAGAAGAAACAGAATTTTGGAAAGGAAAATGAGTTTCATAGAAAATAACATTCCTAGAAACTAAAAGTTGGTGAGACAATATATCATACAAAACATAGCCTTTTATGCCATCTTTGTAACCTAGAAAAACTGTTTTTCTAGCTCTGTGGTCAAATTTGGTCCTGTGAGTTTGCAAACTTGAGGCATAGCATAGACAACCAAAGGTTTTGAGGTGAATTAGTGATGGAGGCTGCTGATAAAGGACTTCATAGGGGGTTTTATTTTGGAGAAGAGGTGTGGGAATTCAATTAATAAGGTGGATGGCATGCTGGACAGCAAAGCTCCAAAGATTTTGGGGAAGGTTAGCTTGAAAGGAAATGGCTCTAGCAACATTTAAAATATGTTGATGCTTTCGCTCAACAGTGCCATTTTGTTGAGGGGTCTCTACACAAGACCTTTGATGTATAATTCCTTTACTAGCAAAGAAATCATGCATCAAAAACTCAGCCCCATTATCACTTCTAAAGCATTTTAATTTGGTTTGAAATTGAGTTTCTATGAAGGAAATGAAATGAGAAACATGCTTTCTGGTTTCACTCTTGGATTTCATAAGAATTATCCAAGTAAACCTACTAAAATCATCAACTAAAGTGAGAAAATATCTATGCCCCAAAATAGAAGGATGTGAATATGGACCCCATATGTCAGCATGTAACAAATCAAATATGCTGTTGGAATGTGTATTACTAGAAAAATGAGGCAATTTCCTTTGTCTAGCAAAGTGGCATACATCACAGGGAAATTTTACATTTTGGCAAACAATAAAGGGAAATTGAGTGGCTATGTATTGATGTCTATTAAGGGAAATATGGCCTAGTCTCATATGCCAAAGTAAAGAATCATTGTTTGCAGAAACAGAATCTGGTTTACAAGCAGAAACATGTTTATAAGTAGAAGCAGAATTAAGATTGGGAGTGTAAATCGATTGAGAACAAGGAACTGAGCCTGAGAACTTGGTGGCTGGAAGATCCATCATGTACAATCCTTGCTTAAGACTAGCTGTACCAATCATCCTCTTGGTATTGTCCTGAAAGAAATAACAAAATTCTGAGTCAAAAACCACAAAACAGCCATCTATTTTAGCAAGCTGAGGGACAAAAACCAGATTTTCATGAAAGGATGGAACAAATAATACATCATGCAATTGAAATTCAGGGGAAATGTACACAGTACCTGCTAATGTAGCAATAGTATGTGTATTATTAGGCATGCTAATTTTAATAGGCTTTATAGAATGACAGTTGGTAAGCAAGTCTATATTATATGTAATATGATTGGTAGCTCCTGTATCAATGATCCAAGAGCTGTGACTCTTACCAAAAACAGGATTGGAATTGGAACTGGTGTTAAAAACCAAGGGATTAGTGGTCACAGAATTTGAGGATGGTGAATATGACATGACTGTGTTGGCAGCATGAGATGCATTCAAAGATTGCTGCCTTGATTGCTGAAGCAAATCCATAAGCCCCTTGTACTGTTCCTGTGTAAGTGAAACATTGCTATTTGCGCTTCAAACAACGCTTTTGCCATCATTTTCAGATTCTCTTCTTGAAGCATTTTGAACCATATTTCTTTGCATTACTTGTTGCATTATCTCCCTTGTTGTTCCTGGTTTGATATCCAGGAGGAAAGCCATATTTGAAGTAACAAGTATCTATAGTGTGGTTTGTTTTGCCACAATGAGTGCATACTCGATTATGACCTTGTCCTCTACCTCCTCCACCATATCTTCCACGGCCTCTGTTATTATAACCACCTCTATTACCAAATCCTCCTCTATTTGCAAACTGATTGTTTCCAACAGAAGAATGAGAGCTATTTACAGCCAGTGCTTTAACTTCTGTCTCAGATTCAGTAACCAGTGGATTATGTAATTGCCTTTCCTGCTGAGTGACTAAGGAGAAGGCTTTTGCAATAGGAGGAAAAGGATCCATTAACATGATTTGAGACTTGACATTAGTATATTGCTCATTGAGGCCTTTCAAGAATCGAATAGTATAATCCTGATCTCTAAATGTTCTCAAGGACTGTAAGGCTCCACAAGTGCACTGAATTGCACATTTGCATAAAGGCAAGGGTCTAAAATTTTCCAATTCATCCCATAAAGCTTTCAATTCTGTATAATAATCCGAAACACTAAGAGTTCCTTGTGACAATCGAGTTATATCATCTTGAATATCAGCAATTCTAAACATATCTCCTTGAGAAAACCGATCATGCAAATCCTTCCATGCATCACAAGCCTTATCAAAGAAAACAATTGATTTCAATACATTCGCATTAACTGACCTCTGTATCCAAGCAGTAACCATACTGTTGCAACGAATCCACTGATTATAGAGATAATCAGTCTTGGCTGGAGGAGATATGGTTCCATCAGCGAAACCTATCTTGTTCTTGGAAATGAGCGCTATTCTCATCGATCGAATCCAAGCCTGAAAGTTCTTGTTTCCTTCCAATGGCGGAGTGACGAGAATCACTGCAGGAGTTTCGCTAGGGTGAAGAAAAAAGGGATTCAAAACGTTAGTAGCATAATCTGCAAATGAATCAAAGCTCTGGTTCGTCATTTTTCAGAAAATTGAAGAATCAAACAGTGAATTGATTGAAAAAGAACGATCGAAGGAGATCTGAAGGAAAAGAACAATGATGAACCAGAGCTCAATGAATGAGCTCTGATACCATCTTGTAGTCGAAGAAAGAGGAATTTGGTGAAGAAGAAATCTTCATTTTCTGAATATTGAAGAATTACAAAAACTGTTTCTTTACAATCAAGAGAGCTGAATATATACAACTAACTAACTATGGTTAACTACCTAAGTTATTTAACTAAAGCTAACAAACTTGATTAGTTAAATAACTAACTTAATTTACAGCTGGTGATATAAGCTTGTTTGATCTTAGTGAGACTCTATTTATATTTTAATAATATTAATAAATTTTTATTGAAATTTTTTATATTATCTATCATCCAAAACAAGTATATTTTAAACAAGAAATAAAGCACCTTTAAAAATGCTATTATTGTAATAGCCACCTAAAAAGCATGCAATAGTACGTGGTGATGAATTATAAGGTCGTCCTTTGTCACCAGCCAGCTTTCTTAAGCTATATATCGTTATCACTATCCATGATGATGAATCTTCTCAAGAGGATTATTGGTCTCTTTTTTAATATAATAACACCTGAACAAAAAAAAAATAACAACTATTTTAATTTTTTTCATCGGAGCTAAACATTTAGAGAAATGATTTGTCTCATTTTCTCCATAAAAAAGTGATTTGTTTCATATACTCAACAACAATCCACGTATAGAGTCCATTTAAATAACTTTTTAAGTCATTTTTATATTTTATTTCTTTAGAATTTAAGCCATTTATTTATTTTTCATAAATACCTAAAATTTTATTAAAATTTTAAGTAAACTAAAAACTAGTACTTATCTATGTTACAAAATTCTCATAAAATAAAAACTAATTTAAAACCAGCAATTCTTGCATGACTATGGTTTCAATAATAAAAAAAGGATTATTAGGACATCTCTTATCACGGCCATCTATATATATATATATATATATATATATATATACACACACACACAAACGGCTAACAAAATTATAATTTTAGACATTTTATATTAATGACACAGGTACTTTTCAGGGACAAAAATGTCAATCTAAATAAAAATAAATTAAAACAAAAATTTAATTCACATAAAAAATTATTTTTTCTTCTTACTTTTCACTTTTTCTCTCTCATTTTTTTTACTTTTTTCTCTCTCTTCCCTTTCTTCTCCCTATCAACTCACGCCTCTTTTCTTCTCTCTCTCTCTCTCTCTGAGACATCATTTCCTCTCCTCTTTCTTCTCTCACTCTCTTTTTCTCTTCTCTCTTTCGTCGCTTTTTTTTCCTGATAAGTTCTCTTCTCTTTATATTTCTCATTTTTTTGTCTCTTTCTCTTTCCTTTTCTCTTTCTTTTCTCTCATTCTTTTTTTTCCTCTTTATTTCTTTTTTTCTTTTTATTGGCGCATTTTTCTTTTTTTATTAACATTTTTTAATAACATTTCTTTATTTTTTAAGTTATTTATAAATGATTATTTTGTTTTTCAGTCGTAACGGGAGACATTACATGTCGGTATAATTACTTTTTATTTTTTTTATAAATGTATTTAATTTTTATAAACGATTATTTTATTTTTAAGTCTCGACGGGGAAAACATTACATGTTGTCGGTATAATTTTATCGTCTTTGACACAGATCAATTTTATAAATGTTTAAGTTATTTATAAATGATTATCTAAATTTTGAGTCCCAACAGAGTTTTGTTATATATTTTACTATTTATATATTTGATTATAAATATCTTTATTATATATTATTTAAAGATGATTATTTTACTTTTGACTCTTAATAGGCAGAAGTATTACATACTATCGTCTATTATCTTGCTCTTGATTTAAAACATTGTATGTTGTCAGTATAATTAATTTTTATATTCTGTTTTTATGAATGCCATTATTTATTATAAATAATTATTTTGCTTTTGAGTCCCGATGGGAAAAAATAACATATTATCGCTATAATTTCGTTATCTTTAAGTACATATCAATTTTTATAAACGTTTTTATTATTTTTAAATGATTATTTTACTTTTAAGTTTCGACGGGGGAAACATTACATGTTGTCGTATAATTTTATCGTGACACATGTCTATTTTATAAATGTTTATTTATAAATAATTATCTAACTTTTTAGTCACAACAAAGTTTTGTTATATATTTTACTATTTATATATTTGATTATAAATATCTTTATTATATATTATTTATAGATGATTATTTTACTTTTGATTCTTAACGGGAGAAAACATTACATACTATCATCTATTATTTTGCTTTTGATTCTAGACGAAAAAATATTGTATGTTGTCAGTATAATTACTTTTTATATTTTGTTTTTATGATTGCTATTATTTTTTATAAATGATTACTTTGCTTTTGAATTACGACGGGAGAAAATAACATGTTGTCGCTATAATTTCGTTATCTTTGAACACATATCTATTTTTATAAATATTTTTATTATTTTTAAATGATTATTTTACTTTTAAATCTCGACTGGGGAACATTATATGTTGTTGGTATAATTTTATCGTCTTTGACACAGATCAATTTTATAAATGTTTTAGTTATTTATAAATGATTATCTATCTATCTATTTATCTAATCAAGAAAACCCTAACCATGTTTGTTTCATCTTAGCCATATATGGTACACAAGCCACACAATTACATAAATAGTAATATTTGATACACATTTAATATTTCTTAATTCACTTTCACTATAAAATTTGTTAATTTTTAATACATTAAATAAAAAATATCATTTGCTATAAACAATCACTATCTTAAAAAATTAAGCGTAACAAACAACGCGCGCTCTGTGTGAGTGCACAAGTATCGTACTAGTATTAAGTAAAAAATAATGGACTTTTATTCGGAGGATAATAGGATTTAGTAATATAAAAGTTTAAAGTTTAAATAAAATAAAATAAAAAACTGGATGAGAGAGGAAAGTGAGTTGTTAAGAGATGAGAGATAAAATATAACTAAAATTTAAAATATTGTGTGTTTGAAAATGTGAAAGTGAGAGAGAGGAAGTTGAAAATTTTTGGACATGAAATGTCATTTGTATCATCAAACGTGATGATGTGTCAAGCAGAGAAAATTTTTGAATATTCAAGTAGTTTTATATGAACAATATGTAATTTTTCTCCCGTTGAGAATCACAAGTAAAACAATCATCTATAAATAATAAAAATATTTATCTATTTTGATATGTAATCAAAGACGATGAAGTTATACCGACAATAAGTAATGTTTTCTTATTGAGACTTATAAACAAAATAATCATTTGTAAATAATAAAGATTAAAAATTTGGAGATTAAACTCAAAAATAATATTTAAATTTTTTTTTCGTAACAAAGTTATAAAGACAATTATAAAATGTGATACATGCATAAAGACAACAAAATAAAAATACATAAAAAATGAAATTAGAAAATGTTAATAAAAAAATATAAATATAATATGTGATTTATAAATTTTGATACGTGATCAAAGATAATAAAATTATATTGATATGTAATGTTTTCTTTTTGAGACTTTAAACGAAAATAATTATTTTTAAATAATAAAAAAATTATAATGATAAAATATACAAATATAAAAAAAATAAAAATTTAATGTAGAAAGAGAAATAGAAATAAGAATTTGACAAAAAAAAAATAAAAAGAAGAAAGAGAAGACAGAGGGAAAGAGAGAAGAAAGAGAGAAAGAGAGAGTCATGTGTCTGTTAGATGAAGTACCTAGTTTTAGTATTTTGGTAGTTGTTAAATTGTTTATAGATATAGTAGATAGATAGTAGATATATTAGAAGTAGATGATCAAATAAAAGCTTTCATTTCAAAAAAAAAAAGTTTGAACTTTAAAATAATAAAAAAAAAGTTAATAGCAAAAACAAAGTTTTTTTTATAGGTAAATGTTAGTATGTTAGTTGTTATATTAGTTTTTTCTCCTTCGGGAGGATTTGAATATTGTACCTTTAACTCTTTCACTCCTTCGTACCCTTAACTCAAACCAGTTGAACTACTCATAAAAAAAAAAGTTAATCGGGCTTCTTGTAACTTCCAGACTAGCTTGGCCATTTTCTTTACAATTTTGCTTTTCAAAATATGCACCTGAACGTGAGCTGATGCTTTGTATAAACATTTACTGTGCCAAAAAATGATGGGAGGAAAGTGAGACAATTAGATTTTTATTCCGTATAAATACGTTACGTCGGGTTCCCTACTTGCGCATCACAAACACACTTCACTTGATCAAGTAAAAAAAAAAAAAAAAAAAAAAACCATGGCTACCTCCTCCTACTTCTCCGTTCTCCTATCCGTCTCCGTAACTTGCTTCCTCTTGCTACTCCCCAAGGTTCATTCAACAGAAACCATTTCTTTTGCTTTCAGCAAGTTCGATCCAGGTCAAGAGAACCTAATCCTCCAAGGCGACGCCCTTATCACTGCAACAGGCCGGTTACAACTAACCGCAGAAAAAAGTGGCGTACCACTCTCTAAATCTCTCGGCCGAGCCCTTTTTGCCGCCCCAATCCACATTTGGGATAGCGACACACAAGCCGTGGCTAGCTTTGTCACTACCTTCTCTTTTGTCATCAGTGCTCCTAACAAAGCCAAAGCGGCCGATGGTCTTGCCATCTTCCTTGCACCAGTGGATACTCAACCACAAGAACGTGGCGGACTCCTCGGAATTTTCAGACACCAAAATTATGATAAAGAAATCCAGACTGTTGCGGTTGAATTTGACACTTTCTATAACGAGGATTGGGATCCAGAAGATCGTCATATTGGAGTTGATGTTAATCATATCACCTCTAGAAAAACTACTGCTTGGAATTTTACGAATGGAGATGTTGCTAATGTTGCCATTAGTTATAATGGTCCTACCAATTCCTTAACCGTTTCTTTGGTTTATCCTTCCTCTGGAGCTAGTTATATTCTTAATGATAAGGTGGAGTTGAATAAATATCTTCCCGAGTGGATAAGGATTGGTTTCTCGGCTACCACTGGATTATCGGAAGACCATGTTGAATCACATGATGTTCTTTCGTGGACTTTCAATTCAGAGTTGCCAGATTCTAGCAGTGGAGCTTTTGACAAAAACATGCATCTTTCGAGTTATGTGCTGCGCGCATGAGTCCATGAGTTGTGTTATGTACGTGTGACTGTTTGATGAAAACTATAATAAGACCCGCAACAATGGTCCTTAAGTGTTGTAAAACGGTCACACACAATCCAAGCATATGTAATATATCTTTGTAATATACTCTAGTTTTCTAATCTTACTATCTTGGTGACTTTTGCTAAAGTATTGTCATAATCTATCTATCACTGAAATTGTGTTTTTTTTCTTCTGATATTAAATAAAATGCTAAAAATAAATAATATTTGAAGTTACCAATTTTTTTGTTGTTGAAGAATATGATATATACCAGAAGAAAAACTAAATCAAATTGAATCACTTAACCATGTCAACAATCCGTGGATTTACGTACGGTATAAAGAGAATCATACACACACATAGCACGAGGGTCCATCAAGGGGCTTCAATGCCGCTGTCCATTAAAGACACTCCCTTTAAACACCTCAAAGCAGTGGCGGAGTTAGCCTATATTTTATGAAAGGAATAAATATAAAGAATAATTTTTTTTAAAGGAGATGGAGAAGGGGATATATTATTATTTCAATGGCACTAATGATCATATTACAACTGTCCTCAAAGAAATTTGAACTCTGTCTCTTGAGGTTACAAAGCCAAAATTTTACTACTGAGCTGGCACCTCATGAACAATATAAAGAGTAATTTTTTATAGGCAAAATGAATTTTATTAAAAGAGATCAACCACAAGTTTTATGAATTTAGATAAAAAAAAAACTTGTATAAAACCAATAATCTTGGCACAAAGTTCATCAGTATCACAAAAAAAAAGTGCATCAGTGTTATCAACTCTCACTCAGTGCTATATATTATTTTTTGGGGTGGCAAAATAATTTATTATTACATTGATCTTTAGTTTTTATTTTATTTTTGGGTAGCTATTGCATAAAGAGGAGCCGCCCCAGCCTCAAAGATGCTGTGACAACCACCCAAAAATTTTCAGTAGAGCCGTCACATAAGTTTATTACGGAAAACTATATGAAAAACCCTATTTTGGAAAATTAGAAGAAAAATGGTCTTCGAACCAACTTTGGGTCAAAAATTTAATTACGTGTAAGGAATGTATTAGCACCTCAACGACGCCCATTTAAAAACGGTACCCTAATTTGTTTAAAAAAAAGTGTCTGCCTTAACAAAATTTATTAACTTATTATTATTTTTTTAAAAAAACAACATAAAAAAAAGACTATAAATTAAAAAAGGGGACTATTATTGTTACTTCATTTTAGGCAGGTTACACAAGTGAGAACAAATTATTAATAATAAAAAACGTAAGTGATTAAAAAAGGGGGTCTAATTTAATTGTTATCTTTTTTGAAAAGGGAAGTTGACCAATGAAAGACTTTGATAAGTTGATTAATTAATACAATACTTTATTTATCAAAACTAAACCTAAAATCCAGAATACCTAACCCTGATTTGTTTTTTTTTATGACTTATTTCAAAGAAACTGACTTGGATTAATCACACATTCAAAATAATTTTTTTTAAAGAATCCTTTTCCTAATTTGAATTTTCAGAAGGGAAACAAAGGATATCAAAGGATAGCCACACGATTGTGAAATTGACCTTGCAAATTCTTCCACATTTTATTTTTTTAATAAAAAAAGAAAATTAAATCAGAGTCAAAAAATGAACAAAAGTAATAGAGAAAGAAGAAGATTTCAATACAATCACAGAGTCATGAGTTTACACAAAAAGGGATCTACGAAAATTAAAAGAAAAATACAAAGGGAGGAGAAAATAGAACCTTGATGTTTGATACATACAACTCCAACCATCAAATACAGAAGAAACAACATAAAAAGGAAATGGGATCCTAAATTCTAAACTGTTTAGGGATTTTTTGTATTTTTCTGCCTTGCTTCAGTCTTCATCTCCACTGTCTCTTTCTTGCCATCGAATCGCCCCCCTTTTTTCTTGTGCACATGTAGCCTTTTGTAGCCTTCAAGTCTTTGCTCCATCTTATCCTGAAAAAAAAAAAGAGAAGAAAAATCCGAAATAAATTAAAAAAATCAGGGCAAAGATAAACAATCAAGAAGGAAAGAAAATCTCCCTTTTTGGTTGATTCAAAACCGAATCCGCGCATGCAGCTGGCTCTTATTTGAGAAATGGGGGTGATCTGGATTTCTTGGGGTTGGTGGATGGGATTTGATTGAGGGAGAAATTAGAGGGGTTTGTAACACCCCGTCGAGACAAGGCGTCACTTTATCCTGACACATATGTTCATAGCAATAACACACTTTATTTATTATCAGAGTACGCAAAGCATGGCACGTAGACATATATCCCACACCCGCAAGGGGTAACCAAAGGACACACATTGGTCGTGATACAACTGTTACCATCAGCGGTCACCTCCACTAGGTCCCGCTCCCCAAGCTCTGAGTACAGAATGCTCCTGTCCATCTGTTATTCATCATAACATAGTATGGAAACACACAAGAAAACAAAGGGGTAAGATATCCATCAATCACTAGTGCAGAATACACTTTTAATCGCGATTAAAATCGACTTTTAACGTCGGTTTTCATTCCAGCGTGTATTCTTTCGCGTTGTAAGTGTGAACATTTAACGCCGGAAACGCGGTTAAGTATGAGATTCGGAGTGAAAAGAAATAAATTTTTTTGTAAAAAAACGAAAAATTCACTTTTAATCACAGTTTTTATAAAAAATAGACGTTAAATATTACTTTTAATCGCGGTTTTTACATAAACCGCGATTAGAAGTGTTTTTAATTTTTTTTTTTGCTTCGCCTACCCATATACACTTTTAATTGCGGTTTTACCAAAAACTGAAGTTAAATGTAGCATTTAATCACGGTTTTTATATAAACCGCGATTAAAAGTTTTTTTAATTTTTTTGTTTTTTGTTTTATCTTTCCATGTCTGCTCGTATTATCCAAATTCAAAGCCCAGAAATACAAGAACCAATACAAAATATTTATCAAACTTCCAAAATACAACAACCAATACAAAATATTTATCAAACTTTCAAAATTCAACTTCCAAAATCATCTAATATTTACAACACAAAATGCCCTCAAGGGCTGCATAGTTTCCTTTAAACCCAACACAAAAACCATGTTCATATATTGTAGATTGACTTCCATCCCTCCTTTGTCTAAGAACTGCAACTGAAAGGTTATCCAAAACCCTGCGTGTTCAATTCAAAGCATTAAGGGTCAAGGGACTATAAAGCAGAACGAATAGACAACTAGGAAATTGGCCAATAAATTTTACATAATAACAAATTCGATCGCACCATGTCATTTTTGTTGTGTTGCTTTTCTTGCTCGTCGTCTTGGTGGTTCTGAGTTTAGATTTTGCTCCTCAATCTTAGTCACAAAAAAGCGTGCCTAAGTTTCCCGATTCTCGATAATTTCTTCACCACTGTATGGGTTTGTGCTATGGCCATCGAATAACTACAAGTCCAATTCAAAACATATCTAATTAACTAACTACAAATATTGTAAGATATCAAATAGATCGATTAACAAGTTATGAAATATTTTATTACCAAATCCCATCTAGAGGCAATCCTCATCGTGACAATGGACAACATGGTCTTCATGACATAGTAGCCACACGCCCATGAGTTGTCTTGGCGAGGCCCCTAAAAATGACAACATAAATTAGTACAAATTATATATACACGCGAGACCCCTAAAAATGACAATATAAATTAGTACAAATTATATATACACATAACTAATACGGCTTTGAATATATAAATATTATATAAAGACAAACTACTTACCGCGAGTATGTTCCAATTAGGCTTATTTTCTTCTCCTAGACCTTTCTCATTATATATTTCACCATAGCTCTGATAAAATAAGTTATAGATCTAAGATAAATACATATATGACATCACAAGTATGACAGATAAATTAAAAGTTTACCCCTCAAGTACACGCTTAATCTGTAGGTTTGGCTTAAGAGAAGTGAGCATATCCAGACTATGAGATTATGCTTAGGATAAATGACAATCAACTGTCAATGTTTACTAGGTAACAACAATAAAAGTGTATTAGAAGCACAGAGAGACAAACGTATGCTATGATTTGATCAGACAATGTTGAATAAAATGTACTCACTTGTGGATGTACGGTCCTAAGAAAACATATTTTTCTAGTTTAGTTTATTCTGTATATAAGTTTGAACAGATGCATTAGACTCTTTTGGGTTGGGCTTGACAACCATCAACATTGGATCCAAGAATCCATATACATCACTGGTGTTGTTCTGAATACAGATACGATGCAGATGCCTAGATGTTGAAACAAAATAATGCTAATTATATAATAATTGACACAATGGAAATAAAAATGTAAAAATATGTTAATTAATACTTATGTGGACTATAATTGCAAGTGTTGATTGGCAAGCCAAAATTCATCACCGTGCGACATGTCCGTTAAGTCCTTCGCAAAAATGTAAAAAATTGGAAGATCGTCATGCTCCAAGGTAATCCCAATATTTTCGACCGAAAGATCAAAAGCCACATGAACAATGTATTTTAAAATGTCTTCTTTAGGATCCTCCACACTTTCTGGTGAACAACTACCCTTGGTGCTGACACGCACAGTAGCTTTAGGATATGGCACTAACTTCTGTCTTTGTTGTGCTTCCATCTCTGACTTAATCTGAGATTTGTAAACTTAAAGCACTTAATTAACCTCCTGCATGATCTGATGTCTCATGGCATCAAATTCCAATCCCTTTGACTGACTGCGTGAAGTTCCTCTGAAAAATTTCTTAAAGCCCACATCTCAACCAGCAGTGCAGACACGACCAGGTTGCTCAGGTGTTCCAATGGTAGTAGTCAAGATATCTTGATGTCCAGTTGAAATAAAAGTACCCTGAGACTCATGTTCAACCAATGACTCCTACAATGGATAACTTAACAAACAGATATTAATTGTGGATGATCTAACAAACATGTATTCACGTATAAAATTCTTTGTTAGTCAATTTTGAATGTCCTCCAATATCCCTTCCTGATTATCATCACGAGTGGCATATACATCGTCTACTTTATTTTCATCAATGAAGAAGGGTTTTTTGTTGAGAAAGAAGGGGTGTCATTAATATCTAGTGTTGAATCTTGATTTTCATCACTCTCATGCATAATTCTTCTTTGGAGAATCACAGACCACCTTTTGTTAGAAGGATCATTGACATAAAACACTTATTTTGCATAGATTGCCATGAAAAAAAAAATCACGTCACACAAAAACAGGTAAACACAGACAATAGGAAATGAGAGTGTCAAAAGTTTACCTCCGGAGAAGTCAGATACAAATGACAGACAATAATTGAAAATAATCTCACAGTATGCAACGGTAACCTGCAATTAGCTATGCACCAGATAACTTCATTAAAAAACAAAAAAAGCTATGCATCGGATAAACTCAGAAACATAGGCAAGAATCATTAATTTGCAGATCAATCAAAAGGAAAACAAAAATTAGAACATCATTTTCCCTCTAAGGATTTGCACAAGTAACTCAGTAGTATTATTTATAATAAATATGCATATAACTCACTTGTGGAACAACTTTGACCCCAGCAGAATGAGCCTTAGTTACCAATTCCCTTGTACAATCACCCCAATAAATTTGCAAGGCTGCCACTTTTTCATCCAGAATGACCTTCTAGTTCTCCTCAAAAGGAAATGCCATAACAACACCGACCCCAAACGGTTTATCAGTTAAAGTAATTGACTATTGAAATTAACTTGATAACACAAAAAGAAAAAGAAACATTGAAGCAAACATTCATTGTGAAACATTGGATAACTTCCTCACTCATTGACAAAAGACCCAAGTTACATCGCAGATGTATCACTTATCACAAAGTAGCTAAATGCAAAAGCAATTGTGAAAAACACATTGTTGATAATAATCCTTTGGCTCCTTTCTACTGCATCATATCCGCAACCAGTGTAGCCATTTGCTAAAGTTTACAATACATGTTCAACAAGAACAAAAAAAAAAAATTAATAAGCCAGCATTAGATAAAGACAGATTGCATCAATTTGAAAAACAAAAAAAAAGCCTTGCACACTTCACTTTTACTATCAGCAAGCAAACCTCTTTTCCAAAGAAAAATGCACAAAATACCCACAAATACAATGAGTTAAGCCATGCGTAATACTAGCATAAGACATAAGCGTATCATATGCCAAGAGCTATGGAAAGGAAAACAAAGATAACTATGCAATTTTCACAGATATTACCAACCACTTGATTATAGAATTTTAATTAGTAAAGCAGGGATTCAGTTCTTTCTTGCATTGTAAGAGTAGACTAATTTAGCATTAGCAATGTCGTAGTGTCACACTGAATCATCCTCACTAGCTGTGACAAGTAAATCGTCTTTACGATGGAAATCAATCGAATTTATCTTCCCAACCTGCAAATATGAACATCAGTAAACCTTAGGGAGAAGATATATTTGCAATGAAGCCATCATTTCCACGCCAAGAACAAGACCAAAGGTGAAATCCCAAACCCCCAATAAGTGCCAAACCTGAAACGAAGGAAAAGAGAAGTGACAGAACCCAGTTCAAAAACTTAATTGAAGTAGTTGTTGCAGTACTACACCTCTAATAAAAGAAAATGCAATAGTTGATAAATAAATACAAAAACAAAGACGAAAACTCACCCAAAGCCCACAAAATTCGGAGAAGGAGGGTTGAGGCGGTGGCTGTGGCGGCACGAAAAAACAGAAGCACGAAAGAGCAGAAGCAGAATGCACGCAAAAGTAGAACACGGAAGGAGGGCGGTGGCGGCACACAGAAGTAGAGGGCGGTGGCAGGCGTATGGCGGATTCGTCGTGGTGGTTACGAATGAGGGAGAGGAGGAAGGAGGCGACCGGGTTAGAGTGTCGCAGTGGAGAGTGGCGTTGCAGGAGTTCGCAGGGAGAACGAGTAAGGGACGGCGTGAGTGAGGAAATGAGGAGCAGGGTAAAGAATGAGGGATGACATGAGTGTTGGTATTTGGAAGGAAAATGGTTCTTTTAGTTTTAACCGCAGTTTGATAAAAAAACCGGCGTTATAACCTTTATAGTTCTTTTAGTTTTAACTGTGGTTTGATAAGAAAACCGGTGTTATAACCTTTAACCGCGGTTATTCTAAAAAACCGGTGTTAAAAACCATATGTTTTAACTGCAGTTATGATAGAAACCGGCGTGAAAAGTTTGGCCGTATTTACCAATTCACTTATAACGTCAGTTTTTTAAATAACCAACGTTAAAAGCGATGCGTTAATTTCAAAAATGCCACCGCGTCAATTTTTACGCTGGTTATCTCCAAAACCGGCATTATAAGTCTATTTTTAGGTGTATTTCGCACTAGTGAATCACTAACAAGCAAGAAAACAGTATAGTAGAGTGACTATCATCATGCACAGCACACGCATACAACATGGACATCACAATCATCAACATGACCGATACCACAGATACCACACTCAGACTTTTGAGTATATGGTCACAGACCAGACCATTCATTGACAACACCTACTGACAAACCTGAGCACAAGGTCACAGACCACATCATACTCTGATATCACAGACTGACACAAACCACTGAAGATTTCGGGCCCATTACAGGCCCTATTGACCCACAGATTGCTGAATATTGCCGCTCATACCGGCCTACTCCCTAGACCGATCCCCAGTCTCAGGGTACAGAGGAATGAGACATAAGTTGGTTGTCTCGGGAACATATCTTGATACGCTACCATCTCTGATCACCAGATACGTCGTCTCCCATACCGGGAATTATCGTATCCAATCGCTGGAGTAAGGAACCGTCTCGTGCACAAGGACGACAAACCCCATACCGAGAATGGCCAAGATTGTCCACCGTCAGACGTGGAGTCCTGGAGACTCGTCAGGATGACCGAGTACACATACCCTCAAGGCCACTGACTATCCCTAACTACTCCAAAACTTCAGTCCCATGGAGTCTTAGAGCCTTGTCGAAAAGACCGAGTCCACATACCCTCAAGGTCTTGGCCATGTCCATATACCCTCCAGGCCACCGACTAGCTCCGTACCACTCCATCGGTACCTTAAGTATACCAACATCGGGTACACTGACCCGACTATCACAACAAATGGAGCATCAGCGGTAATACTTGCTATTACTGTCTAGGGATTCGTAATCCTCTAACTAGAGGGATTCACCCTTGACTCTAAGACCATACATCGATCATCACACTTACGTATATCATAACTAATTAATCAGCACATAGATATCAGTACATCAACAATCATAGATGACCAGCGTATAAGTTATTCTTAGCGTCGTGAAGGCGACTGTTAACTAACCATATTATTAGACAAGCAAACAAGTAAATCAACAAACATACAGATCATATTAAGTCAGGCCTATGTTAGTTGATAGGTCTATGGTGACTATCCTTAGCCACTGCACACCACAACCCCTCTCCTGAGGTATTGCTAATATCAACCTTTAGTAGGATTAAGGTCCTCTACGCATGCTAACAGTACTACTCTACTGCCTATTTTCCCTAGTGATTAAGGTATCTTCCCCCTTACCTGACACTTATGGCTAAGCTCCTAAGCTTTGACCCTCGACCACTATCCATGCTCCTGCCTTGGGCTGCTCCTCTGGACCTTATCCTTCTCTCAGACCTAAGGATTTCCTACTAAGAGCTTTCTGATGCACAAGATCCTCATTCGAGGCGAGTGCAGAGCATAATTGCTCTATAGAGGAAGTGGCCAGAGAGAAGAGCCTCTGAGGCAAGAAATGAGGGAGGGGTGAACGGCTATTTATAGGCGAGGTTCGGCTCCATCATGTCACGATGGCCCAAGACACCTTATCCATCGCATCATGACACTGCCACATGACAAACAACCAGCGGCTGTGATCACGAATATCCGTCGCGTCGCGATGGACTCCTCTCACAGGTCTGTACGTGTCAACAAGGTTCTAGATTCTTCTTCCACCGACTTTGGTCATGTCGCGATGGTCCCTTTGTTAATCTCGTTACGTCACGACGGTCCTTAACCAGGAAGGTTCTAGTTTTTGTCCTTCTAGAAGATTCTAGGGTATTCCGCGCTCTTCCAGGGTTTCTAGGCCTTTCCTAGGGTTTCTAGGTCTTACTAGGTTTTTAACCTCCGTTCATTACTTAATTATTGATCTAATTATTCTTCTAGTATTGTTTAAAAATCAAGATGTCACAGGGTTGGTGTTAACACACAAATTTGTCTAAATTATTAAGGTATTTTGAGTGTAAAATATTATGATTTTGTTCTTTATTAGATAAAATATGCTCACTATTTTCTCATTTATGCAAAAAAGTAAAAAGGCAACAGCAAAATATTGAATTTTGGGAAGATTCTGGCTAGTTTTAGAGATTTTTGGCGTTTCTGGACAAGCGGTACGGCCTGACATCTCTTCAGTACGACTGTACCTATTCAAGCACATCAGTAGGGGCGTACCTCATGGTCAGTACGACCTGGCATCAAAGAAAAAGTCTATTACGGCCATATCAAAGGCAGTACGGCCGTACACAATTGTTGTCAGGTGGTGATGAGTGCACAAGTACGGGCCAGCGTCACAACTCAAGTGCGGTATGACCGTGTATAAAGACGGTACGACCGTACCCAAGCCCAGAATGCAGATTTGAAGCCAGTTTGACCTAGTACGCAGCAGAGCCTATAAATAGGCATTCTCAACCCTTTTGGAGAACTAACTCACTCTCTGAGTGAGGAGCTTTTGTCTTGCTATTGCCTCTTGTCTCTTACCTCTCATATTTTCTTTTCTTTCATGATTTCTTGTTTGGATATTTGTTATTCTATGTTATTGAGAAATACTATGAGTAGCTAAATCCTTCGCTAGGGGTGATTGGGGATCTTTTACTATGTCTTTGATATTTGTTTAATTGTTATTATGAGTTTTCTTATTATCTTATTGAATGTGTTGTTCTTAGCATGCTTAATTCCATAGAATCTGGCCAATCCTTAATAAATTAGTTAATTGGAGGCGATCGTACCACAATTAGTTAATGGAACTCTAGGAATAATTGAATTCGCTAATTATGCCGGATCAAGGATAATTGCTTATTTCCAATCAGTCATTGAATTGATAAACTCACTGTCTCTAAATGCTCTTTCTTTTAATTGCCTTGCATGATCAAACTGGGTAGTTCTTAGGAAGAAGACTGTTAGCATTGCATGATCAAACGGTGTTAATAATATAAGAGTGGGTGGTTGGCATTCGAATAGGAATCATAGCTCATAATAAATTCAAGGACTAAGTATTACTGAACCCGGTTCCCCTAGGTTCTTCCATACTTGATCTCTATTCTTTCTTGCGTATTTGCTTTATTGTTTAATTGTTTCATTCTCATAATCACTACCTTTGTTCATCTAAATAATAAAAGATCTCTATTAATTTTAGTACTCGCGCATTCTCTGTGGGTTCGACATTCGGAGTTTTATATAAATATACTCCACTTTATTACGAGTTACGATCATGTGCACTTGCCTGAGCCACAACAGTTGGTCGTGACTTGTTCTTTAGGGTGTTTTTGGATGAGAGATTTTAATGAGGTAATGTAATTTTAGAGGGTAATTCAAATACCACAAGTCAATTTTTTTTTAAGAAAAAGAGAGGAAATGAGCCTCGTTAAAACCTTCTGATGCAAAACCCTCCTCAAGGGAGAAAAACATCTAGAAGGAAAAAGAGTACTCCCCCCTAAATTTTATTAATAAAAAAGGGGAAAAAAATAGGGGGACTAGGCCAAAACCCATGAACATAAGCAAAATGGAAACCAATAGGAAGGACGACCAAAACTATAAAAAGCAAGATCTAAGAAAAACAATAATGGCATGCAAAAGCATCACTATAATGACTTTCATTCCAACTATGTTGGCACCAAAGACATTATCAATTATTTGCAGCACACCAAAAACCAAATTAAAAGAGGAAAAAGAAAAAAAACCACATGGGACGACTGGTGACAAACCCATGGAAAATCACCTAAACCTATAACTAGACAAACCCAATCTATTTCTGAAAAAATCTTTAGCAATGAAACTAGGAATAAGATCCCATCAAACATAACCACTGATGCTAGAACCATGACTCGCAAGCTTATCAGCGCAAACATTATCCTCCCTATAAATATGAGTGCAAATGAAGCTCATCCTGCCAAAGCTACATTAGAGAGGATTAAATTAATAACCGAATGCAGAGGGATGAATTTATTATCAAACCTGGCCTTGTTCCTGCAGTGCCAAATCGCCCAACAAACATTCACAATAGCAGCAGAGACAAGGTCACACACCTAAGGGCTCCAACCAAGACAAGATAAAGATAAAATGTTCTAAAAAGAGGAACTATCAATCGAAGTATTCAGAATACCTCCAAGCCAATTCCAAATAGATTTGGCAAAAGAGCAGTCAAGGAAAAGGTGATGAGTAGACTCAGAAGCATTACTACAAAGACTACAAACAGAAACAACAGTGCAACCTCTGTTCCAAAGTTGATCATCCGTCGGCATCTTGTTATGAAGAATCCTCCAAATAATAAAGGATTTAGAAGGTGGGATAAAATTCTTCCAAACTATTTTGGTCCAAGGAACCACCTGTCGCACATGGTTATGGAAAAGGAAGGAGTCTTTAAAAGACAGATCCCCTGTAGTAGATGTATTTCACATCAACTTTCCTTCCACCGGGACAGTAGGAATGACTACTTCCTGGATTTCAGAATAAAGCTGAGGGAAGTGTGTAATAAGAGCAGCAGGAATGGACCATCTACCATTAATAACAAAGTCACTCAAAGTAGCCTCAAAGTCCCTGTGCAAACTAGAAAGTATACCAAGAATATCCACAATTGGTTTCGAAATCCTAGTATCAATCCAAAAATTAATTTTGTGACCATTACCTATCTGCCAAGTAGAATGCTCCAAGATCTCAGAAATACAAGATTTAGTCCCAGGCCAAATAGAAGAGGAAACATGATATTTGATAGGTACATTATTCCTATAAACCCTCGTTTTCATTAAAAGAGCCCAATTTAAATCAAATGAAATGAAATTCCACCCAAGTTTCAACATGCCTGCATTATTAATAGCTTTGATAGATCTCAAACCTAAACCACCTTCCTGAAGCGGCTTAGACACCTTATTCCAATTGCTAATATCCCCAAACCATATAAATTTCTAATCCAAATATCAACAGAATTGAGAAGATTAGCAGGCCAAGTATAAATGCGAAAACTGTAAACCAACATACCAAGAATAATAGAATTCACAAGTTGAACTCTACCCATGATAAATAATAAAGAGCCTTTCTAGGAGGATAATTTTGCCTTTATTTTGTCAGTAATAGGAAATAAATGCACTCTACGAGGCTTCCCTTTAAACAAAGGAACCCCAAGATAAGTAAAAGGGATAGTACATATAGAAAATCCGAGCATATCCGAGATTTCCTGAATACGAGTTTGAGAGATGCTACCAGTGAAGCATTTAGAATTTTCTTTGCTAATAACCTGGCCAGAGACTTGCTCATAAGAATTAAAAAGACTCAACATACTAGATAAGCTCTTTTTGGTAGCTCTGCAAAAAAATCATTATATCATCAGCATAAAGCACATGACTGGGCATACGAAAACCTCTGGGGCCATTCATCAGCTGAAGCTGACCATCATCAACTAGCTTAACAATATCTTTGCTTAAGACATCTTCTGCCAAACAAAAGAGGAGAGGGGATAGGGGATCTCCCTGCCTAACTCCACGCTTGCAACTAAAGAAACCAACAGCAGCACCATTAATAGAAAAATAGAGCTTAGCAGAATGAAGAATAATGTTAATCCAGGAGAAAAATTTATCATTGAAACCAAAGAGTGTCAGGACTTGAATTAAGAAATTCCAATCTATAGTATCAAAAGTCTTCTTGATGTCAATCTTCAGTGCTAATTGACCGCCAAAAGCTTTTTTCTGAAGCAGGTTAATGGATTCAGAAGTTGTGCAGATACAATCAGAAATGTTCCTACCTTTCACAAAGCCTCTCTGATTCGCAGAATTAATTTTAGGAGCCACCAAAGCAAGTCTATCTACTATAACTTCAGTAATAATTTTGAATCTCAATCTTATCAGCTCCTAGAATCTTTGGAATCAAGGTAACATTAGAATTAAAATTAGGAAGCAACCACTCTTATTGGAAAAATTGCAAGACAGCCTTATAAACATCCTGAGCAACAATATCCCAATAATGGAGGGAAAAAAACTCCCAAATCCATCCGGGCCAGGAGCATTATCCCCATTAAGAGAAAAGACTACATTTTTTACCTCCTCAAGAGAGGGCAAACTGGTAAGCATAACATTATCAAGATCCAAAACTAAAGTAGGAATAACCACACTAATAAGACCATTAAGATGACAATCATTATTAACAGAAAATAAATTCTGATAGTAGTTTAAAACATGGTTCTCTATATCACTAGCCTGTGAGAGAATACGGTCACCATCCTTCATGATAGAAATTCTCTTAGCAGCATTTTTGATCTTAGTCATTTTGTGAAAAAAGGATGTATTCCTATCCCCAAGAGAAAGCCAGTTAATTCTAGATTTTTCTCTCCAATAAGCTTCTTCATAATTCAAGGCAGTTTGTAAATTAGTCTGAGCTTCCTTATCAAGAGTAAATAAATTATCAGAACCTCCATGAGTATCAATCTGCGCCTGGATATTGTAGTACCCTAATTTTGTCCGGGCTTTATTTATTTATTTATTTTATAATATAATATTTTTGGTCTTAGAATAATAAAAAGAAGAAGGCGAAAAATGAATAAAAGTGAAGAAAAGAAAAGAAAAGAAATAGAAGAAAAGAGAGGAAAAAAAAGAAGAAAAAGGTTGCATGAAGTAAAATAAATGGGTGCAAATAGCAGTGGCCTGCTTGGCAGCCCAGCCCAATGCTGCGTGCACCCCCTTTCTCTCCCTCACTACTACCCGCACCCCCGCACGCCCCCAGGCCACCAACTCCTTTCCAAGTGCAGGTCTTACTTCTCGCACCCCGCTTTCTCCTCACACCCCCCTGAACCATCAAGCCCAAGCACACACCCGCGACCCAGCTCTCTACCAGACCCAAGTCTTCTTAACCCTAAAAAACCTAATTCTTCCCTCATTCTCTCATTCTCCAACTCGTCGCAGCACCACACCACCTTTCCCTCCTTCTTCATCTTTCTTCTCCTCTCCTTCTCCAACCTCAACCCTAACCTAGCCGCGGCGCCCCTTCCCTTTTCCCTATCTCTTCTCTTCTTCCTTCCTTCACCCCAAAACCAAACCCTAACCTTCTCCAACCTCAACCCTAACCTAGCCGCGGCGCCCCTTCCTCCTCCCCATTCCTCTTTCGTTTTTCTTTCCTTTTTCTCACCCAATCTCAACCCCAAATCAAATCCTTCAGATTATATCATATCTTCCATCATTAAACCACGGATTCAAAGGGGAGATTCTTGTTCCAATTTCTTTTCTTTTTTCTTTATGACTTTTATCACTGATTTGATTCCGATTTGTTTTCAGGTGTATAAATACGGATGCATGCTGGTGAACCAGGGAGAGAGCGGATCCGGACGAGTATAACCTAGTAGAAACAGAGGAGGAGCACGAACAGAAGGTAAGAGGGGACGTGAAGCAAGTTGCGGTCAAACCACCCGTGAGGTCACCGAAAACAAAGAGAGCAAACACTTTTAGTTAGGGTTTTTTTTAGTTTTCCCTTTTTGTGTATTTTTCTGGGATTGAATCTAGGAAACTCAGGTTCCATCTCTTCCCCTCTTTTTTTTTTCTTTTTTTGTTGGTCCATTCTGTTTCCATATAACCGTGTAATAAGAACATAGATTTGGGACTGAAATTATCATGTAATATTTCTTTTTTTTACATCTCTTCCTTTTCGTTTTACTCTTCATCAAGCTGTACGTTGAATGTTAAGCAGCCGTAGCGAACAGAGGTTCCTGGCCGCGCCACCGCCGTCGTCACCGTCGGCGTTAGGGTTCGGATCCCTAATCCCAAATTAGGGTTTCAAAGTATTAATCTGTTTATTTGATTATTCATTTTCTCTATTTTCAAATCCATTCCTTTTTTATATATAAATAAAAAGCCAATCTTTGGAACTGTGTTTAGTGCGAGAACCTTCAATCAAAATATTATTGTTATTTAGTTTTATTAAAAAAGGCAAAAAAGAGTGAATTTTAGATCTATTCATGGTATAAGTTATTTTTTCAATGAATAGTTAATTATGTTACTAATTAACAAGTAAACAAGAGTTGGGGAAATAATTTTCAAAGGCAAACATCAATTTTCAAACGATTAAAGGTACCATTTTTGTGGGCGTTTTAGGGTGCTAATACCTTTCTTAGACGTAATTAACTCCCGAATCCAAATTTAGTTCAAAGACCTTTTTCTTTATTAAAATCAAAAATAGGTTTTCCAATGTTTCTTATAAAAATAAAATATTGGTGGCGGCTCCATTTAAATTTTAGGGTGGTTGTCACAGCTGGCGACTCCACTGGGGACTTTAGAGAGTTAGGCCTTAAAATTGTTTGAATTAATTTGTTTGCCTATCATATGATTTATTTCCCCTTTCTTTTTTATTCTTATATTTGATTTATTTGTTTTAAATTTTTCTTTATTCTATTTATTTCACAAGTATATATGAACTTTAGGATAGCCACTTTGTATATAAGTGCATTTGTTAATTTATTTTGCAGCGGGTAGTATTTTAAGTTATTGCTCCTTCACACACTTCACTTAACACATTTTTTGCACACTACGAGTGGAACCCTATACCCGGGTTTGCAAAAGAAAAACTTTAAGTTAGGAGAGGGTGTATAGTGAGCACCTGCTGGAGGTACGGCCAGTTGGGTCCTTGCGAAGGCCTCACCTAGAGTTTGGCCCCATTTGAGAAAAAAAATTTCCGTTAATAGTTTACCTATTATCGGCGGTAACATTAAAAAATGGGACTCTTGGCTCTAGGAACCTTTTAGAATAATATCCTAAAGCCACCCATGGTAAGGCACTTATGTAGGCTATAAATCTCATCTAAGGAATTACTAGCCTATGTCACAAAAAGGGCACACCCTATCTCTTTTCTAATATCTTTTCAAAAATGTGAAAAAATATGAATTTTCGAAAATCATTATTTTTTTATTTTTATTCCTTTTCCTTTTCACTTTTTATTCAAAAAAAAAAAAAACAAAATGTGTGCATATTCATTCACTCATACAATGAATTTTTTTTTTAATCTCTACATGCATGCATGACGTCCATGTCATCCCACAGGTTTGCCGGAAATCATAAAAATCTTAGTCATTGTGTCTTTAAGAGCGTAACCATGGATTCAGAAACAAGAACGACTTTGAAATCTAGAGTCGAGGTACCCAGGCTACAAACTCTGAAGGAATTCATAGCCAATAAGTGGACAAAACTTGATGAGATTACCTTCAGGGGAAAATTTGGGAACATCTTGGACCTATTATACTTGGAGGTACATGCTGGGGCCTTGACAGCATTGGCCCAATTTTATGATCCACTTTTACGATGCTTCACTCTTCGAAATTTTTAGTTAGCACCCACTTTGGAAGAATACAAAGAAATATTAGATATTCCCCCCAAAAAAAATGGGCCATACCGTTACCCCAACCGTGGCCCTAAAATGAAAGTTATTGCGGAGGTTTTAGGAATTCCCAAGAGTGAACTATGGGAGGCGCATGAAATAAAAGAGGGAATGAAGGGGTTTTCAAGGATGTTTCTAGAAAGAAAAGCCAAGGCTCTCCAAAGTGAAGGTAAGCTGAAGGCGTGCATGGATATAGTGGCCCTTATCATTTACGGGGTCGTCCTGTTCCTTCATGTTATGCATTTTGTGGATGAAACGGCCCTTGACGTCTTTGTTGCCTTCAAAACTCGCGGCGAAGACCCTACTACTGCTGTACTAGCCGATTTATACTATGAGCTCCATATGCGTCATGAAAAAAAAGGCGGTGTAATTCGGTGTTGCGTCCTGGTCTGGTAAATATGGCTCAAAAATCATTTAGTCAAGAGGGGATCCCCCTTAGAAGCTAGAAGCAATCGGGAGTGGGCCACTTTTCTTACAAATCTTAGTGAAGAATCTATAATATGGCATTCCAGAGTTCAAGATATCAATGAATTGATTTATAGTTGTGGAGATTTTCCTAATGTACCTCTTATTGGAACCCTGGGGTGTATCAATTATAACCCAGCCTTAGCCTTAAGGCAACTTGGTGCCCCCATGATAGGCGAACCTACCGGAGAAGAGACAGCCACTTTCATTTTACATGATCGGGGCTCCTCGGATCTGGCTTTGCTCAGAAAGGTACGACAAGCCTGGGATAAAGTAAATAAAAAACAGCTTGGCCGTAAAAGCGTCCATACGGATGAAGCATACCGCCAATGGATCAAGGCAAGAGTCCAACAAGTCAAGTTGCCTTTCCGCAACATCACGGTAGTCCCTGAGGTGCCACATGTTGATGGCGAGGAAGTCGAAGAGTTAAAACTGGCCCTCAAAAAGGTTAAAGAAGAAAAGAAGCTTCTCCATGAAAAGTTAAAAAGAGCATATCAAGAAGTGGAAGCTTTGCAAAGCGGGTGTATGGAGAAGACAGGATCTCTAGAGCAACTTGAGAAGAAAGCCAAAATAGAAGAAGCGAAAAGGCACCGAATTCAAGATTGTCTAGGAGTCGCTAACCGACACCTAGCTCTGCGCAAACAAGAAGTGGACCAAATCCTCTGCGAGAAAGGAGACCCGAGGAAAATATGGACTGACTCCAAAAAGGCCCGTAAAGTCTTGCAGAAACAGTTGGATGACTTGAAACAACAGATGAAGAACATCACTCTTTTGCACGAGGCCCAACTTAAAGAAGAGAGGAGAAGTGTCGAAGAAAAATTCATAGGTTACCATATAGACCTTGTGGAAGAACGCGAGAAAATCCTTAATATGCAGGAAAAGATTGATAACCAGAAAGAGGTCATTACTTGGTTCGATAGAGAAATTGTGTATTGGATGGATCGTTGTTCCAAATTGGTATGGATAGCTAATTGCGGCATTCAAGACATTCTAGAACTCTTAGAAGAAGCTGAATCCGCAACAGGTTTTCGTCCACTGCCAAGAAAAGTGGAATATTTCATGGAATATTGCAAAGCCCTGGTGGAAGAATTGGAGAAGCAAATCCGACGAGACCGTTGAAGACTCTTTTCCCTTTTGTTTTGCTTTATTTTCCCTTTTTGTAGTGATCTTGTAATCTCTTCGGAGAATTTAAATTATCGTACTTTTAATAAAAAATGTTTGTTTCTCAAATCTATAATGCGCTCAAATTCCCAAAGCACAATGCTAAGTGATTTTATGATTATCCGACAAACTTGCAAATAAATGGACAAACAAATAAAAGAGCATCTTACATAGCATGCATAATCATGGCATAACATAAACCATTCATCCATACTCATAGTATCCTTTGTAATCCAGAAAATAAACACGAAGAAACTGCATCCTTACAGAACAAGATCCCAAGCCAGATTCATGGACGCGTTAGAGTATAATCAACAGGCCATGAGAGGAGAGCTTGATCGAATGAGTGTATGGATAGATAAGATATTCGATTTGTTGGAGGCCCTGAGTGCAAAAAGGACGTCGGAAACAGAACGGTCCGAAGAGGATCAAGAGGAAAGTCGGTCAAGAGAAAATGAAATGCACGCCCACACCTCACAAGGGCATGCACCTCTCAGTAATGGGACCCTGCAGAGCACAAATACTCAAAATTTTATACCTATCATCACACCCCAAGAGGATGCCCAAGCCAAAGAAAGGCTCCAAATAGTTGAAGACAGGTTAAAGGCAATTGAAGGGGCAAATCACATAGGTTTTGAAGCTTCAGACATGTGCTTGGTCCCCGATGTAGTTATACCTGCAAAATTCAAAGTACCCGAGTTTGACAAGTATAAGGGAGAAGCATGCCCGAAGAGCCACCTGGTCATGTATTGCCGAAAGATGGCTTTATGTTCTAATGATGACAGACTCTTGATTCACTTCTTTCAAGAAAGCTTGACTGGGGCACCTTTGCGATGGTATATGCAGTTAGAACGGTCTAAAATCAACTTGTGGAATGATTTAGCTAATGCTTTCATCAGACAATATAAATACAATATGGACATGGCTCCCAGCCATAATCAGTTGCAAAGCATGAAGAAAAAAGATAATGAAAGTTATAAAGAATATGCCCAGAGGTGGAGAAGCATGGATGCTCAGGTGGAACCACCCCTATTGGACAAAGAAATGATTGACACGTTCATTGACACACTTCAATCTCCCTTTTATGATATGATGATTGGAAGTCTGTTCTCAAACTTTTCTGACTTGATTGTCATAGGGGAACGCGTGGAAATGGGGATGCAAAGTGGAAAGATCCATAATAATACCTCGTCATCCAATACTCAGAAGCCCTTCATCAAGAGAAAGAAAGAAGGAGAAACTAATGCAGTGAGTAGTGCCCCTCTATACGTTGTGACAACTACCATGACAAAGTCTCCTATGCAAATAACATCCTTTGCATCAGATAACCAAGGAAGTCAGGGCTCCAATCAACCAAGAGCTCAAAACTCTCAAGGGAGGAAGCCAGCCCAGTTTGATCCAATCCCCATGACTTACAAAGATCTCTATCAGCACTTGCTCAGAAATTCATTAGTGGTCCCTTGTCCGCAAAAGCCCATGGAACCACCTTACCCAAAATGGTATAACCCAGATGCCACCTGTGAATATCATGCTGGGGCATCTGGTCACTCTATAGAAGAATGCCGGGCTATGAAGTTTAAAGTTCAAGATCTGATAAACGCAAAGTGGTTGAGTTTCCAAAAGAACGGTCCCAATGTGGGGAACAATCCACTACCTAACCACAGGAACGCATCAGTAAATATGATAGATGATGAGCATGAAGGAAGAATGATAAAAGATGTTGCTGAGATAAAAACCCTATAAGAAAAGTGTTCATCGAACTTTGCAAGGCTGGTCTGATAGAAAGAATAGATGTCAGCAAGACCAATGATGAAGATTTTCTGTCTATCAAAGAATGTGAGGAATTTAAAGGTATTCTCCAAAAACTGCTTGATGCGAATATAATTCAAATTATTTCTCATGAAGAAAGAGAAGTTTCTATGGTCCAATCTACTCAAAGTTCAGAAACCATGGTCCCCCGCAATGCCTAATGCTCCCAACACTATTACTGTTCAAGTACCATCTCATTTTCCGTACAAGGAAGACAAGACAGTCCCTTGGATATACGATGTAAAAGTTCAAACTGTAGGAAATAATGCACAACCAAGCCTTCCGACAGTCACTAACATTGTAGGAATAAGCGGGATGACACGGAGTGGTAGGATCTATGCCCCGAAAAAAGAGCCCATAAAAGAAGCTGCAAAAGAACAGGAAAAAGATAAAAGCAAGGAGAAAGAAGCTGCGGTAGAAAAAGGAAACACAGGGAAGGAGGACAAGAAAGAGGTCCCCCGAGAGGAAATTGCTGAATTCCTCAAATTCATTTAACAAAGCGAGTATAAGATGATAGACCAGTTAAACCGCACACTAGCAAGAATTTCTCTACTTGCCTTGTTAATGCACTCTGAAAGCTACAGGAAAATATTGATGAAAGTTCTGAATGAAGCCCATGTATCTCAAAATATCACTTTGAATCAGTTCGGCAACCTACTTGGCAACATCACGGCATGCAACCACCTCTATTTCAATAACGAAGAAATACCTGCAGAAGGAAGATGACACAACAAAGCACTGCATATCTCGGTTCAATGTAAAGAACATCTTATGGCCAAAGTCCTTGTGGATAACGGATCCTCCTTGAATGTAATGCCTAAGTCTACCTTGGATAAATTGCCCATTGACAAGACTCATATGAAGCCTAGCTCTGTACTCGTGAGAGCCTTTGATGGTTCTAAAAGAGAAGTAATGGGAGAGATTGAGCTGCCGATCCAGATTGGCCCATTCACCTTTGCCGTTAATTTCCAAGTAATGGACATCAAGCCCAGCTACAGTTGCTTGTTAGGAAGACCTTGGATTCATTCCGCTGGGGTAGTACCATCGACTTTGCATCAAAAACTGAAGTTTGTGGTGGATGATAAGTTGCTTATCGTATCCGGAGAAGAAGACCTGCTGGTAAGCAAGCCAACATCGACGCGTTACATTGAAGCTACCGAAGAGGCCCTTGGGACTTCATTTCAGGCGTTGAAAATTGTCGATAGCGCTTATATAGGGCTTATTGCTAAAAAACCCTGTCTATCCACTGCTACCCTAATGGTGGGCAGTGTCATGCTAAAGGGAGGGTACCAGCCAGGAAAAGGATTGGGGAAAAATCAAGAAGGTATAGCCTCAATTCTAAGGATTCTCGAGAACAAAGACCGATACGGCCTGGGATTTATCCCTACCAAAGAAGACAGAGAAAGAGTGACTGAAGAAAGGAGAGAAAAAAGGAAGGCTCGACTTGAGAATCGGGAACCCGAGCTTGGGAAGATGTCCATTTGCGATCTCCGTCAGAGTTTCTGGAGCGCTGGATGGATCTATGCGGATCAAGTAGCTGCTGTGGGAGAGGATCTTGCTGCTCTTGAAGAGGAATGGGTCTGCCCATGTTCCTCAATACCTTGCAATTGGGAGATCGTGGAAAGTCCTAGGATCCTTAATGTATTTTCAATGTAATCCATTTAATGCTCACTTCTCCGCTCAGCCCGAGGCGGTAGGGGAAATGTTAAAGGGCCCCACATGTTTTTCCTAAGCATATTTCGAATATTAATAAAACGCATTTTGATTTTATCCGAAGCGTCTCTTTTTTCTTCCTATCTCCTTTCCTTACTCTTTCCTTATTGCTAACCTTGATAATGCAGGCTCACGGATAATACTTTTGAAAATGATTGTGCTGAAATTCCGTTACCAGATTTTGATTGCCTAATTATTCATACTGATGAAGGTTGTGAAGAAGACTATCCCGATGAGGATCTTCCCCCTGAACTGATAAGACTCATAGAAGGGGAATCCAGAAAAATCGAACCTCACAGAAAACCGACTGAATTGATTAATTTGGGAACTGAGGAAGACAAAAAGGAAGTCAAGGTTGGTGTTACCATGTCACAAGAAGTAAGAGCTAAATTGATTCAACTCCTCCGAGATTATAAAGACGTCTTTGCCTGGTCCTACCAAGATATGCCAGGGTTGGATACTGATATTGTCGAACACAAGCTGCCCCTAAAGCCAGACTGCCCTCCTGTCAAACAGAAGTTGAGACGTATGAAACCTGATATGTCCTTAAAGATTAGGGAAGAAGTTAAAAAACAATTTGACACTGGATTTTTGGCCGTAGCTAAATACCCCCAATGGGTTGCTAATATTGTCCCTGTTCCAAAAAAAGGTGGAAATGTTCGAATGTGTGTTGATTACCGGGACCTTAATAGAGCGAGTCCCAAAGACGACTTCCCTTTACCTCACATTGATGTTCTGGTGGATAATACAACTCATCACGCTTTTTTCTCTTTCATGGATGGTTTCTCCGGGTATAATCAGATCAAAATGGCTAGGGAGGATATCGAGAAGACTATGTTTATTACAGCTTGGGGGACTTTCTGCTACAAGGTAATGCCTTTCGGGTTAAAAAAACGCTGGGGCAACGTACCAAAGGGCAATGATGACTCTATTTCATGATATGATCCATAAAGAGATAGAGGTCTACGTGGACGATATGATCACTAAGTCACAAACTGAAGAAAGTCGTATAATTGATCTACAGAAGCTTTTTGAGCGATTGAGAAAGTTTCACCTAAGACTCAATCCTGCCAAATGTAACTTTGGTGTCAGGTCAGGTAGATTGCTGGGATTCATTGTAAGTCAGAAAGGAATAGAAGTTGATCCGGAAAAAGTAAAAGCTATCATAGAGATGCCATCTCCTCGCACAGAGAAGGAAGTTCGTGGTTTTCTAGGGAGATTGAATTATATTTACTGATTTATATCACAACTCACCGACACTTGTGAGCCGATTTTCAAGTTATTATGCAAGGACCAAACTGTCGAATGGAATGAAAAATGCCAAAAGGCCTTCGACAAAATCAAGCAATACCTACAAAAACCTCCTGTGTTGGTACCCCCAGTACTAGGCAGACCATTAATCCTCTACTTGACAGTGTTAGACGGGTCTATAGGGTGTGTACTTGGACAACATGATGAAACGGGTAAAAGAGAACATGCCATTTACTACCTGAGTAAGAAGCTTACGAGTTATGAAGCTAATTATTCGACATCGAGGCGTGCACATTGCGCCCTAGCTTGGGCCGCTCACCGTCTAAGACAATATATGCTTTCTCATACAACTTGGTTGGTGTCAAAAATGGATCCGATCAAATACATATTCGAGAAACCTACTCTCACTGGAAGGATTGTCCGGTGGCAGATGCTATTATCTGAGTACGATATTCAATACGTCTCTTAGAAGGCCATCAAAGGTAGTGCCCTCGCTGAGAACTTAGCCCACCAGCCAGTAGATAACCATTCACCTGTCCCCTATGAATTTCCTGATAAGAATATAGTGTTCGCTGAAAGAGAAGAATCAAGAAACGAAGAGTGGACCATGATGTTTGATGGAGCTTCTAATGCATTGGGGCACGGAATCGGGGCAGTACTAATTTCTCCAGAAAATCAGTACACTCCTGTTACGGCTCGTTTGTGTTTCAGTTGTACCAATAATGTGGCAGAATATGAGGCATGTGTCATGGGAATCAGAGCTGCCATAGAAACTAAAGTCAGAGTTCTACAAGTATATGAGGATTCTGCCCTAGTTATCAACCAGTTGAATGGAGAATGGGAAACTCGAGATTCTAAGTTAATCCCTTACCACAAGTATATCCAAGAACATGTCCCACGAGAAGATAATCAGTTGGCTGATGCATTAGCTACGTTGTCATCTATGTTCCAAATAAGCAGTGATAAGGAAATGCCTCTCATCATGATGGAAACTCGTGCGAATCCCGCTTATTGCCAGGTGATAGAAGAAGAATCCGACAGAAAACCATGGTACCACGACATCAAATGCTACCTCAGGAGTAAGGAATACCCTTTGGGCACCTCAGAGAATGACAAGCGAACTCTGAGGAGACTTGCTATGAGTTTCTTTTTAAACGGTGACATACTCTACAAAAGAAATCACGACATGGTACTCCTCCGGTGTGTAGACTTTGCAGAAGCGAGACAAATTCTTGACGATGTCTACGAAGGTTCCTTTGGGACCCATGCCAATGGTTACACAGTAGCTCAGAAGATTCTCAGAGCTGGGTATTATTGGCTTACAATGGAAAGTGATTGCATCAAGCATGTGAGGAAATGTCATAAGTGTCAGACTTATGCTGATAATATTCATGTACCTCTAACTTCCCTAAACGTCCTCAGTGTACCCTGGCCATTTTCCATGTGGGGTTGGATGTCATAGGAATGATCGAACCAAAAGCCTCTAACAGACATCGCTTCATCCTCGTAGCCATTGATTACTTTACAAAGTGGGTCGAAGCAGTCTCCTATGCCAATGTGACTCGCAATGTTGTTGTCAAGTTCATCAAAAAAGAAATAATTTGTCGGTATGGCTTACCAAGGAAGATCATCACGGACAATGGGACTAATTGGAACAATAAGATGATGAAAGAGTTGTGCGATGACTTCAAAATTCAACATCACAACTCTTCTCCATATCGCCCAAAGATAAATGGAGTAGTGGAAGCGGCCAACAAAAATATCAAAAAGATTATTCAGAAAATGGTGGTAACTTACAAGGATTGGCACGAGATGCTTCCTTTTGCTTTACACGGGTATCGAACTTCTGCACGCACTTCAACGGGGGCAACACCTTTCTCTCTAGTATACGAGATGGAAGCAGTACTCCCCATAGAGGTAGAAATCCCTTCTTTAAGGATAATTATGGAAACCAAGCTCGAAGAAGCCGAATGGGTCCAGACACGATATGACCAGTTGAATCTTATAGAAGAGAAAAGATTAGAAGCAATTTGTCATGGCCAATTATACCAAAAGAGACTCAAGAGAGCGTATGAGAAAAAGGTACGTCATCGAGAGTTCATAGAAGGGGAATTGGTATTGAAGAAGATTCTACCTATTCAGAAAGACCAACGCGGAAAATGGACTCCGAATTATGAGGGTCCATATATAGTAAAAAAGGCATTCTCAGGAGGAGGCCTCATTCTTACAGATATGGAGGGGCATGACCTACCACTGCTGATAAACTTAGATGCGGTCAAGAAATACTACGTTTAGGATAACACAATACCTTTTTTAAAAAAAGGGGGGGCTCGCTAAGCTGAAAACCTGAAAAGGCGGTCTAGGCAAAAGTTAGAGCGACCTGGTAGGTTGAAAACCCGAAAGGGCGGCCAAGGCAAAAATTAAGGTGAAAAAAAAAGCGCCAAGTTGAAAACCAGCAAGGGCGATTTAGAGCAACCTGCTAGGTCAGAAACTCGCAGAAGGCAGCCTAAGCAAAAGCCAAGCTAAATGCGTCAAGAGCAGCCAGAATTGAGCCCTGACCAACTGGGGCAAAGGTGGCCACAACTAACCGCAGACACAAGTTTTTGAAGTTGATCAAGAAGGCCATCGGGGTCTGAATCACGGAATAGCAGCACGATTTGTTTTCAAAAGGATTATATGTAGAGCTGATATTTCTTACCAGTTTCTATTTTAACAAATACGAATTTGTCATGTTTGTAATATTTTATTTTCCCATTGTTATACCCCAATTTTGTCCGCTCATATTTTCATTTTTTTATTGTGTCTTTTTTTTTGAAGCAGACTAATTTTAATAATACTTGGGCTCAATTATTATTATTATTTCTTTTTTTTTTGTTAATTATTTTGGGCCAATTTTAGCCCAATTGCAAGAATTGTCCATTACAAGAGTCCATTACAAGCGTTCTAGAACCGAAAAAAAACCAAAATCCAAAACTGAAAATCAAAGTCAGATTTCCACACTCTTATCTTCACCCTTCACAAAGTCATCTCAGATATCTTCACCAAAGTCCTCTGCGTATCTCCTCACCACTCTACAAACTATGTCTTACAATTATATGTCCCCATAGCCTCTTGCTTTTTCTTCATCTCACAACCAAGTTTGATAAACAATGCAATTTAATCAAAAAGGGGAGCACCGTTGTTGAAGTCGCGGTGATTGCAATATTTTTCAAACCATTGATACCATCTCAGACTTTGCACATGTTACCATCTCCTCAAAGATCATTTTAGCACACACTTAGCATACAAGTTGCAACCTCAAGTTGACAAAGCTGAACCTTTTTATAAATAGTAGAGCAAGAAGAGAGAACAGAGGACTAAAAATTACACTTAATTTGAGTGGATACCTCATTCTTGCACCAATTATACACAACAATTTGAGAGAAAATTTAGACAAAAACGAAAAACCAGCGAAACAAAAATAAAAACGAGAAGAAGCAAGGAGAAGAAGAAGAAGCGAAAAGAAGAAGAAAAGAACAAAGAGCTTCACCTCATCCTCCCCCACGATCTCTCTGACTCTCCCTCTCCTCTGCATGATCTCCCCCACCTTTCTTCTCCCTCTCCTTCACGATCTCTCCTCCCCCTTTCTTCTCTCTCTCGCTCTCTCCATTTCTCCTGCGCTGCTGCTTCTCTGTCTTTTTTCTTTCTTTCTTTTGCTGGTGTTTATGTGTGTGTGTGTGTGGGTGTTTGTGTTTATGTGTGTGTGGGTGTTTATGTGTGTGTGTGTTATTTTCCAGCGTAAATCTTACGCCTCCCCCCTTCCCCTTTTTTTTTTTTTTTTTTTGTTTTGTTTTTTTGTCTTTCTTTTCCTTTTTTTTTTCCAGCGTAAATCTTACGCCTCCCTCCTTCCCTTTTTGTTTTGTTTTTTTGTTTTGTTTTTTTTGTCTTTCTTTTTTTTTTCAGCTTAAGATTTACGCCTCCCCCCTCCCCTTCTTTTTTTTTTTTGGTTTTTTTGTTTGTTTTTTTTTTGTTTTCCTTTCCTTTCCTTTTTTGGTCCCCCCCTTTCATTTCTTGGCCCATTTATTTTTTTTTCATTTTATTTAATAAACATGAACACTTGTTTTTCTTAGTCAAACTAAGATGTCATTACTCAACAAAATTTCACATACAAGTTTGAGGCCCTATTCTTGAAAATCACTGATAAAAATCGTGAAAATTAATTTCTTAGTAATGACCACTCGAGATTGCTTAGTTTAGTCATTATAAATATCTTAATTTTCTTAATAGAATGGGTTATTAGTGAGGATCACTCTTGATTCTTCGTGTTTGGTCCCCATGAAAATCTATCCTCTTCATAAAAATAAAATTAAGTTTTACTAGTAATAATCACTCGAGATTGCTTAGTTTGATCATTACGAACAATTAATTTTATAAACAAAAAGGTTATTAATGAGGGCTCACGATTGCTTCTTGTTTGGTCCCTACAAAACCTACCTTTTTTTTCCATCAAAAAATATACAATTAAAATCAACCAACACGCAACCATTTTCTACCCAAGAACTACGTAGCCTTTGATTTCTCCACTGCACCCGGAGATACGTAGGAGCAGGAGCCCACTCCTGTCAAGCACAAAAATAAACAACTTTTATTAACCCCCTTTTTTTATTTATTTCATCATTGTAAATCCTTGTCTTTTTTTTAAAAGGGAAATAAATTTTTTTAGAAGTTAATAAATTTTGCACGATCAATTAAAGGTAACCTTTTTCGAAAGGATGTCGTGGGGTGCTAATACCTTCCCTACGCATAATCGACTCCCGAACCCAAATCCGGTCTTAAGGACCACTTTTCTTCAAAAAAGGTTTTTTCCAATATTTTTCCTATGAAATAAATTATTGGTGGCGGCTCCATTAAACTCGAATAAATCCCTCCGGATTTTTCGGTCGCTACAGCTGGCGACTCCACTGGGGACCTTTAGAGAGTCAAGCCTAACATGATTAATTGTGCCAAATAATTAACTTCATTTTTTTTGTTATTCTTTTTTAATTCCCCTTCTTTTTATTTTTATCTTTATTTATTTATTTATTTATTTATTTATTTATTTATTTTCTTTTGTAAATATTTATTTATTATTTATTTGTTTAATTTTAATTTGTTGTGAATATTGAACATTAGGATAGACAACTATATTTGTATGCTTTGTTTGTTTTGCAGCTTGGGTAGTGTTAGGGTGTTGCCCCTCTCACACACCGCACCTACACATTCGCACACACATGTGAGTAAGGCCCTATACCCGGGTCAGAGCAAAGCTTAAGTTGAGTGGAGGTTCGGTGATGGTCAATTGGAATTTGCTTTCCTTCTGGCTATTGCGAGAACTTCATCTAGAGTGTGCTCCCTCTGAGTATTCCGCACCGGATAGTTGTCTATCATTGTGGTTAATATTCAGGAGGAGACTTTAGCTCTAGAGGCCTTTAGTGAGAATGTGAGTAGAGGCACCATGAGATCTATCACTCAATACAAGACTATAGAACCCTTAGGCTAGAAAATATCTAATTTTAGGTTTAACCCATTTAAGACACAAGGGGCATCATATCATTTTTGTTCTTCCACCAAAAATATGTTATATCACGTCCATGCATAAAAAAGGGTCTATTAAATCACATATTTTTTGTACACGCTACATGAATAGTCATCATCATCACTCAACATTATATCTTCATGCATTCATACTTCCAAAAAAACATGTTGAAATTTAAAAAAAAAAAAAAGAATGTCATTCATTCTCATTTCATTTTAGGTGCTAGGGAAGCATAGGAACTCAAAGTTTGGCTGCAAGTATTTTGTGAGATAATATGGGATCAAGCGGCGAAACTGTCCCTTTGAAGAAGCACATACATCCGAGAATAAAAAAGTCTGAAATAGAAAGCCTGAAGAAGTGTGCCAATTTAATGACGACGAGTATTCAGCGTGTAACCTTCATTGGAAAATATGGGAATATTCTCAAGTTGCTAGAGGTGGATGTGCAAGTAAATGCCATTTCTGCACTTATCCAATTCTATGATTCTCCCATGAGGTGCTTCACTTTTAAGAATTTCCAAATGGCTCCCACACTGGAAGAATTTGCCCAAATTTTAGGATACTCAACCGAAAACATGAAGCCTTACCAACGCACCCGAGATTTTTATCTCCTACAAGAGGTTGCTATAATTCTGAAAGACAAGGAGGATGAATTAAAGAAAAGAAAGTTAAACCGAAATGGCGTTGAGGGGTTTCCGCTAGAGTATTTTGAAGAAAAGATGAGGCATTTGGCCAGTGTTCAGGATTGGGCGTCTTTCATGGAAGTGTTGGCTCTTACAAT
This sequence comes from Calophaca sinica, assembly GCA_037113605.1. NCBI lineage: Eukaryota > Viridiplantae > Streptophyta > Magnoliopsida > Fabales > Fabaceae > Calophaca > Calophaca sinica. The sequence goes on along the minus strand of CM073731.1, from coordinate 43,028,149 downwards.
TTTTGGCATTATGTTATTTCCACGCATTGATGGCTATATAGACTTGGCCTCGATTGATGTGTTCCTAGCCTTTAAAAAAAGGAAAGAGAGCCCAGTGTCAGCCATTCTTGCGGATACTTATTGTGCCCTCACTCACTGTCATGAAAAAAAGGGAAAACGCTATCATGCTGCTTATCCACTCTCTATGTGTGGCTTGTCACCCATGTATTCGAAAATAGGAAAATGTCATGTCCTTTGCGGACTTCAATACATGTGATGTAGAGTCGAGAGATGGAGATCGGTGAAATGTGTCTCTGGCAGATCTTGATGAAAAGGCGGTCCGATGGTACCCGGGGTGGTTGGATATACATGAAGTGATCTATCGGTCTGGGAATTTCCCTAATGTTCCACTTATAGGAACAAGAGGATGTATTAACTATAATCCTTCTCTGCTTTGCTAAGACAACTTGGTTATTCTATGATGAATCCACCGTCGGATCGGATGACGACCCTTTGTGGTATTTGAGTTCGATCAAGGAAATAGCGGAATGCTTAGAAAGGTTCGACATGCTTGGGACCAAGTCACTCGGAAAGGGAAAGTTCTCGGAAAAAGAAGCATTGGTGCTACGGATAGTTACCACCAATGGATCGAAAGTAGGGTTTGAGAAATCAAATTGCCGTTCCATGGTACACCCCCACCGGAACCAGAAATACCAAAGTCTATCCCTATTACGAGTAAAGAGATGGAAGAGCTTAAAATAGCTTTGTCAAAAGCTAATGAGGAAAAGGAAGAATTACAAGCAAGGTTAGAAAAGGCACTTCAAGAGAACAAGTACTTGCAGTTGGAAAATATCCTAAAAGGGAAGTTCATTGAGAGAAGCAACAAAAGGGCAAAAGTAGAGGAAAAGAGTAAGCATGATGTGCAACTTTGTCTGAGAGGAGCAAATGAAGAGCTAGAGCTGCGTAATCAAGAAAGGGACAAGGCTATAGAAAATGCCTATATATGGAAAGGATTGTGGAAAAAGTCCTTGGTTACCGAAAAGAACTTGCAAGAGGAGCTTGAAGGTTTAAAGCGACATCTTGAGAATGTAGTAGCTGGGTATGAGAACCGAGCCCAAAAGAAGCAGCAATACAAGGAAGAAATAGAAGAAATGCTTGTGAAATATCAAGATGCGCTGAAAAAAGAACAAGAGGATGCAAATGAGTTGCGGGACTATATTGAATATCAAGAGAAGATCTATGACGACCTAAAAAATGAAAGCACGTATTGGGAGAATCGTTTTACAAAGCGGTCAGTCGGATAGAAAATCAAGCACTCTTTAATGAATCGAGGAACGAAGGCATGCATTGGAGGAATTTGTTTTGAAGTTGGCAAGTTTGGCCAATCAAGCAATCATAGATATCCCAAGGCGTCTAGAGGAGGCTGATGCGGCGATGCACCCACTGAATACTCCAGTCAATGTTTACAAGTTTATTGAATTTTGTAAAAGTTTGATAGAAGAATTGAGAGAAAAGGCTGGTTGTCCTATTAAGAAGAAAAAAGGGACAACTAATTGCTGAGGCTTTAGTTTGAGTGAATTATACTATTTGTGTTTCTCATCAACAAAGGATTTGTCATTTTGCTTATTGATCCCATTTTATTCTCCAAATTACTTAACGCTTTTAAAAAAATAAAATAAATAAATGGATAATTACAACAAAGCAATGAGGCCTACGGTTCCCTGGTACAAAATGAATAGACTCATACATCCACATCCATTCATTCATTTTTTTTTCTTTTTTCTTTCTTACATACTCATATCATTTTTTTTAATCACTCAGAAAATAATCAAACAAACTGATTCCTCGACACCCTTATCGAACTCGCTCTCAATCAAAGATCATGGATGACCAAGAGGTGAAAGAGGACGTCAACCAGCTGAAGGAACAGATGAGCAAAGTTTTGGAGCTTCTGCAATCCCTAAACAAAGACAAGGCTGCAGATGAGGCTTCTCCAGCAGTGAATGATGAAAGTCAAGGGATGATGGTACCTTTTGCAATTTACCCGCAGGGTCCTACACACTCACCAGTTAGCAACCCTCAGAATCAAGTACCACAGTTCCCACTTTACGGACTCCCGCCTGGTTACACGCCACCTATGGCCAATGATGATACTGCAAACCATAACCCCCAAGGCCCACAGGCACAACAGTTCCCACTATTTGGTCTCCCGCCCGGTTACACACCGCCAGGTGCTAACAATAACTCTACAGAAACTGATTCCCAAGCACTTGTTGTGCAAGATGTGGCTCAAGGATCCGGCTCGAATCGAAACCACACCGGTTCAAAGCTCAACTCCTGGCTTCATGACATACACCTTTCCACCTGGTTATGCACCATCTCATCGGGAATACTCAAGGAGTCAAGATGCCCAGAGTGGCCCCCGTGGTGAATCCCCACCATTTGGTTACCTATTATATTCAAGGAAATCCGTGAATCCCGGACTAACCGCATTGCCTGGTCTCGGCTATAAGAGGACCTAATCTGAGCATCGGTTGGGAATCGGTGGTCCGATACGGTTGCAAATCCTCGAAGATAGGCAAAGAGGCGTAGAAGGAGTAAGCTATCTCGGTTCAAGTATCGCTTCAGATCTTTGTCTCGCATCTGGATGTGGTTGTACCACCGAAGTTCAAGGTCTGGGATTCGACAAGTATAAAGGGACAACTTGCGAAAAGCCACTTGACCATGTCTTTGTAGGAAGATGGCGTCCTATGCACATGATGACAAACTTCTGATTCATTTCTTCCAGGATAGTTTAACAGGGGCAGCGTCGAGTTGGTATACACACCTTGAGCGATTTCACATTCGCTGTTGGAAATATTTGGCGGATGCCTTCTTGAAGCAGTATAAGTATAACATTGATATGGCTCCTGATAGAATGCAGTTGCAAAACATGGCAAAAAGAGACAATGAGACCTTCAAGGAATATGCCCAACGATGGAGAGGACTGGCAGCCCAAGTGGAACCGCCTCTGATTGAAAAAGAAATGGTGGCCATGTTCATGGATACTCTTCAATCACCCTTCTATGACAAAATGATCGGAAGTGTATCCTCAAACTTTTCAGATATGGTCATCGTAGGGGAAAGAGTTGAAGGAGGAATGAGAAATGGAAAGATTGCCCAAAGTTTCTTGGAACTAGTAATATCAAGAGACCCTCAACAAACTTCGTAAAGAAGAAAGAAGGGGAAACCAATGCTGTGATAGCGAGCCTGGGAGGACAAACACAAGGAAAACCACCCCAATTCTTTACCAATTTCCCACATCCTTTTCCATACTCCTACTTCCCACCTCCATACATTGCCGCCTCTTATAATCCTACCCCTACCAAACCAACCAATGATGCCCTTTCGACCACCTTCTCCCATTCAAACACAAGCACACCGATTGCTCCCACCCAACCGAACCAAAACCGAAACAACCAAATGACCAAGAAAAGCGGTCCAATTTGATCCTATTCCCATGACCTATACGGATTTGTTCCAAAGACCTAATCGGTAACTCCTTGATCTCTCCACGCTCAATGAAACCACTCCAACCTCCGCTTCCCAAGAGGATATGACCCAAATGCCAAGTGTGAGTTTCTTGCGAGGCGATGGAGTCACACAATGAAAATTGCAAAGCTTTGAAGTACGTGGTTCAAGATCTGATCAATGCCAAATGGTTGAGTTTTAAGGAGGATGGACCTAATGTGGGTAATAATCCCCTTCCAGGTCATGGAGGTTCAGCAGTCAACGCCATTATTGAAGAGTTTAGGGATCTGCCCCTGATAATGAAAGTAGAGGATGTCCGTACTCCCTTGAAGATCATTTATGCCAAACTCTGCGAGTTCGGTATAATTGAGATGAAATACGATGAGAGGGACTTATGTAGCTTGCATCCTGATGACAGTCATTGCATAGAGGAATGCGAGGAATTCAGGCAAATTCTCCAAGAATTGTTAAACAGACACTTGATCTGGTAGGTTGTGTGAAGAAAGATGAAAACATATTGACCGCTTGATCAAGTGAAGATAAAAACACGACCTTCCCAAAACCATTGGAGATTTGTTACAACAAGCCAATCCGAGGCGTGCCTAAACCGATAACTATTCATGTACCAACTCCTTTCCACTTTCCAAGAACGCTAATGCGATGCCATGGGATTCTGATATGAAGGTCTTTGTGGACAATTTAGGGGATGACGATTAAAGGCGGCATCACGGATCTGGCAATCTCGCTATCATCGACATCTCGGGAATCGGTGGGATAACCGAAGTGGGCCAATTTATACCTATCGGACCCATGGACAAAGCTCGCAAGGGAAAAGATAAAGAAGAAGAATCCATTGATAAAGATATAGGTAATAAGGCAAAGAAAGCGAAGAAAACAAGAAAGCGATATCTGAAGAAGAGGTTTGTGAATTCACGAAATTTATGAAGCGAGTGAATACAAGGTGGTGGATCGGTTGAATCATACTCCTGCAAAAATATCAGTGTTATCATTCTTCTTTGAATTACGAGCGCCATAGGGAATCGTTGATGAAAGTGCTAAATGAAGCTCATGTCACCCATGACATCACGGTGAACCAATTCGACGGGATTGTGGGTAATATTGTTGCTAGTAATTACCTTACCTTCAGCGATGAAGAAATTCGATTGAAGGAACAGGGCATAACAAAGCATTGCACATATCTGTGAAGTGTGGAGACTATATCCTTGCTAGGGTACTCGTCGAGAATGGGTCATCTCTAAATGTTATGCCAAAATCTACCTTGGCAAAGTTGTCTATTGACGGATCATATATGAAGCCCAAAGACCATGGTGGTAAGAGCCTTGATGGGTCTAGAAGAGAGGTTATTGGAGAAATCGAGCTACCTATACAAGTCAGCCCTCGCACATTTGAGGTAGTCTTTCAGGTGATGGAAATCGTACCAGCATACAGCTGCCTCCTTGGAAGACCATGGATCCATTCAGCTGGAGTTGTGCCTTCAACTTTACACCAAAAGCTGAAATTTTCAATGGATAATAAGTTGGTATTTGTCTCGGTGAAGAAGAGATGCTAGTAAGCAAGCCGTCCTCCACGCGCTATATTGAGGCTGCAGAAGAAGCTCTTGAGACGTCTTTTCAAACGTTGGAGATTGCGAATGCCACTTTCGCAGGAGAAGGAGTCCTAATGAAAAAACCAAAATTATGCGAAACCTCCACGATGATCGCTAAAGTTATGATGAAAGGAGGGTATCAGTGGGATGTGGATTGGGAAGGTATGAACAAGGGATCGTGATCTTTGTTAGAACTTCCAGGATAATGTAAATAGATATGGGTTGGGATCTGAACCTAACAGATTTGACAAAAGAGAATTGCCAAAGAAAGAAAAGAAAAGAGGATAGCTAGATGGAAGGCGGGAGCCAAAAGACGAGAGTATTCCCATCTGCGTGACATCGTGCAAAGCTTTGGAGTCAGGAATATTGGATCCGAATCAAATAGCGACTATCAAGGATGATCGCGGTACAAAAAGCGACAATGTCAACCTTGTCGCCCTTGCTCGCCGAATGAAGAACTTGGAAATTGGGAGATCGTTGAGTTTCCGTGATCTTTGATTCAAAGTAATTATGTAATGCAAATTCTATTGCTCTGCCAAGGCCTTAGAATAATTTATTGTCAAAAGGGCGCACATGTTCATTTCAGTACCATTATCAATAAAATGCACTTTGAATTTTCCAATCATTTCTCTTTTCTTTCCTTTTCCATCTTTTCCATCTCTCTTCATCTTTTTCCACTTTTTCATTTCGTTATTTTTAACTAATGCAGATCCAAAAACATTGTCTTTGAAAATAACGATGCGAACTCATACTATAATTTTGAATACCCCATTAATCATCTTGAGGAAGATAATGAGGACAATTGGGATACCCTCTGAATTAATGAAGTTGGTGGAACAAGAAGCTAAAGTGATTCAACCCACGAGGAAGAAATCAAACAATCAATCTGGGCCCGAAAACGACAAGAAAGAAGTTAAGATTGGAACCACAATGAAAAGCGATGGCGAGAAAAATTGGTTAAACTCCTATTTGAATATGCGGATGTTTCGCATGGACATACCGAGATATGCCTGGATTAGATAATAGCATAGTCGAGCACAAATTACCATTAAAACCCGAGTGCCCACCTGGCCAAGGTGTCGAGAAGGATGAAGCCGGAGATGTCACTCAAGATTAGAGATGAGGTAAAAAAACAGTTCGACGCCGGTTTTCTGGCTGTAGCAAAATACCCTCAATGGGTGGCTAATATTGTTCCAGTCCCAAAGAAAGACGGAAAGGTCCGAATGTGTGTTGACTATAGAGATCTAAACAGGGCCAGGCCTAAGGATGACTTCCCTTTGCCACATATTGATGTCTTGGTAGATAGCACAGCTCAACACTCTGTCTTCTCTTTCATGGATGGATATTCTGGCTATAATCAAATTAAGATGGCTCCCGAAGATATGGAAAAAACCACATTTATCACTTTATGGGGAACTTTTTGTTACAAAGTAATGCCGTTTGGATTAAGAAATGCTGGGGCAACATACCAAAGAGCAATGGTGGCTTTGTTCCATGACATGATGCACAAAGAGATAGAGGTCTATGTGGATGACATGATTGTAAAATCCAAAACAGAGGAAGGTCATGCCATTAACCTACAAAAACTTTTTGAGCGACTGAGGAAGTATAAACTCTGATTAAACCCAGCTAAGTGTAGTTTTGGTGTAAGGTCAGGCAAGCTGCTAGGGTTTATAGTTAGCCAGAAGGGAATAGAAGTTGATCCGGCCAAAGTAAAAGCAATCCTCGAAATGCCGACTCCTCGCACCGAAAAAGAAGTTCGTGGATTCTTGGGAAGACTGAACTACATCGCCAGGTTTATATCGACTAATCGCTACTTGTGAGCCAATTTTCAAGCTTGTGTAAGAATCAGAAACCAAATGGAACGACAATTGCGTAAAGCTTTTGAGAAAATCAAACAAGACTTACAAGATCCACCGGTTTTGGTACCTGTGCCGGGGAGACCCTCATCATGTACTTAAGATTGGGCCGAATCAATGGGTTGTGTGCTAGGACAACATGATGAATCTGGTAAGAAGGAGCATGCCATTTACTACTTGAGCAAGAAATTCACTAGGCTGCGAAACGAGGTATTCATTGTTAGAACGAGCGTGTTCTTGGCGTTAACCTGGGCCGCACATTGTTTGAGACAATATATGCTATCCCATACAACTTTGTTTGGTGTCCAAAATGGATCCGATCAAGTATATTTTTGAAAAGCACGCTCTCACAGGGAAGAATTGCTCGTTGGCAAATGTTGTTATCTGAGTATGATATTGTGTATGTCACCCAAAAGGCAATTAAAGGCGTACCTTAGCCGAATACTTGGCTCATCAACTTTGTGGAAGACTATCGATCAATGCGGTGTGATTTCCCAGACGAAGACATAATGGCTCTATTTGAAGGAAAAGAAACCCTGATGGTGAAAAATGGATCTTGTTGTTTAGTGGTGCCTCTAATGCATTGGGACATGGGATTGAGCTGTCTTTGATTTCCCAGAAAATCATTTCATTCCATTTCTTGCAAGATTGAGTTTTGATTGTACAAACAATATGGCAGTATGAGGCATGTGCCATGGGCATTCAGTGACCATTGAATCAAAGGTCAAGATTCTCGAAGTATATGGAGACTTCGGCTTTGGTTATCCATCGATTAAAAGGCGAATGGAAAGCGAGGATTCCAAATTAGTTCCTTACCACGATTACATCAAAGAATTGATGGAACAGTTTGATGAAGTCACCTTCCATCACATTCGCGTGAAGATAATCGGCTAGCGGACGCCTTAGCTACTCTATCATCAATGTTCAAAATCGATATGAGGAGAGCCTACCGCTCATAAAAATCTGAGAATCACGGCCAAAGACACTGCGCTTTGCTAGCAATAGAAGGAGAGCACGATGGCAAACCCTGGTATTACGACATCAAACGATACATCACGAATACAGAATGTCCTCCTAATGTCTCAGAGAATGATAAAAGAGCATTAAGGCGTTTGGCAATGGGATTCTTTCTAAGTGGCGAAGTGCTCTACAAGAGAAACCATGACATGGTACTTCTTAGGTGTGTTGATAAGACCGAGGCGGAAAAGATTATGCGAGAGATTCATGAAGGTTCCTTTGGGACTCACGCATAAGCAGACACGCAATGGCAAGAAAAATCTTGAGGGTCGACTATTATTGGTTGTCTATGGAGACCGATTGTTTCGGTTATGTGAAGAAATGCCACAAATGTCGATTTACGCCGATAATATCCATGTGCCACCAGTCTCTTTGAACATCTTGACAAAGACCATGGCCTTTCTCAATGTGGGGATTGGATGTCATTGGACCCATTGAACCTAAGGCATCCAATGGACACCGCTTTCTTTCTTGTCGCAATCGACGATTTCACTAAATGGGTTGAAGCAGCTTCATATATGAGTGTGACAAAAAATGTGGTTGTCAAATTCATCAAGAGAGATTTGATCTGTCGCTATGGTCTGCCAAATAAGATCATCAGTGATAATGGGACTAATTTGAACAACAAGATGATGAAGGAGCTGTGTAATGACTTCAAGATCCAACATTATAATTCCTCACCATACCGCCAAAGATGAATGGGGCGATTGAAGCCGCAAATAAGAACATCAAGAAGATTATCCAAAAGATGGTGGTAATATTTAGAGGCGCACGAAATGCTCCCTTTTGCCTTGCACGGTTATCGAACCGGTTCGCACCTCAATAGGGCAACCCTTTCATTGGTGTATGGAATGGAAGCAGTGCTTCCCATTGAAGTCGAGATCCCCTCGTTAAGGGTATTGATGGAGACAAAACTAGAAGAAGCAGAATGGGTTCAGGATCGGATGGATCAATTGAACCTCATTGAAGAAAAGAGGGTGATGGCCTTATGTCATGGACAGCTATATCAGCACAGGATGAAGAGGGCTTACGAAAAAAAAGTTCACCCTCGGGAATTTCAAGAAGGGGACCTAGTACTCAAGAAGATTTTGCCCATCCAAAAGGATTCTCGTGGAAAATGGACTCCGAATTATGAAGGCCCGTATGTTGTGAAAAAGCTTTACGGAGGAGCCTTAATCCTCACAAGGATGGGCGGTGAAGATCTCCCACTCCCGGTGAACTCGATGCGATCAAAAATATTATGCCTAAAAAAGCATTATAAAAACCAAGCAAAGGTGAGCTCGCTAGGTTGAAAACCTGAAAGGCGACCTAGGCAAAAATCGAGCGACCGTTAGATTGAAAACTTGAAAGAGCAATCCAAGCGAAGTTAGGGTGCGAAATCGGTCATTGAAGAAGGTGATGCATTAAGGGGCTCTTACCCAGAGGCGAGTTTATATATTTTCAGAAGTAGAGTAATGGGTAATCAAAGTTATGGATATGGGAAGCTGACATTTATTCCTACAAAGACACAAGCTATAAAATATCTGCTTAGTTATTGTCTTTCTTTGTTTTTTTCTTCTTCCTGCATTTTTCTTGATGTATTTTCAAGTCTGTGTAACTTCAGTCCTTGTACACATAACTCTTCTTTTGAATACCAAACACCTCCGTTCTTGTATTTCAAAATGTTGTTTTATGATAATAGGCACTGAATTGTGAAGCATGTGATGATATGTGAAAGCATTACGGTTATTATATACATCTTAAGAATCACGAGGAAACACCAAATCTCAACAAATAAGTTTCAAAAAGGGCAAAGGGATTACCTTTAAAAAAGTAACTAGTGCTGCATTGATAACTCGCGCTCTCTCCCAATCGAAGCATATCATGACTAAATCCGATGAATCTCAGTCCGTCCGATATCTTTAAGCTCTAGAGATCATACGGGATGAGGAATCAGTAAAAATAATAATCACATTGCATACATGCACCACATATCATCTATTCATGCATCATCTTCATATCACCACCTTTTAGCCGTTTTGTTACACCTGGTCCGTGCACCAAATTTTGATCCTTCATTCTCGGTTACAAACAATGCGCCTAGCATTGGTCCTTTATTTTTCTTTCTAAGCGACACGCCAAGTATCGCTCACTCTTTATTGCTTTAGATCCTGCGTCGATGCGGGCACTGGCGGAGATCCTTCTTTATAGTTTCGATAAATGCGCGAGCATCACCCCTTTTATTGCTTTAAGATTATCGCACAAGATCTGCAGGCACGGCGGTAGTCCCTCATTATTGCTTTTTGACCAACATATCGATTCAGGACTGATGTTGATCCTTCTTTATTCCTTTCCATCGACGCCTCACTGCCCTACTTGGCGTCGAACCTTCCGATCACCGTGTCAGTCCCCGACCTGGCGGCGCTCCTTCTTTATTGCTTCCCATCGACGCGCCAATACCTTATTTGACGTCGAACCCTCTTTATTGCTTTCCAATCAGCGTCGATGCAGGCACTGGCGGTGACCCTTCTTTATAGTTTTACGATAAACGCGCATGGCGTTAATCACTCATTCTTGTTTTTCGATCATCGCGTAAGTACGGGCACGGCGGAGATCCTTCTTTATAAGTTTTACGATGAACGCATGGCGTTAATCCTCTTTATTGCTTTTAGATTACCTCACACACCGACCTGGCGGAGATCCTTCTTTATAAGTTTTACGATGAACGACCGGCGTTAATCCTCTTTATTGCTTTTAGATTACCTCATAAGATGCGACTGGCCGTAATTCTTCCTTATCACTTTACGATTAAACGCATCAGCGTTGATCTCTCATTGTCATTCCTCACGTCAAGTTCAAGACAAAATTAGTGTATTTATCTTTAGCTCTATTTTATGACAAAAATATAACAACCATTGTTGTTTGCATTTTCTAATAAAATATAACTAAAGAGGCAAATTGTTATACCCCAATTTTGTCATTCATATTTTCATTTTTTATTGTGTCTTTTTTGAAGCGGACTAATTTTAATAATACTTGGGCTCAATTATTATTATTATTTATTTTTTGTTAATTATTTTGGGCCAATTTTAGCCCAATTGCAAGAATTGTCCATTACAAGAGTCCATTACAAGCGTTCTAGAACCGAAAAAAAAAAATCCAAAACTGAAAATCAAAGTCAAATTTCCACACTCTTATCTTCACCCTTCACAAAGTCATCTGCATATCTTCACCAAAGTCCTCTGCATATCTCCTCAGCCACTCTACAAACTATGTCTTACAGCTATATGTCCCCCATAGGCCTCTTGCTTTTTCTTCATCTGCCAACCAAGTTTGATAAACAATGCAATTTAATCAAAAAAGGGGGAGCACCGTTGTTGAAGTCACGGCTGATTGCAATATTTTTTCAAACCATTGATACCATCTCAGACTTTGCACATGTTACCATCTCCTCAGCATCATTTTAGCACACACTTAGCATACAAGTTGCAACCTCAAGTTGACAAACTGAACCTTTTTTTTATAAATAGTAGAGCAAGAAGAGAGAACAGAGGACGAAAAAAATTACACTTAATTTCAGAATTGGATACCTCATTCTTGGTACCAATTATACACAGCAATTTGAGAGAAAATTTAGACAAAAAAAAAACGAAAAACCAGCAGAAACAAAAAATAAAAAACGCAGAAAGAAGCAAGGAGAAGAAGCAAAGAGAAGAAGCAGAAAAGAAGAAGAAAAGAACAAGGTTTGCTCACCTCATCCTCCCCCACGATCTCTCTGACTCTCCCTCTCCTCTGCATGATCTCCCCCACCTTTCTTCTCCCTCTCCTTCACGATCTCTCCTCCCCCTTTCTTCTCTCTCTCTCTCTCCATTTCTCCTGCGCTGCTGCTTCTCTGTCTTTTTTTTTCTTTCTTTTGCTGGTGTTTATGTGTGTGTGTGTGGGTGTTTATGTGTGTGTGTTATTTTCCAGCGTAAATCTTACGCCTCCCCTTCCCCTTTTTTGTTTTTTTTTTGTTTTGTTTTTTTGTCTTTCTTTTCCTTTTTTTTTTTCCAGCGTAAATCTTACGCCTCCCTCCTTCCCTTTTTTTTTGTTTTTGTTTTGTTTTTTTGTCTTTCTTTTTTTTTTTCAGCTTAAGATTTACGCCTCCCCCCTCCCCTTCTTTTTTTTTTTGGTTTTTTTGTTTGTTTTTTTTTTGTTTTCCTTTCCTTTCCTTTTTTGGTCCCCCCTTTTATTTCTTAGTCCATTTATTTTTTTATCATTTTATTTAATAAACATTTAACACTTTGCTTTTTTTTACTAATCAAACTAAGATACATTACTCAACAAAATTTCACATACAAGTTTTGAGACCCTATTCTTCTTGAAAATCACTTGATAAAAAATCATGAAAATTAATTTACTAGTAATGACCACTCGAGATTGCTTCCCGTTTAGTCATTACAAATATCTTAAGTTTCTTAATAAAATGGGTTATTAGTGAGGATCACTCTTGATTGCTTCATGTTTGGTCCCCATGAAAATCTATCCTCTTCATAAAAATAAAATTAAGTTTTTACTAGTAATAATCACTCGAGATTGCTTCCCGTTTGATCATTACGAACACCGTTAATTTTATAAACAAAAAAGGTTATTAATGAGGGCCACTCCTGATTGCTTCTTGTTTGGTCCCTACAAAACCTACCTTTTTTTTTTCCATCAAAAAATATACAATTAAAATCAACCAACACGCAACCATTTTCTACCCAAGAACTACGTAGCCTTTGATTTCTCCACTTTGGGAGATACGTAGGAAGCGAGCCCACTCTGTCAGCACAAAATAAACAACTTTTATTAACCCCCTTTTTTTATTTATTTCATCATTGTAAATCCTTGTCTTTTTTTTAAAAGGGAAATAAATTTTTTTAGAAGTTAATAAATTTTGCACGATCAATTAAAGGTAACCTTTTTCGAAAGGATGTCGTGGGGTGCTAATACCTTCCCTACGCATAATCGACTCCCGAACCCAAATCCGGTCTTAAGGACCACTTTTCTTCAAAAAAGGTTTTTTCCAATATTTTTCCTATGAAATAAATTATTGGTGGCGGCTCCATTAAACTCGAATAAATCCCTCCGGATTTTTCGGTCGCTACACCCATTATAGTGGAAATTCATTCTTATCCACATTGCCATCTATTGAACGCCATCGGCACAATAGAATGCTTATTTCAGCCTCTCCAACTTTGACTTAGGATTTTATCAATCTGCATTTTCTTTCTAAAGAAATCCATGCTAAAAGACAAATATGTGCAAATCAAGACATAAGAGCATTTTTATAATTACTGAAAATTCTGAAAGGATCTAGGGAATCTGGCGTCTTCACATTAAGGAGAAAGAGCTAGTAAGACATCTCACCTAATGCAGAATCATCAATGTTGAATACATTACAAAAGGGCCAATTAGCTTGTTCAGAATTCGCCAACTAAAGAGATCTGGAGCTAACTTATCAAAAAAGTCTCAGAAATATGCAAGAGGACAATACCTACCTCTAATAAAGCAAATAATACTCATGCATGACATACCAGTCATTGCATCTTGCATGATCATCAAAAAATTTTTGGGTCCATTGACCCACCCTCTCAAATATTACATACAGTTGGTCTGTTGTTACTCCGTAAGAACTAGTACTCAGCCTATTCAATCTTATTAGCATGAGTTAGGAACCTATCCTACACCTTGCTGGGAATCTGACCCGCCACCTTGGGAATCTGACCCAAGCCTTTAGTTAGGAACCTGACCCGCATCACAGATCTTTCTCTATGAAAATAAATCCGTACCTTTTAGCAAGAGTTAGATTTTGACCTACATCTTGCCGGGAATTTGACCCGAACCTATATTGAGTGACAGAGAAACTCACATCGCGGACCTTGCCTAAAATAGGATAGCTTATCCGTACCTTTTAGCAAGAGTTAGGAACCTGTCCTATACCTTGTTGGGAATCTGCCCCACCATATTGGGAATCTGACCCAAGCTTGTGTCGAGTGACGAAGAAGCTCGCACCCCAGACTTACCCTAAGTAGGGAAGTAATCAATACCAAAGATGTGAGGGTTGGAAACCAGACCTATGCCTTAACGAGAATTCACTAGGAACTGAACCTAGAATCCTCACCAATTTTGTAAGGAATCATAGTCATACTTATGCCTTACTGGGAATTCACTAGGATACCGACCCTAGAATCTCCCACCAAAGTCGGGAACTAATCCCGCAATCTCAAACCACTTGTTTCGGACAAAATTAGAGTCATTTATCCTTAATTACCTTTTACAACGAATGCACGAAGACCTTTGAGTAAAATATAATTAAGGAAGGACAGTTGTAGTACCCTAATTTTGTCTGGGCTTTACTTATTTATTTATTTTATAATATAATATTTTTGGTCTTAGAATAATAAAAAGAAGAAGCCGAAAAATGAATAAAAGTGAAGAAAAGAAAAGAAAAGAAATAGAAGAAAAGAGAGGAAAAAAGAAGAAAAAGGTTGCATGAAGTAAAATAAAGGGGTGCAAATAGCAGTGGCCTGCTTGGCAGCCCAACCCAACGCTGCGTGCACCCCCTTTCTCTCCCTCACTACTACCCGCACCCCCATTTCCCTTACGCGCGCCCCCAGGCCACCAACTCCTTTCCATGTGCAGGTCTTACTTCTCGCACCCCGCTTTCTCCTCACACCCCCTAAACCATCAAGCCCAAGCACACACCCGCGACCCAGCTCTCTGCCAGACCCAAGTCTTCTTAACCCTAAAAAACCTAATTCTTCCCTCATTCTCTCATTCTCCAACTCGCCGCAGCACCACACCACCTCTACCTCCTTCTTCATCTTTCTTCTCCTCTCCTTCTCCAACCTCAACCCTAACCTAGCTGCGACGCCCCTCCCCTTTTCCCTATCTCTTCTCTTCTTCCTTCCTTCACCCCAAAACCAAACCCTAACCTTCTCCAACCTCAACCCTAACCTAGCCGCGATGCCCCTTCCTCTTCCCCCTTCCTTTTTCGTTTTTCTTTCCTTTTTCTCACCTAATCTCAACCCCAAATCAAATCCTTCAGATTATATCAAATCTTCCATCATTAAACCACAGATTCAAAGGGGAGATTCTTGTTCCAATTTCTTTTCTTTTTTCTTTATGACTTTTATCACTAATTTGATTCCGATTTGTTTTCAGGTGTATAAATACGGATGCATGCTGGTGAACCAAGGAGAGAGCGGATCCGGACGAGTATAACCTAGTGGAAACAGAGGAGGAGCACGAACAGAAGGAAAGCTGGGACGTGAAGCAAGCCGCAACCAAACCACCCGTGAGGTCACCAAAAACAAAGAGAGCAAACACTTTTAGTTAGGGTTTTTTTTAGTTTGCCCTTTTTGTGTATTTTTTTGGGATTGAATCTAGGAAACTCAGGTTCCATCTCTTCCCCTCTCTTTTTTTTTGTTGGTCCATTTTGTTTCCATATAACCATGTAATAAGAACATAGATTTGGGACTGAAATTATCATGTAATATTTCTTTTTTTTTTACATCACTTCCTTTTTGTTTTACTCTTCTCATTGTTTATGCCGTTGAATGTTAAACGGCGCCGGCCGGAACAGAGGTTCCTGGCCGCGCCACCGCCGCCGTCACCATCGCGTTAGGGTTCGGATCCCTAATCCCAAATTAGGGTTTCAAAGTATTAATCTGTTTATTTGATTATTCATTTTCTCTATTTTCAAATCCATTCCTTTTTTATATATAAATAAAAAGCCAATCTTTGAAACTGTGTTTAGTGCGAGAACCTTCAATCAAAATATTATTGTTATTTAGATTTATTAAAAAAGGCAAAAAAGAGTGAATTTTAGATCTATTCATGGTTTAAGTTATTTTTTCAATGAATACTTAATTATGTTAATAATTAACAAGTAAACAAGAGTTGGGGAAATAATTTTCAAAGGCAAACATCAATTTTCAAACGATTAAAGGTACCATTTTTGTGGGCGTTTTATGGTGCTAATACCTTCCTTAGACGTAATTAACTCTCGAATCCAAATTTGGTTCAAAGACCTTTTTCTATATTAAAATCAAAATAGGTTTTCCAATGTTTCCTATAAAAATAAAATTTGGTGGCGGCTCCATTTAAATTTTAGGGTGGTTGTCATAGATATTATTAAGCTTAGCTAAAGCTTCTGTAACATTAGTAAAAATATTACCAAAAACAGAAATATTCCAGTCCTTAAGCTTAGCCTTCAAATTTTTTAACTTCTGAGATAGGATATGCATAGGGCATCCAGCTATAGAATTCTGCCTCAAGTCAAATTAACATGTATAGATAATAAATATATAGAGAATTTTCAAAATGAAAGGATTTTAGGAGGTATTTCATTAAGACTAAATTTAGAGAATTTGAAATACCACCTAAAAGTTAAGAATTGAAATCCCTTCCTTAACCAACACTACTAGAAATCAGCTATTTAGCGACCGATTTAGAGACCGAAAAAAATCGGTCACAATAGCGACCGATTTAGAGACCGAATTCTTAGAATTATTGATGAAAAACGTAAAATATATATTAACCGATTTAGAGACCGAATATATAGCGACCGATTTTTCGGTCGCTAAAACGAAATTTTATTTGGTTTTAAAAAATTTATTAAATATTTATCAATTGTAGCGACCGATTTAGAGACCGAATACTTAGCGACGGAATAATCGGTCGCTAAACCAGAATTTTATTCGGTTTAAAAAAGTTAAAAAATTTTATTAATGTTAGCGACCGAAAAAGCGGTCGCTGAACTTCTCTTTAATTTTTTTTTAATTTTATTTATAAAAAAAAAAAAAAAAAAAAAAAAAAAAAAAACAAGGGGGGGGGGGGGGGGGGCTGAGAAAGGTGAGAGGGCGAGAGCGAGATGGGAAAGGGGGTGGGAGCGGGAGCGAGAGCCGAGCGAGAAGGTGAGAGGGCGAAGGAGATGGGAAAGGAGGTGGGAAATTTGAGATCTGTGGTGTGGGGGGAGGAAGGAGCTGGGTGTGGTGACGAAGAAGGGGAAGAAAGAGATAGATAGAGCGAGAGAGAGAGAGAGAGAGAGAGGGAGCGGGCGAGTGAGAGAGAGAGAGAGAGAGAAGGCAGAGAGGAGAGAGAGCAGAGGAAGAATGTGGGAGAAGAAGGAGGCAACGACGAGGATGAAGGAGAGATACTGAGGCGATGGTACCGCCCTTCATCTTCTCTTTCCTATCTCTCGATGCCATCTTCCTTCTCTTTCATTTATCCCCAAATTCTTTTTCATTTTCTCCCAAAGAGCTCCCAGCGGAACATGAACCCTATCCCGTGAAAAAAAAAAAAAATTCTTCCTCCTCCATCTCTTCCCCCAAAATATCTCGCCACCATCTTTTCCATTTTCGTTCCTTCTTTATATTCTGTGGTTTCTGTTTATTATTTTGTTCTTACGTTTTCTATTACATTAGCATTGATGTTGCCTGTTTGTGTTGTTTTGCGGGTGTTATCTTTGTATGTGTGAGATGTCCAAGGAGGTGAGGATTTTTACTCTTCCACTTTTGTATTTCTCTCCACCACCATCGAGGTAGGATTCCTATTCCTCTCTCAAGCTCTCTTTTAGATCTATATCTTCAACATGCTTCATTGTTTCGCTATGGTCTTTAAGCTTTTCCTTCATGTTTTGCTTCTTGAAGAACAAAGCAGGTTAGGCTTTTTCTTTCTTTTTTCCTCCTTCCCGGTCCTGATTTCACATGGAATAATTTCAAACAACTCTGTTATTCGAGTATATTTTATCCTCTTGCTTTATACTTTCAGAATTTAGGGGCATTTTTGCATTCTCAAGAAATTGACACATGATAGTGTATTCCCAAAGGTGTTTATTAAATTTTCATAAATTGATAAACAAAATAAAATATTGTGATTTGACCAACCATTAAAACTGGGGAGGTTAGCTTTTAAAGTATACCTGAAGCACTTTCTTTTTTCTCCATTCTCCTTGTCGTTTCAATGTAATTGACTATCTCTAGCTTGAAGAAAACCAATGAACTGCTTAGCATAAAAGAAAGCTGAAAAGCCGCGGATGCCCACAGAAAGTGGACGAGAATGGTATTGGTCTTATGTCAATTAGAACAGCCCCTACGAGATGTCCCTACATTTTTGCAAGGCTTCCAGTTTTTGAATTGTATTTTGGTCTATTAAATAGCATCTTCATTCAAGAAAGGTTAAAGCAATGGAAAAAAGGGGTTAAAGATTTAAATTTAGAAGTTGTGGAAGGTAGCTGTGAGGAAGAAAATTCAGAAGGCAATGCAGAAAGTGATATGTTTAGTCAACAGCTTCATGATCAACGAGTTGTACTTGTTAATGAGGACTTTGTTTACCATAATATCTCATGTTAGAGGGTCTTCCAGTGTACTTTACATTATCTCTCATGTTTTCTGAGTGAATTAGGCATCTGGTTAGAGTCAAGGCTTTCTAGTAAAATATTTACTACTTTTTGGAAGACATATATGCAAATCTTCTTGTTCTTGATGCTTTTGAAGTTTTGAGTAAATTTTTGCAGTGATAAATACCATGTTAACGTTAAATTATGGGAAAAGAGTGGGGTAAATATTTTTGTAATAAAGATAAACATTGATAGAAATTCTAGCATTGATCACAATGCTTCTGTTTCTTTCATAAGCTTCCTTAGTAATTTCTGTTTGTTCTCAAGTTTTCTTCCTTGTTTATGAAGCAAAGATAACTTATTGTTTATTCAGTCACAGATCTCAAAGCGAGTTCCTGTGTATTGCCTTATCCATTGAGCGAAAACCACACCCATGGTTTACATTGCACTAAAATTTGGCTCGCTATGGGTTGCTAAGCATGTTGCAAACTTAATTAAGAATCAGATGGCATCTACAAACCAATGAGGCTTGTCTCTTTGGCTATTGGCTTGTGTAATGTGAGTTTTCCAGGTTAATCACAGTAAGGATTGAACATTTGATAAATTTGCAACATGATAGCTCTAAAAAACCAAGTGAATTTCTATATCATTGCTCTTTGGTGCATTTTTTCTTGATTTATCACCGCTAACAAAGATTCTATGACTTTGTGGCTCTCATCTCCTACTAGTAAAAATCATAATTTGATTCCTCACAAAAGGGAGGCATTTCAAAGGGTGAAACATATAATTTTAATTGTTGATTGAAAAATCGACAGGGTAGAATTTAATAATTTGTTATACACTTATACTATACATGTAATATGTATATGTATTTTATCACAATCACAGTTGTTGATTTTTCAATCAACAGTTATAATTTCACATTTTTTCCTCCAGCTAGTGTCCCCGTTACGTGTACATGTAAAAAGTAAATTGATGCTATTAGAATTCTAGGGTTTTTTTTAAATTGAGAGAATTATGAGTGAAAAGGGAATGGAATATTTTTGTTATTTTATTAGAATGGGGAAACTAATTCAGATGAATACTGAACCAGTATTAAAGACATACAAGTGGTTTTCTTAACACACTAACTGAATTCTTACAGAGTTGTAACAGCAATGAGTTCGTTAGATCTACTAACTACTCAAACATGAGCAGCTATACAATTGTGACACACACTATCGGATGCCAACTACATTCTATGACATTGTAGCACTCATCTCCCGATCGTAAAAAGTAAAAACCATCCTGTGTAAAAAGAGGGTAAATATTTTTGTAATAAAGACATTCATTGAATTGCTAGCCTTCCCGGTGCTTTTGTTTGTTTGATAAGCTTCCCTAGTAATTTCTGTTTGTTCTCAGATTTTGTTCCTCATTAAGGAGCATAGAATAATTATTGTGGCATAATTTATAGTTTATTACGGTCATATATTTCAAAGGTGTTCCGGTAGCGGTATTGCCATATCCATTCAACGATAAAACTACACCCGTGGTCTCTGTTGCAATGAAATTTGGTTCATTTGGGTGGCTCAAAGACGTGGCAAACTTAATCAAGAATAAGGCGGGGTGTACAAACCAATAAGGTCTGACTCTTTTGCTATTATTGTCCCATGTTATGTGAGTTTTCTAATTTAATCATGGAAAGGATTGAACCACTTTTGAAACAATGATAGCTTAAAAAAGCTGAATTGCATTTCTTTAGCAATGCCACTACTACTAGTGCATTTTTTTTTTTCAAAATTTTATCTTCGTCCACTGGATTCTATGACCTTGTAACTTTCTCTCCTAGTAGTAAAGCATAGAATATGGCTTCTCTACAGAGGAAACAATGAGGAGTCTCAACTTCAAAGTTTGTCATGTGTGCATGTCTCTTTTTTTTTGACGGGAAACAAATTCATATTCGTTCAACAAACTGCAAATGGTTACAATCAGAATTGCTCAATTTTATGTGTAGGATGTTGTGTCTGTTCAAAAAGGGAAGTCAATCTCATGTGCTGGTAATGAAGAAGAGTTAATAGATAGTGTGAGTAAATACCTACGTACCTAGCATACTTTTTTTTGTCTGCATACATTTTGAAGATGTAATTTCACGTTTTGACTGATGTGAAGATCACTTACAGATGTTAGTATACATTTTGACTGATGCTATTTTCAAAGGGCGGTACCTCATCCCATTGACTTGCTAATAATCGCTTTCTTTAAGCTTTGAGCTACCCCATGGACAATTTAATTATTTTATAAAGCATAATTTGGGGTTTAAGATAGGAGAATTAGAAACTATTCACGTTTGCCACTCAATAATAGAAGCTACATATACCATTATTGCACAGTACAAGTCATTAAAATATTTGCCCAAAGATACACAATGTGAATACTCCAATGTAAACATGATAGGAAAACTAAAAAGCCCTTATCCTCAAAGAGTAATTAAGAACACTATCGTAATAACTAATTTCATTACGTAGTGTAGTGAACTAATGACATCTTGATAGTCTTTCTCTTGTTATTTGTGATGTTAGATTTCACCTACTATTTGGGGTTTTGGTATTGCTTACTAATTGTATTTCTGAAATGCTTTGGTTGAATTTTGTAGGTTTGAATCTGCAACAATTAGCCAGTATGATGGGGGTGCAAAATTTTAGCACCACTTGGTCCAATATTTATTTACACTTTTGATTTGGCAAATTCATGAGCCGCATCACTGATTTGGCATACAGCTTTGATTTAGAGCAGCTCGGTGATTAATAAATAAAAAGCTTATGAAAGGAGAAAAAGTATCCGGGTTCTATATTAAATGAGAATATGGATTTATTAACACATCTTGCACTAACTATCACCAATCTGTCTGCTATGATATGTTACACATAAAGTAAGCATTTTTCTTCTCTCCGTGTCTGTGTGATGGAAGATTTGTTACATTGTCACCAAGAAGATACTCAATGAAAGCCTTTTCTTTCTGTATAAAATCAGATTTTAGACATTGTGATAGACGACCACCTCTCAGCGTGGCAATAAAGTGTTCTTTTATCTGTAACCGAAGTTTATTACACATATATGTGTGAATAGATACATGTGTGTTGCTTTCTTGGATAAGGCCCTGATGGTATTTGATATTTTTTCAGAAACCTATAGCCATAACCTGAAATCTTTAAATATGCTTGCTTCTTTCTCTTGAGCCTACTATCTTCTAAATATTTTATTTCTCCATGATCAACATGAAAGGAAAAGATAAGATGGTGTTGGATTTTAAGGGAACTCTTTTGCTAACTTAAGTTGCTATATGGAAACTTAACCTTGCCAAGGAATCTTTAAATTTTTTGATGTTTGATCATTAAATCTCAGATTTGGTGAAATAAATGGATTAGGTTGTCTTATTTAGCGTCTCACTTAATAAAACTCCATAGAACCCGACTTCATATCTAATTAATTGAATTCTTAGAAATCAAGTAAATTTTTTTCCTTAGCATAGATTGTAAAAGCGAAAAGTATTTAACGCCCATTTCTAACAAGCTTCATGCAGATTTGGTGTAATGACTTTTGTCTCCATTGAGAGTACTAAAATTCATCACTAGGATGGTCATCTCTGTGCTAAGTGTTTGTTTGTGTTTCTTTGAAGTGATGTAACATGAGTATATAGTACTACAAAGCTGCAAATGGTCATAAAGATTACATATTTTACATGAAATATTTAACATGCAATTTTAGGTTCTCCACATAGAATACTCAACATCAAATGATTGGAGGTTCGGTTTGTTCCTGTTAGCTTGGGCTCAACAATTGAAATTTGCCATGATGAATTGATGATTGTAGCAATAGAAAAGTTGTTTAATTTGGTTGGCATGCAGTCATGGCCTTTATTTTGATAATTATCAGAGTTGTTGAAATTATTTTAAATGGTATTATTGATAATCTTTAGTTGCTAGAGTTATAGGTGAGAACCATAATAAGGAGTTCTTTGGAGAAGCTTGAGGTTAGTGAGAGTTTGATCAAGAATTTGCAGTCTCAGAATATAAAGCTCACTCAGGAGTCAGAACCTTGCTGTTGTTGAAGCTAAGATAGCAGCCGTTGGAAGTAGAGGACACAAACCAACGAGTGATATGTGTGACGAATATGGATCCGGAAGACATACTTCTGCATGCAACCAGGCTAAGGAATGCATTGGGAAGGAGTAGTGAAACCTGAGGACAAGACACGTAACCAAACACACTAGTGTGCAAGGTTCTCATGTTGACATTGTACTATTTTTTTGTAATAGTTCAGTTTGAATGAAATTCTTTGTTATATTGTTTTGTAATATTTCAGTTTGAATGAAATTTTGATGTATTGTAACATCTTACATGGTGATGAATTTTATTTTTATTCAAATAAAGTTATATCTAGGGTTTGGCCTTTAATAAAATTTATTTGATTATAAAAAAGTGATAAAGTTTAAGGAATCTGATAAAATGTGTTGAAAAATAGATTTTTGAAAGTTTAATTTTTTTTAATAAACATAAATTAGCGACCGATTTAGCGACCGATTTTAGAGACCAATTTAGAGACCGGTTTATAAAAATATAAAATCAAATTAGTCAAATTCGGTCTCTAAATCGGTCTCTAAAATCGGTCACTAAATCGGTCTCTAAAATCGGTCACTAAATCGGTCTCTAAAATCGGTCTCTAAATCGGTCTCTAAAATCGGTCGCTAAATCGGTCTCTAAAATCGGTCACTAAATCGGTCTCTAAAATCGGTCACTAAATCGGTCTCTAAAATCGGTCTCTAAATCGGTCGCTATATATTCAGTCACTAAATCGGTCGCTAAAATTAGCGACCAGCATTTTAGCTACTGATTTTTGTTGGTCTCTAAATCGGTCGCTAATTCGATTAGCGACCGATTTTAGAGGTTTAGCGACCGAAAAATCGGTCACTAAAAACTGATTTTTTTGTAGTGCAACATGGTGTGGCACAAGTAGTAGATACTTAGGTCCCTTAATCATCTAGTCCTGGGTTCGATCCATGGCCGGTGCGTATGAACAAATATCTGTTGGGAAAGGTCAACCCCCTTAAATGGATCTCAGTTACCTCGAATGATTAGTTTCCGCATTTGCGCGTAGAGGATACCTTGGTTTACCAAAAAAATGAAATTATTTGTTTCCCGAATTTTTTTTTAAATATTTTTTTCATAAATAACTTTTTTCAAAAATTTATTTTTTAACTTTTGTCTAAAAATATTTTTTTTCTGAATTTTTAAAAACAAATATTTTTTTCAAAAAAAGTGAGAAATAGTTTTTCTGGAAATAAATTTTTAACTAAAATTTTATGAATATTAATTTTTTCAAAAAAAATATTTTTTTTTCAAAAATTTATTTTTCCAACAAATTTTTTTTTTCAAAATAAATTTTTTTCATAAATTTTTTTGGGAAAATTTTTTTCCCGAAGAAATATTTTTCCAAAAAAATTATTTCTTAGCCAAATTTTTTTTAAAAACTGGGAAAATAATTTTGAAAGATATTTATTAAAAATATGAAATTTATACATTTACTTTATTTAATTACTATAGTCAAACATAAAATTTTAAGAATGAAAAAATATAATTACTTTATCCAAACAACAAATTATATAAATGAAGGGAATTTAATTGAAGCAATTTAATACCATAGAATTTTTAATTCCCTAGAATTTTTAATTACCTCATCCAAACGCACCCTTAGGGTTAGGGTTCAAATAGTAGTAGAAGAAGAAGACAAGAGACAAGAGAAGATAGGAGAGAAAGAGGAAGAATAAAAATAAGAAAAAGAATGGGGAGGGGGAGTGTCGCTGCGGCTAAAAGAAAATGGAGGAGTTTAGGGTTGCTTATGTAAATAGGATTTGGGCCTTTGGGTTGTGTGGTTTTAGGTGTGGGCTGAAAGGAGTTGTACGAAAAACAAATGGGGTGCGAGAAGCATGGGAGAGATAGTGCAAGGGGCGCTGTTAGCAAAGAGTAGAGATCCTTTCAATTTCTCAAAAGAAATGGAGATCTCCATTACTAAAGTTTTTGGTATATAAATACACATAAATACATAATTTATGTCACCATTTTAAAAATATGTGCATTTATATACCCCAAAACTTTAGTAATAGAGATATCCACTTCTTTTAAGAAATGGAGAGGGTCTTTACTCGTTAGCAGATGGAAGGGGTGCAGGGAGAAAGTAGTAAGAGGTAGCGTGCGTGTGGGCTGGGTTGGGTCACCAATCCAGTGGCTTGCTGCTATTAGCACCTCCTAGATTTATAATTCACACACCACTTTCTTCCAAAAAAAAAAATTCTTTTCTTTTCTCTTTCTTTTTTCTTTTCTTTTTCACTTTTTTTTGCCTTATTTTATTTTGGGACTAAAATTATTATTATTATTATTATTATTATTATTGATACTACTAATTTAAGCAAAATAAATAAAGGCTGAGCAAAATTGGGGTATAACAGATGCCAATTAGACTTTGTTTGCTACTAGATTGTACAAGATATAAGATATAGGCCGAGCACATGGCCTACCTCAAGAGATGCCCGACTAAGTGGTAAGGATTTAACCATCCTAGAGCACTTCTCGACGAAGTGGGAGAAACTTGAGGTGAAATGAAACGGGCACTGTTTGGACTTGAAGTCCCGACATCATTTTTTCGAGATATTGTCTGTTGCGACACATGGGATGTGGACTTTTACGGTTTTGTCCTTAAAAGATGCTTCTGTGGGTTAAGGCTTGCGGGGGGTTATAAACTATCCTTGGCTTTGACTTCCAAACAATATGAGAATTTTTGATGTACAGGAACATGTACCAAAAGCACTTTCTGTTTCATTTGTCATTTAGTAATACTCTCACCTAATAAGAAAAATAAGGGATAACTCAGTTGGCAAGAGCTGGGACATGAAAGAGATTAAAGAATGAGGTCCAGGGTTCAAACCCTTGTGAAGGAGAAAGTTATCCTAACAACTAACATATTAATATTTATCTATATCGTAAAAAAAAAAAAAAGCAGCAAAACAAATATCCTCTCATCTCTTCCGTGTATTCTTTGTAGGTGGATTCCGGAGTCACAAGATACAATGTAGCATATGTCTGAACTATCACATTTACCTGTTAGAGAAAGTTATACAAGTTTTTAATTTTGAATTTCAGTTTAATTGAGCTGAGGGTTAGGTACTTTTCATGTTTGACACAAGTGCTGAAGTGCCTGACAAAGTGACCAAGCTACATTCAAGAAATCCCCAATTCTCACTCCTTTATAAGAGGTATGAGCCTTCAGTTTTAGTTTCAACCACTCTTCTCCCCAAAGGGTGTGCTCAAATGTGTATACAAACTAAGCTTTATTTTCCATTTTCACGTAAAGCAAGAATTCCACAATCAAGAAAGATTAAATATATTTAATATCTTAAAAATTTTAACACACCAAATATTTAGAAAAAAAAAATTAAAATTTAATATTTAATAATTAAGAAAATATTTTAATATATTTTATAATTATTTATGTAGTTGAAGTTAAATGCCATCCGCCACACCTGACTTGAGTGCTAAATAAAAAAATCATTCATTCTTTGGAACATAAACAAGAACACAAATGTTAGTATATTTATATTTAAAATTTTATATTTAATAATTAAGAAAATATTTTAATTTATTTTATAATTATTTATGTAGTTGAAGTTAAATGCCATCAAGCCTCACCAGACTTGAGTGCTAAAAAAATCATTCATGCTTTGGAACATAAAAAATATTTATAAGAAAATTTGAATTAAAATAAGTTTATGATTTTATTTTTTTTAAAATATTTCAATTTAAAGAAAAGTTAAAAGAAATTTAAAAAAAATAAAATACAAAAACTAATTTTAACTTATACAAAAGCTGTATAAAAAACTTAAGTTTTTTTAATATTTATTTTTATCACCTTCTCTATAAATAATTTCCCAAATGGGACTTCCCCGTGCGCACAGTACTCTGCACTCACTCACACACAGGACAAAGTGAAAAATGGTTCACTTTCCATTGTTTTTGCTGGCATCTCTAGCCATCTTCCACGTGTCAGCCAATTCAGCGGCGGTGGCGCCGCCGCTACCAGCCTCCGCGAGGGAGTTTTTAGAAGCGCACAACCAGGCAAGAGTGTCAGTGGGCGTTCAACCCCTTAAGTGGAGCCAGCAGATGGCCAACACCACCAGCAGCCTCGTCCGCTTCCAAAGGAACAAAATGGGGTGCCAATTCGCAAACTTAACCGCCGGGAAGTACGGCGCCAACCAGCTCATGGCTCTCGGCACGGCGGTAACGCCACGCATGGCGGTGGAGGAGTGGGTTAAGCAGAAGCAGTTCTACAACCATACTGATAACTCGTGTGCCCCGAACCACAGGTGTGGGGTTTATACTCAGGTGGTTTGGAGGAAGTCTCTTGAACTTGGGTGCGCTCAGGCTGCGTGTGTTAAGGAAGAGGCTAGCTTGACCATTTGTTTCTATTTTCCACCTGGAAATTATGTTGGGGAGAGCCCCTACTGATTCATCATGTAATGTGTGACTCTGGTTTCTCTAATCTATATATCTATCTATCTATCTATCTATCTATTTCAGTTGTGAGTTTGTGAAGAGAGGCTAATTTAGTGTTGATGTGAGTGAAACAGATCTGTGTCTCATAAACTCGTAGTCTTGCGTGGGGATTAATTAATTATGAATTGGGTGGGTCACATGAGTTGAATCTGCTGGCACGGCACGGCACGGCACGATATACCGCATGGATTTTGATGCTTAGTGCTTGGTTTACTTCATTAGCATGGGTGTGTTTGATTTGGATCTTAATTGCATGCAACTTTCCAAGTTGCTAATAAACTAATAATTTAGTTTACAGATCTTGATCTCTCTCTTACACACATACTGACACACAGTAATCTTATTTTTTTTATTATATTATTATTTAAAATTGATTTAGTTAAATAAGTTTAAATAAAAGTAATTTATGTTTAGATGTTTTTGCTCTTAAATAAATTTGATGTAAAGTTTAGTATAAATTTTTTATCCTTCCGATACACTAAAATTTGGACTTATCTACTAGCACAAGCTTGTCAGACTGTTTGAGAGAGCTTATGAAAAACAACTTACTATATGAAATATTGTTCATAAGCTGTTTTTAGCTTATTCCCATAAGCTCTTTATAATAGCTTATAAAAACAGCTTATATAAAAATAGTTTGACTTTATTTTATTTGTTATTATAGAAATAGCTTATACATAAGTATTTATATGATAAACGGTTATACTATAAACGCTTAATTAAGTTGTTTATCCAAAGAAGGCTTAAGAGTAAAAGCTATCTCTTGTAGCTTTGGATTGGACGCATGTTTGATGGCTTGGGGACGTGGTTCTAAACACAAGTTGAAACCAATTTGTTGTAGTTGCTAGGATAAAAATCACTAGGATAAAAATCACTTTTCACATTCTCATCCAAACACGCACTTAATCTTTTAAGAGAAATACTAGTACTACAGTTTAGGTAGGCCAAAGTCAATGAAACCTCAATGATCCCAAAACCATTGTTTCTGTGGTAGAAAGTTTGTTTTCCCGAGCTGCCAAAAATAAATGTCATTGAAGTACTGTGTTTGGTTGGAGAGGTGCAAACTTAGCCATGCCTTGGTGTTTTTGTGGGGTTCTCTTCAACTGCAGCTCAGTAACTTTATGGCCCCGCTGAATTGTACCTCGAGTTCACGTGCCTTGCAGGGCACTCAATCTGCATCGCCCCATCACGGAATTTCTTGTCTCAAGTGAATCCAAAAACTCTCATCATGTATATATATATATATATACTAACCATACAAATATGAATGTGTTTTAGAGTGAGAATCTTAACTCCCAAACATTTTATCTGCCTCTTCTGTTTTTTCACCGTGAAATTTTTTAATTTTTCAACGTCCCATAAATATCTAAAGATATTATTCCCTCCGTCTCATAATATATGTCACAATTGACAAAATCACATAATTTAAAAAAAAGTAATAAATAAAATAAAGAGAGTGATAATATTACCAAATTAACCCCATTAACTATTTGTGTATTAACTATTGTCATAAATACAAAGTGGAGTACTTGAGGGTATAATTGACAAACAACTATTTAATTTTGCATTGAAAATTGAAAGTGACATATTTTGGGACAATTATTTTTGACAAATATGACATATATTATAGGACGGAAGGAGTATTGATTTACACGTGGAAATGACACGGCTCAGACAGTTGAAAGTAATGTTAACTACTCAATGATTTAAATTGATTATAGCAACAATTATTGACATTATTTATTTGTAATCAACGGCTTTACAGCAACAACCAAAAGGCAAGTCATGAATCACAAAGAAATCCAATTGACAAACTGATTGTAACAACAAATTACTTACACTGCTTATAGCAGAATCTCAACCCTTCTAATAGACTACAACAATTACGGATACTACAATAACATGGCAAGACATTACAGATGCAAAATGCTACATATTGCAATATTAGATTTCCCTGTTGCTGCTACCCTGTCAACTTTGTACAAAAGAATACATAATAATAGAGCTAACAAATGCAGATGGTCACCCATAAAGCTACCAAGTAATTATTTTCCCAGTTCCTTAGGTATGAGATATCGAAAAGTGAAGTTGTGCGGAATCCATTCTATGCTCTTTCCGGATTTTGCAATATGACATTTCTTAATACTTTTTCTCAGAGATTCAGGTAGAGACTGTTGGATCATCTCCATAACACTGGCATGGCACAAACCCGAGTCCTTGGTGAATGACTCTACAATTTTGGGAAGAAGTATTTTCTGGTCTTTGCGTACCCCAAAGGTAGCTCTAATGTACTCTTCTTTTGCAACTTCTAGTTCTTGAAACACTCTCTTGGGTGTATATACACGTACCTGTCATAAAGCATGTTTGGATGAGTTTCTCGCGACATACTTATGGAAAACCATTACACCTTTAGAAGATTTAATTACTGGAAGTTCAAACAGTATTGTACATAAACTAGACTAGTCTCAAATGAAATTATTCCATGTCAAAATGATGTGTGCTATGTCTTGTTAATTTTATCTGCTGCAGCGCAGAATGTATTTTCCCAAACATATATTAAGTACTGATTGAGAAGATAGCATTCAGTGTTAAAAAAAATTGAGATGTTAAAATCAAATGAAATCAAATATATATGAGAACTGGAATAAGTACCGCTGGGTCAGAGTGGTTTCCTGAACAGAGTGCAAAGTGCAGAAGAGGCTCAGGCTGCTCGATTGCATATTCTTGTCGTCCATCTCCAGCTTTGAATTTTGTCCTTGAAGAAAAGAACACGCGGAACCACTACAAAAAGAAGCAAGTTAAAAGAAGCTTCCAGGTAAGTCACTCAATAGGATTTACAAAAGTATATGCTTTTACATGTTGAGGGGATATTTCAAAGACACTTTAAATGGCACACTCATTTCTATCTTCTTTATTTATTTTTTATAGGGAAAGGGTTGGGATTGTATGATCCACCTGTCCAGGACGAGACATCCGGCACCCGAGTATAGTACTTTGTATTGCATCTGCACTGACTGTAAGACCCCCAATATTATATGCAGCCTGTAAAGAGCATTGACATTGAGCAAGTCAGCAAAAAGCAGATAGGCTCAAGAGTTTCATACATAAATGGACTAATAAAGCTACTACTCTTAGTTTTTACCTTCAATAGAAGAAGAGCTCTTTTCACATTATTTTGTGGAATTCCATAAGCCAAGAATGCCTATTAGAACCCAAAGAATAGATTCATAACCAATTAATCAAGTGAGAGAAATGAAAAAGTATTCAAGGGAAACATAGTTTTGAAAGAAGAATAATAATTACATGCATAACCAAAGCATTGTGTACATTGATCCAGAAAGCTAACTTCTCCTCGTGTTTCAACCTCCCAGGATCTACTTCTTCTAATTGACAAATAAGTGACCTGAAACAACATAGAAGTACATGCCTGCTATTATAACTCCAACACTCCAAGGGACCAAAGAAATCCACTTAATTACTTTTTGACATGAAAGCTTCATGATCTTAATCAGATATTAATAGACTCACCTGAAATTCTGGAGCAACTGTTCTGTATCACCCAATTTCTGATTCTCTTTATAAATCCATGATACCTCAACCATGGTGCTATAGGGTCCACTAAACTCCTTGAGTCCTTCAACATGAAAAGGATTGTCCAACCGAACGTCAAAAGAGGAGTTATTCCTGAACCCTGGACTCCACATGTCTCCTTGATCTCCAATAGAAAAGGTACTATTTGAAGAACTGGGAGATGAAAGGCCAGGAATTGTCACAGGTGGGTCTGCAAGTTTGCAGTATATAGCTGATATACATTTAACCATATCCTCAGAGAGCCTATTAGCCATATCTGGAATATGATCAGATATACGGGTACCGAGATGTTCTGCCAGACTGATTATTTTTGTTGAAGCATCCACATTTTGGGCACACTATATATAAAATAAACTGAGTCAAAATCCAAAGAAGGCCTCCAAAAATATCAATCTCTGCTCTTAACGCTGATATAATTGCAAAGAGAAATGGACATAACAGAACTTCGTAATAAAGTGAATATATGCTATCATGTTTCTTCACAAATGATCGAAAAAGATTTTGAGTAACCAATACAGCCTCCTTTATCAAGGATGATATTATTGCAACAACTCAATGTACTAGTAGCCAGACTACATACTAAAACAGGTAAAAGAGGTTTCCATGAAATGTGATTTACCTCCATCATGGGCAAGGGCTGGGAATGGCAGGCGCGTAGAGATTCGGTCAAGGCTTCTGATGGAGGGGCTACTCTTGATGTAAATGCTGAAGACTGGGATAACGAGGAGTGGCACCGATGTGCACTGGAGTCCAAATGCTTTTCTTCTGGCTGATGTAGACCAAATTCTTTCTCTGGTGTCTCAAGTTCATATCCATTACATTCCTTTTGCGGAGTATCAAGCTCATGATCAATATATTGTACAGCAGAACATCCTCTTTTGGTTAAGAACTCAGGCATAGAAACATCGACGAATCTTGCTCTAGGTGTTGTTGGAGGAGACTTTACTCTTTCCTTCATGGTGGATGGAGTCACTGGGGATAATTGTTGTTCAAATGCTTTACGGTACAAGGAGAGAAGATGTTGTTCCAAATATACAACTTCTAACTCTAAAACTGCAATTTCTTTAATTAATTCTGTGGTTGGCTGGAGTGAGAGAGGGGGGGGGGGAAAAAACTTATCAAACAGAAGCAATACATGAACAAGAAAGTCATACCAGATATTTAAAATTAAAAATAGACTCCTTAACAATGTATAATGATCATTTATAGGCTGCACAATAATCATATGATTGCAGACAAATACATGGCAGGATTGTGCCACAAAACCTATTCACCATCAGATTGGCATGCATAAAGCAAAACTATATGTATGCTTGCAAAATCAATTTTATTTTTAAAAAAACACTCTAGTCCATTAATTCTGGATATGACTAGTATTTTAAAAAAGCATATTCCTCACTATCTTACTAAGATTGAACTGGGGAAAAATGGGGTTTAATAACTGAAAAAGAAGATTGTTAAAACTTATTGAAGAAATTCCAACCTTGGGTATTGTCATGTCATTTGGATTTACAATAGATATAGGTCTGTATCCAAGTGCCTTTTCTAACGTGCATCTGACCTGAAATTGATCCTGTAGTCTTTTCTCTAATTGTAGAATCTGCAATAATAAGATAATTTTAACACAAAATAGACATAGGCCATAGCTATCAGGTCGAAGTATGGTGTGCCAGCAGGAAAAAACAAAGCGATAAAACATGATTAAACGAAAATGATTGACATGGCTGCAGTATTGGTGGAATAGTTCTGGTGCTGTACCTCTTGCTTCAGAGTATGTTGAACATCATTCATAGGGGTTTGTTTTTTCCTAGCTTCACTGCATTCAGTGAGGTAACCTGCATCCTGGAACCAGATCAAACCCACACTTAAAGCATTAAAATTCTGCTTCTAAATAATAGTCCACAACAATATTAAACTAGACTATCAATATCACTACTACTGTATGAGATGGGATTAATTATGCGACATATACATTCTTTCCGCAAAATCAATTCTCAGATCATCCATCCCATATTAAATTTTGAGAAAGAAAAATAATTAAAATTCCTAAGTTAAAAAAGGTAGAAAAAAGTGATCAATTGTACCAGTTTTGCTCGATCTGAAGTCTCAAGCTTATCTGGATTATCCTCCTCGGTTGTTTTCTTATCAGGAAAGCTGCCATTTAAAAACAGTAAACAGTTAACATATGACAAGTTGTCTGGTACAGTAGTTTACTTTGAGGTACCCTTTAAGGAGCCCAAGCTACATTCATGAAATCCCCAATTCTCACTCCTTTCTAAGAGGTATGAGCCTTCAGTTTTAGTTTCAACCACTCTTCTCCCCAAAGGGTGTGCTCAAATGGGTATACAATTACAAACTAAGCAAAACTAGACCCAAAAAGAAAGGAAACAAAAAAAAAAAACCAAAAATGTGAAAGCTTTATTTTCCATTTTCACGGAAAGCAAGAATTCCACAATCAAGAGAGCACAGAAATAAAGGACCCCACTTCAAGCAACAAGAGAAGTTAAACATAATGAATAGAGAAGGGCACCTCTTTGAACGGTTGTGCCTTGAAATCACACCTTCAAGCCCCATACCTGAAAGCCATAAAAAATAAGAGTTATTTCCAGTGAACCAAACACATTTAACAGAATATAACAACAGAAATTGTGGAAAAGGGGTGAAAAAAGATAGTGAAAAACAAAGCAACAGAGAATCAGCATCCTACCCAGGAACATAACAATCAACAACCAGAGTCTTCACTAGAATTGACTTGTTGCATTTCGGCAGAGAAAAAGCTTCCTTTAAGGAAGTACCCACAAAGGGATCAATTGCTTTGTTTGCTGCTAATACAGCTTAGAAATATGATAAACAGAACCGTTATGAGGTTGTGGGAAAAACCAAACCAAACCCACGAATGAGGCTTTTGACCAATGAGACTTCTCTTTTTGACTACTTTACCAGTGATTAAATGCTAAATGCTTATTGTGTTTGTGCTGCTATGCTCCTAGGCTTTTGTAAAAGGATTGCCTTTTGGAATTAGTTGAAGGAAGCAACAATGGTAGACCAGTGCAAATGTCAAAACGTCCAAAAGTGGAAAAATCCACCCATAAAGCCTCTAGAGATCCAAGGCCACTATAGAGAATAAGAAAATTGATAGTGGCTCAATCAATCTATCTATCTATATTCATAGATAAAAAAAGTTCAGAAGGCTTTAAAGTTGCCAACTTCACTATCTTCAAGGCAGGCTGTTAGGCTAATATTCTTAGTGGCACAAGTAGAACTAATTTTTTAGAAATTAAAAGCAAATACTCAATTTATAGATTAAATTTTTAACATATATTTTATGACATATTTATGTCAAAAGAAAAAGTAATAAATATTACAACTTTAATTAAATTATTAACTTTTTTAAGAAAATTATATAAAAGAAAATAACTAACAATCATCTTAAGGTGTTTTTTTTTCTTTGGTTATATCATCTTAAAGTGTTTAATATGTATAAATGAAGAATTATAAAACAATATGACAAGACTACAAAAGAAACAACTTTTGTTTATTTTTATTTTATTTTTTGATAAGAAAAGGGGAATTGTTTGTTTTTCAAACAAGTAATTAAAAAGGGGTAAAATAAAAATGTAGTATATATGGAAAACCCGTTTCCCTTAGGCTTAAACAAAGGACATGATGAAACTAATATAATATATTAGTCCATACTGATGCAAAGTTACCAAAATTGTTATATGTATTCTACCTAGCACAAGTGCCTAATGTTCACCTTTTCTTATTCAACTCATTTAATGTTAATTCATCTCTTTTAGTTCCCCTGTGTACCTCATATGCTGTTATCAGGCTTCTAATAATTTTTATTTTTTTTCTTTTGAATCTAGAGGGTTTATTTTCATTTAAATGAATAATTTTTTTATGGTAATTTAAATGAATAATTGAGACTTTTTAATTATGACTTGGCTCCCTTGTCACTGAGAAGTTCCACCCCTATTTATAATAGTATTTATGAGTTAGCATATCTCTAAAACTCAAAGGACATTTTTGTGAACATAGTAGATAACTGGAGTAGAGATAAACACATCTCTCATTGACTCCTACACATGCAACAGCAACCTATTTTATATTCAATGTTCTCTACTCTCGTCGGCAAGCAAGTGAGAGTTGGTGACTGTCCTTCCACCATTTGTCTCATTTTTCATCAGTTCCTTAATCATAAGCCAATTAATTTGATGTAACAAATCAAGAGTAAAGAAATTGGAAATAAATATTAGACAGTAACATAGTAGTTAGTTTTTGGTTGAAAGAGGTACAATTTGACTATGCTACAGTTGTACCATTTATTTTTATAGGTACATTGAATTAATCTTTATACAGTGTTGATGAAGGCTCTGAGACTAATTTTGAATTCTTTCGTGGAAATGGATTTCTTACGGTTGAAAATCTCTTAGTTTCTCGCAGTCAGACGATCTCGACTGTTTGAGTCTACATTTCATTTACAAAATCTGCATCCGATTTGCCGAAATTGAACGGTGAGCGTCCGATCTCGATCTGAAGAACCAGATTGTCTCACCGCGAGAAACTGTGTGATTCTCAAATGGCAGCAAATCCAGATCATTCTTTTATTTTTGGGTTGGTACTTGTCATGTCCAATCTATTTGCATCATGAAAATTGCATTTTAATTATTTGCATGGAGTCCTACTAGACCAATAATGAGGAAACAGGTGACTAGGTAACAAAATCCAACGGGTTGGAAAGAAAGAAAGAAAAGCAAGGATGTACCTCAAAAGGGATGAAAGCAAAGGGGAAAAAAAGACGTTGGATGGTTGAAAGGAGTAGAGGTTTTGTGGGGTTTCTCTTTGTCTAAATGCTTTTGGTGGAATTAGGAGATGCGCATATTGTCTTTCACTATCAAAGAAAGTAACGGTTGTCACATAACCACAAATATATAATGTTGTTATTGTTAAGGGAGATTTACCTTTGCCAAAACCAATACAAAAAGAAAAGGATGGGAGTGCGGTAAGATAGCCAGTTATCCCTTTTTGTCGTCATACTAACCTACTGTGAGAAAGAAAGTTCCTTTTCTTCGCTGCACACTTGCTGAGACAGGCAGAGAAAAAGAGAAGCGAAAAAGGAGGGGAAGAGTTCGGGAAAAAGCTGAATTGCAACTGCTGAAGCTAAAGAAGAGAGAATAACAACGCGAGGAATTTTGTTGTATAATACCTGTTCTCACGTGCAGATCTTATTATCTTAAAACTTATTGAAAATGAACCACTAATTTTGGCACGAGTAGTTAATGCGTTTCATCTAAAAGGATGAGTAATCATAGAACAGAAACGAGAACGCATAATCGTTCCAGTAGACGGCATCAATGTTCGGAACGAACATAAAAGTCATGAGAAAGAGAGTACCTCACGGTGGTGGAGTGATGGAAGAGATTACAGCTGTGACAGTGAATCGCTCCGTGCTTCGGTGAAAGGTTGTGTAACGTTATTTTAATTAATTTTACTTTATTAATTAAGTTGTTATAATATTGTTACAAATTTTTTTTTGCTTAAATATGAAATTGGTCCCTAAAAATTCGTAAAGTTCGTTTTTAGTCCAAAAAAAAAATTAAAGGTTTTTAGTCCCCCAAATTTCAAAATATTTTTTCGTTCGTCTCTTACTCTGACGCCGTTATAATTTTAGTCCCTCAAAAATTCTAAAAGTTCGTTTTTAGTCCCCAAAAATTCTAAAAGTTTGCTTTTAGTCCCCGCCACATAAGCGCCACGTACGCGCCACAAAACGGCGTCAGCGACAGGGACCAACAGAAAACCATTTTCAAATTTGGGAGACTAAAAACCTTCAAATTTTTTTTGGGGGACCAAAAACAAACTTTGTAAATTTCTGGGGGACCAATTTTATATTTAAGCCTTCTTTTTTTTATCAAAACAAACTCATTTCATTTCATTCAATATAACATTTTCAATACAAGTAGGTATATGCTCAAAAATATGGGAACTAGCATACATTCTCGCCACCCTAACTAAGGAATGAGCAGCGAAATTTGTTTGTCTCCGAATAAAACTAATCATATAGTTGCTCAAAAAAAAAAGTTGTTATGATATATGTTGTTTTAGAGGGTGAACTATATATCATTTTTATAAAAATATATCATTTTTATCAAGTTATTAAACATTTCCTTAAGCATTCGTGAAAAAGAAATTCTTAAGTATTCACTTGCAATTACACTCAATTTTAAAAATATACATTAAACAAGTTTTCTATTTTTTAGCTTTCAAAATATAGTCTGAATACCAAGCAAGTTTTTTTATTTTCTCATATCTAAATTACAATTTTCAAAAATAGGAATACCAAATAGATTTAAGAAAAAAAATAGTTTTTAAAATTATTTTATAAAATAGTTTTCAAAAACTAAAAATCAAAACACAATCAAACAAACTCTTGATGACTATGCACTAATTGTGTAAAAAAAAAAATTAAGTTTTACCCTGTCGTCAAATTATTTCTCACTATATACTATTGGTTTATAGTTATTAGCTAGACTCAAAAAAGCGACACAATGTAAAGTATATAATCATCTAAATAAATAAACTTCTTACCTTTGTTTTATCTTGAAATTAAGAGTAATTCTGTTGAAATCACATAATAAAGGGTACAATTAAATCAAAGCTAAGAGAGGGTAAAGACAAAGACCATTAACTTCTTTGATAATCTAAACTGTGTTGAAATGAAACATTATTGGCACAAATTAACAGCATTATTTATTTTCCTGATAAAGGAGATTGTTTATAGAATATGGTGTTGGTTGTTGGGAAAATGCCAAAGTATGTTAACATCTGAACATTATCTAAACAAAAAAAATTAGACAAAAGGATAAATTTTATAGGAGCCTTGTTATGTTATTTTTTCAAGGGACCGAGTAAAAACAAAACAAAACAAAGTGCAGGGTTCTTCTTTGGGCACATCTGATATTTTAAACTTCACCGCATGCTGAGTCGAAATTTCTGGTCCCAATAAGTAAACAAATGAAACTTCTATTTTATCTTATCGTCGAAATTCCATTACTAGTCAGAAGGACAATTTTCAATGCCAGAAAATACCAATATATATAGCAAGAAAAATATGTGCAGTATATGGTTCAGACCAAGTGAAGGATCGATTTTCAAATCAATCTGACAGACATGCTTCCTAATCAATCTGACAGACATGCTTCCTAGATCCATGTAACCATCGAAAATGTCTAAAACTCTTTAATTGAGGATTACAAAATATAGCGCATTCGTAAGATAATAAGGATCTAAATTCCCACATTTCTATATTATAACTCATATCATATTCTCTCATTAAAATTTTTTGATAAAATCAGTTTATACATCATAAACACAAGATTAGGTTCGGTGAACATGCTTAAATGTGTAATTTTTTTTTAAAGGGGGCAGGGGAAGGGGATATATTACTATTTAAATGTGTAATTGATTTTACATGAACAATATTTTAGAATCAGGGCTTATACAGTGCAAACAATACCAACATATAGAATTTTAAAATTAAAACGATTTGGCTGTGTCATTTACATAGATGGTTGCTTTAACAGATAATTAATGAACAATTTGTATGAATTGATGAAACATGACAAATTAGAAGTTATTTAATATGTATATAAATTCAAATGAAGCTTGGAGGGCTTCCATACCAATCTGAAGAGCGGTACTTGTAATAAGTGATCTTTTGTCGTTGCTCCCAGTCATATTAGCTAGTGGAGTATTTGTTTGTTTTCACATTAGAAACAACATAATTTTGAAGAGTCAATATCCGTTGACATCAGGTGTCAAACTTAACATACTTATATCTTCAAGAACTCTTTGTAGAATGTTATTTAATCCAACCGTTGAATTATCTTACATTATGTTGATTATTGTGTATACAAATTTTGAAACAATTCGGATATTCAAAGGTATATGATTTAATAGTCGTCATTTACATATATTTTACCAAGGTATTAAAAACCGGACCGGACCGGCCGGTTGAACCGGGAACCGGGCCATGGTCCGGTCCGATTCACTCTCCAAAACCGGTTGCAAGAGAACCGGCCGGTTCTGTTAAAGAACCGGTGAAGAACCGGACCGGACCGGGTAAAAACCGGGTTTTTTGGCCGACCAGGCCGGTTCGCAAAATGAGTTTTTTTTTATATATATTAAGGGCACAACGACGTCATTTTATATTTTAACTGTTTTTTTTCCCTGCGCCATTTTGCTTCTCAAACTCGACTATTTTAACTTTTTTTTCCTTGCGCCATTTTTCATATTTTGTGTTATTGAACGTAATAGTTATGTCATATTTGAGATGGATGAATGTGTAATTTTTTGTTATATGTCGACTTATTAAGAAAATATTAAGTGAAGTATAATTTTTATGGTGTGAAGTTATGAATATCAGTTTATTTTTTGTTTATTATTTATTTATATATTGTATAAAATATTTTTTTAATAATATTTAATCGAACCCGGTTCGACCCCGGTCCAACCTCGGTCGAACCCAAAAACCCTGAACCCAGGCCCTCTCCGGTTCAATGGTCGGTCCGGTTTTTAATACCTTGTATTTTACATAACATATAATACGTTAAAATAAAGTTATACGATGAAGTATCAAATAGTTTTTGAATTGTGTGAAATTTTATAGACTTGATCTACCTAATGAGAACTTTCACTTTAACGGTTGGATTGATTTAATTTGCATTCAAAAAATAATTATTGAAGGTGTAAATATGTTAAATTTGACACCTGGTATCAACGGATCCTGGCTCAATTTTGAAATATCATCGGAAAGCAAATTAAAATTAGCTTCATATCAACTTGAGATACGAGCGCACTTCATTTCATGACACTTTAGAATTACAACGAATTAGAAGTGATTTTTCAAACTAAAGGGGTACATCTGTTTCTCAAATCATTAGACCATTAAGTGCCCAAATCAAAGTTGTTTTCAAAATGTGAATCAGAATTTGGATGGCACGGTATCAGTCTAAATAAGTGAGCCTCGAGTTGGCAACACCTAAATCCACAACTTCTCTCCATTGATAGGGGGTCAGGGTGTGATTACTGTTTGTCACTTTGTTAGTGTATGTGGTGGTGGGAAACGGAAAGGTTGGTATTGTTTTTTATTTTTATTTTTTTATAGACTAGGTATTTTTCATGCGCAACTGTGGAGATAAATCATTCGAGAGAGTAGGATCATATGGACGGCAAGTCTCGAATTGGTTTTATTTAGAGCTGTCAAATCGAGTCGCAAGCCCAATTCAACCCATCGGGCTAAATTGCAAAAACGGGCCGAGTCGGGCCAACCCATGTTACTATCAGGCCATGTATTTTGTGACGCCTAAAACACATCGGCTTGGGCCCCAATATAGCCTAGGAAAAAAGGGGTTGAGCTAGCCTATTAGTATTTTTCTTGTGTTTTGGTTTTGAGAAGGCTCAGTGGAATCCCAATTGTGGGACAGAAAAAGCGAACTTTCCAAAAACGTTTGGACAATTCAGTCAATGCCAATCATATATAACAAGCAAAAGGCGTCTCACTCTTCCAATCTGTGCTGTCCCCACCTCTCTCTCTCTCCCTAAAGATGGTCCAAGATCCATAAGTGCATATACCTCCTCCAGAGGTCATATAACCTAGTGGTTGAAAGTTTGATACCTAGAAATTTAATACGAGTATTGTACATTGAAGAAGCATCGCTCTCCAACCGTGGCATACCATCCTTAGAATACAATTCATATAATTCTAAAATTTAAGATTCCATTATTTAGAATTAACTCTAGTGCTTTTTTTTTTGTTACCAACATGTTTCTTTGCCCAAGTAAACAACTCCAAATTGAAGTTAGCACGGAATTGAATTTTTGGCCATGAAATCACAAGAAAATTAAAAACATCAATAGGTCTTTTGCATAGGAGATTTTGACAAAAAAGAGCTGACAACCTGTTGGCTCCACAGGCTTTAATTTTAGTCACAACCTAGTGAAGGAGATGGCACCGAGTAGTATCATCCGCGAACCATCTTGTTCTCCTCTAACGCTTTTTCTTTTCTTTTTTTCTCTTTCGCTTTTCTTTTCATGTGACACATCTTTTCTCCAAATTCTCAGGTTGGCCACCCATAAAACTGTAGTTCTCACATTGACACAGCATGCAATGCATCGATGCACCCGGTGGTGGATCCAAAAATTTTCTTTCGTGGGGGCAAGAAATAGTTGTAATATTTTCATATACAAAAATATTGTAAGTTTTCACAAATTACGTAATATTTATGATTTAAAAAACCGAAAATGTCTAACCTTCTACAAATTACAATTGTGTTTTTTATATTTTGAAAATGTTATATAATTTTTTTCAATGTCAATATTATAAAAAAAACATATCTTTTATGTATATAACAAACAATCATTTAAATATTTAAAAAAATAATTATTTAACCATTCATCTCTCATATGTTCTTTACTGGAATCACTTTTTGTATCTTAGTCTAATAATATTGATAGAAAACCATCAAAAATTTATCTATGCTATTTGAGTCTCTTTATCTCTTTCTCTATCTTGAACAGTATTTCTTTTTTGAAATCTAATGTGTTTTGTCACTGTATGAGTTTAGCATTTGAGAAGTGATAAAAATTAAAAGGATAAAGAGATAAAAGTAGAACAAATTTATTCTCTGTTTTATCTCTTATAACTTTCTTCACTTATTTAAAAAAAATGTGTCTTATATGGGGGCAACACCTAATTTTTTATGGGGACAAAATGAAAATTATTAAGTATATTCAACTAAAAAGTAAGGATGTCGTGGGGACAATTGCCCCCAACTCTTATAAGGTGAATCCGCCACTGCATGCACCTTCACCCACTTAGTTGGGATTAGTCGGAGTGCAATGTGACTTCTGAATATCAACCTTCTAGACAAAAATAAATAAATAAATGTGCATTAAAATTGGTGAAAAGAAAAGGGGTCAAAAGGACAAGAACTGAGTTAAGAGATTGATAAACAAAGTATAGAATGCTTATCAAAAATAAATAAATAAATAAATAAACAAAGTATAGAATATAATCTCCCTTAACTTTCAACTCTTTTTAAGCAGATAGTGCCTTTTCCCTTTTAAAGAAGGAGGCAAACTGAATAAAGCGTTCCCAAAAGGGAATAGGAGATTGCTCGTCAATTCGGTGGAAAAGCCCTTGTGTTAACTGTTAAAAGCATTTGTAATTACTAATTAGCATCACATTCCCCTCAAATTAGATCTACTCGTAGCGAGGGAAATAAATGTACAGCAAGTTATGCCTTTCTAGTGTTCCATTAAGAATAAAGAATAGAATAATTTCATGGACATAACTAAGTCAATCACAAATTCCGTCGAAGAGAATTTTCTTTGAGTAGTTAGTTAGTGATCATGTGACAACCAAACCAAACAACTATAATCTGACATATACATAAATAAACATATATAACTGTTGCAGATTAGTTACTAGTTAGAACTACCCTACCCATCCCATTACTTGAACAATAGGATTCAGTAGTGGCGAACCTAAACTAAAGACACACATTTTTTGGTAGGCAAGGGGGTTGAGGAGGCTTGGATACTCAACGAGACATGCGCTATAACACCATCGAGTCACATGCTTCATTTGCAACCTAAGCTAAATTCAATGAATCCAACCAATTTATAACCAAAACTCATGGTTTCTTAATTAGTCAGATGTAGGACAAATAAGAATTGTGATGCAGATCAGTTTGACTATACTATTTATAATAAAAAGTTTCATAAATATTTTTTTTCTTTTACGTTGAATGTAGGACAAATATAGAATGAGAAGTTAATCCACTTGTAATTGGGCTAGTGTAGTGAATAATATATCTGATAGCTTGCATATGTTTATACAGGGTTACTATTGATACCCCTGTTTTTGCAAATACACCCCCATGTCTCGTTCCTTTTTTCTTTTTTGAATTTTCCCTGTTTGGAAGCTCGTTTTTAAAATATTGTGCATCCCCTCCCGTCACTCCTTCCCCTTCTTCATATTCTTTCCCTCTCTGCCTATCTCTCTAACTCCATTTTCTCCCTAACCAAAACACATCTCAACTCACGTATCTTCTCTCCATCCCCATTATTGTCCCTAAGTAGAAGAAGGAAGCCACAAAAAAGCATTTGCAAGGCATTTCGTTTGCCCAATTGTTTCCTATATTTTGATAATGTCTGGATATTTAAACCTGAACATGATTTGCACGATTCTGTATACAAATATTCGGATGCATATTTAGCACATCCAGATATCTGTATCCGAACTTTTGAATTTTTCAAATATCTGGATATTAATGTTCGAAGCGAGTTATATGTCACTACAAAAAAAATATATCATTACCGATGGCCAAAAGCCGTTGGTAATGATCAAAATCTGTTGGTAATACATGTTTGCGACGGAACCCTGTCAGTCGGAAAGTAGGTCATCGAAAACGGTACCTCTGTCGGTAATGTCAAAAAGCTGTCGATTTTTACCCACAGCTATTTTCGTCAGTAATGACTGTATTTTTTATTAAAAATTATTTAGTTATAATATTATTATTAGATAATATTTTGTTATATATATATATATATATATATGGTCAGGATCCGTTGACATCAGGTGTCAAATTTAGCATAATTACACCTTCAAGAACTCTTTGTAGAA
The DNA here is from genome assembly GCA_037113605.1 of Calophaca sinica. Classification (NCBI taxonomy): domain Eukaryota; kingdom Viridiplantae; phylum Streptophyta; class Magnoliopsida; order Fabales; family Fabaceae; genus Calophaca; species Calophaca sinica. The sequence continues at coordinate 42,984,972 of CM073731.1, read as the reverse complement.
TGTGAATTTAATCAATCCAACCGTTGAATTGAAAGTTTTCATTAAGCAGATTAAGTCTATAAAATTTCACGCAATTCGAAAACTATTTGATACTTCATCGTATGATTTTATTTTAACGTATTATATGTTATTTAAAATATATGTAAATGTTGACTATCAAATTATATACTTGTGAATATCCAAATTGTTTCAAAATTTGTATACACAATCATCAACATAATATAAGATAATTTAGCTGTTGAATTGAATAAATTTATATTATACAAAGAGTTTTTGAAGGTGTAATTATGCTAAGTTTGACACCTGGTATTAACTGATCCTGACTCATATATATATATATATATAGAAAGAGAGAGAGAGAGAGAGAGAGTTGAGAGAGAGTAATAAATGTGAGAGTGAAGAAGAAATGAGGGGGTGTATTTATACAAAGGATAGGGAGGAGAGAGGGTGTAGATTAAAAGGTTTTATCTAAGGGTGGAGAGTGATTAGTTGTGTTTTAATCAAGGGTGGAGAGTGAATGGTTGAGTTGCACACGGATCACCATTATCGACAGACTGTTCATTGATAATGGGGATATGTGTGCAACTCAATCATTGGTTGAAAATGAAAGAAGAAGAGCTCACGAATCACCAACATTACTGACAAACAAGGTCGTCGGTAACATATTTCTCTTATGTGAAACATGATAGATGGCCATGCCCGTCGATAATTACCTACAGACTACAATATCGTCAGTAATTACCGACGGATAAGGTCGTCAATAATGTTGACGACTTAATTTGGACATTACCGACAAACATGGTTATTGGAAACATTGGTGCCTTAACTTCTCGACATATTACCGATAGTTGTGATTGTCGATAATGTTTTTCGAAAGGTTACTAATGATCATGGCTATAAAAAACGCATATAAATTTGTTGGTAATTCGTGTTTTCCTTGTAGTGTATGATCTGGAAATATATATCCGGGGTTGATGAAAAATAACACTCGGTTGACATGTTGCAATAGCTCCTTGGCAGTATCTATGCAGAGGCCATAATGGAGCACAAGGCGACAATGGTTGTAGAAGCTCTACACTTCGAGATGAGGCGTGAGAGGAGCATCGCCCACAGGATGCGATGGTGTATCTACTATATCTAGTGGCTGCACCATATTCGCTAACAAGAGCTTCACGTACGTTGACATAGTATACTTGGAGGCCTTCCACGACCTGGCGACCTATAGACAATATGCATGGGGTACTACTACCCTTGCATACTTATACGATCACTTATGCGACAGAGGTAGTACAGAACGAAGCGGATGAGGGGATACATGACCCTCTTATAGGTAACCTTACAAACAAATTTTATTATTGTTGGTAATTATTACTTATTATTATAGTTGAGGCACTGATTTTATGACAGCCATGGGTTCCGGAGCACTTCCCAAACCTCGCAACCGACATGATTTCTCGGACTATGATAAGGACATGCCTATGGTCTGCTGATAAGTATCACTTAGTAGAGGTGGACAACCCTCACTATACCGAACTGCTCTAGATCAGCTAGCCCTGGAAGACGTGTGCTGGCCTCCATACAATAACCATCGCCAACACCATCCATTTGAGGAGATTCGCTAGTACTCGGGGTGGGATCAGGTGTGGCAGGATGAAGCATTCACATCTTCTAGGGCAGGTACTCGACCAATTTGGTTATGTTTATACCTACGCCGGTTTGTGCGTAGAGGCAATTAGAGAAGCTACAAATTCTCTTGACAGTACCAGAGGACAACTCCAACTCTAGTTCTGCTGAGTTGGGTTGTAAAAGTATCCAACGTGCAAGAATAAATCTGAAGGTTTTTTTTTTCAAAAAAGAATTATTATCATATTTAAAATTTTCAAAAAATATTATAGATAATTCATTATGGAGTAGAGAATACATGTATTTATACATTTTCTCCAATTTTAATATATACAACAAATAAAACAAAACAATATTGATCTATTTTTTTTTATATATTTAGAGATGGTTTCTCAACTAAGCGTTTTAACAAAAAAAATAAAATAAAGTACATGATTGAATGATTTATCTAAATTACAGTAAGATAAATTCAAAATAAGTAGCATGAAAAAGAGATAATCAATTATTATTGTTGGACAACAAATTAATCTTAAAATAAATTTTAGTTTTTCTCACATATAATATCAAATTTTTAAGAAGAAAAAATAAAAATAAATATTGATTAAGCATTTGTTATAATTAAACATAAACAATCATGTGAATAATGGAATGCTGAAAATATTTATATTCCAATGGAATACTGAAAATTTTTAAATTTTAATAATATGTAAGAGATAAAATATACAAATTATGAAAAAAATTAAATTTAACACTATATTGTTATGATTTTTAAATTAAATTTTATGATGTGAATAGTAAAATTTATCATTCATGAAAATTATAAAATTAAAAGTAACCAAATGTGTATGATGAATAGTGTTTGTCAAAAAATATTGATGAACAGTACTAATAATTGATATAAATAATAAATAAAAATAGATAAGTTATTTAAGGGAATGTATTCATAATTTACACTGCGAAATTGTTGTTTAATTTGACATGAGTTAATAATGATTGCTATAATTAAAACAATAACTAAAAAAATAAAAAATTGAAACTGAAATTGATCACTCAAAAAAATTAATGTCTCTTATGTTGTCAAATGACTTAAATAATATTTTGATTGAATAGAAAAAATCCTGATATGAGAATTAATTGATTGATATGTTTTAATTTATTACATTTTAAATTTGAATTTAATTTAATTCAAATTTGATTGAATGAAAAAGTGCAAATATGAGTATTGATTGATTGATATACCTTAATTAAAAAATAAAAAAATAATTTCTTTTTACATTTTGGCGGAAAACAATGAATGTGGAGCTGTCACGTGACATGATTCTATGTGACAAAACTCTATTTTATATAATATATTAATTTTTTTTTTGACAATGAATGTGGAAAACAATGTTGTTTGCATGCGACTATCACAAAGATGCAGGATATTCTCCAAGGTATGGTAGCTAGAGGCATGGTACAGAAGATACCTCAGGCTGGTTGACTGTACAACAAATATTAGTGAAGGCACGCAATGCCTTCACTTATTAGAGAGAGGAGGAAACTTCACAAGAATGAGAGATAATTTCTCGAAATTCAAAAATAATGACTAAAATTTAATATATAAGAGGGGATCTTCTTAAAAAAAAAGGGGATATAAAAAGTTTGATATTATTTTTAATAATATGTTTTCATATTATTCAGTTAATAATTTTTGCATTATATAATATAATATTGTTGTTTGATATATCAAAATTTAGATAAGGGGAGACACACTCCACTAAGGAGATCAACCAACTTCAACGAGGGTTTATGGCCTATTAATAAGGAATTCAGGATTCAAACCCAAGTCATGGCTAGTGTGAGCGGAGAGTCAGACCATTTGTGCCAACCCTGTTGACATAATATAATATAATATAATATAATATGAGGAGTGATCAATTTACTACATGAATAATAGTAAAAAAAAATTACTACAGGAATAATTCTTGACATAGTTATCCCGTTTAATAACTCACTATAAATATTAAATTTGATTAATTAAATCGTCAATTACAATGTTTTATTGAATAGATCAATTCCACTAAATAATATAGCTGGGTTTAATAAATAAATAAATAACATGGAGCATCGACAACCCCGTTTTATTTGCAAAGTCAACAAGTCCGCCGGATTTATGGCCGTCGTTTCGTTAAGATCCACGGCTCTCCTCCGCATTTAGATGGATGATTTGTGACCAAGCCTAATCCATCCAAACTCTCTATTCATATTTCGTCATTTTCAGTTACATACCCTTCCAAACTAGTCAATATTATTAAATGCTGTTCTGGAAATTTTATATATCTATATTCTAAATAGTATAGAACCAACCATTTGGGCTCAGTGACCATCCTCATCCAAAAAGGAAAATTATCATGAATCTTACAAAAAAAAATAGTATATATAATAGTAACAAATAATGGTAAATTTTTGTTTTAATGGAACGAACTACGAAGGCGACGTTACTGAAATAAGGCTATAGAAAGAGCGTGTTGAATGGTGATACCTCCCCCAGTGTCTTCGCACGCACCTGAAATCCGCTGCTCCAAACCCAACTCTGGTCAGGTACCTCACTCACTCACCCACTGTTTTCTCTAGTAACGTATTTTTTTTTTTTTTCAATTTTCACTCGTATACACATATTGTTTATACCCTTATTTTTGGCCATTGACCCCACCACAAACCTCTATTCTTTTTTCCCTAAAATATAATTATTAATTAATATTAAATATTAATATATCTATATAGCTGTTTCTATTTATCAATTCCCATCTCCATCCATTCCTCCATTCACCTTTCTCTAACCTTACACCTTTCAATTTCGTGTCTGATCCAAATCTACTCTTTTATTTATTTACCTAAATAAAAAACCCCTAGGATAGAAAAGTAAAATAAAAAAAAACAAAAAACAACATTGATTTGGTGCTTCAATTTGGGCACGGGACCCGACCTGACCACCTTCCCTTCTTTTCCCCCAAAACACATAAGCACTTGGTAATTGGTAGTATATCTCTCATTCATTACTAGCCATTAGCCATTGAGTGAAGCGGCGCTTCAATTTCAAAGCTACATACACAACATTTTTTCACATAAAATAAAATACAAGAATTCCATCCACCCACTCACTACCCCCATGGACCCCGATTGATCTCTCTTTCTTTCTCTGCACAAACTTCCCACCTCATTTTTGAAGGTACATTAATTACCACTCACCCCTTTTCAAGTTCCATATATTCTCTGAAATTTTACTTAGCCAATGTCTTATGTCTATCTAATGTATGTTACATTATTTTGGCTGTCAATTTTCGTTCAATTTCAAGGGTAAACCTATCTCACCCTAAGATATCTTGTGTACTTTATGCATATAATAAGATATTTTATTCTTATAGGTAAATAAAAAAAAAGACGGGCTAATTATTGCAAGAGGAAAAACTTATCCTTTATTAGGAATTTTCATGTGTCGAGGATATAATTGATAGGCGATTTTATATTTACATATATAATTACGCGGTTCATTTTTTGTTTTATAAAATAATTTTTCAGACATGCAGTACATGTTTCTGAATCATGATCGGATCTTTATTCAATCTTACATATTGTGGATTTGATTAGGGTTTATATTCGATACTTAATTGGGGCTTTTGTCACTGAGGGTTTCTGGGTCACGGTATATGATTCTAAGGTTAGATTTCAATCTGGCTGGTTTTTGTGCCGTTTTGAATTTGTAAAAGCTTAAAGTCTGAATCTTTTTCATGGTGCTTTCTATGAATTTATTGCTGTTGCGGATTATACGTCTTCTGGGAACCAAGATCATTTGATTTCCCAAGAGGAGTGGTTTTGGGTTTTGGGGTGCGATGTACTTACCCTAGGTGTGACAGTTACTATCAAATTGGATATTAATGCAGTTTGTTTGTCTAATTTTAATTAACCAATAAAAAAGTCACCATTTTTATTTCTTTCTCCTTTGTTGGATTTGTTTTGGAGGATAATCTTTTGAGTTGAGTTTTTGACTCACAAATTTTACCCAAAAAATAGATATTGCATTTTAGACTTCAAAGGTCAATAATTTTCTTAAGCCTTTTCAAACGGCATTCTGGGAACCCAAGTCGCTTTGCTTGAATTTTATAGCATATCTCCTCTTCTCCCACACCAGCTCCTGTACCTCCATCGTCCATTATAATAACTAGGAGAAAATGTGTGGTGTTTTTTTTTGGTTGTGTATTTACTCGTGCTAAACACAGTTACTTGTGTCACAGGCAGCTGAGTGGTAGAGTATTGCGGGACATTGAACGCTCCACTTTCCCCCTCTATATCTCCTCGTTCCCTGACCATTTGTACTAAAAACAGAAGAAAAAAAACGCAGTTATTTGTGTTAACCGTCTATAGCTAGGCCGTTGAGTCAAGAGTAAAATTGGGAAAAAAATTTGTGTACAAGAAAAAATCCTCTATCTTGTTGTATATTTGGAAATGCATCTAATGGTTCAACTTGCCAAATAAAATTCCATTAAGAAGTTAGATAGATGTAAAATTAATTAATTTATTTATTTATTGTGGCACACAGATAGATGTAAAATTTAGCCATTTCAGAAATCATAAGAAATAAAATTGAAAAAATTCAAATGATGCGTCAATTATTATTGACATTTATCACTAAAATAAATGGTTTATACTCGCTGGGGCATTAAACGAGAAAATATCATTGTTCTAGAACACATTGAATTAGAGGTTAGATTAGATGTGCCAATCTCAACTGAGTAAGTTCTTCAATCTGCCACCTCCTGCGTGTGCAAAAAGAAGGGGGGGGGGGGGAAGAGATTAGTTTCTGATATGCTTTTTTTTATTCTAAGTTTCTGATATGCTTGATTGCTATATATTTTCACATTTTTGTATGCGATGATATAACTAATTTTGTATTCTCTTGCGTATGTACTTATCTGTTTATGACTTTATGTATTTATTTTTCATAATCGATTTGATTGTTATGTTATTTAGTAATAAAAACTCTTTTATTTTTATTTTTATATATAGTATTAAAAACTCTACGAAAGCCTATTTTGATCTCTGAATAATAATTTGATAGTTTATGCTAGTTATGAAGCTTGAACTCGAAATTAAAATGATCTAACTTTTAGAATTGCGTTGAATGTTTGAAATAAAACGATGTATTAGTTAAAACATCTTAGAAGCAAGAAATGAACATGGCGATTCACCAAAATTTAGGTGTCCCATTAAAATTTTAAGTTCTCTTACACCGGCACAACTTTTTTTTTTTTTTTTGTTGAAGTTCCATGTTTCATAATTTATCGACAAAAAAAAAATTAAGTTCCATGCTTCATAGATTAGCATCAATGTTGAATCTTGATACTGCTAATAGGGAGTTAGGTAACTGAATATTCAGTTCAATTTTTATTTAATATATGTATTTGCATTCTTGGCAGCCTTCAACCTTTTATATCAACAAAAGGTTCTTTGCATCAATGCTGCCAATTAATAAAGCCAGTAATTTAAGATTTATGAGGTTCACATTCCATCAATTTTTTGGGAAATCACTGAATTTCTAAAATGGACTTTCAGTAGTTCATATATACTGGTGGCTACCAATTTCCTCTTTGCTTGCAGTTTTGAACTAAGCTAGACGAATTTCAGTTTTATTTTCTTCTAGTCAAAAGAAGTATATGGTGTTTTTCTCAGTTCTATAATATATTACCTCTGACTATTAAATTTAAATACTTTGTTACCAAGTTTTTTTAATTGATATGCTCCTATTTTCAGCCTCTTTTATTAATTAGTACTATGTGACACTACATTATCTTACTTTTTCTTGGAATGACCTTTGATGAAACAGTTGTTGGATGCTTATCATATCATACTGCCGATCATAAAATAGTATCATGGAAGTACTTCCTTGTTCTGGTGTTCAATATGCTGGGGAATCCGATTGCTCTCAGGTTAAATTAAAAGACGATAAACCGAATGACTCGTTACATAAGATGGAAGGGCCTCAGGTAGAAAAACAAGGTCAAATGCAACATACTGTTTGTGAACTTAGTGGAGATTCATGTTGTGACAATCAAGTGGAAGACCAAAAGGAATCATGTAGTTTGCATGATGTTGAAAATGATGAAACAAATGAACCTTGCTTAACCTCTGAGAACTCTCTCTCAATTGTGGATGTGATTGAAAGTGAATCACCAAACAACAATAGGGAAGAAGAATTCTCATTTTCTGAACCAACTTGGCTGCAGGTGGATGATTCTGTTGCCGTGTGGGTCAAGGTATGTGTGTTGTCAAAATTTAGTTGTTTACTTTTTCTAATAAGAGTATTAGATTACTTGTGAGTCTGATCTAGCTTGTTTAATGTTGTATTTATTTATTTAATAACTATAATGTCACTCTTCTATTGCTTGATCTAAAGGAATTGTCCATGAATTCCATAGAAAATATTGTCTTTATTGCAGACATCTCCTTTTACATATTTCATTCAGCAACTTAAAGGAAAATCAAAGTGCAATGCATGTTGATTTTGTGTTCTTTTACTTCTCTGTTCTTTTGTAGTGGAGAGGGAAGTGGCAGGCTGGCATCAAATGTGCAAGGGCAGACTGGCCATTATCAACTTTGAAAGCGAAACCAACTCATGACCGGAAGAAATATTTTGTCATTTTTTCCCCTCACACAAGGAATTATTCTTGGGCTGATATGCTGCTCGTTCGACCAATTGACGAGTTTCCCCAGCCTATCGCGTATAAAACTCATCAGGAAGGATTGAAAATGGTAAAAGACTTGACTATTGCACGACGGTTTATAATGCAAAAGCTAGCTGTTGGCATGCTGAACATTGTTGATCAGTTTCATTCTAATGTATGTGATGATGGTGCTATTTCCTCTTCTCCATTTCCTATTCTTGTAATATGTACATTTTTTTTTTAATTTCATTTTTTTAACTAGAGGTTTTTACAATACATATAGGCTTTGATAGAAGCTGCTCGTGATGTGATGGTTTGGAAGCAATTTGCTATGGAGGCTTCTCGTTGTCATGGTTATTCAGATCTTGGAAGAATGCTTCTAAAGCTGCAAAATGTAAATTTCACATTTAGTGTACATAATTTGCATAATCTGGGCTATTTATTTATTGTATTTGGGTCATATGGTAGTTTTAAAATTTCACAACTCCTAGTATTTTCAATTTCATTACATAAATACAATTATCATCGTTTCAATTAATATTTTTTATAACTTCCTTTTTAGGTGACTGAAGTAGTGTAACACTTTTTTCTTTACAGAGCATAGTGCAGCACTACATAAATGCTGACTGGATATTGCATTCGTCTAACTCTTGGGTTGAACGATCCCAGAATGCAAATAGTGCTGAATCAGTAGAGCTGCTGAAGGAGGTAATTTATAATTTTGGTGTCTAGTTCATGAATCGAAAATAAAAGACTTGTGTTCATGTTTGCATTGTCCTCAATGGCAACTGCAATTTTTCACTGATAGTGGATGATAAACATAAGAAAAATAGGACAATAAAATGCCTAAACTCCTTAGCATAACCAAAGGTGTCTGAATTTACTATTGTTTTGTGTAGCCTGGCCTTCTTTCTTTCATTAAATGCATTTTATGAGAGGACATGCAAGCACAATTGTTGCTTGCAGTGTTATCAATCCTAGCGAAGCGTAGCGGCCGACCCTAAAAATGCTATAGTGGGGTAGTGGATAGCACGATGATCACTATTCTAAAATTTTTAAAATGTGAACAGCTTAACAACTAGTCAATACATAAAAGGAGGAGGGTGAAAATTTTCAGAACAACTAGTCAATCAACTAGTTGTGGAAATTTTCACCCTCTCTCTCACTCTGTCTCACTCCTGCCGTCATTTTTCACCCTCTTCACAAGTCAATCACAGCTTAACAAAATAATGATTCCCTTGGAATTTACTTTTTCTTGATCAAAGTGACAACTAATTTCTATATGCTTGCCCCTCTCATAAAAGATTGGATTTCAGGCAATATGTTAAGCTACTTGATTATAACAATATAATTCCTTATGATCAACATTTCCAAACTTCAACTCACAAACAATTGTTTCACCTATAAATGGATACATATGCCTTGTTTTGAACAATTAATAATAAACACTTTTGCTCAATATGTTTGGTTGACCCATTCCTTATCCTCTTGTTCAGGAATTGTTTGATTCCATCTTGTGGAATGATGTCAACACTCTCTGGGATGCACTGGCACAACCAAAATTAGGTTCTGAGTGGAAAACCTGGAAGCAGGATGTAATGAAATGGTTTTCCACATTTCCTTCCTTTTCTAGCAGCAATGACATGCAGCAGCAGAAAGCTGATGGTTTGTACCAAGCCAGCCTTCAGGTTGGTAGAAAAAGGCCTAAACTTGAAGTTCGTCGTGCAGATACACATGCTTCAACCAAGGGTTCTGATCACTCTATTTCTCTTGAGACTGACCCTGGTTTCTTTAAGGAACAGAACTCATTAAGTGCATTAGCACCCGAGACTTCTAAACAGGAGGATGTTAGAGAGGTACCTGTGGCAACTGATTTACCTAGTAATTTGACCAATAAATGGAATGAAATAGTAGTTGAGCCTGCAGATTATGAGACCTTGTACAGCAATGGAATGGAATCAAGCCCTATGAATGAAATGGCTGGACAAAAAATTGTAGAACCTGATACTAAGTTTCGACAATGTAGCACTTATATCGAAGCCAAGGGAAGGCAGTGTGTGAGATGGGCAATTGGTGGTGATATATACTGTTGTGTGCATACGCCATCTCGTTATTTGGGCAGCTCAGGAAAAACTGAAAGACCTGTTACAGTTCATACTCCAATTTGTGGAGGTACAACTATTGCTGGTACTAGATGTAAGCATCATTCCATTCCCGGCTCTTCCTTCTGTAAGAAACACTGGCACCTTGCTGAAACAGATGAGACCTCAAATTTAACCCATAGCACACTGAAGAGGAAACTTGAAGAAAATTACACTGGTTCAAAGGGCTTGATCTGCAAAGATATGGCACTGGTAAATGCTGAAAGTCCATTGCAAGTAGATCATAATGCAATGGAGGCACATCACTGTATAGGCTCTTTACACTATGGTAATGAGGACCCTTGTTTGGAAGCACCAAAGTGGTATTCCTTATACTGTGAAAAGCACCTACCAAGCTGGCTTAAAAATGCGAAAAGTGGGAAGAGTAGGATAATATCAAAAGAAGTGTTCACAGAAGTTTTAAGGGACTGCTGCTCATTGGAGCAAAAGGTGAATCTGCATAAAGCATGTGCTCTTTTTTACAGGCTATTCAAAAGCATTTTGTCACAAAGAAACCCTGTATCTAAGGAAGTTCAATTCCAATGGGCTCTGACTGAAGCCTCAAAAGATACTAGTGTTGGAGAATTTTTTAATAAGTTGGTTCATAGTGAAAAGGAGAGAATCAAATTGATTTGGGGATTTGATTGTGACATAAACACATTGCCACTCATGGAAGGACCATCTCTCCTTCCTTCCACAATTAACAACAGCTTTGATAAGGAAAATGCCATTAAGTGTAAGATCTGCAGTGAAGAATTTCCTGATGACCAAGCACTTGGTAACCATTGGATGGACAATCATAAAAAGGAAGCACAGTGGCTATTCAGAGGTTATGCTTGTGCCATTTGTTTGGATTCCTTTACTAACAAGAAACTATTGGAAACTCATGTTCAGGAGAGACACCATGTGCAGTTTGTTGAACAGTGCTTGCTTCTCCAATGTATTCCTTGTGATAATCATTTTGGAAATGTGGAGGAATTATGGCTGCATGTTCTGTCAGTTCACTCTGTTCAATTTAAGCCATCCAAAGCTCCTGAGCAGCAAACTTTGTCTACCAGTGAGGATTCTCTGGAAAAGTTTGAGCAGGGAAATGAAGCTTCTTTGGACAATAATTCTGAGAAGCCAGGTGGTTCGCGGAAGTTCACTTGCAAGTTTTGTGGGTTGAAATTTAACTTACTACCTGATCTAGGTCGCCATCATCAAGCTGCTCATATGGAGCGCAATCTAGTTAGCAGGCGCTCCGCAAAGAGGGGAGTTCGTTATTATGCTCAAAGATTAAAATCTGGCAGGCTTAGCCGTCCTAAATTTAAAAAAGGTTTTGCAGCAGCATCACATAGGATCAGGAATAGAGCTAATGCTAATTTGAAGAGACGTATTCAGGAAACAAAGTCACTCGACATGGGGGAAACAACCATACAGCCTCATGTAAATGAGACAGAAAGTATTGGTGAATTGGAAGAATATCAATGCTCAGCAGTTGCAAAGATTTTGTTTTCTGAGATTCAGAAGACTAAACCTCGGCCTAACAATCTTGATATCTTGTCAATTGCTCGATCTGCTTGCTGCAAAGTTAATCTTATAGCCTCACTGGAGAAGAAATGTGGTAGTTTGCCTGAAAGGCTCTATTTGAAGGCAGCAAAACTTTGCAGTGAGCATAAGATTCTAGTGAATTGGCATCAGGAGGGGTTCATTTGTCCGAGAGGTTGTAAGGCATTCGAGGACCAAAGGAAGCTCTCTCCCTTAGCATCTCTTTCTAATGGTTTTCTGAAGCCAAAATCTGTAAACATATCAGATCCTGCGAGCCATGAGTTGGAGCAAGATGAGTTTCACTACATCATCAGTTCACACCATTTGAAATTAGGGTCATTGCAAAAGGCTGTAGTATTATGTGATGACATAAGCTTTGGGAAGGAATCAATTCCAGTGATTTGTGTAGTAGATCAAGAAATTCTAAATTCTCTTCTTAGTCAAGGGTCCAATGAGCAAGATATAAATCACTCTAGGCCTTGGGAGAGCTTTACCTATGTTACAAAGCCAATGCTTGATCAATCGCTTGCTCTTTCTTCTGAGGTATTTAACTTAATTTTTATTTGATCAAAACTCTAATCAGATAGGAGTAAACTTCTTATATACCAAATATTTGTAATTTCACTTAATTTTCATACAATAGCTTCTATATAATTGTGTTTAATAAGGAGCTAAATTCAAGTTCTATCCTCAAGAACTCACAAGTATTACACTTTTAACATATTTGTTTGTGAAATCGAAGCTAGAGAGTATTCTTTTTTTTAAAATACTTGATCCTTATAATTTGTTTTCAACGATCTTTAACCTTTTTTTTTTTATTAGCAGAGTCTACAACTGGGATGTTCTTGCTCGTTTTCTACCTGCTGTCCTGAAATGTGCGATCATGTATACCTTTTTGATAATGACTATGATGATGCAAAAGACATATTTGGGAAACCAATGCGTGGCAGGTTCCCATATGATGAAAATGGTCGAATCATATTGGAGGTAAAATATTTGCATTAATTGTAAGCTGCCATTATATCCAAAATATGAGTTGTTCTAAATATCTTAGGCATAGTATGCTAAATTCCTGAATACATTATCTCTTCCTGCATATAATTTTTTACTGGTTTGGACTTATATTTTTGTGTGTCATGTCTTCATTTTTTTTTCCATTGCAAGATAATTTTGTGTTAGGAGTTATAACTGTTATGTGTGTACTGACTTGACTCTGTTGTCAATATCATTGTGTAGGATCTTCTCTTGATTTTTTTTGAATCTACATACAGCAGACATTTCCCTTATCTATTTCTGTATTTACTAATATATAAATATTTTGTCCCGTGCTGGGAATTTCTCTACAAAACTGCAGGAAGGCTACCTTGTGTATGAGTGTAACCATATGTGCGGATGCAATAAAACCTGTCCAAACAGAATATTGCAGAATGGAATTCAGGTTAAATTGGAAGTATTTAGAACAGAGAAAAAGGTGGATACTATTCTTCTTTTGATAAATTCAAAATGACTCAAAAGGCTTGTTACGTTAACTTTCGTAGTTTGATTCACAGGGATGGGTGGTAAGGGCCGGTGAGGCTATTATGCGTGGCACATTTGTGTGTGAGTACATAGGAGAGGTCTTAGAAGAGCAGGAGGCACAAAACAGACACAAAAGGTTTACATTTCTTTCAAGTTGTAGTTTCTTTTAGTTGGTTGATGTTTCCTCTTTTCTACTGACTTGGTCTGTGTGTCAATAATACCAGATATGGCAAAGAACGTTGCAGTTATTTCTATGACATTGATGCTCGTGTTAATGATATGAGTAGACTGATCGAAGGACAGGCCCGATATGTCATTGATGCTACTAGATATGGGAATGTCTCTAGGTTCATCAATAACAGGTGAGTGTAGATTTAATGCAGGAGTACTTGTGTTATTTGATAAGACAAAAAAAATAACATGGCGCAATTTGTTCATTTTTGCTTAGCTACATGATTAGGATTTTATAAGCATCAACTTATTCAATGCTTGTTGGTTTGCTCTTATTGTTATTGCAGCTGCTCACCCAATCTTGTGAATTACCAAGTTCTAGTAGAAAGCATGGATTGTGAGGGTGCGCATATTGGTCTTTATGCAAGTCGAGATGTGAGTACACTCTCTATATGATGGATGTTTGTATACTTGTCTCATGGATTGGATAATGAACATCACTTATTTAACAAGAATGAAAAATTCCTCTAGTGTTACAAATTCCTGCATGATTGTGAACAGTTGACACCACTGTTTTCGCAAGCTTACTCATACACTAAATGGATTAGATTTCACTTTTTTTCTTGTTAACAGATTGCTATGGGTGAAGAATTGACATATAATTATCAGTATGAGCTTGTGCCTGGAGAAGGATCTCCTTGTCTTTGTGGATCTTCCAAGTGTCGGGGACACCTTTACTAGAACCTCAACATCTTTGCTGTTGCAACAATATTTTCAGATCGTTCAATTTGGGGAACAGAATGATTTGCTCAACATTCAAATTTTCCAATGTGGAAATCATGCCTGTGTAACTTTGAATGGCTACGGTAGTTCTGATGTCTCCTAACAGATGAAACAAGTCAAACATCTAATGGAGGCAAACTTGATCGGGTTCAAGTGATTAGTAGGACTCTTTGCTGTGTACATTTTCTCTTCCCCCCTCCCCCCCCCCTCCCTCCTCATGTTTTTGTAGCTTAGCGGATTTTGCTCTCTTTTATATTGCTTTATTCTCCAATTTTATCCACCTAAATTCTTTATTCTCTTATCCATGTTGCAGGAATGTAAATATGTCTAACTGTTGAACTTATCTGCCCCTTTCTTTTTGTTGGCTAAATGACATGTAGAATTAGATTGCTTGTAAAATTTGTGATGAGTACTGTTAAGTGTTCCTTTTCATTTATATAAGTTTTTATCTATTTTTTGGTTTTGGTAGACTAAGTGCATTATAGAATTACTGCTACAATTAGTTGAAACATAAAACGGAATCTATGGGACAAAAAACATCCGATGAATCTCAATTTTACAAGATATTCCTAATATTCCTAAAGGCATAATTGTGATCCTATTTCATCAAACAGGTGGTGATGGTTAGCTAGAATTCTGCCTAAAACCGTGATTTCAAAATTTGAACTCTTGATATTTGCTTGGGATTACAGGTCCAGTTTATTTTCACTAACCATCTCCATTTGGCTTGACTGCTGACATCTATTCAATGTTAAAACAGATAGATTTTGGAGTCAAAAAGATTCGGCTGTATGTAGGAGCTAGATATTGGAGTCACATGCTAAGTGTAGTCATTGTTTCAAACACAGCTCTTACAAAGGAACATAGAATGTGATGTTCATACCCTACCAGAGTTCCACTTATCGGATCAGGATCCTCTCATGTAATAAGATGGTCTTGTTGAATTTGGTCCATCCAAAAATAAAAACGGGTGGGTTTTTGAAATATAAAAAATTGGGGAAGAGTTTTTTTAATGGTGGAGGCGAGGGAACAAGACCTCTCCTGTTGAATTCAAACAGGAGAGGATCCTAGTCCCCACTTATCACCAAGGACAACCTTTGTTGCTAACGTGCCCTGGTTTCTGAGGCTCACCACTCAATTAATAACCTATGACTGACCCGCTACTTACTTGGTAAGGGTTGGGGAGGTAACATAAACATTTGAGTTGTTTAACTATCACCGAAAGTGCACTTTTGACAAAAAAAAAAAAAACTATCACTGAAAGTAGACTTGAACAGTCCTGTAGTTAAGACCGTAGCAGTATAATCTCGTGGAACAAAATTTTTAACATGGGAAATTAGATGTGATATCCACAAGGTCTATAGACCTCACTTTCCGACACACACTCCTAATTATTGATTGAAATTTATATGAGTCTCACTTATTTATGTGGGTCCCATTTTCAAAGTGATGAGTGGAAAGAGTGTGTCAAAGAGTGTATTGTTAGTATTCCTCGAATAGTAGAATAACACGAGAATCAGAAAATCCAAGAGCATTGATGAGTGGAAAGAGTGTGTCAAAGAATGTGTCGTTAGCATTCCTCGAACACCGTCACACTTTGCTAGCCACACTCCAACAATTGTATTTTTAATCCAAAATACCCCTTTCATCTACCCACTTCCTATTGTCAAAAAATAAAAAATAAAAAATCTACCCACTTCCCATTAGCGTTTTTCTAATTCGTTTTATCTAAAATACCCCTTTCATCTACCCACTTTCTATTAGGGTGCGTTTGATTTGCAATAGAGTACAGGACAGTAGAACAACACAAGACAAATTTTTGAATCACTGGACAACTTTTTGTCCTATTTATTATTTGGTGGACAATGGACAACACAAATAAAATAATATATATTTTACTGTAATACCCTTCATATTATATTATATTCTATTATAATATATATGTATATAATATTTTATATTTTATTATATATATATATAATTAGACTAAGCTATATAATTATTATGTAAATAATAATAATAATAATAATAATAATAATAATAATAATAATAACATTTTTATTGTACATGTAATGACGTTAAAGAGAGAGAGAGAGAGAGAGACTTTTGTCTTTTTACAATTTGTCCGTAAGACAACTTTTTGTCCCATGGTTTAGTGGGGGACAAAAAAACTAGGTTTTTGTGCTGTCCAGTACACCCTTAGCGTTTCTCTAACACTTTGGAAATTAATTTTCAAAACACGTGAAAGTGTTGTTCAAAAATTAATTTTCGAAACTGTTTTTGGAAATTTTGCTAAGTTTTCATAAATTAATTTATGTAACACATTTCTAGAATGCACTCATTTTTTTTTTACTATCAAGTTTCAGATTTTAATTTTCGAAGTTTTACAATTACATTTTGAAAATTAAATTTCAGAGGGTTCCTCTCGTGCCGCACAACTTCTCCTTTCTTTCTATCGTTGCAAGCATGGCCAAGATTGACCTCATGCTAGTGCAACGAAATCTGTCGCTGCATCTGCACATTCCTCCTCCTCCTCCTCCTTCGTGAGACTCACAGTAGAGCAACAACATTGCTTTCTCCCATTTTGCGTGAACAACCTGTCACTCCTCCTCGCAAGCCCCTCCATTTTTATAAGTCTTCCCCCCCCCCCCCCCTCCCAAATACAGAGACCGCATGTTTACATGTTTTTTTCCTTCTGATACCTCTGAGGGTTAGGGGAAGGGGTAGGTGTATTTTGGGGAAAAAGGGCATGGGGCATGGTTAGTAAAGTGAGAGGGTGTAGGTAGCAATGCCCAAATCTAGTTATATATTTTTGTCCATTCAACTTAATCATTCTGAAGAAATTATAGATCATAATAGGCAAAATTACACCAGAGGTCCTTTATCTTAATTTAAAATTTCACTTCAGTCCTTTATCTTTTGTTTGTGTCAAGTTAGTCCTTTAAAGTTAATTTTAGTTTCAATTTAGTCACATATGTTCTAAGATATGACAATATTGGTCATATTGGTCTGTTTTTACCTTTTTGTAACATCTTTTTGGGCTCTGATTTGTGGCACAATTGATACAATAGATTGTGCTTGTAGCAAACATGCATTTCTCGTTGTAGATTAGCCAACGGTTTGCCTCGAAATTAATATTTTAAAACATATAGGACTAAATTGAAACAAAAAAAAGATAAAGGACTAACTTAAAACTTTAAATTAAGATAAATGACCTCTTGAGTAATTTTGCCGATCATAATACTGATATGAATGTATTGAAAATAATACTTATTATTACGAAAGAACAACAAAGAGATAAATCTAAAAGCCCTTTTTATTTTTTAAATGTCTGCTAAGAAGTCACAATATGTAATTGATCTGGATCAGGGCCCAACCCATGTATGATCTAAGAGGCTATCGATGATATCAGCCCATATCCACAATTCCTTAGAAGGTTTAACTTAAAAAAAAATGTTCTCAAAGCAAATAATATCAATGGCGAACCACCAAGTGCTTTTGGAAAATGAGGATATAGATAACTATAGTAATTGTCTCAACCTTCTAACTGAATAAGTCGGATTTAGTAGCTTATTTTCTATGAGAAAGATACACATTCAATCTGATACCTCTCATTCTCCCCGATTCACTTGTTGATTTGAGCGTTTGAGTACTTGTAGGTGTTCACCACTGCTTTTTTTGTCATTGCCACTGTTCTCCTTTGGTGTCCCCCAATGTTTCCACTCTTTCGATTCAACCATGAGTTATCTCCTCTTGAGTTCTTGTTTTATGAAGGTTCATCCCTAAAAAATAACTTTTCTGTTTTTGAAGAACCTTTTGGTTATGTAAAATGGTAAATTTCACACTTATTTTGGGAACTTCTCCATTGATTTACCTTCTACATTTCTTTTGCATTTCCTTTTCTATGATTAATAACAAATAATACATTATGCAATATAAGCGATTGGTAATTTCAATCGAATTTTACTTATATTCTAAGAGGTTTAAATATCATATTACCAATATTAACGATGTTTTACCTAATTACTTTTATTGGCTCTAGAGTCAATTTCATATAGGAGTGTTTATGGAACAAGTTGGGACAAATTATATTGGTTCCTCATCCTCCTTAAATCTCGATTAGACCAAATTTTCAAACCCAAATCTGATTCTAGACCCAAAAAATCAGATGACACACGGCTACAATCAAGACCAACTCTAAGTAAGACAAGATTGGGTTAACTAAAGGATAAGTGAAATATTTTTATTTTATTTTTTTGATAAAAAGTGAAATTAAAATTATAAAATGACCGTATGATAATGACCAAAAGAAAAAGTTCGTATAATTAATAAATATATCATATATACTATAATTTTTCTTAAGAAGTGTCTTTTTACTCTAATAAAATTCTAGGGCCGTGGAGTTGTGTATGTGGTGGTGTTGTGTAATATTACTTTTCCTAGCTAGAAGAAAAATCAAAAGTATACGAATTATTAAACAAAAATTTACAGGTCTTTAAACTAGAACTTCATTTCTC
This sequence comes from Calophaca sinica, assembly GCA_037113605.1. Classification (NCBI taxonomy): domain Eukaryota; kingdom Viridiplantae; phylum Streptophyta; class Magnoliopsida; order Fabales; family Fabaceae; genus Calophaca; species Calophaca sinica. The sequence goes on along the minus strand of CM073731.1, from coordinate 42,965,994 downwards.
CTCTTAGAACAACAAAGAAGACAAAGGGTAGCATGTAGCTGAAAACCACCAAGATCAGCATCCCTGCATCCGAAAAGTTAATTAATTCAACTAATTGGTATGACTAAAATTTAACAAAAAGAGTTTCAACCTCTTAAAAGCTCACCATATTTTACTATACTTGAAATATCCCTTTTCCTGTTTTTCTTCTCTTGATGATTTTGAACATTTGGTGCTTCCATCTGCAAGATTGTGGATATGACAACTAACATGCTTCCTGTTTTCTCCCTAATTACTCTCTCACTTAGATCCAGTGACCAAAACCCTGCTATTCCATGTACAAAATCTTCAAGCACAACTTCGATATATAATAATATCCCAACCCATAGAACAATTGTGGCAATTGGCTTGTTCAGTTTGATTGATATGATGCAGCTTGTGAGATTGATGAAGCAGGCACATGAATAAAGTGGAAACCAAAAATACCAATCTATGCCAATTCAATTAAAAAAAAAAAAAAAACAGACATCAGAAAATATATCTTGATGACAATTGACATAAATCAGATACAAAGAATGAGGAAAAAGATGGTGATAGTACCAGGGTCATTTAACTGAACAGAGGCTGAGTATGCAAAAAGAGTAGCCATTAGTAGAGAGCATAAATTGAATAACCTTCGCGATGTTGCCATTCTCTGCTCCTTTGGAATGAGAGTTCAAAGTTCAAACGAAATGAGGGTCTAGGTGCGCAAGTAGTTTTCGAAATGGTAAATCGCAAACCGTATAAGACAAGAGCATTAAGTATAATAGTCAACGCCTGTTATACTTAATGATATAAGGTACTAAATGTCTCACGTTAATAATGTGAATTTGAATTTTAAATAAATTTTTAGCACATATGTTAATGGATATGGAAGACAAATCCGAAAATTCCATAATTGTTTGCATATTATTTGACTTTCTCTTAAAAAATTTGTATTTAATTAGAGTATCATGCTACAAGTTCAGATTTATTTTTAAAAACCTTTTATTCAATTTTTAACTGATCATATTGAAATTATGTTTTAAAAAATATATACAGTTTAACAAGTTCAATAGATTTTTTATAGAATTGTTTATTTTGTATGATAACCTCATTGATTGTGTGTTGTTGAGAGTATTATTGATTGTGTGTTGTTGAGAGTATTAATCATAGTTAAATTATGTTTGGAACTTCCAAAGTCTGAACATAATTCTTGAAAAATATAAAATTCATTCGTTTCAACTGAAATATTTTATTATTTCAATAAAATACAAAAATGTATCAACCATTTAAATTTAAATTGAACTAAAATTGTGATTTCAAAATATAAAATTTTAAAATTTTGATTTGATATTAAAAAAGTATGTTTTTTTTATTAATTTGATTGGAACCAATTATAACTATAACTATTCTTACTATTATTATTAATACTACATGTAGTTATTAATATGATTTTTTTAAAATATATGGTATAATTTCATTTTATTGCCAATGCAATTGATCCATTAAATAAATTTTAAAATTTGAAGTTAAATAAATTTTAATAAAGATTGGAACAACAATAGTGTCAATATTACGTAAAATATTATATATAATAATTTAAAATTCATATGTATCTTTTTTTTAATAGATTTGAATTTCCTATTTTTTTATTGAAATGGTATTCATAGTTTTATTAATAGTATAATTTGAAATTAGAGATTTTTTTTATGAAAATTTGAAATAAGAGATGAAGGGTCATTTATTCAAATTCAAATTTTAAAGTTATAGGACTCAAGATTTAAATTTAGTATGTATTATAAGAAATAAGTTTCACTAACATTATCCAGTTTTTCTAACATTCTTTGCAACTGATTTCAGGTAAGAATTATGTATTTTAGTTTCTACTGTCAATATATTTGTCACCTATATTATATAAAGTAAGATTTTGCCATGTAAGACTATCAAGACTAAAAATGTAACGATCCGTTTCTGGACCGCTACCGAACTCAACATACCGAGCTCTAGTTACCGAGCTCAACACACCGAGCTCAATTTACCCTGTATGCGATGTGTTTTAAAACGATACTCTTGTGCCCTTTAGAAAAGTACGGTCTATTTTTTTTTTATAAAACCAGCTCGTGCACATCAGAGTATCTACAGCTTTTCGAAACATGGTGCAACTAAGACACAAGACTTAAATTCTAATAAAACATACATGCATAACATACATATGTACCACTCGAGATAATAATGTATACAAAATACAGAGTAGTAAATGTACAAAGAAATACACCTAAGGTATGACGACTTCAAGAGAGCAATCATACCCTGGGGGTACTTCCGGCAGACACCCACGCAGGGGGCTGCTCCAAAAGTAAACCGCCAGTCTACCCAGTACTCATAATACCATCTAGCCCAAACTGGTCACAACCACTATACACAAAAACATAGGCAAAGCAAATCACGACAAGTAGAGAGGTCGCCGCTCGATCCTCGTCGAGCTCCTCCTCGCCATCATCTGCCGCCGAGTTCCTGCACCCTCGACATCGCGTGGGTAAGCGTGATGGATTGAAGGCACCACGGAAAGGGTCAACTTCTCAACAATTCAAAATAAACACCGCATAAAGAAATACGCAACACAATAATGTATATCAATCCCCCCACGTAACTCCACCTTCTCACTCTAGACTCGACTCAACTCCCGATCCATTTCTCTCGACTCAACAATTTTTTCCGGAATGCACACGCCGTCTGGTATCTTTGGAAAGTCCGGTAGAAGCCTTGGGATCTTCGCTCTCCCTAGGGCGATCAACTCGGGTCCCATAGCGTGGCGGCGTCTAGTCAATCTCCGTAAACAAAAGGGGACCTAGCGCTTAGTTATCCGGTCACGGCTCAAAACGCGTCATAACGACTCGCTTAGCTCGCTCACTCGATGAAACGACTCTCGCTTACAATATTCAAAGAGTTATACACAAGATATTCAACCGCATGTCAAATAAAAAGAGCAAGCTCGACATGAAGAAACGCAATTCAACAATCAATACATAATTCACAACATATATTTAATCACATATTAAATACATGCAAAAACCCAATCATATCACAACATTACATGCTCGACACAAATCAAGGAATCCATACATAGTAATATAACAATAAAAATCCTAAAATGTCTGGGAGTGCCCTTACGCACAAAACATAAACACGTAGAATATGAAGTGCCCTTACCGAACTCCAAGCTAATGCTGCTCGACAACGACCTCGACACGGCTGTCTTCAAACGAGCTCGACAACGACTTCTCTTACTCGATCTCGACACGTATGCTTCTTAGTCGACCTCGACACGTACAGCTCTCGATCTGGATCCCACTGCTCCCACGTCCTCGGGTTCGCTCTCCCGTACACCTCGATTCGGAAATCACACGATTTCGGGAGTCAGACTTCCTAATACAAGCACAACTTAGTTCCATCTATGGGTTCTAATAACACTAAGCTCTCATTATCCCAATCTTAACCACAACCCAAGTAAACATTACAAAATAACTCCTTTTCTCTAAAATTTTATTGAAAACTTCTTTCATACATTACCAGACAAAGCCATTTTTCCTCTAACACAACGTTAGGGTTTTCGATCAAAAGTTCATGAAAGAGGTTATCTGATGCTACAACAGATAAATCGACAACAACAACCACAAGAAGCAACGTACAACAACTAAAACAAGAAATTGAAACAAACCAAATAGGGAGGGTTTTGGGCACTGCCTATTGCAGAAAACAGAGAAAGAAATTTGTTTTACAAGCTCAAATAATCGGTTAGAAAGGTCGGTCATGTCATGAAGAAGAAAACCCATCAATATGAGATGATTTGGAAGCATAAAAACTAGCTAAAATGGAAAGAAGAAATGGCGCTAAACAGTAGCATGAAGGAAGAGAATCTGTTTTTCATACCTCAAATGGTGGTCGAGATGGTGAGATATGTCGAGAGGATGATGAGGAACAAGATTGATGAAGAAAGTTTATGCAGAAGCTCGATGAAACTCAAGGTTCTTCGATGGAGGTTTGGAGAGGAAGAGGAACTCAGAGAAGAAGGAAGAAGAAAGAAGAAAAGAGAAAGTGAGGGTTTGAGGGGCTGATCGAATATACAGCTGGTGAGGGAAGGGCATTATCGTAACTACTGTTATGAGATGCTAATCCCATCAATCAATCTACCCATCTAATCTCTCCTCTCTCATGATTACCCTCTACTCTATAGGTCAAAGATCTAGAAAACACAGCGACGAGAACTGCAAGCCGACATTATAAATATTACAAACAATAGAATCATTAGCGCTAAATAACGTTCGTAAAGATACGAGTGATATCATCTCGACACGATGTCGACCAGGGTGCTCGTGCAAGCGCACAAGGCTCTAACACGAGTTCGTGCACGCGGCCTCCTCAGTTCGACATGCGACCTCCTCAGCTCGGTACGCGACCTCATCAGCTCGGTACGCGTTCTTGGCACGGGATCTCGACACGAGGTCTTGGTACGAGGTCTCGACACGAGGTCGATCTCGTGATCTCGTCCTCAGGTGTTACAAAAAACATCCAATTTCACGTGATTGGAAAAAAAAACTGTATAATTTCAATGTAAAATTAAAAAGACCTTAGTTTCAACACATTGATATTTTGAATGATATGGATGAGTAATTCAATCAAAATTACATATTAATTTCAAATATTAAATTTTTTCATATATATAAAGTGTAACACGGATTATTGTACTATGAATAAAATTTTTATAATATCCTGTAAAAAAAGTAGTTATATATATATATATATTGAATCAAAATTACATATTATTTTCAAATATTAATTTTTTTTCATATATATATAAAGTGTAGCAAGGATTATTGTACTATGAATAGAACTTTTATAATATCCTGTAAAAAAGTAGTTATATATATGCTCCCTTCCAGTGGCGGATCTAGGTTGAATGCCATGGGGGAAATTGACCCCACAAGATAAATATTTTTTGCTTGAATATGTTTAGTAAAAACAAGTTTGCCCTCCATAAAAAAATGTGTTATCCTCATAAGACAAATTATTTTAGAATAGTGACTCAAATTGATCCTTGAGAAAAAATATGAAGACATATATAATTAGACCAAAGAAAATGTAAAGTATTCATTTGGTTCAAAAAAATCTCAAACTTTTGTTAAATTACTCTTTGATGGAACTAAAATGTCCTTCAAAATTACCTAAAAAAGACTATTTGACTGATATTTGAGATTGTTGAGGATAAATATACTTTCATGTTTTTTTTCTCAAAGTCTATTTTAAGACTTTATTCTCATTTTTAAATGAAAGTAGAAAGTTATATGAGATAAAAGAGAAATTATGTGTTAAAAAATTGCACGTTTTGTAAAAGCTTATAATATTTTTCTTCGGTGAAATATTATAGAATACCTTTTGCCACCACTAACAAAAATTTCTGGATGCGCCACTGTTCTCCCCGGTCTCAAATATAAGCAAAAGTCAAAATGTATTTGGACCAAATATATTTTTATTTTTTTCTTATATTTGATATATATATATATATATATATATATAAGATGTGTGTGTGTTTTTCTATGTGTGTGAGTGAGAGAGAGAGTTATAACGTAATATTATGATATATAATAACCCAATAATGACAATAATTGTAATGTCTTATAAATCAATATTTTGATTTTTGGGTCTTTACTTATCATCACATCCAAACTTTTTCCTCTAAAATAATCTGTTATATTATATAAAACAAATTCAGTAATAGGCTAACACCACTTGCCAAACACTAAATTCATTCAACTTTTTATCTGAATCATTCTTTTTAGTTATCTTTTTTACAAATTTAATTCGAGTATTTCTATCTCACATATCAAATCAAATTTTAATATGAATCAAATCATTATATTATTAATTATGTTATTAACATATAGTAATCATACCTAATGTATTACTTAATAATTCTACTAACATCTATTATTGTTGGTATTATTATTATTATTATTATTATTATTATTATTATTATTATTATTATTATTATTATTATTATTATTATTATTATGTCATTCCAATATGAATCATGTCATATATCTGCTTGAAATCTATTTCTCTTCTATCTAAAATAAGTTTATTTTAAATTTATTTTTAGAATAAATATTTGTTATAAATATATATTAAAAAATAAAATTTTATGATTTAGGCTCCAAACCAAGTTGACTTAAGTCAGAAATCAAATTAATTTGTACCTAAAATATCACTTAATCATCCTATTAATAGTTACTGCTACTCATTATTATTTTATGATATAAACAATGTTATGGTAGTGTGAATATATTCATAGAAATAACACCTTCGTATAAATTTCTTTAATATAAAATTTAAAGCCTTTTAATATATACCGTACATAGCACAATTGTCATAGTATAGTTGTTGTTAATATTAATATTTAATGTCACGTAAATTACTAAATAAAACTTTAACATAAGTAATATTTTAATTTTAGTTTTTATTATTAATTATTACTGTAGATTCGCCATAAAATCATATTACTATTTATTATAATATAATAACTTCGTATCTTTTTTTTCCACGTGATTCATAACTTTCGAATCTTACCCGTGCATCACACGAGTTATTACGCTAGCAAAAATAAAAAAATAAGTGGGAGAGGCAATATTTGTGCTTTTGTTTTATTCACACTATCTAGTGCTTGATTTTATACAAAGACAAAAAGCAATTTATTGATTTTAATGGTAAAACATCTTTTCTTTTCTTTCTTATCTTTAAAAGATATAAGTTGAAGCATTTTTAATTGATTCGTAATTCTTGATTATTTTACATCATAAAAATAGTAATACTTTTTAATTCTCTAATAAATAATATTCTGAATCACTTCATACTTATTGCTATAATTTACTACACGAAAGTAAGTTTTAACACAATCAAAATGTTACTCTCTCTCCAATTGTGAGACGTCTGCTAGGGTTTGTTTCTCTCTCCAATTGTGAGAAGTTTGCCTTGAGTAGTCACTGTTCCATTGGTCGTTCCTCAAAACCCTAACATTCCCGAGGTGAAAAGCGATGGCTGGCTTGGCGAATCTCAGTCTCAGCGATGATGAGGATGACATCCTCAACTTTCAAGAACAACCGCAAGCAGAGGGGGTGACAGATGTCAGGTTGTGCCTTGTGGGAAGGTTCTTGACACACAAACAAATACGTACGCACATGATGAAGGAGAGACTTGCTACTGTTTGGGAACCTGGCAAGGGTGTTGCGATCAAGGAAGTGCATCAAGGAGTCTTTCTTTTCCAGTTTTTTCACAAACTTGATATGCAAAAGGTTGTGAATGGTGGACCATGGTATTTTGATAATCATCTCCTCATAGCTGAGCCGATGGCAGAAGGAGTGATGCCGGCACAAATCCCACTCGATCACGTTAACTTTTGGATACAGGTTCATGACTTACCCATGAAATTTATGACTCTGGAGGTAGGGCAAGGGTTAGCGAATTACATTGGGGAGTTTTTAGAGTATGATTCCAAGAATAATTCATCCTTTTGGAGGAGTTACATGAGAATAAAGGTGAGGCTGGATGTTAGGAAGCCTTTAAACAGAGGGAAGAAGATTCGCGTGGCTGTAGGCGATATAAAGGCAGTAAGGTTCAAGTATGAGAGACTTGGAATTTTTTGCTTTCTATGTGGAATGCTTGGCCATGCAGATACAGTGTGTGAGAAACAGTTTGCTCTGGAAGTGGACGATGGTGTTCGTGGGTGGACCGCTGATTTGAAGGTGGAACAGCGACGTGCCGGCAGCAGCGCTAATTGTAGGTGGCTAAGGGAAGATACTAATGCCGGGCATCCATTCCCAGACCAGACACCGAGAGCTTCTCAACCGAGCCAAGATAGGGAAGGGCCGCATCAAGGTGCTACCCATAGGCCTTTCAATCGTGTGCCGCACCTAGCCAATGTAGACACTGGAACACCACTAAACGCTGGAGATGGACATGTTAATAGGCCTATTGTGCCTTCGCTGATGATCACTGAGGTGGAAACAAAAACTGATGAGGATGAAGCAGGTCTAGAGAGGAAGAGAAAGAGGGGGCTATTGAGAACTAATGGTCAAACTGATGTCTCTAGCAGCAGCAGAGTGCAGCATTTTTTAGAGGTGGGTCCTGGTCAACAGGCCCACCAGGACCAATGATTATACTGAGTTGGAACTGCCGGGGATTGGGTCAACCGAGTGCAGTTCCATCGTTACGAGACCTAGTCCGGTGCAACAAGCCGGATGTTGTGTTCCTGTGTGAAACTTTGTGTCATGCTAGCAGAATAGAAGAAATCAAGAGGTTAATAGGTTTTGAGTCTTGCTTTGTGGTGGATAGGCAAGGGAGAAGTGGAGGTTTGGCTATGTTTTGGAGAGATAGCAGTCTGTGTGAAGTTCTGAGTTATTCTTCGAATTTTATTAATGTGATCGTGAGGGAGGGAGGCAATGATCCGTGGCGTCTTACAGGCTTCTATGGCCTTGCTAATAGGGGTCGTAGAAGGGAATCGTGGGATATTATAAGATCTTTAGCAGCCCAAACCTCTCATCCTTGGTGTATTGTAGGTGATTTTAATGATCTTTTATCTCATGAGGAGAAGCGTGGTCGAGTTGATCATCCGAACTGGTTGTTGAATGGTTTCCGTGATACTGTTAGTGCCTGTGGTCTGATTGATGTGCCTCTCCTAGGCCACTCTTATACTTGGTGGCGCAGCCTTGGTACTGAGAATGCAGTGGAGGAAAAGCTGGATAGAGCTATGGGTACAAGTGAGTGGATGTATCGCTTTCCAAACAGCAGCTTGTGTAATTTGATTGCGGCAACGTCAAATCATTCTCCGATTCTCCTAGCAACAGAGGTAAGCTTCTATACTTATAAAAAGAGGCAGTTTAAATTCGAAAATTCATGGCTTGTGGAACCAGACTTGGAACCGCTAGTTAATTCTTGTTGGCTGCGAAGCTTTGATGAACCTGTGCTGCAGAAGTTGTTGAATTGTACTGTAGAACTTGACACTTGGGGCAGGTCGCTTAGAAAGCGCTACAGGGAAGAAATTGAAAGTCATAAGCGCCAAATTGAGCAGCTGCGTGGCTGTGATTCTGAGGAGGCAGGGCGCGAGGTGATGAGGCTAAGGGAAAGGCTAGCAATGTTGCTCTCTCAAGAGGAATCATTCTGGCACCAACGTGCCAAAGTTTTTTGGATGAGGTACGGTGATATGAACTCTAATTTTTTTCATGCCTCTGCTACTTCTAGGAAGAAGAGGAACCGTATTGAAAAATTGAGAGACGATGGAGGTTTTTTGATTGAAACTCAAGCTGGTTTGTGTGAGTTGGGGAGGCAGTATTTCTCAGCCTTATATCAGGCTGATGATAGTGTTTATCCTCCGGTTTTAAATGATGTCCAGCAAAAATTGAATGATGAGGATAATATGGGACTCACAGCTCCCTTTGCAAAAGAAGAATTTCGAGATGCTCTTTTTCAAATGCATCCGGACAAGGCTCCGGGCCCGGATGGTTTGAACCCCGCTTTCTATAGGAGGTTTTGGGATATGTGTGGAGATGAGATTTTTGAGGCTTGTAGCAGGTGGTTACATGAGGGAGTCATTCCAAGCTCACTTGGTGATACTAATATTGTGTTGATTTCGAAGTGTGATTTACCAACTTCTATGCGTGATTTCCGTCCTATTTCGCTTTGTAATGTCGTGTACAAAGTTTTGCCGAAAACTCTGGCTAATAGATTGCAAATTTTTTTACCCAAATGTATCTCAGAGGAGCAGTCTGGCTTTATCTCAGGGCGGTCTATTCTTGACAATGTTATGGTAGCTTCGGAAATTATTCATCATTTAAAGTGCAAAACTAGAGGTAAGAGAGGTGAGGCAGCCTTAAAGATTGACATTAGTAAGGCTTATGACAGGGTTGACTGGGGTTATTTGCTGTCTATTTTGGATCGTATGGGTTTTGCCCATCAGTGGATAAGGTGGATGAAAATGTGCATTACATCTGTAAACTATTCAGTTTTTATTAACGATGATCGTGTTGGCCCTATTTTCCCTAGCAGAGGTCTTCGTCAGGGGGACCCTCTGTCTCCGTATCTGTTTATTATATGTGTTGAAGGTTTATCTGCTATGTTGAAACAGGCTGAGAGTAGAGGAGACATTCAGGGTATTCAGGTGTGTCGTAGAGCCCCTATTATCACTCATCTCCTATTTGCAGACGACAGTTTTGTTTTTTTCAGGGCTGCCGAGAATGAAGCCAATCATTTGAAAGATCTTTTAAACACTTATGCTAAGGCATCTGGGCAGGCTATTAATTTGCAAAAATCTGAAATCTTCTTTAGTAAAAATGTGCAAGATCCTCTGCGTAATTCTCTCACTAATATTTTGGAGGCTAAAGAAAGTTTGGGGGCTGGCAAATATCTGGGTCTTCCCTCTATGATTGGTAGAAACAAGAAAGCAATTTTTAATTACATCAAGGATAGAGTCTGGAGGAAGATTTCTAGTTGGAGTAGCAAGATGTTGTCCCAAGCTGGGCGTGAGGCGTTGATAAAATCAGTTGTCCAGTCTATTCCTGTATATTGTATGAGTGTTTTCCTTCTTCCAAACTCTATAGAAGATGAGATTCAAAAGATGATGAATTCTTTTTGGTGGGGTTCAAAAAAGGGTGGAAAACAAGGCATTAACTGGCTCAGGTGGGAGAAGTTAACTATGAGAAAGGAGTGGGGTGGTATGGGTTTCCGTGACCTTCATGCCTTTAATTTAGCAATGTTGGAGAAACAAGGTTGGAAATTGTTAACCAACCCGGATGCTATAGTTACAAGAGTCTTCAAAGCTAAATACTTCCCGAGAGGGGATTTTTTGGGGGCGGCCATTGGCCATAATCCTAGCTATATTTGGCGTAGCATCTGGTCTTCCCGGATTTTGTTAAAGGAAGGGTATCGGTGGAAAATTGGGAACGGTACAAATATCAACATATGGAATAATTCTTGGCTTCGTTGTGTGGACAGGCCTTTTCTTAAATCGGTCCCCACAGAGCAAAATGTTGATTTTACTGTGAGCAATCTGATTAATTATGATACAGGCACTTGGAATTCTCAGGTTATTCGAACCATGTTTGTGCAAAGGGATGTAAAAGAAATTCTTGGTATCCCACTGGTGCAATTAAACGCAGTGGATTCTATAATATGGAGATTTGACAAGAAGGGCACCTATTCAGTTAAAAGTGCTTATAGAGTTTGTATGGAGAAGTTAGCTAACTTGGAGCATCTCAACTTGAAGGGGATTGGTCCAAAATCTGGTCGCTGAAAGTCCCTCCGAAAATAAGAACCTTTTTATGGCGTCTCGCTAGGAATTGCTTGCCAAATAGAGTAGCTTTGGGGAGCAGAGGGATAATATGTCCTGAGACTTGTGTTTGCTGTAATGAGCTCTATGAAAATAATTGGCATTTATTTTTCCAATGTCCTAAGAGCATTGAGTGTTGGCAGCGATTGCATATTTGGAATAGCATTGCAGCAGCTAATGAATCATGCAGATGATTTTACGGCTATTTTCTTCAAGATTTGTAGAAGTTTTAACGCTCAAAATTTATCAAACTTTGCCATGTGCTTATGGAGCCTTTGGAAGAAAAGGAATGTGACATTTTGGGAAGGCATTGATGAATCTGCAACTCAAGTAATTACAAGGGCTGACGCACTACTGCATAATTGGAGAACAGCGCGTGGCCATAGGAGCAACAGGGAACGTTCAGCTGAAGCAGCAGCTATTGATGACAGCAGGTGGCAGCCTCCATCGCTAAATGTCTGGAAGTGCAATGTTGATGCAGCAGTGTTTTCTGCAGATAATAAGATTGGGTCAGGTGCATGCATTCGTGATGAAAGAGGACACTTTGTGAGTGCTTACACATCTTGGTGTGAGTCGAATATGACAGCTAGAGAGGCAGAGGCTTGGAGCTTAAGTCAAGTGCTTCAGTGGCTTCATTCTATGAACTTTTCAAGTGTGATAATTGAGATGGATTGCAAGCAGGTAGTCGAAGATGTGCGCAACGATAAACATGACTTCTCAGAGTATGGGTCCTTAATTTCTGAGTGCAAGGACCGTCTATCTTTTTTAAACAATTGCCAAGTTGTTTTTGCTAGGCGACAAGCAAATGGTAGCGCTCATACGTTAGCTAGAGTATCTACCTGTTACGCTACTCGCAATGTTTTCAGTTACATTCCTATTTGTATTTGGAACATTATTTTGAATGAAATGCCATGATTTATTTGAGTCAAAAAAAAAACACAATCAAAATGTTATTTTAAAATTACATTTTAATTAACATATCTAAATATAAATTTAATTTATCATAAATAGTTTTAAAATAAAATTTTGCAGCTAATCTAACTAGTACACTCTAGTTTAAACATTTTCAAGGTTTGGTGATTTATGTTTTTTTATTTACTCCCTCTGTCTCATTTTACTAGTCTTGTTTAGTTGTCTCAAATTACTTGTCTTTTTAGAAAATCAAGAAGTATTAATTATATTTTTCTCAAAAGTACCTCTTTATTTAACTAATAAATATTAATGAGTTTTTCTACTTAACCACTCTATTACCACTAATCACTCCAATTAATAAGGGATAATTAAGTCAAAAAATGTCAATTTGTCATAAAAATTAATAAACTCAATTATTTTCTTAAAAAGTGTGCATAAGAGAAATAAAATTAATGAGACGTGGGATTACGTTAACTAACTACTAATAAATGAGCTTGTGAGCCCTCCTTGAACTCAACAAAATTGAGTGAAGTTTTAGGATAAATAATTTGTTAGGTGCATGTTCTTTACTGCTACAACGTCTAGAGAAATTGGTTAATATATTTGAGTAAAAAAAGAAAAAAAGACAGAAACTGGTTATTAGTTGCAATAATTAAGCACTTTAAGTTTGAGTAGCACATGGACAGTGTTTATTAACACTCTCTCCCTCTCATACTAAGTTTGGTTTAAGGTAATGCATACTCTCCTTGAACTCAATTATAAGCAAAAAAAGTGATCAAGTTTGGTAGACTTAAATATAAACAAATTTTAACTTACTGATCATATTTAATCTCATTGTTCCAAAAATACTCTTAAGTTAATTCAACTTTTGTTTTCCAAGAAATGTTGTGACGACCATTATGACTAAGAGTAGTTTAGTAAATGTACTTCCTATTTTATATAAAATCAACAAAATTAAATTCACTTAACTATCGTCTTTAATCAATGTGAAATTATGTACTTTTGCTTATAATTGAATCTAAAGGGAGTATGTCTTAAAAAATCATTAACTATTTCTATAATTCAATAATATCAATGACTTAACTATTTTATTTCTATTCTAGCCTCCTAACTAATTTATTTTCAACATCTATTTCTTTTCTTTTTTTTTTACTGGAAATTTGTAATTTAAAGGCAAACTAATCTATTATGATTAAAATACTCTTATTGTAATACTCTCTCCGTTTCTATATATAAGCAACAAATAATTGTTGCACACCCCTTAAGAAAGGTACCCCTTCTCATTTAGTAGTCTTCAAATCTAAAAAAATAGGAATTGTAATTTCTAAATTGTCCTTATTAATTAAAGGCATGGAAACCAAAGAGTTGCAAGAGAATAAAGATAGATTAAAATTAGTTAAGGATAATTTTGGTTTAACACCATTTAATAGATTAAAAAGGAGTAACTGTTGCTTATTTTTGTAACAATTATGGAGATTTTATTGCTTACTCCCTCCGTTTTCGTATATAAACAAAAGTTACTTTTCACATTCATTGTGAAAAGTCATTTTTGTATCTGGTCTATAATTTGGACCAGATACATACATTTTTCAATGATTATGAAAAGTAATTTTTGCTTATATACGAAAACAGGAGGAGTATATATGAAAACAGAGGGAGTTGGAGTTAGATGGAAAAATTAATTAATATAAAATAGTTTAAATGCTTAATAAATAAAGGTGTTCTCGATGTTACCAAAAATAAAATAAAATAAAGGTGTTGTCGGAAAAATTTAAAATATTTATAAAATGACAAATATTTTATTTATAAAATGACAAATATTTATAAAATGACAAATATTCGATGGAGCCCACAAAACACAGCAGGGGCAGTGATCGGACTGCGAGAAAACATAATTTTGCACTTGGGGACCTGCGCCGCAGCTTTGGCTTTGTTTGGGCGCGCGTCACGTGCCTCCAAAGGCGCGCCGCACGCCCTTCTGCAGAATTTTTCTGTAGAAGAACGCCAACTTTAGGGATTTTATTAAAATACCATACAAAGTCGGATTTGGGCAAATGACCACTCGTTAGAAAACTTAGGATATCTAGTTTATGAATCTAAATTTTATTTTAGAACATAATCAACCAATTAGTGCAGTTTTACAAAAGAATACACCGATGTCAGAAATTAGAACAACTATTGTCCCTTAACTTGTAACTTCAATATCTAACTCAATTATTAACATTTTCAAGTGATTCTTGTACTCAATCTGAAGCACTTTGAGTTTAGTTTCTCATGAACTAAACATCATCCCAATTGGAGCTTTGTGGAGCACACAATGAGCAAAACATCACACATACATTTGTGGGGGGTTGGGGACCGCACCCAATCCTTAACCAGTCCCACTAAAATATCACAACTTTTACTCAATACTAACCATTACTAATCATATTAGGACACTAAATCAAGCATCAAACATGACCAATTGAACGAACAACTCATTTAATGCATAAATCTCAAACAACACAAGATCAACATACTTCAAATATCATGAACTTCGATCATATCATGCATAACTCATACCAAAAATCATCAAATGCTCATAACACCCTTTACCATCATGTAACTGCCATCAATCCTCAAATCAATATCATGCAACACATAAAAGGAAAGGAAATAAAAGCCTAATGGGGGTCTTGTGGGTGCCCACCAACTAAGATGATGAAGAACTCACAAATCAATCTCCAAAAACTTGAGGTATGGAGTTTGAAGCTTGATCTCCTTCCTTTTCTCCTTTTCAATTTCGTGTTCCTCTTTTCCTCCACCTAGGGCAATTTCAATCTTGGCCATACCAAATCTCAACTCTAATCTCCTACCTCAAGCAAGGAATTTGAAGGAATCACCCAAGAATCTCTCTATTCTCTCACAACCCCATGAGCCATCTTCTTCTTCCTCTTTCTTTTCTCTTCAGCCGAAAAACAGAAAATGAGGGGAGGAGAAAGAATGAGCTGGGCATGGAGGGAGGGAAAGGAAGAAAGAAAGAGCGTGTCTTCCAATTCCTTGAACCCTAGCTCTCCTCCTTCTCTTCTCTTCTTCTTCTTCTTCTTCTTCTTCTTCTTCTTCTTCTTTCTTTTCTTTTGAGCAGACAAATCATGAGGGGGAGGGAGGAAGAGAGGCTGAACGAGAGAGTGAGAGAAATGGGGAGGGAAAATGGGCTTAAAACATAGTGGACTATCTTGTCCCTATTTTAGTATAGGTAAAATACCCAATTACCCTTCCTTTTCACTCAAATCTCTCATGATGCCATTACTAAATACACACCCATAATTAATTAATAACACCCAATTTAATTACTCGACCGTCAATTTAAAACATATTAATGCTTAAATTAATAAAGCTAAATAATTAAATTAGGCAGGGTGTTACACATCGCTTCAGATCGGAGAAACACTTGCAGCATGGGCTGAAGCATGTACGGCAAAAGCTAAGAAGTATAGGGCTAGGAGTGTGGAGGCTACTTCTTCACTTGTAACACCAGATTGTTCTATTACTAAGTGTGTGACTGTCCTTGAAGAGTTTGGAGACATTTCAGATGACATCTGTATGAAAGCCTTGGAAAAGTTTTGGGAGCCTAATTGGAGGAAAATGTTTTTTGCCATGTCTAATGATAGGAGATGTGCATGGCTATTTAGACTTTAAGGATAAAACCTTACTTGCATATGTTGTGTTAGTGATGAGACACATCTTTCCTTAATATTTTATTTATTGTCTTTATGTTTATGTTCTTCTTACTATTTGGTGAACATTTGTATGTTTGTTTGTGAGCTATTTTAAATTTATGGTTATGTTAATGGACCTTTTATTTCATTTTTATTGAATATCGTTTTCTTAAAACATAGTGGACTATCTTGTCCCTATTTAAGTATAGGTAAAATACCCAATTACCCTTCCTTTTCACTCAAATCTCTCATGATGCCATTACTAAATACACACCCATAATTAATTAATAACACCCAATTTAATTACTCGACCGTCAATTTAAAACATATTAATGCTTAAATTAATAAAGCTAAATAATTAAATTAGGCAGGGTGTTACACATCGCTTCAGATCGGAGAAACACTTGCAGCATGGGCTGAAGCATGTACGGCAAAAGCTAAGAAGTATAGGGCTAGGAGTGTGGAGGCTACTTCTTCACTTGTAACACCAGATTGTTCTATTACTAAGTGTGTGACTGTCCTTGAAGAGTTTGGAGACATTTCAGATGACATCTGTATGAAAGCCTTGGAAAAGTTTTGGGAGCCTAATTGGAGGAAAATGTTTTTTGCCATGTCTAATGATAGGAGATGTGCATGGCTATTTAGACTTTAAGGATAAAACCTTACTTGCATATGTTGTGTTAGTGATGAGACACATCTTTCCTTAATATTTTATTTATTGTCTTTATGTTTATGTTCTTCTTACTATTTGGTGAACATTTGTATGTTTGTTTGTGAGCTATTTTAAATTTATGGTTATGTTAATGGACCTTTTATTTCATTTTTATTGAATATCGTTTTCTTAAAATTTTGTTATGAAATTTTATGACAGGTTAAAACCATAATGGATGTCGATAGAAGTGATTCTTCTGATTCAAGTGATGATGAATTAGCAGAGTTTTTATTTATTAACACGATTTATGATTATCATAATAAATATTTGAATAAAGGAAAGGTTCGAACGTCTGCATTGAGTGGTTGTGAATTTGTTGCTGAAAATTAAAAGAAGGAACAAGTTATTTTGAGTTACTTCGAATGAGGAAGGAATCTTTTATTAATTTTTGTAATGAACTGAGGGGAAGAGCTTCTTAAGTGACTTAAGGGTTGTGCTTGTCAAAGAAAAGATTGCTATATTTTTACTCATACTTGGTCATAATTTTCATCATAGAGCTGCTTCAGACCACTTTCAACATTCCACGCAAACAAGTTCACATTATTTCAAGGAAGTATTAAGAGTAGTGTGCCAATTGGGAAAAGAATTGATAAAGCAAGAGTCCACATAATTATTTGACAAAGTTAAAATAATTACAAAAAAGTGTTGAAGATGAGGTAATAGAATCACTTAATTAATTATCAATAAATGGAGTTTTAAGTTTCATGATGAAGTCTAGTAGAAAAAAGTTTCGTGATGAATAAAAAATGTGAATAAAAAAATTATTTAAAAATGTGTATCAAACAAGTTTTTTTGTTTTTTAATTTGCAAAACATATTTTGAAAACAAGTCTATCAAACAAGTTTTTTCATTTTCCCATCTCTAAAACAGTTTTTAAAAATAGGATAACTAAACAACTTTTTTTCCCCTTAAAAATAGTTTTTTAGAATTGATTTGTAAAATAGTTTTTAAAAACTAAAAACTAAAACCAAATCAAACAGACCCTTAGTCCCCCTATTTTTAAAAATTCTGACATTTGGTACATCTGTTAAATTGCCACCCAAATTTGGTGACGTGGTTGTCATTTAGCTTATGTGGCATCTGATGTGTCATCTGCTGAGGAGCCATTTCATCAAAATAATCCAAGTCACTAAAGCCATGTCATCAGCTTATTTTACAACAAATCCCACAAATTAAAAAAAAAATAAAAGAAAACTCTAAATCCCAAATTGAAAACCAATTTCTGGTTCAAACCCAGAAATCCCTTCATCACCCTCTCACTCATTCTCATCCTCTTCTTCTTCAGACTTCGAGTTCACCATCCCCATCTCACCCCGCAAATCCTCCAGAGCTCTCTGCCCCACCGATGAGCTCTTCTACAAGGGTCAACTCTTACCCCTCCACCTCTCCCCCCGCATCTCCATGGTCTGCACCCTCCTCCCCCAGCACCTCCTTCGCTTCCTCCTCCACCGCACCCTGTGACTCCACCGGTAGCAGCGCCTCCAACGGCTCCTCCAACTTTTCCTTCAACACCGACCTCGCTCTCTTTCCCGACTGCGACTCCTCTCGCCCCAGCTCCGTAACCGAAGACGACGAACTCAAGCGCCTTCACAACCCCTCCATTAACCACCACCAAACCAATAATCATAACCCTCCTCCCCCAGCACCTCCTTCGCTTCCTCCTCCACCGCACCCTATGACTCCATCGGTAGCAGCGCCTCCAACGGCTCCTCCAACTCTTCCTTCAACATTGACCTCGCTCTCTTTCCCGAATGCGACTCCTCTCACCCCAGCTCTGTAACCGAAGACGATGAACTCAAGCGCCTTCACAACCCCTCCATTAACCACGACCACCACCAAACCAATAATGATAATAACATATCTCAGTTCAAAAAGATCTCATAATAGCTTGATTTAGGTTGGTGAAATTCTGGGATTTAAGTTGGGGATGATTCTGGGATTTCTGATTTGAGGGATTTTAGGGATTTAGGTTTTTTTTTTGAGATTGGCGGAAGCAAGAAATCGTTTCTGCTTCTTGTTCTTCTTCTGCTTCATTTCTGCGTCGTTGTTCTTCTTCTGCTTCGTTGTTCTTCGTTTCTGCTTCTTTGTTCTTCTTCTGCGATTGTTGAAGAAGGTGGAATAACTGCTCTTGTTGAAGCCATTGAAGATTTTACTGGTTTCAAAAGAATCTGGGTTTCCTGGTTTCTGATTGAGATATGCGATTAGGGTTCACACCAGATCCCCTTTTTTGTTAATTTGTGGGATTTCTTTTTTTTTTAATTTGAAAATTTGTTGGCATTTAATGACATGGACTATCTTGATGAAATGACACCTCAGAATATGACAATTCAGATGTCACATAAGCTAAATGAGAGCCACGTCACTAAATTCGGATGGCAATTTAACATTTGGACTAAATATCAGAATTTTTAAAAAATAGGGGGACTAAATGTCCGAAATTAGAAATAGATGGACTAAAATAAAAAAAATGAGCAAAATAGGGGGACTAAAATTACAATTTAGCCTAATATAAATCATATCCATGTATAAACAATACAAACGCAAGCTGGCAAGCTTCCCCCCTTTCCCAAATTCCACCGAAGAAAGTGGAGTAACCACCAAAACTTGGTGACTAGGATAATAGTTTAAATTAAATTTAGCCGAGCTGAATTTGGGAGTGAAACTTCATAATCGTGAGCTGAAGTGAGCAAAAAACAACATTTTTTTTTTAATACAAAAAACAGCCATAGCCTTGGGTCTAGTTGTCTACTATGATAAACTAGCATACTCGTACTAATTGTATTCTATTTCTAGACCACTTAGGAATGAGGCAGTTATCTTGTAGCATAATTTGCCCACGGGTCATATCCTGTATTACTACTGCGTGCTATGAATTCAGGAGGTAAGAATAAAACTTAAAGAACTAAGATATCAACTTAAGTCTGCACAAAAATCTTCAGAAAGAAAAAAAATGTTTTTCTAAGAACACCCGATATAAAACTGTTAGGGAGGAAGAATGAGTAATAGGAAAAGTTGTTTATTCATTGACATTGTAGTGATTTATACAAAAGCGAGTAACTAATCTAACTAACATAACAAACAGAAGTAAATGGGCCAAGTCATGAGACAACAAGCATGACTACCGAGAAAGCCCAAAAACAAAAACAAAACAAGCCCAACTACGCAAAGTCTAACAAATCCTCCCTTAAACTAGATGCTCTCAGCAACTTAGTTTAAAATCAGCAAGACTACACATTCCAAGCCAATTCCTCTGCTGCAGAAATTCCTTCAACTTCAAAGGTTTTGTCATAATATCTGCAATTTGGTATTCTGTCCTGCAGAAGGCCAATTCAATCTCATCCGCTTTAACCAGGTCACACAAGTAATGGAAACGGACATCAATATGTTTACTGCGGCCATGAAGAACTGGGTTCTTAGACAGCTTAATGGTAGAGCTGTTATCACACATAATAGTGGTACTCTTATTCTGACTCAGCCCCATTCGATCTAGAATTCTTCTTAGCCACACAGCTTGGCAAGCACACAAGGTAGCAGAGATGAATTCGGCTTCTGTGGTTGAAAGGGTCACAACTGGATGCTTTTTAGAAGACCATGAAACAGCACCTGTTCCAAGAAGGAACACATAGCCTCCAGTGCTTTTCCTATCATCCACATCACCCGCATAATCACTATCTGAGTATGCTCTCAGATTTAGATCTCCCTTTCTGCTGTAGTGTATTCCCAAGTCCAATGTTCCCTTCAAGTATCTCATAATTTTTTTTACAGCCATGAGATGCAATGTAGTCGGTTTCTCCATATATCTACTGACTAGGCAGACTGCAAACATTATGTCTGGTCTAGTGGCTGTGAGATACAACAAGCTGCCAATCATTTGCTTATAATGTGTGGCATCCACCAACTCTCCACTTCCTTCCTTTGTCAATCTAGTTCCAGGGACTATCGGGCTTTTAACAGCATTGACATCTTTCATTCCAAACCTCTCAAACACTTCTTTGACATACTTGGCTTGATTAATGAATATTCCAGCTTCATTTTGCACCACTTCTACTCCCAGAAAATAGGTCATTCTCCCCAAATCGGTCATGTCAAACTCACCTTTCATAGAGCTCTTGAAATCAGCAAACATGGATTCACTGTTGCCGGTGAAAATCAAATCATCCACATACAAACTTACAATTAAAATACTACTGTGAGAATCTGTTTTAACAAACAGTGTATGCTCTGAATGACACTTTTGGAAACCTGCCTTTTGAAAGTAAGACTCCACTTTGTTGTACCATGCCCTTGGTGCTTGCTTCAACCCATATAAGGCCCTTTTTAGCCTATACACCTTGCCTTCTTCTCCCTTCTTCACATAACCTTGAGGTTGGTCTATGAAAACTGTCTCTTTTATTTCTCCATGAAGAAATGCACTTTTGACGTCCAATTGATAGACATACCAGCCCTTGAGAGCTGCTAATGCCACAATTGTTCGAATGGTATCCCACCTTGCCACTGGAGCAAACACCTCCTTGTAGTCTACCCTCTTTTGTTGAGAGTAGCCCTTTGCCACTAATCTTGCCTTGTGTTTCTCCACCTCTCCCCTTTCATTATATTTAGTTTTAAAGATCCATTTAACTCCAATTGTTTTAGCTCCCCTTGGAAGAGTAGTCAACTCCCATGTTTCATTTCTCTCAATAGCATCTAGCTCGGCTTTCATTGCTTTCTGCCACTTCTCATCACAAATAGCTTGTTCAAAACTTACTGGATCTTCAGACTGAGTAAACATGGCCTGGGAGAACATTGCCAAACTGAGTTCATCAATTTCTTCTTCATCAATCACATAATCACCAAGGTAGGCAGGCTTTCTTTTTGTCCTCCCTTGTTGTTGAGCTTCTGTAGATTCTGTTTCCCTCTCACTGTCAGTTGAATCAACACCTGCACCTTCAATTCTTTCCTCATCATTATTCTGTATATCAAGTTCTGATACTGCAGCACCTCCTGCAGATGCTGCAGCATTTGTGGCAGTGGCACTTCCTGCAGGAACATTTCCTGGGTTATGCTGCTCTCTGCATTCTGCTATCTCAGTGACTTCCATTTCTTTTCCTTCCAGCTCAATCAACTCACTCCCCTTTTCTCCAGATTGATCATTCCAACTCCATTCTTCATTTTCAGCAAAGGCAACATCTCTGCTAATCAGAATTTTCTTTGATTTGGGATCATAAAGCCTATAGGCATTTGATTCCTCACTAATCCCAAGAAGAACACATTTAATGCTTTTATTGTCCAACTTTTTCCTTTGAGCATCAGGGATATGGACATACCCTATAGACCCAAAGATTTTAAAGAAATGGACAGATGGCTTGGTGCCACTCCAAGCCTCTTCAAGAGTGATATCTTTCAAAGCAATGGTGGGGCTTCTATTTTGCACAAAAACTGCCCAATTGACAGCTTCTGGCCAGAACTTCTTGGGCACATTCTTCTCAGCCAACATGCTTCGTACCATGTTCATAATAGACCTATTCTTCCTCTCAGCCACTCCATTCTGTTGTGGAGTGTATGCTGCTGTCAACTGTCGCTGGATGCCATTGATTCTGCAAAATTCTTCAAATTCAGATGAGGTGAACTCTCCACCTCTGTCAGTTCTCAGGCTTGCAATCAGATTCCCACTTTCTTTCTCAACAGCAGCTTTAAATTGCTTGAACATTTCAAAGGCAGCAAATTTCTCAGAAATGAAATACACCCATGTCTTTCGGCTATAGTCATCAATAAATGTGAGAAAGTATCTTCTTTTGCTGTTGGACTCGGGCTTGATGGGGCCACAAATATCAGCATGAATCAATTGCAATTTCTGACTTGCCCTCCATGGACTTTGCTTAGGAAAAGGTTCCCTATGTTGCTTGCCAATCATGCAGTTACTACACACGCTTGAGGACTCTTCAATTTTTGGCAAACCTTTCACCATGCCCTTCTGATTTAGCAGCTTCAATCCCTTGAAACTTAAGTGCCCATATCTGCTATGCCATAACCGATTTAGATCTTCACTGGATGAGGCTTTAAGACAAGTAGAACTCGGGAGAATTGCCTCAGCCAGGACCATGAACATTCTATTGGATGACATCCTTGAGTGAGTTATCAAACCCTTATCAGGGTGATAAATCTTGCAAGAATTTTGTTTAAACACCACAGTCAAGTTCTTCTCTTGAAGCTGACCTATGCTTAACAAATTATTTTTTAAATCGGGAATATAATACACACTAGAAATAACTTGGATTGAGTCATCAATTTTCAGTTTTACACTCCCCTTTCCCATCACCAACATCTTAGAGTTGTCTCCTAGCTTGACTGACACTCTAAATTCTTCATTTAACTCATAAAACCAATTCTTGTTTCCACACATATGGTTACTACAGCCAGAGTCAAGAAACCACACCTTTTGTTCATATGAATTCTTGGCCTCTGTGTGTTCTTCAGAATCTTTGACTTCTGAGTGAGCCATCAACAACAAGGGTTCTTCTTCACCATACTCTGCATAATTCGCCTTTTCATCCCAATCAGGGCATTCATACTGAAAATGCCCCAATTTATGGCAGTGATAACATTCAATCGAATCCTTGTTGAATTGCTGCCTGCCTCTGCCACGTCCACCCCTGAAACCACCGCGACCTCTTCCTCGTGACCTCCCTGAACTTGACACCTTCAGGGCTTGATCTTCTTCCTTATACCCTCTCATTCGTTGCTCATGAACAAGAAGGCTGCTTTGAAGTTCGTCTATGGTGAGAATGCTCACATTGTTAGATTCTTCAATGGAGCAGACTACATAGTTGAACTTAGCCGTCATCGATCGCAGAATCTTTTCAACAACCATCGCTTCTTCAACCTTCTCACCGTGCGTTTTCATCTTATTGACAATTGTAAGGGTTCTTGCAAAATATTCGTTGACTGTATCTCCTTCTTTCATGCCAAGAAGTTCGAACTCTCTGCGTAGCGCTTGTAACTGAGCCCGTTTCACTTTGGTCGAACCCTGATACTTTTGCTTCATCGAGTCCCAAATGCCTTTCGCCGTTTCTTTATTGAGGATAGTTTCGATAATTCCTCTGTCAATCGCTTGAAAGAGGTAATTCTTGGCCCTCAAATCCTTCAATTTTGCATCTTCAATCGTTTTTATTTGATCCGGTGTCGCCGCCGCCGGAGTCTCTGGAATACCAGTGTCTACAACGCCCCAATACTCCTTCGAACGGAGTAGGTTCTCCATCAACATTGACCAATGGTCGTAATGACCATCGAATCGGGGTATTGCCGGTTGAACGAAGTTTTTCTCTTCCGCCATGGAAACGCACTCTGATCTTTTCCTTCACCGAATTCACACTCTCTTTCTCTTCTTGCCCCTAAACGCTCACAAAAAACTACAGTTACGTATTAGGCCCCTGGAGGAGCTCTTGATACCAGATGTTAGGGAGGAAGAATGAGTAATAGGAAAAGTTGTTTATTCATTGACATTGTAGTGATTTATACAAAAGCGAGTAACTAATCTAACTGACATAACAAACAGAAGTAAATGGGCCAAGTCATGAGACAACAAGCATGACTACCGAGAAAGCCCAAAAACAAAAACAAAACAAGCCCAACTACCCAAAGTCTAACAAAAACATGGTTGATTCCATTGGCTTCGATTTGATTCCACACCATTCGTCCAAATGAACAAACTACATAAGGGCAATTGAACCTAAACGAACCTAATCCTGTCAATGTCTAATGACCCCAGAAGAAGACACCAAGGAATAGTATACTTTTCTGTAATTTTTATAAATGAAGTTTTTCTGATGATTCAACTTACATACGCTGCTCTTCTTATAGGCATGAATGCAGGCTCAATAATTGCAACATTGAACCAACCCACTAATTATACCAATAATTCTAAACATTGAACCCACCGACTAATTATAGCTAGAGACGCTCAAAAAACCAAAAGAACCCAAACGACAAAATACTTGCTAAAATAATAATTATAATAATTAAATCTCAGTCGTAACATTCCCCCTTCCTTCAAAGATGCCTTGTCCTCAGGGCTGGAATTCTGGGAACTTTTGCTGAATTTTGAAGGCATCCTCCCAAGTTGCATCTTCAGGAAAGGAATTTGACCAATGTATGAGCCACTGGGCAACAGGTCTTTTGTTCCTTTTAATCATGCGCCTCCTGTCCAATCATGCAAAAGGTTCTAGCTGCATTCTTCCATCTTCTTGTATCGTTTTGGGCCTGCAATAGATTTTCCTTAAGAAGACGTACCAATGATTTACGATCTCTCAAACAAATCATGTGTACTGCACCAGTCTTGGCGTTGCCGAATTTTCAAAAGGACTTTGTGATCGAATGTGATGCCTCTGGTAGTGGAGTTGGAGCAGTGCTTTTGCAGGAGGGCAGACCCATAGCTTACATATGCAAGGCGTTGGCACCCAAACACTTAGGTCTTTCAGCTTATGAGAAGGAAATGATGGCAGCTGTAATTGCTATGCAAAAAATGGAGGCCATACTTGGTTAGAAGACACTTCAAAATCATTATCGACCACTTCAGTTTGAAATATTTGCTAGAACAACGAATTTCTACGCCAATGCAACAAAAATGGCTCACTAAATTGGCGGGGTATGACTATGAAATCATCTACCGCAGTGGCAAGGAGAATGTGGCAGCGGATGCTCTATCTAGATTACATGAGGAGAAGGATGAATCCTCCATCATGACATTGTCCTTCCCTGTAGCAGACTGGCTTGCTGTACTACAAGATGAATGGAAGAGGGATGATGAAATTCAGCAAATAATTCAAGAAATTGTCCAAAACCCAATGTCGCATTCCGAGTTTTCTTAGGCTAATGATCAATTGAGATACAAAGGGAGACTATGGATAGGAAGTCAATCTGTCCTCAAGGAAAAAAAATCTTACAAGAAGCTCATGGAGGAGTGGAAGGTGGTCTTTCGGGAACAAAGAAAACACTTGAAAGGGTAAGACGGGCTTTTTATTGGAAGAGGATGAGAAAAGAAGTTTACAGATTTGTTGCAGAATGTGACATATGCCAGAGGAACAAGTCTGAAAATGTAGCTTCACCTGGCCTCCTGCAGCCACTGCCTATACCAAATCAGATATTTCTATGGACTTTATCGAGGGGCTTCCTAAGTCTCATGGAAGAGAGGTCATTTTTGTGGTTGTTGATAGATTGAGCAAGTATGCTCATTTTCTTGCTTTGTCTCATCCCTTTATTGCGAAGGATGTTGCACAGCTGTTCCTAGATAACATCTACAAGTTACATGGTTTGCCACAAACTATAATAAGTGATAGGGATCGTATTTTCACCGGTGAATTCTAGAAGCAACTTTTTCCTTTGCAAGGAACTCAATTGTTGATGAGTACATCCTATCATCCTTAATTTGATGGCCAAACAGAAATTGTTAATAAATTCCTGGAGCAGTACTTGAGGTATATGACAGGTGATAAACCTAAAGAGTGGAGTAAATGGTTACCTTTAGCTGAACGGTGGTATAATACTTCATTTCATTGTTCCTCTAAGATGACGCCAATTTGAGGTGGTTTATGGTCGAAAGCCTCCTACTTATATTTCTTACATTCCTGGTGAAACTTCTGTGGCTGCAGTGGTATCAGAGCGATTAATTCTTTTCTTGGGGATGGCCCTCGTCCCGGAATTGTGGGAGGGCTGCTATCCACCCCGTGCGGGGTCCGTGAAGTCACCAGCCGCCGTGGACGTCGGTTCTGAAAGAGGGATGGATTGTAATGGCACTTTCTGAGTCCCACATCGCTTGAGCATAGGCTTGGCATGTGGTTAATAACCTCTTGGGCACCGTTCCCCTGACGGCTAGCTTTTTGGGGTAGGTTCTACCAGAGGGGTTGTTACACAACGGCAGATGCACCAGCTTGTCCCGCAAGTTGTCGTTTCCAAGCACAAGCAACCACAGCGCCATCTGGAAAAACCAACGGCATATGCAATCCCCAAAAATCTTTCCGCGATCGAATCGATTCACCTAGAACTCCAGACTCTTCCAGCTCCTTTCCTGCCAAATCAAAACCACACAGAGAGCAATGCCTTAGCACAAAACGAACCAGCAAAGTCTAAAACCCTAATCACGGAACTGAGGATGGATCAAAACGTAAGGGAACTGGAAAAGCATACCGAGAGATCGAAGGTCTTGAAGATAATGGCGCATGTAAGCATCTTCTTTGAGGAACACCCGAAGAGGCTTGTTGCTTTGCTGAGGCTATGAGGCGGCGATGAAGAGAGCTTCGAGGAGGCGATCAGTGCCGATTCTGATGTCGGCGATGATTCGTTCAGCTTGTTCGAGTTTTTCCATTGCTAAAGCCACCTGCTTTGACGGTGCCTCGGCTGCAGAGCCACCGGAGGAGGGAGGAGGAGTGGGCGTTGAAAAAATTGCCCTCGTGGCCTGTTGAGTTTGTTGCATTTACACTGTTTTTGCTGCTTGAGATGCCAACAAACATAGTGGAATCCCTCTCTGTTAGCATTTTCGTACAACTCGGATTGGGCCTTCTTTCATTGGTTACGGCCCATAAAACAAAACACATAAGGCCTTTGTTATTAAAACCTCCCCATTTAATTTTCGCACCTCCCCTCCCCATTTAATTGGCAAATTTACCCCCAATAAAATTAATATTATCCCACCCACATCCTCACTTCCCTCTCTCTCTCTCTCTCCTCTTTCCTCATTTTTTTAACCTCCCCTTTCTCTATAAAACTCTCTTTCTCTCTCGAAAGCTCTCTCTCTCTCTCTCAAGGTCTGTCCCCCTCTCTCAAGGTGTCTCTCTCTTAAGGTATCTCCCCATAACTTTTCACACTCTCTTCCACCATCATCTACCACCTTCAGCCACTGTTTAGGCACGTCGCGATTCGCCATTTTTTTCTGCGTTTTTACATCGCACGTCACCTTGTTAACGAATTCGCACATCAACAAGGTGACGACAATGTCTTTTGTTTCAACGTTTATTATACGTGTCAGCAAGATGACGCGTTGTCTCGTCAACAAGTTGACGAATGTGTAAAAACTTGAAGTTGCAGGTATTTACACACACATCAAACTATTGACGAGAAACCGCATCATCTTGTTAATGCTTGCATGAAAACCTGTACGTGGTAATTTACATGTATTAACATGTTGATGCAGTGTCTCGTCAATAAGTTGATGTAATTATCCGTCAATTAGTTGATGCGAATGTGACAAGTTTGAATTTTTCAACTTTTATTTTGTGGTGCAGTTTAATTACCATGGAGGATAACTATCCTGACACCCAAATGATGAATACAGAGGCCTTGGCCGTGGATTGTACTAGTGTATTTACAACTACGAGGGTACTTACCCTGTTTTTTTTTTCCTTTTTTAAGCTATGGCTTTTCATTTGTTGGAATTTAATTTTTTGTGCTTTCTCAGGTATTTCCTACCCGAGGTGAGCTATTGTCATGGACACAAAATATTGGCAAACCTATTGGGTGTGTGATTTTCATATCAAGATCAGACAATGGGCGATCAAGCAGGAAGACATTTGTTATGTTGGGTTGTGAAAAATATGGTTAGTATAAACCATACAAGTCTACGGGATTGAGGGCTACCGGTACTAGAAAATGTCAGTGCCCGTTCAGGTTGAAAGGAAGATTAGTGAAAGGATCTGGAGGATAGGTTTTGAAGGTTATGTGCGGAACTCACCACCATGCGTTACCTAAAAACTTTGAAGGACATCCATATGTTGGTAGGCTAACTTCGGATAAGATGTGTATGCTTAGTGATATGACAAAGAACATGATTAAGCCGCGAAGTGCCTTACTTTCAATTCAACAGAACAACCCAGAGAGCCACACTACAATTAGATAGATTTATAATGCACGTCAGAAGATTCGGTCTAGTCTAAGACAAGGCAGGACAGAGCTGCAATATCTGATGAACTTGATGCATCGTGATCATTATGTGCACTGGCACAGAAGGGCTGATGATTCTGATATCATCAGAGACATATTCTGGACACATCCAGAAGCTATCATGCTTGCAAATTCCTTCAATGTTGTTTTGCTTATTGATTCCACATACGAGACTAATAGGTATAGGATGCCATTAGTTGAGCTCATTGGTGTTACCTCAACTGAGATGGCATTCTCTGTTGCATTTGCATATGTGGAGTCTGAAAAAGCTGATAACTTCGTATGGGAGTTGCAGAAGCTGATGCGTTTGTTTATGAGACAGGATGTATTGCCACGAGTGATAGTGATTGACAGAGACCTTGCTTTAATGAAGCCATTGGATGAGAGACTCCATATTTCAATCGCATGCAACACTGGAGAACATTATTTGTAAGGACAATAATATAGTCTTGGGTAGACCTTACTGAGGATTGATGTATATAGAGTTGTTTTGATTATGTAAACATCACATATTTTGATATGCATATTTTTGTTTATCAATTAAAATCGACATTGTGTTGTGCTATTTTTGTTGTTTTTTTAAATTAAACATAATTAGATCAACAAACGGGTGATACAACAATATTATTCAGCAAACTGGTGTTACATCGGGTAAAAACTATATTATTCAGCAAACTGGTGATGCATCGAGTAAAAACTAAAAACTGGTGATACAACAATATTATTCAGTAACACAACAGATTGCACGAGGGATGACAAACAAACATTACATCGGTTATATCGTCAGATCAATTCGATGAGTCTGATTGACACAAGTTGTGCAGGATCTCATCAACGGTTCTAGGTTGATGCAAATTGGAAAGGATCTCGTTAGTTGATCTAGCCAACACAACATATAGCTCAATAGGACCATAACACGCAAGTCCACTGAATGCTGTGAACATCCTTTCTATGTAGCTGCCATTTAGAAGTTTCATCTCCCAATATTGAACATGACCGTATACAACTGTCATAGGGAATCGATAATAGATCTCACTAACTCTTTGTGATCCAGCTCTGATCTTTTGATGAATCTTTTACCTCAATTTGCCGATAATTATGTCTTCCTTGATCCTAAATGTTTTTGGATCGTAACATTCAAACTTTACTCCATCAGTAGTTGTTGTAATTTTTCCATTTTAATACACAATGGCCATGCTCGTATCCATCGAGAACTGTGTTGACTGAGTGAGTATCATATTGTATAAAATGAACATGTGTTAATTTTAAACACATAAACTCATAAAGCAAAAGATGCAGCAGCATTAACATGTGTTAATTTTAAAACTGAAAACTTAACACAAGTTGACGCGGTCCCACGTCAACTTGTTGACGCATGCGTTAAGTTTCAATTTTTAAATGATCATGTACGCTGACGCAATGTCACGTCAACAAGTTGATACAAGTGTTAAATATAAAAGAAAAAATTTCCTACACAGGCGTCAACAAGTTGAGCACAGTAACGTTAACAATGTGACGCTAGTGTTAAATTTGAAACATAAAAATTTATATACTCGCGTCAACAAGTTGACGCGTTCGTGCGCCAAGTTGACGCGCATGTCTAACTTGCAGAAAAAAATGGCGGAGTGGGGCGCACTTGCAAAGGGTTGACGGTGGGGGAGTTTCTCTGTAACCACAGAAATAATACGACAGAGGGAGGCGTGATGGAGCTCGTCAGAAATTTTGAGGGAGAAATGGAGGTGGTGGAGGCTACATCATCTTTGGCAGAATCCCATACAATACATACCTAAACATCAATCATTTAAGGAATAATAAGTGTATTATGCAAATATTAACAATATTATTTGTATAAACAATTAAACAAATACAATATAGTCACGATAAGGTCAACATATTCAGGGTTTTTTCGGTACTTAAAATGATCTAAACTAAGACATGTGACTAACATATGGAAATTCACATGCATGAGCAGCGAGTCTACAAAATTTGTGTCACTGCAACACGATAGAAGGTATCAGACACTCAGGATTCAAGATCACCTGTAAATAGGACATAATTTAACAAAGTCAGTCAACCATGACACTTAACATAATGAAATCATTTTAAATATACTGGATTATATTTTACCTATACAAAGTGGAAATTCGCCACAAACTCGATGCAAATGATGTGATGATTGGTCGATGGATGACTTATAAGAGGAAAAAAGGCCATGCATCCTTGCAATGACAAAACAACCAAGACCAGTTATATTTCAAAGCAATTAAATAATTCATATATAGTAAGGTCATCCACTTTTTTAGATGTGTGTTCCTGAACTTTACTTTCGGATTGCAAAAGAAAACCCTCCAGATGTTTAATTCCGGAGCATATTAAACTTTTTTTCTGAAACTTAACTTCCAGAAATCCTAAAAACTTAGGAAAAAAATGACATGACTCGCGATGGGAAGAGGAAAAATGCAAGAAGAGGAAGAATGTAGCTCAAATGTAGAATCACATCCTAAAATCAAATGTGGAAGCATAGCCTAAACTCAACTTAAGGAGTATGGTGTGTTCAAAGATTGAAGGGGGAAGGAGAGGAGGAAATAAGGGGGATGTATGTCAAAGTGACAGTCGATTTATGTTTTTATCAGTTTTTAACACCTTTCGAAAGTTAACATTAGAAGTGTATTCTGGAAGTTAACTTCTGGACAACATTTAACGAACAATCTCGAAGTTCACTTTCAGACGTGGTAAATAGTCCAAAAATCAACTTACGGAAGGCAATTTACTAATGAAATGGAAGTGTAATGTCCTGAAGTTATCTTCAAGGGTATTTTGGGGAAAATGTTAATTAACTCGTTAGGGGTGTAATAGGAAAAAAAGGCAAAATTGCTCTTTATGTCCTTTAACTTATTTTTGGTTTTCGAATCAGTCCTTTATCTTTTTTTTCCCGAACAAGTCCTTCAAGTTTTTAATATGTTTCAAAAAGGTCCTTCAAGTTTTTAGCATATTTCAAAAAGGTCATTCAATGAATGGACAAGTAGACCTGTTTTTAGTATGTTTTTCAAACTTAAAGGACTAGAGCTGTCAATTTGGCCCCAGCCCACTAAGCCCCATAAATTTACAGCCCCAATTTAAGTGGATTTGTTCTAGCCCAGCCCATAAAATTAAAATTATTAGTGGGTTACGGCCAGGGCTTGATGGTCAGCCATTATATTTTTTTTCTCTCTGATTAGTCTATTTTTTCACCCTTCATCTCCAAACCCAAATCCTAATCCCTCTCCTCTTCTACCCTTCCAACCTCTCCCTCATCAAAACCATTGTTGTCTCCGACTCCGTCGTTGCCTCCGGCGGCTCTGATGACACCATCCACCTCTATAACCAATCCGCTGCCTCCTCCCTCGGCTCCCTCAACCATCACTCCGCCACCGCCACCGCCCTCTCCTTCTATGCCCCTCCCCATCTCCCCTTCCCCCGCAACCTTATCTCCATCGATGCTGACGGCTCACTTGCCATCTTCGATGCCGATGGACTCGTCCACCTCAAGACCCTCCCCGTCCACCGCAACGCCGTCAACGACCTCACATTTCATCCCTCCGGCAAGCTCGCCCTCACCGTCTCCCGCGACCACTGCCTCGCCATGGTCAACCTTGTCCGCGGCTGCCGGAGCTTCTGCTGCCGCCTCGCCAAGGAAGCCTCCCTTGTCCGCTACGACGCTGCCGGTGACGCATTCTTCATGGCCGTCGATGAGACTGTCTCCGTCCATCAGTCCGAGGATGCGCGGTTGTTGTTCGAATTGCAATGCCCCAAGCATGTTCTCTGCGCCGCACCTGCTAGGGTTTGTGTTTTACCTGCGTTTTCCAGAATATACCAATTAGTGTTTGTCTTCACAGAGTTAGTGATGTTATATGAAGGAAAATTTGGTGAAAGTTATATTGCCAATTTTTTAATTCAATTCAGAGGTTTTTGTTTGCATTATGTAGGAGTACATAGTTAATCAAATGCTTTGTCATACGGGGCTTAATAATGAGTGTCAAAATATAGAATTAGGGGTTTATTATAAATAAGAAATAAAAGAGAAAATAATAAATTAATAATGCTTTTGCCTTGTGGCAAAGGGTGGGCCAAAAAATTTTCTAGATTTAAAAAAAAAATTTAAGGCCCATGTGCTGGCCTTAGCCCACGGGGCTTTGTGGGCTTTGTGGCCATATGGACTTTTACACTAGTGGGCTTTTTGGCCCCAACTCATATGAGTTAGGGCTGGGCTGGCCCATATGGGCCAAATTGACACCTCTAAAAGGACCTATTCGGAAAAAAAAAGATAAATGACTGATTCGAAAACCGATAATAAGTTAAAGGACCTAAAGAGCAATTTTATTAAAAAAAAATACTTAGAGGATACCCCCAAAAAACACAATAACCTAAAAAGCATAAAATACAGAAGAGATAAATAAAAAAAATGTGGGGGTTATAATAGTAAACCCCAAACAAGAATATCAATTGACTTTTGGACCCAACAAAAACAACCATTGACCTATGCTCCATAAATGCAAATTATATGTTGTTTTCATTTTCTTTGTATAACTCCTTCAAAACAAGAAACAAAACTAAAACAGGAGACAGTTTTGCATTAAATATGAAAACAGAAAATATTTTCTCCAACCATACAACCCATAGATTGTTGTTATCGTTAATGTTAACTATTATAATACTAATATTTGTTGATTTAAGTAATGAGAAGTTTTATTTTTCAAATAACATTATTAAATGGGTTTACTTTAGATAATAGGAACAAGTGTGATTTTCAAATATTAGTGATCTAGATATATTATTATGATTAAATATATTTTTAAGAAAGATTAAATAAGTTTTAGTCCATGTAAAATCATGGCCGCTAAATTTAGTCCCTATAGAAATTTAATTTATTTTAGTTCTTATATTTAACAAAAACAAAAATAGTGTGTTTTTACTTCCTCAGCCCACCTAATTTTTATATTTTATGGTTGATAAAAATAAATAATTTGTTCATTGATACTAAACATGAAACTTGAATGATGATCATTTGATCAAGACCATCCACATATTTAAGGACTCGGATTCACCGTAGTAACGACATTACACAGTTACACACAGTTATCAATATCGGCCATTAAATGGAAATCAGACGGCTCACATTACACATGTATTAAACTAGTTTTAAATAATCTTTGTCATTGATTGAAATTAGAAGGCCGAGATGGATTATTGTGTCACGCATTTACTGCATGGAATCCGTTTCCCATATTTAGGGTCTGTTTGGCAAGGTCAATCCGCTAACTTATAGTGAATAGCTTATAGTGGATAAGCTCGTAGTAAGAAAGTAGAGGTGTTTGGTAACCACGAGCTTATAGTGGTTTTTTCACTAGCTTATAGCGTTTTTTTAGACCTACTCGAAGTAGCGTTTGAGCTTGTAGCTTATAGTGTTTCATTTTTCTCTCATTTTTACCCTTACTATTTTAATTAAATTCCTTGTTTAGCATTTATTAAATGAACATTCTCTCTCATTTTAAGCATTAACTAGCAAGATACCCGTGTATTTGCACTTGTCACTCTATTTTCACGCATTTTTAAAATACACTTGTTTGTAAAAATAAATTTTTAAATTGTGACAGACATATTTAATAGTTTTAGTTTTCTAAAAATGCAAAAAGATTGAGAGTATTTAAACAGAGAAAGTAATTATATTGAAGGCATGTAATATTTCCCCATTGGGATTTAAAACTAAAATAATCATTTATAAATAATATAGAGATTTACAAAATTGTTATGTTCTCAAAGACAATGAAATTATATTAACATGTTATGTTTCCCCATCGAAATTCACAAAACAAAATAATCATTTATAAATAATTATAAAATTGATATATGCTGAAAGACAATGAAATTATACTGATAACATGTAATGTTTTCCCTTCGGGACTCAAAGGCAAAATAATCATTTATATATAATTAAAAGATTTATAAAATTATTATTTGCTCAAAGACAATGAAAATACAACGATAACATGTAATGCTTCCCCGTCGTTACTCAAAAACAAAATAATCATTTATAAATAATAAGGAGATCTATAAGATTGTTATATGCTAAATTTGATATGTGTTCAAAGACAATGAAATTATAATGATAACATATAATGTTATCCCGTAGGGACTTAAAATTAAAATAATCAATTATAAAATAAAAAATATAAATATAAGAAAAATAGAAAAAGAAAAAAGTGAAAAAAAGCAAAAAGACAAAAAATATTAAAAAATTATTTTTATAAATAATAAAGACATTTATAAAATTGATATATTATCAAAGACAATAAAATTATTCCAACAACATCTAATGTTTTCCCGTCGGGACGCAAAAAAAAATATTCACTTACAAATAATAAAAACATTTATAAAATTAATATGTGCTCAAATATTTCATCCCCTTACCACTAAAGGAAGAACAAAAGAGGAAGAAAGATGAAAGAGTGAGAGTCTGATGAATGAAAAAGAAAGAATACTCTACGCAAAATATCAGTGAATGAGAACAGCTAGTGAAATGACGTTGGTTTAGTTTGCACAACACAATATGAAATAAAGTAAGAAAGAGAAAATGCAGAAAGAGTGAAAGTAAACATGTAATGTTTTCTCGTCATGACTCCAAAGTAAACATATAATTTTTTTTCGTATGGACTCAAAAGTAATCATTTAGGTTTTCCCGTAAAAAAATTATAAACACATTTAAAAAATTTGACGTGCTTAAAGACAATGAAATAAAAATACTGAAAAAATAAAAATTCAAAAAGTTTAGAAGATAAAAAATACAAATATAAGAAAAATAGAAAAAATAAAATATAAAAAAATCCTCGTAGTGACTTAAAAGTAAAAAAATCATTTATAAATAATAAAACATTTATAAAATTTGATGCATGTTCATAGACAATAAAATTATACAGACATGTAACATTTTCCCGTCGATACTTAAATTTAAAGTAATCATTTATAAATAATAAAGACATTTATGAATTTGATATGTGGTCAAAGACAATAAAAATGTACCAACAACATCTAATATTTCTCAGTCGATACACAGAAAAAAAAAGTAATTATTTATAGCGACGAAATGTAATGTTTTTCTAGTTGAAAATTTAAAGTGAAATAATAATCCATAAGTATTCAATTATATATAATAAAGACACGGATAATGATAAAATATAAAAAATTGATCAAAAAAATTTAAAAATAAATCAGAACATAAAAAAAGGGATACTAAAAAACTTAAATAAAAAATAAAAATAAAAAATAAAAAAATGGAATTATACTGATAATATGTAATGTTTCTCCACTAAAACTTAAATGAAAAATAATCATTTATATATAATAAAGACTTTTATAAAGATAAAATATAAAAAAAATAAATAACTATAGAAAAGAATCATTAAAAAAATGAAAAATAAAATAAAAAGAGAAAAAAGAGAAAAAAAATTAAAACCAGATTATAAAAAAAGCAAAATATAAATAAGGAAATTAAAACATAAAAGAATTAAAAAAAATCGGAAATAAAAAAATAAAAGTATAAAAATAAAATTTTAAAAAAGAAGAGAGAAAAAAAATGAATTAAGAGAAAGATAAAAGTTTTTGAAATTTGAAAAGAAAGTAGAAAGAGAAGAAATGAAGGAAAGAAGTGGAGTTAAATTGACTATTCTACTCTTAAAATTGTTGACATGTCAAAATTTTAAAAATGGGTAGTTTAATATTTTTGTTGATAGTTTATTTTTCTATATTGATATTGATTAAAAATATCCATTTATGTCATTTTATACTCGACAAAATTGCGTTTTTGGTTCTTTAAGTTATTTTTAAAGTTCAGATTAGTCCTTTAAGTTTTTTTTGTCTCAAATAGATCCGTTATGTTTTAAAATATTGACATTGTTATCCTTTTTTTACAGTCACCATTCGCCTCGTTTCAGACTGTTTCGCTTCTAAATGTGATAAGACTTATAGATCACGACCTAAACCTAATTCTAATCCTATTAGGGCTCTAAATCTCAGTTTTAATCATTTTTTAAAAGTCTCAAAGGACATATTTGGGACAAAAAAAAATTTAAAGGACAAATATAAACTTTAAAAATAACTTAAAAGAACAAAAACGCAATTTTACCATTATAGATAGATAGTTTTCCGCTGTCCACTATTTTTTAACCCGGAGAGAGCCTTAAGCCTCGTTATAAGGCATGGGACAACAGGGCACATTAAAGTGGTAACAAATATTGCTTGAGAGAGACAGCGACTCGATCCAAACCCAACATTACATAGTCATCCCTGGCGTTCTGACTCGCTCTGTTACGTCCATCTATACGTATATGCATGCGTGTTACGTCTCCTATGTCCCATCGCACTGTCAATTTCATACTCTGCTACTCCTTTTAACTTCTACCACTACCAGCTCCTTCCTCCAATCTCCCCTCCCATAACCATTCAACCAAAATTCCTCTTGTTCTCTTTATCACTATATCCCGTCCACGTCACACGCCTAACTAAACTATTATTTGAAAATTCAAAATTCTACTCCAAAATCCATCACTTTTTGTCACCGATACAGTAGCATATCACCAACTCACCTGTACATGTCTTGGATGTGAAAGAAGAGTCCAAAAATAGGAAAGAGCGTCTTCTGTGCAGATTTCCTTATCACAACTCATTGGCCTTTTGTACCATTGACAAATGCGATCGAGAGGACCTATAGGCGAGAGATTAAACAATCAAAAAATGCGATGGGAGAAGTTTTTGCTCATCAACCTATTCTACTAATTAGATATATATAGGTTTCCCTTTGTTTAATTTTCTCTTGCGTGTAATCGACACCAAATGTAATCCCCTCCATCTCTCTTTTTCTTTTTTGATATATTAATTTTGGCCTCATTAGTATAATTTTTGGTTTCTGTTTTTGATGTTGTTTTCTACTACATTCTACGTGTTAAGTTTATCCATCGTTTGCATCATACCTAATCAGGATATGGCTAGCTACTCGAGCCTTCTTGCTCAACAATGCAACCCCATTTTTAATTTGATACTACAGCGAAAGACACTATACCTTGCAGGATAGGACGATGCTAGACCGCGGTTGGATTTTTGTGTTTGTAACTTTTACTATACGTGTTCGGTTGAGAACTTTCACAAGCACTATTCCGGGATGTACACAATTCCATTAGATTATGTGATTCAATGAGTCATTTAGAATCAAATTTCATTTTGTCCCGTAATAAAACTAGAGTTTAAGTAGTTTCTCGTTTTTACTCAAAAAAAAAAAAGTAGTTTGTCGTTTAAAATCTGGCATAGGGCTAGAGTTTTGCCAACCTTCATGTTATTGGAATCATGTCATGTGTGGTTTTTCCTTAAATTTTTTCTTATTTTTATTTATTTAAATACATATTTATTTTATACATAAAGAAATTTATTAGTATTATTTGTTTATTGACAATATTATAAAATTATAGTAAAGCAAAAACACAACACCTATATATTGAAGGAAATTCTTTAACATACATTTTTTTTTGGTGGGAAAAACTATAACATTCACGATATATCACTAATTGTTTAAATTATTTTGTTTCGGTTAACTATACTACTATTCCATAATTTTGTTTATTTTATACATCCGACACCATATCTTACTTAAACACAATCTTAATTAAACTCGTACTTTATTATTATTATTATTTAGTTCTAGAATCATGTTTAGGTTTAAAAATTTGATTTAATCGAAATTTAGAATTAATTAAGGAAATTAACAGTTGTTCTGAAGTAGAACTCAGAGGATGACCGGAGAAGAAGTGTTGCGGAGGAAATCGCAGTGGTCGACGATGGCGCGGGAGTGGTTGTACCTGTAGAGACTCCGATGCCTAAGTCAGTTTAGGTAGGAGTAGGAGGTAAGTGAAATATGAATGAAAACGTACATGGATCTGCGATGGAGATCGTTTATATAGTAATCGGAGACGGTTATCGTGAGATAACCGCTCCCGCGAGATCCGGACTACCGTTAAATCGTTGCCAGGCTGTGATGAGCTGGCGAAGAGGTCTGGATGCCGTTGGATCTGCCACATCATCATTAAATGAGGGAGGTGCAAACTCTGCTTTGCGGAGCTGGGCCTTTAGCGAGTTCTTGGCTGGATTGGGCCTCGGCCCAGTCCGGAACAATTGCCCCCCAAGTCGGTAGCTCGTTATGACGAGGTGTCGACTTGTTGAGGTGTTTGTCGAGTTGGCCTCTTCGGATTGAAGGCGTGTCGACGTTCGCCACTTCGGTTTAAAGGGATGTAGGAATTCGTTGCTTTGTTTCGAAGAGAGAGAAAGCTAAAACGTCTTCAAAACCCTAGGCACATGAGCATTAAATTTGAATTTTCAAACTGTACTTCAGCCGCCATTGGGATTTTTAGCGTCGCGTTCTCCCGAGGCAGGTCATGATTGTTCTGCTGCCTTAAGTGAATAGGCGTAACATGTCAACGATCAGGCGGTGAAGAAGGACGGAGAATCGTATCATTTGGTCTGGGTCTGGAGATTATAAATATCCATCTCTCTTTCAATTCTATCCTTTTGCTTCATTTCACAAAGCTCTGAGGATTCTCCATTTTCCTGCTTCGTCTTCTTCCTGCTCTCCTTTGGTGATTTTTCGTTCACCCTCTGGTTCGTTTGGATTTCGTGTGTTCTCTGGTGGTTCGTTTCCAACTGTTCGGGTTTTGCTAGTGTTTCTGTTTCCCCAAAATTTCTGCAAACTTCATTGTTTACAGGTAACTCTCCTTTCCCCTTCTCTACTTTCCTTTCGTTGTTCTGAAATGGGTAGCAAAATAAGAGTTTCTGGAGAAATTATTTGTTTATCTTCTTCTTCTTCGTTATCTGGGTTCTCCTCTTTCTCTCCCCGTGGACTAATGAGATCCCGCCAGAACAAGGGTGGGTTTCTTTAAAACAAAACGGAAAAGTCTTTGATTTGTTTTCGGACTCCCACCGTGGCTTTAAATCTAAATATTTCATAATCGAGGCCATGAGTGATTCTGCTAAGGAGAATATTTGTGCTCTCACAGAGGAGCTTGATGAGAATGGGGAGGTTATTTATGTTTTGCAAGAAAGATTTTCGTTGTGCTGGAGCAACAAACATTTCACCAAACATAAGAGTGAATTTACTTTTAAGACTTCCGAGCTAGAAGACAACGAATGCTTTAGCTTGAAGCAGATTCTAGGATTTGTCGAGAAACTCGAACCTCAAAAGTCTGTAAATAAGAAAGGAGAAGAGGTGTCTGAAAAGAGATATATCAACACCCGTCGCCTTCTCAAGTGTAAAGATCAAAAGCAAGCTGATGAGTGCTTAGGTAATTTTGCAGAGATCTATTCCTTGGTAGTTCCCTTTTTATCCTTCTAACTCATTTTTTCCTTTTGCAAATTCAATGGCGTGTTCAGCGTATTTGGCAAACTTGAGGAAGCAGAAGAATGTTGTCGAGAAGACTCCTTCTCCTACAGTTGGAGAGGGTCCTAGCAAAGCTGCTGCTATTCTTACTCCTGCTTCCGAAGCATCTCCAGCTGCCATTGTCGCCGAGGTCGTCGATCTCTAGGATCAACATGCTGCTTTTGCTAAAGTGGTTGGAGTTGTCGAGGAGATTTCCTCGTCTTCGCGGGCTCCTGCAAAGAGTATTGAATAGCCTCCAGCTAAGAAGCTCAAGAAGCCTCCTCTAGTTAGGACCTCGACTCCTTCATTGACCTTGAAGATTGGAGGAAAAATGGCAAGGACAAAGAGACTGTTCCTTCGACCGGTGAAGTTCCTGTAGTTTGGTTTAGTAGCGAGGTTGTGACCTCAGATCAAATTAGGGCTTTGATTCCCTCATCTGACGAAGCCTACTTTAATGAACTTTCTGAAACCGCTAAGGAGGATTTGTTTTTGGAGGGGTCGACCTGGAAGCTGCGTGACCTGCTACTCACTAATTGAGTCTTTGAGAAGAACCGCTATTTGGAGGTCGAGCTGGCTAGTCTTCTCAAAGGTAAGTCTGAATTTGACAAGAAGATCAAGTCTCTGGAAGGACTCGAGGTCGACCTCCGAGCACAGTTGGAGTCAGCGAGGAAGGAGGCTACTAAGGCCAAGGGTTGAGGTGTCTAAGGTATCCAAAGACCTTGAAGGTATTTTTTCCGAGAGGAAGAAGTTAGTCGAGGAGTGAGAAAGGCTCTCACTGAGGATTAAGGACCTCGAGAAATCTGAAGAGAATTGGAAGCTAGAGGTTCTTGAGTTCCGGCACAAAGTGGAGGATTTGAACACTGAAAATTAGTAACTCTCTAAGCAAAACCAGGAACTCTCCAAGCAGAATCAAGAGCTTTTCGAGTAGAACAAAGTGTTGAAGGCCAAGTCAGTGGAGATGGACAAGTTATTTTTGAAGGCTGGGGATGAGTTGTTCGAGAACGCCATCGCCCAGGTTCGACTGTTAAATCCAGGCGTCGCCCTCAACTTAACTGGGATGACCTCGGATGGAGTGGTTGAAGGGAACTCTATCGTGGATGCTGCCATAAAGGAGGTTCTCCTCACTGTGCTTACTCCTTCTTCCTAAGTGGCTCATCCTCAAAACCCTTAGTGTTTTCTCGTTTTTATTGCTTTTGTATTTGAACGATGTTATATGTAATGTAACAATATTTTTGAGCAATTTTAACTTTGGTAAAATGTTTACCTTTGTTTATTTCGCTTTGTCGTTTGCTTGTGATGTCGTCACTCAGGAGGGTTTACCCAGCCAGGGGGTCCTCCTTCTACCCTTCTACCAAGGTTTTTATCACTTGGTCTGAGGTGGACGAAGGGTGATTGTCGTCGATCTGTTGACTAGACAGAAAGCGACATCGTTACTCGTTGATTTTTGACTCTTCGCTTCTATTTTGTTTAAAAACAGTTGAGGTATTTTGACTAGGGGAATTCCAACGACTCCTGCACGAATGCGAAGTGAGAACTTTGAATGTGCTTTTATTGCTTTGACACTTGTGTTTCAATTACACTCGTGTTTCAATTACACTTGTGTTTCAACTATAGTATTTCTTCAATTTGGTTGCGTTCCAAGTTCACTGAATTGGCTTGTCCTGCAATGTCTCGAGGTTGTAGGTGCCAGTACCGGTCTTTGTAGTGACTCGGTAAGAACCTTCCCAATTGGGTGCGAGCTTTCCTTGTGAGGCGTTCTTTAAACCGACGGCTCTTCGAAGGACTAGATTGCCTTGCATGAACTCCTTGGGCATGACGTTTCGGTTATACCTTGCTACGATTCTTTGTTTTACTGCGATCTCGTTCAGTGCTGCGAGCTCTTCTACATTCGTCGAGGAGGTCGAGCTCCTCTAGCAAGTATTGGAAATTGTTATCTGTATGTGGGGGATGCGAGGTCTTCCAACTTAATTTGCCAATCTCGACGGGAATGACGGCTTCGGTCCCATAAGTGAGACGAAATGGCGATTCTTCTGTTGTCGAATGTGGAGTTGTGCGATATACCCAAAGTACTCGGGGAAGTTCGTCTGCCCAGTTTCTTTTTGCATATTCATCTAATCTTCATTTGAGACCTCAGAGAATAACCCTGTTTGTGGCCTCAGCTTGACCGTTTGTTTGAGGGTGTTCCATTGAAGTGAAATGTTGCTTGATTTGAAGATTTTCTAGGGTCTTTCGGAAGCCATGATCTACAAACTGCGTTCCGTTGTCAGTCACAACGACCTCTGGAACTCCGAACCTGGTTAGGATAAACCTCTTAAAGAACTTGATTAAGTTCTTTACTGTTATTTTTGCCAATGCTTTTGACTCCACCCATTTGGTGAAGTAGTCCACGACCACGGTTAGATACTTCAACTGTCCTGGAGCCATTGGGAATGATCTGAGGATGTCGATGCCCCACCAAGCGAAGGGCCATGGGGCGGAGAGCGAGATCAGCTCGGTTGAAGGAGCTAAGTGGAGATCCCGTGTTTCTGGTACTTGTCGCATTTTTTGACAAATGACCTCGCGTCAGCCTCCATTGTTGGCCAATAATAGCCTGCTCGCAGGATTTTCTTCGCAAGGGAGTGATCTCCGAGGTGTTGCCCACATATCCCTTCATGTACTTCGGCCAATGCGTACTGGGCTTCCGTGTTGTCGAGACATTTCAACAGTGTAGTTAAGAACCCTTTTCAGTACATAGTACCCTCGACAATGGAATAGGAATAAGCCTTCTTTTGGATCTTGGTGGCCTCTTTCTCCTCTTCAGGGACCTCACCAAGTTGAATGAATTTCCGTATGGGTGTCATCCAATTGTCTCCTAGATCGACCACGTCGTTCACGCTGAGGGTGGATACTCCGAAGCAGAATCTGGGAGATATCTCTGCCAGGTCGACGTTGGTGGTGTCGACTACATAAATTATGCTGGGTTTGGCCAGTGTTTCCTGAATTACGGATTTGTTGTTCCCTGAGGTACGCGTGCTAGCGAGTTTGGACAAGATGTCCGCTCGGGTGTTATATTCCCTTGGCACGTGGGTGATCTTGACTACCACGAAGTCGTTCATTTTTTCTTTCACCAGTGTAAGGTATTTCTGTAGGAGGGGATCTTTGGCCTGGTATTCCCCTTTGATATGGGATACCACTATCTGAGAATCGGTTCTGAGCTTAACCTCGACATCTCCGAAATCTCGAGCTAATGTTAGTCCTGCTAAACATGCTTCGTATTCTGCTTGGTTGATGGTGGTTGGGAATGAAAATCCCAATGAGAACTTGACGATCAGCCCCTCGTCGTTCTCGAGTAGTAATCCAGCGCCACAACCCTTTGTATTAGATGATCCGTCGAAGTGAACTGTCCACTTGGAACAAGGTTCGACAGCCCCCAGAGTCATTTCAACAATGAAG
This sequence comes from Calophaca sinica, assembly GCA_037113605.1. Classification (NCBI taxonomy): domain Eukaryota; kingdom Viridiplantae; phylum Streptophyta; class Magnoliopsida; order Fabales; family Fabaceae; genus Calophaca; species Calophaca sinica. The sequence goes on along the minus strand of CM073731.1, from coordinate 42,922,528 downwards.
TTAGCCAGGCACTGAGCTTTGAGGGCTTGTTGTGATTCATATGAAATCCCGAATTCGGACAACTCGACCGACCATTTAATCATACGTCCTGCCAGGTCAGGCCTGTGTAAGATTTGTTTGATCGGTTGGTCTGTCCGAACTACTATAGGATGCGCCAAGAAATATTGTCTCAGTCGTCGAGCTGCGACCACCAGCGCTAGCGCGACTTTCTCGATCTTTTGGTACCTCAACTCGGGACCTTGAAGTGCTTTACTCACAAAGTAAACGGGCTTTTTCCGTTCATCGGTTTCACGAATGAGGACGGCATTGAGAGCCTCATTTGCAACTGCCAAGTACACATAGAGGGCCTCCCCTAAGTATTGTCTTATTAATACAGGTGGTTGAGATAATATGCATTTCAGCTACGACAAAGCTTTTTCGCACTCTGAGGACCATTCAAACCGGATCCTTTTTTTGAGCAAACGAAAGAAGGGTAAGGCGTATTGAGCTGATTTTGATATGAACCTCATCAATGAGGCGAGCATTCCAGTAAGTTGCTGGATGTTCTTCCTTGAAGATGGTTGTTGCATCTCCGTGACATCGCGTCACTTGTTTGGATTTGCTTCAATTCCTCTCTCGGTTAAGTAGAAACCGAGGAACTTGCCTGCTCGTACTCCGAAAGTGCATTTTTTGGGGTTGAGCTGTATATTGTGGCGTCAGACTTAGGTCGACGACGTGGTCGACCTCTTTAGGCGTTTTCACGATCATGTCATCCATGTATACCTCCACATCTTCCCAATCTGGTTTGCAAAAACCTTGTTCATCATGCACTGGTAGGTTGCTCCGGCATTTTTGAGGCCAAAAGGCATTACTTTGTAGCAGTAATTGCCTTTGTCGGTCATAAAAGCCATTTTTTCTTGGTCGGCGGGGTGCATTGGAATCTAGTTGTAACCAGAGTATGCATTCATAAAAGATAGCAATTGGAATTCGGAGGAATTATCGACGAGTTTGTCGATATTGGGAAGAGGATAGGCGTCTTTGGGGCACGCCCTATTGAGATCAGTGTAGTCAACACACATGCGCCATTTTCCATTAGATTTTTTGACAAGTACAACATTAGAAAGCCATGTGGTGTATTTAACTTCACTAATGAATTCTGCCTTAATAAGATCATCAACAGCTTTGGCAGTGGCTTCAGCCTTCTCGGGAGCTTGTTTGCGATGCCTCTGGGCCACCCAACGGGCCGTGGGGTCCAGGGCGAGTTGGTGGTAGGCGATGTCGGGAGAGATGCCTGGCATGTCAGCAACGGTCCAAGCAAAGAGGTCTGTATTGGACTTCAGGCACTCTGTCAGCTGTAACCTGACCTGCTCGGGGAGGTCAGCACCCAACTTTACAATCCTCTTTGGATCTTCCCCTAGCTGAACTTGAATGAATTCGCCGTCAGGAATGGGCCTCTTGATTTTCTGTTGGAGCTCTCGAACTTGGGGATCCTCTTATTTAACTTCCTCCTTGGGCTCGATCCTGGCGTCGAAATCCGTGAGGTTGACCTCCGAAGCAGCTTTTGTCTTGCTCTGCTTCTTTACATATGGAGGTTGTTCTTGTTCTCCCAACTTGTCAATCTTTAGAGATAGGAGGTAGCACCTCCTAGCAGCTTCAAGATCTGTCGTGACAGTGACGATCTTGTCGTCATCACTGCGGAAACACATTTTCAAGTGGACGGTCAAGGTCACAACTCTGAGCTCCCCCAAAACGGGACGCCCAATTATGCAGTGGTGGACAGACTTGCATGGAAGTACTATCAATTGAACTTTCAAAGTCTTGGTAGTTGGTTCCTCCCCAAAAGTAACCATTAATTCCACATAGCCCATAGGCTTGGTCTTAGAACCATTGAAGCCAATCAGATCCGACCCCGAGTATGGGACGAGGTCCTTTTCAGGTAGTTTTAAGGTTTTGAACAGTTCGTGGAAAATGATGTCAGTCGAACTCTCTTGATCGATCAAGATTCTTCTGACGTCAAAGTTAGCCATATAAGCTCCGAGTAACAAGGGGATCAGGTAATTCGGCTTCCCATTCACTAAATCTTCGTCATAGAAGGCAAGGGACGACTTGCCTTTATGCCTGCTGAAGGGGGGAAGAATGGTGGAAATTGTCGTTGCTTCACACATCTTTCTCTTTGCGGAGTTGATGCTAGCACCTCCCTTGTCAGCGAATCTCCATGAAATGACCAGGGCGATCGAGGGAGGTCGAGGTCTTTCTTTGCTCCCTTCTAACTCTGGAGCTGTCTCGTCGAGTTGTGCCACAGCAGCTGTCGAGGATTGATTTTTCTTAGGTAGAGGTGACCGGGACCTCGACGTCCTTTCGCCAGATCTCAGTTTCGAGCTTGTATATTTCGACAGTTTTCCTTTTTAGATCAATTATTCAATCACATCCTTCAATGAATTATAGTCATCGATATTGTGTCCCACGCTCTTGTGGAAGCAACAATACTTTGATTTGTCTGTACCAAGTCTCTCTTTGAGCGGTTTTGGGAAGCGTATTCCCGCATCTCAAAATTCGGTGTTCACGCACTCATTCAGAATGCGCGTTCGCGAAGTATTTAGTGGGGTGTATTCGTTATACTTCCCCGGAGGAGCTCGGTTCTCTTCTCCTTGCGCGATTTATCTTCGTGCTGACCACCAGTCTTTTCTTGTGTCTTCTTCTTGACTTTTGATGCCATCAGTTTCTCTTCATAGTTGATGTATTTCTCTATTCTCTTAAGGAACTCATTTAGGGTTTTCGGCTTTTTGACCCCGACGTTGATACTGAACAGACTGTCCTCTACCAATCCCTGTTCGAGCAAGTATAATTTCATCTCGTCAGAGCATTTCTTCACAAAGACCGCTTCCTTATTGAAGCACTCGATGTATTCTCTGAGGGATTCGTCTTTTTTTTTTGTTGAATAACAGCCAGCGTTGCTGTCAACTTTGGTTGCACCCTAGAAGCAATGAAGTGAGAAGAGAATTGGTGTGTGAGTTTGGTCCACGAGTCAATTGAGTTTCTTTCGTGGGTCTGGAACCATGTCAAGGCAGCTTTCTTCAATGTAAGAGGAAAAATCTTGCATTTGACTGGTCTTTTGGTACCTCTATAACCCATGACAGTGTCGAAACAACCAATATGCTCATCAGGATCACTGGTTCCATCGTACGAGTCTAGTGATGGAGGTCTCTGAAGGTGCTTCGGGATCGAGAATTTTGCAATTCTGGTTGTGAATGGGCCAAATGTCACGGATGTGTCGTCCTCCTCATCACTCTTAAAAGAAGCAGATGAAAGAGATTGGGCGTGGCAATGATGAGAGTGTCGTTCAGGTGTCTTTGCTCGACGAGGTGGTGTGTCACTACTCGCGGTTGCGCCTCCGCGACGAGGAGAAGGAGTTGGAGAGTGACGGCGTCGAGGATAATTTGCAGGAGAGCGGTAGCGACGCGGTGGAGAGCGCCTTGCCTCTCGCCTTGAGGAAGGGCTGTCAAACGAAGATCTATCACGCTGCATTCTGTCAATTCTTCTTCCGCCTTGAGGAGAGCGGATCTGAGATTGCGCCGGTGATCCTCAGAGACGTGGTGGAGAGCGGTCCAGAGACCTGTTGCGGTGTGATGTGGCGCGTGGAGATCTACGCGGAGTTGTGCCGTGGCGTCGACGGTGGACTGAACGGCGAGTTTCAGATCCTCTGGATCGTTGTGGCGACGGAGAGACCTTCTCCTGTCGATTCTCAATCTGCATTGCAACGCGAACAGAGATTTCCTTCTGCTGGTTCTCCATGCATTCCAAACGCTGGTTCTGGACTTGCATTGCCTCATTGTGCTTTTGCATAAACTCGCGAAACTCGCGAAGGAAGGCGGTGGCCACCGGAGCGGTTTCGTCAGTTTTCGTCGTGGTCAGGACGGTTATTAGAGGAATTGCATCAACTACAGGCGGATGAAGATTCCTCAGCCTCTCATACTCGACGGTGAACGACACTCGTTCAGCTTGAGGCGGATTCACCAGAGCAATTAGAGGATTTGGTGGATTGAGATCCACTCGAAGTTGAGAGCTGCGTGTTGCGACGTTGCGCTTCGATCCAGTCATCGTCGAAGACGAAGGTAACTTCGGGAAAATGTTGAGAAAGGAAGAAGATTCCCACAGACGGTGCCAATGTTCTGAAGTAGAACTCAGAGAATGACCGGAGAAGAAGTGCTGCGGAGGAACTCGCGGTGGTCGATGATGGCGCGGGGGTGGTTGTACCTGTAGAGACTCCGATGCCTAAGTCAGTTTAGGTAGGAGTAGGAGGTAAGTGAAATTTGAATAAAAATGTACCTGGATCTGCGATGGAGATTGTTTATATAGTAATCAGAGACAGTTATCGTGAGATAACTGCTCCCGCGAGATCCAGGCTACCGTTAGATCATTGCCAGGCTGTGACGAGCTGGCGAAGAGGTCTGGATGCCGTTGGATCTGCCACGTTATCATTAGTTGAGGGAGGTGCGAACTCTGCTTTGCGGAGCTGGGCCTTTAGCGAGTTCTTGGCTGAATTGGGGCTCAACCCAGTCCTGAACAATATTACTCCTAATATTCAATGCTACGTAACTTGTTTTACTATAAAATCAATTTTTCCATTAGTTACACAAGAAGAAAATATTTAAAAATAGGTAAACTCTTAATAATATTAAATGCACAGACCAAGCAACAAAAAAATAATTAAATGCATACCTCTTTAAGTAATTTGCTTTTTCTAACCAAATACTACATGTGTTTCATATTATAAGAATTGAAAAAAAAACATAAAGACCAATAAAGCTATCTTATTTACTGTCGTATAATTAAAATGTTATTTTAAATATATCTCTCACATTATACCCAGCATGTCATTAATTCATACAAATAATAAAATTTGGAAAAATTTAAAGTCACACCACATTGTAATACATATATATCTTGAAATTAGTTACTTTTTCTTATAATTGAGACAAAAAAATTCCGAAATATTTCTTGTAACAATGGACAGAGGTAGTAATTAAGATTTTTTTTAATTATTTTTCCTTTTCATTAATTAAGAAAAATGTTAAACTAATTTTTAGTGGACTTTTAATAGTATTTGTTAAGGTAGAGGCTATTTAACTGTTCAGTCTGACTAAACCATAAAAGGTAATTCTCCAAACCAATCCATCCATGGATTTGCATTCCCTGTAGTTAAGTCAGAATTGACTGCAGGGACGATCTAGACTACTCAAAAATTTCAGATGTGTGATATTTATTTAATGGATCTACGATGTGAGTCATTCGATCTTTTACAAATTAAATGGTGTTAACAGTGATTGCGTGAATGATGACCCCAGTCAATCCCCGTCCCAAATACATTGCGTTAAGCTCGAACTCATGAAGCAAGAAATGGTAGACACCTATAGTCCCAACATCTAGCAAGAAGATATGAGAGGCAAATGTACTGCGGATCAAATTTTACTCATACCAATTTTTTGCAATAGATCCACGAGTCCAAGATATTGCTAATTTCTTTGCAATACGAAAAATTAGATTTAAACAAATTGTTTCAATCTATCAGTACACCACCTCCCAAGGGGGGGAACACTTGTCTTCTTGTGTACTTGTAACCCCTCTTTTAAACGAGGATTAGTTTAATGCTTAGAAGACAGTACTACCAAAATTCGTCAAAGAACAAACAAAAACCAACCAGCTCCAAGTGTTACAAAAATCTAATATGGCGTGACACGAGCGCAGGAAAGAAATACTCGGTGCAATAAGCGAGTTATGCTTCTTTCAAGTAAGATGCTGTAAAATTTCATTTATGAAAAACAGCTCTTAATTAAATATGCACACTCGGAAATCCCAATAAATTAAAAAGGGAATAAAATGAAAAGCCTGGTTCTGAGTTCTGACCCTGCTATAAATATAATCTAATCTCTTCCATTGTTAAAAAAACATTTCTACAATGTTCAACAATCGATACATTTTCCCTTTTTTTTTTCTTGAATATATACAACAAATTAAATCACCAACTGACATTTTTTCTTCCGAAACTACCCCTACTCCGGTATGGAACCCAACACCGCCATAAACTTCCCCCTATCACCACAACCTCTACGCCTTCGACTCCTCGACCTAACAACAGCAGCACCGGCACCACCACTTTCCGGCGCCACTCTCCGGGAAGGTTTAGCGCTCCCTTCGCCGGAGAAAAACACAATATGTTTCCGGCGAGACCCACATTTCTCGCCGGCACCACTCCTGGTGAGCGCGTAGCTGGCCTTGACGGCCAACGCAGCCATCTCCGCTGCCGGCAAGGGGCGCTTCAACCGGGTCAACGGCAGAGCGAAATAAAGCTGGCCTGGTCTCAACACCTCATCCTCGTCCACGGCCGTAACGACGTCGTCGAATCCCATCTCGTCGGAGTCGCATATGAAGCACGCAGGGTATAACTGCAATAGGTACGAAACCTTAACCGGGTACGAGAATTCCTGCATCGTACCGTCGTGGACGACAACTTTCGCCGTCTCCTCCTGCGTCGAATCGAACGAGCCGCAATTGCCCATGTATTGTAAATCGTTAATTTGGAAAGTAAACTCAGCGAGTCAAATCGGTTCAAACTTACGCCTTGTGTGTGTGGAGCGCTATTTGTAGCTTCTATTAGTTGGAGAGCGGAGAAACAGCGGGCGGGGTGTATATATAGGAAAAACTCTTGCGAAATACTAGCCATAATCGTTATTGCCACGTTGGATAATTAAATTATTTATTGTTTTGTTTTTAATTTAAAAAAAAAATATTATGTTTGCCTTGAAGGAGCGAGGAAATAAGGGGAAGGGCTTTACAGGCTGGTGACAGGTTGTGCTGCTCACAGTAGCATTTGTTGTCCTGTTTTCGGTATGGTAGAATTTACCAAGAGTGACATTGCTACTCCTTCCGTCTTATTTTAGTTGTCTTTATTAAAATATTTTATTATTTAAAATTACTTATATTTTTAGAAAATTAATTAATATTAATTACTTTTTTTTCAAATATACCATTTATCTCAACCAACTTCTATTATAGTAAGTAATTGCAGCTGTCCAATTTAAATAGGGATATTTTAGTCTAATAGTGTCATTTTATTATAGAAATCAGTAAATCTAATCATTTTCTTAATAATCATGGAAAAACAAAAGAAATTACTAAAATGAGACGAAAGAAGTACCTAATTTTTGATGTCACAGAGGTTTTTGGGGGTGGGTGCTTATTTTATTATGGAAAAATTGGAAAACTGAAATGAATCCAAATGATCCCGAATCCCGATTGTGTAAGAGCATCTCCCACTTTCGTTGTTTTTTTACTTTTCAGTTTTTAAGAAAAAATTAGTTCATTTTTATTTGTCATTTTAATAGTTTAAGGTTATATTAATTACTTATTTCTCAATTATACTCCGTTTACACCAAAAAATAGTTGGCCAGATCATGTATTAGCCACTCGGATAAAGTGCAAGTATTTGCCGAACAACTGAGTTTTAATTAGCTGCATCCATATCAGCTGCATCATGATCGGCTAACTCAATATTGGCTAAGGCAAGATCGGCTAGATCCAAGGTCAGCTGCCTAAGATCAGGTGAACCAAACACAGCTACTCAGCTGAGATAGATAAATAAGAGCATTGGCCGAAGGTATAAATGATATGGAATCAGCTAATGCAAAATAGACAAATTGAAGAGCAATACGAAAGGTATAAATGATATGGAATCAACTGATGCAGAATCAGTTGATCAGCTGGCACAGAATTAGCTGCAGTGGCTACTACGTCTAAATGGGCTTGGAGGTTGTTAAATGGGTCTTATAGGCTCGTGTGAATGTTGATTAAGGGCCCAAGAGACTACAAATATATTTAAAATGGAAGAAATGACCAAGTCAAAGTGCGCCAACCACTTTCCTAGATTTTTTGGAAGAAGATTAAGGTGGTTTCAGAGAGAGAATATAAAGATCAAAAGGTAACCACATGAAATCAAGGGATATTAAATTAAAAAACGTGCATCCACTTCCTTGAAAATAGGAAAATGGAGAACATGGTCAAGTGGTAGATAAATTAGCCGTTATAGGATTTTTTTGCCCATATCTTAGCTGATTGAGAAGATATGTGGATTCTATGAGTTGACCAAGTAAAAAACGTGCATGAAGACTTATTTCCTTATAAATAAGGTTATGGAGGACGTAGTCAACTAATATGACAGTTAATAAGTCAGTTGACTAAGCATTTTTGACCCATAACTTAGCTGACGGGGTGGTTACTTATATTTATATTGTTAGCCATGATCTTATATGATGTAATATGTGAGTTAGTGTGTTAAGAACATGACAAATAGGGTAAGTATAGGTTTCTTAGTTAGTCTTTGTCTATAAATACCAATTGTACAGATTGTATTCAACACACCCATTCAATCAAAACAAGTCTTTACAATTATATTTACTTTATTGTTTTTTTTTATCTTTATTTTCATGCAACTTCAGTTTGGTAGTTCAATCTTCTACACTAGACACTTTCTGGAGTAGTCTAGGAACCCACAGCTGAGGAACATAGTCTATTTCTCAGCGTAATCACCTGATCAAAAAGGGGATCATTGTTAGCAGTGTGAGTTAGATGACATATCATCTTAGCTGACATATCATCTTATCAGCTGAGCAATCGACTAGTCAGCTAAGCACCAAATTCGCACGACGCCTCAACATACCCTTAATTAGTTATTGTAGAGAGAGAAATAAGTGTGATGAATAATAAACAAACAAGCATATCATAAGAAAAATACTAATAACTTTATCAAAAACAACAAAATTTATTGGTTTCTTTGGTTTGTGTGAAATAACCTTAAAAGACAAGTAAAAAGGAACGGAGGTAGTACTCATTTTTTCCTTTTTCAACTAAAGTATTACTCCCTCCGTCCCAATATATATGTCACATTTACAACAACAAAAAATTGTCCCAAAATACATATCATTTTCTATTTTTAATGTAATATTAAATGTTTTCTGCCAATTATACCCTCAAATACTCCACTTTGCATTTATGACAATAGTTAATATACCAATGGTTAATAAGGTTAATTTGGTAAATTATCACTCTCTTTCTTTCATTTATTATTTTTTCTTAAAGTGAGTGATTTAGCCAAATATGAAATATATATTGGGACGGAGGGAGTAATAAGCACGACATTCCTCCAACCCAGCAACTCCAAAAATTTGACTAAATAGGTCTCACTAATAACTCCACATCCAATTACTACTATAACCCACGAATACTAAATGGAAGTCATGACATAGAGGAGAGAGAAGGTACCTCTATTGGTACTCTTTAGATTGAGTACAAAATATGTACCATGAAAAATGAGTCTCCAATAAGGGTACCAAATAGGTACTCTCCCAAGTAGACCCTCAACGCTTAAGAACACACCATTGTAGATAACCATTGTGGATGCTCTAACCGTCTACAATAGTGTGTTCTTAAGCGTTGAGTGTCTATTAGGGAGAGTATCTATTTGGTACCCTTATTGGAGACTCATTTTTCATGGTACCTATTTGGAACCATACTTGGGTTCTTAATTCCCATTTTGTGGGCCCTTTGATGCCACAAGGGATATAAGAACACAGCCTCTTTTTTAATCCAATGAAAAAACTTATTTTTTGTTTTTAAGTGGGTCCTATAATTGACCCACTTATTATTAATACTTCTATTTATTTCTATTTTTATTTCACTGACCGCACAATTAACCCTAAGAACAGATTCTTCACTGTTCTTACTGCAGAACCGTTCTACAAGGTGGCAGCCACATCAGTGCTCTCTAATGATTGGAAAAATAAGAACACGTTCTTAATTACCTTTGGAGATGCTCTAAGGGCATCTACAATGGTGGGCACTTAACCCATAAGTACCTATGTGGAAGAGTACATATTTGTTACCCCATTCTGGAGTCATTCACATGAGTACCTATTTTGAAAGAGTACCTACAAAGATACCTCACTCTCCTCTCTCTTACGGGACCCGCTTGTCAGTTATTGTTGAAATATGATGATTTGGAGTTATTAATGAGATTCATTTAGTAATTTTTTTGGAGGGAGGCATTGTGTGCTTATTAGGTACTGAAATTGAAAAAAAATCAGTGAAGTGTATACACGAGATCCACTCAAGTACCCAATTGAGGGTAGCACAATTGAGAATACCCATCGATGGCCTAAGCTCTATGTAAATTTGTATGTTTTCGTCAAAAAAATGGCAAATTTGTGTGTGAAAGAGGGTGAATTTAAATATACTACTTTTCACTCTTTTCTTAGGTATTTCCTTTTGTTAATTTATTGGCAAGGATGGAAAATGGCAAAGGCAGTAGGGCCAGACAATATATGCGTTGAGGTATGAAAGAGTTAGGTGATATAAACATTAGTTTGCACATAAAGTTTTTTAACGAGATTATGAGGTCAAAGAAAAATGGCAAATGAATGAAGGAGAATCAATTCAATTCTTATTTATAAGGACAAGGGAGATATACAAAATTACAAAAGTTATAGAGGGATTAAATTTATGAGTCATATTATAAAGCTATGGAAAAAGATGATAGAGTGGAGACTAAGAAAAGAAAACAAAATTATCGAGAATCAATTTAATGAGTTAACGACTCACTAAACTGTATTAACAATGATTTTGGATTACTTTAACCATATATCGTAGGTGTCGTGAATTTCAGATATACAAATAACAAGACATTTTTAGTGATGAGCACATTATATGTTTTTCAGTATACTATACATAATGTTTTTTATTCTTCGTGGACATAATATTTTTTTTTACATATTTAGTCAGAATAATAATAATTTTCTTTTTGAAAAGTTCAAAAGAAAGATCATGCTTCAATAAAAGTTTATTACATTTCTTTCATGATAATTTACCCCATTAGTCTATATAAAATTAGTGATGAAATGAAAATAAAACAGTCGTCTCGTTGGAGTCTATAACTTAATTTATATTAAAGTAGATTAAACTTATTTATTGAATAAACTATATTAATTTTTTTTAAGTTCATTTAACTAAAAAAGTAAGACCTTAGATCATCTAAAAAAACCTTTTAAGTTTGACAAATTGATCTTATTTAAGCAAATACAAATTGGCTATAAGTACATTTTTAAGTCAAGTCAAACTTTTAAAAGATCAAGTTAAACTTTTAACAAGTGAACTTCAAGTTCAGTTCAGTCATTAAGAGGCTCACCCAGCCTAATTTTTTTCAACCGTATAGATATTGAAACAGTTAAAGATCTCGCGTTGGGTGAATGTGACAGCAAACATGCATGTTGGCATTTTCTCATCGCCTTTAAAACGTTTCGTCTTGGTTTAGTAGGTGTCTGGTTATCATAAAGTCATCTTTTCTGGGTCCATCAAATTTGTGTCTCATTATGATCAAAAGTCCAAGGGTCGGCTTGATTAGCAAATTAGGGATTCTTTTATTGGTTACAAGCAAATTAGGGATTCTAATAATGATCATGAACATTTAGCCTTTCTTTGGTTATCGAAAAAAAAAAAGTGAAGAAAAAAAAAAGAAAAAGTGAAAGATGAGAGTATGATTTTATAATTATTTAAATTAAGAGAAAAAATAGAAGTAAAATATTTTTATCTCTTTTTTTATTTGAGTAAAAAATACAAAAAAGAAGAAAATGTATACAAAAATCTAGGGGTGTGATGAACATATTTGTTCAGACCAAAATAGAACAATTGATTAACCAGTGAAAAAAATAAATATTGAAAGTAGAGAAAAGCAAAGGGTGAAATACCACATGGTGAGACTGAGAATCGCATTAAAAAATGATAAGCAAGCTGAAAAATTAATTATTCATCGTAAGAAAACACAAAAACAAAAATTTAAAGACATGTTTGGCTTCAAAAAATATTTTCTTTTTTAGTTTTTCTTTTTTAAGTTTTAATTATAAAAATACCACTGTGTTTTCTATATGTTTTCTATTTTCAAAGTTTTGTATACGAAATAGTAAAATCAATTTTTAAGGTATACTTAATTATAAAAATCAATTTTTATGGTATATTTAATTACAAAAATTTTACATTGTTTTCACTTTGTTTAATGTTTTCAAAGTTTTGTATACAAATTTGTAAAACAATAAAATGAAAATGATAACTAAACAGATGCTAGGGTTGGCCCTATCCCTGCAATATGCTATTTAGACTCTCATAGTTTGGTCATGCAACGCCATCAATTCCATGTGCACACCATGTCCGTCCTTCACATTTTGGGTGTCCTGTACGAACTGAAAAATTGTGCCCTATTTTTTTAGAAGTCAAATATAATTAAGTTGATTAACAAAAGTAGGTAGCCTTCAACACACAAGAGGTGTAAAAAGCTAGCCATTAATTGGGTAAACAACCACTTTGGTCCTTAAATATGTTAGGCGTTGTCATATTAGTCCCTGATTGTATCAAAATTATAGATTAATCCCTGAATGTGTCTTTTGTTAGTCAGTTTGGTCCCTAAGAGAGCAAATTTGTATTTTAATTCAGGGACCAAACCGATAGTAAGTAGTTACTTTGAAAGACTAATATGACTAAAGAATTAGTATTTAGGTATTAATTTGTAATTTCAATACAATTAGAGGCTAGTGTGACGGTGCCTAACACTTTAGGAACTAAAGTGGTTGTTTACCCGCCATTAATTGTTTTAATACAACCTCAATGAAATAAATTATTGCAAAAAAAGTTAAAGATAAAACCAACATTGAAAAACTCAAACTAAACTAACAAATTACAATAGAAGTATAGCAAAAGTAGTTAATGTGTTCTATTAACCCAAAATGTAGCAACATCCCTAAGAAATTTTTTTTTGATGCCCCCTAAAAATGGGGCCTTGTGCAATCGCACACCCTTAGGGCCATCACTGGTGCACACTACTATGTCCACTTTGGTGCCTCACCATTTCCACTTCAATGTAGAATCATTGTGCACTTTCAACTCCACACAACCGGGACGGATCTAGAGTTCCATCAAAAGCGAGCCAGAAAAGTTTTTAATGTCAAGTATTAAATAAATATTAAATCAAATTTAGAGATTTTTTTAAATAAAGTTTCAAACATCTATTTTTTAGTATCAATTGAATAATCTGTATAATTAAATTAATATATTTTAGATATTATGTTTAGAAATATTTGTGCAATAAACAAATTATTTGTTAGTTTTTTTTAAAAAAAAACAGAAGCAAAGATTGCTAAGATTTTTTTGTTATGTTGGTACACGAAAACGTCATCTTTTTAATCAAATCGCATTTTATTATCACTGAAAAGTTTTATTGCTTTTAAAATTTTACACACCCTCGAAAAATTCATCTTTATTTTACACGGAGGTATAAACTAACAAAAACATAGACTCCAATTTTTAATGTTTGCTAAATGTATATGGGCTTAATTGAAAATAGTGAGAGGGAGGGAGGGGCAACAGCCCATCCTTGCCCTCCTCTGGATCCGTCCCTATACACAACCCCTTTCCTCTCTCTTACTGGAAATGGAATACTATAGGGAAAAAATCGCTATTTAGTGAATGATATAGAGACCAAAAAATTTCAGTTACCGTAGCGACTAATGGTTTGGAGACATTTTCATATCGGCCGCAAACTTAGTTAGTGACCGATTAAGCGACCGATTTCGAAAATCGGTCGAGACTAAAATTTTTCAGTCACTTATAAATAAAGAATTTTTAGTAGTGGAATCCTGCACTTGAATCTCGAAAAGTGTTTCTATTATCTATCGAATGAAGGTGTTCTTCACCATCCCTATTTCAAGTAGCAATATTGTTGTTCTCTATCCCAATTTTTTCTATTGATGCCTTGCATGGGAAACGTTTGGCATAAAATGCCATTTGGAGTTATTTTCACCTTTTTTATCATTAAGCATAGAATCTAATTATTAGATGTTATTTTATTCTACAAATAAAATGATATTGTAGTCATTTATCATCAAAATTATTTATAAAATAAGTACTTTTATATCAGTTTCACCTTTTTTAATAATCTTTATTTGAATTATTTAATCTTTTACAATAAGGAGTTTTATTCTATTGCACTTTACTAATGTAATATTAAAATTTCTAGGTAGCTTAATTGGTCTTTTTATGTTGTAAATATAGTAAAATTGAAGTTTTCATCAATTATATGAATTATTGTCATTCTCATCTAATTTTTTGGTAGATATCTAAACTTTCTAAATCCTGTATAGTCTCCATTTTATTTTTCCCACCCAATATCCATTTAATGTTGCACACTCACATTTGCACATCGGATGTGTACTTGCTTCTAAAGCCTCTGTCCCTTCCTTATGCATCATTATTTAATGTGCCACTCAGCCAATGCACCGTGCCCATTATTTAAACAACCTCAACCAAACGAAATGAGAAAGTAAGCTTGCGTGTACCAACCCAACTGGGCCCTGAGAAATTCATTTCAATCCTTGATTGAAAGCAGTATGCCGCAAACCTCCCATTTTTTCCATTTCTGTCTACCAAACTATTTCATTAGTTACTACATTAGAGTATTGTTCCTCTTTATTCAATGCTTATCTTTAAATGTATTTAACTGTTTTTCCTATTTGTTAACCATTTCAGGTAGGCGAGCTGACTACAGTCTGATCGAAGCATGGAGAATGTTGGTTCTCTGGTTCTGGAAAAGCAGTTACTTAAGTTTCGTATTTATATTTGTATTATGTGCTGACTTTTGTTTTTTAACAGCTTCCAAATGGACCCTAGTTTGACAACGACCCATTTTTACAAGCTGTTCGAATGAGGTTGAACTCTTACCATACTGAATTCATCCACCTATACGAGCCGGTAAAAACTAAATTTTACACTACTCTTATGCGTTATGCTTTTCTAAACTGATGAAGTTGCTAACTAGAACCTTTTACGTTTTCAGACCAAAATAATGTTGCCTATGCTTTTCTCCATTGATGCCTAGATAGCATAGCCAGTATGGTCGACCCAGTGGGTAACCAGTTCGAGGTGGTGGTGAAAAAGAAACAACCAAGAGTTTACCTCACTCAAGGAACAGAGAGGATTGGACAACACTACAAACTTTTTCAGGGTGGTTGGTTGACTTTCATTTACATAAATGAAAGAACTTTGGTCATGGAAGTTAGAGATAGGCTTGGTGAACATGTTGTCTATCCTACTCCTCCACGTGCTTTTTATATTGGTAACAGTAGTAACCCCATTAACGTTGATGATGATAAGTTGAAAGGTCCTGCACATTCTATGTTCAATCAAGTTGATGAATCTTTCCATCATTCTCTGATCAAAACTTTATCAGAGTCATAGGTTAGCACCGATGTTGTGGTAAGTGGCATTCATATTTGATTCACAAATCTGTAATCCGTGTACATGTTGATAGTGGAGGTTTGGCACGTTGTTAACTGAATGCTAATATTCACATTTTTTTTTGCAGAACATAGATGGTGGTTTTCTTCATCAGTTTGTTGATCCTACTACCACTGACTTGCAAATAGTGGATGATGCAAGCAAGGTTTGGCCATGCAAGTTAGTGAGTGAAGGAGGTTATACAGCCAAGTGGAAGTTAACATCTGGATGGCTTAAGTTTTGCAGTTGTCGTGGCCTGAAGGCTGAAATAACTATACGCTTTGGTGTTCCAAAATATGTTGGAAATCAAATTTACTTTAAACTATTTTAAAGTAACTAAGTTGGATGTTTCGGTTTGTCTCCTATGTTTTGAAACAATGGCCCAATATTAGATCTATTTATCAGTGGAATTGAATCCATTAGCTCAATGTAATCATCAAGGGTATCGAATATCAATGATATATAAGTTTGTCATTGTATAATTTCCACGTGTGAACTCAAATGATAACACCTTTATATAACACCAGATTCATTACAGAATACATTATCACAATAACAGGATAACGTCCTGCATGCCATTTCTTAACATACAAATTATTTAAATTAACATAATGCTGCTCAATCAGAATATCTAGTCATAAGCTAAATCATGCAGCCTGATTACAGGGCCACCGTATATCATGGGGTTGTCCTAACACATGGTTCCTTATAAAATTTCAAAGACCTGTGATCACTTCTGATAGTGCAATAATCACTGCAATTGATAGTGCATGAATGCTGAATAAAACTACAAAATCTGCACAAACAACTCTGTATATGCGACGGGCTCTGTATATACGACAGGTATTGCCTTTAGTAACCCTATTTGCCCAATTATGGGAAAACATTACTTCTGTTGTTGACAGTTGCAGAACCATCTTTTGAACACCAAATTGTATTGTTATTCATTTGGAAATTTTTATCTGCGATATTAAAACATTGAGTGATCATGATGAGTTACTAACGGTTCTATTGTCCCAACTTAGAGCACTTTCAAGTTACTGTTTAGAGGATAGATATTAGTTATGACACTGTATTTTGTAAGACCATATCCAAAAACATGTTAATCAGGATTAATGTAAAGCTTCTTTTCAATTACACGGTAACTGTCATCCTCTTAGTATTCACAGAACACTAACAGGCTTGCTGATACGCATTAACAGCAAAATAAGTTGATCAACATCTAATTAACAAGGCAATTATAATTACCCTTATATTTACAATCCGCAATTTTGCTATGCAGTCCATTTGAAAAATTTATAACTAATATTTGGGTTATACTTAAGAGTGTACAACAATGTGGCCAATTAATTGTACTGATACATGCATGATCTCAGATAAATAGAATCTTCTAAGCCTCATGTCCCTTCGCATTGATACTTCAAACAATAGATGAATGACAACTATTAGTTACAGTAGTAAATATCTGAAGAAAATCAAACCATATCCCATATGAAAGTAGCTAGATATGATATCAGACATACAAGCTGTGAAGATCGTATAGGGGTTACTTCCATGCACCCAATACAAGAACCATTTTAAGTGAAATGATAGGACACTTTGCTGTCTGAAAATAATAAATGTTTGAAGAAAATCAATCCATATCCCATAATAAAGTAGCCTGGATATCTTGGGAAATATATCAGATATACAATAACATAGAGACTAAATCTTTCATAGCTTTACTCCATACAAGTAATTAAAGTGAAATGAAAGAACACATTCATGTCATTAATGGCAAATCTATGAACCAAAGCAAACCCCATATTAAAGTAGTTAGATATGATATGTTAGAAGACATATCAGACATTTCACTGTATTTAATCGTATAGGGGTGGTTTCGATGCACCCAATAAAACGACCAGTTAAAGTGAAATGATAGGAGATCTACCTGTCATTAATGCCAACTGTATTAAGAAGATCAATCCATATCCCATAATAAAGTACGCTACATATCTTGCCATTAATATATCTGAGTTACAAAATCTTAACTGTCATTAATGCCAAGTGTATTAAGAAGATCAATCCATATCCTATAATAAAGTACCCTACATATCTTGCCATTAATATATCTGATATACAAAATCTTAAGAGCCTGAATCTTTCAGGGTTTCATTCTTTACAAGCAATTAAATTGAAATGAAAGAACAACTTGATTTCATTAATTCCAAAGATATGAAGAAAAGCAAATATCATCAATACCATAGTATTAAGTCCCCATTGTATCACATTGACTGTATCTGTAGGATCCATGACCAATTATTAACATTATTCGTATCACTAAAAAATCCCAGCGAATATTTTGGAGTGATCTTCAAATATACAAATGCCATCATAGGATGCCTCTGGATGTCATGTCTATTCACAATTAATTGAAGATCCATACACTCAAATAGAGATCAGCAGGACGACATGTAAGGTAGATGGAGAAAAATAGTTGTTAATTAAATTAATTAGTGTGGTATAAGCTGAAACCGCTGTAGTTTTGATCAATACGCTTACTGTCCTCAACAACAACTTTGGCACACATACATGCCTGTCATACTGACACCATTTAATATTTGGATTCTTAAAATCTTTGAAACCATAACGTCTTCTAGCATGTAGAGTTGTAAAACGCCTTCTGATGAACTCATTACCTGGACATGGTTTTAACAGTTGTTATAGGGACCTATATATCGCTTTTCATAACACGTACTACCCATCCAACTAGACAAAAAAACAATTACATGTTATAGTTGCGATATAGTTGAGATACGACAAGCTGACAAAGGTATTGAATTATATTTTTCATGCACATAACATTGTTATCATCAGGCTACAAGTATAGTTCTTTCTGTGTTATATGGATATGGATGGATACTAGATAATAATAACATTTAATGTTTGATTTTGTCTGCAGCAATGGCTACCCGGCTTACCCCTTTAACTGACATTGTGCCAGGTAAGATTGATTGGAGGGTCAAGGTTCGTGTGATTCATCTTTGGTGCCTTCCAGAATTTAAGCATCCAACTGATACAAATAGTATTGAAATGATATGGCTTGATGAACAAGTACTTTTTAGATTTTTTTCCCCAACTTAATATATAAAACTCAAATTAGTTGCACCTTCATATCGTTGATGTTGTTTACAACCTGGTCACTAATAGGGTGGGAAAATTCATGCATTTGTGAAGAAAGCTCTGATCACAAAGTTTACCAATATTTTGGAGGAAGGTGGTACCTATTTTTTTTTCAAAATTTGTTAGTGGCTCAAAATGATCCAAAATTTAAGAGCACAAAACATAAATATAAGCTCACTTTCATTGGTACCACAACCTGTGAAAAAATGGTTACTGAGTCCATTCCTATCAATCATTTTGATTTTCTTGCTTTCAACGATATCCTTCAAGCAACAAAAGAAGACAAGTTGGTTGGTGAGACTAGATTCAAGTTACATAGTTTACTATAATTAAATATTAATTATGTATAACAAAGTGCTTGAAACATCCTACATACATTGAACATCCAGATGTCATAGGCCATATCGTTGAGAAAGGCAACATTAAGGAAACTGAGAAGAATGAGACTAGGAGTAAACTGATTGACTTTGTTCTACAGGATCTCCAGTAAGTTTGTCATCTTATTTAGGATGACATGTTTATCACATTAGAGACTATGAATAATCAGCTGTTAAATGTTCTAATTATAACTGAAATCCTAGTGGGGACACAGTACACTGTACTCTGTGGGTAGGATATGCTGATGAGATGCAACAACACTTGGACAAGCATGAGTAAGATGGCCCAGCTATAATGATCTTATAGCTAGGGAAGTTGAAGAAACATAGTGGTAAAGTTTGCACAGTTAGAGTGCAACCTGCTGGGGTGAGAAAGGTTGCTTCGTTTAATGCATTCTTGAGCTTTAGTTTTTACTTTGATAATTTATGCAGGTATTATCGGCATCTCAAATTCATTCTTCGGGACTAGGCTTTTGCTTAATGCTGATATTCCTGAAGTTAATGAGTATAGACACAAGTAAACAAATTAAACTTTCCACATTTGTTAAAATCCATTCCTTTTACATCATTAACATTATTTAGGGAATGTAACGGTGGCGAAGGATGGCATTGGTTCAATTACTTCATGTAACACGCGTATTTTTACGATACGTTAGTTAATGTTATTTAGTGTATTTTTGTCGTATTTACGCTATAATAAAGCAATTTCTTGTTCCCTAAGAAAGCGTATTAATTAAATCAAGATCAAATTAAATTTGAGAATTAATATTTTATATTAATCCACGGTTTGAAAATCGTCGAAAAATTCTAACGAAGTTTTGACGCTGCTTGAATCGCCAAGTGTTTCGCCAAGCAGATAAAATTATAAATGAACTTCGATTTCGATGAAAATCGAATCGTAACTTATTGAGACAATTTTTGAATATTTGACATGATTTTTATTATTTATAATTAAATATTTTCACGCGATGAATTAATTTCTCGTTAAATTAATTTTCGCGAGTTTATCGGTAACGCGGTATTTCGTCGCCGTGTTTTAAACAACCCCTAGACTCTAGAATTAGTGGGTAACTATGAGAGAGGTGAGATTAGGTGGGTAAGACTAGATTGTGGTTAGGTAATATGTGTCATGTAATTTGTGATTTATTTCAAAAAAAATTTATTACTTTACTTATTTTAATTTTTATCTAGGATGAGTCATTTCTTTTTAAGTGAAGATGAGGTGAACCACCCCCATTTTGCAGCACCATTCACGCCACCCCACCTTCTCCAACTTTCCTCTTCATCTTCATCTTTCTTTTTCTTCTTCAAAGCTTCCAAGCTTCCATGGCCAAGACCCCTTGATTCTTTGAGTTTTTGGGCACACTTTCTTCACCAAACTTGTTGCAAATCACCATACCAACTTAGTTCTTCATTTTCATCATCATCCAAGTAAGAAAATAATTTTTTCCTCTATTTTTGCTGCTGGAAATCGCAACAGTCCCCTCCCCATTTGAGCTTGATTTTTGTTTCCAAATCTTGTATAAATGCTAGGTTTTCTTCTCCATTCCATTACTTATGTTTTCAACCATCTAAATGAGCTTAAAATCAGAATTTTCTCACCCTTTTTGGACCCTAAAACCAGCGCTAAACAGCCCCATTTTTATGTTGATCTAGTTGTTGTTTTTAATGTTAATTAGTTGTGATTATGTGGTTGTTTGTTGGTGTTGATGATGAATTTAAGGATATGAGCACTTCTAATGTCTCTTTGGTACATATGGGTGAAAACCCTAAGTATGAAGAAGAGGGTCATGGTGTGATCTTTGATGAGTCAACTAATTAAGTAGTTAAATGTGTTGTTAGGGATTGTTTGATGCTTGTCTAAGTTATAGTTTTTATTAAGCATGAATGAATTGTTGTTTTTGGAAATTTGCCTATCCTTGAATCTTAAGACATAAGTGGCTTTGATGTTAAATCTTGAGCTTAAGTATTTGATAACATGTTTAGGATAGTTTTGGAGCTATTGAAATTGTTTCGATGTTAGTTGAATGTGTAGTTTAAATTAAATAGTTGTAACATGGTAGTTTAGTTATATTTTTAATGCTTGAACCATGTTAATTTGTAGCTATGATGCTTGGTTATGTATTGGATGGTTTATTAAGGGTTTAGAAGTATTTTTAAGGTTGTTAGAATCATTTGCATGAATTAGTATAAAAACTAGCTTATGGTTTATAAAAATTGGGTTATGGAAGACTAGACATGGTTATTGATTTTGATGAAATGACTTTTATATTAATAAAAATGAGTTAGCCTTGTGTCTTTAAATTTTTGGAAAAGAAGGTTGGGAAAGAATTTTTAGAAACCCTTGTTTTGATTTGCTTTTAGTTTATGCCTTAACTATGTATTGTAATGAGCATGCTTAGGTTATTAAATTTGGGTTTATGTTTATTCTTGAACTAGAGAAAATGTGGGTTCTAGTTGTGGGTCATTGCCTTGAATTGTCTAATTAAATTGTTTGAGTGATTTAATTGATTTGGAAGGACTTGTCTTAGAATATTGTTTTACAATGAGGGCTTGATGATTAAATTATGTGCTTAAGTGTTAGATAACATGCTTAGAATAACATAAGGCTAGTAAGATAGATATGCATGAGTTAGCATGATTGTAGTTTATGTCTTATGCAAAATTTGGTTGATAGTTTTTGCTCCTTAGTTGGTATGTGTGTTATTGGAAGTGGTTTGATGTTGATTTACGTTATAGTTTAAATTAAGCATATGTAACATGAAAGTTTTAGAACCTTGCCTATTCTTAAACCATGAAGAACATGAGGATGTGATGTTTGATTTTGTGTATAAGTGTTGAATTGCATGTTAAAGTTGATTTTAAGGTTGTTGGATTAGGTTTGCATGATTAGTTTAGTGTTAGATAAGTTCGGTATAAAATTGAGTTTAGAGGGATAAAAAAGGGCATGTAGGAAATTGATTTTCTTTGTATGCTTTAAATTCTAGCATGTTGGTTTGTGGCCTTATTTTAATTGTTGAAGCATGATGAAAAACATTTTTAAGAAACATAAACTTGGTTTTGATTAAATTGTGCTTAGTATGTGTTACTTGAAATAAGGCTTGAAATTGTATTTGAGCTTGACTTAGTACTTAGAATGCTTGCATGTATGAAAGAAGTTTTTTTATAAAATTTTTGAAAAAAAACAAGCTAGAGGCCGACAGGCCTAGAGGGTTTTTAATGAAAAATATTATTTATGCCTTAGTTGTGTAAATGTATGTTTATGTGAAAGTTTTTCAAACTAGTTAAAAGAGTTACTTTGAGTTACTTGTTATACAAGAAACCTTTGTTTTTAAATGTTATTTTCTTTCAAAAAAAAAAAAATATCATTCTTGGATTCTTGAGTGTTGGGTTAGATAAGGGATAAGTGAGAACTAAGTGTTATTAGAATTCCTAGTTTGTACTAAGTTGTACATGTAATAGGAATCGAAGTTTCCGAGATCGTGCGACGCGGAAACCGAGGTGTACGTGGACGCGGACTTGAAGAATTCGGAGCGACATTAGCGACTGTTGGTGGTAAGGGCACTTCTAGACATGTTTAGGATTTTATTTTTATGTCCTTGTGTAAGGGAAATTTTTAGATGCGAATTTAATTTCAAGCATTTACGCGAAGAAGTCTGAGAATCTAAGGGTTCGAAGTGAGGGTCTTGTACCCCTTCGCTTTATTATTTTTATATGCTGATTATTTTAGTGGGCTTGTCTGCAAGCGGTTGGTAGCTGTCCCCAACCCCCCACACTTGTTTGTACCTCTCTGTCAATTCCATCGAATAGCAGAGGGATGGATTTCATAATGATTGTTGACTGTTGTTGCCCAGTACGATTATTTGAGATGAGATGCTTATGTTATTTAGATCTGATGAATTGAGTTATATTGCTATGTTGCTTATGTTGTTGAGCTGAATTATATTGTTATAATTATACGAATTGTTCATCGGAGTACGAGAGTTGGTTGAGTCGTTGAGTCGTAGGACGTTTTTGAGCCTGAGCCGATTCACCTAGGGTGTTGGAATCTCCTAAAATGCTACGGCTGGTGTTCGGTAGGGAATGGCTAGACGTTGGTTTTGCCGGGACGTTTTTGAGCCTGAGCCGATTCACCTAGGGTGTTGGAATCTCCTAAAAGGCTACGGCTGGTGTTCGGTAGGGAAATGGCTAGACGTTGGTTTTGCCGGGACGTTTTTGAGCTTGCGTCGATTCACCTAGGGTGCTAGAATCCCCTAAAAGGCTACGGCTGGTGTTCGATAGGGAATAGCTAGGCATCGTAATGCTAATGGAACCTGAGCTGAATGTCCTAGGGTGAGGGAAGAGCCCAAGGCTACGACTGGTATTCAGTGGATGGATCCGCGTTACTTTCGGTATGTGGCAAAAGTGTTGAGAGAATGAGTCTTGATTTGGGTCTTGAGTCGCGCTTGTGAATTGTATACACTGTTGTTTGCCTACTACTTTATGCTTTGGTTTATTGTGATTATTTGAGAAGTTGACCCTTTCCCGTGGTACCTTCGATTCATGATGGCTACCCAGGTGATGGAGAAGAGCATTCTGATACCCGAGATGCAGACCTCATCGGAGATTATCTTCGATTTTCCCGACATTGAGCTACCTACGGCTATGGAGTTTGACTTTATCACCGGTCGCGTGGTCTACACGGGGGATGTTGTGCAGACCTTTAGAGAGGATGGTATGACTGTGCGGCGGGAGGTGACTAGGCGTACCGTTAGCTTCCCGATTAGGACGACGCAGATCATCTATGCCTGTAGGGCTTCTTAGGGAAAGGAGGCCATGCCCGACTCTTCCTCTCCCGAGAGATCGATGGACGTCCCTAGATCGACGGTTCCCAGGCTTTTATCTCGTGGACGTGGCCGAGGACCACGAGTGATACGGACCGCTCATAAGAGCGTGACTAGACGAGGGTCCACAGGAGCATCGACTTCGAGGGCGGTTGCTATTCCGAGTTCCCCTCTTGTGGACCGAGTTCCCACCCCACCAGTAGAGCGGCCCCCTGTTTGTTCGGTATGTGGGGAGGCAGATTGCTTGGGTGCACGGACTGATGACGATATGGCTGGAGGAGAGTACGTGCTTAGTGATGTGCCCGAGGATGTTCCAGCGGCGGCACCCTTCATTGATTTGACGGGCGAGGACCCGATGGAGGATGAGGCGGAGGAGGATCCTTCAGAGGATCGGGACAGTGCTTTGTAGTGGCTGTATTCTCTGATTGCTGTTGTGTTTCTTTTGTGGATGACTGTAGTATGTATATGCATCTTTTGTGTATGGTGAGTTGGTGACCAGTTGGGCCGGGTGATGTTTTGTTGTCACAAGGTAGACTGGTGGATTCACTTTTGGAGCAGCCTGCGTGAGTTGTTCGCAGAGTACCCTGTGGTATGATTTCTCTCTCGAGGGTCTTCATACCATAGGTGTATTTCTTTGCACATTTTCTACTCTGTTATTTTGCACATACTGTATATATATGACTTATGTATTTATGCATGTATGCTTTATCAGCTTTAGAGTCTTGTGTCCTAGTTGCACCATGTTTCGAAACGCTGTAAGTACTCTGTGTGTGCTTTACAGGCATTATTGGTTGTTTTAAAAAAAAATATACCGCATTTTTCTGAAGGACACAAGAGTACCGTTTTAAAAACACGTCACATATAGGCTTCTTTTGGTTTCGTGGCGATCTGGAAACGGGTCGTTACACTTCACATGAAGACAACATATTACAATCTAATGAAGACTTCATCAGAAGCAATATATTATCTGATATTACCAATGATACTTAACTGAATATAGTCCACTAAGATATATGTAGTAATCAACAATGTTGTTTTGCACAATACTATTACTGTATGTGTTACTGCAAATTATGTCCATTTATTGCGGTACTAAATATGTTCATGTATGCAGTGAACATGTTGTCCTTTCAAACACCTGTGCAAAAGAAAAAGCTGTTACCTTTGTCACCAACTATTGGTCCAGGAAAGTTTGTTCTAAAAGCAAACACATTTAGGACGCCATCCCCTAATAAGGTAGATGGTACTAATTGTGACAAGGTTGTTGGTGACACAAATAAGAATATATCAGCAGGTATGGTTGCTTAATATTAAATGTCTACAATATTATGTTAACAACAAATTTAGTACCATATCACTGACATCATTTACGTGTTGTAATTCAAGCTGTACAAACATATACATGTTCATTTCCGTAGTCAGTGTAATGATGACCATATATCTTTTTGTTATATGTTTACAGTTCCAGTAATCAACTTAGAAGGAGAAGGCCCATACAATGTATATTAGTCAGACATATTGAACTATTGTCCCCGCCATTTTGTTAATACCCAATCTACAATTACATAAGACAAATATGGGATACATGCCAGTATACATGTTGTTGGAACCACGCCATTATCTAATATTACAAATGGTGAGCATTTGTACACAACAGACTATTTTTTGAGCATTCAAGGTGTCATGTAACAACATGTTTAAAACTTTTGATGTATTTCAGTCAGCAAATCCAAAGGAGTGGTCAACTCAGGAGGACAATCATCAACTGAAAGCATTTAAATAGACGTGGAACATAATGATCCCCAACATCCAGTCTCTCCTGATGTTGGTATGCCCTTCATCAATATACATATATCATATATTATATATTTTTACGGAAGCGTGTTGGTATATAAAAATTACAATTATTTGTTGAATTTAACAGAAGAAGCAGACGACGTAAATGACATAACTCAATCAGTCCAACAACTTCAATGTGCTGATGCTTCAAGTCATGGTAAAATAATCTGTACTTACTTTGTAAACACTACAATATTATAAATATTCATTGTATTCTTTACATGTGTAAACGTGTAAAACTAAAGATTGATGAACATGTATTTTACATAGGTAATTCCCAATACTGGGATAATGGTGAACCAACATATGTTTGCAAGGATTGTGGTGCAATGATGTGGTTTGAAGAAAGAACTCTAAAGCATTACAAGCCAAAAATTCCTAAGTTTGCTCTCTGTTGTAGTCAGGGACGAGTTGTACTGCACAAATATAAGAGATCTCCTCAGCCACTTTGTGACTTATTTCACGGCGGTGACAAGAAAATCAAATATTTCTTGGATAACATTAGGTCCTTCAATAGTATGTTTGCATTCACTTCTATGGGTGGCAAGGTAAACAAGTCAATAAACAATGGAAATACGCCTCCAATGTACATGCTGGATAGTGAGAATTATCACCATATTGGAAGTTTGCTTCCTCTACTAGGAAGTCAACCTAAGTTTGCTCAGTTATACATCTATGACATAGAAAATGTAATAACCAATAGACTTTCCGCTGTCAGGTGATTTTATATGCTTTCTCATTATATGTATTATATTTACATTTAATTTCATACATCATACTAATATGGTTACTATTATTGGAGGTATTAGCATGACTTAAATATGTGTAATTTTTTCATCTGTTTATACAAAACAGGATGGAAGACAATGAAGCCTCATTTAAGGTGACAATTGTTAATGAGATAAAACAAACTCTTGATAATTATAATCCATATGCCAAAATATATAGAGTGATCAGAGCAAAACTTAAGGAGAATGATGCCCCTAACTTGAAGTTACGGATATTAAGCAAGAGAGGTCGTGATACTAGGATGTACAATGTCCCACATGCATCGGAGGTGGCGGCATTAATTGTTGGGGATTTCGATGCAGCTGAGGTTGAGAAAGATATTATTGTCGAGGCTCATTCTGGATTGCTACAACGTATTTCAATAATTGAACCGTCATATTTACCATTACAATATCCACTTTTCTTTCCGCGAGGTGAAGATGGATATAAAGATAATATTAGTTACAATGATTCAGGTGGTCAAAAGATAAAAAGACAAAAAGTGACACTCAGGGAGTGGTTTGCATATAGGTTCTAACAAAGAGAAGATGAACATTCAACTTTATTGTTTGGAAGGCGCCTATTTCAGTAACTGCTGGTGGATGCTTACAATACAATAGAATCAGCCAGATTGATGTGGGTTAGAACACATCAAAAAGAATTAAGAGCTGAAATGTACAAGGGGCTGACAGAGGCAATTCTTAGGGGTGAAACAAATCCATCAACCGCAAGCAGGAGAATCATATTGCCATCAACTTTCCTAGGAAGAGCACGTTATATGTTTCAAAACTACCAGGATGCTATGGCAATTTGTAGTTGGGCTGTGTATCCTGACTTATTCATTACTTTCACATGCAATCAGAAGTGGCCAGAATAACGTGGATTCTTGACCAAGTATGGACTAAAGTCAGAAGACAGACCTGATTTAGTTTGCAGACTATTCAAAATAAAGCTTGATAAATTGATAAAGGATATTAAGAAAGGCGATATATTTGGTCGAGTTAAAGCAGGTAATCTTCAATTAATATCAGTTTCTAAGATTTGATACACCACTTGCAGTAATCTCGGCAACACTAATATATTTGTTTTGTTCATAATATATTTGTTTTTTTTTCTTTTCCAGTAATCTACACTATCGAGTTTCAAAAGCGAGGACTACCACATGCTCACATACTGGTCTTCTTGCATACTGATTCTCGGTACGTACATCCTAATGATATAGACAAGATCATTTCTGCTGAGATCCCAGATAGAGATAGTGATCCTGAGCTATTTGAAATAGTATCATCTCTCATGATCCATGGACCATGCAGCAACCAAAATAAAAAAATCACCATGCATGCAAAATGGAAAATGTACAAAGTATTTTCCTAAAAAGTTTGTTGAACAAACAACTGTTGATGCTGATGGATATCCAGTTTATAAACGAAGTGATAATGGGGTGTTCGTTCGAAAGAGTAATTGTTTTGTGGATAACAGATTTGTTGTCCCTTACAATCGAAATCTCTTGTTAAAATTCAATGTTCATATCAATGTTGAGTGATGTAATCAGTCTCGATCCATCAAGTATCTTTTTAAGTATGTAAACAAAGGTCATGATCGAGTTACTGCAACTTTCTATAGTGGTGCTGAAAAAGACAAACATGATCATCATGTTGATGAAATAAAGATGTATTATGATTGCAGATATTTGTCATCATGTGAAGCTGCTTGGCGAATATTTAGTTTTGACATAAACCACAGACAACCATCAGTTGAAAGGTTAACATTTCATTTGCCTGATGAGCAAAATGTTCTTTTTGATGATGATGATTCTATTGATATGGTTGTCAACAAGCCACACATTACCAAAACTAAGTTTCTTACTTGGATGGATGCAAATAAAAAATCCAGAAGCAAAAGGTCTATTTATAATCAATTTCCATTAATGTTTGTTTGGGACGATAGTAAGCAAGAATGGACTCTACGTCAAAGAGGTACACACATTGGAAGGCTTCATTTCATTCCTCCTATAACTGGTGAGTTGTATTACTTGAGAACTCTGCTTAATTATGTGAAGGGACCGGAAAGTTATGCTGATATCAAAACGGTAAACAATGTTGTCTATCCAACATATAAGGATGCTTGCTATGCTATGGGTTTGTTAGATGATGACAAAGAGTATATAGATGCATTTAGAGTGTCAAGTCAATGGGGAATAGGAAGTTATTTACGGAGACTTTTCGTAACTTTATTGTTGCCAAACCAGTTATCCAGGCCAGAATTTGTTTGGAACAATACATGGGAATATCTGAGCGATGATATCTTGCATAACCAGAGAACTTTACTTCAATTTCCAGGTATTATTCAATAATTATGATCAATGTTTTAACTTCATTTATGCATATTAGCTACGTTAATATGTTTTTATATTGTTGGTTTGTGTTTTCTAAACATACTAATATATTGTTCAACATCACAGAGTTGGTATTGTCTGAAGAAGAACTCAAAAGCTTTGCTTTGGCTGATATACATTCATTATTACAAAGCAATAATAGGAGCTTGAGTGATTTTCAAACGATGCCTCAACCAGACATGTCATTGATCTGTCAGCGGCAAAATAGGCTCATTTATGATGAGTTAAATTATGATAGGGTATCTTTGGTGCAAGAACATATTCAGTTGATGTCAACCATAACTTCAGAGCAAAAAGTAATATATGACAAAATTATGAAACGAGTTGCTGATAATAAACCTGGCTTATTTTTTCTTTACAGTTACGGTGGAACACGGAAGACTTATATATGGAGGGCTTTGTCAACAGCATTAAGATCACAAGGATATATTGTTTTAACAATGGCATCAAGTGGAATAGTTTCTTTGTTGATCCCAGGAGGAAGAACCGCACATTCAAGGTTTGCAATACCTATAAATGTCGATGAAGATTCGACATGCAATATAAAGCAAGGAAGTCAACTAGCAGAGTTAATAATTAAGACAAAGCTCATCATTTGAGGTGAAGCACCAATGACCCATAAGCATTGTTTTGAAGCAGTTGATAAAACTCTGCGAGATGCCATGCGGTTATGTGATGATAGAAATCTAAACCTTCCTTTCGGAGGAAAGGTTGTTGTTTTGAGTGGAGATTTCCGACATATACTCCCAGTGATTCCAAAAGGTACTAGACAAGAGGTTGTTCATGCTACCATAAACTCATCATATCTTTGGAATTTTTGCGAGGTGCTGACACTTAGTACTAATATGAGACTACTAAGTCGCAGCTCAGATATTGATGTTCAACAAAGAAAGGGATTTTCAGATTGGGTTTTGGGAATTGGTGATGGAAAATATGATGACAACGATGATATAGACATAACCGTTCAGATACCTGATGATCTTCTCATAAAGTCCACTGGTGACTCAGTACCAAGTATTATTCATGCAACATATCCATCATTCTTACATAATATGACGAATGCGTCGTTCTTTCAAGATAGGGCAATATTGGCACCTAGGAATGAGACAGTGGACGTGATAAATAATTATATGTTGTCATTGATTCCTGGTGAAGAGAGGACATATTTGAGTTTAGATACTCCTTACTCAGTAAATTCAGATACTGATACCCCAGATAATGTGCACACTCCAGAGTTTCTAAACACAATCAATGCTTATGGCCTACCAAATCACATTCTCAAACTGAAAGTTGGAGTCCCGGTCATGTTATTGCGAAACATAGATCAGTCTTCAGGATTGTGTAATGGAACTCGACTAATCATGACCAGAATGGGAAAATATGTCGTTGAAGCCAAGGTCATATCGGGAAGCAATATTGGTGATAGAGTTTATATACCTAGGTTGTCACTGATACCTTCAGATGTCAGAATACCCTTCAAGTTTCAAAGAAGGCAGTTTCCACTGAAAACTTCATTTGCAATGACTATTAATAAAAGTCAGGGTCAATCTTTAAAGCACGTTGGAGTATACCTTCCACAACCTGTTTTCTCACATGGACAACTATATGTTGCCATTTCAAGAGTTACATCCAGGAAAGGTTTGAAAATTCTGATCACAGAAGATGAAGATACTACACAAACCAAATGTCAAACGTGGTATACAAAGAAGTATTTCAAAATTTGTAACCCATAATGTTGGATAACTAAAGTTGTTGCTTTCTTGCTTAAGTTGATTTATATCAGTATTGGTTAACACACTATTTTTTTTCCTACAAATGAATATATGCTTGATCACAAAGCTTACTAAATTGTTCACATACATTTTACTGTTAAATATGTACAACAAATCAACTTATGCGTAATTAGGAATATAACAGTCTGAATTCATAAAACTGTGTTATCGTACTATTAGTTGTGTAATGGGTTCTTTTGCAAGGAAAACCAACACGATGTATACTAAGGCCCAACTACAAACCACAAGTGCAACAAATGAATATGAGGACATCTCTAGAACCAAAAAAATAAATATTAACAATATAACATAGAGTTAGGTGTCCTAACCAGTGGATTAGGTGTCCTATGTGGCCGGATATTAGCAAGTTGTTTGCGGCCCACCTCCAATGTTAATAATGCATCTGGTCCACTCAAAATGCACTGCGGTACAGATATGTGGATATCCACATAATGAGATTACGGTGCCATGTAAAAAAAAATTGTATGGCCCATGACATCCAATTTCTGATCAGTTGGCCCAACCAATGAGGCATAATTAAGACAAAAAAACAAAACTACACCTGTCTGTTAGGTACCCATTAGTTTCAATTTTACTCTGACTAGATTTTTACTGATAACGCGTGCAAGTGGCCAAAGGGAAAACCGAGTGGTCGTCTTCTTCATAAGTTATCTTCGAAATCGGTGAGAAAATCGTTCACATTGATCAATATCATTTACACTTATTTTGTCGATTTCATCGTTTGTTGCGTCGTATTTAATCTGACCATTGTCAGTCTTTTTCTTTTCAGAGGGAAGATGAACAAGATGGATCTTTTTAAAGATATGGCCAAAGACCTTATGCCGAGAACTAAATCACCAACGATTGGAGGGACTACAAATATAATCGCCGCAAGAAAGCTTATTAGGAAGGAAACCGTTGGATGTTTTTCAACTGTGCATGTCAAAGGCCAGATTAGCTCCATACTTTTCAATCATATTTTGTGGCAGTGCTTAAGGAATTGATCAACTTTATACCCTTTTTATGTGTTTATACATAATATGTGTAAAAGTGGAACATGTTGATCGCAAAACCTCCGGGTGAGTCATTGGATATCTATGAGTATTTGGGGTAATGTTTGCAACCTTACCATATTAGAAAGCATAACCAGTTATCTTCTGTGGTCCCAATGCCGTTTTTTGTCCCATTTTCAAGTTTAATAGTTGTTTTCAGTACCAATTGACGCCGCCAATGTTCACGTGGCCCAAAAAAATTAAAATTGCTGATTGACCATGTGATTTGAATTTTCCTCTTATCGATATTATAGTCGCAATATTTAGTTACCTGACAATTTCTGGATTCATATAATTGATAAGTTGTTGGTTGCTATTTTGGTAAGTAACATTATTGTTTACGTCATTGTTATTTTAACATTCATGTATTTGTTTCCTGTCAGCCATATGGTGAGGTCGAGCCATTTTTCGCTCGAAATTTTTTTCAAGAGCTTGGTCTAGTGTGGATATTCATAGATTCACTGGGAAATCAAATACAAGTGAGATTCAACCGATTTGTACAAAATCCACTATTAACTGATGGATGGCTGGAGGTAAGAGAAATGTACGGATTGACTGGAAACCACAATGTGTTGCTGCGATATGTTGGAAGCAATATTTTCCATATGACAGTATACATCCTCAATTTGGAACCAACATCATTTCCATTGTTCCATAGTCTGTTTTCATGACGTCCAGTAGTTTCCTTTGAAGTTAGTCTGTCAAAACCAAAAGTAACTGCCAGTTACTTGGTTTGTTTCTAAACCTTTTTATTGTATCATAATATGAGCCTTTATACTACATTTTTAACTCTCATTTAACCACACTCAGGATTTACCTAAGAACATTGCTGCACACGTAAGAAAGGCAAGGTTTCCTACCCTACTGCTACGAGGTCCTTCTGGTGGGGAAACAATGTGTAAGTTACTCTTTCGAGATGAGCCAAACATGACCACCAAGATTGGCAAGGGGTGGAAAACCTTCTGTAACGAGAATGAACTCAAAGCTGGGTACAAGATCAAATTTCATTTTGGCAATCTTAAGGTCAACAATGTCGTTTATGTCAACAGACTTGCTAGAGGTATATTATACTTTCTGTTATATATAATGTGTTTTAACATAAGAAAGTGGAAAATAAACTTTATTGTTTGAAATAATATATTGTATTAGTTAACCTTATTTGTTGTTACCGATTTTGGTGATGATGATAATTGATATACCTAGTGTGTTGGTTTAAAGTACAATTTATTTTGATGTTTGTTAAATTATGCCTGTAATAGTGTTTATTACTGTTTACATTATTCATTGCATGATGTTAGTGTTACGAAGGAACATAATGCAAAACAACTTAATATGTAATAGAAAATTTGATGTTATATTCGAAATTATTGTTGGACAACAACAAACTTGCCCTGACAAAGTAATTTCATGCTGGCACAAATTTTTTTTATTGTTTTACTTTAACTGTCTTAGTAATTTTGTTATCGTCTTTCTTTTCCTATATTAAGTTGTGCTTTCTGTACACTTAACTCTATAAGGGATACATAATACAATGAACTGGTGTTGTCTCGTCTGTAGGAACATGACTTCCATCTGACGGTACTTGAAGGCAAGGTGTAAGATGGGGATGGTGAATAGACACTTGGTAAAGGAAGCTTCTATTTCTATCAATGGCAGATGTTTGCAAGTACATGGTTTTTTGAAATGGGTGTTTAATATTCATGTTTTATAGCCATGGTTCAGCTGTTTAGTATGTGTTATTACTATATGGTTAACGTCTTAATTTGAATTGGTGGTGAACGGACCTCATAAATATGCATCACAAATACTTTGGTCAGTTTGTATGGAACCTTATAATGTTTATTAAGTACTTGCTAATTCATGCTGTTTTCATGTTCAATATCCTATTTCAATGTTTTGGGCCATTTGAAGATGTGGCATATTATTAACCATAATAGTGTGGACTTTAAAATATCGTTTCTATAGTATTATGTGGAGTATTAAATATCTGTGCGTCTTTAACATGCCAAGTTACTATTATGCAAGTAAAATAGTGGAATGCCGGAGCCCATTTAACGCATATGTTAAGATTCGCATTCGCAAACAACCAATTCTTTTAATAGTTATCAAATAACACAAAACTATAGCATCAACCCAATGCGATGCACGGGTGAATTTATCTGGCTGGAATATAGGAGATGTTTTCCCATTTAGATCCTAAATAAAAGTGACATTATTTTTCATTAATTTGATTAACAAAATTCAGATAACACTAAATAGACAACCACAACAAAACTAAAAAAATAATTTTGTTATCATTTTTTCTTTTTTGAAAAAACCATTAGTATGTTGTTTCACACATGTGGTTGCTCAAAATATATGTTACAGTTTTTTCTTTTCTTTTTGTCAAAGACTATTTTTAAGGTCGTTAAAAACAGACCATTTGTCCATCGTAACCAAAAAAAATTGACACCAGTTCGATATTTTCTGTAAATAAGGCACAATTATGTCTTGAAAGTCCATTATGTTATATTGAAAAACAAAACTTAAGGCCCATCATTCAAGCCCATTTACGAACGTCCACCAAAATAGGAACCTGAAGCCAGTATGTAAGCGCAGAAACATGGTTCAATGACACTGACAAAAAATTAAAAACAATAGAGACTTCTTGAAAGTGAGATATTTGCAACTTCCTTTCAATGCCTTTTTCGCTGGTCAGAGCCTTGGAGTAGTCTTATTGAGACACAGTTTCCGTTCCAGTTTGTGCAACCAGACCGTCCTAAACAAGTGCGTGTATTACTCTACCATAAAAGGGAACGACATACTTCGTTGCTTTCCAGCTACAAACCATCTGTGCTGCAAGTCTGACACTGAGTAACCAGGTAAATGTGAGTTTTTTTTTTTTTTTTACTTTGTTTCAGTTTGCTGCAACAAACAAGTAGGATACGATGCCACAAAACTGAAATGCATTTCATTTGAATAGTGTTTTCTAGGAGATCTGGAAAATGACAACCATGTATGTCTACAGATTCAACCATTTCTGATGTCAAAAAATAAATAAATAAATAAAAATAAAAAAGCAAAAGATTCATCCTTTTCTAATTCTGATAGTGTAACAATATATGCGTTTATTTCACACAATTACCTTCCTGTGTTTTGGGTTTTGTTGACAATATACCACCCTTCGCAACAGATGATGCATTGTACGTAATATAGGGTTAACAAACTAACCAGTCCAGATTACCCAATTATTGAAATAGGCTCAGTTGCTTTTTTTATTTCGATACATATATTCAGTTGCCTTTTGTTCTTATTTTGTGAAATATTCGTTATGGTATCATATCATTCTTTTACACGTGACAAGTTGTTATCTTCAATAACAAACTTATTCTGTATTATATAGAAAATCAACCTTAGTGAAGATGAACCCCAATAACTTATCATACGGACATAAAAGTTGGCTACTTTTCAGAAACTCAAAAGGATGTTTCCTCACAGTGCATGTGATGACAGAGGTATGCTTCTAAATTTGTAAAAGTATTATTCAATTGTTAACTCATTGTCTGCTATGTGAGGAAATTCCCTTTAAACTTGAGGAAAATTTAGTTGGTAGTTTTCATGTCCCTACAAAAAGTTGTTTGGTCTGGTACTTTCATCTTTATTAGTATGGTACTCTTATAGTAAGTAGGTTAGAATACTTTATTACATATTGAAGACAAATATACTTTTATGAATTTGTCATTTTCTATCAATTGTAATTCTAAGCGTCATGTAGAATATATGATAAATTGTATTCACTGTGTCATAACCATGGTGGGACCACAAGGTTGTGTAGGTAGGGTTACATACTTTAAAGTATTGTACTTACATAAATCGAAATTGTAACCATGCAACTACTCCGGTATGATCCAATATAAAATTTCAAATCATTATACTTTATTAATTATATAAATGTTACTTTAATAATTGCTGCAGGGTTTTTGGGTGACATTCCTATTTTTTTAGCTGATATAGATTTGGCACCATATATAACACTATTTCAGGCAATCATAAGCTACGAAAACTGATATGCCTACCTTACATTTCATATTTTTGAAAAACAACAATGTATTCATTGCGGCTGAAATTATTATGTTGATGATCATAAATTAGTGTTGCTCTTATGGGTTTTGATAATTGATATCCATAGTGTTGGCTGCTCAAATATGTTTCAGATTTTTGTGATCAATTCGTATCATAAACACTATAACTATAGATTATTTGTTTTCTAACAGCAATTTGGAGAGGTTGAGCCCAACTTCAACCGCGAATGGTTTGATGAACTACCCACCACATGGTATCTCATTGATGATAACTTAAATGTTCATGAGGTTGGTTATAATAAAAGTATTCAACAACCACATATTACTAATGGGTGGCAAGAATTACGACAATTTTATGGCATGATTGGTGATCACAATGTATAGTTGGGATATTTGGGAGACGGGCTGTTGAAAATTATAGTGTACGACCAAATATTAGAACGAACTTCATTTCCAAGATTCCATAGTCTTAGTGCTCGAAATGAATCACTTTCCTTTGAAGTAACACTTTCGAAATATTCATCCCCTGGAGTCAGTTGGTAAGTTTGTAATTGTTTTTTTTTTTAATATTTCTGAATATTAAGGATGTTTTTCACATTTCATAACCTATT
Source organism: Calophaca sinica (assembly GCA_037113605.1). Taxonomy (NCBI): domain Eukaryota; kingdom Viridiplantae; phylum Streptophyta; class Magnoliopsida; order Fabales; family Fabaceae; genus Calophaca; species Calophaca sinica. The sequence goes on along the minus strand of CM073731.1, from coordinate 42,886,323 downwards.
ACTGATTATTACTATTGGTGTAGGATCTTCCCCAAGATTTTGCAGGTTTTCTCGCGGAGACTGAATACACATCTCTATATATGTATGGACCAGTTCCTAGTCGTGTCAAATGCAACTTATTGTTCGGTAAGCCAACCAAAAAGAGCGTCAAAATTGGCAAAGGATGGAAATAATTTCGTAGAAAAAATCAGTTTCTGGCTGGGAAGAAGCTGATTTTCAAGTTTGTCTGCCCAACTAAGAATAATATTGTCGATGTCAAAATGGTAGACAATTGATGGGTTGGTTATTTGAATTCAATGTAATGCATCACCAACTTTGACGACTCAAAAAATTGTTATCTGTTCACGTAATTTGTCTTTTTTGAATCGCAGCATGAACTTTAATTACATATGGAACTACTACTATGCCTTGGTTTTCATATCACAAACAATATGTGATGTAATTTTAAGTTTGTATGTGCTGTTATAGACTTATTACATATGTGTGCTACACATAGCATGACTTTCTGTTTGATTAGTATGGATAAATCCTTTACTCCTACATTGCTGAAGTGATTTACGTGTACTGAAGATGCAGTTTGTTTTAGTTGTATGCCAGCATAATTATTAATTGGTTGTGTAAATTGTTCCATTAAGTGTCAAATTTTAAAACATATTATCGGATTTCCAGATTCTTCAAAACAAATACACAATTGAAAAACCTGTTAAATATTTATTGATTCAAAGTATTGTAATTTGGACAGACTATTGCCTCGTGCATCGCACGGGTAGTCGTCTAGTTTTAATCTAAAATTTGGTACAATATTTTTGTTCTTCAATTATTCCATTAAGTCATATATTTATTTTTCAAACTATATTTTATATGTTAAACTTTCTTGTAACTTTTGTCATAGAACAATATAGTTTTTAGTCACTATGATAATTAAATAATAATTTTGAAAATTAATTAATCATGCATTAATATTAAGAAGTTTTTAGTCCCATATAAGTGGCTCAGTGGTTAAGCCAAGGGACATGAAGGAGTTGCAAGAAGGAGGTGCAGGGCTCAGATCCTTGCCACTAACAAAATCCCCCTCCCCTCTAAACTAACCACTAATATTTGCCTATCAAAAAAAAAGTTTAAGTAAAAGTAAAAATAATGTAAATAACGACATGATAACAAATTTGGTCATAACTTAATATGGATCATATTTTTAGTAAATTCATTAATTTAAAATAACAATATATGTAAGATAATAGTAAACATTCTCTTAATAGAAATGTCAAAGTAATATGACATCAAGTTTTTTTTTATTTTTAAAAAAAATACGTTTTCACATAATTCTCTTGTTGTGATGCTTTAGACATTATGGCTACAAATAACTAAATATAGGAACTAATAAAAAAACTTGAAGAAGAAATAAGGTGGATCAATGCTAACATAACAATAGTTATTCTTTTATTATTTATTTGCATGACATAATTTCACATGTTAGGAAAATTTTTAAAGATTTTTAATTGTTAATGAGATATTGTTAATAAAAAATACATCTAAATTTTATAGTCAATTTAATATTATAATTGACCTCCAATATTGATATATCCTCCGGTGACGAACATACTAATCACATTTAAAATTAAAATTGAAAACCTTTTACTTGTCCTTTAAAGTTTATGTTGAGTGATGTTAATATGTGATAAATTATAAATATCATTCAATTATTTTTAAGATATTTATTAAATAAAAAATAGCCCTTAGCATTGTAATTAACTAATTTTAATAAATAACGCTATATTTCATGTCTGATAATAATTTTAAGTAATTTATAGTGTAACTTAATTATACTTTTAGGTATTTTTTTCAAACTATAATTAATAATTAATATTACTATTAAGTAATATTAATATTTAATAGAATATCAAAGAAGTTTCATATTTAATAGTTAATACAAATAATATTTAATGGAGTAATGAAATGATGAAATTATTTAATAAGAGAAATTGGAAAGGTGTAACTCATGGATTAAAATAAATTTGTATTTAGTTCTAAAGTTCAAGTTTATTTTTACTTATATATATATATATATTGAAATGAACAAACTCACTTCATTTCATTCAATAGTAATCCAGTGATACACGAGAGAATTGAATTAAACAGTTGGGAGTTAACATAAAGCCTAAATGCTCTAGCAAGGCTGTGAGCAACGAAGTTTGCTTATAGAAGGTTATTGCTGTTGATTTACTGTTTTTTATTAGAGAATTATCACTTTCTCTTATAATAAGGGAATGTTTTACATTATAGAATATGCCGATTGTGTAACAGAACAAGCTTCATATTCATTTTTCCGATATCATAATTATTCGTTCACTTTACTTTCGGAGTAGTAATATATTCAAGGCTTAAATATATTTTTAGTTCCTTAAATTAAGGAAAAGTTTAGTTTTAGTTCCTCAAAAATATTTCATCCGCTTTTGGTCCCCTTAGTTTGGAAATACGTCACATTTAGTCTCTGTGTCTGTTTTCGTCTGCTTTTCGACTGATGTTGCTGGGAATAATAACATCGAACCTGGTGTTAGAGAGGTTGCAGAGAGGGGGGAGATAGAGAGAGAAATGAGGTACTAAAACCAAACCAAAAGCAGGGACTAAAAAGCAGACGAAAACAGTCGCAGGGACTAAATATGACACATTTTCAAACTAAGGGGACCAAAAGCAGACAAATTTTTTTTGAGGAACTAAAACCAAACTCGCAGGGATTAAATATGACACATTTTCAAAAGGGACCAAAAGCAGACGAAATTTTTTTGAGAGACTAAAACCAAACTTTTCCTTAATTTAAGGGACTAAAAACATATTTAAACCTATATTCAATAAGCATGCATAAAGTACCCGAAGCACATTATTAGTTTACATGATTGCTTACTGAAAGAATATAATTTCGTGCTAATTTTATTAGCATAATTGTGGTTATATACAACCATTACAAGGAAACAAATCCTAGGCTATACTTCAGGAAACAAGGAAACAAATCCTAGGCTATAATTAAGGAAACAAGGAAACAAATTATACACACGATCACTAACATTATGCTAATTATACACAAGATCACTAACATTATGACTAGATACAGAATATATTTACATATATTCTAACACACTCCCGCAATCGAAGCGGGAGGTTGTCGTACGCTGAGACTGTCCTGAAAATCCTCAAATAGAACCAAGGGAATGCCCTTTATAAAAATATCTGCAATCTGATAACGTGATGGGACATGTAAGACTCGAACTTCCCAACGAGCAACCTTTTCGCGAACAAAGTGAATATCCATCTCGATATGTTTAGTGCGTTGATGTTGAACAGGATTCCCAGAGAGATATATCGCACTAACATTATCACAATACACCAAGGTAGCTTTTCGAATAGGACAATGAAGCTCCAGAAGAAGGTTTCGTAACCAACAAGACTCAGAAACCACATTGGCAACGCCTCGATATTTCGCTTTCGCACTAGATCGTGACAACATAGCTTGTCATTTGGCGGGCAAAGAAATTAAATTATCACCAAGAAACACACAATAACCAGATGTAGAGCGTCTGGTATCCGGACATCCACCCTAATCAGCATTTGTATAAGAAAAGAGAGTGGATGTGGAAGATGGATAGAGATGAAATCCATGATCAAGAGTACCCTGAATGTAGTGCACAATGCGCTTGAGAGCGCGCATGTGTTCTTCCCTTGGGTCATGCATGAATAAACACACCTGTTGCACAACATAAGCAATATCGGGTCTCATGAAAGTGAGATACTGAAGAGCTCCTACAAGGCTTTGATAATGAGATGGATCTGCATATGGTGTGCTAGAATTAGCACTAAGCTTCGGTTTAGCGTCAACCGGAGTAGGAGATGGCTTACAAGATGACATGCCGGTCCGTTCAATGATCTCTACTGCATACTTCCGCTGAGATAAGAATAGACCACCTGTATGACGAGTTACAGCTATACCCAAGAAATAACTCAATGGCCCCAGCTCCTTCATAGCAAATTTTGAGCTAAGAAGGTATATGATAGACTTGCGAATAGCATCAGAGGAAGCTGTCAATATAATATCATCCACATACAAAAGAATGTAAGCCGTAGCTGTACCTTGCCGGTAAATGAAGAGAGAATGATCAGAAGTACTGTGAGAAAACCCAAGAGTAGAAACATAATCAGCAAATCTCTTGTACTAAGCCCGAGGGGCCTGTTTGAGCCCATAAAGAGATTTCTTCAACAAGCATACATGATTAGGACGATCTGGGTCCCTAAAACCCATGGGCTGATGCATGTACACAGTCTCTTTGAGTTCTCCATGCAAGAAAGCATTCTTCACATCAAGCTGGTGAATGGGCCATGTTTTAGAGAGAGCTAAACTGAGCACAGTGTGAATAGTTGTCGGTTTGACTACCGGGCTAAAAGTCTCACCACAATCCACGCCAACCTGTTGAGTTTTGCCATCACCTACAAGACGGGCCATATGCCTCTCAAAAACACCATCAGATTTTTCTTTATGAGTAAAATTCCACATAGACTGGATCACATTAACATCAGGTGGACGGGGCACCAACTCCCACGTCTTATTTTTAATAAGAGCATTAAATTCATCATCCATAGCCATTTTCCAATTCGGGTCACAAAGGGCAGACACGGGGTTACGTGGCAGGGGGATTTACTGACATTAGTGTTAAGATTTAATTGTTGTTTGGGTTTGAAAATCCCATGCTGACTACGTGTCACGGGTCTGGGAGTCGAAAGAGGTGTGGGCTGATATGGAGGTGACGGTGGAGGAGCTGGGCCAGCCGAGGGTGTCGGCTGTGGGGATGGTGGGCTAGGTGCGGGTGGGTTTGTTGGAGATGTAGGCGGGATGGCAGTTGTGGGTTGGGCAAGGCTGGCTGGGCCTATTGGTTTGGGCTTGGCGGAGGGGTCAAATGGTGGACCACATAAGGGGAGAGTCCATCGTCCATAAAACCATAAGTGTGAGGTTGTGGATTGTGCAACTTAGCAAATGGTAATTGGCTTTCACAAAAAATGACATGGTGACTTAGAATGATTTTACAAGAGGACAAATCATAGCATTTGTAACTATGATGATTAGATGGGTAGCCCAAAAAGACACATGGGGTTGAATGAGCTTGAAGTTTGTTTATGGTAGTAGAGGGAAACAGTGGATAGCATAAACACCCAAAAACCCGAAGATGAGAGTAGGAAGGGTCCCTTTGATAAAGAACCTTAAGAGGCGATTGATAGGCTAAGTGTTTACATGGAAGAATGTTGAGAAGATATGTTGCCATTTGCAAAGCATGATGCCAAAAGGAAGGTGGTAAAGATGCATGGGCTAGTAGAGTACGAATAATGTTGTTAATGGTACGGATTTTTCTCTCGGCTTTCCCATTTTGTGATGATGTATGTGGACAAGAGAGGCGGAAAGCTAACCCATTTATTTTACAAAATTCCCAAAAGGCCCACTATCAAATTCCCTACCATTATCACATTGAATGTTCTTTACTTCCCGTTGAAATTGAGTGCGGATGAAAGCTCAAAAAGATAAAAATGTGGAAAAAACTTGAAACTTCTTAGACAATGGAAATGTCCACAAAAAATTAGAGTAATCATCCAACAACAAACATAATATCGGTGGCTCCAAGAGCTCAAAACGGGAGATGTCCAAATATCACTATGGATAATATCAAAAGGCATAACAGTGCAAGATTAGAAGAAACAAATGGCAACTTAACATGTTTTCCAAGAGAACAAGATTGACAAACATGAGAACTACGAGTTTGATTACACTCAATAAATTTATTTAGCCTAAGGGAGTCAAAAACAGGTGCTCCGGATGACCCAAACGAGCATGCCATAACGATGGTGCTAAAGCTACAAAGGTAGATGGTGAAGTGGCTTGTTTGGTGGTGATGGTGGTGGTGATGGGATAAAGGTCGCCCCGACTATCACATCTCATTAGACGTATCCCCGTCTGAAAATCCTTCACAGAAAAACCAAAAGGTTCAAATTCAACAGAAACCGAGTTATCAGTTGTAAACTTTCGAACCGAAACTAAGTTTTTAATAAGTTGAGGGGCATGAAGGACATTTTTCAAGGCTAAGGGAGGATTCGAGGCAGACAGATTTATGTGACCATAACCACGAATTGGAATTGAATGACCATTACCGACAATTATACCACGATTATTGCTCAAATTAAAATAAGATGAGAGATTTCTTTGCTCAGATGTCATGTGGGAGGTGGCACCGGTGTCCATGTACCAATTTGCATCCGAAGGATTAATCCCAAGAGTGTGCATCACTACCTCGATGTCTGTCGGAGTGGGTGGAGCTGCTGTTGCTGTGTAGGCCTGTGGCGGTTTTGGCCCAAGAATGCCTGGCTGGCGCTGCTGGGCTTGCTGAAAACTGGGCCTGGCCCAAGGTGATGAGGGGTATGGGCAAGGTGAAAGAGCCCAAGGCATACATGGCCACTGCCATTGTCCAGCAGGCCACTGCTGGGGGCCCAGTTAATGCTGGCCGGACTGCTGCTGCCAGCCACCGTTGCAACCACCACTGCGGCCACCACCGCCGCCGCGATTGCCACCGTGGTTTTTGCCACCATTATTGCGGTTTTGACCCTTTTTACCACCATGATTATTACGATTTTGATGGTAATTCTTTGAGAGGGAGGGAGAGTCATCAGTTTCGTGAGCCACCATGGCGGCACCCACTCCGGTTGTGACCTTCTTCGCGAGACCGGCTTCCTCTAAAGTGAGCATAGAGCGGGCTTGATAGAATGGTGGAAGAGGATCGCTTTAGCGAATGAGCGTGGCAACCCCATTGTAAGCCTCGGTGAGGCCGACCACCATTTGAAAAACAAGACGGTTGTTTGAGACCGGTGCGCCTACGTTCTTGAGTTGATCCGACAATTCCTTGAGCCGTTGACAATACGCAGAGGCATTCGGGAAATCCTCCATGTTTGTATGGGAGAATTCTTGCTCAAGAGTCACAGCCCTAGAATTCTTATTGTCTTGGAATATATCACGCAACCTATTCCATGCCTCCATTGCCGTTGCGTCGGGTTCAAGAATAGTATGCAACAGGACATGTGAGATTGTTGCATAAATCCATTGAAGGACCGCATCATCAAGGGTCGACCACAGTTCCTTTTCTTTATCGGTTTTAGGCTCCTTCTCCTTGCCTTTCTCCGGTGGGACGATGTGGTGGAGGACCTTGTGAGAACGTGCGTGAATCTTGAACAGTTCCGCCCACGTCGCATATTGGACGTTTTCCATCTCCAGGGTGATGGAGATATGGTTCTTGATGTTGGAGACAGCAAGAGCCGGGTGGAATTTGTTGGAGTCAGTCATGGTGGCTGACGTGAAGAGGGAGATGGCGGCTAGAAGGGGAAGAAGAAAGCTAGGGCGCGGCGGAAGCAAGGAGAGGATCGTGCCCTAGACTCGTGATACCATGAAAGAATATAATTCCGTGCTGATTTCATTAGCATAATTGTGGTTATATACAACCATTACAAGGAAACAAATCCTAGGCTATAATTCAGGAAACAAGGAAATAAATCTTAGGATATAATCAAGGAAACAAGGAAACAAATTATACACACAATCACTAACATTATACTAATTATACACAAGATCACTAACATTATGACTAGATACAGAATATATTTACATATATTCTAACACTTACTTTTTCTGGGTCTCACAAGAAGTTCATTATATATATAATCTCATTGATATTCTTTGTATCTGCTGAGAGGGATGAAGCTTCGCAGCAATGACAATGCCCAACTTTATAATCAATATCCGATATGGTCAAAGATGTACTAGATACCGTGCACTGTCGTTGTGTTGATAAACATCACGAGACTTGAAATATAATATACGACATAACATAGATTGGGGTTGTTATTTGTGTGCACGTCATAAGTCTAAAAACATACTAATATATTACTATTTTGAATGTGTTATTGCCGGTTGGTGGGGTTAACTTTAACAAAACTTGTGATTCATAATCCAAATCATTAAGCCTAGATACATCGACACTACAAGATTATAGTACCCATTATAGAGCAGGATTAATCCAAATCTTCAAGAAATTATGAATTGTCCCCTAACTTTAGTGTATAAATGTCGAAGTAGAGTTGGAATAATCGTTTGTTTATGAAAAATTATTCAATGATTGCGTAGATAATGGCTGATGGGTAACGTTTTGAGACTTTAGGAGCTGATGGGGCATTTTGCTACTCGCTGAAGAGGCTGAGACTTGGGTTCTACTTTGAAGCTAATTATTAGAAAGAAAAATGTTAGTCCAATATTAACACACTTTAGAGTAACTCACTCTTAGAGTGTAAAGTGAGTAATATCTCAACCATTAATGACAAAATTAATGGTTAATATTAAGAGGAGTGCTAACAACACACTCTCTAACGCTCTCATCTCAACACACCCTATCTCATTGGTTAAAATACAAGTGGGTCCCACTATTTTAGAAATGGGTCCCACTAAATCATGTGAGTCCCACCAAATTTAAACCAATAAAGAGTGTGTTGAAAAGAGAGTGTTAGAGAGTGTGTTGCTAGCATTTCTCTAATATTAAATGCACATGCTTAACAAATCATCTTTAATTTTCTCATTAATGGTTAAGATTACTTATTTTATATTTTACTCACTTTAGAGGAGCTAAACCCCACATAATTAACACTTTTTAATATTTTTTTTGTTACTAAACGGGGCTAAAAGCCCAAACAGACAGAACTACAATCTGAAACCACGGGGGGGAGAAAACCCCCACAAACATCATTTTTAACTAAATGACTTAAGTCCCTAGGAAGAGAGGTCAGGATTTGATAGCCCAAACCCAGAGAAGCTCCCCAACGAGCCATCCAATCAGCGCAGAAATTCCCTTCACGATAGGTGTGCTTGAAAACTAACCCCCAATTTTTCTCCTTCCACTTGTTGATCCTATCATAGAACTTGCATCTTTTGTGGTTTCCATTACCTTTGTTGATGGCAGAAATGATGGTCAGATTATCAGATTCAATTTTGACTCTCTTTATGCCAGAATCCCAAGCAATTTGAAGCCCATGAATGATCCCCCACAATTCAGCCATATAATATGTAGCCACACCAATATTGACTCCGAATCCTTTGATCCACTCACCTCTATCATTGCGAATGATTCCACCGCAACTAGCTGGCCCCGAATTTCCGATGGAGGCCTCATTGACATTAATCTTAAACCAATCCGTGGGGGGAAAGGACCAGCTAATATAGAGATTGTTTCTTCTGCAATTGCTGAAAATGTCACCCAAATTATGAATTGCATGATCAATCTCCATGGCTCGGTTCAGAATTACAAAATGGCGCTGCCAGGGTCTTTTGAAACTGCCAAATTTTGTCATGCATAGTTCCAAAAGACATGGAAACATTTCTATCCACCCAATCATCAAGACCCAACACATAGAACTCCTGTAACTGGTTGCTAGGAATGAGGTGAAACCAAATTTGAGTTGCCATGGGGCAGTCTCTCATGACATGCAGAGTAGTTTCGTTTGCAGCAGAACAGAGGCTACAAGTTGGAGAACCGTGGCTCCATCTGCTATGGGTCTGATTTGTAGGCAATCTATCATGACTCATCTTCCAGAGATGAATTTGCATATTGTAGGGGCCCCTCCAATTCCAAAGCTTCCTCCAAATCTCATTTGCGGTACTCTGGGGATGAGCTGTGAGCATTTTGTAAGCACTTTGGACACTAAATTTGCCATCATCCGAGTAATTCCACGCAATTTCATCTGCTGAGTCATGAATATTCGGCGGGATGCAAGCAATGATCTTTTTGATTTCCACTTCTGGCAGGGCATCACGGAGCATCGGAATATTCCACTCACCCTTCACCGTAATCCAATCCTTAACAAGGCTATATATTTGTTGGAAGTTTGTCTGTGTTGGGCACAAGTGCAGCAGAGAAGTGTTGTCACCAATCCAGTTATCTTGCCAAAAGAAAGTATTTTTCCCATTCCCTAAGTTATAGCGCAGCCCAGATAGAAGCTTTGGCCACAGACTGACTATACTCTTCCAAAGCCCAGAATCTTGATTATTAGCCTTTGCTTCTTTCATGAAGTTAACCCCCTTAGCATACTTCCCTTTCATCACGGTGACCCACAGGGAATCTGGATTAGAAATAATTTCCCAACCCAACTTTAGAGTAAAAGCTTCATTAACAAGAGTCATGTCTCTAAATCCAAGCCCTCCCATATTTTTAGGGAGGCAAAGAGTACCCCAACTGATAAGGTGCAGCTTTCTTTTCTCAGGATTGGACCCCCAGACAAAATCACGCTGCACTCTTTCAATGTCTTTGCAAATTGTTTTTGGGATTTTATCATGTTGCATTGTGTAAGAAGGGAGGGACCCTAGAACAGATTGGGCGAGAGTCACTCTCCCTGCCATAGAGAGGCATTGAGACTTCCAGCCCGCAAGCTTATTCTGCATTCTGTCAATGATGTTCTTAAACCCACTCCTCTTTGCCCTTCCATGGTGAGAAATAGAGCCAAGGTATTTTCCTAGACCAGTAGCTGCTGAGAAGACATTCTGATGTATCAGATCTTCCCTAACATTTTGAGTCACATTGTGAGAGAATAATATACTTTTTTTCTGCACATTAATCTTGTGGCCTGAAGCTGAACAAAAAGCTTTGAGGATTCCCATGATCTTTCTAAGCTGTTCCCCTTTGGCTTCAGCGAAAATGAGAATGTCGTTTGCAAAAAGGAGGTGCGAGATGTCTGGCCTATTCCTACCCGCCTTCATAGCAACCCACTATTTCTTTTCCAAAGCATCAAAAATCATTTGAGATAATTTTTCCATACAAATAACAAAATAACAAAAATGTAAGGAGACAAAGGATCTCCCTGCCTAATACCCCTTAAAGGATTAATTCTGTCAGTTTTTTCACCATTCCAAAGGACATCTATAGAGCTAGTGGTGATACAGTACATGATCAAATCAATGAAACCTGAGGGGAGGTTTAGCTCCTTCAAACGAATCCGAATGAAATCCCAGGCAAGCCTGTCATAGGCTTTTTCCATGTCGATTTTGATTGACATAAACCCTTTTTTCCCTTTCATTCTTCTCATGGTGTGGACCATCTCGTGGCAATTATAACATTGTTGTGAATATTCCTGCCAAGCACAAAACTAGCTTGCACAGGAGAAATCCAGTTGCTAAGGAAAGGTTTTAACCTGCTTACAATAAACTTAGTAATACATTTATAAGAGACATTACAAAGGGATATAGGTCTGAATTGTGAAATGAATTCAGGCCTGTCAACCTTAGGAATTAAGAGAAGAAGAGTGGAGTTAATCTTCCTAATTAACTCAACATTAGTCTAGGCATTCAAAATATACTCATATAAATCAAAACTAACCTTCTCCCAGTGTTGGAAAAATTTTGCAGGAAAACCATCAATACCTGGGGCCTTGAGGGGGCCAATGCTTATGATTGCTCTCTTTAGCTCTTCCATGGTGATAGGAAGCTGTAACTTATTCAGGTCGCTATCATCAATGTTGGGGTACCTGTTTCTAGTGCAAATTTTGTTTCTGACTCTCTCATCTTCACAGAAGAGGTTGTCAAAGTAGTGGACAACAATGTTTTTAAGGTTCTCACTACAAGAAATAGCGGGATTACCGACGGCCAAAAGCCGTCGATAATCCACAAATACCGTCGGTAATAAAAAAATTCCGACGGATTACCGACGGACATTAGGCCGGTAAATGCTGTCGCAAATGCATACCGACGCTTTAACGTCGGTAAATTTCCGACGGTTTTCTCCGACGGTTTTAACCCGTCGGAACTTTCGATGCCATTTCCGACGGCTTTAAGCCGCTTGAAGTTTCCGACGGGTTTTTCCGACGGTTTTAACCCGTCGGTAATTCCGATGACATTTCGACGACCATGACGATCGGTAAATCGAACTTAATTTTTTTTTGAAAATTGTTTAAATATTTATTTTTATTAAAAATTATTTACTTTTTAAATTATTTAATTTTAATTTCTGTAATCAATTTAATTTATTTATCCATTTAATTAGCGATTACTAGTTATCACATTTAATAATTAATTTCTTTCAGTATTTAAAAATGTAATGCGATAACATAACTATAAAACAAATTAAAAAAGAAACGTAACAAATAAATAAAAAAATTCGACGAACAAAACAGTAATAAAAAATATCCGAAAATATAAAAAAATATCAATACAAACATAACTAATAGTCCTGATAATCATGATCATGATCACTATCACTATCTACATCATCGACATGATCACCAGTACTATGAGGCGGAGGCGGAGGCGGTGGAGGAGGCGGCTGGCGAGCTAGCAAATGGTACAGATCCTCCTGTCGCTGCAGCACCTGAGCCAAAATGGCAGCCGTCCGGCGCCTCCTCGCTGATCGGCCGCGATCCGCTGTTGTTTCGGCCGCTAATCGCCGCCGCCGCCATGGCCCGCTTCAACTCGCTATCTCCCGCCATCCGCGGCAAAGACGATCGGCCGACGACTCTCCAGAGAAGTGGGCCCTTTCTTTGTAGTTGCTGGCAAGGTCGCCAAAGACCGTATAGCGACACTTCTTCTTGCCGCCAACAACATTCGCCAAACCATCGACGCACTTTGGATCCTCTGGGCTCTGAGACGGGGAACATGAGGATGTCTGATATCTAACCCGAGACATCCTCGCCTCAAACTCCTCCTGTCAAACATAAACAAATTAGTCAATTTTTATTGTAATAAAACAATATAAACATTGTTTTAAAACTATTCATTATGTTTTATAATTAACTGGGTCCGCCTCGACCGCTCATCGACAAACTCACCGGTACCTTTCCTAATATGAGTTGCACGATGGAGCTCGTGCAACTGAACCTCCCTTTGCAAATCACGAGATGTAATTATTTAATAAAAAGCTTAACTAAATAATAATAATAATAATAATAATAATAATAATAATAATATAAAACATACAAGTCGAGCTGCGTGCTGCGCCTGACTGACCGAACCTCCAGTATGCAAGCTGCCACCCTTTTCAGAGGCTCTATTCTGTTACCAAGTGACTTCAAACACAAGAGGGGGGTGAATTGTGATAGCGGTGCTTATAAAAAAAATTACAGATAAATTACTGAATTAAAAAAAAACTTGAAAGAAATAACTTGCGAAAAGATAAATAACTTGAAGAATAAATTGCAATAAATAAATGACAAAAAAAAATGACCGAAAAATAAATAAAGAACAAAAATAAATAAAGTGCTTGAATGATAAAGAGACAGAGAGCAAAGAAGAGCACGCAAAGAAATTATACAGTTCGCCACCAAACACCCCTGTGGCCTACGCCCCGTCTCCCCAAAGCAAAGCACTATGGAATTTTCACTAAATCACTAGCTTTTAAATCAGTTCACTAGAAACCTTTACAACTCTATACCAGAGCAATACGCTCAAGAGATATCACCTCTCTATGAACACCTTGGGATTCCTACCCAAAAAGAAATGATTTTCGCAAATAAAATGAGATGATAAAGATACACTCAATAGTGCAGATATAACAAATTGAAGCTCAAATAATACAACTCAAATTATGTAGAATAAAAAGACTCTCAAAAAAATGTGCTCAAATAAGTGTGAGGGAAGGAGAATATTTGATAAAGTTTGGGCACAAAGAGTAAGTGAGTGTGTATTTTAAAAACATCCTGCTGTTGCTTTTATAGGCAATGGAGGAGCGTGTAGCATTAAAAATTTGCCCTGCTATGCTTTGATTATTAAAAGGATAATTTGTCCGCTGCAGATTAAAAGGAAATCTGCGTTGCGTTTTGATTATGAAGAATTTGAAAACAAGGAGACGGAAATGATTCTCGGACACACTTGGAGTTCGACATCAGATTTCCATACGACCTCTCCCCACTCGGCATACGACCTCCTCATTTCAAGATACCGACCTCTTCACACCAAGACAAACACGACCTCCTCACGCAAGACGCGACCTCCTCACTCGACGCGACCTCATTTCGACGCGACCTCGCCAAGACGCGACTTCCCCACGCTTGGCACGCGACCTCACGACACGACTTGCATGTCAAAATATCACCGCCGACACGGAGAATATTTTCCAAAGAAAACTTGAAATATTTTCCAAACAATATTTTGAGTACAACTTAAGAATTTTTCAAAATACTTTGTGCCTAAAAATAATTTAGAAAAATTATCATAAAATCAATTTTAAAATAAAATCATTTTGTGAGTGTGTGATTTTATTTTATTTGAGAGCTTTTTATTACTACTTACAAATAGTCTTAATAAAAATAAATAAATACCCAAAACCCAAAGACTTGAGAAACTATCATTCTTGATACGCTGCCTTGGTATTCTTTTCCACTTTTTGCACGGTTGACTATTTGCAAAGCTCCCTTTGTCAATCATCAAAACCATCCTGCACAAGGCATGTATTCACAGACTCCCCCTTTTTGATGATGACAAACATCTCATGGAGGGAATTTAGTAAAATATAATCATGATATAGCAATGAGATATAAGCATTGTTTTTCAATAAAAGATATCAGAGTTTAAGCACAATATTTAGAAAAACTCCCACTCACAATATGCATAATATAATTTACTCTATCTGAATCATAAAACTCTCCCTTTTGTCAACATCAAAAAGCGGAAAAGATTAGACGGAACGGCATGTAAAACGAATGCCTATACGTGTACCAAGATGCTGAAAAATTATAGAGTATCAAGGGTTCAATGAAGCATAAGAAACCCTTGGTACAAAAATTATTCAGGGAGATAGCAAAAATAAAGCACTAGGATAAGAGTTACTAGTCCTCGCTCAACTCATTCTCATCATCAATTGTTTCCTCATCTTCACCGATATTAAGCGCATAATTGTTTGCGATTAACATAACCTCGCACAAACTTTTATTTTAACGACACAGGAAGGATGGTTGCATTTCTCCACTTTTAGTCTTGGTAACGGAACCTGCATAAAAATGTTAGCACACTCCAACGCCCAAGTTAGAACTTATTCATAATAAAATGCACTCACACGCAGTCATTCAATGCATGATTGATCTAAAATTCCTAACTTGGTTCTTATAAAAAAAGAAGTTTTCTTTAGGCAAAGGTTTAGTAAAAATATCTGCGAGTTGTTTAGATGTTTCCACAAACTCAATCACACAATCTCCTTTTTGAACATGATCTCTAATAAAATGGTGCCTAATTTCTATGTGTTTGGTCCGGAGTGATAAACCGGATTTTTGTGAGGTTTATGGCACTAGTATTGTCGCACTTAATTGGAACAGTTTCGATTGATTCCATAATCATTCAACTGTTGTTTCATCCAAATGATCTGCGGCACAACAACTACCGCCGTAACGTATTCCGCTTCAGCAGTGGACAAAGCCACACTGGCTTGTTTCTTACTATGCCATGAAACTAAGGCATTCCCAAGTAAGTGACATGTCCCACTAGTGCTTTTTCGGTCCATTTTACAACCCACAAAATCCGAATTCGAGTACCCAATAAGTGTGCAGTCAGCACCTTTGGGGTACCATAAACCCATAGTTTGTGTGCCAGTGAGATATCTCATGATGCGTTTTACCGCTAAGAGATGTGATTCCTTAGGATTTGCTTGAAAACGTGCACACATACAAACACTAGACATAATATCCGGACGACTTGCAGTGAGATAGAGAAGAGATCCTATCATACCTCGATACTTACTTACTTCGACCGACTTACCACCTTCATCTTTGTCAAGATAGCATGATGTGCTCATTGGAGTTGAGATTTCTTTTGCGTTGCTCATTCCAAATCTTTTAAGCAACTCCTTGCAATATTTAGATTGATTTATAAAAATTCCTTCTGTTGTTTGTTTGATTTGAAGACCAAGGAAGTAGTTGAGCTCTCCCATCATGGACATTTCAAACTCACTTTGCATGATTTTGGAAAAATCTTCACACAAGGACTCATTAGTAGCACCAAAGATGATATCGTCAACATAAATTTGAACAAGTAAAATGTCATGATTTTTGTGTTTAATGAAAAGAGTGGTATCAACTTTTCCTCTTTCAAAACCTTTTTCAAGTAAATATTTGCTCAACCTCTCGTACCAAGCTCTCAGAGCTTGTTTTAAACCATATAAAGCCTTTTTCAATTTGAAAACATGATTTGGAAATTCAAAATTTTCAAAACCGGAGGTTGATCAACATATACTTCTTCTTGAATAAAGCCATTAAGAAATGCACTTTTAACATCCATTTGAAAAAGTTTGAAATCCATGATGCATGCAAATGCGAGAAGCATGCGAATAGCTTCTAATCTAGCCACGGGTGCATAGGTTTCATCGAAATCTATGCCCTCTTGTTGGTTATAGCCTTTTGCAACAAGTCTAGCTTTATTTCTAACAATGATACCGTTTTCATCAAGCTTGTTGCGAAAGACCCATTTGGTCCCAATGACTAGGTGATCTTTAGGCCTAGGGACAAGTTCCCAAACATCATTTCTCTCAAATTGATTTAATTCCTCTTGCATAGCAAGGGTCCAATGCTCATCAAAGATGGCTTCATTGACGTCATTTGGTTCAATTTGAGAGACAAAGGCCATATGATGACATGCATGATTAAGAGAGTTTCGATTCGTTACCCCTTTTGTGATATCACCTATTATGCTGTCAAGAGGATGGTTCTTTGAGACTCTCCATTCCTTTGTAAGATTTGAGTGAGAGAGTTCTTGAGAGGGTTGAGGCAAGGACTCTTGATCCTCCTTTTGAACTTTTGATCTCTCTTGTTCCTTTAAATAGGTATCTCCTAACACTTCTGCAAGATCATCAACACTTTCTTCATCAAGATTTGGGGTTAGATTCATCAAAAGAAACATGCATGATTCTTCAATGTTAAAGCACGCTTATTAAAAATTGAAAGGCTTTACTAGAAGTGGAATATCCAAGAAATAAACCTTCATCAGCTTTAGCATCAAATTTACCAAGGTTATCTTTACTGCTATTTAGAACAAAGCACTTACATCCAAATACGTGAAGGTGGGAAATGTTGGGCTTCCTCCCTTGTAAATTTCATAGGCGTTTGTTTTAGAATAGGTCTTATGAGGACTCTATTCATTACATAACATGCTGCTTACTGCCTGCTCGTAAATACTTAGGAAGGTTGGTCTCATTGAGCATCGCCCATGAAGCTCTTCAAGAGACCGATTTTTCCTTTCCACCACTCCATTCTCAGTGGTGTTCTAGGTGCGGAAAAATTATGCTCAATTCCATTTTCAGTACAAAAGGCCTCAAATGCCTCATTTTGGAATTTCCCACCGTGATCACTTCGGATGGATACTATGTTCATTCCTTTTTCATTTTGGATAGCTTTAGCAAGTTTTCGAAAGGCAAAGAAAAAGCGTCATTTTTATGAGAAATAAATAAGGTCCATGTATAGCGAGAATAGTCGTCCACAATAACAAGAGCATAGTAATTGCCACCAAAGCTTTTAGTTCTAGAAGGGCCAAATAAATCCATATGTAAAAGTTGTAAAGGCCGATTTGTTGAAACAATATTTTTAGATTTGAAAGAAGCCTTTACTTGTTTTCCCTTTTGACATGCATCGCAAAGTTTATCCTTTTCAAAGCTGTGCTTTGGTAAGCCAATTACTAAGTCCTTTCGAACCAATTTATTAAGATGATCCATGTGAATATGAGCCATTCTTCTATGCCATAGCCAAGATTCATCCTCTTTACTAATAAGACAACATGCATCATTTGAAGGTATTTTATCTAAATCAAGCATATAGATATTTCCAATTCTAGGTCCAATAACAATAACATTTTCAATTATAGAATCCATGACCATGCATTTTGAAGAATCGAAAACCACTTTGTTTCCTTTATCACAAAGTTGACTAATGCTTAGCAAATTATGCTTCAAACCATCCACATACAAAACATTTTCAATAGTGGGATTAGGACTCTTACCAATAGAACCAATCCCAAGAATTTTACCTTTGTTGTTGTCACCATACCTGGACATAACCACTATTCTTAGGTACCAATGAGGAGAACTTGCTTTTTGTCTCCTGTCATGTGCTTTGAAGCCGCTATCAAGATACCAATTTAAGTCCTTGGCTTTCAAGCACACCTACAACAACAGTTAATTTTTAACCTTTGGTACCCAAACTAAGTTGGGTCCAGATGAGTTAGTTTTTGGCAAAGTACCCTTTGGAATCCATATCTTTTGCCAACCACATTCTTGTTCTTTCTAATATTGCAAATGGAGGCAGTGTGACCATTTCTACCATAGTGAAAGCATTTAATGAAAGTTTGCTTGAAGTGTTGTTGTGATTGACAAATTTAAAGGATTTTTCATGCGTTTGTGGATTATAACCCAAACCGCTTTTCCAAAAGTACCCTTTGTTTTCCCAATAGAATGTTTAAGTTATCCCTTCCCATGGTAAATTTGGCAAGGGTGTTTTCCAAATCTTCAATCTTGTTTTTCAAAACATTGCATTCATCACACTTGAAAGTATCAATCTTTGGTTTTCACAAAAGGTGCAAGTAGAAACTTCACCACAACAACTTGTTTTTCCTTAAAAACTTCCATCTCTTGGTTTAAGAAAATAATTTTAGATTCAAGAGAAGAGATGGTTTTCTTAGAAGAAGAAATAATTTTTCAAGTCTAGTCGTTTCATTATTTAATTCTTCACAAGTAATAAGCGACTCATCATAAGTTAAAGGAGATTCGAGTTCAAGAGCATTTACCTCATCCTCCTCGTGTTTTTCCATGAGACATAAGTTGGCCTCCTCATTTTCTCGATTCATCGACGAGTCCATATCATTGTCATCCCAGGCAATGTAGGCTCTTCTTCCTTTTGATTCCTTTTGTGGTCTTCTATCAAATTTTTCGCTTTTTCTTACGACCATGAGGCGGTCGGTTTTATATGTCCCTTTTGACCACACTTGTAGCAAGTTGGATTAAAAGAAGTTCCTTCCTCATTTTTCTTTGAGGATTTTGTACCTTGCCCGCTCTCCCCTTTTGCCTCATGAACCTTTTGAACCTTCGAACCATCGACTTATGTCTTCCTCATTCTCATCTAGACTATCATTGTTGTCGATTCCTCTTTTCATTTACGATTGCTTTGAGAGCAATTCCTTTCTTTTTCTTATCACTTTCTTCACTCTCGGTGAGTCGATTTAGTTCAAGTTCATGTTCCCGCAATTTTCCAAACAAGGTTGCCAATGATATAGTAGATAAATCTTTAGATTCAGATATAGCAAGAACTTTGGGTTGCGATTTCTATTTAAACATCTAAGAACTTTATTAATTAAATCTTCACATCAAGACTTTCCCAAGAGCTCGAGATGGTTTATTATATGGATGAACCTTTTTGCATATCTTGTATGTTTTCACTTAGTTTCATCCTAAATAACTCATACTCATGGGTTAATGTGTTCATTCGAGCCCTCTTGACCTCTGTAGTACCTTCATGGGTCAATAGAAGGGTGTCCCACATTTCTTTAGCGATCCTTGCAATTTGAGACCCTATAGAACTCATCGTAGCTTAAAGCGAAGTGATGATGTTCTTAGCTTTCAAATTGTATTGGACCTTTTTCTTATCATCTTCGGTCCAAAGTGATCTTGGTTTGTCTACCCTGCATCATTAATTGATTGAGTGGGGACAAATGGACCATTTTCCACAAAGATCCCAAATATCAAGATCAACACCCTCAAGAAAGATTTGCATTCTATCCTTCCAATAACCATACCCTCACCATTGAAAAATGGGGGTCTGTTCATGGAGGTTCCCTGCGTTATTGTTTGAAGTCATTCTCTTGAGACGGTTAAGTCCTTTATACAAGAGTCTAGCTCGATGCCACTTGTTACCAAGTGACTTCAAACACAAGAGGGGGTGAATTGTGATAGCGGTGCTTATAAAAAAATTACGATAAATTACTGAATTAAAAAAACTTAAAAGAAATAACTTATAAAAGATAAATAACTTAAAGAATAAATTGCAATAAATAAATGACAGAAAATAAATGACCGAAAAATAAATAAAGAACAAAAATAAATAAAGTGCTTGAATGATAAAGAGACAGAGAGCAAAGAAGAGCACGCAAAGAAATTATACTGGTTCGGCCACCAAACACCCTCGTGGCCTACGCCCCGTCCCCCAAAGCAAAGCACTATAGGATTTTCACTAAATCACTAGCTTTTAAATCAAAGTTCATTTAGAAACCTTTACAACTCTATACGAGCAATACGCTCAAGAGATATCACCTCTCTATGAACACCTTGGGATTCCTACCCAAAAAGAAATGATTTTCGCAAATAAAATGAGATGAGAAAGATACACTCAATAGTGCAGATATAACAAATTGAAGCTCAAATAATACAACTCAAATTATGTAGAATAAAAAAAGACTCTCAAAAATTGTGCTCAAATAAGTGTGAGTGATGGAGAATATTTGACAGAGTTTTAGCACAAAGAGTAAGTGAGTGTATTGTTTAAAAACATCGGTCTGTTGCTTTTATAGGCAATGGAGGAGCGTGTAGCATTAAAAATTTGCCCGCTATGCTTTTGATTATTAAAAGGATAATTTGTCCGTTAAAGATTAAAAGGAAATCGCCTGCTATGCTTTTGATTATGAAGAATTTGAAAACACGAGACGGAAATGATTCTCGGACACACTTGGAGTTCGACATCGTATTTCCATACGACCTCTCCCAGCCAAGGCATACGACCTCCTCGGCTCGGCATACGACCTCTTCACAGCACAGACCACGACCTCCTCACGGCTAAGACGCGACCTCCTCACGGCTCGACGCGACCTTCTCACTCGATGACGCGACCACTAACGCGACCTCAGCTCGACGCGCGACTTCCCCATTCAAGACGCGACCTCACTCGGCACACGACTTGCATGTCAAAATATCACTTTGCCGACACGGAGAATATTTTCCAAAGAAAACTTGAAATATTTTCCAAACAATATTTTGAGTACAACTTAAGAATTTTTCAAAATACTTTGTGCCTAAAAATAATTTAGAAAAATATCATAAAAATATTTTTAGATAAAACATTTTGTGAGTGTGTGATTTTATTTTAATTGAGAGCTTTTTATTACTACTTACAAATAGTCTTAATAAAAATAAATAAATACCCAAAACCCAAAGACTTGAGAAACTATCATTCTTGATACGCGTCTTGGTATTCTTTTCCACTTTTTGCACGGTTGACTATTTGCAAAGCTCCCTTTTGTCAATCATCAAAACCATCCTGTCAAGGCATGTATTCACATATTCTTCTTCGCCTTCTCGCTTACCGCCTTGAACTCAGGGGAGTTCCAGTGCGCTTGTAGCTGCTGCCAGATCTCATCTCCTATCCAAGTGGGCTGCCCATTGAGGCGGGCATCTCTAAGCATATCAGATAGGCGGTGGGAAGCCTTCATATGGAAGTTCTTCTTGATCCGCTCCTCCGCTCTTCCTTCCAAGAAACCTCTCTGTATGAATATAATACGTTATTAAAAATAATTGAGATTCATGAAATAAAAAATAATACGCAACAAAAAAATAAACAACTTACTCGAAAGAATTGAACATACGTGCCTCCGCCACCACCGTCGCCGCCCCCAGTGTGGGCCAATAGTCAGTGGTAATTTTGCTCAATTACTTCCGTGATAGCCTTCGCACCGGGCTTTGTGGAAGGAACCTAAACAATAACAACATACCAAACAAGTTAAAAATATATAGGTTAAAGCTGTAATTTTAGTCCCTTATCCTTTTTTTTTAGTTTTCATTTAAGTCCATTAAGTTATAAAAATTACTTCAATTTCGTCCTTTCTTTTTAATTATTCTTTTTTTGTCTTAGACGAAATACCATCTTACACGTGGCAGTTTGTTTTATTTTATTTTATTTTTCTGCCACATGTCAGATGGTGATTCGTCTAAGAAAATATGAATAAATAAACAGAAAAGATGAAATTGATGTGATTTTTGAAGTTTAAGGGACTTAAATGAAAACTAAAAAAAGATAAGGGACGAAATTGAAAACTAAAAAAAAGATAAGGGGCAAAAATGTGTATTCAACCTACATACTCACCCTCTACCAGCTGGCCTGATAGCAACTCGGCCATCATACAACATCTGAATATCATCAACGACCTCCTGCCATCCCGCCGCCGCCAACCTCCTCGTCGAACCCTGGCTCGATCGGTGCCTGGCCCACACTATACTCCTTATCGGACACATGAGTGTCGGGCACCGTCTCAAACACAAAATGAGAGAAAGAAGCGGCAAGTGTCTGCTGGAACCCTGGGGTGGGCATCATGTAAATGGGTGTCGATGCAGAAGGTCCTGCATGCTGTGTAGGTGCCCAATGTGACGTAGGCTGCGTAGGGGCCGAACTCGCTGGAGCCTGTGTAGACGTAGATGTATGCGGACGCTGTGTGGATGACAACGTCGCATAGCCAGCATCATCAATCCTAATAATGTTCAGCCTCCGACGACGAGGGGGGTCGACAATGATGCCCTTCCTTCCGCTGACCACTACCGGGTGGTGGGGTCGAACTGAACCTCGATGCCATATATGTCTATAGAGCAATTCAATAATAACAATCATGAAATATTATATTTAAACATAACAATATTAAAAATGAATTCCAAAAATAAACAAGTTATATGAAAATAATCGACAAAATAAAATATGTTGTTAGACATTAAATTCTCTAATTGTAAAAAGTTAAACAAATTTATTACGCCATTCGCCCACTCGTAGATCGTCTTGAGATCTTGATGGTTCTCGCCACTTCTTCATTTAATTCCTCATCTCCATTTACATCTTCATATGTGATTGGATTGTCACGTAGTCGAGAAATGGGTTCAACCGTTTACTACGTTGACACGAGACATCTCATCCACTTGATAAGCCACTTCTTCCTCGTGGATCATCCGCTTCAATGCGACCCCTTGGTTTTGTCTTTATTGCAACACACCAACCTTGTTTGTCCCTTCGAGTTGACGGATAAGGGACATAATACACCTGTCTTACATGTTGTGCTATGATAAGCGGATCAAACATTTGGTATCTTACGCTCATGCATATGTCAAAGATTATATTTGCGATCCATTCTTGTGCCTCTACTTGACTGGATCAAACCAATTACAATAAAATAGCACTATTCTTTTAGTATAGTCTAAAGTATTGTACGCCTTGACTCATATATATGTTGAATCACGCCAGAAGTCGCCTTCACCTCCCTCTGTGGCACCTTTACATAAACTCCGCCGTTAATCGCTTTTCCCTCTCGCTTTTGATCGAGTTTGAAATTTGTAAATCGTTTACGAACACGTGTGCCATTCTTTTACACGTGATTTAGGACCATGAGATAAATTTCTCAAGTGTTCGATTATGGGCGGTTCTGACTCGCTATACACCTGCGTATACACATGCACAAGTGATTTAGGGTTCCTTTTTGCAAACAATCTTTTGTATTTTCAAACAATAAATAGTTGAAATAGGACTAAAAATACATACCTGGCTCCTAAACCACGTTGGGAAATATTCATGAATATAGGCAGAAGAGTCTTGTTCGCTTGTGGGCTTAGTTAACAAGAATGCCCTGAACAAGTCATTATCAAACAAATGATCATGAATAGGTGTGGACTAAATAAATTGAAAGTGATCAAAAGTATACATACGTAAGATATGGTGATACTTGACAGATTGATCAACACGTGAACGTGTCCGACTTCCAATCTTCTCCAACCAGGACTTCACTCCTTTCCAAAGATGACCAGGAAGGCAAAACACCGATAAGGCGGTGGTGTCTTTCACTTTCAATTTCTATTTCATTCCTATTATTTGTTGGTGTCAGCATGAAGTTCGTAAAATAATGGGAACAGAAATGAATTGTCTCACGGTGTAAGTAAGTTGCACAAATAGATCCTTCAACCCTGGCCTTATTTTTCACCGACCATTTTGAGTCACCCATAAATCTACAGAATAACAAGGTTGGTGATCAACATTTAACCTGGGGCAGTGAATAATTATGTTAAAGAATATTTGATTATATTACCTTTCGAATGGATACATCCATCTGTATTGAACCGGTCCACCAAGCCTAGCTTCATGTGCAAGATGCACTGGGAGATGTTCCATAGAGTCAAAGAAACCAGGGGGAAATATTCTCTCCAACTTACAAAGAATGACTGGTATGTTCTGCTCCATCTTGATAAGATCATCATCTCTCAATGTTGCGTAACACAAATCTTTAAAAATTGGCCGAAGTTACGTAAGTGGATTTAAAATATTTGACTAGGGAACTAAATGCAATAGGAAGTAAACACTCCATGAATACATGACAATCATGGCTTTTCATCCCAATCATTGTTCTTTTGTTCACATCAAGACATCTTGCCAAATTAGAAGAATAACCGTCTGGCATTCAAGTTCTTTTATCCACCGACAAACCGACATAGCTTCTCAACAGTTAAAGAGTAACAGCTTTGGGTTTCAGTGGTTTTCCCATTCGACCGAAGCCGCCAAATGCAAGTCCTTTCGCTTACAAGAAAGTGGTAAGTCCACCGCCTTATCATTGTCTTTCGTTCTTCCTCTAACGCTCATCACCGTGAAAAAACATTGTCAAAAATTTCTTCTCAATGTGCATAACATCAAGGTTGTGTCTCAACAAATTATCTTTCTAATACGGCAAATCCCAAAAAATACTTCTTTTAGTCCAATTGTGCCATTGTCCATATCCTTCAAATCGATCCAATTCACCAAAATCTGTGAT
Source organism: Calophaca sinica (assembly GCA_037113605.1). NCBI lineage: Eukaryota > Viridiplantae > Streptophyta > Magnoliopsida > Fabales > Fabaceae > Calophaca > Calophaca sinica. Next base: position 42,861,485 of record CM073731.1, on the reverse strand, counting down.
TTTTGGCAGATCCATAACTCTGGTAAAAATCTGTTCGGATGTCAACCTCGGGGGCAGGCCATCTAATTCAACTTCCCCCTTCTTGAAGGCGTTCTTATTCCGTCTAAATGGATGATCTGCTGGTAAAAACCTGCGATGTGAGTCAAACCAAGAACTCTTCCCCCCAAATTTCAAGGTAAAGGCCTTTGTATGCTCCATGCAATGGGACATGCCATCTTACCATGAGTACCCCAACCGCACAACATGCCATATACAGGGAAGTCATTAATGGTCCACATAAGAGTCGCCCTCATTGTAAAGTTCTTCTTTCGTGCAACATCATAAGTCACAACGCCATTCCACAACCTTTTGAGATCGTCCAATGAGAAATTTGTAAGTAGATGTCAATACCATCCGTTGGATTATCTGGACCCGTGATAATACAAGTCAAGAACATATAGGGCTTAGACATGCACATATCGGAGGAAGATTGTATGGGGTAATAATAATCGCCAGCAAGAATAAGGTTTCGCCGTTGATTGAACATATGGGGTAAAACCATCGAGCATAAGCCAACTCGTACATTACGTGGATCCGCCGCAAATTCGGATTCACACGATCAAAGTGCTTCCAAGCTTCACCATCACAAGGATGTCGCAACATACACAGTGCTTTTATTCTCATAGTGTTGTCATTTTGTCTGCAAATTGTGTTGACGCAAACATTCTCTGCAGCTTTGGAATAATTGGCAAATAAAACATTGCCTTCCGTGGAACTGGTTTTTGTCTACTCCTTCCCATTATCGATGTGACATATACCTTGGCTCACCACAGAATTTGCATTCAACCAGGCTTATCGTTTTTACCAAATTCATTGTCGTAATATAACATACACCTCTCACACAACAATCAATCCTTTTAGATTCCAACCCCAATTTGGACACTAAGCTTTTAGCCTCGTAATAACTTTTTGGCAAACCATCTGCGATAGGTGACGAGTCCAACATCATCTTCGTTACGAGATCCAAGCACACATCCGTAGCACCACAGCTTGGACTTGAGAGCTGAAAGTCTCACACACATTGATAACTTAGAGTCGCGGACCCTTCAAACAACGGCTTATTTGTTTCTAACAAGAGATTATAAAATCTTTGTGCAGTCTCATTTGGAAGTTCATACGTGTCATCATACTTGTGGCTCCTCGAATGATACGTTGACCCCCAAGGCATCACAAACCATATTTTGCATCAATTCAATTTGCTCACCATATCCCGTATCTACGCAATTACTTGAAGCACCTGCGTGCAATTATCGCCAACCCTAATCCAACCCGAGGTAACTCTTCACCATGTCTAGTCCAAATCCAATAATTAGGCATAAATCCAACTCTCTGCAGTGCAAAGATGACCTCTCCTGGGCTCTTGATCTTTCGCAATCGCATTTAAGGCACGGACACCTAATCCCTCCATTAATTTCGAAATCTTCGTGTGCCATTGCGACTTGAACGAAGTGATCAATCCCATAGCAAAAGATTGTTTCAAACCCCTCTTCCTGATACAACCTATCGTACATCCAACTACGATTGAAGGAAAAAATTCCATCTTACGCATGTCAAAAAAATGACAATTTCAAAGAAGACGACATTCTTACAACCGCTCTCTTTCTTTAAATGGTATGACTTATCCCATTCGAGGAAAAACTTTTTCAGAACTCAGATAATAGTCATTCAGTAATTCTCATATCTTATACTTGACAAAATTTATTGAAGATTTCCCATTGGTCTCTGAGTACACAAAATGATGTGATTAGGAACAAGGCAATCAAGTATGCACCCAGAGAACAAAAGGAAATGAATCTAACCAAAATTTCATCAAATATCAAGATACGAGAATCAAGCAACAACTATTATACAAGTAAAGAAAAAGTTTTTTCCCAAACTGTCCGACTTGGACAATTCAAGGTTCAATATACAATGAACACGTGGTATCTAAAAGAGTACACGCACTCAATAATATATTGAACCTCAAACGGGAAGCTAAGACTTTTCTCCGATACTAATAACAACAATCAAACATCCATTTCATCAATAATTAAAAAGTAACATGTTGAAAGTTGACATCCTCTTAAAGGATAGAATTAAACAAGCATACCGACGACAAGGGAAGCATAAATTCTTTTAACAATTTTTGTTTTCATAGTGGTTTGGCTTGGTATATGCCATGCAATTAGAGCTCCTATATGGTCACATCTACCATACATCCTAATCCTTTAATTGGCCAAAAAACAATCATTTTCTCGCTTCTCGCAGCTTAAAAACTAGCCTAGCACCAGAATCTACTACATTAACCAAGGCTTGATGGTATCTCTAAACAACATAAAATTGGTTACTTTATTATTTTTTAAAAATAAGATCATCACATAATTAAATTCATCAAATATAGGATTTTAATAGTTTATAATTAGTGTCCGATACGATTAATTTGGGAATCAATTTCCTCGACGTAATTCATGTCTTTGTGTAATATTATGTCTTTCATATGTTAAATTTTTAGTTTAATAAACGTTGTTTGTATTTACAAGATAGTATATAGTTATAATCTGTAAATATTTTGGAGATTAATATGGTTACTATCTCAATATAAATTGGTTTCTACAAGTATAGCGAGACGTAGCATGAACATAGGATCAGAGATTCACTTACTGAAACTGAGTTTATGTGTTGTTTGCTAAATGAATAATCTACATGCTACCTTACTCTAACATAAAATATACATCAAACAAAATTCCCTCTGGAGAGAAGTAAATCGAGTGATTCCTTCTCTCTTTACTTTTCTTTCAACTTAAAAGAAAAAGTATCGACATATATTATCCAGAAAGAGGGGTTTTGAATCAATTAATGAAGTTCATTTTTCAAAAACATCATTAAAAAAAATGAAATGGGATTTTTTGAAACATAGGAAAAGGTGATCTATTGAGTCATTTATACGAATCCAAAATATTATGATTATGAAGAACTCAACGGGACCCCTCGAATTCGTCAAAAATATTATCTAGACGCGTGAATAGATTGACCTTAAAACAACAACGATTAATTACGATTGCTATAAAACAAGCTCGTATTTTATCTGCGTTACCCTTTCTTATTCCGGTACCTTTTGTTAATAATAAAATTACTTCAATTTAAAAAAAGCGAGTCGACCACTAGAACTACTACTGTTTTTAAAAAAAATATGTTTTTTAAAAAAAAATAGAGTTACTCTTCAATTGAATTCAATTTTGAATCGAAAATCAATTTCAATGTGGATTGATATCTTGTTCGAAAACTACGACAACTATACATCACTTCAACATAAAACATCCTTTGTTAGCCAAAACACACATCACCTCAAAATTCTCTCTCTGGAGAGAACTATGAAGCAAATCAAATAAATATGTCGGTGTGGGGGTCAACAGCCAACCCTTTTCCACCCAATGAGTCAACCGACATTTCGTTAGAGTGCATACCTAATTCTCAGAACAAGAGAGTGTCCACGTCCTTCGATGTGAGTGGCAGTCTCGGAGCAATGTCGTGGCCTCGAACTAAAAATACAGAAAAAACATAGAAAATTTTAACTAACAAGCTACCAAATAGCAATCAACAAAAATGAGCAGGGTGCCAACCAAACAACAATCATGTTATAAAATAATTCCAAATAAACCCCAAGTAAGCTTTTTGGCTTTCACTATTTTTATCAAATCATGAATTCTCAAAAGCTATTTAACCTCCTCATGTAAAACATATAATAGAGCATAATAGAGTGGTGATGGTGGTGGTGGCAGCCTGGTTGCGAACAATCGTTGAAATGTTGGAATAATTGGAACTTAGGCTTAAGACAAAAATTAAATAGAAAAGCACAAATGTAAAGACATACATCATATATTATCCTAATACATTTATCCAATTAAAATGTTAAAGCAAATAAATACTAATGTACGTAACATGCATAATATAAAATAGAGGCTAGCTAGTGGCGGCTTCGAGGGGTCCCCAGGACAAAATCAGGCGGTAGAATCCTCCAAGGAGTCGATGGAGTGTAACTGCTACGGTGGGAGAATATTTTGGTGTGGACGGAGTGTAATCCTCTCCGATTGGAGAATACTCCGGTGAGGTCGGAGTGTCATCCTCTCCGATTGGAGAATACTCCGGTGTGGATGGAGTATACTCCAAGATCTCATCGTCATCGCTGGAGACTTGAACGATGTATGTCCCTCGGTGAGCATCACCGTAGCTACAGGCCTCCCGGGATCACCATGTTGGTTCATCAAATCACGATCCTCAAGACGATCCTTAGTCACGATGACAAAGCTATTTCGATACTCCTACGCAGACATCATCGGCCTCCTAGAAGGCATAGGAGGATCACGATGGCGAGCATCGCGATCCTCAATCCTCACAAAGCTATTCCGATACTCCCTTGCAGACATCATCGGCCTCCTGGAAGCCCTACCTCGACCACGGTTTCCATCTAAAGACATTGTCTGTTTGTTGTCAACATTGGTCAGTCATTAGCATATAAATTGAAAATAATCGAATTACAACAAAATGAACAAAGGCATAGGTTTGCAGTATTTAAGACTTTATTCCAATATTTTTTTCAATATTTTTTTTCAAATCATGATGCTAACCGAGCAAGAATTGTTTTTTTCCCTTCTAATTAGCATGCTTATGACAAACTTTTAACCTTGGACATAATATAAGTATCCTAAACTTTTAAAACAACTAACAATCCACAAAATCAATAAGAGCAGAGCAACCGTCAAACAACTAACAATCCACAAAATCAATAACACAGAACAACCATCAAACAACTAATAATCTCACGCGATTACTACTCTTGCAAAGCTACTAAAACAAAAATCAAATACCAACAACAGGAATACAAACAAACCTTAGTTCCCAAAATCACAGAACACAAAATTGGAGGTCAAGCCACAAAAGAATACCGTGATGCACCAAAACCTTCAAAATCACGTCAAAAACCTTCAAATCACTTCAAGAACTTTCAATCGTTCCTGAAACATCGAAAAGGAACACCAAATCAATTTGGGATTCGGAAGAAAAAACACGAACAAAGAAGGACGGAATAGAGACAGAGAATAGACGGGGGTGGGAGAGGGGACCGCAGACCACTTTGTGGAGGTGGCCGCGGAAGGTCTTGTAGAGGTGGTGGCGGCGACGCGTGGTCTTTGTGGAGGTGGCGGCGAGATGGTGTTCTCGTGGAGGTGGCGGCGGATAGAGAGAGAGATGAGAGAGAGAGAGAGGCACACCTGGTGGTGGTGGTGGTGGTGGTAGAGGAAACGCGGTGGTGGTGGCGACTAAGACGTGGTGGTGTGGGCGCGGTGGTGGTGGTGGTGGTGGTGGTGAGAACAATGAGAACAAGTGATGCAGAGAGAATAGAGAGAATAGAGTGGTGGTGGTGGTGGCGGCCTGGTGGTGGTGTGGGCGTGGTGGTGGTGGCGGCGTAGTGGTGGGGGCGGAGGAAGAGAGGGAAGTGAAAGAGAAGAGGGATGAAGATGGAGGAGAGAATAGTGAGCAGGAGAGAATAGAGAGAATAGAGTGGTGGTGGTGGTGGCGGCCTGGTGGTGGTGTGGGCGTGGTGGTGGTGGCGTAGTGGTGGGGCGGAGGAAGAGAGGAAGTGAAAGAGAAGAGGGATAAAGATGGAGGAGAAAGGGAAGGCCTGGCTTCGATTATTATCGCGCATTACGACGGCTTTCGACGGCCCAGGCCGTCAGAACTGTTCGGCATTACCGACGGGTTTTTAACTTACCGACGGTATAAGGCCGTCGGTATTTGAAAAATAGGCGCGTAAATGAAATATCTTTGAAATTACCGACGGGCATTGACCGTCGGTAAATTTACCGACGGACTTGTTGTTTTACCGACGGCTTGGCCGTCGGAAAATCCAACGATTAACCGACGGTCTCTGACCGTCGGTATATGCCCATCGGTAAATCCAAATTTTCTTGTAGTGTCTGTTAAACCTCACACCAATCTCCAGTCTCATTCCTCGGCATGAGCACCCTGTTTTTTCTCCTTCTTGTCATAGTCTTTGTCTGGTAGTATTTCGTGTTTCTATCTCCATCTTTCAGCCACTCTTTTCTAGACTTTTGGATCCACAGGATTTCTTCTCTATTCAAAATGTCTTCAAGATGCCTTTGAAGATTAGCTTCCAAGTTTTCTAAGAACATATTTGTCCCATCGGAAGGGGATTTTTGGATGCCATTGATCCTACTCAGAATCCTTCTTTTTTGATTAAAGATGTTACCAAAAGTGGTCTTGCTCCACTCCAGTAAATTGTTCATGAGCCTAGTGGTATTGGTGTTCCACTCTGTGCCATTCACCCGATTTTTCTCCACAACATTCTGAAAATCTGAGTGTAGCATCCAAGCAGCAAGGAAGCGAGTAGGTTTTTCTCCCCACCTGTATCTATTAGGAACCAAGTTGACACATACAGGGTGGCGATCGGATTGCGTTCTTGGCAAAAAAGTGACATTTGCTTCATGGAACCTCATCTGCCAGTTAGAATTGGCTAAAGCTCTATCCAATCTCTTGAAAACTCTGTCTCTATCGTTCCACTTCGGCCTTCTTCAAGTAAACTTAGAACCCACCTAACCAAGATCAATCAGATTACAGTTATTAATCCATCTGTTGAAAGTCTGACATCTTCTGTGTTCAACCACTCCACCACCCTTCTGCTCTGAGGCTGCCTAATTTCATTGAAGTCCCCCACCGTCAGCCACTCCCCAGAGATTGTTGTTGAGTAGTTTTCCATGTCTTCCCAAAGTGTTTGTCTCTCATTTTCTCTCGGGCTAGCATACACTGCCGAAAGAAACCAAGGAGCCTCACCAGCATCTTGAACTTCAACGTGGATGAATTGATTATTGACCTCTATCACTCTAATCTTGAGGTCATCTTTGCTCCAAGTAATCCAGATCCCCCCAAAAAAACCAACAGCATCACTGATAACATAGTGTCTTAAACCCAGCTTACAAATAGTAGAAATAGCCTGACTCCCACTACAACAAGGTTCCATCATGACTAAAATATCTGGATTGTATTTGGATATCAATAGACGACAAGCCCTTGCAAAATCCCTACCAAGAGCTCCTCTAACATTCCAACTTATGACTGACCTTAAAAACCAATAGGAAAGACACCCTGAGGGCATAGAAAACCTTTAAACACTCGGGCCATTGCCCACAACCTCCATGTCTGCCTCTAAGGTAAACTCAGAATGGCCAATGTTACCATCTAATCCATCTGAACCATCTACCCGCATGTTATCACCTCCTCCGTCTGGTGGCTTTGGATTTCCTTCTTCCACAAAGATTTTATGGGCAAGAAGGTCTTGAAGCATTTCTGGTGTTTCAAAAACCATGTTTTCATCAGATATTTCCACCATTTTATTATCACTGGGAGAGCAAGTGTCATTTGCATCTGTTTTTTGAGTAGTGGCTTCCACCATATTTGTTGTAACATTACCCATATCCGGGTTAACCATGTTTGTATCAGTTTCAATTTTTGCTGCCAAAGAACTGGATCTGTTGTCATTCTCAGAGTCCTTAGCCTTCTTTTTTTCTTTTCTCATCTCACTCCCTGTCAAGAAGACTTTCTTTTTGATTTCCCCTTCATCCCCCTTATTGAGCATTCCCTATTGGTTCCCACAATCAGTATCAATCCAAACCTCTCTCTGAGAAACAACTTAGGGTTCATCATTTGTTGCTTGCTTTTGGAGGTCCTCCTCATTTGATTTGTTTTCATTTTGCACTGCCCCTGCCCCAGAGTTACTGGTTCCCTCTTTCTCATTGCTCTTCTTCTTCTTGGCCATTTCCATCTTTTCCACCTCACTTGTCATTTGAGTCTTTACTTTAGGCTTTCTTGTGTATCGTTTCTGGACCATGTTCCAAGGGCCTAAGCCATCCTCTTCCTCGTGCACTTCCTCCTATTGTCTTGTACCCTCTTTAGTTTCTGATTTTTTCTCCGAGCAATTGTCCTTTGCATGCCCATATTTCCCGCACTAGAAGCACACCAGGTGAATGCCTTCATATTCAAATCTCTTCAGTTCCCCATCAATTTTATAGTACGGCTTTAATGGTTTGTCCAGGTCTATCTCAGCACAAAGCCTGGCAAATTTACCTCTAATATGATTTGCAGTATTAAGGTCAGTTTTGAGAGTTGATCCAATTAGATTCCCAATTGATTTCAATATCCGTCTATCAAAGCATTCAACAGCAAGATCAAGGAGTCTTACCCTACACTGCTATGTTGTTTATTCTTGTTGTTGCTGCCTTGAAGTTTGGTTCCCATTTCTTAACAGCAAGATAGTGGCCAAAGATGATCCATGGCCCTCTTGTGAGAGCAAACTCATAATCTTCCTTCTATTAAAGTTTTACAAAGAAAAAGTGGTTTTCTACGTCAATAATCTGTATAGACCCAGTTCTGGCCTAGCTCTGTTCCAGCTTCCTTCTCAGAATCGTATAGCTAATAACCTTACCCAGTAACTTTATCACCAGAGTTTGTTGCCACGGTTTCCTGATGCGCTCTCGCTCTGTCTTGTTCAAGTTGATCGTTGGGATTCCCTTTTCATCTACATCGATTTTCGTATGTGAGATTTGTTGTTGGTCGAGATTTGTTTCTTCATCTAGATCCTCTTCATTTGATTCCTCCATGGTAAAATCATTGTGGATCTTCTTTCCCTTTGCTACTGCCTGAGAGTAAGAGATTTTCCCCTTTTCAATGGGATTCATCCACGCTTCCTCCCTACTCGGATTTGATTCATCGCCAGAAAAGCAGCCTTCGAACCCTCGTTTTGTGGCCTGACGATGGGTCGCGTTTTGCTGGCGGGGACCAAAGAAAATGGGTCTTACAAGTTTCTTTTTCGGATCTCCTTCAGGTGGTTTTCCAGGAGGGGGCGTCGAAATCGACGAGGTGTTGAAGGGAAACCCATGCGGCGGCATGTTTGGGTTTGAGGGGAGCCCTAGGTCAGCATTCGGTTCTTCTGTCATTTTTATACTGACTTTTTGTGTTGGGTTTTCTACGTAAATAATCTGTATGGACCCAGTTCTGGCCCAGCTCTGTTCCAGCTTTCCTAAAAAAAAAAAGCTAATTAATATTAGTGTAGTGAAAATATTGATGAGTTTTTCAAATTCATTTCCTTTCACAAAAGGTTATTTAATACTCCCTCCGGTCCATATTATAAGAGACAAAGCTAAAATTTGGTTCATTGAATAACTCATGTATTTGGTCTATATAATATAGGCCAAATACATGAGTTATTCAATGAACCAAATTTTAGCTTTGTCTCCTATCATATGGACAGGAGGGAGTATGTTTCAATGTTGATAATGATTGGATGAGTTCAGCAGTAAATTCTGAAATGCAAAAGGAAATCATTTCCATTCAATTATCTAGGCATCCCAATTGGTGCAAATCTTGCAAATTTAGGTCCCATTCAGGGCGGTTTTTAGTTTTCAAATTTCAAAAAACTAAAACTAGTTTTTAGTTTTGAGTTTTGAGTTTTTTTGTGGTTTTTCAGTTTTAAAAAGTTGTTATTGACATTATAATTTTTCCTTTAAAAGTTATTAACAACAACAATTCTTCCAGAAAATAATAATAACCGTAAATAATAATAATAATAGAAATAACTACAATAATTATAATAGTAGTATTAATAGTATTATTAAATTTAATAATAATAGATAAACTGTGATGCCATTTCCAGCGCCTCTGTATGTCGAGAAGAAGGATGATAGAATCTTTCAATCTTTTGATTGATGCGAAGACTTGAGAGGGGGAGAGAGAGATTAGGGTAAGAAGTCACGATGGAGAAGAAGGAGATACAAGAATAAGTAGAGTTATAAAAATGGGCCCGACCCGATTGACCAGATATAAAGCATGAGCAAAACGGGTCAACTCGGCTCAACCCGGTCGGCCCGACATGATCCCGCATAAAAACGGGTTGGCCTGTCCCAACCCATCAAAGGGTTATGGGTTGAGATGTTAAACCCGACCCGGCCCTCCACTGGTTGGGCGGGTCGGCAGATTGTCCCGTGAAAAAACAAAAATAACAAAAACAAAACAAAAAATAAATAAAAAGCAAAAAAAATGAATAGAATGAGCCAAAATGGGCCACAAAGCGAGTTGGTTGGCTGGTTTGCCAAAAATATGTAAAAAAACAAAAGAAAGAATCGTTTAAAAATAAAAAAATAAAAAATATTATATGTGTTGGCCCAATAGGTTGGCCCGACCCGGCCAACTCGTGGCCCGTAGCCCAACGGGTTGGACTAGACGGGTTAGTAGGTTGATAAAACTTAGCCCAACCCACCAATTTTAGAAGGGCTGGCGGGCTGGCTCAAGGGGCCTAGCTCAATTTGCCACCCCTTTGGTGGTGGTGGCTGCAGTGGCAGTGTCGGTGGTGGTGGTAGTAGCGGTGGTAGTGACGATGTTAATGGTGGTGGTGGCGGTGGTGTCGGTGTTATAAGTGGTGGCGACAGTGCCGATGGTGATGGTGGTGTTAAGCAATGGTGGCAACAATGGTGTCGGTGGTGGTTGTAGCGACGACAACGATGGTGGTGGTGGTAGGCTGGTGGGGATGTCAATGGTGATAATGGTGACGACGGAAAGAGCTATTGTCAAATGTAGTGAGAACGTGTTTTTTTAACCAAAAACCAAATTTACAAATATTTTTTTGTTGGTTTTAAAAATGAATGTAAAAGTGTTTTGAAATTGAGTAAAAAACCATTTCAACTCCATTTTAGCCGAATATTTTTTTTTTTTGAAAATTACATTTGAAAACCAAAAATTAAAAACTCGCAACCATCCCGAACAGGGCCTTAGCAACTTGACAACTCGTGGTAGAAAAGGTGAAGAAATTGTTGAGTCGTAAGAGATGTCTTAAGATTCCTAGTTTTTATGAATCCAAACAACATGTCCTATGTGTATAGGCAGCACTCTTATAGTGGACAGACAACCCGTTAAAAATATAGCACATTCTATCAAGTTAGCACACAATCATCCGCAAATCATTTATGTTTCATTGTTTAATTTGTATACTCCGATTATTTAATTTTTGTTCTTTCAGTTTTGGTGGACCTGTTTCAAAACAGGGTCTTATAATTTGGACCTAAGGCCAAACCTATAAAATCGATTTATAAGGTGAAGATTGTTCGAGCCTTATATGCATTACTAAAGTCATATTTCCAGTTGATATGGGACTCTTAAGACATCCCCATGCTCAAGATTGGAAATATGAAGCGTGAAGTAATAGAGTGGAATAATAGAGAATCTAAGATAAACTCTGATATCATTTTAGATTTTGGGTCTTACTCGACCCCACAAAACCATATTGTAATGTGAGAGATGTCAGTTCTTTATAAACTCTTTTCAAGTCTTATCTCTAATCAAAGTGGGACTTGAGTTTTTTCCAATACACTCTCTCACGTCTAACACTATTGGATTTGATGCGTGGATAATATAGTGGGTGGGCCGATGGATATAGAAAATGCGCTGATAATATATTGAGATCTCTATTAAGGTCGCACTTGGGATATCTATCAGGGATATCTCTAGTATATGTGAGACTTGGGTTTTTCCAAATATATTTTCTCACGCCCAACACCATTAGGCTTGATGCCTGGAAAATATGATGAGCGGCCCAATGGATATAGGATATGCTCTAATATCATCTTAAAATTTGGGCTTAGGACATAATTCAATCTCACAAAACCGTCTTGTAAGACCAGTATTGCCCAAGCCTTATATGCGTTACTTACGTCATATCTCCCATGTCGAACTCTCAACTCAACACAAGGGTTCTGAAGTTTTCTGATGCATAAACGAAGCATCTCAAATTTTCAGGTTCCTGAAGTTTTTTCGTGCTGCATTTCACATATATGGATAAGGGTGGTGTCTTTGGATGCTTCGGTTGTTGCCTCTGCTGCTTGAGTGCTGTTAAAATTGCTGTTGCTGTAAAAATGTATAGTTCCTGTTGCTGTTAATATTGGATGAGGGTGGTCTGTCAAAATGTTTTGGTGGAAGATTGACTGTCTTGATGTTAGTGGAAATCAATTCTTGATGTAACATTGCTGGGGGAAGGATTAAGTTCAATTTATTTATAATTTTCTGGGGGAATTTATAAAATCAAAAGTTAAAGTGACAAGGAGGAGAATTTTACCTGATTCTGCAAGGTCTTTTACCTGAATCTTAAGGGGTTTCTTTGTCATGTATAATGTATCAAACTCTTTTGTACCTTCTCTTTGTGATCCTAATCTGTGGCACATCTTGTGCTGGGTTTAGGTTGCATTTTCCTATCCACAGTCCACAAGCTGCATTAATTGTGGATAGACGATTGAAAAAGTCTTCTAGAGCTTGTCTATTTGGATCCGTGGGATGGAAAAAAAAAATTCCCAACCCATCCCCAACAATAATAAATGGTATTTCCGTATTTCTCTTGAATTAGAAAAGTAATTATTACATGTTGGCTATAGTATGATCATTTTATTCATATGGAAACAAAAAATTATCAGCACAAGAACAAATGACTTCGTCATTTGAACTCGTGTGATTCCTATATACATATCAAAAGAGAGCAAGATAATTTACAGAGAAGGGAAAAGCCAAAAATTAAACAGAAAAGAAGCTGATGAAAGAAACCAAGCCAAGAAGGCCATAGCAGCAGATAATTGGTATCTACTACATGATTTTTCTGGGCAATAGGATTCATCTGCGTCCAGCAAGAGATCTGTGACACTGGCAGTTGAACATGCTGCAGCTAATGAGAGATATGACAAAACCTGGGTATATAAAACAACTCATATTATTGGTGTATTAGTCCATATGAAAACAATGAGACTTTGGGGTCTTTTAGTCATAAATTGCACATACCATGTCTCCCAGAAAGATGATCAATATGAGTCTTCGTTGCTGCGGTATACATTTTATGAAGACAGAATATGCATCTACCATCAACAGTGTTATGCTCCAGGAAATTACCAAACCCATGACTGTTACCAAATAGCTGTGGAATAACATACATAAAGACAAAAGGTAAAAATCTCCAAGTGATCAGGAATATGCAGAAAAGATAACCAAGACAAGGTAAACTCCAAAACATTGCCATTGCAACATATGAAACTGGAAAACTTGCAATATAAACATGCATTTCACAAAAACATATGTGCTCTCATCATAATCGCCATGATGAAGTGAAAAGCTGGAGATTTTAGGCCAGCACCTTGGTAGTGAAATTGGATTACATGACTAAAGTAATTAGGGAAAAACAAACATTGAAGTGAAGAATGCAAAAACAATGCTGGCGATTTCCTATGAAACTCAATTGACCAAAGGTTTCAGTTCAACAAAAAAAAAAAGTTGAAATCATTTCTTCTACTACAATGCCAAAATGTTTCAACTTTCTTCAGTGTTTATGTCAGCGACTTGGCAACAAACTAATATGCCAATTCATTGCAATTTCTCTTCACCAATAAATAATTTACAAACTTTCTCAGACCAAAAATCAGAACCTTATACTAATCAATGTTTACAACAAGTCAATAACCCTGCTTAAAGTGGCATAAAAGCAATGCCAAATTGCCAATACCAAAGCCAGCATATCTGCATTATTTTGCCTATAATTGGATCAGTATAGATTACTGGCCCTTGGCACAACCAAGTTGCAACAATGAATCTGCAGCACACTAGCACTGACCTCACCATTCCAAACTGTAATTTTTTTTCCTTAGCAGCTTAACTAGGAAAACACTCTTAAGGTTATATTCAATATGCTATCCAAAATAGCTTACTTTCTCCCTCAACTCCATCTCCATTGACTCAATTTTCACTACTGCCCACAGTACCACTCTCTGATACCCACCATAAACTAACTGTAGAAATCCCTCATTAGTTTGATTTCTGCAATATTTCTCAAAGTCAATTCTACCAAACATGTTCACAACTCATGAAAACACTGGACCCACCAATTACTTACTTGTAAGAAAAATTGATAAAGTTACATACTTTAGAGAAGCAATAACAAAGTAAGAGACAACCAGAATTGGGTATGTGGAGAAGACTAAGAGGAACACAATCACATGAAATTCAATAACGAAATTAAGAATCGGGGGAGATACCAGAAAGCAGTGTATCCGTAGAAATCAGCGTCCAAGCACATGAAGAGAAGGGAAGCAGAGGAAAAGACGGTTTGGCCCAACCGGAGAGCAAAGCTGGCGCTGGTGCCAAACGCCCCTGGCAATTCCTCCATTCCACCATGCAGCTGCAAATCCTTGTCATGATAATTCAATCCCTAACATACCCATAACATCAATCAACCACGACAAGAGAGTGGTCTTTGAAAAAGGGCAAAAAGGAACTACGTAGAGAGATGAATTTTATGAGTATCTAATCTAACAAGGGAAAGAGTATGATACAGAGAATCAAATGGTAAATTTAATTAATTAATTAATTAATTTTTTTGTTTTGGCAGTTGATTACGAAAGGCAATGTGTTTCTTGTGAGTTAATATTATTAAGAAAATAAATAAAGGAGGTAAGGGCTTTTCTCGTTCCCTCATTCTCTTCTGTGTACAATATGATCAGTGATTGTCGGCGGTGTCTAAACGATTGCACCTGTGATAATTGTTTTCAAATAAAATGAACTAGAAAGCGATTGATGCTATTTTCTTGACTTTTTCATCACTGGTGTCCCCACATTACAGTAACTGGCCCCACCAAAGCATTTGAAATTCCAAATCAAATCCATGATAAATTACACTTTGCTTATTTTTTATTTCTCATCATCACAACCAATATTGAAAAAATGGGATCGAAAATTGACCCGTTCAAGTTGGCAACCATTTATACGAGTAAAAGAAAAACATATTTTGAACTGAATTACGTACTAGGGTTATACTTGTAGGTAATTTAGGTATATACCTGTTCTTCCCCATCTGAAATACATGCTTTTACATGAAGACTATTTCCATTGTCACTGAGCGACATGTTTTTAAGTTTGTCTTGGAAAACTAAGCCAAAGAATACGACTTGTAGAACTAGCAAGATGCATACTGTAGTCATACTCTTTCGTACGTCAACCACATTTCACCTAATAACCTAGTGCTCATTTATCTCATTTGGTAATACAGAGATCGGCACCCACACAATTAGTAGCCGAAGAACTTAAGAAGAACAAGGTGGAAGCCGAATAATCCGTTACCTAGAAAGAAAGTAAAAGCAACCAACTTGTTGAGTGTAAAGGACATGACGTGTGTTTGGTTCGAAGGTGGGTGAAAATTGATTTTAAATAAATAGATTTTATAAAATTGATTTTGGTTAAAAGTGAAGTGATTTATATTTAGGTCCATTCATCAAGTTTCTTTCACATAAAATCAGTTTTTTTTTTCAAAAATATGTAACTATCATGCATCTTTTAAAAAATTTTGAAAAAAAAAACTGTTTTTATGTGAGAAGAACTTGATGAAATGAACCTAAGGAAATGGACATAAGTTTTATCCTTATCAAAATAGGTGTGAATGTTCGTGTTTCTTTCATGGATTTCTTTTTCATTTTATTTATTTATCTTTAAATTTTTTGTTTTATTATATTTATGAATATATTTTATTTTATTTTGATTATATATATATATTTTCTTTCATGGATTTCTTTTTCATTTTATTTATTAATCTTTAAATTTTTTGTTTTATTATATTTATGAATATATTTTATTTTATTTTCATTATATATATGTGTGTGTGTGTGTTAATTAACAAATAACTTTTTTACTTTCTGTTAATTTATTGAAAAAAATTATTTTTGTTTGAGATTATGAACACTTTTTTTTACTCTACCTCTCATCTTATGTCCAATTTTTAACTTTGTGTTAAGTGGGCTCAAAGCCCAATCTCTCTCATCTTGTCTAATCTAGAGACATCGATCCCCGTAACTCTTTCAACCCCAAAAAAAAAAAAAAGACGTCTCTATAACTCTAGAAAAGGCATAAACATACGCACGGGAAGGGAAAGGGCAGATCAGTCTATTCACAAAGTGACCATGAGAGTTTTAGCTAGAATTGATTTAAGTTAAAATGAAAAGGTATATGGAGTTGCTTCAGCTAAAATCAATTTTAGGAAGAAAAATTGTTTTTCAACTTGGAGCCAAACATCCTCTCAAACTACTCAAATCCCGTTAGCCTACCTTGGACGTACGTTTGGTTCTCTCCAATGTGGAACCAAACATGTATGTAATGTTGGACATTTCTGATTCTGAGTTATCATCAAATTTGTCATGCAAAGATCATGTGTTCACAGAATCAATCCCAGAATCAAATACAGGAAATTGATCAAGGTAACTAATTGGCAATTATGAATGCAAGAATTAGAAAAAGTAATAAGCACATAAAAGGAACAAATACACCAATTTGATGACGGAGTTCGGTTACCAATCCTGCCTACATCTCCGGGACTCAGCAATGCCTTGTCCAATTCATTCAACAACAATTCAAAGAAGCTTTACAATGAGTATTGATCCTTCTTCACTCTAATTTTTCTCTCATTGTTTACTACCCGATTCCCAATTATAACCAAAGCCTAACCAAGATGATGAATCTTGTTTCTCTCCTTCGATCTCTCTTGTTTTGAATCAGTAATCACACCTGAGATATTTCTCTCTGCCCATCACTCAATATTAAACAACTTATATTGAATAAAGTGATGAGCTACAACGCTAATCGAAAAGAAAACTGTTACAACTAACTAACTAAGAGTTGTTACAACAGAAAAATAAACTAACTTGTCCAGCTGGCATGCCAAGTCATTGGTCAATAAACAAACTTTGACCTTATATGCCATGTCATCTAACAAAATTAAATATGAATCTTGTTTTTAATATACAAGCTAACCGATGGACCGTATTCTCTCTACTTCTATCTGGCTGGTTGTGTTTAGATGGTTAGATATTGTGATTGTTATGTTGCATGATTTATTTTACTTGTATTCCATGTTTGTGTGTGGGGAGGCTTAGGGTCGAGTTTTTTTTTTGGTCTCACTGTGACCAAGCACTTAGTGTTATTAGTCCTTTTTGGAAAGTTAGGAATGAGTGTGTCTTCTCTAATCAACTACCAGATTTTGAATCTTATTATAAAGTTAGATTGTTGAAGTGGTTTGTAGTCATGTCTAAGTTGGGTTATGCGTCTTTTATAACTGGTTTGCGAACCCTTTCGAAAGTATTCATAGGACTTGGTGAAGTGGTTGGCCTTGTGTGCTAGGTGGGTTATCTTTTTCTTGCACTATTGGCTTAGTTTGCGATTTAGTTGGTTGGTTATTACTCTATTAGTTAGTAGCACTTTGTATATTCGTTGGAATACCCATTATATTCATCTTTTTTGTTATATATATGTTCTGCTTTGTTGTAAAAAAAAAGCCTGTTTACACCCAAAATATTCCCAAGTATTAGCCGAATCCAACAGTAGTCGAAGTAAGGAAATTAGTCGATTAGATGTTAGCCGAATATGCAGCTGACAGAGCCATAAGCAGGAAACTAAGAGCTAGACATGGGCCTTGGGCTTACTAGGTTGAATTGAAGATATTGGGCCCATTGGGCTAACATGAAGTCACTTATTGGGTTAGGTTCTTGAAATTGCTCCATGAGCCGAATGAGGTGGAGGTTAATTTTGAATTAATTTAAATTCAAAATTAATTAAAGCCAAGATGATCTCCAAGTTTTTAGGAGCTGAGCGAGAGAACCAAGGATAAGATCCATGCTAAGAAGACCGTTGGTTGAAAATGTGGCTATGATGTGGTAGTGCACCTAGATTGTAGGATCGTGGTTAGTGGAGCATGTCACTACTCAGCCGATTAACTGCCAACTAGGAGTTTATCATTGCTAGCCAACTGAACGTGGCAAATAGGGGTAGTTCTTAGTTGTTACTATAAATACCCGAGTTGACATAATTTTAGGGACATCAATCAATACAAACAACTTATTTTCGCTCAAGTTTATTCAGTCGCACTTTATGTTTACCTTTGTGTTCTCGTTTTTATCTTAGTTCACTTACTTAATCCTTTCTAGAGTGAGTTAAGGGACCCATAGCTGAGGACCATAGTTCATTCCTTAGCGTAATCGCTTGAAGAAAAGGGAATCATTGTTGTCGAGTTTAGCTGATTTGCGGCTAAGTTACATTCCAGTCAACAAAATTGGCACGCCCGGTGGGACAAAAGGTGAACGAATCAACACATTCGAATCCCCAGGTCATGACTACCATTGGCGTATGCACTTGCATTCTGGCAAGAGCTTGAGCAGTATGAAGAGCAATCCAAGGAAGCCGGTTGAAGGGAACCCCTCTCACTGAGGACCTGCTCCAACAGCAAAGCCAGTGCACGAAGAGGCAGAGCCTGAAACTCAACCCAATGAGCCCAACGATCCACCATTGATGATGTCCACTTCATTTATACGCCAACAACTTGAAGTGCAGCAATGAAGTGCAGCAAGCCAGGGAGATAGAGGCTAAGAGGGCTCATTCAGGAGAGAGCTCTATCAATTCTGCTATTTCAACGCAAGTGGGGTACACTACCTAGGCAGGACTTGTCACGCAGCCGAATGCAGCTCTGGTAGGACCAACTCAGGTTCAGCCGAGCACGATTCCGACCGGGATACAGCAAGTTCAGCCAACCTATGTATAGGCAGGGCCTACTCAGGTTCAGCCGAACATAGGACAAATACCTTTTAATCCAATTAATTCTTAGCCTAGTACTTTTGCCACTTTGAACACTGGAGGTCAACAAGTGGTGAATGATACCACTAACCAGGCTAATCTTCATTTTGGACAGGAGCAGATGGTTAGGAGGCCGCCAGATGCAGTGGGACTAATTGGTATACCGCAAGTAATGCCATATGTGCAGCCCTATGACACTGCTATGCAGGCGACTAACCCACAGTATATTGGGGGGCAAGCTCTTGGTGCAGGAGGGAGTGGAGCAAGACCACCTGGGGGTTATGCTGGATAGCAGCCATGGAATAATATTTCAACTGTATCGGCTAATCTTCCATTCTATCCACCCTATCCTGAAGTGTCTGCGGGCGCTTAAATGGGGTCAACTCCTCCAAGGGCACTTGATTTAATGATGGAGCAGTCATGGGGATAGATCCCACCTCTACCATTTAACACAAGTGTTCCTGGAACTCAATACAGGGTACCAGGTGAAGGAAACATGGAGCAGCCATGGGGGGTTCACCCACCTCCATTGCCAAATCAACCAGCTTACCCCAATCCTCCAGAGCAAATATCCCAGGTACATCCCTCAACATGGAGACAGCAACCACAGGCAACTACTCCTAACTTGGGAGAAGTGAGGCCAGGGGGTTCACAATTGTTAGACCCAGCAGTCATTGCAGATACCATCAAGAAATACTTTGGTGTGCAGCTGAAGCCTTTGGATAAGCCATTCTACAGGAAGCCATACCTTGAATGGGTAGATAGAGTGGTACCTCTACCTAGGGGATACAAGACTCCAGATTTTGCCACTTTCTCTGGAGAAGATGGCAAATCGACTATGGAGCATATAGGCAGGTTTACTGCTCAGTGTGGTGAAGGAAATCAGAATGAGTACCACAAATTGCAGCTGTTCCCCTTGTCACTGACAGGACATCATTTACATGGTATTCCTCTTTACCACCTAACTTTATACAAACATGGACAGATATGAAGAGGTGCTTCCATGATAGATTCTACTGGCCCTAACCTGAAGTCACTATGGCTGACCTCATGAACCTAAGACATCATGTAGATGAGTCGATGCTGATTTTGTGGAAAGGTTCAGAAAGATGGCTTGAAAATGCTCTGTGCAGTTCCCTGAGACAGAATATGCAGCCATGGCCATTAGTTGCATGCACCCTCAACTCAAGGAGAAACTAGTTGGCCAAGCTTGCACTGACTTGAACTAGTTAGTCTCAAGGGAAATAAGCATAGACCAGTTCATCTTGGAAAAAGAAAAAAGGCGAGCCAGTAGAGGAAGAGGTCCCCAGTTGGTATCCATTATAGAAACTGACGACTCTGATAACGATTCAGTCGATTCCACGACAGACATCATGGCAGCTGAGATAGTAAAGGGTAAATGCTACTCTTGCCCTGCCCTAAGGGCTACCAAAGGAAAAGAGTCAAAGTCAGGAGATAGCAAGGTGGAATACTACTTTGATATTTTCAAGGTAGACCAAATCTTTGACTACTTGCTTAAAGATAAGCAAATTCGGTGCTGGATGGGCACGAGATCCCACCTGCTGAGGAGTTAAAAGATAAGAAATACTGCAAATGACATAACTCCTATAATCATGCAACTGTAAATTGCATGGTTTTCTGGAAGGCCATCTGGGAATACAAGAAAGAAGGTTCAAACTTGCAGACAAAGGAATTGCTGAGATGACAATGGATATTGACCCATTCCCTGCTTTAGGGATAAACATGGTTTCATTCTCAAAATTTGATGATGCAGAACCTAGCCACAGGCTGAGGATATCTGTTCAGCAAGTTTGGAGGCCCAAGAAGGGGTTAGCCGACTCAAACCATAATGATCGGCTAAAACCTAAGGCTGCCAGGACTTCTGTTTTTGACAGATTAGGAAACCCTCAGCCAGTTCTTGAGCATAGGCGGGTGGCAGGCCACCCAAGCCAGGGAGGCTCACCCAAGAGTTAGTCAAACAATATGTTAAACATGGCCAAACTTCAACAGAAAGACCTAACAAGGGGAAAGGAAAGACACCTAACACTGAAATTGGGGGGCAAGATCGGCTAACCATTAGAGATAGTGGTAGGCTATCTTTGCCCAAGGTGGATGAGGAGCCTATTCCCAAAGACAAAAGAAGGGTAGCCGAGTTTACCATGGAATGAGACATGTCTTCTCTGAAGATAACAGCGAGAAATGACGAGAAGCTAAAGCCCCAGAGAATGTTGAAGCCTCCTGTTAATGTGACAGAAGAAGGCTGGTTCTTGAACAAGTATGCCAAAAATAAGAAGGCAATACCAGCAGTACTGTCAAGAACCCAAAAGAGGAGAATGCAGAGAATGAGTCTATTCAGAAAATAAAACAAACTCTACAAATGCTAGCCGATGTCAAGAATAGGGAGAAGAGGGAGATTCCCTTAGAGGCTGTAAGTAACATGCTAGATAAAGCTTTTCCAAAGTTAGATACTGGAGAAGCTAAGAAAGATGAAGCGCCCAAAAGCATAGAGCCGGTCAATGAACATAATCCTGTTCCTGAAGCTGAGGGTCTAATTGCCTTAGTCGATGTGGATGAGGAAGCAATCACCATTGAGGGTTCAGTGATCCCAGAGATGCATTGGGAACAAGATGATGCTATGGAGGACTCCTTGCTAGATCTCTTGTTCAATGAAGAAGCTGATGGCCTGTTAGCTGATATAGAGGCTATTAGCTTGTTCCCTGAGGAATTTTGGGTAGGTAACCCCAACTTGAAAGCTTGGAGGGTGATGTATTTCCTGAAGAGACAGAATGGGCCACGTTAGCTGATTCATCGGCTGATGAGGTCACCAAGATGGTTTTTGAGAAGCTTACTGAGAAGATGATAAAACACCTGAAACCTCTTTACATCAAGGCTTACATTAATGGAAAGATCTTTGGAAGAGTCTTTGTAGATGGTGGGGCTATTCTGAATGTTATGCCCATTGCAACCATGAGAAAACTTGGGAAAAGTCTTGAAGACTTAGTTCCTACCAACATGAAAATGTCCAATTTCATGGGGGAACCATCTACAGCTCTTAAAGTCTTGATAACTGAAGTCACTGTAGGCCCCAAAACTATCAAATCAGCTTTCTTTGTGGTTGATGGTAAGCATTCTTATAGTGTGATCCTGGGAAGAGATTGGATCCACACTAGTCATTGTGTGCTTTCTACACTTCACCAAAAGCTTATGTTTTGGGTTGGAGACAATGTTGAGACAGTCAAAGCTGACAAAAGTCCCTTCTCAGTTGAGGTAAAGATGTTGGAGGCCTTGTTCTATTATCCCCACCTAGGACCTATTGTTGTTCTAAAAGATCATGAGGAAGGTGTGTGGAAAGCATGCAATCTTACCAATGAAGGATTCAAGTTAAGGTCTCAGGCCGAATCACAGCCTAACACACAGGTGATTAATGAATAAAGAATCACAAGGGCTTGAAGACCTGTTGGGTCGGCTAGAGATCTTTAAGGCCGAGTCCAAGGTGATAGATGTCATGATGGAAGAAGATGACACTGAGTGTGAAGATGGAGAAGAGGACTTGCTCTTCAAAAGAGAAGGTACGACAGCTAAGCCTGATAAGGCATGTACAACTGAACCCATGGAATTAGATTCTCCTCTTCACATAACTGTACCTATTTTGAGGCAGAGGACCCTTTGATTGAAATCAACTTGGGTACACCAGAGGAACCCAGAACTGTAAAGGTGAGTGGGTTACTTGAGGAGGACAAACGAGGCAAAATAGTCGAACTAATCCAGCAATACAAAGATTGCTTTGCCTGGAACTACAATGAGATGCCTGGTTTGGCAAGAGAACTGGTGGAACACAAGTTTCCCATTAAGGAAGAATACAAGCCTTTCAAGCAGGCTCCTCGTAGGTTCAACCCCCAATTAATGCCTCAAATCAAAGCTGAGATTGAGAGGCTATTGAAGGCTGGCTTCATAAGGACGACTAGGTATGTTGAGTGGTTGTCCAATATAGTCCCTGTGATAAAAAAGAATGGCCAGATAAGAGTGTACATTGACTACAGAAACTTGAATTTAGCAACACCTAAAGATGAGTACGCTATGCTTGTGGCTGACATGTTAGTCAATGCGGCAGCCACTCATGGTATTCTCACCTTTATGGATGGATACTCAGGGTAGAACCAGATATTTCTGATAAAAGAAGACACTCACAAAACAGCCTTTACGTGTCCAGGAGCCTTGGGGATATATGAATGGGTAGTCATGCCTTTTGAGCTCAAGAATGCAGGAGCTACTTATCAAAGGGCCATGCACTCCATTTTTCATGACTTGATTGGTAAGACCATGTAAGTATACATTGATGATGTGGTTGTCAAATCTGAAGGCTTTAAAAGCCATTTGGTAGATTTGGAGCAGGCTCTAAAAAGGATGCGAGCCCATGGGTTAAAAATGAATCATGCCAAATGTGCCTTTGGAATTGCAGCTGGCAACTTCTTTGGATTCCTGGTCCACCATCAAGGAATCGAAGTAGACAAGAATAAGGTGAAAGCTATTCTGGAAGCTATGCCTCCTAGGAACAAGAAAGAACTTCAAAGTTTGATTGGTAAGACCAATTTCCTAAGGAGGTTCATAGCTAATTCGGCTGGAAAAATGAAGGCTTTTTCCCCTTTGTTGAAACTAAAGGATACTGATGTCATGACTTGGGGGAAAGAACAACAATAAGCCTTTGAGCAGATCAAACAAGTGTTGGCCAAACCTCCTGTGCTAACGCCTCCAGTATCAGGAAGGTCGCTCAAATTATACATAGCTGCAGAAAAAGAGTCAATCAGCTGCTTGGTAGTGCAGGATGCTGATGATGGAACTGAAAGAGCTGTGTACTATCTTAGCCGCACCTTAAATGATGCAGAAACTAGATATACCCCTATTGAGAAATTATGTTTATCATTGTTCTATGCTTGTACAAAACTAGAATATTATTTGTTGCCTAAAGAAATATTGGTTTTGTGCAAAATTGATATTGTTAGGTATTTACTTAATAGGCCTTTCTTATAGGGTCGACTGATGAAGTGGGCCATTAAGTTAAATGTTTTTGCATGAAAATACGTTCCATTAAGAGCAATGAAAGGGCAGGTGGTAGCTGACTTCTTGGCTCACACCCTTGTGTAGAAGTCAATGACACTTTAGTCGATCAAGTTGCATGCATCAACTTGAAGCCTTGGGTGTTGATGTTTGATGGGTCAAGAACTCAAAAAGGGGTAGGTGCTAGCATCACCATTACTAGTCCAACAGGCAAGAGTTGGAGATTCATGTGTCAGCTAGATCTTGATTGTTTTAATAATCAGGCAGAGTATGAAGCCCTGATTTTGGGACTTAAGATCCTGGCAACCATGAAAGCAAATTATGTTCAAGTCATGGGAGATTCGCAGTTAGTCATAAAGCAGCTAACTGGAGAATATAGGTGCAATAATCCCAACTTGAAAGAATGCTATGAAACGGCTACCAGGTTATTGCGCCTGTTTGCTGATGTTATGGTATTCCACATTCCCAGAGAGGAAAATGAAGAGGCTAATGATTTAGCTCAGCAAGCCTCAGGGTACAAAGACATGATAGTTGAAGTAAAATATGAAGAGTACCCAATATGGGAATGTGCCTCTGTAGGAACAATAGACTCTTGGAAACAAGAGTTAATCGACTACCTTTAAAATCCTTCAAGTAGTATTGACTTCAAGCTCAAGAATAGAGCACTTAAGTATGTATTAGTAGATGATGAACTCTACAGGAAGGCTATCAATAGAGTATTACTTAAGTGCATAGACAAAGATGAATCCATGAAGGTTATAGGGGAGGTATATGAAGAAATCTGTGGTTCTCATAGGGTTGGACCAACAATGAAATGGCTAATATACAGGCATGGGTATTATTATCCTACTATCAAGCTGATTGTTATCAATATGCCAAAAGGTGTGAGGCCTGTCAGCTACATGGTCCAATACAAAGGGTTCCAGCCGAAAACCTACACCCAATGATAAAACATTGGCCATTCTGGGGATGGGCAATGGATTTGATAGGCAAAATCGATCCACCTTCATTTAAGAGGCATGCTTTTATCATAGTTGTGACTGACTACATCACCAAGTGGGTAGAGGCATAGCCGATGGTGAATGTGACTCAAGAGGAGGTGATTAGGTTTATACAATGCCAAATCATTTATAGGTTTGGTATCTCTGAGACCATCACCACAGATCAAGGTACTATGTTTACTGGGGAGAAAGTGGTGACCTTTGCACAACAATTTGGGATTAAGTTGATTCATTCATCCCCTTATTATGCTCAAGCAATGGGCAAGCAGTGGCTACTAACAAAATTCTTATTGATTTAATCAAGAAGAATATTGAAGATAGGCCTAGGAAGTGGCATGAAACACTGAATGAGGTATTGTGGGCCGTTAGGAATTCCAAATGTAATGCACTGGATTTACTACTTATCAGCTAACATATGGTCAAGATGCAGTGTTGCCATTAGAGATAAATGTGACTTCATTAAGAGTAGCAAAGCAAAACCTGCTAAGTCAAGATGAATATCAACAAGCCATGTTAATGGAATTAGATTCTGTTGATGAAGATCGACTCATGGCTTTAAACAGAATTGAATGCAGCAAGCAAAAAATGGCTAGAGCCTATAACAAACATGTAAAACTAAAGAGGTTTATTGAAGGGGGCCTTGTTTGGAAAACCATATTACCTATTGGGATTAAAGATCCTAAGTTTGGAAAATGATCACCAAATTGAGAAGGGCCATTTGTTATTAGTAAAGCCTATCATGATGGTGCTTATTGGCTAGTTAACATGCAAGACGAAGAATTAAATAGGAGCATCAATGGAAAATATCTCAAGAGATACTACCTTACCATATGGGAAGGCATACTGGAGGAATAAAGAAAATTGCATTTAACAAAGAAAAGATATTGTCTTTGGTGACCATAGGCCGGCCACCTAGCCCAAAATACTTGAATTAAAATGAAAAAAGCAAGAAAATGCTAAAGAGGGTTAGGTAGCTGCAGCACCAGGCATATCACTTACGTGATCTTCAGCATGCTCAGAACCTGGTTCGGCTGAAGATGCAGAGGCATCCTTTGTAGCCGAAGCCACAACAGCTTCAGAGGTAGGCTCAGCCGATGCCTCCACTACAGGGAAAATGGGGTCCGCAAAATCGCCTTGTTGGGTGGCTGAGGTACCAGCTACCACAGGGACTTCTTTCCTTTTGGCCTCTTCCAATTGCCTCTTGAAGGAATCCCAAGTCCTGTTAGCTTCTGCTAACCCATCACCACTAGTGTTCAGGTCCTTCTCCAACCCTGCCTTCTGTGCAAATAACACCATGCAGTGTACACCCAATCCTCTTCACCTGATCATGATATTATGGTGTTATTTGCACAGAAGGCAGTTGATTGAGGGGCCAACGTTGCCATCTCCCTCTTGATATTCTCAGCTCAATTGACAAGATAGACAGCCGTTCATCAATGGCCTTGCGGTGAGACAGAGCCTCTTGTCATTTTGTTTCCAAAGCTAGGAAGGAGGCCTGAAATTGAGCCTTCTTTTCCTGAAGTTCCCTCAACCTTCTAAGGTCATGAGAAGTCATATCATGAACCTCTTTGAAGCGTCCGTATTAGTGATCTAAATCATTTAGCTGAAGAGCAAGAGTATTGTACACCTCTTGGCTAGCCGCAGAGATGTCGGCCGAATTGGCCAATTTGAACAAAGAAGTTCTCAGGGCTGCAACTTGCACTCTGCTGGTTGGGATCTCTCCCATCAATGCTGCATTTACTATCTCCAAGTGATTGGAAATGGGAGAGAAAACCAATGGGGGAGGATCAGCTGAGGTGAAATATTTTGTCAGTTCCTCTTCAGAAATTGTCACCACCGGAGCTTTAAGGGGAAAAGGCATGAGGGGAGCTTCATGGATGGGTTCTTCAAACAGTGGTGGAACAGTGGAAGTTTGAGGCGCCTGCATCAATCAATGGATAGCCGATGAAATAGATAAACAGAAATACATAAAGAAAAATAAGAATCGGCTGTACCATTGTAGGAACTTGTGAACTGGTGCTTTTAATAGGCTCTTGAACATATGGAGCTAGTATCTCGACATGTGGCTTCTAAGAATAAAGAGAAGTTAGATTTAGGCTGATAAAGAAGTTTTGAGAAGAAAACTTGGGTAAAATATTTACCTTCACTTTTGGCTGCTTCCCTTTGCCAGCCGATGGAGCCTTTTCTTTAGGCCTGGTTTGAGTTTGAGGAGGTTCCTCTATTATAATACCAGTTCCTCTGGCCCTTTTATTGGTAGAGGAGTAACATGGTCATCTTTAATAAGAATGACCTTTGGAGTTGTTGTGGCTGCCACAAAACCAAAAACAGTGAGAAACAACCTTGAGAAAAGATAAGTGTATTGGAAGAGTCGAATCAAGAGGCACTTACTTGGTTGGATTACTGGAGTCTTCATTCTAGTGGAAGTCCTCTTTGAAACCTGAACCTGAACCTGAGGCTTGGCCTTAACCGGAGTGCTCTTTGGTTGAGTTGTTGGCCTTAATGCTTCTCTAGCTAGTTCACTGATATCAGTAATAACCAATCTGGTGAGATATTTTTCCAGCTAATCAGGAAATAACTGAATCTTCATTGATGGCCACCAGTTGGCAAAAGCAGAGGTTTCACCAGAAGCAGGGCTGAAAGAAATCCACTGGAAGGCCTTGATTTTCTTGAAGTTGGTGGTGGCCACCTCCATCACATCATTGGCAGAAAATGCCAGTCGACCGGCTCCCAACCTTGGAGTCATACGGTAAGGGTACATGCTGAAGAAGCCCAAACTGCTTTGGCATGCAGTTAG
Organism: Calophaca sinica; assembly: GCA_037113605.1. Classification (NCBI taxonomy): domain Eukaryota; kingdom Viridiplantae; phylum Streptophyta; class Magnoliopsida; order Fabales; family Fabaceae; genus Calophaca; species Calophaca sinica. The sequence continues at coordinate 42,833,918 of CM073731.1, read as the reverse complement.
GGTAATAGAACTCAGCCAATGACTTGTTATTTCTTAAAGTGGGCTTGAGGCCACAGAGTAAGTCACATGCTATGAAAACTGAGCTCCAATTAAGCTCCACTTGATCTTGCTGGTCGATTAGGAAGGGCTCATCCAATGAGAAAATCCAAAATGGCCCAATGCCCTTCTCCAAAACAGGGCGCCAGTCAGCCGATATCCGGGTCAAATTAAAGAGCTTCTCTGCCACACTGAAGGCATAAGCGACCTCACAAGGCATAAGCCTGAGATGAGTCCCCAGAATCCTTGCATTCCGGGGGAGAGAGCTAGGGTTGAAGCGTGAGTCAATGAACTCTGAAAAATAGAGCATTATAAAGAGTTATAAGAACCAAAGAGGTCCCTGGACATTCTTGATGTCTTCTCCTCTCTGTAGCCGCTCTATAACGATGAACAAATAGCGGTAGAGATATGAGAGGAAGAGAGTTCCCTAAGAGAAATTGCCATCTGAGTTGGCAAGAGCCACATACAATTGTAGCTCTTACACCACAGCAATGGAACTGGAGCAAAGGAAGTATTTGCTAAACCAGTAAAGGAGGAAGGCGTTGTGTTTAGCATCAGTCACAACTCCTCTGGACTTGGCATTATTGGCAAGGAAGTTGAAATAACCAGAAGTGCTTTTGGAGAAATTGAATCCCAATTCTGGGACTTGAAAAGAATAGTGGGAGGGGACATCATCGCCGGTGATTGGAAGTCCCACGATAGCCGCAACATCCAGAAGAGTGGGGGTGATCATTCCCCATGGAAAAATAAAGGTGTTGGTGGAGATACACCAATAGCCGAAGAAGCCATAAAGTAGCTCCAAGTTGAGTGGAATGTCTTGAGTAGACAACATGATCATGTCATAGAGGCCCCACTGCCTCTATTTGTCAGATTTGGCTTCCTTCAGCCGATTAACCCAGTCCACGTAGGGTTGAGGCGAGCGAGGCCACGAACGGAGGTCGGTTGGTTTGGACTTTGTGGTGAACTAATCACAAGAGATTGGTAAGGCGTACAGAGATGGGGCCATGTATTCCTTCAAGAAGATAGCTCCTTCTTCCAGTTTCGAAGCGGAAGGTGTCAAGGATATGAAATCCTGAATCTCGAAGAGAGGAGGATATAAATTGGAATCGAGAGCCACAAGAGGGCTTGGAGAACGCTCAACGCTCACAGAACCAGATGACTGTGAGTCATCGTGCTCGTAGGACTGGTTTTGAGAATGAAGGCAGAAGACATTGTGAGCTTAATTACAGGTAAAGGCGAAATCGCGATGAAGGGGGTAAAGCTACAGGAATTAGGGCTTGCAGAAAGTGTGAAAAGGTAATTCGGCTAAGGGGTATTTAAAGGAAAAGTTAATCGCTAGCGATGAGATTCGATGCGAGTAAATCGGATAGATAAGGTTAGCCGTTGCACTATTTAAAAAGTTGTTGCAAACGGATAACTTAGCATTTATGATTAAAAGAGCGATTTGACATTAATCATTACGCCACCTCAGCCTAAACATAAAGTTTTACTGCTAAGAGCAGTGTAGGGGGCAATTATTTACACCCAAAATATTCTCAAGTATTAGCCAAATTCAACAGTAGCCGAAGCAAGGAAATTAGTCGATTGGATGTTTGCCGAATCACAAGCTAGCCGAATATACAGTTGACAGAGCCATAAGCAGGAAACTAAGAGCTAGACATGGGCCTTGGGCTTACTGGGTTGAATTGAAGATTTTGGGCCCATTGGGCTAGCATGAAGTCACTTATTGGGTCAGGTTCTTGAAATTGCTCCATGAGCCGAATGAGGTGGAGGTTAATTTTGAATTAATTTAAATTCAAAATTAATTAAAGTCAAGATGATCTCCAAGTTTTTAGGAGCTGAGCGAGAGAACCAAGGATAAAATCCACGCTGAGAAGACCGTTGGTTGAAAACATGGCCATGACATGGTAGTGCGCCTAGATTTTAGGATCGTGGTTAGTGGAGCATGGCACTACTCAGCCGATTAACTACCAACTAGGAGTTTATCATTGTTAGCCAACTGAACATGGCAAATAGGGGTAGTTCTTAGTTGTTACTATAAATACCCAAGTTGTACATAATTTTAGGGACATCAATCAATACAAACAACTTATTTTCGCTCAAGTTTATTCAGTCGCACTTTATGTTTACCTTTGTGTTCTCGTTTTTATCTTAGTTCACTTACGTAACCCTTTCTGGAGTGAGTTAAGGGACCAATAGTTGAGGAACAGAGTTCCTTTCTTGGCGTAATCGCTTGAAGAAAAGAGAATCACTGTTGTGGAGTTTAACCGATTTGCGGCTAAGTTACATTTCAGTCAACAAAAGCTAACCGATAATCCTAATTAAACTTAAATCATTTCAAAGTATCGACCCTTTGGGTTGTTGTCAAGCTATAACAGAGCGTAAAGAAACAAGTAATATCACATCACATGGGGATGAAAGGAAAAATAGATCAAAAGTTTCTCTCCCCATTAAAACAGTATTCAACTACGGCAATATTTTTCATTCCAACTACTAAAAATCCTTTATTTTTGTTACTTCAAGTGGCGAGTAACATTTTAAGGGTTTAGGCCAAAAGAATTAAGCAAGATATTCAGGGCTAGGCCAAAAGAATTGAATTCTTTTTCTTGTTTTTGAACAACAATTGAAAGGAGAATGCTGGTTATCGAAAAAAAAAAAAACGCTTGTGAAATGTCGCGGATGCCTAGCATTGGCCAAAGACGGCTTATTTCCGTCAAATGAGGATAAAAATTAAAATCAACTTCTGATTTTTTTTTAAAGTGACATCCGTCACTTCGTAATGTTCTTGAAGGATACTCTCGTGAGAAATAGCAATGCTCCGATTGAAAAACTGTTTCCTATTTTATTTATTATAAACTACGGTTGAAAATTGTTCCTCTTAAGAACTTAAACAAAAATTATTTATGAAAGGTATATGCTAACCAATACCTTAGACTTCAAAAATAGAAACACATTTTTGAAAAAAGTGTGAGACTTATATTATTCATGTATTGAATAATACCTTTTCTAACAAAAAAAATCTCATATCTTGATTTTCTCATCAGATATCTTTTCAAAAGACAACTGTAGAAAACGCTTCCCAAAAATAAAATTTTGACTCAAATATCTTTTTCATCCCTAGAAAATATTAGCTTTTACTTTTAGTTCTTATTAAAAAATTTATTTGTTTTTAAACCATGTAATGTCTAAACCTTTTTTTCTTATTGTTGGTCTCCGTTACAAAAACACTTATATGGCTGTCGGAGCTACATCTAGTATTGCCACCAATAATTTAAAAACCGGACCGGACGGTCCAACCGGTCCGACGTCACCCAGTAGTATTAGCGGTCGGTTCAACCTCAATTGAACCGCAGTCTGGTTGAACAGTCCAGAACCGGGTTGGACCGGGTTGAACCGCTTTAACTTTTTTTTGGTTGTTATTTTTACTTACTTTTTCCTCAAAATTAGTACTTTTTTTATTTATTTATTAGTCACCCGGTTCAACCGACGGTTCAACCGGTTGAACCAATTGAACCATGACCTGGAGGTCTCGCCGGTTCGATCTCCAGTCCGATTTTTAAAACATTGATTGTCACGCGAGATTAGTGATGCCACTTAGCATTTGATTCGATGATGACGTGGTTGAGATTCTTCTTCCCCTCACCTCTTCCCCGACTAATCTTATCCCTCTCCACACACTCCTCTACGTCCCTCCCTCGATGTATCTTTAGTCTTCCTCTTCTTCCTCCTCTTCCTCTTTGGCTTTGATCTCATGGCGTAACAAAAAACCTCTCCCTCACTCTTCCACATTTCAAATGTGTAACCATCATCACCCTACTCCATAGCCACAACATAAACAATACATTTTTTCCAAATATAAAAATACTTGGTTTACTGTACAATCCAATCAGATGCCAAATGTCATCACTAATCTCGTATGGTAATGCCAAATAAAGCTCAGTTAGCCACGCAAGCATTTTTGTGGCAAAGATAGGTTTCAAGAACCAAAAATGGAAGTTTTTAACAGTACCAGGATAAAATAATTAATTTTTATGGACTAAAAGAAACTAATAAATTTATAGGGACAAAAAAGATATCTACGTCTGAAATTTTCAAGCCATTATTTTTTCCTACATTTCTTCGGGGTAAATGAACCTTGAAGTTTCTCATGTTTTGAAACCTTTTAACTATTAAAGCTCTAGGGGAACATCTGATGAAGCTCCATGGGTGTGGATCTGCCAGTTCCGACTGCAAGATAAGTATATGCAAAAGGCACTCTTATGCAAAGTTAGACCAAGTATAATATCTTAGGAATAAGAGGTACATTGCATTTAGGAGGTGTCCTTTATATAGGAGTTGTCAAATGGGCTCCATGTGGACCTTATATTTTGGATCCAAATGGATAACTAATTTGGGACCGACTCTATTAAGGACGACTGATCAACGACCCATGATTTTGGGGCCTCCCCATTTTAATTTTTACACCTCCTCTCTCCCCAAAAAGACAAAAATACCTTTCTGTTTTCCTAACCCCTCTCTTCCCCTTTTCTCTTTCATTTCCCTCCCTCATTCTCTCACCTCCCTCCGTCTATCTTCTCTTTTAGAAATCGCCTCCCTCCGTCTTCCAATTCCCTATGTCCCATCTTCCTCCGTGTCTCACTCTGTCGCTGTCGTCCCTTTCCATCTTGCTCGCAATGAGCTTCTTCCTCAGGTTAGGTCGCATTTTCCTGCTCTTCTGCGTTATTTTTTTCTGCGAATTTACAGTTTCTGGAAACTTATTGACGGAATACCCCGTCAACAAGAATCTAGACGTTTCAAATCATTATAGTTTTAAATTTTTAACATCCAGATTCTTGTTAACGGGGTATTCCGTCAACAAGTTTTCGGACTTGAAAATGGTTTTAAAAAATAAGGGCGTATGTTGACGGAACCCCCCGTCAACAAGAATCCGGTTGTTCAAAAAAATTTGAAACCCATATTCTTGTTGACGGAAGATTCCGTCAACATGTTTCCGGAATGACACTTAAAACAGTTTTTCATAATTTTGCCATGGAGGTTGATTTGGTTGTTTCATTTTCCACAGATATGGCACGCACCAAGGTTGGTTCTATAGCAGCCAGTGTTCCTTCAGCTAGTGGCCCGACTCGGATAAGGCCCACTGCATCGTCACGCAAAGAACGGACGGAGCAACGTTAACATCTGCAGGATGTGCCCGAGGAGCCTGCACACGTGGAGGTTGCCCATGAGGAGCCACCACACGTGGAGGCTACCCATGAGGATGCTACCCATGATGAGCCAGCACACGTGGAGGCTACTGATGATGAGGCAGCACACATAGATGAGGCTGCAGCTTACGCAGATTCATTCCCTGGCGGCTCGGAGGACCATCAGTCCTCGTTACCTACGGTGACCATGTTGCCACACGGTTATGGAACGGCGATGTAAGTAATACTTCATTTTTTTACTATGTTGTTTTCATTTTATATTTTATTGCAATTGACTTATATTTTTATGGTACCGGGATCGCGGTGAGCTGAAGGTAATAAATCACGGCAAAAGCGTCGTTGGTTTAGTGCCCCGTGCAAAGATTATGGCTATCTTGGAGGAATCTGAGCTTAAGGAACTTTGCAGCATCATCTATAAGGTAATTGACAAGGTGTTGATATGTGCGTTTATAGAGCGTTGGCAGCCAGATACCTCTAGCTTTCACCTTCCTGTCGGGGAGATGACGGTCTCCTTGGATGACGTCTCACAGATACTACATATTCCAGTCATGGGGGCGTTCTTCACCATGCCTGCACTGGATAAGGAGACAGTTGTTGTTTGGTTGCATGACCTGTTAGGCGTCTCCATGTCTAATGCACAGGCTGAAATTGAGAAGAACAGGGGACCCACGACTCGTCTCGACTGGCTGTGGAGAGTGGTGTACCCTAGGTGTTGTAGTGATGGCCATGGGACATAGTAGCTAGGGTATTCTTGCTGCACCTAGTCGGTGGCACTATCTTCGCCGACAAGAGCCAGTTGTTGACATGGGTGGCATACCTGGGGATGTTTAGGGGCCTGAGCAGTGTTCGCACTTATGCATGGGGAGCAATGGCATTAGCATTTATGTACGACCAGCTCAGGGAGGCCATCATACATATGACGAGGCAGGTGGCCTCTTACATGACGCTATTAAAGGTATGAATGTCGTTGTTTTAAAATACTTTTATACATATAATATACAAATAAAAAGTATCTAACTTGGCATTTATCACATAGGCATGGATATACGAGCACTTCTAGGGTGTTGTATTCGGCACCAGAGAGCTCGAGATCGAGTACCAGGAGGGACGACCCTGAGCCTGTCGTTGGAAGCTGATTAGGGGTACAGGATTGGTAGAGCCATACAGGCATGTTTTGGATAGACTAACTACTAATGAGGTTACCTGGAACCCGTATGCGGATCACAGAGGGGAGCGCCAATTCCAAGCTATATGCCAAACAGGGTGTTGTACCGGTTTGGATATGTGCAGCGCATTCCCGAGGATCATCGCAACATCAAATCGCAGTCGATCAGTCTGCAAGAGATGGATGACATGTGGCTTCATTTTGACGAGCATGTTGTCGGCCGTGGTCAGCGAGCCACGCAGCCGGCGGACGTGGAGCTAGGTTACATGGAGTGGTTCCATAGGACCTCTCACCCGTACATTTACCCACAAAATGTAAGCACCACCGGCTCCATTACCAGAGCCAGCTCCAGTATCAGAGGTATATCTTTTTTTAACTATTATTCTTATTTTGTTATAATTTATAGAGTACTGATTAATTAATAATATATATTATTGTAGGATGCGGATGGTCTAGGGCGTATCAGATCAGCCAGAGATTGTTACAACGGCGCCTGGTGATACAGCCGGACACAGAAGGTTGGGATCTCGTGCAGGAGCTTATGAGACTAGCGCGTCCCACTCGGCATTGCCAGCAAACATATGTTTAGAGGAAGAGATTTAGGGCCTCCGATTAGATCTAGCACTGATGCGTTCATTATAGCATATGGTTTGTTGTTAGTTTTGCATTGCATAATAGTCATTTTAGTGGTTTTTACCCATGTTTCTCATGCATTTTTGCTTGATTTAGATAATGCACTTGGTTTGAGTTCAATTGTGCAGAAAAGAAGGTTATTGGCCTAGGAAAGCGGAGCTAGATCACTTAGCCGGATGTTGCAACCAACTCGGAGGCCAAAATAACAAAATATGGCAAGATTTAAGAAGACACGGCCTACCCGTGTTGCTGCCCACGGCCGTGCCTTGGGGGACATGAAGAAATTCAAGATTGAGCAAACAGTGAATAACACGGCCAGGCCGTGTTTTCCACCACGGTTGTGCCTGTAGGTTCAGAGAACAACACGGCTTAGCCGTGTCCTCCACCACGCCCGTGCCGGGCTGCGCTGCTGCTATTTTGTATTTTAAGAGCAGCACGACCAGGCCGTCCCAGGATCCACGGCCGTGTTGCGACTCGGTCCAGACTTGTATTTTGCGCGTTTTGACTTATTTTGGAGATGTTTTTCAACGCTTTGGTGTGAGAACTATAAATAGAGGGATAAAACATTGACCTAGGGTCATTTTTTGTTGCTTAGAGATTGAATCAAGAACAATGATCAAAGGCAAATTTGAGGAATCAATGGAGTCTTTGGCTAATTCTTCATCTCAATTGATTGGTTTCTTCTCTTCTATAAGGAACTAAACCTCTTGTACTAGGGTAAGATGAACTCTGTGGATACTTTTATGTAATCGAATTCAGAATTTCAATGCAAGTATGATTTATGTTATTTGATCATTTATCTCTTTTCTTAATGCGATTCGATGCTTGATCACCATTGAGTTGAACTAGGGTTTTAGCATCAATTGAAAAATTGACGTTTTAAACTTGCTTTGGGATAATTTGACATGCTTAATAAAGTTATAGGAATATAATTCTTGTGGTATGAGTTTGCATGAATCCTTATTCGTTATGCTTGATTAAATTAATTTGGACCTAAGGAATTAGGACTCGTTTACTTAATCAAAGGGGTTATTAGAGAAGAGATTTTCTTTAATCTAAACTTGTGGATTTGAACTTCAAATACGTTATCATTGCTTGCATTGGAAAAGAATTCAAGAGCGTAAAAGTTGAAACAAAGGGATTCGAGCCCTAGTCATTTTATTCTCCTTAATATCCAAATACATTGTCTCGTTAGTACTGTTTTTGTTGCTAAACAAACTTTTCAAACACATTCGTATTCGTCAATAGTTCAATTAGTTACAACTTTTGTTTAGTTAATGATTGGTCACAATCCATGTGGATTCGATCTTTTATTACTTAACGACGAATTCGTACACTTGCGATTTTGTACAACAAGTTTTTGGCGCCGTTGCCGGGGATTGTTGAATTAATTTTTAACAAGGCAAACGAGTACCTTTCTGAACTATTTCTTTTATTTATTTTCTGATAAAAAAAATTATTACATTAACTGTTGCTTTGCTACTGATCTTTCCCTTTAGTTTTGTGCATGCGAGGTAAACAAACAGGTGAACTGTTGTTTGACTCGGAGATCGAAAAAACAGCAAAGGCATTAAGGAAGAAGGCTAAGGAAGCAAAGCAACGACAAAAACAATCCTCTGCATCTACTTCTCAAGTCCCAACTCAAGAAGTGATGGGGGACCAACCACGCACTTTGGGTGATTTTGGGAGACAGAACAACCATGCAAGGGCTGTCAATGCCTACCAACAGGTTGAGGCAAATGCTAATTTTGAGATCAAGCCGGCATTGTTGAACAGTCTCAAACAAAGCCAATTCGCGGGGAATGAGATTGATGACCCAAATCAGCACCTGGTGAGTTTTTATGAAATCTGTGACACCTTTGGCCTGGCTGGAGTGACTGAGGGAAGCAAGAAATTGAGGCTTTTCCCTTGGTGTGACACCCTCTACCCCGCATGTTATCGTTACGAATATAAATTAAGAAAAAATGTAACTGCTGAAAAATACAGTCAAATAAAATTTTCATAAATAAAGGTAGAGTCGTCACACTCTCATAAACTTGCGGAAATAATCATTTGACGGTTACGAATAAAATTCACATGATACAAACACCCCGATGTCACAACGTCTCAGAGCTGACCCTAAACATTTACTTCGAAAATAATAACATCGATAATAACCAAAACATCGAAAATCCTAATCTACGATGACCGCGCCCATAGATCACTCCTCAGCCACGTCGTCATCGTCACCTGCAGTCTCATCGTCTAAACATACACAATGGTGTATGAGTAGCCACAGCAAAAAGGGGTTAGACATCATATACAATCATAGCACAAAACGGCAAAGGACATAGCTTAAGCAATGCGCATACAACACGTTAACTTAATCAATACATAACATGAATGCTTGACTCAACGAGTACTTATGCAATCCTAGACAATGTCTACTTCACCGAACATGTGGATCCAAACCAACTCAGATGAGCGAGTGAGAAAACATCATCACTCTTGAGTATGAACAGTGTCTAGTCAGGGTAACCGGTATATTTATTGGTTATGCCCCAGCTGTGGTAGCTATCCACCGCCTTTATATAAGACGCTCCTACCCGATTGACCCCCAAGGCCGGGTACCTTGCCCATCATGGCCGATACTATATCGCATCATCGTTGCTCACCCCCAATAACGTTAACTTAACAAGACACATATGATGCATGAAAACAAACCAAGCAAGTATCTAACAACAACAACAACAACTCACCAACCATCTCATCAAGCGGCCGACTATAACAACGATAACAAGGTACTACTCGTCAGTAAACTGACAAATTTCCCATAATCTTGGAACAAGTCCAAGTTATCAACCTACCTCACCACACTAAGTCTAGGCTAACTTAACTAAATTTCCAACTCTTAACTTAAGTGTTTCAACTTACTTATTTGACCGGACGTACCGTACTACTCCCCTAAAATTATAGGACACTATCCAAGAGAGTTTGGGTCAATACTTATTATATCCTGAATTTAAAAATTCAATTAGTGAGACTTTACTAAAATAATTCTAGACTTAGTCATCTTTCTGCATAATTTTTCTGTATAACTATTACTCTAAGTTGTTAACTAGGCTGAAATACTCATAACACCAAATCTTGCTTCTAAAGCACTTAAACCACCGACACCACAATATGACCATCATATCCTAGTCCTAAGACTTGCTTGTACCATAACTTAAACGCTAAAAATATCATTATACCTTAGTTAACTCCTAACAATTACACCCATCATCCATACTTTATCCTTTCACATAACCATGATATACCATCTAGAGAATCTAAGTGTAACAAACCACCCTCTATGATCATCTAGCTCTCACTCAACACAACAAATCCAGAACATCAAATAGCAACAAGCAATCTCATTTAAACACATTTACATACATTTATCAATAACAAGCCAAGACAACCAAATCATCATACGATCCATACATGACATTTCATCGTAACACATCAATTCAAACAACATCTTATAAGACAATTTCAATTAACATTAACATCATGACATAATTTAATATCAAATTTTCCCATCACAATGAAAATGGTACTAATTTTGCACAACCGCGCCAAGTCTAGGGACCATGGGACGTCCCTATTGCCTAATTATATCCATAAGCCCACTAATCTTGTATCCATCTACCCCCTTACCTCAATAAAAGTTTGAAGTATTCCAAGGTGAAGAAAACTGGCTACAACGACAATTTGAGCACCAACTGAGCACAGGATAAAATTTTCGAAAGAGCGAAACGCGGCTGGAAAAATAATAATTAGTATAATATATTTTTTTCAGAATTTTTAAGGCTGAAACGAAATTAAAAAGAAGCAAAAAGAGTGACCAGAGAACGCCATACCGAGACAAAGGGGTTACGAAGGGTCTGACGTCAACTTCACCGAATCGAGCAAAGGAGTATTGTTTTCTGAAGGTTTCGACGCGAGGAATCCGAAAACGACGTCCGTTTTTCGAACCAAAAACTGTGGTGTCCGAAAAAGTGAAATTACAGCTCGCCCAGCGTAAATAAACGCGACGAACGGAGCCGCGGTTGAACGAACAGAGGTCGGAAACGTGTTCTTTGGTCGATTTCGAGTTGGGTTGTAAGTTTTGGGATTTTTTCGTGGTCTAGAATGAGAGAACAGGAACAGAGAAATTCAAAGTGAGGATTTGCTCACTCACTGCGCGGCTGAATTTTATTTCATAGAGACGATGAACAGTCATGGTAAAATAATGACCTACTGGGCTTGGGCCTTCTTCCTTTTATTTTTTTAAAACGTGAGCAGCATGTATATATGTCATATATGATTGTATCTCTTTTTTTTTTCCTCTTAAAACATCAGCACACACACACATATCTCCATATATATATAATAATGTATATAATATAATAAATTCATGTTTTTACTAACTTTTAAAATATACCATTATTTTACAATATCTATAATAAATTCAAAACTAATATTTAATAAAAATATAGTAAAATAGTATTAATTAAAATATACTAATTATTAAGGCAAACACACTCAAGTTATCACAAAATTACCAATATAAGCACACAATATATATATAGGATCCTAAGAATTCAAATTTGAGGGTGTTATAATTCTCACTTAACAATAGTACTAAGAATAATAATAAAATATCATTCCAATACTCCTTAAATTTAAATAATCATTAACAAGATAATATTAATATTTCAAACTAATGTTTTACAAAAATAAAGATAATAATAAAACAATAAAGCATTACTAAAAATACTAATTTCCAAAGTAACTTACATAAAAATTATCAAAAAAATTATTAATATATTCAGGCATATATACATATGTATTAATACGAAAATTAGGGTGTTACAATTCCACCCCCCTTAAAAAAAAATTCCGTCCTCGGAATTTCTCTGGGTGCTATTAAACGATACGGTTCATGTCCCTAAAACATCATGCAACCATCTTCACTATTGCTATATATATTCCACACAATTCTTTCTTAAGAGGGTCAACTAAGATCACTAGCTGGAGAACTTAGTCCTTTTAAAGGTCTAGGATTTCAAAAGTTGTAACTTAAATGTCTAGTGTACTAACCAATCATGCTCAGGTGACTTTCATGGCTCTTTTTAGGATTAACTCTTAAACTAAGGAATACTAAAAATTACTATCTTAAGGCTTCAAAACTGCAACAACCACAACGAATCAACAAGGCTAACATCTAAATCCTTATGAACCACTTCATAATTAAAGCCATAATATATATATATATATATATATATATATATATATATACACACATTTAGCAACATATCATAAACAACAATTCAACAATCAATATTCACTTAAACATAATATACAAAAGTTAACGACCAAAGTACGACAGACTAAAGCATCAATTTAGAAAGAGAAAATAACATTTTTTTAAATATTAATACTAATAGAAAAAATGAAACACAAACAAAACAATTTCCCTTATCAAAGGCATTTGATATTGCAGCCAAGATTAATCACGAGCTAAATACATAAGCTGATCAAAAGGCATCAGATATTTAAACTAGAAATCAATAATTTAGTAATGCAACACAGTCATATAATTATCTAACAAAGTTCAGAAACTTACCTTGGTTCAAGCATGTAACATTTTCAAAGCAAACTAAGCAGCAGATATAACGTAGCGCTTTCACATTTCAATATAAATATTCAGTATAACCTGAAGTCCCCTTTAAAGAAATAACACGTTTGTATATTGTATTTAATAGAGAGTCAAATGAAGCATAAAATATAGAAAGGTCAATTAACCGCATGTCAAAATAATTTTAATTTTTTTTTTAATATCATATCGAAAATAATTCAGCAATCAAGACTTAGTTAAGCATAATGCACACACAAAAATTATAGGCTAAAGTATGTTAGACTAAAACGTTAAAATAAAATGAATAAAAAAATTATTCATCATTTTTAATCTATTTATTCCGTAAAAAAAAAGAAACCTATTTATCCTAAAAGAAATAACATGTTTGCATGCAATGTTAACATGTTTGCATGCAATGTTTCATAGTCATTAAAGTTAAGCACACGATATAGCAAAAGTAGTCTATCGCAAATTAAGGCATGACTAACTACAGTATTTATCTTAAGGTACCCTACGCAAAACATTTATTATTCCTACTGCTCAACTTACTCTAGGAAAAACATTCTATAGGGTGCTACACAATGATAGACTCGGTTTCTGTTAGAACATCCAAAATCGGTTTTGTGGTCTTATCAGAAGGCAAAACAATATATTTCCCAAAGATTAACTAATGTCCCCCATTACGTTCTACTTCTATCCTCACTCTAAGCTTGTCTCTACGTCTAGGAAAAATTACTTTCCACCTTTAGAATCTACGGTTTCAAAGCCTTATGCCTATCCGAAGCCCTTAAGAATTTAACTGCAATGTAGATAATCTATGCCCATAACTAATTCTAGTAGCTAAGGTAATTCAAAAAAAACTAATACTATCCACCAAACTGATTATCATTACTTTTCTCACCGGCGGTAAGTGATTGGGCTGCAGTCCCTCCTACTCGTTTAGCCAGGTAATCCAAGCAATAATAACCATGTGCAACAATCACCTATTCTTCCATAAGGTTCTCTGATAGGGGCTTAAGCGTAAAGATGTCGACGCCACATGATTACCCTCAAGCTCTACCAAAGATCCTTCCTATAGCATAGCCACGATTCCGCTGCGCTACTCTGATAACATATTTCCCAGCTAACAATGTTGTAAATCTAAAATAAGGTCAGCTTATCCTCTCTAGTTAAGCTACTAGCCCATTGTACTTACTAGGATTCCTTTAAGGTAATGGCTAAAAGTCTTGCACCTTAAGTGCAACAACTAAGGGTTAACCTGCATCTCTCAGTTCTGGGTTGATCATTCTCAATTCACTAAGCGTAATTTTAAACAAGATACTAAGAAATTAACAACTTAGGAAATTGCTAACCCAAAATTCACAGTTAATGGTTCAGGTACCTACTATCTTAGCTCTATCTATCATATACTCCTGTGAACTTAGCCCACTGAGAATTGTTCGTGTACTAGAACAAACAAAATTAAACAAGTAATGCATGTAACTCAACTCAGAGTTCACGCACTGAAACACAATAGACCACACACAAAGCCCGGTTAGAACCGAACTGCTCTGATACCACTAATTGTGACACCCTCTACCCCGCATGTTATCGTTACGAATATAAATTAAGAAAAAATGTAACTGCTGAAAAATACAGTCAAATAAAATTTTCATAAATAAAGGTAGAGTCGTCACACTCTCATAAACTTGCGGAAATAATCATTTGACGGTTACGAATAAAATTCACATGATACAAACACCCCGATGTCACAACGTCTCAGAGCTGACCCTAAACATTTACTTCGAAAATAATAACATCGATAATAACCAAAACATCAAAAATCCTAATCTACGATGACCGCGCCCATAGATCACTCCTCAGCCACGTCGTCATCGTCACCTGCAGTCTCATCGTCTAAACATACACAATGGTGTATGAATAGCCACAGCAAAAAGGGGTTAGACATCATATACAATCATAGCACAAAACGGCAAAGGACATAGCTTAAGCAATGCGCATACAACACGTTAACTTAATCAATACATAACATGAATGCTTGACTCAACGAGTACTTATGCAATCCTAGACAATGTCTACTTCACCGAACATGTGGATCCAAACCAACTCAGATGAGCGAGTGAGAAAACATCATCACTCTTGAGTACGAACAGTGTCTAGTCAGGGTAACCGGTATATTTATTGGTCATGCCCCAGTTGTGGTAGCTATCCACCGCCTTTATATAAGACGCTCCTACCCGATTGACCCCCAAGGCCGGGTACCTTGCCCATCATGGCCGATACTATATCGCATCATCGTTGCTCACCCCCAATAACGTTAACTTAACAAGACACATATGATGCATGAACACAAACCAAGCAAGTGTCTAACAACAACAACAACAACTCACCAACCATCTCATCAAGCGGCCGACTATAACAACGATAACAAGGTACTACTCGTCAGTAAACTGACAAATTTCCCACAATCTTGGAACAAGTCCAAGTTATCAACCTACCTCACCACACTAAGTCTAGGCTAACTTAACTAAATTTCCAACTCTTAACTCAAGTGTTTCAACTTACTTATTTGACCGGACGTACCGTACTACTCCCCTAAAATTATAGGACACTATCCAAGAGAGTTTGGGTCAATACTTATTATATCCTGAATTTAAAAATTCAATTAGTGAGACTTTGCTAAAATAATTCTAGACTTAGTCATCTTTCTGCATAATTTTTCCAGTATAACTATTACTCTAAGTTGTTAACTAGGTCAAATACTCATAACACCAAATCTTGCTTCTAAAGCACTTAAACCACCGACACCACAATATGACCATCATATCCTAGTCCTAAGACTTGCTTGTACCATAACTTAAACGCTAAAAATATCATTATACCTTAGTTAACTCCTAACAATTACACCCATCATCCATACTTTATCCTTTCACATAACCATGATATACCACCTAGAGAATCTAAGTGTAACAAACCACCCTCTATGATCATCTAGCTCTCACTCAACACAACAAATCCAGAACATCAAATAGCAATAAGCAATCTCATTTAAACACATTTACATACATTTATCAATAACAAGCCAAGACAACCAAATCATCATACGATCCATACATGACATTTCATCGTAACACATCAATTCAAACAACACCTTATAAGACAATTTCAATTAACATTAACATCATGACATAATTTAATATCAAATTTTCCCATCACAATGGCAATGGTACTTATTTTGCACAATCAAGGCCAAGTCTAGGGACCATGGACGCCCTATTGCCTAATTATATCCATAAGCCCACTAATCTTGTATCCATCTACCCCCTTACCTCAATAAAAGTTTGAAGTATTCCAAGGTGAAGAAAACTGGCTACAACGACAATTTGAGCACCAACTGAGCACAGGATAAAATTTTCGAAAGAGCGAAACGCGGCTGGAAAAATAATAATTAGTATAATATATTTTTTTCAGAATTTTTAAGGCTGAAACGAAATTAAAAAGAAGCAAAAAGAGTGACCAGAGAACGCCATACCGAGACAAAGGGGTTACGAAGGGTCTGACGTCAACTTCACCGAATCGAGCAAAGGAGTATTGTTTTCTGAAGGTTTCGACGCGAGGAACTGGAAAACGACGTCCGCTTTTTCGTACCAAAAGCGTGGGTGTCCGAAAAGTGAAATTACAGCTCGCCAACAGAAATAAACGCTGATTTAACGGAGCGCGGCTGAATGAACAGAGGTCGGAAACGTGTTCTTTGGTCGATTTCGAGTTGGGTTGCAAGTTTTGGGATTTTTTCGTGGTCTAGAATGAGAGAACAGGAACAGAGAAAGTCAAAGTGAGGATTTGCTGACTCACTGCGCGGCTGAATGTGACTTCATAGAGACGATGGACAGTGATGGGAAAATAATGACCTATTGGGCTTGGGCCTTCTTCCTTTTATTTTTTTAAACGTGAGCAGCATGTATATATGTCATATATGATTGTATCTCTTTTTTTCCTCTTAAAACATCAAAGACACACACACATATCTACATATATATATAATAATGTATATAATATAATAAATTGATGTTTTTACTAACTTTTAAAATATACTATTATTTTACAATATCTATAATAAATTCAAAACTAATATTTAATAAAAATATAGTAAAATAGTATTAATTAAAATATACTAATTATTAAGGCAAACACACTCAAGTTATCACAAAATTACCAATATAAGCACACAATATATATATAGGATCCTAAGAATTCAAATTTGAGGGTGTTATAATTCTCACTTAACAATAGTACTAAGAATAATAATAAAATATCATTCCAATACTCCTTAAATTTAAATAATCATTAACAAGATAATATTAATATTTCAAACTAATGTTTTACAAAAATAAAGATAATAATAAAACAATAAAGCATTACTAAAAATACTAATTTCCAAAGTAACTTACATAAAAATTATCAAAAAAATTATTAATATATTCAGGCATATATACATATGTATTAATACGAAAATTGGGGTGTTACACTTGGACCCTACGGGAACGAGCAAGAGATTGGCTTGACACCTTGCCTACAGGAAGCATTGCAACTTGGGACGATTTGGAGGAGAAATTCATGACCAAATTTTTTCCACCCTCCAAATTCATCAAAAGAAGAGGTGAGATCCATGGCTTCCAACAGAATCAAAGTGAGAATTTGTATGAGGCATGGGAGAGATTCAAGCTCCTTCTGAAGAGGTGTCCAGGCCATGGATATGATGATTTCAACCAAATGCAAATGTTCTGCAATGGTTTGAGACCGAACACCAGAATGATGTTGGATGCCTCGGCTGGAGGTACAATCAACAACAAGGCAATTTGCAGAAGCAAGAACCTTAGTGGAGCAAATGGCTTCCAATGAGCAATTGTGTCAGAATGATAGAGGTACACTGGCAAAAAGAGGAGTCCTTGAGCTAGAAACGCAAGATGCACTCTTGGCTCAAAATAAGTTAGTCTCTCAACAATTGGAGGCTATCACAAAGGAGTTGAAGGCACTGAAAGTGGGAGCCTCTTCCTCTGCTCAAGTGAACCAGGTAAATCAAAACTTGAGATGTGACTTTTGTCAATGGCCTCATGAGAATGGAGGGTGTGATACATTAGGAGACTCCAAGGAGCAAGCTAATTACATGGGTAACTTTCAAAGGCAAGGAGGGAATCCGTATTCTAACACCTATAATCCAGGGTGGAAGAATCATCCCAACTTCTCTTGAAGCAAAGAAGATAACCCATCATCCAAAGAACCTCCACAACCGCAAAAGCAAGAGAAGCCAAATCAATTAGAAGAAGCTCTGACTCAGTTTATGAAGATGACACAATCCAACTTCCAGAATCATGAGTCTCATTTCAAAAACCAGGAGGCTTCTATCAAAAATCTGGAGAACCAAATTGGGCAACTTTCAAAGCAACTAGCGGAGCAATCCAAAGGTAAGTTTTCTACTAGCACAGTAGATAACCCCAAAAACAAAAATTGTAGTGTTGTTTCTTTGAGAAGTGGAAAGTTGTTGTCTGAAGTAGAGAGAAAGAAAAAGAGCGAAAAAAGTGAGGTGGATGGAGTTGAAAAAGATAGAGTGGAAGTAGAAGAAGAAGTTGAAAAAGAAAAAGGTGGAGTTGAAAATGAGAGTAGCGAAAATATTGAAAAAAAAGAGAAAAAGAAGGGGAGGAAGAGAAAGGTGCTCTTGACAAACTGCAGTACAAGAGCAGCCCAAGGCTATTCACCACATATGAAGCTTCTTACCCTCATCTAAGCAAGAAGAACCAGGAAGGATGAGCAGGTTTGCTAAGTTCATGGACATCTTCAAGCGTCTACAAATCAACATCCCTTTGCGAAGCTCTTGAGCAAATGCCCACATATGCAAAGTTTATGAAGGAGTTGTTGACCAAAAAGAGAAGGCTTAAGGAGGATGAGACGGTGGCCTTGATCAAGAATGCGATGCTATCATTCAAAGGAAGCTCCCTCCAAAGATGAAGGATCCGGGAAGTTTTACAATCCCTTGTACTATTGGGAATTTGCATATTGGTAAGGCTCTCTGTGATTTGGGAGCTAGTATTAATTTGATGCCCCTCTCTATGTTGAAACGGTTGGGAGGAGGTGAAGTTAAGCCCACAAAGATGTCTTTGCAACTGGCAGATCGATCGGTCAAATATCCTTATGGAATACTGGAGGATGTGTTGGTTAGAGTTGACAAATTCTTGTTCCCAATTGATTTTGTTATCTTGATATGGAAGAGGACAAGGAAGTCCCTCTTCTTCTTGGCAGACCATTCCTAGCTACAGGGAGAGCCTTGATTGATGTTCAACAAGGTAAATTAATTTTGAGGTTCCAGGATGAGAAGGTGACATTTAATGTTTTTGAAGCTATGCGGCATCCGGATGATATTGAGAAATGCTCTCGAGTTGATGTGATTGACGACTCAGTTTTGGAAATCATGGAGCAAGACCAACCCTCGCACCCATTAGAGAAAGTGTTAGTGAATTCCATGGAAAAGGTGGATGAGGAGATGGATGATGAAATAGAAAGATGTCTTGCACAACTTGAAGCTCTACAGGTCAAAGATGTTGTTGCTAGAAAGAAAGAGGACTTGCAAGGTGGTGAGGTAGAGAAGAAATCTAGCCCGGAATTAAAGCAATTACCCCCACATTTGAAGTATGTTTTTCTTGGGGATGATGCTTTTAATCCGGTGATCATCAGTAGCTCCTTATCAAAGCTAGAAGTGGAGAAGCTAGTGAGAGTACTTAGAGCACATAAAGAGGCAATTGGATGGACCATCTCAGATTTAAAGGGCATCAGTCCAGCCTTTTGCATGCATAAAATAAAGCTAGATCAAGAGTTCAAACCAGTCGTTCAGCCACAGAGAAGGCTCAATCCGGTTATGAAAGAGGTTGTGAGGAAGGAGGTATTGAAATTTTTAGAGGCTGGGATGATCTATCCTATTTCTGACAGTGCATGGGTGAGCCCAGTACATGTGGTTCCAAAGAAAGGGGGAATGACAGTTGTAACAAATGAAAAAAATGAGTTAATTCCTACTAGGACTGTCACAGGTTGGCGGATGTGTATTGACTATCGGAAGCTTAACCAAGCCACTCGCAAGGACCACTTCCCTCTCCCATTTATGAACCAGATACTCGAAAGATTGGCTGGGCAAGCTTACTACTGTTTTCTTGATGGGTACTCCGGGTACAATCAAATCAATGTCAATCCAGAAGACCAAGAAAAGACAGCATTCACTTGCCCATTTGGAGTTTTTGCGTATAGACAGATGCCTTTCGGTCTGTGCAATGCTCCTGCAACTTTTCAAAGGTGCATGCTGTCTATTTTTGCTGATATGATTGAAAAATCTATTGAGGTCTTTATGGATGACTTCTCCGTGTTTGGTATTTTTTTTTATGATTGTCTGAATAACCTGGAGGATGTTCTTAAGAGGTGTAAGGAGACCAATTTAGTGTTGAATTGGGAAAAATGTCACTTCATGGTGAAAGAAGGAATTGTTCTGGGTCATAAGATCTCATCTAAGGGTATAGAAGTGGACAAGGCAAAAATTGATGTGATAGAGAAGTTGCCCCCTCCTTTGAATGTGAAAGGAGTGAGGAGTTTCCTTGGGCATGCTGGTTTTTATAGACGATTTATCAAGGACTTCTCCAAGGTTGCTAAGCCGCTTTGCAATCTCCTCATCAACGATGTCTCATTCAAATTTGACCCAGAATGCTTGAAGGCTTTTGAATTGTTGAAAGAGAAGCTTATTTTAGCGCCAGTGATAGTTGCACCAGATTGGGAGTCACCTTTTGAGCTAATGTGTGATGCTAGTGACTACGCAGTAGGGGCTGTTTTGGGGCAAAGGAGAGAAAAATTCTTTCATGCCATCTATTATGCTAGCAAGGTATTGAATGAGAACCAAGTCAATTATGCTACCACAGAGAAAGAGCTGCTTGTTATAGTATTTGCTCTAGAAAAATTCCGTTCTTATTTGATTGGTTCCAAAGTTGTGGTGTTCACTGATCATGCGGCAATCAAGTATCTTATGACTAAGGTCGGATCCAAGCCAAGACTCATTCGGTGGATTTTGTTGTTGCAAGAATTCGACCTTGAGATCAAGGACAAAAAGGGGAGTGAAAATGTGGTGGCTGATCATCTGTCTAGGCTGGAGAATACTGAAATTATAGCTAAAGAGTTGGACATTCTAAAGGAGTTCCCAGATGAGAAACTGTTAGCTGTGACTGAGAGGCCTTGGTTTGCAGATATGGCAAATTTTAAAACTGCCGGTGTGATACCTGAAGAGCTAACTTGGCAACAAAAGAAGAAGTTTTCCAAAGATGCTAACTACTTCATTTGGGATGATCCCTATCTCTTCAGACAAGGCCCAGATGGACTTCTGAGAAGGTGTGTTGCAAATGATGAGGCGCAGAAAATTTTATGGCATTGTCACAATTCACCATACGGAGGTCATTTCAATGGTGAACACACACAAAAAGTGCTTCAACTGGATTCTATTGGCCTTCAATTTTCAAGGATGCTTATGCTCATGCCAAGAGTCGTGACAAGTGCCAGGAAGGGCGGGGAAGTATTTCCAAGAGAAATGAGATGCCCTTAAACTCCATTTTGGAGGTTGAACTTTTTGATTGTTGGGGAATTGATTTCATGGGGCCATTTCCCTCCTCATTCTCTAACCAATACATTTTGGTAGCTGTGGACTATGTCTCAAAATGGGTAGAGGCAGTGGCAACTCAAACCAGTGATTCTCAGACTGTTGTGAAATTCATAAAGAAGAACATATTTTCCCGGTTTGGGGTCCCTAGAGTTCTAATCAGTGATGGTGGTTCGCATTTTTACAACTCAAAATTGGAGGCTGTGCTGAAAAAGTATGGTGTGAAACCCAAGGTTGCCACTCCTTACCACCCTCAAAGCAATGGGCAAGCGGAAGTGTCAAACAGGGAGATCAAAAAGATACTTGAGAAGACAGTGAGTGCCTCAAGAAAAGACTGGGCCCATAAGCTGGATGATGCTTTGTGGGCATACATGGCAGCTTACAAATCCCCTATGGGATTGTCTCCATACCAGCTGGTTTATGGCAAAGCTTGTCATTTGCCAGTTGAGTTTGAGCATAAGGCGTTTTGGGCCCTTAAGTTCTTAAATTTTGATTCAACCTTGGCAGGAGAGAAATTTTTTTTGCAGCTGCACGAGTTGGATGAAATGTGTTTGCATGCTTATGAGAATGCTTCCATCTACAAACAAAAGGTTAAAGCTTATCATGATAAGCACATCGTATAAAGAACCTTCTCTCCTAGGCAGCAAGTGTTACTTTTCAACTCTTGTTTGAAGTTATTCCCGGGCAAACTCAAGTCCAAGTGGTCGGAACCTTTTGTGGTAAAAGAAGTGATGCCACATGGAGCAGTAGAGGTGGAGGAGCCTTCATCTCAAAGATCGTTCAAGGTTAATGGTCAACGTCTGAAGCATTATTTGGGAGGAGAGCTAGACAGGGCAAAGGTTGCTCTAGTCTTGCGAGAACCTTGAGCATATCATCACGTGTCAAGCTAGTGACGTTAAAGAAGCACTTCTTGGAAGCAACCCAAGGTGTAGAATAGTGCATCCATATATTTGAAAGAAAAAAAAAGAAGCGGTTGGTGACACGGCCTGGCCGTGTCCTATGCCACGGCCGTGTGGGTTCAAAAAAAAAATTGTGGAGACACAATGAATAACACGGGCTAGCCGTGCCCTATGGCACGCCCGTGTTCGAGCTTCCTTCAGCCAGGATTAGGCATTCCTCATGTGTGCTTGCCCTTACCCAATCCTTCCCCCAGCCAATCACAACCATCCATTCCTTTTAATTTTTAATCTGTGGTCCTGGTGCAGACCCACCGTACTTACCATATACCCAGCCACACCACAGAAAAACCCAAATTTAAACCACCCCCCTTTTTTAGAACACGACCGTGCCCTTCCCCCCACCCTTTCTTCACTTTCCTTCTTCCAACCCTAATCCCTCCTTCCAGTCGCACCTCCTCTCTCGCCTTCCAACATCAATTTCTTCTTCCACCATTATCTCCTTTCACCACTCACCTCATTCCACTCCTTCCTTCTCTCAAACTCACTCTCCATTCCACTCGCCTCTCACCATCCTCTCCTTCCAGCCGCGTCACCATCCTTTCAACCCACCACCACTCCTTCCTTCTCTCACCCTTACTCTCCCCTCCATTCGCGTCTCCTCCACCATCTTCCTCTTCCACCATCCTTTCACACCACCACTCCTCCATGTCCCTCTTCCTCCACTCGCCCCAAACCTTCCACCATTCCCTTCTCACCAATTGCTTCACCACTAATTATTTTTTTATTATTACCTGTGTTGGTTGTGTTGTGTAATTTGATTACAAGGTATTATGGCATCAAAGAGGCAGAGGGGTGATGCCTCAGGCACAAAAGAGCCAGCATTGGCCAAGGGGAAGGGAAAAGGCAAGAAAAAAGTGACCGAGAACCCGTATGGAATTCAGTTCCGGGACGACGTTCAAGAGGCAAGGTATAATTCTCTTGTCGAAAGAATAATTGTCCCCACCCGTTATATGGATGAATCTACACTGTTAATTCTAGGACTGCTAGATGATGTCCAGTACTTATTTGCTAATGTGGGTTGGACAATGTTTGTGGGATTGAAAAGTTTTACTTATGCAAGAATTACTCTGGAATTCCTATCATCCGTTAATGCCAATGTCTCATATGCGGAGGGATGGCCAGAGGACCACCAGGACAATTTGATAACCTTTAGGTTATTCAATACTGAGCATAGCCTGTCATTGAGCCAATTCAATGCAATATATGGATTGCCATATGGTGGTCACCGAAAAGTCCCCAATGATTTTTCTGCAAGAAGATTTTGGAGCTTGCTAACTAAGTCCGACACTTATGACTCCTCTTCATCCAAATCATCAAAGTTACGAAACCCCTGTTTTCGCTATGTTCACAGAGTAATGTCAAACACATTGTTTGGCCGAGGGGATAGCGACGGTGTTGTCCGTCGATCGAATCGATGTTTCTATGGAACATGCTTTGCACCTGAATTTCAGCTAGATGCGTGTTCTCATTTGATCACCCACATGGTCAAAGTAGGGAAAGCTTCACCAGAAAATTGTTATTGGTGGTTTAATCACCCCTATTATCAAGCTCGGGTTATAGAACCTCCGGCCTCCCAATTGTTTGTGGGAGCACACGCTTGGACATGGAAGCACGCTTGGCAATGAGAATGATAGTCCGGAAGGCCAATGTTCTTGTTTGGTGCTTCGACATCGAGGAAACCCATCCTCTACGACCAGAGCACACCACTATCGAGAGACCAGAGGAATTGGAATTTTCCGGAGGCCCCAACCCGAGCCCCTTCAAGAGGAGAGACCGAGGCACCCTTCACATTACTCGCTCCACACCACCTCCGGTTCTTATGCCGCTCTCCAGGAGGAGATGGTCGCTCAAAGCGGCCCGGTGACGGTCTTGACAACATTGTCCACAACATTCAGGACATGGTCATCGCCTTTGTATAACCGGCACCTCCAAAGCAATATCCTGGCGATTCCTCCTCCTCCCCACGATGAGTTCCTCCTTGCATCATCCCTATCTCGCTTTAATTGTTTACATTGGGGACAATGTAAATTCTTAAGCTTGGGGTATGCGTTTAAATTTTTGCATGTTAGTCTTGCATTTCATTTTAGTGTTTGCATCTTTGTGTTAATTGTTGTTTTGTGCGCATCATTTTATCCCCCAAATTGTTACACTATCCTCTTGTGCTTTGGCATGTGTGCTACAATCTTTTTGAAATTTGAGATTGCAATGATTTGGAACCCAACTATTTTCTCTTGTGATAGGCTTAAAGGTAGTGTTCTTAATGTACATAGGGACAATCTTTTGATAAGTTGATGATTAGCATGTGGCACTCTGGTTTGATGTCTTTCACTGATTTGAACTTCTAAATGTGAGACTTGAGCTTCATTTGGGGCTTGTACTTCATCATGTTCTTATGCCCCTTCTCCTTGTATGAGTGTTTTCCTCTTGATTGTGCTCTCTAGAACTTGACTTGAAACCTTTTCAAAACTTGAAAATTTTTGTCTACACACTTGAATAGGATTAAGGCATTTTAGGCATGTGTTCAAGCCTCTGATTGTTGAATGAAAGCTTCCTTTAGTTGCCCCCTTTTGAGCCTGAACTGAAATTAATTTTCTTGGTACCCTTGTGATTGCTAAATATGACAGTACCTTTTAGAGCATGTCTAAGGGAGCAATTAGTTGTGAATCTTGTGTGATTTGTGCGGTGCTTGAAATTGGGACCTCTTCTGTTATTTAAATTCCTCATTACTGCAAAAATCTCAATGTTAAAGAAAAAAACAGAAGAGGAGCAAAATAAAAAGATTTTGAAAGCGAAAAAGGAAAATGTATTGCTCCACTTATTCTGTTTAAAAGGGTTGCTTTAATTGTTCATGTTGTTAGCCCTTGAATTTCCCCTTTTCTTGTTGTTATCTCACCTTACAAGAAAAATCTCATGGCCACGTTACAACCTTGTGAAGACCTTTTGATTTTTGTGTGTTTTCATAAATTATATGCTGAGATTTGGTTAATAGTCAAGCTTATGGTAGAGCACTTTCATGGATGGATTTGAGCGATTTGTCATAACCTTTAAACACTTTGAGAGTGGTAAGGAGAGTGCCCTATCGGTGAGAGACATGATTTGAGAGCCTCGAGTCTCTAATTGGACTTGATGTTGGTTGTCCCTATTGTATTTTGTAGCCTTCAAATTTATCGCTTGAATTGGCTTTTATCTCGGGTTCCTTATTTGTTGCATCTATTGTTTCTCTGCTTAATCTTTGGCCACTGCAATTGCTTGAGGACAAGCAAGATTCTAAGCTTGGGGTAATTTGATGCGTTCATTATAGCATATGGTTTGTTGTTAGTTTTGCATTGCATAGTAGTCATTTTAGTGGTTTTTACCCATAGTTCTCATGCATTTTTGCTTGATTTAGATAATGCACTTGGTTTGAGTTCAATTGTGCAGAAAAGAAGGTTATTGGCATAGGAAAGCGGAGCTAGATCACTTAGCCGGATGTTGCAACCAACTCGGAGGCCAAAATAACAAAATATGGCAAGATTTAAGAAGACACGGCCTACTCGTGTTGCTGCCCACGGCCGTGCCTTGGGGGACATGAAGAAATTCAAGATTGAGCAAACAGTGAATAACACGGCGGTAGTGTTTTCCACCACTAGTGCTGTAGGTTCAGAGAACAACACGGCTTAGCAGTGTCCTCCACCACGCCCGCGTCGGCCGCGGCCGGCCGCTATTTTGTATTTTAAGAGCAGCACGGCCAGGCCGTGCCAGGATCCACAGCCGTGCTGCGACTCGGTCCAGACTTGTATTTTGCGCGTTTTGACTTATTTTGGACATGTTTTTCAACGCTTTGGTGCGAGAACTATAAATAGAGGGATAAAACATTGACCTAGGGTCAGTTTTTGTTGGCTAGAGATTGAATCAAGAACAAGGATCAAAGGCAAATTTGAGGAATCAATGGAGTCTTTGGCTAATTCTTCATCTCAATTGATTGGTTTCTTCTCTTCTATGAGGAACTAAACCTCTTGTACTAGGGTAAGATGAACTCTGTGGATACTTTTATGTAATCGAATTCAGAATTTCAATGCTAGTATGATTTATGTTATTTGATCATTTATCTCTTTTCTTAATGCGATTCGATGCTTGATCACCATTGAGTTGAACTAGGGTTTTAGCATCAATTGGAAAATTGAGGTTTTAAACTTGCTTTGGGATAATTTGACATGCTTAATAAAGTTATAGGAATATAATTCTTGTGGTATGAGTTTGCATGAATCCTTATTCGTGATGCTTGATTAAATTAATTTGGACCTAAGGAATTAGGACTCGTTTACTTAATCAAAGGGGTTATTAGAGAAGGGATTTTCTTTAATCTAAACTTGTGGATTTGAACTTCAAATACGTTATCATTGCTTGCATTGGAAAAGAATTCAAGAGCGTTAAAGTTGAAACAAAGGGATTCGAGCCCTAGTCATTTTATTCTCCTTAATATCCAAATACATTGTCTCGTTAGTACTGTTTTTGTTGCTAAACAAACTTTTCAAACACATTCGTATTCGTCAATAGTTCAATTAGTTACAAATTTTGTTTAGTTAATGATTGGTCACAATCCCTGTGGATTCGATCTTTTATTACTTAACGACGAATTCGTACACTTGTGATTTTGTACAACAAGCACGTTCTTTATTTGTATGAACATCAGATGTATTTTGTTTTGTTTGTAACAAAGATGTTATTTATATTTATATTTAAATATATATTTTAGTTGACATAAATTAAAATGTTATTCAATTAACTAGAATTAATGCACTTGCAACATGAAAAATACAACAAACACAGGAAAATCTAACACTTGAGAAATACAACAAATAGAGGAAACCCTAACACTTGAGAAAGACAAGAAAACATCAAGGTTGTGTCAAGCTAGTGATGGTTGATGAATCTGGGTCAGTCGACAGTGCGTTGATTTCGTCGACAGATCTTGGTTTCCTGAGGAGAAAGATAATCTGATCAGGACTTCTCACTAGATCCGTGTATAACTTGATTGGCCCGAGGCTAGCATATTGCTTATGGACTGCGAACATCGTCTCGACATCGCCGTTATGTTGAAGTTTCAGAGCATCATATTGAACACGTCCATGTTCCCAACAGACAGGGTATCGATAATGGATATCAGACACCCTTCTGATGTCTTCGAATGTAACCACCGCGTCGTTAACTTGTTTTTTTAAGGCATGAAGTGTGATGCCTTTTGAAGCCCTAAACGATTTAGGGGTATCGCCTTCAAATCTGATGCCTTTGTCACCTGTTGTAATTTGACCATTGAAAAACACAAAAACAAGAGCAGAACTCATGGTTGTAATGAACAAAGTGATGTGATGCCTGGAAAGCTATCTGCACCAAAGAAGAAGTTTATCAAATTCCAAACAGAATAAATTCTGAAAACTAAATTCCAGATATCACCAGAAATAAGAATCTGGGAGTTTTGAAAATAATGTAACGTCTGGAATCTTGTTGTCGGGATATTCCGTTAACAAGAATCCAGGTGTTTTATAACTACCGGATTCTTGTTGACGGGAGCTTTCGGAAACAAGATTCCAGAATTCTGGAAATCGCAGAAGAAGGAAAAAAAAAAAAAAAAAAAGAGGTCGGACACACCTCAGAATCCGGCGAACGGTGGTGGTGATGGCGACGGCGCCTGAGACAGGACACTGAGAGAAAGAGAGAGAGAGGATGAGGTTGGGAGAGAGATATTGTGGGAGAGATTAAGAGAGGAAACGTGAGAGAAAGAGAGAAAAATAAGTTGGGAGGTGGGAGGTGAGGTGAGGAAGAGAGAAAAATAAGAGGGAGGGGTAATTTTGTTTTTTGGAGAGGTAAAATTGACTTTTTAAAAAATTGGAGAGGTGTTAAAATTAAGTGGGGGGTGGAAAAATAAAAGCCCCTGATCAACATTGTTACAGCCAGGATGATCCACAACCCCTGAGCATCGAGCCTATAATGCAAAGGTGATGGTTTTACTCTGACCAATGTATATCTCGTTCAAGGCAGTCCAATTCCTAAACCCTCGTCCACGTCCATGTTATTTCATTCGTCTTTGTCCCGCATTCGCCGTGTTGTCTTGTTCCAGTACTTGCTTTCATTGGTTCAATTGCAATGAAAGCTGAGCTCAATCCAAGGTTCAATTGTAACGCCTTCAAATGAAGGGTTGACTCCCTTACTAGCTTATCACGGGCAATGAGGAACAAATAGGATGGAGTTCAAACAACAAAAACAACAAATACGGTATAATTTTAACCTCGACATTTTAAGCATTATGATTGGAACGAAGTCGATGTAATATACAAACATAGGATAATACTCTCAGTGCTTGAAAGTTGTTGGAGTCAATGGATATAACGCATCAACACCGTGGAGTTACAACACAAAATACAAAACAAAGCATAAGAAAGAAAAGCTAGCTTTCTATGACTCAAGCTGAGCATACCAGACACCCTGAATCTTCACTTCCTTTGGAGCTTTAGCACCCAAATCAGTGTCAGATGGCTGAACACTCTCAAACACACCGATAACCTCACCAGTCTCAGGCTTACTCTGAGTCACACTCAAGGTGATTTTCCCTTTAGATGATGAAGCACTTTTGTTGTTCTCCTTAGCAAGTTCTTCCTCATCTCCTCTTCCACCAGCAGGCAATGCAACTGCATTGTCATAACCAGTAGATGCACCTCTTCCCTTTGGGTCCAAGAAAGAGCTTCCTCTGTATGATGGCACCAAAAACTCCCCACTGAAACTCTCTGGCTTCCCTGATGCCACCAACTGTTTGACGGTGAAAAGGAACGGCACGCGCTCACCACCAGGAAGCTGAACAGTTACTGCAGCATAATCAATTCCATCTTTCTCCTCAAATTTAACAGTTCCGTCGGGTGAGACTTCGAACGGTCCTTCAATCTCGTCGAGAGTGTAGGTCAGACGCGTCATGAGCTTTGTGTTTTGGAATGCGAGTGGGGAGTTCTTGGTTACGCCTTCTGCCTTCACTGTGAATGAAGTTGGCTCAAGGCAGAACTTCTTGGCATTGTACTTTCCTGGCATGAAGGCAAATGATTCTACTCCTCCTTCAACGGTTGGGCACTGGTTTGCGGTTCCGGTTCCCTTCACTTCCAAGTATGTTTTGCTTTGGATTTCGTCGTAGGTTAGCCTCTTCGGAGCACCTTCTGCACTTGCTCCCTGAATTCATTTATATTCTTAGTCAGTCATAAACAATCCCAATCATAATTTATAATCAGGACGGCCAACTAGTAAACACTAAGCAAATTAATCGGTAATCTAATTCGGTATTTACAAGGTTGCGCATGTGCTTGAGAATTGTTGGGGCAAGGCAACATACATATATCCTATATCCTCCCCAGATCACACCTGGTGGAAGCCTCATGCACTGGACTGCCCTTTTTAGACTAGGGAATTGGCATCATAAACCCCTTATGCTGAATATGATACAAGATATATAGGTACTCCTTATTAATCAAATTGATTGTTATTGATTCAAACTAGTAGATCATCCATCACAATGAATCGAGTTATCCAATAATAACAAAAAATACAGAAAATAGAATTCAAAATTTGATAACAAAGGTGAAGGCTAATTCTCTAAGGCCTCAGCGCATTTAGTTCATGGAAGTCTCATGATGGTGTAGGTGAACCATGAACTTTACTATGTCATTAAACAAAAGATACCCCATTACCTTTTTTTTTTTTTTTTCCTTTTTAAATGAAATGAATGGCTGTAAATTCTGCATGATTCATTTAACAGCTGTAGTGTATGATGCTATAAAATTGGAAGAAGAAATGAAGAAAAAGAAGAGAAAGAAGGGAACATACAGAGACAACGAGAGCAGAGGTAGCAAGGGCGAATCCAGCAATTTTGGTGGCTTCAACACACTTGTGAGCCAAGTCCTTAAGATCAGACTTAAGGGAGCAAGTGACCTTAGCTCCAGAGTGTTCCAAACCAAAGGCCTTAGAAATGGATTGAGAAGACTTGAGCTGCAAAGTGTTGCTGCGGCCATTCATGCCCAACTTGCTTGGTTGCATGAGAGTAGCTGCTGCTTGTAGTGAGGCTGCCATTGCTGCTGCTTTGACCACCACCACCACTCTTCTTTCTATTCTATAATAACTCTTGTGAGTTCTCCAAACAAACTAGTTTGCAAGCGTTTTTGTGTTGGTGGAGAATGAAAAGGGCACAGTTATTTGGTGGCTATGGTATGAGTAAGATAATAAAGGATAGGATAAGGTGATTTCTTATTGGATGATTGAAGCTAAGGTGATCTCTTTTTGTTTTCATGGATGCCACGTGGTAAGGTTCTCAATTGGGATAGAGATACTCTTTGTCAGATTTGTCGTGACTGGAATCCAACCACAAGCTCCCAACATTTATAAATCAAAGGAGGAATATGGCATGCATTTGAAGTAGAGAAGCATGATGGATAATACAAAATAGGATATTATATTGGTTCATGCAGGCCCTTCCCGGTATGCTTATGTAATACAGGGAATGATAGTAATAACTTATTTTTAAAAGTTAATTTAATTATTTTGCAAATATACTATTTTTTAGACATTGAGTTTTTTTTTAAAAAAAATAGTCCAATAATAAAAAATATAATAAAAATGTCATAAAAAAATGTTGCTGCCATTTTCAATGTAACCAATTGTCATTAAAGGGGGTGTTAATTGACAAAATCTGTTTTTCTTATATAATCAGGAAAGAAAATTCGATGGTTTTCTTTTCTATTGGAGAGGTTTATGAATACTTTTCTATCCCTAGTTTCCTCTATGCCAATTCTTATAAAAGACTCTTAGAAATATCAAAGATAAACTAAACATATTTTCAACAAAAAAAAAAAAATCTCGACCATTCCTATCATAATGTTTCTGAGCCAAAGAAGTTAAAATATAGAACAATTTGAGGGACTCTAGTAACAGTTGTTAGGGGTAGGCACGGGTTCAGATCGATCCTTCAACCTGAACTAGGCCGATTGAAAAAACTTGTGTTGGTTTGTTTCATCGGATTGGTTTGGTTTTCAGAAAGGCTAATATGAGAGGTTTGGTTCGAGTATCGAGTTGAAAAAACACAAACCTGTGGAACCCAAATCGACCTACTATCTTAAGTTATGCATTTTTGTTTTTCATATTGTGTTTCGCATTTCAGAAGTGAATCACCATTTTGGTTCCTGCAATTGTAGGGGTGATGGCAAGTTGGGCCTTGATAGGAACTAAATGCACAGTTTAGTGAATAATATCTCTAATACTCATTGATTCACTGAATAGATGTTATATACAAGTTACAAACAGATACCAAAAACTGATTAACTATGAGTTAATCGTAAATAACAAACTAAACAGACTCAACTAATCAACACCAGAGGACAACAACAAATGGGCCATATTTACAGACTCAAAAACAAAGGCCCAATAACAAAGATGAGCCCGACATATCCTCCCTTGAACTGAGTTATATGACAGAACACGGTTCAATTATCAACACACCTGGGTTACAGGACAGATCAACTACCAAAACTACACAAACTACACATACCCAAATCCTTCCTAAGCCTTGCAAATGTCTCGGCCTTCAAAGGCTTAGTCATAATGTCAGCCACCTGCATTTCAGAACTACAGTGTAACAATTCAACAGATCCATCTTTTGCCAAGTCTCTGAGAAAATGAAATCAGACATCTATGTGCTTGCTTCTTCTGTGCATGACAGGGTTTTTAGACAGCTTAATTGTTGAACTATTATCACAAAGAATAGTCAAACATTCATCTTGCTCATTTCCAAGCCTTTACAGAATCCGGTTCAGCCAGATGCCTTAACAGGCACATAAAGCAGCAGCAATGAATTTAGCTTCAGTGGTGGAGAGACTCACCACTGGTTGCTTTTTGGAAGCCCACGAAACAGATCCATTTCCTAACAGAAACATAACCTGATGTGCTTTTCCTGTCATTGATGTCCCCTGCATAATCATTATCCGTATAGGCAATTAAATCCTCCCTGCCATTGATGTCCCCTGCATAATCACTATCTTCTGCTGTAACATATCCCGAAGTCTATAGTTCCTCTCAAGTATCTCATGATTCGTTTGGCTGCTTGTAGATGCAGCTCAGTAGGTTTTTCCATGAATCTACTGATCAAGGAAACACCATACATTATGTCTAGCCTAGTAACAGTCAAATACATTAGACTTCCTACAACTTGTTTGAAATTTGTAGAGTCTACTTCAGCACCTTCTCCTTCTTTAGACAGTTTACACCCTGGAACTACTGGATTCAGAATTGGCTTGCTTCTTTCCATGCTAAATCTTTCCAAAACTTCCTTTGTATACTTGCTTTGTCCAATGAAAATCCCTTCTGCATTTTGAATCACTTCAACACCAAGAAAGTAACTCATCTTCCCCAAGTCTGACATATCAAACTCCTTCTTTAGATCTTTTAAATTCCTCAAACATAGCTTTGTCATTCCCAGTAAAAATGAAGTCATCAACATAAAGACTAACAATGAGTATCTCCCCAGTCATACCTATTTTAATAAACAAGGTATATTCGGATGGACACTTATTGAAGCCTTCTCTATGAAAATAGGACTCAATTCGGCTATACCAAGCTCTAGGAGCTTGCCTTAGCCCATAAAGAGCCTTTTTCAACTTATACACTCTATCTTCCATGCCCTTTTTCTCATATCCCTGAGGCTGATCAACATACACAGTTTCATCAAGCTTTCCATGAAGAAAAGCACTTTTAACATCAAGTTGAAACAATTCTCATCCCTTCAAAGCTGCCAAGGCTATTATGGTTCAGATGGTGTCCCATCTTGCAACAGGAGCAAACACCTCTTTGAAGTCCACACCATACTTTTGAGAGTACCCTTTGGCCACTAACCTTGCTTTATGTTTTTCAATTTCTCCCTTCTCATTGTACTTAGTCTTGAACAACCATTTGACTCCTATCCTTTTTGCACCAGATAGGAGTGGGACCAATTCCCAAGTTTCATTTTTTTCAATTGCTTCTAACTCAAGCTCCATGGCCTTTTTCCATTTACTGTGCTTGGCTGCTTCCTCATAAGAAGTGGGATCTTCAGAAGGAGCAAATATTGCTAGATTTAGCAATTCATCAGCACTTGCCAAATCTTCATAATCATCAAGCCATGCAGATTTTTTCCTGTTTCTCTTCTGACCTTGATCAGTCTCTTCTTCTTCTTGTTCACTTTCTGCTGTCTCAGAGTTACTGCTCTCTCTTTGCTGAGTTTCTGCATTATCACTTGCTACTGTATTACCATCATCTCTGTCATTGGTATCTACTGCATGGTTTGCTGGGCTTTCACTCATGTCAGTCAAGTCCAAAGGCTCATTGAGTTTCTCCTTTTTCTTCTCATTCCAGTCCCATTTTTCTTCTTCCTTGAAGACTACATCTTTGCTAACCAGAATTCGATTAGATAGTGGATCAAAAAACCTATAGGCCTTTGACTCCTCACTCACACCCAATAAGACACACTTGATGCTCCTATTATCAAGTTTTTTTCTCTGATTTTCGGGCACATGCACATGTGCAACACACCTAAAAATCCTAAAGAAGTGTATTAAAGGCTTCACCTCACTCCATGCCTCCTCCGGGGTAATGTCCTTTACAGCTATAGTTGGACACCTATTCTGAATATAGACAGCCCAATTGACTGCCTCGGGCCAGAATTTCTTTGGCATTTCCTTCTCAGAAAGCATGCTCCTCACCATATTCATAATAGTCTTATTTTTCCTCTCGGATACACCATTCTGTTGAGGAGTATAGGCTGTTGTGAGCCGCCTTTTTATGCCATTGTCACTGCAAAATTGGTTAAACTCAGTGGAAGTATATTCCCCAACCCTTGTCAGTCCTAAGGCAGCAAATATTACACCCACATTCTTTCTCAACAGCAGATTTAAACCTCTTAAATGTGTCCAAAGAAGCAGATTTTTTTGATAAAAAATACACCCATGTCTTCCTACTATAATCATCAATGAAAGTGATGAAATACCTCTTATGGCTATGAGATGTTGGGTTGATAGGTCCACAAATGTCAGAACGGATCAGCTGGAGCCTATGAGAAGCCCTCCATGAGCTCTTCTTAGGGAAAGGATCCTTATGTTGTTTTCCCACCAAGCAGTCATCACATGCCACTTCTGATTCTTTTAGCAGAGGCAAGCCCTTCACCATTTCCTTTTGTACAAGCAATTTGAGCGTTTTAACACTAAGGTGCCCAAATCTGCAGTGCCACGTGTGTGTGACACTCCCATTTGAGACCTTGAAGCAGTTTGGTAACACAGTAACAACCACCACTGCATACATATGATTAGAGGACATTTTTGATTGCATGATCATACCTCTTTCTTCATGATACACTTTGCATAGACCTTTTTTGAACACAATTGTGAGCCCTTTTTCTTGTAATTGTCCTATGCTTAAGAGACTGTTCTTTAATTCGGGTATGTAGTAAACACCATAAATCACCTGAATTAATCCTCCAATCTTTAGCCTTATGTCTCCTTTACCCATGACCTGCATCTTTGAGTTGTCTCCCAATTTTACTGCAACTCTGAATTCTTCATCAAGATGAAGAACCAATCTTTCTTCCCACACATGTGGTTGCTGCACCCTGAGTCTAAGAACCAGATTTCCCCTTTTTCTTGCTGAGCAGATTCAGAATGAGCCATGAGGAGCATTTCTTCCTCATCATCAAACTCAGCAAAGTTAGCATTCTCCTCCTAACTTGGACATTCATATTGAAAGTGTCCAAGTTTCTTGCATTTGTAACACTCAATTAAGTCCTTATTCAGGGGCTGCCTTCCCCTTCCTAGACCACCTCTGGAACCTCCACGACATCTTTCTCTTACAGTCCTCCCTGATTGTGTGACTTTTAGTGCTTTCTCTTTTTCTCCGTGACCCTTCATTCATGATTCATGAACAAGCAAACTGCTCTACAATTCAACAATGGTGAGGGTAGTCACGTTGTTTGACTCCTCTATTGAGCATACAACATAATCAAACTTTGCCGTCATAGACCTCAAGACCTTTTCAACCACCGTTGTCTCCTCAACTCTTTCACCCTGTGCCTTCATTTTTCCGAAGATAGCTAGGGTTCTTGCGAAATAATCATTGACAAATTCGCCGTCTTTCATTCCCAAGATCTCGAATTCCCTTCGCAGTGCTTGAAGTTATGCCCTTTTTACCTTGTTCAAACCCTGATATTTCTGTTTCATAGAGTCCCAGATTCCCTTCGCCGTATCCTTGTTGAGAATCGTCTCTATTATCCCTCTTTCAATCACCTGAAAGAGGTAGTTCTTCGCCTTCAAATCTTTCAGTTTGGCTTCTTCAATCACCTTCAACTAATCCGGTGTCGTCGTTGCTGTGATTGCCGGAATCCCGTTCTCCACTATGCCTCAATACTCCTTCAAGCGCAGGAGATTCTCCATGAGCATCGCCCAGTTGTCATAGTATTCGTCAAATCTTGAAATTGCCGATTGCACGAAATTCTTTTCCTTTGCCATGAGGCTCTCTCTCCCGGTGTTTTCTCTCACACACGAAACTGCGGTTTCTTTCTTCTTTCTTGTAACAGGCCCTTTTCAGAGCTCTAGTACCACTGATAGGAACTAAATGCACAGATTTGTGAATAATATCTCTAATACTCATTGATTCACCGAATAGCTGTTATATACAGGTTACAAACAGATACCAAAAACTGATTAACTATGAGTTAATCGCAAATAACAAACTAAACAGACTCAACTAATCAACACCAGAGGACAACAACAAATGGGCCATATTTACAGACTCAAAAACAAAGGCCCAATAACAAAGATGAGCCCAATAGGCCTCACATTAAGACATAGACAAAAATGAGCCCAAATTTGTAAAACATCCATCACATTAGTCGATACGAGTTCGATCAGCTAACACTAACAAAAACTGATGATGTGGCACATTAGAAGGTCTTTGAAGACGACCAAAGGTGATGATGACCAAAGATTGTAGTAATAGGGTCTTTGAAGATTGCAAAAAGTTAGCATAATCAGAAGAAAGGTGATGATGAGCAGTGGAGGGTAAAATTTGCAGCCTCGGTAGAACAAAATAGCAACAAGTGGAGGATGATTTCG
Organism: Calophaca sinica; assembly: GCA_037113605.1. Taxonomy (NCBI): domain Eukaryota; kingdom Viridiplantae; phylum Streptophyta; class Magnoliopsida; order Fabales; family Fabaceae; genus Calophaca; species Calophaca sinica. Next base: position 42,797,462 of record CM073731.1, on the reverse strand, counting down.
ATCTGCAAGCTCGACAATCAATGGATGGAAAAATAGTAAGAGCTTTAATATTTTAAATTGTTATTGTGAGTGATCCGAACGCCTGGAACTCAAAGGAACATTGGAAGTTCATTCTACACACGTGGTTTGCCTAAGGATGATGAGGCAAATTGTCATTTTTCTTGACTGGGTTGATGATGTTTCTTATTTAGGTGCAGCTGGTGGAAGCATAAAAGAATATTTGTGGAGGACATATTTGATTTGCAGGGTTGAAAGTCTAGGGGTTGAAGCTAGGACACTATGATACTTAATAATATCTGTAATGTTTATTTGTTTAATTTCTTGTAATTGGATGAAACGTCTTAATGTAATTTATTGCTATTGAATGTAACATGCTAATATAATTTGTTATTGTGGAAGCCATTAAATAAATATTATTTGACTATAATTTTGTGGAGTCAGAATCCTCTCCATTTCCTCTCGAAATGAAGATTTCCATTTCAATGCATGCTTATTTGACACATGATGAAGAAGGAAAACACGGCCAAGATTTAGCATTTTTAAAATCAATTTAAAATTTAAAAAAAAATAGAAAAGGTTTCTGTTGAGGCGTTGTACGAATTTGGTGCTTAACCGACTAGGCGTTTGCTCGGCTGATAGGATGATATGTCAGCTACCTCGCACTGCTAACAATGATCCCCTTTATGACCAGGCGATTTTGCTGAGAAAGGGACTCTGATCCTCAGCTGCGGGTTCCTAGACTACTCCAGAAAGCGTCTAGTGTAGAAGGTTGAACTACCAAACTAAGGTTGCATGAAAGTAAAGGAAAAAAAAACGATAAAGGAAAGCGATAAAGAAAAGATAAATGTAAAGACTTGTGTTTGATTGATTAGCACTAGCACACGAAACGAAAAAGAATTAGGGTTTTTACACCTGTTTTTACTTTAACCGTGTAAAATGTTACGCGGTGATAATTTTGAAATTATCGCATAACCTTTTACACCGGTTATATACCCAACCGGTGTAAAATCCTTTTTGTTTTAAAAACTGAAAACATTATACACCAGGTATGTATATAACCGGTGTTAAAAACAACTTATTTCACCGGTTGTTTTCTGAACCAGTGTTAAACATCTTCTTTTGATTAAAATTACTTTCTTCTTCCGATTTTCATTTACGCGGGCTCTTCTTCTTCTCATACATGTAACCCTATTGTTGCTCTGTCGTTGCTGCACTCCACCATCTCCAAGCTTGTCCTTCTCTCTCGTGTCATTCTCTCTGGCCACTGTTCGAAGCTCTCTCTCTGGCCGCCGTTCGCCTCTGTTTCTTCTTCTCCCCTAGCACCATTCGCCGGAGCTCGCGTTCGACATAGTTATTCATCAGTGTTCGTCTTCTTCTTTGTTTCCATTTTCCTTTCGCGATCGTTAGTGCTCGTCTTCTCTGCTTCAGCTTTGCCTCTTGTGCGTGTATTTGTTTCTTAGGTGAGTTCATTAAACTGCATGTTTCCCTGTTCTTTGGTATTTGATATGTAGTTGGAGATTGCTTCTTCTTTCGATGAATGTTCTTCTGTTGGGTATTTGATTCATCATTGTATATAATAAACGCATACGAGGCATGACATTTGAGACCTTGAAGTTGAATAAGAGTGTGTGACATTCAAATGTAGCCTCAGTTATGTTGTTCCATGGTTATGCTCTATGCTTCAAAGATGTAAATGCTTTGTGGCTCTGCATATTTGTTCCAACTCAAAATAAAACAACTTATTATTCTCTGCATATATGATGGTATTGGATTATGAATAATAATGATATCACATAAGATAAACTTATACCTAGTAAGTGCTTATGAAGCTTGCTATATGTGAATGGTTTATGGCATTACTTGATTATTAGAGCTTGCAATGCAGAGGAGAGGTCGTGAATCTGAATATGCTTTCCATTCTGCATCAAAATATTTGCTTTTTTTTATGATAATGCTAATTTTATATTTGCTTTTGTTTTTTGGACGCATATAGTTGTTAAAATAGCACAAAGAATTAGCTATGTCAATGCTTAATGATTAATGCCAGTGGCACAATAATATTATGAGTTCAAAGATAAAAAGGATGTACATATTTCTGGTCTAACTGACATATTTTTTTGTCAATATAGGAAGCATGGATGATTCTTCAGCCTCCTCTCCAACGAGGTCTAGGACTAGACGTGCCACGACTTTGATTGGTTTTACTGCCAGACGTCCCCCTAGTGAGAGGTACCATGTTGAGTTTGATCATGTTACCTTCCAACCCAGTGGTACGTGTGCTGCGAAGTTCAAGTGTTACCTTGGTTTTCTAGCCCGTAGCAAGGCCAGTATCAATTAAAGTAATTGGAGAGGCATACATGGTGATATCAAGAAGATGATTTGGCAAGATGTCATGGTAATAAATATTAACACAATTATTGTTGTTGCTTATTAACATTAAAACTATGTTTATCTTCATTTACTAACGCCACCATTTTGTTGTGCAATTGTTGTAGCAAACATTCACTGTTCCTGATGATGACCGGCTTAAGAAGAAATGGCTTGTATATGCGGGGGAGCTTTAGAAGCAATTTAAGACAATGCTCTCCAAGATTTATGTATTTGGTGAGGGAGATAAAGATGGCAACACAACACCATTAGGTAAATATAGTTATATCTCCGCGGAGGCATGGCAGTTGTTTGTCCAGAGCTGACGTGATGAAGAGTTTCAGGTTAGTGTCAATGGTAGTTTTTTAATTGGCCTAACTAATTTAAATTTTTTTACTGATTTTTGATTTGTTATGTGTTATTTGTATCAGGCGAAAAGGCAAAAGGGCAAGCAAAATGCAGCAAAGAATGTATACCCCCACAGAATGTCTCGTGGGGGTTATGTGAAGCTTAAGGAGACCATTGCGGAAAAGAGATTGAAAAAAATGACTGAAGACTTGGGAGATGAAGCAGACTCAGTTTTAAATGAGCCTCCCGAACCAACATGTCATGAGTTATGGCTGATGGCCTGACAAAAGCCATCAGGAGATTATACATCTGAGGCCACAGCCTCAGTGGCTACTAGGATTGTAAGTAAATCTTTCGATTCATCAATGTAATTGTTTTACAACTTATGCATTTTCTCACATCATGTATTAATTGACAAATTTATATATATGTTGTAAGATGAGTTGGTCGAACAGAGCACACAAGGATCTTTTGTTCCACATGGACGTCAGGATATCTTGACAACTGCCATTGGAACACAAGAGCACCCTGGTCGTGTCCGCACTGCTGGATGGGGTGTGGGCCTAAAGAAGTACTATGGAGGACCTGTACGCCCCACCTCATGAATGATCTCTGGTGAGGTACTTCAGGCCATCCAGCATGAGATCCGGAGAAAGATGCATCAGGAGTTCCAGGAGAAGATACAACAGGAGCTCCGAAAGAAGCAACAGGAGCTTCGGGTTGAGATCTCAAAGGAGATCCGGGATGAGATATGCGTAAGTATGCAGGAGGAGATCCAACAAAGGGTTTTGGAGATATGTGTAACTTGACACAATTGATGAAATGCGTAAAAAATACTAACTTTATCAATGTTGTTAGTAATGTTTACTTAATTTGATACAGACGCTGCAATCTATGGGTATGAGCAATTATAATGCTCCACCTGATTGTTCTCCTAGAGCTACGACCATGCATGTCAGCATTAAGGGTAGTAATTGTGCACCCGACATTGAGGACCAGCCGCCTAGAGAAAATTTTGTTGAAAAGTTAAAGAATCTCAGGGGTGATAGCTTCTGAGTAGACTTAGAGTATGATTCTGGTGTCCCTCCATGGTTCATGATTGATAGGAAAGACGTGGATGAGATTATTGATGGTACTCAGTGGCTTTCCACCGAGGTGTTGTCATTATGGTGCACGTAAGTATCTTATTCGATTTGTATCAATTGTAATTAACTATTTGTGCTAATTGTAATTAACATTTGTTTAAAAATCTTTGGTATCTGCATCGCTTTTGTATCACAAAGGGCACCACCGATCTGTTTGGATTCTTTGACCCGGTCAAGATTTTTTCCTCCAAACATGGCCTTCCTGCAGAAGTAGTTCAATCTTACATGAAAATAAGATGCAGAGTGAGCCAAAAAGGTGTTACTTAGGAGCATATTTGCATATGTAAGTACATATATTACTAGTTGTTATCAAATTGATAGCCTAGTTTGCTTTTGTCTGTTTTTGTTCAGATAAACCATTATTGTTGTTCAGTATTTGCAGCGATCACTGGCCGTTGTTTATCCTTTGTCCTAGTGATAATGTTGTTGTTTGGTTGTGTTCACTGCACTATCAACCAAACGATGTTATTAAGGGCATAATTGAAAGGTAAACTTATATTTATCATATATACATTGATTTTTTGTCTCCTGATTTGCAACTTAATATTGATGAATATTATGTTCTTTTATCAGGATATATAATAAGAAACCTAAATGGGTGAAGCCTAAGGTAAATATATAGTTTGTCTCCCTGAAATTCATTTATATTTAATAGTACTAGTTAATGTGTATAATTTTTACCCATTATATGTTACTACGGTTTTCATTTATTGGGGTCTCGACAAAAGAACGGCAAGGCCTGTGGGTACTATTTGATGAATAGTATGTTAGCAATTGTCTCGGCGGATATTGTTAACGGATGGGAAAATGTAATAAAATTTTTAACCTCTTGTTATTATATTTGTAATATATATATTTGAACTTGCAGACATTCAATGACCCATCTGAATATGGTCTGGATGAAATTGAGCATGTTAGACAAACTTAGGCAGAATTCCTTTTGCAAATGATTAAGGAGAAAGAAAGGAAGATGCAATTACAAGAAGCCCAAGGATCAAATTCAAAAGGACCTAGAAAATCATCAAAATGACTTTGTATATAGCACTTGATCATTCTTTGTACATTGTTTATATATTGTTTATGTTTAAGCAGGCAATAAATTTGCCAAAATTGGCACCAAATGTGCCAAAATTCAAACCATTTAAACATATATCAAACATACACATAAACAATGTTATAAGCTATATATATATATATATATATATATATATATATATATATATATAGCTTATAACATTGTTTATGTGTATGTTTGATATATGTATAAAAGGTTTGAATTTTGGCACATTTGGTGCCAATTGTTGGCAAATTTATTGCCTGTTTATTGTCAATTTAGATAGCCTCTGTGTAGGAATAGACAAAAACAAAAAGAGAAACAAAAAATATATATAATATTTTACGCCGGTTATCCATGAAATCGGTGTAAAAGATAGACTTTTAACACCTGTTTTTGTCAATAACAGGTGTAAAAGGCAAGTCTTTTACAGCGTTTATTATAATAACCGGTGTAAAATGTCCTTCAAAAAATAAAATAAAACCCAAAATTGACATTTTACACCAGATATATAACCGGTGTACAAATCAAAATTTTACGCCGGTTAAATAACTGGTGTAAAAACCCCAACACACAACACCTGGAGCATCTACACCGGTACCAAAACCGGTGTAAAAAGTCAATTTTAACTGGTGTAAAATCCTCCTTCTGCACTAGTGTGGGTGTGTCTAATACATTCTGTACAATTAGTATTTATAGACAAAGACTATCTAGGAAACCTACACTTACCCTATTTGCCACGTTCTTAACCCACTAAATCACATATTACATCATATAAGATCGTGGCTAACAACATAAATATAAGTAACTATCCTATCAGATAAGTTATGGCCCAAAAACACCTAGTCAGCTAACTTATTGATTGCCATATTAGTTGACCACGTCCCTCATAACCCTATTTATAAGGAAATAGGCTCTCATGCACGTCTTTGACTTGGTCAGCTAATATAATTCGTATATCTGCTCAGTCGACTAAGTTATGGGCCAAACGACTGACTGCCATCAGCTGACCATGTTCTTGACTTGGCCAACTCATAGAATCCTCATATCTTCTCAACCAGCTAAGATATGGGCAAAAACCCACTATAATGGCTAATTATCCACCTCTTGGCCATGATGTCCATATCCCTATTTTCAAGGAAGTGGGTGCACATTTTTTAATTGATTAACCCTTGATTCCATGTGGTTATCTTCTTATCTTCATGTTCTCTCTCTGAAACCACCTCTAAATTACTCCTTCCCAAAAATCTAGGAAAGTGGTTGCCGCACTTTGACATAGCCATTTTGTGCTATTTCTTTTTTATAAATAAAATAATAGTCTCTTGGGCCCTTAATCAACATTCACACACTACAAGAAAAAAAGGCATGCCAGCGACTATTACCATGACCACGGCCGTCACAAAAAATCGATGTTTGGCGGCCTCGGTAGTCGATGCATCTCTTAACGTCGTCCATTGAAATTTTCCAACGGTCTAGCCCCGTTAGTACTCGTAAACCGGATTTTCCGACGGCCAATTTGTCGGGTTTTAGATTCCTGCTGCGTTTTCAAATACCGACGGGTTTAGGGCGTCAGTAATGTAACTTAGGCCGTCGGTAACCTCCTTCTACAACCAGAGGATGACCCTTCTCCCCCATTCCCAATTTTACATTCTCTCTTCTCTTCTCTCCTCTCTTCCGTCCTCCCTCTCAGTCTTGAAGCGATGTCGCCGCCACCATGCCGTCAGCCACCACCACGTCGTCCTCACTCCGCTGCCGCCACCACCGCGCCTGGTCCTCCACCGCGCTTGGGTTGATTGGCCGAAACAACTAACTCAGAGTGCCAAGTCTACAGGGAGGGATAAGAGTAGAAGACAGACCCTCGCAGTCACAGTGCAAGTAAGTTCCCTCGTCTCTATTTACTACTCTCTCTTTCCATTTGGATCGGTTAGTTTCGATTTTTGAACTTAGGGTTTAGAGTATGTTGTGTGGTTGCTGAGCTAAATTCCATGTCCATGCCTAAACTTGACTGTAATTATTACTAGTACTGTTGTTGTTGCTTTTATTTGTTAGTTCATTTGATTTTCCGTATGTTGTTGTTGTTGTTAGCTAAAATGAACTTCGACTACATTTTCTTGAATCTTTATAATAGGAAAGAGATAGGATTTGCCTCTGTTGCCTAATTGTCTAAGCTTCAATATCCAAACAGCTGCTTCTAGGCTGCTAGCTTCTTATGTGCTTCGATCAAGTGTGTTTATATTTATCTCATGTTTAGATCTACTTTTGTGTCAAATGTGGGTTTGAATTCTCAATTCTCACAACAGCGTCCTATTAATGTGAATTCTCAATTCTCACAACAGCGTCCTATTTGGAAATTTAGTTAGCGATGGTTATATGGTTATGCTCCTATTAGAAATCTAAAATTGAGAAGTTTTGATTTTTTTATGCAATTGGTTGATTTGATGGAGCCTAGCATATTGTGGATTTATCATGTGATTGGATGTGGATTTATCATGTGATTGGATGAGCTTTTGGAAGCTTGATTTTAGTTGAACTTGATTTTGCAAAACTGAATTTAGTTAAAAATGCGTATAGAATGAAGTGGTTTATGTGTGGAAATTTTTGTCTTGAAAGTAAGCTTGTAATAAAAATTTTATATCAAGTTTGAAGTTCTATTCAGTTGAATGATTTAATGGGGTATATTGTGGATTAGGCTGTAAAAATTTAGTTAGTGATGATTATATGGCTTCGGAATTGTAAGTTGAGAAGTATTTTTATTTTTCATGCAATTGGTTGATTTGATGGAGTACATTGTGGATTTAGTATGCAGTTGGATGAGTGATCGTAAACTTGATTTTAGATGAGCTTGATTTTGCAAAATTGATTTTGGTTAAAATTGAGTTTGAAATGAAGTAATTTATGTGTGCTAATTTTTATCCGAGTTGCCAACACAGCTGCCACCACTGCCTGTGCCTCCACTACTCCTCCATTGTACCATCCACCGCTGCCACCACTGCGGCGTCTCTCCCTTTCTCTCTCACTAGCATATTTTGTGGTTAGTGATTTCGTGCTTTAAATAGCGATATTATTGAATTGTATGTAATTACAGTGTATTTTGTGGTATGTAATTAAATTGTATGTAATTAGAGTGTGTTGATTTTGTGGTATGTAATTGGACTGTAGGTATGGTACTTTAGTATGTAAATCTAGGATTTATCGTGCTCTAGTCTGTAATTAGTCTTAGTAAGTATGATCTAAGATTTATGTGAAAATATGACATGAACTATATATGCATGTATTACTTAGGATTTATGTGAAAATATATGGATGAATTATGTAGTGGTTGTGATATGTGCATATATATTAGTGAAGGGGTGACCTTATGGTTGTTTCCTTCCTTTGAGTTTTGTATCATTTTCGTATCAGTCGTAATTGTCGTAATTCTGATGACATGACTGTGATTGTTGTTGTTGAAAAATCAATGTTGAGATTGACTGATGAAGGATATGTGAATGATGTTATGACTGTATGAGATACCTTGTCTGGTTGAGCTTTGGGTAAATGTGAATTACTTTTGTTTTGCACAATTGAGGAATAATATAAACTGTCATAGCCGTAATATTGTCGTGCTGGAACCTTGGGGAAGATGAGTACCCAAGTTATATAGTTTTCTACACAAGTCTAGGAACCTTGATTTTGTCGAAATTTGATCATAACATGTTTAACAAACTAAAAGAAACTTAGGATTAGTTATGAATGTGTTTATGGCGTGGTATCGAAGGGTACAATTCCCTAGACATCAGCATGCTATGAGAAGGGCAAGGAGTACCGGAGGACGATTTGCAAAGAAAGTTAGGATTAGTTATGAATGTGTTTATGGCGTTTTATTTCTATGTTTGTTATTAGTGTCGGAGAAAAGCCTTAGCTTCCCGTTTGAGGTTCAATATATTATTTAGTGCATGTACTCTTTTAGGGTACCACATGTTCATTGTATATTGAACCTTGAATTATCCAAATGGAACAGTTTGGGAAAAAACGTTTTCTTTACTCGTATAATGGTGTGTCGCAATAAAGATAAAACCAAGGGGTTGCATTGAAACAGATGACCCACAGGAAGAAGTGGCTTATCAAGTGGATGAGATGTCTCATGACAATGTAGTAAATGAATTGGAACTCATTTCTCAACTACGTGACAATCCAATCACATATGAAGATGTAGATGGAGATGAGGAATTAAATGAAGAAGTGGCAAAACCATCAGGATCTGAAGACGATGCCAAAGTATAGTGGGCAGAATGGGCAGAATAAAATTGTTTAACATTTTACAATTAGAGAAATGTCTAACAATATATTTTAATTTGTCAGTTATTTTCATAACTTGTTGTTTATTTTTATGGAATTCATTTTTGATATTTTTATGTTTAAATATAATATTTCATGATTGCTATTGTTGAATTCCTCTATAGACATATATGACATCAGGATCAGGATCCGGATCCGACCATTGCCATCAACCCCCCCGGGTCGTCGGAGGCAGAACATTATTAGGCGTGACCCTACTGGGTTTTCGATGTTGTCATCTACACAATGTCCGTGTACATCTACGCCTGCACAGCTTTTGGCACGTTCGGCACCTACACAGCCTCCAGCACCTTCTGCACCGACACCCCCATTGCCTCTCATTTACATGATCCCCAGCCCGGGGTTCCAGCAGACACATGGCACTTCTAGTTCCTATGTTGTGCCTGAGACGGTGCCTGATGCTCATCAGTCCAAGGATAACTATAGTACAGGCTATAAGCCTGATCAGATCGAGGTTGAACAGGACGAGGATGAGCAGCAGGAGGTTGAGCTGAAGGTTGAGGATCTTGAGATGCTGCATGATGGTCGAGTTATTATCAGGCCGACTAATAAAGGGTAAGTATTTACATTATTTTGTCGAGTTATTAATAATTTACATGCATATATATATATATATATATATATATATATATATATATATTTGACATGTTTTTATTGTTCAGGTTCCTTCCCTCAAAGCCAGCTGCGAAGGCTATCACAGCAACAATTGAGGAGAATTATTCGGCATATTTGCCCACCTGGGGGACGTTAAAGGACAAGGAGCGGGATCATATGTTCAAATCTTTCGGAGTAAGTTGCAATTTTTATTTTATTGCATATTATTTTTTTGTTTCATAAATTTTAATTATGCTTAATAATGTCTTATATTGATACAGGAGAGGGTTGCATGGAGGGAAGAGGAAGAGGATGAGGAGCGGATCGAGAAGGACTTTCATATAAAGGCCTCCCACCGCCTCTCTGATATGCTTAGAGATGCCCGCCTCAGGGGACACCCCTATTGGATAGGGAATCATATCTGGCAGAGGCTGGTAGAGCACTGGAGAACCCCTGAGTACAAATTGATCCGCGAGAAGGCCAAAAAGAACAAAGCCTCTGAGAAGGGTGGGAGTTTGCACACCGAAGATTCCATCGGTCAGGTGTAGCACGCAGCTCGACTTGTACGTGTTATATAATAATAATAATAATAATAATAATAATTATTATTATTATTATTATTATTATTATTATTATTTATGTTTTTTTAATAATTAATTACAGTCGAAGAGGTTGGGTAGAAAGGTACAGTAGCACGAGCTCCATCGTGCAACTCATATTAGTAGGAGTACTGGTGATTTTGTTGATCATCGGTCGAGGCGGACCCATGTAATTATAAAATATAATGAATATTTTTTTAATAATTTATATTGTTTTCTTACAAAAAAAAATTGACTTATTTGATTATGCATGACAGGAGGAGTTTGAGACGAGGATGTCTCAGATTAAATCTTAGACATCATCGTGTTCCCCATCTCAGAGCCCTGAGGATCCATCTGCACCGCTCAAGGTTTGGGCCGATGTTGTTGGCGGCAAGAAGAAGGGTTGCTTATACGGTGCTGGGAACCTTGCCAGCAACTACAAGAAAGGAACCAGCTGCCTCCATATCGGAGAATCATCGAGTAGTGGTGCCAGTCGTCGCTCTACTGTGGATGAGCAGGAGTTAGCCGAGGTGAAGCGGAGACTGGCCGCTTCCGAGGAGGAGACCCGTCGGACGAACGCAATTTTGGCTAAAGTGCTGGAGCGACAGGAACATATGTACAAGATGCTAGCTTGCCAGCAGCCTCAGCCTCATCATCAGCCGCTTCCTCTGCCTCTGCCTCCTAGTACTGATGATGTCGATGACGCTGATGGTTTAGAGCATCTCGTGCATAATCAGGATTATTAGTGATGTTTTGACTTTTTTTTTTATATATTTTGATATTCTGAGGATATTTTTTTAATTTATATTACGTTTCTTTTTTACTTTGTCTTTTAGTTTACGTTATCACATTTGATAATATGGAATAAATTAATAATTAAATAACTTAATAAATAATTAATGAATAATTAAATAAATTAAATAATTAAATTAAATAATTAATTAAATAATTAAATTAATAATTATTAAATTAATTAATTAATTAACTTAAATAAAAAAATATTAATCAATTAATTTAATTCATTCATTCATTCATTCATTAAAATATAAATAATAATAAAATACCGACGGGTAAGGCCGTCGGTAATCACCGTCTCGCATTACCGACGGGTATGGCCGTCGGTAATTACCGTCACGGACTACCGACGGTCGTGTCCGTCGGAAATTACCAACGGTCTTTAAAAAAAACCTTCAGTAATCGTTTGCGACGACCGCTTTACCGACGGGCTAGTGGTCGTCAGTAAATTTATGTTTCCAACAGCTTTTTTGCATTACCGACGGCTTTTGGCCGTCAGTAACGCCGCGTTTTCTTGTAGTGACACGAGCCCATAAGACCCAATTATTGGATCAAGCGTTTACCACTCGGCCAAAAGCTATAGCTATTAGCAAGGGCGCAACTTTATTTTCTTAAGGATACTCAGAACCGCATCAAGCTTAAGAGGCTGCGCCCATTATAGGCGTCATGGTTTAGGATGTTAAGCCCATCGAATCCTAAGGGTGACGCTAACCAATAAAGCCAACAATCTCCCCCCCAGTGTCACCCGGGGGATTCGAACCCATGACCTTGCTCTGATAGCACTTGTTGGATCAAACGCTTACCACTCGGCCAAAAGCTATAGCTATTAGCAAGGGCGCAACTTTATTTCCTTAATGATACTCAAAACCGCATCAAGCTTAAGGGGCTGCGCCCATTATAGGCACCATGGATTGGGATGTTAAGCCCATTGAATCCTAAGGGTGATGTTGACCAATAAAGCCAACACAAATAACAGCCTCCAAGCCCATTTAGACTTAGCAGCCACGTGCAGCTAATTCTGTGTCAGCTGATCAGCTGATTCTGCTTAGCAGCTGCTCCTCAACTGCCTATCTTAGTTGAGTAGCTGTGTTTGGTTCACCTGATCTCAGGCGACTGTCCTTGAATTTAGCCGATCCTGCCTTAGCCGATCTTGAGTTAGCCGATCATGATTCAGCTGATATGGTTGCAGCCGATTAAAACTCAGTTGTTCAGAAAATACTTGCACTTTATCCGAGTGGCTAATACATGATTTGGCCAACTATTTTTTGATGTAAACATATGCCCCCTGCATCTTTTAGCTGACGACAATAAGCGGAAGCTGAAAGATGTATTATGCAGCCGGACTTCTTTTCGCCTGCCGCTCTGACTTTCAACTAATACGACTTTGTTGTATATGGAAACTTAATCTTCTAGAACAACTAGGTTCACATATAGTAGACTCATAATGTCAGAATGACACTGCTAAATGCCCCCCAGCTTTATATGATCCAGTCGATTTGGAAAAATTCAACATTACAAAGACATTGGGTTTGTAGATAATAGTCATAGGTTGCCAATTTGGCACAGCTAAATGTCCAACCACTTTTTTCATTCAATTGGTTTTCCCTTTTGTTTCCATTACTTATGCATCAGCTATTTCCATTTATCCTTTGATGTAGAAAATGGTATGTCGAACATCAAAACCATATTAGAGAATGTAGCTAGGAATAATTTTGTATCAATCGTCATTTTAGCTACACCCTTGTAAGCTAGCATTTTCCTCAAGATCTCGGCTGCCATGACATTAGTTGCCTAATTGCTATGGTAATCAGATGCATCCTCAAACACATCGTAATCGTCCATAGGGACTATTTCCCAGTTAGATCCTTCCTGCTTCTTCTCAAGAATGAAATGTTCAATCATGGAAGCTTTGGTTGCCAGCTGACTCAAGTCTGAGAATTCACTAGAGATCAACTCTTCTTTCATATGTGGGAGCATATTATCCACAATTATTGCAGTATATTCTGCTTCTGGAAGCTGTCTTGTGCACATGCTACCCAGCTTCCTGAATCTTTCTATGAAGTCAGCAGCCGTCTCTTGCTCTTGTTGGTTCAAATTCATCAAGTCGGTTGATGTAACTTCAAGTTGAGGTTTATAAAACCTATCATGGAAGCATCTTTCCATGTCTGCCCAGTTTACCACAGAATTAGGAGGCAAGGAGGAATACCAACCGAAGGCTATCCCCGTTAATGACAAAGGAAACAACTGTAACTTATAGTATTCATTTTGATTAGCTCTCCACACTGTGCAGTAAATCTATCAATATGTTCAATAGTAGACAAGCCATCTTCTCTTGAGAAAGTTGTGAAATTTGGGGTCTCAAACCCACTTGGTAATGACATCATTTTGTCCACCCATTATGGATTTGGCTTTCTATACATAGGCCTACCTAAAGGTCTTAGTTGTACGCTGAAGTGCCTTCGCATGACCCCAGCTATCATGTTAGGATTAATTGACTGAAGGACAACCGGTCTACTCTCAACCATTATCAGCTGGACAAAATTTGGTACTAAGGTTGGAGTTGGACCGTGTTGCATTGTTGGCATTGCTGCCTCTTGAAGTGACATTTGATAAATTTGCTTCGGCGTGTTTGGAATCATTGTTTGATTAGCCGCAGTAGGTGGAGTTGGTATCCATTGTTGCTCTACTGCATAATCACCAAGATTCTCATATTGAGTCCTGTGAACGGCTGAGTGATATGTCGAGAAAGGTGGAATGGTATTCCATGGCAGCTCTCCGTTATAATCACCAGTTGTTCTATACAAAATCCCACAAGCAGGATTTGAACCCATTTCGCCATAGGGAGGCATTTCTGGGATAGATTGGTAGAATGACTGACTAGCTGGGGTAGGTGGAATATTATTCCATGGCTGCTGCTTCATATAATCACCTGGTAGCATCGTCTGCATTCCAGAGCCTAGAGCTTGATAAGCAACAAGTCCTAGATTAGTGGCCTGTAGAGTCATGCCATAAGCCGAAGCATTTGGCATAACAAACAACATTCCAATATGTCCTACTGCATTACCAACCATATCATTTGCCACTATTTGCCCTCTTGGGTTAACAGTAGCAAAAGTATTCGGCTGACCATATGGTAAAGATCCGACCTGAATAAAGTTTGGCTGAACTAGTGGTAAAGGTTCTACCTGAACATGTGGTTGCTCTTGTTGTGGTACTCCAAAGTTGAACAAGGTGTTCACCTTCTTGGTCCCACCGGGCGTGCCAATTTTGTTGAGGCGTTGTGCGAATTTGCTGCTTAGCCGACAAGGCATTTGCTCAGCTGATAGGATGATATGTCAGCTACCTCGCACTGCTAACAATGATCCCCTTTTTGACCAGGAGATTACACTGAGAAAGGGACTCTGTTCCTCAGCTGCTGGTTCCTAGACTACTCCAGAAAGCGTCTGGTGTAGAAGATTGAACTACCAAACTAAAGTTGCATGAAAGTAAAGGAAAAAAACGATAAAGGAAAGCGATAAAAAAAAGATAAATGTAAAGACTTGTGTTTGATTGATTGGGTGTGTCTAATACATTCTGTACAATTGGCATTTATAGACAAAGAGTACCTAGGAAACCTATACTTACCCTATTTGCCACGTTCTTAACCCACTAACTCACATATTACATCATATAAGAGCATGGCTAACAACATAAAGATAAGTAACTACCCTATCAGCTAAGTTATGGCCCAAAAACACTTAGTCAGCTAACTTATTGATTGCTATATTAGTTGACTACGTACCCCATAACCCTATTTATGAGGAAATAGGCTCTTACGCACGTCCTTGACTTGGTCAGCTAAAATAATTTGTATATCTGCTCAGTCGACTAAGTTATAGGCCAAACGACTGACTGCCCATCAGCTAAGCATGTTCTCCATATCCCTATTTTTAAGGAAATAAGTCTTCATGCACGTTCTTGACTTGGCCAACTCATAAAATCCTTATATCTTCTCAATCAGCTAAGATATGGGCAAAAACTCACTATAACGGCTAATTATCCACCTCTTGGCCATGCTATCCATATCCCTATTTTCAAGGAAGTTGGTGCACGTTTTTGAATTGATTAACCCTTGATTCCAGGTGATTATCTTCTTATCTTCGTGTTTCTCTCTGAAACCACCTCTAATCTCCTTTCCAAAAATCTAGGAAAGTGGTTGCCGCACTTTGACTTGGCCATTTTGTGCTATTTCTTTTTTATAAATAAAATAATAGTCTCTTGGGCCCTTAATCAACATTCACACGAGCCCATAAGACCCAATAACAGGCTCCAAGCCCATTTAGACTTAGCATCCACGTGCAGCTAATTCTGTGTCAGCTGATCAGCTGATTCTGCATCAGCTAATTCTATATGAGCTGTTTCTGCTCAGCAGCTGCTCCTCAACTGCCTATCTCAGCTGAGTAGCTGTGTTTGGTTCACCTGATCTCAGGCGGCTGACCTTGGATTTAGCCGATCTTGCCTTAGCCGATCTTGAGTTAGCCGATCATGATTCAGCTGATATAGCTGCAGTTGATTAAAACTCAGTTGTTCGGCAAATACTTACACTTTATCCGAGAGGCTAATACATGATCTGGCCAACTATTTTTTTCTGTAAACAGTTTCTACTGAAGGAGAACAGCCTCCTCGTAATCTCACATCCAACTGTCGCGTCCTGTTCCGGTGTTGCCCCATCACGCTGCCTCGACGCACCACACCGTCGCCCCCAAGCACTGACAGTCTGACATCGCCCTTCCACTTTGATTTCGTTGCAGCATTTGCTGCATTTTGAGTTGTCTATGCTAATCAGATTGTTGATGACGATTTTTATCGAAACATTTTTTCCAGTGCAACCATGTTTTGCAGACCATCTACACCAATAATGTTCCATATCTGATACTGAACGTGGCAAAACACAAGAAAGGGGGGTTTGAATTGGGTTTTTAAAAACTTTTTCGCAAATACAAATGTTTATGAAAAATAACTATTGAATAAACTGTGCAAGGAATAAAGAGTAGAGAGAAGAAAGAGACACAGAGATTTATACTAGTTCACTATCACCTGATAGCTACGTCTAGTCCCTTCACTCACTTGAAGGATTTCTCCACTATAATCAACCGATTACACTTGAGAGTATATTTACGCGGTGGCTATACTCACAACTTCTTAGAAACGACTCGATGCAGTTGAGCCTCTAAGGTATACTGACCCTTCTTGGGCTAAGTCTGATTCAAATAAGAGTTTTGAAACAATATAGAGATAACTCTCTTGAGAGAGAATTTACAATGAAAATGCTTTTAGCACAAAATAACTTTCTTAAAAGAAAGAATAAAGCAGTAAGTGCCTTGTTCAACGATCTCAGAGACTTGGATGAATTCTTGATTGCTCTTGTCTCTTGATTGGGTAGTGTTTGAGAAGATAGATGTTGATGCTCTCCTTACTCGAGAAAAATATTCAAGTTGCTAGATTGCGTACAAGCTGTGTTGAAAATCGTTTTTAAAACTCAATTCTTGTCTTACTTGGTGTATGAGGTAGGATATATAGCTAGGGTTGAAAAAGTGCCGTTGTAAGTGCCGAGTGTGACACAGCGTCTCTTTTTGTCAGAAGTCAAAGCTTGAGATCCTGGAACTTTGGCTTTGCAGAATCTTGTCGCTTTCAAGAGGAAAAGCATTACGAGTATTATACGCAATGTCGATAACTTTGTCCTTAGTGAGCTTTTCAAAAAATATAGACACTTCAAGCACAAGTTTCCTTGATGATTTTATCCTTTGACATTCTTCTTGTCTAAAGATACCTCGTATAACAAGGTACTTGAATTTTACTATCGAGGCCGAGCTTCACGGATCACGATTCTTGTGTGTAGAATTTAATGGGCTATCAAATGAGAATCGTGTAGGAAAGCACTAAGTCTATCATAGAGCACATATAACTGTCTGTTGAGTGTTGGTGAAGACCAGGCGTTGACTAAGCAGTGTAGTCTCTTGGCGATCTACCAGGCGTTGACTTACAACAGGCGTTGACCAAGCAGAGTGTAGTCTCTTAGACTGATCTACCGTGAGTCGCTGACTTACACCAGGCGTTGACCAAGCAGATTCTATGTGCCAAGAACTGCAGAGCCGGGCTTTCCAGAGTGAAGTTCAAGATTTCACTAAGTCTTCTGAAGCAGAATTTTTCCGAATATAAATACTTTCTGCACACTTATAACCATGTTAGAGAATAAATTGTTCTGCACACTTCTGAATCCACTTGATTCCAACAATCTCCCCCTTTTTGATGATGACAAATACATATATTGATGAACAATTTTTCTTTATAAAAAAATATTTATTCAGATGATTTCAGAGGCTCCCCCTGAATTAAGCATATATAAATATTTCTAAGTGTAACAGAGCATGAGATATTACAGCATATAAGTTTCAGAGCATACAGGAATATATTAATCAGAACACATATGCATGATGACACTTGGTTGATACACTAGGTTCATCAATTGCTTTATACTCTCTATATTCTTCTCCCCCTTTTGTCATCAGACAAAAAGGTTAAGACAGAAATAAAGAACATCACAGTCAAAACAGTATAAAGAAAGATAAAGAAAACTTGATGTCATAAATAAATTTTATTAGAAATAAAAGCAGTGAACAAAAACAAACTCAAAGCAAATCTATCAAAGGAGAAAACTAAAAGGCAAAAAAAAAAAAAAAAATCCTAAGGTTTTCTAGGGTTGCTCCATCCTCTCCAAAATTTGCACTTGTGAGTAGTCATCAAATCTTGCTTCTTTTCGAGGCTTCGGCCTTTGATCGATAGATTCCATAAATCTTACGAGCACTGTTTTCTTCAACTTGACCTATCAAAAACTTCTTTTGGCACAACTCTGATTATTGTCATGTGAAGCCGATCCAGTAGATGCAACCATAGCATTGTGTGCGGTGGTGTAGTTCTGAGTTCTCTTGGAGGAGTAGGAGGGCGAGGAGGAGGTGCGAGTTACGGTTCCCAAACAACGGTGACCTCTTCTCTTGGAGGAACTCTCCATGTCGAGCGGCGATGCCATCTCCTGTTTCTTTCTTCTTGCTCTTTTTGTGCTTGTCAAACCAAGTGTTCCACAGACACCCAGTTCTCATACCGATCTTCTTGACAAGATCATTGATTACTTCATCAAATCATCGTCTCCAAGGAAACCCGAAGCGAGATTCCCTGAATCTTTCGGTTTTGAAGTACTCAATGCTACCAATTAAATTAGGAAGAACGTTGGGCACAATTCTTGGTTCGAAGACCAGGCTCGAGAGGGTCAGTAGTGCGATGAGAAGAAGTGGCGAGAGGCTCGGCGGAGAGATCATCGACATCATCCCAGGTGTTCTTCAACAGATTACGGTTCTTCTGGAGAGGAGAATTTGGAGCGAGAGCAGTTGAGACATGAACAGTACCATTATGGGAAGTGCGAAGAGAGAGTCAGGAGAGGTTGCAACATGCGAAGAGGTTGAGTTTCACACACAACCATATTGCAGATTCAAGAGATGAAGACTCTTGAACCCCGGCTTCAGTTCAGGTTCCTCGAAATGGACTCGATCTCACATGGTATGTTGAGGTCTGGTTGTTGGTGAGGGTGAAGCGGTTCTAGGTGGAGAAGCTGGTTTGGGTGGTGATTTAGGTGGTGAAGGTGTTTGGGTTTGAGGTATAGTGGAATCTGGGGTAAAGAGGCTAAAGGTTCAATATAGGAATTTGAACTGTGGTTGAGGTCTTTGTCTAGTCCTCGAGGGAGCAACATCATCTTCATCGGATGAAGATGAGTGCGAGTAAAAACGGCAAAGGCTTTTTGGTAGGTGTTGGTTTGGAGTGCGAGAGGCAGTTGGGGTTTAGGTTTGGGCAAGGATTGTGATGGAGGGTTCAACAAGCTGTAGAAACAGCGAGAGCAGAACAGTTGATAAGTAGTATCATATAAATCAACTACCTTATCAAGTGCCTTCTTCCTTTTTGCGGCGGGGGCATCTCGACCTTGTGTATCCTTTTGGGGTGGTTTACGGCGGGATCAGCAGGCGGGCTCAGCGAGGAATAGCCACTCTAGGGTCGGAGGTAGGAGCACGAGCAGGAGGTGCAAAGGTTTCACTGTTGTACAAGGCTGCGGCCAAGCTTGCTTCATGATATAGTCGTGTTTCCTCTAACCTTTCCTTTATCATTTGATCAATCTCGGTTTCTTCTCTTCTTCTTCCTCTGTAAGCATAGAGGGCATGCATGTAGGTCTCACGGGAGAGTGGTGAGGGGATTACGAGGCAATGTGAATGCACGTGCTTGAGTGACCATACGGTTGGTCGGTAGAGACACGAGTCCACCACAATCTTCTTCCCCTTCTTCCTGACTTTCTTCCTTGCTCCTTCTTCACCTTGCTTGAATTGCGGCAATAACCTTCTTGGAAAGGAGTCCCATTCTCCTTAGATTGTGCGAAGAGAATAGGAATCACCATCGTTTCGAGGCAAGCCACCTTCCAAGGTGTTGAGACCTTGAAGAAGATTTATAAGACCTTGGTTCTCCATAATTCACGACATGACTTTCCATAAGGGATATTCATATATTTCCCTTTTTGGAGTACATTAGGTCTCTTCAGATGTTCAAAAATTATCTGTGGAAGGTTGATTTTAGCTTTGAGTTCATAATTCCACATTATGAACTTGTGGAGTCTGGCCGACGGTATCCACAGAGCGATTTTGGCACCCAGCGGTTCATGATGATTACGAGCGATTAACGAGCACATTCTTCATGTCCCTTGCCTTGGTCCCTCAAGACTTCTCATAGATGGTTTCATTCACGACATCGACCACAGCATCCTTTTTCCCAACGGCGGTTTCAGCGCTCCATCATTAGGGCAATGGGTGATTTCAGCAATTAGGTCTGAGTGACCCTGATGCGCCTGCCTTGAACATGACTCAGAATGGTCTTATCTTTACTCCAAGCATAAGTCCGAGAACTCCTTCACGATTCTCATAGGCGAGTTGTTCATGTAGAAGAAATCCATTATCCCCATGTCAATGAAATGCGCTTTCGGAAGTCGTATCCTTCATTTGCCATATCCTCAAACCTTGCCGTGTTCCACCAACACCTTGAGGTCGAGAGGGTTGAAGATTTTCCAGCGTTACCTACGCTCTTCTTGAGGAACTTGAACTTTCGATGGTTGTTGTGGAGCGACCATTTTGAAATCGGAGAAACACAGTGCGAAGATGAAAGGGGTTTAGGGTTGAGAAAAGTGTAGACTTCTTTTGAGAGATAGAGTGGGTAGTGGGTGATGTGAGTGAATGAGTGAGTGGGTTATAAAAGTGTTCGAGAAGATTAGCGTTATCGCTTGATTTGAAATGAATTTTTGAACAAATATTTGTCTTTTTCAAAACGTGTAGCTGTCAAAATTAAAGAGGCGCAGTAAAATTGTCATTTCCCAGTAAAAGCAATTATGACTCAGTAAAAGCAAATGTCAATCACTAACGCATCAACCAGTCTCAGAGAGACACGTATACTTAAGATTCCCAGAGACAGCTATGCAATGATCATACGAACAGTTAATGAAAAGAATATAACGAGATAAGATAATCAACAGATTTAACTACGACATAGCCAACACACTCAGCGAGTCAACAAGTCAAACACATCAAGCGAGTCAATTAGTCAAGCGAGTCAACTATATTCAAGCGAGAATCAACTTAGTCAAGCGAGTCAGCTAAATTCAAGCGAGTCAACTTAGTCAGGCGAGTCAACTAAATTCAAGCAGAGTCAACTTAGTCAGACAGAGTCAACTAAATTCAAGCGAGTCAACTTAGTCAAGCGAGTCAACTATATTCAAGCGAGTCAACTATATTCGGATCAAACACCTATTCCTTTATAAGAAGGAAATTCAAGTTCTTTCTTATAAAGTTGAATCTATCTTGACAGGGTTTTGTAAAGATATACGCCCATTGATGGTCAGTATCAATAAATTTAATTTCAAGAATCCCTTTTTGAACATAGTCTCTAATAAAATGATGTTTAATTTCAATATGTTTGGCTCGAGAATGCAAAATAGGGTTTTTAGTCAAGCATATAGCAGAAGTATTATCACAGTATATAGGGATTTTACTCTCTTTAATCGATAGTCCTCAAGTTGATACTTCATCCAAAGTAGTTGTGAGCTACGACTTGCGTGAGATATGTACTAAACCTGTGTGGATAGTGCAATTGTGCTTTGTCTTTTCTTTGGACCAAGAGACAAGATTTGCTCCAAGAAATTGGCGGCCACCACTTGTGCTTTTCCTTTCAGTTGTCTCCGGCAAAGTCGACATCACGAAACCTACTAACTTGTAATCATCGAGTTCTTATAAAGCAAAGCAAGATTAGTAGTTCCTTTAAGATATCTAAATATCCTTTTAACTTGATTAAGTGAGATTCTCTAGGATCAGATTGAAATCTTGCACATAAGCACACACTAAACATAATATCAGGGCCTTGAAATTTGTAAGATAGAAGAGTGAACCAATCATACCTCTATATACCTTTTGGTCTACCTTTTTACTTGATTCATCTTTGCCAAGAGCACATGTTGGATGCATTGGTGTGCTCATAGGTTTGGTTTCCTCTAGCTTAAACTTCTTCAGGTTCTTTCACATACTTAGTCGATGGATATAAGTTCCATCTTGACATTGTTTTATTTGAATGCCAAGGAAGAATTTTAGTTCTCCCATCATACTCATCTCAAATTCATTACTGCATAAGCTTAGAGAATTCTTTGCAAAGAGACTCATTAGTAGCACCAAAGATAATATCATCTACATAAATTTGAACTACAATGAAATGCTTTTTAGATGATTTTCTAAAGAGGGTTGTATCCACTGTCCTCTTTCAAAACCATTTGACATTAAAAGGAACTCAATCTGTCATACCAGGCTCTTGGAGCTTGTTTAAGACCATAAAGTGCCTTTTTAAGTTTGAAAACATGTTCGAGAAACTCGGTATCTTCAAAACCAGGTGGTTGTTTCACAAACACTTCCTCATTTATGAAACTATTTAAAAATGCACTTTTTACATCCATTTGGTACAAAGTAATGCCATGATGTGCAGCATAAGATAGTAATATTCTAATAGCTTCAAGTCTAGCTACGAGGAGCAAAGGTTTCGAGTATAATCAATACCTTCCTCTTGTGAGTAACCTTGTGCAACAAGTCTAGCCTTGTTCCTTACCACTTTGCCATCTTCATCAAGTTTGTTTACGAAAACCCACTTGGTTCCAATGGCTAACTTGTCCTCTGGAGGAGGCCTGAGCTTCCACACATCGTTCCTTTGAAATTGATTTAGCTCTTCTTGCATAGCAATGATCCAACCATCATCGGTAAGGGCTTAATCAATTGTTTTTGGCTCTATCTCGGAGAGTAAGGCGGTCAGTGTTCTCTAGAGAGGATCTTGTTACGACTTTATCACTAGGTTCACCAATGATTTAGTCCTTTGGGTGATGGGGTTTGAACTTCGATCTGATATGATTATTTCCTTATCACCAGAATCAGGAGACTTCGGAGATCACACGAGAAACATCACGAGTCGGCACTTGTGATATCAACTCTTGTTTCCTTGTTTATCTGTAAATCTGCAAAAACTTCATCTAGCTCGGCGTATCATTGTCAGGCTTTTTATCATCAAATCTTACATGCATAGATTCATCAACAACTAATGTTTCTTTGTTGTATATTATGTATGCTTTAGAGCGTTCAGAATATCCCAAAAAGATAGCTCTATGTGATTTAGAGTCAAATTTTCCTAGACTGTCCTTTGTATTGAGAACAAAGCAGTCACACCCAAATTGATGAAAATATGAAATGTTGGGTTTTCTTCCTTTCCACAATTCATAAGGAGTCTTATTCAAGATAGGTCTAATATAGATTCTATTTTGAATGTAACATGCACGATGTTTACCGCTTACGCCCAAAAGTGCTTAGCAATATTTGTTTACGTGAATCATGGTTACGGCCATTTCTTGCAAAGATCTATTTTCCTTTCTACAACACCATTTTGTTGTGGTGTTCTAGGGGATGAAAAGTTATGAAAAATACCATTTTCTTCACGAAGTTTTGAAAGGATTCATTTTCAAATTCACCACCATGATCACTTCTAATAGTAGTAATACAAAAACCTTTTTATTTTGCACTTGTTTGCGAGAATCTGAGAAAACAACGTAAAAGACTCATCCTTGTGGGTTAAGAATTTTACCCATGTCCATCTAGTATAGTCATCGACAATGACTAGACCATATTTCTTTCAGGCAGAGGCGATTACGGTTGGTCCAAATAAATCTAAATGTAAAAGCTCGAGGGCCTTGAGGTGGAAACAATATTTTGGAATTAAAAGAAGATTTCGTTTGTTTCCACTTTTTGACATGCTTCACAAAGAGCATCAGATTTGTACTTGAGATTTGGTAAGCCTTTAACAAGTCCTTTCTTGTTAAGCTTTGAGATTAACCTCAAGCTAGCATGACCAAGTCTCTTGTGCGGATCCATTGCTCTTCATCAATTGACAAAAACATTTTACATTTTGATCGACTGACTCGAGAAAGTTTGATTTTATAAATATTGTTCTTTCTCTTTGCTCTAAAGAAAATGGATCCGTTCTTTTTGCTTTTGGGTATACATTCATTATTGTTAAAGGCAACATCATAACCACTATCGCATAATTGACTTATACTCGATAAGTTATGGTTGGTAGTCGACCAATAAAACATTATCAATAGAGGTAGAAATTTCTCACCAATTCTTCCACAACCAATGATTTTACCTTTTTGGTTTCCTCCAAAACAACATTTCCACCTTCTTTAAGTTGAAGATCTTGGAACATCGCCTTTCTCCCGTCATGTGTCGTGAGCACCTTTGTCTAAGAACCAGGCTGGTGTCTTAACTCTGTTGCTAAACAAATCTGCAACATAGACAATCTTGTCCTTAGGTACCCAAATCTTTTTGGGTCCTCTTTTGTTAGTTCTAGAAGGAGACTTGTCCTTCTCATTTTTCAATTCATAACATGCATTTCTAATGTGTCCCTTCTGATTGCAGAAAGTACAAAGCAAACAGTCACTATGATTATTAGTATCCTTGGTTTCCAAATGTATATTTTGAAAGGTGGGTTCTTCTGGTTTGTAACCAAGACCCTTTTTACCATTTTGGCTTACTCCCCAAATCATAGATGCTTGTTTACTACGTGTGACACATTCAGCAAGAAATTTTAGAAATCCCTCTTCATATTTTGAAGAGTTGCATTCTACTGGTTCCTTACTGCTGGAACTGTTACTCACCAATCAGTGGTTTTCAGTTTTGAGTTTTTCATTCTCCTCAGTGAGTATTTGAAATTGTTTTTGAAGATTTGAAAATCTCTTTTTCAAGGATTTATACTCATTGTTGAGTTTGGAAGACTCGTCTAACAGTTCATCAAAGGCTAATTGAATATTAGAAGAAATGTTAGAATTTACCTCTTCTTGTTCTTCTTCTTCCTTTATCGACTCTATATTGGCCATAAGAGCCATGTTGGCACATTCTTCATCATCATCATCGGATGATGACTGAAATCATCCCATGTAGCCATGAGACTCTTCTTCTTCTTACCCTTAAAGCCACCTTTCCTTGATTTCTCAAGTTGTGGACATTACGACTTGTAGTGGCCAGGTTTCTTGCATTCATAGCAAGTGACTTGGCTTTGTCCTGAAGTCCTTCTTTTCTTTTGAGTCGTGTTTTTCCCTTGAGTCCTTTTTAAGGAACTTTCTTCTAAACCTTCCTTTGCTTTTCATCATGCGTTGAATCTTCCTTGATATTAAGGAAATTTCATCGTCAGTATCTTCACTACTCTCTTCAGATGAATCTTTGTCGATGTCAAGTTCGGCTTGGAGAGCTTTAAATAGATGCCTTGTGTGATGATTTTAAAGCAATGGTCTTAGTTTTCTTGGGAGGAACTTCTTCATCAAGCTCAAGCTCGTGAGCTCTTAGTGAACTCAAAAGATCTTCAAGTCGTAATTCATTCAAGTCCTTGGCTTCTTGAATAGCCGTGACTTTGGGTCTCCATCTCTTTGTGAGACTTCTCAAGATTTTCTTAACATGGTCGTGAGTAGTATAGCTTTTCTTGAGAACCTTCAAGCCATGAACTAATGTTTGAAATCTTCCAAACATAATTTCGATGCTTTCATCCTCTTCCATCTTGAAGAGTTCATATTGTCTAACCAAGATATTAGCCTTGGTTTCTTGTACTTGGGAAGTACCCTCATAGGCTAAAGCCAGTGAGTCCCAAATTTCTTTGGCAGTGCTGTTATTACCACATTTCTCAAACTCTTTTTCAGAGATAGCACATACAAGAAAGTATCTTGCTTTTTGGTGCAAGGTATATTCCTTTTTATGATCATCAGTCCAAGACTCCCTAAGAATAGGATTTCTTTTGGAGTCAATCGGTTACGTGTCTTGTTTTGAACCATATCCCAAAGTTCAAACTGTTGAGATTGAAAAAGTTTTCACTTTATCTTTCCGGTAGTCATAGTTAGATCCGGTGAACAAAGGGGGACGATTAACGTGACCACCGGGTTCGTTGCTTGCCATAGGAAAGTATAGGATCTTTTCCTCTCACCTTTGTTAAGTGCTCAACCAAGAGGCGAGCTCTGGTACCAATTGAGCGTGGCAAAACACAAGAAAGGGGATTTGAATTGGGTTTTTAAAAACTTTTTCGCAAATACAAATGTTTATGAAAAATAACTATTGAATAAAGCGTGCAAGGAATAAAGAGTAGAGAGAAGAAAGAGACACAGAGATTTATACTAGTTCACTATCACACGATAGCTACGTCTAGTCCCTTCACTCACTTGAAGGATTTCTCCACTATAATCAACCGATTACACTTGAGAGTATATTTACGCTTGGCTGGCTATACTCACAACTTCTTAGAAACGACTTCGATGCAGTTGAGCCTCTAAGGTATATGACCCTTCTTGGGCTAAGTCTGATTCAAATAAGAGTTTTGAAACAATATAGAGATAACTCTCTTGAGAGAATTTACAATGAAAATGCTTTTAGCACAAAATAACTTTCTTAAAAGAAAGAATAAAGCGATAAGTGCCTTGTTCAGCGATCTCGAGACTTGGATGAATTCTTGATTGCTCATTTGTCTCTTGATTGGGTAGTGTTTGAGAAGATAGATGTTGATGCTCTCCTTACTCGGAAAAATATTCAAGTTGCTAGATTGCGTACATTGTGTTGAAAATCGTTTTAAAAACTCAATTCTTGTCTTACTTGATTGTATGAGGTAGGATATATAGCTAGGGTTGAAAAAGTGCCGTTGTAAGTGCCAATGTGACACAGCGTCTCTTTTTGTCGAAGTCAAAGCTTGAGATCCTGGAACTTTGGCTTTTGCGAATAACGTCGCTTTCAAGGCGAAAAGCATTACGAGTATTATACGCAATGTCGGTAACTTTGTCCTTAGTGAGCTTTTCAAAAATATAGACACTTCAAGCACACGTTTCCTTGATGATTTTATCCTTTGACATTCTTCTTGTCTAAAGATACCTCGTATAACAAGGTACTTGAATTTTACTATCGAGGCTGAGCTTCACGGATCACGATTCTTGTGTGTAGAATTTAATGGGCTATCAAATGATGAATCGTGTAGGAAAGCACTAAGTCTATCATAGAGCACATATAACACAATCTGTTGAGTGTTGGTGAAGACCAGGCGTTGACTAAGCAGTGTAGTCTCTTAGGCGATCTACCCAGGCGTTGACTTACAGCAGGCGTTGACCAAGCAGAGTGTAGTCTCTTGCGATCTACGAGTCGTTGACTTACACCAGAGCGTTGACCAAACAGATTCTATGTGCCAAGAACCAAAGCCAGAGCCGAGCTTTCCAGAGTGAAGTTCAAGATTTCACTAAGTCTTCTGAAGCAGAATTTTTCCGAATATAAATACTTTCTGCACACTTATAACCATGTTAGAGAATAAATTGTTCTCTTAATCTTTTGTTATCATTAAAACGATTAAGGGTTATTGTTTCTGAATCCACTTGATTCCAACAGATACTACCTCCGGTCCTTATATAAGAAAATTTTTGGTGTACTTTTTTGTCCTAATTATAAGAAAAAAAAACTCATTTCAAAGTGAATTAATTGCTATAATTCTTTTTATATCCCTATTTAATGTGAGATGTATCTTTACTAGAAACTCACATAGTTTGTATAAAATATTTAATACTAGGAATATATTTGGGATAATATATCAAATTTATACTAACATTAAATAAGCTTCTTAGTCTTAGTAATTTTTATAATTTCTTCTTATATTAGGGTCGACTGGAGATAGAATATCTCTGCATTCCCACTATTTAAGATAACAGATCTACCAAGCTTTGGGTTTAGGGCTCACAAGCTGAGAGATTTTAACTATATTTATTAAATTAAATACGGGGGTTTTATTGTGGATATGATTTTGGTATTCAATTCAGACTCAGGATAGTTTAGATACATGATTTATTTTGTAAATTTTGCAGATGTAGGTGAGATGAGGGTGCCTTAAAGGCAGTGCGACAGTGATTTTTTTTTTTTGAAGATAAACGGGGCAGAAGCCCAAACCAAACTAAACACGGATCAAACGGGGAGTAGAGACTCCCAAAACATCAGCAGCAACTAACTGAATAAGCTGAGATGGTGGGTGATCAAAAACTACAAAACCACTCTCCATCTCGCAAGCAATATTAGCAAGCCCATCAGCAACCTTGTTCGCCTCACGGTAAACATGTTTAATGATAACCCTCCAATCCAAGGACAACAAATGTTTGACCCTGCGAACCAATCCACACTCTGGAGTTCTACCTGAGTTGACCTGCTGCAAGCGCCTAACCACCACCAAGGAGTCCAAGTGCAACTCCACATGATCATAACCTCTGGCTCGGGCAAGCTTTAAACCCTCCCAAGCACCCCACATCTCCGCTGTTTAAGCGCTGGTATCACCAAGGAATCTGGCAAACCCACACAACCAATGGCCACCATCATCGCGGATGACACCACCACACCCCGCCACACCCGAATCTCTCCTAGCCGCTCCATCACAGTTGATCCGAACCCACCCCACATTTGGCGGATTCCATCTAATCAGCCTCTCAACCTTCGCATTGCCCAGAGTATGAACCGAAGCACGCAACCCTTGCATGTAATAGTGAACATAGCTCAAAATGGTGCTAGAAGGATGTATGGGCCTCACAAACGAGTCATCATGGACTTCCCACAGTGATTTTTTTAGCGACACTGTTCCGGGGCAAAGAAAGTTAATGGTGCGGGGGTCTTCATCTCAGATCTTTTTCTTTTATTTACCTTTTTAAAGAATTGATAGTAAAACTTGAAATCGCAGCCATTGATTTTTGTTTTGCCACTGTTGTCCATGTATGCTGGCAAGTGGAGATATCCATTTCCTCATGAAATGGAGAGGATCCGATCTCAATTTTGTGACACCAAAAATGTTATGTTTTATTTAAAATTAATATAAAAGAATTTTTATTCGTTGGTTTTTCCACCGTTGAAAAGAACGTTACGCTTTTATAATTTTTAATTAGCTATTGTCATTAAATCAATTGAAGAATTTTTATTACACTAACGTTTTTTTAAGGGAATTGATATCAATAACATTAATGTTTATTATGTTGCTTTTGTTGATAAAAACCAACTTTTGGAATTACTTGAAAAAAAAGGAGGACAAACGATCGGTTTGAGAAAAAGAAAAAAGGGAGGTTCCAAAGGAAAAAGAGTTTCCGATCAGTTAAGAAGGAAAAAAAAAAGTGAGTGTGAGTTTGATGGTTCTTCTTAGTGCAGGAATAATCATATCTATTGAGAGGTTGTTTTATCCTGGGGTTGACGGGATTGTATACTACTGCACAATTTAGGCAGGGGCGCAAAACGTCTTAAAGAGAGCGACATAGTCCCAGACTCAGCCTAATGTTCCATGCGTGTTCTTCCAAAAAATTCGATGGATGCTCAACTTGTGTAAGAACTCTATTTAAATAATTTATCTGATGATATTTTTTTATTGATGCAGCAACAATTTTAAGACGTTATCCTTTCTGCTATGCCTTCTGAGCATGACACCAAATCAGTAGTGAAGAGAAAACATTACCGAATATCTCCCTTTAATTCTATGTTTTCACACCACAAACAAAGGGGAATACCACTGGTTTTATGGATAAAGGTGTCAAGTAAGTCTCCTTAACTCTGCTTGTTTTGAATTATTTGCAATCTTAATCCATGATTTTATGGTATTTTTATGCTATGATTTGACGAAGCTTTATCACCGTTTGCAAGTTGATTAAATATTCATATATGAAGTATGATTAAAAGATAAAAATAAAAAAATTATTTTCGACATAAGTGGATTTATTTAAAAAAAAATTGGTTATGGGGGTGTTTGTTGTGACAATACCTTAGTGCTTATGAATAATTTCTCAATCTTTATTTCTTTCCAAATATCATGATGTCTTTGGTTATTAAGAACCTGAAATATGTGATATTTTTTATTGGTTTATTAGACGAAGGCCTATGCATTACGTTGATAAAAACTATTAAAAGATTAAGCCTTCAAGTTGCTCCCTCATGTTAATTATTTATATTTGGGTATTGATTATTTTCCCCTGTTTTGAGTTATATGCTAGTAAAAAAAGAAATTGGATTCAAGGTAAATTTTCCGTAAATTTTTTTTTCTGGCTCTAGTGATCTAAATTACCTTATGAAATTATTAAGAGAGGACATAAGATAGTTTTTGTTTTAATCATAGTACGGGACTCGCACGTACATTATAGATGTAGAGTAGCAGAAGTGTGACATAATAAAAAGACGAAAGAATGTGGTTTTCATTCTTATTCAAAGCTTGATGCATTTTCTATCGTTTTGTTTCTTGTTTTTGCTTTGAGTTGTGCTGGAACCTAAACGATTGAGAAGTTTAGACCCTCATTAATTTTGATGATAACAAAGTATTTTCAAGAGAACAATTTATCTTCTAACATATCTTTGAGTGTACAAGTATCAAAGCTTCATATATATGTACAAAACACTCAAGAAAGAAGAAGAAAATTTACAAGAGAATTGAATACACTCCACTAATGTCAGCGTCCAAACTCACTCCAGCGTCTTGCTAACAGCAAGCATCCAGTAGTGTTATTCTTTGACACGTGGAATAATCAATTCTCGCGACGTCAGTCCTGCATTACGGCGGCGGCGTCGATCTAGATTAATGAAGCACGTGATGATCACGTTTTTGCTCTTATCCTTAGAATGTTCTGGAACGGAATACGAATTTGATTTTATGCGCTCATTTTGATGCACGATGAAGCAAAGGTGACACATTTAGCAAAAGACAAAAATCGTACAAGGCAATTGTGAAAAGCAGATAGTACGAAAATGGTAATATGTACTATTCTGATATTTTCTGGAAAGGAAGAAAAGGATTACATTTCAAATTACCTCACTCAATGAAAAAGAGCTATGTTTTTACTGCAAACGGTAATATCCCTGAAGACTCCTATAAATACCCCAAGGTATTCATTGAAGATAGTTGGAAAAACTGTGAAGAAACTTCATTCTGAAAGCAATATTACTCAAGTGAGCAATCAAGTGTCGTGCCAAGTTTCTGGTCTACAAAGAACTGAACTCAGCGTCTTATACTTTCTTTTAGAAAGCTACTCTGTTTTGAGCTTAATCTTTTCATCCTCTCTGTGGGAGTTATTTTGATAGTATTCAAAAGTATATTCTCTTTTGTAAACTGTTTTTGGCCTAGTTAAGGCTTTGTTCCTCAAAGGCTCGATCGTACTGAGTCGTTTTGAGAAGTTGAGAGTATTGTCAAGTTTGTGACAGTAGAATACTCTTGAGGTAAATTGTAATCAGTTGATTATAGTGAAAAATCCTTCAGGATCGAAGGGGCTAGACTTAGCTACCAGTTGGTAGTGAACTAGTATAAATCTCTATGCCTCTTTCTTTACTGCTTTACATTTATCTTTACCTTGCTCAGTAAAACAAGTTTTCATTCATGGTTTATTTCTTGCATTCGGTTAGTCTCTCAGCGTCCAATAAACAAACAGTTTTGATAAATTTGTATTCTTAGTGCTTTTAACGTATAGTTTGCGAAAAGTTTTTGGACACAATTCAACCCCCCTTCTTGTGTTCATGTTCAGTTGGTACCAGAGCTCGGCCTCTTGGTTGAGCACTTAACAGTGTTAAGAGAAAAGATCATATACTGTGAATATGTCTACTGAAGGTGGTCATATGAACCGTCCTCCTCTATTCGATGGAGAAAAATTTGATTACTGGAAAGATAAGATAAAAGCTTTCTTTGAGACACAACAACTTGAGTTGTGGGATATAGTTCAAAGTGGTTACATTCCTCCCACTAATCCTCGTGGTGTTGCTATAGCCAGAGAAGATTGGAATGATGAGCAGAAAAAGAGATATCAAACCAATCAAAAAGCTAGATTCATTCTTATATGTGCTATGACAGAAAAAGAAGATGATAAATGTGGCAAATTTGATACTGCCAAAGAAATCTGGGACTCACTTGTTTTATCTTACGAAGGCTCTGCCCAAGTAAGAGAAACCAAAGCTAGCATGTTGGTTCGCCAATACGAGTTGTTCAAAATGGAAGATGGTGAAAACATTGAAACTATGTTTGGAAGATTCCAAACACTTGTTCATGGGTTACAGGCCCTTGGAAAAAGTTACACTACACCTGACCATGTTAGAAAGATCTTAAGAAGCTTGACTAAGCAGTGGAGACCCAAGGTCACTGCTATTCAAGAAGCAAAAGATCTAAATGTCCTACGACTTAAAGATCTTATGAGTTCGTTGAAAGCTCATGAACTTGAGCTAAACGAAGAAGAACCTGTCAGAAAGGACAAGTCTATTGCTTTGAAAGTCACTCAACATAAAGCTAGTTCTTCCAAAGCCCTTCAGGCTGAAGGAGAAGAATCAGAAGATGAAGCTTTAGAAGGAGATGTTGATACATCAGAAGATGAGCTCGCGTTTATATCCAGGAAGATACAAGGAATGTGGAAGAAGAGAAACTTCAGGAGGAAGTTTCAGAAGAAAGATACTAAGGACAAGAAGGAAAGCAAAGACGAAGACAAAGCTCAAGTCATTTGCTATGAATGAAAAAAGCCAGGACATTTCAAGTCTGAATGTCCTAATCTTAAGGAGAAGCCCACAAGAAGTTCTTTCAAGAAAAAGAAGAAAAGCCCCATGGCTACATGGGAAGATATAGACTTATCCTCATCTGAGGAAGATAATGAAGAAGAAGCAAAACTCGCTCTCATGGAAAACACTGATCTTGACTCAGAAGAAGAAGTTGAAGAGGTAATAGTATATGATTCCTACTTTGAACTTCAACTAGCATTCGATGATCTTCTTAAGGACTCTGTCACTCTCTTTATTGAGTATAAGAATTTGAAAAAGAAATTTTCAAAATTATCACAAGACTTTCAAGCTTTAAACAAAGAAAAACCTGTACTCAATAAAGAGAACCGTGAAAACTGGCGAAAATCGACATCGATGGATAACCAAACGTCTGGCCGCTAACAAGCAACTGTGAGAGCTCTCTTTGAAAGCTCTAAAGTTACAGGCAACCTTAAATACAAATCAAATGATTATGAATATGCATTTCAAAAGTTTCTTGCAGAGAGTGTATCTCGAAGCAAGCAAGCGTCAATGATTTGGGGTGTCAGTAAAACGACAACTCATGGTCTTGGTTATATATTAGATGAACCTCCTTTAGAAAATGATTCATCATCTGATAAATCCAATAATCATAGTAAATGCTTGCATTGTACTTACTGCAATAAACCTGGTCATTTGAAAAGTGCATGTATTGTTTTTAAAACTGTAAAGGATAAGCTTCCTTCAAGAACTAACAAGAAAGGACCCAAAAAGATATGAGTACCTAAAGATAAAATAGTCTATGTTGCAGACATGCTTAGCAACAAAGTCAACACACCTATCTTGGTACTTAGACAGTGGATGCTCGCGTCACATGACGGGAGAAAAGCATATGTTCCAAGAACTAAGGCCTAAAGAAGCTGCATTCATTGGTTTCGGAGGAAACAAG
This sequence comes from Calophaca sinica, assembly GCA_037113605.1. Lineage (NCBI taxonomy): Eukaryota > Viridiplantae > Streptophyta > Magnoliopsida > Fabales > Fabaceae > Calophaca > Calophaca sinica. The sequence goes on along the minus strand of CM073731.1, from coordinate 42,764,136 downwards.
AAAGGTAAAATAGTTGGAATTGGTCGCATTGGTAAAGGCTCTCTTCCCTCTATTGATAATGTACTTTATGTTGAAGGACTCAAACATAACTTATTGAGCATAAGTCAATCATGTGACAATGGTTATGAAGTCATCTTTATAGAAACTGGATGTCTAGTAAAAAGCAAAAAAGATGGCTCTATTTTCTTTACTGCTAAGAGGAAACAAAATATTTACAAAATTGATCTCTCTGAACTTGCAAAACAAGATGTCAAGTGTCTCATGTCTGTTGACGAAGAACAATGAATTTGGCACAAGAGATTGGGTCATGCCAATTTGAGATTAATCTCAAAATTAAACAAGCACAGTCTTGTCAGAGGCTTACCAAATCTTAAGTATCAATCTGATGCTCTCTGCGAGGCATGTCAAAGAGGAAAACAAGTTAAAACTTCTTTTCATTCAAAAAATGTCGTCTCAACCTCTAGACCACTTGAGCTTTTGCATCTTGATCTTTTTGGTCCAACAAGGACAGCCTCTTTAACTGAAAAGAAATATGGGTTAGTCATTGTTGATGATTTTACTAGATGGACATGGGTTAGATTCCTTGCTCACAAAGATGAGTCATACAAGGTATTTACTGTATTCTGCAAAACAGTTCAAAATGAAAAAGGAATTTGTATTTCATCCATTAGAAGTGATCATGGGGGAGAATTTAAAAATGAAAGCTTTCAAAAATTTTGTGATGATAATGGCACCTCAACAAAATGGTGTTGTAGAAAGGAAAAATAGGTCCCTCCAAGAAATGGCCAGGACCATGATCAATGAAGCTAACATTGCAAAACATTTTTGGGCAGAAGCAGTAAACACAGCTTGTTACATTCAAAATAGAATTTTTATTAGACCTATTTTGAAGAAGACTCCATATGAACTGTGGAAAGGAAGAAAACCAAACATATCATATTTTCATTCATTTGGTTGTACTTGTTATATTTTGATTACTAAGGATCAGCTTGGTAAGTTTGATTCAAAAGCTGACAAATGAATCTTTTTGGGATATTCTGGAAGATCCAAAGCTTTTAGAATATACAATAAAGAAACTATGACAGTGGAAGAATCCATTCATGTCAAATTTGATGACAAGAAGCCTGACACAGCCAAGTCAGAGCTAGATGAATTATTTTCAGAATTAAATATAGGTGATATTACAAATAGTGAACCTACATCTTCATCGTCCGGTGGTGACCAGACACAAGAATCTTCGTGTCGGGCCGAAAGAGCTGGAAGTACAAAACTAATCATCCTAAAGATCAAATCATAGGAAAACACGGAGATAGAGTAAGAACCAGATCCTCTTTTAAAGAGCATGCAGATATGGCACTACTCTCGAAATGGAACCTAAAGCGATTGATCAAGCATTGGAAGATGAAGGTTGGATTAAGCCATGCAAGAAGAGTTGAATCAGTTCCAAAGAAATGATGTATGAAGCTAGTTACTCTACCAGAAGATAAGCAAGCCATTGGTACTAAATGGGTATTTAGAAACAAGCTTGATGAAGATGGAAAGGGTGTGAGAAAGAAGGCAAGGTTAGGTGGTCAAGGTTACTCACGGGGAAGAAGGTATTAATTTCTTTGAAACATTTGCACTTTGTTGCAAGGTTAGAAGCTATCCGCATTTTACTATCATTTGCTGCACACCATGATATAATTCTTTATCAAATGGATGTGAAAAGTGCTTTCTTGAATGGTTTTATAACTGAGGAAGTCTTTGTAAAACAACCTCCGGGATTCGAAGACATTGAATTTCCAGAACATGTCTTCAAGCTTAAAAGGCCACAGACGGTCTTAAGCAAGCTCCCAGAGCTTGGTATGAAAGACTGAGTACATTTTTTATGAAAAATGGTTTTACCAGAGGTCTAGTAGATACTACTCTTTTTAGAAAAACATCAAACAAGCACTTTATAATTGTTCAAATATATGTTGATGACATTATTTTTGGAGCTACTAATGAAAGCCTTTGCAAAGAATTTTCTAAGCTAATGCAGACTGAATTCTAGATGAGAATGATGGGTGAACTAAAGTTCTTCCTTGAAATTCAAATCAAACAATGCAATGATGGTATCTATATACATCAAAGCAAATATATCAAGGAATTGCTAAAGAAATTCAAAATGGTGGATTGCAAACCTATGTGCACTCCTATGCATCCCACGTGCATTCTTGGTAAAGATGAAACTGATAAAAAGGTAGATCAGAAGATGTACAGAGGTATGATTGGCTCTCTACTTTATCTTATAGCTTCAAGACTTGATATTATGTTCAGCGTCTATCTGTGTGCTAGATTTCAATCAGATCCTAGAGAATCACACTTGAGTGCTGTTAAGAGAATTTTTAGATATTTGCAAGGATCTACTAATATTGGTTTGCTTTATAAGAAATCAAAAGATTACAAGTTAGTAGGTTTCTGTGGTGCTGACTTTGCTGGAGACTGAATTGAAAGAAAAAGCACAAGTGGAGGCTGCCAATTCCTTGGAGCAAATCTTGTGTCTTGGTCAAGCAAAAGGCAAAGCACGATTGCACTCTCAACAGCAAAAGCTGAATATATTTCAGCATCAAGTTGCAGCTCTCAACTTCTGTGGATGAAATATCAACTTGAAGATTATCTGATAAAAGAGAGTAACATTCCTATCTTTTGTGATAATACTTCTGCAATCTGTCTTACTAAAAATCCCATATTGTATTCACGAGCCAAGCACATTGAGATTAAGCATCATTTTATAAGAGACTATGTTCAGAAGGGTATTCTCGAAATAAAATTTGTAGACACTGATCATCAGTGGGCTGACATATTTACAAAACCCCTTGCTGAAAATAGATTCAATTTTATAAAGAGAAATTTAAATTTTCATCTTATAAAAGAATGATTAATCTCAGCGTCAGATGATATGCATCATCTCAGCATCTGGTATGACATAAGCATGTATACGTGTAAGCATTTTATTCGTCATGTGCATCATAACTCAGCGTCTGGTGAATCGGTTGCGTGCATCTGAGCGTGCGCACACGTGTCACACGTGTAAAGGACTTAAGCGTCTCATCACATCTCACTAAGTCATGATTATTTATGTTTTTCGATAAAATCTTTTTACTTGATTTTACTTTTCTTTTGGCGTCTTCATTTAATGAAAAGGGGAATCTTCATTTTCTTTTCTTTTTGATTTAATTTATTTTGGAAATGCTGGCGGTTTTGAAAAGTACTGCACTTTTGTATCAACTTTCCCACTACTCCACATTTTTCGCTCCATCACTTCACTCTGTTTCTACTTGCAAAAATTGTTTTCTCTCTCTCTCTCTGTGTGACTTCAAACCCTAGAACCTCCATTACCCTCTCTACAACTGCTACCATGGCCAATAGAAAGGTTGGACAATATACTGCTGCCTACGATGTCTTCTCAGAAGCAAAACTTATGAATGAAAACATAATTGATTTTGAGAACTTCAAGCTCTACGGTTTTGATTTCGAAGAAGGTTTGGAGAAACTGGGTTGGAAAAATTACTTTATCTGGGAACCAGTTGATGTGTTGAGCTATGCTATAAAGGAATTATGGGGGAATGCTTATCTACTTCCGGGTGAAATTATTGAAGGACATATCAGAGGTTTCAAGTTACGTTTCACCATAAACTCTATCGCTCAGACCATCAAGTGCCCTTGTGAAGGAATCAGTTACCATGCTAACTGGGTTGACGCTTACAGAGGTTTGGAAAACGTCAACGAAGCTCTGTTCGAAAACTATCGTGAGTTGAAGAAGAAGAACATAACTCCCACTGCCAAAGATTTGAAAAGCCACTACAGAGTATTGCACAAAATCATCGCTAAGAGCGTGATTCTGAAGGCTGGTTCAAGCGACATAGTGAACTATGAGCAAAAGTTCATTATGAGAAACTATATGGATGGAAAGAAAATCAACCTGCCAAGGTTGATTATCAATAATCTTGTCAATGCTCTTGTCTTCTCAAGGAAAAGTGTTGATAAAAAGAATATTGTCAAGGTTATCCCTTATGGAGTTCTTCTTTCCATTATGATGATAAAAGATGGTATTGTGAGAAAGCTTGCTGATTCGACAAACAAAGAAGAAAGAGATAAATACTTTGGTATTGGTGTTGTTGTTCGTCCTGAAGTTTTTGGAGTCAACAGTCTGGTCAGAATGCAGTTGATAACTGGCTCTATGATTAAGAAGGTGAAATTAAAGTAACAAGAAGGAGAAACTATTGCGAATGTTGGAGAAGCTGAAAAGAAAACCACCAGAAGCTCAATGGCTGGTGTGAAGAGACCTGTTGAATCTCCTATAAGGGAGACAAGAAGAATGAAACAGAAGGTGGCTCCTGCACCTACTGTTGAGGAACCAGAAGATGAGGACAGAATTCCCATCAGAAAGATCTTGGAAAAGAAGAATAAGCCAACAGCTAAAAAAGATGCTTCAGCGTCTGGTCAAGGGAAGCAAGTCCCTCATCCTCCTCCGACCGTTGTTGCCTCTAGAGGAACAAAGAGTAGGTTGGTTAAGTCTTCCGAACTTAACTCAAAGGTACTTGACTTTACTGTTGATGAGTCAGTATCTATTTTTGATTCTCATGATGTTATTCCTGCACCTCCATTATCTGTTTCACAACCACAAACCCAAACACAAACCAAGAAAACCAAAATGAGCCTACAACAAACCTCTACCCTGATTCCCTCAAAACCGACCCAAACACCATCCAATACACTCAACCTTGACCTGCCACATATCTCCTCAAATACCTCACTTACTACATACATTTCCAAACTTCACTCTCATCCCTTCAACCTTTTATTCAAAGTACCTCCCATCAATCCATTCAAACCCTACACACCTAAAATCTATACAATCACCAAAACCACTCCCACTTCACTCACCCTTACCTACAAACCTACAGACTTCAGTGGAAGGAAGAATGTCTCGCGCATTAACAAACATCGGTTTGTTAAGTATGAGTCATACCACAGCATCTACAATCACCCTTCTACTTGGCACTTGCAAACCTTCACCTCTGGAGTTGCCAGACTGGAGATTGCCTCTCCAATAAATACTACCTTCAAGGATGGATAAGACCGTTTCGAGATGTCATTCAAAGGGAGATTGAGACCGGAACCTGGTAGCAGGGCAATTCCTTTCTCTGTTGACCTTCTGAAGTTCCTGCCTCAAATTGAACCTCTCACACTGGAGGAATGTGGAAGATGGATTACGGATGAAGAAGTTGCCTTCATGGCACACTGTCTTAAAATGAAGAAACTTGAAGTTATCAGACAGTTCAGAGATCCTTCTTCTGTATTCGTAAAGATTGTTCCAGATAGACAAAGGTGGCTACCTTGGTCTATCCCTGGGAAGAGGAAAGAACCTGCTCCTGGCAAGTTGCCATACAGCAAAATCGGACTCAAAAGAGTATGAGAAGGCTCCTAAGAATTTTAATCTTAAGGAATTCTCTGAGCTTCCAATTGCCAAGATCACTGAGGACCATGCCAGAAGGTTTTACCTTAGTTCTCTGAAGGAAGATGAATGGAGAACTGGCTCCTCAAATTGCTGTAATGCTGAGAAAGCCACAATTCCCACTGTTGGCACTATCAGAAAAGTTACTGACACCAATCTGGGAACTGCATACTTTGATGACACGTTCAGGTATTCAGTAATCAGGCCTCTTGACTGCATGAAGATATATGTCCAATTGGCTGCTGTCACCAAGCACTTTGACATTGGATTTACTTGGAATCAATGGTCTGAGTCTTGGAAAGACAAAGCCATGTTACCATGCCTCATCCCCCTAGTGCTTGAAGAAGATGACAGGGAAAATCTGCGAAGAGTATACCTGACAGAAAATGAAGTACTCTCTTTCGCTTTTGAAGCATTGAGTGTCTTTATCAGAAGAATATGGGGAGAAGATGCTAGAAACAGGTTTAATGCTTTCACTGCTGATGTGTTTCTGCACAGAGAAATTATCTTCATGGATTTGTTGTATCCAGAAGATGTGAAGAATAGAAGGGAAATTCAGGCAGAATCTGAGCAGAGAAAACTTGGAAATCTCATCAAATGGTTTATACCAAATGATGCATTCTTTCAAAGAGCTCAATAGAAGAAGGAATTGAGACTGAAGCTATCTAACTGGGTGCTAGCAGAGCATCAGAAGATGAAACCTGCACCAGTATCAGAAGCTGGACCTTCTACTTCTACTTCTACTCTTGCAGTTGAGATAGTCACCATTCCCAAAGCAGAGTTTAAAGAAATGAAGGTCACAAACCTGAAAGTTACTCAGCTAGAGAATGCCCTGAAATTACTATATGAACGTCTCAACATTCCTCCACCACCTCAACCAAACCGTTGAATTTATTTATTTTTTTGTGTGATATAAAATATTTTTTGGTACTCTTATATATATATAATTTTGCTCTGATTATCTGTTTATATATATCTCTATCTGACTTATATTCAAATTTTTCAAAGTCTTATTTTGACTATGATGTGCTTTACACTCTTTTTGTCTGATGACAAAAGGGGGAGTAAAAGAAAGGTTTGATGAACACGTGAAAGTCTGAATGACTAATTCACCGTCCGATGTTCAAACTCCGATGGATACGCTGAGACTGAAGTATCATGTATAGCATTTCATACATAGCATTTGTGTGGTTATTTATTGCTCTAATACCTATAATGTGTTGATATTCATTGATCTAGTACTCTAATAATGATCAATAAATTTGGTACAATGAAAATCTTTTGATAAAATGAAATCAGCATCCGATCTCACTTTGTTAAATGAATATATGCTCTGAGACATCTACGTATTTTTGCGATCACTTAAATGAATTTGTTTATCAACAATCGCCTTAGTACCTGAATTGTTCATATATATCTAAATGGTTGAATTCAGGGGGAGACCCTTGATATTATTTTGAAATTAAATTGTTCATCAACCTTGGATATTTGTCATCATCAAAAAGGGGGAGATTGTTGGAACCTAAACGATTGAGAAGTTTAGACCCTCATTAATTTTGATGATAACAAAGTATTTTCAAGAGAACAATTTATCTTCTAACATATCTTTAAGTGTACAGGTATCAAAGCTTCATATATATGTACAAAACACTCGAGAAAGAAGAAGAAAATTTACAAGAGAATCGAATACACTTCACTAATGTCAGCGTCTGAACTCACTCCAGCGTCTTGCTAACAGCAAGCGTCCAGTAGTGTTACTCTTTGACACGTGGAATAATCAATTACTGCGAACATCCATCCTCTGTTCTGAGCAAGCGTCTGGAACGGAATAATCAATTGCCCTTATCCTCAGAATGTTCTGGAACGGAATTCAAATTTGATTTTATGCGCTCATTTTGATGTACGAGGAAACAAATGTGACACCTTTAGCAAAAGACAAAAATCGTACAAGGCAATTGTGAAAGCAGATAGTACGAAAACGGTAATATGTACTATTCTGATATTCTCTGGAAAGGAAGAAAAGGACTACATTTCAAATTACCTCACTCAATGAAAAGGAGCTATGTTTTTACTGCAAACGGTAATATCCCTGAAGACTCCTATAAATACCCCAAGGTATTCATTGAAGATAGTTGGAAAAACTATGAAGAAACTTCATTCTGAAAGCAATATTACTCAAGTGAGCAATCAAGTTTCGTGCCAAGTTTCTGGTCTACAAAGAACTGAACTCAGCGTCTTATACTTTCTTTTAGAAAGCTACTCTGTTTTGAGCTTAATCTTTTCATCCTCTCTGTGAGAGTTATTTTGATAGTATTCAAAAGTATATTCTCTTTTGTAAACTGTTTTGGCCTAGTTAAGGCTTTGTTCCTCAAAGGCTCGATCGTACTGAGTCGTTTTGAGAAGTTGAGAGTATTGTCAAGTTTGTGACAGTAGAATACTCTTGAGGTAAATTGTAATCAGTTGATTATAGTGAAAAATCCTTCAGGATCGAAGGGACTAGACGTAGCTACCAGTTGGTGGTGAACTAGTATAAATCTATGTGCCTCTTTCTTTACTGCTTTACATTTATCTTTACCTTTCTCAGTAAAACAAGTTTTCATACACGGTTTATTTCCTGCATCCGGTTAGTCTCTCAGCGTCCGATAAACTAAAAGTTTTGATAAATCTATTTTCTTAGTGCTTTTAACGTATAGTTTGCGAAAAGTTTTTGGGCACAATTCAACCCCTCTTTCTTGTGTTCACGTTCAAGGTGAACATTGTTGTTCTCTATGAAAAACATATTGCTTTCACAACTCAATGCATAATTTATGATGTGGTATCCATGTGTCTTTTCTTCTGTTATGAAGAGTATTTTGTGAAAATTGAGGTGAAGATAATAGTATTCCTCAAGTACGTCATGTGAATAGTGATGAAATCTCTTTATTTAATTTTTTAAAAAATGGGAGCATATCAATGTCTTTCCATTGCCTATGCAGTTAATAGTATAGCATATATAATTTTTGATTTAAACGAGAAAATTGTTATTGAATTGAATAACACTGATTTTTATGAAAAATGTTTTCCGTTTAAATTGAAAAAATAGTGGGGGCTCTATTTTAAATGGTGCACCAATTAGAACTCGTGATTCTATTATTGATTTTTAGATGAATCTAGAAGGAGTAAAAGAGCACACGTGGCTAACAATTTTAGTCCTACTTTTTATGTTTATAATGTTGAAGAAGATCCTTCATCTGTTCATGGAGCCTTGTCATCTATTGATGCCAATTTTGATCTTAATTTTGTGAAGCAAAAAAAATGTCAGAAATTTGCTTTTAAAAATTTTGACATGAAGAATCTTGGTGATGTAAATATAGTTTTTGGAATTAAAATTACTAGAGCTGAAAAGAGAATTTCTTTGGACCTAAACCAACATTTATCCCTTATGATCCTAGTGTAAAGTTGTTCAAGAACACTGGTGACAGTGTTAATCAACCCAAGTATGCGAGCATCATTAGCAGCCTTTAGTATGCTGCTGATTGCACTAGGCCTGATATAACTTATGTTGTGGGGTTATCATGCAGGTTTACTAGTAGTCCTAGTTATGGGCACTATTGTGCTATTGAGAGGGTCATGAGATACCTTAAAAGGTCCATGAACCTAGGGTTCCATTATCAAAAGCTTTCCATTGTACTAGAAGGTTACAGCGATGCTGATTGGAATATACTTTCAGATATTACTATATGTGAAAAACTGATTCCAGCCATATTGATCTATTGCGATAGTACCGCAGCTATTGCAAAGATTTAGAACCATTATTATAATGGTAAGGATGGATCATGTGAGGTCTGAAGAAAAATTGGTTGATCCTTTGACGAAAGGATTAGCAAGAGATAAGGTTTTCAAAACCTCAAAAGGAATGAGACCTGTGCCCATAGATTAAATTGTCTCTTATAAGGGTAACCCAACCTATGGGCTAGAAATCCCAAGAAATAGGTTCAAAGGGTAATAACAACTTATAAAGAGATGTGAGAATCATGCTATAATAATTCTTCTAAGCCTCATTCATATATTCCGAACATGATATCATGTAGTGTTGAAAGGTTGAATTGATTTTTTAATGAGTTCTATACTCTATATGGAGTGGAGTACCTAGCTACAGGAGTACTCTTGATAGACTCACCTATGTTAATGTGGAAGTGAGGTCGCTTCCTATGGAATTTTGGGCAAAATTCTCTAGAGCATTCATTATACTGGGATATACGTGTAAGGCCATAATGCACCGGCTTTTAAACTACACCTTGAAAGGTTGAGTGTGTAATATTATCAGAGATAGAGTTCAAGACTACGTGTTTCTCTAGTATAACCTGAAACATCATCAATATGTAATGGTTCAAGTCTACCGATGTAACACCCTAAGTTTCAGTGTTTAACTATTTAAGTATTTATCTGTTTTCTATCATTCGTAATACGACTTATTCGTTAATAAAGCTATGCAAATGATCCTAGTGTTTGATTTGATCTATTTGATAAGAGATATAGGGAGTAATAGTTATTATTAATTTAGGGTTTTTCTTTCAATGTTTGAATTCTACCGTAAAACGCTGAATTTGAACTATAGGGCGAGTTTTGACTGAAACCTGCCCAAACGTGATCCAAATTTTATAAAATTTGAGATCTAAGCATTTTCCAATATTTATGATTTATTGGAATTTTTTAAGAATTTTTGGGCATCAGAAAATATATAGGGTATTTTCTACGCCTAGAAACTGCCTAATTGCGACTTTTCGGTTCGCATTTCGAGAAAACGAGATACATGGGTACTTTTCTCATGTCATGAGGAACATTTTGGCTAAATAATAATTTTGAGTGTGGACTTATAATTAGAATTATTTTTGGGGTTTTTAGTACAAAAACCCTAATAGACGTGAAACATCGCGCACCCAGTTGAGCGAGAAAGCGACGAAATGAAAATATCATGATATTTAGGGCTGAGGGACGGTTCACCCAGCCACTAGGAGAGCTAAACTTGGTCTTAGAAGGTTCTTTTACAAGTGTCAAGTGGTGATTGGTGATTAAGTAAAAGGTAGGTAGTTAGTTTAGGACTTAATTGGTTAGTTTCCAACTAAATGAACAAAATTCCTTCCTTCCAAGTCCTAGCTGATTTCGTGGCCCTCTCTCTTAGCCACATTCAGCCCTTCATTCCTCCATTGGAGTTGAAAACTTGAGAAAATTTCTAGAAAGGGAAAGTGTGGGTTTTGGAAGTTTTGGTGATCAAGATTGCATCTTTACTTCCTTTCTTCTTAATCCTTGTTCAATCATCATCTAATCTCTTGGTAATCTCTATGATCCTTCCCTTATCTCTCTTGAGTTACATGATATGGGTTTTGATGGATTTAAGAGTTGTTTTTGAGTTTAAAAGTTTGTTTTTGCTAGAAATGCTTGATTAGCCTTATAACCCTTGTTTTTCTTCCATAGTTAGCTTTGTTCTTGATGGTTAAAGTTGAAAAAGCCCTAACCCCTATTCTGGCCGAAACTTTGGGGCTGTTCTAAGTCTTGGTCTTGAGTTATTTTTGTTGATTTGGATTTAGTTCTTGAAGGTTTATAAGTTGTATGTTTGGATACTAGTCATTTATGCATGTTTACAAGGTTTTGGAAAAATAAATTGTTTGTAAATGGGGGCTGGAAAACCGTGGCCTCTAAGTAGGTTTTGGGGTATGTTTTAAATTGTTTTCAAAGTGTATTAAGTGTTGAGGAAGTTAGTTTAAGGTTCAAGGATTTAAATGTGTTGAAATGATTTGTTTTGGAAGTGAAAAGTTGAAAACTTTGGGTTTGTTTTAGGGCACCAAAACCATGGTCCTCATGTTATTTTTAAACATTGTTTTAAATTGTTTTATGTTCTTAAAATAGTGTAAAGTTGGTCAAGAATTTGGTTTATCAAAACAATTCAAAGAAGTGTGATTTTTGGAAAAGGTTTAGTTTATGTTTCAAAGATTGTTTCTTGATCTTGTCACAAACTTATTTCTATAATTTTCATGGCATGTTATATGGTTTTACATATAGTTAAAATTTGGCAAAACACAATTCATTTGGTAAAAACACTATTCCAATTGGTAAAAACTTGGTTTAAGTTTTTCTAAGTATGTAGAGTTAATGAAAGTTTCAAAACTTGCTTGACTTGAACTTGTAACATGACATATGATTAGGTGTGATCCAAATAAGGTTAAGTTAGCAAGATTTTAGGGCTTTTAGGACCTAAAACCATGGCTGCCATAGAGTCTTAGAACTTGGGTCTTTGGTTCTAATGTTGTTAAGTTGTATTGTTAAGGTTCGAGTGAGGTACGTTTTGGTGACGCGTTGGAAATACCTTATCTGAAGCTTGTTCAAGGTAAGGGAAATTTCTATATAATGAGTTTAGGCTCTTTGCTTTGTTTGTTATGTGGTTTGATTGAATGAATAATTGTGGTAGTAACTGTAGTATTATTAAGTGTTAGTGGTGATGCTGTAACATGCTGTAGTATGTTGAATTGTTTAATGCTGTGTGAAATGTTGTAGCATGTTCTGTTTGGTCTTGAGTGACAACAATGAATGGTATTGAATGGCTTAAATCATGTTTGATTTATTGTTGAATTGAAACTGATTGAGGTATGCAAAAAGTTGTTATTGTGGTATGAGTTAATTAATAATGCGACGATCGATTGCTGATTGGTTTGACGATTTACACCGATAAATCTGATGCGATTTCACAAGCCGAAAATAAGATTTCATAAGTAAATTGTTAAAAGTATTTTGACTTAAAAATAAGCGTGAGGGTTGTAGTATGACTAGCCAAAGCTTATAGATAAGTTAGAAATGGAACAATGGTAGGTGAAGAATTCGATTAAATTAGGGTTCCAACGATCCAAAGCTAAATGAGTGATTTTTGGTACAACCTCACCTAGATAACATAAGAATTGTAAGTATGAAAATTTACTAAGTAGAGTGAGTTGGGAGTTCGTCGATCCGCATTAATTAATTAAAATATATACTAACCATTGAGCATCGACACTCGGAGCGTTGACCGTCTTACGGACTTTCAAAGGCTGAGTTATCACTTCATGCCCGTGTGGCAGCAATGCTTAATGCATGGCAAGCCTAGTGTGTGGCTATACCCTTGGTAGGGGAATTTGATTCGGACGTTGGGAAATAAAGTTTCTCGTCTCTGCTGACCTTGTTTAAGGCTGCAGGTGTATACACAAACTCGTCATAATGCATTGGCATGCATGACTAACCACATTTTGATATATGATAATTTGATCATTGATTTGTTGTTTGATTTGTTTGCTCGCATGCAAATACTTGATATACTATGATGACGTATGCGGCTTATTAAGTACGCTTATGTATATAATGACATGCCGATGTACTATATGTATATATATCTTGTTTGTATGCAACTAGCCTGTGATGAACTTGTGGACAAGAAATTTACCCTTGCATTTCTTTTGTTTTATGTTTATGCTTGGAACTGATACTTAGATGTTGCCGATCCCGATGAGGTTTATGGGAAACATGACGTATGAGTTCCCTCAGGGGAAGACCCCTTCGGCATGGGTCGTTAATCCTATCTCTTGGCGTTTGACACACTAGGGAATAGTTATTGAGACCGACGACGATGGGGAGTACTCTACTGATGTACGCTTCAGCAATAAGACGGTTCACTTTTATGTACCACCTAGTCTACTCATTACACTACCGACGACGGCGACTGTTGAGACCTTTCCGTTCGTCGACCCTACACATCTGTCCATGATGCCGAGTTCGAGTGCACATCCACCTTCGACTGGAGTTCCTGGAACTCCTCCCATCATCACTGCTACTACTTCTGCTATACCAAAATCTTCATTGGTGACACCTACTACACCTGAGGGTAGTCCTCCCTCATTTTGTATTCACTGTCCTCGCTGCTCTTATCCCTTGCCTCCAATCCCTATGGCCGGAGGCCCAATCAATGGGAGTAGCACCACTAGGGAGTGGGTGGTGAGAGATAGAGTAGTGATTGATAGTGAGGACGGGGAGGAGGAGGAGGATCCTTCAGAGGCATCGGGGCCTGCTAGCTCAGAGTCAATGACCTACCGTGCGGGGTTTCGCCCTCGCTGTAACACCCTAAGTTTTAGCGTTTATTTCTTTAGTATTTATCTGTTTTCTACCGCTGTTAACACGACTTATCCGTTAATAAAGCTCTGTGAATAATTTTAGTATTTGATTTGCTCTATTTTATCTGAGGTATAGGGAGTAATAGTTATTATTAATTTAGGGTTTTTTCTTTCGATGTTTGAATCTTTGTAGTAAGCGAATTTGAACTATAGAGCAGTTTTGACTGAAACATGCCCAAACGTGATCCAAATTTTATGAAATTTGAGATCTGATCATTTTCCAATATTTAGGATTTATTGGAATTTTGGGAATTTTTGGGCATCAGAAAATATATAGGGTATTTTCTACGCCTAAAAGCGCCTAAACGCATAGCGTTTTGGCTCGTGGTCGAGAAAACGAGAAGCGTGAGTACTTTTCTCATGCCATGAGGGAATTTTTGGCCAAATTATTATTTTTGGGTGTGGACTTATAATTAGAATTATTTTTCAAGTTTTAGCACAAAAACCCTAATATACGCTGCAGAACGCGCCAAGACCTTGGCGAGAACGCGATTTAAACAAAAATATCTCCAGATTAGGGCACATGGGCGAATTACTCAGCCACTAGGGGGGCTTAACTTGCTTTTAATCATGACATGTACAAGTGTCAAGGTGTGATTGGCCATTAAGTAAATGGTAGGAAGTTAATTTAGTTAGGTTATGACTTAATTAGTTAGTTTCTAACTAAATGAATCTTTCTTTCCACTTCTACCCCTAAAATTTCGTGGTCATCATCCTCTTGGGCTGAAGCTTCATTCATTCCTTCCATTGGTGAAAAAACTTGAGAAAAAAACTAGAGAAAGAAAGCTTTGGTTTTGGGAGATTTTGGAGAACAAAGTGTGCTTTCTTGCTTCCTTTCATCTTCACTCTTGTTCAATCTTCATCTCTACTCTTGGTAAGCTCCATAAACCTTTCCTCATGTCTTTTGGGTTCCATGATATGATTTTTGATGGATTCAAGAGTTATTTGAAGTTAAAAAGCTTGTTTTTGGCTAGTATTGCATGACTAGTTCCATAGCCCTTTGTTTTCTTCCATGAATCACCTTGATTTTGGTATTTTGAGTTGGAAACCCTAACCCCTTTTGCTGGCCGAAACCATAGGGCTGTCCCAAGCTTTGTTCTTGGCTTGTTCTTGTCATTTTTAGTGTTAGTTTTGAAGGTTTAGTAGTTGTATGTTTGGATCCTAGTCATATAACTATGTTTACAAGTTTTTGAAAATGATTTTGGATGCAAAAGAGGGGCTGGAAAACCGTGGCTTTGAATGGCATTTTGGAGGATGTTTTAAATTGTTTTCCAAGTAGTTTAAGTGTTAGAAAAGTTAGTTGATTGATAAAGGAATTGAATGTTATGAAATGTTTTGTTTGGAAGTGAAAAATTGAAAAAGATTTTGGGGTTTGTTTTTGATGCATGGAGCCGTGGCCCTCATGGTATTTTAAAACCTTGATTCAAGTTGTTTTATGCCTCTTAATAGTGTAAAAGTTGATCAAGAATTTGATTTAGCAAAACAACTTAAAGAAACTTGATTTTTGGAAAAGATTTAGTATATGTCTTACACATGGTTTTGAAGTTGTAACTAACCTATTTCTTTAATTCTTATGGCATGTTTTATAGTTCTAAAAGTAGTTCAAAGTTGATGAAATACTATTCATTTGGTAAGAAACACTATTCATTTGGTAAAAAAATTTGGTTTATGTTTTTCTAAGTAAGTAAAGTAAATGAAAGTTGTAAGACTTATTTGACTTGAACTTAAAACATAGCCTATGATTAGTTGTGATCCAAATAGGTTAAGTTAGCAATTTTTAGGTGTCTTTTAGGGCCAAAACCGTGGCTGCCCTAGAGCTTAAGGGCTTGGGTTTTTGGTTCTAATTTTCTTAAGTTTGTGTTGTTAAGGTTCGAGCGAGTGCGTTCGGTGTGGCGTTGGAAATTCCGTATTCGAAGCTTGTTCGAGGTAAGGAAATTTCTATATAATGAGTTTAGGCTTTTGCTTTGTTTGTTGTGTGGCTTGATTGAATGAATATTGGTGGTAGTAAGTGTAGTATTTGTTAAGTGTGAAAGTGATCTTTGTAACATCTTTGTGAGTTGTTGAATTGTTTCTTCTTTGTATGAAATGTCATGACAGTTTTGTTTGGCCTTGAATGATGACCATGAATGGTATTGAATGGCTTAAATCATGTTGATTTAATGTTGAATTGAAATATGCAAAAGTTGTTGTTGTGGTATGAATTAATTAATAATCACGAAGATCGATTGTTGATTTGGGTTGACGATTTACACCGGTAAATCTGATGCGATTCCACAAGCCGAAAATATGATTTCATAAATAAATTGTTTAAGGCATTTTGACTTAAAAGTAAGCGTGAGAGTTCTAATATAACTAACCAGAGCTTACAAAGAAAGTAGAATGGAATTATGGAAAAATCTGAGTAAGTGGTGTCATTTACAAAAACGGTTGAGTTAGATGATGCGTCTGGGAAAAATTCTGGCTAGGAAAGACCTGGTTATTAAGAGTGTTCGCACCGCCTCTCTTTCCTGGGAATTTTACTAATGCACTATTTATCATGACTAGGGTTCCAACGACCTAAAACTAAAGAATTCTTTCTAGTACAATAACACGTAGGTGTGGCACAAAAAAATTGAAATTGGAAATTCACTAAGTAGAGTGAGTGAGGGTTTGTCGATCCGCATTGATTAATTAAATTGTACGCTAACCATTGAGCATCGACACTTGAGCGTTTGGGTCTTATGGACTTTCAAAAGGGCGAGTTGTCACTTCATGCCCGCGTGGCAGCAATGCCTAATGTGTGGCAAGCCTTTGTGGCAATACCCTTGGTAGGGAGTTGATTTGGGCGTTGGGAAATAAAGTTCCTCGTCACTGCTGACCTTGTTTAAGGCTGCAGGTGTATACACAAACTAGCCATACTGCATTGGCATGCATGTCTAACCACATCGTGATATGTGATGATTTGGTGATTGTTGTTGTTTGAGTTGCTTATTCACATGCAAGTATTGGATGTACCATGATGAAGTATGCGGTTAATTAAGTATGCCTATATATATATATATAATGACATGCTGATGTACTAGATGTATATATATATATATATCTTGTTTGTCTACAACTAACTTTGTGATGAACTCGTGGACAAGAAATTTACCCTTGTATTTCTTTTTGTTTATGTTTATGCTTGAAACCTACGCTTAGATGATGCCGATCCCGATGAGGTTCATGGGACACACGACATATGAGTTCCTCAGGGAAGACCCCTTGGCGTGGGTCGCCAACCCTATTGCCGGGCGGTTGACACACTCGGGGATAGTGATTGAGGCGGCGGCGGCGGGAGTGCTCCGCTGGCACATGACGGCCAAGAAGGACGGTTCACCTATACGTACCACCCAGCCTACTTACCACACTACCGACGGGGGCGACTGTTGAGACGTTTCCGTTTGTGGACCCCTCACATCCACCCACGATGCCAAGTTCGACTATGATACCACCTTCGATTGGAGTTCCTGAAACTCCTCCCATAAATCGCCGCTACTTACCTGCGTTGCCGCCAGCTTCATTGCTCCCGCCTGCTGCACCTGAGGGTACTCCTCCCTCTTTTTGTGTTCCCTGTCCTCACTGCTCTCATCCCTTGTCCCAATCCCTACGGTAGGAGACCCTATTAGCAGGCGTCGGACTACTAGGGAGTGGGCGAGGATAGAGTCGTGATTGACGATGAGGACGAGGAGGAGGAGGAGGATCCTTCAGAGGCATCGGGGCTGCTAGTTCGAGTCGAGGTCCTACCGTGCGGGGTTTCCTCCTCGCATGGCGTCTCGAGTTTACTTTGGGCAAAGCATAGTTAGATAGAGTCGATCGGTTAGACTCTAGTAGTATTTTGTACAGTATGACTTTTGGGCCTAAGTCCTTGATAGGAGCTGCCAGGATGCATCACGGATATGAGTTACTCTAGGTCTTAGGGTTTTCATATGACTGATGTATTTTATTTTGAGTATGTACTGGTGTATATTTTGGAACTCGCCTGCGTGCGAAGTGCTCTATTCCTTGACACTGCTACGATGCATATACATATATATATATATAATGTTTGGTTAGGTTTTACTCTGAAGTGATTGTTTATTTGTTGTTCTTAAGTATAACGCCTGTTTTTAAAAATAAAAAAAAAACATACCGCTGCTTTTGGAGAAAACCTTTTTGCGAAAACGGGATGTTACACTCGCAAGCATCTCAGGTTTACTTATGGGCCAGCATAGTTAGATAGAATCAGTTGGTTAGACTCTAGATTAGTATTTTGTACAGTATGACTTTTGGGCCTAAGTCCTTTGATAGGAGTTGTTTTGGCCTAGTTAAGGTTGTTCCCTCAAAGGCTCGAATGTACTGAGTCGTTTTGAGAAGTTGAGAGTATTATCAAGGTTGTGACAGTAGAATACTCTTAAGGTTTTGTAATCAGTTGATTATAGTGGAAAATCCTTGAGAGCAGAAGGGACTAGACGTAGCTACCAGTTTGGTAGTGAACTAGTATAAATCTCTGTGTCTCTTGCTTTACTGCTTTCTATTTATCTTTATCTTGCTCTGTTAAAAACAAGTTTTCACAAACTGTTTTTCCAGCGTCCGGTTTATTTCCAGCGTCCGTTTAACAAACTGTTTTGAAAAACCTGTGTTTCAAGTGTTTTTAACTTAAAGTTAAGGAAAAGTTTTCAACACAATTCAACCCCCCTTTCTTGTGTTCACGTTCAGTTGGTACCAGAGCTCGGCTTCTTGGTTGAGCACTTAACAGTGTTAAGAGTAAAGATCCTACTGTGAACATGTCTGCTGAAGGTGGTCATATGAACCGTCCTCCTCTATTCAATGGAGAAAAATTTGATTACTGGAAATATAAGATGAAAGCATTCATTAAGGCACAAAATCTTGATTTGTGGGATATAGTTGAAAGTGGATACATTTCTCCCGCTAATGCCCTTGGTGTTGCAATACCTAGGGAAAACTGGACTAATGATCAGAAAAAGAGATATCAAACCAATCAGAAGGCTAGATTTATTCTCATCTGTGCTATGACAGAAAGAGAATATGATAAATGTGGTAAGTTTGATCTTGCCAAAGAAATGCAGGATTCTCTTGTTACGTCTTATGAGGGTTACGCCCATGTAAGAGAAACAAAGGCTAGCATCTTTGGTTACTTGATATGAGCTATTCAAAATGGATGATGGAGAAAACATTGAAACTATGTTTGGAAGGTTCCAAACACTTGTTCATGGGTTGCAGGCCCTTGGAAAAAGTTATACTACACCTGACCATGTGAGAAAGATCTTGAGAAGTTTGACTAAGCAGTGGAGACCCAAAGTCACTGCTATTCAAGAAGCAAAAGATCTAAATGTCCTTCAGCTTGAAGATCTTATTAGCTTTTTTAAAGCTCATGAACTTGAGCTAAATGAAGAAGAACCTACCAAGAAGAGTAAATCTATTGCTTTAAGAGTTAATCAACATAAATCTAGTACTTCTAAAGCTTTTCAGGCTGAAGAAGAAGAATCAGATGATGAAGCTTCAGAAGGAGATTATGATGGATCAGATGATGAGCTAGCTTTCATATCTAAGAAGATCCAGAGAGAATGTGGAAGAAGAGAAACTTGAGAAGGAGGTTTCAGAAGAAAGATACAAAGGACAAAAAGGAAAGCAAAGACAAGGACAAAGCCCAAGTCATTTGCTATGAATGTAAGAAGCCTGGACATTTCAAGTCCAGTGTCTAATCTTAAGGAAAAGCCCACAAGAAGCTCCTTCAAGAAAAGAAGAAAGGTCTCATGGCAACATGGGAAGATCTTGACTTATCCTCCTCTCGAGGAAGATAAAGAAGAAGAAGCTCACATTGCCCTTATAGCATAATCGATCTTGATTGAAGAAGAAGTTGAAGAGGTAATAATGTATGATTCTTATTCTGAACTTCAACTTGCATTTGATAATCTGTTAAAGGATTCTGCCACTCTCTCTGTTGAGTATAAGAATTTGAAAAAGAAATTTTCAAAACTATCACAAGATTTTCATTCTTTACACAATGAAAACTCTGTACTCAATGAAGAGAACCAGAAAACCGAAAATCGTCGGTGGATAACCCACCTGGAAGCCAACAAGCAACCAGAAGCTGAGAGCTCTCAAGTCAAAAGCTCTGTAGTTACAGGCAATCCTAACTGCAAATCAAATGACTATGAACATGCTTTTCAAAAGTTTCTTGCAGAGAGTGTAACTCGAAGCAAGCAAGCTTCTATGATTTGGGGTGTCAGTAAAACAACAACTCATGGTCTTGATTATATATCAGATGAACCTCTTTTAGAAAATGATTCAGCATCTGATAAATCCAATAATCATAGTAAATGTTTGCATTGTACTTACTGCAATAAATCTGGTCATTTGAAAAGTGCGTGTACTGTGTTTACAACTAAGAAGGACAAGTATCCTTCAAGAACTAACAAGAAAGGACCCAAAAAGATATGGGTACCTAAAGATAAAATAGTCTATGTTGCAGACTTGCTTAGCAACAAAGTCAACACACCTATCTTGGTACTTAGACAGTGGATGCTCGCGTCACATGACGGGAGAAAAGCATATGTTCCAAGAACTAAGACCTAGAGAAACTGGATTCGTTGGTTTAATAGGAAACCAGAAAAGTAAAATATTTGGAATTGGTCGCATAGGTAAAGGCTCTCTTCCTTCTATTGATAATGTTTTATATGTTGAAGGACTGAAACATAATCTATTGAGCATAAGTCAATTATGTGACAATGGTTATAATGTTGTCTTTACAGAAAATGGATGTTCAGTAAAAAGCAAAAATGATGGATCTATATTCTTTATAGCAAAGAGGAAACAAAACATTTATAAAGTTGATCTTTCTGAACTTGCAAAACAAGATGTCAAGTGTCTTATGTCTATTGAAGATGAGCAATGGATTTGGCACAAAAGATTGGGTCATGCCAATTTGAGGTTAATCTCAAAATTAAACAAGCACAATCTTGTTAGAGGCTTACCAAATCTTAAGTTCCAATCTGATGCCCTGTGTGAGGCTTGTCAAAGAGGAAAACAAGTTAAAACTTCCTTTCATTTAAAAAATGTTGTTTCGACCTCTAGACCACTTGAACTTTTACATCTTGATCTTTTTGGTCCCACAAGGACAAATTTCTTTAGCTGGAAAGAAATATGGATTAGTCATTGTTGATGATTTTACTAGATGGACATGGGTTAAATTCCTTGCCCACAAGGATGAGTCTTTTAAGGTATTTACTGTATTCTGTAAATCAGGTCAAAATGAAAAAGGCATCTGTATTTCTTCTATTAGAAGTGATCATGGGGGAGAATTTGAAAATGAAAACTTTCAAAAATTTTGTGAAGAAAATGGCATCTCCCACAATTTCTCCTCTCCTAGAACACCTCAACAAAATGGTGTTGTAGAAAGGAAAAATAGGTCCCTCCAGGAAATGGCTAAGACCATGATAAATGAAGCTGATATTGCGAAATATTTTTGGGCAGAAGCAGTAAACACAGTTTGCTATATTCAAAATAGAATTCTTATAAGACCTATTTTGAATAAGACTCCTTATGAATTGTGGAAAGGTAGAAAACCAAACATTTCTTACTTTCATCCTTTTGGTTGTAGTTGTTATATTTTGAATACTAAAGATCAGCTTGGTAAGTTTGATTCCAAGGCTGACAAAGGAATCTTTTTGGGATACTCTGAAAGATCTAAAGCTTTTAGAATATACAACAAAGAAACTTTGACAGTTGAAGAGTCCATTCATGTCAAGTTTGATGATAAGAAGCCTGACACTGCTATGTCAGAGCTAGATGAGTTATTTTCAGAATTAAACCTCGGTGACAAGTCAGACGGTGAACATGCATCTTCATCATCCGGTGGTGACAAGACGAAGAATTCTACTTAAGCAGAAGCTGAAGCAAGAAAAAGTTGGAAGTACAAAACCAATCATCCAAAAGATCAAATCATAGGAGAACCTGGTGATAAAGTACGAACCAGATCCTCTTTCAAGGAGCATGCTGATTTTGCACTTCTTTCTGAAATGGAACCTAAGACGATTGATCAAGCATTGGAAGATGAAGGGTGGATTCTAGCAATGCAAGATGAGCTAAATCAGTTCCAAAGAAATGATGTATGGAAGCTAGTCACTCTACCAGAAGATAAGCAAGCTATTGGTACTAAATGGGTATTTAGAAATAAGCTTGATGAAGATGGTAAAGTTGTGAGAAATAAAGCAAGGTTAGTTGCTCAAGGTTACTCACAAGAAGAAGGTATTGATTTCACTGAAACTTTTGCACCTGTTGCAAGATTAGAAGCTATTCGCATTTTACTTTCATTTGCAGCACATCATGAGATAACACTATATCAAATGGATGTGAAAAGTGCTTTTCTAAATGTTTTTATAATTGAGGAAGTTTATGTTAAACAACCTCCTGGTTTTGAAGATATTGAATTTCCAGAACATGTTTTTAAACTTAAAAAGGCTCTATATGGTCTTAAGCAAGCTCCCAGAGCATGGTATGCTAGACTAAGTTCCTTTTTAATGGAAAATGGATTTACAAGAGGTTTAGTTGACACTACTCTTTTCAGAAAATCCTCTAACAAGCATTTCATACTTGTTCAAATCTATGTTGATGATATCATTTTTGGAGCCACTAATGAAAGCCTTTGCAAAGAATTTTCTAAGCTTATGCAGGCTGAATTAGAGATGAGCATGATGGGAGAATTAAAGTTTTTCCTTGGAATACAAATCAAGCAATGTAGTGATGGTATCTATATACATCAAAGCAAATATATCAAAGAATTATTGAAGAAATTCAAGATGCTGGATTGCAAGCCTATGTGTACACCTATGCATCCTACCTGCACTCTTAGTAAAGATGAAATTTGTAAGAAGGTAGATCAGAAAATGTACAGAGGTATGATTGGATCTCTACTTTATCTTACGGCTTCAAGACCTGACATTATGTTCGATGCACTTTGTGTGCTAGCTTTCACTCAGATCCTAGAGAATCACACCTGAGTGCTGTTAAAAGAATATTTAGGTATTTGCAAGGAACTACTAATCTTGGTTTGCTTTATAAGAAATCAAAATATTACAAATTAGTAGGTTTCTGTGATGCTAACTTTGCTGGAGACCGAATTGAAAGAAAAAGCACAAGTGGAGGCTGCCAGTTCCTTGGAGCTAATCTTGTTTCTTGGTCAAGCAAAAGACAAAGCACTATTGCACTCTCAACAGCAGAAGCTGAATACATCTCAGCAGCAAGTTGCAGTTCTCAACTTCTGTAGATGAAGTATCAATTTGAAGACTACTTGATAAAAGAGAGTAACATTCCTATCTTCTGTGACAATACTTCTGCAATCTGTCTTACTAAAAATCCCATATTGCATTCACGAGCCAAGCACATTGAGATTAAACATCATTTTATAAGAGACTATGTTCAGAAGGGTATTCTAGAAATAAAATTTGTAGACACTGATCATCAGTGGGCTGACATATTTACAAAACCCCTTGCTAAAGATAGATTCAATTTTATAAGAAGAAATTTAAACTTTCATCTTATAGAAGAATGATTAATCTCAGCATCTGAAAATAAACAAAATCTCAGCATCTGATATGACATAAGCATGTATGTGTATAAGCATCTTATTTGTCATATGCATCATAACTCATCGTCTGGTGAATCGGTTGCGTGCGTCCGAGCACACCCACACGTGTCACACATGTTAAGGACTTAAGCGTCTCATCATATCTACTGAGTCATAATTGTTTATGTCTTTCGATAAAATCTTTTTCTTGATTTTACTTTTCTTTTGGCGTCTGCATTTAATGAAAAGGCAAATCTTTATTTTCTTTTCTTTTTGATTTAATTTTTATGTGGAAATACGAAGCGACATTTTGAAAAAAGGACTGTACCATTCTCTATTAACTTTCCCACTACTCCACATTTTTCGCTCCATCACTTCACTCTGCGTTTTCTGCAAAACTGTGCTCTTTCTCTCTCTTTCTCTCTCTCTCTCTGTGTTTTCGAACCCTAAAACCTCCATCACCTTCTCTTCAATTGCTACAATGGCCGACAAAAAGGTTGGACAATACATTGCTGCCTTCGATGTCTTCTTTGAGGCAAAACTTCTGAATGAGAACCGGGTTGATTTCGAGAACTTCAAGCTATACGGTTTTGATTTTGAGGAAGGTCTTGAGAAACTGGGCTGGAAAAACTACTTCATCTGGGAACCAGTTGACGTACTGAGCTACACTATTAAGAAATTCTGGGGAAGTGCATACTTACTTCCGGGGGAAATCATAGAAGGTCACATCAGAGGATTCAAACTATGTTTCACTATCAACTCTATTGCTCAGACAATCAAGTGTTCGTGTGAAGGAATCAGTTACCATGCAAACTGGGTTGATGCTTACAGAGGACTTGAAAAAGTCAATGAAGCTCTGTTTGAGAACTACAGTGAACTGAAGAAGAAGAACATCACTCCCACGGCTAAAGACTTGAAAAGCCACTACCGAGTACTGCACAAAATCATCGCCAAGAGCGTGATTCTGAAGGCTGACTCAAGCGACATAGTGAACTACGAGCAAAAGTTCATTATGAGGAACTACATGGATGGGAAGAAAATCAATCTGCCAAGGTTGATTATCAACAATCTGATAAATGCCCTTGTCTTCTCAAGGAAGAATGTTGATAAGAAGAATATCGTCAAGATAATCC
Source organism: Calophaca sinica (assembly GCA_037113605.1). NCBI lineage: Eukaryota > Viridiplantae > Streptophyta > Magnoliopsida > Fabales > Fabaceae > Calophaca > Calophaca sinica. The sequence continues at coordinate 42,739,767 of CM073731.1, read as the reverse complement.
CATATGGAGTTCTTCTCTCCATTATGATGATCAAAGACGGCATTGTAAGGAAGTCGATCGACTCCATCAACACAGAGGAAAAGGAAAAATACTTTGGTGTTGGTCTTTGTTGTTCATCCGTAAGTCTTTGGAGTCAGCGGTTTGGTCGGGATGCGACTTATTACTGTGCTCCATGATCAAGAAGGTGAAAATAGAGCAACAGGATGGAGAAGTGAAAGAAAACCACCGAAGCTCAATGGCGGTGTGAAAAGACTCGCTGAGTCTCCTTCAAGGGAGACCAGGAAGAACAAAGCGTAAGGTGGCACTGCACCTCTTTGTTGAAGAACGAAGATGAGGATAGAATTCCCATCGAAAGGTCTTGGAGAAAGCAGTTTAGACCAGCTGAAAAGGATGCTTCAGCGTCCGGTCAAGGGAAGCAAATCCCTCCTCCTCCTCCTGCTGTTGTTGTCACCAGAGGGTCGAAAAGAAGGTTGGTCAAGTCATCAGAAGTTAACCCAAAGGTACTTGATTTTACTGCTGATGAATCAGTATCTGTGTTTGATACTCATGATGTTGTTCCTGCACCACCTTTGTCTGTTTCACAACCACAAACACAAACACAAACCAGGAAAACCAGAATGAGCCTCCAACAAACCTCAACCCTCTCTAAACCTACCCAACCATTATCCACTACACTCAACCTTGACCTACCACAAAGTTCTTCAAATACTTCACTTACTACATATATTTCCAAACTTCACTCTCATCCCTTTAATCTATTATTCAAAATACATCCCATTAATCCCTTCAAACCCTACACACCTAAAACCTACAAAATCACCAAAACCACTCCCACCTTACTCACCATTACCCATAAACCTACAGACGCTGGTGAAAGGAAGAATGTCTCATACAAATCACGGTTTGTTAAGTATGAGATATATCACAGCATCTACAATCGTCCCTCCACATGGCATTTGAAAACCTTCACCTCTAGAGCTGCCAGATTGGAGATTGCCTCTCCGATAAGTGCTACCTTCAAGGATGGAGAAGACCACTTTCAGATGTCATTTAAAGGAAGATTGAGACCAAAGATTTGGTAGTGAGCAATTCCTTCTCTCGCTGATCTTCCTAGATCCCTACCCTGGTCGAACCGCTCACATTGGAAGAATGCGGAAGGTGGATCACGGATGAAGAAGTCGCCTTCATAGCACCTTTGTAAGAAGATTGAAGTAATCGACAAAGACAGAGATCCTTCTTACATCGGTAAAGATTGTACCCAGGCAGACAAAGGTGGCTACCTTGGTCTATCCCCTGGAAAAGGAAAGAACCTGTTCGCCAAGCTGACCATTCAAAGAAGATCGGGCTCAAGAAGTATGAGAAGGCTCCTAAAAAGTACAACCTTAAGGAATTCTCTAAGCTTACGATTGCCAAGATCTCTGAGGATCATGCCAGAAGGTTTTACCTAAATTCTCTGAAGGAAGATGAATGGAGAACTGGCTCCTCAGCTGGCCGCAATGCCGAAGGCCACTATTCCAACAATTAGCACAATCAAAGAAAATTGCGACATCAATCTTAGAACAGTCTACTTCGATGATATGTTCGGATGCTCGATGTCGTGCCTTTGTTGCATGAAGATATATGTCCAATGGGTCTTTGTGACCAAGCACTTCGACATTGGATTTACTTGAGTCAATGGTCTGAGTCTTGGAAAGACAGCCATATTACCATGCCTCATCCCCTAGTGCTAGAAGAAGATGACAGGGAAAATCTGCGAAGAATATACCTGGCAGAAAATGAAGCACTCTCTTTCGCTTGTGAAGCATTAAGTGTCCTTATCATAAGTATATGGGGAGAAGAAGCTGGAAATAGGTTTGATGCTTTCACTGCTGATGTGGTTCTACACAGAGAAATCATCTTCATGAATTTGCTGTATCCAGAAGATGTGAAGTATAAATGGGAAATTCAAACAGAATCTGAGCTCAGAAAACTTGGAAATCTCATCAAATGGTTTATACCAAATGATGCATTTTTTCTAAGAGCTCAACGGAAGAAGGAATTGAGACTGACGCTATCCAACTGGGTGCTAACAGAGCATCTGAAGATGAAACCTGCACCCGTACCAGAAGTTGGACCTTCTACTTCTACTCCTGCAGTTGAGATGGTCACTATTCCCAAAACAGAGTTTGAAGAAATGAAGGCCACAAACATGAAAGTCACTCAGCTGGAGACTGCTCTGAAATTACTATATGAACGTCTCAACATCCCTCCACCACCTCTTCCAAACCCTTGAATTTATTTATTTTTGTGTGATATAAACTATTTCTTTGTTTTGTTGATACACTTATATATATACACTAATTTTGCTCGATTATACATTAATATATACCTACATCGACTTATATTCAAATTTTTCTAAGTCTTATTTTGACTATGATGTGTTTTTACACTCTTTTTGTCTGATGACAAAAGGGGGAGTAAAAGAAAGGTATGATGAACACGTGAAAATCTGACTAACTCACCGTCCGATGTTCACACTCCGATGGATACACTGGAACTGAAGTATCATGCATAGCATTTCATACATAGCATTTACTATGATTATTTGTTAATGCGCTAATATTCATTGATCTAGTGCTCTTATAATGATCAATAAATTTGGTACAATTTGATTAAATCAATCTTTTTGATCAGCATCCAATCTTACTATGATACATCTACGTATTTTTTTTGCGATCACTTAATTGAATTTGTTTATCAACTATCGCCTTAATACTAGAATTATCTTATATATCAAAATTGTTAAATTCAGGGGGAGACCCTTGATGTCATTTTGAAACTAAATTGTTCATCAACCTTAGATATTTGTCATCATCAAAAAGGGGGAGATTGTTGGAACCTAAACGATTGAGAAATTTAGACCCTCATTAATTTTGATGATAACAAAATATTCACAAGAGAACAATTTATGTTCTAACAATTCTTGAAGTGTGCAGATACTAATATTACATATATTTCTAAGCCACTTAAACAAGAAGGAAGAAGCTCTCAAGAGAAGGATACACTCCATGTGTCAGCATCCGGCTCATCCTAGTATATTGTCCTCGTGAGCGTCTGGAATTAACTTCTTGTGACACTAGTCTTATCCATTTGCTATGAGCGTCCGATCTTCCGTTCTGAGCAAGCGTCCGAACTTCATTATAAATCACGTGTTGGTCACGTAGTTGCTCTTCCTCTCAGAAGTTTCGAACGGATTGAATTTGATCTTGTGCGCTAAAATTGTTGTCACGAGGTATCAAAGGTGACATCTTTAGCTAAAAGACAAAAATCGTACAAGCAATTGTGAAAAGCAAGGTAGTTTAAGCGGTAATGTGTACTCTTGAGATATTCTCTGGAAAGGAAGAAAGAGACTTTTTTGAAATCACCTCACTCAATGGTAAGAAGCCATTTTCTTTGTGAACGATAATATCCTTTAGAACTCCTATAAATACCCCAAGGTATCCATTGAAGAAGCTAGAAACTCTACAAGAGAATATTGCTTCATTTATCGAGAACAAGCATCGCTATATACACTACAAAGAGTCAATACTCAAAGCACCGCTTCGTGAGCAATCAAGTTTCGAGCCAAGTCTACGGACTACAAGAATCAACTCAGTCCGACACTTTCTTTTAGAAAGCATTTCTATATTGAGCTTAATTTGTATCCTCTCTGTGAGAGTTATTTATACTTGTATTCAACTTACTTGTAAAAGTTGTTTTGGCCTAGTTAAATTTGTACCCTCAAAGGCTCGAATGTACTGAGTCGTTTTGAGAAGTTGAGAGTATTGTCAAGGTTGTGACAGTAGAATACTCTTAAGGTTTTGTAATCAGTTGATTATAGTGGAAAATCTTTCAGGAACGAAGGGACTAGACGTAGCTACCAGTTTGGTAGTGAACTAGTATAAATCTCTGTGTCTCTTGCTTTACTGCTTTCTATTTATCTTTATCTTGCTCTGTTAAAAACAAGTTTTCACAAATCGCTTTTCAGCGTCAGGTTTATTTCAGTCAGCTTAACAAACTGTTTTGAAAAACCTGTGTTTCAAGTGTTTTTTACTTAAAGTTAAGGAAAAGTTTTCAACACAATTCAACCCCTCATTCTTGTGTTCACGTTCATTATAGTGACAACATCTAATGTTTTCCCGTTGGGACTTAAACGTAAAAGTAATTATTTATGAAATTATGCTGAGAACATGCAATATTACCCCATTAGGACACAAAAGAAAAGTAATCATTTATACTGACAACATGTAATGCTTCCCGTCGGGACGCAAAAGAAAAGTAATCATTTATACCGACATGTAATGTTTTCCCGTAGAAAATCAAAAGTAAAATAATCATTTATAGATAATAAAGACATTTATAGATTTTGATATATGATCAAAGACGATGAAATTATACCGACAACATGTAACGCTTCCCGTCGGGACGCAAAGGAAAAGTAATCATTTATATCAATATTTAATGTTTTCCCGTAGAAAATCAAAAAGAAGATTTTACCAAAGGTGTTGTCTTGTGGTTTAATGAAGAAAGAAAAGAAAAAGAGGGGAAAAAACAAAAAAATGAAGAAGAGAGCAAAAAGAGAGAACCAACTAAATGTTGGTCCGATTGGTACTGCGGTTGAGTCCCTTAACCAAAAGCAAAAAAAATAGAAAATATAAATATAAGAAAAATAGAAAAATTAAAAAGTAAAAAATTTCAGGGACTCAAAAGTAAATAATCATTTATAAATAATAAAATGCTTATGAAATTTGATATGTGCTAAAAACGATGATATTATACCAACAACATGTACTGTTTTCCTATCGAGACGCAAAAGAAAAGTAATTATTTATATCGATAATGTAATATTTCCCCATTGAGAATAAAAAGTAAAATAATCATGTATAAGTAATAAAGTCGTTTATAAATTTTGATACGTGATCAAAGACGATGAAATTATATCAACAACATATAATGTTCCCTTTATCGGACTTAAAAGTAAAATAATTATTTATTATTTTAAATAATAAAGACATTTATAAAGATAAAATAAAATATTAAAATCACAAAACTCAAGAAATAAAAGCTATAAGAAAAAACTAAAAGAAAATACGAAATATAAATTTAAAAAATAAAAAAGTTAATAAAATAAAAAATCTTCTCATGGAATCAAAAGTAAAATAATCATTTATAGATAATAAAACATTTATGATGTTTGATTTTCATAAGCGCTCAAAGACGATGAAATTATACCGACAATATATAATGTTTTTCCGTCGGAACACAAAAAAAAAAACTAATCATTTATATTGACATGTAAAGTTTTTCTGTCGAGAAGTAACGACGTGTAATTTCTCGGTATGAAGATGAAATTATACCAACAATATGTAATGCTTCCCGTCGGGACGCAAAAGAAAAGTAATCATTTATACCAATATGTAATGTTTGCCCTAGAAAAACAAAAGCAAAATAATAATTTATAAATAATAAAACTAGATTTCGATATGTGATAAAAAACGATAAATTATATCGACAACATGTAATATTTTCTCGTTTAGATTTAAAAGAAAAATAATCATTTATAAATAATAATAATAATAATGAAATTTGTAAAGATACAATTAAAAAAAATTAAAAATTAAAAACTAAAGAAATAAAAAAAACATTAAGTAAAAATTCCAAAAAAGGCTTAAATACAATTTTTGTCCCTTAACTTATTTTTGATGTTCAATTTGGTCATTTAACTATTTTTTGACTTATAGTACATATTTGGTCAAACTTAAAAATTTATAGGACTTATTTGGCCCAACATAAAAACTTAAAGGATTTATTTAAAGATTTATAGGACTTATTTGGTCAAGCTTAAAAACTTATAGAACCTATTTGGCCAAAAAAGACTTATTTGGCCCAGTTTAAAAACTTATAATACCTATTTGACCTAACTTAAAAACTTATATGATTTATTTGGCTTAACTACAAAAATAAGATATGTGGGAGAAAGAAGCAGCATTGAAAAAAAAAAATTAGAAAGAGCTCCAGAATGCCTCGCAAGAAAAGATATAAAGGAAAAAAAAGGGGAAAGTGGGAGCTGTGAGTGGCGGGAATTAATTTTCCCAAATGTTGACAGCTGGCCCTAAAAGAGGTTTATTTTCTCCAATAGAGATGACAAGTGGGGAATTGTTATGTTTTATTTAAAATAAATATAAAAGAATTTTTATTCGTTGGTTTTTCTACTGTTGAAAAGAATGTTACACTTTTATAATTTTCAATTAGTTATTGTCATTAAATCAATTGAAGAATTTTTATTACACTAACGTTTTTTTTAAGGGAATTGATATCAGTAACATTAATGTTTATTATGTTGCTTTTGTTGATAAAAACCAAGTTTTGGAATTACTTGAAAAAAAAGGAGGACAAACGATCGGTTTGAGAAAAAGAAAAAAGGGAGGTTCCAAAGGAAAAAGAGTTTCCGAGCAGTTGAGAAGAAAAAGAAAAAGTGAGTGTGAGTTTGGTGATTCATCTTAGTGCAAGAATAATCATATCTATTAAGAGGCTATTTTATCATGAGAACGACAGAGCTTTACAATGCTGAACAATTTAGGCAAAGCCACAAAATATCTTAAAGAGAACGACTTAATCAACAACTATTCTACCAAAAAATTCGATGGACGCTCGTATAAGAACTCAATTTAAATAATTTATCTGATGATATTCTTTTATTGATGCAGCAACAAAAAATATGCATTTATAAAACTGAAGTTTCCCATATGATGTGCATTTGCATTTGTATTAATGTATCATATAATTTTTATACATTTGATTCAAGTGTCCATTATCAACAATAAATAATAATTACAATAAATAAGGGATACACAAAAAAATTGAAAAACATATAACTATCAAAAATAAATAATAATTACAATAAAAAATAGAATTAATTTTTAATAAAATTATATTTTTCTCAAATTGCTATTAAAAGTTGTCAGGAAAATCTTAAATGTTTTTTTGATAATTATTATTCTTAATAAAAGTTCAAACAAAACCGATTTGACGGGCATAACATTTTTAATGTCCTTATATAAAATTATACTACTCATATAAGCATTAAGTCACAGAGGATTAATAGCTGAACTAAATTAATAGAATAGGATTCATTCGGCTTTTATTGAATATTATAACTAAAATGAATATCTTGAGTTACATATTATGTAATTGGTAATTTTTTATATCAGAAATTATATGAAATCCATTAGTAATTTTTCAAATTTTTTATATTAAGATTTATTTGAAATTTACATCCAATGTACGGTGACTAATTAGGAGTCCAAATTTTAACACTTATTCCTAAAAAAGAAAACTGTTAAAAGCCATGAAAATATAAACGAAATCATTAGTTTCAAAAACTAAACATAAATAAAATTTTAAATTTTAAACAATAACCAAAAAACTTAACAAAATTATTCAATTTTATAATGTAAACTTTTATCTAAAATGTAGTTGGATTAATGTAAACGATACTGACATAATTTTAGTTTACGAATTAAATCCGCATTGTTTTTAAAATCATACTAAAAAATGTGAGAAACCTTAACGGAAAAAATAAGATCACGCATGAGGCACTAAGTTAATTTTTTTTTTTTTTTGAGTAAACAGTCGATTTAGTCGCGTCTTTTCTCCTATTTAATCACAAAAGTATATAAAAATAATAAATAATCTTTAAAATTTGTGAAATCAGTCTCTAAAGTTTTATAAGTAATTTTTTACAGAGACTAATGAGATGGATTTCACAAAACTTTATGGACTAATTTGATAAATTTTACAAATTTTAGGGACTACTTATTATTATCTTATATTTCAGGGACTAAATAAGAGAGAGTATTAGTTCAGAGACTAAATTGAGAATTTATTTTTATTTTTTTTTAACAACACACAGCTTCAAAATTTTGATTTAAAACAATAAAAACTGAAGAGTAACGGGTGATTCAGATTTAAAGGGAGATGCGTGATGCAAAGGGTGGAAATAGAGAAAAATCCGAGAGATCAAAACTCGGTACGAAAGTTTTCAGAAAATTTTATACTTCGATTTCCTAGATCAGCATAAGACTAATAAGTGAAAGAACGAGAGGCTCAAAAGTGCTTGAAATAAAATCATAAAAAACTCAACGACTGAAATATATTTCATCACAGCCACCAAGTTCTCTCTTTTCTTAAAGAAAAGAATATAAACAAAATAAAACAGAAAAAAACATAAAATGGCATTCAGAATGAGTAGGAGGATTGTTTTAATCACATGAGATATCATATGACAATAAACGAAATCATCACCATGCCAAAGTAATAACTACAAACATTTTAATCGCGAAAAACAAAATTTTCATGACAAATAGAATGACACGGAAGAGTGGAATCCTCTCAGACAAATGCCTCGATTTGTCCTCATAATTGTTTTGAATGGAAATTACATCGGACTCGTCATCTTTGTAATCATCACTGAGAAAACCACACCTTCGTGTTCGTTCAACGAAATCGATTCATTCAAAACAACAACCAAATACGAAAACAAAAAAGGAGACACAAAAGTAAAAGAAAATTAAAACAACAGAGATGAAATGGTTGCCACACTGCGCCGTAGAAGAATGAGAATGAAGAATTCGGTATCCCCTGTTTCGTTTTTATAGGCACCAGAGTCTGTGAGAGACGATTTAGGGTTTTAACAGTTATTAGGGTTTAATGGGCCTTGTCCAAAATTCATTGGACTTCGTAGTTGTTTTCAAGGGATTGTTAAATACCCCTCCTCTTTTTAATTCCAGCACCTACTCCCTTAAAAGATAAAACTACCCATACTAATTTTGCCCTAACCCACCACTTCCTCCTCACCCCACGTTCTCACTCTTTTCTTCTCCCACACTCCCGCTGGAACATCCCTGCCAAGTTCTCTCTGCCCCCTCATTTCACCAACTGTTTTTCTCTCTTAATTTTTTTGGTATAGTTTTATTTTGGTTACTTTTTTGATATAGTTTTATTGACTTTGAACACATATCAATTTTATGTATATTTTTATTATATATAAATGTTTATTTTAGTTTACAATTTCAATAAAAAAAATATGTAATGACTTTGATTGAGTTTGTCAGTATAGTTTGAGCATAAATCAATTTTATGCATGTCGTTATTATTTATAAAAGATTATTTTGCTTTTAAATCCTGAATGGAGAAACATGCAATGATTTTAATTGAATTTGTCGGTATAATTTCATTGTCTTTAAGCACATATCAAATTTATACATGTATTATTATGTATAAATAATAATTTGAATATAGAAGAGCATGCATTTGGTATAAACAGACTTATTAACATATGACATATCATTTATGAACAAGTTGTTTGTACATATGCATAAAAACAGATGAGTCACTTAACCCCAAAAGGTTTCCTAGTGGAACATGACAAGACTTTATCTGACATGTCCCGGGTTCGAGTCCCCATTTGTCCCATTGGGGTGAGGTAAATGTAATTATCTTCGTAAGTGTTCCAAGTGCCTAGAGGTCTTCCCTGTCTTGAACTGGGGCGCCATCCACTCATCTTAAATTTTCATTCATTAAAAAATGGATGAGTCACGTGCGAAAGCACGGGTAACTTAATAGTTTACTGTTTAAAAATAACAAAAGAATTATATATATATATATATATATATATATATATGTCCCCCAATGTTAGTTGTTTTGGCAATTTCAACGACATGGGAACGCCGGGACTGGGGTTCGAACCCGGGTGTTACCGTTTGGATGTGTGTGTGTTTGTTGTTTACCATTTCTACTAGCTGACAAATATATATATATATATATTAAAAATGTGAATTTATTTTTTATTTTTTGATCTGGATCTCACATTGTACAAATGTACAGAATCTGAAAAGGAGTAGACATTGGCTAAAGGCGAGGTCGACCTACGAATTAGAAATGGAGCAAAAGTTACCGCCTTAGTCGTAGGGACTTATATTTTGAGTTTCCCTTCTAAACTTAGTATTGAGTTGTGTAATTGTTATTTTGTGCCCGCTATTATTTGGAATATTGTGTTAACAGAATATTAACATATTTTAATTTGCATTATTTCTAAATTCAGGACGTTGCACATATTATACTGGACCAATTCCACATTAACAATATTTGGAATAGACTCCAAATGAGGCCCAAAATCCTTGAATATGGTGTTCCTTTCATGAGGATCCTTCAAAGACAAAGATTTGGAAATGGGTCGTCTTGACAACTAGAAAGGCGCTTACTACAGGTCCTGTGTAATACAGACTGATAGTGTATGTCGTCGGTAGAGGCTTAATTTTGTCCCTTATACGCTCAATGCGATAAAAGGCTTTTCTCCTTAGAGAGACCTCAGATGGGTTATGACAAAGGGAGTGGTCCCACACCCCCATGTAAAGTGCAAGCAATAGCATGTGAAAGCTACGAGCATTGTTCCATTGCTCACTTGGACATCAAAGTGTCTGTTGCACGTACCCACCATCGCTCACCACCAAAGTTAATTTTAAGGAGAAGTTATCCACCGTGTAGCATGAAAGGCCCAAATTAATGGGGACTCTAGTTTGGACTTGCAACTAAGCAGTTTTAAAATAGATGATATTTTTGTTTCATTTTGACTTTAATAGATAATTTGGCAATTTTAAAGTTATAAAATCTGTTAAAAAGTTTAAAATTATAGTGTATAGCTAATTTAAGCTCATGGATCACTTTTACTACGTGTTACACCTATAAGGCAATTGTTAATAACCTCTCTCCAATTTAATTTTCCCACATCTCAAGCTTTTTCCCCTAAACTACCATCATCCCTTACCTCCAGCAAACCCACCTGCCACTTCCTCCTCCAACCCCACCCACTCCCATGCAACCCAACGCCCATCTCACTCCCCCTCCAACTCCACCCACTCCCTTACAGCTCCAACCTCCATCTCCTCCCCCTCCACCCTTCCCTACGACCGTTCCCCAGTCCCTTCCCACCCCAAAACCCTTCCCTTTTTTGTATTAAAAATATATATGTATTTTTTTGTTTTTTCAGTTCTCCTGGAAACAAGTTTCAGGATGTGTAAAAAAAATTGTCATCCCATAAATTCATTTTTTTAAAAAAAAAATTGCCCTGTGGAAACTTGTTACCAGGCGTGTAAAGAAATACACGTCCGAAATTTTGTTTTAGGGAGATATGAAAATGCAGGGGAAAAAATTAATGCTTGTGAATGCGTCGGGAAGGTCAAAAATAGGTGGAGACGGTGATGACGGTCATGGGAGATGGTGGGGTTGGGGTTTGAGTGGCAAATGAAAGTGGGAGGTTATAGGGAGTGTGGTCATGGGGGAGATGGTGGTGGTGGTGGTGGGGAACTGGGAGGTGACAAAATGAAATGGGAGAGAGGCTATTAACATTTGCCCACTTATAATTTATCAACCATTTAAATTATTCTAAAAAAAACTATTTAAATTACTAACTAGTTTTGGTCCAACTCACTAACTCCCGAATGGGAATTAAATTCTACACCCGCCAAATTAGCAACCACACCCCCACAATTTCCCTAAACCCCAAAGTATCCCTCACTTAAAATTCATAAAACTTCCCCACACACTCCATACCATATATGTCAATTTACTATATTTTTTTTTTCAATTCAACATATCGTAAATTGACATATTTACGGAACTAAAAAAAATTTCGAGTACTATAAATATGGCAATTTACGGTATGGTTTTTTTCATTTCTCCATACCGCAAATAGCACCTTACAGTACTCAAAATTTTTTGGGCACCGTAAATATATCAATTTACGGTATTTTTTTTTTCAATTCAACATACTATGACAATTTACGGTATTTTTTTTCAATTCTCCATACCATAAATTGCCATATTTACAGTACTCAAAATTTTATTAGGTACATCAAATATGTCAATTTACGGTATTTTATTTCAATTCAACATACCGTAAATTGCCATATTTACGGTACTCAAAATTGTCATATTTATTGTATGGTTTTTTCTCAATTCTCTAAACCGTAAATTGCCATATTTTTGGTACTCAAAATTTTTTTGGTATAGAAAATATATCAATTTACGGTATTATTTTTTTTTCAACTCAACATACATATTTACGGTACTCGGAAAATTTACACAACTAAGTGTAATTTGACAACAAAATTACGCATTTGGGATAACTTACTTTTTATTTAAGTGTCTGGTGTAAGTCGAGACTATATGTCACATTTTTTTTATAATTTTTTTATGAGTCGTGGTTGGTAACCACGATTTTTTTTAAAATATAAGTCGTGAATGTCATTTATGATACCCATTTTTTAATTTTTTTTAAAATATTTTGGCAAGTCATGAATGGAAATCACGAACTTGCCTTTTATTTTTATTTTTTAAAATTTATATTTTAATCAAGAAAAACCTTATTTTCATGACTTAGGTTTTTTTTTTAAAAAAAAATTAGGACAAAGTCATGGATGGCCAAAGGATCTAAAATATAAATTTTGAGAATTTTTTGATAAACTTTGGGTCTAAAAGACAGTACAATTAGTACTGTCTGGTGCAGAATATTATGATATAATAGGTTTGATCTATTAATTTACTTTTGCGATACTCATTCACTTGATCATAGTTTAAAAATTGTTGATTGAAACCTATTATCAAGTGAGTGAGGGGGCGTTTGTTACATCTTTTTTTAGAATAAAATCACTTTTTTTATGTTAAAAATCATTTTTTTAATTTTAATTGTGTTTGTTTCAGATTTTTTAGAAAATGATTTTTTTTTAAAAATGATTTTTAGGGTAAAAATAAAAAGCTGAAAAAAGTAACTTCTCATTCATAAGAGTTGAAAAAATGATTTTTATAATCCTAAACAAACACAAATTAGCTTCTGATTTTTTTAAAATCTATAAAAAATAATCTCTATATTATTTTAAAACATAATCACTTTTTAAGTAGAACAAAGCCCGAATCTTGCAAAAGTAAATTAATAGATCAAACATATTATATCATAATAGGCTACGATTAAAATTTGGATATAAATTTCACCGGATTTTGGACAATGTTCTGCACCCAGTAGTACAATCTTGATCATCTTTTGAACCCAATGGTTATCAAAAATTTCTCAAAATTCATATTTTAGATCCTATGATCGTTTAGGATTTTTTCCTAATTTTTTTTAAAAAAACAAAAAAAAACCTAAGTCATGAAAATAAGATTTTTTTTATTAAACTATAATTTAAAAAAATAAAAAATGCAAGGTCATAATTTTTATTCACGACTTGCCAAAAAAATTTTTGAAAAAAAAAAACTAAAAATGCATCCTGAATGTGAGTGGCGACTTATAAAAAAAAACTAAATATGGGTAAATTGTGAATGACATTCACAACTTATATTTAAAAAAACATAAATCGTGGTTACCAACCACGACTCATAAAAAAGTTAATAAAAAGTAAATCATGACTGTTAGTCTCGACTTACACCAAACACGTAAATAAAAAGTAAGTTAACCCAAATACGTAATTTTGTGGTCAAATTACACTAGTTGTGTAAATTTGCCAGAATACTCAATGTAACTTGGCTTAAATATCATTTTGGTCCCTTAACTTATTTTTGAGGTTTAATTTAGTCCTTTAACGATTTTTGGAACCAAATAAGTCTTTTAAGTTTTTAAGTTGGGCCAAATAGGTCCTTTAAGTTTTTAAGTTGGGCCAAATGAGTCATTGACACGTAGGACCTATTTGGCCCAACTTAAAAACTTAAACTGTTTGGTCCAACTTAAAAACTTAAAGGACTTGTTTGGCCCAAAAAGTAGTTAAAGGATTAAATTAAACTTAAAAAATAAGTTAAAGAACTAAAATGGTATTTAAGCGGTTAAGGTAAGGCTCGATTTTCCAACAACTCACTGGCCAACAACCAAACGTGCACTACTCACTTTTCCATCTGTTCTTATGACTCATTTTGACCTTCCCATCATTGAGTACCATGCATCGTCACTCCCTAGGCCCTTGCCAAACATGTAAGCCAAGAATTGCAATAATTCATTAGGGCTGGACACCGGTCGGATTTGGACGGTTTCGGGCCCGAAACCTCCAATCCGGCCTAATCCGAGATGCCAATATCCAGGCCCAATTCTGTCCATTTATTTTTCGGTTTCGTCAGATATCGAGTTGAACGGGTGTCGGTTTTGTATGGGTGGGTTGAAACGGTTTTTAACAAAACAATGCTCGGAATTTTCAGTGAAGAAAATTCAGAGAAACCACAATAGATCATAATGCATTGAAACAAGATATAACAAAAATTTCAGAAACTTCAGCATATATAAATCCAGAACCTCAACATCAATTTTACAACAAAAATCCAACTTTCAAAAAAAAAGAGAGATCAAGAATCAAAATATACAATCAATTAATGAGAAAGATCTAAACTTTACAGACCCAATCAATAAAAGGGAAAAAAAAGAGAAGGAAAAATGAGAAACACAGGAGAAAAGTGAGAACCAATGAAGAGAAAGAGAAGATAGAGGGACTCGAGCCCCCCACTGGTGCGGCGTCACCGTCGGTCTCCGTCCGCCGTCAGTGGCTGAAAGCCACTCTCTCCCCACCATGAGTTTGCGCTTGTTGTTGTGTGCCTGGTGAGCTTCACTTCTCTCTACTGCGCAAGACCACCGTGAAACGCAAGGGAACCTCCACACACTGACTGTCTCGAACCCATCTCAACTGCTCGCAGCACCTCGCTCCCTGTCCAAAGGTGATGGATCTGGCTTCAATGTTCACAGTGGTGATGAAAGGAGGGGCTTTGTTGAAGATCTCGGAGGAGAGATGAGAAAATGGAGATGATAGAGATAAGAAAGAAAACAATGATGAGACTGAGACAGATGAGAGCATCTGTATCTGTATTTTATTAAATTGGGAACAACAAACGTGAAACAACAAACAAACACACTCCCAACTTATCTCAACCGTTCATTTGTGTCCACGTCAGTTATCCTGGTGATGATTTTTTTAAATCCAACGGTAGTGACTCGGTCGGGTTCGGATTTCGACGAAATTTTTTTCCAAATCCGAACCCGCCCGCCCAAACCCGCAAGAAACTGAGTGTCCAACCCGCAAACCCGATTAACCGCCCGCACCCACCCATTTGACAGTTTTCTAGTCGGGCTTCTCGGTTTTCGGCCGGGCCCCTTTTTTGTCCAGCCCAATAATTTATGTTCTCAAAAAGAAAAATTAGCTCATGCATGTGAGTCCTAGCCTACACGATCTCATAGCCCATAATTATGTTTCTAAAGACTAGTCAAAAAACAAACAACAATATTATTATTTTTTGAGTAAAAAATAAATAAGTACAATTTGGTTTTGTTTTGGGAATGAAAAAAATAAGCTCAACCGTACCATAAATTACCATATTTAATGTACTTAAATTTTTTATTACCGTAAATATGTCAATTTACGATATATTGAATTGAAAAAAAACAATAACGTAAATTGACATATTTACGGTACCAAAAAAAATTTTATGTACTTTTTTGCGTACAGTAAATATGTCAAGTTACAGTATGTTGAATTAAAAAAATACCGTAAATTGACATATTTACGGTACCCAAAAAAATATTGAATGTTGTAAATATGGCAATTTACGGTACGTTGAATTGAAAAAGAAAATACCATAAATTGACATATTTAATTACGGTACCCAATTTTTTTTTTTTGAGTACCATAAATATGACAATTTACAGTATGAAGAATTGAAAAAAAAAACTATACCGTAAATTGACATTTTTACGGTACTCAAAAAATTTCGAGTACCGTAAATATGACAATTTACGGTATGTTGAATTGAAAAAAAAACCGTAAATTGACATATTTACGGTAAGGAGTGAGTGGGTGTGGGGAAGTGGGAGTAGTTTGATTTTTAAGTGAGGGTATTTTGGGGTTTAAGAAAATTGTGGGGGTGTGGTTGCTAATTTGGGGAGTGTAGAATTTAATTCCCTTCTCGAATTAATAGATTGGCCGACAAAATCAACCCTTCATTTTTTCTTTTGGGGATGGCGTCCAGCACGCCATTTGTTTGCCAACAACACCCCCACTCCCTTTAATGAATACGAAAAGACATAAAACTCCCTCACCCTAATTTACTCCAACTCCCCATTAGCATCCTAATTCTCTACACTCCTGCTCTCCAACAAACTGCACCGTACAACCAAAAAAAGGGAGCGTCGTCGCCGTTTAAAACCAGGGAGCACTGTTGTCGTGCAATCCAATGATTTCTCGGCTTTAACATGATTTTTGCATACGCGAACCAATGATTTCTCTTCCGTAGATAGCCGACTAACAAATGAGTGACCCGCCAATGTTTCTCCTAAGTCGTGGTTGTGAAGTCTACACATTATATTAACAATCCATCCTTCACCACATTTTAGGGGTCTTCTCCTTAATCTGAAGGGACACTTGCATTTTCTAGAACCCGTGGCTTTGGAAGATAATTCTTTCTTCCATGGTCTATACTTACCACTCATTTCACAGGACACAATTAGCTTACTTTTCCTTCCTACACGTCCCGTTTATGTATCTGATCTCAAAATGACTATAACGATTCCATTTTGTCTCCTAACTCCTTTAGCCCAATTCAGTAAATCATCTCGAGTCGGAAACACCTGAAGATATGAACACAATAGATGTAACAATTTTTACAAGTTCATAGCTTATCATTTTTCAGTTTTCTAATTACGTACCCCTGAAGTTGTGAATGCATCGGTGCAATCCACTGTTTGCATATTTGGCAAGGTAGACGACATCATGTCAAAATACTCGTCTTCCATGGTGTGTTACTTAACCACAACCTACGGTGCCAAAATAGAATAGTTATATTAAAGTTTCAAATTTCAGGTACATTCCGACAATTCAGTTATTGGAAGACATTTTTAAAATCTTAGGAAGGTTTCGACAATTGAGTTGCCGGAATACAGTTTCAATAACTTCCGGCAACTAGTTACGGAACCTGTTGAAAATGTACTCCGGCAACTGAGTTGCCATGATATGTTCGACAGCGAGTTGCGAGTACATTTTCAGCACGTAACTAGTTCTTGGTTATTGGCTGTATTCAAGAACTCAATTGGAATATATCTGATCTAAAAAAAAAACTAAAATCGCGAAAACGAATATAAGTACCCTCGGTGGCCGCTAGATTGATCGTGGTGGCCCTGGGGAGGTGTTCCGGTGTTGGGGTGGTGGCTCTGGTGAGTTTTCCAATGGTGGGGTGGTGGAGAAGGGATGGGAGGGAGAAGGAAGAAGAGATGAGAGGGAAAAGAAAAGAGAAATTTGAATTTTAAGTGTTGGGAGTATTTTGAAATTTTCAAAATTTTTAGAGGGTTGGGGGTGTTGTAAGCAAACAACTAGGGTGCTAGAAGCCATCCCCTTTTCTTTTTTAGGGTCAAGGGTTGGGGCAAGGGGTGCTGGTGTCTCACAAAAAAACAAAACTAGTCCTATATATGTTTTTTTCCCCTTCAGTGCAAACGATCTATACAGTGAATGCTACAATGAGATATACATGAACATGACATATCTTTCATACCTTGAGCAGGCCCTTTTATGTGATAGTATAATGAGAAATGATAAACGGACAACAGTGAATTGTCTGACACCGTATTTTAATACGGTTTTGGGCTTTTTTAATGTTATTTTCTCTCTCCGGCAGCATCATGATCACGACATCGACATGTTTCTGTGGGCATATGGTGTAAGACTACGATGTTGAAAAAATGGGTGTCGGTCTATCATTTCTCTTTTAAAAACTAATAGTAACAACAAACAATTCTATCCTAAAAAAGTTAACCAATCCACATTTATTTTCAAAGAATTACATAGCTTTGAATATTTCAAAGCACCTGAAAATACGTAAGAGCAGGGAATCTAATGGTAATTATACTAGAGCAACGATAGACCGACACCTATTTTTTCAACACCATAGTCTTACACCGTATGCCCACAGAAACATGCCGATGTCGTAATGCGTGCTGAAAAGAAAAAATAACATTAAAAAAAGCCTAAAACCATATTAAAATACGGTGTCGGACAACTCATTGTTGTCCGTTTATCATTTCTTTTAGAGAAATGATAGACCAACACCCATTTATTCAACACCGTAGTCTTACACCGTATGCCCACAGAAAGAGACTTTATATTTACGAGTTTTCACAACTCGTGCATTTTTTAAAAAGAAAAACATGAAATTAACCAAGTTGTTACAACTAACTTACTGCAGTATAATTCTACTTGAAAAAAATTATTTAATTTTGTTATTCTTTTACAAATGGATTGAGATTCAAGATTTTTGAATTGTCACAACTCACACGTCCTTAAAAAAAAAAAATGAAATCAACCTAGTTGTCAAAACTAACTTGTTCCACAAAATAGTTTGATTTTTCTTTTAAAAGGGATTATTATTTTATTTTTTAAAATGGGATTTTAGACTACCAAAATAAGAATTAAGAAGATGTTAGGTGTAAGTAGCAATTTTTAATTTAAAAATATTGATTTTATATTTTATAGATTTGAATTTAATTTATTTGATTAACAATTACTATAAAAATTAGATTTGGTTAATTAGAAATACTTGGTTTCAATTTAATTTTCAATGTCATAAATATTATCGTGAGAATAAGGCATGCATAATAACAAAATTACAATAAGCTCATGACAAAATACCAATAAAAACATTAGAATACACAATTCAAATATTTTTTTTAATAGTTTTCTTATTTTACTTTTATTCCTTTAGAAACATTATCTTATTTTTCAAAGCAACAAAATTAAATCAAAAAAAACTAAATCTAGTTTTATTTTAGCTTTCTCGATTTTTAATTTTTTATTGCATTTTGATATTATTTTTCATAGAACCAAAAATGAAACTAAATTTCAACTCCACTTTTATATTATTCCGCATTAATTTAAGTACTGAGGACGAAATTTGTGTTTTGAATGTACAAATGAAGAGCAGATTGTCCCCGTGAAGATATCCGAGTGATAAAGTGTTACTGGACATTGAGAGCGTGTGTTTGAACCCGCAACACTCCATTTCCTCCTCCCAATCCCCCCACCTCCGACCATCTGTACTAAAGACAAAAAAATGAAGAATGGACTAGAAATTGTTTCAATTCATGATAATCTTTAAACTTATGTCACGAAATTTTAATTGCCCGGAGTTTCAAGCATGCACCGAAAATTAATTGAATTTCTTGTCATCATATATGTACTTCAAAACATGCATTCGCAGGTACGTTAACGTGCGATGTAATATAGTACTTTCAGAAGTGGACGTTGTCATTCTCAATTCCAATTCTAGCATTCAGATTCAGATAGTAAATTAAAGAACGTATGAAAACTATGACCACGTTGATCCACTTACTAATAATAGTGTCTCGGAAATGAAAACAGAAATAAAAAAGGAAACGGACAAAAACTATTGTGATCATTTTAATTTGCAATACTATAGTCAAAGATAAGAATGAATTAAATCAATGTCAACTGAAGAATTGAATTCTCTTGTCTATTTCTTCCTCACCTTGCCTATAAATAGACAACATTCAGCCACTTCATTTTCATCGATACATATAGATATACAATTCTATTCAGTGTGAGTTAGGAAAAATGAATTCCAAGGCTTTACTTTTTCTAGCCATGTTGTTGGCTTCCATCCTTCTCATCTCTGCTGAGGTTGCAACCAAAGACAAATTCGACAAAAAAGATGGTATTTCTAAGCTAGAGTTTCCACCATTTATTATAGTTATTATTAGTTGCAACTCATGATAGTTTAATAATAGCACTTTGTATGCTTACCATAATTTTTCATGTTATCAATATAATTTTTCTAAGTTTAATTCAAGCCCTTAGGTTCCCTGAATTGCTGCAAGGAGAAAGTGATAGCTTTTTTTGTTTTTTTAAATATATATATATATATATATATATATATATATATATATATATATATATATATCAAAGTAAGCTATAGCTTGCTGGAGGTAATTATTAAATTATATATGCATTTTGACAGCTAATAATTACAATTGTGAACCAGTTTTTCTTTTGTTAATTTCACTACTTTGTCGGTGATAGATGCATAAAAAATTATTATATCTATCTGATTATAATTTTTTTGGTTTGTATATAAAATTGAAACAGATGGGATAGATGAGAGCAAATATGGCTACTACAGAGGTTGGGGTTATGGTGGTCCGTGGCGTGGTGGTTATGGTGGCTGGCGTGGGGGTTACGGTGGTTGGCGCGGTGGCTATGGCGGTGGGGGTTATGGTGGCTGGAGAGGTGGTTACGGTGGTCCATGGCGTGGTGGTTATGGTGGTGGGCGCGGTGGTTGGGGTGGTGGTTGGCCAGCCGAACACAATGAGGCTCATACTGATGAACAACCTCACACCTAAGGAGGAACTTGTGCTAAAAAAAAGTGTTCTTGTTACTATCAAAATAAATAAAGCTTCACGAGAAGTGTGGTTAGAAACATAATAAAAGTGAGAATCTTGTGTTGTACTTACCCACTAAATGAATAATACATTTTAGCATGAGACATATATTTCTCTTTTCATTTCCTTTCTTTGACTTGTCTCTCCATTCGTTTTGGCAAATTAAAATGAATACAACACAGTAAATTTGTAAACTATGTTGTAAAAGAAGGCAATTAATTGTTAAAAGTGTTTGACAATATTGAAGACCGTGACACCAAATTACATGTTATATACAAAAGTTGATTCACAAGTAAACTCTTTCTTTGTAATATAGATATACCCAATTTTTGGCATCATGAACACCAAATATGATTTCAAGTGGTTGAGTATAATGTTTTCACGAGAGAATGAAAAACATTTCTCGAGAACTAAGAAGTTATACAAGGAATGAACAAATGGGATAAAAATTGTGTTTGAGTCAACTTGGAGTGTTTTCAATGAGTTTTACCATAGATCCTTTTTGGATAGGAAATGTTTTCAATGAGTTTTACCATAGATATATTTATAAGGAAATGGATCATCTACTTTTAGGGCAGGAAATCACCGTGACTTTAGAATATTTTAATTAAGAGAGAAAAAGATGAAAGATAAATAAGAGTTAAGATGAGAAAAATAGTAATATAGGAAAAAGATAGAGAGAAAGTTCTCACCCTGAAGCATAACAAGACAATTCTTGTATGTTGGTTTTTAATATTTGAAGCTTTGCTTTTTGGTTTTCTAATCCTTGAAGTAAAGCGGAAATTTAATTTGTCCATATATCCAGAAAACTATATTCCATCTTATTAATAACAAATTTTTTACCAATACAATAATATTTCACTACAAAAAAAAGGTCTTTTAGTGACTGATTTTTCGATCGCTAAACCTTTAAAATCGGTCGCTAATCAAATTAGCGACCGATTTAGAGACCAACAAAAATCAGTAGCTAAACCACTAGTCGCTAATTGTTAGCGACCGATTTAGTGACCGAATTTGTAGCGATCGATTTAATGACCGAATATAGTGACCGATTCAGCGACTGAATTTAGTGACCGATTTAGTGACCGATTCAGCGACCGATTTTAGAGACCGAATTTAACTAATTTGATTTGATATTTTTCTATAAATTGGTCACTAATTTGTGTTTAGTTTTAAAAAAAAATTAAAAATTCAAAAATATATTTTTCAACACATTTTATTAGATTCCTTAAACTTAATGGTCATCCCCTTTTTTATAATCAAACAGATTTTATTAAAGGCCAAACCCTCAACACAGGGTGGCTGCGCAACATACATAGTCCTAAACTAGTACAAATTGAAATCAGAATCGCAGCCACTGGGCTATACATATAGACTCCCTGCGACAACTACATATAGACACCTTACGACAACTAAAATCATTAATAGAAGAGTAAAGACCCATTTTGGTCTATCACAAAATATCCACGACTTATTTTGGTCCCTCACAAACTTAAATCCAAAAATAATCCTTCACATTTTTTAAAAAGGTTACTTTAGTCCCTCACATTTTTAAAACGGGGTCACATTAGTCCCTCCGTCATTGTCTGTCAGGGACTAATGTGGCCATTTAAGTTTGTGAGGGATCAAAATGGGTTTTGGATATTTTGTGAGAGACCAAAATGGGTCTTTACTCTTCTATTAATGATTTTAGAACCACACATTACAAACTGGTGAATCTGAACCCCTCTCGAATTCATCAAGCCACAAGTACTAAACTAGGATTTATTTTCTTTTTCTTCTTCATTAACTGGGAGCAGAGAATAGGGAACATAACAAAGACTAATGGAGTTAAAATATGGTAGAAACATGTGTCTATTATTATTTGTACCTATCAATTGTTGTCACCACCATCAGATGCCACCACGATGTAAACCCCTTTCTTTCTTCTTAAGTTTGATGCTTTTTGTATTTTGGGTTTTAGGGTTTCTAATTTCCTTTTGTTCCCTTTAAAAACATTCATTTTTATAATTGGAGAAGATCTAACTAAATAGGATTGGTCATCGAAGTATAACGTGGATGATCATTTCAGACATGAGATGTGTAATTTTATCGAAGTATAACGTGGTCCTGACATGTGTATAGTGAGTGGCTCGATGTAGCTCCTTAGTATATCCAAAGGTCAAGTGCATGGTGTCGATGTTGGGGAAATACTCATAGATCCATTCTTGTATCAACATTAATGACCCAATTACTTTTAATTTGATGAAACTTAATGCACTTCATAATAATAACTTGCATACCTGTAATAGGGTCAATAAGTTCCAAATTGTATGCATACTTACATCATTGAGATGCTCATATAAGATAGCAAGGTAAATGTTGTGACCAAGATCGAATAATGGACTTGTTAATCTGCAAAACAAAGAACAACAATAGACCAGTACCAATGCAATCGATGAAATAACAAGATCCTTAAGCATGCGCACAAATCAAAAAATGCAAGAAAAACAATCAAGTATAGCGAGATGTTATGGCACCTGTTATGGCACCGCAAGATTGAAACAATTGTAAAAGAGAAGAGTTAAAGAAGAATTAACACCAAGATTGGTAACCCGCCTGAGCAAACAACTCCTACGCCTGGGGGATCAATCCGAGCTCAAAGATCACTATCGATGGAGAATGTACATGCAAGGAGCCATCACAAGAACCTTGTTCTACTCTCGGCGATTTTCCCTCCTGCACTCTCACAAGTGTTTAGCTCCTCACCTCTCTTTCTTTCCTCTCTAAAAATACATGAATTAATCAAAGACTCTCCTCACACAAAGACCTAATGAGGCTTTATATAACAGCCTAGATAACTAACTCACATAAAAGCTAAAGCAATGTAAAAATGTAATTAACAAACTGTTATCAACCAAAGCACTACCCGAGGAAAGGAAGGAACAAACCCACATGGGCCAGACTGAAACACATAGAACAAATGGGCCAAGCATAGTGCCACACAGGCCCAACAAATCTCCACCTTGGCACTCAAATGATTGGCCAAAAAACCATGATCTTCTCAAGCCGGATTTCACAGTCCAAAATCAGTCATCAATCAACCTTGACATTTAGCAAGTCCAAGCAATGCTTGAACTTGCTAAGAGGAACAACTTTAGTGAGCATGTCAGCTGGGTTCTCAGTGGTGTGAACCTTCACAACCTCCACCTTGCCTTTACCAACAATTGGTATCAGAGCCGTGGTTCGACCTGATGGAGGAGCGAGAGTAGATCCTGCCGGTTCTCTCAAATGTGGGAGACTCACACTTGGGGGGAGATTGTTAGAATTCAAGTGTGAGTGGTTAGTCCCACATTGGCTAGGATTGGGCTAAGTGAAGGATATATAAGAGAGGTGACCCATATACCCAATGCCTTAAGGTTTTGGGTGGAGATGTGGTGTCCGGGTCTCTTAGTGGTCCTAGTCCTTAGCCAACTGTTGCTCTCAGGTGCTCCCCGGACTCCCCAATAGTAAACATCACCCCATGCATAAGTACCACAACTGGGAAAGTCTTGGAATAGTTCCAAGTATATATGCAATGTCAACATATGTCTCACACTTGTCGGCAAAGATAGATATTGTTGCCTACACCACTCGCCATAGACATCCCATAACCAACGAAGATGAACTTGGGCACCTCTAGTGGCGGCACACTCTGTCACATATACTGTGTAAGTCACTCCTAACAAGTCATTCAAATATCTGGTTGCCATGTTTCTATCCATGGCTGGATGTGTACCGGTGACCGATAGATGCAATAAGCATGACACCTTATCAAGAGTGATGGTCAACTCCCTAATGTCTCAGTGCTACCTTTGAGAAAATACAAAAAAGACGTCATTGTCCACAATTTGGTAGTTGTAGTACATAAGTGGTGCCAATCGAAAGTTACCCACTATAACCTATATTTTTGCTTGTTGAATCACATGATCTCTCAACTTGTTACTATGGGTCACAACCTTGAGCTGAATATGATCCTAGAACCCTATTGTTATGTTCATTCAAACATTAGATTTAACTCTTATAATTGAGTACTGTTCATTACCTCTCTACTCCACAAGAGAGTAGCAACATGATTCATATATGACCTAAGACTGACATGTCCTCGGGACTTCCCAAAAACAAGTCTAGAGGTGCAAGGACGACAAGGGAACGTACGAAGAAGTCGAGTGCAGGTACTTGGACCTCCTCAACCTCCTGATGTTGCTCATTCTTAGGAGCATGAGCAGTGACATGCTCTGTATGTGCAGAAATTATCGGTCTTTGTCGCCTGACATGATCCCCTATAGTGAGTGCTATAGCTACACTAAGGATGGTAAAGTGGGTCAGCTCGCTGCCAAATGGGTTGGGGTGGGTTGGCGTGCACCCGCCAAAAAACCAAAAAAATAGAACACAAATAAAAATAAAAATAAAGAATTTTGAGCTAAAATGTGGCAGGTTGACCGGCCAAAACCCGTCCCAAAATATTAAAAAAAAACATAAAAATTAGTTTAAAAATAGAAAAAAAAATATTGGCTCGGCCTGCCCCCAACCCGGTAGGTTAGGCGAGGTGGTGGGCTGAGGTACCCTAAGTCACCCCACCTAGTTTTAGCGGGCTGGCAGGATGGTCTAACTTGCATTACTATCCCTAACCTAAACACCATTAAATTCAAAACAAATAATTATAACACAATAATATAATATTTAAGGAATCCTTCTTGTTCTTTGTTAAAGTTTTCCAATGTTTCAGATACTAATTGTCGAAACTTTGTTTTTACCTTCTGAAAATAAGTTTTGCAACACAAATATATCAGGTTATAAATGTGTTCTGGAAATTAGTTGCCAAAAGATAAAAGAAAACTTTCAAAACTAGTTTCCAGAGCATTTTTATAACGACTTCTATAAACTTATAACCCAATTTGTGTTCTAGAATCTAGTTTCTGAAACCGTTCAAAATCCTAACAAAAATTACTCCGGAAACCCATCGAACTAGAATTATGTTTATTCCAAAAATTAGTTTCCAAAAACATTCGAAACAAAGAAAAACTATGCAAACTCACTAGTGCGGTGGAGAAGAAGAGTATGTGCTGGAGATGGAAGCTTGTGCTCTAGAGAAGAAAAATGTTTGTGCACCTCAATATGTCTGGTGTTGCGCCTCCCTTCTTTGCTCTCTGGTGTCTCGCAGAAAATTGGGTTAGGAGAGGGTGTTTGTGTTGAAGTTCAAATGCATGAGTTTTTTGGGGGAGGTGAGGCGGTGGGAAAGGAGTAATATGGTAAACGTAAATTTAAAAAAAGGGAGGAGGGGTGTATGTAGTAAATGAATGGGTGTAGGTAGTATCACCCGAGGAAGATTGTTTGAAAGGGAGAACCCAAAGTAGCTTTATTTCCTTCTTCATGGGTTCAACTTTATGTGACAATTTTATTTCCATACTTACATCTTTACTTACTATTTTTGGGAAAAAAGATTTGAACAAACCTTAGTTCTTACCACCTTATCTCTTTTTTTTTCCCAAAGTATAAATGTTCTTATAGGTACAGTCAAGGTATACAAGTTTGGGTATAAAAATAGCGTTTTTTAGATAACTGGGTATAATATAATAAGTTAAACAATGTTATGTGTAAATAATAGTTAATTATAGTTTAGGGCATTGTTTTAGTATCTATCACATAATTTAAATATTACAGTGTACATTCATACAATCATAAATTAGTTTGAAATAATGATTATTCTAAATCTAATTTGAAAATTCTGTATGTAAGACATGTTAACGAATAATAATACATGTTAAAAAATTAATTCTTGCTTGCATCAACTGTGCCGAATATTTGATCTTTCTTCAAATCTTTCCTCATCTGGTCTAGTTTCATCTTGAATACTCGACAAATAATATCAAGTCTATCTGATGGTTGTAGTCCTCTTTGGGAAACAAAATCTTTAATTTCTTTCCAATTAGTATTGCATGTAATCGTTATAAACAGATTGGGTATCCAAATCGCTTGCACACAGCCATCGCATCCTAACATTTGTTGAACATGTATCTCATACCACCTGTAAATGATGGTGGTAATATAACACGCCTTCCAATAAGAGATGGATCAGTTTCTCCTTGTGTAACTACATCTCGGAGACCATTAAGGATGTCACATCTGATGTCCTTTTGATTATGTCTTATGTATGATAGGCATTGGGATTCAATCATTGTATAGTAATCCACCACAAATTGTTGAAATAACCTCCTTGCGTTCACAATATTACCATACTCAACACTTCTTTCTTGTATCCTAAATGCGATGAACTCTGTTATTGAGACTCTTTGTCGTTTACGAACTTGGCTGTCATCTTCAGGTTCCCTATATGGAATGAGTTCATGAAAACCATCCTCTCCAAAGTGGAACAACAACGGATATTGTAGGGGTATAAATGAGGTGTGAGTCTCACGGAGTCTTTCCAGACCCGCACCAAATTTCCGGATATGTATCAATTTGACTTATTTGACTTATTACATTTCATCAATCCATTTGTTATTTGTTATTTGTTATCAATTACAATTATTTAAAATAATTACTGATTGACATGTTTCCTGATGAAGCTTTCAAATTGACATATTTGAGTAGCAGAATCTGGTAGTAATTCTGGAAAAATAGAACAGAATTCCATGAACATTATTATGAACTACGTCAAATCGAATAGTGATTTGGTTGCAACTCATACAATTAAAAGTTTACTTAAATATAAAGTTGCTAAATGTTTGGAATATGAAAATCGATACCAATATGCCTCTGAAAATAATTGTAACCTTGTAAATCATATATTCACCAATTGATGAGTTGATATCGAAAGGATTTGGCCATGCATGGAATTGTACTTTGCATGATACTTTCTGGTCGATTCCTTGCATATTGTTATATAAAATTTAAAATTTAAAATGTTAAATAAAAATACATTTCCATGTACAATTATCATTTTTACCTTTCTGTAATGTCTTCTGTGACATCCCAATTTTTCAAATAATCTTGAATAATATTAGAAGTATAATTAGATCGGTAATTAAGTGATAAACGAGTGTTAAAAATCTTAATCAGGGATAAAATGAGCTTAAGTGAGACCCATAAACCTTAGGAATGACCTAGAAACCTTAGGAAAGGCCTAGAAATCCCTGGAAGAGTATGTAATTCCCTAGAAACTTCTAGAAGGAAATAAATAAGATATTTCTCTAGAAGTTCCATCGCGATGCGATGGTGCCCGTGAAGGAACCCCCGCAACGCGATGATCAACACCAATCCAGCCATGACAAGTGTAAATGGTCGCGACGCGATGAGATTAGTAAAGTATGGGTCGCAACACGGTGGACCCCGAGGTTGCCTATAAATAGGCGTTCACCCTCCCTTTATTCCTCGCATAAAACCCTCTTCTCTCTCTCTTATAACTTCCTCTAAGAAGTAAGTATGCTCTGCACATTACAAGAAAACGCGGCCTTACAGACGGCCAAAAGCCGTTGGTAATGGCAAAAAGCCGTCGGAGTCGAAAATTTACCGATGACCAACCGAAGGTCACAAAGCTGTCGGTAAAATGGGTGTCAGAAACAATTACTGATGGGTTTTACTATAGCTGTCGGAATTACCGACATGTGTAAGCCGTCGGTGAAAGCCCGTCGGTACGTTTTGATGGACAAAACCGTCAATAATTTTCAACGGGCAAAACCGTCGGTAAAGGGAGACAGTCACTACCGACGGGTTAGGCCGTCGGTATTGTTATTTTTTTATTTAATTAATTTAATTAATTAATTAATTAAATTAAATTAATTAATTTATGAATTTAATTAAATTTATTTATTTATTTAGTAATTAATTAATTAATTTAATTAATTATCAGTTTAAATAATTAATTTAATTAATTAATTAATTATTTAGTTATTTAATGATTGAAATTATGTATTTATTCATTATTTAGTTATTTAATTATTAATTTATTCCATATTAAGAAATGTGATAACGTAAACTAAAAAGCAAAGTAAAAAAGAAACGTAATATCAATTAAAAAAATCCTCAGAATATCAAAATATAAAAAAAATAAGTCAAAAACATCGCTAATAATCCTGATCATGCAAGAGATGCTCTAAAACCATCCGCATCATCGACATCATCAGTACCAGGAGGCAGAGGCAGAGGCGGCGAGGTGGAGGTGGCGGCTGATGATGAGGCTGAGGCTGCTGGCAAGCTAGCATCTCATACATCTGTTCATGTCGCTCCAGCACCTTAGCCAAAATTGTGTTCGTCCGATGGGTCTCCTCCTCGGAAGCGGTCAGTCTCTACTTCACCTCGGCTAACTCCTGCTCATCCGCGGCAGAGCGACGACTGGCACCACTACTCGATGATTCTCCGATGTTGAGGTGGCTGGTCCCTTTCTTGTAGTTGCTGGCAAGGTCTCCAGCACCGTATAGGCGACCCTTCTTCTTGCCGCCAACAACAATTGCCCAAACCCTGAGCGATGCAGATGGATCCTCATGGCTCTGAGACGGGAAACATGATGATGTCTGAGATCTAATCTGAGACATCCTTGCCTCAAACTCCTCCTGTCATGCATAAACAAATAAGTCAATTTTTTTTTGTAAGAAAACAATATAAACATTATTAAAAAAAATATTCATTACATTTTATAATTACCTGGGTCGCGTCGACCGATAGTCAATGAAATCCCTAGTACTCCTCCTAATATGAGTTGCACAATGGAGCTCGTGCAATTGTACCTCTCTACCCAACCTCTTCGACTGTAATTAATTGATAAAAAAATAAAAAACAAATAATAATAATAATAATAATAATAATAATAATAATAATAATAATATAACACGTACAAGTCGAGCTGCGTGTTGTGCCTGACTGATGGAACCTCCGGTGTGCAAGCTCCCACCCTTCTCAGAGGCTCTGTTCTTTTTGGCATTCTCGCATATCGATTTGTACTCAAGGGAGCGCCAATGCTCTGCTAGCCTCTGCCAGATATGATCCCATATCCAGTGGGGCTGTCCCCTGAGGCGGACATCTCTAAGCATATCAAAGAGGCGGTGGGAGGCCTTCATATGAAAGTTCTTCTTGATCCGTTCCTTATCCTCTTCCCTCCAAGCACATCTCTCCTGTATCAATATAAGACATTATTAAACATCATTGAAATTTATGAAATAAAAAAATGATATGCAATAAAATAAAAATTGCAACTTACTCTGAAAGATTTGAACATATGCTTTTGCTCGTTCTCAACCATCGTCCCCCAGGTGGGCCAAAACGCCGAATAATTCTCCTCAATTGTTACTGTGATAGCCTTCGCAGCTGGCTTTGAAGGAAGGAACCTGAAGAATAAAAATATGTCAAACAATATATATATATATATATATATATATATATATATATATAAATTATTAATAACTCGACAAAAAAAATGTAAATACTTACCCTTTACCTATTGGGCTGATAATAACTCGACCATCATGCGGCATCTTAAGATCCTTAACCTCCTGCTGCTCAACCTCGTCCTCCTCAACCTCGGTCTGATCAGGCGTATAGCCCGTACTATAGTCATCCTCGGACTGATGAGCATCGGGCATCGTCGATGGTACAACATGAGAACTAGAAGCGCCATGTGTCTGCTGAAACCCCAGGTTGGGGATCATGTAAATGGCAGGCAAAGGGGGTGCAGGTGCAGAATTTGCTGGAGGCTGTGTAGGTGTCAAACGTGCCGAAGGCTGTGTAGGCATAGATGTACACGGACATTGTGTAGATGACAATGTCGAATACCCAGTAGGGTCACGCCTAATAGTGTTCGGCCTCTGATGACCGGGGGGGGGTCAATGGCGATGGCCTTCCCCTTCCCTTTACCACCAGTGGGTGGTCTGGGGGGTCGGATCCTGATCCTGATGCCATATATGTCTATAGAGCAATTCAACAATAACAGTCATGAAATATTATATTTAAACAGAACAATATTAAAAATAAATTCCATAAAAATAAACAAGTTATGAAAATAACTGACAAATTAAAATATATTGTTAGACAACTCTCTAATTGTAAAATGTTAAACAATTTCATCTTGCCCATTCTGCCCACTCTACTTCGGCATCGTCTTCAGATCTTGATGGTTCTGCCACTTTTTAATTTAATTCCCCATCTCCATCTGCTTCTTCATATGTGATTGGATTGTCACTTGTCGAGAAATGAGTTCCACTTTATTTACTAAATTAACATGAGACATCTCATCCACTTGATAAGTCACTTCTTCCTGTGGATCATCTGCTTCAATGCGACCCCTTAGTTTTGTCTTTATTGCGACACACCAACCTTGTTTGTCCCTTCGAGTTGATGGATAAGGGACATAATACACTTGTCTTACATTTTGTGCCATGATAAACAGATCAAACATTTGGCATCTTCTGCTCATGCAAATCTCCACAGTATTATATTTTCGATCCACTTTTGTGTCTCTATTTGACGGATCAAACCAATTACAATAAAATAACACTATTCTTTTAGTATAGTCTAAAGTATTGTACGTTAGTTCATATATATGTTGAATCACACCGTAGAAGTCGTCTTCATCTCCATTTGTGACACCTTTTATATAAACTCTGCTATTAATTGTTTTTTCCCCCTCTGTTTTTGACTGAGTTTGAAATTTGTATCCGTTTACGAAAAACATGTGCCATTCTTTTACACGTGAACGAGGACCATGAGATAAATTTCTCAAGTGTTGGATTTTAGGGGATTCTGCCTCACTGTACACCTACGTATACACCATATGTAAACAAATTAAGTTCTTTTTTTCAAACAATCTTTTGTATTTTCAAACAATAAAATGTTCAAATAGGACTAAAAATACATACCTGGTTCATAAACCACGTTGGGATATATTCATGAATATAGGCAGAAGAGTCTTGTTCACTTGTGGGCTTAGTTAACAAGAATGCCCTGAGTCATTATCAAACAAATGATCATGAGTAGTTGTGGATAAAAGAAATTGAAAGTGGTCAAAATGATACATACATAAGATATGGTGATACTTCGGTACAGTTGATCAACACGTGAACGCGGGCTGACTTGAACTCTTCTCCCATTAACCAGTGAGTCAACCCCTTTCCCGCATGACGACCAGGAAGGCCAAATACTGATAAGGCTAGCGGGTGTCTTTCACTTTCAATTTCTATTTCATTCCTATTATTTGTTGTTGTCAACATGAAGTTCGTAAAATAATGAGAACAGAAATAGATTGTTTCACGGTGTAAGTAAGTTGCACAAATAGATCCTTCAACCTTGGCCTTATTTTTCACTGATTTTGAGTCACCCATAAATCTATAAAATAACAAGGTTGATCAAAATTGATACATTTAACCCTTCAAATGAATATTTCTATTAAAGAATATTTTGTTTACCTTTCGAATGGATACATCCAACTATATTGAACCAGTCCACCAAGCCTAGTTTCATGTGCAAGATGCACTGGGAGATACTCCATAGAATCAAAGAAAGCAGGGGGAATATTCTCTCCAACTTACAAAGAATGACTGGTATGTTCTGCTCCATCTTTATAAGATCATCCTCTCTCAATGTTGTAGAACACAAATCTTTAAAAAATTGGTTGAGTTCAGTAAGTGGATTTAAAACATTTGACGGTAAGGAACTAAATGCAATAAGAAGTAAACACTCCATGAATACATGACAATCATGACTTTTCATCCCAATCATGGTTTCTTTGCTCACATTGGCACATCTTGCCAAATTAGAAGAATAACCGTCTGATATTCGAAGTTCTTTTATCCACCGACAAACTGACTTAGCTTACTCAGTAGTTAAAGAGTAACAGGCTTTGAGTTTCAGGGTTTTCCCATCCGACCGAATCGTCAAATGCAAGTCCTTTTGCCTACAGTAAAGTGGTAAGCCTAGTTTGGCCTTATCATTGTCTTTCGTTTTTCCTCTGACGTTCATCACTGTGAGAAAATATTGTCAAAAAATTCTTCTCAATGTGCGTAACATCAAGGTTGTGTCTTAATAAATTATCTTTCCAATATGGCAGATCCCAAAAAATACTTCTTTTTGTCCAATTATTTCATTGTCCATATCCTTCAAATCAATCCAATTTACCATAGTCTGTGATTTTTGGCAGTTCCACAACTCTGTTCCAAATCTGATCTGATGTCAACCTTGGGGGCGGGCCATCTAATTCAATTTCTCCCTTTTTGAAGGCGTTCTTATTCCGTCTAAATGTATGATCACCTGGTAAAAACCTGCGATGTGAGTCAAATCAAGAACTCTTTCCCCCGAATTTCAAGGTAAAGGTCTTTGTATGCTCCATGCAATGCGGACATGCCATTTTACCAAGAGTACCCCAACCAGACAACATGTCATATGTAGAGAAGTCATTAATGGTCCACATCAGAGCTTCCCTCATTGTAAAATTATTCTTTCGTGAAATATCATACGTCAAAACACTATTCCACAACCTTTTGAGATCGTCAATGAGAGGCTATAAATAGATGTCAATACCATCTTTTGGATTATCTGGACCCGGTATAATACAAGTCAAGAATATATAAGGTTTAGACATGCACATTTCGGGAGGAAGATTGTATGGGATAACAATAACTGGCCAGCAAGAATAAGGCTTTGCCGCGGATTGAACATACAGGGTAAAACCATAAGAGCATAAGCCAAGTCATATATTACGTGGATTTACTGCAAAATCGGGATGCGGATCAAAGTGCTTCTAAGCTTCACCATCAGATGGGTGACACAACATACCTGAAGTGCTTCTATTCTCATAGTGCCACGTCATTTTGCCTGCAGCTTATGTTGATGCAAACATTCTCTGTAGCCTTGGAATAATTGGCAAGTAAAACATTGCCTTCATTGGAACTAATTTTTGTATACTCTTCCCATTATCAGCATGTGAAATATACCTTGGCTCACCATAAAATTTGCATTCAACCAGCGTGCCATCGTTTTTACCGAATTCATTATCGTAATATAACATACACCATTTCACACAATAATCAATCATTTTAGCTTCCAACCCCAACTTGGACACTAAGCTTTTAAGCTCATAATAAATTTTTGGCAAACCGTCTTTTATAAGTGACGAGTCCAATATCATTTTCATTACAAGATCCAAGCACACATCGGTAGCACCACAGTTGGACTTAAGAGCTAAAAGCCTCACACAGATTGATAATTTAGAGTCTACAGACCTTTCAAACAACATCTTATTTGTTTCTAACAAGAGATTATAAATTTTTTTTGTTGTCTCATTTGGAAGTTCATCTGTGTCATTATATTGTTGCTCCTTGAATGATACAATGACCCCCAAGGCATCACAAACCATATCCTGCATCAATTCAATCTGCTCACCATATCTCGTATCTACGCAACTGCTTGAAGCACCTGTGCAATTATTGTCAACCCCTAAATCAACCCGAGGCAACTCTTCGCCACGTTTAGTCCAAATTCAGTAATTAGGCCTAAATCCAACTGAATACAGGTTATGCATGACCTCACCTGGGCTCTTAATCCTTCTAAAATTGCAATTAAGGCACATACTTCTAATCCCTCCATTAGTTATGAAATCTTCATATGCTATTGCGACTACGACAGTTTATATCATTCCTCGATTGTGCAAAACAAAAGTAATTCACATTTACCCAAAGCTCAACTAGACAAGCTATCTCACATAGTCATAACATCATTCACATATCCTTCATTAGTCAATCTCAATATCATTTTTTCAATTCAACAACAATCACTATCATGTCATCAGAATTACGATAATTACGACTAGTACGAAAACAGTACAAAACTCAAAGGAAGGAAACAACCATAAGGTCACCCCTTCACTAACATATATGCACATATCACATCCACTACATCATTCATCCATTTCATCAATACATACTATATAGTCCTAAGTTTCTTTTAGTTTGTTAAACACGTTACGATCAAGTTTCGACAAAATCAAGGTTCCTAGACTTTTCTATGCTTTTTAGAAAATATACAACTTGTGTAGAAAACTATATAACTTCGGTACTCATCTTCCCTAAGATTCCGGCACGGCAATATTACAGCTATGACAATTTATATCATTCCTCAATTGTGTAACCCAAAAGTAATTCATATTTTCCCAAAGCTCAACCAGACAAGGTATCTCATATAGTCATAACATCATTCACATATCCTTCATCAATTAAACTACGGTCACAAATCATACAGTCTCTAATTATAATTACAGTCCCTAATCATACAAAATTCAGTCCCAAATATACAAAATTATATAATAGTCACAAATCAGTCTCTAATCATAATTATAATACAAAATTTCAACTAAACTATGGTCCATAATCATAAAAAATTTCAATTAAACTACGGTTCGTAATCATACAAAATTACTAGCACGATATAAAGTCATAACGAACCAACCTCGGTCGCAGAGTAGTGGTAGAGGCATGGGCAGTGGTGATGGTGATGGTTGCGGTAATGGTGGTCGCGGTGGTGGGGCAGTTGCGCTATGAGACAGGCAGTGGCGGGTGGGAGTGGCTGCGGTAGTGGTGGTGTCGTGGTGGGGCAGTGACGCGGTGAGACGGGCAGTGGTGCGGTGGGCGTGGCCGCGACAGTGGTGGTGTCGCGGTGGGGGTAGTGAGGCGGTGGTGGGGCAGTGGCACAGTGAGATGGACAGTGGTGAGACGGGCAATGGCGCGGTGGGTGTGGTGCAGTGGTGTGGGGGGATGTCGCCGAAGAAGAAGAAAGGGAAAAAAGGGAGCCAGAGAAAAAAAAAGGGAATAGATAAGAGAAGAGAAGAAGAAGAAAGGGAAAGTGAGGGGGAAGGGTCGGGTTTTGCAACTAGACGTCGCATATCGACAGCCATTTTAATGATACCGAAGGCCTAAATTCTTCGGTAACTAAAACACGGCGTTACCGACGACTATTTTTAAATATCGACGAGCTAGGCCGTCGGTACATTCTACCCGTTGTCATCTCACGCTTATCGATGGAAAAAGCCGTCGAAAATTGACGACGTTTACCGACGGTCAAGGCCGCCGGTATTTGAAAATTGGGAGAGAATCCAAAAGGCGGGAACATTATCGACGACCTTAATAGTTGGTAACTTTTACCGACGACTTAGACCATCGGTAACTTTAAGTAGAAGACGACTTACGTTTACTGACGACCTAGGCCGTCGAAAATGGCCTTATTTTGCGACGGTTGGGTGGCCGTCGGTAAAAGGCCTTCAGTATGGCCGATTTTTCTTTTAGTGGCACTTGCCTCAAGTGAGGATCCTGTGCATCAAAAAACTCTTAGTTGGAAAAGTCGGAGAGAAGAGTAAGGCTCAGAGGAGTAGCCAAGGCAAGAGCACGGATAGTGGTCGAGGGTCAAAGCATAGGAGCTTAGCTAGGAGTGCTAGGCGAGGGGAAAGATACCTCAATTACTAGGGAAAACATGTAGTAGGATAATACTGTTAGCATGCGTAGGGGACCTCAAACCCTATTAGGGGTTAATATCAGCAACACCTTAGGAGAGGGATTGCGGTATGCAGTGGCTAAGGATAGTCACTGTAAACCTATCAACCAATGTGGGTTTTGCTTGGTATGATTTATGTGTTTGCTTGACTTACGTGTCTACTTGATTGATAACATGATTAGTTGATAATCGCCTTCGCGACGCTAGGAATAATCTATATGCTGATTACTTGTGACTCTT
Source organism: Calophaca sinica (assembly GCA_037113605.1). Lineage (NCBI taxonomy): Eukaryota > Viridiplantae > Streptophyta > Magnoliopsida > Fabales > Fabaceae > Calophaca > Calophaca sinica. The sequence goes on along the minus strand of CM073731.1, from coordinate 42,703,556 downwards.
GATATTTTGATTAATGTGCTGATATTTATAACATGATGATTGAATAAATATGATACCTGTGAGAATGATAGTTAATGTATGGTCCTAGTGTCAAAGGTGACGCCCTCTTGTTAGAGGATTGCGAATCCCTAGATGGTAATAGCGAGTATTACTGTCGACACTTTGTCTGTCAGTGGTGATAGCCGGGTCGGGGTACCCGATGTTGGTGTACCTGAGGTGAAGGTTCGGTGATCAGCCCGCAATGTTCAATGGTCTGTGTCAGTACGCGGTATCAGTTTGTGATGTGGTCTGTGACCGCATGCTCAGGGGTCCGTATGTGGTATCAGTCATGATGGTGATTGTTATCTTTGTTATCAGTTGTGCTGTGCATGATGACAGTTACTTTGCTATACTGTTTTCCTGCTTATTAGTGATTGATGGATGTATTACCCCTTTCGTTTCTTGTATATTTCTATATTATATCAAGATGAACAGCAGATGGGCAGGAGCAGCCTGTGCTTAGAGCTTGGGAGCGGGACCTAACAGAGGTAACCACAATGATAAAGCTGCCTATAGGCAGCATTCGGACAGTTTTGTCACGGCCAGTGTGTCCTTTTGTCACCCCTTGTGGGTGTGGTAGATATATCTAAATGTGTGTATGTGCCATACTTTGCGTACTCTGATAATAAATAATATGTGATGTTGCCAAATACTCGTGTGAAAATAAAGTGACACCCTGTTGAGACGGGGTGTTACATTTTAACGGTATCAGAGCAGTTCGGTTCTAACCGGACTGTGGGGTTGAGTCACTGGCCGTATCTAGAGTCTAGTTATCCGCACATCAGAAGACAACTGTGCTGGAGTTTGGGTAGAGAATTCGATATTAGATTTAGGAAATCTTAATTGAGTAGTCAATCTTAGGAAGATAAACCAATAGGTTACTTTTTCAGGTAACTCAAGATGTGACACCACAGAAGTGTGGAAAGACCCTAATGAAATTTCTATTAGAGAATGGTAATAAGAATGAATACGTACATTCTTAACCATGACTCTATTAGAAAGTTCATCAAGGGGGTTTCTTGAATTGGGTTAGATTGATGAGACAACTTATATCATCATTGTGGGTCCACATTGTTAATAAATTACGAGACTGATCACCTCTGCAATTTAATTAACAATGGAAGAATCCTAATGGTGAGGATCAACCAATGACAAAAGAAAGAATAGTAGACAAGTTGATTGAAAGGTTAGGATACTGAATGAGTTTTGTGCAAGGTAAATCCTGAGGTTGTGGTATTCCTAGAAGAACAACATCCGTTGAACTTTTGGGGACGAAAATTCTTTTTAGGGGGGTAGTAATGTGGCATCCCGATTTTTCAAATCATCTTGAATAATATTAAAAGTATAATTAGATTGGCAATTAAGTGATAAACGAGTGTTAAAAATCTTAATTAGGTATAAAACGTGCTTAAGTGGAACCCAAAAACCTAGGAAAGACTTAGAACCACAGGAAAGGCCTAGAAATCCCTAGAAGAGTATGGAGTTCCCAAGAAACTTTTAGAAGGAAAGCAACGAGATATTTCTCTAGAAGTTCCATCGCGACGCGATGGTGCCCGTGAAGGAATCCTCGCGACGCAATGATCAACATCAATCCAGCAATGACACGTGTAAATGGTCGCAACACGATGAGATTAGTAAAGCATGGGTCGCGACGTGATGGACCCCGAGGTTGCCTATAAATAGGCATTCACCCTCCTTTCATTCCTTGCATAAGACCCTCTTCTCTCTCTTGTAACTTCCTCTAAGGAGTAAGTATGCTCTACACTTGCCTTAAGTGAGGATCCTGTGCATCAGAAATCTCTTAGTTGTAAATTCCCAAGTCTGAGAGAAGAGTAAGGCTCAGAGGAGTAGCCAAGGCAGGAGCGCGGATAGTGGTCGAGCGTCAAAGCGTAGGAGCTTAGCTAGGAGTCCAAGGTGAGGGGGAAGATACCTCAATTAGTAGGTAAAACATGTAGTAAAATAGAACTGTTAGCATGCGTAGGGGACCTCAAACCCTACTAGGGGTTGATATCAGCAACACCTTAAGATAGGGGTTGCTAGGGGTTGCTGTATGCGGCGGCTAAGGATAGTCACCATAGACCTATCAACCTACGTAGGTTTTGTTTGATATGATTTGTGTCTTTGCTTGACTTACGTGTCTATTCGATTGATAACATGATTAATTGTTAATCGACTTCGCGACGCTAGGAATATTCTATATGTTGATTACTTGTGAGTCTTGATATTCTGATTAATGTGCTGATATTTATAACATGATGATTGAATAAATATGATACTTGTTAGTATGATGGTTGATGTATGGTCCTAGTGTCAAGGGTGACACCCTCTTGTTAGAGGATTGCGAATCCCTTGACGGTAATAGCGAGAGTTACCGTCGATACTTTGTCTGTCAGTGGTGATAGCCAGGTCAGTGTACCCGAGGTTAGTGTACCTGAGGTGAATGGGACCAAAGGTACGGAGTGGGTTGGAGCGGGTTAATGAGACCGAAGGCTACATAATTCCATGTTTGACGAGGGGATAATCTTGGCCATTCCCTGAACAGGGGGAATACCGTCCTTATGCAAGGGGACGGTACCTTACTCCAGAAATTGGAGAAGGTATCGTATCAGGATTTGTCTCCGAGACAACCAACTTATGTATCATCCCTCTGCTGTCCTGAGACTGGTGATCGGTCTAGGGTGAAGGGCCGGTGATCAGCCCGCAATGTTCATTAGTCTATGTCAGTAAGCGGTATCAGTGTGTGATGTGGTCTGTGACCGCGTGCTCAGGGCTCCATATGTGGAATCTGTGGTATCAATCATGATGGTGATTGTTATCTTTGTTGTCAGTTGTGCTGTGCATGATGACAGTTACTTTGCTATATTATTTTCCTGCTTATTGGTGATTGATGGATGTCTTACCCCTTTCGTTTCTTGTATATTTCTGCATTATATCCTGAAGAACAGTAGATGGGCAGGAGCAGCCTGTGCTTAGAGCTTGGGGAGCCGGACCTAACAGAGGTGACCACAATGATAAAGCTGCCTATAGGCAGCATCCAGACAGTTGTATCACGGCTAGTGTGTCCTTTTGTCACCCCTTGTGGGTGTGGTGGATATGTCTATATGTGTGTATGTGTCATGCTTTACATACTCCGATAATAAATAATATGTGTTGTTGCCTTATACTCGTGCGAAAATAAAGTGATGCCCTGTCGAGGTGGAGTGTTACATTCTAATGGTATCAGAGCAGTTCGGTTCTAACCGGACTGTGGGGTTGAGTCACTCGCCGTATCCAGAGTCTAGTTATCTTCACATCGGATGAAAACTGTGTTGGGGTTTTGGTAGAGAATCCGATATTAGTTTTAGGAAATCTTAGTTGAGTAGTCAATCTTAGGAAGATGAACCAATAGGTTACTTTTTCAGGTAACTCAAGATGTGACACCACCGAAGTGTGGAAAGACCCTAATGAAATTTTTATTAGAGAATGGTAATAAGAATGAATACGAACATTCTTAACCATGACTCTAATAGAAATTTCATCAGGGGAATTTCTTGAATTGGGTTAGGTTGATGAGACAACTTATATCATCATTATGGGTTCACATTGTTAATAAATTACGAGACTGATCACCTCAGTAATTTAATTAACAATGGTAGAAATCTTAATGGTGAGGATCAACCAATGACAGAAGAAAGAATAGTAGACAAGTTGATTGAATGGTTAGGATACTGAATGAGTTTTGTGCAAGGTAAATCCTGGGGTTGTGGTATTCCTAGAAGAATAATATCCGTTGAATTTTTGGGGATGAAAATTCTTTTTAGGGGGGTAGTAATGTGGCATCCCGATTTTACAAATAATCTTGAATAATATTAGAAGTATAATTACATTGGCAATTAAGTGATAAACGGGTGTTAAAAATCTTAATTACGGATTAAATAGGCTTAAGTGAGACCCAGAAATCTTAAGAAAGACCTAGAAACCTTAGGAAAGGCCTAGAAATCCTTGGAAGAGTATGGAGTTCCCAAGAAACTTTAGAAGGAAAGAAACGAGATATTTCTCAAGAAGTTCCATCGCGACGCGGTGGTGCCCGTGAAGGAACCCTCGCGACGCGATGATCAACATCAATCCAGCAATGACACGTGTAAATGGTCGCGACACGATGAGAATAGTAAAATATGGGTCGCGATACGATGGACCCCGAGGTTGCCTATAAATAAGCATTCACCCCCCTTTCATTCCTCGCATAAAACCCTCTTCTCTCTCTTGTAACTTCCTCCAAGGAGTAAGTATGCTCTGCACTTGCCTCAAGTGAGGATCCTATGCATCAAAAAACTCTTAGTTGGAAATTCCCAAGTCCGAGAGAAGAGTAAGGCAAAGAGGAGTAGCCAAGGCAGGACCGCGGATAGTGGTCAAGGGTCAAAGCATAGGAGCTAAGCTAAGAGTGCAAGGTGAGGGGGAAGATACCTCAATTAGTGGGGAAAACATGTAGTATAATGTTACTGTTAGTATGCGTAGGGGACCTCAAACCCTACAAGGGGTTGATATCAGCAACACCTTAAGATAGGGGTTGCTGTATGCGGTGGCTAAGGATATTCACCATAGATCTATCAACCAACGTTGGTTTGGCTTGATATGATTTGTGTGTTTGCTTGACTTACGTGTTTACTTGATTGATAACATGATTAATTGACAATCGCCTTCGCGACGCTAGGATTAATTTATATGCTGATTACTTGTGACTCTTGATATTTTGATTAATGTGCTGATATTTATAACATGATGATGGAATAAATATGATACCTGTGAGTATGATTGTTGATGTATGGTCCTAGTGTCAAGGGTGATGCCCTTTTTTTAGAGGATTGTGAATCCCTTGACGGTTATAGCGAGTATTACCGTCGATACTTTGTCTGTCAGTGGTGATAGCAGGGTCGGTGTATGCGAGGTTGGTGTACCTGAGGTGAATGGGACCAAAGGTACGGAGTGGGTTGGAGCAGGTGAGTGAGACCGAAGGCTTCAGAATTCCACGTCCGACGAGGGGATAATCTTGGCCATTCCCCGAATGGGGGGAATGTCGTCCTTGTGCTCGGGGATGGTACCTTACTCCAGAAATTGGATATGGTAGCGTATCAGGATTTGTCTCCGAGACAGCCAACTTATGTATCATTCCTCTGGTGTCCTGAGACTGGTGATTGGCCTAGGGTGAAGGGCCGGTGACCAGCCCACAATGTTCGTTGGTCTGTGTCAGTACGCGGTATCAGTGTGCGATGTGGTCTGTGACCGCATGCTTAGGGGTCCGTATGTGGTATCAGTCATGATGGTGATTGTTATCTTTGTTGTGAGTTGTGCTGTGCATGATGACATTTGCTATACTGTTTTCCTGCTTATTGGTGATTGATGGATGTATTACCCCTTTCGTTTCTTGAATATTTCTATATTATATCATGATGGACAGCAGATGGACTGGAGCAGCCTGTGCTTAGAGCTTGGGGAGCGGGACCTAACAGAGGTGACCACAATGATAAAGCTGCCTGTAGGCAGCGTTCGGACAGTTGTGTCACGGCCAGTGTGTCCTTTTGTCACCCCTTGTGGGTGTGGTGGATATATCTATATGTGTGTATGTGCCATACTTTGCGTACTCTGATAATAAATAATATGTGATGTTGCCTTATACTCGTGTGAAAATAAAGTGACGCCCTGTCGAGACAGGGTGTTACATTTTAAAGGTATCAGAGCAGTTCGGTTCTAACTGGACTTTGGGGTTGAGTCACTGGCCGTATCTAGAGTCTAGTTATCTCCACATCGGATGACAACTATGCTGGGGTTTGGGTAGAGAATCCGATATTAGTTTTAGGAAATCTTAGTTGAGTAGTCAATCTTAGGAAGATGAACCAATAGGTTACTTTTTCAGGTAACTCAAGATGTGACACCACAGAAGTGTGGAAAGAGCCTAATGAAATTTCTATTAGAGAAAGGTAATAAAAAGGAATACGAACATTCTTAACCATGACTCTATTAGAAAGTTCATTAAGGGGATTTCTTCACTTGGGTTAGATTGATGAGACAACTTATATCATCATTATGGGTTCACATTGTTAATAAATTACGAGACTGATCACCTCAGTAATTTAATTAACAATGGTAGAAATCCTAATGGTGAGGATCAACCAATGACAGAAGAAAGAATAGTAGACAAGTTGATTGAAATGTTAGGATACTGAATGAGTTTTGTGCAAGGTAAATCCTGGGGTTGTGGTATTTCTAGAAGAATAACATCCGTTGAATTTTTGGGGACGAAAATTCTTTTTAGGGGGTAGTAATGTGGCATCTCGATTTTTCAAATAATCTTCAATAATATTAGAAGTATAATTAGATTGGTAATTAAGTGATAAACAAGCGTTAAAAATCTTAATAAGGGATAAAATGGGCTTAAGTGGGACCCGAAAACCCTAGGAAAGACCTAGAAACATCAGGAAAGGCCTAGAAATCCCTGGAAGAGCATGGAGTTCCCTAGAAACTTTTAGAAGGAAAGAAACGAGATATTTCTCTAGAAGTTCCTTCGCGACGCGATGGTGCCCGTGAAGGAACCCTCGCGACGCGATGATCAACATCAATCCAACAATGACATGTGTAAATGGTCGCGACACGATGAGATTAGTAAAGCATGGGTCGCGAAGCGATGTACCCTGAGGTTGCCTATAAAAAGGTGTTTACCCTCCTTTCATTCCTCGCATAAAACCCTCTTCTCTCTTTTATAACTTCCTCTAAGGAGTAAGTATGCTCTGCACTTGCCTCAAGTGAGGATCCTGTGCATCAGAAAACTCTTAGTTGGAAATTCCTAAGTCTGAGAGAAGAGTAAGGCTCAGAGGAGCAGCCAAGGCAGGAGCGCGGATAGTGGTCGAGGGTCAAAGCATAGGAGCTTAGCTAGGAGTGCAAGGTGACGGGGAAGATAACTCAAATAGTAGGGAAAACATGTAGTAGAATAGTACTGTTAGCATGCGTAGGGGACCTCAAACCCTACTAGGGGTTGATATTAGCAACACCTTAAGATAGGGGTTGCTGTATGCGGTGGCTAAGGATAGTCACCGTAGACCTATCAACCATCGTAGGTTTTGCTTGATATGATTTTTGTGTTTGCTTGACTTACGTGTCTACTATAACATGATTAATTGATAATCGACTTCGCGACGCTAGGAATAATCTATATGCTGATTACTTGTGACTCTTGATATTCTGATTAATGTGCTATATTTATAACTTGATGATTGAATAAATATGATACCTGTGAGTATGATGGTTAATGTATGGTCCTAGTGTCAAGGGTGATGCCCTCTTGTTAGAGGATTGCGAATCCCTAGACAGTAATAGCGAGTGTTACCGTCGATACTTTGTCTGTCAGTGGTGATAGCCAGGTCGGTGTACCCAAGGTTGGTGTACTGAGGTGAATGGGACCAAAGGTACGGAGTGAGTTGGTGCAGGTGAATGAGACCGAAGGCTTCAGAATTCCACGTCCGACGAGGGGATAATCTTGGCCATTACCTGAATGGGGGGAATGCCATCCTTGTGCATGGGGACTGTATCTTACTCCAGAAATTGGAGATGGTAGTGTATCAGAATTTGTCTCCGAGACAACCAACTTATGTATCATTCCTCTGCTGTCTTGAGACTGGTGATCGGTCTAGGGTGAAGGGCCGGTGATCAGCCCGCAATGTTCATTGGTCTGTGTCAGTACGCGGTATCAGTGTGTGATGTGGTCTGTGACCGCAAGCACAGGGGTCCGTATGTGGTATCTGTGGTATCAGTCATGATCGTGATTATTATCTTTGTTGTCAGTTGTGTTGCGCATGATGACAGTTACTTTGCTATACTGTTTTCCTGCTTATTGGTGATTGATGGATGTATTATCCCTTTCGTTTCTTGTATATTTCTATATTATATCATAATGAACAACAGATGGGCAGGAGCAGCCTGTGCTTAGAGCTTAGGGATCCAAACCTAACAGAGGTGACCACAATGATAAAGCTGCCTCTAGGTAGCGTTCGGACAGTTGTGTCACAGCCAGTGTGTCCTTTTATCACCCCTTGTGGGTGTGGTGGATATATCTATATGTGTGTATGTGTCATGCTTTGCGTACTCTGATAATAAATAATATGTGATGTTGCCTTATACTCGTGTGAAAATAAAGTGACGTCCTGTCGAGACGGGATGTTACATTTTAATGGTATCAGAGCAGTTCGGTTCTAACCGGACTGTGGGGTTGAGTCGCTAGCCGTATCTAGAGTCTAGTTATCTCCACATCGGATGACAACTGTGCTGGGTTTTGGGTAGAGAATCCAATATTAGTTTTAGGAAATCTTAGTTGAGTAGTCAATCTTAGGAAGATGAACCAATAGGTTACTTTTTCAGGTAACTCAAGATGTGACACCACGGAAGTGTGGAAAGACCCTAGTGAAATTTCTATTGGAGAATGGTAATAAGAATGAATATGGACATTCTTAACCATGACTCTATTAGAAAGTCCATAAGGGGATTTCTTGAATTGGGTTAGATTGATGAGACAACTTATATCATCATTATGGGTTCACATTGTTAATAAATTACGAGACTGATCACCTCAGTAATTTAATTAACAATGGTAGAAATCCTAATGGTGAGGATCAACCAATGGCAGAAGAAAGAATAGTAGACAAGTTGATTGAAAGGTTAGGATACTGAATGAGTTTTGTGCAAGGTAAATCTTAGGGTTGTGGTATTCCTAGAAAACTAACATTCGTTGAATTTTTGGGGACGAAAATTCTTTTCAGGAGGTAGTAATGTGGCATCCCGATTTTTCAAATAATCTTGAATAATATTAGAAGTAAAATTAGATTGGTAATTAAGTGATAAACGAGTGTTAAAAATCTTAATTAGGGTAAAATGGGCTTAAGTGGGACCCAGAAACCCTAGGAAAGACCTTGAAACCTCAGGAAAGGCCTAAAAATCCATGGAAGAGTATGGAGTTCCCAAGAAACTCTTAGAAGGAAAGAAACAAGATATTTCTCTAGAAGTTCCATCGCGACGCGATGGTGCCCGTGACGGAACCCTCGCGACGCGATGATCAACATCAATCCAGCAATGACACGTGTAAATGGTCACGACACGATGAGATTAGTAAAGCATGGGTCGCGACGCGATGGACCCCGAGGTTGCCTATAAATAGGCGTTCATCCTCCTTTCGTTCCTCGCAGAAAACCCTCTTCTCTCTCTTGTAACTTCCTCTAAGGAGTAAGTATGCTCTGCACTTGCCTCAAGTGAGGATCCTGTGCATCAGAAAACTCTTAGTTGGAAATTCCCAAGTCTGAGAGAAGAGTAAGGCTCAGAGGAGTAGCCAAGGCAGGAGCGCGGATAGTGGACGAGGGTCAAAGCATATGAGCTTAGCTAGGAGTGCCAGGTGAGGGGGAAGATACCTCAATTAGTAGGGAAAACATGTAGTAGAATAGTACTATTAGCATGCGTAGGGAACCTCAAACCCTACTAGGGGTTGATATCAGCAACACCTTAAGATAGGGGTTGCTGTATGCGGTGGCTAAGGATAGTCACCATAGACCTATCAACCAACGTAGGTTTTGCTTGATATGATTTGTGTGTTTGCTTGACTTACGTGTCTACTTGATTGATAACATGATTAATTGACAATCGCCTTCGCGACGCTAGGAATAATCTATATGCTGATTACTTGTGACTCTTGATATTCTGATTAATGTGCCGATATTTATAACTTGATGACTGAATAAATATGATACATGTGAGTATGATAGTTGATGTATGGTCCTAATGTCAAGGGTGATGCCCTCTTGTTAGAGGATTGCGAATCCCTAGACGGTAATAGCGAGTATTACCATCGATACTCTATCTATCAGTGGTGATAGCCGGGTCGGTGTACCCAATCTTGGTGCACCTGAGGTGAATGGGACCAAAATGTACATTTCCTCCCCCTTTGGGAGCTTTATGCCTTTTAGGTAGAGGCTTATCGCAAGGAATTGTTGATATTCCAAAATTAGTCGATTTGGTACATGTAGTACCCTAATTTTGTCTGACCTTTTTATTTTATTTTCTTTTGTTTTATTATTTATTTTAAATTTTTATTATTAGTAGTAGTAGTAGTAATAATAAATATAATAATATTTTTGGTCTTAAAATAAAGAGAAGAAGGCAAAAAGAAAGAAAGAAAAGTGAAAAAAAAGGAATAAAATAAAATGTTTTTTTTGAAGAAAGGGGTACAAGTAGTAAAACGTGGGGGGTGCAATTAACAGTTTGCTATTGAGCAACCTGAGCCCAGCCCAACGCTCCAGTCCAATACTCAGCCTTTTACTTCATGCACCCCTCCTTTCCCTGCATACGCCCCCTACGCTCCTTGCATCTCCCTCGCTGCTCATCGCACCCCTCTTTCTTTTATCTTACGCCTCTAATCCACCACCTACAACACACGGCCCATCCACTTAAGCCCAATTTCCCTCCAGACCTAACCTTTATTTGCCCCATTCTATCTAACCCTAATTCCATCCCTCACCCTCTCTTTTCTCTCATCCGACGCAGCGCCACGTCCTCCCCCATTCTCTCTTCCCTCTCTTTCACTCTTCTTCTCCACCCCTACGTTCTCTCCTCTTCCTTTTTCCTTCATCCTTCCACCAAAATTGATACCAAACCCTAATCAGACGCTCCACCAAACCCTAATCAGCCTCTTCTCACTTCCCTTCCCAAAACCCTAGCCGCGGCCAACCCCTTCTCCCTTCCATTCTCTCTTTCTCTCCCACGATCCTTTCCTCCATTTCCGCCTCCATCTCCTCATTTTTTCCCCTATCTCGGCCATCTTCCCCTTTTCCTATATCTCATCTTCTTTCTTCTTCTTTTCTGTTCAAACCCCAAGAACAACCCTAACCTAACCGATTCACACTTCCCCCGGTCAGATTTCCTTCAACCCATGATTCGCGCTTTGAGTTCCGGATTTGGTGTCAACTTTCAAAAGGGAAGGATTCACATTCGTATTTTCACAAATAGGCCCCATTTTTATTCTCATTTTAAACTAACTACTTTTCCTTATTTTTCGCAGGATTTGGTGTGAAGAAGAGGGCTATAAAAACCCATCAAGACCTCATGAAGAGGGGGACCGAACCCGAAGGAAGAAAACAAAGAGCGAGAGTGAGAGGAAAGAATCCAAAAAAGAAGCAGCAGAAGCAAAGCGTATGGAAGAAAAGAGAGACCTAAAAGGTCCAACAGCATAGATTTAGGTTTCTTTTTCTTTTTTAATCCCTCTGTTGATCTTCTCTGTAATTTCTTGGGAAGGAGCACAAGGGCCCAGGTTTCCCTCCTTTCTTCTTCGTTTTCATCTTTTCTGTGCTCTTTGCCATGGTCTTGTATGCTGGACTGAGACCTATATGATTGTGTCGTTATAATTGTTGTTGTTGTAGTATTATTGTTGTTGCTGCAATTGTTGTTGCTATCGTGATTGTTGTTGTTGTACGATTCTGGAATGAATTAGGGTTAGGGTTTGGTCTTCCAATGGGGCCAAACCCTTAATAGGGACCGATTTGTAAATTTTCTATTAAGGAGGGTATAAAAGCAAAATAGGAAATTTCTATTTCTTTATTTACACATTCTTTTAATTAAATGAAGAAGTTAATATTTTTTTTACTTGTCTAATTTATTTTTATTTTTATATTTTAATATGTTTTTTTGTAAGAAAAATATTCTTTCTTTTAAATAGATTTTTTATCCTTTTTACCTGTTAATGACTAAGTAATTAAAATTTTGCTTTTATTTAAAATAACAGAAAAATGTAACTTTAGGTCCATTAGATTTATTTAGGGGGATCGATTCTTTTAATTATGCTAAACAATTACGTTCAAGTCAGAGTCATAAATAGAGTCTCATTTCCATTTCAGCAGGTATATTTATAGAAATAAAATAAACAGATTTCACTTTTGGAAAATGAATTATTTATGGGCAAACAATTATTTTCAAACAATTAACGGGTACCATTTTTTTAAATGGCCGTGTATGAGTGCTAATCCTTCCTTGTACGTAACCAACTCCCGAACCCAAATCTGGTTCAAAGGCCTCCTTTTTATTAAATTCAAAAACATCCAAAAAAATAAGTTTTCCAATGTTTCCTATAAAAATAAAATATTGGTAGCGGCTCCATTTAATTTTTAGGGGTGGTTGTCACAGTACGGTAATAAACTTTTTCACAAGAGCACTCCAAAGCAGGTAATGAGGAGAAACTAGAAAGACAAGATTTTACTCCAGTCATTAATGTGAAATTTTCAGGATTGCTAATTGACAATTATGTTCTCCAGAATAATTTTTAGGACGACTTACAGTAAACTCTGCATTGATAAATGGTCTAAAAAACAGTGGAGTTCTTCTGCGGTCAGACTACACTGTCTATAAATTTATTTTCTTAAAACAGTTCATCATTACCGACTAGTAATATACTACTATAATGCTTTGTACTTAATGGATAACCAATGCCCACACAGGATAGACTATGAGGAAGATGATGCCTAGAGTATTAGATATTCCATGTCTCTGTGTGAAGGAATTTCTGAATCCGCCAGAAGCCCTGATGTGTTCTTGTAGTAGGTAGCAACCAATGAAGAGATCAATCGCCACTCCAATCCAATTGTTCCTCACTTTAAGAGCAAACAAGTCAGGTGCCACCGTCAAAAGAAGGATCATTGATCCAGGCATTTCCAACCAATCTGCATGGATAAATTTCCAGCCAATTTACATTAGTTATGTTTACACACACATAAAATGTGCAAACTGAAAGAATCTTATTTGGCAATATATATATATATAAAAGTCAGGATCTATTGACATCAGGTGTCAAACTTAACATATTTACATATTCGAGAACTCTTTGTAAAAATATATTGTACCTCCTTAAAGTATATTGTTACACATTGTTACTCGAAAAACATACCGGGAAAATGTCGAGGGAAGAAAAGCCTCAGCACTACTGCGATAAAAGCAATCCATTTTCCAACTTCTCCTCTGGATGATAGACATGAATTTTCACTCAATATCAATGCAACGATAAAATGTAAAGTGGAGGAGAAATTGGATTGGAAAAGCAAAGAAGAGAGGAGGAAGCTGCCGAATGACATTAGTAATTACCTGAAAAAGTGAAACAGCGAGCCGGGGAGACTGAAGAATATGTAAGGGACTAATAATGAAGTCAGCATATTTGTCCTCCAATTTGTGCGGTCCAGGATCAGTAAATAACTGAAACAATATGTCTAATGATAAAATATGATATAGTAATGAATAATCTTTCACATCAAAATTTCTATGAAACCATTCTCATAATTTTAACTGTTACAAAGAAAGACGTACATGTTGGTATGGTGTTGTACAAACATGAACACATTTTTGTGCGATATATCTAGTTATCAGCAAATGATACAAGGACACATTTTTTAACATAACAAGTGTCGTCTTCAAGTAACACGGTGGAAAAATATGGAAAAGAGCTGTGCTATATATCGCGAGAGAGTTCTCTCGCGAATTTCACGAACGTTTATTTCCTACAAAACTATTTAAAAAAATAGAAAATAGTGACTGTTTCGCCGCTCTCTCATCAACTTTGCGACTCGTGTTTTAGTTTCGCCCCAACATCTGTGACTGACTCGTGATTCAATTTAGGCTATGAACGGTGGTTGATGGATGTCTGTGGTGATGGCTTGCAGGGAGGGCAGTGTTTGTGGTGGAGTGGCGGTTAAACGCCGCCGGTGAGAGTAGGGAGAGGTACGGACAGAATGGAAGGAAGAACAGATCGAGAGGAGAACTTGTCGAAAGAGAGACAAAAACGGAGTAGCTGTGGCCACCCTTGGCCGCGCTGGAGGGAGAACGACGGCGAATGCTGCCAACGGTGACTCTATCTCCTCTTTCCTTCCTTTTTTTTTTCCCCACAGCTTCTGTAGCAACAGAGAGATAGGTCACGAGTTTCTCTTGCAATGGTTGGTTATCGACAAGGTTACACAGATGATGACTAGCGGTGGTATGAGAAACGAGGCGAGGGGGTCGATGGAGTGGCATGGTGGTTGACGGAGGTGACGTAGTGACTTGTAGTCACCGATCTGGATTCATAAATAGAAAATAGTTTGTAACAATTTTCAAAAATGGTAATATCTCTTCAAAAATGGGGAAAACAATATTAAATTGTTGTAGAAAAGCGAGCAAGCTGATAAAGGTGGAGAGAAAACACGAGTCACGTCACTCGTTATTTTCGTTATGTAAATCATTCGCGATGTTTAGCATTTTCCTAAAGTTTTTTAGGTGTTTGTGATGTTACATGTGTATTATTTTTTTAATCACCATAGTTTAAATAACACTCATGTTATGTTATTTTTTATTAGAGTATAAAGGCTACCTAGCTAAGTGAAGGGACAAAAAAAAGAGAGAGAGAGAGAGAGAGAATGAATCGCACTGATTCATAGCTGATTCTTCCTTCCTAAACAAACAAATATATACCGGTAATTAAATAATAACAAAATTTGATCTTACATGGCAGCAAAGGAAGCGATCCATTTAAGGAGAGAACTGCTAACCCCTTTGCCTCCAAGCAACGCTGCATCATTGAAGAGCTTTTTGGCTGCAATCTTGAGCTCATTTAAATCGGAATCAATTAAACTAGCCACAACGGGATCCGTTTTCATAGCCAGATACTGCATTAAGATTCTACCCATCGTACTCACTATTCACAAAAACAGACAAATGAGTTGATATAAATATAGATATAGAGGGAATTTGGATAGGTGTAAGACTTGGAAATCAAAAATTCTGACGAGACAGGCACGTAGCAGAGAATGTACTAAGTGTTGAGTTGTCCTTTATAGGGGAGTTTTAATTAGTAACTGCAAAATCATGTGAGGGGTCTTAATTCAAAGTTTCAACCAATGGTCAGGGAATGTAAAACGATGCGAACTTTCAGATCCTCGTCCCTTCCACCCTTTTCTGAGCTTTGACCATTTTTGTGGATTCCATATGTCATTTGTGCAGCACGTTGCCTTTCATCCCCTAGTTCCTTGGTCGACTGGAGTGGAAGTGCATCCATGCTCCACATTGGCATTTTATTTGGCACGCGCGTTGCAATGCAATAAAAGAATAAAAACACCAACAATAATAAGAATAATTCCTTAAAGCTAGGCTTTACTTGAGGTGGAAGATTCGACACAATAGTTTTAGACCGTGTTATACCTATATTCACTATGTAAAAAACGTGCGACGTGCGCTATATTATTTATTATCTAAAAAAATGCGAAGTTTTTGATAATTATTGTTTGCACAAACGTTATCTAAGATAATTATGAGTCATGTAACGTTTGTCTGGACATCGTCATTTGACGACTTCTATTTTTTTCTTTTTATTTTAAACACCCAGATTGCGCGTCCATGGGAATGTACCATTTGGAGCCATTCATCAATGCGTGTCCATGCAAGCATTATCTGAGGTAACATTTAGATAACGCTTGTCTGCATACATGTTCTCTGAAATTTTGGATTATTAAAAAACAAAAGAGTTCAAACTCCCTTCATACTCTCATTCTCGCAAGTCTCCATTGTTCTTGGTTCTTCCTCATAACTGCTCGCAAAAAAAAAAAAAAAATCAAGCACTCTTTTAACCCTTGTTCTTCGTTCTTCGCCTCCATACCTTTGCACCAAGCCACCAACTTTGTTCAAGTACATTCATCATTAGGGTTTGGCTATATTCATCAATTCAACTTCTATTTGATTGGGGTGTCTTCTTCTTCCGCGAGTAGTTACTCACCATTTTCTCCTCTCATCAGTTCAACTTCTATTTGGTTAGGTGCCACAACACATAGATGGCTCTTGTTTTCTCCCTTCTCATTTTGGGGTAGGCTAACTTGAGCCCCCCTAATGTGATTCTATTATTTTACCTTAATTTGTATTAATATGAAGGTTCTCACTCTCATACTTGATTTCGTCCCCTAGGCCTTCGCCCTCACTCTCAGCCTCTCGCTTTGAAGTTTTACTCCTGTTCTTTCTCAAAGTCATTTATTTTGTGTGCTTTGAAGCATTTTTTCTATTATGATTGACAATTACCCAACTTGGAAAACCAAGCATAGTCTTATGTGTTAACAAACATACAACTCATATAGAGAGAAGGAAGAAGAGGAAGAGAAGGAGAAAAGGGAGAGAGTTCCCTTAGGGTTCCAATATAACAAACATAACAAAAGTCTTAACAATACAAAGCTAACAAGATAATATATATTAGCAGACTAAAAGACTAAGCTACCCTTGTTAACTAATATTATCTAATATCCCTTCTCAAACTCACGATGCATTAACAGAAAACATTGAGAATTTGTCAGTCAAAAAACAAAAACGCTTAATAGAATGAGATTTGGTGAACAAGTCAACAATCTGCATTGAGGAAGAGACAAAAGGCAAAGAAATGGTGCCATGTTGAAGATGATGGCGAGTGAGGTGACAATCAATCTCAATGTGCTTGGTGCATTGATGAAAAACCGAGTTGTGGGCAATTTGAATAGCACTCTTGTTATCACAGTACATAGGAGTTGGTCCAGAAAGAGATACATCCATATCAGAAATCAACCAACGTAGCCAAACTATTTCTGAAGTGATGTCTACCATAGTACGATACTCAGCTTCTGTAGAAGAGCGGGAAACAACTTCTTGCTTCTTACTCCTCCAAGAAATAAGAGAATCTCCTAGAAAAATGCAAAACCCAGTGGTAGACTTGCGATCAGTGGGGTCACCAGCCCAATCAGCATCAGAGTAAGCACGCAACTCCAAAGAAGAAGATGAGGGAAAAATAAGACTCTGAAACTGAGTGCCCCGAAAATAACGAAGAATATGAAGAACAGCTGCCCAGTGCACTGTAGTAGGAGAGACAACAAACTGACTGACAACATGCACTGCATAAGCAATATCAGGTCTAGTAATAGTAAGGTACACCAAGCTGCCAACTAGTGTGCGATACAAAGTGGGATCTGGTAGAGGAACACCATCAGATAAGACATATTTTGCATTAAGCTCAGTAGGGGTGTCAGCTGCTCGAGTATCAGAGAGACAAGCTTGTTCAAGAATGTTGCCAATATACTTAGATTGGGAGAGAAGATAACCTCTAGGAGAGTAGGCAACTTCAATCCCCAAGAAATAGCGAAGAGGACCTAAATCCTTCATCTCAAACTGCATGGTCAACTGTAATTTCAACTCAGAAATATCATCAACATCATCCCCTGTAACAATCATGTCATCAACATATAAAAAGAGTATAACACGACCATGAGGAGTAGACTTGATAAACAAAGCAGAGTCATGATCACTAGAATGGAAGCCGAGAGAGGCAGTCACAGTGGAAAACGTTTCAAACCAAGCTCTAGGAGCTTGTTTAAGACCATAGAGAGCCTTCTTTAACTTACAAACTTCCCCCTGATTATGAGAAACACCTGGTGGAGGAACCATGTAAACCTCTTCTTGAAGATCACCATTTAGGAATGCATTTTTAACATCTAACTGAGAAATATGCCATTGACGGACAAACCAGAGATGACAGGGGACGGAATTCTATTAATGGCATGAACTGCTGTAAGAACAGCCTCACCCCAGAACTCACTTGGAGCAGAGGCAGACAAAAGAAGGGACCGAGCTATTTCAACAACATGGCGATGTTTTCTTTCAGCAACGTCATTTTGTTCTGGGGTATCAGTACAAGAAGTTTGGTGTAAGGTCTCATCAGAAGCAAGCAACTCAGAGAATTTATAGATGTATACTCACCACCTAAATCACACCGAAAACACTTTATAACAACATTATGTTGAGCTTTAACCAAAGCACAAAACATATGATAAATACCAAAAAACTCAGAACGATGTTTCATAAGATAAACCCAACAATAACGAGTACAATCATCAATGAAAGATACATAATATCTAGATCCACCCATGGTAAGAAACGGTGATGGACCACATACATCAGAATGAACTAAATCAGAAGGTGCATTAGAAACTAAAACACTTTTGCTAAAGGGCAAAGCAGAAAATTTAGCAAGTTTGCAACTACAACAATCAAAAACATCATTTGTTTGCAACTTCCCTAAGGCACCAGTAGAAGCTAAGTATTTCAAACGAGAAGAGGAAACATGTCCAAGACGAGAGTGCCACAAATAAAAACTAGAAGAAGATGAACTCATCTGAAATGATGACAAGTCAACATTAAAAGCTGTAACATCTGGTACTTTCATCTCATCCAGAAAGTAAAGTCCCCTTTCCTACGGCCTATCCCAATCAGCCTCCCGGATTGCTGATCCTGCACATAACAATGAGTGGGAGAAAACAAAACTAAATTACCATAATCACATAACTGACCAACAAAGGCAAGACTCAATGTAAGATTAGGAATGTAGTATATGAACGTGAACACAAGAAGGGGGTTGAATTGTGTTGAAAACTTTTCACAAACTTTAAGTTAAAAACACTTAGAACACAGGTTTTTCAAAACAGTTTGTGTATCGGACGCTGGAAATAAACCGGACGCTGGAAAAGCAGTTTGTGAAAACTTGTTTTTAACAGAACAAGATAAAGATAAATAGAAAGCAGTAAAGTAAGAGACACAGAGATTTATACTAGTTCACTACCAAACTGGTAGCCACGTCTAGTCCGCCGTTCCTGAAGGATTTTCCACTATAATCAGCGATTACAAAACCTTAAGAGTATTCTCATCACTACCTTGACAATACTGCAACTTCTCAAAATGACTCAAGACATTCGAGCCTTTGAGGGAACAAATTTTAACTAGGCCAAAACAACTTTTACAAGTAAGTTGAATACAAGCAAAAATAACTCTCACAGAGAGGATAAAAAAAATTAAGCTCAATATAGAAATGCTTTCTAAAAGAAGGTGTCGGACGCTGAGTTCAGTTCTTGTAGTCCAGAGACTTGGCTCGAAACTTGATTGCTCACAGAAGCAGTGCTTTCAGAGTATTGACTCTTTGTAGTGTATAGCAACAGTGCTTGTTCTCAGTAAATGAAGCAATATTCTCTTGTAGAGTTTCGGCAGTTTCTTCAATGGATACCTTGGGGTATTTATAGGAGTTATAAAGGATATTACCGTTACAGTAAAAATGGCTCCTTTCCATTGAGTGAGATAATTTCAAAAAGCTGTCTCTTTCTTCCTTTCCAGAGAATATCTCAGTAGTACACATTACCGTTTTCGTACTACCTTGCTTTTCACAAATGCTTGTACGATTTTTGTCTTTTAGCTAAAGGTGTCACCTTTGATACCTCGTACAACAATTTTAGCGCATAAGATCAAATTCGAAATCCGTTCCAGAAGCTTCTGAGAGGAAGAGCAACTACGTGAACATCACGTGATATAAAATGAAGTTCAGACGCTCGCTCAGAACAGGAAGGTCGGACGCTCGTAGTAAATGGATAAGCTTTGTGTCACAAAAGGTTAATTCCAGACGCTCACAAAGACAGTATACTAGGATGAGCCGGATGCTGACACATGGAGTGTATCCTTCTCTTGTGAACTTCTTCCTTCTTGCTTAAGTGGCTTAGAAGTATATGTAATATTAGTATCTGCACACTTCAAGAATTGTTAGAACATAAATTGTTCTCTTGTGAATACTTTGTTATCATCAAAATCAATGAGGGTCTAAACTTCTCAATCGTTTAGGTTCCAACAATCTCCCCCTTTTTGATGATGACAAATATCCAAGGTTGATGAACAATTTTAAGTTTCAAATAAGAGTTTTAAATAAGAGTTTTAAGGGTCTCCCCCTGAGTTCAACAACTTAGATAAGTATAGCAATAAAAGACGCTGAGATCAGATGCTGAAATGATGTTATGAATAATTGATTAGCATGAATATCTATCTATCCTTAGCGTTCATCAAGCCTTTCTTAGCATGTGTAACTATTCATTTATCCTTAGTGTGTTTATCTTAGCGTTCATCAAGCCTTTCTTTTACTCCCCCTTTTGTCATCAGACAAAAAGAGTGTAAAAACACATCATAGTCAAAAAACAAAATAGAAGAAAAATTTGAGTAATAAAGTCACAATATAATTGTACCAAAAATTAAGAAATATCACTTAGTGCCAAAAAAATAAATAAAAATTTAAAACAAAACAAAGTTTAAGGGTTTTGAGGTAGTAGGTTGATTCGTTCCATGATGAGTTTCAGTTGCATTTCAAGCTCAGGAACTTTCAAACAGGTTGCCTTCATGGTTTCAAATTCCTCCTTAGGAATTGTAACCATTTCCACTGACGATGTGGAGGGAGCAGATTCAGCTTCTGGTACACTGGCAACACCTGTAGCTTCTGAATTCATCTTCTTATGGATTTCAAGAACAGTTTGAGACAATTCAGATTTTATCTTCTTCCTATCCTTTGCCCATTGGAAATAATTATCTCCTGGTGGAAACCATTTGATAATTGTTCCAAGTTTTCTTCTTTCAGACTCATATAGGGCTTCATTTCTTTGCTCAACCAGATCTGGAAATAGAAGATAATTGAAGATCATTTCTCTGTGTTGAAGAATGTCTCTGGCATATCCATCAAATTGTTCTGCAGCAGCTTCTCCAAACACATTGCCTAAGAAGACACTAAAGGCATCAAAGGAAAAGTTGAGGCTTTCATTTTCAGCAATGAATAGTCTCCTCAAAATTTCTCTGTCATCCTTGTCAATAGTCAGAGGCTCAAAACTAGGCATAATGGCTTTGTCTTTCCAAGACGCAAACCATTGCATCCAGCCAAATCCAATGTAAAAGTGTTTCCAGACAAGATCCCATGGAGCATATAGCTTCACCAAGTTGAGCGGTCTAATCACAGAACACATGAACATATCATCAAAATGAGCAGTTCCATGATTGGATTCAGGTACCTTCTCGATGATGCCAACAGTATGAATTGTTGCCTTCTACGCATTTGGCCGGTTGGAGGATCGATTCTCCATTGATCTTTCTTGAGCACTCAGATAATACCTTCCGGCATGATCTTGAAATTTTCTTTCTAAGTCGGGTGAACTCCTTGACCTTGTAGTCTCTGGGAGCTTTCTCATATTCCTTAGGACCTATCTTACTGAATGGCATTTTGCCAGGTGCAGCTTCCTTTCTTTTTCCAGGAATAGACCAAGGTAACCACCTTTGCCTATCTGGAACAATCTTTATAGAGACAGATGATGGGTCTCTATATTGTCCAATGACTTCAAGCCTTTTCTACTCATAGCAATGACCCATCATGTAATCCATCTACCACATTCCTCTAATGTAAGAGGTTCATTCTGGGGTAGGAACCTTGGTACATCAACAGAAAAGGGGATAGCCCTGCTGTTTGGTTTGGGTCTCAACCTTCCTTTAAAAGACATCTCAACATTGTCTTTTCCATCCTTGAAGACAACATTCATTGGAGGAGGTATCTCCAGTCTTGAAACTCCTGAAGTGAAGGTCTAATGTCAAGAGGGACAGGTTTCTTTGGAATTAGGGCAGTAGTTTTTGATGTCACTACTGTGATATTGTACTTGGGAGGAATGTAGGGTTTGAAAGGATTAAAAGGAGGGACTTTGAAAGGGAGGTTAAAAGGATGAGAATGAAGTTTGGAATTGTATGAAGTGAGGGAGGTATATGTGGAGGTTTGAGGTGAGGAGATGGTGAATGTATTGGTCTGTGTTTGGGTAGGTTGTTTGAGGGCTATGGAAGTGGTTGTGTTTCTGGTTTTCTGTGCACGGGTTTGAATGGTTGATGATTGTGCAACAGATATAGGTGGAGCAGGAATGGTATTATCAGTTTCAAAAACAGATACAGAATCATCAGTAGAATTCAGTACCTTTGGTTCAAGCTCGCATCGCTGACCAATCTCTTCGGCCTGCTCAGGGGCAGCAGTTGGAGGCGGACGATGAATTGCCTTCTTTTGTGCAGGGACGCTGAAACTTGTTTCTCGCCACGGCTTGCTTCTTTTCATCGAATCGGTGATGGGAACGCGGTCCTCATCTTCTGATTCAGTCTTTCTTTTAGGTGCAGAAGCCACCTTCTGCTTCTTGCTTCTTGTCTCCTCTTCTGGAGAATCAGAAGTCCTTTTCACACCGCCATTCTTGAAGCTTCTGGTGGTTTTGTCAATAGTAGACTTCTTGCTAAGAGAGGGACCAGATTCTATTCCCTGTTCCTTTTTCACCTTCTTCATTTGTTCACCAGTGATCAATTTCATTCTGACCAAGCTGTTAACTCCGAAGGTGTCAGGAATCACAACACTTTCAGTGCCAACATACTTCACCTTTTCTTGATCTGGCAAAGCAGTAAGCTTGTTTACAACCAGATTCCTGTCCATCATCTTAGTGAGCAGAACACCATAAGGAATGCACTTGTAGGTGTTCTTCTTGTCAGCAACTCCTTTCCTCGAATTAACCAGTGTATTAATCAGGTTGTTGTAGATCAATCTTGGCAGGTTTACCTTGTTACCAGCCATGTAGTGCCTCATAATGAACTTCTGTTCATAGTTGACTATGTCACTAGAGCCAGCCTTCAACCAGACGCTCTTGGTGATTATCTTGTGAAGAACTCTGTAATGACTCTTCAAATTCTTTGCAGTAGGAGTTTCACCAGATTCTTTCAACTGTTTATAGTTCTCAAAAAAATCCTCATTGACCTTCTCAAGGCCATGAAATGCATCAGCCCAATCTGTGTAGTAAACGATACCTTCACAGGGACAACCAGTGACTTCAAAGATGTTGGTAACGGTAAAAATGAACTTGTAACCTCTCACAGTTCCTTCAAAAATACCACCTTGGTGTAAACGAGCGTTACCCCAAAATTCCTTGATAGCAGTAACTAGAACCTCAACCTGGTTCCAAAAGAAATAGTGTTCCCAACCCATTGCCTTGAAACCACTGTAGAAGTCGAAGCCATAGAGTTTGAAGTTCTCTAAATCAACTCGATTTTCCAACAAAACTTTTCCTTCAGCCATGATGTCGTAAATAGCAGTATACTCAGAGGTTGTTACACCAGACATGATTGCAGTTGAGAGATAGAGAAATGGAGGTTTAGGGTTTCAGACGATCCACGAAGAGAAGAGAAGGAAAACTGCTTTTTGGTGAAAGCAGAGAGTGATTGTGGAGCGAAAAAGAAGGAGTAGTGGGAAGGTTTTGTAATTGGTACGATTACTTTTCAAAACCTCTTCATTATCCGAGTATTAAAAATAAATTTAAAAAGAAATTAAAATAAAGATACTCCTTTTCATTAAATGTAGTTGCCAAAATAAAGTAAAAGATTTTATTGAAAACGTAAATAATCATGACTCAGATTAGGTGAGATGAGACGCTTAAGGTCCACATGAGCTTACCACGTGTGTGTTTGGGAGTCTCATAGTATTCATCGGATCTTTGAGTTATGATGCAGTTGGCATATAAAAAATGCTTATTCGTGTGATGATGATGTCATACCAGATGCTCAAATGATATCTATCATAAGACGCTGAGATTAATCATTCTTTTATAATATGGAAATTTAAATTTCTTCTTATAAAATTGAATCTATCTTCAGCAAGGGGTTTTGTAAGAATGTCAGCCCACTGGTGATCAGTGTCTATAAATTTGATTTCAAGTGTCCCCTTCTGAACATAGTCTCTTATAAAATATTGTTTAATCTCAATATGCTTTGCTCTAGAATGGAATATAGGATTTTTAGTAAGACATATGGCAAATATATTATCACAAAAGATAGGACTCTTTTATCAAGTAGTCTTCAAGTTGATACTTCATCCACAGAAGTTGAGAACTGCAACTTGCTGCTGAGATGTATTCAGCTTCTGCTGTTGAGAGTGCAATAGTGCTTTGTCTTTTGCTTGACCAAGACACAAGATTAGCTCCAAGGAACTGGCAGCCTCCACTTGTGCTCTTTCTCCCAATTCGGTCTCCAGCAAAGTCAGCATCACAGAAACCTACTAATTTGTAATCTTTTGATTTCTTATAAAGCAAACCAACATTAGTAGTTCCTAGCAAATATCTGAATATTCTTTAACAAAGACTGTGTGTGATTCTCTAGGATCTGATTGAAATCTAGCACACAGGCAGACGCTGAACATAATGTCAGGTCTTGAAGCCGTAAGATAAAGTAGAGATCCAATCATACCTCTGTACATTTTCTGATCTACCTTCTTACCAATTTCATCTTTATTAAGAGTGCAAGTAGGATGCATAGGTGTACACATAGGCTTGCAATCCAGCATCTTGAATTTCTTCAATAATTCTTTGATATATTTGCTTTGATGTATATAGATACCATCACTGCATTGCTTGATTTGTATTCCAAGGAAAAACTTTAATTCTCCCATCATGCTCATCTCAAATTCAGCCTGCATAAGCTTAGAAAATTCTTTGCAAAGGCTTTCATTAGTGGCTCCAAAAATGATATCATCAACATAGATTTGAATAAGTATGAAATGCTTGTTATAAGATTTTCTGAAAAGAGTAGTGTCAACTAAACCTCTTGTAAATCCATTTTCCATTAAAAAGGAACTTAGTCTATCATACCATGCTCTGGGAGCTTGCTTAAGACCATATAGAGCCTTTTTAAGTTTAAAAACATGTTCTGGAAATTCAATATCTTCAAAACCAAGAGGTTGTTTAACATAAACTTCCTCAGTTATAAAACCATTTAGAAAAGCACTTTTCACGTCCATTTGATATAGAGTTATCTTATGATGTGCTGCAAATGAAAGTAAAATGCGAATAGCTTCTAGTCTTGCAACAGGTGCAAAAGTTTCAGTGAAATCAATACCTTCTTCTTGTGAGTAACCTTGAGCAACTAACCTTGCTTTATTTCTCACAACTTTACCATCTTCATCAAGCTTATTTCTAAATACCCATTTAGTACCAATAGCTTGCTTATCTTCTGGTAGAGTGACTAGCTTCCATACATCATTTCTTTGGAACTGATTTAGCTCATCTTACATTGCTAGAATCCACCCTTCATCTTCCAATGCTTGATCAATCGTCTTAGGTTCCATTTCAGAGAAAAGTGCAAAATCAGCATGCTCCTTGAAAGAGGATCTGGTTCGTACTTTATCACCAGGTTCTCCTATGATTTGATCTTTTGGATGATTGGTTTTGTACTTCCAGCTTTTTCTTGCTTCAGCTTCTGCTTGAGTAGAATTCTTCGTCTTGTCACAACCGGATGATGAAGATGCACGTTCACCGTCTGACTTGTCACCGAGGTTCAATTCTGAAAATAACTCATCTAGCTCTGACATAGCAGTGTCAGGCTTCTTATCATCAAACTTGACATGAATGGACTCTTCAACTGTCAAAGTTTTTTTGTTGTATATTCTAAAAGCTTTAGATCTTACAGAGTATCCCAAAAAGGTTCCTTTGTCAGCCTTGGAATCAAACTTACCAAGCTGATCTTTAGTATTCAAAATATAACAACTACAACCAAAAGGATGAAAGTAAGAAATGTTTGGTTTTCTACCACAATTCATAAGGAGTCTTATTCAAAATATTGTTGACAAGTGACTCCAAACACAAGAGGGGGGTGAATTGTGTGTGAACGGTGCTTTCAAAAACTTTTGGAGAAATAAGTGCTAATTATGAGTTGCGAAAATATTAATGTGAAATAGATAAATCACTTGAAGAATAAATTGCAAACGAGTTAAAAATAAAGTAAATAGTAAGATATAAATAATAATAAAATAAAGTACAGAAATTTAATTGACTGAAAAGTAGAGAGATAAGGAGTAAAAAAAAGCACACAACAAATTATCCAGGTTCGGCCACCTAACACCCCTGTGGCCTACGTCACATCCCCAAGCAAACCACACTATGGGATTTTCACTAAGACACTAGCTTTTTAAATCGTGCTCTAGAAACCTTCTGACAACTCTAAAGCCAAATAATGCTCAAGAGATATCACCTCTCTATGAACACCTTGGGATTCCTACCCAAAAATAAATAATTTTCACAAATAAATGAGACTAAAAAGATACACTCAATAGTGCAGATATAACAAATTGAAGCTTTCAAATAATACAACTCAAATTTTGTAGAATAAAAAGACTTTCGTAAAATTGTGCTCAAATAAGTGTGAGTGATGAAAATATTTGATGAGTTTTTGGCACAAAAATTAAGCAACTGCGTTGTTGTATTGTTGTTGTTGTTGTATTGTAAGAAAGAGCAGAGCGTTTATTTATAGGCCTAATCGAGGAGCGTTGCTGAGTTGATTTGTCCGCTGGAAGATTTGACCGTTGCAGGATCTGTCTGGAATTTGTCGTTGCGTTGAAACAGGAGACGCTCGGCATACGACCTCTGAAGACAGACTCGTGACGACCTGCGCCACACGCCTCGACAGACGACTTCCTCAGATATCGACCTCCTCATCGCCTCGGTCCTCATAGCTCGGCACGCGACCTCATCAAAGACGACACGCGACGACCTGATGGCGACCTCATCACTTCGACACGGATCATCAGCTCGACGCCGACAAGAGCTCATCAGCGACCTCGATGCAGCGACGCGACCATAAGCTTGACACGCGACCTCCTCCTCGCCCGACATACTACTTCCTCGTGAGCTCAACATCCGACTTCCTCCTCGGCTCGACATCCGGACTGAGCTCGACATCGACTTCCTCAGATCTACGACGCGCGACTTAATCCTCGGCACATCCTCAGGCTCCTCATTCGACATCAGACCACGAGATATGCATGTCAAAATATTTTGGCGTGTGTGATTTAATTTTAATTGAGAGCTTTTTATTACTACTACAAATTGTCTTAATAAAGATAAATAAATACCCGTAACCCAAAGACTTGAAAAACTATCATTCTTGATACGGCGTCTGTATTCTTTTCCACTTTTGCACTCGGTTGACTATTTGTAAAGCTCCTTTTGTCAATCATCAAAACCATCCTGTCAAGGCATGTATTCATGTAATTTCCTTTGATGATGACAAACATCTCATGGAGGAATTTAGTAAAATATAATCATGATATAGCAATGAGATATAAGCATGGTTTTTCAATAAAAGATATCGAGTTTAAGCACAATATTTAGAAAAACTCCCCCTCACAATATTAAAAGATATCGAGTTTAGCATTTTGGCATTTTGGTGAAGAACTCCCCTCACAATATGCATGGAATAAACCACTCCCCTGAATCATATAACTCTCCCCCACTTTTTGGCAACATCAAAAAGCGGAAAAGATAAAGGGAAAGGCATGTAAACGATGCATATCACGTAGTAACTAGATGCGAAAAATAATAGAGTATCGAGGGTTCAATGAAGCATAATTGTTTGCTGATTAACATAACCTGCACAAACTTTTATTTTAGCGACACAGAAGGACGTTTGCATTTCTCCACTTTCGGTCTTAGTTGGTAACGAACTGCATAAAAATGTTAGCACACTCCAACGCCAAGTTAGAACTTATTCATAATAAAATGCACTCACACGCACTTGATCATTCAATGCATGATTGATCTAAAATTCCTAACCTCGGTTCTTATAAAAAGAAGCTTTCTTTAGGCAAAAGAGTTTAGTAAAAATATCTCGCAAGTTGTTTAGATGTTTCCACAAACTCAATCACACAATCTCCTTTTGAACATGATCTCACAATAAAATGGTGCCTAATTTCTATGTGTTTGGTCAGGAGTGATAAACCGGGTTTTTCGTGAGGTTTATGGCACTAGTATTGTCGCATTAATTGGAGCAGTTTTCAGATTAATCCCATAATCATTCAAGCTGTTGTTTCATCCAAATAATTTGTGCACAAACAACCGCTCTTTAAGCGTATTCGCTTCAAGAAGGGGACAAAGCCACACTGCAGCTTGGCATTTCTTACTATGCCATGAAACCAAGGCATTCCCAAGTAAGTGACATGTCCCACTAGTGCTTTTTCGGTCCAATTTGCAACCCGCAAAATCGTAATCAAAGTACCCAATAAGTGTGCGATCCACCTTTGGGGTACCATAAACCCATGGTTTTGTGTGCTGCTGAGATATCTCATGATGCGTTTTGCAGCTAAGAGATGTGATTCCTTAGGGATTTGCTTGAAAGCGTGCACACATACAAACACTAGACATAATATCCGGACGACTCAGCGGTGAGATAGAAGAGATCCTATCATACTCTACTACTTACTTCGACCGACTTACCACCTTCATCTTTGTCAAGATAGCATGATGTGCTCATGGGAGTTGAGAGATTTCTTTGGCGTTGCTCATTCCAAATCTTTACAACTCCTTGCAATATTTGGATTGATTTATAAAAATTCCTTCTTTGTTTGTTTGATTTGAAGATCAAGAAGTAGTTGAGCTCTCCCATCATGCACATTTCAAACTCACTTTCCATGATTTTGGAAAAATCTTCACACAAAGACTCATTAGTAGCACCAAAGATGATATCGTCAACATAAATTTGAACAAGTAAAATGTCATGATTTTTGTGTTTAATGAAAGAGTGGTATCAACTTTTCCTCTTTCAAAACCTTTTTCAAGTAAATATTTGCTCAACCTCTCGTACTAAGCTCTGAGCTTGTTTTAAACCATATAAAGCCTTTTTCAATTTGAAAACATGATTTGGAAATTCAAAATTTTCAAAACCGGGGTTGATCAACATATACTTCTTCTTGAATAAAACCATTTAGAAATGCACTCTTAACATCCATTTGAAAAGTTTAAAATCCATGATGCATGCAAATGCGAGAAGCATCTGAATAGCTTCTAATCTAGCCACGGGTGCATAGGTTTCATCGAAATCTATGCCCTCTTATTAGTTATAGCCTTTGCAACAAGTCTAGCTTTGTTTCTAACAATAATACCGCTTTTCATCAAGCTTGTTGCGAAAGACCCATTTGGTCCCAATGACTAGGTGATCTTTAGGCCTAGAGACAAGTTCCCAAACATCATTTCTCTCAAATTGATTTAATTCCTCTTGCATAGCAAAGGTCCAATGCTCATCAAAGATGGCTTCATTGGCGTCATTTGGTTCAATTTGAGAGACAAAGGCCATATGATGACACTTGCATGATTAAGAGAGTTTCGAGTCGTTACCCTTTTTGAGATATCACCTATTATGTTGTCAAGAGGATGGTTCTTTGAGACTCTCCATTCCTTTGGAAGATTTGAGTGAGAGAGTTCTTGAGAGGTTGAGGCAAGGACTCTTGATCCTCCTTTGAACTTTGATCTCTCTTGTTCCTCTAAATAGGTATCTCCAAATATGCAAGATCATCAACACTTTCTTCTACATTGTTTAAAGACAAAACACTTGCATCAGCGTGAAGGTGGGAAATGTTGGGCTTCCTTCCTTTGTAGAGTTCATACGGTGTTTGCTTAAGGATCGGCCTTATAAGAACTTCGATTCATCACATAGCAAGCTGGTGCTCACGGCGTGCCCCAAAAAGTACTTAGGAAGGTTAGTCTCATTGAGCATCGCCCTCGCTTAGCTCTTGAGACCGATTTTCCTTCAACCACTCATTTTGTTGCGGTGTCCTTGGAGCAGAAAAAGTTGTGATCGATGCCATTTCTGTGCAAAATGCTTCAAATGCTTCATTCTCAAATTCCCCACCATGATCACTTCAATGGAAGCAATGTTAAGTCCACTTCTCATTTTGTATAACCTTTGCAAGTTTTGAAAAGCATTAAAAGCATCATTTTTGTGAGAAATAAATAAAGTCCATGTATAGCGAGAATAGTCGTCCACAATAAAGAGCATAGTAATTGCCACCAAAGCTTAGTTCTAGAAGGCCAAATAAATCCATATGTAAAAGTTGTAAAGGCCAGGTTTGTAAAACAATATTTTTAGATTTGAAAGATGCCTTTACTTGTTTTCCTTTTTGACATGCATCACAAAGTTTATCTTTTTCAAAGCGAAGCTTTGGTAAGCCAATTACTAAGTCTTACTGAACCAATTTATTAAGATGATCCATGTGAATATGAGCCATTCTCCTATGCCATAGCCAAGATTCATTCTCTTTACTAAAAAGACGATGCATCATTTGAAGGTAGTTCATCTAAATTAACCATATAGATATTTCCAATTCTAGGTCCAATTACAATAACATTTTCATTTATAGAATCCATGACCATGCATTTTGAAGAATCGAAAACCACTTTGTTTCCTTTATCACAAAGTTGACTAATGCTTAGCAAATTATGCTTCAAAACCATCCACATACAAAACATTTTCAATAGTGGGATTAGGACTCTACCAATAGAACCAATCCCAAGAATTTTACCTTTGTTGTTGTCACCATACCGGACATAACCACTATTCTTAGGTACCAATGAGGAGAACTTGCTTTTGTCTCCCGTCATGTGCTTTGAAACATGCTATCAAGATACCAATTTAAGTCCTTGGCTTTCAAGCACATCTACAACAACAAATCATATTTTAACCTTTGGTACCCAAACCATCTTGGGTCCATATGAGTTAGTCTTGGGCAAGGTGCCCTTTGGAATCCACATCTTTTGCCAACTACATTTTTATTCTTTCTAATATTGCAACAGAAGCGGTGTGACCATTTCTACCACAGTTGAAAGCATTTAATGAAAGGACTACTTGAGTGTTTGTTGTGATTGAAGAGTTTAAAAGATTTTCATGAATTTTTGGATGATAACCTAAACGACTTTTCCAAAAGTCCTTTTTTGGTTTCCAAAAATAATGTTTAGATTATCTCTTCCCATCGTAAATTTTGCAAGAGTGTTATTTAAATCCTCAACCTTATTTTTCAAAACACTACACTCATTGCATTTTAAAACTTCATCCTTTTTATTTTCACAAGATATGGGAGGAGAAGTTTCAATCACAAAGAACTTGTTTTTCTTTAAGAATCACTATCTCTTTGTTTAAAATTTCAATTTTTGATTCAAGAGAAGAGATGGCTTTCTTAGAAGGAAGAAGAATTTTTGCAAGTTTTATCGTTTCATTATTGAATTCTTCACAGCAAGTAATTCATCATAAGTTAAAGAAGAGTGGGATCATAAAATTTACCTCATCTTCATCATGATTTGCCATTAGACTAAGGTGAGCTCTTCATTTTCAGATTCATCGGAAGAATCCATATCATTATCATCCCAGGCAATGTAAGCTCTTCTTCCTTCAATCGCTTTGGTGGTTTCTTTTCAAATTTCTCATTCCTCGCTTTGGTTTTGAGGACAATCGGGTTTTATGTGACCTTTCTTTCCACACTTGTAGTGTGTAGGATTAAAAGAAGTTGTTTCATCACTTCTTTTGAGAGCTTGGGAACTTACCTTTGTTTCAGTCTCATGAACCTTTGAATTTGCGAACCATTAGACTCATGTTTTCCTCATTATTTTCATCTTCAAGGAAATCACATTAGTCATCGTCGGTTCTCGATGCTTGCTTTGAGGGCGAGCCCTCTTTTTCTTATCGCACTTCTTCGCTTTCCATGAGGCGATTTAGTTCAATTTCATGTTCCTGCAATTTTCCAAACAAAGTAGCCAAGGTCATAGAAGATAAGTCTCTAGATTCAGCTATAGCTTGACCTTGGGTTGCGATCTGTTTAGACATCTAAGAACTTTGTTAATCAAATCTTCACATCAAGACTTTCCCAAGAGCTCGAGATGGTTTATTATATGGATGAACCTTTTTTGCATATCTTGTATGTTTTCACTTGGTTTCATCCTAAATAACTCATACTCGTATGGGTTAATGTGTTCATTCGAGCCCTCTTGACCTCGTAGTACCTTAATGGGTCAATAGAAGGGTGTCCCACATTTCTTTAGCGATCTTGCAATTTGAGACCACAGAACTCATCGTAGCTTAAGCGTATGATGATGTTCTTAGCCTTCAAATTGTATTGGACCTTTTCTTATCATCTTCGGTCCAAGTGATCTTGGTTTGTCTACCACCGCATCATTAATTGATTGAGTGGGGACAAATGGACCATTTTCCACAAAGATCCCAAATATCAAGATCAACACCCTCGAAGAAAGATTTGCATTCTATCCTTCCAATAACCATACCCCTCACCATTGAAAAATGGGGAGTCTGTTTCATGGAAGTTCCCTAAATAATTGTTTGAAGTCATTCTCTTGAGACGGTTAAGTCCTTTATACAAGAGTCTAGCTACGATGCCACTTTGTTGACAAGTGACTCCAAACACAAGAGGGGGTGAATTGTGTGTGAACGCAGTGCTTTCAAAAACTTTTGGAGAAATAAGTGCTAATTATGAGTTGCTAAAATATTAATGTGAAATAGATAAATCACTTGAAGAATAAATTGCAAAGCGAGTTAAAAATAAAGTAAATAGTAAGATATAAATAATAATAAAATAAAGTACAGAAATTTAATTGACTGAAAAGTAGAGATAAGGAGTAAAAAAGCACACAACAAATTATCCAGGTTGGCCACCTAACACCCACTTGTGGCCCACGCCCGCATCCCCAAAGCAAACCACTAAGGATTTTCACTAAGACACTAGCTTTTAAATCAGTTCAGCTATAGAAACCTTTACAACTCTAAACTGAGCAATACGCTCAAGAGATATCACCTCTCTATGAACACCTTGGGATTCCTACCCAAAAATAAATAATTTTCACAAATAAAATGAGATTTAAAAGATACACTCAATAGTGCGAGATATAACAAATTGAAGCTCAAATAATACAACTCAAATTTTGTAGAATAAAAAGACTTTGAGAAAATTGTGCTCAAATAAGTGTGAGTGATGAAAATATTTGATGACAGTTTTTGGCACAAAAATTAAATCGCGTTGCGTTGTATTGTATGTTATTTGTTGTATTATGAAAGAAAGCGAGCGCTTTATTTATAGGCCCAGACCAGTGAGGCGTTTGCCAGTTGAGTTGATTTGTCAGTTGGAAGATTTGACCGCTGCCACAGGATCTGTCCCGTTGGAATTTGTCCGCTGCGTTGAAAACACGAGACGGCTTCGGCATACGACCTCGAAGGCTCAGACGACGCGCCACACCTCGGCTCGACGACTCGACCACCGGCTGGCATATGACCTGGAACAGCTCGGAAAAAGACCTCGGCACGACCCACTCGGCACACTCAGATATCGACCTCCTCATCGCCTTCGGTCCTCATAGCTCGGCACGCGCGACCATCAAAGATTGACACGCGACCTCGCATGGCGACCTCATCATTCGACCGCGGATCATCACCGACGCCGACAAGAGCTCATCACGCGACCTCTGCACGCGACCATGCAGCTTGACACGCGACTCCTCCTCGCCGATTCGACATACTACTTCTCGAGCTCAACATCCGACTTCCTCCTCATTTCCGACATCCGATTTACTCGGAGCTCGACATACGACTTCCTCAGATCTCGACACGCGACTTAATCCTCGGCCGACATCCGAGCTCTCACCGACATCCGACACGAGATATGCATGTCAAAATATTTTGTGCGTGTGTGATTTAATTTTAATTGAGAGCTTTTATTACTACTTACAAATTGTCTTAATAAAGATAAATAAATCTGAACCCAAAGACTTGAAAAACTATCATTCTTGATACGCGTCTTGGTATTCTTTTCCACTTTTTGCACGGTTGACTATTTGTAAAGCTCCCTTTTGTCAATCATCAAAACCATCCTGTCAAGGCATGTATTCACAAATATGTCTTATAAGAATTCTATTTTGAATATAACAAGTTGTGTTTATTGCTTCTGCCCAAAAATGTTTCGCAATATCAGCTTCATTGATCATGGTCCTGGCCATTTCCTGGAGGGACCTATTTTTCCTTTCTACAACACCATTTTGTTGAGGTGTTCTAGGAGAGGAGAAATTGTGGGAGATGCCATTTTCTTCACAAAATTTTTGAAAGTTTTCATTTTTAAATTCTCCCCCATGATCACTCCTAATAGAAGAAATACAGATGCCTTTTTCATTTTGAACTGATTTACAGAATACAGTAAATACCTTAAAAGACTCATCCTTGTGGGCAAGGAATTTAACCCATGTCCATCTAGTAAAATCATCAACAATGACTAATCCATATTTCTTTCCAGTTAAAGAGGTTGTCCTTGTGGGACCAAAATGATCACGATGTAAAAGTTCAAGTGGTCTAGAGGTTGAAACAACATTTTTTAAATGAAAGGAAGTTTTGACTTGTTTTCCTCTTTGACAAGCCTCACACAGGGCATTAGATTGGAACTTAAGATTTGGTAAGCCTCTAACAAGATTGTGCTTGTTTAATTTTGAGATTAACCTCAAATTGGCATGACCCAATCTTTTGTGCCAAATCCATTGCTCATCTTCAACAGACATAAGACACTTGACATCTTGTTTCGCAAGTTCAGAAAGATCAACTTTATAAATGTTTTGTTTCCTCTTTGTCAGAAAGAATATAGATCCATCATTTTTACTTTTCTTGAACATCCATTTTCTCAGAAGACAACATTATAACCATTGTCACATAATTGACTTATGCTCAATAGATTATGTGTCAGTCCTTCAACATATAAAACATTATCAATAGAAGGAAGAGAGCCTTTACCTATGCGACCAATTCCAACTATTTTACCTTTCTGGTTTCCTCCGAAACCAACGAATCCAGCTTCTCTAGGTCTTAGTTCTTGGAACATATGCTTTTCTCCCGTCATGTGACGCGAGCATCCACTGTCTAAGTACCAAGATAGGTGTGTTGACTTTGTTGCTAAGCAAGTCTGCAACATAGACTATTTTATCTTTAGGCACCCATATCTTTTTGGGTCCTTTCTTGTTAGTTCTTGAAGGATACTTGTCCTTCTTAGTTGTAAACACAGTACACGCACTTTTCAAATGACCAGATTTATTGCAGTAAGTACAATGCTAGCATTCACTATGATCATTGGTGTCATCAGATGCTGAATCATTTTCTAAAGGAGGTTTATCTAATATATAACCAAGACCATGAGTTGTCGTTTTACTGACACCCCAAATCATAGAAGCTTGCTTGCTTCGAGTTACACTCTCTGCAAGAAACTTTTGAAATGCATGTTCATAGTCATTTGATTTGCAGTTAGGATTGCCTGTAACTACAGAGCTTTTAACTTGAGAGCTCTCAGCTTCTGGTTGCTTGTTGGCTTCCAGACACTGGTTATCCACTGACGCCGATTTTCGCCACTGGTTCTCTTCATTGAGTACAGAGTTTTCATTGTGTAAAGAATGAAAATCTTGTGTTATTTTTGAAAATTTCTTTTTCAAATTCTTATACTCAATAGAGAGAGTGGCAGAATCCTTTAACAGATTATCAAATGCAAGTTGAAGTTTAGAATAAGAATCATATATTATTACCTCTTCAACTTCTTCTTCTGAATCAAGATCAGTGTCTGCCATGAGGGCAATGTGAGCTTCTTCTTCTTTATCTTCCTCAGAGGAGGATAAGTCAAGATCTTCCCATGTTGCCATGAGACCTTTCTTCTTTTTCTTAAAGGAGCTTCTTGTGGACTTTTCCTTAAGATTAGGACACTCGGATTTGAAATGTCCAGGCTTCTTACATTCATAGCAAATGACTTGGGCTTTGTCCTTGTCTTTGCTTTCCTTCTTGTCCTTTGTATCTTTCTTCTGAAACCTCCTTCTGAAGTTTTTCTTCTTCCACATTCTCTGGATCTTCTTAGATATGAAAGCTAGCTCATCGTCTGATCCATCATAATCTCCTTCTGAAGCTTCATCATCTGATTCTTCTTCTTCAAATTTCAAAAGCTTTAGAAGTACTAGGTTTATGTTGATTAACTTTTAAAGCAATAGACTTACTCTTCTTGGTAGGTTCTTCTTCATTTAGCTCAAGTTCATGAGCTTTCAAAGAACTCATAAGATCTTCAAGCCGAAGGACATTTAGATCTTTTGCTTCTTGAATAGCAGTGACTTTGGGTCTCCACTGCTTAGTCAAACTTCTCAAGATCTTTCTCACATGGTCAGGTGTAGTATAGCTTTTTCCAAGGGCCTGCAACCCATGAACAAGTGTTTGGAACCTTCCAAACATAGTTTCAATGTTTTCTCCATCTTCCATTTTGAATAGCTCATACTGGCGAACCATCATGCTAGCCTTTGTTTCTCTTACTTGGGCAGAACCCTCATAAGACAAAACAAGAGAATCCCAGATTTCTTTGGCAGTATCAAACTTACCACATTTATCATATTCTCTTTCTGTCATACCACAGATGAGAATAAATCTAGCCTTCTGATTGGTTTGATATCTCTTTTCTCGATCATCACCCAGTTTTCCCTAGGTATTGCAACACCAAGGGCATTAGCGGGAGAAATGTATCCACTTTCAACTATATCCCACAAATCAAGATTTTGTGCCTCAAGAAATGCTTTTATCTTATCTTTCCAGTAATCAAATTTTTCTCCATTGAATAGAGGATGACGGTTCATATAACCACCTTCAGCAGACATGTTCACAGTAGGATCTTTACTCTTAACACTGTTAAGTGCTCAACCAAGAGGCCGAGCTCTGGTACCAACTGAACGTGAACACAAGAAGGGGGGTTGAATTGTGTTGAAAACTTTTCACAAACTTTAAGTTAAAAACACTTAGAACACATGTTTTTCAAAACAATTTGTGTATCGGACGCTGGAAATAAACCGGATGCTGGAAAAGCAGTTTGTGAAAACTTGTTTTTAACAGAACAAGATAAAGATAAATAGAAAGCAGTAAAGTAAGGGACACAGAGATTTATACTAGTTCGCTACCAAACTGGTAGCTACGTCTAGTCCCTTCGTTCCTGAAGGATTTTTCACTATAATCAACTGATTACAAAACCTTAAAAGTATTCTACTGTCACAACCTTGACAATACTCTCAACTTCTCAAAACGACTCAGTACATTCGAGCCTTTGAGGGAACAGCCTTAACTAGGCCAAAACAACTTTTACAAGTAAGTTGAATACAAGCAAAAATAACTCTCACAGAGAGGATAAAAAAAATTAAGCTCAATATAGAAATGCTTTCTAAACGAAGGTGTCGGACGCTGAGTTCAGTTCTTGTAGTCCAGAGACTTGGCTCGAAACTTGATTGCTCATAGAAGCAGTGCTTTCAGAGTATTGACTCTTTGTAGTATATAGCAACAGTGCTTGTTCTCAGTAAATGAAGCAATATTCTCTTGTAGAGTTTCGGCAGTTTCTTCAATGGATACCTTGGGGTATTTATAGGAGTTATAAAGGATATTACCGTTACAGTAAAAATGGCTCCTTTCCATTGAGTACAAAAAGCTGTCTCTTTCTTCCTTTCCAGAGAATATCTCAGTAGTACACATTACCGTTTTCGTACTACCTTGCTTTTCACAAATGCTTGTACGATTTTTGTCTTTTAGCTAAAGGTGTCACCTTTGATACCTCGTACAACAATTTTAGCACATAAGATCAAATTCGAAATCCGTTCGTAAGCTTACGAGAGGAAGAGCAACTACGTGAACATCACGTGATATAAAAATGAAGTTGACGCCGCTCGTAACAGGAAGGTCGGACGCTCGTAGTAAATGGATAAGCTTTGTGTCACAAAAGGTTAATTTCAGACGCTCACAAAGACAGTATACTAGGATGAGCCGGATGCTGACACATGGAGTGTATCCTTCTCTTGTGAACTTCTTCCTTCTTGCTTAAGTGGCTTAGAAGTATATGTAATATTAGTATCTGCACACTTCAAGAATTGTTAGAACATAAATTGTTCTCTTGTGAATACTTTGTTATCATCAAAATCAATGAGGGTCTAAACTTCTCAATCGTTTAGGTTCCAACAATATACATCTGAAAAAGACGAGTTAGCTGTGGAAATAGACCCAGTGCCTGCTAATGGCATGGGAGTGCCATCAGCAGTCATGACAGACATAGATGAGACAGGGTTTAAAGACACAAAAGAATTATAATCATATGACATATGATGTGCAGCTCCAGAATCAAGTATCCATAGGGGTGAAGATATACCTGACGGGCTAGGGAAAGACAAACCTTTAAAGGAAGAGGCAGACATGGCATGTGGCTGAGTGGCAAGAAACTTTTGGAACTACTCAGCAAGATCAGATACTTGAGGAGTGGTCTCAGAAGATGATACATGTCCAATACCAAGAGCATCTGGGGGAGGAGCAGCAGCAGCATCAACATTTGATGAAGGGGCCTTGAAATTTCTTTGATTCGACTGATTTGAAGGAGGGCGCCATTGAGAAGACTGTGGTGATTTCCCTAATTTTGGATAGTGTGCCTTCCAATGACCCTTATCCTTACAATAGCTGCAATAATCAGAACCAACCTTCCCATGAGGCTTGCCTTTGTTAAAAGGAGCAGCAAAGACAGATGGAGTGGGAGTGGAAAGAATGCCTTTTTCAGAATGAGAATGAGACTTGAGTCGAATTTCTTCAGCCAACAACTCATTAACCACTGAATCAACACTTGGGAGAGGATTACGGTGTAAGATGGTCCCACGAAGACCCTCAAAATCATCCCTAAGAGCCATCAAAAATTGAACCAAACACTGCTCTTCCCTTCGATTAGTATAAGGTGTGAAGGCTTGTAATTCAACAGATTCAGTAAGAGCCAATTGATCCCACAGATTGGACATAGCAGAATAAAATTCTTGAATGCTCATATTGTTTTGCTGAAGAGCCCGAATATCAATCTCCAACTGATATCGTTTAGCAAAATTAGACTGTACATATAGTCATGTCAAGTGATCCCAAACAGCCTTAGCAGTGTCAAATTTAGCAAGTTACATGCCTATAGACTGTGAAACTGAGTTATTAATCCAAGTAATGATCTTTGAATTGTTAACTTCCCAATTTTCTAACTCCTTTTCATATTTAGCTGCATCTTTCTTTTTATCTTTATCTGTGGGCTTAAGAGATGTGCCCTCAACATAGCTCCACATTCTTTTTCCTTTCAATTTTTTTTTCATCACATAGCTCCAATAGGAAAAAATTTGCCCAGTCAATTGCACACTAATGAATTGAAGAGAATCATCTTTTTCAGTTGCCATCTCTACAAACATCAAATACCCAAGAAACCAACACAACAAAGAAAGGCATAAATACTAGACCAACAGCAGACCAAATACCAGACCAACACAAGAAAAAATCGAGCAGAAAAGAGAAAAACAAATACCAGACCACCAAAGAACAGATGCACACTAAACGGGAAAATCCACGCCGAAACAAAACCGCATCGGAAAAAGCACAATAGAACCGTGGCGGCCCTATACCCAGAAACCGTGATCGAGAGGTCCCTAGAAACCGGGTAGCAAAAACGGGTTGCACAGAATCCCCCAAACCCCGCAATAGCTATGGATCACGCTAACGTTCTTCCCAAAATCTTACTAGCTCTTTGATACCATGTTAAAAAACATACAACCATATAGAGAGAAGGAAGAAGAGGAAGAGATGGAGAAGAGGGGGAGAGCTCCCTTAGGGTTCCAATATAACAAACATAACAAAATTCTTAACAATACAAAGCTAAAGAGATAATATATATTAGCATGCTAAAAGACTAAACTAACCTTATTAACTAATATTATCTAAGATTATGTATCACCACATCAACTATGGTTGTGATTGCCATCTATTATAATATATAAAAACATACTCCCACACTAGTGTGATGACATCTCATCTCCTTACTCGCTATGTAATTCTATTTGTGCCAGATCACATATATTCCTTTGTGGCACCATAAAAAACAACATTCACCATCTCACTATCCCTATTTTCCCTTTTTGCCAAAAAATAAAGTAGGCGTCTCTTTGTGTGGGAGGAGGAAATAGTGGCTGAACTACAGGTATTGCTGGCGACCTCAGTCCTATCTGCTGAGCCAGATAGGTGGGAATGGACTAGGCACCCAAGTGGTATGTTTTCGGTTTCTTCGGCATATGGTCTTCTTTTAGAATCTTCTTCTCGTGTGGCCCGTCTATCAGATAGTGAGGTTGGGGTCCTAAGTAAGTTGTGGAAGAATTTGGCTCCTTCTAAGGTAATTGCTTTTTCCTAGCAGTTGCTCCTAGATAGAGTTTCGACTCGGACTAACTTGCTTAGGAGAGGTGTCATCTTAGATCTGACGACTTCGACTTGTGTGCTTTGTGGCAGTTTTCATGAGTCCGCAATACATCTATTTGGTAGATGTAACTTTACTATGTCAGTTTGGTACGCGATTGCGGGATGGCTTGGGAGTGACTTTGTGCAGCCCCCAAATCTTTTCATCTCCTTCTCTCTTTTTACTCAGCTTGGGGGCAAACCATATAGGAAGGGGTTGGCGTTGATTTGGCATACTATTATGTGGGCAATTTGGGACATCCGGAATAGGTGTATATTCTCTGGAAAGGTGCCTGAGGTAGGACAAGTCATTGA
This sequence comes from Calophaca sinica, assembly GCA_037113605.1. NCBI lineage: Eukaryota > Viridiplantae > Streptophyta > Magnoliopsida > Fabales > Fabaceae > Calophaca > Calophaca sinica. Next base: position 42,663,227 of record CM073731.1, on the reverse strand, counting down.
TCGTGTCCGATCCTTGTCCTGGAGATGGTTCTTGTCTAGGGCTAAGTCCTCCTAGTGTTAGTATTATGAGTGGTTTGTCGATCCATTAGTGTGTATTGCGAGGATCTGATCTTGGTTCCATCTTTGTTTTTTGGTGTTTTTTGTTGTGGTCGTCTGGCCGCAACATCCTCGAATGGTGTAATGGGTTGGGGCTACCCCTTATGCTCCTAATTAATATTATTTCCCATTCAAAAAAAAAAACTCAACAGCAAACAATTTATTGTCATAATATTCAATAAATTATTGACATCTTTTATAATTATAATTAAGCACACCATTTTCAACTAATCATAATTAATAATAATATTAATACCATTTTCAACTAATCATAATTAATAATAATATTAATATTATTGTATTCTAAAATAAAAAAATTGAAAATACAAACATTTAGAAACAAAAAAGAACATTATTATAAGACAAAATTATTAAAAATTTACAATACAAGTCTCTTAAAAAAACAACACTCAATTTCAATCAATTAAATTATTTCTTCGTAATTAAATTTTGATCCAATATGTTTTTTTTGTCTTAAAACATCCTTAGTATATTAGCGATCAGAATTATAAAATAATGTATTGGAAAACAGAATAAATTTTCATTATATCATATTTGAAAACATCAACATAACTACAATTCAAAAAGTTTTCAATATCAAATCTGTAATTTCACAGAAATAATTAATCAAAGCTTTTAAACACAATTAAAACTATATTTGAACTATATTTAAATCTTCAACAAAATATATTTCTAATTCTTTATTGAATATGTCGATTATCAAACGTTGTTTGAAAGAGATATACAAAAGCTCCTCAACACAATCGCATCTCAGCTCTTGCAAAATTATGATAACAAAGAGTTACCATCAATTCTGCAAAACCTTTGTGATCACATCCTTTGAAATAAAGCTCATAGATAAAAACTTAAAATAAGGGTAATAAACTACGCAGTTGTAAGGACTTTTATCCCAAACAATATTTTACAAGATTAAGCTCTACAAAAGCCTATCAAACATGTAAAGTGTTATAAACAAGTTTTCATACCACAAAGTCATAAACTATTCCTTAGTACAAATTATACTACTCACAACAATTATTTACTGTAATAAGGAGTCTCATTCACCCTAACCAATATCATTCAAATAAGAAGAAAATTCAAATTGCAAGCACAAAAAGATGAAATAAGCAACCAACCAAAGACTTCAATGAACATCATCACTTGAATATATATTTAGATATGAAATGCAACGAAGGGAAAAAGTTATCGAATCAAATACAAGAGATACCATCCTCCGATGATGAACCAGTTTTTATGCAGAGCTTAAGTAGAAAAACAACCACCCAAAAAAAAGGAAGGAGCTAACAACATTAGCGCAAGCATGACAAAAAGTGCAAAAAAAGTTAAACATAATGATTCACAAAAAAGATTTCCCTCATTTTTAATTTCACATATTTAAAATGTTTATATTATGCAAACTATGCATGTTTAAAATATCTTATCTCATTATTTTTTCTGAAGAATAATATTTTTATTTCAATTGTTCCACTTCAATAGAGCGATATTACCTAATAGTTATATTTACAATGCATAATATATTATATATCACTTACAAAACTAACAAAACAATGCGTGGGTCTCAATCTAGTTCATAGTAACATGATCATATTTGGATATAATTAACTTCTCAGTTTGGTGTCGTTTTGTCATACATTAGAGGAAAATATTTTAAAATAGGTAGTTTTCACTTTTTTGGGAAAAAATCATTAAAATTGTATCTTTTCTTGAACGAAGAAAATTGATAACTTTTTGATGGTAGAAAAGAAAATGAATAGCAACTAAAATAACACTTGGCATAACACATTGTATTTTCGCTTCAATAAAAAAACTCTTTTTTTGGTAAGCCAATTTTTTTTTTATTGAACTTAATAATTCAACAAGCACCAGGTGCCTGCATATACAATACAACATAAAAATCATGACTTTACGATTAGCATGGTTGCTACATAAAGGAATGAAAAGCACTTTGTTGTCGATCCTAAAATAATGGCCCATCGGCCTACCCCAACATCAGGACTTCACCCACGCACCAAAAATGTCAAAAACCGCTGTTCAAGTGCCCCATGATTTGCTCTTGTGTGCTTAATTGTCTCTGGCTCGTGCTCATTGAAATCAATATCATCAATATCTATAATCTATAATAATAATAAAACAAGGCTACACCTGGACAAAGTTTTTACAAGTGTTACTTTCTCAGCAATAGCTTCTTCAATACTCTTCTTTTAAGCATTCTAATTATGGAAACTTTCTTTTACATTCTTTTTCAGTTCACGAAATATTAGTGCTTGCCAGCTATTTTTCGTTTCGCGTTTTTTTTGTTGTTGAAGGCTAATCAATTCAATTTCAAATTTCAAACCAGTGAATTAATTTACGGAACAATTCCCATCTCTCATTCATTTATTTCCAACTTTTGCTTTTATGATACGCTTTGTGTTCTTTTCAGTTCTATTTTTTATACACTTGTTTCTCCTTCTCTCACTAATGTCTTGCTTTCTCACTTCTATTATCCTTCCCTTTTCTGATTCAATTTTTTTCTCCCTCAACAGTTTATTTTTTCAGTTTTGCTTTGATTCTTCTTTTAGTCCCCAGTGGCGATGACGCGGCCATCAGGAGTTGGAAGGAGACGAACCGAGGAGGAGTATTTGCCTATTTTTCGGGCACCGCCGTTTGGAATGCCCCATGGTGTCGGTTCCATTACATCATAAAGCCACTTTATGTGTTTTCCCAAATCTCTTCTCTTTCTCAGTCGCCATCTTCTTTGCAGCAGAAGGCATCACATTGTAAATTTTTTGCGGTTTATTTTTTTTGTTTTGCTTCTTTTCTTCAACTTTATTCAGCGCTAATATGTTGTATACCAATGGTGGATTTTGTTTTCTAAAATTTGGCTTCATGCATATTTTGATTACTAACAACATTAACCAGATGCAGAGTATATGGCACAATAATTTGACATAAATGAAGGGATGAGTGTTATACTGTTGATTGTCTTAATGACTGTCTTATATAGGCCCTTTCCTTTCCAATGCCTGTCTTTCGCGATGCACATTTCTTAATCTTTAACCCTTTTTCTTCATCTTTAATTTCCAGAGACAAAGAGGTGAATTTGGGTTATGAGGAAGCACCTTCTTCCCAAGGTGGCCATCGTTTAGATCTCAATCCCAACACCCCACTTCTTTTTCTTTCACGTGTTTATCTAAAATGTTTTGATGATTGTATTGTTTCAGTGGCCAGGTAGATTAAGGGTCTTTGTTTTTTATTGTGATAGAAGTCCGTTTAAAAGAATCAATGTTAAAAGAATTGATTTTAAGAAATAGAAGTTAAAAAAATGGAATTGTGTTTGGTATTAATATTTTAAAACTGAGTTTAGAATAATTGATTTTATTTGGAATCATTTTTAGTGTTAATTTACGAAAAAGGACCTTAGTCTACACCCAAATTTGTGCCTTACTTTTCAAGCCAAAGATGCTAGTTGTTAGTAGTATCCCTTGAAGATAACTCAAATCCATTACTTGGCTTCCCAGAGACAGACATCATTTTCTTTTATTAATCTATATTATATGCACAAAAAAAAAAGAAATAACCCAAATTATCAACCCATAAGGAATCACGAATGCTGCATTAAAGAATAGAACCAACAAGATCTTTCCCAGCAAGAATAGCAGCAACACCCGCAATAGTAAAACCCAAGCTGATGCAGTCGTACTGAAATACAATAAAATGCAATTCGAAATCAGGGCACTACCAAACCAATGACTGGAAAATAATTAAGGAATCAAAGGAATTAAACAACATTTGAACTTTCTTCTGAAACCTGAAAGTGACCATGATCAATTAAGATCAATCAATCTTTCCCTAGTTGGCAGCACATTATTGCACAGCCTCCATAAAAAAGACCTGCATTTCTGAGGAATGTGTAACTGCCATAGAAAGTTCCAATCTCCTTGGATGTGCAAGGAGCTGGTATTAATGAAATTATCTATATATAATTATCTAAACAAACAAATACTATTCTTCTGATGAAACAATGCGCAGCTTGCTGGTTCCCTTAATGGCATCATCATAGAAAATATGCCACCCAATGAGACCATAATGTTTATAAATAAAAAAAGAAGAAGGTTTGAGCTCACACTTCCTCAACCCTCCAATGAATTAAACCTGAAAATGAAAGGTTTCTTCTCTTCTGCTCTGCAATTAAAGCCGAGCAAAACAAGGAATGCCATGGACATGCATCTAAGAAAGAAAATAAAGAATAGCAATCATAGAACTAACTTCACACAAAATGCATCTGCACAACTCAGCACTGCCATACACATACGGGAATGTTGTAACATATATAAAACAAGTTTTAATTACATCCTACACAGCCAATCAAAACATGATTGTCATAGATACAAAACCAAATAAGCATACTCATAGTAACTATAATAAGCAAAAGACTTGTAAGCCAACAAAATGAGCATACTCAGTTACTGACAGTAACTATAAAACAAGATCCATGAGAATGTTGTTGGCATTTATGACTCCCATATGTATTAGTCCCTACCCAGATTAGCCACAATTTCATCTCTGATTAAGTTGCAAAGACTACTCATTTCTATTGATGAAACCAAGTCAACATCTATATCTGAGGATCTACGCACATTGTGATCACTATCAATATCTTCCATGGCAATACCATTTTCCTCTATATGCTAAAACTCAATATCTGATGCATGATTTCTTCTGATAAAGTTATGTATTGCCATTGTGGCAATAACTATCTTTACTTGAGTAGCATATTTGAAACTGTGCATCTGACGAAGAACTGCAAATCTATTTTTCCATACTCCAAAGGTCCTTTCTATAGTGGTTCTTAAACTGGAATGAAAGTAATTGAACACTTCATCACAATTGGCAAATCCAGTTGCATGCCTAAAGTCAGGAAGATGATAGCACTCACATCTATATGGACCCACGTAACCTGTTGGTGTTGGATAACCACTATCCACCAAATAATACTTACCTAAAAAATATGATTACTATTAAAATCACCATTTAGAATGAAATATATAGTAAATATATTCAGTGAGATTATGCAGTTTTGAAATCAAACCTGGAGGAGGATGTGGAAAATTATAATTTGGCTTTGTAAGAGCATCCTTGAAAACTCGAGCATCATGAGCTGAACCTTCCCATCCAGCCAATACAAATATAAAACAAATATCCCAATCACAAACAGCCATGACATTTTGTGATGCATATCCCTTCCTTCCTATATATTTTACATTTTCATTTGCAGGAACTACACATGGTACATGAGTTCCATCAATTGCCCCTATACAATCTTTAAAATATGGCCAATATCGCTTGTCATCTTGGATTTTTCTTTGCAGATTGCTAAATGTTTAATCTTGAGGCCTAATCATTTTTTTTTGACAACTTCAAGCATGCTTTCAGTACATTGTGAAAATGTCTACTTACAGTTTCACCTAAGTGTTGAAATCTTTCTTGTATTATCCTATTTCCTTCTCCATGCCCAATAGCAAGTAAAAACATGGCAACCATCTCATGTATCCCCATACGCTTTGGACACTTCAAACCATGTTGGGATAGTTCATTACAAAACAATAAAAATACATGCTTACCCATCCTGAAGTTTTCAAGACAACGGGTATCATTCCCATGTAAAACTTCTTCAACCCATTCGTACCCAGTTAGTTTGCTTATTCTACATGGTTGTTTGCATAAGTATTTCATAGCATGTTGTCCAACTACAAAACTTGTTGCAGCCACCATGGATAAAACTATATTATTTACTCCACTATAATCATTTTCTTCTCCAGAATCCTCATCACAATCACTTGCGGATATGGTTGACATTCTAATCAAATTTCTGCAATAAAAAAAAAACACCAGCTGCTACTTTGTGATCGATAACATAAGTATAAATAAGTACACACTAGAATAACACCAGCTAAATAACCATCATATCTCAATAACTAGATAATTATACAACCAGATAATTATACAACCATAAATAAGTACACACTTAATATGCTTCCCCTGTAGCAACTACAATAAAACACATATATTTGTCCTTTTATGCTAGAAGCCTGACAAATTGCAAATAAGTGATACATTTATAATAATATGACACATTGAAATTGCAAATAATCTAGTTGTCCTTATATGCTAGGCGCCTGAGAAAAGCCAGTTTATGCTCATCATCTGGAATAGCAGCAAATACCTCCCTTGCAGCCTTGTTCATCATCAACTCACAACATCTACCAAAAAAATATGCATCCCCTACTACTTCTTCCAGCTTATGAATATCGGCCATTACTATGCCAATACTAGAAGAATCTTGCATTTGTGTCTTTGTAACAACAGCATTAGTGTGAGACTGCATTGCATCTGCCATTTTTTTAAGTTCATTTCCTATGATTGAGCCACTATCCATTTTACCCTTTTTTATCCTATCCCCTTCCCTCTTTCTTTTTTCTCCACTCCTTGCTCTCCCTATTGTTCTAGGTATGTTAATGTTTGTTACCCCTGCACCACCACCACCACTTGTAGTACCATATAGATCAACTCCTATATTTGGATCATCACTATCTCCTGAGCCTTCATTGTTATCCATGCCAACACTCTCAAAACCTTAAGTACATTGCTCATCCTCTTCATGGATGTCCATAAAACCACTTGCTGCCATTCCAAAGTGACTCGTGGCAGTTTTATCTTTAAAAAGATATGTCAGGTCTTTTACAAATGGTAAGCCCTCATTGCGGTACTTAGCATATAGTGGATTTACCTACAGCATCAGAATTTTAATCACATTTAAGGTGTCATATCAACACCTTAAAAAATTTATTAAAATACTTATATATCATAATGTGTGCTAACCTTTTCCTTTGCATCCCACCAATCTGAATCAGCTCTGAAAGTATAAGTGTCGTAATTCCATCCTACACCAGTTTCATGTTGAAATAGATTATACCAAGCACTCCAATCCTTTTTTAAACTATCCCATTTGTTCTTGAATTGTCCTTTGTCATAATTTCTCCCGCTAACAACGTTAAACTGGGTCATGGCATCTCTCCAACCTTTCTTGGTCAAGGAACGTTCATTACGTTCACCTTTGTTTGCTTGGCCTAGACAAGCATCAATGAACATTCTTGTCGTTGTGCGATCCCACATGGCTTTTGGTTTACTCCTTTCAGTTTCAGCATTTTTAGAGGTATGTAATATTTCTTTACCCCTAATCTGATTTTTGTTCCTAACATTTGACATCCTATATACTTTGCCCAAAAAAAGAGGAATAAGTGCAAATATTAGAATTTTCCATGTTTAATGTGCTTGTTAGGCTTTAGCCTAGCATATATTGTAGAAACCAATCATTATCATGGAAATCATAATAACAACATTATATTTAAGAAAATGGACAAAGCTGTCTAACCTCTCTGCTCATCAATTAGGGAAACACCTTTAAAAAACCAGACAGAAAACACCTGCAAGGAAGGCCACAAACACAACCATATTCATGTCTGTAAGAGCAAATAATTCTGCTTCAACTGGATCCACCAAAAAAACGGATGCACACTTGTGAAGGCCAAGAGACTAGTATACTATCTACAAAGAAATTAATATCAAAGAAAAACAAAAACAAAAACAAAAAAACAGTTTATATTGAGGAAAGAACCCAGAATTTTGCACATAACAACCATGACCACAGGTTATCCCACAAAAAAATACTGAACTTGGATAAAGCAAAATAGATAGGAAAAATAAGGATGTTAGGAAATTATTCTATGGACAGTATCAAAATCAAAATCGAGAGACAATTTAGACCTTATTCAGTGTCACATAAACTATAAAGTATAATAAGCATTTAGAAAAAACATCCTAAGTCTACCTATTATAAGATTTAAAAATAAAAAGATAATATGAGAACAAAAGTACACTGATTGGGCATACAGTGGAGGCAATTTCACCCATAATTTCAAGCAAATATTATGGACCCATCAAAACAAACGGGTGGCTTGCCGAAATAGAAGCAAAACAAGAGAACTTTTTGTGATTTGAAGAAGAAGGAGAATGAAGACCTACCCAGAAATCTTTACATATGCCAGCAAAGGTAAAGGAACATGCAAACCCATTTTCTTTGAACAGATACATGCCACGACTCACACACATACAATCAATATTTAGGCAGCCCTTTTTCATTTTAAGTTTATTGATTCAAAAACTAAAAACAAAATAAAAGATAAACCTCATATCTAATTTCAAAGATAAATTAGGACTCAAAGAAAAACCTTGGATCTGGCAAAAGAGAAGCGCAACGAAATTTACCTCAGATTAATCTCTTCTTTCTTATCTCAAGCGAGCCCAAATCTTTAATTTTCCTTCTCTTTGACAATTGTTGTGATGAGGTTGAAGAAGAAAAAGAGAAGTAGTAATGAAGGTTGCAGCCTGGTAGATAAGAGACCGTTGGAACATTAATTGAGGGCACTTTGATAAATTCGTATTTCCACTGAAAACCCAAACCGAAAAGCACCCTCACAGCTGATGTCGGTAAACGGCGTTTCGTGTCCTTCAAACTAGATTTTTCCCACCAGAAAAATTAACCAAACACTCAAATAAAAAAGCAAGCTGAGTTTGGCAAACGCAAACGGCAAATTGTGGGCAAACGGTGGTTTCGACTGCAAACCAAACAGGCACTAAATTCTTTCATTCATGACATATAATAATATGCTTCCAGTTTAAAGAAATTTTAGTTACATCTTTCGTTCTGATGTAGGGGCCTCTAATCCTCCTTATGATGTAGGGATGCTCCTTTTGACTATTAGGTGATTTCTTTTTGTCTCAGTTCTGTTTTTCTCATTCAGTATTTTGGTTTGTGTTGTTTAATCATTTTTTCAGGTTTGCTGATAAGCTCTTTTAAATTTCCATTCAGATGACTAGGCTGGCAATCATTATATTTATTATTCTGCTAGAGAGGATTGTATTGGTTGCACAAGTAAAATCATGAGGTTTACACTGGAGAATGACAGATCCCTTCAAATTTAATTAATAAAATAAAATAAATATATCTTTTATTCTTTAAATTATGCATCAATTGATACGAGAACAAAATGAGTACTATGAAAATGTGCTGAAATCAAAATTTTGGGCGGATGGGTTTATTGCCAATTAAACATGCTTTTTTTGTCTTTTAATGGTGTAAGTTTTGAATAATTTGATTAGTAATAGTAAGTTCTTGCTCTTTTTGAGTGTTTTTACCTCTCTATTAAACCTTTTTAAACATCATAAAGATTTATGTTGCCTTCTTTGAAGCATATGTTGATGAGTTTGCCTTATTTTTTTCCTATCAAAGGTATGGTGTGATCGACAGTGATTATTGAGTTGCCAAATGCTGGTAGTCTTTCTTTGGAAGAACATAAATACAGTGTTGTAAGAGAAAAGGAAAGCCCTGCAGGCACTCAGAGCTGAAGAGAGAAAGGTGGATATTTCACTATAGTTAATAGATCACCACAAATTTCTCTTCTGAGTTTACTAATGTTCATGTATAAAATGGTGGCATTGAAGTGACATTCATATAGTGATTAGGCTGTAGCAAAATATGGGAACTGACTTGCCTCATAGTGTATTTTGAATGGATGATCAATGTGTTGTTCATATTTCTAGATATGTATGTACTCCTTTAAGATACAATACTTATAGTTTTATCGTTAGGTAACAAGACACTGAAAAGGTGTTCTTATTCCTATATCAGAGATCAGAGCTTTTCTTTCCTTTTATTTTGTTATTTTGGTTTCTGAATTTGACTGAGATATTAAAACTAAACAGTATATATATTTTTCCTTTAAGCATATTTTTCCATCAAGAATTTCTTTAAGCATATCATTCTATTGTTGTTGTTTTAGGCTTCTCAAAAAGCACCTGGAAGGTAAGGAGCTAAAGTTCTGCAGATGCGAAGGAGATGTACAGAAAATGCTGACAGATGTTCTTGAGAAGCTTAATGTGCTTGCAGAGGTGGATTACTAATAATCTTTTAGTTGTGGTTGTAGTATATTTAGATGTTGCATCATTCTTATTATTTATTTGCCATTGTGTTTTATGCAGCATTGGTCTCTAGATGAAAATAAATAAATGTTTAAAAGCAACAAAGAAGTCATTCCAGTTTATGGGACAAACTGTTTGTCTGATAATCTTATAAGGAGATTGGTTGGATCTCGCTGTTTTTTTTTTTTGTTAGTAGACCTTTTTTGTGGTAATCTTTCTAAAACTTACTACTATATTTCTTTCTTTGACTTTTGACATCTATTACTAATTTGAGAGGTTAAATTCATCAAGGAGATTTGTTTCAATACATGGAAAAGTGTTTTTGTTGGTTGGTTAGATCTTCCTAGCAATAATTTTGGTTTTGCAAGCAATAACAGTCAGGAGAGTATTTGTCAGAAAAAAAAAAAAAAACAGTCAGAGGAGTGGTTAAACAAATTAATGTTGGGACTTTTAAACTTATTTTCTATTGTATAACCAACTCTATTTCTGTTAGGAGGTTATCCTTAAGTCTATTATCTTTTTTAATTTTGTGGCCTTTCTTTTTTATTTGGTGTAGATTGGTCTGAATGAAATCTGTCATTATAATTTTTCAAACTCTGCTTATTCTACTGGATTTTAATACTTTTAATGTTAGTTTTTTGATGTAGGTGATGCTAAACTGCATAAGATTTTTATGCTTTCAATATTTTCCAAGAATCACATACATAGTTTAATGTATCTTAGGTTCCCAAAACAATGATTTTCATCTTTTGGTTATTATTTGCAGATACCATCTTTTGTGCTATTGATTGATGCTGTGGACTTGGGTTTGTTTGTTAGGTTCGAAGTCTTTAAATTAGAACATGATTTTTACATACAATAGAAGGTTAAGATAATTACTTAATGTGAATTTTATCAGTATTCAGGTTTTAGGATAGAGCAAGGTTTGTGACAATGAGGCTCTAGAGGAATCCTATAGAAAGAGCAAAAAGATGCAAATCTAAACAGACAATTCTGATACAGGGAAAATATTCATTTTTCTTTAATAGATATTCTAATATGAGTTCTATTTTCCATTATTTTGTTACCTTCCATTTCTTCCTGAAATTCTTTGGATTTTACAAGTTGAGTTAGGAACATCATAGAGCACTGGGGTTTACACATGTACACTATTTTTTGGTAGAAAGATTTATAATCTCAGTGACGAATCATCAAACTTTCACAGGCCTTTTCCATGTTTCTTGAAAATGCTTACATGATAGGAATATCATTGGACATGCTAAAAAACTGGATGCTACCTTTGATATGCTAAAATAGGTGAACAAATAGGTGAACTCAAATCTATTGAATTTATATAATTCTTTTTTTTTTTTATAGAAGTTATCTAATTATATTATCAATTTGCTGTTATATATTTAAATGAGATCATCAGAGTTTATCTTATGCATAAAACTTATTTAAGTATTTAAATTGGTTTATCATGGATCTTCTTTTATACAAAAGTTTATTTAAAAATTCTTATCTATGAAAAAAATTAGTGAGATTATAATAAACTATTGTATATTTAAATGAAATCATCAGGGTTTATTTGTGTAAAGATTTATGTGTAAAGATTTATTTAAATATTTAACAAGATGATAAGAATTTTTTAAATATTTAAATTAGTTTATCATGGATCTTCTTTTATGTCAAATTTATTTAAAAATTTAGACAGATTGTAAGAATTTATTATATATTTAATGGGATTATCACGGTTCTTCTTATGTGTAAAATCTTATTTAAAAATTTAGTAAGATTATAAGAAGATATTATAGAGTAAATAGTCAATTTCATCCCTAAATGTGTGCGGCGTTGTCACTATAATCCCTGAATGTGTCGAAATTTCAAAAACATATCCGAATGTGTCTTCTATTCGTAATGTCTTCTATTCGTAATTTTAGGGACCCAACTCACTAACGAAAGACAGATTTGAAGACCAAATTGACTAATAAAAGAGACACTGGAGAATCAAACTGATTTACGAAAGACACATTCGGGGATGTTTTCTTAATTTTGATACATTTAAAGACTATAGTGATGGCGTCTCACACATTTAAAGACCAAAATGACTGTTTATACTATGTATTTAAATGGTTTTCATTGGAGTTTTTTTACGTGTAAAAACTTGTTCAAAATTTAGTGAGATTATAAGAATTTGTTATATTAAAAACTCATTTCTATGAATTATATTTTGATTTAAATTTAAATTCATAATTCTATATACTAAAAACTCATTTCTATTATTTTTTTATTGAATCTTTTAAATTTTTTAACATTATTTACTATGATACTTTTACGCCTAACACATATCTCGTGCATCGCACGGGTAAACACACTAGTATTATATACAAATAGGAATTAAGCTCATTGATTACATTACTAGGTGTCAATGTCTAATGCATTTAACAATTAATACGGATACAATTCTAATCAAATTGTCCAACGTGTAATCTTACATCAGCCGAAATTCAAATTCATGAACAATAAAACGCCTGTTTAAAATATTGATTTTCCTATGTGTCATATGACATCAGCCTAAACCAATTAAATGTACATTACTCATTAATCGTCAATTCATAACACAAACAACCTGGAACAATCATAACAAAACCGAATTAATTAATTTATATGACTAATTATTTATAATTTATAAATTATAATTTATAAATTATAAAGTCGCGACTACAAATTTCAATAACATCTTTGGGAAATTAAAATTCAAATGTCAAGTTTCAATATAGCATGAAATAAAAATGCCTAAAATTTAAACAATACGTAGTTATACGTGACACAAACATGATATACAATTTTTTTACTTTAACTACCTGAAAAAATACAATTATTATCCAACATACAAACCATATTGTGAATATATACTATTTAAAAAATAAAAATATACGACATGTTCACGTCACGTATTTTTTACCAACATACAAATATGCAATTATAATGGAATGATGCAATGCTTATTATGGTCGTATAATTGTGTAGCCTATCGAATACTAGAGTCAAAATCAATCATTATTGCTGATTCTAAACGATGTTAAATGGCCATATTATTGCTATCTGAATATGGAAAAAATGCACTCCCTCCGTCTCTTAATATATGACCCTCTTGTAAGACTTACAAGAGAGTCCTATATTAAGGAACGGAGGGAGTATTTGACAACAAATTCAAAAAATACAAAATTAATGTGCTTATTACGTTACCATATTCGTCCCAAGCTACACTCAATTCCTTACCTAATGGAATATTGAAAATAAAACGTGTTCTGGCATGTGGTCATCATCAGAATCAAAGCACAATCGTGTGTTTTGTGTATTGAACATATAAATGGTAATAGCATAAAATCATTCCCTACCAACAATCAATCACAAAACATGAAACTGTCAATTTGTCGTATGTCTTAAATGCTGATTGCATAACAGATTATTCTACGTTAATGTAGTTGCGGTATGCAACAAATTGAAAGCCATCTATAAATGTCAGTCACAACAACGTTTCTTCATCACGATTTGCTGAGTAAACATACCTGAAACTAAAAACTCCATCCCGTCCCCAATTTTTCAAAATGTCAATCAACTTTGACCTCATCTCTGATATCATTTTAAAGCTGATAACTATCACACATATTCTCCAAGATGGCGTCCTCCTTGACAAGATCCTCAATAATCCTGAAACCTAGAATGGATATGAGATCATCGGCAATGAATCCATGGGCATCGTCTCTCACAACCGCATTTTCCACCACCACTCCCACCATCGACGACATCCCTTCTGCGAAATCCATCTCAAGGTTCCTCTGTTAGTTGTTGTTCTTTGATTTCTTATTTTTTAGTTCTGTATTTTTTTTTAATTTCATTTTGGTTTCTTTAGGGAAGGAAGAAGCATGCACAGGGACTGAATTCACGCTAAGAAGAGGAACACATACTTCGAAATCACCCACGCCACCCCTAATAAATCTTCATCACATGAAGATTTATAGGGCTAAATTGGAGATTTGATTTGTGATTGAAGAGAATTTAAAGTGATTTTATGCTTAAATTGTGTGATTCAATGTATTAATTTGGTCTCATTCTAACCTTTGTACGACAGTGTTTGCTTTGATTTTCTCTCTATAAGTGCACAGGAATGGGAACAAAGTCAAATGAATGAACTTAGCTAGATGAAGAAAGGCAAGGAAGAGAATTCTCAAGTGCCCATTCTCCAAACGCGTCCAAGTACATGAAATTCGCCAAAAATCTGAGCTAGAGACACGTGGTGCGCTCATGAAGGCATTGGAACACGTGTCACGCGCATCGCAGAATTACCTCTCTGTCTCTGCGCGCGTGGCACGGGCTTATGAAGCTGCAGAACGCGCGTGGCACACATTGTCAAATTTTGTCATAGTTTACGCTTGCAGCGTGTGGAGGAGGAGTCTTTGGGCGCGTGCATTCTGTTGATATCATTTAAAACTTATATTTTTCACTGGGAAGGTATTCTCTACGATATCTAAGATCTAAAACGCCGTGGGGCTTGTTGAGGAGTGCTAAGATTTCACTTTTCTCCATCTCCAAAGAGGATTCAAACTTGGGAACAAGGATTGAAGAATCAATGGAGTCTCATTCAACCTTCTCATCTCTATGGATTAGTTTCTCCTCTTTCATGAGTAACTAAACCTCTTAGACTAGGATAAGATGAAGTTTGTGGAAACTTTTATGTAGTTGGATTCTATTATTTCAATGCAAGTTTATTCATGTTAATTGATCTTACGTCTCCGTTCTTAATGCTTTTTGATAATTGATCACTATTAAACTGAATTTGGGTTACGATCACAATTGAAAAATTGGGGTTTTTAACTAGTATTGAGATTGTTGGACATATCTAAAGGGTTATAGGAATATAATTCTATTGGTATGAGTTTGTATGAATCCTTATTCATTATGCTTGATTTAATTAATATGAACCTAAGGGATTAGGGATTATTAGTTGAATCAAAGGGGTTAAGAGGAAAGGAATTTTCCTTAATCTAATTTAGAGGATTTAAACTTCAATTGTTCATGAGTATCGCTTGCATTGGCTTGAATTCAATCGCATAAAGGTGGAAACAAAAGGATTCTATCCCTAGTCAATTTTAATTCATTGAAATACAAATAGTTGATTTTGATACTGTTATTGTTTATTGCTACAAATATCCTAAATTTCAAATACCAAGATTTGGTTCTCGTTCAAAATAGATACAAACTTTGTTAAGTTAATTAATCGATCACAATCCTCATGGAGACGATACTCTACTTATCACTTATTACTTGTACGATTCGGTACACTTGCCGAAATCTTAACAAGTTTTTGCACCCACATACACACGCATATACTCGCTCGCAAGTGACTCTTCCATTGGAGTTCTGTTTTGACGCCAATAGTGTTTCTAGGTTTTATTTTTTGCTCTCTTTCTGTTCTCATATTCAAGTTTCATATATAAAAATATCTACCTTGATGATTGCTTACCTTGCTTTGTTGGGATCCCGTTTTCTATGGTTTATCGCTGCTCATTCAAACAGTATTCACCGTCATTTTCTTCTCCCAATATTGAGGCAAACTATGGGTTCTTATTACCAATATTATTTTTTTTGGTAAGCCTCTTATTACCAATATTGTTATTGCAGCAAAATGTCATTGAGCTTAGCATTGGGAATTCAATAGTTGTGCATTTTGCAGGTAATAGTGCGGTGCATTACACCAAGAGCGAAACCCATGTTAGTATTGAAGGACAGTTTTCTATATTATATTGTCTATTATTCTACTAAATATTAATCTTTTACAATTTTTCAGGGATCATGAATCAAGTGAGATAAATTATCATTTGAAGGCTATGAATGAAAATAATCATGATGTGGCTGTTAAGTCTAATAGATCTGATAACACTGAGAATAAGAAACATGGAACTATGCCTCTTTGGATTTTCTTCCAGTGCTTCACACATTTTTCTACTGAACTTAAAGAAGCAAGTCTTACCACACTGAATGTTTTACTGTTTCTTTTGTAGCCAAGCACTCACACAAAATATAGGTAAAAGAGGAAAGTGTTTCACTATTTCTCTGTTCGAAGCTTAAAAAAAAGTTAATGTTTTCATGCTTTAAATAAAAAATGAAAAATAATTCTCATCAATTGGGTGGGAGGCACAGAAACAACAATGAGAAATCTTCACAAATGTCACAACTAAATTTTGAATTCAATGCTTATGGAATATGGGGGCATTATAAAAGCAGCAACTTATGTATCATCCATGGCAGAATATGTGAGGAGATCAGTCGGGGTTATGAAGAGAACACAGAGTGGGGGAAAGAGGCATGACACATGTCTTGAATCTTTAAGCTGGACTTTATGTGTGTTATATCATGCAGTTATATAGCTTTTCTATACTCTGAATATCTTGATGGTTGGATAAATATATGTCTCTATTACATAGGATGCTTTAACAGGTTTCAATATACACTGTAATGGTTGACAATCTGTGTATTGCATTCCTAAAAGGCATGTTTTTAATGGTTAAAACCTCATAAATCTCTTTGATCGTCTGCATCATGTTCTTCACTAGGCACTTGGATCTGTTGAGATCATGTTGATTAGGCATTGTCCTATATGGTATGGACATGGTTGTGGCTTGAAATGACGGGAACATTTTTTTAAATGAGCTCTTTCGTTTATCCTTTGACATTAGTTCCCTTAATTGCTAATCACCCCTTGCCAGCTCTGCATAAGATATCTCACATGAAGAAACTAGCTCTGTAGAAGACCCATTTACATGCCATATGCCTTTTGGTTATCAAAGCCCTTATAGAAACCAACAGAAATAATTCCTTGGCAGAATTAGTTCATAGCAAACCTATATTCCATGTTAGCTAACATGTTTTTATGAAGTTCGTGATGAAGCTATTGAGAATGCACCAAGCACACGAAAAAGGAGCAGGCTGGAGCATGCCCACATCATGAGTAAGCTGGAATTCCTCCAATTTTATGTATTGCCTTTATTGAAATTTATACCAATTGAAATAAGCTATATGGTATCTTTGATCATTTTTATAATGTAGGAATAAGCTATATGGTATCTTTGATCCTTCTGTTTTCCAAATGTAGGTCTTTTATGCTTCATTCAAATATGTGTGTTCTTATTTTTATATATTCAGACCTGTTTGTTTTTATAATACTTAGTTTTTGTATGTCCTGAATGGGGGCTTATGCTTTTGTCATTTTGTTTTGCAATTTAAATTTAAATGTATTGTTCTTATATGCTTTATTCAAATCTGTGTATTATTATTTTTATATATTCAGATATGATTGGTATTATAAGACTTGGTTTTTATATGTCTTGAATACGGCTTATGCTTTCCGATTTTGTTCTGCGGCTTTTATATTTCTTGGATTGGGATTATGCTTTCTGGTCTTATTTGTTTTGTTTATATTTGTTAGTTTTTATTTTATTTTGTTGCTATCAAAAAAATTTAGATGCTATCCTCGAAAATAAAGTTTATAGCTGTCTTTAATGGCTGAATAAGAATAACGAGAAGCCTGTTTTCACTCTAATTTCTATGTAGGAGTTGTTTCAAAGACTAGCCTATAGCTTTAAATTTTAAAATAAAGGCCTACAATATGACTCTCCCATATTTACTTTTGTTACGTGTAGATAGAAAAAAGCACAAGTCAAACTAGATTGTTAAATGTTCCAGTGACAGGTTTCTTAATCCTTTTATGTTTGGATATTATTAAATTTGTATGAGAAGTAAAGTAGGAAGCAGATTACCAATTTTTTTTTCAATCGGAGTCCTTTCATGGTTTATGATCTCTAACTGTTGTTCTGCCCCTGCCTGACTAAATAAAGATATCTTGGTATAAGTTTCAAATTGATAATTTGCATTATGGTGATTGTTTTCATGAACCATAGGGATTTTCTTTCATGGGGATGGTTGCAGTTTTTATTCTTTATCCTTGACTTGCTTTTAAAATCAGCAGCAAAAGCATTTTAGGTAATGCAAATCTTTACTTCTACCTTTTGAAGCAGGAGTGAAAAAGTGACAGAAGAAAAAAGACTGCAAAATGATATACTATCAACAAATGTCGAAAAAGATTAGCATGTTCCCTGCACAAAGATTGTTGCAATTTTTTGATAACTAGACCTTAAAATTGTTACCCATAATAACTTCCATTGTCACATGAAAGCAAAGTATGGAGAAGTAATTGAAGCAATGAGGAAGGATGGTGAAGGGCCAAGCAAAAACCAACCTTTTAGACTTAGCTCGCACACATAGTAGAATGACATATTTGTGTGTATCTGTTTAAATATCACAAATGTTATTTTATCAATATTTAATTTTTTTTCTCAAGTTTACATACCCGTGCATGGTACGGGTTAGAATACTAGTAACTTACACACCCCTGTAATTTCCTACTTGCAGCCTTGCACATTATATCATTAATTTACTGCCACTCCAAGGCATGTTAGCGGGTTTGTACACCAGGTAGATAACGGATAATTAAACCTTTCTGCCTTAACTGTTATCTAATGCCAAGACTTGTATTTCACCTCTTCTAGAATCTGCTCTGTTGTCACGTGCTTGGAGGAAAACCTCATGTTGTTCCAAGCAGTCCAAATTAACCAGATTATTGAGAACCACATTGTTTGCCAAGCATTCCTACTCCTTGTTGAGCAGTTTAATAACCCTTCGAACTGCAGAAAATGATCCCGACACACATTGTGGAAAGCTGTTTGCATCCCTAACCACCTCATTCAATCCATCCAGACCTTTGCAAAGAACTTACACTCAAAAAATAGATGTGCAGTAGTTTCCTCCTCCTCTTGACACCCAATACATCCTCCCATATTGGCTTGTAATACCCCGTGCCGAATCAGATTTTGCGATGACACTACTCTGTTAATTGCAACTCTCCAAGCCAGAATCGCCGCTTTCAAAGGAACCTGTTTAGCCCAGGCTTTTCTGAAGAAAACGTCTGGTTGTGTCCCCCCCGACCTTAATGATTCTTTTGTAAGCTGATGCGACCCAAAATATGCCTGTAGCATCATGTTTCCATAACCAGCTGTCTTTCGCATTTTCCTGCAAATTGACAGAACTAATCACAACAAACAAATTGTTCATTAGCTCCTCTTTCCAGTCAAATAATCGTCTCCTCCGTGACAAGTCCCAACTCCATACACCTCCTTCCCATGAACCCACTTCACCTATCTTTGCCTCCTTGTTCAGTGATAGTTGATATAATCTATTAAACTGGTTGCGTAATGTCCCACCCTCAACCTAAGGGTCATGCCAAAAAGATGTTTGTGCCCCGTTCCCCACAATTCTTCTCACACCCTCTGAAAACCAATTTGATCTGACCCCTCCCTCACTCCTCTCTAACCTCGCTAGATCAAACCACCAGTTAGACCCCTTCTTACCCCGCTCCGGCTCACGACAATTTAGATCCCTGTATTTCGCTTCTAACACCTCTACCCATAAAGATTCTTTTTCAATCCTCATTCTCCACCTCCACTTTCCTAACAATGCCAAATTAAACGCCCTTAGATTTTTTATTCCTAACCCACCCTCTTCCTTCTCCTTACATATGTATTCTCAGGCTACCCATTGAATTTTATTACTCTCGTCATTCCCTCCCCAAAAGAATTTTCTAAACAAGGACTCAAGAGAATGGACAATACGTTTAGGAGCCAAGAAGAAGGAAAGATAATAGATGGGAGTGACGACAATACCAATTTTAAAATAACCGCCCGCCCACCAAGAGAAAGATGCTTTCTTCGCCACCCAGACAACCTTGATTTCACTTTATCAAAGACTGGTTTCCAAGTGCTTTTTCTCCTGTAATTTACTCCAATGGGAAGCCCCAAATATTTAAAAGGAAGTGCTCCAATTTTACAATGTAGCACTTCAGCTGCCTCCCTTAACCATCCTTGATCTAAATTCAATCCCACTAGCTTGCTTTTAAAGAAATTCACTTTGAGGCCCGACATGACCTCAAACAGCTGCAATAAAGCCTTTATGGCCCAAACATTGGACCAACCATCGTCGCAGATAAATAGCATGTCATCTGTAAATTGCAAATGTGACACCTCCACCCCTCCGCTACCAACCTTATACCCTCTGAACAAATTTTTAGCCCGTGCCTTCTCTACCATAGCTCCTAGGCCCTCTGCTGTGATCAGAAATAAAAACGGTGATAGTGGATCACCCAGCCTCAGTCCCCTACCTGACGCGCAAAAGCATCACTATAGAGAAAGAAATCTCATTTATGTTGGCATCCCAGACTCTAAAAATCATTTGCAGCACACCAAAAATATTATTAAAAACATAAAAAAGAATACAAAAACATGGGGCACTAAAACCCAAATCCATGTAAAAGAGGAATAAGAATCACCTAAATCTATAATTAGGAAAACTAAATCCATTGCACAAGAAGTCTTCTCTAATAAAATCAGGAATTAAATCTGACAAGTATAACTATGACTAATTATACCATAATTAGCTAACTTGTCCGCACAACAGTTTCCTTTTCTATAAATGTGAGAGACTCTTAAGTGAATTTGTTGACAATAAATAAGGTAATTTCTCCATCTAGCTTTAAGTTTCCAAGGAACTTGATAATTAGAAGAGAATGCATTAACTCTAACCGGAAAAAAAAAAAAGAAGAAAGCATTAACTACTAGTTTAGAATCACATTCTAGAATGTGCCACCCTTTTTGAAAAGCAGTTTCAATAGTTATCATCACAACATCAAATTCAGCATGAACAGTAGTAATTATGCCAAGATAACAAAAGAAGTATCCCATAATGGCCCCCATTGAGTCCCTAAACAAAACCCCCTCCAGCAGCATATCCAAGGGCTTCTCTTGCAGCACCATCAGAATTACACTTAAGCTAACCATATAATGGTGGATATCAATTGAGATGCTTAATGGTAGAAGCTTTACAAAAATGATTCTCCACTAAAAAAGCTTTGAGAATTCTAAATTCTTCAATAGAATTAGACATACATCCTTTGGAAAAGGCATTCCCTCTCCTGGTGGGAGTGTGAGAACTCCCTGCCCAAGTTTGACTCGTCATATTTTGATCACGATAAAAACTTTGTTGACCGTTGATTGATCATCCTCACACAGTCATTCCATTGTGGTGATCTTAGCGTCCTCAGTAGAGTGAATGGTGTGACATTCCAATTTCTAGGTTATTTGTTTAATTGGGTGTTTCCTTATGTGTGGGCTTAAAATAAGATTTTGGAAAAGATCTCAGATAGTCTAAAAACCCTAGGAAAGATCTAGAAACCTTAAGAAAGGCCTAGAAATCCTAAAAAGGACGAAAATACCCCTGGAAGGGTGTGGAAACCCCCTAGAAGCTTCTAGAAGAAGAAAAATCAGATATTTTCTTAAAGGTACTATCGCGACGCGACGGTACCTGTGAGAGGGAACCATTGCGACGCGATACAGTCTGGCATTTGTCTCCGTTTAGATTTTGACACGTGTAAAGGTAAGGGTACCATTGCGACGCGACGACACCTGTGAGGGGGGACCATCGCGACGCGATGGGGTTGAAGCTCACCTATAAATAGGTGCTTACACTCCCTTCATTCCTTGCATCAAATCCTCTTCTCTCTCTAGGAACCTCCTTTAAGGAGTAAGTATGCTCTACACTTGCCTCGAGTGAGGATCATGTGCATCAGAAAGCTCTTAGTTAGAAATCCTTAAGTCTGAGAGAAGAGTAAGGCTCAGAGGAGTAGCACAAGGTAGGAGTGCGGATAGCAGTCGAGGGTCAAGGCTTTCTAATAGGAGCTTAGCCAGGAGTCCCAGGTGAGGGGGAAGATACTTCAATTACTAGGAAAAACATGTAGAAGAATAGTACTGTTAGCATGCGTAGGGGACCTCAAACCCTACTAGGGGTTGATATCAGCAACACCTTAGCAAAGGGGTTGCGGTATGCGGTGGCTAAGGATAGTCACTGTAGACCTATCAACTAACGTAGGTTTTTCTTGGTGTGATTTATGTGCTTACTTGACTTACTTGTCTACTTGTTTGATAACATGATTAGTAGACAGTCGCCTTCGCGACGCTAGGAATAGTTTATACGCTGATTACTTGTGACTGTTGATATTCTGATTAATGTACATGTACTAATATCTATAACGTGCTGATTGAATAAATATGATATCTGTGAGTGTGATGATTGATGTATGGTCTTAGTGTCAAGGGTGACGCCCTCTCGTTAGAGGATTGTGAATCCCTAGACGATAATAGCGAGTATTACAGTTGATACTCTGTTTGTCATTGGTGATAGCCAGGTTGGTGTACCCGAGGTTGGAGTACTTGAGGACTGGTGATCGGACCGAAGGTATGGAGTGGTTTAGAGCAGGTCGTTGACCTTGGGGATAGACAGAGTGAGGCTCGGTCATCCCGACAAGGCTCCAGGACTTCACATCTGACGAGGGGGTAATCTTGGCCATTCCCTGTATTGGGAATGTCGTCCTTGTATACGGGGATGGTACCTTACTCCGTTGATTAGAGATGGTAGCGTATCAGGATATGTCTCTGGGACAACTAACTTATGTGTCATTCCTCTTGTGCCCTAAGACTGGTGATCGGTCTAGGGTGTGAAGGGCTGATGATCAGCCCAGATGTTCAGTGGTCTGTGTCAGTATGTGGTTTCAGGGTGTGATGTGATCTGTCACTGTGTGCTCAGGGGTCTGTATGTGGTATCTTTGGTATCAGTATTCATCAGTTATGTCGATGATTGTTATCTTTATGTTGTGAATGGTGACAGTTACTCTGCTATTCTGTTTTCCTACTCATTGGTAATTGATGGATTTCTTACCCCTTCGTTTCTTGTGTATTTCTATATTCTATCATGATGAATAGCAGACGGACAGGAGCAACCTGAGCTTAGAGCTTATTCTTAGGGAGCGGGACCTAGTGGAGGTGACCGCAATAATAAAGCTGCCTAGAGGCTGTGTTCAGATGTTTGGAATCCAGTTGAATCACGGCCAGTATGTCCTTTTGTCACCCCTTGTGGGCGTGGTGTATATATCTATATGTGTGTATGTGCCATGCTTTGCGTACTCAGATAATAAATAACAATTATAGTTGCTTTATATGTGTGGGCTACCATTAATCAAAAATAAAGTAACTCCCTATCAAGGCGGGTTGTCACAAATGGGGGATAACTTTATTGTTTCCCATAAACTATGCCGATATTTATCTCAATTCTCCGATCGGCTGATGAGTGAACTGTACTCCCCTCTAACGGCCCAAAATGATGTTTCTCTAGTCTGATGCAGGAGAGCAGCAGGGCTGGGTACCTTAAAGGCACTCGGGTGCTCAAGTTAGTTTTAGTGTTTAGGTAGGGCCAAGAGAATGGAACAATATGTATACCTGTAATGGTGTTATTTTCTTTTAATATATAAGGATAGACATGTCACCTTGACCTTTGCCTTGACCCGTGGGGGTTCCATAAAGGAGGAAACCCTGCAAGCGACGCTACCACAAGCTCATGCCCCATGTGCCTGGATACACAGTCGTCTGCCTTAGAATTGGTGTGTATTATCGCCCTCTCTTGCAAGGAGTGCAACATGGCCTTACTTTTTATCAAAGTTGTACTCGAGGACAGGGACGGATCCAGGAAATTCAATAAGTGGGGGCAAAATCATATACTATAAATATTTATATAAAAAATACATCAATACATAAGTGATAAAATAATAACATCAGTATCATTGAATAAAAAATTAGTGATTATAAAAACTATAGCATTGTACACCTAAAAAATTGAAGACACGTCTGTATCTACGAATTATAATTGCTTTTTACACGTGTCTTCATATTTTGAAATTGTTGTATGATTTTTTCGTTTTCAACACTATCAAAAATATCTTTCTCTATGTATGTAACCAAACAATTATTCAACATTTCATCCCCCATAAGGTTGCACATTTGATTCTTCACAAAATTTATTACAGAGAAATTCATTTCAACTATTACAATTGCCACAGGCAAAATCAAAGCTAACATCAGCGAGTAACTCTCTGTTAACCCACATAGGCAAATGACCAAACACATAATGCACATAGATGAAACATGGTGTAAAAGAAACTTACTCAAACAACAAATGAGTTGTAAATAGAGAAAAAAAATAAAAGATTAAAAATGAAATGAAGAACATATGAAATGAAAGGTACCACTAACAAAATATTAAGTATGGAGAGAAAATGTTGAATAAGGAGAGAGAAGACACAAATCGGGAGACAATGAGAGAAATGAGTAAAAAGGGTTGAGTTAGAGCTCTTGCGAAGTATTTGAGTTGATGGATTTTTTAGAATGAAACAGAGTAGAAACCAAAAAAATATTTTGAGAAGCAGAAATAGAGAATCAAAGATAAAAGGGAGTAAAAAAGATTTATACTTTCTCTTAAAAAGAGAGTAGATGTGAGACAACACTTAAAAAAGAGTAGCTCAATTTTTATTTTTTTTCTCTTTAGTGGGGTCAACACTTAATTTTTAGTGGGGTCAAAAATAAAATTATTCAATAATTAGTAACAAAGTAAATAAGTTAATGAAGTCAAATGCCCCCAATTTGCTTCACTTAAATTCGTCCATGCTTGAGGATCCTCATGACAAGAACAACACTTCTCGGTTTCATTCCCGGTCTTTCACGCTGCGTTGACTTGATACGCAGTGTTAGAACTTAGTGTTGGAAAATTTGGTTGCTAAATTATCAAAAAGTGAAATTCACACAAAATAAGATTAGAATAAATATGACAATAAAATAATATAATAACAATGAATTATAAACTACAATTAAATATGCGATCAAATAAATTAAAACATGTAAAAATAGACTTATTGGTTTGACAGAGGCGTGCAAAGCACTGGACTTAAGAGTATTTAGTCACGACGAATAAATAATTTGATGCAGTTGGTCTCAAGACTAATACCTTCCATGATACAACAATCACTTCTTGCTAGCACTGCACTTGAATTAGCAAAGACACAAGAACAACTTTTGAATACTCGTAGAAACAAAAATATAAAAATAAGAGGAAAGAAAACTTCTGAAAATATACTCCTCTAACCCATCCACAATGTGTAAGTCACGATATGCATCAACACAATTATAGCAGTTATTTTGTGAAAGAAAATGAGACAAAACCAAAAAACTGCAAAAGCAAAGTGACAGCCTTATTTTTAAAGGTAGCCGAGAAGAAAAGAATAAACGTTGCAGCCATCAAAATTCTTTCTCAACCGAAAAGAATACTTAAGACATAAAACTGAAAAAATTAATAGCAATTATTTTCTTTTTAAACCAATTAGAACAATACATTTAATGGATATGAATAATGAATATGTAGTTACATAAGCAAATTCATGAGAAGAAAAAGTAGTCACATGGACTATGACCAAGTCAAAACAAAAAATAAATAATTTTATATTATTATTATGACTTTAAAATAAATAAAATAAAAATTATTCCAACACTTAGAACACAATTATTTATTTTCTTTTATATCACTTTTCGTTCTTCTTTTTTTCTTTCCCTCACAATTTCTTAGTCATTTAAATAGTACCAAATTTATTAATTTTTTAATTAATTTTTCTTCGTTTTCTTATATCCCAACGAACTTATATAGATGGTTGAAATTGAATTGTGGTAATGCACAGATGAAAGTCGCTTTCATACGGTTTGTTGGCCTATTGTTTTTTCTTTTTGGGTTCCAATTCCATGGTCACCGGTCAATAATGATTTGATAAATGAACACTCACCTTGAATAGTTGAATTGCTTCCGTACACTGGTATGTTTGGTTCCGAAGAGAAGTTGTGAGAGAGAAATAAGTGAGAGAGAGTATAGGAAGAGAGAAATAGGTGAGAAATAGAGTAGATTTGTGGTATTGTTTGGTTTATGAGAAAGAAAAGAGAAAAAGAGAAGAGAGAAGTATTGATTATTTTTTAAAAGACGTCAATATACTTGACTAAAAATTTAAATAATTTGAGATATAATAAGAGAATAGGGATAGAATTAGAAAAAGTAAAAAAAAATAAATATTGTGTTGCCTTTCTTCTCAATATTGAAGAGAAACAAAAAAGTGGATGGGACCCACTAATTTGCTCTCTCTCTCCCCAATTTCTCCTGCAGTCAAATAGGAGAAGTACTCCACTTCTCACCAAACTCTCTCGTCCCTCCGTCTCTCTCACCCTTCCACCCCCAAACAAACATACCGCTAATGAGGATGGTTTGAGAACTACAGAACACCGAATACAAATAAAAACACTTTTTTAATTTATTGAATAATTTATATTCGATAAACTAAAAAAGTGTTTTATTACTTATATATAAAATAAAAAAAGTGAATAATGACGTATTTCTTCTCCCCAGTTCCCAAACTCAATCACAGAAAGGCTACTGTTGCCCAACAAGATATGGAAGCAAAGCACTAATGAGTGTGTGGCATCAAACTCAGAAAGTATAGAAACCTTTGTAGCTGTTTCTGCGGATGATGATCACGAGTACTTTCAGTTTAGAAAAGCACTTTAACGTAGTAAGCGGTAAGCCCATCTTTAGTTAGAAGCAATAATGAGTGTGATTGAGTACTGTAACCAACAATAATAATCACACAAACTTCGAAGAAAAAGTATCTGGAATTACCATTACTGTGCCTATTCGCTGTCTCCACCCATGCCACCCACTATCATTCATATCCTATAATTTAGTACTATGATTTTGTCTTGTGCTTCTCAGCACATCCCCATCACCTCAAAAGCCGGGTCACCTCAACAATTCAAACCCAGTCGTCCCAATAATTGCCGCATATAGGAGTCAAACACTCCCTTAATCGTTTTACTTTATTGACTTGATTATAATTATGTTTTCACTCTACTAATCGTTCTTTTTTCCACCACTCTCCTTCGAGATAATCCTGTTTGAAACGTGTCCAGCACTAAATGTGGGCACATTATTTTATTTTATTAAATTAAAAAAATCAGAAATACTACTCAATAATAGTAATTTTATTTGTAAAATAAAAAAATATTTAACGTAAACTAACTTCTCAAAAATAATAATTTTCAATTTCCATCAAAAAATAATATTTTTTGGCAACAATAAAAAAATCATATTTTAACGATTTTTTAAGTGATAGTATTATTTGTATATTAAAAATAAATTTATGGGAATTAAGATTATATATTTTGAATAAAATGAAAAACAAATGCATTTATATTTAATTATTTATCCATTTTATAATTAAGTTCATTTAGTAAAACCCTATACTCCATATTTTGGATGCCAAATATTTGATTATTTGATAAAGTAAAATTATTATGGCAATCACTTAAAAATTTATGGAAAATTAAAGAAAAAATGAACAATTACAAGTGGGAACCGTATCAACTTTACTCCAACGATAATGATCCTCACGTGACAAGAGGAAATTTAGCGTGGTGCCTATTCATGATGAGGATGATGCTGCTGCGACTGCTGATGGCGTCCCTTGCGCGTATCAACAACCGCTGACTGATGCGAATCACAAACCTGAGTTTTGAACTTGCAACCAAGCTTCCGCCCCAGCGACGCCCTCCAGCCACTGCCGTGTGTGGCGGACTTGTCAATCTTCTCGATCACTTTCTTCATCGAGGAGCACTCGCGTTCCAGCTGATGCACACGCGTCCTCATGCTGTCCATGTCCAAGCGCAACACCTGATTCTCCCTCACCGCCACCCGCCACGTGCTGCTCCCCTCCTGCACGTGCTCTGTCCGTAACCCTAACCTCAACGCTTCTCCTCCATCTTCCTCTACTTCTTCCAGCGCCGCCGAGTGACGCCCGGTATCGGCCGCCGTCTCCGCCGTCATCAGCGTCTCGGCGATGGCGTGCCGCAGCTGAAGCTGCTCGAAGAAAAGCACCTGAACCACCGCGCGCAGCGGAAGTCTCTCGTTCTGCGCCGCGTGCGTGCACGCCTCTAGCGTTAGCTTCTGACAGTCTAGCAATCCACAAATCTTCTCCCTCTCCGATTCCGAAACCCATGGATGTGCCTGTAAATCAGCAATTTCATCACTAATCTAAACAATCCGTTTCTGAAACTGAGAAATGAAAATTAGTAACGGAATTCTTACCTTGAGATACACATCCACGGCGCGGTAGAGGCCGTCGTCGAAGAGCCTGGCTTGATCTGGAAGAGAGATGGCGAAATTGTAGAATCTCTCCGGCTTGAGATTCGCGTCGGAAGCGATCTCGGAGAGATAACCGTCGATGAGTTTTCCGACCAGCATCAGCGCCGGTGACCTAATCGCTGTGTCGTCACCTCCATCGGCTGCTTCTGCTGCTGCGGCGGCGGCGGCGTTTCTTGCGTCTAAGCCATCAAGAAAGTGAGCTAAAATCCTCTCCACGCAATCGACGTCGTATAGCGTTTCGTTTAGATACGAGTAGCTCGGCACGAGAAGGTCGTCGAGCGTAGCTTCTTCAAGCTGCAACCCTATCTTCTTCTCTAACGCGTCTCTGCAGGATTCGGAAGCGTTCAGTATGTTCGCTGTTCGCAGCAACCCGAACAGAAACCTCGTCGCCGTTGACGACTGCAAACTCTTCTCCAACGGAAGATTTGAAACCACGGTCTCCAGAAGCTCTTTCTGTTCTGCCTCTGACGCAACCAACGACGACGGCGGTAACGGCTTCCGACTCGATCTCGAAACGCCGGGAATGTACTTCTTGGCGTAATACATGACGCAGGTCTCAATAATCTCAGAGCTAAGCTCCGCGCCTCTCATCGCGAGAATCAATCGCTTGAACAGAGGCAAACGAAGAAGCGCCAGATTTTCAAACCAAGAGTCTCCGGTGGCGTTTCTTCTTCCGGCGGCGTCAATTCCATTCCAAAGGACCTGTTTGGATGCAGAAGCGGCGACGTCGCTCACCGGCCAACCAAACAGTGAGGGATCCGCCGACGAAGCCCTAGAAACGACCGAATCGATGCACCTCTGCGTGATTCGCAAATCGTCCGCCATAGGCGTCAAGCGCTCACAGGATTTTAGAGTTTTGATGGAGTCGCCGATGCTCTTGAGCACGTGCTGAGAGAGGAACCTCTCCGTTTTGGAGATGAGGTTGTCCTCGGAGTAGTCTTCGGTCATCTCCAGAAACTCGCCGGCGCACCGGAGAGAAGCCACATTGGAAGGGGACAGTTCCATCTTCACGCCGTAACAGAATTTCGCCGCCATCTCGAACGCCTCAGAGCCACCGGGGAAACCAGAGAACGTCACGTGACACTGTTCTTCCACGATTTCGTCTTCATCTTCGTCTTCTTGTTGTTGCTGTGGGACGGTAGAATGCGTTGCTGCTGCTTCTTGCTGGGTTATAAGGTTGTGTAGCTTTCGGCTTTTTGACATCAGAGGAAACTGAAATGGGTATTGCGGACAAATTTCAGAGACACGTTGTGCTACTCTAATTGGAAATAGACCCAAGTGTGTCTCTGTGTGTGTGTGTGTTTTGCATGAGCAAAATTGATATTCTGTTCATGTATATTGAAGGCTTACCTTGTGGAGATGGAAGTTCATGTCATCCACTTCCACCACAATGTCACTTGGTAATCCAGTTGTGCAGAACCTGCAGAGTGGAGTTGTTAGGTTAAAAAAATAATCTTGTAGAAATTGGGTGTATAAGAAACATAAAGTTCAACAAAAGGAGGAAGTCATTCATCTAACCATGCTTGCCCTTTGGAGCTGGGCTTTTCTGCTGATGACATTTTGCTCTGTCAATTTATATATATGATATGATTCTTTCTCCAAAATCTCAATCTAGGTTACTGGACAGCCAGATCCATGAATATTACCAGATGCGAATGATTTCAGTTAGACTGGGACACTGAAAATTTTGCGACTCTGAGAGATTGGACGGATACAAACGTGGTGGTGGTGGGGGAAGGGGGTAGAAAACAGGTTCTGGGAAACACCCAGAATTGTGATAGACTTGCAGGTGGTGAAATAGACTTGACTTTCACTCAACAGTACCAATTGGAAAAAAGAAATAGAAGAGGAGAATGAAAGAAATTGTTTGTTTGTGCTTTTAGTTGAGGTTTTATGGAAGAAAACAAGGGAGGAAGTGAAACTTTGAGAAAAAGGGAAATAATATTATTAATAAAAAGCAGTAAAACAGAATGGAATCCACAAATTCAAAGCGGACAAACGGACCTTGATCAAATTCCTAAAAAGGGATCAAATTGGAACGTTTTTCCCTTCTTTACCAAACCTTCTTTCCTTTTTCCTTTCCATGAATCAGATCAAAATCTCATTCCCACCTACTATTTCTCTCTCTCATACTGAAGAGGGCAAATATACTTTCAACAAAAAGGAGGTGCCTTCGATGAGTTTCCTTCTTAAAACCCCTTGAAAAGCCAATATTCACCAATTAGCCCATATCTCATTGCTTGCCAACCAGTTTCTTGCACTTGCGTAAATGATGGAATATTTTATAAATGGAATTCTTATTTCCAGACCTGTTGACTTGGTTCACTTAGTTTAATATATCATAATATATCAATTAAAATTTAGCATTATATTACACTGAACGGGTGAGATACTATCTGTGTTAAGCTAAGCTTGTTAACCACTGCTATTGCCTATTATTATTAATGATACTTGGCTTGGCGCTAGCATGAAATTCATGAAGTCTTTTCTTTTCCTATCTAATAATACTATATACTACTAGAAAAAGAAAAAAAATATTAATCAATGTGATTAGCAATATGTACGTTACATTGTATCTGTCATTGACAGAGAATAAATCACACAAAACCAAATATTTGGGGCAAGCCTGCAGCTAGGAGCACAAATCTTTTTTAGTGGTTAGATGCTGTGTTATCAAAACCGTACCGGACCGGACAGTCCGACCTGTTGAATCGGGAATCGGACCCCTATTCGGTCCAAACGAACTTGAGAACTGCTTTGCATGAAAACCGGAGATTAAATCAAAAAATCGGGAAAAAACTGGGAACCGGCGGTTCGATCAAAAATCCAATTTTTTTAAAAAAATGGTAAATGATATTGTTTTTTACACATGAGATGTTTTTTATCCATTTTTTGTACATTGATGGATTAAATCAAATACTATAAAAAAAATTAAGATAAATTTGTACATTAATATTATTATCAAAGTACTTACGTTGTAGTATTTACGATTATTTAATATTAGAATGTTATTATGACATATTTGCATTGGTTTAATATGTAATTTTACATGTTATATATTGACTTAAAACATTTTAAATGAAGCTTAATTTTTAATAACGTGAAGTTATGAATATTATGTTATTTTTTGTTTATTATTGCTTGATATATTATATTAAAAATATTATTTAATTCATTTTAGTTTTGACCCCCAGTTTAACCCAGTCAAATCTTTGAACCTTGAATCGGTGTTTTGTTCGGTTCAATGACCTGTTCAGTTTTAAATACTTTGGTTAGATGTAACTGGATTGGAGATTTATGACTACCACCAGGCACCACACCAGCTCATAAGTCCTCATGTCCTTGGTTCAAGATTTTGCTACTTTGTTAAGTTAGTATACATATAAATAGTCCTATGTAGCACTTGGTATATAAAAGGAAGTTGCTTGATATGAATCTCTAAATCAATCCTGTTAGGATTTTTTTAAATTTTCAAACTTCTGAACTTTTCAGCTCTGCCCATCCAACAAAAGAAAATTTACAAAAAATAAAGAAAAGAAATCGTGGCTTCATTTATGTTGTCACATCTACCCTCTCATTCCTCTTCCCTTAGAATTTATGGCTGCCTTTAATGAGTAGACAGCTATTGTAAGGTACATTATCCCAATCACAAGTTCAAAGTGAATGGAGTGTTTTTCAAATTTTCAAAGTGAGACAGTTGAAAAGTGGACAAAGTATCAAATTGTTTGGGGCGACAGTCCAAGAAGAAAGGGCTAAATACCCTATACAAATGTGAGAAGAAAACTAGAGGAAAAGGTCAAATAAACCCCACTTACTTTATGGCCTATATGGGGTTTCAAATGCCTTTGAATGAGATGATTTGCTGGAAGATAGACCAATTATTTTAAGAATGTAGATTAATAGGCAATAGGTATGTTCTTATCACTGCTTTTCACGTGTTTGGTGGCTCACCATCAGCCGATTTGCACTAGAGAAGTGTCACACTGTCAATAATATAGCCTATTACTCTGGCTAATATGCATTTGAGCATTTTTGAGGACAATATAAAGACAAACCACCAAAACCAAAACCACTCAAAAGTCAGAACTAATTCCAAGAGGATAATTACAAGATTAAATTTAGGGATGTGGCTCTTGGCAACGCTAGTTTCCTATGTCCCAATTCTTATACTGTGCTAACAGCTGCTTATTTCAATTTCACTAACTCCCGATTTAAATATTTTTGCAAGATTACTAAAAAATAATTGATAATAACTTAAAATCATAAATTACTCTAATAATAATAATAAATGTATAATAGGCAATTTCTACATTAATAATAAATTCAAATAATTTTTTTTAATCTCATATCTAAAATTCCAAATGTCCCTCCCTCATTCGCCAACCCCCTCCCACCCTCTCTCAGTCTCCCTCTCTGAATCGCTCGAGGACAGACACGTAGTTACAAAGCATGGATTAAAATATGTAGCACAAAACCATGATACAGAATAAAATAAATAAGTACAAACTAAATCCAAAACTTAGGCGCCAAATTGAAGCGTTTTAACACAGCACAAGAACAGAGGAATTTGTTCTATATTAATCGAACCATTGACATAGAAAAGCATGCAGGATAATGCGGGTCATTTTAATTTGGCCACATACAATACCTCATTATATATTGACAACCTCTTGTAAATAAGACGAGGGTATCCAAAAATCCTGATCTATCTCTGTGTGTGTGCATATACATTTACTCCTTTCCTTTTAAAATATAAGCAAAAAAGTACATGTATTTACATGTATTTTTTTGTTTATATTTTGCGACGGAGGGAGTATATCTTACACCCCACCGTAAAACTAAAATATTTATCGCATACCACACCGGGGGGGCTGCTTCAAGAATTTGAGGATTCCCATTGCCTGCAGAAAAACAACATTTAGAAAAAGTAAGTTTCATCTTTATGACCTACTTTAGCACACTTAGCAAGTTTGTTGGTCGAAGTTCTCTTTGCTCTAAATCATTTTTTATTTCCAATTATTGTTGCCTCTTGAATCAGCAATTGTTTAGTTCAAATGTGCTATCTATTTTTTTATTCAAAGGAGGCCCAAAGGGCCAAAATACAACCTCAAATGTCCTATCTAGTTCAATTATTTACATTCTCTTGTAGTCAAGTATATATGTCTCAATAATATAATATTAATTTGTTACACATGCCATTCATTGTAAACGCAATAAAAATATATGTGATCATATCAAACTCTAAATTTCATAGTTTCACCTTCGTATCAAACACAAAATAAAGTTTTACCTTTGGGTTGGTGTTGGGTGCCAAATTTCATATTTGGGATTCTCGACAGAGTTGTAAGAATTCGACAAAGAGAAGGCAAAGAGCCAGAAATAAAAAGCAGAAAATAAACCAAGTTTAAGAAGACCAAGTGACTTGATGATTGTTCGACGAAGATACGGGGCGTCGAAGATGTCAACAAAGAAGATGTCGAAATAAACTTAGTTTTTTTTTATATATGTATAACTCGACAGGAAGTGCTACTGTCGAAGTTTAGTAGTTTTTAGTGAAATTAACTACCGACCGTATATCCGTACACGTGTCAGGTCGGATGATAGGTAGCTTTTACGATTTTTTGCCTATAAATAGTAGTTCATACAATGTACAAAAGGTTGGATACTTGATCTAAAATTCCTAACATCTCGACGGCGAAGCAGATTAAAGGAAACACGATCACAGTATGCCTTCCACTCTTTTCTCTCAGCATTTGTAATTTCAATTCAATTCCATTTTCAGTTTAAATTTACGTTCTGTCTATGCATTTAAATTCAATTTCAATTCATTTAAAGCCTTTCGAGCTTACATTCTTCATTGTTTTCTGCATTTACTTATTTTTGAAGTCATGTTATTTACTGCGTTCATTTCAATTCCTGCATTTTATTTCCTGTCATTTACTTAACTGTCATCTATATTCCAACGCTTTGCACTTAATTTCTTTATTTTTCCTCTCATTTAAATTCCAGTCTTTTACTTTTATGTTCTTTACTTTTGCATAAACTTTTCATTCACTGTCATTTACATGCTTTCTTTTAAATTCATGTTCTTTAAAAGCTTTTACTTAAATTGATCATTTAAGTGTTTTCATTTACATTCTTGCGTTAATTTAAATGCACAAGTTCATTTATATGAATGCATGCCTCAGCGTTTGCATTGTATGCTTTAACTTTATTTTCTGTCCAAGTACTTGACAATCAAGTCATTGGCTAGTCACAGCCAAAACTTGTTTATTTACACATTCAGTGCCATTCCAAATAACAACTGACTTGTTGCTTGGAATTATTGTATTCAAAACTGGCAAAAATCACAATGATTAATGGCTTTAAAAGCCAAGAAAGTTGAAAGACGGGTAACGTGTCGAGCAATTGACCGTTATATTTAAAAGAAACCGTTGTTTTCAGAACGAGATTACCACGTAACTCGTTCGGATTCACAATTGCTTGATCATCAAAATTTATTTGTTTGTTTGATGAATTTGGTAGATCATACAAGATCATCAAAATTGGTAGAACCATACCATAAACAAATTTCCCCATAAACAAATTGGCACGCCCAGTGGGACGAGTTTAGAGTAACTCGTTTAAACGATGGTTTTATGCGTCTAAGAAGTGGAAAGATTACTGCTTCTAACGTAACGCAATATAGAAATATGAGTGGCAGCATGAATAGCAGTGCCACAATGCCAAGTGTTAGCAGTACAAATGCTTCGACCACTAGTACGAACGCAGGGGTAGTTGTGATCCCGCGGACGAATAATACTACTGGGGTGTAATCGGGTTGACAATGGCCAATACGCAAGGAGAAGTTATTCCAAGCGCTGCAGTGCTTGAACCGATGGTTCAAAGTGCTCTAGAAATTCAGGCATCGACTGGAAGTGCGAGGAACTCAAATATTAGGCTTGTACCGCAAGTAACGCAACCTCCGTTTGGAATGCCGTATGGTTATTTGCAAAACTCGACAGTCCCTACTATTGGTTCAACTATGTTCAACCAATATGCTAACCAGCCTTTTATGCCATTCGAAAATTCTTCCAATACTCAAGGAATGGCAGGTATGGCTACCACTACGACAGCCAATCAACAAGGGTTAAGACTGGGGGACATGTCGAGACAAATACCTCAGAATAATGGGGGATTAACACAAAACTCGTTGGCGAGTATTCGACAACAAGTGGATGATAGTAACCATGAGATGGTGAACATGTTCACTTTCGGCGGATGGAGTGCGATGATTACGCCTCTTATGGAGACTACTAATCAAGCATGTAATACACTAGCCTTACAAATGGAAAGGCTAAATCAAGCATTGGGTTTGGCAGCACCAGTGAACGAGAATGTTCAACAAGGCCCAGGGGTTATACCTCATGGTCAGGGCATGGGGGGCATTCCGCATAATGCGAATAACCCTATGGTGGTGCAGAACGAGGTAGTTCAGCCAAACCACAACCTTGGTCAGAATTTGAATAACTTGGCCTATGGCCAAGTGCAGATTCTACAAAGGAATCAAGACCAGGGCCCACTAGTGCATCAAGGTTTAGCCAACCTCAGGCACAATATCATGGGAAATCAGATAGAACAAAACGTGAATCAGGCTGTCGAGCAAATGCTGAATAGGCTTGGCTTTAATATTGGTCAAGGCACTAGACCATATTTCATATCTGCATTTCCTGAGTGGGTTCAACAAGCTGAAGTGCCAAGAGGGATGAAAATCCCCAAATTGTCCAAATTTTCTGGTGACAGTGGTGAATCGACTGTCGAGCATGTGGCTAGATACATGATAGAAATGGGAGAGATGGCCACTGTCGAAGGTTTGAAAATGAGGTTCTTTCCAAGTTCTTTGACAAAGAACGCATTTTCTTGGTTCTCGACGTTGAGAGCTAATTCAGTCCATTCGTGGACACAACTGGAAGGATTGTTTCATGATCAATTTTTCAGGGGCAATTTGAGGGTTAATCTGACTGATTTATTCAACGTCAAACGCATCTATAATGAGTCTATAGATGATTACATCTCTAGGTTCAAGCAAATGAAGAGCAGGTGTTTTACGCCTGTTCCCGAAGCGGAAATTGTGAAAATGGCCGCTAGTGGTTTGGATTACCATATTAAAAAGAAATTGGTAAACCAACACATAGTTGACCTCGCCCAATTAGGGGAGTAGGTTCGACAAGTTGAACAACTCCGCTCTGAGAAGAATCAGAAGAACAATAAGAAGTTTATTAGGCGTGAAAAAGTCAATTGTGTCGAACAAGATATAACAGACAGTGAGGATGAGGCTATGACAGAGCAAGAAATAAACCTTGCTGAATTAAAAGAAGGACCACCTTATGCTTGTCAAGCGTTAGTACCTTCCAAGGGGAAGGAAAAGATGAGCTATGTGAATAAGAGAACCTATACATTTGATATAACCAAAGCTGATAAAATATTTGATAAACTTTTAAAAGATAAACAGCTTAAGTTATCAGATGATCATAGAGTGAAAGGGCCTGAGGACTCTAATGGTCAGAATTATTGCAAGTACCATGGAGCTTTAGGCCACCCTACTAATGAATGTTTCCGTTTCAGGGATTTGATTCAAAAGGCTCTCAAAGAAGGTAGGCTCAAGTTTGCTGACAAACAAAAGCCTAGCATGAAGGTGGATACTGATCCATTTGGTCAAGGCATTGCCAATGTCGAAGGTCAAAATGTGAGAAGCTGTAGCATGGTGAACATTAGCGCCAAGCAGAAGTGCGTGGTGAATGTCGAGGATCCTTTCGACATCTATCCAAGGCCTCATGAGATTGTTGAAACTTTTCTGAGATGAAAAAACAATAGGGGGCAGTTGAAATTATGCCCACATTGTGACAAGTACTTTGATGAGAAAGCAGCCCAGAGAGCAAAGAAAGTTGATGGTGCAAATGTTCATCAGCAAGTTCGTACTCATTATGGGAATAGGTACGTGAGACATGCACCGGCAAACCAAGTGCAAAGGCCTGTGGTTAATAGGCCTAATCGAGCAATCAGTGGATGGTTGGTCGAGTCTCCAAGGGAATCCACGGGGAGTAATCATGGAGGATCTCTTGGTCGAAAGGTTAACAGGACTAGGAAACCTGATACTGATGTTATGGTGAACAAATGGGTTGAGAATTCTCCCAAGGCTCGTTGTCCTGAACTGAGAAACAGGGTGAGAGCTACAAAGAGTAACCCTCGACAAACGTCATTTTGGGATGAAGAATACCAAAGATGGCGTAAAACCTTACCCTGGGGGTGATCAAGTGAAGAAGGCCCCACTGTCGAAAAGCCAAAAGCGTCGTCGACAGAGGATAAGGCAAGCTCAGAGACAGAAAACGAAGGCTGTTGAGTTGGGAGGATCTCAACGTGAAGATTGTTTCATGGTTGGGATACAGAAAGTGTCGTTGCCCAAAGAGACTGGTCCAAAGTTGAAGAGTGTAGTGGTTGATGTTAGAGGCAGCAATTATGACAAGGGCCAGACTTCCAAGATGCGAGCACATTCACAGCGGGCATCTGTCAAGCAGAGTTCCAAGAATGCTGAAATTCCTTTGGCTAAGGAAGAGGTGACTCCCTGGCCAGTAGGTTTAATTGAAGCTGAAAGGTTAGCTTTGGAACGCGGCAAAGTTGGTGTTCAACCAGCTCCGGAGGAGGGCACAGGCAGTGATGTGTCAATGGAGGAATTAAGGATCATAGCTAATGATTCTGATTTGTTAGATGAACCCCTGGAGTCCATGGAACAGAATGTTGTCAAAACAGATTTGTCCATGGAAGAGGTTATTGCCGCACTAAATGATCCAGATGACCCAATAGGTTTTGAAGATGAAGAACAGTTTGATCCTGACACCAGTCTAGACAAAGATTTGGACGAATTGGTGATGGCAATGGGTACTACCTTGTCAGATCTGGGATCAGAAGATTGTTTATTCGACGAACTAGGCATGAGGGTGGCAAGGCATTTGGAGAATGAAGACACAGCAACTCAAGAGGAGTTTACTAAATTGAATGTAAACTTGGTTTCGGTGTTGCCAGCGGAATATGAGGCTCATTACGAGTTTCTAGTTGAAGTGCCTGACGAGGAAGACTTAGAGGACTTTCCTATTGGTTGGCAATTTGTTGAGCAAGACATGGTCACTATATTTGATAACTTCGCTAGGCTTGACAAACCAACTCATGAGGAGAGAAGTCATCTTCGACCATTGCACATTAGAGCAATGATTGAAGGTAAGCCAGCTAACAGGGTACTAGTTGATGGAGGGGCATCAGTCAATTTGATTCCAAGAGCCATGTTCAAGAAATTGGGAAAGGATGAGTCTGACCTGTTGCCAACAAATATAGTGGTTACTGACTTCGGGGGAAGAACTGCACCAACAGATGGCGTAGTGATGCTTGATGTGCAGGTAGGATCAGTAGAAAGATCTACTCTGTTTGTTGTAATTCCTTCGAGGTCTAGTTATAATGTCTTGTTGGGTCGGGATTGGATTCATTCTGTTGGAGCAGTTCCTTCAACAGTACACCAAAAAATGATTCTTTGGAATGCTCGTGATGAAGTTAAGATTATTGAGGCGGATGATAGTCCATGTTATTTGCAACAAATGCATGTGGACTTCAAAGTGTATGATCCAAGGGTGAAACCCATCTCAGTGCAGGGTGGTGTTATTGATAAAGAAGCTCTGAATGCGTGCTTAATGGAGCAGTTTGGGGTTAAGTTGCTGGATGAGGCCGACGAAAATCGGCCAATCGACAGTAATGACTTATGAACATCCTCAAATACAATTGTCGGCCTGTGAGGCCGACCGACGGCCAAACTCAGAAGAAGGTGTGTTGGCCGATTGTATATTTGATGATGGCCCTTTGGGTTTTGAAAAGGGGCTTGAAGATAGAAGTGGCTTTGAGTTGGAAGACCCTTTAGAAGAGATAGACTTAGGCAATGCAGATAGAAAGAGGCCAATATATGTGAGTGCAATGTTGTCAGACCAGTTTAAAAGGCAGATTGTGGAGCTAGTTTCTGAATATAAGGATTGCTTTGCTTGGGATTACCACGAGATGCCAGGACTGAATAGAGAACTCGTGGAGCATAGATTGCCTCTAAAGCTAGATTGCAAGCCTGTCAAACAAGCCAACAGAAGGTTCGCTCCTGAAGTTGTGTTAAAAATCAAGGAGGAAGTCGAACGTTTGCTGAAGGCTAAATTCATTCGCACAACTAGGTATGTGGAATGGTTATCTAATGTAGTGCCTGTCATAAAGAAAAATGGCAATATGAGAGTATGTGTCGATTTTAGG
Source organism: Calophaca sinica (assembly GCA_037113605.1). Taxonomy (NCBI): domain Eukaryota; kingdom Viridiplantae; phylum Streptophyta; class Magnoliopsida; order Fabales; family Fabaceae; genus Calophaca; species Calophaca sinica. The sequence goes on along the minus strand of CM073731.1, from coordinate 42,623,576 downwards.
AACCTTAATGCAGCCACTCCTAAAGATGAATACCCTATGCCCATAGCAGATATGCTAGTGGATGCAGCATCTGGTCATGAGCTTCTGAGTTTCATGGATGGGCATCTTTGGTTATAATCGATTTTCATAGTCAAGAGGATGTACCTAAAACCGCTTTCAGGTGCCCAGGTTCAATTGGAACTTATGAATGGATAGTGATGCCCTTTGGTTTGAAGAATGCTGGTGCAACATATCAGAGGGCAATGAATACTATCTTTCATGAAATGATAGGCAAGTTCATGGAAGTGTACATCGATGATGTCATTGTTAAATCCGACAGTCAAGAGGAGCATTTGATTCATTTGAGAAGAGCCTTCCAGGAAATGAGAAGGCATAGTTTGAAAATGAACCCTGAGAAGTGTGGTTTTGGGGTCTCTGCTGCTAAGTTCTTAGGTTTTTTGGTGCACAAAAAAGGCATTGAAGTGGATAAGAATAAAGCTAAAGCTGTGTTGGAAGCAAGACCTCCAACTAACAAAAAAGAACTTCAATCCTTTTTGGGAAAAGTCAATTTTCTCAGAAGGTTCATATCAAATCTCTCAGGAAGAACAAGAGTTTTTGCTCCGTTGGTGAAACTCAAGGCAGAAGAAGATTTTGTGTGGACTCGACAACACCAAGAAGCTTTTGACCAAATCAAGCAGTATTTGACAAATCCACCGGTCATGATGCCTGCAGAGCCACATCGACCAGTGAAATTGTACATATCAAAGCATCGTAAGAGACCATTGGTTGTTTATTGGCTCAAGAAGATGGAAACAATGTCGAGAGAGCCGCTTACTACCTCGATCGAGTGCTCAATGATGCGTAAACTAGATATAGTGCTATAGAAAAACTATGTTTAGCATTATATTTCTCTTGTACAAAACTCAAGTACTACTTGATGCCTTGTAATGTTTTAGTTATGTCAAAGACAAATGTAATTAAGTACATGTTGTCCCACCAATTCGAATGGTCGAATTGGAAAGTGGACACTTGCATTGTCTGAATTTTCTTTGCAATATGTACCTATGAAGGTCATAAAGGTCAAGTAATTGCTGACTTCTTAACGGACCATCCATGTCTGGAAATAAAAGAACTGACAGGGCTAGTCGAGTTGAAGCCTTGGCATTTGTATTTTGATGGCTCAAGACATAGAAATGGGGTTGGTATTGGAATTTTGATAATTTCGCCCTTAGGGGTACCAACTAAATTGATGTTTAAACTAAAGTATGCTTGTTCTAATAACGAGGCTGAATATGAAGCCTTAATTGTGGGTTTGGAAATTTTGATAGAAATGCAAGCACGCACTGTCAAAGTTTTTGGTGATTCGCAATCGGTAATTAGACAGTTAACTCAAGCATACAAATGTGTTAGTCATAACCTTGTCAAATATTGTCAAGTGGCTAACAAGTTGATGAAACAGTTCGACAATGTCAAGTTGGAGCATATTCCTAGAGAGCTAAATCAAGAGGCTAATGAATTGGCCCAATTGGCTTCAGGATATAAGTTATCTTCAAAGGTGTTGACAGAACTCGTAGAAATCCGTGAGTTATTGTACCCTTTGGACGAAAGAGATATTTTTGCTGCAAGTACATCGAATGCAGCTGATTGGCTTAAGCCCATCATTGAGTATTTGGAAAATCCAGATACTAACGTCGACAGAAAGATTAAGTATAAAGCAACTAAGTTTGTTGTACTTGCAGGGGCTTTATATAGAAAATCTGTTGATGGTAACTTGGAAACTTGCTTAAGCGAAGAGGATGCTTATTTGGCTTTAGCAGAGGTTCATGAAGGAATTTGTGGTGCTCATCAGGCAGGTGAGAAGATGAAATGGGTTTTGAGAAGACAAAGAGTATATTGGCCCACTTTGGTGAAGGATTGCATTATGTTTGCAAAATCCTGTGAAGAATGTCAAAGGCATGGTCAAATACAGAATGTACCTGCTAGTGAGTTACATTCCATTGTTAAACCTTGGCCTTTTAGAGGTTGGGCGTTAGACCTCATAGTTCAAATTTTTCCTGCCTCTTCTAAAGGTCATAAATACATTCTAGTAGGGGTTGATTATTTCACCAAATGGGTAGAAGCAATAGCCTTGAAAGAAGTGATGCAACAAGATATCGTAGATTTTATTGAAAACCATATTGTGTGTCGATATGGCATACCACAAACCATAACAACTGATCAAGGATCTGTGTTTGTTGGGAAGAAAGTTATGGAGTATGCCGAGTCAAGGAAGATCAAGATAATTACCTCGACACCATATTATGCTCAGGCAAATGGTCAAGTAGAAGCCATGAATAAAATTATCATTGGCTTGATAAAGAAGCATATTGGCAGGTATCCAAGGAGTTGGCATTCGACTTTAGAACAAGTTCTTTGGGCATGCAGAAACTCACCTAGAGAATCGACAGGTACAACTCCTTATAAATTGGTATATGGACATGATGCTGTGTTGCCTGTCGAGATAAATCTTGGTTCATTGAGGATTCAAAAACAAGAGGAGTTGCCAGTAGACCAGTATTGGAACTCAATGCTTGACAAGTTAAATGATGCGCATGACGAGAGAATTGTTGCCTTAGAACACTTGATTCGACAAAAGGAAAGAATAGCAAAATTTTATGATAGTCGGGTCAAGTATAAACGTTTTAAGGTTGATGATTTATTTGGAAAGTCATTTTGCCGATGGATAAGAAATGTCGAGAATATGGTAAATGGTCCCCTAAGTGGGAAGGACCATATAAAGTTGTTAAAGTTTTCTCAGGGAATGCTTACGCGCTTGTTGAAATAAATTCAGGTTAGAATCAAGTCTATTAATGGCAAATATTTGAAGTCATATAAACCAACAATGTGCGAAGTAAAAATATAACTTTGAAGTATGGTCTAGATTTCTTTATTCAGAGGCCGTTCGACAGTATGCAAAATATATTGTCAAATAGGCTTGTAACTTGGTGATACAAGTGAAATAAAGTTTTTAATCTAGATTATTACAAGACAAGTCCATTTTTGGAAGCTCTGCCATGTTCTAATTCAGCTCATGCTGAGGAAGAATTTAGGAAGAGAGAGGAAGCGGTCTCCATGACATGTCACCAGGGTAAGACAATTAAGTCTGCAAGGGCCGCTTCAAGGTAAGAAGGCCTTCATCGACGGGTTACGAAAATGAAGTTTGACAACGTCGATGAAGGGTGTCGAACTTAATGAAAGCAGAGGGAGGCCAAGGACGAGAGACAGGCAGGCATGACTCGCGCCTCATCCCTTTTGATTTCGTATGATGTTGCGGACCTTCACGAGTGAAACTTTAAACACTAGGTGTGAAGGAGCGCAAAACAGTAGAAAGAAAAAATGTCTCAGGCCTCCCCCTACTCTCATCTCCTAATGAGTTTGGTAAGCCACATTAGGCAACTTACCAAAACTCATGATGTGGTATTAGGCAAATTACCAAAACCCAATATGCGTTTCACTGTTAAGACAGAGAACTTCAAAGGGGTTCCAAATTGTGAAGCCTCCTGGTTCCCATATGAAATAAGCAGAACCAGAAAATAAGGAGATAGAGATAATCTCCATGTTTGGGTTTGCCAGTTGGTTTAGCTCGCTGGGGGGCGAGGTAAAATTGAAGTCTCTGTTCGAAATGCTAACAAAGGTACCCCAGAAAATTCTGAGACTGGGAGAAGAGTTCTAAAGTTTTCTTGTAAGGTAAGAGGCAAAGGTTGCTTTGTTGTAGAGATGGCAAGCAGGGGTATGCCTCTATTTATAGCCAAAGTTGCATTAAATTTTCAAGTTTTTTAGCCAATTTGACTGGTCAAAATGGCGTAATGGATATTCATGACCAGAAACTAAAAATTAAAAATGCGAAAATGAAAACGTGCTAGCTGGACGGTGAGGAGATTGATGTATGGGACGTCAAATCAAATTCAGTTTGTCAGTTAAAATACAAGCAATAATCAAGAGAATGGGTTCGACATATATAAAAAAAAAAATCAATTACAAGGGGAGTTTTTTGAGGTCCTCCCAGGTCACAGCAAAATATGTCTTGATGGTCTCAGCGTTGACATAATCGACTTCAAGATTTTCGACCTTAGACAAAATGGCTTTTGCTTTGACAGTGCTAGAACGCAGTTGTTGGTCGAGCGCCTCGATTTCTGACAAACGGGAGGCTTGCTTTGCTTCTTGCAATTGAGCCTTGACCATAGCTAATTCGGATTCCAGGCGCGCAGCAGTTTGTTCCAATTCAAGTATCTTGGTTTGGTTGGGGGTGTCTTGTTCGACCAACCTGGCTTTGTTAAGTCGCAAACTTACCATTTTGTCCCGTAATTCCTGTTTGGCTTTGGTTGCTTGTTGATAGGGCAATATGCTTTGGTCGAGTTGAGGAAGTTTAGGAGTCAGATCTGTGATGAAATCAAACATTGCACTGAAGTAAGCTCGACGAATATAAGGCAAGTGCTAGCGAAGTTTTTGGAGTTCGTTAACTACGCGCATTAGATTGCCTCTGAGTTCGTGATTGAGGTGAAGGTCGTCGAACGAATATTTAAAGAATCCTTTCAGTTCTTCGACCAGTTCCTCTACTTTTCCAGCTAAATTGTCCTCAGGCAGTCTGGAAGAGCGAGCTGACATCGGTGAAGTCTTGCTGCTGGATCCTGAAAGCAAGTCAATCCACTCATCCACTCCGACATATCCCTTTTCAGTATTGGTGCCTTGCGGCACAAGGTTGGTCGATGAAGCAGGCTGAGCAGGCAGGGTGGTCAGATCATCAAAAAAGAGATCCATGTCGATACTTTCTGTCCGAATCACCATGGGAGGTACCTTTTCAGTAGCTTGGGGGGCAGAAATTATCTCTTCTATTGGGATAGGATCATCTTGAGGAATAGAGGATTGAGGTGGATTTTCTGTCGAGGAGTCTAAAATACCCTCATCAACATCCATGGGGGAAGGGTTCTCGACTGCGTTCTCAGATTGTGCCTTTGAAAATTCCTATAGTAAGGAACATCAGTTTAACTAGTTATAAGCTGTTTGTATCCGAACCAAAACGGAGTAATCAAGTAAAATTTTACCTCAGCTGTTGATGGAACAGTGGATGGAAGAATCATTTGCAAAGGCAGTGAAGTATCTATGTGAGGTTGGTCAGGTGAGCCCTGTCGAAGATAAATATGGCGAGGGGTTGTTCACAATATGAAGGTTCAAGGGTTTTGAGAATTGAGAACTTACCTTGTCAGTGCTTGAGGAGGCAATTTCTTCGACAGGAATTTGATCTTTTGAGGTACATCTTTCGGATGCACTTTTCTTTAAAGAAATGACCTTGACTCCACGTCAGAGAGCAGCGTGAGCAAATAAGGTATGAAATATGGAGAATAACCATCAAGCGAGTTTTTTTTTTAAGATGATGTACCTTTGCATGTTCTACTGTGGGAGTATTCTCTGAGTCCTCAGACATAGATTTTTCTACCGAAGATTCCTGAGATTTGACGATTGTCGAAGTCTTAGTATATGATGAGACATACAAGGAAATATATTAATATAAAGAGAAGGAAAGTATGTACCGTGTGAGGCGTCGAACGGGAAGGAGAATCAGCTAAAACCAGCTTACGTTTTTTTGGTTGAGCATTGGAGGTAACTGGCTTGGTTTTTCTTTTAGGCGTTCCTTGTTGAGAAGAAATTGTCGAGCGTTTAGACCTTGCGACTCGCTTCTTCGACATGACTGGTTCCTTACCAGCGTTTGGTTTTCGAACCAAGGATTTGGTCGATTTTTGTTTGGTTGCATTGGATTGAAGAGGGAGTTCGTCATCCTCATCACTTTCTTCTTCCTCAGTGGCTTCCTGAGCTTTGCTACTTGTTTGCTTGCACGGCAAGGGTTCTTTCAAAGCGGAAGCTGAAATGAAGAAAGCCAGGATTGTGAGCGAAAGGCAGAATAGTTGTCAAAATTTAAACCAAAGTAGGGTTACTACCTTTTGGAAAATGGGAAATGAGTTTGATAGCTTCATTACGTTGTTCGAAAGGCAGAGCAAACCGACCGGTGAAGGTAACTTCCTTGTTACTGAAATTATCAATATTGGAATAAGCATGGAATCTTTCCAATACAAGGAAATTACCAGCTCTTGTCGGTTTACCCGAAAATGAGTCAGCCAAACCAAAATTTGCACAAGGAAAAGACACAGGCTCAGGATAAGGAGGTTTCACAAAAGATTGCCCTGTTTCATGATAGTGCTTTAAGGCCCTTAGGCCCCATTTGTTGTCATGTGCTTCTTTTGATTTGTTAATCATTTCGTTTGCCTGATCGACAAGGTAGTGAGGATATCTAGGATCCCATTTTGTTTTATACAACTTCTCAAAGCTGAGTATATCTTTCAAATGCTCACCTTTGGTTTTCGTCGAGGGGTCCTGTTCCTGCACAGAAGGGTCAACAAATCGTTTCACACATGCCTCAAAAGATGAGTGAAATTTCTTGAAATATTCTGCCCACCAAGTCTCAAAGTCTTGAGATATGCCAAGAGTAGGAGTGAAGGGAACAAGATTGATAGCGACCTGCGAGTTCTATTCTTTTTCTCCATGCCATCGAAGGTTTCGGCTTGATGTCAATGTAATCCAACAGAGATCCTCTTTCTTGTAGGGAATGGACCGGGAATGGATTGCATGAAACCGGTGTTATCGCGAAGCATTGGGTAGGCAAACAAATGCAGATCCATCTGTCGAACCAGGGAGCCCAAATGGGAATACTTGTCGAAAGGAAGTGAGTCCAAATGACTTGGGACTCCTTGGAATTTGGATTGAAAGGGGCTGTAAACCATTTGGGTCCATACTTTCTGCTAACAAAGGGTTGGAAGCGAATACCTGGGGTTGTAGCAGAAAGAGAATGGAAGAGGTTGAAATAATATTTAAAGCTCTCAAGCTCACTGTCGAAAGGTTTCGGAGCGCGATACATGGCCAAGGTGCCATAGGTGTCGACTTCAAGTTTAGATGGAGCCTTGTCGACAGTGTGGCCCGGGAGAATGGCGTTTAACCATAATTGAAGTAGCCACATTGGGCCTCCGGCTCCGACCTTTCTTCCTCCTCCTTTCACCATAGTGTATAAACTCGACATGCTCGAGTAAAGGTTCGACAGAAGAAATGAGCCAAAAGCCCATTTCTTACCTTCATGGAGAAGATTAGCCAAGTCGAGGAGAGATTTCGACATTTGAATATTCTTGTTGCAGAGACGAAAGCGTAAAGCCAATGAAACAGAAGGCTACGTGTTCCTCATCGTAAACGTTATCGGTATCCCTCATTTGGCTAGCAACATACTTTGAGAATGCAAGGGGTTCCTCATCGAAAACATCAATGGCGTTTTACGGAGCGTTTAGGGGTGAATCATTTGGCCATCTGGTGGGAGGCCAGTGAGAGCAGAAACGTCGAGCAAATTTGGACCCATCATTCCGCAAGGAAAGTGGAAGTTGTTTGTAGTTTTGTTCCAAAAGAAAATAGCAGCTCCCAACATAGATGAGTCCAACCTAAATTGATGTTTTGATAGCTGAATCAGGTGGTAAATGCCTAAATCTTTCCAAGTCTTGGCCTTTTTGGCTTCTACCCTAGCACGCCAGGCACAATAGCCGTTACGCTCAACGGCGGCGTTCTAAAAAGCCTTGAGCTTTTGAAGAAATAGTGAATGTGCAATTTAGGGGAAGAGGCTAGAATGTCAGTGTGCCCATCTTTGTTTGGGAAAGAATCCTCAAAGCTTTTTGGGAAACAAGGTAGGGCGATAACTGGTCCCAAATAAGCAGCAGGTGGGTCTAAGAGATAAGAGGGATCGTTTAAGTAAGGGATGATTACCTTAGATTTCTGCCATTGGATTGATGCGTCGACTTCGGGGTTCCACCATGTTTTCCTTCGGGATGAAGTAGTGCTCTGAGTTGGAGTAGATGAAGACGCCATTAGAGATTCGGAGAAATTTTCTTATGAGTTTAGAAAAAGCAGAAACGTTCTGAATGAGGTTTGTGCGGGTATTTATAATCGTGCATCTAGAACAAGATGTGCGAGTGGGGGAATGACCGCTAATTTCAAAAGTAATGATGGCCCTATTTTTTAGGGAAGTGGTAATGCAGGCCTGTGATGGGATTGTCTGAAAGATTAATCGTCGCACGTGGTGATGAAAAAATTCTGGTTGTCTTCACTTTTTTGTGTCGAAAACTCAAAATTTGGGGGGCATCTGTTGGGTGCCAAATTTCATATTTGGGATTCTCGACAGAGTTGTAAGAATTCGACAAAGGGAAGGCAAAGAGCTAGAAATAAAAAGCAGAAAATAAACCAAGTTTAAGAAGACCAAGTGACTTGATGATTGTTCGACGAAGATACGGGGCGTCGAAGATGTCAACAAAGAAGATGTCGAAATAAACTTAGTTTTTTTTTATATATGTATAACTCGACAGGAAGTGCTACTTGTCGAAGTTTAGTAGTTTTTAGTGAAATTAACTATCAACCGTATATCCGCATTACACGTGTCGTCGGATGATAGGTAATTTTTACGATTTTTGTCTATAAATAGTAGTTCGTACAATGTACAAAAGGTTGGATACTTGATCTAAAATTCTTAACATCTCGACACAAGGCATTAAAGGAAACACGATCACAGTATGCCTTCCACTCTTTTCTCTCAAAGATTTGTAATTTCAATTCAATTCTATTTTCAGTTTAAATTTACGTTCTGTCTATGCATTTAAATTCAATTTCAATTCATTTAAAGCCTTTCGAACTTACATTCTTCATTATTTTCTGCATTTACTTATTTTTGAAGTCATGTTATTTACTGCATTCATTTCAATTCCTGCATTTTATTTCCTGTCATTTACTTAACTGTCATCTATATTCCAACGCTTTGCACTTAATTTCTTTATTTTTCCTCTCATTTAAATTCCAGTCTTTTACTTTTATGTTCTTTACTTTTGCATAAACTTTTCATTCACTGTCATTTACATGCTTTCTTTTAAATTCATGTTCTTCAAAAGCTTTTACTTAAATTCAGTCATTTAAGTGTTTTCATTTACATTCTTGCGTTAATTTAAATGCACAAGTTCATTTATATGAATGCATGCCTCAGCGTTTGCATTGTATGCTTTAACTTTATTTTCTATCCAAGTACTTGACAATCAAGTCATTGGCTAGTCACAGCCAAAATTTGTTTATTTACACATTTAGTGCCATTCCAAACAACTGACTTGTTGCTTGGAATTATTGTATTCAAAACTGGCAAAAATCACAATGATTAATGGCTTTAAAAGTCAAGAAAGTTGAAAGACGGGTAACGTGTCGAGCAATTGACCGTTATATTTAAAAGAAACCGTTGTTTTCAAAACGAGATTACCACGTAACTCGTTCGGATTCACAATTGCTTGATCATCAAAATTTATTTGTTTGTTTGATGAATTTGGTAGATCATACAAGATCATCAAAATTGGTAGAACCATACCATAAACCAAATTTCCCCATAAACAGTTGGTTGGTTACTCAGTGGGTGGTTTCCCTTTCCTATATTGAGATAAACGGTGGTCAAGTGCTTAGTGCATCCCCATGCATGCTTTCCACACCTCCTGCAGTTCACCTTATGAGCAGAGTCTTGGAGGCCTTGGGCAATTGAGGCAATTGCCTAGAGCCCCCAATCCTACAAGGCCTAATAAAATTCTACATGTTTAAAAAAAATTATTTGATACTTTTATAATGACCAAAAGTTTTTTCTTCTGTATTTTATACATCATCTTAAATTATTATGACTTAAATTATATTTATAATGACTTAAATTATTAGATTCTTTTATAAAATTTTATGTATTTTATATATATCATCTTACAAGGAGATCGAGTTTCTAGAGCTTAAGCAAGGTAGCATATCTGTGGCTGAGTATGTAGCGTAGTTTAAGGAGTTGTCGAGATAGTTTCCTCACTATCAGCATGATGTGTGTGAACATTTTAAGTGTGTGAAGTTCGAGAATGGCCTGCGAACGGAGATAAAGCAAGCCATTACCTATCAAGAGATTGATCAGTTTTCGACCTTAATGAACAAGTGCCAGATTTATGATGAAGACAACAGAGTAAGAACTGCTCATTATAGAAGTTCAAAGGACAAGAAGGTCGGTAATCAAAACCGTCGAAACCCTTATTTGATCCCACTTGGGCAATATGGCAATTGTGGCAACAACCAAAGGCCTGCAGTTGACATGCCTAATGGTAATGGTGGTGAAAAAGTTCCTTCAATTCCTGTGAGATGTATGAAGTACGGTAAGTATGAACACATGGCTCGTGAGTGCAAGGCTACTGTTTGACTTGTTTCAATTGTGGGAAACTGGGTCATATTGAAAGGGATTGTCCTAATCCCAAGAGAGAGTCGAGCAGTGGTGGTCAGAGCTCACATGCTAATTAGCAAAAGACCAACAGAAGAGTCTTTGCTCTTAGTGGTGCTGAAGCATGTGAGTCTGTCGACTTAATCTAAGGTATTTGTCTCATAAAAGGAACTCATTTGATTTTGTTGTTTGATTCTGATGTTAATTATTCATTCATATCATATGCTTGTGTTAACAGTTAGGATTGCTTGGTTCTCCTTTGAGTTTTAATTTAGTTGTTGATATACCCAAAGTGGTCCCGTAGTAACTCTAGTAGCTTGTCTAAAGTGTCTTGTGCCCATTGCTGGAAGAGAGTTTGTTGCTAAATTGGTTTGTTTGCCTCTCACTCAATTCGATGTAAATTTGGGTATGGACTAGTTGTTGGAACCTAAACGATTGAGAAGTTTAGACCCTCATTGATTTTGATGATAACAAAGTATTTGCAAGTGAACAATTTATCTTCTAATAAATTTTAGAGTATGCAGGTATTAAAATCACTCATGTTTTATAACTCACTCAAGCAAGAAGAAGAAATTCACAAGAGTTTAAATACATTACATGTGTGTCTTCATCCGGTTCACTCCAGCGTCTTGTCTAAAGTGAGCGTCCGGTAGTATTATTCTTTGACACGTGGATTACTCAATTGCTGCAAGCATCCGTCCATTGTTTTGAGCGAGCATTTGGTCTATTAATGAATCACGTGATGGTCACGTTTTTGCTCTTCACCTCAGCTATTTTGGAACATAATTCGAATTTAATTTTGTGCCCTCACTTTGTTGTACGAGGTATCAAAGGTGACACCTTTAGTATAAAACAAAATTGTACAAGGCAATTGTGAAAAGCAGATAGTACAAAAACGGTAATGTGTACTATTCTGATATTCTCTGGCAAGGAAGAAAAGGACATCATTTCAAATTACCTTACTCAATGATATGGAGCTGAAATTTACTGCAACGGTAATACCCCTCAAGGACTCCTATAAATACCACAAGGTATTCATTGAAGAAGGCTGCCAAAAACTGCTAGAAATTATATTCTGAAAGAGCTATTACTCAAGTGAGCAATCAAGTTTCGTGCCAAGTTTCTGGGCGCCAAGAACTGAACCTCATCGTCTGATATACTTTCTTTCATAAAGCTATTTGTTTTTTTAGCTTAATCTTTTCATCCTCTCTATGAGAGTTATTTGATTGTATTCAAAGATACTTTGTGAAAATTGTTGCCTAGTTAAGGCTTGATTCCTCAAAGGCTCGAACGTACTGAGTCGTTTTGAGAAGTTAAGAGTATTGTCAAGTTTGTGACAGTAGAATACTCTTAATGAAATTTGTAATTAGTTGATTATAGTGGAAAATCCTTCAGGAACAAAGGGACTAGACGTAGCTACCAGGTTAGTGGTGAACTAGTATAAATCGTTGTGTCTCTTGCTTTACCGCTTCACATTTATTCTTATCTTGCAAAGAAAAACAAGTTTTCATAAACTGTATTTCTAGCGTCTGGTCATACTCCAGCATCCGATAACAAACAGATTTAAAATCAGGTGTTCAAAAGTGTTTTTAACTTAAAATTTGCGAAAAGTTTTCAACACAATTCAACCCCCTTCTTGTGTTCACGTTCAGTTGGTATCAGAACTCGGCCTCTTGGTTGAGCACTTAACAGTGTTAAGAGAAAATATCATATACTGTGAATATGTCTGCAAAAGGTGGTCACATGAACCGTCCTCCTCTATTTAATGGAGAAAAATTTGACTACTGGAAAGATAAGATAAAAGCTTTCTTTGAGACACAACAACTTGAGGTGTGAGATATTATTGAAAGTGGTTACATTCTTCCCACTAATGCTGCTGGTGTTGCAATAGCCAGAGAAAATTGGAATGATGAGCAAAAAAAGAGATATCAAACCAATCAAAAAGCTAGATTCATTCTTATTTGTGCTATGTCACTGCTATTCAAGAAGCAAAAGATTTAAATATCTTAAGACTTGAAGATCTCTTGAGTTCTTTGAAAGCTCATAAACTTGAACTGAATGAAGAAGAACCTGTGAAGAAAAGCAAGTGTACTGCTTTGAAAGTCAACAAACATAAAGCCAGTACTTCTAAAGCCCTTCAAGCTGAAGAAGAATCAGAAGATGAAGCTTCAGAAGGAGACGTTGATGGGTTGGATGATGAGCTTGCATTCATATCTAAGAAGATTCAAAGAAAGTGGAAGAAAAGAAACTTCAAGAGAAAATTCCAAAAGAAAGATGTCAAGGACAAGAAGGAAAGCAAAGACAAAAGCCAAGTTGTTTGCTATGAATGTAAAAAGTCTGGACACTTCAAATCTGAATGTCCTAATCTTAAGAAGAATCCCACAAGAAGTTCCTTCAAGGGAAAGAAGAAGAGTCTCATGGCCACATGAGAAGATTTGGATTTATCCTCCTCTGAGGAAGATAATGAAGAAGAAGTCAATCTTGCCCTTATGGCAAATAGTGATCTAGACTCTGAAGAAGAAGTTGAAGAGGTAATAATATATGATTCTTATTCTGAACTTCAACTTGTATTTGATGATCTTCTTAAGGACTCTGCCACTCTCTCCACTGAGTATAAAGCTTTGGGGAAAAAAATTCAAAATTATCCCAAGAATTTTAAGTTTTGAAAAATGAAAACTCAAAGCTCAATGAAGAGAACCAGAAGCTGAAAACTGAAAATAAGCGTCTGGTGGATAGTCAGCGTGTGGTAACGTGTCAGCAACCAGAAGCTGAGAGCTCTCAACCTGAAAGCTCTGAAGCTAAAGGCAATCCTAGGTGTAAATCAAATGATTATGAATATGCATTTCAAAAGTTTCTTGCAGAGAGTGTAACTCGAAGCAAGCAAGCTTCAATGATTTGGGGTGTCAGTAAAACGACAACTCAAGGTCTTGGTTACATATCAGATGAACCCTCTTTAGAAAAATAAAAATCCTGCATCTGATAAATCCAATGATCATAGTGAATGCTTGCATTGTACTTATTGCAACAAACCTGATCATTTGAAAAGTGCATGTACTGTTTTTATGACTAAGAAGGACAAGTATCCTTCAAGAACTAACAAGAAAGGACCCAAAAAGATATGAGTACCTAAAGATAAAATAGTCTATGTTGCAGACATGCTTAGCAACAAAGTTAACACACCTATCTTAGTACTTAGACAGTGGATGCTCGCGTCACATGACGGGAGAAAATCATATGTTCCAAGAGCTAAGACCTAGAGAAAAAGGATTTGTTGGTTTCGGAGGAAACCAGAAAGGTAAAATAGTTGGAATTGGTCGCATTGGTAAAGGCTCTCTTCCCTCTATTTATAATGTACTTTATGTTGAAGAACTAAAGCATAACTTATGGAGCATAAGTCAATTATGTGACAATGGTTATGATGTCATTTTTACAGAAACTGGATGTTCAGTAAAAAGCAAGAAAGATGGCTCTATTTTCTTTACTACAAAGAGGAAACAAAATATTTTTAAAATTGATCTTTCTGAACTTGCAAAACAAGATGTCAAGTGTCTCATGTCTGTTGAAGATGAGTAATGGAATTGGCTTAAAAGATTGGGTCATGCTAATTTGAGATTAATCTCAAAATTAAACAAGCACAGTCTTGTTAGAGGCTTACCAAATCTTAAATTCCAATCTAATGGTCTCTGTGAGGCATGTCAAAGAAGAAAACAAGTTAAAACTTCTTTTCATTCTAAAAATGTTGTTTCAACCTCTAGACCACTTAAGCTTTTGCATCTTGATCTTTTTGGTCCAACAAGGACAACCTCTATAACTGGAAAGAAATATGAGTTAGTTATTGTTGATGATTTTACTAGATGGACATGGGTTAGATTCCTTGCCCACAAGGATGAGTCATTTAAGGTATTTACTGTTTTCTGCAAATCAGTTCAAAATGAAAAAGGAATTTGTATTTCTTCTTTAGAAGTGATCATGGGAGAGAATTTAAAAATAAAAGCTTTCAAAAATTTGGTGAAGAAAATGGCATCTCCCACAATTTATCCTCTCCTAGAACACCACAACAAAATGGTGTTGTAGAAAGGAAAAATAGGTCCCTCCAAGAAATGGCCAGGACCATGATCAATGAAGCTGATATAGCAAAACATTTTTTGGCAGAAGCAGTAAACACAACTTGCTATATTCAAAATAGAATTCTTATTAGACCTATTTTGAAGAAGACTCCATATGAACTGTGGAAAGGTAAAAAACCAAACATATCTTATTTTCATCCCTTTGGTTGCATATGTTATATTATGAATACCAAGGATCAACTTGGTAAGTTTGATTCCAAAGCTAATAAAGGAATCTTTTTGGGATACTCTAAAAGATTTAAAGCTTTTAGAATATACAATAAAGAAACTTTGATGGTGGAAGAATCCATTCATGTCAAGTTTGATGACAAGAAGCCTGAAACTGCCATGTCAGAGCTAGATGAATTATTTTCAGATTTAAATATTGGTGGTACAACAAACTGTGAACCTGCATCTTCAGCATCTGGTGGTGACCAGACACAGGATTCTACTCAAGCAGAAGCTGAAACCAGAAAAATTTGGAGATACAAAACCAATCATCCTAAAGATCAAATCATAGAAGAACCTGGAGATAGAATAAGAACCAGATCTTCTTTCAAAGAGCATGCAGATATTGCACTTCTCTCTGAAATGGAACCTAAGACGATTGGTCAAACATTGGAAGATGAAGGTTGGATTCTGGCTATGCAAGAAGAGTTGAATCAGATCCAAACTAATGATATTTGGAAGTTAGTCACTCTAACAGAAGATAAACAAGCTATTGGTACTAAATAGGTATTTAGAAACAAGATTGCTGAAGATGGTAAGGTAGTGAGAAACAAAGCAAGATTAGTTGCTCGATATTACGCACAAGAAAAAGGTATTGATTTTACAGAAACTTTTGCGCCTGTTGCAAGGTTAGAAGCTATTCACATTTTAGTTTCATTTGTTGTATACCATGAGATAATTCTTTATCAAATGGATGTGAAAAGTGCTTTCTTGAATGGTTTTATAACTGAGGAAGTCTATGTGAAACAACCTTCTGGTTTTGAAGACAGTGAATTTTCAAAACATGTCTTTAAGCTTAAAAAGGCTCTGTATGGTCTTAAGCAAGCTCCTCGAGCTTGGTATGATAGACTAGTTCCTTTTTGATGAAAAATGGTTTTACCAGAGGTCAAGTAGACACTATTCTATTTAGAAAAACATCAAACAAGCATTTTATACTTGTTCAAATTTAAGTTGATGATATTATATTTAGAGCTACTAATGAAAGCCTTTGCAAAGAATTTTCTACGCTAATGTAGGTGAATTTGAAATGAGCATAATTGGTGAATTAAAGTTTTTCGTTAGAATTCAAATTAAGCAATGCAATGATGGTATTTATATACATCAAAGCAAATACATCAAGGAATTGCTAAAGAAATTCAAGATGGTGGATTACAAGCCAATGAGCACACCTATGCATCCTACATGTACTCTTGGTAAAGATAAAACTCGTAAGAAGGTAGATCAGAAAATGTACAGAGGTATGATTGGATCTCTACTTTATCTTACTGCTTCAAGACCTGATATTATGTCCAGAGTTTGCCTGTGTGCTAGATTTCAATCTGATCCTAGAGAAACACACTTGAGTGCTGTTAAAAGAATTTTAGATATTTACAAGGATCTACTAATCTTGGTTTGCTTTATAAGAAATCAAAAGATTACAAGTTAGGAGGTTTCTGTGATGCTGACTTTGCTGGAGACCGAATTGAAAGAAAGAGCACAAGTGGAGGCTGCCAATTCCTTGGAGCAAATCTTGTTTCTTGGTCAAGCAAAAGACAAAGCACAATTGCACTCTCAACAGCAGAAACTGAATACATCTCAGCAGCAAGTTGCAGCTTTCAACTTCTGTGGATGAAATATCAACTTGAAGACTACTTGATAAAAGAGAGTAACATTCCTATCTTTTGTGATAATACATCTGTAATTTGTCTTATACTAAGAATCCAATATTGCGTCCTAGAGCAAAGCACATTGAGATTAAACATCATTTCATCAGAGACTATGTTCAGAAGGGTATTCTTGAAATAAAATTTGTAGACACTGATCATCAGTGGGCTGACATCTTTACAAAACCCCTTGCTGAAGATAGATTCAATTTATAAGAAGAAACTTAAATTTCCATCTTATAGAAGAATGATTAATCTCAGCGTCTTATGATATGCATCATTCAGCATCTGGTATGACATAAGCATTCACACGTGTACACATATGATATGTCATTCACATCACATAACTCAGCGTCCGGTGAATTCGTTTGCGTGCGTCTGAGCACACACATGTCACGCGCGTGTGGGACTTAAGCGTCTCATCACACCTACTTTGAGTCATGATTATTTAGGTTTTCAATAAAATCTTTTTCTTGATTTTAACTTTATTTTGGCAACTGCATTTAATGAAAAGAGGAATCTTTATTTTATTTTCTTTTTGATTTATTTTCTTGTTCAGAGGAAATGTGAAGAGTTTTTGAAAAAGAAACTATACAATTTTATCAAAACTTTCCCACTACTCCACCTCTTTCACTCCACACTCACTCTGTTTTTGTCTGCAAAAACTGCCCTCTCTCTCTGTATGTGTGATTTCTCTGAGACCCTAAACCTCAATCACCTACTCCTCAACTGCTACCATTGAATCTACTAAGGTCGGTCAGAACTATGCTATATATGACACCATGAAAGAAGGAAAACTCCTAAATGAGAATCGAATTGATTTGGAGAATTTTAAGCTCTACGGTTTCGACTTCGATGAAGGTTTTAAGGCTATGGGGTGGATTAATTACTTCTTTTGGGATTCTGCTGTCGAAGTTTTAGTTACTGCCGTTAAGGAACTTTAGGGAACTGTTACTCTGATCAAAGATGGGTTAATCGAAGGCCATGATAAAGGTTTTAATCTGGTGATTTCTGTTAACACTATTGCTGCAGTTACTGATTGTCCAGTTGAAGGAATTAGCTTCTATAATGGTTGGGAGAATGCCTTCCATGGAAAACTACACTCAGTTGAAAGAATCTGGAGAGACCCCTACTATCAAGTATCTGAAGAGTCACTTCAGGGTGCTTCACAAGATTATAGCCAAGAGTGTTTTTCTGAAGGTTGGGTCTTGTGACATAGTGAACTACGAACAAAAGTTCATTATGAGGACTTACATAGCAGGACAGAAGGTAAACTTACCTGGATTGATCTTCAACAATATGGTCAATGCTATTTTAAGTTTGAGGAAGGGAACTCTGAAAAGAAAAACATCAACAAGTCCATTCCTTATGGTGTTCTTCTTACTGCAATGATGATTAAGAATGGCATTGCAAGAAAGCTTGGAGCTTTAAAAGGAATAGAAAGGGAAAAATACTTTGGTGTAGGAGCTATTGTTCATCCTGATACTTTTGCAGTTAACAGTTTGGTGAGAATGCATCTCATTACTGATGAAAGAATCAAACAAGTGAAACAGGAGAAACAAGAAGAAGAAACTGGTGCTGCTGTTGGTGAAGGTGTAAAGAAAACCACCAGAAGCTCAGTGACTGGTGTGAAAAGAATTGGTGAGTCTCCAACAAGGGAGACAAGAAGCAAAAAGCAGAAGGTGACTCCTACACCAGAAGGTAGAACTGTACCAGAAGATGATGAGGATCGAGTCCCTATCAGAAGGATATTGGAGAAGAAGAGGATGGCAGAAGCTAAAAAGCTTGTTTTAGCGTCTGGTTCTAAGAAGCAAGTTCCTCCACCTCCTCCTCCTGCTGTTGCCCCACAAGGAAAAAGAAAGAGATTGGTTAGGCACTCTGAGCTTAACCCAAAGGTACTGGATTTTACCATTGATGATTTCATTACTACCTTTGGTTCTGATGACACTATTCCTGCACCACCACTCTCTGTTTCATCACCACAAACACACTCCACACAACCATCACCTCCAAAACACTAGCCAAGAAAACCACAAAAACTAAATCTTAAACCACTGCCCTTATCACTCAACAATCTCCATCAACCGAACCATAAACCTCCCAATTAACCATAAAATCCAGAACATTCACATTTCCCTCACCACAACCCTCATCAAACACATCCCTCACTACATACATTTCATCACTCCACTCTCACCCTTTCAACCTACTCTTCAAAATCCCTCCAAACAAACCTAAAACCTACAAAGTCAATGTGACTTCCCCTCTCTCACTTACTCTCACTCTTAAACCTACCTCATACTATGGTGCCAAGAAATATATGTCCCCTATAAACGAACCACGATTTGTAAGAGAAGAAGTGTATCATTCCATCTATGATCGCCCTTCTCTGTGGCACTTGAAGACATTCACCTCTGGGGTTGCAAGACTGGAGATTGCCCCTCGTTCACACCTCACTGTCTCTGAAGATGATGAAAAAGTGGAAATGTCATTTGGTGGAAGGTTAAGACCTCTTTCAAACAGAGGGATTATTCCTTTCTCTGTTGATCTTCCTCATGATCTGCCACAAGATGAACCTCTCACTCTGGAGGAATGCGGAAGATGGATTACAGATGAAGAAATGGCATTCATGGCTCACTGTCTGGAGATGAAAAAGCTTGAGCTAATTTGTCAATATAGAGACCCTTCTTCAGCATCTGTAAAGATTGTGCCTGATAGGCAAAGGTGGCTACCCTGGTCTATCCCTAATAAAAGGAAGGAACCAGCTCCTGGTAAACTTCCAAAATCTATTGGTCTTAAGGAGTATGAAGAAGCTCCTAGGAAATACGATGTCAAAGCACTCTCTGAGCTTCCATTTAAGAAGATATCTGAAGACCATGCTTGGCGTGTGTATCTAAACCTTCTCAAGAGAGATGCTTGGAGAACTGGTTCTTCTGGCTGCTGTAACGTAAAAAAGGCAACCATCCCTACTGTTGGCTCTATCAGCAGGGTAACAGACACAAACCTCGCTTTTGTTCATTTTGATGACATGTTTATGTGTTTTGTTATTAGGCCTCTAAGTGTTATGAAAATGGAAGATCAATGGGCTGTTATTTGCAAATATTTTGACATTGGATTTTGTTGGAGTCAAATGCCTATGTCTTGGAAAGACAAAGCCATTCTACCTCGTTTTAGGCCTCTTAATATTGAAGAAGATGATAAAGAGAATCTGCATAGGTTATATCTGGCTGAAAATGAAGGCATCCACTTATTCTTGATGATATGAGAGCTTTGATAAGATACAATTTTGGAGAAGCTGCATTTGCAAAATTTGATGCAAATGTAGAAGATTTGTTTAAGCACAAGGAAACTATCTTTATGAGTATGCTTTACCCTGAAGAGATTGTGCATAGATGGGAATGGGCTATACATCTTGAGAAACAGAAGCTGGGAAAAATTATCAAATGGAGCTTACCAAATGATGATTCCTTCCAGAGGGCTCAGGATAGAAAGGAAAGGAAATTGAGTTTGTCACAGGCAGTGCTAGCAGAGCATCAGAAGCTGGAGTCGCAAAGGGTTGTTATTGCTAAACCTTCTTTCGCTCCTCCTGCTGCAAATGATGACGTTGTCGTATTGCCAAGAGCTGAATTTGAAGCCATCATGGCTACAAATCAGAAAGTGCATCAGTTGGAAAGCACTGTGGATCTCTTCTTGGAACGCTTCAATCAACTCCTTCCTCCTCCTCCACCAAACCCTTAAAAAAAATTCTTTTTAATTTTTTTGTATTGTGTGTTAATTTTTGGTACAATTATCTATTTTGAATTGCTCTGATCTTTATCTTCAAATTTTTCTAGTATTATTACTTATTGTTTTGACTATGATGTGTTTTGCACTCTATTTGTCTGATGACAAAAGGGGAAGTAAAAGCAAGGTCTGATGAACATGTTGAAAGTCTGATGAACACGCTCACGTATTACACATTTTATGCATAAATCATACATAGCATATCTTTGAATTGCTCTGATACTCATTAAGATGTGTTGCTCTGATACTCATGGATATTCATTGTCTGGTGCTTTGATACTCATTAATATCTGTTGGCACATTTTTATTATAATTAGTATAATGAATTTCAGCATCTGATCCTCAATAATTGCTTAAGTATATTCATTATTGGTACAATGATCTCAGCATCCGATCTCAACGCTTGATTGAATATATGCTCTGATACTTGTATGCATTTTGCGATCACACAAACGTTCTGATTATTATAAATCGCTTTGATACCGAAAATATTTAATTATATCTGAGTTGTTGAACTCAGGGGGAGACCCTTGAAATTATTTTTGAAATTAAATTGTTCATCAATCTTGGATATTTGTCATCATCAAAAAACGGGGAGATTGTTGGAACCTAAACGATTGAGAAGTTTAGACCCTCATTGATTTTGATGATGACAAAGTATTTGCAAGTGAACAATTTATCTTCTGATAAGTCTTGGAGTGTGCAGGTATTAAAATCACTCAAGCAAGAAGAAGAAATTCACAAGAGTTTGAATGCATTCCATGTGTGTCTTCATCCGGTTCACTCTAGCGTCTTGTCTAAAGCGAGTGTCCGGTAGTATTATCCTTTGACACGTGGATTACTCAATTGCTGCGAGCATCCGTATATTGTTCTGAGCGAGCATCTGGTCTATTAATGAATCACGTAATGGTCACGTTTTTGCTCTTCACCTCAGCTATTTTGGAACGGAATTCGAATTTGATTTTGTGCGCTCACTTTGTTGTACGAGGTATCAAAGGTGACACTTTTAGTATAAGACAAAATTGTACAAGACAATTGTGAAAAGCAGATAGTACAAAAAGGGTAATGTGTACTATTCTGATATTCTCTGGAAAGGAAGAAAAGGACAGCATTTTAAATTACCTTACTCAATGATATGGAGCTGAAATTTATTGCAACGATAATACCCCTCAAGGACTTCTATAAATACCTCAAGGTATTCATTGAAGAAGGCTGCCAAAAACTGCTAGAAACTATATTCTGAAAGAGCTATTACTCAAGTGAACAATCAAGTTTCGTGCCAAGTTTCTGGACACCAAGAACTGAACCTCATCGTCTGATATTCTTTCTTTTAGAAAGTTATTTGTTTTTTAGCTTAATCTTTTCATCCTCTTTGTGAGAGTTATTTGATTGTATTCAAAGATACTTTGTGAAAATTGTATTGCCTAGTTAAGGCTTGATTCCTCAAAGGCTCAAACATACTAAGTCGTTTTGAGAAGTTAAGAGTATTGTCAAGTTTGTGACAGTAGAATACTCTTAAGGAAATTTGTAATTAGTTGATTATAGTGGAAAATCCTTCAAGAACGAAGGGACTAGATGTAGCTACCAGGTTGGTGGTGAACTAGTATAAATCGTTGTATCTCTTGCTTTACTGCTTTACATTTATTCTTATCTTGCAAAGAAAAACAAGTTTTCATAAACTGTATTTCCAGCGTCTGGTCATACTCCAGCATCCGATAACAAACAGATTTAAAATCAAGTGTTCAAAAGTGTTTTTAACTTAAAATTTACGAAAAATTTTCAACACAATTTAACCCCCTTCTTGTGTTCACGTTCACTAGTTATCTCCCAACCATGTTCTCATAAACTGCTTTGATAAGTCTATTGAGTTTGGTAGTCCTTTAGAATCTAAGGATTCGAAATTCATTATCGCCAACCAAGTGAAGGCTTCTTTGAAAGACGATGTTAGCTTCCCTAAAAATAAATAACAGAGTTGAGGTTGAGGATGCCCCTATTGTGAGTGATTTTTCTGAGGTATTTCGAGAAGATGTCCATAGTTTACCATAAAATTAGTGTTGGGTATTGGACCCTATACCCATAGTGTGACACCCTCTACCCCACATGTTGATATTAAAAAGAAATTTAATGGAATTGATATAAATAAAATTTAAGACCAAATAAAAATATTTCAAACAAAAGGGTAGAGTCATCACACTCATACCATATCATGCGGAAAGAAACATAATTAGAAACATTTATAATCAAAGTCCAAATAAGCCAAATACCTCGGTGTCACAAGTATCTCAGAGTTGAACCCTAAGTAATTACATCGGTAATCAACAACTAAACTAATAAATTCAACCAACAATGAACAGAAATCCTAATCTACCTAGTGACTCCGTCTAAGCAGTCACTCCTCGATCTCGATGTCATCGGTACCTGCAAGCTCGTCATCTAGACATACATGGTGTATGAATAGCCACAACAAAGGGGTTAGAAATCACATACAAGAATAGCACTTAAAAGCATATGAATTAACTTAAGCAATGCGCATAACTAATCATCAACTGTGAAACAACATACATCATGAGTAATACATGACTCCATGAGTACATATGCAATCCTAAGACCAACGTCTACTCCATAATCCATGTGGATCCAACTAACTCAGGCAAGCGAGTGAGGATGCCCTCGTCACTCTTGAGTACGGATAGTGTTTAGTTAGGATGAGTCAGTTTATCAACCTAGGACACCCCTACAGTGGTAGCTATTCACTGCCTTTATGTTAGACCCCCTACCAAGCTCGATACGCAAGGCTGGGTATCTTGCCCATCATGGTCGTCACTAACATCGTATCCACGTTGCTCACCGCCAATTACAACAACAAGACGACACCTTATGATGCATGAACACAAAACTAAGCAAGGTGTCTAACAACAACATCAACGTATCATCAACGCCAATCAACTTATCAAGTGATTAGTAACAACATCAACGAGGTGCCACTTGTCAGTACGTCGACAAGCTTCCCACAATGCCAATCAACTTATCAAGTGATCAGTATTAACAACATCATCACGGTACCACTCATCAGTACGTCAACAAGCTTCCTGCAGCCTTGGAACAAGTCCAAGTAATCACCCTAACTTACAACGCTAAGTTTTAAGCTATCTTCTCTTAACTCTTAATCTTTTTTCTCAAGTGATTAACTCCCATTAAATTCATTCATGTTAGATTATCTCTTTAATTACCCTTTTAAACCTCAAATCAACTATATTATATAAAATGGAGTTTTGCGACGTGGGACCACGCCACGTGTCAAAACCTTGTCATTCCAATTCTCGCCAAAATGAAACTTTTGTTTTATATATTTAATTTAATTTATTTATATTTTTTGATATTCATTAATTACTAAATAGATTTCACCTATCAATCAGATACATATTCATATCATTATTACATTATGTTAGTTAATCACCATTAATAAAATTCGAAATATATTTCCTCAAATAAATTGCCAAATTTTAATTGATACATCAACTATTAATCATCATTTATTATAATCGTCATTTAGAATTTGAATTATTTGAATTTAAATTAAGAAACTCTCTTTTTTAAAATGATTAAATTACAACTTATATTATAATAATAACAAGAAGCAAACCCATTGTGTATATATTTTTAGCTGCAAATATTTTAAATCTAATTGCATGAGATTTTATTTTTTTGACAGAATCAACTTAGTTGAGATTGATAGCTAGATTTTTTTTTTTAACATTTGCACAATATTTACCGGATGATTACAGGTGCGTCTACTAAACTTTTTATGGACATACATTATAATTTTGTTATCTCGCACTTACATTGGGTGTTCGACTAAAAAAAAAAAAAACTTTGCAGGTGTTGCTTACTTTAAAACGTGTAAAATTAAATTATTTTTTTTCAAAATCTCAAAACTTAGTCTAATTTATTTTAACAAATATTGTAGATATTATTGTATTTAATATCTACAATATTATATGAAATAAATTTTTGCCACATGGGACCATATCATGTGTCAAAACTACAGACATTTTTTTCGCCTAAAACAATTTTATTTATTTATTATATTATTGTTTTAAAATCAAAATTATTACAAAATCACTATTAATAAATGTCATCAAAATCATAAATATATTTTCTTAAATGACTTGCTGATTTTGAATTTGTGTGATCAATCGTTATTATTATTTTGTCATATAAATTTGACAGCTTTTAATTTGACATTCACTATCAATCATATAATTCATAATAAATTTGAATTCAAATGTTAAATATGAATTTAAATTAAATCAACTTGAAGTTAATTAAAGAATCATACTAACAATATCACTTAATCTATAAACATATTCATGAAATAAAAATAAATATCTATGTCTCCATTGTTAATTTTTGCCTTTATTTTCTCATTTTGAAATAGTCAATTTCTACCCTCACTTTTTTTTCTTTATTCAATTTCAATGTAGGAATAAATACAAGCAACACAAATTCAATAATTTTTATTTTCTTTCTCTCAGGTAAACTTCTATCTTTTTTTATTCTCTTTGAATAATTTTCATGTTTTATCTAACATTTAACAATAAAAGTTTGTTTGCTGACACGAATTCGTTTATTTAGATTTTATTGTTATTTCTTACTATGAATTCACCTTAAAATCATATTATTATTTGTATTAGAAACACATTCATGCTCTCTTTTTTTGCTTTCTTTTGAAAATACTTTTGGCTACTTAATTTTTTACGAGACTCGATAATCTTCAAATCTCACATGTGCATTACACGGGTTAATACACTAGTACCTTTAAAATACAAGATAGGACACTACCCTAGGCCGGAACAAACCAAAACGCACGAGAACACGGCGCCAGCAGGCTGCCCAGTGGGTGCCTGATGCCTGGCAGGGTGGGCTCCTGCGCCTCAACTCTGTCTCTTAATCTTGTTCATTCTTTTCTTTTAATTGCGGTCCCCACGTATTAGGGGACGACCGGACATACCATACTAGTCCTAAATAATTATAGAACACTAATACAAAGGGTTTGAGTCATTATCTAACTTCTATAGAATTTAAAAATTCAATCAGTGATTCTTCAAGATTTCCAGATTTCCTGTCAACACTTAATCATTTTTCCGACTGGTTTTTCTACATAAAATCCTCTAAATTATTCAACTCCGCTTGTTTCTTCTCTTACTCACTCAAGGTGACTAACCTAATCACCAATCCTAGTGATTAAGACTTACTCTAGGCCTTGACTTAAACAACCAACTCATACATTCATTCTCATCAATTTATGCATAATCAACATTCACTACTCATGAACAATAACGAGTAAGTCATACAATCAACATATCAAACCAACGCGACAACAAACAACGCATTAACATCAACATTGACCATTGACATAATACTAATCATGGCAATCAACACTCATTTCAATCACATAATTGACTAGCATTCATATCAAGGCAACCAACAATTCAACAAAACATGACAATTAACACATATTTAATCATTGACATGGCAAATGAACACATAATTAATTCATATAATTAACATAAAGACATCTTAATATTACTTCTACAATTATGACAGTGCCACACATGTGAATTTTCCTACCACAGTGGCGGTGATACTCAAACACACACAATCGCACCAAGCGTGGGACCATGAGACGTCCCTATTACTAAGTCAATTTCATAAGCCCACTAATCAAGTATCATTCTACCCCTTACCTCAATAAAGAAGTTTGCAGTTTCAACAAAGGCGAAGAAAATTTGCCTACAGCGACAAATTTGGGCACCAAATGAGCACAGAGTAAAATTTACAGGTCGTACGAAGAGCAAAATGCGGCTGAAAAATATAACAATTAGTATAACATATTTTTTTGGATTATTTTATTTTAGTACTGAAACGAATTCAAAATGAAGTAAAAAGAGTAACCGAAAAACGCACAACAGGGTTGCGAGGGGTCTAATATTAACTTCACCGAAACGAGAAAATGAGTAGCGGTTTTCGAAGGTTTTGACGCGAAGAATCAAAAAAACATGTCCATTTTCCCAAACGACGACCGTAGTGGCCAGAAAATGACAAATACAGTCCGCCCAGGAGAGGGAACGCGGCGAAATGGTGCGACGGTTGATCAAACGGAGGCCAGAAACAGATTCTATGGTTGATTTCGAGTGGGAGGGTGAAGTTTGAGGATTTTTCGCTGCCTATAAGAGGAGAACGAGAACAGAGAAGTGGGCATTTTTTTTTTCTTCCGTCTGTGTGCGCAACGAATTAAAAGAGACGATGAATAGTGATTGTTGAGTGGAATAGGACGTGCGCACAGGAGAAAGGAGAAAGAACGTGGTCCATGGGCTGTACATATCCTAGCCCAATTTTTCTTCCATTTAAAATTTTGAATCCTTTTTAACTCTAAAAACATTTCTACACTCTAAAAAAATAATTAATTATTTCAAAAGACAATAATAATAATTCATGGCTAATATTTTATAAAAATAAAATAATATCATTAAAATATATTAATTATTAAGGCAAACACAAACAAACTGTCACAAGATTACCAATATAAGCACACAATTTATAAAATCCTAAGAATTAAAATTTGAGGGTGTTACACATAGTATCCTATACGATGTTTCCTTTAGAGCTAGTTGATCTTAAGAAACAGTTGGAGGAGTTGTTAGATAAATATTTTGTTAGGCCTAGTGTGTCATCTTAGGGAGCACCTTTTTTGCTAGCTAAGAAGTATGAGATTGTGTATAGACTACCATCAACTGAACAATGTGAAGATTAAGAATAAGTATCCTCCTTCTAGGATTGACGATCATATGGACCATCTGATAGGAGCCTGTGTGTTTAGCAAGATAGATTTGAGATTAGGTTACCATTTGATCTGCGTGAAGTCTGAGGACATTCTGAATACTGCTTTTAGGACATAGTATGGTCACAATGAGTATTTGTTCATGCCTTTTGGTGTGACAAATGCAGATGTTGTGTTCATGGACTACATGAATATGATCTTCCATCCTTATCTAGATAGCTTTGTTGTGGTTTTCATAGATGATATTACTCTAAGACGAGGGAGGAACATGATGAGCATTTGAGGATAATATTGCAGACCTTTAAGGATAAATAACTGTATGTTAAGTTGTGTAAGTGCGAGTTTTGGTTAGATGAAGTTTGTTTCTTAGAACATGTTGTAGACCCATCTAAGGTGAGAACGAGATTTTTTTGGGCTCTTTTCAAATTTTAGAACGATATGGAGTTTCCAATAAGCTTAACTTGTAAGATACTTCCAATATGAATCCGATGCTCCCTGTTTTGTAGCTTAAAAAGGAAATAGACAATTATGCAACTGTACCAAATTTGCTTACTGACATGGAAGTAGAACTAGATGATCATAAGGAGCCCCAAACTGTTATATTCCTAGTCAAGAAGTCGCTAATGATGGCAACATGAGTAGACCATGATTTGTCAAGTGGAAGAACAAAGCCATAGAAGATGCTACATGGGGGACGAGTTTGTCTAGGAGGCAATTTCCCATCTCAGTCTTGAGGAGAAGTTTGCATTTTCAGCTGAGGGTAATGTTTTTCTTTTGGTTGTTAGCTGAGGGTAATGTTAAAGCATGTGGTTCGGAATATGGGCCACGCAAAGAAATGGAGCACACTATAAACCAAGTGTTGGAGCTGAATCTTGGGAGGCCCAACAAATGGAAAGTATATTCCTGAACAAAGGAGAAATCAAGGTTGTTATGATCCATTTTGGTGAGTGTCAGTTATGTAGGGATATTTCCGGAGGAGTCATAAACTTTAGAGTGTGGAGTTGTGTTCATTTCTCTATACAAACATTCAACTTTTGTGATTAAATAATACATGCTTTCGATCGGTCTCTTTATTGTTCAAACAAAATGTAATGAAAACATCAATGAGAAATCACATATTTTTAGTAGTGTCAAGTGCTAATTTTGATTCTTTCCGTTGGCTAACTTTTTGTGGTTACGTTACGTAGACTGATAGAAGCCTTTTAGACTTGAGGGAAAGAGTAACAGAAAAAGAAAAGGGACGTGGCAAGAATCAAAGCCACGGCAAAAGCAATTATTGGTGTCAAGTCACCTTTTGGCTCTTGCCTCTTAGCTTTTGTAACTTCTACTATTGAGACATAGTTGGCTGGCCGTAAATTCACCTAGGAACCAAAATACAAACAAGATAATTATAGACTTAGATGTTGGTTATTTGCAACTTATTTTTAAAATAGTAAATAGTAAGCCCTGGGTGGGAAACTCACAGCATGAGAATCCAACACATGACAATAGTGTCATTGTTTTATAATAACTCAGATGTTGGTTATTTCCAGCTTATTTTTAAAATAGTAAATAGTAAGCCCTGGGTGGGAAACTCACAGCATGAGAATCCAACACATGGCAATAGTGTCATTGTTTTATAATAACTCAGATGTTTGGTTATTTCCAGCTTATTTTTAAAATAGTAAATAGTAAGCCCTGGGTGGGAAACTCACAACATGAGAATCCAACACATGGCAATAGTGTCATTGTTTTATAATAAAGATAAAGATAAAGAAGATAATACTGACATAGTAAATAGAGTAAATAGATAGACTATTCACAGTTTACTTCCTGTAGAATTATAATGCCTTTCACACACCAAAACTGCTAAAGAGAAAATAAAACTGTTAAATGCCTTTATGATTCACAATTTCATAGTATAGGTTTTCCACCCAAAATAAGTACATTTCACTGAACAACATTTCCCAACAAGCTGTTTGTTGAAGGTGAGGTAGGTCTACTTGACCAAGTATCATGCACTACAGATACAGGGGAACTGTCCTTCACCTCCTCTATTGATTGCAAAATATTGTCTCTCATTTGTGGAACAATCAATGTCTCACTCAGCAGTTCCTCTTTCTCTAAACAAACACCACTAGGTAGGACTGAATTCTCATTTCCATTCCTAGGTGATGAACACTCAGAACCAACCGATGAAGCCATACATATAGTTTCCTCCATAGTTGCCCACCCACTGCGCCTGATGTGATCTAACTCCTCTGCCACTTCAATCATAGTAGGCCGCACATCACTATGAAAAGCAAGGCATCTAAATGCAAGCTCAGCAACCTTGTGAACAGAATAGAGTGTCCAAGCATCTCTATGTGGTTCAAGAAAGGGATCTATTATGTCATCTACACGACCGTTCCTAATCCTATCAACAGCAAGTGCTGCCAAATTAATCTCACTCTGAGGCCTACCAAAATCAACCACTTTCATTGCTGTTATTATCTCAACCAAAACCACTCCAAAACTGTACACATCACTTTTATCGGAAAGATGAAAGTTTTGGTGGTATTGTGGATCAACATAGCCCGGTGTCCCTTGTGGTGCTGTTGAGATATGTGATGTTTCTGTCATGCCAAGCCTAGAAAGTCCAAAATCAGCTACTTTTGATTGAAAGCTATAGTCCAAGAGTATGTTACTGGATTTTACATCTCTATGATAAATTGGAGGATCAATTGCTGAATGGAGATATGCTATAGCATTAGCAGTTTCAGAAGCAATGGTGAGTCTTACTGTCCATGGAAGTACTCCACCCCTTTCTCTT
Source organism: Calophaca sinica (assembly GCA_037113605.1). NCBI lineage: Eukaryota > Viridiplantae > Streptophyta > Magnoliopsida > Fabales > Fabaceae > Calophaca > Calophaca sinica. Next base: position 42,593,875 of record CM073731.1, on the reverse strand, counting down.
TGCAAATGTTGAGAAAGTGTTCCATTTGGCATGTACTCATAAACTAGTATTTGCTCTCCCTTTTCTATGCAGCAACCAAGGAGGCGTACTAAATTTGGATGACTCACTGAAGAAAGGAGCTTGATCTCATTCATGACTTGGTCAACACTGTTGGTGTCTCTATACTTAATTTTTTTAATAGCAACCCACTCATCATTGTGAAGGTTTGCTGCATATACTGTGCCAAAAGCCCCAGTTCCTAGCCTGTATTTCTCAGAGAAAAAATTTGTCGCTTTTTCTATTTCTTTGTAGGGGTAGAGAGGAACAATGTAGTTGCCTGCTGCTTCTCTTAACAGGCGCTTTACTGTTAACTGTTTTGTCAGCCATGTGGATCGACGCTTGGCGAAGTAACATAGAAGAGACAGTGCAGCCACCACGCAGGCTCCAACTGTGATCCCTGCAAACAATCATGTAGCATTGGTCAAAATATAAAAATTATTTCTCGCTGATTTTCTCGCAAGCACGGGCCATTTGCTAGTCTGGAGGAAGAAATCTATGAACTTTTACATGCAGGATCATATATTTGAAGTAAGTTAGGGAGGTTGTACCTCCAACAAGGACACCAATTCTGAGTGCTTTTCCACATCCACTAGACCTCAGTGTTAAAGCACTGCAACGAGAAACTGATGAAAAAGCAACGACAGGAAAATGGATTAGAAAAGTGGCAATGTTTAACGGTTAACAAATAAAAGCTTACTTCCCCAAGAAATCAATTAGTTGGGGGGAAGTTACTATATATGATGCAGCTGATTCTTTTACACCTTGTATAAATTTACTCTAGCCACCAAAAGAATATATTATCCATCAGTGATCCCATATCTACTAACCGATTTGCAACTGGGTCTCCTGTGTCTTCAATAATGTTCTCTGTTTAATGCGTCAAAGCAAACTTTTACTTACTAATTTTTTGTACCCCTCCGGTCCCATATATAATAGATAAATGCATTTTCTAGGTTTATTGAATAACTGATGTATCTAGTCAGACAATGATTTCAGGTTCAGTTGAATAAGCGATAGACTGATACATCCATTTATTGATGAGCAAAAATGCATTTGTCTCTTATATACGGGACCGGAGGGAGTATTAAGTTCATTTCCTAATTCCTCACATGGGAATGTATCTATTACCAATCTCTCCCCTTTGACCACTTATGATTGAATTAAAAAAAAAAAAAACTAAATCCATCAGACCAGACATGTGCTTTACCTAATATTGATCTATAAATAATCCAAAGTGGCTGCCAGAACATGTTGACTTTTGAAGGATTCTTTCTTCAGTAAGTTACCATTTAAAACAAGGAACATACCAAACAGCCAAGTAATGAACAGTTGCTATGTTTCTATATTCACTGCAAAATTATTGCTATGTTTCTATATTCTCTACAAAACAATGGGTGACTAATCTCCAATTAACTTCAAAAAATTCTCAATAACAAATTACCAGAGAGAGAGGAAAAAGGATCAAGGACATCATCATGATCTATTCTGGTCCAAAAGAATCAAAATAGTGAACCTTTATGCTCAAGTTGATCTACCACCTATGCCCCAAACAAATCAAATCTCATCATTATGGACCTTGATAAAGCACACTAATCTTTAAAAGATTCCCCCACTTAAAAAACTCAATCCTAAATTCCTCATACGCACACTATTATTCTAATCAACAGAGAATAAAGCAGCAAGCCAGCAGCCACAAGTCAACAATTAAAATTACCATCCATTATCCCCTTCATCATGATCATAATCATCATCATCATCATATTATTATTATTATTATTATTATTATTATTATTATTATTTCATAAAGGAGAATCAAATTGTAATTAAACAAGAATAATATTAGAATACTATGAAGGAGTGGAGTCACCTCTCCGGCAACCGGAGCCGTTGACGAATCCATCTCCGACGAAACCTTCACGGCAACGACACCGGAAACCTCGTTTTCCTCTTGCAAGACGAACCTCCGAACAGTTAGCATCATCAGAGCATTGACACGGCCCTTCAAGCCACCATCCCAACTCAAGCAACTGAAATTGAAGCGAAAGCTCTTTGATTTTGCTCCTATCAACAGCAATAGCAGAGAACAAGAACCTGCACTTAATTCCTTCCCAATCGCCAAGCGTAAGAGCATCCTCATGCTGACGCAGACGCTGCAACTGCGTGAAGCAAGTAATATTATCACTTCTTCTATCACATCCTTCAACCTGTACCTGCGTGCCAATGAAACTCGAAGTGGGAATAACACAGCCACCGAGTTTGGACTCACAACGCTGCACGAGGAAGCTGTTGTTCCATGTAGGAGCAAAGTTGTTGCCGAAAAGAGGGTTTATGAAATTCATGCTACGGTTACATTTCGCTGGTAAACTAACAAATATGCTATCAGAGTTCACTTCCTGAACCTGTAACTCGCCAATTTTGACTTTCTTGCTGTTGGCACAGTTTAGTTTGACTTTACAGCCATCTGAGAAGCCAAATGGGTACTTCACGGATTGTTCTCCGCATCTGCGCTGGCAGTTATGGTTGTTTTGGGCTGTTGCTGAGTAGAATATGAAGATTGTGATCAGGAGAATTGAAAGGTTTGTCTTGTGATGAAACATTTTTTTCTTGATGCAAATTGAAACCGTGTAATCATCCCCTTTCTGCAAACCAAAAAATAAAAAGAGTTTTGACTTTTGATCCTTTTTTTTTTCAATCAGGAATTGGAAATAAAACCATATAAATAAATTTATTGTTAACCATGAGGCGGTAGACTAAATGAGAAATTATGGCTCGTGATTGATGCAGTTGGGGAGCCATCTATCTCAATAAATGCATAAGAGAGCAAGGAAATTAAAATTTCAATTATGTTCCAATGAAAAAGCAATAATAGTAATTCAAGGAAGTTACATATGGTTGTGCGATATCATTATGCAATTATGCATACCTTCAACTTCCAGGCTCTGCAATAACGTTGAAAATTAATGGCAGTGGAAGGAGTGATTAAGAACGACTAATAGCCATGTAGTAAGAAAGAAGAGTTAGTAACTAAATTGACGTTGTTTGTTTGTTTGTTCACAGGAAAACAATAGAAATACTAGAAGCATAGTGAGCATAATTTGAGGGATTTTTCTGGGAAGCTACTTCTGTCCTTCACTCACGCACCTGTTATGAGGCGTCTAAGAGACTAGTTGTCCTGCAACTGGAACGTAAATAACGCGTTCTTATTTTACATTTTGTATCGAATTGACAAATATAGCCTTCGTTGAATTTTTATTCTGCACAGAAAAGTCTCTTATCTCCACGCCATATTGTCTCTGTACGTGACGTTTAAGGGCGTGTTTGGACAATGGATAATATTGTCCGTATTCCATGATTTGATCTCACGTGAAAACATTTTTTTCTTATATAAAAAAATGATATTGATATCTAATCATATTTGTTGTAAAACAAGAATCACATAATCTAAATAGGGAACGAAAGAAAAAAAAAATTGTTAACGAGATTTGATTAGTGTGCCTATATTCTTGAAAGAAGAGCGGTTCTGATTTCTTATTATTCAGAATATGGTTACATCTCAAATATTTATACTACAATACAAATTACAAAATTTCGCCCGTATCTATCCACCTTTAAATAAGAGTCATGCATAACAACATCTTCTCACAAAACCACGTTGTGATAATTTTTTTTATCTAATCATATAAATTGATTGAATGTCTATATAATTTTTTTTTACACAGTTTGTCATTGTAATTCAATTCTTAAGTTATACGTACACCATTACATCAAAAAGTAGACTTTTACCACGGTAGATCCAATTAAAAATTTGTTCCGACATCAAGTCAAGATATCGTTTTTTCGAGATATTATCCACTTTGCGTCATATGTGATGTGGGCTATCATGGTTTTGTCCTTAAAAGGCGTATCAGTGGGTTAAGACATGTATATGTGGGCTAAATGGCCGTGAGCCCCCTATCCGGGGCGCCATTGTTTCGACCTCAAGTCCCGACATCGTTTTCTAAGGTATTGTCCACTTTGAGCCACATGTTATGTGGGCCCTCATGATTTGTCCTTAAAAGATGTCTCGGTGGGTTAAGACATGTGGGTGTTTATAAACTCTATTTGGCCTTAATTCCCAAGCAATGTGAGACTTTTTAGTGTATCCGGAACAAAACTCAACTGCTATATGAACAAATTATTAGTTAGTTTTTTATAATTATATAGTGTTGTTTACTTGTTTTTAAGATAAAACACAACAAACGAAAAAATAATAAGCAAGCTACTCAACTACTATTTCAATAAAAAAATTAGGCTTAATTGCACTTTTAGTCTCCAGGTCTCACGATTGTATGATTTTGGTCATTCAAGTTTCGATTGCGCGAATTGGATCCGGTTATTGCAATTGCGCGATTTTAGTCCCTCTTGCCGTTTAATCTACTATATTATATAAAATAGAGTTTTGTCACGTAGGATCATGTCATGTGTCAAAACCACAGACACTATTTTCCCGCCTCAAGCTATTTATTTTACTTTTATTTCTTACTATTTTAATCAGCCATTATTAAAACATATCAATCATGATTTTGAGTTATTAATTATTTATTTCAATTGATATAGTAAGAAATGAATAATTTCCATAATGGTATCGATATTATTTCAAATCTTTTAATTTTGAATTTGAATTAATATTTTTAATACCTTTTATTATATTATTAATGAATTAATGAATTTTAACTCTCCCCTCTCTCTCCCCCTTCTTTTAATGTCCGAACTTTCTTCTATCAAGTGCACGTCTTCTCTCTTTTTTATTGCAATGTCAATTTAATATGATGTTATTCAACTATGGAGTTATGTTTGATAACCTCTTAGATTATTTTATTATTTTCTCTGTAGTTCAGTTCATTTTTGAAATTTCTCATTTAAGTCTTTTGCAATAAAAAAACATATAAGCTGTAAAGAAGACTAGAAAACAAACTTCAAATGTCACACACACACACATATATATATATATATTAAAAAAATAAAAAAAATACTTTTATAAGATAAATATAAGATTGTCTTGAGAAAAAAATAAAAACATGAAACTTAAAATTGGAGAGATTGTTTTGGTTGAGCATTATTGAGAAAATACTACAACTAATGAAATCTTTTTTTTATACCAAGAATAATGACATCTTGATAATCTGATTCTGATCAATCACAGATTTAAAGTATAGACTCATTCAAATTAATCTAATTTTTTACCGTATTACTTAATAATGACTTGACATATATAGATTATGAAGAAAAATTGGGTGAATATAATTCTTCTACTATTTTTATTTTATATTAGCACATAGTATAAAATATATGCTAAAATTTTTATTAAATTTAGATGTGCAAGAATTTAAATTCACAAAATAATCATTTAAGTGTTATATAAAAAAATTAATAATTATTTAAGTGATATCTTTTGAAAACCATATTAATTGTGTTTAATTACATATACTATTAAAAAAAGTAACATATTAAATATTAAAAAGTAATTTTTTACATAAACTAATCTAATGATAGTTTTTTAGATATTTTTATGTAAAGAAAAAGTTAAATTATATTTATTTACAATTATAAAAATGACTTATTAATATTTTTCTCATTTATTTACTGCACTAAATAAAATTATATTAATGAAGTCTTATATTATTTAAAATTTTATATAATTAATTTAACTTTTTTTATTCTTAATTCCTACTACAGTTTTTTTGACGAATTAATTCCTACGACATGTATTAATTTTTTTTCCAGTTTTTAAAAGATTTTCTCTTTTTTATTTGTTATATTATAGTTCCATTTATTTTGTCTGATCTATTTATTTTACTGCAACTCTATGAATATCATGATCATCCCAACATCATTACCTTCATTATTGGTAAACATATTCTAAATCCATATATGTTTACAATATATGTAGCGAAATATAAAATTTTATTACATAAAATATTTTTTCAAAGTGAATTAAGATTTGGAAGCAAATACTTATGATGCATAGGAATGAGAAATTTACAAAAAGTTTATTGATATGTGAGTCATAAAATTAATTATATATAAAACTAGGATACATTAAGGATAAAAATATATCATAAAAAGATGAATATTTTAAACAAAAACATATTAATCACTATGTAAAGATTTATTAATATTAAAACTAAAGAGTAAAAAATATATTTTTAGGAAATTGAATATTTATACGAATGAATATTAGTATATAAACTACTATTGATGACTATTTTATTAGAAATACATTAATATAATTTTTGAATATATACTTTTCTAAAATATAGTGTACATGTTTTTTTTTTATTACTTTCTACTTTTGTTATACTCAACTCTTTTTATGTTTATATTGTAATTTTTAAGGGTGATTTATATGATTTTAATAGGATATGTTTATAATTATTAATGGTGTTATACAAAACTTTTTTTATTTTTAAACTTAGTAGCATATGTGTGTGTGTATATATATATATATAGACACGCACGCACGCACACTACTTCATAATACTTTTTTGAACTTATATTTACACATTAAATATACACTAGTTTATAATAAAAAAGTTGATGCATCACACGTGGGTATGGTCTAGCACATAATTAGGTCTAGGTGACATGTTAGTTGGCTTAAAAATTAAAAAACTTTTATGACATTTTCAGTTGTATATTGAATGTCAATTGAGCAAAGAGACTAAAATTATACAATTGTGATATTTAGAAGACTCAATTCGTTTAATTGAAACTTGGAGGACCAAATCGCATAATTGTGATATTTAGAAGACCCAATTCACTCGATTATAACTTAAGAGACCAAATTTACACGATCTTAATATTTAGACAATCAAAAGTGTAATTAAGCTTAACAAATATCAGGACACGAGCAGCGACTGTACGAGGAGAAAGCCCCTTCTAGCAGACGCCAAATTACAGAATACTATTTTTTTATTAAAAAATAACGGGAACATGTTGGTGATGGGCTGGAGTGGTGGTGATGGTTAGCTTCATATATTAAAATAAAAGATGGGGATGGTGAGCCAATAAATTATAAAAAGGTATGACCAGAACGCGAGATGAATGGAGTGGGATATGTGCTGCGTGCGGACAGCAACTTGCCACCATTGTTTGTGCCTCAGGTCACAAAATAGTATATAACAATACTATAATTTGTGATAGATTGGCGTAGAACATCATCTTCAAGTGGACAAGTTAAAGGCACACGGTATTTTATTGTTGCCATAGTTGTTCAATGCAATTCAGAGGGGACTCAACGGTGGGTGGAGTATAAAGTGAATCAGCAACTAAGGTGTTTTATCGTGAACCATGACTAAGAGTCATTCTATCGAGTAACTCTACCAAATTTTATAATGTACTATTCACACCGAATATTTTTTCTTCTTAATTTCTCTCTCTCTTCCTTCCCCTCTCCCTCCTCCTTCCTCCAATCGGCACTGTAGAGCTGCCACAGCGAATCACCGTTAGAGCCGCACCGTTGCGAGGTCCTTTCACTGATAACGTCACTGGACCAAGCACTTCTATCATTGACGTTGTTGGATTAACATGAACTTTGTGGAGCAAATAATAAACCATATGCCTCTAGCTAACGTTATCGATGTCAAAGAAAAAAAACCGCAGAGCAGTACAAAGGACAATATCCAAGATTTCACAATGAGAGAAGCTAAACCCGTAAGCATAACTAAAATCCATTTCCATAACTAAAGGCTTTATTATTAATATTCAATCTGTCTAAAATAAAATTTTGATTAGCTTTTACGTGGGTTTATGGCAAGTTGAGTGTTAGATTGAGACTTTTACTAGCTACAACAAATTCTATACTGTTTTTGGGCTGCGAAATTGATAGCACTTTCATTGATGTCACCTTGTTGTTGGGAATTGATGGCCCCTATTATCGTTTTGCAATTGTGTATCAATCAAGCTTGGATGATCAAAAAATGAACATAAAAATAGACTCGAAAGAGTTGTACAAATTGAAACCCTAATAATAGGTAGTAGAAGTGGTTGGTCTAGCTAATGATTTAGACAATACCCAAAGGCATTAATTAAAGCGTCAAAGCAAAACCACTTGTCCTGAAATATAATCCTCGCACAAATTTAGGAAGACGCTTTTGTTTAAGGAGAAATGGAGCACCTGAATTTAAACCCTTTGAGCCTAACTAAAACAACAACTAAGAGAGCACCAAGTTGTAACGTTACAAGGATTCTACTGTAGATCTAGGTGGTTCTACAGTGAGGTGCTGGTAGATTTGAAGAAGGGGGTGGGTGAGGGTGGGTGGTTGAGGGGCAAATGACTGAGGGAGAGGGGAAGAGAAGCAGAAGAGAAAGGGAGAGGCGAGAGGGCGGGATAAGAAGAGAGAGGAGAGAGAATGAAGTTGTTGGGCGTGAAATCTAGTGTGGCTGTCACATGATAAGATGTGGTGAGATAATCGATCTAACGACTATTAATCATTGTCCACCCATATTTCGAGTGAACCACATGTCATGATATTTCACCGCAGAAGCCATCCTCAATACTGATTTGGATAAGAAAGGAAAATAGGGATATGGATGACTATGGGACGAGCTATACTTGAACCTAAATTTTGATTTGACCAAATTTTTAGATCTGAAACTGACCTTAAATTCGTAAAAACCTGAATGATATAAAGTCTAATCAAGATTGGGTCTAAATAGCATGACACGTGTTGACTAAAAAAAAAAAGTTAAGTAAAACTATAGAATGATCACATATCAATGAACACAAAATTAAAAGTACGAGCAATTAGTGAATATATCACATAAATTATAACTTCTTTTTGTATAGACTGTGTCCTTTCATAGTGAACCACTTGTCATGATTACTCACCCTAGAAGCCACCCGCTTTATTTATCCAATTTACATGTCATTTCCTTGTTTTCTTTGTTGGTACTCACCAAAACCAAATCCGTTTACTCAGTCTTCTGCAGAAAACCCAAGCATCCGCCAAAAAAGCTGCTTATTTCTTTGTCATGACCATGTGCACCTATTGACTTGTATTGCCTTTGTATGCCCTTTTTCTTAGTTTTTTCACATCGCTTTTTGTTTTTGCCACTGTTATAACTTAGAATAGACAAATGCGTGTCTCTTCCTTATACGGTATCACTGCGTATCCGTAGCTACATGCAAATTCTTATGGTCATTTCAATCCATAAGAAGCAAATGACACCGTTAAACAGATCACCCTTCTAAAGTGTAACGTGTCAATTACTATAGACTCATTAATTTTCTTATCTTTTCTTTAGATGACTTAGGAACTTAAGATTAGATTATGTACACGTGTATTTAAGTGTATATATGCATGAAAATACACTGCACATTTGCCCTCGAAATGGTTTGGTTGAAAGTTGAAACAACTATTATTGCCTTACTTTGGAGGCACAACGCAGACTAATTAACATCATCATTTGAGCTATCAGTATTTTAATAAAACGCAGAAAAATTGGGATACCATGAAGAAAATAGACGTTAGGAGTTTCCAAAGATTAAAGGTGCCAGCAAGACGCTATATTTTATTATTTTTGGCCCCACATTGGAATCTTTTCATATTAAAGTGGTGATGATTCTACTACAATGGAGTGCAAAAAGATGATTGCCCCACCACATATTAAGGTCCATTTGTTTATTTTTTTATTGGAAAAAAAGTTTTTCTAAATAAAAGGTATGTTTAGAAATAATAAAATTATTTATGAAATATTTTTAGAAATAATAAAATTTAAGCAATATTTTTTAAATAAAAGGTGTTCCTAAAAAATTCTGAAAGGATGTATTGTAAAATTTCCTTTCTGAAGTTAAAATGAAAAGGGCGCCAAAAATGATAGTAGTTTATTATTATTATTATTATTATTATTATTATTATTATTGTTGTTGTTGTTGTTGTTGTTGTAACATTTATTTTAACTACTTTCATACAGTATATATACATCAACACCCGTACAATTTCTTTTAACATGTAATTTAGTGCTTAAATTTCAACAATATACCTTCAACAATAACTTTTGGGCTTTTTCTATCCACACCCCCCATTAGACTAGCCACACTCCCTGTCAGCTTTTTTGTTGATAAAATGACCCAAAAACCCCTACCCCCAAATTTACGTTGTGACATATACAAATTTACGTATGTTCCGCAAATTGAATTTACGGACGTTCCATAAATTGAATTTACGGAACTTACGTTATTTGAATTTATGGAACCAGTTTAAAAATTATATCTTTCCGTGAATTGAATTTACGTACGTTCCGTAAATTAAATTCACTGAAGAGAAAAAATTTTAAACTAGTTACGTAAATTCAGTTCACGGAAGAGAAAAAATTTTAAACTAGTTACGTGAATTGAATTTACGTATGTTCATAAATTAAATTTCTGGACGAACTTACGTTATTTGAATTCTGAAGTAGTTTAAAAATTATATCTTTTCGTGAATTGAATTTACGTACGTTCCGTACATTGAATTTACGGAACTATGGCGAAAAATATTATTCTTCTGTAAATTGAATTTACGTGTTTTCCGTGAATTGAATTTACGTAACCAGCTTACAAATTATATTCTTCCGTGAATTTAATTTACGTTACCAATTTACAAGTTACATGAATTGAATTTACGACTAGTTTAATTTTTTTCCCTTCCGTGAACTGAATTTACGTAAGTTACGTGAATTGAATTTACGTAACTAGTTTAATTTTTTTCCCTTACGTGAACTTAATTTACGTAAGTTACGTGAATTAAATTTACGTAACTAGTTTAATTTTTTTCCTTTACGTGAACTTAATTTACGTAAATTATGTAAATTCAATTTACGTAACTAGTTTAAATTTTTTTCTCTTCCGTGAACTGAATTTACGTTCATTACGTGAATTGAATTTACGTAACTAGTTTAATTTTTTTCCCTTACATGAACTTAATTTACGTAAATTACGTAAATTCAATTTACGTAACTAGTTTAAAATTTTTTCTCTTCCGTGAATTCAATTTACGGAACGTACGTAAATTCAATTCACGTAACTAGTTTAAAATTTTTTCTCTTCCGTGAACTGAATTTACGTTCGTTACGTGAATTGAATTTACGTAACTAGTTTAATTTTTTTCCCTTACGTGAACTTAATTTACGTAAATTACGTAAATTCAATTTACGTAACTAGTTTAAAATTTTTTCTCTTCCGTGAATTCAATTTACGGAACGTACGTAAATTCAATTCACGGAAAGATATAATTTTTAAAATGCTTCCGTAAATTCAAATAACGTAAGTTCCGTAAATTCAATTTGCGGAACGTCCGTAAATTCAATTTGCGGAACGTCCGTAAATTCAATTTGCGGAATATACGTAAAGTCTGTATATGTCACAACGTAAATTTGAAGATAGGGGTTTTTGGGTCATTTCATCAACATAAAGGCTGACAGGGGGATGTGGCTAGTCTAATGGGGGGTGTAGACAGAAAAAGCCTAACTTTTGCGCTAATGTTTCATGGACATCCGGTGTTTGACCTACACCCCACCTACACCTGCCCATGTGGCAATTTTAATGACTCAGCAGCTTACTCAACCTCTCTCTCAACATAAATAAATAATTTAAATTAAATAAATAAAACAAAATGAAAATAGGATCACACAATCCCGCCCTTCTTCCATTCAGTCCCGCTCCTCCCCGTTCTCTCTCTCTCTCTCTCTCTCAAATCTCTATCTTCTCCGGTCGAATCGTTGCCGCCGGTGGGAAGCCGCAAAAATCAGACGCAGAACGGAAGGTTGGACGCGGACTGAAGGAGTGACACATGGAAGCGGGGACGCGGGACAGAAGAGGGGACGCGAAACGGAGGGTTTGACGGCGAACGAAAGGGGGACGCCGAACGAAGGGGTGACGCTGAACGGAAGGGGGACGCCGAACGAAGGTGTGACGACCAACGATTGGTTCAGTCACTATTCCTGTGCTTCGCGATCTCCAGAAACCTAACGATTTATGGATAAATCATTCAAAGATGGTTCGCCCCAAACCTCATAGGAAGGAGGATGCTGCTTGGAGAGCTATCCATAAGGTATTATTTTTGTATTGGAGAATATGTTATGTTTTTCTAGTTTCTTGTTATTTATCTTAACCGAGTAAAGATTTAGGAATTTATTTTGCAATGTATGGTTACAACTTATTTTACAAACTTCTTGTCATTTGTTCTGCAATTTGTCTAGATTTCAGGGAAATGATCACAATTTTCTCTTAAATCATGTATTATATTGAAGATTTTACTTATTGTAGTATTTTGGATCTTCTTCCTAGTCAGTACTTGAATGTCTTATGCGAGTTATGTTACTTTCGCGGATTGTTATGTGACCTTGGTTCTTTGTTTTGCAGATCGTAGAAAATGGAGAACAGAAGAGTTATCTTTGCAAGGTGTTGAAGAATACAGAAGAGTCTCTGGATTGCAATCCATCAGCTCAACGTGTTTCAAAGCTGCAAGAATCTCTGCCATACTCATGGATGATGGGTTAGAATTGGACAAAAAACATGACATAGAATGGCATAGGAGTTTTGCATCTCTTATTGATAGAATCTTAAGAATTGAACGGGTGGCTGAAAAAATCCTTGATGAAGTGAGATACTCAATTTGCTTTCCCATGATTATTAGGCATCTTTTATTGTTCTGGGGCATTTTTTTTGTTCTCTTTGTTCTTAATATTTTTTGTTGTTGGTTGAATTTGAAAATATAGCTAGTCAAATCAAATTCTGTTTTTTTTTTTCATTTATTTTTCAAAACAGTGAACATTTCATGATCTTTGGAGAATTAATACCCTGCTGTTGAGTCCAAAAGTTGAATTGGCACGTCTAAAGAAATTAAAAAAAAATGGGGAAATTATTCCCAAGAAAAGTCTATGTAGCATGGCCAGTGTTGTTAATTAGCTAGAAGCAATGGTTCCGCTGCATATTTTCTGACTTCTACTTTATTGCATCCTTCCATTTGCAATTGTATTCATATTCTTCTGCCTCTAAGCCACTCATGAAATTTTATGTTTATGTTATCTTATATTTATATCTGACGCTCCCTGAAGGATTTGCCTGATGGATCTTCCTGGACATTGGATTCATTTACTAAAGCTTTTGTCTCAAAGTTGAAATCATATCCTTCATATGTTTCTCTCTTTTTACACCCAAATACACATAAGTTATTAGCTTTACAAAAACATTCAATACTTTAGTTGGGTTCCTTAGCATCACCTTAACAGTCTCCGGTGAGGTATTTGGATTGAAAAGCATAGCTGCATGCCGCAGTGGCCTAGAAATCAATACAAACATGACTAAAACGGATGCTACGGAGGGTCTCAAACAGATCTTACTTGGTGAGTAAAATATGCAAATTGGTTTTGATATGATCTGTTTCAAATTATTCACACTCATCATTCTACATTTTCAGCTCGGAAGCCTGTCCGTATTGCAAACAAAAATCTTATCGACTACATCTTCTTGCAAAGTTTGGAAGTTGCTCAATCCTATGATTTGCCAATGCAGATACACACAGGGTAATGGATGGTTTCAAATTGTCTGATGCTTTTACCTATGTTGATATCCAAATATTGTTGGGGGAAGTTTCAATAAAAGCTTGGGATATGGGAAACTCATATGGAATTTCAAAAACTTACTCTTCTAAATTTAATTCAAATATTAAGGTTACTTGAAAATAAGGTTATACTGGGCTTAAATTAATAAGGTTACTTGAAAATATTAAGCTATTGAGCTAGGACAATCTTACATTTGGGTCTCTACATGACTAAAATTAATACAGTGAGTTTCTTTTCCGAATTTACAGATGTATGGAGATAGATACCATGGTATTCCTCTTGATTGCACCTTTACTTTTACCTAAATACTAAACTTTCCTTTCTGTAATTAGCTTTGGGGATAAAGATTTGGATATACGATTGCCAATCTCATCATCTCCGTTCAGTTCTCGAGGACAAGAGATATTCAAAATCTCGAATTGTTCTTTTACATGCGTCCTATCCATTCTCAAGGGAAGCATCATATCTGACATCTGTGTACCCCTAGGCAAACATTTTATAACTCAGTGACTTGTATTAGTAGATTTGAATTTGGATTACATGTTCACTGGCAAGTAACACAATCCTCTCTTTCAGGTTTACCTTGATTTTGGGTTGGCAATTCCAAAGCTTAGTCTGCATGGGATGATTTCTTCATTGAAAGAGCTTCTAGAGCTTGCTCCAATGAATAAGGTGACAATATAAGCAATTCAAAGAATTATTTACCGAGAATAGAAATTTTCAGATAAATGTACCGTGCATAATAACCAGAAGAAAAAAATGATGTTATGTACAACTATTATTAGAAGTTCACAGTATTTAAACCTAAAATAAGGGTTATATATTTACCTATTATGTCATTCAATCCAAGTATGTTAGTCTTGTAGCAACATCTTTTTTTCTTCTTCTTCTTCTTTTTCTTCTAATATACCTTTCCCACGGTTTTGACTTTCTTCACCGACCTCTCTCTGATCAAAATATATGTGTACTGATTTCTGAGATCGAAAATTTAATGTAAATTTAGTTATGCATAAGATTTGATTTCGACAATCTCCATCCCAATTGATAATATTATATTAGCAAGACCCAAAATGCATGTCTAATTTTTTTTGAAAGTCAAAAGTTAAATCTTTTACCGTTTGTTAAAATCTCAGCCCTTTTCTGAGTTCAAGAAGTTACAGATAGTGTATGAAATGACCTGCTTGACGTAATGTGCTAAAATATAAAATACAGTTTTTTATAGCATTTCATCCTTCACAATAGAATTAGAATCTTCTTGAACTTTATGAGTAGTCAAATAAAAGTAAACATGTAAATTGGGAGAGGAGTGTTAACTTCTGGCCATGACATTTAATGTCTCACAAGAGTAAACTTTGCATTACAGGTGATGTTCAGTACTGATGGCTATGCATTTCCAGAAACCTTTTACTTAGGTTGGTTAATGTCTACTATGACGCCTAAATTGAAGATTATACTTAAGTGCTTTGTTGTCGTTGTTTCAATTTCTCATGCTTTTCTCCTCTTGTGCATCACCACCTTGAAATGTCTTGTTCCTTTTGTCATGAAATATATGTTATTTGCTTCTCTGCCTTGATGTTTACACCTCATGACCTTATCTCGAAATTTCTCCGACTCCTAACTGACCAATTCAAGGCTGACTTAGTTGATTGTTCATCAGGTTTGAATAATAGAGTTTTGCTATTTCTATGAAAGGATTTGCACAAAAATAGCACGAAAGGGAAAGTAGTTGTGACGGAAAACACGGTGGTGGTTATGAAATCCAGTTAGGCTGTCAAGTTTTAATAAAAAATGTTATTTTTCGGTTTGTGCAAAATTCATATGAATTCTTTCATACAAAACATCATTTCCCTGAAAATAATAATAGGAACATGCAAGCTGTTTATTAACTACTTGTGAGTTCTCACATGAGTTATGCATGAGTTCATTATGCTGTGGCTTATCAACAACAATTATGTAACAATTTATTTCTCCTGTTGTGATGCTGGAGATAAAACCAAAGAAACATTATGTCTTCTTGTTTTTGTTGAAGTGAAACCAACAAATGTTATAATAATCTCTGTAAAGTTTGTTGGATCGAAGAATATTGTATCAATAGCACACTGAGAGATAGATATGTTTTGGAGCAGAGGCACTAGTGCAACTTGTAAAGATGATATGTAAGAGTGTTCTTTAACCTCTATCAATTAGGTTTTTCCTATATAGTTTATCATCTCTATTTTAGCCTTTTCCATGGATATGCCAATGCTGGAATATGCAAACTTCAAGGTGTATGCAAAGTATTAAGGCATTTTACTTACATATAAACATGCCATATATTATGATTTCAACTTATGTTTTAAACTTCCGTGTGTTTGAATACTTTAAAGTCAATAACTTCTTGGAGTCCAAGGGTGAGGATGAGGTAAACAAATTGATGTCCTGAACCTATTGATTTATTGCATGAAGTTCTTGTGTGAAAGATTGGTGTAATAATTAGTTTTTTGTAGCTTTCAATCTTGTTATACCCCAATTTTGTCCACCTACCTCTTGTAATTTATTTTTATTTTTGTTTTTACTTTATTCTTAGCAACAAATTTTGGGTTCATTTTTGCGTTAATTCTTTTGGCCAATTTCAGCCCAATTGCGATAAAAAGGGGAGGTGCAAATAGCTGGCCTTTTTAGACAGTGTTACAAATTGCCATTACAGAGCACAAGCCCAAAATACAAACCAACGCTCCGTTACATGTCTAAAAATTGCAAAAAGTACAAACAAAGTCCATTACAAGTCCAATAATAAAATTACAAAAAAATGAATAATAAATAAAAATGAAAATAGAGCAGGGATGCGCATGGCCTCCTGCTAAAGCAGGCAGCAACACTTTGAGGAATAAGCCAGAGTCCCCTTTCTCCATGTTCCTAGCCTGTTTTCCATTTTGGCCAAGACCAAGCAGCTTTGCAGGCACCACTCTGCCACCTCCTGCATCCTCTACATCCTTCAGACCTCTCTCACAACCCTACAACAAGCAGGCCAACATTGTCCTATTAAAGCCCTCTTCACTCTATAAATACCAGATTGAAATTCACAGATAGAAGAAAAAGAGGGGATTAGAAGAGAGAATTTTTGAATAATTCTTATCACCAAAACAAAGAATTAGGGACTCCACATTGGGGCCCTAATTCACTTGATTCAAACACAGAAAAGAAAAGGAGTGCACGATTAAGGAAAAAAGAAGAAAGGCAGCGGAAGTAGAGTACGATGCAGAACAAAAACATCTAAAAAAAAAGAAAATAAAAGTTCAGAATCGTTGCCTACGCCACAATTCTTCAACCTTCGTGGAGCTTGGAGACCAGGTAACCCTTTGGGACGCATGTTGATACAGTGGTTTTCCAAATTTCTGAATATCATGCTAAAATCGTATATATTATAAGGATCAGAATGAGAATAGATAATAGAAAAGAATAAAAAAAAACGAAAATGGAAGAGAAAATTGGAGAACAAAATGGAGAGAAACAGATTTTTAGAACCTGTGCATGTGTCTTCTCCGAGAAGACGCTGCCGCGAGCGCTGCCTTGTGCTTCATCTTCTCCCACGCGCTGTCACGAGCACCATCGCGTGCCTTCTTCCTTCTCACCGTGCAGTGAGCATACCACCGTAAGTCGTTCACCACCGCGAACTGCCAAGATCCTCCCTCTCCCTTTCGGTCTCCCTCTCTCGCGCCTTTCCCTCTCTTTCTCTTGCGACTCTTCTTCTCCCCCATCAACACCAGTTCCCTATTCCTTGCTCGCGGCCGCGCGCGGCCAAGGATGGCGCGCACCGGCCGCACCCACTTCCATCCCCCTTTTCTCTCACGCCTCCCTTCTCTTCTCTCTCCACGCAATGCCCCTGTTCCCTGCTCGGCCTAGCTCGCGATCGCACATAGCCAGGGTGGTCGTCGCCCCTTCCATCTCCCTTTCCTCTCTCAGCCGCTTCGCGCCCTCCCTTCTTTTTTCCTCCCCTGCGCCGTTCCCATCTTTTCTCCCCCTCTCTCCAAGCTCTTGCGCAACTTCTTTCAATTTTTAGGGTTTCAAATGAAACCCGTTTGATAGCCCCCTCCCCTTTTATTTTTTATTTCTTTTATCGATTCTGTTTTTTTCATTTATTTATTCATTTGGTTGGGCTTCAGCCCATTTTTTCTTCTCCAGGGCTTTTACGCAGCTTCCTCCTTCAATTCAGGGTTTCCCAAATTGGAACCCATGTGTAGAGCGCCCCCTTTCCTTTTATTTGTTAATCTGTTTGTGTGTGTTTTCTTTTTTTTTTCTTTTTCTTTTACCTATCAATTTTTTATTATTCATTCATTTGGGTTGTTGCTAAGTATTGGGCTTTTGTCTATTTATTTCCTTTGCCAAACAAACATGGACACCCCTTTTTACTAGTTAAACTAGGACAATTTTGCTCAACTAAATTTTAATTTATCATACAAACTTTGAGACTATGTTTTTCTTAAAAAAATATATAAAATTACGAAGATTAATTACTAGTAATGATCACTTGAGATTGCTTCCCGTTTGAACATTATGAACGTTATTTTTTTAAACAAAAATGGGTTGTTAGTGAGGGCCACTCTTGATTGCTTCTTGTTTGGTCCCCATGAAAACCTATTTTCTTTATAAAAATAAAATCAAGTTTATTTTACTAGTAATGATCACTCGAGATTGCTTCCCGTTTGATCATTATGAACACCTTAATTTTTCAAACAAAATAGGTTGTTAGTGAGGACTACTCTTGATTGCTTCTTGTTTGGTCTCTACAAAAACCTACCTTATAAAAAATATACAATTAAAATCAACCAACACACAATCATTTTCTACCCAAGAACTACGTAGCCTTTGATTTCTCCACTGCACCTGGAGATACGTAGGAGCAGAAGCCTATTCCTGTCAAGCGCAAAAATAAACAACTTTTATTAAGTCATCTTTTTTTTATCTTTGTTAATTCTTGTCTTCTTTTAATAAAAGGGAAATAGATATTTTTAGAAGTTAATATAATTTTGCACAATTAATTAGAGATAACCTTTTTCGAAAAGATATCGTAGGGTGCTAATACCTTCCCTACGCATAATTCGACTCCCGAACCCAAATCTGTTCTCGAGGGCCATTTTCTTCAAAAAAATGGGGTTTTTTCAATATTTTCCCTAGAAATAAATTATTGGTGGCGGCTCCATTAAACTCGAATAAAATCTCTTTCGGATTTTTCGGTCGCTACAAATCTGTTTTTAGAAATTCTCATCCCTGTAAGGTTCACTGATTAACATAATGATTTCTTCTTTCACAGGTGCAAAGAAGTCCCGTGAAGTTGTTTTCTCGGTTCTACATGATGCATGCATTGATGGTGATCACTCAATTCCCAAGGCTGTGGAAGCTGCAAAAGATATCTTTGCAAGAAATGCAATCCGTTTCTATAATATTAGTTTTGCTAACAGTGTTGTTGGTTCACATAATAATTTGCCTTATGGTTGCTTAGAGACTGATGTTTCATTTGTTCGTATAATATGGGTTGATAATTCAAGACAACACACATGTCGTGTGAGTTCCCTCTAGCCTATTTCCGTCACTCCATTATTCATATATTTTATAACAAAAATGTTTTTTGTACACAAATTTGGACACAGACACACATACACATACGGTCCGTACTGTATGGACATACGGTCCGTACAGTACGGACGTATATATATATATATATATATATTTTTATAGATTTTTTTAAGTAGTTTAGAAAATATTTGTGATTAACCAGATAATGAACTGCATTCACCAGATAAATGAATTGTATTAACCAGATAAATAATGAAATGTGAGTTTGTGATTCACCAGATAATGTGAGCCATTAACCAGATAAATGAACTGGATTAATCAGATAAATAAAATGGAATGTGTTAAGTTTTAGAGTTGGAATTCACCAGATAATGTGAAACATTAACCAGATAAATGAACTGGATTAACCAGATAAATAAAATGGAATGTGTTAAGTTTCAGAGATGGAATTCACCAGATAATGTGAAGCATTAATCAGATAAATGAACTGCATTAACCAGATAAATAAAATGGAATGTGTTAAGTTTCAGAGTTGGAATTCACCAGATAATGTGAATGATTAACCAGATAAATGAACTGTATTAACCAGATAAACAAAAAAACATTGAGAATTGGATAGTATGTGTGTCCATTTTTGTGTCCATTTTTGTGTTCAATTAACAACTTTGATTTTATAACTTCAAACCTGTCATTTGTAAACTTGGAGGAGAATATAGAAAAGTGTTTACTTCTTGATATAGAATTTTTTTAGTGGTAGAAGATTTCTTTATTCTCTATGAAATTGGAATAAAATAAAATTGCAAGGTTTTCCAGCCAATCATGCAATATATTGTAGATTGCATTATTTTTTTCTCAGATATTTGTACGAGAAAGAAAAATGATGTAGCCCGCCAAAGAAAAAGTTTTTCTTTCCAGTGGTACTTGAACATTCTGTGTTCCTGAAGAATTAAAATTAAGAAATTTTGCTGCATTTTTCTGTCCTTATTTTCTTTGGCTTTTTATCATTCATTTTGCAAAGTGAAATTTATGTCTGTTTAGCATTTTTACTTCTGGTTGTCCATGCAGACACAGTTTAGGTATTTTTATCTTTATATTATGTTCTGAGATGCTGTCAAATTTTGTTTCAGACTATTCCTAGAAAGCGTTTCACTGATGTTGTTACGAAGAATGGGGTTGGCTTAGCATTTGCGAGTATGACAATGACTTCTTTTATGGATGGACTGGCAGATGGGTCTGGTCTAAGTGCAGTTGGTGAAACAAGATTAATGCCTGATTTGTCTACTAAAAGGAGAATTCCTTGGTACACAAAATCTTTCTTAAGAGGATGTTCTGAGCTTGCTTATTTGTTTTGCAATTGATTTTCAAGTTTACAGACACAATATTGTTTAAATTTCTGATATTTTTCATGAAATTATTGAAGAATGAAAACCTGAATGCAAAATATCTTGTTTTCTGCCAATTAAATATATTGTAATTTACGATTGAACTGGTAGAATTATTCTAACTAATGCAACTCTCTTCTATTCTAGGAACAAGCAAGATGAAATGGTTTTAGCTGATCTGAATGATTAGTCTAACCGATGTAACTCTCTTCTATTCTAGCTGGGGATTCCAATAATGACATTCCTGCACATTGATAATGATTAGTTTATCTTATTTATATGTTAAGTTAATTGATGTTTTTAAGAAACAATAATAAACTTGTGTGTTTAAAGTGGTGCTTATCTTATATAATACTATACTTGTGTGTGTAGGATGAATTTGCTGCTTTATATCGACGATTTGTTTGTCAGTGGGTCCTTCATCCAACAAATGCTGCTTTATATCGACAATTTATTTGTCAGTGGGTCCTTCATCCAACAAATGAGGTTAGGAGCACGGTATTGAGGGATGCTGAATGGCCGAAAGACTTGTTTGACCTTGTCCATTTTTAATCGGTTCTGGATATGATGATGTGGGGTCCTTCATCTGAGATGCATTCACATTTGCATTGTAATTGTTTAGGTTTTGTTTGTTGTTAAACATTGCAAATGTAAATGTAAATACATGTAAATCCTTACTGTATAACTTATGTTAGAGTTTAGGTACTGAGATTGAGGAACTTGTTTTATTTTATGTATAATTTTCTTATTATTAAATTCACGCATATGCTATTTCTAGTTTCCCATTCGGTATTTTTATAGAAGTCATGAAATGGATGACATAGTCTATTGTAGTTGGTGGTATATCATTTTTGTTGTTTAGGGTATTAATTTGAATGATTTGAGCTTTTGGTAAATAAATATAGTTGCGGGACTTCAAAGGTTATTAATGTGCAATTATTTTCGTTTTGGTCAAAGCTCTAGTATTGTTAGAACTATGTACTCATTTTGGATTATAATCTCATTAACAATACTACAACTTTAGAACATTCTGAACGTATTGGAAATCCAAATTCAACCAATACATTTGTATTAAATAGTGGAGAAAGTCAGTTAAACTGAATTTGAAGCATCAAAATCCACACTCCATTTATGATATATCTACTCCTTTACTTAATGTTAAAATCGGATCATTGAAAGAAAATGATTGCACGTTAAGGGAAAAATTCAATTAAACCACTCAAATCACAAAAGGCTTCGATTATGGGCCAAGCAAATGGTGTACTATGCACTCACATTAATCATAACTGTATGATTACGCTTTAAATTTATTAAGACAAGCCTCTCAATTAAAGTATCGAGAAAAATATAGAGGTTTACACCAAGAGGTTCAAAGTTAACCACTTTCACAACACAATTAACCAATTATTTGCACATAGTTAACCACCCCTGTCTAAAACTTAATCAATGAAGGAAACTGTTGTGTAAAATAATAACACAATTGTGCAAGTATACACAATCGCAACAAGTAGTAAAGATTAAATCAAGATCGTTCCCACGAGGATTGATTAATTGAATTCACAAGTTTTTCCATTAGTAAATGAGTTAGTGAGTAAATAATAAAAACAGAAAATAAACATCAAATTTTTGTGATTTTAATAATTGAAAAGACAGAATTAAACAAGTGATTTGAGAAAAATATGGATAAAGGCAGTTAGGATTCAGTTCATTCGTATTTCCACTAGGTTGGTTTCAGTGCCATAAGTCAGTGCCATATGGCACCTGGGCGCAGGGCACTAATGTGTGTGCCTTTCAGCACTTTCACCAGGGTTAAGTAAAGGGTTCCTTATGTCTAAGCCCCCATTATGTTCCCCCTTGTCTAATTAATGTGGCCAAGAACACCCTATAAGTCAGATTGCCTATGTCTAGTTTAATCTAAATCAATTAAAGTGTCCTTTAATTGATAATCCTTATAGTGCCTCATGAAATCAGTATGTCACCACCTTTCAGCACCTAACATACATGCACCTAACTAAAGTTGATCAGGCTTAAGTTAAATATATAAGCAATGAAGTCGCATGAGACATGGATGCATAGGCAAGGACATATAGACATTCACCAACCAAGTTTCAATACAAAATCACTTCATCCTAACTTAAGAAAATTAGCTCATAATGAGCCTAAAAACAGAACAACATAAACTGGTGCCAAAAACAAAATCCATGGCACTAGAGTAGAGTATAGAAACTATTACAGCTATGAATGAAACAGAAAAAACAGAGTTGCTCCCAAATTGTGAGCTCGAAAACCACTCCTTAGCAAAGAATGCCTCATTGTCTCTGCTTCAATCTGCACTGAGCAAGTGACTTCTCTCCATGGACAAAGTTGATAGCTTAAATAAATGGTGTTTGGAAGAAGAAAGGTGATATGCGGCTGCTTCTATTTTCAGGGGGAGACAGACGCTGCCCTAGCAGAAAGAAAGTATCAGAACCAGCCCTTTCGCTTCATTAGGTCATTATCCTTTTATATTCTCTCCTCAAAATGGGCTGACCAATACTAATCCCCAAAAAGATGCTGTCTTTAAGCCCAAAAGTGAGAGCTTTTTGTCTTGTAGTGAGCTGAGAGAAAATGCAATAGGACAAGGAGGGAACACCAAAAAGCGAGCTGCAGCAGCACACATGAGGACAGAGTCCTTTGTTTAGCTTCACTGAAAGATCTGCAGCTCTTTGCTTCAAAGTCCAGGTCATTAGCAACACAGGTCTTAGTGGCATGGCACGGACTTGGCACCGAGCAATTCTCATAAAAATCTGCACAATGTGACAAAAACATCAAAATGCTCACAAAAGCACCAAAGTGCTTTAAATGACTCAAATCGGGAAACCACATTATTTACATGAATCTAATAATTAAAGGATCTAAATTACTCTTAAACTCACATGATTCATAGTCATAAAAGTATAAATAACTCTTATTTCTAAGAGTTATCACACCCCAAACTTGAACCATTGCTTGTCCTCAAGTAATGACACAAACAAAATTAAGACAAAGACAAAGTTTACATATGCAGCGAGTCCAATCCAATTATTTTCAGAGATTGTGGTATTTCACAGGGCTTAACTTTCAGACAAACTTCGAAACAAGCAATCCTTGTACTTCATGCATCGTTGACTTGGTCACCAATTTCAAGTGTGTGTGTGCAACCCTTAAGCTCAATTCAGAAACTAGTATAACCCTCAAGCTCACCTTAATCTCCCCCCAAAGAATCTCCTAAGTCTGTTCCTCCTAATCAAACAAAGAGAAATGGGCTTACAACTTTAGGATTCAGGGGCTTTACTACATACAAGGATATGCATACAATTTAACTAGCATAGGGTCAGCACACATTTTTTTTTTCAATTTTCATCTTTTTGCCTTTTTCTATGTTTGTCTCTTTGTCTTTTGACGCGAATAACAACAATTGTAATGAAATTACCCGGTTACTCAACAAAGAAGCTTATTTTTTTTTTATATATATATTTTTGGCTTTTTTCTATTTGCTACTGTGTACTGCCCTTTTTCTTTTGAATATTGACACATGGTTACCCCCAAACTTATATCTTTGCCCGTTCCCCTCCATTTTTCAAATTTGGAAACAAAGCTTAGACTAAACTAGGGGTTTGACCTCACCTTGCTCTCAAGTCACCTATGATTCCTTCTTAAACTAAGGGTAAGTGTTAGAAATTAACAACCAGTCAACTAGCAATCAGAACAAGGTTCCATAAACACCAAGCAATCATTCCTCATTAAGTCAGACCATGTGTTAAGCAATTTTTTTTTTGTGGTAAAAGAACACTACTGCAATTGCAACAATTTACTCTTAACATATCCCTCCCCCCAACACAATTCCTTGCAGTGTCCTCACTGCAAATACATTATGTTAGAGAAAGGGGTTGACACAAAACAGACTAATTAAGCAAACAATAGAGTTCAGCAAACACCAAGAAACCTACTAAAATATTTACTGCAACAAACATTATTGGTAAGAGAGTAGGGTTAGAACATCCCTGTTTGGAGCCGTGAGCTCCTTCTCCTGGGTGTCCTCATCAGATTAGCAATTGGCTCCTCCTCCTCATCACCAGTGATGGTGATGACTGCCTCTTTGGCAGTTTCTTTTCTCTTTCTCGTCTGACTCCCTTCAGCA
Source organism: Calophaca sinica (assembly GCA_037113605.1). NCBI lineage: Eukaryota > Viridiplantae > Streptophyta > Magnoliopsida > Fabales > Fabaceae > Calophaca > Calophaca sinica. Next base: position 42,569,158 of record CM073731.1, on the reverse strand, counting down.
GGAGTGGCTGTCTTCCTTGGTGTGTCAGCAGGGGGAGGTGGTGGTTGCCAGGCTTCATCAGCGTCAGTGCCAGAATTGGCACTGCCTTCTTGGGGAGCTTCAGCAACTCCTTCAGGCTCCTTTCCTTTTCTAGAGCCCCTCTTCTTTTTCGGTGTTACTTCACTGGAGGCAGGCTCCTCTTCAGCTGCAGCCTCCTCTTTGTCTCCTAAGATCCAGTCAGGAAACTCAGGGGGGGCATTACCCAATTTCTTGGGGAAGTTAAAATTGAAAATTCTTTTCTGCCATAGGTACTGCTCTTGGGCAAACCTCCAGTAAGCCTCCTGTTTCTTCAATAATTGATTCACAATCTCAGCCAACTCCTCTCTTCCTTCTTGGTTTGGGAGCAGAAGCAATGAGGCGGGGGCACGGATATGGCATTCCAAGGCTTTGGAACAGGCCATGTGACATCACTGTCAAGAGTGGGCACCCCTTCAAGCTTGCACAAGGCAGTGATCAAACATGGGAAGAATAGACTGCCCTTGGTCCTCTTTGCGCAAGCAACAATTTCCCTATGAATCAGCCTGCCAACATCAACCAATTTCCCCTCTAGAATATGATGCAGTAACACAATCCTCTCCTTATCAATGGTTTGATGGTGAGTGGTAGGGAGCAAGCTAGTACCCATGAAATTGTACCAGGTCTTAGCTGCGAGGAATTAGGGTGTTTCTCCTTATCCGTAGTCATCCCTGCCTCTTTTCTCATTTGGTACCTTCAACTGTCACCGGTGCATTATCTCATTCATCCGCTTCTGTTATAGCCTTCATCCTCTTTTCAAAGGCATCTCCCTTCTCGGTAGAGCAAGGTACTCATTGATTCCTACGAGGAGAAGGGGACGGTGACTCCTCTAATGTTGGAGTAGTTTGCTTGGTGACCTTCTACGAGGGTATCCCGACATAGAACTCTAATGACAATGGCCATGATGGGGCTCTTAGGATGAGAGCAAAAGTTTTCCCATTTGTACTGCTCAATCAACATCATTATGTCAGGGGAAACTGTTTGCAACTCGAAACCCCTCTCAGGATGCAGAGGCCTTTTTTCCATGCACTCTTCGTACCGCTTTCTTGACTCCTCATTATGAAATCTCTCCTCTGGTGCCAAATTTGGCACTCGTGACTTTGTTCTCTGTGCTGCGTGTTTGGTCCTCATGGCTGATAATAGTTGCTTCCAACGTTCTACAGCTGCTGTTTCAATGGTTTCTGGGCAAAAAGGGAAAACTAGGGTTCACAGATTTGAGAATTTGGGGGATTTGAAATGAGGGAGAATGTGAGAGTGGGTTTGACGAATGGGGTTAGGGTTGAAAAGGTGGGCTTTTACGATGTGTATAGGTTAGGGCGAGTGGAGGTAGTGGAAGGTTTCTGCAGTTTGGAAGATGGGGGTCGTGGGAGGTCGGTGTTTCTGCAATGGTGAGTGTTTGGGAAATGGAGTGAAGGTTGGGGACTTCCCGTTGGAGTTTAATTTGAGGAGGGAGAGATTGATTTTCTAAATCAGAGGGCAGGAGTTTGAGGATGCAAGGTGGCATACTGCCATTGGTACACGTAGGAAAAGGTACACCTGTGAGGTGCCAAGTCATTTAATGCCCCAGAGGATTGCTTTTTCTTTTTACTGCGCAACTGCCCCATCACCCTTTCTCTCTTAAAAACTCACACCTGAATTGGTGCCCCCCGTGGTGCCATGGCACCAAATGCACAGCATTCAGAACTTCATACCAGCCACCCCAACTGCACTACACTTCCAGCACCAAAATTCAATTTATTCCTGCAAAACAAAATTAAACTAAGTTAAAAAAAATCTGGGCTGCCTCCCAGTAGCGCTTGGTTTATAAAAGTCCTCAGCCAGACTTATTTTTCACTTCATCTGTCCTTGAGTTCAGTGGTGACCCTTGTTCTTTCATCAGGGTCACCCCAATACTGCTTCACTCTCTGGCCATTGACTTTAAAGGTGGCACCTGTGGCCTCATCCAGTAAGTCCACTGCCCCATATGGATATAACTTGACTAGCTTGAAAGGACCAGACCACCTTGATTTGAGCTTCCTAGGGAATAATTTCAATCTTGAATTGAACAGCAGCACTTGAGATCCTTCTTTTAATTCCCTAGGTTGAATTCTTTTATCATGCCAAGCTTTGGTTTTGGCTTTGTACAGCTCGGCATTCTCATAGGCAAAAAGCCTATGCTCTTCTAGTTCATGTAGTTGCAGCAACCTTGCTGCACCAGCACTCTCCAAGTCAAAATTCAACTTCTTTGTGGCCCAGAAAGCTTTATGTTGCAACTCAATAGGCAAGTGGCAAGCCTTACCAAACACCAATCTATAGGGAGATGTCCCTAATGGTGTCTTATATGCTGTTCTGTAGGCCCACAGGGCATCTTCAAGATGCAAGGACCAATCTTTCCTAGAAGGATTGACAACCTTCTCAAGAATCCTCTTAATCTCCCTGTTGGAGAGCTCAACTTGGCCACTTGTTTGTGGATGATATGCAGTAGCTATCTTGTGCTTCACCCCATACTTCAGCAAGAGCTTTTCTATTAGTTTGTTACAAAAATGAGTGCCCTCATCACTGATAATTGCTCGAGGGACACCAAACCTTGTGAAGATATTCTTATGCAAAAACTTGCTCACTGCCTTGGCATCATTGGTAGGCAGAGCTACTGCTTCAATCCACTTAGACACATAATCCACAGCCACTAAGATGTACAGATTTCCAAAGGAAGGAGGAAAAGGGCCCATGAAATCCATGCCCCATACATCAAAGAGTTCAATTTCAAGGATGCTATTGAGAGGCATTTCTTGTTTGCTTGAAATATTTCCTACCCTTTGGCATCTATCACAATGTTTAACATATTCATGAGAATCTTTAAATAAAGAGGGCCAGAAATAACCAGATTGCAAGACTTTGGCTGCTGTTCTGGCTCCTCCAAAGTGTCCTCCACAAGGTGCAGAGTGACAATGTTGCAGGATGCTTCCAACTTCCTCTTCTGCTACACACCTTCTGAACAACTGATCCACACCCTTCTTGTATAGAAAAGGTTCATCCCAATAATATTGTTTCACTTGCTGGAGGAATCTCCTCTTTTGTTGGTAATCCATCTCCACTGGAAGGATTTTGCAAACCAGAAAGTTCACTATGTCAGCATACCAAGGTGCCGTGAGGGCATCAACCTTGGCACCTGTTACTACCAGCAGTTGCTCATCAGGAAAATTTTCTTTAATTTCACCTCCCTGTTGTTCAACACTGTCATTTTCAATTCTGGACAAGTGGTCAGCTACTTGATTCTCCACTCCTTTTTTATCTCTGATTTCTAAGTCAAACTCTTGCAGTAACAACACCCATCTTATCAATCTTGGTTTTGTATCTTTCTTGGCAATCAAATACTTGATTGCTGAGTGGTCAGTGTACACCACCACCTTTGTGCCAACCAGGTAGGATTTGAACTTGTCAAAAGCAAATACTACTGCAAGTAGTTCTTTCTCAGTGGTGGTATAGTTCAACTGAGCATCCACCAATGTCTTACTTGCATAGTAAATTGAATGAAACACCTTGTTATGTCTTTGACCGAGAACAGCTCCTATAGCAAAATCACTTGCATCGCACATCAACTCAAATGGCTTATCGATGCAGGGCAACAATGATAGGTCTTTGTGGTTAAGGCTTTCTTCGGTGTTTGGAAAGCTAACATGCCTTTGTTCATCAAAATCAAATACGCTTTCATCTTTGTAAGAGTTGGCAAAGGGGCTTTGAGATTTTTGAAAAATCCTTGATGAACCTTCTATAGAAACCAAAGATGCCCCAAAAACTTCGCACTTCTTCACACTAGTTGGTGGAGGTAATTTCTCAATGACCTCAATCTTTGCCTTGTCCACTTCAATGCCTTTCTTAGAGACTTTGTGACCCGAACAATGCCTCTTGCACCATGAAGTGGCACTTCTCCCGATTCGATTACTAGATTAGTCTCCTGCTTTGGACAACACTTGCTCCAAATTATCCAGGCAAGCTTGAAATGTTTCTCCGAAAACAGAAAAGTCATCCATGAAAATTTCCATGGATTTCTCAATAAAATCTGAGAATATTGCCATCATACACCTTTGAAAAGTTGCTGGTGCATTGCACAACCCAAATGGCATCCTTCTAAAAGCAAAGGTGCCATAAGGGCATGTGAAAGTAGTCTTGTCTTGATCCTCAGGTGCTATGGCAATCTGATTGTAGCCTGAATACCCATCAAGGAAACAGTAAAATTCCTTCCCTGCCAACTTGTCAATCATCTGGTCAATGAAGGGCAATGGGAAATGATCTTTCCTTGTTGCCTTGTTGAGCTTTCTGTAATCCATACAAATTCTCCAACCAGTCACAGTTCTGGTGGGAATTAATTCATTCTTGTCATTAGCTATAACAGTCACTCCTCCTTTCTTCGGAACACATTGCACTGGACTAACCCAAGAACTGTCTGAGATTGGGTAAATAATTCCAGCATCCAGCCATTTAATGATTTCCTTCTTCACTACCTCCTTCATCACTGGATTCAGCCTTCGTTGTGCTTCAATGCTATTCTTGGCATTTTCCTCCAAAAAGATTCTGTGCATACAAAGAGTAGGACTTATGCCTTTTATGTCAGCCATTTGCCATCCTATAGCCTTCTTATGTTGCTTCAACACAGTGAGCAGTTCCTTTTCCTGCTGCAAGCTCAAATCAGAAGCAACAATAACAGGAAGAATGTTGTTCTCACCCAAATAAGCGTACTTCAAGTGTGGAGGTAGCACTTTCAGTTCCAGCTCAGGAGGTTTTTCAACAGATGGAATATTGGATTTGGAGCTTTGATCACTGAGTTCCAATGACTCATATTTTCTGAACCATAATTGATTTACCGAAGCCTTCCCTGCTGTGTTTTCATCCTGCACTCGTTCATAATCAGTGACATTCAGTTCCTGTTTCAGCACATCCTTGTCCCTCATGAGTTGATGTTGAACCAATGAATCAATGGTTCTGACAAAGGAACATTCCTCCACATTTTCTGCAGGATACTTGAGAGCATTAAGAACATTAAATTTGATTTCTTGATCATTGACTCTCATAGTAAGTTCACCCTTTTGCACATCAATCAGTGTCTTCCCTGTGGCAAGGAATGGTCTACCTAAAATAATAGGCACCTCAGCATCAGCTTCAAAATCAAGGATAATAAAGTCAGCAGGAAATACCAATTTATCAACTTTGACAAGCACATCTTCGATTTTCCCTTCTGGATAAGCTAGAGTTCTGTCTGCCAGCTGCAGAGTCAGAGTTGTAGGCCTGGCCTTACCAATTCCAAGCTGTTGAAAGATGGACTTAGGCATTAGATTAATGCTGGCCCCTAAGTCACATAGAGCTCTCCCACAATAAGTGTCACCAATAGTGCAAGGGATGGTAAAACAGCCAGGATCTTTTAACTTTTGGGGGATCTTACTTTGCATTAGCATACTGCACTCCTGGGTCATAGCAACTGTCTCAAATTCTCCCAACCTCCTTTTCTTGGTTAGAACATCCTTCATGAACTTTGTGTAATTTGGCATCTGTTGCAAGGCATCAACTAATGGAATGTTGATGTGCAACTGTTTCAGTACCTCAATAAACTTGTCAAACTGCTTATCTTGATGGGCTTTTTTAAGTCTCTAAGGGAATGGTGGAGGTGGAAATTCAGGAACTAATCTATTGCTTGCGATTCTTTGGTGTAATTTTCTCGGCCAGTGCAGTGCGAGGTGGTCTTTGGGGCGGCACGAGTGCACTCTGTAGTTTTTGGCACTTCAGGTTCGTCTTTTTTTTCTTTTGAGGGCTGGCTAGTGGTAACATCAGGCTTAGAAGGACCTGGTAATTCAGTACCACTCCTCAAATATATGGGTTTTATTTGCTCTCCCCCTGCTGGCTTGGCGAGCTCGGTTATGTGACGATGAACCACTTGGTCTTTGGTTCATAGCTGTTGCCATCTGCCCCAACTGATTCTCCAAGTTTTTAATTGCTGCACCCTGACTTTGGTACTGGGCTTTGGTTTCATTCATGAAGGCCTTCAGCATAGCCTCCATTGAGTTGTCTACCATAGGAGCAGCAACTTTTTGAACTGGTTGGGCAGGGAAACCAGGGGGATGTGTAGGCTTTGCAGACACAGCAGCAGGTGCTGCAGGATTATTGTTACTCCATGAAAAATTTGGGTGATTCTTCCACCCAGGGTTGTAGGTATTGGAGTAAGGATTATTGTTTTTGTTGAAATTCCCTACATAATTGACAGACACAGGGTTGCTAGGGCACTCCTCATATAGATGACCTCCTCCACAATACACACAAGAAATAGCTTTAGCTTTGCTGTCTGCGACTCTGCGAAATTCCACGATTCTTTGTGTTGGTACCAGCAACATTCAGACCTTTTAACATGTTTGCGATTGCAGCCACCTGTGCAGATAAAGCTGTCATCTCACTCACTTCATGGACTCCAGCAACCTTCTTTGCAGCACTCAATCTAGCAGTAGGCCACTGATAACTGTTTGCAGCAATGGTCTCAAGTTTCTCATATGCATCATTGTAAGACTGTGCCAAGAGGGCACCACCAGAAGAGGCATCAAGCATGTCTCTTGTTCTTCCTGAAAGACCATTATAAAATGTTTCCATTTGAATGCAAATAGGTATGCCATGGTGAGGGCACTTCTGAGCGACTCTTTAAATCTCTCCAAAGCCTCAAACAGTGATTCCTCTTCATTTTGCCTGAAAGATGTAATTTCATTCCTCATCCTTGCATTCTTGATTGGAGGGAAATACTTGGTTAAGAATTTCTCTGCCATACCATTCCAATCAGTGATAGAGTTGGGTTCCAAGGAATTTAACCAAGCCTTGGCTCTATCCTTCAAGGAGTATGGGAAAAGCCTGAGTCTGAAAGCATCATCTGTAACTCCAGGAATTTTGAAATTACTGCACACTTCAAGGAATTGTTTCAAGTGCAAGTGAGGGTCTTCTTGAGGTGTGCCACCAAATTGTCCCACAGTTTGCAGCATTTGGAACATCATAGGCTTAAATTCAAAATGATTTGCAGTAATGTCAGGCCTTACTATGCCCGTGTGCATAGTCTGAGGATCAAAAACAACATAGTCCCTCATTGGCCTGTCCCTATCATTGGCTAAGCCTATGATATCAGCATGCAGCACCAAGGCTTAGTCTTGTTGTGAACACTTTGTTGAACATCGCTTCGTCTTACGCATCGGGAATTGTTTCTCGCAGTATGGGGACGATTCTTTGCCATATTCTGGCTGACACCTAATGCAGCAAATGCTTGTCTCTCCCTTAACAACCTTCTGAAAGTTACAATCTCGGGATCCAATCGATATTGCAGTGCCGGTATTACTGCGCATGTGCAAAGATGAGCACTAACAGCTGACACAACACCCAAAAGAATTAGAATATCTCAACTAACAAACCTACTAAATTCAAAACTTTGTAAATTTAATCAATTCAATCCCAAGAATGGCGCCAAAAACTTGTTGTGTAAAATAATAACACAATTGTGCAAGTATACACAATCGCAACAAGTAGTAAAGATTAAATCAAGATCGATCCCACGAGGATTGATTAATTGAATTCACAAGTTTTTCCATTAGTAAATGAGTTAGTGAGTAAATAATAAAAACAGAAAATAAACATCAAATTTTTGTGATTTTAATAATTGAAAAGACAGAATTAAACAAGTGATTTGAGAAAAATATGGATAAAGGCAGTTAGGATTCAGTTCATTCGTATTTCCACTAGGTTGGTTTCAGTGCCATAAGTCAGTGCCATATGGCACCTGGGCGCAGGGCACTAATGTGTGTGCCTTTCAGCACTTTCACCAGGGTTAAGTAAAGGGTTCCTTATGTCTAAGCCCCCATTATGTTCCCCCTTGTCTAATTAATGTGGCCAAGAACACCCTATAAGTCAGATTGCCTATGTCTAGTTTAATCTAAATCAATTAAAGTGTCCTTTAATTGATAATCCTTATAGTGCCTCATGAAATCAGTATGTCACCACCTTTCAGCACCTAACATACATGCACCTAACTAAAGTTGATCAGGCTTAAGTTAAATATATAAGCAATGAAGTCGCATGAGACACAGATGCATAGGCAAGGACATATAGACATTCACCAACCAAGTTTCAATACAAAATCACTTCATCCTAACTTAAGAAAATTAGCTCATAATGAGCCTAAAAACAGAACAACATAAACTGGTGCCAAAAACAAAATCCATGGCACTAGAGTAGAGTATAGAAACTATTACAGCTATGAATGAAACAGAAAAAACAGAGTTGCTCCCAGCCTTGTGAGCTCGAAAACCACTCCTTAGCGTGCAATGCCTTCTTTGTCTACCTTCAATCATCTTGAGCAAGTTACTTCTCTCCATGGACAGAGTTGATAGCTTGAATCAATGGTGTTTGGAAGAAGAAAGATGAGATGCGGCTGCTTCTATTTTCAGGGGGAGACAGACGCTGCCCTAGCAGAAAGAAAGTATCAGAACCAGCCTTCTGCTTCATTAGGTCATTATCCTTTTATATTCTCTCCTCAAAATGGGCTGACCAATACTAATCCCCAAAAAGATGCTGTCTTTAAGCCCAAAAGTGAGAGCTTTTTGTCTTGTAGTGGTGAGAGAAAATGCAATAGGACAAGGAGGGACCACCAAAAGCGAGCTGCGGCGGCTACATGAGGACAGAGTCCTTTGTTTAGCTTCACTGAAAGATCACACGCTGCTGCTTCAAAGTCCAGGGCTGTTAGCAACACAGTGCCGTGGCATGGCACCAGACTTGGCACTGAGCAATTCTCATAAAAATCTGTACAATGTGACAAAAACATCAAAATGCTCACAAAAGCACCAAAGTGCTTTAAACAGCTCCAAATCAGGGAAACCACATTATTTACATGAATCTAATAATTAAAGGATCTAAATTACTCTTAAACTCACATGATTCATAGTCATAAAAGCATAAATAACTCTTATTTCTAAGAGTTATCAGAAACACATGTACTATTTACTCACATGCGCCATAACTATATGATTACGCTCTAAATTTATTAGGACAAGCCTCAGAATTAAAATCTAGAGAAAAAATGAAGGTTTACACCAAGAATTTCCATTTAACCACATTCACAACACAATTAACCATTTTTTTACACACAATTAACCACCCCTGTCTGAAACTTATTCAATGAAGGAAACACATGTACTTTTACTCACATGCGCTATAACAGTATGATTATGCTCTAAATTTATTAGAACAAGCTTCATAATTAAAATCTGGAGAAAAATGGATGTTTACACTAAGAATTTCCATTTAACCACATTCACAACAAAATTAACCACTTTTTTGCACACAGTTAGCTATCCCTGTCTGACACCTATTCAATGAAATAAACACATGTACTATGCACTCACATGCATCATAAATGTATGACTACACTCTAAATTTATTAGGACAAGCCTCATAATTAAAGTCTGGTGAAAAAATGGAGGTTTACACCAAGAATTTCCATTTAACCACTTTCACAGCACAATTAACCACTTTTTTGCACACAGTTAACCACCCCCTGTCTAAGGCCAATTCAATCAAGGATACACAGGTCGAATGCACTCCTATGCGTCATAAATGTATGATTATGCTCTAAATTTATTAGGACAAGCCTCATAATTAAAGTCTGGTTAAAAAATGGAGGTTTACACAAAGAATTTCCATTTAACTACTTTCACAACACAATTAACCACTTTTTTACACACAGTTAACCACCCCTTGTCTAAGGCCAATTCAATCAAGGATACACAGGTCGAATGCACTCCCATGCGTCATAAATGTATGATTATGCTCTAAATTTATTAGGACAAGCCTCATAATTAAATTCTGGTTAAAAAATGGAGGTTTACACCAAGAATTTCCATTTAACCACTTTCACAACACAATTAACCACTTTTTTGTACACAGTTAACCACCCTTGTCTGAGGCCAATTCAATCAAGGATACACAGGTCGAATGCACTGTCATGCGTCATAAATGTATGATTACGCTCTAAATTTATTAGGACAAGCCTCATAATTAAAGTCTGGTGAAAAAATGGAGGTTTACACCAAGAATTTCCATTTAACCACTTTCACAACACACAATTAACCACTTTTTTGCACACAGTTAACCACCTCTGTCTGAGGCCAATTCAATCAAGGATACACAGGTCGAATGCATTACCATGCGTCATAAGTGTATCAGTAGGCTCTCATTCATCAAGGACAAGCCTCTGTATGAAAGTTTTTTTACCAAATATGGAGGTTCACAACAAGAAATTTTTATTTAACCACATAGACAACACGATTAACCATGTTTTTGCACACAATTAACCACTCCTGTCTGAGGCCAATTCAATCTAGGATACACAGGTGGCCTCAGACAGGTGTGGTTAACTGTGAGCAAAAAAGTGGTTAGTCGTGTCGTATTTGTGGTTAAATTAAATTTCTTGTTTTGAACCTCCATATTTGGCAAAGAACTTCAATATAGAGGCTTGTCCTTGATGAATGAGAGCCTAATCATACAGTTATGATGCATGGGAGTGCATTCCACCTATGTATCCTTTATTGAATTGGTCTCAGACAGGAGTGGTTAACTGTGTGCAAAAAAGTGGTTAATCGTGTTGTCCATGTTGTTAAATAGAACTACATGGTGTAAACCTCTTTTTTTTCTCATAACTTGTCCGAATAAATTTTGAGCGTATGAGAGAACAGTATGCGCTTGAAGCACAAATGAGAGAACTGTATGCGCTTGAAGCGCAAATGACTCTGAGACAAAAACATAAAATGCGCTCCAAGCGAAGCCTGGATGCGCTTGAAGCACAAATGACTCACATATAAAACTGTAAAATGCGCTCCAAGCGAAGAGGATGCGCTTGAAGCGCAAATGACACGAACAAAACCATAAAATGCGCTCCAAGCGTCACAAAAATTAACAATTTGCGCTCCAAGCGCGGATAGATGCGCTCCAAATCCATTGTATCTTAATAACACCGGATCATTGAAAGAAAATGATTGCACGTTAAGGGAAAAATCCAATTTAATCACTCAAATCACAAAAGGCTTCGATTATATATGGACCAAATAGGGAGGTTTACACCAAGAAATTCCATTTAACCACATTCACAACACAATTAACCACTTTTTTGCTCGCTGTTAACCACCCTTGTCTGACACTTATTCAATGAAGGAAACACATAGACGCATCATAACTGTATGACTACGCTCTAAATTTATTAGGATAAGCCTCATAATTAAAATCTGGAGGAAAAATGGAGGTTTACACCAAGAATTTCCATTTAACCACATTCACAACACAATTAACCACTGTTTTTGTACACAGTTAACCACCCATGTCTGACACTTATTCAATGAAGGAAACACATGTACTATCTACTCACATGCGTCATAATAGTATAATTACCCTTCAAATTTATTAGGACAGGCCTTTGGAGAAAAAAATGGAGGTTTACACCAAGAATTTTCATTTAACCATAGTCACAACACAATTAACCACTCTTTTGCACACAGTTAACCACCCCTGTCTGACACTTATTCAATGAAAAAAACACATGTACTATTTACTGACATGCGTCATAACTGTATGACAATTGGCACAAAAAAATGTTCTAAACAGACTTGTATTTTAGGCTTCAGAGCCAATTGGCACAGTAATATAACATGTGGTTTTTTTAGTCGTGTATCCTTCAATTATACAGTGTTACAAATTTGTAGTTAATTGCGTACAAAAAAGTGGTTAATCATGTGATCAGTGTGATTAAATTAAATTTTCAATCATATACCTCAAAATCTGGCTGACAACTATAATAAAGAGCAGTAAGAAAATAAATTCGATGAGCTATAGTTAAAAGCTATGTACAAAAAATCAATTAAGCACAACTGTAGTATAAAAGTACATTTCATAAATCAACTATAAATGAAAATAAAAATAAAGTAAACTTCCTATCCTTTGTACAAGAAAACAACTATTAACCCCTACAAGAAAATGTTGGACATATTGTCATTCCTGAGGAAATCTAGGTAGCAAGCACATGTTCTATTCTTCTTGCTCTTTTTAATCTGATTTGCTTAATTTGAAACCTTGCTTCAAATCAGGGCTGCTGCTGCAAAATTATGAACAAGGAGCAGTGTTGGAACCTTTACTTGAGCTATCTCCACTTGGGGCCAAAACCATTTGAAGGAAGACACATTAGGATACATCTTTCATGAAGAACACTCATCCAAATAATGCAGTTTTTGTGGTGTTTGCCATACCCTGAAAAAGAAGTCACGGATCCTTGAGTAAATTGGCCCTAACTCTCTCATTTGTCGTCCAAATGGAGCAAACTTGATGTCTATTTGCAGCTGGTCCAAAGGCACACGTTTTTTATTAATGAAAATCATAATTAGTTGAGTTTTAGGCGGGAAAAAAGTAGAATAGTAGAGACACATTTAACTATAACAGCTAAGCTATAATAAATTCTAGCACCTAGGCATGTTCAAGTTGTAGCTCCTAAGAATTTAACTCTAGCAATTGAGCTAATAAATTCATACAGAAATATCCACAAAACATGTTTAAATTGTAGCTCCAAACCATACCCCCATCAGAAGTTGCAATTGACATAGACAATGTATTAGCTTGAAATTGAGTTTCAACCTTTTTGATTTCTTTTTCAATGCTAACATCTCCAGAACAGCAGGTGTGCTAACAAATAGCACGAATATGTAGAATAAAGCAAGAAAAAGAGCAGAAAAAATTGAAAAAGAGCAAAATCAGTTTCATATGTAGTTTGACCCAAAAACACATTTGATAGCAAAGCTCAATGGTGAGGGTATTTGATAGCAATTTAAGTAAAAAAAAATATATATTTAATATATTAAACAGAGACAATAACAGGAACACTACATATACCAAATAGGAGTCCCCTTTAGTTGTTGGCTATGTTTTGCAACCATAGTAGCATCTTCTTTTAGGTGCCATAATTCAACACATCATTCTGCTTACTAAAATCAAAATCAAATTCCACAATTCAGCACACTTAAGAATTTAACTCTAGCAATTGAGCTAATAAATTCATACAGAAATATCCACAAAACATGTTTAAAGTGTAGCTCCAAACCATACCTCCATCAGAAGTTGCAATTGACATAGACAATGTATTAGCTTGAAATTGAGTTTCAACCTTTTTGATTTCTTTTTCAATGCTAACATCTCCAGAACAGCAGGTGTGCTAACAAATAGCACGAATCTGTAGAATAAAGCAAGAAAAAGAGCAGAAAAAATTGAAAAAGAGCAAAATCAGTTTCATATGTAGTTTGACCCAAAAACACATTTGATAGCAAAGCTCAATGGTGAGGGTATTTGATAGCAATTTAAGTAAAAAAAAATATATTTAATATATTAAACAGAGACAATAACAGGAACACTACATATACCAAATAGGAGACCCCTTTAGTTGTTGGCTATGTTTTGCAACCATAGTAGCATCTTCTTTTAGGTGCCATAATTCAACACATCATTCTGCTTACTAAAATCAAAATCAAATTCCACAGTTCAGCACACTTAAGCACCTCTTGAGTTCAATTTAACTCAGAAAATTAGAAACACAGTTAACACAAATAAATTACCAATTCACAGTCTAAAACACACAAATCATTCGCATAAACATGAATAATTAGTAGTTACTTGGATGAGTAAATAACTGGTAAAAGGATTTGCCCCTTAATGCGCAACTGAATTTTTTTTGAAAATCATCAACCCCTCAGTTTTTTTTGTGCCCAGAGATAAATTTGATAGTCATATGTTCAGTGTAGGAGCTCCCCAAATATAGCAATCAAATGATTATAATCATTGTTCTTCAATCGAATAGTATTGGTAAAATAAAAATAAAGAATAGCATTGAGAAATGGGAATAAAAACATGTTCATTATTAAACCATTTCACCCTTGATACCCAACTTTATTTGGGGATTTCAGACTAATGAGGGATGACTTGAGTGGAAAAATCATTTAGATTTGCTCACAGTCTCTCATTCTTAGCTTCCTAATTTCCCTTGAGGCTTAAACTTTCAATGTTGACTCACATCATATTTGACATCAGAAAGCTACATGAGAAAACCCCAACTCAAAAGCTATCCAACTTTATTTTGCAGCAATAATAAACATTTTAGTTTGATTATACAGATTTGGTATCAGTTGATTAAACATTTGAGTTCAAGGCAATTCATTCAAACTTTTCCAAAAGTGAACTCATGAACTAACACTTGCTTCGTCCCTCCTACCTTAATATAATTACAACCTATACTAAATCTATAGTTTTTCCTAATTTATGCAGATTTGAAACCCCAAAACCCCCCTAACTCTTTCTCTCCATTTCGTCTTTTCCTTTTCTGTTGCCTTGCTTTGCCCACATTTTCCTTTTTTTCTTCTCTCTTACATTCTTTCAAAAAGTCAAAAATAGCAAATCTTTGTTTAACAAAGCATACAAACCAAAGAAATAATTTTGTAAAGCCAAAGGGGGATAAACTTCAACCAAGACTTTGTTTCAGGCAAATATTCAGTGATATTATAATTATTGACAAGCTCCAACAAAGATTCTGATTCATATTGCAAATCAGATTTGTAGGAAAAGTTTCACAAGGGCAGGAAAAAACATATAAATGAGTTGTAAAGCAAATGGCAGAATCAAAACATATCAAGCACAGTTGAGCAAACAGAGGATGGCAAATTTAAAACATATAGATCAAGAAAATTTGGTGTCCTTATACAAAATAAGGAATATCAATAGAAGGGGAGGGAAAAAGAAACCAACAACTAGACTTGTCAGAATTCTTGAACCACTTGATCTAGTGGAGGAAATTCTAATCCCGTCTTCTGTGCGCCATCTAGTGTCTTGCGACATAGTTTGCCCCATCTTCATCGTCTCCTTAACCTCATCTGGCCACCATAAGCTAGCCTCCATGCAACACTCACACTTCTCCCCACCACACCCTCCCCTAACTGTCTCCTTATTTTTATGATCGCAGCACTCCGTTATGAAACCCTTTTTTTCCGTTTCACAGAACTTTTAGAAACTAAATTTTGGGCGTACGTGTCCTGAAAGTAGTTTCTGAACGTGTAAAAAATGTGTCCCTCACCTGTTCGTTAACTAACTTCCTGAAGTATTTTTTTTTTTTTTTTTGCATATTCCGAAAACAAGTATTCGGATTGTAGAACTATTTTTTTTTTAAAAAAAGAAGGTTTCTGAATGGCAATTTTTTTTTTTGCCATCGAAAAACTAATTTTTGAACGGCAAAAAATTTTTACATACGAAAATCCATTCTTTGAAATAAAAAAACGACAAAAAAAATTTGTAGGGGAATGGGGGATTGTTGCAGGGAGGGAAGGGGTAGGAGATGAGGGTAGTTTGGAAAAATAAAAAGAGTGGAGATGTGGGAAATTAAATGAAGTGGGTATATAAATCCCCATGTATCACAACTCATCGAAGAATGGCCTTTTATTTCCCCACCTCTCCCACTTAATTTTCCCACCTCCCCAACCTAATGAAAAGACTGAAATACCCCTCAATTTAACCCTAATTTACTCCTCATTTCATCACCCCCCACTCCAGTTTCTCACCTCCCCTCTCCTCTCCCTCTCCCGATCCTCGCCTCACCTCCCCTCCCCTCACTTCCACAGTTCCTCACCTCCCCTCTCCTCTCCCTCTCACTCTCTCCTCTCACACCCAGCACATTTCCACCATCTCCCATCGTCTCTCTCCCTCTCACTTTCTGCAAGGTACGAGCATCGCTCAGTTATTTTTACGGTTTCTCGGTAATTCGGGACTCTAGAATCGGGCCCACTCCGGCTTCAAGAGTCCGGACGTAGGAATTGAAGTTTCTGTCGTTCTAAACTTCCGGATTCTAGAGTCCGGACGTTCAGAATGACAGAAACTGCAATTCCTACGTCCGGACTCTTGAAGCCGGAGTGTTCCGGATTCTAGAGTCCGGACGTAGGAATGACAGCAGTAGTTATTTAATTTGATTTTTATTTATATTTTATTTATGAATTTATTTTACAGGATTATGGCACGTACGAGGGGTCGTGCACCCGCTAGGGGTGGTCGGATACCAAGTGGTCGGATATCAGTCCCTGTTGATGACCGGACGAGACCTACTATGTCGGCAAGCGTCGGGATGGCTGCGTCGACATCATGGCGGTAGTGGAGTCGGTGCCGGCTAATACGTCGGCGACACATGAGCGGTCGTGGAGGCGAGACGTCAGTGGGCGGCGGTAGTGGAGCGTCTGGCACTAGTGGTGGAGCGGTAGTGGAGCGTCTGGCTGAGTCATTCCACGGGGCCCATAAGACGGTCGATTCTTGTCAATTATGGACAAGAACATGTGGCCGCACGGTTGTGGCTTGAGCCCGACGTAAGTAAACACTATTTTTGTTTTTTACATTAATTTCATTTATTTATATGTAATTGACTTATACTGTGCTGTTTTGATGTCAGTTGCGGGGAGAGATTAGGGTGATCAGTCACGGCACCAGTGTATCTGCTTTTGCCCCTTGTCCGCAGATTCATGCTATTCTGGTTGAGTCGAAGCTTGATCCACTCAGGCGGCTTTGTTATGGGGCGGTCGACAAAGGGCGGTCGGTGCCTTTGTAGGCAGGTGGCATTGAGACACTTCCAGCTTCCACTGCCGATTGGTGAGATAGCGGTCACTACGGATGACGTGTCACGCCTACTCCATATTCGATGATGGGGCGTTCTACTGCTTTGCCTGGCCGGGATAAGGCAAGCATTCTTTGCTATCTTGTGGTTATTGGCGTCCCTGAGGCTGCGGCACATGAGGAGATTGATAGGAGCAGATGTACTGCTCGACCGAGTGGCTGCAAGACCGAGGTATCTGACGATCTTTGCGAGGATGGAGAGTGGGACATGGCAGCCAGGGCTTACCTATTGCACCTTGTCGGCACCACTCTGTTCACCGAGAAGAGTGGCTCCTTGACGCGTATAGGATGGCTGCACATGTTTAGGGACTTGAGCCGTGTCGAGACCTACGCATGGGGTGCCATGGCCCTGGCACATTTGTACGACCAGCTCAGGGATGCGAGCAGGTTTAAGACGAAGCAGATGGCGGGATTTGCGACGCTATTACAGGTACGAATTTTGTTGTATTCAATAATCTGTTATTATACTTGTAAAGCGCTATTTAAAGAGTATTTGAGTTTTTAATTTTCATGCAGGCCTG
Source organism: Calophaca sinica (assembly GCA_037113605.1). Taxonomy (NCBI): domain Eukaryota; kingdom Viridiplantae; phylum Streptophyta; class Magnoliopsida; order Fabales; family Fabaceae; genus Calophaca; species Calophaca sinica. The sequence goes on along the minus strand of CM073731.1, from coordinate 42,551,861 downwards.
GATTCATGAGCACTTCCAGACACCTGACCTCGGATCCAGGAGTTTATGTCTGGAGTACGACGAGGCAGTACCCCGTGCCTCTCGTTGGGATGTGGTCAGAGGCGCAGGACTGGTGAGGCCATATCGGCGGGCCCTGGATCGGCTGACTGTAGGCGATGTTACCTGGGACCCGTATGTCGATCACAGGCAGGCGCGGGAGTTCTACGCTATAGCTCACTTCAGGGGCTTCATCCGTTTTGGGACTCTCGTTTATCCATACCTGCCGGACAGGGTATTGCGCCAGTTTGGACATGTGCAGCGCATACCCGTCGATCCCCGGGACTTGAGACGGCAGTCGGTCAGTTCAGAGGAGATGGACGAGAGGTGGCTTCATTTTGATCAGCACCTCATTGTTCTTGGTGCTCCGGTGGCGCCTGGATTACCGGACGTGGAGCCTGGATACATGGATTGGTTCCGACGTATCTCACATCCATATATATATCCTGATCATGTACCAGTTCCAGATCCAGGATCACCGCCGCCGCCGCCACCACCACCACCACCACCATCCGCACCACCACCGCCACCAGCAGATGTATGTTATATTTATAAGTCTTATTTATTTGTCTTAAACAGCTGTGAATACGAAAATTAAATCTTTTTTTGTTGTTGTCGTAGGCTGCTAGTTGGGCTAGGGTGTCTGAGATTGCACAGGCAGTGATGGACGGACGCCTGCACATCCAGCCCGACACCGATGGTTGGGAGCTGATGCGAGAGCTACAGAGATTAGCACGCCCCCATTTCCCGCAGATATATACACGGCGACGGGTCAGGCGTAGGCACGAGTAGCAGCACCCTCTTAGTGTTTTCATATGTATTTTGATCAGACATATATATGTATTTGTATTTTGGGATATATGCATTTTATTTGTTCATAAATTTTGCGTCTCCTGGTCGTACCATTATGTCGTTGAGAGGCAAATACAATTAAAACACAAATTAAAACACAAATTGAACCATAAATATAGAGATCCAATATATAAATATTCAATGATCTACAGCTACATGTTCTGCGGATGAAATAAAAATAGATTTCCAATGTTGCATGCGACTAAGATATAGCGCCTCCCAATCCCTAGCACAATCGCTTCTAAACCTTTTCCATTGAACATCCGGCTGAGGTATTGGAGCGTCATGCTTTAAATAGACCTGAAAACATGTCATTTTGAAACCAATTAAACAAAGTAAAAATGATGTAAAGGTTACAAAAAATAAAGAGTTAACACAACTATTGTACTGCACAAAGTGTTCCATTCTATGCAGAATCCAATGCAGGACGACTGATTTTTCCAATCCTTGATTGGTCCGTGCCTGAAAGGGAAAATTGTGGTACTTCCCTGGGTCTAAACAGATCGAACCACCTTATATTTGTTAGCAATCACATATCCTCGCATCCGGCATGGTCATCCATTTGTCTTTTTTGCAACATGATCAACCTCACAACATAGAGTGATCGCCTTAGTGCCTCAAGGTTGTCTTCGCCACAAAGTACACCAACATAGTCGTCCGGTTTCTCAACCTCTCTAATCAAATCCTGTCGGATTAAGGGCCATGCATTCTCCCCCATCCCAAGTAAAGCAGCGATGCTACGATACCCACAGTTCCCATCGGGCTCTACATCAATAATGTTGTCAATGTATTGATGAATTTGATAAGGAAACTGGTGTATGAATGGCAGGGCCGGAGCTGACTTCATCAGTGGAGGAGCAACTGTAGGTGGTTCTGACTTGATGGGAGGAGGAGGAGCTGTAGGTGGTTCTGACTTGATGGGAGGAGGAGCCGAATGTCTAGACAAAGTGTGAGCCGACTTATTGGGCAGAGGAGGAGCTGAACGTCTAGACGAGGTTGGAGTTGACGCACTATCGTGTTGGGAGGCAAAGAAGTCATCAACACGCTCCCATGAGGATGGATCGCGTCTTGTTGAAATATCTACTGCCAACCACTTTCCTTTCTTTGGTGCTCCCCTTGGGTTCACCTTACAAGGGGGTGGACAGATAGAAGTGGTGTCAGGAAATGCCAACTCACGTAGTTTCGCCTTCAGTACCATTTTGCCTGCAATATCAAGCTCCTGAAACCTACGTGTCAATGCTGCAAGCTCAACCTGTATACTTAGTTCTAAACCATGGCTACTGTCGGTGTCACGTGGGTTATCGAAGCTCAATTTCCTCCAGTGAGTATGAACTTCCTCCAACGGGATTGGGATGTAGTGCATCGTATATCTGGCAAGCTCACATGCACAAGGTAGTCCATGCGTGTATCTTAACACACAACCACACGCAGAACTATCTATGCCAACGGTGCTACATCGGAGAAGCTCGTCGGCAATGTACTGTAACGCATTCTTAGACACAAGGCCATTTAAATGCTTGTAGACTGCAATATTAAAGCAATGTTGTTGTCTACTAATGCTATGCTCGAATGAAGCCTTCAACTCAGTGTGCTGTAACCTGATCATGTTATTCATTGCATCCCAACAGTTACACAAATCTCCTCTGCTATCAGCTAACAACTTCTTCAACCGCCAATGTGCAGACTCAACCCTGTTCATCAGAAAACAAACACAATTCAGAACTCCACAAAAATAGTGATAAATGTCAGATGTCACCGACAATTCAGATGCATACCTGTTGGTTGTTTTGTTTCCAATGTGCATATGCCGGTCTATCCATGCAGAAACAAATTTATCCCTGTGTTGATTTAGCCATGTGTTCTTGACATAGTCAATGAAGTTATTGAACGGTGCTGAAACATCCTCGAAATGTTGCAGTCGCTGCTGGTAGTCATCCATCGTTGGTGAATCAACAACTGAATCAAACGCAGTCATCACCAATTCAATTTTTTCTTGTGGATACACATAAGTCTTGCACTTCGCCCTCACATTCTTACGGATATGGAATTGGCACAACATGTTACGCGACAGGGGAAAAATGTTAGCCGCTGCATTCATCAAAGAAAGTTCCCAGTCGGTCACTATCACCTGTGGTAACGAATCCTGTCTCACAAACATACCCTTCAACTTCTCAAGCACCCATGTGTAGTTATCCGCTTTCTCCGACTCCACAAATGCAAATGCAACAGCGAATGTCATCTCAGTTGAGGTCACACCAACAATCTCAACTAGTGGCATCCTGTACCTGTTAGTCTTGTATGTCGAATCAATAAGCAAAACAATGTTGAACGAATTTACAAGCTTGATAGATTCAGGATGTGCCCAAACTATATCAGTGATAACATCAGAGTTATCGGCTTTTCTATGCCAGTGGACATAACGATCACAGTGCATCAAGTTCATCAAATGTTGTAACTCAGTTCTGCCCTGCCTTAGACTAGACCGGATCTTTTGTCGTGCGTTGTAGATCTGCCTAATTGTGGTGTGACTGTTTGGATTTTTATGCTGTAATGAGAGTAAGGCGTTTCTCGGCTTAATCATGTTCAATGTCATGTCGCTCAGATTAGACAACTCTTTAGAAGTTAGACGATCGACATATGGATGACCCTCAAAGTTTTCAACTAACCCGTGGTTGTGCATACCGCACATTACCTTCAAAATCCACCCTCCGGCACCTTTCACCAGCCTTCCTTTCAATCTGAATGGGCATTGACATTTTCTAGTGCCAGTAGCCTTCACTCCCATAGTCTTGTAAGGCTTATACTTGCCACTTTTCTCGCAACCCAACATCACAAAAGTCTTTTTGCTTGATTGCCCATAGTCTGATCTTAAAATAATAACCACACACCCAACAGATTTGCCAACGTCTCGTGCCCATGCCAATAGGTCATCCCACGTAGAAAACACCTGAAACGATAACATGTATCATTCACCAACTCATCTAACAAATCTTAACAAAATTGATCAATAAAATAAGTACCCGAGCAGTAGTGAATGCACTGGTACAATCCATGGAAACGACCTCTGGAACATCAGGAACAATGGGCACTATGGTGTCGGGAAAGTTGTCTTCGGAAAATTTGTCTTCCATTGAAACTGCACTGGAAAAGACAAGTCAAGACTTTAATAGACAAAGAGTCCGGATTCTAATTCAGGAATATTACGGATTCTTAAATCCGGACTATTTTATACCTCAGGACTTTAGAATACGAGTACTCGGATATTAGAATCGGACTGGGGAAATAGAGTAATCAAAAAAATATACGTCCGGATTCTTATATCCGGAGTAATCCGGTAATAAGAATCCGGACAGTCTGCGATTTCAGAAGAAAAAAAAAAGAAGACGACGAACCTGTGGAGGAGATGGCCAACGAATGCGATGCGGCTACTGCGGTGGTGCTGCTGCTACTGCGGCAGCTGCCGGTGGATTGCTAACAAATGGTGAGGGAGGTGGGGAAATGGCGAGGGAGTATGTGAGGGAGGTGGAGGGAGTATGCAATGGAAGTGAAGAAAAAAAAAGGCAACAGTTGATATTATGTATGAAGGGTAAAGTTGGATTTTTAAAAATATGGGAGGTGGGGAAATTAATTGGGGGAGGTGGGGAAATAAAAGCCCTCGAAGAATTGGTACACTTGTTGTTCCTAGATATGATGGTCTATTCGATAGCCAATCCAAACAATTGAACGCAAAACCAAAATGAAAAGGGCATTGCTATCCCCACCTTTTTTTTGCCACCCCTACCCATTAGGATTAAATGAAAATCTCAAATTACTGCGATCCCTTTCTCTTTTCTACCCCTTCGCGTTTTTACGACTATAAAAAAAACTAATTTTTGGACTCACATTTTGATACATCCAAAAATTAGTTTCTGGAGGGTAAAACCAAATCACTTTGTCATGCAGAAACTAGTCTGTATAAAGTAAAAATTTGCGATCCAAAAATAAACAAAACTAAAAAAAAAAATCTCTTTTAGGACAGCAAAACTTTTTGCCTTCCCAAAACTAGTTTCCGGAAGACAAAAAAATTTGTCATCCGAAAACTACTGATTTTTTGGAATAAAAAATTAAAAAAAAATCAGTGGGCCGAGGGGCTGTGCAGGGGTGGACGGGGTTAGGGGAAGTGGGGGCGGTCCATTTTGCCCTCCCCCGTGTCACACTCTATACGCCTATCCTGATACTTTTTTTTCCCCAAAAAAACTATTTTTGGTAGGTAACTTTGTTTCTTTTTGGAAGCAAAAAATTTGCCTACCAAAATTCAATTTCCTGATATTAATAAAATACAATTTTCAGACGACAACAAAGAGTTTTAGCAAAGGAAGGGCTATTAGGGATGCGATGGTCGCGTAGGGGAGGGGACTATCGGGGAGGGGGTGGTCGCGCCGGGCAAGGAGCGAGGGGAAGAAAAAGGGGTGCGTCGTGGGGGAGGTAAATGGAGGAGGGTAGGGACATTTTTGGAAATTAAGAAGGAGGGAATGCGATTGGAAAAAGTTGGTGCTCGTAGCATGCCCCTCAAGTAATATGTGTAATAGCCTGGTCGACTCCACCAATGACACGAGCGAGCCTATTGTTGTGCAGTAACTTAATTTGTCATCACACATCTAGTTGGCTACAGCGGTCAGCGGCAGTATGTTAACACAATGAACTCTATATCTAATAATATATTAAGTATAATATATTAGAATAAATTGCACTCTTTTCCTAAAAGGAACTTTTATATATATATATATATATATATATATATATATATATATATATATGTTTGATTACGGTTTAAAAATTATTTTTAATTTAGAATTTTTAAAAAAATTATCTTTGAGTAGGTGTTTTGTAATTGTCTGTTCTAAAAACTTGTTCTTATTTTCTATTTTTTTTAAAATTATATAACAAGAATTACTTACGACGTGGGGCGTACATAAAAGTGGAACCTAGATAGAACGTGAAGCGCCGACCGCCGATACAGTGACTATGCTTACTAACACCATTGTCGCCTATAGCTATAGATGGATGGTAGCTTGCTTCTATTCTCCATGGCAGCTACCTGCAAATGTTATTCACAAAGAAAAGGCAGTGAGCGATTCTTCACTTAGTAGAGCTGTTGGCCTCTAATAACTTTCTGAGGGGCGTCATAGGAGAAAAAGAAAGCCCCCTTACTCTTCTCACTTAAAGCTTTATAAAGCTCGGCGAGAAAGGATTGTATTAAATTTTTATGAGATTGATAACTATGCATCGTAAGTATAAAAAAGTTTTACCCGAATAAGACATTGTAATATTTTTTTTTAAATATCAGCAAAAATATAAACATGGTAAGATAAGATCAGATATCTATGAATTTTATTTTACACTGTGCATAATTATTAAATCCAAACTTTATATATGTAAAAAGTTTAAAATTTACGTGTTTTAATAGGACACTCACTACAAGAATTTAGTGTATTACCTACAAATTTTTTCTAGAGTCAAAGCAGTAGGAAATTGCCAATATGTTAATTACCCACGGCCACCAACTAAAAACCGTCGGTTATGTTACATTTTTTATTTATTTTAATGTTGGCCCAAACCGAGGGAATAGCCATCGGGAATGGGCAAACGGTTTTCCCTTGGTTTCAGTTTAATTTTTTTTTTCCACTGGATCCGAATGTTGGGATCGAAAAATCCGAACGTTAGGTTTATAGATTGATGCATGTTACCCTCTCCTCTTATTTTTTCAGTTTCTTTCTTTCTTCTTCTTCATCTTCCTCCTCCTCCCAGCTCCTCCTCTTCTATTTCAGTCTCTATTTTTGTCATGTAAGTTTATATTTACGTTGTTACCAGTATACTATTCTTATTAGTAAACTCGATCATTCTTGTTTCTCTTATTCTTAGTATATTTGTCTCTATGTTTTTCAGTTATTTATGTGTTGAAAAAAATTCACAGATTCATCAAATTTTTTGTAACAGATCCGGAGTCACATTGTTAGTCTCACTACCACCAGAACCACTCACTCACAGGTTAGTGGTAATTAATTTTTTTATCATATTAGTTACTTTATATTTTTAGTATTTTTTTAATTCCTATAAATATATATTTACACACAGACTTATATATAGAAAAAAAAAAGAAAAATATTTTCTGTATATATATATATATATATAATATGTTTTAAAATTATTTTTGTATAAATATATATATATATATATATATATATATATATATATATATAATTGTTTTGACATACTCTAATATTTTTTTGTTGATATTTTATATTCCGAATTTTTTATTAGTATATTATTATATTTTAAGTAATATGTTAATATATATATATATATATATGTTGTATTTTTTCTTAAATAAATTTTATTATTTTTGGATTACATAAATATAGTTTAGGATAATCTTATATATGTGTTTAATTGTTTATATTATATATTTTTAATGAATATATGTTACTTTTAAGGTTTACTATATTATATTTAATTTTAAATATTATTATTATTATTATTATTATGCTATGATTATGAAAAATACATGTTATGAAAAATGTAGATTAGTTGTAATAATTAAAATATGTTGATTTTGTTATAATATATGCTAAGAATTAGTTGTAATAGACATTTTTTAATGGAATTATACATTAACATAATTTTATATATGTGTTTAATATAAATTGGATTTTTGTTATGATAATTGTTAATTGTTATATATTAGGATAATTGCAAATTATATGTTGGGGAAAATGTATATTAAGTTATAATATTAGATTACTTAATTATAACATTATTTTTTATTATTATAATTGTCTGTATTGTATATTAGTTTAGTATACCGATGGGAGAGTCTGTCGGAGACCATAATTTATTAGCTTTATTTTCTTGTTTGTTTTTTTAATTTAAATATCGGAGAGAAACCTTAGTATTAATTCCTGTTTGAGGTTTAATGAGAAAATAAGAATTAACTATTTTACGAGTTTTGAAAAAGTTTTTTGTTGAATGGATTAGGTTCATACTATTTAAAAAAAGGGAGCAGTTGTATGTAAGGCCGATATATCTTGTTTACCTATATCGATTTGTGTCTTTGTAATATGCAGATAATGGATCATAGTTGGATGTATGATAGTTTGTTTTCTGGAAGAAGGGGTTTGAAAGAAGATTTTGTACAAGGGGTTAAAGCGTTTGTTCGTCACGTAAGGCATCGGGAAAGTTTCAGAATTGAAGGTGAGATCAGATGTCCATGCAAAAAATGCAAGTGCGTACCCATTAAGACTCCAAGTGAGGTCAAACATGACTTGTATAAGTACAAGTTCATGCCTAATTATTGGATTTTGAACTAGTCATGGCGAAGTTGCTCCCAACATCAATTTACGGTCAGTTGAAGAGAATTGCCCAGGTGCTTCAAGCAGTGGCCCACTAGATATAGGATATCAACATTATGAGCAGTTTGATGTGATGCAGGCGATGATTTCTGATGCTCTCGTCGTGAATGTGTCATTCGAGGAGTAGCAACACGAAGACATGGAAGAACTTCCAAATGAGGCAGCATAAAGATTTTATAATCTTTTGACAGAGACAAATAAGCCATTGTATAAAGGGTCTAAAGGCTCTACCTTGTCAATGTGTGTGAGCCTTTTAGGTATCAGGTCAACCTATAATGCTTCGGAACAGTGCATGGATGATATGACCAAAATGATGTTGGACGCAACACTTGTTAAAGATGGTTTGCCACAGATTTATTATGATGCTAAAATGTTGATGTCGAAGCTGGGATTAGGTGTTCAGAGGATCGATTGTTGTGTCACTGGTTGCATGTTGAATTACGACAATGAATTTGGCACAAATGACGTTGCGTTGACGGAATGCAGATTTTGCCATGAGCCAAGATATTTCCAGCGCCAAACTGGGACGAGAAGGGGTAAACCAGTTCCGAGAAAGGCAATGTTTTATTTTCTCATCGTGTCAAGACTGCAAAGAATGTTTGCATCGATGCAAACTGCAAGTAAAATGACGTGGCACTTTGAAAACAAAAGAACTTCGGGTCAGTTGCGGCACCCGTGTGATGGTGAGGCATGAAAGCACTTCGATTGGATACATCCTGATTTTGCCATGGATCCACGCAATGTTCGGCTTGGGTTATGCTCTTATGGGTTTACATCGTATATCCAGTCGTCGACTGGACCTTATTCTTACTGGCCAGTTATTGTCACCCCATACAATCTTCCTCCTGATATGTGCATGTATAAGCCTTACATGTTCTTAGCTTGTGTCATTCCGGGCCCAAATTTACCAACGGCCGGTATTGATATTTACAACCTTTGATCAATGATTTGAAGAGGTTGTGGGATGGTTTACGATGAGAGCAGCCTTAATATGGACCATTAATGACTTTCCTGCTTATGACATTATCTGGGTAGGGGACTCATGGTAAATTGGTGTGTCCGATTTGCATGGAGGACACGAGGGCATTTACCTTGGAGCACGGGGGGGAAGCCGTCTTGGTTTGACTTGTACCGCAGGTTCTTACCAAGCGATCATCCATTTAGTAAGCAGAAGAATGCCTTCGTAAAAGGAATGGTTGAAAATGAAGACCCACCGCGGAGGTTAAATCGGGAAGAGGTATGGACAAAAGTTTAGAATCTGCCAAAAGTAAAACTGATTGACGGTGAGATTTGTCGACTGGAAGGTTATGGACGGTGATGTAATTGGACAAAGAGAAGTATTTTTGGGATCTCCCTTATTGGAAAGACAATTTATTGAGACACAATCTCGACGTTATACACATTGAGAAGAATTTTTTTGATAACATATGGTACACTGTGATGAATGTGAAGGACAAAACCAAAGACAACGAGAAAGTACGCAGAGATCTAGAAATTTACTGCAGGTGAAAGGACTTGTGCTTGGTGCAGGTGAAAGGACTTGTGCTTGGTGCATGACCCCGCTACCGGAAAGACCTTAAAACCGGTCGCCAATTACACATTATCCCCTGAAGATGCAAAATCGGTTTATCAGTGGATAACATAACTCAAGATGCCAGACGGTTACTCTTCCAATTTAGCAAGGTGTTCCAGTGTCGACAACAAGAAAATGACAGGAATGAAGAGCCATGATTGTCATGCATTCATGGAGTGTTTGCTTCCTATAGCCTTCAGTAAGTTGCCAGTACATGTTTTGAACCCACTAACTGAATTGAGCCAGTTTTTTAAGAATCTGTGCTCTACATCTTTGAGGGAAGATGATCTCAATAAGATGGAGCAAGACATTTCATTGATTCTATGTAAGTTAGAGAGGATTTTTCCCCTGGTTTCTTTGATTCCATAGAGCATCTCCCTGTGCATCTTGCATACGAAGCTAGACTTGGTGGACCTGTTCAATATAGGTGGATGTATCCATTTACTATCCATTTTTTATAAATATATTGATTTTGGTAACCTTTCGCTACAGGTTCATGGGAGATTCAAAACGATCAATGAGGAACAAGGCTAGGGTTAAAGGATCAATAAGTGCGTCTTACCTACACTGTGAAACAACTCACTTTTGTTCCTATTATTTCAACAAATCAGTGTTGACCCCACGAAACAGAAGGAATGAAGTGGCTACTGAAGAAGCAAGACATCCATTAGTATTATCAGTCTTCTGTCTACCCGGTCGTCATGCTAGGAGAGAAACTCAACACTAGTTCACGGATCAAGAGTATAGATTGGTATATGTTCATATACTGATTTATTGCACTGAAGTCAAACCCTATCTAGAGTACGTACAATGTATATCCATTTGTTATCCATACATCGTACCATGTTAATCTGTTATCCAATTTGGTTAGGCATTCTTGTTATCCGATGGATTTGGTCAATAACAATCTTCTGGTCATATACATGAAAATTTTCCAGAATGGTTTAGGAAACAGGTACATGCGACTTATATATTATTAGATTTACACACTAATACTATTGTCTGTGAATTATTCTTTAATTGGATTTTTGCAATCATGTGTATCGCACTGCAACAACTCCTCTAATCCAACACCTGCGGAACTTATCTGATGGTCCCCATATATGTGTTAATGAATGGCACATGTTCTTTGTAAACAGGTACAAGTTTCAGACACGGTTATAGACAGAGGGCAAACAAACAATAAATAGTGGAGTTTACATCAAATGTGACACTAATGGAGGTGAAGATGACTTCTACGGCGTGATTGAACACATATACGAAGTAGATTACCCCATTTTAGACTATATTAAAAAAGTGGTGCTATTTTATTGTACGTGGTTCGATCCGTCTGACAGAGGCACAAAAATGAGTCCAAAGACTAATACGGTGGACATTAGGATGCGCAGAAGATATCCAAGGTTTGATCCATTCATGATGGCACGCGATGTGAGACAAGTGTATTATGTCATTTATCCATGCACACGAACGGACAAACAAGGTTGGTGTGTCGCAATTAAGACGAAGCTAAGGTGTCGCATTGAAGCAGAAGATCCAGATGAAGATTTGCCATATCAGGTGGATGAAATGTCCAATGTAAATGATGTGATCCAAGTTGAAGGCATTAGCCGCCTATGTGATGGACAGCCAAACACTGGTGAAGAAGTCGATGGAGAAGATATGGTAGACGTGGATAACGAACAGCTTCACACTAATGATTGGATTGAATCCGAAGATGATATGGATGAAGAATGGGACGAATGATCCATCCTGTATACCGAAAAAGTGACATTTTTTAGCATTTAATTGTTGCATATTTAATTGTTGGCTAATATGTTAGTTGTTTGATTGATATATACTGAATAATTCATATTTAACTGTTATTGGTGTACGCTATAATTAAGAGTTGCAAGCATAAATATATATACATATACATGGCATCAGATACATGTCGTCATCGTGGCAAGTTGCCGCGTCGCATTGCTCCAGATGTGAGTATTTATGTGTCTTTGCCCACTGCAGACAGTGGCCCATCCACACAGGCCAGTGCATCTGTTCCAGCCATGCAGGACAGCCCAGTTGTTCCATCTACATATGATCCATCCACGCAGGACAACCCATATATTCCATCCGCATATGAGCATGGGAGTATTTCTGCGAGGCCTGTTTCGCACTGCCCTGATGACATTGACGAAATGAAAGGGGAGAATACTGATGACGATACTGATTCTGGTGATGATGATCAGGTCACATACTTATATGATGGACGCGTTACTAAACCTGCCGGTAACACGTAAGTATTAATTAATTTTGTGTATTAGTTAAGTTTAATTACATATTGACTGCATTAATTAATAAATATTTCATTCTATTGTTTAACAATTTTTATTTTTCAGGTTTCTACCCTCTACAAAATCTTCCCATGCAATCACCCATGTTATCAGGAAAAACTTTAAAAAACCCTGGATAATGTGGGGAGAAATAAAAGCCAATGACGCTTACAGTAAGATGATGTTTGAATCTTTCAGAGTAAGTTACGATTTATAATTGCGTGCATATATTGTTGTTTTAGGTGATAATTAAATAACTGGATTATAATAAGTTGCAATCTATAATCTCAATTAATGCATATATTGTTGTGATACAGAGCAAATGTGCTTGGAGGCCAAAGCACACTGAGTTGGTCAGAAAAAACTTCCACCACAGAGCCGCATGCTAGATGTCTGATATGCTTAGAGATGCCCGCTAGAAGGGAGTGAAACCTGGGTATATTGGACCCAACATTTGGGATCAGATGCTGCAGCGTTGAAGAAAGACGATTGGAAGATAGTATCTCAGCATGGCAAGACTAACAGGGCCCCAACAAAGGGTGAAAGTCTGCACACAGGAGGTTCCCCCAACACCGCACAGATCCGGACTAGCTTGGTATATTTATATACATATATATAATTATTGTCATTTGTAACTTAATTAATTAATATTAATTTGGTTGTAACCCATTAGTTATATATTAATTTATGTTGTGTTCCTTTCAAATAGGAGAAAACGCTAGGGTGACATGTGCCGTTGCACGAGCTGCATCGTCATATGCATGTTCGGAGGGACAGTGACAGTGGTGAGGAACAATTTATTGATTAGCGGTCGAGGGAAGTTCAGGTAATTTTGAAAACATCTAACTTTAAAAAACTCATGTTTACATGATTGTCAGCATCGAGTTATTTGTTTCTAATAATGCATATATATCAGGAGCAATTTCAGTTGGTGATGGATCAGTATCATGCTCAGCAGGCAGCCAACGGCTCAGACGCCTAGTCTAACCCTAAAGAACTGAGTCGTGTTGAGCTTTCCACAAGGGTGGATGTAACAATCCAAAGGTTTGGGAGCCGCCACCAATTTTATTAAATTTGTGAAAAATTGGAAAAACCTAAAAAATAATGATCTTTGAAAACCATACTGAGTTCGGGAATCGATTGCACGTGAAGAAGGATGGAGACTAAACCCCACAACACCCCCAACACGTCTGTCTTATGGCAGTTGCCCAAATTGATTGTGCAATCTAATAAGTTTAAAATATTTGTTTCACCCCAAAATTAAATAAAAGTAATATTAAGTGCTAAAATGAACATAAAAAAAGAAACTAAATTAGAAAAATTTAAACTTGACTTGACGGGATTGGCCCGCTCCTACGTATTCTCCGGTGCAATGAGGAACTCAAAAGTCACGTAGTTCTTCTAAAAAATGATTTGTTTGTTGGTTGATTTTAATTATTTATTTATTTTGAAAATGAAACTTGATAGGAACAAAATTTAGGATCACCAAGTTGTCTCAACTCAGGCGTCCTAAACTTAAGGTTAACAAGACGTCGCATCTCAGCCAACCTTATTTTCATAAAATATTTGATTTTGTTCAAGAAAATATTCGAATTTAATTATGAAAATTAGTGTAGAAAAATAGTGTTGAATAGAAACTTACCATAATAAGCACTTGTTAGATTTTAATTATTTTAAAATGATAATAACAGCACCGAAGATATGAAGGAAAGAAAGGACGGAAAAAAAAAGGAAGCTTTAATTAAATTTGGATTTGAATTGATTGTTTCAAATAAACGTCTGCACCGTAAAAGGAGTTGGCAATTAAAAGCATTAATTGGATTTGAATCGATCATAAGTATATTTCCTAAACAAATATATACTTAAACTAGATATGACTAATCAGGAGTAATATAAAAGGAAAATTGTAACAAAATCATTTCACATAAAAATTATTCCAAAATCATCCCACAAATGAAATCGTTATATCACTATTTCCAATTTCTATTTAAACAACAAATCAAGCCACTGTGAAATACTCCCATTTATCTAAAAATGTAACCGAATCACAACAAAATAAGTATCATTCATAAATCACTCAGTCCAACGCCCAGAACAAATGAAATTAACCAAAGACATTAGGAACATAACAAATCAGTATCAACTTCTTATGTATTGAAACTGCAAACTTCAAACTTAAAAAGGGAGAAAACACTAAAAAAATAAAATTTACCAGACTGAGGCTCGATCAATGGTTTGGTACAACTAAAACTGAGAAATCTTTCCTCGCAAACACACAAATTGTAAATAAAAATATTAAGAAAGAAAGGAAAAAGATTTTGCTCTCTCTCTCTCTCTCTCTCTTCACTTCAGGATCTTCTTCCTTCTGGGCTTAAACTTGTTGCAAATCTGCCTCTCTCCTGAAATCGAACCCCCCAAACTCTGGTTATCTTCTTGGTATTTATAGGAGAACTCTGTTGACTTATGAACGGTTGCGTGTTCACTTTTTCGTCCCCATCGAGCCTTGCGCTCAGATCTACCTGCGTATGGAGCTTGTATGTGTGTGCGGCCCAGAAAGCATAATGGATCGATCGTGACTCAAAACCGCGGGGTAAAGGGAAGGAAAACAGGGAAACACGCACAGATACATGTCGGATTTAAGGAAGAAGGTGGCGTGTTGATGGGAGAAGTAGACTCGGGCGGCTTGTAGGAGGGTGATGCGACCGGAGATGGAGCCAGAGGGAAGAGACCGTTGGACAAGGTAGAGAAACGTGGTCTGAGGAAGGAGAGAGAGAAATGTTGGCGGCCAGGTTAGAGAGGAGAGGGAAAACGGCTGGGAAGTGATGAGATGAGGAGGATCAGCTCTTTAAAAAAATTAGGGTTGTGTTTTTAGGGTTAAATGGGATTTGGGCTTAAGTGGAGATGTTGGGCCGTGCGGGTGTGAGATAGAAAAAGGGAGGTGCAGCGAAGCAAGGGAGTGCTGGAAGGAAAAAGGGAGGTGCAAATGAAGGAAGAAAAAGAGGCTGGGAGATGGATCGTGCAGGGCGTGGTGGAGAAAACAGAGTGCGCCAAGAAAAGAGAAGAGGGAGTGAGGTGGGCGTCTTTGGGCTAGGGGAGAAAAAAAATAATAATGGAAGGACGTTGGGCCTGGGGTGTTTACTTGCAGATTGCTAGTGGCACCCCCATCATTACTACTTGCACCATATTTTCTTTTCTTTCTCTTTTTTTTTTCCTTATTTTATTATTATTATTATTTATTATTTTTTTGTATATTTTTTCTTTTAACAAAATAAAATTAAGGGTAAATAAAAATTAAACTAAGAATAATTCAACGCGCTTAAAATTAATATTTTTTTATTTTTTACAAAAATTTCAAAAGTGCCGGGTAAAATTGGGTGTTCACAGTTGCCCCTCTGTACTTATTTTTTACTAGATAATATGATATGATGACATGGCTTGCCGTATTATCATAGTAAGGAATAAGTACAGATATCGACCCCAAAAGTTAATCACTTTTGTAGTTTGATTATGTAATGTGACTCGAGGGTCCATAAACCTTATATAACATCTTATTCGGAACTATGTAAATTTGTCTTTTGTAAGTACGATTTCATGGTTTATAATCTTCTGATTATACAGCTTCAGTGAATTATAACTTGGTGATGGTCAAGTTTTTAATTTATTAATGTTTTTGGTATCTTTTAATGTTTAAAATACTATGATTCAATGTAAAATTGAATTAGGGTCTCACATTATGGTATCAGAGTAGTTCGATTTTAATCGGACTGTGGAATAGTTAGGATTGACTTAGCGTTGTTGGAAACTGTTGTTATCTTTCTACTTATTATGGTATGACATATTGAGCCTGGTCAACTCAATGCTTTGCGCATTTTATGCAGAATTATGGCTTCAGGTGCTGGACGATGCGGTAGACCAAAGAGAAATACTACTGGTCCTGTTGACCCGCCCGGATAGGACAATACCATAATGCAAGGGATACTGCAGGCTATACAAGCTCAAGTCGTGGCAACCAACAACCTTGCAGCTCTTATGGCCCAACAACAACAACAACAACAGCTGCAACCACAACCATAACAACAGACTCATCAGCAAACCGCACCTGTTCCTCATGAAGATATGAACCACACCTTTTTCAGATTCCTCAAAATGAAGCCACCAACCTTCACTGGAAAAGAAGAATACTTGGCATCCCAACACTGGGTAGTAGCTATGGAGTTCAGTGTTCTGAGGAAGACAAGGTCACGTTTGCAACTCACATGTTGACCGAAGGAGCTGAAAACTGGTGGAAGGGAGCTAGAGCCTACATGATCGATAATGAAGTACCACTAATTTGGGAGCGTTTTCAAAAGGAATTCTTGGACAAATACTTTTTGCAGAATGTTAAGGAGAAAATGGATCGGGAGTTCATTTATTTGCAACAAGGAAGCTCCACCGTGGTTGAATATGTGAACAAGTTTGAGGAATTGGCAAGCTATTCCTCATTTGCCCAGTTTGCTCCAGATGACACTTGGAAAATAAATCAATTCAAAGGGGGTTTAAGGGTGGATATTCAGCATAGTTTGGCTCAAACTAATTTCACTACTTTTGCCTCTGTGGTCCGAAAGTGTTATGTGGCTGAAGAAAGTTTAAAGAAGATGTATGATGAAAGGAACAAAGGTGGTCGAAGATGAAAGAGGAACACAAGTCTAAGCAAACCTCCAAATCGAAAGGAAATCCCAACAAGGGGAAGCGAGCCCAGTCCCTTGAAGCTGATGAACCAAAGACGTGCTCCACTTGTGGTAGGTTCCACAAAGGAGAGTGTAAAAGAAAGGTGTACTATTTCTACTGCCATGAGCAGAGTCATTATATGAATGATTGCCCAAGACTCAAGAAAAAGAATGACCAAAGGGATTCGACCAAAACCGGTGACCCTAACCAGGGGCGTGTTTTTGCCTTAGACGCCAAAAGGGCAAAAGGTGCAGATGGTCTGATTAAAGGTACGTGTCTTTTGAGTGACCAACCCGTCATTGTTCTTTATGATTCAGGCGCCACTCACTCTTTCATATCTTGTAAATGTGTATTAAGATTAGAGTTACCCCTGACTTCCTTACCCGTTCCTTTGAATGTCCATACACCTGCTAATGGCAGCATTTCTACTTCCTTGTTGTGCGAGAATTGTCCTCTTGAAATACAAGGAAGGGTATTCATGACTGGTCTGGTCTGTCTACCTTTGGAGGGGATGGACATTATTTTGGAGATGGATTGGCTCTCAGCTAATCAAGTTATTTTGAATTGTTTTTGCAAAACCATAGAGTTTCCAAATTTACAATCTCCTCAAAGAAATGTTCATCCTAGTGTCTTGGCTAGTGTTTCACAATTAAACCAATGCCTAGTAGAGAAACAAGTAGGCTATGTTCTGTTACTCTCTTCATCTTCAGAGGTTGGATTAGATTTAACTGCTATCCCAGTTGTTAATGAATACTTAGATGAATTTCCTGAAGAAGTGACTTCATTACCTTCCGAGAGGGGAATCAAATTTTCCATAGATTTAATTCCTGGGACGAGACCTATCTCAATAGCCCCATATAGGATGTTACCTTCGGAACTCAAAGAGCTTAAACTTCAACTAGAGGACCTAATAGCCAAACAATTTATTAGGCCTAGTGTTTCTCCTTGGGGAGCCCCAGTCCTGTTGATCAAGAAAAAGGATAACAGTATGAGGTTGTATATTGATTATAGGCAGATCAATAAGGTTGCCATCAAGAACAAGTATCTGCTTCCCCGGATAGATGATCTCATAGATCAACTTAGGGGAGCTTCAGTTTTCTCCAAAATTGACTTAAGGTCTGGATACCACCAAATTGGGATTAAGGCCAAAGATGTCCCTAAGACAGCTTTTAGAGCCTAATATGGTCACTATGAGTATTTGGTTATGCCTTTTGGGATGATCATTGCTCCAGCAGTATTCATGGACTACATGAATCGAATCTTTAGGCCCTTCCTAGACAAGTTTGTGGTAGTGTTCACAGATGACATTCTAATTTATTCCAAGAGCTCTCAGGAGCACGAGGAACATCTTAGAATTGTCTTAGATATTCTTAGACAGAAGAAGCTTTTTGCAAAGCCTGAAAAGTGTGAATTCTAGTTGGAGGAAGTGAAATTCTTAGGACATGTAATCTCACAAGCAGGAGTGTCAATCGACCCCGGTAAAGTGCAAGCAGTACTAAACTGGGAAAGACCGACCACCATTACTGAAGTTCAGAGCTTTTTGGGATTAGCTGCATATTATAGGAGGTTTATCAACGGATTTTCCCAATTGGTACTTCCTCTGACAAGGCTAACTCGCAAGGGACAGCCGTTTGTTTGGAGCAAGAGTTGTGAGAACAGTTTCCTAGAACTTAAAATTAGGCTGACCACCGCTCCAGTTTTGATTATTCCAGACCCAGCCTTAGGGTTTGAAGTATTTACCGATGCTTCAATTAAGGGTCTAGGTTGTGTGCTAATGCAAAATGGACAAGTGGTAGCTTATGCATCTAGGCAATTGAAACCCCATGAAGAGAACTACCCAACTCATGATTTAGAATTTGCGGCAATTGTTTTTGCTTTAAAAATTTGGAGGCACTATTTATATGGTGCCTGGTTTGAGGTCTTTAGCGATCATAAGAGTTTAAAATACCTCTTTGATCAAAAGGAACTCAACATGAGACAAAAGAGGTGGGTAGAACTCCTCAAGGATTATGATTTTGAGTTAAGATACCACCCAAGCAAGGTGAATGTGGTCGCCGATGCTTTGACTAGGAAATCCCTCCATGTATCCTCTATGATGCTTAAAGAAATGGAATTATTAGAGTCTTTTAGAGATTTAAGTTGGGATTCCTACTCTACTGGTAATAGCCTCATAGTGCACCACATACAAATCACTTATGATTTAAAGGCTCAAATTAGACAAGCTCAGTTTATGGATGAAGAATTGCAAACTAGGAAATATCAACCTGACTTCTCTGTAGATGATGAGGGGACCATTCTCTTTAGGAAGAAAATCTGTGTCCCTAAGAACTCAAAGCTTAAGAGACAAATTTTAGAAGAAGCCCATAGGAGTGGATTTACAATTCATCCTGGTACCACCAAAATGTACCATGACCTTAGGCACTAATATTGGTTGCCGGGGATGAAGAATGATATAGCGGAATTTGTAGCCAGGTGTTTAGTGTGTCAGAAAACCAAGATTGAGCATCAGAAACCATTTGGCATGCTCTAACCCCTGGAAATACCTGAATGGAAGTGGGAAGGAATATCCATAGACTTTGTTGCGGGATTACCCCGTACTCAGTCAGGACATGATTCAATTTGGGTAATTGTGGACCGATTGACTAAATCAGCCCACTTTATACCCGTCAAAACCACTTACCCCACCTCTAAGCTGCCTAAGATTTACATCCAGGAAATAATTAGGCTCCATGGGGTCCCTATGAGCATAGTCTCAGATAGAGATCCCAAATTTACCTCTAGATTTTGGAAGGTTCTTCAACAAGCTCTGGGTACTAGGTTGAACTTTAGCACCGCATACCATCCCCAATCAAATGGAGAGACCGAGAGAACCATTCAAACCCTAGAGGACATGCTTAAAGCATGTGTCTTAGAGGATGGTGGGAGTTGGAGTGAGTATCTCCCTTTGGCTGAATTTGCTTATAATAACAGCTATCATTCGAGCATAGGGATGGCACCCTATGAAGCCCTTTACGGGCGAAAGTGTAGAACCCCTCTGTGTCGGTATGAGGTAGGAGAAAGGAAGTTACTGGGTCCTGACTTAGTTCAGAAAACTACAGATAAGATTCGAACGATTAGGGATAAGCTAAAGAACGCTCAAAGTCGGCAAAAGAGTTATGCTGACTTAAAATCTAAACTGCTTGAATTTGAAGAAGGCGAACATGTGTCCTTGAAAGTGTCTCCTACAATAGGCATTGGAAGAGCACTAAAAGCCAAGAAGTTACATCCTAGATACATTAGTCCTTTTCAAATTTTGAGTCGAGTCGGTTCAGTTGCATATCAACTTGAACTTCCACCCTCTTTGTCCAATTTCCTCAACGTGTTTCATGTGTCTCAACTTTGAATGTACATTCCTGACCTTTTCAAACCCTTAGCTCATGAGTCCGTACAATTGAGATCGGACCTAACGTACCAGCCTATGCCGGTTCAAATCGTGGATGGTGACATAATGGCATTAAGGAACAAGAACATTCCTTTAGTTAAGGTCATCTGGGAAGGATCTGCTCCGGGGGAAGCTACTTGGGAAGTGGAGGAAGAGATGTTGAATGCATATCCATATCTGTTTCAATAGGTATGTGTACTAAATTTTTGAGAACAAAAATCCTAAAAAGGTGGGGAGTATTGTAGCATCCCGCCTAATTTATTTATTCAGTCATTTAAATTAGGGGTGCAATTCATAACATTTGGAGTGCAACTAGCAGTGTCAAGTTGTAAAACTAGAACTTAAGAAAGGGCAAAACAGTACAAGACCAACACCCCACTCCCTACTTCCCTCTCATTCTCGATCAGCCCCTCATTTTTTTTCCTCTCTCTCGAAAATACTGGGCAAAGGAGAAAGAAGAAGAAAAGAATAAAGGAGGAGAGATAAGGTTTGAAGATTGAGAAGGAAGGAAGGGGAAACTTGGACATGGAACCACACCTTGGCAAGGAAGGAAGTTAGATTCAACCATTGGCCACCATAGGAAGACAAGAAGTTGTCTAGGCTAGGCTGAAGAGGAATTTCGAAAATCACCAAAGGGGAAGAAGAGGAATAGGAGAAATTGCAAGTTCTTGTCCTTTTCTTTGATTGAGGTGAGTTTTTCTACCTTAGGTGATGGGCAACCAGTAAGTCCCACGTTAGGGTACCTTTTCTTCACTTGCATGTGTTCTTAGCCGACATTGTTTGGGTTTGAGGAAAGGTAGGATTTGGGTTTGAGTTCATGAGATTCTTAGATTTGAATTTGTGAAACCTTACAAGAGGAACTACATGTAGATGTTAGGGTTGTTTTGATGATGGTTTAGACTCCTAATAATGCATGCTAACTCTTGTATTTAGTCTTAAATGGATTGGATTTGGATTGGGTTTCATTTGGAATGAAGGTTGGAAAGGAAGAAGAAAAGCAGAAAATTCTGCAGAACAGGCCAGCATGGCCGTGCCCTGTGGCACGGTCTGGCCGTGTTCCATTCTGTTTGCTGCGTGGTTGAAGGGAAATAGGGAAGCACGGCTGTGCCTCCCTACATAGTTTTATTTCTTCTTTTTCGTTTTATGTTTTGATGGTTAACGGCTTGTGTTTTGGGTCCTTAATTGAAGAGGTTTTAACCCCATATGATGGAAAATGCTAATTTATAGGCTTGTTTTATGATTAATGTTTCTCTTGGTTGAAACTTGTTTGTGTATGAATGTTTGCCATTTGCAATGCAAACTCATCAATTGTGGATTTGACACTTTCATTAACGGGGACCCCTTGGTAGGACTAAAAATCGTTTCTTGCTCATTTCGACCTTTGAGCTTTGTCGAGTGGGTACATTCATGTATGCTTTGATGATATTTATGTGTACCATAATTGATGTCGTAAATTTCAGTTATAATATCCTACTTTGAGGTAAGTGATGGTGAGGGGTCCGTGCAGGACTCACTACGATTTCTTTAAATCTCATCCCTTTCCATTTAATGTTTTTCAGATAAGCAGGTTCATGGCGGTTGACCGTAGCTTGGAGTTTACTTCAAAAGTTAACCTCTTTTGTATTTTGATTATGTAATGTGACTCGAGGGTTCATAAACCTTATGTAGCGTCTTATTCGGAACTATGTAAATTTGTCTTTTGTAAGTACGATTTCATGGGTTGTAATCTTCTGATTATACAGCCTCTGTGAATTATAACTTGGTGATGGTCAAGTTTTTAATTTATTAGCATTTTTGGTATCTTTTAATGTTTAAATATTATGATTCAATGTAAAATTGAA
The DNA here is from genome assembly GCA_037113605.1 of Calophaca sinica. Lineage (NCBI taxonomy): Eukaryota > Viridiplantae > Streptophyta > Magnoliopsida > Fabales > Fabaceae > Calophaca > Calophaca sinica. Next base: position 42,529,734 of record CM073731.1, on the reverse strand, counting down.
TTAGGGTGTTACATTAGTTGAGTTGGTGATAGCAAGGTGCTTCCCATTACCTTTAAACCCTTGTGTGTGGGTTCGAACTTTGTGTGAGGCAAAAATATTCCTTAAGGGAGGAATAAAGTCCTGTTAGTGGCATACACGTTTGAGTCCCTTGTGTAACTCTGAAAATGGGGTGGGACCGGGATGTCACAATAAAAGGCACCTTTTATTGTGACATCCCAAGCCATGCCCACATTGGAGCCAAACAGCCTTACGAAAGGGTATGCCACTCACAGGACTTCACCAACCCCTTAATTTGTGTTTTTGCCCCACGAGAGGTGCTTCCGTTGAGTTGGTGATGGGGAGGTGCTTTTCGTTGCCTTTATCCCTTTAGGCGTGAGTTCGAACCTCCTATGGGGCAAAAACACCAATTAAGGGGTTGGTGAAGTCCTATGAGTAGCATACCTTTTCGTAAGGTTGTTTGGCTCCAATGTGGGCATGGTTTGGGATGTCACAAAATACGTGGCAGGTCAAGGGGAAAAAAAAAATTAGTGAACGCCTTTTCCACAAGGGACGACGATGGTGCGTCCTTTGCCATTTAACAATTGTTTATCTCTCCATCTCACCAGAATCACGTTAAAAAAGGAGGGAAAGAAACCAATAGAAAAACATACAAACTGAAATGAATAAAGAGGGAAAAAACTGATTCATACAATCCCAACCAAAAATTCATCATATCCAAACTGAGATCCACAAATTACAGAAACCAGAAATTCCAGATCCACGCAAATTACAGAAACAAAAAAAGTCCTCCGATCCACAAAAAATACAGAACAATCTCCTCAAAAAATACTAAAAATTCCATACGCACAAACTCAGAAACTCGGATCCACAAAAATACCTCTGTCGCCACCACGAACGGCTCTCTTCCGTCGTCGTCGCCGTCATGAGATTAACATATGCGAAAGTGAGGGTTTTACAGAGAGGAACATAACTGAGATCTGGAGGTGATGGTGGAGCAAGAAGTAACGGAACCACGAGAAGTCGAAGGTGGTGATCGTAGAATAGAGAAGTCGCAACAGAGAAGTGGCGGTCACTGGTGGTGGTCGCAACAGAGAAGTCGGAGGTGGAGGGGGGAAGATCCGGTTTGGGAACTGAGATGAGAAGCCAGTGGTGGTCGTTAAGGGGAAAAATCCGGCGGTGGAGAGCGTGAGAGAGAGGAAGAAGAAGTGAGGGGGCGTGAAGAAGGAGGAGGCTGAGAGAGAAAGATTTTTTTGACAGAAACTGAGAAAGGCGTGAGAGAGAGGCATGAGAGATAGACAGAGGACAGGTCTTTTTTTGGAACAGGATTCACTGTAGTTGAATACTGCTGTTGAATCCTACAGTTGATTATAATTGAGTCATTGTGCATTTTTTTATTATTGGTTTCTAAATTTTTGTCCAACAATCCTAAGTTTGCCTAAATTTAGAACCTTGTAGTTACACTCAACTGCAAGGAAACCTGACCCTCTTTTTTTTTGGCCCGTTATTCTAGAACAATATAAAATTAAAATTATTTGATTCAAAAAAAAGAAAAAGAAAAATTGGGCCACAATAAATAATGCAACGGATAAATAACGCATTCTTTGTATCAATTAAAATACTCTTTTTTTTTGTTACTACGCCATCATAGCCACTTTGGCTTCCACGACTAATCTACGAGGCACTGTAGTGAGTGTTTTTTCGCTTGCACGGCCCATGTATGGTTCTCTCAACAGAGTTTTTGCCACACCCAAGACTCGAACTCGAGACCTTGAGATGGGATCCGAGCCCAGTTACCACTCGGACCAACCCTTGTTGGTATCAATTAAAATACTCTAATTTTAGTGCAACAATTAACTAATGCAACTGATAAATAATGCATTCTTTGTATCAATTAAAATGCAACGGATAATTTTAATTTTAATTTCAAAAAACTTGAGCCACGATAAATAATGCAACGGTTACAATTGTGTGCCTCACTATAAATAATGCTCTAATTTGTATTATGTTACACACAATTTCTCACCAAACAATTCAATTCTTTTGCTGTAATTTAGTCTCAATTTTGTTTGTTAAACATTTTTTAATATTTTAATATTTAATATTTTTATACTTGTTAATTAAAATTATTAAATTAATATTCTAATAAATGCAAATATAAAAGTATTAAAGTGTGACATATGGGAACACTTAAAGAACTCACTTTAAAGAACCACCGTTAGAGTAAAATAATCAGGTGTCTCTTAAAAATGATATGGCGTGTGGGGACTACTTAAGGGACCCAAAATAAATTTTTAAGAGACTATGTATTGGAGATGCTATAAAAAGCTACTATATTTTGGGATGGATAGAGTAATTTCTATTCTTAGTTTGACGCAATCACATCGCTATACAAAGCTGAAGTTGATCTTCTGTCTCACTTTTCCGTCACATTTTTCATCCCCACTCATGATAATTTGTCACATAATAAAATAAAATCACACAAATGTATGTCGTCGACTTTTAATTGATGAGAGACAAGAAAACACCATTTTTTGGGACATTTGTTCGTACAAAGCAGGCAACTAATTATTCAGGAAACCTTTACACAAGGGTTGGAAGACCTCTGTAAGTACAAAATTTCTCATACTCTCGTATTGGATCATAATTAACTAATTAATGTACAAATTGGTGTAGCTAGTTACTTTTTTATAACAACAAACAAGTCGTTTTAGTTTTCACCTAATATATATCATGTTCATCATCACCTGCGCAGTTTGCTCCCAGAAAAGAAATTAAAACCGCAGAACAAAAAGCCAGCAACGTTCAACACGCAGATTCCGTTGCAAATGAGCGAATGGCGGTTAAGATTTGAGCATATATAATTTCTCGTGGCACAGAATGAAAGCGTATATATATCTACACAGATCAAACTGAAGTAGTACATGCAGGTTTCCTATATTAATTGAAAAGGATTGAGCAACAAAGTTTTGTACTTTACATACTTAAAAATGGCCATAATTAATTAAACATATATTCGAATATATGAAGATGGTTGATTATGCATGCTTTCTATTAATTAATTAAGGAGAAGAGAAAGCGTCACCGTGTTGGAGCCACTTTTGTTGTTGGGCAGTAGTGTTTGTAATATCATGAGTTTCTGAGGTGCCCAAAAGAGCTTTAATAGCGGTTTTGGCTTTGTTATAGGACTTGCGCTGCTTGTACATCCAACTGAAATCTTTTCCTGAAATGAGACCCAAGATTAGCGCACCAAATATATCTAATTACATTTTATTATTTTGTCACATTATAAGTAAGTTTTTTAAGGTTTGTTTGTTCAAACAAGAGGAGAGAAGGAATTTTAATGGAAGGAGGAGGCGGGAAGAGATATAATGAGATATATATATATATAATTTGATTGAGAGGAGGAAGGAAAAATAACTTTTTTTTTGTTCGGTTTTTAAGGGTGCAAAGAGATTTTAATGGAGAGAAAGTGTTAGTTAACTTTTTACACTCTTACAACATTTTATATGGCATTTAATATAATGATAATTTAGTCAATAAAGCTACAATTTCATTAATCCATCTTCTCTCTTCTTCTAATCCCCCAATTTTGGACCAGAGCCAAAATTGAGTCCGAAGAGTAACCAAGCCCATGGTCAATCTGAGCATGCAATTAGATTGAATATAAAATTTATGAATACTTGTTTAACTGGTACTCGTGGGGGTATAAGACAGACACGGGGTGGATTTTCATCCAATGGGGCAGGTGATGGGATACTCGTTCCCTTCCTGCCCCATGGTCACAGCAAAAAAAAGCCTATGTGGGATTCAATCCCATGTACTAGTCTTTCGAAAAATAAAAGGTCTACACCAAGGCATTGTTTGATGTTGAGATAATGAACTACATATAGAATCCCTTCTATGGCAAATTTAGCCAGAAAAGGTGTAATCCAATTCCAACCCAGAGGCACAACATGCTTGATATGTCATTCACAAAGGGAAGACTCTTCTCACATCTTCTTTGAATGTACATCATCCTACAAGGTTTGCATGCCAAGTCTAGGGTTGTTCGGAATCTCTCTGCAACTTTGCATAATGACTGTCACGCCCATTTTCGTCACTCTTGATTTATCTGGCTGTTATTGAAGACATATGAATGTGTAGCAATTTATTTAGTTCTGTATCGTTTAGTTTTTCTAGCTAGCAAGAAATTGGTAACATTTTAAGTCAATTTTTTTTATTGTAGATGAAATATTAGACCTGATTAAAATAAGATCTTGGTCTTTGATCATTGATTTGTGCTAATTAAGGTGTCAGGTGTCATTATACATTTTTGAATTGACAATGAAATCCATTTTGTAGGTGCATAACATCTCTTTAAAGAGTAAATGCTAGCAAAGAAGATTAAGGAAATTCTTAGCTCTCTGATTGATTGTCCTCTCAGCTTGTCAGTAGCCTCAAATATCCTAGTTTTCATCTGACCTTTTGAAGTAGTGTTTTCGGCTTATTTTGAACACCTAAAAATCGTGGTTAATGACGTTATCGATTTTCGGTTTCCCTTTAGTTGAACAAATAGCAAAACTGTCCATTTTATACTGCTCTATTTCGTTCCATCTTGTTTCATCCATCATTATATTTTCAAACAATGTTTGAGCAATCAACTTGAACCATAAAAGATCACTAGTTATAGGCCACTTATCTAAATCAAGAAAATTTTCGTGTACATACTAATTTTGAAAAGTCTAGTTGTAATACTTTTTCATATTGCTGTTCAGGAAACCAGTTGGGAACAGTTTCTATTGCGTAAAGTTTAGGGACGTGATATATTTATTACTACAACAGTTAGGTAAATAATACTAACAGGATAACCCAAAATGAGGGAAAGGTTAAAATTCATTACTCGATCAGAAACTAACGAACTCATACTGGAGTACCCTACAGACAAAAAAATTATTGTTTTATTTTTTTGGTCGAACAAACTATTTAATTTGAACGTGAACTTGTGCACGTACGTCATCATTATTCTCATGCACATGATGAGCTTGTTTCAGCAGTGAAGGCACAACCGGGGACCTCATCCATCATGCCCAACATGTTGTACTTCATCCTTTTGGTTCGTTTTGGTCAAGATAACTTAACAAAAAACGTACTAACAGGATAACCCAAAATGAGGGAAAGGTTAAAATTCATTACTCGATCAGAAACTAACGAACTCATACTGGAGTACCCTACAGACAAAAAAATTATTGTTTTATTTTTTTGGTCGAACAAGCTATTTAATTTGAACGTGAACTTGTGCACGTACGTCATCAATATTCTCATGCACATGATGATCTTGTTTCAGCAGTGAAGGCACAACCGGGGACCTCATCCATCATGCCCAACATGTTGTACTTCATCCTTTTGGTTCGTTTTGGTCAAGATAACTTAACAAAAAACCACTAACTACTCTCCGTACTACAGGATTGGGAATACTACGACATAGACGGCCATCAATATATGCCAACAAGCCAGACAAGACAAATTTGCCGATGCCCCATTTTCGAATGAAATTCAGTTTCTGCACTTTTTGACTGGAGTTTGCAGGCACATCTGCATGACCTCCAACCTCTGACTGCTTCTCCCGCTTAATGCTGAAAATAAACTTATTAGCCTGCCTTCGCAGTGTGCGTATTGCAAAGCTGACAAAAAGATGCTCGCACAACGTCAAGACTGTTGGCCCTATTCTCCATTCCTGCCATAAAATGTTCCTGAATCAATGGCTTCACACATGACAAGGAAGACTACTAGGATTATGCCATTGTTTATTGTATATATAGCAAGATGTATACAAATTACCCTTTTCGGAAATAAGTCAAGCACACAATATGAATTAAACTTTAACGGTAACATCATGTGTGACATTTGAAGCACCTCCCAAAAAAAATTAATGCATTCCAAGCATGCAAAGTACTAGTTTGGGAAGTTTTAACACAAGATCATAAACACATGAATCCCATAATTCTAACATAAGAGACCATGATGCTTTAAATGGGAAGCAGAGAACCTAGGTGAGCCATCATCATTCATAATCATGAAATGTTTAAAAATGACAAAAGATGATAAGCAGGTAACAATAAAAAAAATAAAAAAAGAGGAAAAAGATAAAATAGTAGGACAAGAGCGGCATGCTCACTAAAACAGAACATACACTTTCTCCTCGAAGACGACGTAAAGGGTGGGATGTAGTTGAGGGATCTCCTTTTAGCAATGCCTTACTCACAAGGAACTCCTTAACACGATCTGTGATCTCATTGATGAGAGAATGATTTGGAGGTAGGTTTTTCAGGATAACCTAAACATTATAAAACTCCATCACAACCGTACAGTATCGGGCATATTTCTTTATTAATAGGAAAAAGAAAATCATTAAAAAACAGAGAATTACAAAAATAAGAGGATATGTCCTCCACCAGAAACAAATAAAAGAGAAAATCACAAAGAACCTGCAAAATAAAAGTCAAGAATAACGATGCAAACTCGAATCCCAATCCCTATGCAGACCAGAAACAGCAACCCCCTTAACAAGATGTTCCTTGTTCGGGATTCATCCCCCTTAACAAGATGTTCCTTGTTCGGGATTCATAGTAGAAATATGAAGTTGAGTGTATCATTCCCTCACTCCTCCATACAAAATATCTCCGGTCACATGGTCCTCACCTCCCCACAACTAATCGCCTACCTCATCACCCTGCCCTTGCTGACCTAGATTTTTAACTCTTGGCACCTCTTCCATACCAAAGGACCAAGAGCCAACTGTTTACGGTATGTTTGGTTTTATAAAACATTTTTTAAGTTTTAATTACAAAATGACATTGTTTTCACTTTGTTTCATGTTTTCAAAGTTTTGTATAGAAATCAGGCCGACCTGAGATTTGGCATTATTGTAATATTATAAAACAGAAACAAATACTTCTATATATTTTTTATTCATAGAATAGGGTCTCTTTTATAGAGAGATTACAAAGAGGAAATTAGGGAAATAAAACCTAATGCAATCAATGTAATAAATGACAATTAAGGGGAAATAGAATCAGAATATAATCAGAGTAAAACAGAACCGAATATTTTACAACCTTCTACACCCCCCCTCAAGTTGGTGCATAGATATCGATTAAGCCCAACTTGTCTAATAAATTCTCAAAGGTGGGCCGAGCTAAGCTCTTGGTCAGGATGTCAGATGTCTGTTGGCTGGAAGTCACAAAGGGAATGCAAATAATGCCAGCCTCTAGTTTCTCCTTTACAAAATTTCGATCAATCTCAATGTGCTTGGTTCTATCATGCTGGACGAGATTGTGAGCTATGCTTATTGCTGCTTTATTGTCACAAAATAACTTCAATGGGAGGTCAACCTTTATCTTGAGTTCTTTCATAATTCTGTAGATCCATATCCCTTCCTATATACCTTGGGTCATTGCTCTAAATTCAGCCTCAGCGCTACTTCTAGCAACCACGCTTTGTTTCTTGCTTCTCCAAGTTACCAGATTTCCCCACACATAAGTGCAATATCCAGAGGTTGATTTTTTGTCAATAACTGACCCAGCCCAATCTGCATCAGTGAAGGCAACAACATTCCTCTCACTACTCTTTCTAAAGTACAGGCCCTTTCCAGGATTAGCCTTCAAGTAACTCAAAATTCTGTAGACCGCCTCAAGGTGCTCTTCATAAGGAGAGTGCGCATAAATTGGCTTACAACACTCACAGGAAAGGCAATATCAAGTCTGGTATGGGACAAATAGATTAGCTTGCCAACTAGTCTCTGGTATCTACCAATATCAACAGGGACTTTCCCTTTCTCCCAAAGCTTCACATTCGGGTCCATGGGGGTATCAGCTGGTCTGCAACCACTCATTCCAGTTTCTTTTAAAAGATCCGAAATGTATTTTCGTTGGGAAACCACAATTCCCTTCTTTGATCTGGCAACCTCCAGGCCAAGAAAGTACTTCATTGCTCCCAAATCCTTGATTTTAAATTCCTTTGCCAAGTTTCTCTTCAGTCTGTCCATCTCTTCTACATCATCCCCTGTAAGCACGATATCATCAACATAGACAATTAGTACAGCAATCTTCCCATCGGAAGAGAATTTTGTGAACAGTGTGTGATCAGCCTGTCCTTGGTTGTATCCATGTTTCTTCATAGATTTGGTGAACCTATCAAACCATGTTTTCGGAGACTGTTTAAGTCCATAAAGTGCTTTTCTTAATTTACACACATTTGACCCAAACCTTTCTTCGAACCCAGGGGGAGCATCCATGTATACTTCTTCCTCTAGGTCACCATTGAGGAAGGCATTCTTCACATCCAGTTGATGTACCGGCCAATCTAAGTTGGCAACATGGGATAAAATGATCCTGACAGTGTTTAGCTTTGCAACAGGAGCAAAGGTCTCTGAATAATCTATGCCATAGGTCTGAGTGAACCCTTTAGCCACCAACCGAGCCTTGTATCTATCTACGGATCCATCTGAATTGAACTTCACAGTGAAGATCCATTTACAACCTACTGTTTTCTTTCCAGCTGGCAAGTTCAAAACACTCCAGGTGTTATTCTTCTCGAGAGTTCTCATCTCCTCAAGAACAGCGTCCTTCTACTTTGGAACTTTTAGAGCTTCCTGTACATTACTTGGAATTTCTATATTAGACAATTGAGAGCTAAAAGCAGCATAGGAAGAAGACAAATTTGAATATGACACAAAATTAGACAAAGGATGCTTAGTACAAGATCTAATACATTTCCTAAGCGCAATTGGAATGTCTAAATCAGAGGATTCAATGTGGTTCTTAGGCTCAGAAGAGGACTTACCTGTCTCGGGTTGACTGACCGGATTTTCTCTCAGTTCGGTATCATGACAGTGTTGGAGAGTTGGAACTTCGTGTTTTTCTTACTGTTCTTTGAAACATAGAACTTACCCTTGAACCTTCGGTCACCTCCTTTGAATCTGTTATTTCCTTCTTCACAAGAATCATGTTGTGGCATTTCAATTAGTTCTTCAAATGTTTCTATTTCAAAAGGCTGTCTGTCAGAGTTTTGATTTTGAGATGTAGACCCAGATTCTGTAGGAGCCTTACTCATGATAGGAGTAGGTCTAGATAGTGAATCATGGTCATTTGCTATTGGTGCAGTAGTTGTACAAGTTTCAGAATCATGTGAGTTTTCAGATAAAGTAATGATTTCAAAAGAATCTTCATTTTGACTCCCCCCTAAAGATGAGTGTCCTCAAAAAATGGTTTGTTTTAAAAAACGTGACATCCATGGTCACAAAATATTTCTTTGATTTTGGATCAAAACATTTATAACCTTTTTGGGTTGGAGAGTATCCAATAAAAACACATTTTATAGCACGTGGTTCTAATTTTCCAAGATTCTTGTGTTTATGAACAAAAACAGTAGATCCAAATATTTTTAATGGTAAATTAGCAGAAAGATGAGCCATAGGGAAACATTCCTTGAAAACATTGATTGGTGTTTGAAACTGTAGGACCTTGGACGGCATGCGATTGATCAAATATGCAGCAGTTAAAATCGCTTCACCCCACAAGTATTTTGGAATTTTGTTTCAAATAACAAGGCTCTAGCAACTTTTAGGAGATGTCTATTTTTTCTTTCTGCAATTCCGTTCTGTTGTGGTGTATGAACACAAGAACTTTGATGCACAACCCCATGCTCAAGAAAAAATTCTCCCAAAATCATATTAAAATATTCTTTTCCATTATCACTTCTGAAAACTTGAATATTTGTTTGAAATTGAGTCTGCACCATTTTAAAGAAATTTTTAACAACTTGACTAGCCTCAAATTTTTCCTTTAGCAAATACACCCAACAAAGTATAGTGTGATCATCAATAAAAGTGATGAACCATTTTTTATTTAAGTGTGTGCTTGTTTTATTCGGGCCCCAAACATCGCTATGAATCATAGAAAAAGGCTTTGTATAAGATTGCATAGGAAAAGTGGAGCGATGATGCTTTGCAAATTCACAAGTCTCACAATTAAACAACGAAGGATCTTTATTATTAAACAACTTAGGAAATAAATGTTTTAGGTACCTAAAACTCGGGTGACTTAACTGCAAATGCCATAACATAATATCATTATTGTTATCAGAAATAAAACTAGATTCAAAACAGGAACCTCTCGGTTGAGATTGTTCTGGTCCCATTATCAAAGTAATAAAGTCCCCCACTCTCCTTAGCACTACCAATCATCCTCCCCGAGTTCAAATCCTGAAACACACAATGAGAAGAAAAAAAATGAGTTTGACAGTTTTTATCTCGGGCAAGTTTACTAACTGATAAGAGACTACATGATAATTTTGGAACATGAAAGACATCTTGGAGAGTTAATGTCGGAGACAGGACAATGGACCCTTTTCCTGCAATGGCTGATAAAGAGTCATCTGCAATTTTTATTTTCTGGTTACTTGCAGAAGGACTGTATGAAGAGAAAAGACTAGACTCTCCTGTCATATGGTAAGTTGCACCTGAATCAACAATCCAAGTATGATTGACACTAAGGAAGGCAGTTTTAACAAAGTTACCTCTCTATGCTATAGAGCAGGAAGGGGTTTGAGACTCAAGAAGTTTGTACAGTTGATCTATCTGTTCCTTAGTAAAAGGAAACGAGCTTGAGGAAGACTGCTTCTCTTGATCAAAGGTGCTAACTTGAAGTGCACGGTTCTCACCGCCGCCATTTTTCTTCCAATTCGCAGGCTTGCCATGGAGCTTCCAACAAGTCTCACGGGTATTCCCTGGGCGTCTGCAATGCTCACAACATTTGTCAAATTTTTTTCCGTCATCCCTATCGTTTCTGGTAGCAAGTGCAGAGCCCTCTATTTCTGAAATTTGCACTGTCTTACCCATCATAACTCCTTGTCTGGCCTCTTCTCTCCTGACTTCCGAGAAAGTTTCACGAATAGTAGGCAAGGGAGTCTTCCCTAGAATCCTACCTCTTACTTCATCTAGTTCCTTATTCAGCCCAGTAAGAAACATAAACACACGATCATTCTCTTGCCTTTTGATGAACATAACACTATCTTCAGTACACTTCTAACTGTCCTTATAGCAGAGATCCAATAACTGCCACAAAGTCATCAGTTCATTATAGTAAGTAGTCACATCTTTATTACCTTATTTGGCATGCCATAACCTGGATTTTAAATCAAAAATTTGAGAGGAATTCTGAATGTCAGAATATGTATCTTTAACAGCTTCCCAGACATCCCTTGCAGTCGGTAAGAACATGAACGGCTTTCCAATAGCCGGTTCCATGGTATTGACCAGCCACGCAATGATTAGAGAATTCTCAGATCTCCTGTAAGAAATCTAAATTTTCCTTTGCTCTCCAGGATCAAACGAACTGTCTGGGACCACTCAATATAGTTTTTTCCATGAAGTTTTGGGACATTAATTTTTAAGAGTGTTAGAAAACCCCTCTTGTCCATTAAAGCAGCCACTGAGACCACTTGGGCCGCCACTTCCAACTCCTGGACCTGGGCCGCCGCCGCCTGGACCTGGGCCGCCACCTACGTCGGGACCTGCGTCACCGTTTGGGCCACCGCCGGTGCCTCCTGCGCCTAGACCAGCCCCTCCAACACTCGCAACGCCTGGGCTGCCTCCACCAGTCACGATTCCACCTCCAAAGACCGACGCTGGACCACCATCGGTGGGCCGCCTCTGTGGTCTTCGCTTGTCGTCGGCCGCCCCATCGAAGCCTAAAGCTCGTGATACCATATTGTAATATTGTAAAACATAAACAAATACTTCTATACATTTTTTATTCATAGAATAGGGTATCTTTTATAGAGAGATTACAAAGAGGAAATTAGGGAAATAAAACTTAATGCAATCAATGTAAAAAATGACAATTAAGGGAAAATAGAATCAGAATAAAATCAGAGTAAAATAGAACCGAATCTTCTACAATCTTCTACAGGCATTATAACCACAAAGAATAGCTTTTGGATTTTCATTTTCTTCTTATCTTCAAAGAAGATTGAAATTATAGGGTTAAGAAAAGTATGAAACTTTACATCACACCTATTAGTTTTCTAAATAACCAGTATTTGAGTATTTTTGTTTGAGTCGTATGAGATGAAATTCTCATATACGGCTCTCAGATAAAGTATAAGATAATTTTCACCATTTTTACTCTTAGAATTTAGGTTTCAACCCCACAAAATCGGCTTGTCAAGTGAGAACTGCCAAGCTTTATAAACACTATTTAGGTCATACTCTGTGAAGCACGGATACGTTCATTTCCACGCCGTGTCCGTGTCGGACACATATCTGACACGATATGTTAAGATACACCCAAAATACGTATTGAAAGAGTGTCCAGAAGCAATTTTTTTCCTGAAAAAAAAACTGTATCGATACGCATTTAGTACGCTCCGATATGCAATAACGGATGCGCTGATACGCCGTAAGTGTGACGTTTCGGGATCTCCATGATTCTTCCCCTTTTACACTTCGATTGCTGATTTCCGGTGCAAAGAACCAGAAGTCCAGAACAAAAACAGAGTACCTTGACCTTCAAATCCACTCTCCAGTTTCTAGCGGCAGGGCGACTTCTCTTCTAAGACAACAATTCCAGTGGCCGGCATGGCCAGCAGTGTGAGGATCTCACACCTCCAAGCTCCAGGTATCCAGTGATGAAGAGAAATAGTGTCGCTTTGTTAGGCTCTGATTTTCCAACTTGCAAGCTCAGTTTCAACTTTTTTTTTTCTCTCTCTCTTTTTTATTTGACTCTGACCGAGTGACCTTTTTTTTTTTTTTTTTTTAAATAATTAACTGAGTGACTAGTTCCTTGCTTGCCCACCGACTGACCCATTGCCATCAATTGATTTTACTTGTACAGTACACCCACCAAATATCAACTGATTAGTTTATTATTCTTTACTTATTTAATTCTTTACTTGTACAGTACACCCACCAACACCATCGTGATGTTTTCTACCTCTCACCAATCCATCAATTATTATTTAATTGTTTTCTACTTACCACCATCACCTACCGTCATTTAATTGATACTATTCCAATCTCTTAGTTTGCTTTTTTTAGAAAACAATGGTTTACAATTTTTATTTTATATTTAGTAATGTCAGGAAATTATGTACTTAGTTTGGATTTTTTGAAGACAATGATTTGAAATTTCTATTCCTATTTTATATTTACTAATATTTTGTGAATTTTTTTTTATATACGTATCCTAAACATATTGTATCTTATATTTTTTAAGGAACAACGTATCGCCGTATCGAATACGATCGTATCCGTGCATCATAGGTCATACCTCTAGTCGATGTGGGACTTCTTAATACATCCTCTCACGCGTCAGATTGGACATCTGAAGTGTGAACTAAATGCGGGTGGATTCATAAGGATCTCAACACACCCTTTTACACCTAGGACTGGACATCTAAAGCGTGGATAAATATGGGAGGAATAACAGAGATCTTGGCCAACAACAAATCTAGCATAGGCTCTAATACAATCTTTAGAATTTGGGCTTAGGACTTAATTTAATCCCACAAAACTGACTTATAAAGTAAGGATTGTCCAAGCCTTATAAGTTGAGGCCATATCTCAAGTCGATGGGGAACTTCTCAACATTTACAAAACCTTGAAAACAGGAAATTAAGTTAAGACATGGTAATTAAAAAAGAAAAACAGAAAAGGAAAACGAAACAGGTTCTTAGCCTTTTTCCTTTCCCCGACAGACATCCTCCATACATGTTTAATATATTTTGTTCAATGATTTCCCACTTTCTGTGCTTTCAAGTGTTAAAATCAAACCACTACATCACAGCACGTGTGTGAACATCATTTTAAACCTGCATTCTAAAGAGTGTGCTAGTGTTCTCCCAAGGCATGAAAATGCAATTTTTCCAGATAAAAGTCAAACTTAAAAGGATCTTTTATGCATGCTTCACCATCTATATGTACACATAGCTCAACTGTTACCTGATTGTCAATAACTCTGACTCTAAGGTATTCCTGTCTATAAACTGTATCCAGCATGGCTTGGATATATCCTTCAATGTACAACTGCAGCAGGCCACACATCTAATTAGTCACTGATGACTGAATAGAGATTTTCAAAAATAAGATGAAAAAGCTCAAAAGAATAAATATTTCTGTTGATATTTATGTAAATAATATATTCCGATTATAGAGATATTAGGTCATTAGGATAGACGTAATATCGTAGTTTTCCTGTAATTAATACTATGATTGTATATGGATTCTCTCGGGGCCTATATAATAGTGTGTTCGTGGTGTAGTCTAAACACACAATATTCAGCATATGTCGCTCTCTCAACATGGTATTTAGAGACTAAAGAGAGGCAACCCTAAGAACCATACTTACCCGGTGGACCCACTGTCCTCCAACGAGAATTTTTTTTTGACAAATTGTTTTCCAACTCCGGTTTGTTCTTCTCTGCTGTCGTGACCCATTACGGTGCTCAATTTTGGTCGTTTCCACCCCAAAAACGCCGCTGCATCCGTCTGCCACTACTGTTTCCGAAAGCCACCTACACCACTGCGACCGCACTCACTAGACTGTCCAACCACCAAAACCCCAATTCTGGCGGCCCTCTCACGCGCTACTTCTATCTTATGATTTTTTTACCATCGTTGACAATCGTTGCCGCGCATGGTGGCGCATCTGGCAGATCTTCCATCTCTGGCGTCGACTCAGCCACCTAGTTCCAGATGTGGTCCCAGTTTTCTGTTTCGGCCATGGGTACACACGTTCCAATTCAAACAGCCCTATATTTCTCCTTTTCGGGCAAGTTTTCTCTCTCCTTTGACTGACCCATGGTGTCTCCAGGTGCTACCGATGCTTCCAAGACTGAGCCTACTGTCTTCACCAACTTCATAAGTTCTCCCCTCTCTACGAAAAATTGGATGGTTCCAATTACGACACTTGGGCTTCGGACATCCAGTTATGGCTTACTGGTCAAGGGTACAAGGAGTCAAGGACCATTTCATAAAAAAGGCTGAGTCTGTGCCTGAGAATGAACATCCCAAATGGGAAAAGATTGATGCTCAATTATTATGCAGTGACATGTGTGATTCGGATTGGGATCAGGTTAAGGTACTCTACGCTACAGATACTCTAACGTCTCTATGGTGTTTGTTGACATATGATGACTCATTGCACCAAAGAAGTTGGATGGTCCTATTTCTACCTATCTCGGTCGTGTCCATGCTGCACTCCATGACCTTAATGAGCTCGTACCTCCTGCTACAACTGCCCCGGCTGAAAGGACAAAGGAACTTGAGCAACGTAGCACCTTCTTTATGCTTCTTGCTCTTTATGGCTTGCCTCAGGAGTACACTGTCACCCGTGATTAGATTTTGGGGTCTACTGTAGACCCCCACCATGTCCACGACATTTTCTGCCCTTCTTTGGGTTCCAGCTAAGTCTATTACTGAGCTCTCTGTTGCTCCTTGGAACCAATGTCACAGGCACAGTTTGGTGGAATCTCATTCCTAGATTTATTTCTGACGATTTCTTTAGAAACAGAAATGGGCTGCCTAGCTATAGATTCCTTTAATTGCCCCTCGGGTTGATGGTTTTTCTTTCTTGAGTCAGATGTCTTTGCTGATTGTCATGTTTACTTGTTTTGTTTTTCTGTTAGCATGGGTCTTGGCCTAGTCCCCCCATGTTTTCTTTGTATGCTTCTTTTTCATTTTTTTAATATATATAGAGGGGAGTACTCTTTTTTCTTCTAGATGTTTTTTCCCTAAGGAAGGTTTTGCATCAGAAGGTTTTAACGAAGTTCCTTTTCTTTAACTTTAAAAAAAAAAAAAAAAATAGCTCTCTGTTGCTCCTGCCCTTGGCGATTCCTTTGCCCTTGTGTCTCAGCACAACAACCAGGGGCGCTCTCGGGGTACCACATCCCACTCCAAGAATCGCCCCGAGTGTAATCATTGCAATCGTCTGGGACACACTATTGATCACTGCTGGAAACTACATAGGTGCCCTCCACATCCTATAAATGCAGCTCAGACTCCTCCCCCTGATACACCTTAGACCATAGCTCAGCCTAAGCCAACTCCAACTGATTATGAAGATTTTCTTCAATAGTTTAAGAATTGACAAAACACCGGATCTACTGCTTCAGTTGCACACACTGATAACTCATTTGCTTGCATCTCTCAGTCCTTTTCCCTTGGCCCCTGGGTTCTTGATTCTGGTGTGTCTGATCACGTCACTGGTAATAATACTCTTTTATCCTCTATTTCTACATTTGGTTACTTACCTAATGTAACTTCAGTCATTGGTTCTCAAGCCCAATCCCAAAGGATTGGTACTGCCAAACTCCTCCCTTTCCTATCCGTTGATTTTGTCCTTTATGTTCCCAGGTGTCTATTTAATTGACTCTGTGTCAGTCGTTTGACTCGTTTTCATTTTGTTGTTACCTTTACTAACAACAATGTTACCTTGAAGAACCGAAGTTTGGAATGGACGATTGGCGTCGGATGTGAGTCTCATGGCGTTGTGTGCTCTGCGCAGATTCCCCTCTTACTATACATGCTCAGTTGGGTCATTTGGGTCTTCCCAAGCTTCAGAAGACGGTGCCTAGTTTTTCAAAGTTGTCTAGTTTACATTGTGAGTCGTGTGAGTTATGGAAACATACTCATAGTCACTTTCCCAATCAAGTTAATAAACGGGCGTCGTCGTCTTTTGCATTAGGTCACTCTGATGTTTGTTCTCGTACCATTAACACTTTTGGGTCCACATATTTTGTCACCTTTATTGATGATTTTTCACGTTGTACGTGGTTATTTTTAATGAAAAACAAGTCTGAGCTATTCTTTATATTGAGCAATTTATCAAGAAATTAAAACTCAATTTGGTGTTTCTATCCGATTTTTGCGCAGTGACAATGCCCATGAATATTTATCCCAACACTTCAAAACCTTTATGGCATCTAATGGCATTCCTCACCAAACGTCTTGTGCTCATGCACCTCAACAAAATGGGGCTGCTAAATGCAAAAATCGACGCGACATTGAAACCATTCGGACTTTTCTTCTTCATGGTAATGTTCCATCTCGTTTTTTAGGAGATGTTTTAACAGTTTGTTATCTTATAAATCGCATGCCCTCTACTGTCCTTGATGATCAAGTACACCACTGGTCCTTTTTCCTCATACTCATCTACACTCACTTTTGCCACGAGTCTTGAGGTCCACATGTTTTGTCCACAAACTCTCTCCTGGTCTTGAAAAACTCTTGATTAGTTCACTCAAGTTTGTCTCTTGGTTATCATCGGTACCAAAAAGGTTGTCGTTGTTATTCCCCTACTCTACAACATTACCTTATGTCGGACGACGTTACCTTTTTCGAGTCTGTCCCTTAATTTGAGTCGACCCACTTTCTTCTTGAGCCTCTTTCAGCCATCATCCATATGCCCCATGTAATTGTTCGTCTTGAGTTTGTCACACCAGAGACCCCACTTGTGCACCCCAAGCCGCAACCACTACAGACATATTACTGCCGCCAGCAACCCTCTATGGCGCATGTCCCTGCCCATGTTCCTGAGGGCATGCCAGACTCTCCATCAGTGTCAC
The DNA here is from genome assembly GCA_037113605.1 of Calophaca sinica. NCBI lineage: Eukaryota > Viridiplantae > Streptophyta > Magnoliopsida > Fabales > Fabaceae > Calophaca > Calophaca sinica. The sequence continues at coordinate 42,512,133 of CM073731.1, read as the reverse complement.
CTCCTTTACCGAATCCGGCTCTGCCAACTGAGTTTGATGCTCCCATTGCTCTTCGTAAAGGTATAGTTCTACTTGTAACCGATCCCCTCATTACATTGCTTTGAGTTACCATCGTCTTTCTCCTTTGCATTGCACTTGCCTTTCTTTTTTATCTTATGCATCTATTCCTAAACCTCTAGGTGAATATCTCACCCAGAGCGGAGGCAAACAACAATTGACGAGATGTGTGCTCTTCAAAGCAGTGGTACCTGAGAATTGGTCCTTCTACCTCCTGGGAAGTTTTTGGTTGGTTGTCGTCGGCTTTATACTGTCATGGTCGGGCTTGATGGTAAGATTGATCGATTTAAGACTCGGTTGGTGGGCAAAAGATACAATCGGATATTTGGGCTAAATTATAGTGACACCTTTTTACCTATGGCCAAAATAGCCTCTGCTAGACTCCTCATCTCTATTGCAGCCATCCGACACTTGCTTCTTTATCAACTTTGTTCCGGACTGGGCCGAGGCCCAATCCGAAGAATCATCCTCCAGCCCATTACCAAAGTCGGTTCCCACCGCCTTGCCACGAGACCAAATCGACGCGTGGCGATCCAACGGCCCCTCGGCGTTCGCCCATCCCATCACAAAGCCCAGAAACGACCGACGGGCATCCCGGGCGCTACACGAGAACCGCCCTCACCGACCTTAACTCCTATAAAAGGAGAGTTACTTCAAAACGATTGAGGTATTATTCATCTTATCACTTCTTCAATTACCTCTTCATACACTGACTTGAGCGTTGGAGTATTTGCAGGTACACCACCACCACACGCCGTCGTCGTCCGACCTGACGCCACCGTACCGCTTCTCTCCGGTCATCGTCCTAAAGTTCTGTCCAGAACAAACTTGACATTAAAAATGTTTTTTTGCATGGCGGTCTCGAAGAGAAAGGGTATATATGGAGCAACCACCTGGGCTTGTTGCTCAAGGGAGTCCTCTACCATGATCTGTCGGCTTCACATGTCTCTTTATGGTCTTAAACAATCTCCACGAGCTTGGTTTGGCAGATTTAGCACTGTAATGAAACAGTTTAGTATGATTCACAACGATGTCAACCACTCTGTATTCTATTGTTATTCGGCCCGAAAATGCATTTATCTGATTGTTTGTGGATGATATTGTAATAAATGGTAGTGATCAGCAAGGCATACTCTAGTTGAAACAACATCTCTCTCATCAGTTTCAAACTTAAGATCTTGGTAAACCTTGTTACTTGTTGGGTATCGAGATAGCCCAATCCAAGGATGATCTAGTGATTTCACAGAGGAAATATGCTATAAATATTCTTGAAGATACAGGTTTATTAAATGTCAAGCCAATTGACACGCCTACGGATCCAAATGTCAAACTTGTACCTAATCAGGGGAACCCCTTTCAGATCTAGGAAGATACATTAAACTACCTCACAGTCACCAGTCCAGATATTTCCTTTGCAGTCAGTGTGGTAAGCCAATTCTTAAATTCTTCCAGTCAGGACCATTGGGATGTTGTGATACAGATCTTGAAGTATATTAAAAGTGCTCCAGGAAAAGATATCATTTATGAAGATAGAGGACATACTTAAATAGATGGCTACTGGAATGCCGAATGGGCAGGCTCACCATTGATACGCGATCCTCCTCTGGGTATTGTGTACTATTGTAGGAAACTTGATATCCTAGAAGAGTAAGAAACAAAATGTAGTTGCAAGATCCAGTGTTGAAGCTGAATACAGGTTCATGGCATTAGTAACGCAAGAGCTCATTTGGTTGAAACAGTTACTTAAAGAGCTTCAATTAGAGAAGAATATGCAAATCACTCTAATCTGTGATAACCAAGAGGCATTGCATATTGCCTCTAATTTTGGTTCTTCATGAGAGGACTAAACATATTATTTGTCAGGAAGAAGATTGAATCAAGAGACATCACTACTAACTTTGTCAATTCCAACGACCAATTGACGGATGTCTTCACTAAATCTCTAAGAGGTTCTCGAATCAGTTACATACGTAATAAGCTCGGTGCATATAATTTATATGCTCCAGCTTAATGAGGGTATTGTTATTGTTGATATTTATGTAGATAATATATTCTGATTATAGAGATATTAGGTAATTAGGATAAACGTGAAATCGTAGTTATCCTGTAATTAATACTAGGATTGTATATTAATTCTCTCAAAGCCTATATAATAGTGTCTTCGTGGTGTAATCTAAACACACAGTATTCAACATATGTTTCTATCTTTTCTCTCTCAACAATTTCTTTTGCTATGCATAAATGTACAAAAATAAAAAATGTATCCCAGACTAAGGTCATTAATGTAATCAATATTGTTAACATTATAGATGCCTCTTCGTGGATTTTGTTAAAAAATTAAGAAAATATCTCAGAATATCTTGTCAATCTCCAAAACATTATTTTCAATAGCAAAACATATGGAATAACTCTTCCTCTTGCTATCCCTGAAGATGTTTTATCATTGGAAATTTGTATGTTCCTGACACCTACTAAAACAGAATCAAGAGATATTCCTCAGTACAAACATACAACCAAAGGAAGTGAAATACAGAGATTTTCAACATAATTCAAATTAATCTTATCCATAGATGCAACTAGATTATGTAATACCTCATCAACTCCTGGACTTCGATCAAGCAATATTTTTTTATCTGCACCACCTTCCATCAATGCAGTTCCCAGAACTGATGGCTCCATAGCCAATTTCAGAATGCCTTGGTGAAAGCCACTCACCTTGAAAATTAAATTTGTCAAAATGCAAATTTAAAACACACAATAATGCAATGGAAAATAAGTCCCTGCATAAATTAAAGTAACCAAATTAAAAAAACAAAAGGTGCTAATGCTCTACCAATCCGTCAAAACCATTTGCCTCTGCACCTTTCAGAACAGAGTCTGATATCTCCGCTACAGCTGCAAAAGCTATATTGGAACCTGCTGATCTCAACTGCTGAGCCATCACAAATTGATTAATATGCTGATACTCCCTGATCAAATTTTTAATTCAATGAAATATTTATAGACAACAAAGAGCTAAGAACTTACAGTTTTCCCAAGATCACCAAAGTAGCGTTTTGTCCCAGAAAAACCTTCACCTTTGACACATTTACTTATAAATTTGAAAGTTCCTGATCAATACCAAAGCAAACAAAAATAATACAAATAATTAGAACAAACTAGGCCTGATCGTCAGTCGGTTTCGGTCGATTTCGAGTCAAAGATACCCAATCCAACAAAAACCAAGAAAGAAGAAAGATCACCCATTTCCATCCGCTTGGTTCTATGGGATGACGGACGGGTGCAGTCGGATTTGCACGGATAAGGGCCAATTGAGCCCTAGCTTTCGCCATTTAGCGCAGCACGACAACAGAAAAAGTGAAAAGGGAATGGGGGAAGCAGCAAGCAACAAAGGAAAGCGAGACTGATAGATAATGAGATAATAAAAATTTAAAAATGCAGTTTTGCTATCAAGAAGTAACTCAACAACAAACCAGAAAAGAAAAGTGAAAATTAAAAAATAAAAAAAAGAAAGAAAAAAAGAAGGAAATATTAAGATGTAGAACACTCAACACAGATACAAAGAAAGGGAAAGTTCAAACAAAGTACCACATCCCATGTATACAAAACGAAATACGAGCTCATCGAACACACAAGATTTTGTCCATTAGATTCAGTCCTTCCATTTGCATGCTCCTAATTTCTTACCCATTCCCCTACATACTTGATCTGAGAAAAGGAGTTCACATGAATAAACCCTAACCCACAGATTAAGAGCAAACAAAAAAAAGGGGAAAACATCAACACTTTTTTTAACTATTTGGAGAAGAGAAGAAACGTTTCCCGAACCAGTTATTCCTCAAATCCAGAAGCTCCTCAACCGTTTCTCGAACCAGTTTTTCCTCAAATCCAATTTAATATATTACGTTCAGGGCAGCATCCATGCGTGTGTTACCAACCATCTTGTTTTGCAGAAAAAATAAAATACAAGAGTGCTGAGAGAGAGAACAGAACTTAGAGGGGCGGCGATGGGGTTTTGCTCGTGAGAAAGAAGATTGAAGCTGCAAGATTGAACTCTACTAGGGTTTTCTACTTATGGGGCATGGGCCATTTCTATTGGTCTGTAAGAGTAATTGCAGTTTGCGCTAACTCTATTGGGCGGCAAGATTACTTGAAGCCTGTAATGCATTCAACCAGGCCCTACATCTCCGCGCATCCGCTCTGCAACCTTCACTCAGACGGGTCCGGTCACCGACGGTCTGAAATTTTTGGAACTAAGCCCGAGCGCATTCAACTGCTCGTAACCTTGGTTTTTCATCCGAGAACCTGTTACGACCCACCCGATGCACATGATTTCGGCGCAGATAATACAGGTATCGGCCGGGTTACATATTATTGCTCACCCGTAGAACAAACAACATAGAAATACTAATTGTAGCATCGGATTTGAAACAATAGAAGTAACTATCTGTCTGCACATAGCAGACAGAAATTAATGGCTTCTGTAATATATCTTCTTTCTCGTTTTAGTCCCCAAAAAAGGAATTTGTTTGAAATGGTCATTGCAACATATATATTTTTCTTTTTCATTTTGGTTCTCGTTGTTCTGTTTAGTCGTCATAATATAATTTTTTTTTTCTCGTTTTAGTCCTTGTAATATATTTTTTTTCGCCTAATTAAAAAGGAACCAAATATGACAGGGACTAAAACAAAAAATATTACAGGGATTAAAGCTGTAAAGAAGAAGAAATATTGGAATGTTGTGTGTATGATCACCACACAAGTTTTGTATTTATAGTCTTTACAATGAATCAAAAGAGTATCTCCTAATAATTACATAATCTCCTAATAATGACATATGATTAACCTAATGTCAGCGTCTATTATGCACACACTAAACACATGTTAAATGTGCTTTTCTAACACTTGCCCTCAGGCTGGAGCATATATGTCATATGATCCAAGCTTGTTACAAATGTAGTCAACCCGAGAACCTCTAAGGGACTAAGTGAACATATCAGCCAGCTGATCACCAGAATTGACAAAGTCAGTAGTGATTTCCCCTTAAAGTACTTTCTCTCTTATAAAATGACAGTCTATTTCTATGTACTTGGTTCGTTCGTGGAAGACTGGATTTGATGCAATGTGAAGTGCAGCTTGATTGTCACAGATAAGTTTTGTATCTTGAAGGTTTCCTAATTTCAACTGCTAGAGTAGTTGCTTAAGCCATGTGAGCTCGCAGGCAGCTGCTGCCATAGCACAGTATTCAGCTTCTCCACTGGATCTAGCAACTATGTTCTGTTTCTTGTTTCTCCATGAGATCATGTTTCCTCCAATGAGGATACAATATTCAGAAGTGGATCTCCTATCTGATGGTGACCCTGCCCAATCAGCATCTGAGTAGTTGCTTAAGCCATGTGAGCTCGCAGGCAACTGCTGCCATAGCACAGTATTCAACTTCTCCACTGGATCTAGCAACTATGTTCTGTTTCTTGTTTCTCCATGAGATCATGTTTCCTCCAATGAGGACACAGTATTCAGAAGTGGATCTCCTATCTGATGGTGACCCTGCCCAATCAGCATTTGAGTAACAAGTGATTTTGGCATTGTCTTTATCTTCATATAATAGTCCTCTTCCTAGTGCATTTTTGATGTACCAGAGAATACGGGTGACCGCATCCTAATGGCTATCACAAGGACTATTCAGAAACTCACTTACAACACTCACTACAAAGGTGATATCAGGTCTGATAACTATGAGATAGTTGAGTCGGCCTACAAGGCATCGATATCTTCTCAGGTCTTTTAATGGCTCCCCCTGACCTGGAAGAAGTTTGACATTAAGATCCATAGGAGTATCAACGAGGCGACAATCAAGCATACCTGTCTCAGTAAGAATATCGAGAGCATACTTCCATTGGTTAACAACAATGCCTAAAGTGGTTTGGGCAACTTCGATGCCTAAGAAGTATTTAAGATGACCTAAGTCTTTTGTGTGGAACTGTTTGAAGAGATGGGCTTTGAGCCGCTGGATACCTTCTGTGTCATCACCAGTAATTACGATGACGACCACATATACTACGAGAAAAATGCGCTGTCCAGTAGGGGAATGGATGGTGAAAACAAAATGGACGGCTTCACACCTAGTCATGCCAAACTGTATTAAGAGCTAAAGCGTCCAAACCAGGCACAAGAGGACTGCTTCAGTCCATAGAGAGAACAGCGGAGCCAACAAACAAGTCAAGAGTCACTAGGAACAGTAAAGCCTGAGGGCTGGTCCATATAGACTTCTTCCAGTAACTAACCATGTAGGAAGGCATTTTTAATATCCAGCTGGTGAAGAGGCCAATGATGAACCATGTCAAGAAACAGACGAACAGAAGTGATTTTGGACACTGGGAAAAAGGTGTCCCGTAATCAAGACCAAAGATCAGCGTCTATTATGCACACATTAAACACATGTAAAATGTGCTTTTCTAACAAGAACAAAACAAGGACCAAAATGGGAAAAAATATATATATAATAGTAATAATACAACGACCATTTCGAACAAAAAAAATTCAAGGACTAAAACGAAAAAATCGATATATTATAGGGACCAGAAACATTTAAATGAGCTAAGTGAGTAACCTTCCTAATTATCTATCAGTTCATCCAAGTCTACAGACACTGAGTTCAAGGAAATATCATCAAAAAGAAAATAACTCTAGCTTAAAGTTGATACTGAATCTCCCCAAGATGGGGAAAGGCTAGAAGATACTACATAATTTGCTAGCCCAAATCATTGCTTTCATATCCCTAAACTCAACCCTAATGTCAATAACCTCCGAGTGCTGGGTAGAACTATTTAATGCAAAGCCAAGACTCGCCAAATCTCTTCTTGCTCCTATTGACATGCAAAGAAGATTACATCCACAATTTTTCAATCAACAATAAAAAATGGAAGGATGGGAAGATATTATAACACCATTATACTGCAATATCTCTTTTGTCCACACCCAAGGCAGCTCTGGCAGTGCAAGTGGATATTATGATACCACTATAACCCTCTGCACTGTTTGTTAGTGTGTTAATTTGCAAGTGGATATTATGATACCACTATAACCCTCTGCAACTGTTTGTTAGTGTGTTAATTTGTTGTGCTGACTTGTTAGAGCTTAGTAAGACTCGGTTTGAGGGGACTGTTAGAATATCCATTTTTTATTTTTTAGGAGTCTGTCATGCTGGAATTGTTATTGGGTTGGACTTGTATTAGTTGTACTATCCTAGTACTTGACTTAAATTACTAGCATAAATAGGAATATTAGGTTAGGTTTTCATACAACACACATCATTTGATATTCATCCTACTATCATTATTCTCTCTTTCTCCCTTTTCCATCTTTTCCCTATTACTTCAACAAGAGTTGCAGTTAAAATCTCGTAACTAAACAATCACGGTCTATGAAGGAAAACTGCAGAAAAGCACAAAGTCAAAGTCGGCACCAAGTGGGTAACTTGGAAAAGTAAGTGGTAACAGACAAGAGACAATCTGATAGGGCCAGAAAGTAGTTAGCTAGGATAGTTATGATTGGGTGGCTAAAGTTGTTAGAGATAGGGAACAAGTTTAAACAGGAGAGGATAGAAGAGGACACATTCATATTGGTTAGCATTTGGGAACTGAGCATTAGCTCACTTACAGAAAGGGGAAACTCTGTGATGGGGATATCCTTGTAAGGAGAATTCTCTCCTTAAGTTTTTGTTTGTAATTCAATAAAACATTACAAAAGTATTCTCTCTTTTCCCTTCTCTGTTTTAATTATCTCTCTCTGAAAACTATGAATCTATTTATGGGTTCCTAACACACAGAAAATGCAAATTATTAGAAAATAAAAGCGGGAGCAGACAGTAAACTAACAAAGTATATCATTTACCTAAAGTGAATCCAGGAAGATTCAACCCACGGGACGGATCAAAGAAGACGTCAAGAGATGAAGAAGCCAGGTCATCAAAAATAGAAACAAAATCTGGCGGAAGCAAGGGGCTTCCTTTAGCAATATATATGGCCCGCATAGCATACCTAGACAAGCTCTTCAATTTTCAGCCATGTCTCTTATACAAAATTCGAAAGAAAGTATATCGCAGGCTTACCATGAATAATGTTGTGCGCATTTAATAAATAATTCACGCATTGTTATCAGAGCATGGGTAATCAGAACCCCATTCAGTTCTACTACCATATTTTTTATGGAAGGCACCTGCAAAGAGTAAAATGAGGATTTAACATGACTAAGTATATGAGTACATATCATGGTTTAGAAAAAGAGGAAATGATCAATGAAGTCTGTTAAACAAACCTTAACCACACTATGAATTAAGGACCTTAGAGCCTCCTGAGCTGAGCTATAACTTGAATGTGGTTCCCCAGGAATAAAGTTTGCAATGATCTACAAAATACCGGATAGATTCTGAAATAGTTGTTGGATATTGTTGAATATCATTAGCTTCCTAAAGTTCGATATATACCATATATAGATTATTTACTTTTTGATTTAGTTTAGTTTTAATCCCTGTAACCAAGGGACATGATAGTATTTGTTCATGTACATAACATATACATCTGATGGAAGTCATCTCTCAACAAATTAAGACATCCTCAGTTACTTCGTAATTTTCAAGTTGGAATCAAAGCAAGATCCGACTTGGCTTCAACACCAAGGGGTTGGTTGAGTGGAATAAGATAAGGCCTCGAATCTGACAAGTCGCAAGTTGAGCCCCCACTAGTTTTTTTGGGGTGAGGTAAATATAAGTCCTCTATAAGTTCTGTTTCCCTGTTTTTGACCGAAACACCATCCCTTTATCCTAGAAATTAAGGAGAGCCTTGGCACTACGGACTATGGAAAATTCTAGTACATATATAGGAGTCCTAGTGTTAATTCTGACAGTACATAGAATGTCCCAATCCCTTGATTTAGGGAATCCACATAGACTCAATTGCAGCTCGTAACATATACATCCCTAAAATACATAAATTTTCCACTCTCCCTCAAGCTGGTTAATAGGTATTATCCATTCCAAGCTTGGATATAATTCGTTCAAATATTAGGCTACTCAATTCTTTAAGAATATCTGCAAGTTGTCCTTGTGCGGGCACATATAGAGTACACATAAAGCCTCGATGAAGCTTCTCCTTGATGAAATGCATATTGAGCTGGATTATGTGATATGTTGATTCCTGACTTATTATCACAATAGAGCTTCATTCATAGGTCCTTCCTATTAATCTTCGAAACTTCCAAAATAAATTTGACAAAAATAATTCCCAAATGTCTTGTATCATAGCCCGAAACTAAGCTTCAGCACCAAAATATACCACTACACTTTGCTTTTCACTCTCCAACTGACAACATTTCCTTAGAGAAAATTACAATACCCGGTACTGCATCTCATACCAATAATTGACCTGCATGGTTAGCATCAGTTTACGCATCAAGTGTGCATTCCCATTCCTCTTGAACAAAATTTCCTCTTCCCGGAGTTCCCTTGAGATACAACAAAATTATATGAGTTGTGCCTGTAAATGAACTTCTGTCGGGCTATGCATAAATTGACTAAACAAACTTACAATTTATGCAATGTCTGGTCTGGTGTGAGACAAGCAAATTAATCTCCCTACCAGACGCTAATACATCTCCTTATCCACCATGGCATATTTTGCATTAGAGATTTTGCATTCTCTAATTTTAGGCTCATATCCATATCAGTGTTCATAGGTTTACAAGATATGTAAACCGGGCAAAATGGAGCTTATATGTCATAGTCATGAGACCTTACATGTTGTGTCTTAACCCAGTGTTAATGAAAGGACCAAACAAGAGAAAGTCATTTCATGAGAAATAGCAGCTGCTTTTGTCAACTCAAGTGATAAACTTGCGAACATACTCACCAAATAATTGAGGGCCTCCACTACAATTTATATAGAAGAAATTTGGTGCATATGATTCATGTGCTCCAGCTTGAAGGGGAGTGCTGAATATTGTTGGATATCATTACCATATTAAAGTTAGACTTAGACACCTATTGGCTTTTTTTATTCAATTTAGTTTTAATCCCTATAACTAACGGGTACTGCTGTATAATATTGTAGTTGTTCATGTACATTAATATACATATGGTGAGAGTCGACTTTCAAGCAATTAAGCCACAGACAGTTTCTCTCTTATTTTCATGTATAGTAATTAAGGCAAAGCACTCAAACTAGAGGAAAGACAGACATTAAGGAAGAAGGAAACCTTTATTGGATGGATTTCAAAATGATCAAAATAAAACCGCTGACTCTCTGAATCACTAAGAGATGTTCTCCAAAATGAAGCAAGTTTCATTAATGTCTCCTCATCAAGGTTCAAATCAATTGGCTGCACAAGACAAAATGTCAAATCATATAAGAATACGGCCAAATCTTATATGGAGCTGTTAAACGCATTCTTTATAATAGAGTATTATTATAGAAAGAGGGCGTCCAACTTCACCTGAAGAAAAATTGATGAGTATCTAAATTGCTTCACATTGGAACTCGACGTAAGTAGAACAAAAACAACCTTCAGTACACTATCACTTGGGTCACTGTATTCTAATTGATGTCTGCGAAGCATTGATGCGAAAGGAGCTCCATTCCACTTAAGCTCGAAGTTCATGTACTGGTTCAATAACAAATAGGATATGATCAACAGAGTCCTTAAATGGAATAATATCCTCAGAGTTGGTATTAAAAGAAAAGGCGAAATAATTAAGTATTAGTCAGTCATGCAGTTGAATTGAACATTATTGATCATGTTACCTGTATACTGAACTGGTTATATTTCTGGTGATTATTAGAGACAGTAATCATGTGAAGATTCCCAAGCCTTGCAACTGCAAATGGGGTGAAATCCTTGTGCTCTTTCTCATCTTCCTGCTTCAAAATAGAGGCTTAACAATTTCAATAGCAAACAGAAAGTGGAGCTTAAAATTTGGAAAAAATCATATCCACAGCTGCTATGCTTCATTATGAAATGAATACTGTAACATATCATATAGACAGGGAAAAATCACTCCCTTTTACCGAGGGCAACACATTTATGACACTATATAACTTCAAAATCTCTCTACTTCTGGCAGTTGTTTGAAATTGAGCCACTGATATATAATCCATTGTAAAATCCTTGATTACAGATAGATGTGAAATTCCCCTATAAATTTATATTACTTGTTTTGGAGGACAGACTTATGTACAAACTACAAACTCAGAAATGCCCAGTATGTGTTAGGATAAGATATTAGGAGTTTGTTAGGATAAGAGTTAATGGTTTGTTAGGATAAGGGTTAAGGCGTTGTTAGAATATGAGATAAGTTTGTTAGTTAATTGATTAGTAGAGACTTATCTTGTATAAATATGAGGGTGTAGGCTTAGAGGGGGATTATTCATATTGTTATCTTTTTGTAAACCTTGAGCAGTGGCTCATTGATGTGAAGGGAAAACCCTTGGGGAGATTATTCTCCTAGTTTGAATACAATTCTCTCTCTTTTTCTTTATCAATCTTCTTCTTTCCCTTCTATTTTCTGACATCAATTCTTAGGTTCCTAACAATTGGTCCAACCTGCCGGATAGTCGAGAAGGAGCCAGTGCTACCAAAGATGGAAGAATCGAACTATTATTTCAAGAGGGAAGGTCTGCCAGAATTTGTGGGTGAAGACCCCATTGGATGGATCCTTACTGCAGAAAGGTTCTCTAAGGAACAACAAATCCATTCATCTGATAAAGTGCAATGGGCCTTCATGAAGATGGAAGATGGTGAGCCTTTACATTGGTTCATCTCTTGGTACCAAGAATACCCAGAATCAAACTGAGAATCTTTTTCCATCGCACTGATCAGGAATTTTGGAGAAAAAGAGGGTGACAGAGTAGTTGAGGTGGAATCATTGGTTGATTTCTTTGAGCATTCAGGTGAGAAGATGCAAGAACAGAGGACGAGCGCAGAGGAGAAAGCGAGCAGCCACCAAAATTTGGGCGAAATGGTAAAGAGCAACGGGAAGTGGAAATGTGGTGGTGACGCAACCGGTTCTTGGTCGCAAGAGAGCACGACCCGCGGTGTGCCGTTGTCGGAATTGTCAGATCTGAAGTTACGAGCAGCTGAGATCTAAGCGGCAGGAGAATTGATGAACAAGGAAACGGGTTTGGGCCGAAGAAGGCAAAAGCAAGAGGTTAGGATTACGCCGCCGCCGGATACAGTTCCACTCGCGGCGACGCTTCCACGGCTGGTACCACCACCCAAGCCACCAAATTTGAACGCTTCCTTGGACGAAGTTGCGTCTTTCGTCGTGCGGCCCCCGATTGAGTCATCAGAGCCACCAGGGCCACCGGACACCGGCCCCTCGCGGCAATTCCTCCGCGGCCAGAACTGCCAACCGCCATTTCCCTTGCGAAGCCCACGTCGTCCAAGAAATTACCATGGGCGCACACCTTCGAAGGAATGAATCGAATGAAGGAGGAAGAGTGAGTGCAAAGGATTTGGGTGGTGCACCGTCTGGACATGCTGCCACCACCTTCGGAGCCTCCAAACACTAGTCCATTTGCGGCACCAGATGCTACCTCTCGTGCGACTGCGAATGGGTTCATATTAGCAAAGCCGTCTTTTTCGCACACTGGGGAAGTTCGTATCACAGTGGCTGTCGATGGAATGGGTCTGGAGGAATTTAGGGTTGAAGGGGTAATCCGTGGGTTGGATCCAGTTCTGGACCTATGGGGCTTGACCCAATTCAAGAGGAACGCCCGATGTGGCCTAATTCCTCATCTATTGTTAATGGGCCTGAGCCCAAACACTGCTGGAGTCCCATATGCGCACAACCCTTCACAAGTGGACATGGCCGAACAAGTTTCGATACAAACATTTTTTGAGTTGGGGGTCACAATAAACCTACTGGGCCTAACCCAAGGCATAGCTAGCCCAATTGAGAATTCAGTGGGCTCTGCACAGGTTTTCATAACTCCTTTATTTTCTATCAGATTGTGCACCTGTTTTCCTACCAGGCTGAACTTGTACCTATGCTGTTTGGAAAAGATTGCTCTTCCACGGAAACAACTCTGGGTTGGCAAGGGCTGCAGGAAAGTGCAAAACAATGGATTCTGCAGTTGGCTGAAACTGAAGTTAGCTCATCAAGCTCCAAACAGTGGGATCCAGGAGGAGAGAATTTTGTTTCAGCAGTATTTCTTTTGTTTTCTATTTCTAACCTTGAGGACAAGGTTGTTTTGGGGTGGGGTGTATTGTTAGGATAAGGGTTAACAGTTTGTTAGGATAAGGGTTAAGGGGTTGTTAGGATAAGGGTTAAGGGGTTGTCAGGATATGAGATAAGAAATTTGTTAGTTAATTGATTAGTAGAGACTTATCTTGTATAAATAGGAGGGTGTAGGCTTAGAGGGGGGATTATTCAGATTGTTATCTTTTTGTAAACCTTGAGCAGTGGCTCACTGGTGTGAAGGGGAAACCCTTGGGGAGATTATTCTCCTAGTTTGAATACAATTCTCTCTTTTTCTTTATCAATCTTCTTCTTTCCCTTCCATTTTCTAACATCAATTCTTAGGTTCCTAACAGTATGATCTGATAAAGCAAGTAACAACGTCTTTTATACCAAAACTTAATTATTTTAAAGTCCACACAGTACTCACACTCACACATTAGCAAGCATAAATCATAAACATGGAAAGTCCAACTTCAACAAAAATCAACAGATATTATTAGACTTAGGGTCAAGTTCAACAAAAGCAAGAATACCTGTGTTACATGTTCAAGTAGGTGAACCGCAAACTGAGAAACTCTCAGTTGAATTTTTGCACACAAATCAAGAACTGTATCTCTCTTGAAACTGTCGGAGATCTCACAAACTCGCAAAACTCGGGTTGGTCCCTCTGCATATATTTCATATCCCAGTTTTGCCATCTCCATGCCATTAGGCTCACTGAAGCTCGTCATCTGATCTCTTGATCTTTTGTCTAAAAGCAAATGCGGAGCCAAAACTCTTTGTTGCCCAAGTTTGTAAAAAGGTCTCCATGCTTGCACCTTATCCAACTTAATCTCTCGTAATTGAAGGCTATCTACAGCAGAAATCAACAGTGCTATTAGATTTTTTTATAAATTTTCTTTCTTCGTGTATTTAATGTCAGACGAGAATTTACCCAAATAATAAAAATCTATTAGATTAAAAGTGAAGGAAAGTGTAAGAAAATGATAAACCAGAGAGAAACCTAGGAGTCTTTGTTGAGTGCAATTGATTAAATGACTCATTTCAGCATTCATTAAGAGTCTTTGCATACTAGTATACAGGTTGAGCCTTAAGAAGCTCAAGGTAACTGAATCATAACTAACATAACTACAATTATTAACCACCAATTACAATCACATAAATATACTACTACTAATACTGATACATCTTAAGAATTTGGGTTTGAGTCTAACTCAACCTAAAAGCTAGCTTATGGGGTGAGGATTGCCCCCCACTTATAATCACTAATCAGGCCATCTCATTCTTCCATGTGGGACTTCTAACACACCCCCCTCACGACCAGGACTGGACATCTGGAGCGTGACCCAAGTGACTCGATAACGAATGGCCCAACAATAGATCTATGATAGACATTGATACCATCTTAAAATTTTAGGTTTGGGCCTAACTCAACCCCAAAAGCTAGCTCATAAGGTGAGGGTTGCCCCGGGATGAGGGTTGCCCCCCACTTATAATCACTAATCAAGCCATCTCATTTTTCCACGTGGGACTTCTAACAATACATATATGAATGATGCTACTACACTAATACCCCCCCCCACCCCAATGCAGGGTGGTGGTTGTAAATCGAACATAGTAAACAACACCCTTAAGTTTGGATCGAAGTTCACAGAATCTAGAAGTAAAGAGGCATGGTGAGTGAGTCTGCTAGTTGATCCTGTGCAAGAATGTGATAGTGAGATGCTTATTGATAACTTTTCCTGACCAAGAGCAAATCCAGCTCCATAGTGTAGAACTGAATTATGAGATAGACATACAGCACTGAGATTGCTAGTGTAGTCAGATAAAGCAATCTGTGAGTCATATTCTATTTTCAGTTAATCATATTTCTGTCAGATCAGTTACTGTTACTGACAGTGTCTCTTAATTCTCCGTTCATTTCACTAAATAAACAAGGTTACATACACATACTTATACTGTCTAACTAGGAGACAAGTTTCTTAGAGTAAGGAAGCACTTCTTGAATTACTCCTTAAATTGAGGAAGCAATAATATTATCTAATCTAAAGTAATAATTAAAGCTAATAATAACAGCAACACTCAACACTCCCCCTCAAGCTGGAGCACATATATATCATATGCATCCAGCTTGTTACATATAATCAATCTGAGGTCCCTATAGAGATTTAGTGAAGATATCTGCTAGTTGATTATTGGAGCTCAATGAAGAGGTTTTAACTTTAATGATGCCCGAAAGGACATTTTCTGATGAAGTGGCAATCAACTTTTGTGTTTAGTCCTCTCATGAAAGACGAGGTTTGATGAAAGATACAATGCTAGTTGATTAACACAAAAAAGTTCCATGGGACCTGTTTCACAAAATTTCAATTCTTAGTGTAAGTTTTTCAACCACAGAAGTTCACAACTATCAAGTAGTGCGGGCCATAGTACGATACTCTAGCTCTGTACTTGACCTTGCAAAAACAGCTTGCCTCTTGCTTTTCCATGAAATTATGTTTCCTCCAATCAAAACACGATAACCTAAAGTAGACCTTTTATCACTTGCATCACCTGCCCAATTTCCATTTTAGTATCCAACAACATTGGTATGACCTCTGTCTGCATAAACAATCCCTTTTTCCAGGTGACCCGTTAATACTGGATTCCAATGACTATGACAAGGTGAATTAAGAAATAGACTCACAACACTGACAGCAAACGAAATATATAGTTTGGTCACTACGAGATAATTCAATTTCCCACTAATCTCCTATATCTGCCCAGGTTAGGATATGGCTCCCCTTGATTAGGTGGAAGCTTTACATTCGGGTCCATAGAAGTGTCAACTAGTTTACAATCAAGCATCCATGTTTCTTCCAATATGTGAAGAGCATATTTCCTTTCAGAAATAGCAATTCCTGTCCGTGACTAAGCTACCTCAATCCCAAGAAAATAACACATTCGACCTAAATCTTTGGTTTGGAAATGCCTAATCAAATGTTGCTTTAGGTCCTTGATGTTTTCTTGATCATCAAAGTAATGACAATATCATCTACATACACCACAAGAAAAATAAATTTGTTAAAAGATGATCATCTAAAAAATACAAAATGATCTGCTTCACAACGAATCATGCCAAACTGCTAAATAACTTTGCTGAATTTTCCAAAACAAACTCTAGGTGACTGCTTCAGACCATACAAGGATTTTTGTAACTTGCAAACAAGACTTGAACAAGGATTTTTGTGGAAAGAAATAATTCTTATTATTTTAGTTGTGTGTAAATACATTCACTAGTCCTTGTTATATAGACAAGTTAAGGCTAGCTAAACCTAACAGGCCTTACTAACGGGTCTATTACCATGACAGCTAATAATTACAATAACTACTATTTACAACATACTCTACATATTATCAAGATACTTTCATACCTTTTAATAGGAGCAACAAGGCTCAAACTCTAGACTGCATGGTCACAAAGGTTACAATAGCATGTTGTGATTTTAAGTTGTTGGGTGAAAACACATGAATTGTTTTCTATCTATTAGTTTTGTACCTAATTTATAACAAGAAATTTAAGATTTGACCATTCGCTTTAAGTTGTATGTCTAATAGTTTTTTGTTCAAAAAAGCACACAATGAAAGAAAAATAATCCAATTTAGGAACATTACATACTAAAGTGGTTAATCGTGTTTATAGAGTTCTTAATGCATCAATTTAATGCAGACTTAAACACTAGTGGTGAATATTCATAAATTGGAAATTTTTTGCCAAGATTTCATAAATCCTAACTTCTTCAAACATAAGCATGGCTCCACCATAATTAATAATAAAATTAAATTGTAGAGAGTCTATAACAAGATTCAAACGAGCACCATTGATGCGGACAACCAGTCTGTGAGGAAGAGTTAAATCATCCCAGACATAATCAGCACTGCTTGCAGGTCCAAGAACCTCTGGCTCTAATGAACCCTGGAAATTTCTCAAATGATGTGAGGGCGTGGAAGAAAAAAGCGAATGACTGAATGAAAATCCAAAAGAAAGAATTGTTGTATACCTTTTGATAGTAAGTAATTGATACGCTATGCAAACAATTTTCAATTCGATAAGGCAGACTCAAATTTGGTGGCTTGTAGAAACTCAAAACAAGTGTAGAACCTTCTTCTACCACATGAACAGCTGCAAATTGCGTCATTTTGTTGTCTGATACTGTAACTTCGTTTCTGAATTTCAGGAAAAAATGTCCTAGTGAAGCTATACACACTGGCCCAGACCATTCCAATCCAGGCTCATTTGGTTGAATCTGAATATATAACAGGGAATTGTCACTGGAATTTCTGTGTTTTCTGATGAAGCGCTCAAATACACTAAACTCTCTTTTCTTGCTAAATCCTTCCTTCAGTGGTAGTGGCATTCGCTGTTTGCTGTCAATGGAGATAACACCTGCCACATCATCCTTCACACACAACTAAATTAAGTACGTGCTACACAAGAAAAATATACACACGCACTCTTAAACTGTTATGTACTTAATGCATACCTGAAAATAGTATTGGCGAACATTGATACATTGTTCAGATTCATTACAGATAACATATCGTGGAACCAAAGTCACTGTTTGTGATGGCACAACAATCTCTGCTGAAGAAGGACCAATAGACACTCCAAGCTTTGTTACAGATTTAAACCCAGATCCTTCTTCTTTCTTAAAGCTTACTTCTGTTAGGCCTGATAAAGAACCCAAGTCTAGAAATGCCTCAGATGTATGGTCATCCAGCAATTTCAGTTGCACTCTTTCAGATCTGGAAAAAGGGAAATTGATAAGACACTATAGAACAATGCATAACAAAATAAGTGAAGCAAATTTACGTAGCATTACAAGAAAGACCAAATTTGACACACAATAAACAAATAAGTGAGGGAGAATAAGTATCTTACTTCAAGTACCATGATCTGGTTGACTTTGGAAGCAAACATAATCCTAGCTCTGAAGGAATGTTCGAATTTAAATTGTCTAATTCAGTCCTGCATACGGATAGCCAACCGATACGTCAAAAATGGGCAGAGACGAGATTAATGTGCCTATTATTAACTGTCAAAAAATGTCAGAATCACCTGGATAGAGGCCACCTTTTAGTTGCAAGAACATAAATTGGAAAGTCTGTATCATTCTTCATGGAATAGGATGTAAAAACAACAACCTGTAAGCAGCTCCACAGATTTACAGGATATTAGAGTAACTAAACTAAAGCATAATATGGAACTTCACGACTAGATATCAGCTCTACTCAGATGAAAACAGAGACTAAGAAAATAACCTCCAGTATGCCCCTGTTTCCCCGGCACAATCTCAAGGTCGCGAAAAATTTTCCTCCATCAAACTCCAAATTTATATCCAGATGTTGGACCTCATTGTTCTGCTTCAGTAACTTCTTCACACAATCCCCACTATTCACAGGCTTGGAACTCGAATTAGAAGAAGTTAAAGTAACAGTGAAGTATATTACTGCTGGATTGGCATAAAAGTCAACCGTTGAACCACATGATATCTTTGCCTGCTTCCCAATTTTCTTATATCCAACCAGATTCAACTGACCTTAACCAGAATCAAAATTGAAAGTTAATTTAGTGTTAAAGGAAATACATTCTTCAAAACATGCATTTTTTACCTGTTTCACTTAAAAGAACATCTATCTCAGAATGCAATAAGTTGGTCATCCGTACAGTAGGAAGAAGATATATTTCTTTCTGCTCTAGCAATGAAACTTTTGAATTCTCGTTTTTCAACACAGCGGAAGACTTTTCAGGTTGTGCAACAGGGATATCCCTAGCAATTGTCTGAATGAGAAAATGCATATCGGCAACACATAAACCCTCAGACTTCAGTATGCAATGCGCTGTGCTAAAGGAACATTTAACTGATTTTGCAAATAACGCCTTGCGAACTCTGTAGTTTAATTTTTCAAATACTCCAGATAGACGGACAGCTTTCCCACCTTTAATATAAGTCGACCATTCCAATGAGAGAGAAGTTTCAGAGTTGCTAAATTCCTCGGTCATCTTAGGTCTAAATGCAAATAAGAAGTTGCCTAAAAATTAATCATTAAATCAAATCATCAGGATAAAGGTCAATTAATTCAACTAAGTCTTCAAACAACAAAATAGAAGAAAATATATTGATACAGAGAAAAAATTAAAAACAAAAGAACTAACAAAAACATAATAAACACTTCTCAATTTAACCCATGGATAATGCATTAAAAAAAAGGGCAAAATTATACTTTTAATCCCTTAAGTTTATTTTATGTTTCAGTCTGGTCCCTTATATATTATTTGTTCCGAATTGGTTCCTTATGTGTAAAAGTTATACCAATGTGGTCCTTTTATTTCAAACTGGTCCCTTATATTACAAAAATCATTCCAATGTGGTCAATTTTTTTGCAAATTAAGAGGCAAAAAAGGGACCGCATTGATATAATTTTTGTAACGTAAAGGACTATTTCAGAATTAAAAAAAAAAAAAAAGGACCACATTGGTATAATTTTTGAACATAAGAGACCAATTCGGAACTTTTAATACATAAGGGACCAAACCGAAACCTAAAATAAAAATAAGGGACCAAAAGCATAATTTAGCCAAAAAAACAAAAAAGAATCGTTACCCTATTTGGCCAATAAGTGTGCCTTTAATTTAAGATGATTCTCTTTGCTTAACTATTTTTTCTGTTGAAAATACAAGGGTGTTGGCTTTCCTCTTCAAAGCTGCTCCTTTTCGTTACTTCTATAAAGGGTGTTGGCTGCCTTACACCCAAGCATCTCAGTTTCTCGAAGTAAATCCAAAGTGTAATTCCTTTGGGACACATAGATTCATTCTTTGTTCGAGCTACCTCTATCCCCAAGAAGTACTTGAGTTGTCCTAAGTCTTTGACTTCAAATTCTTTCGTCAAGAAACTTTTTAGGTGCCCAATTTGATCATAAGCATCCCTTGCGATAACAATGTCATCAACATAAACAATGAATAGAGTTACCTTTCCTTCTAAGGAGTGCTTGTCAAACATAGTATGATCTGTTTGACATTACGTGAACCCATTTTCCTTGACTGCTCGAGCCAACCTATCAAACCAAGCTCTTGGGGACTGTTTGAGGCCGTACAATGACTTCCAGAGCTTGCATACCTTGTTTATGGTGTTGGGTGATTCAAGCCCCGGTGGGATTTGCATCTACACTTCCTCTTCTAACTCCCCATTCAAGAAAGCATTTTT
Organism: Calophaca sinica; assembly: GCA_037113605.1. NCBI lineage: Eukaryota > Viridiplantae > Streptophyta > Magnoliopsida > Fabales > Fabaceae > Calophaca > Calophaca sinica. The sequence continues at coordinate 42,491,598 of CM073731.1, read as the reverse complement.
TATGTCCAACTGATGGAGTGGCCAATCTAAGTTTGCAGCCAACGGTAGAATGACTCGGACTGAGTTAAGTTTGGCCACTAGAGCAAACATTTCTTCATAGTGCACACCATATGATTGGGTGAACCCTTTTGCCACCTGTCAGGCTTTGTATCGATCTATACCACCTCGCAGGAGATACAAGAGATTGGATGGGAAATTAAACTACCTCGCAGTCACCCGTCCAGACATATGGCAGCTTACCATAATGAAAGAGCTTCAATGTGGAGAGACTATGCAATTGACGCTAATCTGTGATAATCAAGCAGCATTGCATCCTGCCTTTAATCTTGTTTTTCATGAGAGGACCAAACATATTGAGATAGACTGTCATTTTATCAGGGAGAAGATCGAATCAGTAGACATCACTGCGAGCTTTGTCAGCTCCAATGACCAATTGACAGATGCCTTCACTAAATCCCTAAAAGTCCTTGAAATAGTTATCTATGTAACAAGCTCAGCACATATGATTTATATGCTCCAATTTGAGGGGGAGTTTTGAAAATAAGATTAGGATCTTTATATTTATTGTATAGTTTATATAGGCATATCATATCATGTAAATAGGAATAAAATAACTAATAATTATTTGAATTTATTGCTTTTAAGCTAACGGACTCCGTTGTGTAGTTGAGACAAGCGGTATCGGCATCTCAGGCCTCTGTTTTCTCTCTTTTAACAGTTAGGTTTGTTAAGTAGTAAAAGGATACTAGTTAGATAAATAAATAGGGGATAGAAGGATGGAGGCCATCATTCTGTACATTGATAGTGTTGTTGAAGGAGCGATCCTTTGTAGGGGAACCCTTGGTTGAATTCTATTCTCCATTTTCATTTTAGCTCTTTCTATCTTTCTTCCAATTCAATTCCCCGATTCCTAACGATGTCCCTTTTGTCTATTAGAAAACCTAGAGCGATTGAAAAGAGAGGGAAAATAGAAAGAAACTGAAATTGGAATTCTGCTATTGATACTGTGTAACTGAATTTTCTTACAACTGAAAGAGTACAAAATGCTTTATATAGAGAGCTAAACATGTGCTCACTTTGCTAACCTACACCCTCTTAATGAGCTGTCACGGACAGCTGGCAAACTACCATAACTAACTGAAAGACAGTTGGTTTTACACAAAGACAAAATACTGCATAATACTCTAATACCCCCCCTCAAGCTCAATGTGGGTAAGCCTTACTAGAGGGGTCAATTACATTGAGCTTGTTTCTCATAGACAACAACTTAGAGGGTGACAAAGGCTCGGTGAGCAAATCAGCCCACCGATCTGTCCCAGGGATATGCTGAACACTGAGTTGTTTGGCAATGACTTTCTCTCGAACAAAACAAAGATCAATCTTCATGTGCTTTGTCCTTGCATGTAAAACTGGATTGTGAGCAAGCATTACAGCTGATTGGTTGTCACAGAAAATCATTGGGACTAAATGAGGAATATGTAACTCTGTTAGAAGAGTTTGAATCCAAATCAAATCAAAAGCAACCTCTGTCAAGCTGCGGTATTCAGCCTCTTTGCTGGACCTAGCTACCACATGTTGTTTTCTAGACCACCAAGAGACCAAATTAGGACCAAAGTAGCCCAATCAGCATCACAAAATGCTCTAAGACTGAATGGCTTGTCAAGCAGTGCAGGAAATAATTGCAGGCCACAATGAACTGAGCCCTTTAGGTATCTTAGGATCCTTTTTACAGCACACCAGTGTGATTCTTGAGGATTTGACATGAATTGACACACCTTATTGACTGCAAAACTGATTTCTGGTCTTGTAATGGTAGCATACTGCAGTGAGCCAACAACAGATCTATAGAGGAAAGGATCTGTTACTGCAGTGGAACCAGTTTTGTAGAGCTTGGAATTGGCTACCATAGAAGAGATAGGATTAGCTTCAAGCATATCAGTTTTGGCAAGGAGATCCCTGATATATTTGCTTTGTGTCAATAAGAGAGACCCATCAGTTTGCTTTTTAACTTCAATTCCCAAGAAGTAATCCAAACCACCCAACTGTTTTAAGGCAAAAGCAGAGTTTAGTTGCTATACCAGAGAAGAAATCAGACCTGCAGAGCTTCCTGTGATGATAATATCATCCACATATACCAACAAGTAGACAATGTGACCCTTGTGATTGTAAACAAAGAGAGAGGGATCATACTTACTACCAACAAATCTCAGCTTAGTAAGTGTGAATTTAAGTTTCTCAAACCATTGTCTAAGGGATTGTTTAAGCCCATATAAAGCTTTATTCAGCTTGCATACCATGGAAGAATCTCCCTGTTCAAAGCCTTGTGGTTGTTGCATGTATACTTCTTCGTCAAGTAAACCATGCAAGAATGCATTGTTAACATCTAGTTGCTTTAAGGGCCAATGATGAGTAAGAGCAAGGGTGAGAATAAGTCTCACTATTTCTGGTTTAATAACAGGGGAAAATGTCTCCTGAAAGTCAAAACCTTGGAGTTGATGGAACCCCTTAGCTACCAATCTTGCTTTGAGTTTGTTGACTGACCCATCCGGGTTTTTCTTGACTCTCCCATTTGCACCCAATTGCTTTTCTGTTTGGTGGTAAGGGAACTAGATCCCATGTCTTGTTTCTTTGCAAAGCATCATATTCAACTTGCATTGCTTCAAACCAATTAGGATCCTTCAATGCCTGCTTAACAGTCCTCGGTTCTGTGTGTGTTAACAGAAGCCTAGGATGAACTCTAGGAAGCACAATACAGACTTTGACCTAGTTTGCATCGGGTGAGTATTAGTGGACACTGCTGGAACAGGTACTTGTTCAGGCTGAGAAACCTGAGAAACAGAATTGTAAGAAGAAGAATTACTGCATGGAGAAGCAGAAGCAGTGGAAGAAGAGTTACTGCTTGGAGAAGACACACTAAGAACTGTAAGGCCTGGAAGATTTTGACTAGAAAAGGTAGAGGCATTAGAAGATGAACAGACAGTAGAAGAGGGACTAACAGTTCTGGGACTAGACAGAACTGGAGTTAATGGTGACAGGGAAACACTAGAAGCTTGACCAATGGGAAGAGGAGTAGAGGACTTAGAGAACAATTCAGTGCATGGAAACCTAGACTCATTAAAAAAAAATCTTTTGAAATGAACAATTTTCCAGTGGGAGAGAGGCACTTGTAGCCTTTGTGAGAAGAAGAATAATCAAGAAAGAGGCATTCATGAGACCTAAAATCCAACTTATGAGTGTTGTATGGCCTAAGTAGAGGAAAACAGGCACATCCAAATACTTTTAGAAACTTGTAATCTGGACTGGATTTATGTAAGACAGTGAATGGGATTTGAAAATTAAGAGATGTTGTAGGTAATTTGTTTATAAAGTAAACTGCAGTTAGAAAGGCATGGTCCCAAAATTGAAGAGGTAAAGAGGCATGACTCAAACGAGTGAGTCCAAGTTCTACTATATGTCTGTGTTTCCTTTCCATAACAACATTTTGATGGTGTGTGTGAGGACATATTAGCCTATGATGGATACCTAGGTCAGTTAGGAATTTTGTGAGGGGTCTAAACTCACCCCCCCAATCAGTTTGTAAGGATTTTAGAGGGAACCCGAATTGTAATTCAGCCATGGCCTTAAATTGTTTGAAAATTTCAAAGGCTTCAGATTTTGTTGTAAGAAGATAAATCCAAAACCTAGAGTAGGCATCAACAATGGTGATATAGTATTTAAAACCAAGAGAAGATGTGCTAGGGGATGGACCCCACAAATCACTGAAAACAAGTTCAAGAGGCATGGTGTATGTGGTGTGTGAAGGTGATGAGTGAATTCTATGAGCTTTACCCATACAACAAGCAACACAAAAATGAGAGGCATCTTTATTAGAAAATGGAATATTACATTGGTCCATTACAAGTTTCATTGATTGAGTATTAGGATGGCCTAATCTTGGATGCCATAGGTAAGTACAAGATAGTGGCATAGAAGCCAAAACACTACTGTTGGAAGAGCTAGAAGCAGATGCAGAGGCAGAACTAGGGCCTGCAGTAATGGAATTGACAGTAGACAATGTGGACTTGGCAGCAGTGGATGGTGGAGATGGAACAGAATGTGATGATGAAGGCTGACCAGGTTGTACAAGCATGTTAGGGAACTCATAAAGCCCATCAAGACCAACTTGTCCCCGTAGCAATACTTCACTAGTTTCCTGAGATTTGACAAGGCAATGATTAGCATGAAACTCAAAGAAAACTGAATTGTCCTTTGCAAACTTACTAACACTAACAAGATTCTTGGTTATGGAAGGAACTAAAAGCAGATTATGCAAGACCAGAGACATATTTGAATTAAAAGGAGACCGAAACACACTAGATCCAAAGGAATGATTTGCAAACCTTGACCGTTTCCTATGAATATTTGGTCAGGTCCAGTGAATGGACCAAGCTGCTCTATATTTTTCTGATCATTGGTTACATGAAAAGAAGCTCCAGAGTCAGGGAACCACGAGTTTGAAGCACTTGGAGCAAAATTGGTGACCATAGCACTCGGTTGAGGTGCTTGAAAACCAGGAGGCCTTTGCTGTGAGGAAGGCCGCACCCAAGTATTTGAAGGATATTGCTGTGGAAACATACTTGAAGACATAGGAAAACCATGACGACCATAGGCATCAGGCATAGGAGGTCCATGGAAACCAAAAGCATCAGAATGAGGACTTTGAAATCCTTGAAAATTGGCAGGAATTGGAGGCTGAAAGCCTTGATTAAAGCGATGCCAGCAAGTAGCAGCAAGATGACCAAACTTGAAGCAAACTTGACACTGAACATTGGAGAATCGACCACCACTGCCACGGCCACAACCAGTACCACGGCCACGAAACGAGCCATTTCCAGCAGATCCAATCACATTAATGTCAATTTGTGTATTGTGAGTGAGATGAACCTGTGCAGAAGTGTTCTCTTCTGCAGTTTTTGCAGAAGGCTTTGACCCTTGAGTCAAATTAACCGAGCCAGATTCATTAATAGCTTTCTTCTTGAACTTATCAAGACGAAGTTCATGAGCCATAAGAAGAGCTTCAACTTCTTCAATATCCATAGACTCGAACTTGCTTTCAACAACAGAAATTACCGGTCCAAAATCTTGAGGCAAACCTTCGAGAACTACATCAAGATGTTGATTCAGAGGAACCGGATCTCCAATCGACGCTAGAGCATCAACTAGAGCCTTGATTCGAAGCAAGTATTTAGTGACAGTGCGATTGTTGAGTTGCGTCGCGCGAAGTTCAGATCGCAATTGCCTAGCCTTCGCACGCGTTTGTTTCTGGAAATACGCATGAAGCCGCTCCCAAACTTCATACGCATGAGCGCAACCAAGAACGCGAGAGAGAATGTCACTTGAAAGTGTCGATTGCAACCACGACTGAAGCATTTGATCTTTCTGCAACCACGCGTAATACTCAGGATTCAACCTCGCAGCGATACAATCTGCATCAGTTAGGTATTGCGACGGCACCGCCGGACAAACGAGGAACTCGTGCATGCCATTCACAATGACATAAGGTTCAACTTGTTGCCGCCAAATCAGGAAATTCTTAGTGAGTTTCTCTGAGATTTTGAGCGAAAATGACATTTGCGCAGGTGAATGATTGATCGGAGAGGCTTAATCGGAGGAGGAGGCGAATTTTCGTTCGAAGCAGCCATGGATCGAACTAGCTCTGTGATACCATATTAGAAAACCTAGAGCGATTGAAAAGAGAGGGAAAAGAGAAAGAAACTGAAATTGGAATTCTGTTATTAATACTGTGTAACTGAATTTTCTTACAACTGAAAGAGAACAAAATGCTTTATATAGAGAGCTAAACATGTGCTCACTTTGCTAACCTACACCCTCTTAATGAGCTATGAATGATCTGTCACGGACAGCTGGCAAACTACCATAACTAACTGAAAGACAGTTAGTTTTACACAAAGACAAAATACTGCATAACTGCATAATACTCTAATATCGTCATTTCTGTTATATATGGCTAGTTAGAAAGGAACTTAATCTTAGACTTCATCCTGAATTATAGTAAAATTACTTGTATAGAAACCAGCAATAACACTGAAATAGTACTAAGGTAAATTTGAATGGCAAAGATGAAAATCTGCAGCATTATTAATCAGGACAGAAGAGCTACACATACTAATAGCCGGCACACCCACAATCATATTCGTCTTTCACGAAGTAAACTACAGTGCATCAAATCGTTGATAGAACAATATTTAAAAATAAAACTATAACTTCTAAGTGTGGTGGGTGCACAATGAATAGTAGAGAATAGAGAAAATCCACACAAAATGAAAAGGAATAGCAGTCAGTAAAAGGACAAGCAGATGAAAGTGTATACCAACACATAAAGACATTAAAGCCCTCTTTACTCCCCCGGAGAAGCTTACGGCATCAAACACAGCCATAGAATCATCTATAGAATCTCCTGGTTTTAACAACAAAGATGCAAACTCATCTTCCATTGGCGCAGGTCGCTGGAATTGAAGTTCCATTGAAAATCTGGTTTCGTTATGTATTTTAATCAAAGGAGAAACCGCAACAGACAAACCGACCTGATTAAAAAAAAATCAAGGCTTATACATGGTGATGAGGCAATCTATCTTGATGGCTTAAACTGTACCCACACATACAGGCGTGCACAATTATTTTTACTTTCATTAATTTATAACATAATTCCTAAAATATATTGTATTATATACAAATTTTACAGTTTTTAGATATTTTTAATGATATATGATTTTTTTTAATTAATTAATTACAAGTAAATTATTGAATATTTTTCATACTCGTGTTTTAATATTTTATGTTACTATTTAATATAATATTTTGTTTCTAACACTATTTAATTATTTATTTTATATATTCCTTTTAAATTTTATATAACCCAATTTCAAATTTGCAACAAATATATGCTCAAAACAGAAAGGAGTTATTTATGCGTAGAACCATGACATTCGCAGATACCTCTGAATTTCTAGAAATGTTAACCACAAGCATTGGCCCAGGGAAAGTTCTTGAACCTGTCGAACATGAATATGATAAGGACAGCCTTCACAATTGCATAATCTCAAAATGCACACCAAAAATATAAAGAGCATACAACATGTTTAACCACTCGATTTCTCTAGCCATGGTTAAGAAACTGCATAGTAACGAGTGAATATGAAATATCCTGTTTGCCAACCGTTCTTCACGATCAGATAATCAAACTTCTATTCCATGTCATAAATGTTTCAAAAAGATACAGTATCAAAACTAATATTTCACTGAAGGTAATGTACTACTTAAGGAATGCAATTCATCCATATACCTGTCAGGCTAGAAACAACATTTGAAGGAAGAACAGAAAACAAGAATCGTTATTCATTTTGACAAGGAGCCATAGTAACAAATTATCTTTTAATACATCGATTGTAGAGCATTTAGGTAATCTCAAGTTACACAGGCCAGCTGACGAAAAAATATTTAACAATAATGCATGGGAAAGAAAGTAGTTTAGAAAGACCTTCTCTTGACATAATTTGGGTTCTCCAAGCAAGAGTCTGTGTTTGCGGAAGTAAGAGATGAATAGGAGAAGTTGCAAAGGAACTACAATCAGTAAGTTGGATAGAAACAGAAGTTGCAGCTTCTGAATCTTGAATTTTGAAATCAGAGAGGCTCCTGTACATAACAGTAAAAATTCCAAACCAGAGAAAAAAAAAAAAAAAAAGGTACCCAACATTAGCCATTAAAACTTTGATCTCTGATAACAAAATAAACGAGCAATAACTCAACTACAGGGCTCCAGTTATATGTTCAAAATAGAAGAGGGCGTACAAAAGAGAAAGGAAAGATGAGATCCTTCGAAAACCATCTCTGTTCTCAAAACATCAGTCAACCACAAAATATGAACGCAAGTTTAAGACCAACAATCCAATAAAATATCAACCTAGATGAAGCAAAAATCAAGATCTTGGATCAAATAGCCAAATTCACAACTAAATGATTGTGAAATATTATTCACTATAAAAATACTAATCACAAATACACATGTTATGCATGAAACTGGCAATCAAATTAGTGTAGCAATAAACGTTCTTTTCTTTGCCAGAAAGTCTACACTCTACAGTATAAGGACAAGGACCACAAATAATTTTGTTTGATATTCAATAATGTGTCATATACATGGCAATGGATAACAACTGCATACCTTAATAAAATGGAGGCAGACTGTTTTCTGGGTATTGTTACTCGTTGCTGATTGAAGTGAAAAAGAAGATCCAACCCTGACTGATTCTCCACCTGCCATCTAGCAATTATTATTAGTTTATCAAATTAACACCAATCACACCATTAATTCGGTGGTGATTAAAAAAATAGCATGTATAGAAGGTAGGGAACAAAATTGTTCTCTATATTTTATTCATAACACTGGATCTCTTTTATAGAAAGAGAACAATAAAAAGGAAATAAATGTCTTCCTATAAAAAAGGAAGGTAATAAAACAGAATAAAATCACGGTAATAATAACAAAATAAAATCATGCCCAACTTGATTCTTCTACACCCCCCTCAAATTTGTGCATATATATTGATCATGCCTAACTTGTTAATTCTCAAAGGTGGGTCTTGCTAGGCTCTTGTTCAAGATGTCAGCTGTTTGTTGGCTGGAAGTCACAAAAGGAGTGCAGATAATGCCAGCTTCTAGTTTCTCCTTCATGAAGTTTCGATCAATCTCAATATGTTTGGCTCTATCATGCTGGACAGGATTGTGAGCTATGCTTATTGCTGCTTTATTGTCACAGTATAACTTCAATGGAAGATCAACTTTCATCTTGAGTTCTTTCATGACACTGTAGATCCATATCCCTTCAGTTATTCCTTGGGCCATTGCTCTAAATTCAACCTCAGCACTGCCTCTAGCAACCACGCTTTGCTTCTTGCTTCTCCAAGTCACCAGATTTCCCCACACATAGGTACAATATCCTGAGGTTGATTTCCTGTCAATAACCGATCCAACCCAATCTGCATCAGTAAAGACAACAACATTCCTCTTACTATTTTTCTTAAAGTACAGGCCCTTCCCAGGATTGGCCTTTAAGTACCTCAAAATTCTGTAGACTGCCTCAAGGTGCTCTTCGTATGGGGAGTGCATAAACTGACTTACAACACTCACAGAGAAGGCAATATCAGGTCTGGTATGGGACAAATAGATTAGCTTACCAACTAGTCTCTAGTATCTTCCAATATCAACAGGGACTTTTCCTTTCTCCCAAAGTTTCACATTTGGGTTCATAGAGGTATCAACTGGTCTGTAACCACTCATTCCAGTTTCCTTTAAAAGATTCAGAATGTACTTTCATTGGGAAACCACAATTTCCTTCTTTGATCTGGCGACCTCCATGCCAAGAAAGTATTTCAATGCTCCCAAATCTTTGATTTCAAATTCTTTCGCCAAATTTCTCTTCAGTCTGTCCTTCTCTACTACATCATCCCCTGTAAGAACAATATCATCAACATAGACAATTAGTACAACAATTTTCCCATCGGAAGAAAATTTTGTGAATAGTGTGTGATCAGCTTGTCCTTGGCTGTATCCCAGTTTCTTCATAGATTTGGTGAACCTGTCAAACCATGCTTTCGGAGACTGTTTTAAGTCCATAAAGTGATTTTTTTAATTTACACACATTAGACCCAAACCTTCCTTCAAATCCAGGAGGAACATCCATGTATACTTCTTCCTCTAGGTCACCATTGAGGAAGGCATTCTTCACATCTAATTGATGCAACGGCCAATCTAAGTTAGCAGCAAGGGATAAAATGATCCTGACAGTGTTTAGTTTTGCAACAAGAGCAAAGGTCTCTGAATAATCTATGTCATAAGTCTGAGTGAACCCTTTGAACACCAAGCGAGCCTTGTATCTTTCTACGAATCCATCTGAGTTGAACATCACAGTGAAGACCCATTTACAACCTACTGTTTTTTTTCCAGCTGGCAAGTTCATAACACTCCAAGTGTTATTCTTCTCAAGAGTTCTCATCTCCTCAAGAACAGCTTCCTTCCACTTTGGAACTTTTAGAGCTTCCTGTATATTATTTGGAATTTCTATATTAGACAACTGTGAGCTAAATGCAGCATAGGAAGAAGACAAATTTGAATATGACACAAAATTAGATAAAGGATGCTTAGTACAAGATCTAATACTTATCCTAAGCGCAATGGGAATATCTAACTCAGATGATTCAATGTGGTTCTTAGGCTCAAAAGAGGACTCACCTGTCTCAGGTTGACTGACCGGATTTTCCCTCTGTTCGGTTTCATGACAGTGCTGGAGAGTTGGTTCTTCATTTTTGTTTTTTTTATTATTCCTTGAAACAGAGAACTTTCCCTTGAACCGTCGGTCACCACCTTTGAACCTGTTATTTCCTTCTCCATAAGAATCATCATGTTGTGGCATTTCAATTAGTTCTTCAATTTTATTTATTTTCAAAGGCTATTTGTCAGAGTCTTGATTTTGAGATGTAGATCCAGATTCCGTAGGAGCCTTACTCATGATAGGAGTAGGTCTAGATAGTGAATTTTGGTCATTTGCTATTGGTGCATAATTGTACAAGTCTCAGAATCATGTGAGTTTTCAGATAAAGTAATGATTTCAAATGAATCTTCATGTGGACTCCCCCTGAAGATGAGTGTCCTCAAAAAAAGGTTTGTTTTCAAAAAACGTGACATCCATGGTCACAAAATATTTCTTTGATTTTGGATCAAAACATTTATACCCCTTTTGGGTTGGAGAATATCCAATAAAAACACATTTTATAGCACGTGGTTCTAGTTTCCCAAGATTATTATGTTCATGAACAAAAACAGTAGAACCAAATATTTTTAAAGGTAAATTAGCGGAAAGATGAGCCATAGGGAAACATTCCTTGAAAACATTGATTGAGGTTTGAAATTGTAGGACCTTGGAGGGCATGCGATTAATCAAATATGCAGCAGTTAAAACAGCTTCACCCCACAAGTATTTTGGAACTTTTGTTTCAAACAATAAGGCTCTAGCTACTTCTAGGAGATGGCTATTTTTTCTCTCCGCAATTCCATTCTGTTGGGGTGTATTAACACAAGAACTTTGATGCACAACCCCATTCTCAAGGAAAAAATTCCCCAAAATCATATTAAAAAATTCCTTTCCATTGTCACTTCTGAAAACTTAAATATTTGTTTGAAATTGAGTCTGCACCATTTTAAAGAAATTTAACAACTTGACCAACCTCGAATTTTTCCATTAACAAATACACCCAACAAAGTCTAGTGTGATCATCAATGAAGGTGATGAACCATTTTTTATTTGAGAGTGTACTTGTCTTCTTAGAGCCCCAAACATCACTATGAATCATAGTAAAAGGTTTTGTTAGCATATAAGATTGCATAGGAAAAGAGGAGTGATGATGCTTTGCAAATTCACAAGTCTCACAATTAAATAAAGAAGGATCTTTATTATTAAACCACTCAGGAAAGAAATGTTTTAGGTACCTAAAACTCGGGTGACCTTACCGTAAATGTCATAACATGATATCATTATTGTTATTAGAAATAAAACTAGATTCAAAGCAGGAACCTCTCAGTTGAGATTGTTGTTCTGGTCCAAGTCCACTATCAAAGTAATAAAGTCCTCCATTCTCTTTAGCACTGCCAATCATCCTCCCCAAGTTCAAATCCTGAAACACACAATGAGAAGGGGAAAAATGAGTTTGATAGTTTTCATCTCGGACTAATTAACTGACTGATAAAAGACTATATGACAGCTTTGGAACATGAAAAACATCTTGGGAGAGTTAATGTCAGAGACAGGACAATGGACCATTTTCCTGCAATGGCTGATAAAGAGCCATCTGCAATTTTTATCTTCTGGTTACCTGCACAAGGACTATATGAAGAAAAAAGACTAGACTCTCCTGTCATATGGTCAGTTGCACCTGAATCAACAATCCAAGTATGATTTACACTAAGGAAGGCGGTTTTAACGAAATTACCTCTCTGTGCTATAGAACAGGAAGGGATTTGAGACTCAAGAAGTTTGTACAGTTGATCTATTTGTTCCTTAGTAGAAGGAAACGAGCTTGAGGAAGACTGCTTCTCTTGATCAGAAGTACTAGCTTGGAGTGCACGATTCTCACCACCGCCTTTCTTCTTCCAATTCACAGGCTTGCCACGGAGTTTCCAACATGTCTCACGGATATGTCCTGGGCGTCTGCAGTGCTCACACCATTTATCAAATTTCTTCCTGTCATCACTGTAATTCTTACTGACAAGGGAATTATCTGACATATTGATTGATGTCCTGCGAATGTCTCTTGCTCAAGAGAACAAAAATAGTCGACAGTAGTAAATAGGTCCTGAAAACAACTGAGAAGTGGGACCCACAATCTGGAAGTATCCAACACAAAAACAGCAACAAAAGCAAAGTCGAATGACCAGAAAAGTAACCCATTGAACCTGGAATGCGGTAGTGGTAGAAAAACCTGAAAATAACAAGAAAAACGAGCAAAAAACGTGTGGGTTTCAAATGACCCACAAACAAAAGTTCTCGGATCGGAAAGTAGACCCCCAAAACAGAACGAGGAGGCGCCGATCTACAATCTGGCAAATTATGGAGATAAACGGCGCACGGGACGGCGACGCGTGGTCTGCACGCGCCGGAAACGATTCTGCTTGTGGCGGCGCGTGTGGGCGCGTGGGCTGGAGTTTGGTCGCGCGCTTCCGGAGTTTGGCCAGTTTTTGGGAGTCGGTCCTAATGGCACGGTCGCCGAAGTGATCGGAGTGGCGGAAGGCGGCGTTCTGGGCTTGGCAGTGGCGGGTTAGTGTGTTTGGGACAACGGGACTGTTCCGGGCACTATTTACGCATCAGTAAGGAAGGTTACTGCAAAACAAGGCAGTAAAACCAAGCCGCAATGAAGGCGGCAACAGAAACCGCAATGAAGGCGGCTAGGATTTATGCGGAAACTAGGCCGTCAAAAACAACAGCTCTGATACCATATAGAAGGTAGGGAACAAAATTGTTCTCTATATTTTATTCATAATACTGGATCTCTCTTATAGAGAGTACAATAAAAAGGAAATAAATGTCTTCCGATAAAAAAAGAAGGTAATAAAACAGAATAATATCAGGGTAATAATAACAAAATAAAATCATGCCCAACTTGATTCTTATATAGCATGTTTAGCTTAAAGCAGACAAGCTATCGACAAAGAGAACCTCAAATAAAAAGTTGTGGTTAAGCAAATATGGGAAACTAAGGAGTATCAATTAAGTCCTCTTGTCTCTCTCTAATGGTAAAAATAACAAAGATGCACTAGATCTAGAACCTTGCAGAAGTTAGCCAGAATCATGGAGCTTTGAAGTGAGTAAGGACCAGAGAGTTTCAATTCCCCAATCATGAAGAGAAGCACATCCATAGAATTCTCATTTAGTGATATGTCCAACTGCCCAGATGATCAAGAAATTTCAGAAAATGGCAATATAATGTCTAGATAAAGTAAAGACGAACCACAAAATCAGATAACTCTAACAACCTCTTTTATTCTGCAGAAGAAATTAATAGGCACGGCATGAGATGCATATTCTGAAAGCTGGGCCTGAACATTAGATCGGTAAAAAATGCAAATTTCAATGGGATGGAGAAGTTCTCCCCTGAAATTCAAAAAGTAAAATATTATAATGCAGTTCAACTAAAGCGTGGATGGTAAAAAGGAAGTGTACAATTCAAATGGGAATTTAGAATAACCATAAGTTTCTTTGAGCATCAAAATAATTTATTGCTGCACTTGATGTGCTTATGATCCTGGATTTTGTTGCTAAGCTTTGTATGGTAAGTTGTGTATTGTTGAGGAACAAGCAAATGAGAGGGAAGAGATCTTCTGTATCTGAAAGTTCATGAACAATATTCAGGGAAATTTTCTCAATTTTAACATCAATGCATGGAAGCTTTCCACCCAGCCAAGAGGTACTTTCTGCATCAGTGTGCACACAAGTTTGCAGAGCCATTCTAGGGTAGCTAGCTGTCTCCGAAACATCATAAGAAACAGAAAGATCATTAAAAACTTTAAACTTGATTGGATTCCCAGGCTTCGTGACAAACTCGGGAGCACCATCAACAAAAGCAATAGCAGAGTTATTTGATTTATTCACAAGGTAGAAAGTTCTCTTCGATGATTGATTGAAAACTTCTGAGTCGGTAACTCCTCCATAACTTTCACCCTGAAGAGGATAGACTCTCCAAAGTGCACATCCCCCATCATTAGTAGAAGAGATGTCCACAAAACATGATCCTGGTCGGAAATTCAATCTCAATGGTACACCCATATCATTCTTAGCAAACAATGATATCAAGGAAAACCACAGAACTGTAGATTTCCATCTCTTTTGGATGCAGTGCTTGACCTGCAGAAATGCGTTTGTTAATACATGTAGAAAAAACACTGAAAATTCTTTCAATTGTATCAAAAGTACAAGCACTAATATGTTTATATAGACTACGATCTACCTAATGACCAGGCCTAATACACTAATCACTAATTAATTACAAAATATACACAATTACATATTTACAACACTCCCCCTCAAGATAGTAAATGAATATCTACCATTCTCAGTTTGCAAGTAAGTTGGTCGAATTGTTATGTTGGTATGCCCTTTGTTATCACATCTACCAGCTGGTGCCTAAAAGGAATGTAGATAATTGTTATCAATTCGCTATCCAATTTTTCCTTGATGAAGTGTCGGTCTATCCCAATGTCATGCTGAACAAGATTACGAGCAATACTGATAGCCGATTTATTATCACAAAACAACTTCATAGGCTTTCATACTTTATCTCCAAATCTGTTGAGTGAGTGAAAAGAGAGAGAGAGACATATGTTGAATATTGTGTGTTTCAACTACACAGTAGAATCTTGTTATATAGGCTTAAAAGAGATCAATACAATTAATTACAAAATATTCTATTCCTAATTACATGATATGATATGCCTATAATCTATACTGTAGAAAAGAGTATTGAATAATAATGTTGAATATCATTTCAATTGTATATCATTTACAAACACTAATACACTTAAATAGACTGGAAGAAACCCAATGGGCCTGATTAATAGGCCTTATAGAAAAACACTAATAATTACAAATTATATGCTATATTTACAACTCCCCCTCAAGCTAGTGAATGGATATCTATCATTCCCAGCTTGCAAGTAAGTTGGCCGAATCGTTCTCTTGGCAAGCCCTTTGTTAACACATCTGCTAGCTGTTTCCCAGAGGGAATGTAGGTGGTTGTTATCACATCACTATCTAACTTCTCCTTGATAAAGTGTCGGTCTATCTCAATATGTTTTGTCCTGTCATGCTGAACAGGATTATGAGCAATGTTGATAGTTGATTTGTTATCACAAAACAACTTCATAGGACCCTCATACTTTATCTTCAAGTCATCAAGAATAATCTCCATCCATAGTAGCTCACAAATTTCATGTGTCATAGCTCTGAACTCTGCCTCCGCACTTGATCGAGCCACTACATTTTGCTTCTTACTTCTCCAAGTAACAAGGTTCCCACATAGGAATGTGCAATAACCTATAGTGAACCTGTATAGTCTGCATCGGTATAAGCCTCCAAAGTCAATCTTTCACCTCTTTTGAACAAGAGGCCTCTCCCTGGAGTGGCCTTGAGATATTGCAGAATACGGTCCACAGCCTGTAAGTGTCTCACCCTTGGATCATGCATAAATTGGCTAACCACACTGACTGCATATGCTAAGTCTGGTCTAGTGTGTGTCAAGTAAATCAACTTCCCCACTAGTCTCTGATATTGGACCGTGTCAACTTTAGTACTCTCTTCTTCAATGCCCATTTTGTGATTTTGCTCGATGGGAACACCTGCAGGTTTACATCCAAGTTTGTCTGTTTCTTGTAAAAGATCTAGCACATACTTCCTTTGAGAAATGAAAATGACTTGCTTAGAGTAGGTCACTTCAATTCCTAAGAAGTACTTGAGTTTTCCAAGGTCCTTCATCTCAAATTTAGCAGATAGTTTCTCTTTGAGTAGTTGTCTCTCAACTGGATCATCTCCTGTAACAATAATATCATCAACATAAACAAGAAGTACAGTCAGCTTTCCTCCCTATGAATGTTTGAAGAATAGTGTGTGATCGCCTTGACTTTGTTTGTAGCCTAGGCACATCATAGCCTTCATGAATCTTCCAAACCAGGCTCGGGGAGACTGTTTCAGCCCATACAAAGCTTTTCTCAGTCTGCACACTTTGTTTGTTCCATTAGTGGGTCCAAATCCAGAAGGAATCTCCATATACACTTCCTCTTCTAAGTTTCCATGCAAGAATGCATTTTTAACATCAAATTGTTGTAGTTCCCACCCAGAGTGGGCGGCAAGAGAGTAAAATTCCGACAATGTTTATCTTTGCCACAAGAGCAAATGTCTCCTCAAAATCGATACCATAAGTCTGAGTATATCCCTTTGCCACTAATCTTGCCTTGTACCGATCAAGAGTACCATCTGATTTGTGCTTGACTCTATAGATCCACCTGCAACCAACGGGTTTCTTGCCCCAAGGTCTGTTAACAATCTCCCAAGTTCCATTCTTCTCAAGTGTTTTCATCTCCTCATCCACAGCTTGGACCCAATTTTTATCCTTTAGAGCCTCTTGCAAAGATGCTGGGATTCTCACAGAGTCAACAGCTGCAATAAAACTCTGATGCTGCAGGGAAAAATGTTTAGAAGAAACAAATTGAGAAATAGGGTACTTGGCACAAGACCTTTTCCCTTTTCTCAAGGCAATAGGTAAGTCATCTGGATTATGGTCAAGGGTATTAGAAATCTGAGAATCAGAAGTTAAGGGATCATTTTCAGTACTTACCTCCGGTTCAGACGGTTGGAGTTGTTTCTGAACCAGGTTGGGCTTTCCTTTCCTCTGATAAGTCAACATAGGCTCACTAGCCTTGTTCTTCACTGGTGCCAAAGGTGTTGTTTCCTGCAAAATAGAAGACATAGGGGACACAGGAGGAATAGGAGGATCAGGACCTGGAGACAAAGAGTCTGAAACAAGAGGATTAGGAGGAGCAGGACCTGGAGACAAACGAGTCAAACAACCGCAAGAAAGCGAAGGAACGCCCGTCAAAAGTGAGACCCACACACTGAAAATGGTCCCAAACGAACCAGTAGGGGCACAGCAGTTGTCGTGAGATCAGAAACGATAACTAGATCAAATGCAAGAACACAGAAACGATGTCTTCAAAGTGACCCACGAACCAAAGTGCTCAAAACCAAAAAAGAGTGAGCAAAGAAGCATACTGACGCGATGAGCAAGACCGCATTTGGCCAGGCAGACGCCGATAAATGTCGCATTTGGACGGCGTGAACAAAGAACTATACGGACGTCATGAATAATGACCGCGGCGACATCGCGTGAATAGTGGCGCTGTCGGTGGTGAACAACGCCAAGCAACCAATAAGAGATCAGAGCACAATGAAGGTGCCAAATGCTGCAATGAAGGCAGTCAAGAAGGCCGCAATGAAGGTGACAAAGAGAACCGTAAAGAAGACGGCTAGGGTTTTATGCGGAAGCGAGGCCCTCAAGATCGAGAGCTCTGATACCATGTAGAAAAGAGTACTGAATAATAATGTCGAATATTATTTCAATTGTATATCATTTACAAATACTAACACACTTAAATAGACTAGAAGAAACCCAATGGGCCTGACTAATGAGCCTTATAGAAAAACACTAATAATTACAAATTATATGCTATATTTACAAAATATACAATAAATACAAAGACCTTATTTTATTTTCAACACTCCCCCTCATGCTGGAGCATATAAATCGTATGCACCGAGCTTGTTACATATATAACCAATTCGAGGACCTCTTAGAGATTTAATGAAGACATTTGCCAGTTGATCGTTGGAATTGACAAAGCTAATGGTGATGTCTCCTGATTCAATCTTTCCCTGACAAAGTGACAATCTACCTCAATATGTTTAGTCCTCTCATGAAAAACAGGATTAGAGGCAATATGCAATGCCGCTTGATTATCACAAATTAGTGTCATTTGCATAGCCTCCTCAAACTGAAGCTCTTCGAGTAACTATTTCAACCCAAATGAGTTCTTGTGTCACTAATGTCATGGCCATGTACTCAGCTTCAGCAATAGATCTTGCGACTACATTCTGTTTCTTCCTCTTCCAGGATATCAAGTTTCCTCTAACCAATACACAATACCCACAAGTGGATTGTCTATCAATGGGTGAGCCTGCCCAATCGGCATCCGAGTAGCCAACTATCTGAGAATGCCCCCTATCGTCATAAATGAGACCTTTTCCTGGAGCACTTTTAATATACTTCAGTATTCGTATAACAGCATCCAATTCCCAATGATCCTGGCAAGGAGAATTTAAGAATTGGCTTACCACACTGACTGCAAAAGAAATATCTGGACGAATGACTGTGAGGTAGTTAAATTTCCCAACCAATCTCCTATATCTCCCTGGATCTGAAAGGGGCTCCCCCAGATTAGGTAGAAGTTAGACATTTGGATCCATAGGAGTGTCAATTGGGTTGACATTCAATAAACTTGTCTCCTCGAGAATATCCATAACATATTTCCTAAGTGAAATCACTAGACCATCCTTGGATTGGGCCACCTCAATACCCAAGAAGTAACAAAGTTTACCAAGGTCTTTAGACTGAAACTGATGAGAGAGATACTGCTTTAACGGGGGTATGCCCTGCTGATCACTACCAGTTATTACAATATCATCCACATAAACAATCAGATAAATACATCCTGGACTGAATGACGATAGAAAACAGAGTGGTCAGCTTCACTACAAATCATACCAAACTACTGCACTACAATGCTGAATCGGCCAACCCAAGCTCGTGGAGATTGTTTAAACCAATAAAGAGACCTGTGAAGCCAACAAACCATGGTAGAGGACCCCCCTAAAGCAACAAACCCAGGTGGTTGCTCCATATACACATCCTCGGCGAGAACACCATGCAGAAAGGCATTTTTAATGTCAAGCTGATACAGAGACCAGACATGTGGGACGCCCATGTCGGTTACAGAGAGGTGTAACTAAGCATACTAGGAGCTATACGCTCAGTTATGCACTGGTCCTCAGGAGTCCCTTCATGGCAAGCCTGGCAATGTAGAGGAAGATATCTTAAACATCGGTCTAGGATCTCAGACGACAGGCCTAGCGATGTATGTAATCTTAGACATCGGTCTAAGATCTCAATTGACAGACTTGGCAGTACACGTATGTCAGCCCAACCTCTCAATTGACAGGCCTAACGGCGTAGATTTTTGGTTCAATAGCAATTGAACCCAAAGGGAATGATAGATTCCTGGTTCAATATCGATTGAACCCTTAGGGAATAATGAAACAAGTTAACGTTGCATAAACTTTAGATCTTTCCTTGTGTTAAACGACATTTTGCTTGATGACTTTAGTTTCGATGTTGATTAAGCGCCTGCACAAATGTAACCATATTCTATGTTGAGAATATACTTGTTTCATTTGAACTGTTGGTAGGATCAGAGAATAGAATAGGATAGGATCAGAGTTCGCAGCGGTAGCAAATCAATATCGACCTTATAGAATGATTAAGTTATGAGGTGAAGCAAATTTTGAGGGCAAAATTTATTTGAAGGAGGGGAGTAATGTAACATCTCCAAATTCCCTAAGTTGAGTGAAGCTAGGTGTTTTGATGTACCTAATTATTAAAAGAGACTTATCAGTAAAAGAAGGGAATTAGAAAGAGGAGTGTATGTAATAATTGAGTAGGTGTTAAGAGTAAGGCCCAAGATTCTAAAAGGGGGTGTTTCCCATACCAAGTGGGGTGCATTTAATAAGAGCGTGTCATTAAGTAAAAAGGAGAGTAATAGAAATGCTAGCTTTATGTTAGTGTTAATGAGGAGGACTAGAAAGTAAAATGAACCAAGTAAGGCAAAGGGGTGCAACCCACATATGTGGGGTGTGTAGTTAGCAACCAGAAAATAAGAAAAGAATAAAAGGAGAAGACTAGAAGGAAGAAGCCGTAGAAATAAGAGGGAAAGGAAGAAAGAAAAGAAGAGAGAAGGAAGAGAAGAAAGAAGAAAAGAGAGAGAAGAAAAATAATGGAGAAAGGAAGAAGACGACGACGACTACCTCCATTGAAGATTAATGAAGGAGAAGGTTAGAGCTTCATGGAGGAAGAAGCGTGAGAAGGAGCTAGGGTTCTACCCCTTTGGAAGATGAAGCTCAAAGCAAAGCAATTAAGATTCTCTCAAGGTAACATAGAAAACCCCCAAAACCTCTCCTTAGGGTGTGCTTAGGATGTTATCTATATTTCATGATTTTGAGTACCAAGACATTTGCATGTGATTGCTTTGAGATTTGAATGACTTTATGTTTCTGTTTTGGAGTGGATTAATAGGGCTCTATATTATTTGAGGTTTTGGAATTTTTGAATGCATGCAAGGTGTTTGATGCATGTTTTGTATCAAGATATATGTTTTTTTTCTTTTAGGTTATGATCATAGGATTCCAAGGAAATGGAGATGGAGTTCTGTTTTCCTTGTTGTGGGTATGATTATACTGTGATCATGAGTACTTAGAATTCAAGTCTTGTAATCTTTGAGATTGTAGAATTAATATGTAATGGATTATGGTAGAAAGAAAGAAGTTGGAGTATTTTTATAAGAGAATGTGTCTCTTGTAAGCCTAGAATAACTATGATAGGCTAGCATATAGATGAGCATTACTTGTAACTAACTAACTCAGTTAGTTAGAGTGCTGTATGACAGCTATATGATAAAATCTGAGAAAGCTATATAAGGCACTCAGCTGTAACAGATTCATTAATCAAGAAAAAGAATATTTCAGAATTCAGTTTACAATTCAGTTTCTCTAGAATTCTCTAGAATACAGTTTATGCTTTTCTATTATGGTTCTGCTGAAAAAGATTATGACATAGTTGAATTAAAATGGATATAACAAGAGCTAGAGAAATCCTTTTTGAGTGAAACCAATTGTGTTTGAAAGCTTATTTACAACACTTGTTTATTGTGAAGTTTGATAATTTTATCTCAAATGTGCAATTTTTGGTGATTTTATGAAGTGGGCTGCTCTGCTTGGTAATTTCACCTGAATCAGTTTTCTTTGAATGCCTATATCTTGATCTAGAAAACTCGTTTTTGAGTGAAACCAGTTGGGTTTGAAAGAGGACATATAGAAGTTTCATCATGTTAAATTCCAGAATTTTATCACAACCACACAACTTCCAGTAATTTTGTGAACACATCTGTTCTGTCCTAGAATTCTAATACAAACCAGTCAACTTTAAGAGACCAATTGAGAATGAAAGCTTATTTATAATACTTGTTGACTGGAAAGTTTCATAATTTTATCTTAGAAATTCAATTTTCGGTTCTGATTCAAATGCATAAAACATTAGCTAGAGAAATCATTTTCGAGTGATACTTGTTTGGTTTGAAAGAGGACATATATTAGTTTCATCTTGTTAAGTTTTAGAATTTTAGGTTTTTTAGGTCATAAGGATTAATTATAGTGCACTAAAAACCAGATAAGTGTTGTTCTGAATTCTGTTTCAAACCAGTTCACTTTGATAGATCATAACTTGGGCTAGAAAACTCTAAATGAGATAAAATTTTCCTTGATATAAAGCTTATCATGGCTTCTTTGTGTGATTGAGTTTCATATTCATACAAGTTATCAATAATCCTTAGCAAACCATATGTTTGTATAAACTAGAGTGCATGTTGTTTAGAATGCATGTCGTATGCTATAGAAGTGTACCAGAAATGAAGTACTTGAGAAAATTAGAAAATGTATGAGCATATACCTTAGGAGATGCATGTGGCCTAGTGCCAACAAGTATATATACAAGACCTAAGTGTCATAGGTACGATTCATGTGATAGACAAGTGACCTAAGCGCCTAGATGTTGAGTAAGTGGTTTAAGTTCCGTAAATGTTATGTGAATGTATGATGTTTCTTTTTGAAGGGAAAATCGATGTTCCTCGTAAGGGAGGACGACTTACGTAGATAATGTGTGAGTGGTCTTATGCTCCTTAAAGAAAGGACGACACGTTAATGATATGCTTAGATGATATCTATAGAATTTATCATGTTACTGTGTTCTCTGTAATGACTAATAAATGTATGAAGAGCAATGATCTTCTCTGTGAGATTTCTGTTATGTGTCGTTTTCGCACTAAGGGTGTGATGTAGAATAATTGTGCAGAATAGTAGTGGAGTTATCTCCTTCTGAATGACTTAAGTGCATGGATTACACAATTGTTATAATTCTAAGCCAATGTTCATGATGTACGTTTGAATGAATGAGAATGCTATATGTGTTTGAAAGAGGGTTTTCCATACCTCGCACACCAGGTATGGCTGGAAACATCGTATAAATTGTTTTTACAATGATTCTATGTTACTGAGTTTCTTAAACTCACTATGTTTGGGATGATGGTTTCCAGGTAAGCATATGCACATTGGAGATTAGAGAGCATACCATGATTGCTCGATTCTATCCAATGCTTGGATACTTCGAGAAGTCAGTACCGGATCATAGTTGAATCATAGGGGAATTATATGTATTATCTAATTTCTTTTAAGTATTGTTTACTTGTTAGAAGATAAATTGTACTTCAGATTTTCCTAAACTTTTTAAAAGCGAAAGTTTTACTTCTGTGCCAGATTTTTTATCCTCCCTTCATTTTACTTACTTGATTTCTAAAATGTTTTCTCTAAAAGCACCAAGTAACCCTTTGGTAGGAACCAAGGCGTTACACATTCACTCAGTTGAAATAGAAGATGTCATAGAACACAAATTTTGAATCATATCAACATCTCGTACATTAAATCGCACCGACCACAACAACTAGCAGCATTATTAATTTGATACGTGACTAATGAAGATATACAAAATAACAATGATGTAGAACTATATACCCCCAGTGCACTGTTAGACCCTAAAAGATTATATTATTTTTATTAAAAAAAATAATCAAGAGTTTGACGAGGAAATCGAGAATTCATTACTAAAAGGAGAGAGAGATCTGAAAAATTTGCTGCAATTAACAGGAAGAGTAGGTGATTGAACACAGATTAAGAAAAATAAAATAAAATGTCAGATATGCTGCAATTATTTCATACCCTGAAAAGAGCCCTTTCTCCAGCAAGAGAATAATGAATGGCACCACCTATACTGAAAGTCTTTTCTTCACCTTCAACTGTAAAATACATGTGTTGATTGACATCTTGAATAGCAACAATTGCCCCTACACAAGATCGCTGCTAATTACAACAGTAATTTCCCAAAACGTTATAAACAAATGACATAGAGCTTGAGTCCGAGTACCATCAGGAATCACTGCTTCCAAACTATTGTCAACTTCATGACTAGTAGACCAATTATTTATCTCCGATTCTTTTACTGTATCGTGACTGGATATCCCAGAAAGTGAGGAGGCCATTGACAAAATTGACTAGCATATCAGCAAAATGAAATAAAAAGTCAGAACAAATGTAACATAGCTTTAGTAGCAGCACACGCAAGAAAATAAAAATTAATAATACAAGACTGCCAAATTTGATTCAACATTATTAAAAAGAAAAAGAGCAGCAGGGACAACTAATGACTAAACATTACAATAAATTAATAATAATAAGAAAGTTCACCTGGATTTCATGTACAGAAAGTGTCATATCGAAACCTGAAAGAGAACCAATACCAAACCAATACCGAAGCAAATGCAAAGAACCATTATCTGGCCTCTCTAGTGATATGAAAGCTCTTAAATCTTTTAAAATCTGGTTCTGATGACTTAACTGAACAGGAACAGGTTCTTTTGAACTACTTGCATCATTAACTGAGTTCAATTCACTGAAGTTCTGAAATTCTGGAAGAGGATCAGCTGATGCAACGTGAGATGACAAATCTTTTGATGTCATAGAAGAAAAATGAGGAACTATAATTTCATCTTCCTCTCTCTCATGAATAACTTGTGAAATGATTGCTAAACGAGAAAGCTCAAGTACTAATTTCCTCCCAGTAGTTGTCAATTCAAATTTCAGACGGATGTCAACCTCCAGTACAATTTCTCGGATACCACCTGCGGTAGTTAATTACATATTTAACAAAAAATTTCTAAGTTACACTTCAATAATAGCAAACAGGTTAATTACCAGATTCATTTTCAAGTGCTAAAACAAGAGTAAAGTGAGACAAGGCTAAGTCAAATGCATCGGGCAATCCAGTTTCAGCTTGTTGAGATGTGCTAACAGTCCCTTGATCAATCCCATCATCAAGATTATAGCTCTCTCTGCCATGCTCTACTACCTTCTTGATGCCTTTATTAGGTTGCTGTGCATCAGAAGTGAGATTGCCGATATAATGAAGATATAAAGAATAGTTATCAATGGCCATTGGCAAAGATGATGTTTCAAGAACAAAGAGTCCACCCTGCCCAATAACATTTGTAATTCAGTAGGGTAAGAAAAATTTAAAATCCTGAGATGCTATCATTAACAGAAAACAGTTTCATCTGCAAACAGATAAAACCCTTGAGATTCAATTTGTAACAGAAGGTTCAAAACAAAGATGCAGGAACATGCCTTAGATTATAATGCCCTCACTCACTCCTCAAATTATTACCTGGATCTCGCAGAATATCATATGAAACTCTCCACCAATAGAAAGCGAAGACAGAAGCTTGTTCAATTTATGTGCACGAACTAGATCACTCTTCATTGAGCATTTTCCAATGAAGATATTATATACTGCAACATTTATTAATAACCAGTGACTAGCTGAAGCTTGCATGCTGATATTTGTAGGACACCCCATTTTTTTAACTATGTGGGGAGATTGGTTATTCAACCTTTCAGAGACTGACAAATTGGTTTCTCGTACCAAGTAAGATGTATTACCATCAGAACTAGAACTACCAAATGTTTTTATCTCATTTCCTGAAGATGAGGTATTTTGAACAAGACCCAAGCATAAAGTAAATGTGCAACCAGAAAGAGATATTTCATGCAAACAATTAACAGATTGCAAAAGCAAATTTTGAAGTACAATATTTTCATGGCTGTTTCCGACTGGGTTCTGGTATTCAAAAACAGAAGACATGATTCCAGATAAATCAGAGATGAAATCCATTTTCTCTTCTTCACAAGATATTACAAAAGTTGCCTGCTGAATAGAAATCCAAATTCCACAGTCAGGCAACGTTTTCATAGCCTTTTTGTTACCAGTTAAAAAGTCAAACTTTCTTGTATTAAACTCCATATTATCACTTGTCCTAGAATTATGAAGAATGACATCCATCGAATTGAATCTGAAGGTCCCATCAATAAAAAAAGGGAAGCTGTCATTTGTCTGTAAATCCCCTGGTATAATTGCCTCACTGCTATCAGGTATTGCAAAAAATGCCTCCCGTTTCATAATTTCAGGATGTCTGCAATCAACATCTTCAAAACTACTAAACAGATAAGCAACCACGGAAGAAAAACCTGCAATTGCCTGTCATTAAGGAAAAAATTCCTTCAGTCATGACTTGGTAATATCCATATATAAATTAGAACAGAACTGCTTTTACAAAGCAAACCCTTGTACAACATGCTAAGTTTGACAAACCGTTTGCTAAGTTTGACATTATGCTAAATTAGAGGGGTCATTATGTTAAGTTTAACACTTGGTGTCAACAGACCCTGACCCTATATATATAAAACAAGCTTGGTGCATGTGATATATATGCACCTGTTTGAAGGGGAGTGTTGGTATTGTTGATATTCCTAATCCTATATCCCAGAAAATTAGGAGTAGAAGTCAGTTATAGTTAGGAGATAAAATCAATTCCTACATTTTAGGGATTTAGGTTTTTGAGTTTTATTTGGATTGTGAATGGTTATCTCTATAAGATTTTGTGCTAAGAGGGTTTCTCTCAAACCAACCAAATCATTCAACCAGATCGAAGATAAGCTCTTGATACCATGACAGAAACCAAGAACCAGTGAGAAAGTAACAGAAACCAAGAGAAAATGGAATGGGGGGCAGAGAGTTTGAGGAACTATCTGTTTCTGAGAAACTGTATCTTTGTAAGTACAGATTAAGAATCCAAATCAGATTCCTAAGGGATCCCTATTTTTAACTACCTACCAGCTAAGTCAGTTAGACTGGCAGCTAAGCAAAACTGAACATTACTAGATAAATAAGAAGCAGTTGTGTCCGGTCTGCAACAGGGATACCTATTACTAACAATGAATTTATTCATGTTATACCAGATGACAAAACAATAAATATCATGACTTAACCAGGGTTGAAGAAAAATAATATCATTTAATTTGACAAGGGAGAAAAAATATCACCTTATAGACCATATACACCTCATCCAAAAACGACAAAACAGTGAATCCTCCAGCTGTTATGTCCAAAGCAGCTGAAAAGGCAGACATTGTTGTGCTCAAGGAATAAATATAATCCCTGCAATATCAAATTAAACATAAAAAATCACAATCTCAATCACAGCAAAGCTGAAGCTTATGAAACAACACATTCAATCATGGCTAGAAAGCACAAAGGAAGGAGAGCCCCAAACTTTCTTACCTCTACTATTCTTTGACACTCTTATACACTTTTCCTTAATTTCATCTTGCGGACAAGGTGAAACTTTTTTAGGGGGGTGAGAGAGGTATTGCTAGCATATGTCGAACAAGGAGAGTCTATGTTGGGAAGAACAAGACCGAGCTTAGAGATGAAGAGGTAGAGCCTTAGTCTGTCACCAACAGCAATAACAGATACCAGCAGTAAATGCTTAGTTACTGTGGAGCTAGAATTGGTTATAAGGAACTTCTAGAGACAGATTGGGGGATACTGATCGTTTAGGAAAGAGGAGAGCCTAAGTCTATCAATTACTTAGAGTGAGAGTTTGTATTTTGTGTTCTAAATTGTTTTTTATCTCTGTTCAGTTTCGCCTTGATACCAATTCAGAGATATTGGGAGTTCTATTAGTAAAGATTCCATCCTTTTACTTCAATTCTGGACCAGTTCTATTATATGCATACCAGAGGAAATAGTGTGCCAGATCTATGAATCTTCAGCATATCATTGGCATTGATCTTATTAATTGGCGCTGTCCAAACAAAAGATTTGACAGTAGGCGTTTTAAACAAATAAATTGGATGTACAACAGGATTTGTGGGCTCCTTTTGATAGACACACACACACAGGAGAATTTCAATAGAGAGAAATGACAGCAAAGGAGAAAGATACGAAATCCAAATAGATAAACTAAAAGAAAACAGTAAGACTAGTGGGCTCAAACGGATGACAAAGCTGTCCAATGTCTTTATATATCAGATACGGAAACTCCCTTGAAGAACACCAGAGACCATAAACACAAACTATGCAATATAACAGCAAAGAATTGCTCTTAAAATTGTGTTTATTAGCATTACCAGAGAATAGCATAAATGGAATACTGCCACAAATTTCAGGCATCTTCGTTGTTTTTGAAACACTCAAAACACATCATTAGAAACTACTCCAAGGTGGAAGGACACACCCAATATTTACCTACTGCATACAGATCACTCCATAATAAATTACCATCAGTTTCCTAAGTCCTAACTAGCCTTACACATAATAGCACACATACTAGAGGAAACAGCTGTGCTAGGTCTATGAATCTGCAACATACCATTGGCAATAATCTTATTAATTACCACTACCGACATGGAAGATTTGAATTTAAGAGCTTTAAATTTTCAAATTGACTCTTATATTAAACTTTGCAACTAATTATTTCTTTTATTGTAATCTCATTTGAAAGATATCTTAATTTTAGAGTAATGTTATTTTGACACCCAAATACTGACAACCGGGCGACACCTGGTTAATGACGTGCAAAAATTTGGTTAATGCAGTTCAGTATATAGTTAACAATTAATTGTATCCATTAACCAAATATTTGCATTATTAACCATCCACTGATTAAGCATCTACTAAACTGAATTAACCAAACTTTCGCACGTCATTAACCAGGTGTCGTTGCATTCATCGTTAACCATCTACTGAACTGAATTAACTAAACTTTTGTACGTCATTAACCAGGTGTCGCTGGGTGTCGACTTTGAGGTGTCAAAATAACATTTCTCTAATTTTATTATCCTTTTCCTTCTCTTTACACAGTAGACTTTCTGTCTATCAAAATAAAAATTTATTTATTCCTCAAAAGCTCCATACACCACATAAAGTAGAGGCCAAAGTAACTAAATGCTGCCTGTGACATACTATTTGCCTCCAATAGGTAGCAACTCTAACGCTAACTTGGGAGCACATACCAAGTTATTTAAAGGAATAATAGTGGATAGAGTCGGGTCATAAAGTTCACAGGCAGCCAGAAGCTTATTTTCATATAAAACATGAAAGAAAAAAAATACCATGGATGGACTGAGGTTCTCAGAGGAACATGATATAGAAAGATCTATACATTCCCCCATGTTATTATGAATATAAAAGGTTCCCAAACTCAACTGTAACCTGTTGTCCATAAGCAAACTGACAGAGGGCTTCAATTATGTTACTCAATTTCTACAATTTCTACCTTACATGCGTGAATATCAAGTTTTGGACTTGGGGAAGAGGATTGGCAGTGTTAAGAAATGTGTTGGACTCTACTCCTTCGAGTCGATGACTCCAAGAGAAATATGAGAGTAATAGTGCAGTTTTTTTTTTTTTTTTGTAGTGTAGTTTCTTTCTTTTTCTCTGATTTTCTCTCACTTTCACACCTTAAGAACTTCAAACAATGTACAGCAAGAAGATATTAGTTCCAGTTTTTTAGGGATCTGTTACCATTTAGGAACAGATTATCTCCCCTATTTTCTAGGCCTGGATTGATGAACAGTTGTTATCCCAATTCCATGTTTATACAACCATTTTGTTATTCTGCAACCCATAAGAGCATAAACTGGCAGAAATGGATAATGAAAGCTAAGTATCAGCCTTTAGTCAACATTCTACCTAAAGGATAATATCTGGACGGTGATTGGCTTCAATATAAAAAGTTGAATCTGATGGTCATCTGTTGACTTCTCCAAACAAGCATTTAAGCCATTCAAATGAAGGTAGGAACCAATTGAAATCTTTCCCAAGGATGCATACTTATCATTATTGGGTTCTGGACGTTCAATCATCCGAGGTTCCAATGTAATACACTCTGCTTTGGCATCACCAAGCCCCAATTGACCTGTCGATGATGCCATACCAAATAAAGATGGTGGTGATCCAACAACCACTTGAACCTCACGGAAATCAAAAATGAGGTCAAAATTATCCTGACTGATAATGCCATTAATGTCTTGACCACTGATATTGGCCTCCCTTCTATGTGAAAATCTTACAGAAGGACCATCAACATACACTGCAAAATGAATGTGTCTCTCTGGAAGCTTTTGAAGCAAGGCCAAAATCATTTTTTTGGAAATATATTCATATTTTTTAGCCCAAGCATTTTCTGTTTTATCCAAAACATTTGAAACAATACAAACTTCCCTCCTTTCCTCCCAGTAAACAGCATGTTGTATTTGACTAAGAATGAGAGACACTGATGATACTGAAGAATGAGTCAAAACTATATTTAACTTTCCTAGCAGTAAACCACATTCACAAAACCCATAATCTGGATTCTTATGGTCTGAATATGAGGAAGATATCTCAATCTTACAGAGAAGGCGTGGATTTTCAGAATATTGAATCTCACTTTCATTAAAATTGCTGCAAATTCCTTTCCAATTCACTAACAATTTTCCCATAAAGCTTTCAATATGAGAATCAAAAGTGTCTTCAGCTTGCACAGCATTAGTTTCTGAAAGGAGAAACACTTTTGCAGGATCAACCCAGATAAGTGATTTCATATCGGTACTACCTTCCTTTCTGTTTCCTTCAGCTGAACTAAGCTTATTCATTGTACTTGCTTCTGCTGACATTGTTGAAGGTGCAAGTTCAACCTTCATCTGCCCGCATGATAGAAAGACTCTCTGTTCAAAAATATCTTTTACAGATACTAATAACAAAGCATCGATGCAAAAACATATTGAAAGGAAATCTGAGTATGCAATCCCAGTATGTGAATGTAACTTTTCATACAAAGATGGTTGAATTTCATTGATATGGGAAACTGTCATTATGATTTTCCCAAAATTCAGTACAAAACAGCATCTTTGACAAGGATCTTCGATAAGACTTCCTAAACAACATCCATCAATATCTGGATCTTGCACTATTTTTTTCTCAAAAAAAATGTGCCCTAGACAATGGATCATCTTTGAGATCACTTCCCATATAAATGCCACTATAAAAAGGAAAGGGCGGAAGAAATTACTTGTCGCTGCACATTCCTCATGACGATCAAATGAAACTTTCAATGCTGCTCTACGACGAGCTATTCGCCTTGCAAGTGATATGCCTTCAACGGGTAACTTTTTCTCAATGTCAGAGATCAACTCCCAATGGTGTCTAGCAGAAATCAGTTTGCTATGAGACATCTTAGAAATGGACTTTCTCCATATGTTGCCAGTAGAATATCCAATTAGCAGCAAGAAATTCTCATAAGCATTGGCATAGTGTATCCATTGACCTATAACACCAACTAATCTTTGCAATGACAATCTAGGAGTTAAAGTCGCATGGCCAATTCTGCTGGAAGCTACTCTCCATAACTCTCTAGCACTTCTAGATTGATTGAAGGTATCAGATAGCAATTTGTCGAAAAGTAGACATACAGAAATGTCATCTGGAGATAATGCAAAAACAAGTTCTGGAAAACAAAGAGTGCAATCTGCCAGCTTAAGATCTCTGAATTTAATGAAAATCTGCATATCAGATGAAAGCATAACACGATCTGTATAATTTTTTCCAATTAATCTGACCCTGAATCCAATGCCATTTAATATAGAAGAGCTCTCTTTCATTGGAACAAAAAATGTACTAAGAAAACCTCCAAGAAGACATTTTTGATCCAGATGCTTAGACCTTGCACTTAACTCCTTCATTTCCCCACAACACACAAATTCATCATTTAAGATGGGAAATTGAACCTCCACATGAATGTGATGTGCCTCTAGATGACAGTTTTTCAGAATAAGATTCAAAATAGATGTCGTAAAATCTTTCCTCTCAGGTACAGCAAATAAGATCGTCTCCAAAATTTGATGCAACGAACAGCCCTAAAATTCACAACAAAAGTTAACTGTAATCACCATGACCACAATGATACGATATTTAATAAACTGATTCTCAATGGTAAAGCTAAAAACAAAATATCAGCAGCTCAGATATGTCTCTCTCTTTGGACTAATATTCCTTTTACTTAAAGCATATGATTTCCACACAAGTATGCAAATTAGTGCTAGCCTACCAGGTAAAGTAACTGTTACGAATCAGTGAATGACATCAATTATTTTCAATTGCATTTAACATGGACGAAGCTTCATCAGTTCCGATAAAGGCCTCAGTGTGAACTGTGAATTCGGAGTCTAATAATCATTACCTCAGGATCAAGTGCCGAGAGTTTCTTTTTGAGATAATCCGAATAATCATACCTCGACTTCCGCAACCGCAACCGCCTCGCGCATTCCTCCTCTTCCGGCTTCCTTCAAAACCAAACAATCGTGTCAGTTAAGGAAACGATAAACATTCAACTTATCTAAGTCACAATCGGGGGAAAAAAAGGAATAAAAGAAGGCTGTTAGTGGCACAGTTACTCGAACGATAGCACGACGCGAACGCCGTAAAGCTCGATTGTGAAAGCCGGCGGGGACCAGGCTGAGAAACGAACGACGAGTCGTTCGACAGTGACGTCCTTGAAGAACAAGAAAAGTGGGGAGTGGAAGAGGCGGTTGAGAACCGAGACGTCGAAGCGGATGTTGTTGGCGACGGCGAGAGAGTGAAAGAACCCTAATTTGAGATCGAGTTGGGGCTCTTCTCGCAGCCATGGCTGAAGCAGAGACAGTAGTCTCCGCCGGATTATGCTTTTCAAGGGCATGGTGGTTGTAGTAGTAGTAGTATCATGGATGGATTGATTGTTTGTGCACGGTTGTGATGGAGAATGTGAATTCGAAGAAAGGAGTAACGGACTTTCTAGTTTGCCAGCGGCATGGGGGTGTGAATCGGCGGGAAAGGTCAAGCGATGGCGCACGTCTCTATCCAACTGAATCGAGCCGAACGCGTGGCAGTGCCCCTGGTGGTGACTCTCTTGTTCCACGCGTCCAATTGGTGTTTCCTTTTCCAGTAATTTTTTTTTTTCCTTTCCAATTGGTTCTTATCTCCAAAGTAGATTTGGCTCCTTTAAAGTGAATAGGAGACAAAGTGAGAAAAATTAAGGGTTGTTATTTTAACAAACCAATGATTTGTCATGATATACCTATAATATCAACAATTGATTTATTTATCGATGACTGATATTACTTACTTTAGACTCTAAAGTAGATTAGTCACTTTAGAGGAGTCAGATCCTCTCCTAGTAGACTCAAGATATCCTTGCCACTTGGATTTTTTGGATCTGCTATGGGACTAATCTCTGAATTGACAACAGGATGTCCATTTTTTCAGGGCTACTCCCAAATGGGTGACTCGAGCCATCCATATCTCCGCCTCCCCTCCTTTTTTTATCAGTTGTACACTATCGGTGTGCCCCCCATAAAAAAACATATTTAGCCTCCCCTTACACCACCCTTAGGGTTTAAATGCACCTTCCCCACTCCATATTCGATTTTGCAGAGGTACAAGAAAAAGAATGGAAATGAGGCTCAACTTGTCCCTACATCATATCTGAATGGGTTAGGTCGAGTCAAGTTGAATGACAAAGAAATCGGGTTGTGGCTCCGATTTCATAAGTTTGGATCTCTTAAAATGCCTAACCCAACTCGACCTATGAGCGACCCTACTTAAACAAATAATTCCACATTGAACTTACTATTTAGAAAAACAATTATGTATATAAATAGTGACAAAAACGTGTAATCAATATTAAAATAAGATTATACAATTGTTAATTAATACTGAAATAACAAATGACAATAAGCATTTTGCATTCAAAATTATCATTATGAGTAGAGGAAAAATCAAGTAATAATCGAGTAAAACTGGAAAAGGACCAACTTGGTGTTGGGAGAGTTGGTAACATGACTCTCTCCTAGGAAATGGGAAAATGTGAGGGGATAGATAAAGGTTGGTGGCTATTTGACTATCTGAAGTGGATACGGTGTAGCCATGGAGGCCGCGTGGGGGAACCACAACCGCAGAGCTGTAGCTACGCAAGACAGTCACACGATGTCGTAGCAAGGGGAAGAGGAAGTCGTATTTCACGACATATGGTTGGGAGGCAGTCGTACGCATGGTATTACCTAAAGGCCACTGTGCTAGTTTGCTCCCCATTGTCACTGGGAGGAGACGATATGTGAATTGGGGCTTCTAGAGAAGATGGAAGAGAGAGTGAAAATGAAAATTGAAACATTATTTTTACGTTAAGAGACATCAAAAATATCAATATGCATGCAAATGTAACCTCCTTTTGAAAAAATGAATCCTCTAAGTCGGGTTGGGTCGGAGTTTCATTGGTTTTGATTCGAGGAACCTAGTACCCGACCGAATGAGAACCAGTTCATAAATATAAAAAATGGTATTACTTGGTTACCCGACCCAGCTTGATTTTTGCAGGTCGAATTGGGTTGGGAAGCTTAGCCGGGTCGACCAAATTCGTGATCACCCCTATTTTTCAAGTAAATATTTATTATTATATTATTAATAATTATCCAATTTTTCAAAAGGTTGAATTGTAAAAATAATTTTATTTTCAGTTTTCTTTGAATAAAATATTAAAAAACTACAATGATGATCAAGTCTTTTATTGCTGGTATGCAAGGTTGCAATTCAAATGTACTATTTAATTCAAAATATCTTTTAATGGTATAGTATGTGAGACATTTCCTAGCACCTAATCCTTTCTTAATAATAACTCATTTTGATTTTTCATTTAAACAGTAAATGTCTTTATTAATCTCCTTTTATATTAGGCATTTTGCTACAGGCAAAACCCCCAAACTGGACATCCTAAATTGGTGACAACTGTCCTCTTTTGGGGTAAAATTGATATTACATAATTAGTGCTCCCTTTTACCTGGCAATTTCCCAATACTAGGAAAAGATTGCAATCCTAGTACCACCTACTTTTTCTTATTTCTCTTCTAATACACGTTATAGGCATTGTGACAAACAAGACAAATATTTTTCTTCTTTTTCTTCTGATACACACTACTCGGCACATCACATCATCTTCTCCACTTCATCTTCATCCTCTTATCAGTAAAGACTACACTTTATCTACACTACACTTCAACTTCATCTACTTCTTCTACTTCCTCATTAAAGACGCCATTTTTCATTTTCGTTTTTTCTGCATCTTCATCCTCTTATCAGATTTTTTTCATTGCGTGTAGCTTGGTGCACAGCATGAGTTTCAGCCTTGGAGTACAACCAACATTGAAGAGCTAAAAGCAGAAATGTATTTTTAGTTTACTACCATTTTGAGCTGTTGTTTTGTTCTTTTCTTTGAATTTTCATTTTTTTTCCTACCAATTTATCCTTCACAAAACCTTATTGTGTAAGATGCGTTTGGTATAACCTTTTATTTTGTGATGTTTGATATAATCTGTGTTGCTTTTTAGTATATAGACTTGTGATTTCTACTTTGTTGACAACTTAATTTCCCCCACTTTTTTTTCACTTAGTTTATAGAAATGGATTGTCACCTTTTCTGCTTACAACAAATACGCTTAACCAGATGAAGGAACCCAGAGCACAGAAACTAAAAGGTATCACATCATGAGAGGTTGATCAGTATTCACAGAGATTAACACTTAAACGAGCTAATAAACAGAAAAAACCATAAATCGATTTAGAGCATAAAATAAAGACAAGGGTTTTGCATAAGTATTCAGAACGAAGAGAAAGGCTGCAAAAGAAAGACTTTCATATAATATATAAATACCAATAGAAAGAGAGAAGAAAAAGGCACTAGCAAAAGAAACAGGGGGTGTAGTAGTGAACAAATTAAGGGAAACTAAGTCAAAGGCAGCAATAATTCCTAGAAGAAAAAAGGATTTATACTTTCTATAAGTTATAAACTACAACATATTTTCTTTATATGCAAACCACTTATTTTCTACTTAGTTTTTACTTAGTTTTTTACCATTGAGTAAGTACCTGAAGCAATGGGTCTGTCAAGATTACAATAATCTTATTTTTGGCTCTGATAGTTTAGCTAAATGGCACGTCCCATTGATACGATCAAAGACATCAGTGATGAAAAGGAACTTTGGAAAATTGTTGTTCGAATTGTAGATATCTAGACGGTTATAAATAAGGCCAAGTAAGAGCATCTAGAAATGGTTTTCATGGATGCCAAGGTAACTTTATGTGTCTCATCCGAATTTCCTGTTAGCAATGAAAAATGTTTAATCTTTTTTTTTTGATTTTATTGTTAATAAGGGAGATAAGATTCATGCTATTGTCCCAAAGAAGGAGTCGGGGACATGGAAGGCAAAGTTGAAGGAACATAATACTTATGTCTTTGAAAATTTTGTTGTTTTTGATAACGATTTTCAAGGTTTGTGATCATCACTACAAAATGATATTTAGTGGTGGTAAAATGAT
This sequence comes from Calophaca sinica, assembly GCA_037113605.1. Taxonomy (NCBI): domain Eukaryota; kingdom Viridiplantae; phylum Streptophyta; class Magnoliopsida; order Fabales; family Fabaceae; genus Calophaca; species Calophaca sinica. Next base: position 42,455,788 of record CM073731.1, on the reverse strand, counting down.
ATTTAGTGGCGGTACAATAGTTAAAGAGAAATAACTTCTTGATATTCCTCCATTAAAATATCACTTCAAAGACTTTTATGAGATACTTAGTGGAAATTTTCATCCTGATTTGTTAGTAGGTAAGATTTACATCAGATTTTGTACTGATTCGAACCCGTAATAATGTTTGAATTTTCATTACATGTCCAATAACCTTCAAAATTTAACCTTGATAAGATTTGATTGGAGCTTTGCACAAGTTAGTTTATTCTCAACCTCAAGCAGACCAAAGAGAGTTGTGTTTATCATGAAGGACATTAGGTAAATTCGTTTCCTTATCTTTTGCCGCCATTCTTTTCCCTAATTTTTTAAACTCTTATTCTAATATTAGATCACTTAATGTCATTGTAGTGGCAACTTGGTGGAATGTACTTTTTGGGAAGAGACTGCAGTGAAATTCCTAAATTATTACAATGAGAGATGTCATCTTGGACCAATTGTTATGATACTACAACCAATGTTGTCTTCAAAGAAATGTTTCAAAACCTCTAGCAAGTTAGTGTCTTCACATTCAACTGCTACTCAATTTTAGTTTCATATTATCTTTTTTTTTTTTAGGCAAAAGAAAGGAGAGAGGCCTCGTTAAAACCTTCTGATGCAAAACCCTCCTTAGGAAAAAAACACCAAGAAGGAAAAAGAGTACCCCCGCCTAAAATTTATTAATAAAAAAGGAAAAACAAACAAACATGGGGGACTAGACCAAAACCCATGAGCAGAAACAAAATGAAGATCCGCAAGAAAGAAACACCCGCCTAAAAAGGTAAAACAAAGCTTGACATGCACATGCATCACAATAATGGCTTTCATCCCAACTATGTTGGCACCAAAGCCATTAACAATCATATGCAGCACATCAAGGGAAGACAAAGTAAAACCCAACCCCAAGGTGAGGCAATTATAACTAAAGACTGCAAAAAGCAAACAAGCCAAAAGCAAGGCACAATTACTTGAATCTATAACAAGGACGACCCAATCTATTATTAAAGAAATCTTCATAAAGAAACTTAGGCAGTGAATTCCACCAGATGAAGCCAGAGATACCAAGGCCATGAGCCGCTAAACGATCCGCGTAGTTATTCCCTTCACGAAAAATATGAGACACAAGGAAAGTCATATGCTTTGTTAGAGCAATGCAGTTATTCCATCTATTCTTAAGACGCCAAGGCACAATACTTTGATTCTTAAAAGCGCCAACAACCAACTGGGAATCGCACTCCAGCCAAAGGTGATGCCAACCCTTCTGATAGGCAGTCTCAATAGTGAATATAGCGCCAAATAATTACGCCTGAAAAGAGTTTTTAATACCCAGTTAGCGTAAAAACAACCCACAATAGCTGCATTATAATCACGAAAGATACCCCACAGAAGCGGGGCGGCAACCCTTCGCAAAGTCGGTATTGCATTTAAAAACAAAGGTTGAGGGAATCCAAAAACCTCTTTAATAATAAGAGCTGGTGCAGGGTGACACAGAATCTTGAAAGCTTTCAAAATGGAAAACTCCTCTATAGATGGGAACATAGTGCCTTTGCTATAATTACCAAAGAAGATAAACATTAGCAATAATGAGATTAATAACATATCCCAGGAGCACCTTATTATCAAATCTCAGCTTATTCCTGCAAAACCAAATAGCCCAGACTATGTTCACCACACAGGCTACAACAACATCCAAAACCTGGGAGCTCCAAGTTCTATTACAAACCTCAAGAATAGTACCAACTGAGGAACAGTCAATATGAATGCCGAGGATGCTTTCAAGCCAGCGCCAAAGAGACAAGGCAAAAGTACAACCATGGAACAGGTGGGACGAACTTTCCGAATTATTGCCACATAGGCTACAGACTGAAACCACAGTAACACCACCTTTTCTCAGATTATCATCAGTGGGCAGACGATTGTGAATTAATCTCCAAAGCAGGAAAGACTTAGAAGGAGGGATAGCACTTCTCCAAATAATCTTACACCAAGGCAAAGAATTACGAATGGGTTCAAAAAACAAGTAAGCATCTTTAAAAGATAAAATACCTTTTTCATTAGGCCCCCACATAATAGCGTCTGATGTCTGAAGTTTCGGAATAACTATCTCTTTTATCTCAGCCATAACGCTAGAGGCTCTAGCAGCAATATTGTGCGGGATAGACCAAGCTCCATCAACAATAAAATCTTTCACCTTCGCATGCAGCAAAGGGTGCAAATAAGGAGGAAGGTTCAGAAGGTCCACAATTGGCTGAGACAACCACTTATCCCTCCAAAAGTTAACTTTAGATCCATCCTCAATATTCCAGGAATAATGCTCATCAATAAAAGATAAACAAGTTTTAATACCTGGCCAAATAGAGGAAGAGATATGGTAAGTGACAAGTCTATTATTCTTAACCGCTCTAGCTTTCAGCAGAGAGGTCCAATATAGGTCCGAAACTTTGAAATCCCAAGCAAGCTTCAGCATGCCAGCTTTATTAATAGACTTAATAGAACGGATGCCTAAACCTCCCTCCAAAGACGGTCTAGTCACTTTGTCCCAGGCAACGGTGACCAACTTACGCTGATTAACATCTCCAGACCAAATAAAATTACGAATCCACTGATCAACCAAAGACAACAAGCTCGAGGGCCAGGAGTAAACCTGAAAGCTATAAACCATCATACCCAGAATAACCGATTTGACCAGTTGCACTCTACCCATGATAGACAGTAAGGAACCTTTCCAAGCCGCAAGCTTAGTTTTGATTCTATCCGCAATAGGCATAAGATGAGATTTTCTAGGAGTGTCTTTAAATAGGGGGCACCAAGATAAGTGAAGGGAAAAGTACCTGAAACAAATTCCAGCTGATTAGAAATAGCATCCTGACGAGAAGGAGAGACATTGCCCACATAAAATTTAGATTTATCTGAGCTAACAACCTGACCGGAAATAGCCTCATAATCAGAGAACAGACGCAGCAGACCGGAAATCGATTTTTTAGTCGCCTTGCAGAAAATCAAAACATCATTCGCATATAAAACATGACTAGGCATCCTGAAACCTTGAGGACCCGTCATCAACTGAAGCTTGCCTTCATTGACGAGCATAGAAATACCCCTGCTAAGAACTTCTTCGGCAATGCAAAATAAGAGAGGAGAAAGAGGGTCACCCTGTCTAACACCACGTTTACAACTGAAAAAGCCAACCACATGACCATTAACAGAAATAAAGAGCTTAGTAGAATTTAAAATCAAGCTGATCCAGGAGCAAAAAGTATCACCAAAACCAAAAGCCTGCAAGACTCTTAGAAGAAACTGCCAGTCTATAGTATCAAAAGCCTTCTTATTGTCAATCTTTAGAGCAAGCTGACCTCCAAAGGATCGCTTATGGAGCAAATTAACAGCTTCTGAAGCAGTGCAAATACAATCAGAAATACTTCTACCTTTTATAAAACCCCTTTGATTCTCAGAAATAATCTTGGGAGCCTGATTGAAAGCTTGTCACCAAAACCTTAGTGATAATTTTAAAGCGAAAGTTAGCTAGGGCTATCGGACGAATCGGTCAATCCTATCGACCCAGAGACTTTGGGAATAATGACCACCAAATTAGAGTTCAAGTTAGGAAGTAGCCAACCTTGCCTGAAAAACTGAGTAACCATAGCATAAACATCCTCGGCAATAATATCCCAATAAGTATGATAGAAGAAACCCCCAAAACCGTCAGGCCCCGGAGCGCTGTCACCATTTAAAGAGAAAACCGCTTGCTTAACCTCCTCAAAGGATGGCACCCTGGTTAGCAAATCATTATCTGTAGCAATCACAATTGAAGGAATAACTTTATCAATAAGATCATTAGAACGACAAGAATTACCCACTGCAAAAAGATCTGTATAATAATTTAAAATATGTGCCTCGATATCCTCTGCCTCAGATAAAAGATCATCACCATTCTTAATAACAGATATTTTCCTGGTAGTCCCCCTGATTTTGGCCAGTCGATGAAAGAAAGCAGTGTTTCTGTCACCCTGTAGATGCCAATTTATTAGAGCCTTTTCTCTCCAAAAATCATCTTCCACACCTAGAGCATTTTGCAAAATTAATTGAGTTTTCTTCTCCCTACTGAAGAGATCATCAGAGCCGCCTGATTGGTCAATATCTAATTGAATGGAGTCTAAATCAGCCATAGCATTAGAGACTTTACAATGAACATCACCAAAAACCTGCTTATTCCAAACCGTGAGCTTGGTTTTGAGAATTTTAAGTTTTTGAGAAAGAACATACATAGGACAACCATGAACCTGAGATTTCCAAATATTCTGGATGACAGGTAAGCAATCAGGATGTCTAACCCACATTTGCATGAATTTAAAGGAAGAAGCAAATTGACGATCAGATTTCGTCAAAGTAAGAAGCAAAGGGAAATGATCAGACCGATCCCTTGTAAGAGTGCAACAATCAACAGAGGTCCAGAAATCAATCAAATTATCATCATAGAGAGTCCTATCAAGCCTCTTGGCATTATATTGATGGCCCAATCTACCATTTGACCAGGTATATTGAGCCCCACTCGTAGGGAGATGGATAAGATGATCATTGTCAGACCAAGCACCAAACTCAGAACAAGAGATCTGTGAGGGCTTACCTGCACCCTGACACTCATGAGCACCAAGAACAGCATTAAAATCACCAATATAGCACCAGGGTTCAGAGTTAGAAGCATGAAGGGAGTGTAGGCCAGCCCATAAATCCCTGCGTAAAATGTAACTAGTAGAGGCATAAATAACAGCTAAATTCAAAACTTGACCTGCATAGTCAATAGTAAAAGCACCAAATTGATGTGCCCTTTGAGTAACAACAGGAGCATACTCAATCAAGAGAAACACCACAGATTAGATGGGAGAACACCTTTATCATTTTTACGCAAATAGCGATAAATTTAAAGAGCGAAAAAATCAACTGAATTTGACTAAAAGCAACACAAGGTTCAAAGAATGAGCAAAACATCGGGTTTATGCAACTGCAAAGATTCTTGAGAGCAAGTCCGTGTCTAGATTCCCAAGACCGGACATTCCAATAAATGACTTTTAACATAATGGAGATAAAGAATCACTCTTAGAACGAAGTTCTATACCCAGAGTTACGTTGAACTTTTAGTCGTTGCTTTCTCATCTTTTTCTTAAACTTAGAAATAACATTAGTAAAATCCTGTTGTCCTCTCCTAAATGCTCGAGATACTTTGGGGCATTATCCTTCCCACTGTCTATAGTTTCATCATCAGAAATATCCTCTGCATCCCCCCAGAAACGACCCATCACTTGTAGGTCCTTAGCAACCAAAGAGCCAGGTGCAGTATCAGTAATAACCACGCCACTGGCAGAGGCATTAGCCTCTGATGAAATAGCGACAGCATCAACCTTATTTAAATAATTATCTACAGCAGCTATAGCATCCATAACAGGAAGAACATTTATATCTTTAAGTAAAGCAGCAGATTCATTAACATTTATAGGGCTAGACCTACTTACCGGGGCAGCAAGTCTGGGACATGAGAAGCTACCAACCTGCTTAGGATGTGCAACAGACCGCTGTTGCTGCAAGGATGACGCCGGCTGTGCACTGCAAGATATCTCTGGTTGCCTAACCGGCTCTTGATCAACCGTGGGATTCTGTTTCATAACGACGTGCTCAGGAGTTTCTTGAACCACCTCCACCTGAATGTCAGTCCCGGAAGACTCAGCATCAGAATCTGACACCTCACTCTCCCCCGCATGAGTTTGTTCATGAACCGGATCCTTATGACGATGATAACTAGGACCCTCCCCGTTAGTTGCACCTGAAAACGAAGTGTCAACTACCACTTCCTTCTGTTTAGCTGCATCGTCAGTTTTATGTGGCTGCCCCTTCTTTGGTTTAGGAATTGCAGGCTTGTGAGAAGTTGCAGGAGCCTGCTATGAGTTTCATATTATCTTAATTCACCTCATTATCTGATAATTTTCATTTGTAGGTTATGATAGCTATCGACAGTTTTTTGCTACCACTTTGAACTTAATGATATAGTATTGGGATCTTCAAAGGCTCTCTTATGCAGAATATGATCCATGTAATTTCTGCTTTAATACACTAGAGTGGTTTGATTTCATTGGTATGCGACTGTCATGAATATTAGGGGAAAATATCAAAGCATATGACTTTCCTTGTGTCTCATATTTTTCGTGAAGGGAATAACTGCGCGGATCGTTTAGCGGCTCATGGCCTTGGTATCTCTGGCTTCATCTGGTGGAATTCGCTGCCTAAGTTTCTTTATGAAGATTTCTTTAATAATAGATTGGGTCGTCCTTGTTATAGATTCAAGTAATTGTGCCTTGCTTTTGGCTTGTTTGCTTTTTACAGTCTTTAGTTATAATTGCCTCACCTTGGGGTTGGGTTTTACTTTGTCTTCCCTTGATGTGCTGCATATGATTGTTAATGACTTTGGTGCCAACATAGTTGGGATGAAAGCCATTATTGTGATGCCTGTGCATGTCAAGCTTTGTTTTACCTTTTTAGGCGGGTGTTTCTTTCTTGCGGATCTTCATTTTGTTTCTGCTCATGGGTTTTGGTCTAGTCCCCCCATGTTTGTTTGTTTTTCCTTTTTTATTAATACATTTTAGGCGGGGGTACTCTTTTTCCTTCTTGGTGTTTTTTCCCTAAGGAGGGTTTTGCATCAGAAGGTTTTAACGAGGCCTCTCTCCTCTCATTTGCCTAAAAAAAATAGGGGAAAATATCAAGATGTTACCGGTTAGACTTGCTTTTGTTTTACAACTTATGGATCAATTACTTATAATTTGATTGACAATTGTTAGTGTAGCCTACTTTCCCAATCAATTTAGACATGATTAATTTTAACTAGAACATATTATAGCTTCCTAATTATTTGTTTTAAACAATATTGTCCACCAATTTGTGTTTTCCTTCTTTTGCTCATGTATCATTGAAAATAATTCTTTCGAACTCTCCATTTTAATTTATCCTCTTTCTTTCCTTTCTATGCTACTTCAAGATTCTTTTTGTTCCTAACTACAAAGAATAATGCTTACAGAGAAGGAACTACCAGTTTATTTTTTTCAGGTGGCAATAATATGTATCATGGTGTATCACTATCAGTATGTGTGGGAAAAAAATGAAAATGGATAGTTCATGAATCAGGAAAAGGAAGTACATAGAAGAGAATGCATGCTTTCACATTACGTTACATGTCTTTGAACAACAACATGCTTTGACAGTTTTTTGGTCTTATACTATGGCATGTAACATACAATTATGCTGCTATAAAGTACAAGCATTCTCACTATGTTGGAACCCCAAGGGGTTAGCCTAGTGGAGCATGACATGACTTGTATCCGACATGTCGCGGGTTCGAGCCCCCACTAGTCCCCTTGGGGTGAAGTAAATGTAATTACCTTCGTAAGTGCTCAAAAAGCCTGGAGGTCTTCCCTGCCTTGAACTGGGGCGTCATCCCCTCACCCTAAATTCTATATACCAAAAAAAAATTCCCACTATGTTAGTCTATGTTGGCAATAAAAAAGTTTACATTCTTTTGTGCTGTAAGCCGCTATATGCAAATATTATGGGGTATATATTTTGGCTGTGTATCTATTTTGAGATATATTTTGGCCATATATTATGTTAAGTAGTATGTCAATCAATAATTGACCTGAAACTAATACAACCTGTTTGATTGTAGGTATTTGTTCAACTATTTTTCTTCTCATCTGATAGTTTTTATTTGCTCATGAAAATATCAAATTGATGTACAAAAGTCAGTTTTATCATGAAAATATTTATCAATTACTATTGTTACTGGATTCAACAACAATTATCAGAAATCCACACACTACTTGTGTGAATGCACGGGTACATAACTAGTTTAATAAAAAATTTGCAAGATATTAAAAACTTGCATATTATTTTGCCTTAAGTTATTTTCATTGATGTTTATTTATCAATAATTATTTATTATTACTGTTGTTGTTGTGGGATTTAGAAAAATAAATAAACAATCAGGCAATAAATATACATAAAATAGAATCATCATACACACACCCCCACGCGCACACAGATACATACTTATAGGAAACATATTGGGCGAAAACTCTCTTTTTTGTGAGAAATGAGAATATTTAATCACAATTACTAGGCCAGAATTAACGATTGAGATTACATTATTGATTACAGATCTCTCATGATTTATTTATTTTTTAGTTAAAGATCACTTGAGATTTTTAAAAGGTTATGTGAGAATTGTAATAAATAGTGTAATATGAACGGTTAATTCTAATTTAATAGTTGTAATTAAATATTATCATTTCTATATATATTCAACAAAATGTTATGTACTATGTAGTGAGTGCACTATGTGTGTGAGCATGAAAGAATTTAGTCAATAGCATCGAAAGTCAAGTCATGAAGTCCTAAGTACAATCATTCAAACTATCAGCCTTTGCATTGGATAGACATACATACAATTATTAAAAATTATTCTCCTTGTGAATAGACGTAAATGTGTCCTAGCTCAATATCATGCAAGTTGTATACTTGTTACTCATCTTTCTAGCAACCAAAACAACATATTCTTTAGCCCATCGTGGGTTTGGGAATCGTGAAGACGACACAATATATAGGTGATTGCTAAGGGGCATAGCAAAGAGCTTCCTACATCTCAAACATAGGCCAGTAAAAGGGAATAGTTACATCATGGGTGTAGGTGTTGTCGACATTGTCGGGGTAAACCTCAACATAGATTTATGATGCAAATTGTTGCTAAACGTCAATCATCCAAGTGTTGAAATTTGGTGTCCATATTCAATTTTAAAAAGTGATCAGTGTTAAAATAAGGGGATTTATTGGCGTCATCTTGCATACATAAATGAATAAATGGATAACAAACAACAACGATAGAGAGGAGTGAACACACTAATAATATAATAAATGATAGAGGCACAAAATAGTCTCCAAAAGAACACTAAAAGAAAATAAATATCTTGTCATAAAATCAGTATGCAACATGATAAAATTGTGATGCAAATCAATGCAAACTTAATGTGACTTAATGCATGTCCATGCATGGGGCCAACTTATACTCCATGGAGAGATCACATTAATTAGAGGAGCAATTGAGAGAGCATGTTTCGTAACAATTAGCTGACATCACATCCATAGTGTAATATCTCATATTCAATGTGCACATCACACGACTGTACCGAAACACTCTACTACTAATCCATAGTTGAGCAATGTCTAGTTAGGCTCGCCACTACTATATATTGATCACAACAACACTAGAGAGTGACATTCTGACTCATAGTCCTATGTGGCATCTCACACTGTGACGTCCCCTAAGGCATCTCAACCTTCACCCATGCACACTTGTCGGCACTACGATGTGGCACACTTTTTGGCGTCATGCTAATATTCAAATGTCCATGTCAATCATCCATGTATGTTAATGTTATGTCTCAATCAATCATCAATTTAACTTTTGCAATTCATTAAGATTGTTTGTCATATTTTTGTTCCTCGTATCGTTGAATTTTTCATATTGACCTCTTGCATGCGTTTCATTAGTTGAAAAACCTTGGCTTGGAGAATATAATCATTGAGTTTTTAGACATTGCTCAACTATGGATTAGTAGTAGAGAGTTTCGGTATAGTCGTGTGATGTGCACATTGAATATGAGACATTACACTATGGATGTGATGTCGGCTGATTGTTACGAAACATGCTCTCTCAATTTCTCCTGTAATTAATGTGATCTCTCCATGGAGTATAAGTTGGCCCCATGCATGGACATGCATTAAGTCGCATTGAGTTTGCATTGATCTGTATCACATTTTATCATGTTGCATACTGATTTTATGACAAGATATTTATTTTCTTTCAGTGTTCTTTTTTAGACTATTTTGTGCCGCTATCATTTATTAAATTATTGTTGTGTTCTCTCCTCTCTATCATTGTTGTTTGTTATCCATTTATTCATTTATGTATGCAAGATGACGCCAATAAATCCCCTTATTTTAACACTGATCACTTTTAAAAATAAAATATGGACACCAAATTTCAACACTTGGATGATTGACGTTTAGCAACAACATGCGTCATAAATCTATGTTGGGGTTTACCCCGACAATGTCAACAACACTTACACCCATGATGTAACTATTCCCTTTTACTAGCCTATGTATGAGATGTAGGAAGCTCCTTGCTACGCCCCTTAGGAGTCATTTATATATTGTGTCGTCTTCACGATTCCCAAACCCATGATGGGCTAAAGAGGATGTTGTTTTGGTTGCTACATTAAATCCCAGGTCAACTGATTCTGAATTAGGAGCTCTCATTAGTGTCGTTTAATTTTTCTTTCTACGGCTCAAAACTTTAGTGTGGGGTTTATTAGCCAACAAGTGAACGAAGTAGCTCAATTTAGCTAGAGCAACCCCCTTCATGGCTAGTTCCCAAACTTATTATCATATTCGAATATGTATTGCTTCCATAATTTACCACGAAATGAAGAAGTTTACTTGTTATCATATTCCACTATGCAACGCTTTGAAACAAAAATATCTTTGTTTGGATATAAGTTTTTGATAACAATAATCGTTAATGAGAAGTCATTAAAAAATAGGAGATAAAAATTTAAAAAATATTAAGTCTATAAAAATAAATAAATCATATATAATAAATGTATAGGTGTTAAAAAAAAATACTCCCTCCGTCCCTTAATATCCTTTGGTAAAAGTTTCTTGTCCCTTAATATAAGACATTTTTGCAAGATGCATTAATTTTATTTTTTTTACAAAATTACCCTCTTTATCAAGATGCATTAATTTTCTCTCTCTTAATAGTCTTGAAAGTTGAGAAGGGTAACTTAGGAAAATAACACATATTTTATACAAATTTAATGCTAATAACTAACAAAATTCACTTTCTTAAGGGGCGTGAAATGGATCCTATATTATGGGACTAAGGGAGTACAATTTTGAAACTGGGAGTGGATTGAAGAGATACAACACTGAACAATGATTGGGTTTAAATGGTCAGGCTAAGGAAAGTATTTAGACACCACATTGTTCAAGCTAGGGAGGAGATTGAAACACCGTGATAATGGAAAATGGCTAATCTCAAATGGCCAAGCTAAGAGGAAGCATATAGAGACCCTGTGATTCAAGCAGGAGTAACTAAGGAAAACACATATTAAGATTACTCTTAAGAGAATACATTATTAGAAATGGCTAAGTACGAAAGCCAAGTTAAAGATCGTGCCTAAGGAGCCTACACGTCAATGAGTATTTAATCGGTTAACCAAGAGTTGTTCAAAGCAAAGGTTTGTAATTAAAGGACCAACGTAAGACAATTCGAAAAGGCGTGCGGCAAACACCTTTCAAAACTAGTGGCAAGAGGTCTAAGTCTGAGATAATAATAATTGAAGGGAAGTTGCTTTTTTTTTTAAGTTTAGATTGGGGGAGGCTTACTCCCGTGCAGGGCTATGGAGAACCACCAATCTGAGCCAGAATTTACGGTGGAATTTACGTATCGTCCACCAATGCAGCCACCTGGAATCGAACCCAAGTCGCAGCGTGTACGAGTGGAAGGCCGAACCAGTTGAGCCAAGATACGTTGGGTGAAAGGAAGTTACTTTGAGAGAAAATCTAAACCGAAGCCTTATTATCAAACACGAACATTGAAAAAGCTTCAATTAAAATGATTTTATCTCATCCCCAAATTGATATTGGGTTATGTTTGTTTACCAACCACCATCATAAACAAAACAAGAGATTTTAGAAAACGGAAATGTGTTTTGGACACCGGAATTGGTGTCCCACACCGTATATATATACAGGTGCTACTTTTTTTAATGTTTTTTCTCTCTCCCGACACGCAACATGAAATCAGCCTCTGTCTGTGGGGATACGGTGTTGCTCTACGGTGTTGGAAATTCTGGTGTTCATATAACAGTGCTCTTTAGAGAAATAGAAATGTTATTTTGATAACATTTTTCAACACCGTATTTCCCTATTTTTTTATTTCTTTTTTCTTTTACTTTCACTTTCCCTCTTCTTGTTCCGTTCTCGCACTCACTCACTGTCTTCACACCAACACCAACCATGGCTTCCACTTCCTCTCATTCACTCTCTCTCCCACGCACCACCCATCCTCGCAAGCAAATAGCAAGCAGAGCATGTCGCCACTCTCTCTCTCTCTCTCGGTCACACCGTCACTGCCACTCTGTGCGGTGCCGCGCAGCGTCGCACCGCATCTCCTTCACAGTTGACAGCCGCGAATCCTCCAGTACGCTCTGCTTCACCTTGCTGGCTACGACAGTGTCAAGGTAACCCGAAAACACTTATTTGGGTCGGGTCGGATTTGTTAAAAGATTGAAACTTTGGTTGTTTTGGGGTTCTGGGTTTGAGAAAGTTTGTTGTTTGGGTTTGAGAAAGGGTTTCACCAACCATGAACCCCTTTGGAGGAATCTCGTTTTGGAGAATCTCCTTGGTGGGTTTCGTTACAATGGGTCTTGGATAGTGTAGTGTTATTACAGCAAGTCAACAACTTTACTCAGACATTTAATATTATTGAATTCATACCCTTTTCTGCATTCCCAAATTTTGTGTGCATTCTGGTATATTTTCTGAAGCTAATTGCTGCATTTGAAAATAAAATGAAGTCATGACTATTTGGATTTTGGATTTGATTTTTGTCAAACCCTATGCTTTTATGGGTGGTAGGAATGGTACTGACTGAAGATTCTTTCCAATCTAATATATCTTACTACTCTAGGCTTATTGATTGATATGTATGCCAAAGAGAACCACATTGATGATACTCAAAGGTTCCTTAAGCGATGATAAACAAAAATGGTATTCGACCAATTGCTTCGATAGTCATTGTGAGAGAGAAATCATTGCAGACTGGAATTATATATTGATATATTTGAGATCTTTTTGGCAACCTGAAAAATATGAAAAATACAGTAAGATAAATAGTTCTAGCCTTTGTATAACTGTTCATGCTCCTTGGTTGACCCAACTTTCACTTGTGGGGGGAGGGGTAGAGAAATGGATAGTGTTGAAGTTTATATAATGCTGCTTATTTGCTTTTGCTCCTAGTGTAAAGGGAATTTGGGATTTCATAACATATGGCTAATGATGTATTGCAAAGCAATTTTGTATCTTCGATATTTTAATCTCTTTTCATCTAAATGTTTTCATACCTCCACGGAATTAACACCTCTTAACCATTTGTCATTTTCCAATTTCAGCTCATGGTTTGTGCTCAAGGAGTAGAGATCCTGAAGCTAAGAACTAGAAAAATAAACCTCCACCCCTTAGTCAATTTATTGTTGTGGAAAGAAGAGCTGCTAATGGATATAGAAGAAACCAAAGCACTTAAATCTTCAACCCTGAGCACTGTTTTACTTCTTTTCCTTATTTTTTTTCAGTTATCATGAGTGCTTTGCTGTTGGAGTCCACTGCACAAGACCATGCTCATGTTAGGACTGCTTCAATAAGCATATTCATTTCAGTGTCACACAAATTAGTCCTTTTGATGAATTAAACGATTGAATTGAACTATTATGTCCAAGCAATATTCACCTTCCCTTAGAGCTAATTATGCTGGAGAAACAAAGATCAGCAATCAAGATTTTTAAGTATATGGGTGCTATTGTTGCAATCTACAATATTGCAAATGTGAAATTGTGTAAATGGTTGTAAAAGGGGTTGATGGGTTTTATGACTCAACCTTTGTTTTATGTTGATCATTATGGTTGTAAAATTGTATCAATGGTTGTAAAAAGGGTTTATGGATTTACTTGACCAGTATAATGTAAGTTTCAAACAGAATATCACACTAATGAAGTTATGTTGTTCCCAAAATTCTTTGATACTTTTTTTTTATAGGCAAAAGAAATTTATTAAATAGAAAAGGACTAATCCTTAACACAAGAAGTACTAATGTGTAGAACCCCAAAGGTCCGGATACAAAGCAGAGATGCACGAGTAAACTAACACCAAAACTGAAATACATAGAGAAACATAAATGACTAAAATTAACTCCTCAAAATGATTATGTGAATAGCCAAGTGAAGCATTGTTTCTCCAATCCTAAGAATAGAACACCGAAGTTATAAGTGGAAAAACTCCTCTACAAAGACAGAACAATTGAGCTTGGATATCAATCATGTAGGAGTGAATATAGAATCCAAAGAAGCATGATCCTCATCACATTGTCTCATTTGGCTCAAGTACCGGCCTGTTGAGGACATTTTTGAGCCAAAATATGAGGTCTGTGACAGAAAATACAATTTAACCACACTCACCACGCGATTAACCATTTTTTTGCACGCAATTAACTACAAATCTGTGACACTGTATAATTGAAGGATACACAACCACATGATATTATATGTTGTATTAAAGTGCCAATTGGCTCTAAAGCCTTCACATGAATTGGTGTCACAGAAATGAATGATTAATTGTGTGCAGAAATGTGGTTAATCGTCTTCACAATGTGGTTAAATTTGATTTTCATTTGGAAATTGAAAAATTGGATTTTCTGTCAAAGGCATGGCGTATCCTTGATGATTCAGAGCCTGTTACTATAGTGGTATATCACATGAGTGCATAGTTGCCCACCCTTCACATGAATTGGTGTCACAGACACCACACAAAAGTTTGGTTAATTCAGTTTATTGGGTGGTTAATGGCTTGCAAAAGGTTAGTTAATTTAGTTCATTTGGTAGTTAATGGTCAATGCTGATAATTTTCCACAGCCCATAAAAAGGTGGTTAATGGCTTGCAAAAAGTTGGTTAATTTAGTTCATTTGATGGCTAATGACCAATGTTGATAATTTTTCACAACGCATTAAAACGTGGTTAATGTCTTGCAAAAGTTTGGTTAATTTAGTTCACTTGGTGGTTAATGGTCAATGCTGATAATTTTCCACAACCCATTAAAACGTGGTTAATGTCTTGCAAATGTTTGGTTAATTTAGTTCACTTGGTGGTTAATTTCAATGCTGATAATTTTTTACAACCCATTAAAACGTGGTTAATGCGTTGCAAAAGTTTAGTTAATTCAGTTCATTGGGTGTCAGCTCAGTGGTAAGAGCTTGGCCTTGTAACTCTAAGGGACAAGGTTCTAATCCTCTTGGGGACAGTTGTAATATGGTCATTAGTGCTACCGCTTTAATAAAAATATCCCTTCCCCCATTCCCCTTAAAAAAAAAGTTCATTGGGTGGTTAATGGCTTATCCTCATACTTGGTAAATTTTCCACAACCCATAAAAAAGATGGTTAATGACTTGCAAAAGGTTGGTTAATTTAGTTCACTTGGTGGTTAATGGTCAATGTTGATAAATTTCCACAACCCATTAAAATATGGTTAATGCCTTGCAAAAGTTTGGTTAATTTAGTTCACTTGGTGGTTAATGGTCAATGCTGATAATTTTCCACAACCCATTAAAACATGGTTAATGTTTTGCAAAAGTCTAGTTAATTCAGTTCATTGAGTGGTTAACGGCTTATCCTCATACTTGGTAAATTTTTCATAACCCATAAAAAAGGTGGTTAATGACATACAAACACTTGGTTAATTCAGTTCACTGGGTGATTAGTGGGCTACTTTCATATTACAAGTTTGAAGAAAATGAAATTTCCTTAAATCGCAAAACAAAGAAGACATTATAACAAATAACAGAGAATAGATGAACAAAAACACCTCATATTTGAGGGCATAAGGCCAAAGTTTCATCTTCTTCCAGCAATCCTGATATGAGCATTATATTTTTATACCTTCATACCATTAACTGTTCAAAACAGCCCAAAAAGATTTACAACAAGAGTTATATGACCTTTGTGGTTCATATATACTATATACAACCTTACATAATTGTTCTAAACAACCCAAAAAAATGCCCATTAACCATACTTCTCATATGCATATCCGATTCACAAACTATTACATCACTGTCCTTTTCTTTTTCTCACGTATGTGACTTCAAATGGGCTTCGAGTTGAGACACTTTGGACAAGCTTCCTTAGCTTATCCTTAATTCTAGTTATGATGTTTGATGCAGACCTAGCACCACCATCCACGTTATGTTCAACTGTTAATAATGATCCAAATGTTAGATATTAAATAATTAGTTAATAAGTCACATATGTATATATACAAATGAATCAGCCTAGCCAATATGAATATAAGTTACACAGAAATGAAGTTTCAACAGTACATTATCAAGATATGCAACTCAGGTACCTGCACAACTTCAGGTAGAACTCATCATGCATGTACAAACATTCAAAATTATTTTTTATGCCTTTGGACCTACTTATGTTTAGAGAATATCAATTCAATAAATGTTAATTTCAACTTATATTACCTCTAGCCATATAGAAGTAGTTTCACTTCATGTGAACATGTATTGACCAATAAAAACAGTGTCTCCCTTCTTCACTGCCTGTAAACAATCAAGAACAAAAACAAACGTTGAGGTTGAAAACCAACATAATATAGCATTTAATTACACAATAGGATCAATTGTATTATAAGAATTTGAAACAATTGCTAAAAGAGATTTGCCTTGACAAATTGAACAGTAAACATATAAAAACAATGGGTTGTTAGACATAAAACAATTAATGTGCTTTCATCTAACACCAACGGTTTAAGCTTCTCAGATAGTTGGTTCGTGACATAATATCGCATCATCTATGAGTCTATGACCATGTTGTCTAGAGTTCGATTCTTGTTGCCTATTCTTCTAAACAAAAAAAGTCAAATTTCGGTACAAGGGAAACCAGACTTGTGTATTGTTCACACTTTGAGTCCAAAGGAAGGCTCTTGAGTAAAGGAGCATGTTAGACATAAAAGGTAAAAACATTTGTATGTTTTCATATTAAATTTGTGGGACAGTTAGTTCATGACATGGGCTTCATTTTATTTTATTTTTACTTTTAACCAATACAATCAACTTTTAAAAAGCAAAAAGAAAAACTATTGTCTTTGGCCTTCTTTAAGCCACATTTTCCACATGAAACAAAATGGACTCTCTAGTGCCTAGATAGCAAAAGACATAATGTGAAGCAACAGAGAAGGAAGAAAACTCATAGCACAGAGCTTTTAGTACTCTTGATAGCAGTCTTCAAATTCTCCAAAGTTTCTTGGTGATACTCGAGGTCACACTAGGAAAAGTCAAAACGAGCCACTTGCATACAACAAAACATGTAAATACACCACATAAACCTTCACCAATTCTTCAAGAAACTCCATAGCACAATTTAAGAATTTGAGAAAGGGTAAAAATACATACCAGACATGCGACTTTGAGACTGACTAGAAATAGCCTCAACAGATCGAGATTTAGGACCTAGTGTACCAACGATGTTTGTCATTGCAGAAAAAAACTCTCTGCATAAACCATACATAACATGTAAATATATCATAATAATTTTATTTAAAACAATACAAAAGATTCAATAAAAACCATGCAATGGATCTATAGATTGAAAAGGACATTAAAGAGAAAACATGTCAACTGAAAAAAAAAATAAAAAAAAGAAGAAGAGGAAGAGAAATAACAGCCTTGGATGGCTCCAGGATGGAGGGCATCCTAATAGGTTTCTTGAGAAGCAAGTGACTGGAAGGCATGTTTGGTTATCGACGGAAATGACTTCCTAAATCACGAAACACAGCGTACTGAATCGAAGCAGAAGAAAAAAATAAGAACAATTGGACGATTGAACAATAGTGGCGTCTTTGCGTGAATCGAAGGCAAGGAGGGCGGGTCTTCTTGAGACTTGGCGATGACGACAATGAGGATGGGTGCTGCTTGTTCTCCTCTGTAGCGCTTCTTTGAAGGCAGAATGTAGAGAAGTGAGAAAGAGGCAAAGTAAAAAAGAAAAAAAAAAGGAAAGTGGCAGTGTAGTGACACATGTTTTATTGAAAAGTGAATAAATAAATAGTGTTATACGGTGTCTCAAATACGGTGTCGCAAATCGTTATCTAAATAACATTTCCAGCAGAGAGAAATGATAAACAGACACCTAAAATCGACAACATACGGTGGACACCGTATGTGTACAGGAGCAGATGCGTAATTTGTGAAAAAATATTTCCCTCCTTCATCCATTTGGTCTGAAAGCAACTTTCCACCTCATTCTTCTTTCCCTCTCCTCACATGCGGTCCTCCCTCAGAAAACATCTAATACTTGCTCCTTCACCTTCTCCCCTCGCTCGCACCGCCCGCACCAAACTATGTGTTGAACGTGATCACTACGATTCTTCTACTTCTTTCACTTTCTGATCTCCTTCGCATTCTTCCAGCATTGTAGTTCCTAGGGTTTAGCAACCATGGGAACTGTGTGGAGGCAGTTGAAGGTTATGCTCAGGAAGAACTAGCTCCTCAAAAATCTGTCTTCCTCGTTTGCTCACGCTGAGCATTCCCTCCCAACTCCCGAAAACTGAATCTGCGTATCTCCACCGCCACATACTCAGCAGAGCATTTCCTTCACCAACTTCTCTCAATTTGGGGATTAACCGGAGACCAGAGCATTTTTCAACTCCGCATTCTGAATTAGAAGTCACCTCGGCCGCTCCTTCTTCCTCTCCCGCCTCTTTCAACTCCGCATCCTCTCCTAATTCGATGACAATGACGATGACAACATCATAAACCAAAGTTCGCATTTTCCCTCAAGGTAACCGTCTCCCTCTCTCTACATTGTCGTTTTCGTGATTTATTGCACTTTGATTTCAGCCAGGGAACTGAATTAGAAGTGGAAGCTTCTTTTAATTTGCTATGTTTAGGGTTTATTTGCCATTTTTGCTGGTTTCCTTTGCTTCTGTGTTTTTGGCTCAGTTTAGGGGCTCATTTTTTTTGTGAATTTTCACAATGTCATTCTGGCATGGTTAAAGACATTTTGCTGTAGGCATTCTGCCATGGATGCTCTTGACTCATTGTTGGTTTGGTAGTACACATGATTAACGAATTGGTTAATTCAGAACTCATCAACTCTACTTGCATCTTTTACTCTTGTTTTTATGTTGTTGTTTTCTGGGAAATCAACAAAACATTTTCTTGGGCCATGGTTTTTATGTAGTGGATGGATGCGATTCGCTTGTTAATACTTGTTAGATGACACTATATAGTAGTATCTCATATTCAAATAAGAAACAAAAAAGCAAAATAATGTGCTTGATTGCAATTTGCATATTGGATTTTTGTATGTTGAAATTTTGCTGGTTCTGAAGTCATGCCCTTGCGCTTGATTGATATTTGCACATCTAGGAACTTGAAGACTTCTATAGAGAATGCAATGATGAACTTGTTAATGAGTTTTTAATAAGTTTTCATATTCCTCAACGCAACCTTTATTTTGTTAAGTTCCCATAAAGTTAATTTCATTAAGATTGAACAAGAATCTTCATTATTTATTAACATTTCATCTCTGCTGATACTCTCGCATGGCAAAAGAAATGTTTTGATAAAGAGGCTGCAAATATGATTTATTTGAATGAAATGCTTCTTTGATGTTATATCCTCAAAGGCATTATGATTTTTTCCCTTTGTACTCTACCAATCCATATTCTAGCCTATTGGAGTTGAGAAATTCTCTCTTGAAATCTGATTAGATGAAAAATTTGCTAGTAGGGTGCCCAAAAAAAAAATAGATTGGAAAAACTATCGATATAATGTACTATTTTTTAACATTATGTGTATGTGATAAAAGGTTAATTCATGTGAAAGAATACAAAATGCTTTTCTTTTCTAAAAAGTGTATATAGCTATTGCGGGATACCGTTACTGATCAAATATTTCATGAACTTTTTGTTCCTTGTTTCAATAGAGAAATTTGTTTATCTTTCCTTGCTATGATAATCCAATTTCACTTTCACTTTCAGTTTTGTTATTTGTTCTAAAATTTTCACTTTGCAGGTGGTCTCGTATCATTTGTAAGTAGTATAAGCCGACATTATCAGGAGTGCACCAGTAACCATGCAAGGAACAAGTAGTCCAAAAGAAAAAAATGTAAGGAACATATTAACTACTTGCATTTGCATGAATGCGGTCGATTTATTAATGACATGAACTTTATTGATACTTCGCAGATACGTTTGAGGCATGCATGTACACCAAAATGGTTGCATGAAGTTAATGAGAACCTGACACGTGAACAGAAAAATCAAATTGACGTCACCCCATTCAAGTGGGTTGTAAACATGCCGGCTAAATTGGAAATTTCTGGTGGGCTATTATGGGAGCTAGTGACTAGATGGGATGAGCGTAGCGGGGGTTTTAGAATTAGGGGTAGGGTGGTTCCTTTTACGGCAATTGACGTTTGCCTTGCAATAGGACTACCTGTGGTAGGTGAGCGGGTGCCCGTTAATGACGATTTTAATTGTTATACATCATCTTTGTTCGGAAAGTCTAAGGTAACTGTTGATGAATTTTTACCGAGGTTTACTTTGTTTGAGGATGATGTGGGTGATTTTTGTAGGATGTACATTCTCCTTGCATTTGGAGAGTTTTACTTTCCAAAAACAGGGAGACTGTTATTTACTGGTTGTATTAAATTGCTAGATGACCTAGAGTCCTTAAATAGCTACAATTGGGGTCTAGCAGTTTATGATTTCTTGGTTGACAGTTTGAGTAAAACTGCTCGTGGTGTCAAAGAGGGAAAAAATCTAAGCCAAATACATATATGTGGATGTGCAGCTATCTTGCAGGTATTTATTTGTTCATGTGTTATATTAAACATCATTCATTCTCTTCTGAAAATTCTGGTTATTACGTATGTTATTCTTTGTTGCAGATCTGGGCCTTGAACCACTTGTCGGTGGGGGGAACACCTAACAATCCTCTTAGATGGGATGAGCGTAGCGGGGGTTTTAGAATTAGGGGTAGGGTGGTTCCTTTTACGGCAATTGACGTTTGCCTTGCAATAGGACTACCTGTGGTAGGTGAGCGGGTGCAGATTAATGACGATTTTAATTGTTATACATCATCTTTGTTCGGAAAGTCTAAGGTAACTGTTGATGAATTTTTACCGAGGTTTGCTTTGTTTGAGGATGATGTGGGTGATTTTTGTAGGATGTACATTCTCCTTGCATTTGGAGAGTTTTACTTTCCAAAAACAGGGAGACTGTTATTTACTGGTTGTATTAAATTGCTAGATGACCTAGAGTCCTTAAATAGCTACAATTGGGGTCTAGCAGTTTATGATTTCTTGGTTGACAGTTTGAGTAAAACTGCTCGTGGTGTCAAAGAGGGAAAAAATCTAAGCCAAATACATATATGTGGATGTGCAGCTATCTTGCAGGTATTTATTTGTTCATGTGTTATATTAAACATCATTCATTCTCTTTACATAAATTTACAGGTATTACGTATGTTATTCTTTGTTGCAGATCTGGGCCTTGAACCACTTGTCGGTGGGGGGAACACCTAACAATCCTCTTAGGTTTCCTTTCCCACGCTTTTTGAATTGGCAAATTCTGCGTTTGACCCAAAAAAAAAGGAAGCATTTGAAAAAAAACTTGGTAAGTATCGATGTCTGTTGTTTGTAAAACATGTTGAAATTCAAATACAATGTGTATTTGATGTGCTTCTCGTGTTAGCAGGTAACTCTAGAGGTAACGGCAACAAATGAAGAGCTTCAGTTTGAAATGGTCAGGGATGCTTTGCTTGGTGAACGCCCGGTTTGTGGGTATTACCGAGTATCGACAATTGGTGATGGAGTTGAGGCAGTGCCGAGAGAGGATTGCAAGTCTCGAGGAAGAAGTTAGGGTGCTAAAAGATGCAGAGCTTCAACGCCAATCAACGGCTGAGCCGCACAGTACAGATAAGGGAGGTTCCTTTCAAGCCTCTCCCGTGTGTCCATCTCCTCACACTAATATTTTTGCTAGCGAGGAAGGATGTTCGGATGTTGAAAGAGGCAAGTGGTTACTAAACGAGCATTAATGTTTGAACCTCTCCCGTGTGTCCATTTTTGTTGTTACCCATCATCTCTCAAAACGATCTGTTTGATATGTTTACATTGGATTCTGTTTGAACCTCTCGTTTGCTATGGCTACTGGGTCTTAATAAATATCTGAATGACAAATTTAATGTAAACTGTGTTCATTTCTATACCCCGTTTTATTTCTTACTAATCTTGCAGTTTTACTAGGAACATTGTTGAAATTGGAATTGTGAATGTTATTAAGCTTCATGCATATTGCATCTTAAAATCCCGTTTAATTAATATCTAACATTTGGATTACTGTTACCAGGTGAACATAATGTGGATGGTGGTGCTAGGTCTACATCAAACATCATAACAAGAATGAAGGAAAATCCAAGAAAGCGTGTCCAAAGTGTCTCAGTGTGTACTCCATTTAAGGCTACGTATGTGAGAAAAAGAAAAGGGCAATGAGCAGAAGTCTGTGGATGAGATATGAATATGGGAAGGCTGGTTAATGGCCATTTTTTTGGGGGGTTCTTTAGAACAATTATGTAATATTGTATATGGTAGATATGAATTACAAAGGTCATGTAACAAGTTTAAATCTTTTTGGGCGGATTGTATATGGTAAATATGAACCACAAAGGTCATATGACTCTTGTTTATATCTTTTTGGGCTGTTTTGAATAGTTAATGGTATGAATGAATGAAAATATCATCATCATATTTGTGTAAGGCCCTGCTGATATTTTTTGGTGTATATGATATACATATAGAACTTTGCTAATGGCCTGTCAGGATACATCAGCCATTGATAATGTGGTTACTAAATTTGACAGGGTGTTTAGTGATTTATCCAGATACTTTACCCAATTTTCTACAACTCATAAAAACTTTGGTTAATATAGTTCATTCTTTGGTTAATGGGGTGTGCAGAAGCATTTTTCACAACTCATAAAAACTTTGGTTAATGCCTTGCAAAACTTTGGTTAATGTAGTTCATTCTTTGGTTAATGGGGTGTGCAGAAGCATTTTTCACAACTCATAAAAACTTTGGTTAATGCCTTGTAAAACTTTGGTTAATGTAGTTCATTCTTTGGTTAATGGGATGTCCATATACACGTACGTAAATTTTTCAACCCTCATAAAAACTTTGGTTAATGCCTTGCAAAACTTTGGTTAATGTAGTTCATTCTTTGGTTAATGGGATGTCCATATACACGTACGTAAATTTTCCAACCCTCATAAAAGCTTTGGTTAATGCCTTGCAAAACTTTGGTTAATATAGTTCATTCTTTGGTTAATGGGGTGTGCATAAGCATTTTTCACAACTCATAAAAACTTTGGTTAATGCCTTGCAAAACTTTGGTTAATATAGTTCATTCTTTGGTTAATGGGGTGTGCAGAAGCATTTTTCACAACTCATAAAAACTTTGGTTAATGCCTTGCAAAACTTTGGTTAATGTAGTTCATTCTTTGGTTAATGGGATGTCCATATACACGTACGTAAATTTTTCAACCCTCATAAAAACTTTGGTTAATACCTTGCAAAACTTTGATTAATATAGTTCATTCTTTGGTTAATGGGGTGTGCAGAAGCATTTTTCACAACTCATAAAAACTTTGGTTAATGCCTTGCAAAACTTTGGTTAATATAGTTCATTCTTTGGTTAATGGGGTGTGCAGAAGCATTTTTCACAACTCATAACAAGTTTGGTTAATGCCTTGCAAAACTTTGGTTAATGTAGTTCATTCTTTGGTTAATGGGGTGTGCAGAAGCATTTTTCACAACTCATAAAAACTTTGGTTAATGCCTTGCAAAACTTTGGTTAATGTAGTTCATTTTTGGTTAGTGGGGTGTGCAGAAGCATTTTTCACAACTCATAACAAGTTTGGTTAATGCCTTGCAAAACTTTGGTTAATGTAGTTCATTCTTTGGTTAATGGGGTGTGCAGAAGCATTTTTCACAACTCATAAAAACTTTGGTTAATGCCTTGCAAAACTTTGGTTAATGTAGTTCATTCTTTGGTTAATGGGGTGTGCAGAAGCATTTTTCACAACTCATAAAAACTTTGGTTAATGCCTTGTAAAACTCTGGTTAATGTAGTTCATTCTTTGGTTAATGGGATGTCCATATACACGTACGTAAATTTTTCAACCCTCATAAAAACTTTGGTTAATGCCTTGCAAAACTTTGGTTAATGTAGTTCATTCTTTGGTTAATGGGATGTCCATATACACGTACGTAAAATTTTCAACCCTCATAAAAACTTTGGTTAATGCCTTGCAAAACTTTGGATAATATAGTTCATTCTTTGGTTAATGGGGTGTGCAGAAGCATTTTTCACAACTCATAAAAACTTTGGTTAATGCCTTGCAAAACTTTGGTTAATATAGTTCATTCTTTGGTTAATGGGGTGTGCAGAAACATTTTTCACAACTCATAACAAGTTTGGTTAATGCCTTGCAAAACTTTGGTTAATGTAGTTCATTCTTTGGTTAATGGGATGTCCATATACACGTACGAAAATTTTTCAACCCTCATAAAAACTTTGGTTAATGCCTTGCAAAACTTTGGTTAATATAGTTCATTCTTTGGTTAATGGGGTGTGCAGAAGCATTTTTCACAACTCATAAAAACTTTGGTTAATGCCTTGCAAAACTTTGGTTAATATAGTTCATTCTTTGGTTAATGGGGTGTGCAGAAACATTTTTCACAACTCATAACAAGTTTGGTTAATGCCTTGCAAAACTTTGGTTAATGTAGTTCATTCTTTGGTTAATGGGATGTCCATATACACGTACGTAAATTTTTCAACCCTCATAAAAACTTTGGTTAATGCCTTGCAAAACTTTGGTTAATATAGTTCATTCTTTGGTTAATGGGGTGTGCAGAAGCATTTTTCACAACTCATAAAAACTTTGGTTAATGCCTTGCAAAACTTTTGTTAATATAGTTCATTCTTTGGTTAATGGGGTGTGCAGAAGCATTTTTCACAACTCATAACAAGTTTGGTTAATGCCTTGCAAAACTTTGGTTAATGTAGTTCATTCTTTGGTTAATGGGGTGTGCAGAAGTATTTTTCACAACTCATAAAAACTTTGGTTAATGCCTTGCAAAACTTTGGTTAATGTAGTTCATTCTTTGGTTAATGAGATGTCCATATACACGTACGTAAATTTTTCAACCCTCATAAAAACTTTGGTTAATGCCTTGCAAAACTTTGGTTAATTTAGTTTATTCTTTGGTTAATGGGATGTCCATATACACGTACGTAAATTTTTCAACCCTCATAAAAACTTTGGTTAATGCCTTGCAAAACTTTGGTTAATATAGTTCATTCTTTGGTTAATGGGGTGTGCAGAAGCATTTTTCACAACTCATAACAAGTTTGGTTAATGCCTTGCAAAACTTTGGTTAATATAGTTCATTCTTTGGTTAATGGGGTGTGCAGAAGCATTATTCACAACTCATAAAAACTTTGGTTAATGCCTTGGAAAACTTTGGTTAATGTAGTTCATTCTTTGGTTAATGGGGTGTGCAGAAGCATTTTTCACAACTCATAAAAACTTTGGTTAATGCCTTGCAAAACTTTGGTTAATATAGTTCATTCTTTGGTTAATGGGGTGTGCAGAAACATTTTTCACAACTCATAACAAGTTTGGTTAATGCCTTCCAAAACTTTGGTTAATGTTGTTCATTCTTTGGTTAATGGGATGTCCATATACACGTACGTAAATTTTTCAACCCTCATAAAAACTTTGGTTAATGCCTTGCAAAACTTTGGTTAATATAGTTCATTCTTTGGTTAATGGGGTGTGCAGAAGCATTTTTCACAACTCATAAAAACTTTAGTTAATGCCTTGCAAAACTTTGGTTAATATAGTTCATTCTTTGGTTAATGGGGTGTGCAGAAGCATTTTTCACAACTATATTAACCAAAGAATGAACTACATTATCCAAAGTTTTGCAAGGCATTAACCAAACTTGTTATGAGTTGTGAAAAATGTTTCTGCACACCCCATTAACCAAAGAATGAACTACATTAACCAAAGTTTTGCAAGGCATTAACCAAAGTTTTTATGAGTTGTGAAAAATGCTTCTGCACACCCCGTTAACCAAATAATGAACTACATTAACCAAAGTTTTGCAAGGCGTTAACCAAAGTTTTTATGAGTTGTGAAAAATTGGGTAAAGTATCTGGATAAATCATTAAACACCCTGTCAAATTTAGTAACCACATTTTCAATGGCTGATGTATCCAGACAGACCATTAGCAAAGTTCTATATCTATATTTATATACACCAAAATAATCGAATCATTTACATAGTTCTATCATTTACATAGAATCATACACCAAAATAATATCCTGATAAGCCATGAGCAAAATTTTATATCTATATCATATACACCAAAAAATATCCTGATCGCAGCAAGACTTTCACAAGATAATGCTTGTTTTGTGCCGCAAACATGTCATTCAAAAAGTGACAAAAGTGATTTCAACTCAACCATCCTGCATCACCAACAAATATTCATTAGTAAAGAGTTGGACACAAAACAATGGACCGTAATGTTGATGAGCACACCATACCATCATGCAAAAATTGTCTTTGAAATCTTCCAATTCGTAATCTTCCAACTCGTATAAATATGTGACAACCATTCACAAAATACATCTATCACTAGTCGGTATCCTCGACGCTTGAAAATTGTCACAAATTTGTCTTGAGCTGGGGATGCCGTGAAGTCTATTTCGGACGTTGTCAAAAGATCCATGAATGATAGATTACTTCCAACCTGGACAACACCATATAAGAATCTAAAATAAAAGAAAATGAGCTAATAAATGACAGGCCATGAAAGATCCATACCTGCGTATGCTGATTAACATCATCATTAAAAGCAGCATCTAAACCCATAAATGGAGGCCGTGAAAGAATTGGATTTTGAGGAACCCAACGATTGTCTTCAAAAACGGAAACTGAAGCATCTGAATTCATATAAAAACCCCTCGACTGTATAGAAAAAAGATTAACTAATCAAATAAAGTCTCAGCTTGTCTTCAATAACTAGTACATAAGTTATCTAAAAACTCTATAACATAACACATAAATCCATAAATGTACATAAATTTAGCCCACAACACACCAAACCAAACATTTTATACATTTAGTACAATCTTATAATGGACACAAACCACGGTATTTGCATCCGGCAAATCTCCACCAGCCACAACCTCAATAGATGATTCTACACAGATGTTGGCTTCAATCTGATTACCCAATCTTCCTATATTGCCCTCCTACATATTTGGACAAAAAAGTAGGTAACATGCAATAATTCTGTCAGAAAGGTATACTTGAATTTAACTGAAACTAAAACAAAAACTGTGTTATTTGAATTGTAAAAGAATTGACAGTTTCTGAAAGTTTGGTTAACAGGGTTCAAATTGATGTTGTGTTGTATATGGTTAATACATGGTTTCTGATAGAAAATGCATACCTTAGTAGTCTCATTGTCATCATTTTGCTTGGTTCGCTTCCTGGCCCTCTTAACAACCTTTTCAACTACAGATATTTTTCTCTTTGATGGAGGGCGACCTTTACGTTTGACCCTCAATGGACTGCGGATTTCAGAAGCTTTGTTTCGATTTGACTCATCATTGGAACTCCTTTTAACATTGTTCGTTGTAGCATCCATGGTGGGCAAATTAGAATTAAATTCATGTAATATTTCATGGAGTGCCTTAGTTGCATCTTCAGAATCTGCAGCTACTTCAGCAACCTCATGGAAATGCTTGCACAATTTGTCAAATCTGTCCATCTGTGGGTTCAATTCCGACACACCATAACTGCTCTTAATATATGCATGCTTCCTTGTAATATTTTTCTTCCACCTTGCTAAAAGGTACTTCTTTGGCACGTTTTTAAGCCTCTCTTGAGTACACACACATAGGGCATGGCGACACAAAATACCTCTAAACTCAAACAACGAGCATTCACAACTGAGATCATGGTTGTCACGATTGAAGACAACTTCAAAGACACGTTCTTTTGGTCTTTCTCCAACTAACACCTCCTCCAACACATGATAACTAGCAAGACAACCCTCCACAGTCTTCAAGGAGTAAGCACAATTCATTTTACCTCTAAATTCAGCTTGAATCTCCTTAAACTTTGCATGAGTGTACTCGCCTTGAAATTGCTTTTCAATCGATGAGTTTGACCCGCAGGGAATTATTGTATCCATGCATTGAAAATCAGCTTGAAATTCCTTTTCTGCTCTACTCTTGAGAGCATTATCGTACTGCTTTACAAACTGGTTCAGACTTGTAGTTGAATTGATATATCCACGAAAAAAGCATGTATGATCTCGCCCATTGTGTTGTTGACATACTGTCCAAGTACATACAAGTGATTAACCATTAACCAATATATGAGCGAAATAACCAAATAATTGCAAGTGATTAACCATATATTATAATGAGAGTGAAAAACTTGGGATTTTCTTCCATTAACCAAATATCGAACACCATTAACCACATATTTACAAGTCATTAACCATATATGAAAAATGTTATCGAAAACTTAGAAGTGTCATAATGACCCATTAACTAGATAATCAACAGGAAAAAGTATACATACACCCCAAAAAT
The DNA here is from genome assembly GCA_037113605.1 of Calophaca sinica. Lineage (NCBI taxonomy): Eukaryota > Viridiplantae > Streptophyta > Magnoliopsida > Fabales > Fabaceae > Calophaca > Calophaca sinica. Next base: position 42,427,153 of record CM073731.1, on the reverse strand, counting down.
ATTTCTTCAGCATGGTTGGTGCCCATCTATGACGTTCCTTGTATATGCCACTCAACCAGTCATTCTGTCCAAGCTCAAATTTGTCAATGAAGGAAGACCATTTCTCTTCAAAATCAGCTGCTGTGATTGTATCATAAACTGCTGATTTCATCGCAGACTTAATCCTCTTGTATTCACCATATCCGCTTAGCTTTTCAGGAATTTTTTTCATTATATACCACAAGCACCACCTATGACGAGTTGTAGGGAAGACTAACTCAATGGCATTTTTCATAGCCTTACACTGGTCAGTGATAATACCCATAGGGGCCTTTCCTAGCATACAACGAAGCCATGATTGGAAAAGCCACACAAATGACTCTGTGTCTTCTGTAGAAACCAGACCACATCCAAGTAATGTTGATTGACCATGGTGATTCACACCAACAAATGCAGCAAAAGGCATGTCATATTTATTGGTCAAATATGTCGTGTCAAAAGTTACAACATCTCCAAAATATTCATAAGCAGCTCTACTTCTTGCATCAGCCCAAAACACATTTCTTACATGAAAATCATTATCCAAATCTATATCATAGAAGAAATTTGTATTTTGTTCCCGCATTTGGCAAAAATAACTTATCAAGGCCTTGCCATCTCCTTCTTTTCCAATTGCACGCCTTTCCTTGTTAACATAATTCCCCACGTCTCTTTCACAAAATGGTATATTTTCATGCCCTCCTGCGTCTGTAATAAGAGATTGGAAAGTCTTGTTGATCCTCACCCCTGCATCATCATTGATTTGGATTGTTCTCCTTACATGCGAGTTAATTTTCTTGTTAGCCTTGAACAACCTTGCCTTGGTAGGGTGATCTCGTGAGAATGGTCAGGTTCAAATTTTTAATGTACCACAGTCCATCTTCTCCCAACTTAATACAAATCTTTGCAGGACAATTTTGCCTTAGTGGAAGTGTCTTCAATGTACATGGAATTTTCGACACATGAGATCCTTCTCTTGAGCATGCTAGAATTAAGTAGCAGAGGTTCCCATCATCTCATTTTTGATGTTCTAATCTTCCATCCAAAACCCTTTCTTGAAGCGTACTCTCCATAAAATGTCTTAACCTCCTCTATGCAAGAAAAACACATTCTGTTGCAGGCTCCCAACTTGCGTGATCATCATTAAAATTGTCAACTCCAATAGATTCACCATGAACACTACCGCAATCCATGAAATTATTTGAACTATCCATGAATTTTCAATTGTCGGTGCCACACCAAAGCGCACAAAATAACCCAATTACATCTATTATAGGTTATGTTACAATAATAGAGATTTAGAAGCTTATTGCATCAAACAGCGATGTAAATTTAAAAATCAAAACAAAATGCAACATATAATGACATGTCGAGATAAATTTCACAACTCTTAAAAACTCCGGTTAATGCTTTGTAAAAGTTTGGTTAATATAGTTCATTCTTTGGTTAATGACATGTCCAGATAAATTTCACATTTGTTAAAAACTGCAGTTAACGCTTTGTAAAAGTTTGGTTAATATAGTTCGTTCTTTGGTTAATGACATGTCCAGATAAATTTCACAACTCTTAGAAGCTCAGGTTAATGCTTTCAAGAGGTTTACGTCAGTAACCGTATTCTCAGTACATTATTAAACATATTCTCAATAAACATGTTTGACATTATAAACTCATATTAATACCTAATTTGTAATGCTCAAACGAGGTTAACGATGTTCAACTTTCTGGTTAATGGTATGTCATGTTTGATTACTGGTACACATATGGAGTACATGGAAAACTCATTAACCACCCAATACACTTCATTAACCAAAGTTTTGCATACCATTAACCACATAATCAGTCACGTGTCAGTAAAAAACTTGCAGAAACTCATTTTCATTCTTCCCTAGCAAATGCAATGCTATATGACAGAGGTTTTCTATCTTTCTTTTTTTTTGTCAGAATGATAGGGTCTTTTCAAGAGAAGGAGAACAATCCAAATTTGTGGGAAGGAGATAGACAAGATTTACAACCCAAATTTGTGAAACCCATGTTTGTGGAGAAAGAAAGAACAAAACAGGAAAAAAATACCTTACAAGGAAGAAGAAGGAATCTGATTCACATCAAGTGGTAGGTGATGAACTAGTGATAATGGAAGCAAGCTCAATCATGGAGTTCCTCACGCTGTGTGCTGACCAAATGTGAAAACGAGCATGCTCAGCGTAGAAGAGGAATGCTCAGCGTGAGCAAACGAGGAAGACAGAGGGAAATGAAAAAAGAAAAAAAGAGGGAAAGTAGTGGAGCAGAAATAGGAGGTCACGTGTTTCTGTTTTGTTTTTTGAAAGAGAAATGAAGAAGGAGTTAACAGTATAAAATACGGTGTCGTTAAAACGTGGTTAATGTTTTGCAAAAGTCTAGTTAATTCAGTTCATTGAGTGGTTAACGGCTTATCCTCATACTTGGTAAATTTTTCATAACCCATAAAAAAGGTGGTTAATGACATACAAACACTTGGTTAATTCAGTTCACTGGGTGATTAGTGGGCTACTTTCATATTACAAGTTTGAAGAAAATGAAATTTCCTTAAATCGCAAAACAAAGAAGACATTATAACAAATAACAGAGAATAGATGAACAAAAACACCTCATATTTGAGGGCATAAGGCCAAAGTTTCATCTTCTTCCAGCAATCCTGATATGAGCATTATATTTTTATACCTTCATACCATTAACTGTTCAAAACAGCCCAAAAAGATTTACAACAAGAGTTATATGACCTTTGTGGTTCATATATACTATATACAACCTTACATAATTGTTCTAAACAACCCAAAAAAATGCCCATTAACCATACTTCTCATATGCATATCCGATTCACAAACTATTACATCACTGTCCTTTTCTTTTTCTCACGTATGTGACTTCAAATGGACTTCGAGTTGAGACACTTTGGACACGCTTCCTTAGCTTATCCTTAATTCTAGTTATGATGTTTTATGCAGACCTAGCACCACCATCCATATTATGTTCAACTGTTAATAATGATCCAAATGTTAGATATTAAATAATTAGTTAATAAGTCACATATGTATATATACAAATGAATCAGCCTAGCCAATATGAATATAAGTTACACAGAAATGAAGTTTCAACAGTACATTATCAAGATATGCAACTCAGGTACCTGCACAACTTCAGGTAGAACTCATCATGCATGTACAAACATTCAAAATTATTTTTTATGCCTTTGGACCTACTTATGTTTAGAGAATATCAATTCAATAAATGTTAATTTCAACTTATATTACCTCTAGCCATACAGAAGTAGTTTCACTTCATGTGAACATGTATTGACCAATAAAAACAGCGTCTCCCTTCTTCACTGCCTGTAAACAATCAAGAACAAAAACAAACGTTGAGGTTGAAAACCAACATAATATAGCATTTAATTACACAATAGGATCAATTGTATTATAAGAATTTGAAACAATTGCTAAAAGAGATTTGCCTTGACAAATTGAACAGTAAACATACAAAAACAATGGGTTGTTAGACATAAAACAATTAATGTGCTTTCATCTAACACCAACGGTTTAAGCTTCTCAGATAGTTGGTTCGTGACATAATATCGCATTATCTATGAGTCTATGACCATGTTGTCTAGAGTTCGATTCTTGTTGCCTATTCTTCTAAACAAAAAAGTCAAATTTCGGTACAAGGGAAATCAGACTTGTGTATTGTTCACACTTTGAGTCCAAAGGAAGGCTCTTGAGTAAAGGAGCATGTTAGACATAAAAGGTAAAAACATTTGTATGTTTTCATATTAAATTTGTGGGACAGTTAGTTCATGACATGGGCTTCATTTTATTTTATTTTTACTTTTAACCAATACAATCAACTTTTAAAAAGCAAAAAAGAAAAACTATTGTGCTGGCCTTCTTTAAGCCACATTTTCCACATGAAACAAAATGGACTCTCTAGTGCCTAGATAGCAAAAGACATAATGTGAAGCAACAGAGAAGGAAGAAAACTCATAGCACAGAGCTTTTTAGTACTCTTGATAGCAGTCTTCAAATTCTCCAAAGTTTCTTGGTGATACTCAGGGTCACACTAGGAAAAGTCAAAACGAGCCACTGCATACAACAAAACATGTAAATACACCACATAAACCTTCACCAATTCTTCAGTAAAACTCCATAGCACAATTTAAGAATTTGAGAAAGGGTAAAAATACATACCAGACATGCCAGCTTTGAGACAGCTAGAAATAGCCTCAACAGATCGAGATTTAGGACCTAGTGTACCAACGATGTTTGTCATTGCGAAAAAAACTCTCTGCATAAACCATACATAACATGTAAATATATCATAATAATTTTATTTAAAACAATACAAAAGATTCAATAAAAACCATGCAATGGATCTATAGATTGAAAAAGGATATTAAAGAGAAAACATGTCATTGAAAAAAAAAAAAAAGAAGAAGAGGAAGAGAAATAACAGCCTTGGATGGCTCCAGGATGGAGGCCATCCTAATAGGTTTCTCGAGAAGCAAGTGACTGGAAGGCATGTTTGGTTATCGACGGAAACGACTTCCTAAATCACGAAACACAGCGCACTAAATCGAAGCAAAAGAAAAAAAAATAAGAACAATTGGACGATTGAACAATAGTGGCGTGCTGCGTGAATCGAAGGCAAGGAGGGCGGAGTCTTTGCTGAGACTTGACGATGACGACAAGGAGGATGGGTGCTGCTTGTTCTCCTCTGTAGCGCTTCTGTGAAGGCAAAATGCAGAAAAGTGAGAAAGAGGGAAAGTAAAAAAGAAAAAAAAGGGAAAGTGGCAGTGTAGTGTCAGGTGTTTTATTGAAGAAGTGAATAAATGAATAGTATTATACGGTGTCTCAAATACAGTGTCACAAAACCTTGTCTAAATAACATTTCCGGCACAGAGAAATGATAAACAGACACCTAAAATCGACAACATACGGTGGACACCGTATGTGTACAGGGGCAGATGCGTAATTTGTGAAAAAATATTTCCCTCCTTCATCCATTTGGTCTGAAAGCAACTTTCCACCTCATTCTTCTTTCCCTCTCCTCACACGCGGTCCTCCCTCAGAAAACATCTGATACTTGCTCCTTCACCTTCTCCCCTCGCTCGCACCGCCCGCACCAAACTATGTGTTGAACGTGATCACTACGATTCTTCTACTTCTTTCACTTTCTGATCTCCTTCGCATTCTTCTAGCGGTGTAGTTCCTAGGGTTTAGCAACCATGGGAACTGTGTGGAGGCAGTTGAAGGTTATGCTCAGGAAGAACTAGCTCCTCAAAAATCTGTCTTCCTCATTTGCTCACGCTGAGCATTCCCTCCCAACTCCCCAAAACTGAATCTGCGTATCTCCACCGCCACATACTCAGCAGAGCATTTCCTTCACCAACTTCTCTCAATTTGGGGATTAACCGGAGACCAGAGCATTTTTCAACTCCGCATTCTGAATTAGAAGTCACCTCGGCCGCTCCTTCTTCCTCTCCCGCCTCTTTCAACTCCGCATCCTCTCCTAATTCGATGACAATGACGATGACAACATCATAAACCAAAGTTCGCATTTTCCCTCAAGGTAACCGTCTCCCTCTCTCTACATTGTCGTTTTCGTGATTTATTGCACTTTGATTTCAGCCAGGGAACTGAATTAGAAGTGGAAGCTTCTTTTAATTTGCTATGTTTAGGGTTTATTTGCCATTTTTGCTGGTTTCCTTTGCTTCTGTGTTTTTGGCTCAGTTTAGGGGCTAATTTTTTTTTGAATTTTGACAATGTCATTCTGGCATGGTTAAAGACATTTTGCTGTAGGCATTCTGCCATGGATGCTCTTGACTCATTGTTGGTTTGGTAGTACACATGATTAACGAATTGGTTAATTCAGAACTCATCAACTCTACTTGCATCTTTTACTCTTGTTTTTATGTTGTTGTTTTCTGGGAAATCAACAAAACATTTTCTTGGGCCATGGTTTTTATGTAGTGGATGGATGCAGTTCTGCTTGTTAATACTTGTTAGATGACACTATATAGTAGTATCTCATATTCAAATAAGAAACAAAAAAGCAAAATAATGTGCTTGATTGCAATTTGCATATTGGATTTTTGTATGTTGAAATTTTCTTTGGTTCTGAAGTCATGCCCTTGCGCTTGATTGATATTTGCACATCTAGGAACTTGAAGACTTCTATAGAGAATGCAATGATGAACTTGTTAATGAGTTTTTAATAAGTTTTCATATTCCTCAACGCAACCTTTATTTTGTTAAGTTCCCATAAAGTTAATTTCATTAAGATTGAACAAGAATCTTCATTATTTATTAACATTTCATCTCTGCTGATACTCTCGCATGGCAAAAGAAATGTTTTGATAAAGAGGCTGCAAATATGATTTATTTGAATGAAATGCTTCTTTGATGTTATATCCTCAAAGGCATTATGATTTTTTCCCTTTGTACTCTACCAATCCATATTCTAGCCTATTGGAGTTGAGAAATTCTCTCTTGAAATCTGATTAGATGAAAAATTTGCTAGTAGGGTGCCCAAAAAAAAAATAGATTGGAAAAACTATCGATATAATGTACTATTTTTTAACATTATGTGTATGTGATAAAAGGTTAATTCATGTGAAAGAATACAAAATGCTTTTCTTTTCTAAAAAGTGTATATAGCTATTGTGGGATACCGTTACTGATCAAATATTTCATGAACTTTTTCTTCCTTGTTTCAATAGAAATTTGTTTTTTTTTTCTTGCTATGATAATCCATTTTCACTTTCACTTTCAGTTTTGTTATTTGTTCTAAAATTTTCACTTTGCAGGTGGTCTCGTATCATTTGTAAGTAGTATAAGCCGACATTATCAGGAGTGCACCAGTAACCATGCAAGGAACAAGTAGTCCAAAAGAAAAAAATGTAAGGAACATATTAACTACTTGCATTTGCATGAATGCGGTCGATTTATTAATGACATGAACTTTATTGATACAGCAGATCGTTTGAGGCATGCATGTACACCAAAATGGTTGCATGAAGTTAATGAGAACGACACGTGAGCGGAAAAAATCAAATTAGCGTCACCCCATTCAAGTGGGTTGTAAACATGCCGGCTAAATTGGAAATTTACGGTGGGCTATTATGGGAGCTAGTGACTAGATGGGATGGCGTAGCGGGGGTTTTAGAATTAGGGGTAGGGTGGTTCCTTACGGCAATTGGCGTTTGCCTTGCAATAGGACTACCTGTGGTAGGTGGCGGGTGCCCGTTAATGACGATTTTAATTGTTATACATCATCTTTGTTCGGAAAGTCTAAGGTAACTGTTGATGAATTTTTACCGAGGTTTACTTTGTTTGAGGATGATGTGGGTGATTTTTGTAGGATGTACATTCTCCTTGCATGTGGAGATTTTTACTTTCCAAAAACAGGGAGATCAAGTTATTCTTGGTTGTATTAAATTGCTAGATGACCTAGAGTCCTTAAATAGCTACAATTGGGGTCTAGCAGTTTATGATTTCTTGGTTGACAGTTTGAGTAAAACTGCTCGTGGTGTCAAAGAGGGAAAAAATCTAAGCCAAATACATATATGTGGATGTGCAGCTATCTTGCAGGTATTTATTTGTTCATGTGTTATATTAAACATCATTCATTCTCTTTACAGAAATTTACAGGTATTACGTATGTTATTCTTTGTTGCAGATCTGGGCCTTGAACCACTTGTCGGTGGGGGGAACACCTAACAATCCTCTTAGATGGGATGAGCGTAGCGGGGGTTTTAGAATTAGGGGTAGGGTGGTTCCTTTTACGGCAATTGACGTTTGCCTTGCAATAGGACTACCTGTGGTAGGTGAGCGGGTGCCCGTTAATGACGATTTTAATTGTTATACATCATCTTTGTTCGGAAAGTCTAAGGTAACTGTTGATGAATTTTTACCGAGGTTTGCTTTGTTTGAGGATGATGTGGGTGATTTTTGTAGGATGTACATTCTCCTTGCATTTGGAGAGTTTTACTTTCCAAAAACAGGGAGACTGTTATTTACTGGTTGTATTAAATTGCTAGATGACCTAGAGTCCTTAAATAGCTACAATTGGGGTCTAGCAGTTTATGATTTCTTGGTTGACAGTTTGAGTAAAGCGCTCGTGGTGTCAAAGAGGGAAAAAATCTAAGCCAAATACATATATGTGGATGTGCAGCTATCTTGCAGGTATTTATTTGTTCATGTGTTATATTAAACATCATTCATTCTCTTTACATAAATTTACAGGTATTACGTATGTTATTCTTTGTTGCGAATCTGGGCCTTGAACCACTTGTCGGTGGGGAACACTAACAATCCTCTTAGGTTTCCTTTCCCACGCTTTTTGAATTGGCAAATTCTGCGTTTGACCAAAAAAATAAAGGAAGCATTTGAAAAAACTTGGTAAGTATCGATGTACATTGTTTGTAAAACATGTTGAAATTCAAATACAATGTGTATTTGATGTGCTTCGTGTTAGCGGTAACTCTAGAGGTATGACAACAAATGAAGAGCTTGAGTTTGAAATGGTCGAGGATGCTTTGCTTCAAGCTGAACGCCTTGAGTTTGTGGGTATTAAGTATCGACAATTGGTGATGGAGTTGGCGGTCTGAGAGAGGATTGCAAGTCTCGAGGAAGAAGTTAGGGTGCTAAAAGATGCGAGCTTCAACGCCAATCAACTACCGAGCCGCACAAAGATCTGAGATAAGGGAGGTTCCTTTCAAGCCTCTCAGTGTGTCCATCTCCTCACACTAATATTTTTGCTAGCGAGGAAGGATGTTTGGATGTTGAAAGAGGCAAGTGGTTACTAAGCGAGCATTAATGTTTGAACCTCTCCGTGTGTCCATTTTTGTTGTTACCCATCATCTCTCAAAGCGACCATTTGATATGTTTACATTGGATTCTATTTGAACCTCTCGTTTGCTATGGCTCTTGGGTCTTAATAAATATCTGAATGACAAATTTAATGTAAGCGTGTTTATTTCTATACCCCGCTTTATTTCTTACTAATCTTGCGCTTTACTAGGAACACTGTTGAAAGTGGAATTGTGAATGTTATTAAGCTTTATGCATATTGCATCTTAAAATCCCGTTTAATTAATATCTAACATTTGGATCACTGTTACCAGGTGAACATAATGTGGATGGTGGTGCTAGGTCTACATCAAACATCATAACAAGAATGAAGGAAAATCCAAGAAAGCGTGTCCAAAGTGTCTCAGTGCGTACTCCATTTAAGGCAACGTATGCGAGAAAAAGAAAAGGGCAATGAGCAGAAGTTTGTGGAAGGGATATGAATATGGGAAGGCTGGTTAATGGCCATTTTTTTGGGGGGTTCTTTAGAACAATTATGTAATATTGTATATGGGAGATATGAATTACAAAGGTCATGTAACAAGTTTAAATCTTTTTGGGCGGATTGTATATGGTAAATATGAACCACAAAGGTCATATGACTCTTGTTTATATCTTTTTGGGCTGTTTTGAATAGTTAATGGTATGAATGAATGAAAATATCATCATCATATTTGCGTAAGGCCCTGCTGATATTTTTTGGTGTATATGATATACATATAGAACTTTGCTAATGGCCTGTTAGGATACATCAGCCATTGATAATGTGGTTACTAAATTTGACAGGGTGTTTAGTGATTTATCCGGATACTTTACCCAATTTTCCACAACTCATAAAAACTTTGGTTAATGCCTTGCAAAATTTTGGTTAATATAGTTCATTCTTTGGTTAATGGGGTGTGCAGAAGCATTTTTCACAACTCATAAAAACTTTGGTTAATGCCTTGCAAAACTTTGGTTAATGTAGTTCATTCTTTGGTTAATGGGGTGTGCAGAAGCATTTTTCACAACTCATAAAAACTTTGGTTAATGCCTTGTAAAACTTTGGTTAATGTAGTTCATTCTTTGGTTAATGGGATGTCCATATACACGTACGTAAATTTTTCAACCCTCATAAAAACTTTGGTTAATGCCTTGCAAAACTTTGGTTAATGTAGTTCATTCTTTGGTTAATGGGATGTCCATATACACGTACGTAAATTTTTCAACCCTCATAAAAACTTTGGTTAATGCCTTGCAAAACTTTGGTTAATATAGTTCATTCTTTGGTTAATGGGGTGTGCAGAAGCATTTTTCACAACTCATAAAAACTTTGGTTAATGCCTTGCAAAACTTTGGTTAATATAGTTCATTCTTTGGTTAATGGGGTGTGCAGAAGCATTTTTCACAACTCATAAAAACTTTGGTTAATGCCTTGCAAAACTTTGGTTAATATAGTTCATTCTTTGGTTAATGGGATGTGCAGAAACATTTTTCACAACTCATAACAAGTTTGGTTAATGCCTTGCAAAACTTTGGTTAATGTAGTTCATTCTTTGGTTAATGGGATGTCCATATACACGTACGTAAATTTTTCAACCCTCATAAAAACTTTGGTTAATACCTTGCAAAACTTTGATTAATATAGTTCATTCTTTGGTTAATGGGGTGTGCAGAAGCATTTTTCACAACTCATAAAAACTTTGGTTAATGTCTTGCAAAACTTTGGTTAATATAGTTCATTCTTTGGTTAATGGGGTGTGCAGAAGCATTTTTCACAACTCATAACAAGTTTGGTTAATGCCTTGCAAAACTTTGGTTAATGTAGTTCATTCTTTGGTTAATGGGGTGTGCAGAAGCATTTTTCACAACTCATAAAAACTTTGGTTAATGCCTTGCAAAACTTTGGTTAATGTAGTTCATTCTTTGGTTAATGGGATGTCCATATACACGTACGTAAATTTTTCAACCCTCATAAAAACTTTGGTTAATGCCTTGCAAAACTTTGGTTAATGTAGTTCATTCTTTGGTTAATGGGATGTCCATATACACGTACGCAAAATTTTCAACCCTCATAAAAACTTTGGTTAATGCCTTGCAAAACTTTGGTTAATATAGTTCATTCTGTGGTTAATGGGGTGTGCAGAAGCATTTTTCACAACTCATAAAAACTTTGGTTAATGCCTTGCAAAACTTTGGTTAATGTAGTTCATTCTTTGGTTAATGGGGTGTGCAGAAACATTTTTCACAACTCATAACAAGTTTGGTTAATGCCTTGCAAAACTTTGGTTAATGTAGTTCATTCTTTGGTTAATGGGATGTCCATATACACGTACATAAATTTTTCAACCCTCATAAAAACTTTGGTTAATGCCTTGTAAAACTTTGGTTAATATAGTTCATTCTTTGGTTAATGGGGTGTGCAGAAGCATTTTTCACAACTCATAAAAACTTTGGTTAATGCCTTGCAAAACTTTGGTTAATATAGTTCATTCTTTGGTTAATGGGGTGTGCAGAAGCATTTTTCACAACTCATAAAAACTTTGGTTAATGCCTTGCAAAACTTTGGTTAATATAGTTCATTCTTTGGTTAATGGGATGTGCAGAAACATTTTTCACAACTCATAACAAGTTTGGTTAATGCCTTGCAAAACTTTGGTTAATGTAGTTCATTCTTTGGTTAATGGGATGTCCATATACACGTACGTAAATTTTTCAACCCTCATAAAAACTTTGGTTAATGCCTTGCAAAACTTTGATTAATATAGTTCATTCTTTGGTTAATGGGGTGTGCAGAAGCATTTTTCACAACTCATAAAAACTTTGGTTAATGCCTTGCAAAACTTTGGTTAATATAGTTCATTCTTTGGTTAATGGGGTGTGCAGAAGCATTTTTCACAACTCATAACAAGTTTGGTTAATGCCTTGCAAAACTTTGGTTAATGTAGTTCATTCTTTGGTTAATGGGGTGTGCAGAAGCATTTTTCACAACTCATAAAAACTTTGGTTAATGCCTTGTAAAACTCTGGTTAATGTAGTTCATTCTTTGGTTAATGGGATGTCCATATACACGTACGTAAATTTTTCAACCCTCATAAAAACTTTGGTTAATGCCTTGCAAAACTTTGGTTAATGTAGTTCATTCTTTGGTTAATGGGATGTCCATATACACGTACGTAAAATTTTCAACCCTCATAAAAACTTTGGTTAATGCCTTGCAAAACTTTGGTTAATATAGTTCATTCTGTGGTTAATGGGGTGTGCAGAAGCATTTTTCACAACTCATAAAAACTTTGGTTAATGCCTTGCAAAACTTTGGTTAATGTAGTTCATTCTTTGGTTAATGGGGTGTGCAGAAGCATTTTTCACAACTCATAAAAACTTTGGTTAATGCCTTGCAAAACTTTGGTTAATGTAGTTCATTCTTTGGTTAATGGGGTGTGCAGAAGCATTTTTCACAACTCATAAAAACTTTGGTTAATGCCTTGCAAAACTTTGGTTAATATAATTCATTCTTTGGTTAATGGGGTGTGCAGAAGCATTTTTCACAACTCATAAAAACTTTGGTTAATGTCTTGCAAAACTTTGGTTAATATAGTTCATTCTTTGGTTAATGGGATGTCCATATACACGTACGTAAATTTTTCAACCCTCATAAAAACTTTGGTTAATGCCTTGCAAAACTTTGGTTAATTTAGTTCATTCTTTGGTTAATGGGATGTCCATATACACGTACGTAAATTTTTCAACCCTCATAAAAACTTTGGTTAATGCCTTGCAAAACTTTGGTTAATATAGTTCATTCTTTGGTTAATGGGGTGTGCAGAAGCATTTTTTCACAACTCATAAAAACTTTGGTTAATGCCTTGCAAAACTTTGGTTAATATAGTTCATTCTTTGGTCAATGGGGTGTGCAGAAGCATTTTTCACAACTCATAACAAGTTTGGTTAATGCCTTGCAAAACTTTGGTTAATGTAGTTCATTCTTTGGTTAATGGGGTGTGCAGAAGTATTTTTCACAACTCATAAAAACTTTGGTTAATGCCTTGCAAAACTTTGGTTAATGTAGTTCATTCTTTGTTTAATGGGATGTCCATATACACGTACGTAAATTTTTCAACCCTCATAAAAACTTTGGTTAATGCCTTGCAAAACTTTGGTTAATTTAGTTCATTCTTTGGTTAATGGGATGTCCATATACACGTACGTAAAATTTTCAACCCTCATAAAAACTTTGGTTAATGCCTTGCAAAACTTTGGTTAATATAGTTCATTCTTTGGTTAATGGGGTGTGCAGAAGCATTTTTCACAACTCATAACAAGTTTGGTTAATGCCTTGCAAAACTTTGGTTAATATAGTTCATTCTTTGGTTAATGGGGTGTGCAGAAGCATTTTTCACAACTCATAAAAACTTTGGTTAATGCCTTGGAAAACTTTGGTTAATGTAGTTCATTCTTTGGTTAATGGGGTGTGCAGAAGCATTTTTCACAACTCATAAAAACTTTGGTTAATGCCTTGCAAAACTTTGGTTAATATAGTTCATTCTTTGGTTAATGGGGTGTGCAGAAACATTTTTCACAACTCATAACAAGTTTGGTTAATGCCTTCCAAAACTTTGGTTAATGTTGTTCATTCTTTGGTTAATGGGATGTCCATATACACGTACGTAAATTTTTCAACCCTCATAAAAACTTTGGTTAATTCCTTGCAAAACTTTGGTTAATATAGTTCATTCTTTGGTTAATGGGGTGTGCAGAAGCATTTTTCACAACTCATAAAAACTTTAGTTAATGCCTTGCAAAACTTTGGTTAATATAGTTCATTCTTTGGTTAATGGGGTGTGCAGAAGCATTTTTCACAACTATATTAACCAAAGAATGAACTACATTAACCAAAGTTTTGCAAGGCATTAACCAAACTTGTTATGAGTTGTGAAAAATGCTTCTGCACACCCCATTAACCAAAGAATGAACTACATTAACCAAAGTTTTGCAAGGCATTAACCAAAGTTTTTATGAGTTGTGAAAAATGCTTCTGCACACCCCATTAACCAAATAATGAACTACATTAACCAAAGTTTTGCAAGGCATTAACCAAAGTTTTTATGAGTTGTGAAAAATTGGGTAAAGTATCTGGATAAATCATTAAACACCCTGTCAAATTTAGTAACCACATTTTCAATGGCTGATGTATCCGCAGACCATTAGCAAAGTTCTATATCTATATTTATATACACCAAAATAATCGAATCATTTACATAGTTCTATCATTTACATAGAATCATACACCAAAATAATATCACGATAAGCCATGAGCAAAATTTTATATCTATATCATATACACCAAAAATATCCCGATCGCAAAGAAGACTTTCACAAGATAATGCTTGTTTTGTGCCGCAAACATGTCATTCAAAAAGTGACAAAAGTGATTTCAACTCAACCATCCTGCATCACCAACAAATATTCATTAGTAAAGAGTTGGAGACAAAACAATAGACCGTAATGTTGATGAGCACACCATACCATCATGCAAAAATTGTCTTTGAAATCTTCCAATTCGTAATCTTCCAACTCGTATAAATATGTGACAACCATTCACAAAATACATCTATCACTAGTCGGTATCCTCGACGCAGAAATTGTCACAAATTTGTACTGAACTGCGAGGATGCCGTGAAGTCTATTTCGGACGTTGTCAAAAGATCCATGAATGATAGATTACTTCCAACCTGGACAACACCATATAAGAATCTAAAATAAAAGAAAATGAGCTAATAAATGACAGGCCATGAAAGATCCATACTGCGTATCTTTGATTAACATCATCATTAAAAGCGACATCTAAACCCATAAATGGAGGCCGTGAAAGAATTGGATTTTGAGGAACCCAACGATTGTCTTCAAAAGCGGAAATCAAGCATCTGAATTCATATAAAACCCCTCATTTGTATAGAAAAAGATTAACTAATCAAATAAAGTCTCAGCTTGTCTTCAATAACTAGTACATAAGTTATCTAAAAACTCTATAACATAACACATAAATCCATAAATGTACATAAATTTAGCCCACAACACACCAAACCAAACATTTTATACATTTAGTACAATCTTATAATGGACACAAACCACGGTATTTGCATCCGGCAAATCTCCACCAGCCACAACCTCAATAGATGATTCTACACAGATGTTGGCTTCAATCTGATTACCCAATCTTCCTGTATTGCCCTCCTACATATTTGGACAAAAAAGTAGGTAACATGCAATAATTCTGTCAGAAAGGTATACTTGAATTTAACTGAAACTAAAACAAAAACTGTGTTATTTGAATTGTAAAAGAATTGACAGTTTCTGAAAGTTTGGTTAACAGGGTTCAAATTGATGTTGTGTTGTATATGGTTAATACATGGTTTCTGATAGAAAATGCATACCTTAGTAGTCTCATTGTCATCATTTTGCTTGGTTCGCTTCCTAGCCCTCTTAACAACCTTTTCAACTACAGATATTTTTCTCTTTGATGGAGGGCGACCTTTACGTTTGACCCTCAATGGACTGCGGATTTCAGAAGCTTTGTTTCGATTTGACTCATCATTGGAACTCCTTTTAACATTGTTCGTTGTAGCATCCATGGTGGGCAAATTAGAATTAAATTCATGTAATATTTCATGGAGTGCCTTAGTTGCATCTTCAGAATCTGCAGCTACTTCAGCAACCTCATGGAAATGCTTGCACAATTTGTCAAATCTGTCCATCTGTGGGTTCAATTCCGACACACCATAACTGCTCTTAATATATGCATGCTTCCTTTTAATATTTTTCTTCCACCTTGCTAAAAGGTACTTCTTTGGCACGTTTTTAAGCCTCTCTTGAGTACACACACATAGGGCATGGCGACACAAAATACCTCTAAACTCAAACAATGAGCATTCACAACTGAGATCATGGTTGTCACGATTGAAGACAACTTCAAAGACACGTTCTTTTGGTCTTTCTCCAACTAACACCTCCTCCAACACATGATAACTAGCAAGACAACCCTCCACAGTCTTCAAGGAGTAAGCACAATTCATTTTACCTCTAAATTCAGCTTGAATCTCCTTAAACTTTGCATGAGTGTACTCGCCTTGAAATTGCTTTTCAATCGATGAGTTTGACCCGCAGGGAATTATTGTATCCATGCATTGAAAATCAGCTTGAAATTCCTTTTCTGCTCTACTCTTGAGAGCATTATCGTACTGCTTTACAAACTGGTTCAGACTTGTAGTTGAATTGATATATCCATCGAAAAAAGCATGTATGCTCTCGCCCATTTGTGTTGTTGACATACTGTCCAAGTACATACAAGTGATTAACCATTAACCAATATATGAACAGAAATAACCAAATAATTGCAAGTGATTAACCATATATTATAATGAGAGTGAAAAACTTCAGGATTTTCTTCCATTAACCAAATATCGAACACCATTAACCACATATTTACAAGTCATTAACCATATATGAAAAATGTTATCGAAAACTTAGAAGTGTCATAATGACCCATTAACTAGATAATCAACAGGAAAAAGTATACATACCTGCCCAAAAATATTTCTTCAGCATGGTTGGTGCCCATCTATGACGTTCCTTGTATATGCCACTCAACCAGTCATTCTGTCCAAGCTCAAATTTGTCAATGAAGGAAGACCATTTCTCTTCAAAATCAGCTGCTGTGATTGTATCATAAACCGCTGATTTCATCGCAGACTTAATCCTCTTGTATTCACCATATCCGCTTAGCTTTTCAGGAATTTTTTTCATTATATGCCACAAGCACCACCTATGACGAGTTGTAGGGAAGACTAACTCAATGGCATTTTTCATAGCCTTACATTGGTCAGTGATAATACCCATAGGGGCCTTTCCTAGCATACAACGAAGCCATGATTGGAAAAGCCACACAAATGACTCTGTGTCTTCTGTAGAAACCAGACCACATCCAAGTAATGTTGATTGACCATGGTGATTCACACCAACAAATGCAGCAAAAGGCATGTCATATTTATTGGTCAAATATGTCGTGTCAAAAGTTACAACATCTCCAAAATATTCATAAGCAGCTCTACTTCTTGCATCAGCCCAAAACACATTTCTTACATGAAAATCATTATCCAAATCTATATCATAGAAGAAATTTGTATTTTGTTCCCGTGATTTGGCAAAAATAACTTATCAAGGGCTTGCCATCTCCTTCTTTTCCAATTGCACGCCTTTCCTTGTTAACATAATTCCTCACGTCTCTTTCACAAAATGGTATATTTTCATGCCCCCCTGCGTCTGTAATAAGAGATTGGAAAGTCTTGTTGATCCTCACCCCTGCATCATCATTGATTTGGATTGTTCTCCTTACATGCAGGTTAATTTTCTTGTTAGCCTTGAACAACCTTGCCTTGGTAGGGCTGATCTCGTGAGAATGGTCAGGTTCAAATTTTTTAATGTACCACAGTCCATCTTCTCCCAACTTAATACAAATCTTTGCAGGACAATTTTGTGCCTTAGTCGGAAGTGTCTTCAATGTACATGGAATTTTTGACACATGAGATCCTTCTCTTGAGCATGCTAGAATTAAGTAGCAGAGGTTCCCATCATCTCATTTTTTTGATGTTCTAATCTTCCATCCAAAACCCTTTCTTGAAGCGTACTCTCCATAAAATGTCTTAACCTCCTCTATGCAAGAAAAACACATTCCTGTTGCAGGCTCCCAACTTGCGTGATCATCATTAAAATTGTCAACTCCAATAGATTCACCATGAACACTACCGCAATCCATGAAATTATTTGAACTATCCATGAATTTTCAATTGTCGGTGCCACACCAAAACTGCACAAAATAACCCAATTACATCTATTATAGGTTATGTTACAATAATAGGGATTTAGAAGCTTATTGCATCAAACAGGGTTGTAAATTTAAAAATCACAACAAAAATGCAACATATAATGACATGTCCAGATAAATTTCACAACTCTTAAAAACTCCGGTTAATGCTTTGTAAAAGTTTGGTTAATATAGTTCATTCTTTGGTTAATGACATGTCCAGATAAATTTCACAACTGTTAAAAACTCTGGTTAACGCTTTGTAAAAGTTTGGTTAATATAGTTCGTTCTTTGGTTAATGACATGTCCAGATAAATTTCACAACTCTTAGAAGCTCAGGTTAATGCTTTCAAGAGGTTTACGTCAGTAACCGTATTCTCAGTACATTATTAAACATATTCTCAATAAACATGTTTGACATTATAAACTCATATTAATACCTAATTTGTAATGCTCAAACGTGGTTAACAGTGTTCAACTTTCTGGTTAATGGTATGTCATGTTTGATTACTGGTACACATATGGAGTACATGGAAAACTCATTAACCACCCAATACACTTCATTAACCAAAGTTTTGCATACCATTAACCACATAATCAGTCACGTGTCAGTAAAAAACTTGCAGAAACTCATTTTCATTCTTCCCTAGCAAATGCAATGCTATATGACAGAGGTTTTCTATCTTTCTTTTTTTTTTGTCAGAATGATAGGGTCTTTTCAAGAGAAGGAGAACAATCCAAATTTGTGGGAAGGAGATAGACAAGATTTACAACCCAAATTTGTGAAACCCATGTTTGTGGAGAAAGAAAGAACAAAACAGGAAAAAAATACCTTACAAGGAAGAAGAAGGAGATACAGTTCACATCAAGTGGTAGGTGATGAACTAGTGATAATGGAAGCAAGCTCAATCATGGAGTTCCTCACGCTGTGTGCTGACCAAATGTGAAAACGAGCATGCTCAGCGTAGAAGAGGAATGCTCAGCGTGAGCAAACGAGGAAGACAGAGGGAAATGAAAAAAGAAAAAAAGAGGGAAAGTAGTGGAGCAGAAATAGGAGGTCACATGTTTCTGTTTTGTTTTTTGAAAGAGAAATGAAGAAGGAGTTAACAATATAAAATACGGTGTCGTTAAAACGCGGTTAATGTTTTGCAAAAGTCTAGTTAATTCAGTTCATTGAGTGGTTAACAGCTTATCCTCATACTTGGTAAATTTTTCATAACCTATAAAAAAGGTGGTTAATGACATATAAACACTTGGTTAATTCAGTTCACTGGGTGATTAATTGGCTACTTTCATATTACAAGTTTGAAGAAAATGAAATTTCCTTAAATTGCAAAACAAAGAAGACATTATAACAAATAACAGAGAATAGATGAACAAAAACACCTCATATTTGAGGGCATAAGGCCAAAGTTTCATCTTCTTCCAGCAATCCTGATATGAGCATTATATTTTTATACCTTCATACCATTAACTGTTCAAAACAGCCCAAAAAGATTTACAACAAGAGTTATATGACCTTTGTGGTTCATATATACTATATACAACCTTACATAATTGTTCTAAACAACCCAAAAAAATGCCC
Organism: Calophaca sinica; assembly: GCA_037113605.1. NCBI lineage: Eukaryota > Viridiplantae > Streptophyta > Magnoliopsida > Fabales > Fabaceae > Calophaca > Calophaca sinica. The sequence goes on along the minus strand of CM073731.1, from coordinate 42,407,832 downwards.
ATTAACCATACTTCTCATATGCATATCCGATTCACAAACTATTACATCACTGTCCTTTTCTTTTTCTCACGTATGTGACTTCAAATGGACTTCGAGTTGAGACACTTTGGACACGCTTCCTTAGCTTATCCTTAATTATAGTTATGATGTTTGATGCAGACCTAGCACCACCATCCACATTATGTTCAACTGTTAATAATGATCCAAATGTTAGATATTAAATAATTAGTTAATAAGTCACATATGTATATATACAAATGAATCAGCCTAGCCAATATGAATATAAGTTACACAGAAATGAAGTTTCAACAGTACATTATCAAGATATGCAACTCAGGTACCTGCACAACTTCAGGTAGAACTCATCATGCATGTACAAACATTCAAAATTATTTTTTATGCCTTTGGACCTACTTATGTTTAGAGAATATCAATTCAATAAATGTTAATTTCAACTTATATTACCTCTAGCCATACAGAAGTAGTTTCACTTCATGTGAACATGTATTGACCAATAAAAACAGTGTCTCCCTTCTTCACTGCCTGTAAACAATCAAAAACAAAAACAAACGTTGAGGTTGAAAACCAACATAATATAGCATTTAATTACACAATAGGATCAATTGTATTATAAGAATTTGAAACAATTGCTAAAAGAGATTTGCCTTGACAAATTGAACAGTAAACATACAAAAACAATGGGTTGTTAGACATAAAACAATTAATGTGCTTTCATCTAACACCAACGGTTTAAGCTTCTCAGATAGTTGGTTCGTGACATAATATCGCATCATCTATGAGTCTATGACCATGTTGTCTAGAGTTCGATTCTTGTTGCCTATTCTTCTAAACAAAAAAGTCAAATTTCGGTACAAGGGAAATCAGACTTGTGTATTGTTCACACTTTGAGTCCAAAGGAAGGCTCTTGAGTAAAGGAGCATGTTAGACATAAAAGGTAAAAACATTTGTATGTTTTCATATTAAATTTGTGGGACAGTTAGTTCATGACATGGGCTTCATTTTATTTTATTTTTACTTTTAACCAATACAATCAACTTTTAAAAAGCAAAAAAGAAAAACTATTGTGCTGGCCTTCTTTAAGCCACATTTTCCACATGAAACAAAATGGACTCTCTAGTGCCTAGATAGCAAAAGACATAATGTGAAGCAACAGAGAAGGAAGAAAACTCATAGCACAGAGCTTTTTAGTACTCTTGATAGCAGTCTTCAAATTCTCCAAAGTTTCTTGGTGATACTCAGGGTCACACTAGGAAAAGTCAAAACGAGCCACTGCATACAACAAAACATGTAAATACACCACATAAACCTTCACCAATTCTTCAGTAAAACTCCATAGCACAATTTAAGAATTTGAGAAAGGGTAAAAATACATACCAGACATGCCAGCTTTGAGACAGCTAGAAATAGCCTCAACAGATCGAGATTTAGGACCTAGTGTACCAACGATGTTTGTCATTGCAGAAAAAAACTCTCTGCATAAACCATACATAACATGTAAATATATCATAATAATTTTATTTAAAACAATACAAAAGATTCAATAAAAACCATGCAATGGATCTATAGATTGAAAAGGATATTAAAGAGAAAACATGTCAACTGAAAAAAAAATAAAAAAAAAGAAGAAGAGGAAGAGAAATAACAGCCTTGGATGGCTCCAGGATGGAGGCCATCCTAATAGGTTTCTCGAGAAGCAAGTGACTGGAAGGCATGTTTGGTTATCGACGGAAACGACTTCCTAAATCACGAAACACAGCGCACTAAATCGAAGCAGAAGAAAAAAAAATAAGAACAATTGGACGATTGAACAATAGTGGCGTGCTGCGTGAATCGAAGGCAAGGAGGACGGGTGCTGCTGAGACTTGACGATGACGACAAGGAGGATGGGTGCTGCTTGTTCTCCTCTGTAGCGCTTCTGTGAAGGCAAAATGCAGAAAAGTGAGAAAGAGGGAAAGTAAAAAAGAAAAAAAAGGGAAAGTGGCAGTGTAGTGTCAGGTGTTTTATTGAAGAAGTGAATAAATGAATAGTATTATACGGTGTCTCAAATACAGTGTCACAAAACCTTGTCTAAATAACATTTCTGGTAGAGAAACATTCATAAAAAAAAAACATACGTACAAAAAGACAAGACATTAGACGCTTAGTTTGATCAGAGTGGAAGTAGAGAAAGAAAAGAGTGAATTTTTCATTTTGGTCTCATGGCTATTGATTGAATATTTTGTGTGACTAGTGGGGCAAAGGATCAGTTATTCCAGCTTGCCACGCCAACCAGTGATAAAAACTTCATGCAAAGCCCGTGGGATCGGATTCTGCCATTATGCTCTTGCGTCAGATCCTTCCTTCTCGCGCAAACGGTGGTGGTCCTTTCTGTCTCAGTTCGTCCTACACATCCATTGCTACCAGAAACCAAAACTTGGATACCAATTACACTGTGCAAATGGACAAAATTGTCGCCAGCTCCGACCCCACGCACACACCCCAAAAAAAAAAAAAAAAGATTCCACGCCTCCCCCAATGGCCGTTTTCCTTTTCCCTGTCCTTTTCCCTCACCTCACTTCCTTTGCCAGTACACTTTTTCGTTTTTTAACTTCAATCTCCACACTCCACACTGCCCCCTTTTACCGATTATGGATTCTCCGTTATTTTTTCTCTCTCTCATTTTCATCCTTCCCTTCTATTCCATTTTCGCTAGTTTAAAATTTGAACATTCCAGGGCCAGGCACTCAGGCCTACACAAAATCCACGTTTTGTTTTTACACTCTCCCTCACCTTTCTTTCTTCATAGTTAAAATCAGGTTTCCTTTTTCTTTCTTCACTGTCCCTACTAGCCTATCAGACATCTTTATTCTTTTATAGAGAAAACAAAAATACAAACACATCACTTTTCTTCTTTATTTTGAAAATTCAATTTCTGTGTTTTGGTACGAAACTTAAGCCGAGCTTTCACCTTTTGATGGTTTTGTTTTTCAATTTTGACTCGCCGAGAAATTAAGCTACCACGTCGCCGGCGATGACAACGACGATGACCGCCGTAGCCGCCGACGGGGTACAATACTCGATTGCCGTGGAGTACAAAGGACCGCCGCCGGCCTACGATATTCCCCAAGCATCGCCGATAAGCGTTGACAGGATTCCGGTGGCCACGGTGGTTTCCAAGGTTCCTTCCTCCGACACTGTGTCTTTGCCGGTTCTGCAACCGCTCTCGGAGCTCAAAACGCTCCCATCCGAGCCCGCGGTTTATCCCTCTCAGGCGGTCGCATTTGAACGGAGCAACGGTTCCGGGAGAATAACTGTATCTCCGACGTCCGTGATCGCCTTCGAAGACGGAGCCGTGAAGAGCAACGGTGTTTGCGAGTCATCAGGCGAGTTGAGTAGCGAACGTTCGCGCGAGTCTTCAGACAGTTTAACGAGAAGCTCGTGCGCATTGTTGAGGAATTCGAACGGTGAGAAAGAGAGTTTGGATTTTTCCACGGTGAGTTCAGATTACCCATCGTCTCGTGTTTCTTCGTCGAATAAGAACGACGAAACCGAATGCGATACTAAACGAGAACCCATTGTGACTTTCAACGTGGACTCTGAAGACGAGGATTGGAAACCGGAACAGCCGGTTAAGAGAGAGGCTGTGAGGAAGGGGAAGAAAGGTTCGTGCTACCGGTGTTTGAAGGGGAACAGGTTAACGGAGAAAGAGGCGTGTCTTGTTTGTGATGCAAAGTATTGTGGGAATTGTGTGTTGAGAGCAATGGGTTCAATGCCGGAAGGTAGGAAATGTGTTGCTTGTATCGGGTACCCGATTGATGAGTCTAAAAGGGGAAGTTTGGGAAAATGCTCGAGGATGCTTAAGAGATTGCTTAATCACTTGGAGGTTCGACAGGTAATGAAGGCTGAGAGGTTTTGTGAAGTGAATCAGCTTCCGCCTCATTATATTTGTGTCAATGGAAATCGTCTTTCCTTTGAGGAACTTGTTGCGTTGCAGAACTGTGCTAACCCTCCCAAGAAGCTTAAGCCAGGGAACTATTGGTATGATAAAGTATCTGGCTTTTGGGGCAAGGTATCTTTCTTTGTTTTTTATTTTTTTTAATAATTTTCTCCATGCATTATTTCTTTGTCAATTTTGTGTTTTACTAGGGGTGCTATTCTTATTTTTATTTTTTTGAATTTCACAGGAAGGACAAAAGCCTTGTAGTATTATCAGTCCAAATCTGAATGTTGGAGGTCCCATTAAACCTGATGCCAGCAATGGAAACACCCAGGTTTTCATCAATGGTCGGGAAATAACAAAAGTAGAGCTTCGGATGTTGCAGGTTGAGAATTTAATATAGTGCAAATAATTGAAAACAAAAGGCTTTGTCCAATGTTTTAAATCGCAGTTGCGTTCGCGATATTTGATATTGCGGAGAATCGCGGTATGATGCAGTTGATGCGGCCTTGACCCCGTGGTCGCCGAAACATCAAAAACCTTGATGTCGCAGTTTAGATGTGGACCTTTATTTGAAACCTTGGCTCTGTCTTGATCATTAATTTTCGTTTGTTACACATTTTTGAAAAAATGTTGTTGAAGGGATCTTGTTTTGTTTTGGCAGTTAGCAGGAGTTCAGTGTGCTGGTAACCCACATTTTTGGGTCAATGAGGATGGTTCATACCAAGAAGAAGGACAAAAAAATACCAGAGGATATTTATGGGGAAAGGTAACATTGTTTTTTTTTTTCTCCAAATTTTGTCTCTTGTTTTACTCTATGCCAATGTTTATTTGCAATTTTGCATTATTACACACACATTTGTTTTACTTGTTAGGCTGGAACGAAACTTGTATGTGCCTTCCTTTCCCTGCCAGTTCCTTCTAAATCTTGTAGTTCATGTGGGTTTCTATCCTCCAATGTGGTTGCCAGAACGGTTCCTGACTACCTCGAGCATGGAATAGTTCACAAACTCCTCTTGGTTGGTTACAGCGGGTCTGGTACAAGCACTATTTTTAAGCAGGTGATTTTTCATTTGTTAATTGAGTTTGCTATTTCTATCTGCATATTGCTTCATGCTTAGAACTTTCTTTTAGTCAGGAAGGATTACATTGGACAATATATGGTTGTGAGAATGTGTTCATCAAAATTATAAATTTTTAAGTCACTTCACAAACTAGCAGCCTAAAGTCTAAAGATGAATATGACTTACTCAGTCATATGCTATGATATTGTCAATCTTGGGTTGGATGCGCAATCATGTTACTCTCGTTTCCTCATACAACTGATTTCATTGTTGGACATATTACATGATTATACAGAGGCACTTGAAGCATTGTTGACTTCAAACTACTGAGGTGTTTTAAAGCTATTTAACACTTATCAGTGTACTGCTACATATAATGCATGGCCTGCCTTCTGAAACTTTTTAAATAAACTAGCCGAGAGAACTCGTGCTCAGTACAGGTGGCGAAGAAAAACGGAACCTACAATTAAGTTTATGGTGGGAAAATGATTTTTGGCAGGAAATTGGATGAATGAGCTTTTATCACATGTCCTTAGTGTAGTTAAGTTTCTTAAATAGATACTAATAGAATAGATTTTAACTTCTACCCTCTCCCCCCCACCCCCCGTAAAAAAGAAAAACCAATGATGTTGCTGTCAATAACTAGCTATGTTGTACTAATGTACTGTTCTTTGTAAACATGCTTCTTCTTGTTGTTACTAAAAGCTAAGAAATCAACGTATTCAAAGAATTTTAAATGCTTATGTCAGGCCAAGATTCTTTATAAAAGCACCCCCTTCTCAGAAGATGAACGTGAAAATATAAAGTTTACAATTCAGACAAATGTCTATGCCTATCTTGGCATACTCCTTGAGGGTCGTGAGCGTTTTGAAGAAGAAAGTCTGGGGAATTTAAAGAAAAGTCAATCTTCTTTACTTGACACTGCAGGTTTGAGTTCAATGTTTTCCCTACTTTCCACTAAAACACCAAAATGTTAATTTTTATTGAATTGGCTAGTACCATTTTGGTACAGGAACCAGTCCAAAACGTGACAAGACAATTTATTCCATTGGCACAAGACTGAAAGCATTCTCTGACTGGCTGCTGAAAACTATGGTTTCGGGCAAGCTTGATGCTATCTTTCCAGCCGCTACCCGTGAATATGCTCCACTGATTGAGGAGTTATGGAACGATTCAGCCATTAAGGCCACCTATGAAAGAAGAAATGAAATAGAAATGCTACCCAGTGTTGCCAGTTATTTCTTAGAGCGGGTATAGGATCATTCTTTTGCTCTGAGTTTATTTTTAATTTTATCAACAGTTTAATCTGTATATGTACTCTTGTTAACTTAATTGCATATGACCTATGAACTGAACAATGACATATTTATTTGTCATTACCTTACATATAAAAGAAAATGTTAAGAGCAGGGTGTGTGCGTGTCTTTGGGTAGTGGTGGAAGAATTAAGGAATATTTAGGGGAATTTTGTGACTATCAAATATAATGGGATCCTTCACCGAGCAGTATAAATAAATCTTTATTTTATTATATGCATGAAATACAACATAGGAATTAATTTGTCAAACTGTATGAACTTCAGGCTGGTTTATATGCATCTGTTAAACATTAAATGCTTTCACTAGAATTATTTTTGCAAATATTTGCACCATGTTGTGCCCTTATTTCCTTACATGTTTCCTTTCTATTTGTTTTCTCTTGAAAACGATTGCTAGGTTAGTGGCTTTGAGAATGTAACATGTTGATTCTTTGTTTAGGCTGTTCAGATACTGAAGACTGACTATGAACCCTCGGATTTAGATATTCTTTATGCTGAAGGAGTCACTTCATCCAATGGGCTGGCTACTGTAGAGTTTTCATTTCCTCAATCAGCTCCTGAGGAAACTGGCGACACTGCTGATCTACACAATTCTTTGGTTAGGTAGGTGAGAATATTTGGGCCAGGTTTACCGTGTAGAAGTTTACCCATTTTTCGTGCAGATAGATATATTCAAATTCATTTATTTGTTTTCAAATGCTTGGAATACTTATTTCCAAAAGTATATTAATAAATACATAATTTTTTTAGGGGGATCTGGTTACGTTTATAAGAGCTGCTAGAAAATGTTTCTGATCTGTAGCTTTGATCTCCTTGGTTGGTTCACAGGTATCAGCTAATTACAATACATGCAAGAGGGCTAGGAGACAATTGCAAGTGGCTAGAAATGTTTGAGGACGTTGGATTGGTCATCTTCTGTGTTTCCTTGAGCGACTATAACCAGTTTTCTATTGATGGAAATGGTTGTCTCACAAACAAGATGATATTGAGCAGGAAACTTTTTGAAACCATTGTTACTCATCCAACTTTTGAGCACCTGGAATTCCTATTGATGTTAAACAAATTGGATGAGTTAGAGGGAAAATTAGAACATGTTCCACTGACTCAGTGTGACTGGTTCTCTGATTTTCATCCAGTAATTAGCCGTCATTGCACTGGCAGCAACAGCAACATCAACAGCATTAATAATAACCCCTCCCTTGGCCAACTGGCTTCCCATTACGTAGCAGCTAAGTTTAAGAGGCTTTATTCATCTCTTACAGGGCGAAATTTGTATGTGTCCTTGGTGAAGGGGCTGGAGCCTGGTAGTGTTGATGAAACACTTAAATATGCAAAGGAGATTATAAAGTGGAACGAGGAGAAACCAAACTTTAGCTTAAGGGATAACTCGATGTATAGCACTGAGGCGAGCTCATTCTCTCATGATTGCTAGTTCAAACAAGGGTTGTTGTAGGTCATACTTGTGTGTGACTTGGATTCTGTTCATGTATATATATTGCCAACTAGGAGCACTAACACGGAAGCACGTTCCTTCCGCTATCGAGTTGTAATATGCCCTTGACACTGTTGGGGCACATCTTGTGCCACAGAGATCAAGGCGTGTAATGTTTAAATTCATTTTTTTGTAACACCGTATTCGTACTTTTCTGTGTCAGCCAGGCCTTCACCTTGCAATAAGTTGCAAATCGACTTTTGTATGTACACTAAAATAGAGCCATGAGATTTAATAATTTAATTAATTAATTAAGAATTTTTTTAACGTGTGCAATATTGCACACGATAAGAATTATTAGATGATCATTTTTTTTCCTTTATTAATTATCTAGTTTTCTATTTTATGGGTAGAGAGAGATTACATAAATGTGAATCTATAGAATAAAAAAGAAAGTAAACAATTATAATTAATAAAAAAAAGTGAACAATTAATGATTCTTATCGTGTGTAAAGTTGTATGCGTTAGAAAAACTCATTAATTAATTAGCTAACTAAATGACTAAAATCTCTACACCAAAATTACAATATTTGTACACAAAAAACTTATTCCATACTTGATAATTTATCAAGTTTTTTATCACTAAAGTTAGAAAATTTTCAATCAAACTTAACATCAAAAGTTTTCAAGTGTAGTAGTAGGTTTTATTTTTTTTTTTCTACTTGACATATTTTCATTAAATATTATTTTGTTTTCACATCATTTTTTGTTTTTAAGAATTTGTAAAATAAATAATGAAAACAATAAAGTTTAAGGTATACTCGGTTAGTTTTTTATTTTTATTTTTATTTTAATTAATATATTTTAATTAATTAATAATAAAACATTATTTTAACCATTTTTTAAAAAAAATTGTAAAAGTAAAAATATTATTTTAACCATTGTTTTATTTTATACTTGAAACAGAGGTCACCGGCTGGGTTTTATGTCTTGAGCTAAAACCCTTTCCCCAGCCCGGAAACAGCAACCGAATCAATAATGCGCCTTCTATTTCGTTTTCCGGGCGTCATCAGCCGCAGCTACCTGTTGGTCCGGCAGTACAAGGCGGCGAAGTCGCCCCCGCCTGCGACCCCTCCAAAGGCTCCAAAGAAGCCTCAGAAGTTCAGCTTCCACGGGGTGACATGGGAAGACCCTTACAGCTGGATGTCGAACCTGAACGACAAGGTAGCGATGCGGCACATGGACGTGTACATGGAGCAAGAGGAGAAGTACACTGAGGCCGTTATGTCCGATTCTGAGCGCCTCCTCAACAAGCTTCACTTCGAAATGGCCTCCCGGATGCCCTTCGACCTTTCCACTCCTCCTCTTCGCTGGGGCCCTTGGTTTGTTCTTTTTCATTGCCTTCGCCTTGTTTCGCAAAAATTGTTAGCTACTTTTCGCTTTCTGACTGGAGTTTCCACCCCCCCCCCCCGGTTTTTCTTTTTGTGTAGGTTGTATTATCGTCGTGTTGAAGAAGGAAAACCTTACCCGGTGCTTTGCAGAAGATTGGCCAGCTTGAACGACGATTTCATATCGCATAAGTATCCTCCTGCTGGGTTTGATTTTACCACAGGGAAGACGATTGAGCAGAAGCTGGTTGACTATAATCAAGAGGCAGAGAGATTTGGAGGTAATGTATTATTAATGCAATGCCATTCTCACTTAATTTGATTGGTTATAGAAGATTAGTCAGGTGGGAGGGAATGCTTATGTTGCAACAACTTTTTGTAGGTTATGCTTATGAGGAACTTTCTGAGGTTTCGCCAAACCATCAGTTTCTTGCATATACTATGTATGATAAAGAAAATGGCTACTTCAAGTTATCTGTGAGAAATTTGAATTCGGGTTCGTTGTGTAGTAAGCCTCAGGCAGATCGAGTTTCAAACTTGGCATGGGCAAAAGATGGCCAGGCGTTGCTTTATGTTGTAACAGATCAGAAAATGAGGCCATACCGGTGGGTAAATTGTTATTGATTATTTGATTTATACACGTTTTAGACTATGTTTGGATATCTAATGGCGAGTGGAATAGAATGTAGTTAAAACTCTATTGTTTGGATATTATTATGACAGAATGGAAAAAAGGCAAGTTCCATCCCATACCCCCAAATTGAAGGGTGGAAAAGAGGGGTATTGGATGAAATTGAGTGGAATGGAATGCATTCCATCGGACTCCATTCCATTTAATCGTATGTTAAACAATTCAAACAACGGAATCTAATATCTCACCATTTCATTTCATTCTCCTCTATTCCATCTTTTTCCATCAATTCAAATATAGCCTTAGTGCTCTGATAGAATTAAAAATGTCCCTTGGTTTATTTTTTTTTCTTATGATTATTAGCTTTTCAATTCAGGTAATCTTCCTTGATCTCATCCGTCCACATGTTGCTGCAGGATCTACTACAGTCTTATTGGATCAACTGATGAAGATGTTTTGCTTTTGGAAGAATCAGATGAAAAGGTTTGCATTAGTATAAGGCACACCAAAGACTTTAAATATGTGACTGTGAATACATTATCTACCACATCATCAAAGGTAAAAGATCTATACTTCAAAAACTAAATCAAGTTAAGATCCTTCTTATTGTATAATAATTGTAACCATTTTTTAGGTCTTTCTAATAAATGCAGCTGATCCATTGTCTGGCTTGAAACTTGTTTGGGAGTGTGATGCTATAGCTCACTGCGTGATTGAGCATCACCGAGGTTGTCTTTATTTATTCACAGATGCTCCCAGAGGTGGGCAATCAGTTGATTATCATTATCTTCTTTGTTGTCCAGAGGATACTCATTCAAATCCAAGAAAATGGGAGGTAGTTTGGAACATCACTTCTTTTCGATTGGTCGCTTGTTTCATTTTTATTACTTTTTTACATTAAACGCAAAACATGTGTTTACTTAAGACAGTGAGATATGTTGTTATTACAATTACTTGTTTTTATGTTTTTTCGGTTTACTTGCCTGTGACAGTCACCTTTACCTTACATGATATATTCTGCTTCATAAACTGCAGGAGGTATTTGTCGATGACCTTGATTTGGTTATTGAGGATGTTGATTTTAGTGATAAATACTTAGCACTCATTGTGAGGGAAGGTCGAAATTTTCAACTTTGTTCAGTTGGACTGCCATTGCCCTCCGGGAAGGTAATGAAAATATGAAAGAAAATTTGCTATAAGATGCTCTTGCAGATAAGTTCATGATGTAATTGTGATTTATCATCTTATTGAAATATTGCTGTAGTCCACCTTATTCTTGTGACAGGGGGGAGTTAAACTGAGGAAGCTGGACCTGCAGTACTTGTCTCTCCCGAAACATGTTTGTCAAATTTCACCTGGGCCAAATTATGACTTCTCCTCATCAGTCATGCGCTTCATAATATCATCTCCTGTGGTATGTGAATGATTGCTTCTTCTGCTGCTGCTGCTGTTTTTTTTTTTTTTTTAATAATTTCTGAAGATGTTTTTTCTTCATGTTTCTATAATCATCTGCCTACCTTCATATCATATTAATTGTGAATAACCATTCACCAGCCTTTTGAATATAGGCCCAAGAAAATTTTGAGAATATTAAAAGGGAAGAATGTTTGAAATAAATTTGTTCTCAAGAATGATGTTGCAAGATGGATTTCATAATAAAAATTTGGCGAATATTTAGATATAGAGACAATTTTCTTTATCATTAGTTCCAGATTAGTTTGAGCCTCCTAAAAAATACTTGATGAATTTTGCCAGTATGCCTGGCATAATTTTTTTTTTTTTTGGCTTTCCAAGTTTTCTCTGTCTGTTACTTTCCTCCTTGTTAGGTGTTTCTTGCTTTATGCCGATCTGTAGTGTGCTTATTGTTACTTACATATATGCATAGACATGATTATGAGATGCTTCCTTTCATACATTTGGTCTTGAGAGGTCATTCTTTATTCAGTCTCAATGTGGAAGAAATATCCATCATCAAATCCTAGTATGTTCACCATAAGTTTCTTGCAGATGCCTGATGCTGTGGTTGATTATGACTTGGCAACCAGTAGGTGGAACATCATTCAACAGCAAAATATGCTTCATGACAGAACGCGAATATTATATGGTACAAATTCGGCAAGTATAAGCATGGAATCCTCAAATGCTAAATACTCCAGTCCTGTGAATGCCAACTTGGAAGATGACCACTCATGGAATGACCTGTCTGAGTTTTATGCCTGTGAACAATATGTTGTACCTTCATTTGATGGGGTTCTGATTCCATTGACTATTGTGTTTGCACGAAACAATAAGCTAGAAGATAAAAAACCTGGGATATTGCATGGGCATGGAGCTTATAGTGAGTTACTTGACAAACGGTGGCGCAGTGAATTTAAAAGCCTTCTGGACCGTGGCTGGGTTGTAGCCTATGCTGATGTTAGGTAGGCTTCACATTATTTGGTGGCCATGTACTCAAAGCTTATTCATATGGATATTTTATATTGCATTTTTTGTATATAATTTCTTATTTGTTTCTAAGTTACTGCAAACCAAATAAATTTATCTTTTCCTAAAGTCTGATCTCTTATCTACGATAGTTTGGGTGTCCTATTTCAGAGGTGGAGGTGGTTATGGTAAGAAATGGCATCATGATGGGAGACGAGCAAAGAAACATAATTCAATCAATGATTATATCTCTTGTGCCAAGTTCCTCATTGAAAAAGATATTGTGCATGAAAACAAATTGGCTGGTTGGGGATATAGTGCTGGAGGGCTTTTGGTTGCTGCAGCTATTAATCGTTCTCCAGATTTATTTCGTGCTGCAGTCTTAAAGGTTTCCTAGAATGTGTGCCTGCTTTTCGGATTGAACTTCTGAGGCTCTGTTTAAATGTATTTACTCAAATACTCAGATTTGCTTCTTTTGTATGGTTTCTGCTGCAGGTACCTTTTTTAGATACAACCAACACTCTTCTGTATCCCATCTTACCACTTGTAGCCGATGATTATGAAGAGTTCGGCTACCCTGGCCACCTCGATGATTTTCTTGCAATTCGAGAATATTCTCCATATGACAATATTCAAAAGGATGTTCTTTATCCAGCTGTATTAGTAACCTCATCTTTCAATACACGGTAAGTTCCCTATGTTTTGCACTTCTTCCTGCCATGTTATACATGGTTTCCAACATGGGTGATTTGTGCTGTAGTAGTTAGAATGTAAGCACTGATGATAAAAATCGCAACCAAAAAAGTTCAGACATGTCAAAATGTCTGCTGAACTGGTTTCTGTGATGCATATCCTAGTTAGACAATTTGTTTCTTTTATTTTATGAATTGCTGTATTTTATTGTGTCACATTTCAATGACTAATGGTGAATTTTGCTACATTGGTAACTCTGTTTTAATTTCCATAAGGATTTGTGCTACAGATGACTCTGTAGTGTTGCCTATGTTTTAAACACACCACTTGTTAGGATTTACATTTCGATCTTAAATATTGCTGGGATCTGTGTTTTAGTGTTATATATTAATATACTAAATATATCTTTTGCCATTTTAAGTTTTAGATTGTTTTCTCAAACAATATCTTGAGATTGAATCTAGGCATTTGCTCTGAGTAGATGCCTTTCATAAACCTTTGATTTCATACATCGTAGACTCTTAAGCCTGTTGACTTGCCAACAAATTCATGCACCACAAAGAAAAATTATGGCATTTTTGGCAGCCGTGAAGGAAAAGGAGGGGGAATAAATCAAAGGAAAAAGAAAGGGTAGGAAGTGGAAGAGATAGAGGTTAAATATGTGGGGATTAAGTGAAAATCACATTTTCCACTCCTCCCCTTTGTTATCCATTTCCCCATCCAAGTATACCCGAAGCTGCCTATTGCCATTCAAAGACGGCTATCTGAACATTTGTTGTCATGCTTTACCGATTGACCTTTGTTTTGACATTTTGCTTTTCGTGATTCAGATTTGGGGTGTGGGAAGCAGCAAAGTGGGTAGCACAAGTTCGGGATCTTTCAATTTATGACCCAAAGCGGCCAATATTGCTGAACTTGACCACTGATATAGTGGAGGAAAACCGTTATTTGCAGTCCAAGGAATCAGCATTAGAGGCTGCATTTCTCATTAAGATGATGGAATCTTAGATATGCCAACTGATCATTTGCTTACTCTGAATATGGCACATGTGAGATGCCTCCCTATAGCAATTTGATATAAAAATTGAATTTGTACTTTTGGATGAACCAAGATCCAATCAGATGCTCCCCATGGAATACACTTGCCATCCAATATTCTTTTCCAATTGGTTGTTCGCTTGTAGCCCTCAAGGGCCTCAGACCATGGATGACCTACCCGAAATGGATACTGTGCTAAAACAACCAACAGAATTGACCAAAGAGCCTTTCCTGCTTTATCGTGCACGGACGGGATCTTGGTTGCTTTCTAGTTGATTTCTTGTAAGAAATTAAAGTTCACCATCATATGTAAATGTCACTGCTTTGTGGATTAATAAAGAACACAATGCAATTTTGGTCTTAATGGTGTATGGTGTTTGCAGATTACAGATTGTTTAGCATGGTGGTTCTTTTTTTTTTTTTCCGGTACGAAAGATTTCACATGAATAGCAGAATAAATGGAATACAACCAATCAAATACACAGGATAATATAAAAATGCTTCTGAGATGCCATGTTTATGATGTATACATTTCGTGTAAAATTTTTCGTAACAAAATTATTGCCACATTCATGAGTCATGGATGTGGCTAAACTAAGTTTTCAACGGACCTCATAAAACCTTGCAGCTCAAAATGTGATTGCATATACCTCATTATCTTCAAACAAATAAACCGCTTTTGGAGTGACCTCACAAATGCACTTGAAATGTCTCAAATAAATCATTCAATGGCAGTTCCACACATAGCAAATACAATTTATTGTAACGACAAAAGTCGAAATTTATATAACAAAACCAATGCTGGGGAGTGGCACACTCCCGACTCTGGTGGCCACAGGTGGCCACAAAACCGCAACAAAGCACCCGTCTGTATTTCTTTCCATGTTGTTTCCTTTTATCTTTTAAAGAAATATTTTTCATTCATCCACTTTTACCACACATAATCATATCACATTCGTTTCCTTCCTTTTCAACACGTCCCACGAGTTGGCGCTCAGCACGTGGCCAATTCACGCCAAATCCAACATTTTGTTTCTTTCCAATGGCAAAGCAGAGCTTAGTGATTTGTCAACTGCTGGATGGAAAAACAGCATAATAAAATCCCCTACAATAGTTCCTTTGTGAAACAAAACCTAGTGGGTGAGGTCCATCTATGATTGCTACCCCTTATAAAAAAAGATGTAATAATTCGTTCAAAATAAAATGCTTCGCGTTGGTTGAGGTGCCAAGATGGGATTGCACAAGTCAACCCTGTCCTTCTGAGCAGTACTGTAGCAGGGTTACATAATATTGACTAATTATTAAATTGAGTTAATCATCATTTACTAAGTATTTATTTAACTGACCTAATTACTTAAAAAGTTAGTAGTATAGTATTTTGGTTAAAAAAAAAACTAGTATAGTACAGTATCTAATTAAATAACATCTGATTGGTGTGAAGATTCATTTTCCAAAACGACATTATCTGACAATCTCTTCCCTAATTGCAATCTACTTCAGTGTGCTGCAGCGATTTTACCAGCAAAAGCTACATGTTTGGTGCAGCAGCGATTATGCAATACAACACAACTAAAAGCGAACCCAGTATTTCAGAACAAGCACTTGTTGATCAATTTGTCGTTTCCTGCTCTTTCACTTTTTTCTTAAAAAATAGGACCAATCCTTACAGATAGACTTCACCAAACTTCCAATTGGTAATTGGAAAAATCGGATGCTTAGAATCAAGGTGTCTGAAAAATCGTTCAAGGGCATAATAAGAACAAGAGATTGAGGATTGTTATAGGCACATTCCGCTCTGCATCAGATTCCGTTCTCATCTAGGTCATATTCTCAAATTCAAAATGGTACTATCATAAATTATAGCATGGTAATGAACACTACCTTTTTTACAAAAGTTGGAAATCTTTTCATATGCAGCAGAAGCAAAGTAGTAGAAGTTCTACCCATACAATCTTGCTTCAAAGTACACCATGGCCTCCCATTATGTAACAATTCTCTAAAGCCAACTCTACAAGCAGCTCTATAAAAATAAAAATAAAAAGAAGAGGAAAATGAAAAATGTAAGCAACAAGAAACATAAATAATAAATCCACCCGCTGGCCTAGTTTGCCTGGCTTTGATGCAGAGATAATTATGAGTTTATCTAGCAGCATACAAATTATCACCAATCCATTCTTCCTGCAGCTTTTCGCCGCTGCCCCTTCTGGCAAACATCTCAAAACAGGATCTTTCATGTTCAGTTTCCAAAATTGAATTGAATATAGTCACCGGAGACATTTCCATCTCATGTCTCAGAGCCTTCTTCAACAGTAAGAAGATCACCTTCTCTTATAAATGCTGGGTTAAGAAATTTTGCCACAAAAGCCCACAATTTATATACATCCTCAAAATTAGTCAGAAATCCCAGTGAAGCTGTGACAACTTCAAGCCTTACAAACCTACCTTTTCCATCACGCCGACCATTCTCCATGGGCCTGCAAAGTGTCGTGTCTTCAAGATTCAGTGCTCCGCGCTGCTGTCTTGAGCTATCGAGAATCTGCATGTGACTAAGAATACCGAGACCAAGAGAGATTCCTTCTTTTTCAGCCAGCTTTTGAACAATCTCAGGATTGATTAGCCCCCTACTACTGTCTCTGAGATTGAAAGCCACAGCAGCACCTCTTTCATATTTTATTTTTGGGCCATAGATGTGAACAAGGTTTACTTTTTCATCCCCGTCAGAAACGGGTAACTTCAATTGCAGTAATGAAGTAACAAGCCAATTTATCAAAAACCGAAGTCTAAGCGTTGTTTTATTGAGACCAAGCATATCAACATGATCAATGTTTCGACATACAACCTCGGGTTCCCTCCTGCCCCAATCCTGTCCATCACCATATTCTCCATCACTTGTGACCTCTTCATCGTCTAAGCTAGTTGCAGATATGTCCCCTGTCTCCAAGGTCTCTCTTAGGTACTCTTTACGATTGTCTTCCATGCTAAATGACACTCTTCTTCCTCTGCTGGTGGGTTCATTCTCTTCCAAACCAAACAACCTACCACCACCATATCGATTCCCTTCTCTCCGACCCAACAACCTAAATTCACCTTCAGTTTCCCTTCTTATGGCACTCTCTTTAATATCGGGACATATTTCAGAGGCAGAGCCATTCTCCAAGGTTTGATGCCGAGCAAGAGAAGTTGAATTATTGAGCCAAGATCCTCTCAAAGCAACAGATCCATTCTGAACTGGTTCACTGGTTCCAGGTTCTTCCAGGATCTCATTGACATGAGGACGATCTGACCCATTTCCATTTATTCGATAATGATTAACTTCCTCAACATGCTCTTCTTCAGGGACCTCTTTGACGCGGTCTAGTTCTTGTGACATTAGGACAGCAGCATCAAATGACAGCACATGGTGTTCGTCATGAGAACCTAGGTTTACCTCTCTGTCATCATACATAGGGCTGCCATGCATCTTGGAAGTTGGTTTTGGAGAATGTTGCTTCTGGTTCTTCCTCCCATTGAACCAGAATGGTGGTAGGGGAGAAGCCATCTTCTGTTTATTTGATTGACCTGCATGGTCCGACCCCAATGGACTCTGACCCAAATCAATCCAAAATGAGTTATCAGACGACTCATCCTCACTGAAGACAGGGCTCTTTATCACTTCTCCAACAGATACACTCTCAGTCTCTTCAAATATAGTGCTAGTTCCATCTCTTTCAGAGCTGTCATGGTCCATTTCGGTATCAAATACATCTCTGACCTGTGAAGACGTGAATGCACCAGAAAAGGCAGGCAACTGTGATCCCTGGCGAGCTTCAGAAGTCTTATCACCAATCCCATTGACTTCATCATCTTCAATCCCAGCCAATCTATCTAAACCATCTACAGAATCACCACTCAAATACATTGGAAATTCAGGGGTAATCTTCACTATTCCAGACCCAGTACTCCCAGACTGATTTTGAAGGCTGGCCATCACCGATTTCTTGATCAGAAGACAACCAAAGCCTGTAGGATCATGTCCAAATACCCTGTAAAATGAGGTAATGATAAAATCTGGCCGGAATAGGGACAACCCAAGCGAATCCATGTCCTTGGGGCCCAATGATCCAGCATCAAGCAAGACATGCCAGTTGTTCTGCTGCGCCAAGGCCATCCACTGGTAAGAATACTTAGCCCCAGTTACTCTAGACTGAACTGGGAACACAAAAAGACCAGTAGCTGAATCCTTCTTCCTCCTCTTCTTATTGGAAATCTGTTTTCTCAAATCAGTAGAGCAGAGTTTGAGAGTTGGCCATTTAAACCATGCACTGTACACTTTGGCACCTTTCTTCTTGGCACACTGAGACATCCAAGAAACAGACTGGCTATCATGGTCGAACATGGTCAACAATTTTTTGTTCGTTTGGAAAGGGTATGATTCAGCCAGCAATTTAAAAGCCGATCCTCTACTAACAGTAAAAACAAGACCATATTCATTCTCAGGGATATTCAGATAGTCCATAATTCTAGTCTTTATATCATGCTCAACAGTTCCACTCTCAGCACCACCATAAAGTGCATGATTACTCAAATTCGCAGTTATCTCAGACAAGCTAAACGTACAAGACTCCCAATAGTGAGTGGTCTGAACAAAAGAGAAGAGACCAAATCCACAGTAATCAAGGCATACCTTGGGTGATAAATGGGAATATTCATCAGACCTCAACTGATCAACCTTTTCCGAGGACAGATACTTGGGGTACATAGTGAGGAACTTGGAAAATGCTTCTTGAAGGCTGGGAATTGCCTCCTCAGACTCGAATGTGCGCTCGGCTGCAAGGGCAGTGGCGCGAAGGAACTCGCGCTGGGCGTGCAGCCTGGCCAGCGACCTGGATCTCCCAAGGCCCTCATCCTGATTCCCAGCAGTGTCAGGTTCCATGTCTTGCGATTTGAAGAGTGACCCGTCTTCTGATGCTTCTTCAAGAGCTTCCCTCAACTTGCTTTCTTGCATCTTCCGGAACATTGTGGGGTTTCTCCTTGTCTCAGCCATGGATTCATCTTTCCTCCTGCTCTTCTTGTCCATGATCAGAGAGGCACAGTGAGAAATGGGCTTCCACAGTGAGAGATGCATTATAGCTTCCTTTTATACTCACACAAAGCAATCTGGGATGATAACCGGAAAAGAAAGGAAGCTTTATTGAGAAACTCCAAACAACACAAACAGGAGGGTATAACCCATCAATCTGCAACAAATTGAGCTTCAACTCCTTCACCCAAAAACCAAAGAAGCTAGAATATAATAAATCTAGAATCTTTAAGACCACATCTCTGGATTTCCCCAACAACCCAATTCATTAATTGAGAACTTTGAGAGAAAAAACAACCAACTCACCTCGTTACCATTTTTACCATTTCATGTGAAACAAACAAGGACAAAAAGCTTTTTTTTCCCCACCTTCCAGAACCAGAAATAGGTTTCAATGCCCAATTTCTCAGAAAAAGAAAGACAGGTATAACTAATGGGAAGAAACCCAAGAAGAAAGAAAGTCAAAGGCTCAAACCCTAAAACCCAGATCCCAAAATTTGCAAAGCAACTCCCAGCAACAAGAATCTCAACCAATAACAGAATAAAAAAAAAGAATTTTGGAGAAATGGATTTCAAGGAGAAACAAAAGACAGTAATAGAAACCCCGAACCTCAATTAGTAGCCAGATACAATCAACAAAATCCCTGAATAGCCATCAGAGGCGAAGAAAGACCCTCTCTCTCTTCGGTTCACTGCTGCAGCACAATTAAAGCAAAGCGTCCCACATCAAATTCTCTCTCTTTTACTAGGAGAGAAGTAAAACCAACCTAGACACACCGGTATGATACCTTCAGTGTACGATTTTCTTCTTAAATTTAAAATCAAAAAGAAAAGAAGAAAAAAGGAGAGAAAAGAAAAAGGAGAAAAATTTCAATTCAGAACAACCCCGTTCTACTGCCTCTCTCTTCTCTCCCCCTGTCCCACAAGAAATGGATTAGCGGAAACAGTCCAATTTGATCAGATTAAGTGGATCTGTGCACGATTTGTAATATTTATCTTTTGAATTATTTTTTATTTTAGAATATTTATTATTTTTTTCAATAATACTTTTTAATTGGGAGTAGTTACAATTGTAACCGATGAATCATAAATAGAAGTATACGTAGATTTTAGTGTGAACACATTATTTACTTTAAAAATTAGCAAGCTTATATCATTTTAAAAAAAGTGTATTACCTTAAACGATATTAATAATGTGACAGATGAAGTATATTTTAATTTTGCGTTTTGGATATAGTGTTTTATAAGAGAACTATTTGAATACCAATTTGGGACAATTTTTTCGACGACTTTTTAATGGGTTAACTCAGTTCACACACGTATTTAATTAAATGTTGAATTTAATTAAAAGATATATCAAGTGTTGTAACTCATTAACTATCAACTAAATTTTATTTACCACTAATTGAACGTTATTAACCATAATTTTTACGTGTTCAACTACATGTAGATTTGAACACCTGCAAATCGTGATTAATCACGTTCAAATATGTGATTAATAAAGTTAAGTATATTGTTAATGGGTTGCAACACCTGATATATCTATTAACCAAATCTAATATTTTATTAACAACATGTGCGAAATGCGTTAACCATTTAATGAATCGTTGAAAAAGTTGTCTCAATTTTGTTATTCACCCACTTTGTAAAGACCGTTTAATTTTAAGAATAAAACTTATATCAAGTTAATTTTCTCAAATTTCTCCCGTTCTTGACAAAAAAACAGTTTTTTTTATTGAACAATTATATTTTTAGTGGAAATCATGATTAACTTGTCCTAAGGAACTCGATACAAGTTTTTTTCCTAATTTTAATCGTACAGATGTGAATTTTGGGACCGCATGGTATAGACGTTGCACCCAATCCTGATCCCAATCTTTCATCTATGGAAAAACTACCCTCGGTAAACATGCACGGAGAAGGGACATTGACTCTCGCAAAAACCATTAGTGATATTAAAATCAATTTCTGATTTTGGTCACAATTTTTAAGAATTTTGGTTCCCTTGTCCATGTTTTAAGTGGGACCCAAAAGCTGAAGTCATAACTAAAAGTCAAATAATAAGCTGGCTTGTAAAAGCTGTTTATCTCTGCCCAACTTGGCAAACCTCAAAGTCCAACCTCCAAAGTCCAAAACCCCAATATTTGTGAATCTCAAATGGAATTAGATTATCAAACGCGGGTCACTTAACCCGCTTATATTCCTTCTATATTTAATTTCACACCGGTTATATGCAAAAGTCTATATTCCTTCTGAACTCGATTATACGCAAAAATATAATTTTACACCGATTAAAGATAATAATTAAGTATATTTAATTTTCTTAATTTCATATAAAGTAGAGATTATATTTACTAAACTATCTTTAATCATAATGGTCCTCCCAACTTTTCTTGAAAAATAAAAGTTAAATTAATTTAAGGGTATTTTTTGAAGAATGACATTAAATATAGATAAATTTGTTTAAATTTGTTTATATTTGAGTCCACCAAACTATAACATTTTTTTTTGCTTATAATTGAGTCAAAATAGAGTATTGTAACTAATTATTATGTTGGGTAAAATGCAATTAACCCCCTTAATTTATTGACCTAGTTGCATTTACCATCCTAATTTATGAAATTAGGCACTTTCCACCCTAATTTTACTTGAGTTATTGTAATTGTCCCCTAATTATAATTCTCCAATTAATTTTAACAGAAAAAATTCAGAGAGTTATTAACTGCACTTTGAAAAGGACAAATTTATCCTCACCATCAAAAAGACACAAATAAAGAAAATTTATTTTTTATTTCTCCATAGGCAGAGCATTATGTTGGTTGCAGAGATAGTGCCTGTTTGGTTTGGGCACCAAACGGTGGTTTGCACCCCTTTTCTCCGTTTGCGTTTGGCAAACGGAGTTTGCTTTTTTATTTTGGTGTTTGGTAAATTTTCTGTTTGCCTTTTTCGTTTGCGAAACGTCGTTTTGTTGCAGGAGATCTGATGTTGTTTTTCCGTTTGTAAAACTCCGTTTGAGTATTTTAACACTTCAAAAGTGATTCTATTTTGTCAACCAAACACAAATCAATTCTTCTAAACTCAGTTTTAAAATATTTTTACCAAACACAAATCATTTTTTTAAACTCCATTTTTCAAAACTCAGTTTTCTAAACAAGATTCTACACAATCTATTCTACCACAATCTAAACCAAACGGACCATACTTGATTGATATTTTTGGACAAGAAACCCGTGAGGGAGAGAGGGGTGAAAGAAGCTGAAAAGTAGCGTTAGCATCGTTGCTCAAATTTGAATATTCGAATAGATCTCACCACTAGAGAGCCTCTTCAGAGCACCTTTGGAACGGTAGCCAATCCCATCTTCCCCTGTTGAAACCCGACCTCAATCACCATGATTGCAAACCCCCTCTCAGTTTTTTTTCTACTCTTTGAGCTTGCCACAACGAGCAAGTTGCGGGAGACCAAGAGCAACCATGAGCCAAATTGTGTTTCCTTTGCAAAATAGTATCGTGGCTCCTATTGGAAAAGAATTTTATATCCTTTCCATGTATGATTATCGTGGTTGTTTCCTTGCCCTAGGTGTATGAGTTCACGCTCTGGGCTTCTATTTGAGTTTTGTTTCAGCGCTCACTTGTTGTATTATATCAGGGATTATAATTTTTAAGGTATGGTAATTTTGTTATTTCACTTGAATGGGATAACTAAAAAAAAAAAGTTTTGTTAACTTTAACAATAGAGTTAGGTTAAAGGGAAACCTAGACTAAATAATGTTAAATTAAGGTGGAAAGTGCCTAATTTCAAAATTAGGGTAGTAAGTGTAATTAGATCAATAAATCAAGGGGGTTAACTACATTTGACCCTAATATGTTTATAGTAGTTTTTTTTTCCCTTCAAGAAATATTTATAGAAGTTATTTTTAGTCTTTTTTTTTGTAAAAGCTGTTGTAATGTAATATTTGATGTCATTTTTTTTAACCGCAGGGGCAAAGATAAGGCCAATAAAGCCCGAGTTTTAAGCCTACTACAACAAAAAAATTGTCATTAATTTTTATATAGCAAAAAGATCACATGTGTTAATAGAAAGGCTCAACTTAATACTTTCTCACTTAAAGCAAAAAAAAAGTCTCTATTAAAGTTTTGCTCGTAACTCTCACTCGTTATTGGGTATTATTAGGCCAGTCGTGATTTACCGCATATATTTTTTTTAATTGCAATTATTTTCAAGCAAATTACTAGTTCGAAAGTTTCAGAGAGTATGAAAAAAAGCTCATTTTTGCATGGATTTTTGCTTTTATTTTGGCTCCAAGCCAAAGGTGTTGCTTTAAGTTTCAAATTCAATCAAATGCTTTGCGCTAAGTTATCTAATACTGATTAGAAAGAATCTATTCCCGCAACACCTTAAAGCTAAAAGAGGGGGAGGAGAAAAAAGGGGGGGGGGGGGACGATTCTTTGATCCAGACAGTTTGAAGGTTATTTATTTTCAGATTCAATATTTCTAATTCATCCTTGATTCAAAATGATATAACAATATGTAAAGGGCTTTTAAATAGACGAACAGTACATTCAACAAATAAACAATGATCAACCACCGTAATCTTCTTATGTATTTTAGTTTGGGAGGAACAACATTGATCATTTTTTGTTAGATTTTAAAATGAACAAAATTCGCTGTGTTCTTGTGCTTGAGGATTTTGTTTATTGAGCCAAATCAAGAATATCAATTTATATTCATTTTTTTGGACGAGACACAGACAAACGAAATGTAACCCAAAATGCTAAAAAAGAATATTATCAAGTGGATTGTAGTCTTGCTCTATTATAATTTTATTTATTAACCCTAGAATTTTTCTTTTCAATGCGTTGCGTTAGTAAATGACATTTTGGTCAACCCATGCAAGCGGAGGATCAATGAAAATAATAAAATCACAAATTTTCAAGGATGTTTTGTGTATGTGCTTCCCGGGTAGCAAAAAAGTAACTTACAAATATTTTCTTTATTTCATATTTCCTTTTGCTTTGGATTTAATTATGCTTGTTTAAGGTTCTTTGGCTGGATCGATTTAGAAAATGGTGTCTATTTTTAAGATTTGTATGTGTGGGTTTGAGAATATCAAATGTTGAGCTTCCTTTTCTTAAATGAATTAACTGATATATTGACATTAGGATAGGTAGGGTACGGGTTTGTTGGAACCTAAATGATTAAGAAGTTTAGACCCTCAATAATTTTGATGACAACAAAGTATCTATGTGAGAACAATTTAACTTCTAATAACTCTTGAAGTGTATAGGTATTAAAATCATTCATATTTTATAAACATCACTCAAGTAAGAAGAAAAAAATTTGCAAGAAGATGAATACTTTCACATGTGTCTGCATCCGGTTTACTTGAGCATCTAGTATATGCACTTCTAGCGAGCGTCCGGTATAGCTATGCTTAAGTCACATGGAATGCAACATTGCAGCGAGCGTCCTATGAATTCTGAGCGAGCATCTGGTTTATTAATGTAACACATGTTAGTCACGTTTATTCTTTCTGCTCTTTACCTCAGCTATTCTGGAACGATATTTGAATTTGATTTTGTGCGCTCAATTCTATGTACGAGGAATCAAATGTGACACCTTTGGGATAAGACAAAATTTGTACACTGCAAATGATTGAAAAACAGATAGTATAAAACGGTAAAATATACTATTATGAAATTCTCTGATAAAGGAAGATAAGGACGTTTTTCAAATTACCTCACTCAATGATTTGGAGCTGTGTATTCTTGCAACGGTAATATCCTCAAGGACTTCTATAAATACTTCAAGCTCTCCATTGAAGAAGGTTGCTAGAAATGACATACTGCAAAAGTTATTACTCAGTGAACAACCAAGTTTCTTTGCCAAGTATTCTGAGAACCAGAACTGAACTTCAACGTCTTACTCTTTCTTTTAGAAATATATTTGTTTTAAGCTTAAGTTTTTCATCCTCTCTTGTTGAGAGTTATTTGATTGCATTCCAAAACTTCTTTGTGAAACTTGTATTGCCTCGTAACAGGCTTGTTCCCTCAAAGGCTCGAATGTACTGAGTCGTTTTGAGAAGTTAAGAGTATTGTCAAGTTTGTGACAGTAGAATACTCTTAAGAAAATTTGTAATCAGTGTGATTATAGTAAAAAATCATTCAGGAACGAAGGGACAAGACGTAGCTACCAGTTTGGTGGTGAACTAGTATAAATCTTTGTGTCTCATTCATTATTATTTTATCTTTACTTCTGTCTTGCGAAGAAAAACAAGTTTTAACTTACTTCACTTCCGCGTCCGGTACTTTCCCAACATCCGGTTACAAACGTTCTTCTAGCTAAATTGTTTTCAAGTGTGTTTTAACTTAAAGTTTGCAAAAAATTTTCAACACAATTCAACCTCCCTTCTTGTGTTCACGTTCAGTTGGTATCAGAGCTCGGCTTCTTGGTTGAGCACTTTACAGTGTAAGAGGAAAGATCCTATTTACTTCGAACATGTCTGCAGAAGGTGGCCACATGAACCGTCTTCCTTTATTTACTGGAGAAAAATTTGATTACTGGAAGGATAAGATAAAAGCTTTCTTTGAGTTCAACAACTTGAGTTGTAGGATATGGTTGAAAATTGATACATTATTCCCACTACTGCTACTGGTGCTATTCTATCTAGAGAAGAATGGAATGATGAGCAGAAAAAAAGATATCAGCTCAATCAAAAAGCTAGATTTATTTTTATCTGTGCTATGGCAGAGAAAGAATATGACAAATGTGGTAAATTTGATACTGCCAAAGAAATCTGGGATTCTCTTGTTTTATTTTACGAAGGCTCTGCCCAAGTAAGAAAAATAAAAGCTAGCATGTTGGTTTGCCAATATGAGTTATTTAAGATGGAAGAAGGAGAAAACATTGAGACAATTTTTGGATGATTCCAAACTCTTGTCCATGGGTTAAAAGCCCTTGGAAAAAGCTACACTACACCTGACCATAGGAGAAAGATCCTGAGAAGTTTGATCAAGCAGTGGAGACCTAAAGTCACTACTATACATGAAGTAAAAGATTTAAACACTTTACGTCTTGAATATCTGTTGAGTTGCTTAAAGGCTCATGAACTTGAGCTATATAAGGAAGAACCTGTGAAGAAAAGCAAGTCTATTGCTTTAAGAGTTAATAAGCATAAAGCCAGTTCTTCTAAAGCCTTTCAGGCTGAAGAAAAATCAGAAGATGAAGCTTCAGAAGGTGAAAGTGATGGATCAGATGATGAGCTCTCTTTCATATATAGGAAGATCCAAAGAATGTGGAAAAAGAAAGGAAACTTCAGGAGACAATTCCAGAAGAAAGGTGTTAAGGACAAGAAGAAAAGCAAAGACAAGAGTCAAGTCATTTGCTATGAATGTAAAATGCCAGGACACTTCAAATCTGAATGTCCTAAACTTAAAGAGAAGTCCATTAAGAGTTCTTTCAAGGGAAAGAAGAAAGGTCTCATGGCTACATGGGAAGACCTGGACTCATCTTCCTCTGAGGATAATGAGAATGAAGAAGAAGCTAATGTTGCCCTCATGGAAAATACCGAGTCAGATTCTGAAGAAGAAGTTAAAAAGGTAATATGATTCTTACTCTAAACTTCAGAATGCATTTGATGATCTTTTTAAGGATTCATCTACTCTCTCCATTGAGTATAAAACTTTGAAAAAGAATTTTTCAAAATTATCAAAAGATTTTCAAGTTTTGAACAATGAAAACTCAAAGCTCAATGAAGAGAACCAGAAGCTGAAAATTGAAAATCAGCGTCTGGTAGCAAATCAACGTCCAGAAGCTGAAAGCTCCCAAGCTAAAGGCAATCCTAAATGTAAATCAAATGAATATGAGTATGTCTTTCAAAATTTTCTTGCAGAGAGTGTAACTTGAACCATGCAAGCTTCAATGATTTGAAAGTGTCAGTAAAACGACAACTCAAGGTATTGGATACAAATCAAATCAACATACTTTACAAAATGAAAACCTAGCATCAGATAAACCCAATGATCACAATGAAAGCTTGCATTACACTTACTGCAATAAACCAAGCCATTTGAAAAGTGTCTGTAATGCTTTTAAGATTAAGAAGGATAAGTATCCTTCAAGAACTAACAAGAAAGGACCCAAGAAGATTTGGGTACCTAAAGATAAGATAGTCTATGTTGCAGATATGCTTAGCAACAAGGTCAACACACTTATCTTGGTACTTAGACAGTGGATGCTCGCGTCACATGACGAGAGAAAAGCACATGTTCCAAAAGCTAAGGCCCAGAGAAGAAGGATATGTTGGTTTCGGAGGAAACCAAAAAGGTAAAATAGTTGGAATTGGTTGCATTGGTAAAGGCTCTCTTCCCTCTATTGATAATGTACTTTATGTTGAAGGACTAAAACAAAACTTGCTGAGCATAAGTCAATTATGTGATAGTGGTTATAATGTCATTTTTACAGAAACATGTTGTTTAGTAAAAATTAAGAAAGATGGCTCTATATTCTTTATTGCGAAGAGGAAACAAAAAATTTATAAAATTGATCTTTCTGAACTTACAAAACAAGATGTCAAGTGTCTCATGTCTGTTGAAGATGAGCAATGGACTTAGCATAAAAGATTGGGTCATGCTAGCTTGAGATTGATCTCAAAGTTGAACAAGCTTAGTCTTGTCAGGGGCTTACCAAATCTTAGATACCAATCTGATGCTCTCTGTGAGGTATGTCAAAGAGGAAAACAAGTTAAAACTTCTTTTTATTCTAAAAATGTTGTTTCAACATCTAGACCCGTGATCTTTTGCATCTTGATCTTTTTGGTCCAACAAGGACAATCTCTTTGACTGAAAAGAAATATGGCTTAGTCATTGTTGATGATTTTACTAGATGGACATGGGTTAGATTCCTTGCCCACAAGGATGAATCATTCAAAATATTTACAGTTTTCTGCAAATCAGTTCAAAATGAAAAAGATATTTGTATCTCTTCAATTAGAAGTAATCATGGGGGACAACTTGAAAATGAAAGCTTTCAAAAATTTTGTGAAGAAAATGGCATCTCCCACAAATTCTCTTCTTCTAGAACACCACAACAAAATGGTGTTGTAGAAAGAAAAAATATGTCCCTCCAAGAAATGGCCAGGACCATGATCAATGAAGCTGACGTTGCAAAATATTTTTGGGCAGAAGCAGTAAATACAGCTTGTTATATTCAAAATAGAGTCTATATAAGACCTATTTTGAAGAAGACTCCATATGAATTGTGAAAGGGTGGAAAACCCAACATTTCTTATTTTCATCCTTTTGGTTGTATTTGTTATATTTTGAATACTAAGGATCAGCTTGGAAAGTTTTATTCCAAAGCTGACAAAGGTATCTTTTTGGGATACTCTGAAAGATCTAAAGCTTTTAGAGTATGCAATAAAGAATCTATGACAGTTGAAGAATATGTTCATGTAAAGTTTGATGACAAGAAGCTTGACACTGAAATGTCAAAGCTGGATGAGTTGTTTTCAGGTTTAGACATTGGTGGAACAACAAACAGTGAACCTGCAACCTCAGCATCTGGTGGTGACAACCAGACACAGGATTCTACTCAACCAGAAGCTGAAGCCAGAAAGAGTTGGAAATTCAAAACTCATCATACTAAAGATCAAATCATAGGAGAACTTGCAGATAAAGTGAGAACAAGATGCTCTTTCAAGGAACATGCAGATCTTGCACTACTCTCTGAGATGGAACCTAAAACAATTGATCAAGCATTGGAAGATGAAGGTTGGATTTTGGCTATGCAAGAAGAGTTGAATCAGTTTCAACGCAATGATGTTTGGAAGCTGGTTAACCTACCAGAAGATAAACAAGCTATTAGTACTAAATGGGTATTTAGAAATAATCTTGATGAAGGTGGTAAGCTAGTAAGGAACAAAACAATGTTTGTTGCTCAAGGTTACTCACAAGAAGATGGTATAGATTTTACTGAAACCTTTGCACCTGTTGCAAGGTTAGAAGCAATTCACATTTTACTTTTATTTGCTGCACACCATGAGATAATTCTTTATCAAATGGATGTGAAAAGTGCTTTCTTGAATGGTTTTATAACTGAGGAAGTCTATGTGAAACAACCTCCTGGATTTGAAGACATTGAATTTCTTGAGCATGTCTTTAAGCTTAAAAAGACACTATATGGTCTTAAGCAAGCTCACAGAGCTTGGTATGATAGACTGAGTTCCTTTTTAATGGAAAATGGTTTTTCAAGAGGTTAAGTAGAAACTACTCTATTTAGAAAAACTTCAAACAAGCATTTTATACTTGTTCAAATATATTTTGATGATATTACTTTTGGAGCTACTAATGAAAGTCTTTGCAAATAATTTTCTAAGTTAATACAGGCTGAATTTAAGATGAGCATGATAGGAGAATTAAAATTCTTCATTGGGATTCAAATCAAGCAATGCAATGATGATATTTATATCCATTAAAGCAAATACATCAAGGAATTTCTCAAGAAATTCAAGAAGGTGGATTGCAAGCCAATGTGCACTCCTATGCATCCCACTTGTATCTTAAGCAAAGATGAAACTGGTAAGAAGTTATATCAAAAGATGTACTGAGATATGATTGGCTCTCTACTTTATCTTACTGCTTCAAGACCTGATATTATGTTCAGCGTCTGCCTGTGTGCTAGGTTTCAATCTGATCCTAGGGAATCACACTTGATTGCAGTTAGAAGAATTTTTAGATATTTACAAGGAACTACTAATCTTGGTTTGCTTTATAAGAAATCAAAAGATTACAAGTTAATAGATTTCTGTGATACTGATTTTGCTGTAGACCGAATTGATAGAAAAAGCACATGTGGAGGCTACCAATTCCTTAGAGCAAATCTTGTGTCTTGGTCAAGCAAAAGACAAAGCACCATTACACTCTCAACAGCAGAAGCTGAATACATCTTAGCAGGAAGTTGCAGTTCTCAACTTCTTTGGATGAAATATCAACTTGAAGACTATTTGATTAAAGAGAGTAACATTCCTATCTTTTATGATAATACTTCTGCAATATGTCTTACTAAAAATCCAATATTGTATTCTAGAGCAAAGCACATTGAGATTAAACATCACTTCATAATAGACTATGTTCAGAAGGGAGTACTTGAAATTAAATTTGTTGACACTGATCATCAGTGGGCTAACATTATCACAAAACCTTTGCTGAAGATAGATTCAATTATATAAGAAGAAATTAAATTTTTATCTTATAAAAGAATAATTAATCTCAGCGTCTTGTGCATCATGCATTTTATGTTTGCATCCGGTATGATATCAGCCTCTGTACATGTAAGCATCTTATATGTCATTCACATTATTTCACTTAACATCTGGTGAATATGAATGCTTGCATCTAGTTACACACGTGTCACATGCTTGCGGGACTGAAACGTCTCATCTTACCCACTGAGTCATAATTAGTTTACGTTCTCAATAAATCTTTTAATTGATTTACTTCTGATTTTGTCAACCGCATTTAATGAATGGAATCTTTGTATTTTCATTTTCTTTTTGATTTTTTTTTTGTGAAATATGAAACAGTTTTTACAAAAGTACTTTATTCAAAACTTCTCCACTACTTTTGTCACTCTCCCATTACTTTCGTACTGTTCATTCCCTCTATTTTCTGTAAACTACTCTCTGTCTTTCTATCTGAAAACCCTAAACCTCCTTCACTAGCTCCTCAATACCGCCACTATGATGAATGTTACAATATTCAAAACTACTACTATGTTCAACACTATGACCGGTGGAAAGGTCCTAATAAAGAATAGAGTTGATTTGAGACATTTGAAACAATTTAGGTTTGATTTCTCTGAAGGACTGAAGAAAATGGGTTGGTTTAATTACTTTAAATGGGAACCTAAAGAATTCCTCCTCAACACAGTTAGAGAACTCTGGGGTAATCCTAGACTTCATGCTGGAAGTCTCCTTAAGGCATATGTTAAAGGATTTGAGTTGAAAGTAACTCCTAAGTATATTGATGTAATTGTTGATTGCTCTGATGAAGGGGCAAGCATTTTTGATGGTTAGGAAACAGATTTGGTGGTATAAAAGCTGTGGATGAAGCTCTGTTTGAGAACTATCAACAGCTAAAGGCTTCAAAGTTCAAACCAATCCTTGATTGCAAAGAATTTGAAGGCTCACTACAGAGTGCTTCACAAACTGATCACCAAATGTGTTGTTCTGAAGGCTGGTTCAAGTGACATTATGAACCGTGAACAGAAGTTCATAATGAGTCACTACAGAGCCAGAAACAAGGTCAATCTGCCTAGAGTGATTATGACTACCTTGAAACATGCTATTGCAAACTTAAGAGTTGGATACACTGAAGGCAAAAAGGTCTACAAAGCCAGTCCCTATGTTGTTCTCTTCTCAGAACTTATCAAGAAGCAAGGGATTGTACAAAAGCTTATTGTTTTGACAGGAGATGAAAAAGAAAAATATTTTGGAAAGGGAGCAATGACTCTTCCTGATGTCTTTGGGAAGAATAATCTGGTCAGAATGCAGTTGGTTTCTGCTCAGATGATTCAGAAAGTAAAACAAGAAGAAGAACAAGCTAGTGTTATTGGTGATGCCCAAACTCTTGTTCCTATGGTTGAAACATAGAAGAAACTAACTAGAAGCTCAACGAAAAGCTCTGTGTCTGGTGAGACCTGCTGAGCCTCCGGCCAAGGAGACCAAAAGCAAAAACAGAGAGTGCATCATGCACAAGCAGCTGTTACAGCTGAACCAGAAGATGATGAGGATCTGATCCCCATCAGTAGCATAATAAAAAGAAAGGCATATGCTGACAAGCCAATGTCTACTTCTGGTCCTAAGAAGCAAGTTCCTCCTCCTCCTGCTCCTCCTACTGTGGTTCCACAAACAAAGTGAAGGAGATTGTGCAAGCTTTCTGAAAAGCCTTAGCATAAGGTACTTGAATTCACTATTGATGAGTCAATTGTTGCATATGGTATTGATGATCCCATTACTGCACCCCCTCTTTCTGTATCTTCACCACAACCTCCACCTATCAAACCTCAAACACACAAACCTTCCCAGAAAACCACAAAGAAACCACACCCACTCTCTGGTGCTTTGAATTTATCAA
Organism: Calophaca sinica; assembly: GCA_037113605.1. NCBI lineage: Eukaryota > Viridiplantae > Streptophyta > Magnoliopsida > Fabales > Fabaceae > Calophaca > Calophaca sinica. Next base: position 42,375,718 of record CM073731.1, on the reverse strand, counting down.
AGACCAAAACAAAGTCCATTCCCTCCATCACTCCACAATCAACACTTCCTTCTATAAACAAACCTAAATTCATTTCACCCTCTATCACCTCCCTCACCTCAGATATAGCCACATCTCTTTCTCACCCCTTCAATCAATTATTCAGAATCGCCCTCACCATACAAAGAACCTTCAAAATCACTGTTACTCCCACTCTCACTTCAATTCCCTCATCCTCTTCATCATCCATAACCACCTCCACAACAGATAACACATATTTTGGTGAGTCTAGAATTAGACTAAGGCCTAACCGCCTAGTGCCTGTTAGAAAGGAGGAATATCATTCTATTTATGATCATCCCTCTTTATGGCATTTGAAGACTTTCACTTCTGGAGCTGCAAGGTTGGAGATTCCTCTTTTCAGCTACAATGAGATTCTTCAGACAACCTTTCGTAGCAGACTCAGGCCTCCACCAAATCGTGGAATTCTTCCATTGGATTTTGAGCTCCCTCTCTCACTGCCTCAGAATGAACCACTTACTCTGGAAGAGTGTGGTAGATGGATAACAGACGATGAGAAAGCTTTCATGCTACATTGCTGTTAACACACCAATTTGTCTATTTTTATAGGGCATTTTTAGTACTTAAACATATCATTTTGCACTATTCAAAGCACAAAGGTACTCATTTATGTCCTATTTTGCAGAATTATCATAAAGACACCACTCAGAGCAAAAGATACGAGAAAGGACAAAAAACTGGCAAGTTTTGGAGAGTTTTAGCACTACTGGATGAGCGGTACGGCCTGACAGTCCTTCAGTACGGCCGTACCTAAGACATAAATTCAGTGGGGGCATACCCGCTTGGTCAGTACCAACTGGCGCCAATGAAAAAATCCAGTACGGCCGTGCCAAAGGCAGTACGGCCGTACACAGTTGTTGTCAGGGATGCACCACGCATAGGTACGGGCCAATGTCTCAAGCAAAGTTCAGTACGACCGTGTATAGGGATGGCAAAAAAACCCGTACCCGTGGGTATCCGCGGGTAAAACCCGCCACGGATTTTAAACGGGCAGTTAAACGGGTACCCGCGGGTGTAACGGGGCGGGTATTTATTACCCGTGTATAAACGAGGCGGGGGCGGGTATCATACTACCCGTGCCCGCGGGTACCCGTATAAATGTAATTACTTAAATACCCTCACCTATATAAAATGACAACCCTAATAGTTGTTTTCCCCCTCTTTTTAATTTCATGGTGGATTCACTGATAGTATGATCCATTTTGGATAGCAGTTGAGAATTAATTGAACTACAATTACATTGTGTTATGTGATGATTCTTTATTAGTGTAACCACTGGTACTAACACTTTGGTATGACCCTGATGTTGTTTAATTGGATATTTTATGGATATTTGGTTGTAATTTCCATAAACTTTTTAATTTAGGAGCATGAGGTAGTATTTTGTAAATTCTCATTTGAAACTTTGTCTAGAAATCTAGGTAAAAATTATTTTTTTTTGAAAATAAGTGTGTTTTTTAAGAATTTATTAAGTATCCATGGATACCCGTGGGTACCCGCGGATTCTCAAAAATCCGTTAAAAACCCGTCACGCGGGTACCCGCGCGGGTATGGGGCGGGGGCGGGGGCAAATTATCCAACGGGGCGGGTAGTGGGGGGCTACTACCCGTGCCCGCCCCGCCCCGTTGCCATCCCTAACCGTGTATGTATCTGGTACGGCCGTACCCCGTCCCAGAATGTGCAGCTAGAAATCCAGATAACCTAATCCGCATCCAACACTATAAATAGACCCTCTTGGCCCATGCTGAGAACCTTTTGACAAATTCTGAAGTCAAGAGCCCCCCTTTTGAGAGTTCATATCAATTCCTTGCCTTTCCTATTGATTTGTGTTTCCTTGGAGCTTGGTGCCAATCCCGATTTGCTACCGGAGCTTGTGAGGACACGAAGAACGTGCTCAAGGACCGTCATCATACCGAAAGAGTGTCCCGGTTTAAATTTATTCTCTTTGTTATGGAATTATATGGTTTTATGATTATGTTTATGTTATTATCATTGATTATGAGTAGCTAAACTCATCACTAGGGGTTATGGGGGATCCTTTACAATACTTTTGATAATTATCTATTTAATTCTATGAGTTTCTATTGATCGTTTGATTGTTTTATCCCTAGTGTGCTTAATTATATAAGGCCTGATCAATCTTTAATTAGTTAACGTAATTGTGGTAACAAGATCATAATTAGTTAACGGATCTCAAGGAATAAAAGAACTCACTTTATATGCCGGATAAGTTATTGCTTGTTTCTAATCAGTTATTAGATTAACAAACCCACCTGTTCTTAATGCTCTTTCCTTTAATTACCTTCTAGGACCAAACAGAGTAATTAGTTAGGAGGAAGACTATTACAAACTAGGTAGTTCTTAGTAATTTAGAGTGGGTGATTAGCTTTCAATCATAATAGATAACTTGTAGTAATTAATTAGTGAATTCAAGAGTAGAGTATTGGTGAACCCGGTTCCCCTAGACCTCTCATAACATAGTTAATTCGTTCTTGCATTTAGTTTGATTATTGCTTTATTTACGTCACAACTTCTACTACTTTCTCATTACAACTTTCGTTAGCCTAATAGAATAGAATCTTTTAAGTCATTGGTACTCACGCATTTCCTGTGGGTTCGACATTCGGAGTCCTAATTATACTCCACTATTATTATGAGTTACGATTAGGTGCACTTGCCTGAGCCGCAACAAGTTTTGGCGCCGTTGCCGGGGAGTGTTTGGCGATATTAATTGAATTAAGATTTTATTTTCATTAGGCATTATTTTACTTAGTAATTTATTTTCTGTTTGTTTTTAATTGGTTCTAAGGACATTCTAATTTGGTTTCCTTTGGTGTATGCAGACAAGGTCTCAATATCCTAAATTGATATTCGATCCTGAAATTTAAAGAACACTTAGATTGTTGAGAAGATAACAACCAGCGATGGATAACAAACTTACATTAAACGAGTACTTCACTCCAAATACGGATGTGGCGGACAACGTCAACTATCCGGCAATTGAGGCCACAAATTTTGAATTGAAGCTAGCACTGATTTCTATGGTATCTGCAGTACAATTCTCTGGCTTACCTTCTGAAGACCTAAATGCTCATCTCAAGAGATTTCAAAAAGTTGCTAACACTGTCAAGTGTCATGGTGTGACACCGGAGGCCATTAAATTAAGATTGTTCTCATCCTCACTACAAGGGAACGTACAATTATGGTTGGATTCACTTTCACCAAATTCTATTACTACTTAGGAGGACCTGAAAACTAAGTTCTTAAATAAATACTTTCCTCCCGCAAAATCTGCGAAGCTGAGAGCTAACATATCTGGGTTCGCTCAGAATGAAGGAGAATCAATGCATGAGGCATGTGAGTGATTCCAGGATTTGATTAGAAGCTGCCCTCATCATGGTTTCACCAAATGACAGCTAGTTCAGATTTTATACAATGGTTTTACCATGCAGACTAGAGGTGTTGTTGATGTTGTTTGTGGAGGATCTTTCGGAAAGAAGACACCCACTGAGGCTTATGATATAATGACTGAAATGGCTCAGAATAATGCTCAGTGGCCAGCAAGTGACCGGCAAAACGGAAGAAAGAACCATCAAGCAGGAATTTATAACGTGGAAGCCAACACAGCTTTTGAAGCAAAATTGGAGGCAATGCCAAAAAAAATTAGAGACTTTAATGGCAACGCAAACCCAGTAAAATGCAATTCAACTAATAATGACTGGGGATGCATGGCAATTGAAGGCCAATTGGAAGAATGTTGGAACATAAACGATTGAGAAGTTTAGACTCTCATTAATTTTGATGATAACAAAGCATTTACAAGTGAACAATTCAACTTCTAATAAGTCTTGAAGTGTGCAGGTATTTAAATCACTCATGTTTTATGACTCACTCAAGCAAGAAAAAGAATTTTCACAAGAAGAAGAATTTTCACAAGAAGATGAATATATTCCTATGTGTCTGCATCCGGTTCACTCAAGTATCTTGTTATATGCACTCTTAGTGAGCATCTGGAAGTATAATTTTATGACACGTGGTTATTCAATTGCTGCGAGCGTCCGCTTTGATTTTTGAGCGAGCATCTAATCTTTTAAATGAATCACGTGATGGTCACGTTTATTCTCTCTGCCCTCAACTTTCCTGGAACGAAATTTGAATTTGATTTTATGCGCTCAAATTTGTTGTACGAGGTATCAAAGGTGACACTTTTAGAATAAGACAAATTCGTACAAGGCGATTGTGTGAAAAGAAGATAGTACCATAACGAAAATATGTACTATTCTGATACTCTCTGAAAAGTAAGAAAAGGACATAATTTCAAATTACCTCACCCAATGATTTGGAGCTGAGATATCTGCAACGGTATTATCCTCAAGGCTCCTATAAATACCTCAAGGTCTTCATTGAAGAAGTGGCTAGAAACTACATTCTGAAAAAGCTATTACTCAAGTGAGCAATCAAGTTTCGTGCCAAGTTTCTGGAAAACAAAGAACAAAGCTTCAGCGTCTTATATTCTTCTTTTAGAAAGCTATTGTTTTGAGCTTAAGTTTTTATCCTCTCTGTGAGAGTTATTTGAGTGCATTCCAAACATCTTTGTGAAAGTTGTATTGCCTAGTTACAGGCTTGATTCCTCAAAGGCTCGAACGTACTGAGTCATTTTGAGAAGTTAAGAGTATTGTCAAGTTTGTGACAGTAGAATACTCTTTAAGGAATGCGTAATATGTTGATTATAGTGAAAATCCTTCAGGAACGAAGGGACTAGACGTAGCTACCAGTTTGGTAGTGAACTAGTATAAATCTTTGTGTCTCTTGCTTTACTGCTTTACATTTACATTTATCTTGCAAAGAAAAACAAGTTTTTATAAACACATTTCCAGCGTCCGATTATATTTCTGCATCCGATAACAAACAGTTTTCAAAACAAAGTGTTTTTATCTTAAAGTTTACAAAAGGTTTTCAACACAATTCAACCCCCTTTTTGTGTTCACGTTCAAAGAAATCAATGCTGTGGGACAAAAAGATTTTGACCCAAAGATAGGAATGCAAGAAGCTATGCTGAAGTTTATGCAAAGGCACGAACATCCGTGTATGGGAGTTTTATCCGGTTTCATGGGGAAGACTAAAGAAAGACTTAAGGCTATAGAAACCTAGGCAACCAAGGCATCTTGTAATTTTTGTGGAGTAACAAGTCATGACTCTAAGGATTGCACTGAGGAGGTGAATTTTGTTGGAAATAAGCAACAAAATGACCCCTACTCAAGCATCTATAACCCCAGATGGAGGAACCACCCTAATTTCTCATGGGGAGGTCAACAGAGATCACAAGGTCAAAATCAGAATATTTATAAACCTTCGCATTTGCAGAGCCGTGCTCAGAATGATAGAAGTCCCGGTGAAAATAAGATCAACAACTTTATGGGACAAATGACCGAAAAATACAGCAACTTAGAAAACATAGTTACTACTAATGCAGTAGAGCACAAATCATTGAGAGAACAAATGACAACCTTATTGAACATGGTGACTCAAACAGAAAAAAGGAGCACTTCCAAGTTAAGTGGAACTAAATCCAAATTAGAAGTGCAATGTAGTCTTCATGGCAAAGGAGGAACTAAAATAGGAGAAGGCTCAAATTGAGCCTCAGCAGGTAAGTAACTTTTCTTCCCAAGGTTCTAAATTTTTTTTATAATGATAGGCAAGCAATAAAATTGTTAGAAAAACTTAAGAAATTACATGTCAATATTCCCTTTGCTGAAATTGTCTCTGAAGTGCCCAAATTTGTTAAGTTCTTAAAAGAAATAATTTTTAACAAAATAAATTGGAAGAGGTTGAGACTGTTAAATTAAATGAAGATTGCTCTGCTATGTTATTAAATAAATTACCACCTAAGCTTAAGGATCCAGAAACCTTTGTTGTTTCTTGCTCAATTGGTAATAACTCTTTTAAAGCACTATGTGATTTGGGTTCAAGTGTTAATTTAATGTCTCTGTCTATTTTTAGAAAATTAAATTTGCAGGAACCACAACCTACTAACATGTCCTTGCAGTTAGCTGATAGAACTCTTGTTTACCTAAGAGGAATAATATAGGATATGCTAGTTAAGGTGGAGAAATTTATTTTCCCAATTGACTTTGTAGTTCTGGATATGGAGGAAGACAAAGATGTTTCTATTATTTTAAGAAGACCATTTTTGAAAACTGGAGATGCTACCATTCAAGTGAAAAAGGGAACCATGACTCTGAGAATTGAGGATGGAGATGAGACTTTTAACATTCATAATGCTAATAAAACTTCTCCCTCTAGTGCTTCTGGTTGTTTCTTGCAGGATGTGGGAGTTAAACAGGAAAAAGAAAAAGAAGAGCAATTTGAGGAACAAGATAGCAACTCTTTTGAGCAAGACAAAGACATAACCCATTCCTTGATATTGAAAGTACTTTGTTTGCCTAAATTTAAAGGACTGTATGGAGAGGATCATATTCCTCATATATTACATTTTTATAACTTGGTTAACACTAATAACTTTGTAGGAACCACCGCAGGTAGAATAAGACTAAAGTTATTCCCCCTTTCTCTGGGAGGATTGGCTAAGCAATGATTCTCAATATGCCTAAAATTTCACTTTTCAACTTGGGAAGAATTAATGGAGGAATTTGTAAAGGCTTTCCAACTCACAGTGGAGGAAAAAGTGGATCATATCCAAGGATTCCAGCAATTAAAGAATGACACTTATGAAGAATTTACTTGTTTTGAATTAGACCCATCCATTATCTCAAAGGTGTCATAGTTACAATTTAAAGGAATAACATGACAAGATCCTATTGAGCACATAAGATAGTTCTGCAATGAGAAAAGCAAAATACAAGAACTTGTCTCCAGATGAAGCAAAATTGATGATTTTCCCATTCTCATTAGATGAGGAAGTCAAGCTATGGCTATATCTCCAACCAGTTGAGGAAATAGAGACGTGAAATGACTTGGTAAAGAAATTTATTAGGACATTTTCACCTATCATAAGGGAGCCAATTTACATCTGTGAAGACTGTGGGTACACAATGAACCCACCAAAAAAGTGCTCAGGTCCTGCTTGGATGGACCACTCTGAAAAAGATAATTACATTGCAGTCTTCTTCAATGGTTAGAAAACAAAAGGTAATGTCAAAGAAGGGCCATTGCCCGCTGAGGACTAATTCTAAGTCCTCCAAACCGTTAGGCTTGGGACGTTAAACAAGCGCTTACCAGGAGGTAACCTGTGTCTACTAACCTTTTTATTTTTATTATTATTTTTCTCTTATTTGTTTATTTTGATTATGAATTTTATTTTCATTTTTATTTTTATTAAAAATACAAAAAAATGAAATATTCTGAAAAGTAAAAAAAAATCTGGAAAACCAGTTGCTACAGGCATATCTTACATCAGGCACTGTCGTACCACACGGCTTCATCCTGAGAAACATGGAGAACAGACAGGTACGGCCGCACATATAACCAGGTACGGCCGTACCCCGTGTCCAAAGGCAGATTATTTAAGGTAAACAGTGAAAGGTAAGGACGTACCATACCCGCGTACGCCCAAAACTTCTCTACTCAATCACCCTCTACCCTCAATTTCTTCACATTTTTCATCACAAGATCATCCAAGTACTGATTCGAAATTTATTTAGTGGATTGATTGTCGGTTTTACTAGTTATTTTAAGTTTTTAGTTAGTTTAAGTTTTAGTCTTGTTTAATTCTAATTTTAGTGATTTAGGAGTAGTTTTGGTTTGATTTTGCATGCTTAGAGACCCTAGGAATGATTAGAGACTTAAAATCTAGGCTTAAAAATGAGAAAATCGGGTCATAGGATTGCTTTTTCACAAAACCGTAGCGCAGTACGACCGTACCTGCCCAGAACAGACTGTACTGAAAGCCATACTGGCGGCCTTAGATTTGAGACTGACCATAGGTACGACCTTACCTATGGTAATGTACGGCTGTACATGTTCATTTTGTCAGGCCGTACTTACCTTTTAAATTAGGGCGTACTTAGATATATAGTACGACCGCACCTCACGAAGCACGGTCGTATCCAATGCAGTTTTTGCTTAAAAATAATTAATTTTTCCAATTTTATTTTTGCAGGAAATGCCTAAATGCCAGAAAACCAAAGGCTCTTCATCTCCAACAACATGTGTCTCTAAGGCCGTGCCTAATTGTATTCCACAACAGCACAAGGAGAGATACAAACAGCTGTGGGACTTCCACACCCATACCCAAAGATTCCTAGATTTTGATGCCCTCCAGCAGGTTGGCCTGCGAGAGGATGTGAAGGCATTGCTGCAGAGGATTGGGTGGCTCTAGGCGGCCTCAGTCAGATAACCCACGCATGTGGAGGTTGTCTTAGACTTCCTAGTCATATGTGGCTATCATATGAGGGATAGGGAGCCCCAGCACCTAGATTTGGAGGATGAGCCAGAGCAGGACCTGGCTGTCACTTTTTGGCTTCGTGGGTCGCACCACGAGATGACCCTAGCCGATTTTAACATCGGACTAGGATTCGAGATGGCGGAGACAGTTCAGATGTCAGATTATTTGGAAGCACTTTTGGAGATCCCAGAGGGGTGGCAGGATTCAGAGAGCTGGAGAGCTCTCACTGGAGGTGCCCACTACATTCCCAGTCGCGCCAAGGCCAGCAAGATCAAAGACCCAGTTGTGCGGAGAGTGCATAGATGGATTGCCCGTTCTATTAACGGGAGAGCTTTGAGAGATGACACGGTCACCGGACCTATTTCCGCTATGGGCCATGACCCAGGGACGCCGCTGCGAAGCGAGATGTTTTTCTTGCAGACGTGCACCCAGTTGGGTGTTCATCTTCAGACTCAGAACACCGGACACAATGTCTTGGGTTCTTTTATTTCGCGTCTGGCAGCTATTTTGGAGCACTTGCAGCGTCTTCAGCCTTACCCTCCTGCTGAGTGATGCGGGACTATATTTTTTTCTCCTTTTTTAGTACTTAGGCTTCTGCTTTTGTATTAAAAAGAGATGTACATATTTTGGCATGCATGCGGGATACAATTTATTTTATTTTTAAATTTTTATCTTGTTAATTTATTTTACTTTTATTTCTTTTATTTCTAAATTTTTGAATTTTGTGATGCACAGTTCTTCCGCCCGCTTACCAGCTCCATCAGTATTGCGAGAAGGAAACAACATACCTTGCCCATATCCCCATCCATTTTGTCGTGATATTTTTCAGAAGGGAGTCTCTTTCCACCTTCTTTTACTACAACACTTATTCTATTTTTATCTTTGTGTGTTTGCTTTAACTTAGTCTCAGTGGGGACACTGCTAGAAATAAATGTGGGAAGGAAATTTTATATTATGCTTATTACTTGGCTGTGCTTATAACTGCTTATAATTATAGAAGAACTTTAAATTTTTGCTGATTTAGGGGCCACAAAATTATTTTTCCTGACGACATGTGATTGAGTCAATTCTTTGCTAGTATTGGAATTTGCTGAAAATTAGCATTGAAGTTCTGTGAGTTTTAACTTTCTGTGTAAGCTACTAAATGTGAGATTTGAGCTTGAAACAAGAGACCACATCATGCTTTTGCCTCTTTTCTTTGTTTGAGTGATATTTTTCTATGAATGTGCATTCTAAAATTGTGCTGAGACCATTACAAAGCGAATATGAGTTTATTTTCATGTGAATTTGGAAAGGGAAAATTTTAGAAATTTTTTCAGGCCACTGCTATTTTGAATACATTGTACCACTAGTTGCTCACTTTTGTGCCTAACAGTACTTTATTTAATTTCTTTAGTACCCTTCTTGTTACTATTGATTATTTCCTGCGAAGGTAACCTTAATTTTTTTTCTTTAAGAGCAATTAGTGGCAAAATCAAAAGAATAGTGTTATGAATCTCTTTTATATGATTACAAAAAGAAGGCTTAGCATTTATTTCCCCTCCTAGTTCTTAAAAATGTTTGATTGGCTGTATAAATGCATGAAAGGAGGAAAAGAAAACAAAGAGCATTGAAAAGAAAAAAAAATTGTTTATCTTGCTAATGCCTTCAGAAATTGCAAAAAAAAGTATTGATCGAAAAATTTGGGATTCTTTCCTGCTATTTAAAGTGAAAAAGAAATAGGTTGCTTGTTTTGGTTGATTTGTTTCTGACCCTTTGCATGACATTTTCTTTCTTTTATCACACCCAACATTATTACCTTGGCCCCATTACAACCAATAAAAGACCCACATTCCTCTTTTGCGTGATAAATAGATTCTAATAGTAGAGTTTTAGTCGATGTACAAGCCTATGGTAATGTCACTTCATTTGAAAAATCTGACCGTTAATGACTATGTCTATAAATACTTTGAGATTGGTGAGAGTGTGACTTGAAAATCACAGATTGTTGACTTATTTGAACTTACACCTCTAATTGGGCATTCTATTTATTGGCAAGTTTTGTGATATCACTTTGTTATCATACTTATGTTTTTGTCCCTAACCAGTGAAAATAGTTTCTCTTACTATAGTTACCCATGTAATTTGCTTGAGGGCAAGCAAAACTTAAGTGTGGGGATGTGTTAACACACCAATTTGTCTACTTTTATAGGACATTTTTAGTACTTAAACATATCATTTTGCACTATTCAAAGTAAAAAGGTACTCATTTATGTTATATTTTGCAGAATTATCATAAAGACAAAGGTACTCATTTATGTTATATTTTGCAGAATTATCATAAAGACACCACTCAGAGCAAAAGATGCGAGAAAGGACAAAAAACTAGCAAGTTTTGGAGAGTTTTAGCACTACTGGACGAGCAGTACGGCCTGACAGTTCTTCAGTACGGTCGTACCTAAGACAGAAATTCAGTAGGGGCATACCCCATTGGTCATTACCACCTGGCGCCGATGAAAAAGTCCAGTACGGTCGTGCCAAAGGCAGTACGACCATACGCAGTTGTTGTTAGGGATGCACCACGCACAGGTACGGGCCAACGTCTCAAGCAAAGTTTGGTACGGCCGTGTATGTATCCGGTATGGCAGTACCCCGTCCCAAAATGTGCAGATTTAAAAGCCAGATGACATAGTCCGCATCCAACACTATAAAATAGACCCTCTTAGTCCATGCTGAGAACCTTTTGACGAATTTTGAAGTCAAGGGCCCCCTTTTGAGAGTTCATATAAATTCCTTGCATTTCTTGTTGATTTGTGTTTCCTTGGATCTTGGTGCCAATCCCGATTCACTACCGGAGTTTGTGAGGACGCGAAGAACTTGCTTAAGGATTGTCGTCATACCGAAAGAGTGTCCCGGTTTAAATTTATTCTCTTTGTTATGGAATTATATGGTTTTATGATTATTTTTATGTTATTATCATTGATTATGAGTAGCTAAACCCATCACTAGGGGTGATGGGGGATCCTTTACAATACTTTTGATAATTATCTATTTAATTCTATGAGTTTCTATTGATTGTTTGATTGTTTTATCCCTAGTGTGCTTAATCCTATAAGGCCTGATCAACCTTTAATTAGTTAACTTAATTATGGTAATAGGATCATAATTAGTTAACGAATCTCTAGGAATAAAAGAACTCGCTTTATATGCCGGATAGGTTATTGCTTGTTTCTAATCAGTTATTAGATTAACAAACCCAACTGTTCTTAATGCTCTTTCCTTTAATTACCTTCTAGGACCAAACATAGTAATTAGTTAGGAGGAAGGCTATTACAAACTAGGTAGTTCTTAGTAATTTAGAGTGGGTGATTAGCTTTGAATCATAATAGATATCCCGTAGTAATTAATTAGTGAATTCAAGAGTAGAGTATTGGTGAACCCGGTTCCCCTATACCTCCCATAACATAGTTAATCCGTTCTTGCATTTAGTTTGATTATTGCTTTATTTACGTGACAACTTTTACTACTTTAATAGAATAGAATCCTTTAAGTCATTGGTACTTGCACATTTCCTGTGGGTTCGACATTCGGAATCCTAATTATACTCCACTATTATTACGAGTTATGATCAAGTACACTTTCCTGAGCCGCAACAAGGACCACTATTATCCTAGAAATGAAACGACATAAAATGGTTCTACTTAACAAGGACCCCTCTCTGGTCTCTGTAAAGATAGTTCCAGATAGGCAAAGATGGTTGCCATGGCTGATCTTTGAGAAGAGGAAAGACAAAGTTTCTCAGAGGCTTCCCAAGATAATGACCTTGGAAGAGTTCAAGAAGGCTCCAAGAAAGTATAATACAACCTTCTTTTCTCTAGAAACAGTTAAAGAAAGATCAGAAAATCATGCAATGGAAGTGTATCTCACTAAGCTCAAGAAGGATTCCAGAGATACTGGTTCCTCTGGTATTTGTGATGCAGAGAAGGCATAAGTTATGATTAAGGGGTCAATTAAAAGAGTTTGGGGCACCAATCTTGGAATTCAGCATTATGATGATAGGCTACAGAGTTATGTGATTAGACCTCCTTGTGCTTGGAAACTAAAACTAGATTGGGAAGCAATCCATGAAGAACTTGAAGCTGCCTTGGTTTAGGAACAAATGGCACTTAACTGGGTTGATCACTCTCATCTGGAGAATTTGGAACCCATTGCTGAAGCCTTGGAAGAGAAAAAAGATCAAAGAAGACTATACAAATTTGAGAATGAGATTCTCAATGTTTACTTTGCTGAAGCAGAAGCTGAATTGAAATTGACTGCATTAGAGGCTGGACTTCTACGATTTGATGAGTTTGTCCAAGCCATGTTCAGGCAAAGAGAAATTGAATTCTTGGGTACTGTTGACCTTGAAGAATTGGCCTACAGATTGGAAAAGGATTTTGAGTTTAACAAGCAGAAGCAAGGAAGATTAATCAAATGGTGTATACCAAATGATGAATTCTTCTTGGAAGTTCAAGAGAAAAGGGGAAAAAATTGAAACTGTCACAAGGGGTACTCATGGAATATATTAGGAAGTCTACCCAAAGATGGCAAAGGGCTATTACTTGGCATAGACCTGAAGAACGTATTGAACAAGCTGAATGGATTCCTGAGCCTGCTCCTCCTGTTGATAATGATGAACCTGTCATCATTTCCAGATCTCAGTTTGATACCTTCATGGCTACAACTCAATCTGTTGCAAGGCTAGAGAATACTGTTCAATTTCTTATGGAACGCCTTAACCAACTCCTGCCTCCACCTTAGATTTTCCCTTTGTTTTAAATTTTTGTACTTTTGACTCCGATACCTTTATCTTTGATTTTTTTTCGTCTATATTTATAAATCAGTTGGGTTTTGACTTCAAATTTTTCTCTTATTAATTTTTGTTTTGACTATGAAGTGTTTTCCACTTTTTTGTTTGATGACAAAAGAGAGAGCAAAAGATAAGGTTTGATGAATGCGCCTCAATATCATGTATCATGCATAGCATCATTAATCATGCCCTGATACACATAGTGTAGTATAAAGCTCTGATACTTAGTGTATTTTACTCAGCATTTGATAATTGATACATTGATCTCAGCATCCGCTCTTCAATACTTATATATGAAAATGCTCTGATACATGTATGTATTGTTTTTAAATACAAAAACTCCAATACTTAGAAATATTTGTCAATATTTTTTGCTGTTGAACTCAGGGGGAGACCCTTGTAGTTATTTTTAAAAACAAATTGTTCATCAACCTTGGATATTTGTCATCATAAAAAAGGGGGAGATTATTGGAACCTAAACGATTGAGAAGTTTAGACCCTCAATAATTTTGATGATAACAAAGTATCTATGTGAGAACAATTTAACTTAATAATTCTTGAAGTGTGTAGGTATTAAAATCATTCATATTTTATAAACATCACTCAAGCAAGAAGAAGAAATTCACAAGAAGATGAATACTTTCACGTGTCAACATCCGGTTTACTTGAGCATCAAGTATATGCACTTCTAGTGAGCGTCCGGTATAGCAATGCTTAAGTCACATGGAATGCAACGTTGCGGAGAGCGTCCTATGAATTCTGAGCGAGCATCCTGTTTATTAATATAACAAGTGCTAGTCACATTTATTCTTTCTGCTCTTTACCTCAGCTATTTTGGAACGATATTCGAATTTGATTTTGTGCGCTCAATTCTATGTACGAGGAATCAAAGGTGACACCTTTGGGATAACACAAAATTTGTACACTGCAAATGATTGAAAAGCAGATAGTACAAAACGGTAAAATGTACTATTATGAAATTCTCTGATAAAGGAAGATAAGGACATTTTTCAAATTACCTCACTTAATGATTTGGATCTGTGTATTCCTGCAACGATAATATCCTCAAGGACTTCTATAAATACCCCAAGCTCTCCATTGAAGAAGGTTGCTAGAAACGACATACTGCACAAGCTATTACTCAGTGAGCAACCAAGTTTCTTTGCCAAGTATTCTGAGAACCAAAACTAAACTTTAACATTTTACTCTTTCTTTTAGAAAGCTATTTGTTTTAAGCTTAAGTTTTTCATCCTCTCTTGTTGAGAGTTATTTGATTATATTCTAAAACTTCTTTGTGAAACTTGTATTGCCTCGTAATAGGCTTGTTTCCTCAAAGGCTCGAATGTACTGAGTTGTTTTGAGAAGTTAAGAGTATTGTCAAGTTTGTGACAACAGAATACTCTTAAGGAAATTTGTACGAACGAAGGACTAGACGTAGCTACCAGTTTAGTGGTGAACTAGTATAAATCTCTGTGTCTCATTCTTTATTGCTTTACCTTTACTTCCGTCTTGCGAAGAAAAACAAGTTTTTAACTTACTTCACTTCAGCGTCTGGTACTTTCCCAGCACCCAGTTACAAACGTTCTTCTAGCTAAATTGTTTTCAGGTGTCTTTTAACTAAAAGTTTGAGAAAAATTTTCAACAGAATTCAACTCCCCCTACTTGTGTTCACGCTCAGGGTTGACTTGAGAATCCTACATACCTGATCCAACCGAACCCACAAAATTTGGATTGGTCTGGGTCATTAGGTTGAGCTAGTTTTAATAAAAGCAAACCCAAAGTCAATGGGCTGGGTGTCGAGTATTACTCGACATAGTCAAATGTCACAAAGAAAATCGTCTCAATTGAGGTAACATCAACAACCTCAACTAATGAAATCCTATACATGTTAGTCTTATATGTAGAATCAATAAGCAAAACAATGTTGAAGAAGTTTACCAGCGTTATGGCTTTTGGATGTGTCCAAAATATATCTCTAACAACATCAGAATTGTCGACCCTTCTATGCCAATGCACATAATGATCACGATGCCTCAAGTTTATCAAATATTGCAACTTAATTATACCTTATTTGTGAGTGGACCAAATTTTCAGGGTGCATTGTAAATCTACCTAATTGTAGTATGACTTTAAGGGTTGTTATATTTCAATATTAGCAAAACACTTCTCGACTTGACCCTGTTCTTTGTAATGCCACCAAGCAAAGACATCTCTTGAGGAGTTAGTCGACTAACATATGGATGGTCTTCCAAGATTTCATCTAACCCGTGGTTACGAGTTCCACACATTACCTTCACAACCCATCCTTCACCAACTTTTAATGGTTTTCCTTTAATCTGAATGGGTACTGACATTTTCTCGTACCAATAGAACTCAATTCCATAGGCTTGTAAGGTTTATACTTGTCGCCCTTTTCAAAGCCTAACATCACAATTGTCTTCCTGTCCGTTGTGTGATCTTAAAATAACAACCACACTTCTAATCGATTTCCCGACACTGCGTGCCCAAGCCAATAGGTCATCTCGAGTAGGAAATACCTGAACCCGAAAAATCAAATGATTTACCAAAAGATCAAAAGTCATGAATTAACAAAAAGAATATACCAAGTAAGTATCCTTGTTGTAGTGAATGCACAAATACAATCAACGGGCACACCCTCTGTAATTGGCATTTCACCGGACATTATGGTGCCAACATAATCGTCTTCCATAAATCTATCTGCACCATAAACTCAATTTGTCAAATTCCAAACTGCAGCAAACTACTGGAAACAAGAATTCGTGTTCACATTTTTATAACACCCGAAAATAAGATGCCGGGGTGTTCCAAAATCAAGTTTCCGGTCATTATAAAATGTAATTTGGCATATACATTTTCGTATCGCCTCAAAACTAGAAGCCAGAAGCTAGAATCTGGATGTGTGTGTGCGCGCGCGCGTGCGCGCTTGGGGTCATGCCTTAAAGATTAAAATTTCAAAACTTCCAACAACTAATTTCCAAGATCATCCTGACATTAGTTTCCTGATACACGTGTTGGGAGAGTATACATAACATCCGAAAACTAATTCTCAAATGATCCCGAAAATTAGTTTCCGAAAAATATGAAACCATGGAAAAAAAAATTTACCTCGCACAAAACAACGAAGGAGTTGCAGACTACGTTAGAGCGCCCCTTTCAGCCATCGAAGGACGAAATGTGTGGTGGGGGAGGAGTGAATGGGTGTGGGAGAGGAGAAGGATGTGGTAGAGAGGGGGGGATGTGAGTGTGTGTGTGTGAGAGAGAGAGAGAGAGTTCAATGAGAGGGTGGGAGGGAGGTGGGAGGAGGAGGTAAGGGGAAGTAAAAGGGGTGGTTTTGTCTTTTCACATAATAGATGGGTATTTTTGTCTCTTTGCAATTTAATGGACGGTGGCAAAATTAATTGGGCGATGTGCTTTTAACAATTTATACATTATTTATTATCTTCAAATAAAGCACTTTTGGAGTGACCTCACAACAAATGCACTCAAAATACGTCAAATAAATCATCCAATGGCAATTCCATACAGAGCAAAATGCAATTTATTGTAACGACAAAAGTCGAAATTTAGATAACAAAACCAATGCTGGGTATAGGAAGTGGCACACTCCCAACTCCGTGGCGACAAAACTCCAACAAACAAAGCAACAGTCTGTATCTCTCTCTCTCTCCTCCACATATTCATCCACTTCCACTTTTACCACTCAAAGTCATATCACATTCGTTTCCTTCCTTTTCATTACGTCCCACGAGTTGGCGCTCAGTACATGGCCAATTCACGCCAAATCCAACATTTTGTTTTTTTCTAATGGCAAAGCAGAGCTTAGCGATTTGTCAACTGCTGTGCTGTGCGGTATGGAAAAACAACATAATAAAATATTTTACAAGACTTCCTTTAACAAAACGTAGTGGGTGAGGCCCGACCAGTATCATTGTCATTGCTACCCCTTATAAAAAGAGATATAATGTCGTTTAAAATAAAATGCTTCGCCTTGGTTGAAGTGCCAAGATGGGATCGCACTAGTCCACCCTGCCCTTCCGAGCAGTACTGTAGTATTATTGTAACATATATTATTGATTAATTATCAAACCGAGTTAATCATTTATTTCTATATTATTAATCATAATTTAATAGATATTTGCTTAACTTATTTCATTACTTTAAAAAGTGACGTAATTAACTAGTACTACTATAACTCTCAATGCTAGCATTTCCTATATTCCACCACTGTACTGATTGGTGTAAAGAAAGCACCCACGGAATAGTATCATAAACTATAGCATGAAAATGAACACTACCTCTTTACAAGAATTGGAAATCCTTCTGTATACAACAGAAGCAAAGTATTTATCAGTAGAAGTTCTACTCAAACAATCTTGCTTCAAAGTACACCATGGCCTCTCCCCATATGTAACAAATCTCTAAAGCCAACTCTACAAGCAGGTCTAAAAATAAAAAAAAATAAAAAAAAAAGAGGACAATGAAAAAGGTAAGCAACAAGAAACATAAATTAACAAATCCACCAGCTACCCTTGTTTGTCAGGCCTTGATGCAGAGATAAGTATCTGTTTGTCTAGCAGCATATAAATTATCACCAATCCATTCTTCCTGCAGCTTTTCGCCGCTGCCCCCTTTTGGCAAACTTCTCACAAATAATCTTTCATGTTCAGTTTCCAAAATTGAATTGAATGAAGTCACCCGCGACTCTTCCATCTCAAGTCTCAGAGCCTTCTTCAACAGTAGGAAGATCACCTTCTCTTATAAATGCTGGGTTAAGAAACTTTGCCACAAAAGCCCACAATTTATATACATCCTCAAAATTAGTCAGAAATCCCAGTGAAGCTGTGACAACTTCAACCTTCACAAACCTACCTTTTCCATCACGCCGACCATTCTCCATGGGCCTGCAAAGCGTCGTGTCTTCAAGATTCAGTGCCCCACGCTGCTGTCTTGAGCTATCAAGAATCTTTATGTGACTAAGAATACCGAGACCAAGAGAGATTCCTTCTTTTTCAGCCAGCACTTGAACAATCTCAGGATTGATTAGCCCCCTACTACTGTCCCTGAGATTGAAAGCCACAGCTGCACCTCTTTCATATTTTATTTTTGGGCCATAGATGTGAACAAGGTTTACTTTTTCATCCCCATCAGAAACAGGTAACTTCAGTTGCAGTAACGAAGTAACAAGCCAATTTATCAAAAACCGAAGTCTGAGCGTCGTTTTATTGAGACCAAGCATATCAACATGATCAATGTTTCGACATACAACCTCGGGTTCCCTCCTGCCCCAATCCTGTCCATCAACATATTCTCCATCACTTGTGACCTCTTCGTCATCTAAGCTAGCTGCAGATATGTCCCCTGTCTCCAAGGTCTCTCTTAGGTACTCTTTACGATTGTCTTCCATGCTAAATGACACTCTTCTTCCCCTGCTGGTGGCTTCATTCTCTTCCAAACCAAACAACCTACCACCACCATATCGATTCCCTTCTCTCCGACCCAACAACCTAAATTCACCTTCAGTTTCCCTTCTTATGGCACTCTCTTTAATATCAGGACATATTTCACAGGCAGAGCCATTCTCCAAGCTTTGATGCCGAGCAAGAGAAGTTGAGTTGTTGAGCCAAGATCCTCTCAGAGCAACAGATCCGTTCTGAACTGCTTCGTTGGTTCCAGGTTCTTCCCGGACCTCATTGAAATGCGGATGATGTGACCCATTTCCATTTAATGGATAATGATTAACTTCCTCAACATGTTCTTCTTCAGGGACCTCTTTGACGCGGTCTAGTTCTTGTGACATTAGGACAGCAGCATCAAATGACAGCACATGGTGTTCGTCATGAGAACCCAGGTTTACCTCTCTGTCATCGTACATAGGGCTGCCATACATCTTGGAAGTTGGTTTTGGAGAATGTTGCTTCTGGTTCTTCCTCCCATTGAACCAGAATGGTGGTAGGGGAGAAGCTATCTTCTGTTTATTTGATTGACCTGCATGGTCCGACCCCAATGGACTCTGACCCAAATCAATCCAAAATGAGTTGTCAGATGACTCATCCTCACTGAAGACAGGGCTCTTTATCACTTCTCCAACAGATACACTCTCAGTCTCTTCAAATATAGTGCTAGTTCCATCTCTTTCAGAGCTGTCATGATCCATTTCGGTATCAAATACATCTCTGACCTGTGAAGACGTGAATGCACCAGAAAAGGCAGGCAACTGTGATCCCTGGCGATTTTCAGAAGTCTTGTCACCGGCCCCATTGACTTCATCGTCTTCAATCCCAGCCAATCTATCCAAACCATCTACAGAATCACCACTCAAATACATTGGAAACTCGGGGGTAATCTTCACCATTCCTGACCCGGTACTCCCAGACTGATTTTGAAGGCTGGCCATCACCGATTTCTTGATCAGAAGACAGCCAAAGCCCGTAGGATCATACCCAAATACCCTGTAAAATGAGGTAATGATAAAATCTGGCCGGAATAGGGACAAGCCAAGCGAATCCATGTCCTTGGGGCCCAACGAGCCAGCATCAAGCAAGACATGCCAGTTGTTCTGCTGTGCCAAGGCCATCCACTGGTATGAATACTTAGCCCCAGTTACTCTAGACTGAACAGGGAACACAAAAAGACCAGTAGCTGAATCCTTCTTCCTCCGCTTCTTATTGGAAATCTGTTTTCTCAAATCAGTAGAGCAGAGTTTGAGAGTTGGCCATTTAAACCATGCACTGTACACTTTGGCACCTTTCGCCTTGGCACACTGAGACATCCAAGAAACAGACTGGCTATCATGGTCGAACATGGTCAACAACTTTTTGTTCGTTTGAAAAGGGTATGATTCAGCCAGCAATTTAAAAGCCGACCCTCTACTAACAGTAAAAACAAGACCATATTCATTCTCAGGGATATTCAGATAGTCCATAATTCTAGTCTTTACATCATGCTCAACAGTTCCACTCTCAGCACCACCATAAAGTGCATGATTACTCAAATTCGCAGTTATCTCAGACAAACTAAACGTACAAGACTCCCAATAGTGAATGGTCTGAACAAAAGAGAAGAGACCAAATCCACAGTAATCAAGGCATACCTTGGGTGACAAATGGGAATATTCATCAGACCTCAACTGATCAACCTTCTCCGAGGACAAATACTTGGGGTACATAGTGAGGAACTTGGAAAATGCTTCTTGAAGACTGGGAATTGCCTCCTCAGACTCGAATGTGTGCTCGGCTGCAAGGGCAGTGGCGCGAAGGAACTCGCGCTGGGCGTTCAGCCTGGCTAGCGATCTGGATCTCCCAAGGCCCTCATCCTGGTTCCCAGCAGTGTCAGGTTCCATGTCTTGCGATTTGATGAGTGAGCCGTCTTCTGAAGCTTCTTCAAGAGCTTCCCTCAACTTGCTTTCTTGCATCTTCCGGAGCATTGTGGGGTTTCTCCTTGTCTCAGCCATGGATTCATCTTTCCTCCTGCTCTTCTTGTCCATGATCAGAGAGGCACAGTGAGAAATGGGCTTCCATAGTGAGAGATGCATGACAGCTTTCTCCTATACTCACACAAAGCAATCTGGGATTATAACCAGAAAAGAAAGGAAGCTTTATTGAGACACTTCAAACAACACAAACAGGAGGGTATATCCCATCAATCTGTAACAAATTGAGCTTCAACTCCTTCACCCAAAAACAAAAGAATCTAGAATATAATGAATCTAGAATCTTAAAGACCAAATCTCAGGATTTCCCAACAATCCAATTCATAAAATGAGATTTTCCAGAGGAAAAAACAAGCAACTCACCTCTACCACCATTTCATGTGAAAACCAACAACGACAAAAAGCATAACTTTTCATACTCCAGAACCCGGAACAGGTTTCAACACCCAATTTCTCAGAAACGAAGAGAAACCCAAGGAGAGAGAAAGTCAAAAGCTCAAACCCTTGAAACCCTAACTTCCAGATCCCAAAATTTGCAAAGCAATTCCCAGCAACAAAAACACAACCAAGAAGGAGAAGGGGAAAAAAAAAGAAAGGAATTTTGGAGAAATGGATTTCAAGGAGAATCAAACGACAGTAATAGAAACCCCCCAAACCTCAATCAGTAGCCAGATACAATCCACAAAACACCGGAATAGCCATCAAAGACGAAGAAAAGAAAGAACCTCTCTCTCTCCAGTTCACTGCAGCACAATTAAAGCAGAGCGTCCCACATCAAATTCTCTCTCTTTTACTAGGAGAGAAGTAAAACCAAGACACACCGGTATGATATCTTCACTGTACGATTTTCTTCTTAAATTTAAAATCAAAAAGAAAAGAAAAAAGGAGAAAGATTTCAATTCAGAATAACCCCCATTCTACTCTCTCTCTGACCCAAAACCCTGTCTCCACAATCTTTCGTCTATGGAAAAACGACCCTCGCTTTTAACATCCAGAGAGAAGAGACATTGACTCTCGCAAAAACCAAATTTGTTAGTGATATTAAAATCAATTTATGATTTTGCTCTCAATTTTTTAAGAATTTTGGTTCCCTGGTCCATATTTTTAGTGGGACCCACAAGCTGAAGTCATGACTAAAAGTCAAATAATAAGCTGGCTTGTAAAAGCTGTTTATCTCCGCTCAACTTGGCAAAGTCCAAATGTGAATCTCAGATGGAATTACATTAAATATAAGAAAAAGAAAATATGAAATATACCAAGTCTATGCCCAAATACTTACTTATATTTTAGATTTGAGAATGAGAGTGTCAAACACGGATCACATAACCCGCTTGCGTTAATTAACATATTTATAGTAGTAGTTTTTTTAGGCAATATATTTATAGTAGTTATATTTTTAGTCTTTTTTTTTGGTAAAAGTTGTTGTAGAGTAATATTTGATATCATTTGCTTCATAGATTTTTTTTAATTATAATTCTTTTCTAGCAAATTACTACTTCGAAAGTTTCAGGGAGTATGAAAAAAGCCCGTTTTTGCGTGGATTTTTGCTTTTGTAAGCCAAAGGTGTTGCTTTAAGTTTCAAATTCAATCAACCATTTCAAACTAAATTATAGTATATTAATACTGATTAGAAGGAATCTATTCCCCAGCCTCTTTTTTTTTTTTTTTTGACTAGGACTAGGATTCCCCCAGCCCCAGCCTCTTAAAGCTAAAAAAGAGAGAAAATTAAAATAAAATAAAATGAAATGAAATGAAAAACGAATCTTTGATCCAGGCAGTTTGAAGGTCAGAAGGTTATTTATGTTTAGATTCGATATTTATATTTCACCCTTGATCCAAAATGATATAGTAACAATTTGTAAAGGGCTTAGTTTTAAATAGAGGAAGAGTACATTCAAACAAATAAACAATAATCAACCACCGTAATCTTCAATCTATCATGTATTTTAGTTTGGGAGAAACAACATTGATCAATTTTTGTTAGATTATAAAATGAGCATACTTCACATGTGTCGGCATCTTGTGCTTGAGGATTTTATTTATCGAGCCAGATCAATAATATCGAATTATTTATTCAACTTTTTGGATGAGACAAACGAAATGTAACCCAAAAAACTAAAAAAGAATATTATCAAGTGGATTGGAGTCTTGGTCTATTATGATTTTCTTTGTTAACTCTAGATTTTTTTCTCACTGCGTTGCTTTAGTAACTGACATTTTGGTCAACCCATGCAAGCGGAGGATCAATCAAAAAAATATATATATAAAATTACAAATTTTCAAGGATATGCCTGCATGCAGCATGCCTATGCCCAGTTTACAATCAATCAGTGAAAGGTGTCTTGTTTATGACGTTTCTGTGATGTTAACCACGTATTATTATTAATATTTTTGTAACTAAGTGATTAAATCATAACTTCTGATCTGTTTCTTTTTTTTTTTTTTGACAAATTCTGATCTGTTTCTTGTCCACCCACGTTTTGTGATATCCATAGCTAGGTAAACGGCAAACCCACGTTAATGTCGTGTTTACGGATTTATTAAATGATTCCATGAACCACCAGCTTAACGCTATATGAGTCGAGTATAGATATTCTTCATTTCTAAAAAGAAATGGAAATCTCCATTATTATAGTTTTGAGTATATAAATGTATATATTTTTAAAATGGTAATATTAATTATGTATTTATGTGTAATTATACACCCAAAACTATAGTAATAGAGATCTCTATTCATTTTGAGAAATGGAGAGGATCTCTACTCATATTAGTCTAAGTTTACTTGCTTATTTTTAATGTCATTCCTTTCCGAAAACATCCCGTTTGGTGTATATGCATTCAAGAGATATAAAATTATTAAGATGTTTGAAAATATAAGATTTTCAAATTCAATATGAATCTTAAGATGTTTAGACAGTTTCAATTAATGTGTGGTCCCCCACTGTTGGGTGCTTTGCCAATTTCAGCGATATGGGGACGCTGGGACCAGGGTTCGTGTGAGAATTCAGGCATCCGAATGGTCCCCTCAAAACCGGCTTGTGAAGGGGTGATCTACCCAGCTATATAAGCAACGGCCAGGCTCGTTAACCACCCGATGTGGGACTCGCAACACGCCCCCTCGAGCCTGGGCTCGTCACCACAAGCGAGGGCTAGCGGACTATCCACACCACCGGGCAGAACGTGGCTCTGATACCATGTGAGAATTCAGGCATCCGAATGGTCCCCTCAAAACCGGCTTGTGAGGGGGTGGTCTACCCAGCTATATAAGCAACGGCCAGGCTCGTTAACCACCCGATGTGGGACTCGCAACAGTTCGAACCCGAGTGTTGCCGTTTAGACATGTGTGTGTTTGTTGTTTACCATTTCTACTAACTGATAAAAAAAAGATTCAATTAATGTGTTAATTGGTTGCATTTGTAACTTTAATTTTTTTTTTTTGACTCAATTTGTAACTTTAATTAAATATTTCGTTTTGGAATTTTTGAATACCTTTTCTTAATTTTTTTTTTATGGGAACCTTTCCTTAGTTTTGGATACATATATAATAAACAGATATATAATAATATCTGGTTATTTTTATCAAATAATAATATCTTGTAATAGTTTATTATATTGTACAGTTTATTTTAACGACAACGAAAATGAGAGGTATGCGGTTATTTTATTTAAACTGTGATATGATAAAAATATTTATTAAAATAAATATTTTGTCTATGATTTGATATTTTATTTTCATCAACTTTATAGACTAACAAAAGAGTAAAATTAAATTATATTCACAACATATATTGGTTTGAATTGAAGAAATTTAAGTTATTTAAATATATAGCCTTGAATTCAAATTTTTTTAATCCACATATGCAGAAATAGCATGGTTAGTAATGGGGTGTAAACGAGTCGAGCTGAGTCGAACGTTTGAAGTTTGAACTTGACTTGTGAAAAAAAATAAGGGTTGCTTAAGTTTTGATTCATTTATTTAAACAAGTCTAAAAGTTTGAGCTTAGCTTATTAAAAAAGACGAATTGCATTTAACGCCTAATCGTATACCAAAATATGGTCTTTTAAGTGTTGAGCGAGAAGATATTTTTTAAATTGCTTTATCATGAACGAAGTAACACAATTTTGGCAAAGGCTTTTGTCCAAGGGAGAATATTTGAAAGGAACAATTTTAATTTTATTTTTTTATAGTTTGGCTGCCTTCTAGCTTAGGATGCTATTTTCTCCGAGTTACGAGGTTGTGCTTTCCTTCGTTTAAACCAGGTGCCACCTCGTCATTTCCTTATGCTGCTAGTAGCATTGCATCATCTAGGTTTACATACTTCGTAGCCCATTCCCAGAACTCTTCCATAGTCTGAGGCAGGGTTTTTGCAAGAGAGTACTTGAATGTTCTGACCTCAGAGCTTCCACTATCAGATGAAGGCCTAGCTCCCCTTTCATTCGAGGTACCAATGCAACTTCCCAGTAGAATCTTGTCAATAAATCCTTCAGTCATTCGCCTTCTTGTTGCTTTACTAAAGCAAGGGTGTAGGATATTTTGGGGATATGCTCATTGGTGATAAAGATCTGCACAAATTGATATGTCAACTCGTCCCATCTGGAAATGGACTAGGTCAGTG
This sequence comes from Calophaca sinica, assembly GCA_037113605.1. Taxonomy (NCBI): domain Eukaryota; kingdom Viridiplantae; phylum Streptophyta; class Magnoliopsida; order Fabales; family Fabaceae; genus Calophaca; species Calophaca sinica. The sequence continues at coordinate 42,350,360 of CM073731.1, read as the reverse complement.
ACTTAAACCACGGCAGTGCTTTTTTTTTTTCCAGAGTCAAAGTGAATACTCGACATAGGACCGCATCCAAGCATCTTGTCATTGCCATTGCGTTGCAAAATGTGTCAAGATGTTTTTGTGGGTCTGTGTCCCCCGATAAGCATCTAACTCACTCGATAGTTTGATCATGGCTTCTGAGATATGCTCAGTCATGAGTGTGGCAACAAATGAGTGCAGATGGTGATTTATGACAGATGCAATTGAGGTTTGGTAGTTTCCCAAGGACAGATGCAATTGAGGCACTCGCTCGTGAACGTGTACGTACGACTTCAACATGTGGGGCATGTGTGAAGTGATGTACTACTGTAGTGGAAAGTATGTCAAGCAGCTTAGTAGGACAAAGTGGGGTTACCTTAGGTATACGTTCACCAGTGCGAGATAAGTGTTAATGGGTCGATATGGAGCGACGCAAGCATTCAATGGCCAGGGTGGAGATGGGCCCACCGTGGGTTGATCGTAAATTAGCGTTGGTGTTTCCAAAGACTGAGTGTCATGTCCCTCTCTTGTTAGGATGGGGGCTCCAACGTAACCATTGTCTCCAGCCTCTTGATCCTTTCCTCTACGTCGTTCACTCCTTACGGAAGCACGTGAGAAGGGTTCGTCCTTTCTTCCTACATTATAGGAATCACCACAAATTGGGTGAGTCTTGCCATGGTGAGCTACATTTTGTGAAGTGAGAGGTTGGTGTGTGGGAGGTCTCTATTGCTCCTCTCGTGGCTCTCGTGCTCCGAAGATCGAGAAGGTCCTCTGACCACCAGTGTAATTTCAGTAGTTTCCACATTTAGGGTCTGAACATGCCCTTTGGGAGTGGTTTCCGAGGGGGTTATCGGGCAACGCTTACACATATTGTCGTGAACGAGTTTGCACCATTGTTATCGTCTTAACAATGTTGATAAAGATGATGAGAATAACTTTATCTTTGTCACAAATGGTGCTAATGCTCAATTCCAATTCCTTCATGGGTCGAAAACTATTTTGACCCTTCGTCTTCTGGTCCAAGGTTCTGATTTCTTTGACTAGATGCGGTTGAGTGCATCGGGAGTGGGTACCTGCAAAGGCACTCCAACGCTCAAATCAGTTTGGGAGTATGCAAGTGTGTAAGTTAATGGACAATGCACATACCATGTGTATTACATTGTTCTCCTTTTGTATGAGAGGGAGTGGAGACCATTCCCCTTGTCTTGGTCTATATGAGGTTAACTCTTAATTGGGATAAGCCTTCTGCAGTAAAGTAATGCATAGGGGAACAAAACCTCTATGGCCGAGATATTTTGTCAGCCGATATTGTGCACGATCCGTAAGCCTTCTGCAGTAAAGTAACGCATAGGGGGACAAAACCTCTATGGCCGGTATGAGGTGAGTTAACACGTCACGGGGGAACAAAAGTTGATGTTAGGTCTATTAAATTTCAATAAAATTAGAAAATTTATTATTGTTTAGTATTAAACAATTAGTTATTAAATTTTTATTTTGATGTCAGTTTTTTTTTGGTACATTTTGATGTCAGCTTTTAATCACCAGAATATTTATAATAAATTTGTTATATATTTGTAACAATAAAAACTAAGTACTAATTATTTTATTAATTTGTATTTAAGTAATTTCTTAGTATGGTTATTGATTACTTAAATTACTTTATACTACCGCATTTTGTATTAGCTTGTTTTATAATAAAAAAATAAAATATAAAAATTTCTAAAATGATATTAAATTAAATCTTTTTACAACTTTATACAGGAAAAGAAAGAGATAATATAAAACTGTACCAGAAAAAGATAATATAAAGACTACAATGAAAAATTAGATAGTGGTTTAATAACCTTTAATGGATGGACATTGACAGCACGTGCATTACCACAGTGAAAAAAAAAAACATGTGCATTACCATAGACAATAATTGATATCATTGAGAGGCCAGCTGATTGGAATGATGAGAATGGGATCATAATCTCATTACTAGTCAACAAGTTTTTTCTAGTGCACAAAAATGCCCTTTGGTCAAAACCACGAGAGAAAAGAGCACTGTATATCAACCAATGAGTTTGTTATGCGTCATCAGCCTTTGATGGAAACGAGAATCTTTTTTCATGAAATGGTTAGAATTGGTAGAACCAATTAAAGCAAAGACAACCTATATTGTGAGACTATACCAAATTACCCTCGGCTATGAAGCATAAAACATATAAATACATACAACACAACCACTCCATCCGACACAGCCAACCCCACCTCTGAAAAAACGGAAAAGAAACATAAACCTTTGCATGTCTTCGAGGCTTCAAATGAATAGATGGCTAGAAAAAGACTTTGGCTGAAGGGGAGTGATGGGGCCTCACTTAGCATGAACTTGCATTAGTGTGGTCTCCACGTACACCAAAGGTATAATCAAGTGCTTTAGACCAGGAATCCAAACTTTCTTTTTTCAAAGGTGGGATTAGAGGAACTTCATTGACAATTGAAAAATAATGAGTAGAGGATGTTCTTTATCTTGTTATGATATGACTTTTTTATTTATTTTCTTATCACCACTGTTTTTCATTTTGACTTCTGTTCAACGTTCAATGATCTCAAAGTCCTGGCTAGAAACCTTATTTATTTCTGACTAATGGATGCTTGGTTTCACTTAATATCTCCTTCACCATCATGAAGATTTTTGGTAAAAATAGTTTGATGTTACAATGTCCCCCATTTAATAGTGGAAGTGTAATTCGATTTATTGATGGGCTAATGAAGTTTAAAAAAAATGGAACCGGGGTTCAAAAATAGATGGGTTCGGGAAAGAAGGAACCGAGCTTTTATACTTTTTTGGTTGTACATGTTTGTCTCTGTTTGATGCTTCGGAAGCAAATTATTAGTGCTTAAGGAAATATTATTAATCCCTCTCTAATTTAATTTTCTCACCTACCAAACTTTTTTTCCCCTTAAACTACCTTCATCCCTTACCTCGGCAAACCCACCCACACTTCTCCCTCCTGCACCTACTCCCATGCAACCCAATCCTCATCCCACTCCCCTCCCAAACTCCACCCACTCCCCTACAACTCGAACCCCTCCCCTATCTCCGAAACCCTTCCCTTTTCGCATAAAAAAAAACACGTTAATTTTTTTTTCTGCAATTTCAGATCTCCCGAAATTTTGCCTTCCCATAAAACACGTCCCATAAATCCTGTTTTTGGGAAAAAATTTGCCTTCTGAAATCTTGTTTTTGGAAAGTTTCTAGAAACTTCTAAATTTCGGACGTGTAATTTTTTAAACATCCACATCCGGAATTTAGATTTTGGACGCATCTGAAAACTTGTTTCCGGTAGATCTACAAACACAGGAAAAAAATTAACGTTGCGAATGCATCAAGAAGGTCGAAAATGATGGACACGGTGATGATAGTCATGGTAGATGGTGGGGTTGAGGTTTTGGGCAGCAAATGAAGGTGGGAGGCTGTGGGAGGGTGGTCATGAGGGAGATTGTGGTGGGGAAGGGGTAGAGGATTAGTTAGGTTCTTTTAAGACGTAAGAATATTTTTGTCTTTTTACAATTAAATGGGAGGTGGCAAAATGAATTGGGGGAGGGACTATTAACATTTGCATAGTTGTTGTAGATCACGAACATTATTGGACCTCTCATATTGGATCTCTGATATTTCATCGATCCATCTTCTTTAGACGGCTGTTGTTAAATGCACCCAGCATTTTGCTGGGTACACCGAACAATTGACCAAAATACCCCTGAAATTCGCAAAATAACAAATTAAGGTACGCAAATAAGCTATATTCGTGCAAATAAGCTATTGGCGCGTGTACAAAATTTTAAAAAAATAACACGTGCAAATAGCTATTTGCGCAGGGTATACAGAAATGTATAACCTGCGCAAATAGCTATTTGTGCGTGTGTTTTTTTTTTAAATTTTGTACACCGTGCAAATAGCTTATTTTATTTGCGCGTGGTTTACAGAAATGTATATCACACGTTCAAATAAGCTATTTGCGCCGGTACAAATTTTTCAATTTTGTACACGCGCAAATAGCTTATTTGCATGTGGTATGCAGAAATGCATATCACCTGTGCAAATAAGCTATTTGCGCGCGTAAATTTTTTTAACTTTGTATAAGTGCAAATAGCGTATTTACGCGTGTTAAAATATTTAAAACTGTACGCGCAAATAGCTATTTGCGCATGTTAAATTTTTTTAACTTTATACAAGCGCAAATAGCGTATTTGCGCGAGTTAAATATTTGAAACTGTACGCTCAAATAGCTATTTGCGCGTGTTAAAAAAATGTGAATTCTAAACGTGCAAATAATCTATTTGCGCAGTGTAAAAATTCAAAAAAATTTCCACTGCGCAAATAGCTTATTTGCGCATGTTGAAAAATTTTCGAGTGGGACAGAACTTTAAAAAAAAAAAAAACGCTAGCAAAATGTTGGGTGTGGCAATTTGGTGCCAGGGGTATTTTATTCAATGTGGGAAAATGTTGGGTTTTGTTGGGTGCCTTTAACAACAGCCCTTTGGACTCATTCGTAAGATGTGGGATCAGTCAAAGTGTCAAACTACCCATTACAGATTGGGCTTTTATTTTCCCCCTCCCCTCATTAATTTTAACACCTCCCCTATCTCATGCATTTATCAAAATACCTCCATCCCTAACCTCCTTCCCTCCCTCACTCTCACATCCCGTCTCTCGCTCCCTCACTCTCACATACCTTTCTCTCACTCAGTTCTCACCATCCTCCCTCGTCGTCGCCCTCGTCCTAGCCCTCGCCCCCGGGTTCGCCGTTCGACCTCGCCCTCGTCGAGTTCTGCAAATTTATACTTTTCGGCATTATGTTGCCGAAAGTTGCCGGAAACAAGAATCCGGCTCACTATTTTCGCACACCCATATTTTCTGGGACCGGAATCCTATTTCTGGACGGCATCTTGCCGGAACGAGCAAGGAAGCGGATGCGAGACAATGGGGGAGGCGAGAGAACTACCGGAATCAAGATTCCGGACACTACCGGATTCTTGTTTCCGGAATAGTGGGAAACACAGAGACGGGATCTGAGAATCGTTGAAGAAGCAGCAAAAGAAGAAGGGGATGGCGACGGTGGAAGGTGACAGCTGTTGGAGCAGAAATTATGTATTTCTGCACTCTCACACATAGTGTTTCACTCACACACACAAATGAGATTAAGAGAGATAGAAAAACTAAGAGAGAATGAATAATATGAAAGCTGTAAATTTTATTGAACTAAAGACATGTTTATATACACACACTAATAATCCACATATTGGATCACACATGCACTACTGCTGGGCCCATTCACATTTAGGCCCAACTCACTAAGGACTTATATTTGAATTACTCTCAACACTCTCCTGTAATTCAAATATCCTAACTACACAAATTTTATTACACTAAATTGCATTTCTAAAAAGTACACATTATTAACACAAACTAACACATATTCAATTACTAGTACACAATTACTAGTACACAACACATTTCCACTTGAGCAACACCTCCTGAATCCCACTTCAAATTTTTCCAGAATTGGACTTGATCCAATGAGTCAACAAGAAAATTAAAATTGACCCAATAGATCACCATTATTTTGGTTTGGCCCACTGTCCAAAACAGGGGTAGTGACCCACTCTCCCATTTCTTCTCATGCGGCTTTTCAACCTCTGAATTAACCCTGGCAGTGGCCACACTAGCTTCTTTCAGCAACTCTCCAATTTGAGAATCCTCAAGAATCCCCAATATCAATTGGTCAACAGCCAAATGGGTGTCACCCCGTGACTTCTGTGTGGCATGTGCTCTCCGAATGGCCTTTAACTCTGGATTGCTACACTTAACTTGGGCTAGGCCCGTTTGGTTAGACCTTTGACCCAGCTTTGTCTTCATCTTCGCAGGATATTCATGCCAAAACCCTAATTTTAGAAACAACTTCTTCTCGTTCTCTGGCAATGCATGCTGCCCCGCCTTCCTTGCAGCAAATACATGACACTGCTTCTCTTCTTTTGCGAATCTCTTCTTCCACAGAACCCTAATTTTCGGACATGCTTTTCTTCTCCTCCACATTCGAGTTGCAACGCCTCTTCTTCTCTTCCCTGTAGAAACTTCTGAACCACTTCTCTTCTCTGTTCGTGGCTTCCATGGTGATTCGTTCACCATTTCCTTCTTTGTCCATGGCGAATCAACAATTAAACTCACAAACGATACTTCCTTCCACTGCAACCCAGGGAACGAAATGGATTCTGGCCCACTCGCGATCACATCTCCGTGCGAACCTTTACCAGCCACAACACTGGAATCCTCGCGCTCTTCTTTGTGATCTCCAACTTTCTCCAGTTCCACTTGTTGGGAACTCTGTTTCCCCAAAACCCTAATTTTCCAAGATTCCCCCAAATTGGGCTGCGGTTCTGGTGGTTCAGCGCACAACACATGTTGATTTGCTTCAGGCAGCTTTGGTGGTGGTAGGGGCATGGCCGATCCACCCACACGATGAATCTCTGTAGTCTGCTCCGAAACAACCTCTTCCTCAGCCACGCTCTCCTCTGGCTCGCTTTCCTTCTTTGGTTTCGTCACTGGAAACCTAACCAACATGCAAGAACTTTCTTTTTCCTCAACCTTCACCACCTGCACGGAAATATTTTCCCTTTGTGCTCCATTTGTTATCTTCCCAGATTCGCCTTTGCAATCCTCTCTGAACAATCTTGATTCATCATTCTGTGACGCTTCTGTTTGATTTTCGGATCTTGATTCTGCCTGCACCGTGTTTTCTGCATCTTGATTCTGTGTTGGTCTTGAATCCACTTGTGTCTCTATCCTCTTTTCTCTGTTCTGTGCGTCTCTGTCTCTCTGCAATTTCATTTTTCCAGCACCATGATAAATTTGGTGCAACGTAACCCATGCTTCATTTGCATTCTTGGCAGCACCAATAAGCCCAAGAATCGCAGAATTCACACATTGTTGAATGATAAAGAGAGCAAATGAATCTTTCCTCTTGGAAGCACTCTCTTCCACACCTAGAATTCCCTCTTCCACAATTTCCAGCACTTCATGGAAATTGAAGATCACTCTCATCTTCACAACCCAATGATTGAAGTTCTTGGCATCAAGAACCGGTAGAGGGATTAAAAGATCCTCACACATACTCTCCATCTCCATGAACTCTCCCAAGATCGTTATAGCTCTAGATACCATTTGTTGGAGCAGAAATTATGTATTTCTGCACTCTCACACATAGTGTTTCACTCACACACCCAAATGAGATTAAGAGAGATAGAAAAACTAAGAGAGAATGAATAATATGAAAGCTGTAAATTTTATTGAACTAAAGACATGTTTATATACACACACTAATAATCCACATATTGGATCACACATGCACTACTGCTGGGCCCATTCACATTTAGGCCCAACTCACTAAGGACTTATATTTGAATTACTCTCAACAACGGCGAGTGAAGTGGCGACGGCGACGGCTAGGTGGGGGCACAGTGGGGGGAGGTCCGAGAGAGAGATAGGAGAGGTGGGAGAGAGAACATGGGAGGCGAAGGGTGAGAGGAAGAAGAATGTTGAAGATGAAATTAGGGGTATTTTGGTCATTTAACTATAATAGGAGGTGTTAAAATTAATGAGGGGAGGGCGGAAAATCATGGCCTTACAGATTTTGGGGCCTTGCCCTTATTATTGCAAGCTCTACATGTTGGTTCAAAAAAAAAATGAATTTGAACGGTTGCACAACTTTCCTCGCTAGAGGTAGTATTTGGTGCAGCTGCTGTGATGCTTGACTATGATATATCCCCAGCTGAGCAAACCGAATGTATTTGGGCCTGGCCCATAGGATGTTTCCCCACTCTTGAATGCAAGACCTTTTGACCACAAAAAAAGGGGGGGGGGGGAGGGTTGCACAACTCACCCAACACAACCTACCCTATGGAACTCCTCGTCTATCAACTTGTTAGCAAACAGAAAAAAACAGTTGTTTACAAAGTTAAAGAATGAAATAAAAAATAAAAAAAATAAGTTTGAGCTTCTTGACAAAAAAGGATACAGAAAAGAGAGAAGCATTTTTTTTCCTGGGTTGTTGAGTGTAGATGGACTGTACTATCACTTAATCAAACAAGTCATTATACACATGTATCCAATAACATCATGAATGAACTGGAAATGGGTAATAGGCACTGTTTTAATTAATTACGACCACAAACAACAAACAACACCAAAATCCCCCATAACTCTATTTTGCCTAGTTGAGTAGGTTACCATGAATAAAACTAAGCCACCATGTGACTTTGAATTGCATCACTAGCTTACTGTACAAGCAAAGTGTCCAATAGACCAATGCCACAGCACGTTGAGAAATCTGCACAATGTTGATGACCTACCATATGAAAAATTGTATTCAACTTGTGCACTCCTTTATTTTTATCCTTTTTAATAAAAAATGGGTCAAACCAAATTTAACTTCATTAAAACAGGATTACAAGTTTTCTCTTGTGAAGGCAAAAAACAAGCTCCTTATAAACTTGCCTCTTGCAAATGGTACTATAGTGCTTCTTTAGGTGAAATCTTTTGGAGCATGAAAGCCATGGCCTTTAAGTGTTATAGCATGTTGGTCCTTTTGATTTTGCTTGTCAATCTGAGCTTTTATGTAAAAAATGTTGCTGCTCAGAAAAATGGCTTAGGAGCTTCTTTCATCTTTGGGGACTCTTTGGTTGATGCAGGAAACAATAACTATTTGTCAACTCTTTCTAAGGCAAACATCCCTCCCAATGGAATCGATTTCAAGGCCTCTGGAGGAAACCCTACTGGCCGTTACACCAATGGAAGAACAATTGGTGATATAGTAGGTAATGTTGTCTTCTTTCTCGTATATGAAAGTGCTTGTGTGTTTGTATTAATTGTCGTTGTTAACAAACAATAAACATTTTTTTCCCTAAACAAATACTTTTTTATGACATTAGTTTTATACCACTTCCTGTATGAATAATAAAATAAAATAAGATATGACCCCCCAGGAAAAAAAAAAAGAAAAGAAAATTACCAATGAAATGTTGGTAGAGTGAAAACAAACTTATTTCCATAAGGAAGAGAACTTGGTGAACTCGAGTTCGAATGGTAAAACTATGTTTAATCAGCCGAACTCAAGATTGGTCTCATAGCTGTGGGAATACTCTGATGGACCCACTCAGCTCAAATGGCTAATTAGGATGAGTTTAAAACAAAAAAAGATATTTAGGCATTTCGTTAGTTACTTCTTTCTCCCCAAAAATAAGGAATAATGAGTAAAAATTAATGTGGAAAATTAATGTGCAATGAAAAATTAAATGTCTTGCTTTTAATTTTTTTAACCATTGCAGGAGAGGAGTTGGGACAACCAAATTATGCTGCCCCATTTTTGGCGCCAAATGCAACTGGGAAATCCATACTCTATGGAGTTAATTATGCTTCGGGAGGAGGAGGAATTATGAATGCAACTGGAAGAATATTTGTCAGTATTTTCAACTCCCCTGTTACTATTTCATAATTAATCTTATTTATTATGTGTAATGAGAAATATGCTCTTTTTTATTTCAGGTCAATAGGATAGGAATGGATGTTCAAATAGATTACTTCAGCATAACAAGAAAACAGATTGACAAACTGCTGGGTGAATCCAAAGCAAGAGAATACATAATGAAGAAATCCATTTTCTCCATCACTGTTGGTGCCAATGATTTTCTCAACAATTATCTTCTCCCCGTTCTCTCCATTGGGGCCAGAATTTCTCAAAGCCCAGATGCTTTCATAGACGATATGATCAATCATTTCAGGGCCCAACTCACCGTACACATCTTAATCTAAACTCTAACTCTAATTGAACATCAAAACAAATTAGAGCCAATTAATGAAACGAAAATTTTAATTTTCTAGAAGGTTATTAATCAACTTCGTGTGTTTGAATGACAGAGACTTTACAAAATGGATGCTCGAAAGTTTGTTATTGGCAACGTTGGTCCAATAGGCTGTATACCTTATCAAAAGACTATAAATCAGCTGAATGAAGATGAATGTGTGGATTTGGCTAACAAACTTGCACTTCAATATAATGCCCGATTGAAGGATTTGCTTGTTGAGCTAAACGACAACCTCCCTGGAGCCACGTTTGTCCTAGCAAATGTGTATGATTTAGTAATGGAGCTCATAAAAAACTATGCTAAATATGGTAAATAACTTTTTACCCTTTTTATGACTTGTTATATATTATCATCTTCATTTAAATGATGGTGGAACATGATTATTTAAGTTAAATTAAAGCTTTTGTCAACAAAAAAAAAAAGAAGTTAAATTAAAGTTGTCAATTTTGGCTCGGTCCAATGGCTCGGTTGAATAAGCTAGTGTTTTAGGTTAGATTGGACTTTATAAAAATAGGCCTGAAAAAACTTGGTCATTTTGGCTTGGCCTAATGGACCCGACGGGCCGGGCCACATTTTAGTTCAATATTTTAGAAATCAAAGATACATCACTTGATAGAAATTTAAGCACGGCCCATTCCGGTGCATTTTAGGCTGGATTGACCACAAAATTCATGGCGGGAACTCAGGTTGGCCCAACCCTTTTTTGCAATCTAACCCGACGGGTTGGACGGGCGGATTTGACAGCTCTAAATTAAATCCAGCGTGTTTACCATTTAACTATCGGTTCCAAACTACTTGAAAAGATAGCACAACACCTTTTTATAATGTGTTTTTATTTTTTGCAGGATTCACAACATCAAGTAAAGCATGCTGCGGAAATGGGGGCCAATTTGCAGGGATAATTCCATGTGGGCCAACTTCAAGTATGTGCACAGATAGGTACAAGCACGTGTTCTGGGATCCTTACCATCCAAGTGAGGCTGCAAACCTAATAATCGCCAAGCAGCTACTTGACGGAGACAAGAGATACATATCTCCTGTGAATCTTAGGCAACTTCGGGATCTTTGATCTTTCATTTCTTGTTTTTCGTACCTCAATTTGTCTACACAATTGCACGCAGACGTTTCCCTTTGTTTTTATTTTCTTGTCCATCAAACTGTAGCTATCAACAACACCTTTTGTTGTGGATGCCTCCGTTTGTTTACTGCAATTAACATATATACATGTAATTTTACAACTTGATTTGCTTCCCCTTTTCTTTTTTTATTATTAATTAATGTACTTTTTGTGGTTTCTATGTTTTTAATTATGCATGTTGGCATGTTAACAAGTGGTGGCGGTGCACTCAAGTATTTCGAGAAAGAAAAAAACTGACTGGTTTCGAATAGACATGGGAGAATTTCATTTACTTGTCCCTAGTGATGGTGATGATTTTGCAATTGATAGAATCATAGAACTAACAGGTATCGAGGAAGTATATTTATATTTTCCACAACTTTCGTGCCTTGTTATTAGTTTAAAAAGTCCAACCAAACCAACCTATGACTCACGTGATCACCGATCTGATTTAGTTTTTAGGTGGGAAAAAAAAAACCATTTGCCCTTTTTTTTATTCAGGCAACATGCATATAGTACTTTGTTGGTTTTGGAAAGAAAATATAAAGAAAGAAAAGAAAAAAAAATAGAAAATGGGATAATTTTGAAGTTGTTTGTTTGGAAAAAAGTGAAAGGATAAAAAAAGGGTAACAACTATATTTTACATTGTTAGATCGAATAGAAAGTCAAAGAAAACATATATCTATAAAATGACATCAATATCTCTAAATAAGAATGAAATGTGATTAAAAAAAGTGAGGATAAAATTGAAAAAGAGTCAATTTTTTTTGTCTCAAACAAGTTTCTCTCCAAAATGGGAATAAAACAAATTGTGAGATCCACGCAGTGGCAGATTCAGAAATTTTCTTTCGTGGGGACAAGAAATAATTTATAATGTTTTCACATAAGAAAAACATTATAAGTTTTTACAAAATACATAAAAAATATTATAATCTTTATGACAAAAAACCTAAAATATTTAAACTTCTACAAATTACAATTATCCTCTATGCATTTTCATGATTTGAAAATGTTATATAATTTTTTCATTGTCAATACTGTAAAAAAAATATATCTCTATGAATATAATAGCACAACCATTTAAACATTTTTTAAAAAAAAATAAATTAACCAATATCCCTTATGCTCTTTCCTAATATCACTATTTATATCTTAGTCTAATGACATTTATAGAAAATCATCAAGTAATTGTCTCTGCTCTTCGAGTTTCTTAGTCTCTTTCTCTGTCCTAAACAGTGTTTCTTTTTTGAAATTTAATGTGTTTTATCACTGTAAAAGTTTAGTGTTAGAGGGATGGTAAAAAATTAGAAGGATAAAGAGATGAAATTAGTACCAATTTATTCTCTCTTTTATCTCTTATACTAATTTTCTTCACTTATTTAAAAAAGACTAAATTATACTTTTGGTCCCTTATATTTATTTTAGGTTTCAATTTGGTCTTTTATATATTAAAAGTTACGAATTGGTCCCATATGCGTTAATTGTGGTCCCTCTTTTTTTTGTTCTGAAATAGTCCCCTATGTTACAAAATTTATACCAATATGGTCCCTTTTTTGTCTCTTATTTTGCAAAGAGATAGACCAAACTGGTATAATTTTTGTAACATAAGGGACCACTTTAAAACAGAGGGACCACATTGGTGTAATATTTAAACATAAGGGACCAATTCGGAGCAAATAATACATAAGGGACCAAACTGAAACCTAACATAAACATAAGGGACTAAATATATAATTTAGCCTTTAAAAAATGTATAATTTAGCCTTTTAAAAAAAGGTATCTTATGGGGGCAATACCTACTTTTTTATGGGGACAAAACGAAAATTATTAAGCATATTCAACTAAAAAATAATTATTTCGTGAGGGCAATTGCCCCCAACCCCATCTAAGTGGATCCGCCACTGGATCCACGCCTCATGAAAAAAAATTAGGCGTAAATTATGGTGGATTCTCTTATACTTTTTAGGTTAAAATACTGTTTTAGTCCCTATACGTGACATCAATTCTTAATTTAATTCATATACTAAAAAAGTTATTAAAACAGTCCCTACATGTGCAACTGTTACCCATTTAGTCCCTGTCGTCTAACTACGTTTTCTAACTGTTACTCATTTAGTCCCTATACGTGACATAAATTCTTAATTTAGTCCCTATATGAAAAAAATTATTAAAATAGTCCATATAAGAAACAGTGACTAAAAGTTTATTAATATGGTCCCTATACAAAAAAAAAAAATTAAAACAGTCCCTATACGAAAAACTATTAAAACAGTCCCTGTAACAAAAAAGTGACTAAAATCTGCTCATGTTACAATCCTAATGTGACACTTGCCCATGTGTTAGGTCCATTTATAACATATTTAATCCTCAAACAAACATATAATATATTTAATCAACAAACAAACATATAAAATCACTTTGATTAGGTACATAAAAGTGCATATAAATCCACAACATAATATGTTTGTTTGTGGATTAAATGTCTCATATGTTTGTTTGTGGATTAAATATGTCTTATATGTACCTAGCATATGGGCAAGTGTTACATTAGGATTGCAACATGGGCAGGTTTTAGTCACTTTTTTTTACAGGGACTGTTTTAATAGTTTTTTTTTTTCGTATAGGGACCGGTTTAATAGTTTTTTTTTTCCCGTATAGGGACTGTTTTAATAGTTTATTTTTCGTATAGGGACCATATTAATAAGTTTTTAGTCATTATTTCTTACAGAGACTGTTTTAATAACTTTTTTTCCGTATAGGGACCAAATTAAGAATTTATACTGTTAATAATTGTTTTAAACAGTTAACGCCGTTAGAAAACGTGGTTAGACGACAGAGACTAAATTAAGAATCTATGTACGTGTAGAAACTGTTTTAATAATTTTTTTCGTATATGAACCAAATTAAGAATTGATGTTAGTGTACTGAGCAAAACATTATTTTAACCTACTTTTTATAAGTTTTCAAAGTGTCTTTTAACATGCACAAATGCAAAATTTGCGCTATGATGTAGAAATGCACTCATGACTTACGATGAATGTAACATATCAGAAATCAAATCAGGAAGAGTATGCCCTTGCTCATACAATCAATCAATCACTTAAGCACTAATAGGGATCATGGCACTACTGCGAAATTACCTTTTGGAATAGGAATTTTAAATCGGTTGTTTTAAACAACCGATTTAAAAATAAATGCGGTGGCATTTTTGAAATTAAATTGAAGTTTTAACATTATGATACACATTTTAAATCGGTTGTTATAAACAACCGATTTAAAATTTTTTACGGAAAAAGAATTTAAATCGGTTGTGATAAAGAACCGATTTAAATGGGCTTTTAAATCGGTTGTTTATGATGACCGATTTAAAATACCCAATATTTTAAATCTGTCAATATAATCACCGATTTAGAAGACCTACACGATAGTTATTTTTCTTTTCCCTCTTCTTTTCCCTCTCAAACCCTACAGTGGTCTCAAACGCATTTTAGTGAGAATCTCTCCTCGCCGCCGTGCCTCTATCCTCGCCGCCGTGCCTCTATCCACGCCGTCGTGCCTCTATCCTCGCCACCATGCCTCCATCTTCAAGCTCGCATTGGGTTTTGCTCGCGTAGGGTTTTGCTCGCCGTTCTCCTTCAAGCCGCCGCGACCATTCGTTCTCCTTCAAGCCGCCCTGCCATTCGTCCTCCTTTGGTTTCTTCTTCAAGCCGCCCTGTGCTTTGTTGCTATCGTTTTCAGGAATTGAGAAAGTGGTGAGCACCATCGATTCCATTCCCTATGTTGGACGCTTTGAATTTTTGCTTCTGGCCCGGTACGCTGTTTTCACTTTTTTAATTTTTCCCCCCTTTTCCATGCTGAAATGCCATATAATTTGATATATCTGCACAACGTTTTGTTTGCACTTGATGGATGTTAATGTGAAAATGGTTTGTGAATATGCAAGAGGTGGCAAATTTGAATTTCCATATCTGTGATGATATTTTTCCAAAGCATTTGATTTGGTCAACAGCATATTGGTCCCTGCTTATTATAAATTTATTATTATATGACCAATTGCCGTGGTGCATTTGTTATAGTTGCTTCCTTTATAGGTGATGCTCTCGCTTTCAAACATATCCATCATCTTAGCTTTTTTTATCATCAGTCATTTCTTCACTTTTGTACAATGTATTTGAATAAAAAGCCACAGTAAAACTTATCTTTTTGTAGTAAATTAAGGGAATGAAAAAACATTCTGATAAAATATTTCTCTATGTTAGATTCTAATCTGTGGAGATTAGTTGGATATTGAATTCCTTAATTTCTCTCATATGCTGATGAGAAACAATCATATATCATATAGAACTATGGTTGTTTTTTTTTTCTTTTTGGTGTCGGGCAGGAGTTTGAGCAATTCTTCATGAGAGAACCAAATCTTATATTTTTTGTTCAAGTTGAAGTATTTTCAAAAAGACATTTCCAGATCTACTGCATGGTGGTTCTATAAATAATTAGATTTGATGTTATTTCTAAAGGCATCAAGCCAACATTATCTCCTAACCTTAATATTTTGTAATACTTTGTGAAGTGTGTTATTTTTTTTCAAAACTTAGTTATGGATCGTAGTTGGATGCAACAAAATCGATTGAGTGAAGAGTACGAGAAGGGAGTAGAAGAGTTTCTGAATTTTGCTCAAACAAAGCTTCCTAAAAGTGGCGGAACATTTTCTTGTCCGTGTGTTATTTGTGTGAACCAGACACCACAAATAGTCGACAAAATACGGGAACACCTAATTGTCCATGGGATTTGCAGTAGTTATACAATATGGACATGACATGGTGAGAAGAAGGAAATGTCAAGTGTGTCTGAAGGAAAGAAAGCTGAAGTAGAAATGGACGATCGGTTAGAAGACATGATCCGTGATATTGGACATGAGTCTTTTAAACGAGCACATGTTTATGAATCCTTGACAAAAGACAATGAAGAGGCTTTGTATAAGGGGTGCACAAAATTCACACGGTTGTCTGCCGTGTTGAGATTGTTTAATTTGAAGGCAATAAATGGGTGGACTGACAAGAGCTTCACCGACTTGCTTGAGTTGTTGAAAGATATGCTTCCAGAGGGCAATACATTTCCGAACCGTGCGTATGATGCGAAGAAGATATTGTGTCCGATGGGTGTGGAGTATAAGAAAATACACGCATGCCCCAAAGACTACATATTGTACCAAAAAGAGTTTGAAAATGTTCACAAGTGCCCCACGTGTGGGCTATCCCGCTACAAGGTGAAGGACGACGTTGACAGTTGCGACGATGAGAGCACAAAGGGTCCGCCTGCAAAAGTTTTATGGTATCTTCCAATAATTCCAAGATTGAAGCGACTGTTTGCCAATGAAAAAGACGCAAAGAGTATTAGATGGCATGTGGATGAGAGGAAGTGTGACGGACAACTTCGCCATCCTGCCGATTCTTTGCAATGGAAGAAAATTGATACTCTGTTTCCAGATTTCGGCAATGAGCCAAGAAACATTAGGTTTGGGCTTGCTTCTGATGGAATGAATCCGTATGGTAACTTAAGTACCAACCACAGTTCATGGCCTGTTGTCTTGGTAGTGTACAACCTTTCTCCTTGGTTGTGCATGAAACGCAAATACATGATGTTATCCATGATGATTTCGGGCCCGAAACAACCTGGAAATGACATAGATGTTTTCCTAAGTCCCCTGATTGAAGACTTGAGGAAATTGTGGGACGAGGGCGTTGATGTGTTCGATGCATATTCTAATGAAAATTTCAAGTTGCGTGCCATGTTATTTTGTACCATCAATGACTTTCCAGCATATGGGAACTTGTCCGGATATAGTGTTAAGGGGCATAGTGTGT
Organism: Calophaca sinica; assembly: GCA_037113605.1. Taxonomy (NCBI): domain Eukaryota; kingdom Viridiplantae; phylum Streptophyta; class Magnoliopsida; order Fabales; family Fabaceae; genus Calophaca; species Calophaca sinica. Next base: position 42,333,461 of record CM073731.1, on the reverse strand, counting down.
GTCCTGTATGTGAAAAGGGCACCTGCTACAATCAACTGAAACATGGAAGGAAAACTGTTTACCTTGGGCATCATAGATTTCTTCGACGTGAGCACCCGTATCATAGGTTAAAAAAGGCTTTCAATGGATTTCAGGAAAATGGTGTAGCTCCGAATGCCTTAACAGGGGAAGAAGTGTATCAGCGAGTGAAGGACATCAAAGTCATATTTGGCAAGAAACAGAAACAAAAGCAGTCCACTGTGAAAAATATATGGAAGAAGAGGTCTGTGTTCTTTAATCTTCCATATTGGTCCAGTCTTGATGTAAGACACTGTATTGATGTCATGCATGTAGAGAAAAACGTGTGTGATAGTGTAATTGGTACTCTTCTCAACATTCAGGGCAAGACAAATGATAGTGTGAATGCTCGTCTAGATATGGTTGCAATGGGTATAAGACAGAAATTAGCTCCAGAGCCAAGGGGTAATGCCACATATCTGCCCCCAGCATGCCATACTTTGTCAAAACAAGAGAGAAGAAGTTTTTGCGAGTGTCTTCGTGTAATTGAAGTGCCACAGGGTTACTCTTCCAATGTTAAAAACCTAATCTCACTGAAAGACCTCAAAGTAGTTGGCTTAAAGTCTCATGACTGTCATATATTGATGCAACAATTACTTGTAGTGGCTATCCGTGGCATCTTGCCAAAACAAGTCCGACATGTCATAACTAGATTGTGCTTGTTCTTCAATGCTATATGTCCCAAAGTCATTGACCTTATGAAGTTGGACGACTTGGAAAACGAGGCTGCTATTATATTGTGTCAGTTGGAAATGTACTTTCCTCCATCATTCTTTGACATCATGGTCCATTTAATTGTTCATATAGTACGAGAGATTAGATTGTGTGTCCTCGTTTATTTAAGGTGGATGTACCCAGTGGAGCGATATATGAAGATCTTGAAAGGGTAAGAATCAATACCGCCCCGAAGCATCCATTGTTGAAAGGTACATCACAGAAGAAGCCATTGAGTTTTGTACAGACTACTTGTCAGAAGTGAAACCTGTAGGGATTCCTAAGACTCGTCATGTTGGAAGATATGAAGGTAGGGGTACACGAGGGTTAACCGTTAAGAGCATGAGTCGTGTGGAGGTGCTTCAAGCACATCTGTATATATTGAATAACAATGCTGAGGTTATACCTTACTTAGAAGCTCACAAAAGAGTTGTCAAGGCCAGTAACCCTTGAATGAACGAAAAAAGTGTGTTGAAAGAGCATAACAAGACATTCCTATCTTGGTTCAAAGCACAGGTTATGAATGAATATTATACTGCTTCTGATACATTAAGTAGGCTAGCACATGAACCTAGTTTTAATGTCTTGTGTTGGAGTGGGTACGATATAAACAATATTTCCTTTTACACAAAGTCACAGGATGACAAGAGTACCGTTCAAAACAGTGGGGTTATGGTAATGGCTTCTTCAATGCATTTCTCTAGTTCAAGGGATAAAAACTCCATTCTTGCATCCATAGCTTACTTTGGGGTAATTGAAGAGATTTGGGAGCTTGATTACTGCAAATTTAAGGTGTCTGTTTTTAAATGTAAGTGGGTTAATAGTAACAGTGGAGTAACAACCGATGAAATGGGTTTTACATTGGTGGACTTTGACAAAGTAGGTTACAAGGACGAGCCTTTCATCATGGCTGAACAAGCAAAACAAGTTTTTTATGTCAATGATCCTTCTAGAAAAAATTGGTCAGTGGTCCTACAAGGAAAAAACGTTCATGATAATAATGAAAATGAAGATTCAACCCTTAATATTTCCGAGACTCCTTCCTTCACAACACAAATTCCTACTTTCATTGAAGAAAGGGATGTGGACGATGTACGTACCACTCGTGGTGATCATAATGAAGGGATATGGGAAAACATCTGTATTTCACCCATGGAATAAATTTAAAGGTTAATACCTGTTTGTTTATATGCTATTCTTGTGTTTATTAATGATTTATATGCTGCTTTGTCCTATATTATTGTTTCTGACATTTATCTTTTGTCTTCTAAACAGATATCATGGCAGATCCTGTAGATAGTACAACATCTACAAAAAAGAAGACTAGATCGATCACTTCTTGTCAGGAGTTGACTTCTAGACGTCCGACTGGATATAGGTATCCAATTGAGTTTGATGGGGAGACAGGCCAGCCTATAGGGTACTATGCAACTAAGTTCAAGACATTTGTGGCTATGTTGGCTAGAAACAAGGTTAGCATATTGGTAAATGAATGGGAGAACGTGGATGACGGCATAGACACTTTCTCTTCAAGCATATTGTTCAATCCATGGAAATCCCTAATCATCCTAATCCTCTCTCAAATTACCCATATAGAATTGACACTTTCTCCCCTATACCTAAAAGTGAGTTTGCAGATCTCAAAATAGAACAAGAAGGTTATTTTGTGAAGCTACATTAACGTCTTTGCATCCTAACATGAAGACATTCATTAACAGTGCTTGGAATTAAACCTTAACCAAAGATTGCCTAGAGACGAGATGACGGTGAAAGGTTATCTCTTTGTGAAAGTAAAAAAGGATTAGGAGAGAATATTTCTAAAAGATATATAAGCAAGAGATGTTTCCTAAGGTGTTTAGGAGTCCTCAATGAGGGTTCAGGTCGTGATGAAGAGGTCTATAATAGTTCTAGACAAAGTGGGCCTAATCCTAAAATAGCCAAACAAAATTCCTAAGATTACACGTAGCTTGAGTGATTAAGTAGTATGGCTTAATCACTTAAGTTCCTATTGTTTCTGCACTATATTGCTTTGTGTAGTTTTAAGCAATCAAGTTAAGTGTTTTAATCACTTACGATGAATTGATTTTGTAGATAATAGGCTCCTAAAAAGAGTCTCACCAGGGTCAAAGTGTCATAACAGAGTTCCTAAACCTCTGTTACTCAATATATCAAACATAACTATTCACACAATCACAAAATTTGGAGTGTTACAATCACATCCACTTAATAAAATTTCGTCCTCGAAAATGTTCTGTGAAAACGAAACAAACATGGTTTTCAATACGCATCTAATTACAACACACATATCATAATAATCATAAGCTAATGCATGGCATGCACATAAGCATATAATAGCTAATCCACCAAAGTACATTCAGTCCAAACAACCAAAACACACAATTCGGGTGTACCCAAAATCGCTTAGGCGCCCATAGGAGATGAAAGACAAAATAAAGAAAGAAAAATAAATAGGTAGTCCGATAAAAGCTGCTGCACACAATTTGTGTTGTTGACGTCAATTTGACTCAAGGGCCACTTTATTGATAACGTCACACATAAGACCAATTTTATGGTTTTGCGGCTTAATGACCGGAATGAAGGAGTCACTGTAATCAATACCAGGACGTTGACGGAACCCCTTCGCGACTAAAAAGACCTTGTAACGTGCTATCGTGTGATTCGTGTTATGTTTAATGCGGTAAACTTATTTGTGTCTAATAATACTAAAGTGATCCTACTTTGGAACTCAAATACAGGTTTCATTTTCCATTAGAGTTGTGAATTCCTAGGACATAGTTGCTTTCCATTCAGGAGCTTTGAGAGCCCGAGTGTAACACGATGGTTTAATAGGTTCTGGTGTTGGAATTTTTGTAGCTGAATAAATTTGCTTAGACTTGAAAATTATGTTTTTGGATCGAGTGATCATAGGGTGGGTGGCAGTGGCACGAGGAGTCAATTCTTCTGCAAGAGGTGTGATGGAGATGGAGAGACGACTAAGATCATGTGTCACATGGTGAGAGGCTCCTGGATCAAGAAGCTAAAAGGGATAAGATGGTTCCTCTCCTCATGATGGACAAGGTTGGCTTGATGCCAAGGAAGGTCAACAGGAAAGCCATGCAGGCATTAACATGTTTTGGCAGTATACCTTTGCGATCACAACATTGGAAGATTGGAACCGATCGATCTTTTGGGAACAGAACCAAAGTTGGGGAAATCATTGAGTTTCGAAGGATGGGAATACCCATAGGTGGGACGTTTCCACGATTTGACCCATGAGAGCGAGTCACATAATTAGTGGCGGTGGTAGGGAATGATTGTTGGTAATGTTCATCATGTTGCATATATAAAAAATTTGAAAGTCTACGAGTTTGTCAAATAGTTCATCATCAAATAACAATGGAGAATTAATCTCGAGTACGAATTGAGGCAGTGAGTTCGCAAAATAATGACCCAAGACCATTGAGTGCAACATTATTAATTAAGATCCGGACCATCAATAGGATGGCCAACAAGAGAAAGCCCATCAGTTATAACTCTGATGGAGCATACCAAGGTTCTAAATAGCGGTCACGGTCACGATCGCGTTAAGGATTTTGCGATTTCGGCTGTTGCGGATGCTGCGTTGTGAATTGCGGTCGTCGCAGTGTGAATTAATCACAATATTGCACAAATTATATTAAAACTATTTGTATTATCATATAAACTTAAATTAATGATTTTTTCATTATTATAAGATATCTAAAATAAAATAAAATTAAAATATGAATAATTTAGTAGCTACAAATGTATTTAACAAAAGTCATATATTTTTGACAAATTCAACATAAATAAACTAATAATTACTAAATGGTGATCAATTAAATTTACACCAACTAATTAATGATAATCAATAGTAAAAAAAATGACATTCACTCTCCCTAATCTACACGGGGAGCAAGGATCGTGTTTCACCAAAAAAAAAATTGGATTTTCACCAAAAAAAGGGGAACCAAAAATAAAATGGGCTTGGGCCTAATCTAAAAAAAACCCTAATCTTAAAAAAAACCCTAAATCCCATTCACTCTCCCTTATTTGCATCCCACGGCCGCAGCACCCCCACTTCTCTGTCTTTCTCTTTTCTCTCTTCCTCCTTCATCCCTCTCTTTCTCAAATTTCCTTTGAAATTTTCGGTTCTTACCCCTCTTAAGTCCCAACTCCCACCCAGTCCATCACCCTCTAGTCACCCCTCTCAATCCCCTGTTTCAGTGTGTTAGACGAACAAAGATGAGGAGATCGAAGCAAGGCTAGAGAAGTTTCACTGGGAGAACAATGGTAGCCAGGAGTTAGGTTTTCAGTTTTCACCCTTTGGGTCTATTGTCGGGTTGAGTCACATGAGCAACTCCTTTCTTCCTCTTCTTATTTTTTCTGGTTTTTGTTTTCGCCATGGTCGACGGGCTTGACCCAGACCCGGTTCAATCAGAGATCGGCAAAATAAGACGTAGAATCGGCGATTTCGGTCACGAATACCGTTCTGTTGCGGCCGTCACGGACGCGACACCGTTTTGTTGCGGCAAAAACGTGTGATTTTACTTCACCCCGCGATTTCGGTGGAAAGCGGTTTCGGAAGCCGCCGATTCCGTTTTGTAGCGTCCGTTTTTGGTGTAACGGACCGTTATTTAGAACCTTGGAGCATTAGTCAACGACACTGGATGCTCCTTTAGTAATGGTGGCAAGACGTTCCTTGAGAGACACATATCATGAGTGCGAGATTGTTTGGCATATTGCTTGTTCAATCTGTTCCACGCAGTTGTAGAAAATTATGCAGAAGTCCTAACAACTTGAGCATTAGGGCCGCAGGATCCAAGGAGGGCCAAAAACCTATTGTGATCTTGTCATTTCTAGTGGGGTGTAGGTTGGATTGACAATGGAAACATCTCCTTCTCCGGTTATGGAAGGAGGGGTTGCCTGTGTCATAGCTATAGAGATCATGAGCTTTTAGAAGATGAGTGATATGAGTGTGCTAGGTGTGATGATTATTGTAGCTTAGCTTTATGGGAAGGGTGGGTGCAGTTGTGAGTTCTATGAGGGACGGAGAAGTTGTGGTAGCAGAAGCCATTGTTTTTTTGGATCGAGAGATGCTGTGAGGCAATAGGCTAAGTTAATAGGCTAAGTAAGTTGGGGAGATTGATAGCTCAACTGGTTTGAGCTAAGGGTATGAAGGAGTGAAGGAGTTAAAGGTGCAGGGTTCAAATCCTGCCGAAGAGAAAAAAAACTAATATAACAACTAACATATTAACATTTGCCTATTAAAAAAAAGGCTAAGTTGATGCCATGTAGAATTGTGTAAAATTTGAATTTATTGATTTGTAAAGCAGCTATAAGCGGTATATATGTACACAGGTTTGCAAGAGACAATGAGAAATACTAGGGATACAATTAGATTATATGAACCAGAGCTATGAGATTCACATAAATACAAATTTGAATTGTTGTTACTAGGGATGTAAGATGAGCCGAACTAGGCTTTGCAAGACCCAATGCTAACCTGCTCAAAATATTCAAGGCCCAAGTCTGACCTGTGACCGGTCATTAACTCTTTTATGCCTGACATAACCTTTTTGAAAGTTTGGTATGTTCTGTTAGCCTACTTAAAGGCCGATTTCATATTAATGTCTTTGAATAAGTCATCTAACCTATCTTTAAATAGACTAAAAGGATTAATAGACTAATGAGGTTAAGTTCTATTTATAATAAACTAAAAAAAAAAATTAAAACAACTACTACTAAGAGATATTGGAACATAGGGGTGGAAATAAATAGGAGAAGCTGAGTTTTATAAGGTCTAATTTTAATTAATTTGTATGATATAAATCTTTTTTTAGGGTCTAACTTGTCCGTTTAGAGAATCTGACTTGATATGACAACCTATTTAAATTCTATTTTGCAATATGACCTTTAATATGTCAAAAATTTATGTAAGTCAATATGCTTAAATTATTGAAAAAGTCAGCAAGTATATGATTTAACACATTGGTTGGTTTGAAGTTTGACATTTTTAGCTAAATAGGCTTCTCAAAAAGCCTTGACCTTCTCTATTTAATTTTTTTTAAGTCTGGTCTGACCTGATCTTGATGTAGGCTAGGCCATAGACCCCTATCGGGTGGCCTGAACTATTCCCACCGTGGTTGTTACATATTTGAATTCATAACGCCAACAGAGGTCACCTAATCTAAGTTACTGTAACTTGATATAAGTTATGGCTAGGGTGAGGAAGTGCCCTATGTGGTTCATGATGGATCAATATTATTCACTTTTTGATTCATCTATTCCTCATGCTTATACGGTGTACTCATTGCATAGTATCTTTTCAATGCTTTCCAAAGCTAGCCATCCTCGGCTTCTCCTCTCTCTCTCTCTCTCTCCCCTCCCCCCTCTCTCTTTCTCTCTCTCTCTCTCTCTCGTTAAGCCCACCAACAGTGAATCTGACCACCTCCGCCACCGTCGTCAGGATGTTGGGATAGAATCATAAAACCTTGAACAATATCGTGCGCAAGGAGAACTCCACGATGTCATCGTCGGCGTTGAAGCATGAAGGCGGCTCTGGCTCCACTTCGCGGTGAATAGAGGAGGGGGACCTCGATGGAGGCGCTTGGGGATACGTTGCCTCAGTGTTTGGAACTCAGGGCCACTCTTGGATCTCCCTCCCTCACATCTCTCTCGGATCTCCCTTCGTCATATTTGTCTCTCTCATTTGCTTGTGTCGTTTTCGGCGAGGGTCACGCCTGGTTAAGGTTGTTTGCTGGCCTCCTTTGGTGTGGGGTCTGGTGTCTATGTTTTGTTGTTGCAGGGACTGATTTGGTTGAGTCAGATATGGTATGTGGCGATGACGAGATTTCGTGGTGGCGAGCCAACTATGGTAAGTGGCGGTGACGAGATCTAGTGGTGGCGAGGCAGGTCTGGTAGGGTGGAGGAGTCGTCTGCGTTTGTGGTTGTGTGTTGCCAGCAGTAGAGAAATCGTTTTTCACGGCGAGACTGAGGCGTAATCAACCGAGCGAGAGTTGTCGAAGGGTTGTGGAGGAATTGATAATGTGTAGATGGTGCATGATATGATTATGAAGGTTACTTTGATCTAACAGTGAACAAAATTGGTCCATTGTGGACCTCATGGGAACTCCCCCACACTAAAAGCCGCCCTTAATATATGACCTACAGATGGATAAATGGTCAAAAGGGGTTAAGATTCTAATAGTATCCCAGTTCAGTGAAAAAACAAGTGATACTTAATATTTCAAATTTCATTTAATTTAATACAATTAGGCATAATTATAATATTATTTAGTTATGTATTGCATATTAAAGATGTGTAAATATTTAATTGTTATCACTCTTAATTTTATATGTCATTTTCCAAAAAAAATCACATGTCAATATTTTTTTTATGAATCGGATAGGATTCTCTAACACTATGTTTGGTTGAGAAATCAAAGTGAGAGGAAAGAAAGTGGAAAAAAAAAGTTTTTTTTAAGGAAAGAAAGAGAGTAGAAAGTGAGAGGATTGTTTTGGTTGTTTGGTATGAAAGAAAGTGGAGTAGAGAATGAGAGGAAAGATAGAAATTTGTTTGCAAAATGACATAATTACCCCAAAGTAAAAATAAAAGTGATAGATAATAAAAATATAAAACATACTCGTATTAATATAAAAAATAAACAATTAGTATCTAAGATAAATATAAAAATATTAATAAATTTAAAATATTTATTTTACCTTTGCAAATTATATATATATATATATATTTTTTTTTAAAAATAGCTCCAGGTAACGAGGATATTATAAAACGGTCATTTCATTTCATTGAAAACATCTCAGAAGCTATGTGCATATGGTGATGACAATCTCAAAGTAATGTGCAATAAAAAAAATAGCAATGTGCAGTGCAACACTTGTAGTTATTACTAGTGGTTTTCATCAAAAAAACATAAAAAAGAACTTATTAATGGGTTTTTTTGGTCATTTCACTTAGAAATGCCCTTCCTTTTCAGGCAGAACCACTTTTTCTGAGGGCCCTACTAAAAACTTTCTTTTCTTTTCTTTTTTAATGGGTTAATACCCAATTTAGTCCCTGTAATTTGACACTCGTATCAACTTAGTCCTTCACTTTTAGAATATTCCAAAATAGTCCCTGACATATCACAAAGTTGCTCAATCTGGTCCCTCGGTTAGTTGACCGTTAGTTGACTTTGTTAACACGATGATGTGTCACATTTACTGTCTATGTGACACCCATGTAAGCATTCAGGTGGCCTCCATGTCACCTAATGCAATTTTAGGGACCAAATCGATAATTTTAGGGATCAAATCGATGCCTCTTTCTCTCTTCTCCTTTCTCCTGCCTGTCACCTTCCCCCACCCTCTTCTCCTTCTTCTCCCCCTCCTCCTTCTTCTGTGCCCACATTTTTCCAAAACTCAATCTTTCGCTTCTCAACGATTTCCTTCAAAACCCATTTGCAAAATGGAAACTATTCAGATGGAAAAGAACAATTTGCAACCTTATGTTCCAAAGGCCACATAAAAGAAGCGTTTGAGAGCTTCGTATTTGAAATATGAGGAGAACCCCGTTTGTTCTCAAATCCCCTCCAAGCATGTATTCCCACAAAATCTGTTTCTTTCGGAAAACAGCTTCATTCTTTGATAGTAACTTCTGGTTGTTCCTCAGACAAGTTCATTTCCAATCACCTGCTCAACCTCCACTCAAAATTTGGGGAGCTTCAAGCTACTGTGACACTGTTTGATCAAATGCCAAGGAGGAACTTCATGTCATGTAACATGATGATCAAGGCCTATCTTGAAATAGGCAACCTTGAGAGTGTCAAGAATCTATTTGATGAAATGCCTGACAGAAATATTGCTACATGGAATGCAATGGTCGCGGGTTGACCAAGTTTGGAGTGAATGAAGAGTCTTTGCTCTTGTTTTCAAGAATGAATGAGTTGGGTTTCGTGCTGGATGAGTACTCGTTGGGTAGTGTGCTCAAGGGATGTGCACATTTGAGAGCTTTGTTTGCAGGGCAACAGGTTCATGCTTATGTTTTAAAATGTGGGTTTGAGTTTAATTTGGTTATTGGGTGCTCTTTGGCTCATATGTATATGAAAGCTGGAAGCTTGCATGATGGGGAGAGAGTTACCAAATGGATGCCAAATTGTAATTTGGTTGCTTGGAATACACTTATGGCTGGAAAAGCTCAAAATGGGCACTTTGAAGGAGTTTTGGATAATTACTGTATGATGAAAATGGCAGATGGTTTCTTTGTAGTAGTAGCAGAAGGGAACACTTCTGAAGTAGATCTTTATGATTAAGGTGTTAGAGAAGGTGCATTTGGTTTGCTATTGAATTCTGTAAGAACTCAAGATTGAGCAGATTTTTTTTTCCCAAAGAGATTTGTCACAAAACTTTACCAACGATGATTGGGGACTTTGTATTTTTCTCTTATTGAAATTCTAGACATTTTTTCCTAGATTATTATTAACCTGACATTGTGTTTTTATGGTTTGATAGGTTGTGTTTGGAATTACCTCTTTTCTCATTGAACCAATGTGTAAGTGAATGGGTGCAAGATTAGTGTTCCCTTTGCTGTCACAGCAGAATTGACTGCTGATTCAGGATGTTACTTGTAATTAAGTTTATGCTTAAATTATTTTTGCCAGCTGGCAAAACTAATTAAGCATAAACTTAATTACAAGTAACACAGGAGGTGGCCAAGGTTGGTATTAAATATAGATGCTATGCTTAATTTTTGGTTTGATAAAGTTTCTGATTTCAAGATGTGTGCTTGGTTTTGCAGGATTGGCTATAGGGGTTCTAAATCTTGCAATTATTGTTTCACAGGTAGCTTATTCTTCTCAAATATTGCTGTCTGTTACTCCTCCATAATTGGAGAGCAGACCATTTTAGAGTTACAATAGGCATCCTGTTTTTATTTATTTATTTATTTAGTTTGATGTCACTAGTATATGTGTATGTTCATATTGCAAAACTAATAATGTCCAATTTGGTGTTTTATTCTTTCCCATGCAGTGAACACTTTTCCTCCCCTAACCTTTTCCTTATTATTTTTGGATTAAATTCCAGTGTAATTCATATTATAAGAGGATAATTAAAATTTATTATGACCGGCAAACCGCATTGTATCTAAAAAAGTAACTACTTTGGGGTGGTGTTATTATTCTTATTTATGTCTGCAGTGTGCAAGGAACTAGTGGCCTTGGGGCTCATCATTGATTACTTATGTGTTAGGCTTAGTATTAGTTGGCCATAAAGAATCTGTTTGCATCCAACCCCCTATTAGGAATGTTTAAAACAAAAGTCAGGGTGGATCCACCCAAGGGATCAAATGGTCCGGGTCAATTAGACCCAATTGGGATCGAGGTTTTTGAAAACAAAAAGGGCTTTATCGATGAGAGACATGGATTGCACAAGCTGTTAATCAGAAGGAGGAGGGGGAGAAGAAGGAGAAGAGGGTGGGGGAAGGTGAGGGGCAAGAGAAGAGGGAGGAGAAAGGAGAAGAGAGAAAGGGGTAGCGATTTGATCCCTGAAATTATCGATTTGGTCCCTGGACTTGCATTAGGTGACATGGAAGCCACCTGGATGCTTACATGGGTGCCACATAGACAGTAAACATGACACATCATTGTGTTAACAGAGTCAACTAACGGTCAACTAACCGAGGGACCAGATTGAGCAACTTTGTGATATGTCAGGGACTATTTTGGAATATTCCAAAAGTGGAGGACCAAGTTGATACGAGTGTCAAATTACAGGGACTAAATTGGGTATTAACCCCTTTTTTAATTAGAGGGTAATGTCTAGCATTAGTGGTGCATGGGTGGAGAAGAGGGTAAAATAGTAAATTAATCTTCAATATGTCCCCTCTCATTTCCCGTCGTCTCGTTCAATTTTGCTTGAAAGAGAGAAAGCGTTCGTCCGAGAGAAGTAGAGAAAGGAGGTAGGAGCTACTGTCGTGCTGCCGGCGCGAACGCAACAATCATCACCATCGATGCGGCCCCTCGCGTCGCATCACGGGGATTTCACCGTCGTCTCTCGCGTGCACAACCCTTCACGTCCGCCGCATGTGCGCCGTTTGAGGCTTCGTAACCCTCCTCCAACTGTGTTTCCACTCCCCACCAGCAAATTTTCGGCTACCCCCTCTTTCATCTCTCCCTCTTCATCCATGGCCTCTCCCTCTTCCATATCTTCCTTTCCCCGTTTCATTTTTTGTCATATCAAGCTCTTGTAACCCAAAGGCACCGTCGACGTCTCCAACAGGGTCGCCAAGGACACTCGCAAAGTGCGTCGTCGGTGTCTTGCTTGGTTCCACTTTCAAAGGCACCGTCGACGTTTCCAACAGCTACGCCGTGCCATTTGAAGAAGATGACAAGGACCCTAGCATTTGGTTTCTTGACCATAATTACCACGAAGCAATGTTTTCCATGTATAAGAGAATAAATGCAAGGAGCATGTTTTGGGGTGGTATAGCACTGGTCCAAAATTCTGGGAAAATGACCTCGACATTCATGGGTTATTTAATGACTATGTTCCAAATCATGTTCTGGTTATAATTGATGTTGAACCTAAGGAGTTGGGAATTCCAACAAAAGCATACTATGTTGTCGAAGAGGTTAAATTAGAGAATGCTACTCAGAAAAGCCAAAAGGTCTTTGTGCATGTGCAATCAGAAATTGCTGCTCATGAGGTTGAGGAAATAGGAGTGGAACACTTGCTTAGGGATGTGAAGGATACAACCATTAGCACCCCTGCAAGTTGCAACAGAGGTAAGTGCAAAACTCACAGCCTTGGAGGGTTTGGATGCAAGACTTAAAGAGATAAGGAGTTACCTTGATCTTGTCATTGATGGAAAGCTTCCCTTAAACCAATTTAATGTTTACTTGTTCCTAACTTACCGAAAATTCCTTTTCTTATATTTTCCCTTTTGCTTTTGTGTTTGGCAAGGGTTTGAATTATCAGATGCTCAACAAAGAACATTAAAGGGCATAAGCTCCAAATCAGTACCAGTGCCAAGTGCAGCTGCATAAGGTTTGAGGGTTGTGATAGTTGGATTTAGGGTTCACCAGCTGTACATATAATTTAGGGTACTCTCATACCATATATTCCTCAATGCCGGGATACCCCTTAACCCCTCCCCTGTATGGGTACGGAAGATTTGATGCTTTATGCCGATTTGCATTACTTATTCTCTATATAGACATATGAATGTGCTTAGGAACAAACATATAAGTATACAAGTATAGACATATACAAGTATACAAGTAAGAACATATATAAGTATACCAAAAATTCATTATCTTCGGTGTGTTTTGCTACAAAGTCTCTCTAGGCATCCGCTCCTATGACTGATTCATACAATGGTGGAGGCTCATATCTAACATTCCCTTTTTCATCTCTCAGCCATTTATTTGACAACCATGTTTGGAATGTCCGATGAGCTTTTCCGACATACTTAAGTATAATGTCCCTGTGGGTCTCATCAACATCAAATGATTTCTACAAATACATTATAAACAAAATGGTAGGATAAGTATGTTTACATAATTGAGAAGAAATACAGCTGATTGTGTTAATTAATTTATATACCTGTATCTCACACCAAAGCTCCTCTTTGTATATATTCAAAACTGTATTATCTTTCTCCTTTCAATAACTAAAAGTAATTGGAACCGTCAGCCGCACTTCAGCTCCAATGAAACTAATCAACTCTCTGCCACTTTTGCCTATGGTTGACCTCTAGCAATCCATGAAACCTGTACAAATTAAGTGTACAACATTAGATAATAATAGAAAAAAACAACTAATTATATTAATTAGTAAGTATCTTACCACTGGTTTCTCTCCTTTACTCCTAGCTCGGATAATATTCTTCTTCACAGTCGATCCACGGGGACGACGCTTCACATTTTGAGCCGCCGCAGCACCACTATCATGTCCGGAAGAAGCCATCTAACTATCTGCAAAAAAATTAGATACACAAGTAATTAGACACACAAGTAAAAGACAATAGTTCATAGTTATTTAATTAAACAAATTTAACAAGTACATAATTCATAGTAATTTAACAAGTAATTAGACAAATTTATTTTTATTTTTTTCCACATCCCAAAAATTACTTGTTTATCTCTAACAATGCTTCCCCTCCTATTGAAATATTCAACACATTAATCATGTACAACATAGACTAATAAAATCATTATGCACAATATACATGGTCATTGCACAACAATTCCATAGGAAAAAAACTCAGCCATATTCAAATTCAGAAAGCATACTGCAAGAAGACATGTTGTCTTGAATTAATTTGAACTAACTTAGTACCTCAGGTATTAATCTATGTAACTGGTGGGTCTTTGATGTTTGTCACTTCTTCAGGCTTCCTAGATATCCACTATACTTGCACAAAAGCTGCACTTTTAATTTCCAATCTTCAGCTTGAGTATCTAGGTTGTTTTCATGCACATCAATCTCATTCTGTAAAGATGATTCACTTTGACCCTTCAAAATTACCACAACAAAATCAGCAAAAGAACTTCATTCAAATAAATAAGTCACATGCCTACTAAAATTCATATCCTAAGTTATGCCTCTTGTCCATAAATTCATGAAAGGCCTGGCATGACATGATTTCCATAAATTCATGAGCAGGGGAGTTAAATTTTTTAACTGAAAAAATAGAAAAATAAATATAATGATTGAAATATTACATATTTCGTGAAGAAAACATTCGAAGGAAAAAGGCTAAACTTTCACACTGACATGTATAAAACATTACAAGAACCAAGTGACCTAAAGGTTCACACTAAAATACATTGCTTAAAATTCCCAGAAGCATATACATTATATTAGCACATAGATTGTTTAAAAAAAAAATCTAATTAATCATAATCCTAAAGGTTCACACTAAAATAGAGCATGGAATTATGTAACCACTGACCAAGAATAGATATGCTTAGGTTTAAGTAAGCTACATCACCATACAACTAAGACAAAAAATGCTACCAATGGTATATCACTTGGCAGCCAGCATTACCTAGAATGATAAGTTGATAACAAAAAACACTGAACCCAAACACACCAAGCCACAACAGGCATGCATATCCATAAAGTTTACTAAAGCAAATAACCAGTAAGGTAAACCCCAGGATTAACGAACAACCGAAGGAAAAAACCAATACAGCTAAAAATAAAATAAAATTTCAGTAATTAGGAGCAATATTTTTTTTTATTTTTAATTAATTTTTTTTTAGTTTTCAAGGTGAATCTCAGAACCGAACTAAGGCTATATCTCTGAATAGAATTGGACGGCGAACTCAATTTGAAGAAGAACGAATGTTCGTACCTGGAGAGAAGAAAGAGAAACGAAGAGGAGGCGGTACAAACAGAGAGAGAAAGAGGAACGACGGCGGTGGCGAAACAAAACCGGAAGAGGAACGGCATTGGTGGAGAGGAAGAGGAAGATAGACTTGTGCGACGGGGACGAGAGGGAGAGAGTGGCGGCACTGAGCGACTGAGACGGAAATGGAAGACGGCGACGGAGGCGAGACTGAGACAGAGGCACTGTTCTTTAGACGAAAGAGAAATGCAAACTTAGCGCATAAGAGAAATGCTTGTAACAGGATGATTTAATTTTTCAGATTGAGTATAGGTAGTGCTTGTTTGGATAAGCGCTAGCGAGTGTGATACAAATACATCGCTTTCATGGAGAAGCGCTAGCGTAGAGAAGACAAGGATGCTTAAACAAATTATACATCACGTACAATCACCAGCGTTTTTAGCAGAAAGCGCTAGCTATGATGTGACCAAAGATAACGTTTTACCAAGGAAGTGTTAGCTATTCTTTCCGCGTTTTCTTTAACTAGCGTTTCAGTGGATAACGCTAGTGAAAGTGGCGTCATATTTAGAATAATTTGGCATAGTGTATGATTTACTCAATCCTGACCATCCACTATAAGAAAATAGCAAATTACCAATGGAAAATTACCGACGGCCCCAAGTCCGTCGGTAGTGTGCCGGAAAAATGCTGAGTCAGAATTTAATTTTTTTATCATTTAGCCGTCGGTAAAGAATTATTTCATTTATAATTTAGTTTTTAAATTTACCGACGGCTAAACCGTCGGTAATGCGCCGAAAAAATGATGAGCGGGAATTTAATTTTTTTACTCCTTTACCGACGGCTAAGCCGTGGTAATTATCGACGGCTTACCGACGGCTAAGTCGTCGGTACAGTCAAGCAACAAGGAAATAAAAAAGAAAACTGATGAAATAAAAAAGGGAGGGGGTATCCGATGGGTTTCGTTTTAGAAACCCTAAAAAAAATTTGCTGCAAGACTGAGGAAGAAAGGGAGAGATGCGAGAGAGTGATCGCGAGACTGAGAGGGAGCGGAGGAAACGTGAGAGGGAGAGACCGAGAAGGGTGAGATCGCGAGAGAGAGAGAGAGAGAGAGGTTGGGGAAGATGATGAAAAGGTCGGATTTGGCCATCCTTGGCCGCACGCGGCCATGGTTACTGATGATAGCTTTGAAGCCGCGAGAGGGAAATGGGAAGGATGCTGCGGTGCGAACAAGGAGGAGCTCGGAGGGAGGAGATGACGCGGTTGTGCGGCAGACGACGGCGCGGCCGTGGTGGTCCCGGTGTGCGACGGTGGTGAAGAGATTGCAACAGGGAGAAGGAGGAAGGCCGAGGCCATGAACGTGGTGAAGACCACGATGACGTCACAGATTCTGGCTTGGTGGGCGAGGACTCTGCAATGTTTGACCTCCAAAATCAGAAATTATCTTCCTGGATTTACTTCACTGCGATTTTGGGAGTGGTGTTGTTTGTTCTTAACGTGAGATGGATTGATTCTTCCACTAGGTTCGGTAAGGCTTTTGTTGATGCCGTATCAGGGATTTCAGATAGTCATGAGATGATTTCTTTTTTTATTTTTTTTGTTGGTTTTGAATGTTTGTTTCTTTCAGATAGACAAAAAATTGGGTGGATTCTGAAACTGTTTTATTATCTCATTTTTATGTTTGACCTGCTCATTGTATTCTGAAATAGATTATATGGTTGCATAATAATGGATTTGTGAAAAAGAAGGCAAAGAAGAAAAAAGAAAGAGAAATTTGCAAAAGCCACACCTACCTAAGGAACATAGTTTGTGGCTTGGATGGATGGAGCGCATCAGAAATTAAACTATTGAAGACTTTGATTTTTTAATATTTCAGGATGTGTTTGTCAGTGATTTCTGTTGAGGAAACCAAAATTGTACTTGTGTATTGTGATAATTGGTGGGGAAATGCCATGGAAAAAGAGTTAAATGAACTTCTCATGGTTGTGACTTCCCAAAAAAACAAAACTTGGAAGATTTTAGAATTGTAAATAGTAATTCATGCTGAGATTATTGAATACAAGCTTGACAAGATTGATCATAGCCAAGGGAAACAACATCTTATTCTCAGAGCCCCTTGTTTGCTGTCGTTACCAATGCCAGTGGTCTTGGACTTCTCAGAGCCCCTGATTGGGTTTGATTCATTTACCCTTTTTTTCCTTTTCTCATTCATTTCATTTCATTTTTTCATTCCTTTCCTTTCTTATTCTGATGGTTATTATTTATTACTATATTAATAGGTTGTGCTTTCAAGTTTCAACTTTCAATTCCAAATTCCAACAACACTCTATGTTTGATTGTTTGCTTATGATTATTGCCTTGCTATTGATATGACTGAATTTTTAAAGTTGTTGCTGAACATTTTTATGATCAAGGAGGATTTTGTACTTTCATCATAGTTTGTTAAATAGGAGCTAATTAAATATGTTATATTTCTTTTTGTTTAATTTTGTTCTTCTGGTGATGCAATATCATTTTACTGGCATCTAAGGATGCTCCCTGAAAAAGTTCTCTCAATGCAAGTAGAAATCTGCATGCAATAACTCAGATGAGTTCTTCAGGAATTTGGATAAGTCTTGAGTAACCTATTCTTTAAATTAGTCTTTTGCTTTTACAGGCACTTGGCTAAATTTTCCCCTTTGTACCTCTGTGATGCTTTTCTGACACATTTGGCTCCTATTAATCCGTTGACTGCCATGATAATTTCATATATGTATGGTTCCAAATAGTGGTAGAATACTGGAATTCTATTTATATTTGACTTTGAAACATGCATAAGGAATATTATCTTATGTATCCTTATTTGAATTTATTTATCCTACTTTTTGCTTGACTGGGTTCCAACATCTAATTAATCCTCTTGATTGTTATTATATTGTTTGAAGTTTGCCCAACGGATGCTTTCCGGATATTACTTGGGGATTCGTTTACTAACTTGCATTTCCTTGTTTTGTTCACTCATTTGTCAATAATAGATTGCTTAAGCAAGTTTAATTTATTTAGTCAGTCATGTGATATGCTTGTATTAAAGAGGAACAATGATAGGAAGCATATGAAAGTTTAAGGAGAGGATCTTGACTCTTGTTAACATCAAATTTCATGCTGAAGTTAAAGATGCGTAATTGAAAAAATCTATCAATTATATGCGTGGATATGTATAGACACATTTCTGTCAATTTCATATCTCAGTGGCTATTTTCACACAAAGCGGAAAGTTACTCAAAACTCTCCTGATCTTTATCGGGTAGTACAGACTTATATTTTTTTTCGCCTTTCGTAAAAATGTTAAAAATTGAATTTTGAACCTCCAACACGTCCGAACATTACAAACACCTGCGTTCAGTCATTCGTTTTAAATTGGAAAAGGAAAAGGAAATTTCTTTTTCATCTAAATAAATAAATGATGTTTAATAATTCCCGTAGCAGTAGTAATAATATTCCTCCACGAGAAGACGAGAAGCACGCGAATTTGCAATTCACATTGATAGATCAGTGGCAGGAATCATACACGCGCAGAACAGGCCAAAAAGGCCAGAGTGGAAGAGGCGGTTCCAACTCTGAAGCGAAACGGAACAACTGGGGACACATTTGTCCGTACTAATTACATACGCAAACGGATAAGCACAACATATGCGAATGCGAGACGAGAAAAGAGATAAGAGAAGAGAGAAGGCGATGGTTCGTTCCTGTGTTGTGTTTTTTTGGAGAGCCCTCCGGGACAAGAGAAAGGTCTCAACTTCCAAGTTTTCAAAGTTTTGGTTCCTGATTGACAACGACCCATGATTCTTTCTCTGTCATTGCCGGAGACCATTTTTCATGGCGCGTGCGCCTTCCCCTACAACCACCACCGACAACCACCGGTCTGTCGCTGACAAGTGTCTCTACCCTGATACCCCCACCCGTACAGGAACATCACCGTCTGATCGCTATCAAACGGCCAGGACAGTGGTTACGGGAACCTCTACTGTTTGGTAATGGCTACAGTGAAGCGGAAAATCCGGTGGGAGATAGAGTGAGAGAGAGAAAAAAAATAGGGTACGGAGGAGGAATCTGATGCGGACTTGACGCATCCGAAATCAGAGGGCAGACCCAATTATTGCTCCCCACGCTGCCCGACACTCATTATTCTGTCGCTTCTGTCCCCACCCACTCCATCCTGCTAATTCTACCATTACAAATTACTACTACTACTACCCGCTTCCCTGTCTTCAATTTTTTGCATTTGTCTTCTAGTGAACCAAACTGAAATCCAAACCGATGACGCTCTTCTTAGTTGCACGTCTTACAAAAATCATGGAAATTATATCGTGTTTTGCACCCATGGCCCCCACTCAATCTATTTCTATTCGGATTTCGGAGTGCCTTATTTTGTTTTATTTTTATTTTTTGTCTACATACTGTGGTTCTATAAAATAATCAAAGTTAGGTTTGGAATTCTCTGCTGCCACAGCGACTATTGTCTAATTATAACGAACAATGACATATCATATATATATATTAAATTTTGTTGTTTTTAGTGGTGGTGCATTTCTACATGTGCATAATGGCACGTTTTCTAGAAATTAGTTGAATTATTTTTGCCTAATTAGAGGAAAAATATTGCAAGCTGAAAAAGGCTAGAATGTGACATTATCCATCGATTCATAGTTCTTAATAAATACAAAGATCGAACTTCGATGCATGCATAACGCATGGCCAAACCCCCTACGGCCTATGAGCTCCCTTCCAAAGCGGATTGTATGAGGAAAAGACCGGAGAAACGAATATACGCATATAATATTAGAAACCGGGCCATGATTAACTTGATCGATGAGAAGAATAACTAATTGTAATGTACCCAAAAAAAAATAAAATAACTAATTGTAAAACGTTGATAATAACCTTGGTTAATTTATTTTACTTGTTGGGTAGTTATGCATATTTCATACTACTTTTTCGTCCTATTTTATTTGACGTTTTAGTAAAAAAAAATTATCTCATTTTAATTGTCATTTTACAATATCAATAAAGAGAAATACTAGAATATACTTTCTAACACTCTCTTTTCAACACACCCCCTTTTATCGGTTGAAATTCATATGAGTCCCTCTAAATTTATGTGGGATCCACGTGTTTTAGTGAGACCCATTTCACATGATATAGTGAGACCGATCTAAATTTGAACTAATAAGAGAGCAGACCAACCCAAGGCCCAAACAAGTTAGAGGAGCTTTAACGGGGGAACTATGTGGGGGCTTAAATAAACACACGTGCGTCTCTTTCAAACGTGGCAGTCACGTGTACATGTGCGTCTCTTTAATTTTGTGTTCCATCAACTCTGCGAGCAACGATTGCGTTCCAATTTTTCAGACACAACACCTCTAATCCCATGTGTCGGTAAAGCAACGCAAATTAAAGCAAAGACGATAAAGTTGCTCTTAGGCAATGAGTTGAGATCATTCAAATTTCTCAAAAGAAATGGAGGGCTCCATCTAGGAGAGAGATAGATACAAATGAAAGATTTGGTGTATCAAACTTTTATTATCATTTAAAAAAAATTAAATCATTTAAAACATTTATATCTATCTCCCTCCTAACGGAGCCCTCCATTTCTTTTGAGAAGTGAAAAATATCTTGACTCTTCGGTAAGGGCTTTAGGCCTCAAAATTTTTGATAAAAAAGCCTCAAAGATTTATTTTTCCTTATTATAAATGATCGAATTTCTCTAGTTTATAACAAATTCATCTAGCTTAAATAGTATAGCATAATGTATTTTACCTTGTGGTTGTGGGTTCAAACCCCACTAATATTGATTTTGTTGCAATATTTTTTATGATTCTATTTTAGATTTTTTTATGACTCTATTTAGAATTTGTTTTAGGACTCAATCGGTCTCAACGGAGGTATTGATGAATTATCTCAAAGGCAAATGCATGCACCTAACTGGCTGTGGAAGCGCTGTAACACGAGACGAGATTATGCTTCCAATATTTTATTTATGCATCCTATTTCTAGTCTTCTACTGTCCCAAAAGCCAATAAAAAATAAAAGAAAAAAAGAAAAGAAAAATGCTAGGAAGGGAGAGTTGAGGTGTTGAGAGTTTAGTGGTGTGCAGGAGCCGCAGCCCTATTAGCCGACCCAAGCAGAGGGAGCTGCTTCTGGAGCCGACTGAAATGTCGTGCTTAACAGAACACTGTAAAGCTGATCCCACTCTGCCTCATATAAGCCTCAGAAGATGTCTCTGTTTCCACCGCAGATATTCTCTCTGACTCTCTTTGATTTATCGTTCCATTCCCCCCACACTCTCTCTCTTTTGTTTCCCATAAAACCACCCCTTCTCCATTCCATTCGCCCCACCACACTCACACCAAAACCCCACAACACGCACACATACTCATTGCCCTTCTTCCATAACAACAATTCAAAACAAGACAAACCCTGCCCTCATTCGTTTTCATTTTCCCCTTTACTATCTAACTTTTTGTTTCTCACTCGCTCAACAATTTCACACCCACCGATGCCGTCGTCGGACTCCGGCGAGAGCCGCCGATCAACCAAGGCTCAAAGTCGCTCCGGGGCAGCGCCGCCGCAAGAGCAAGAGAACCTCCCATGCCCTCGCTGCGACTCCACCAACACCAAGTTCTGCTACTACAACAACTACAACTACTCCCAACCCCGCCACTTCTGCAAGGCTTGCCGCCGGTACTGGACTCACGGCGGCACTCTCCGCGACATCCCTGTCGGCGGTGGTAGCCGGAAAAACGCCAAGCGCTCCCGCACCCATCACGTAGCGGCGGTCACCTCCTCCTCTTCTTCCGCCGTCACTTCGGCACCGGAACACCTGTTCCCTGCAATGGCGCCGGTCGCCGCCACACAGGGAGGCGCCGTACATTTCGGCGGTGGAGCTGACGGTGACGTCAGACAGAATGTGAACGTTTGCGGCGGGAGCTTCACTTCGTTGCTGAACACCACTCAAGGTCCTCCCGGCTTTCTGGCCCTGGGGGGGTTTGGACTTGGGCTTGGACATGGGCTCGAGGATATGGGTATGGGCTTCGGAATTGGGCGTACGGGTTGGGCCTTTCCTGGAATGGTCGATGGGTCCAACATTGGCGGCCACGTTGCGGCTTCTGGCGTCGGAAACGCGTGGCAGTTAGAAGGTGGCGACGGTGGCTTTGTCGGAGGCGATTGCTTCACTTGGCCGGGACTTGCTATTTCAACTCCGGGGAATGGTCTCAAATGAACACTTTTAATATTTTATTTTTTTCCCTCTTATGTTTTGGTTTCAATGGAGGTTGCTCTGTTGGTTCAAGTTTAGGGTTTCTGGCATGGTGTGTGTAAGCGAATCTGGGTATAATTATCTTCTGTTTAAGTTAAATTAGTAGTACACCTATGGCTTTTTCTTTTTTGCTTACTTTTTTCTTGAGCTCTTTTGTCATGTGTATGTTTACTCGCTTACTTTTTTTTATGAGTAAGCTTTGTTATTTTATTTTGTGCCTGACGACGTGACTTTTTTTTTAGTCTCTATTTAAACACGCCTAAAACTGGATTAAATTCCCAGCAAAGGTAATGCAGCTATGGCTAGACGTATTAGAATAGAATAGATTATATTATAAAGTATTTTACTAAAAAATGGAATAATAGTAGTATTATAAAGTAAGGGAAAAAGAATGTAGTTTTGTAAGGGTGTGCTAATAGAATCCAATTTATTTCTGAATGACGAATACGGAACTAACTTCATTGTCAAACAGTAATGAAAATGTAATCTTGCGGGCTATTTCCACATTACTGTTTCACTGAATGATCTCTTGTCTTTTGTTTGTTTTTAAAACCACGACTCTGATTGTGAAGTGTTTTTCTGTTCTATTTTTGACCAACTTTATTTCGAGTAAGTTGTTTCATTTTTTGTTTTTGTTTTTAATGGAACTGATTAAGTTGTTTCTGTTCCAATTTTGACTAACTTCCTTCCCTTTGTGATAGACGTTGATGACATAGAAATAACCCGCATTTTGGTTATTTTTACCCTTATGGCTATGTTTGTTTAAATGGAAAGAAAGTGCGGGTAAAGGGAAAGATTATTGAAAAATATAAAAAGCGTGTATGGATAAGTGTGACAGACTAATCATAGTGTGACACATCAGTAATTTTACACTTCAATCAATAAATTTTCTTTTTTTTCTATTTTCTTTCTTCCTACTTTCTTGGCTGCCAAACATAGCCTATAGGTGTTAAACCATGGCAAGTTCTATAGTGAACAAGTGTGGTGGGTAACACTACCATGCACAAGTATTTTTCATCATTGGATCAATCTTATCCCACAATAATACCATGCACCCTCACCATCAATTTTTTTCTCATTTCCTCTCTCTCCACTTCTCCTTCCTAGACCCGCTCCACTGTGCATCGTCGAAAGACCAACCACCACCTTGCGCAGTTTGTTTCCCATCGTCATCGCACCGTGAGCGAACTACCGGCCTCTAAAGTTTCGATTTTTCACCGCAAAAAAATAAACAGATTATGAGGGAACCAAATCTCGGGCCTTGATTTCATCCATGGGCGAGACCAAGATGGAGGACATCTCGCTACCGTTGCCGTTTGAGCAAGCCCGGAAGATCCACGCAATGGCCACATTCCTGTGCTGACCAGGTCTATGCCCCATATTTTCTTTCACACTCTGGCTCATTGATTTGGTGAATGACAATCCTTTTCTTTCCACAGCTGGCCGTCGAACAGTGATGATGGATCGGAGTTGAGGGACGGTGCGAGGGGAGAGGAGAGGAAGGGTACGGGCTGGAGATGTGAAAGCGGGGAAAGCATAAAATTGATTTGTTCTGGTGTGGGAGGGTGTAGAATAAAGCCTATGAATTTTTTGATCAAACAGTCAAGTTTCCTTGTGCATGGTGGTGCATGGTGGTGTTACCCACCATGCTTGTTCACCCTAGAAGGAGCCGTTAGACCATATAATGTGTTTTAGTTATACTTGCACTCCTTATGTAATAACAAATGTTTGAATTACGTATAAATTAAAAACGCCTGTTGGGTGTTTATTGGTTGCTCAATAGAATTTATATGTCTTACTATTTCATTTTCTATAAATTTCATTTTTTATTTTGTTAATTGTAAAACACTAGTAACCTTACCCGTGCAATGCACGGGTTTCTTATATAAAGTGGCTGATAACATGTGATGTGACACATACATTAACTGACGCTTAACGTGTTATGAATTTGGTATTTTGTAGGACAATAGGCAACATCTTACCATGATGAATGATATCATTGAAAAATTAAAAAAGTGGCACGCACATTAACTCCAGCTTACGTATTAAGATTAAACCATAAGTCAGGAATATAACTATGGAGAGTACAATTGTGACATGATTTAAGGTAAATGATTAACTAACAAACATCAAAAAAGGTATCCTCATGTGTTTTTCAAAATATACTAACAGTTGTTGTGTGATAGTTACAAAAAAAGTCCTATTTTATGGTCTTCAAAGATGGTGACTCATAACATTCTGCAAAAAAAAAAAAACACAGAAAGACACATTTGAATGATTAATTAGATTTGTAAGATAAATATATGTTTATACATTTAGTATTTAATGAATATGGATTGTTTAAGACAAAGATTTTGAATAAATACTTATTTGTTGGTATCATGCTTGTTTTGCTGGAATATGAATGCTTCTATCAAAAGAGATTTGTTGGTGCTGTAGACATGGGTGTATTTCTTGTTGATTCAGACAATACAGTATAAGAAACACATTAGCAATTACAACAAAATTCGAATATATGTCATACATAGTCTTGCTAATGTAATTCATGCAATATAAATAAAATGCCTTACTAAAAAGGTTTGTTACTATATAAACAAAATGCCTTACTAAAATAGTCTATTACTTGCCCTGATGTGTCATAACTACTATAAGTTTTCAAAGACTTCTTTGTAAACAACGTTTTTGGTAGATGTGCAGACCTCTCCATCATCATCCAATATTAGTATTTTCAAACCATCTTTTGATTTTACTCTTGAAACAGCAACATACACTCCTTCATGCAACATAATGAAAAAGTGACTTGTCTTGAATTCTTGGATTTCTCAGCACTTTCTTGAAACCATAATAAAGCAGAGCAATACTCACACTCATTGTCAGGTAATCCATAACTGACAAATTCTGTTCCACCATGGATAACACAGAGTTATGCATAATAAACAATTTTATAATTATATAAAGAATTGTTCCAATAACTGAATTAATTATACCTTGAATTTCAGCTTTTGAATACAATTCTGATACAAAGTCTGGTGTTGGGTCATCTTGTGATGGAATACTTGATAATAAGATAGAATTTAGCAAATATTTACGACTATATAAATTTGATACCCTGACTGAATACAAAAAAATAATCTATATAGAATATGAAAAAATATATATATGAACCTGAAGTCGAGCTACTTTTCCTGTTATAATCTTCTTCTTCAAAAGTTTGATCAAAATTCAATCTAGTTATTCCTATTGATTTGAGTACATGGGAAGATTGCTTAATTTGTTTACTTTGATTATCATTATGACCAGAAGTTGGGTTGCTTACTTCTGAAATCACATGACACAAACCTGCATTTAAATGAAGCAACAGAAGAATAACAACATATAAGCCCATGAGATGTTATAAAACTTTAGAATTTAACTAAATTTGAAGTTGTAAAGAAATTGATATACTAACTGGACATAGGTTTGGTCTTCAAGGTTTGTTGATCTGACTGACCAACATTCGCATTTGCAGAGGCAGTAATAGTTGAATCAGGAGTTGTTTTTTTTACACCACATTTTCTCTTTTTGTTAGAAATGATCCTGCTTGCAACATCGAGGTATTTTGAAGACTTTGTTGAATATTTTGAGCTCCTGTATAAGCCATAACAACAAAAGAGTTTCATTAAACAATGTTGAGCAAAATATTTCAAGAACCAATGAGATGCAGTGAGATGAAATAATGTAAAAATATTAGATGGAAAATGTTACCATCAGACAATATTGATAATGGTCTTCTTATGCTATTTCTCTTTCTTGAATTGAAAGTAGTTTGGGATTGTCTTGTTGGAACTATATTTTCATCTGCAATTTGAAGTAGGGAGAGAAACAAAGAAGACAAATAAGGCAATGATATGTATTACAAAAACTGAAGACAACTCGAAATATATATTTGTAATGTTTAATATATTAACTGGAGAAAGATTTGGTATGTAATGATCCTTGAATTGACTGTGCAACGATCGAATTTGAAGAATAGGTAATACATGTTGCATTTTCTGCACCAAAACTTCTGTTTTTCTTATATATACTGCTGCTTGCAATATTTCCATTAATATATGGACTTTGTTGAAAATTTCCAGGTGTTGTTTGAGGCAATATCATAAAGTAGAGTAAGTAAATTATATTGAACACTATGTTTAAATATCTGTGGTGTGAAAGATATGGAACTTTTGAGGAGAGAATGTTTACAATGAGACAACTCTGATAATGGTGTTGTTGGAATATTTGAGTCAGCTGAAAACTGGAAACTTTCAAATAGCTCTGTTGAAGATGCATTCTCGTCTGGATCTAAATCTGTGTTATAGCGAAAGTCATAGAAGCATTAGTTGTAGTTTTTTAAGCAAAGACCAGAAACATATAGTAGTATACAAATATAAAGATAGATGAATATATAAAAGAGAACCTGTAATCTGCTCTCTTCCTCTTGTTGACTTTCGTCTCATGATCATCTTCCTTTTGAATCTAGCAGTTTTCCCTTGGTTGTAATCCATCTCCTAGCAGAAATGGTGTTTGAAGGCAAGACAAAATCGCAGCATGCAAGACAATGTAACAGTGAAGAAGAATGAAAACAACTTTTGAAAGAGAGTAGACTTTTGAGTGTGGTCTCGATGGGTCATTTTCTGTTGCAGTATTTTGAGTTGAAAAGTACTTGCTTTTGAGTAAGGAAAGGTGTGTCCTGCTTTTATGAATAAAAAAGGAAAGTGTTTTTTGATATTGTAAAAGTGTCTTATGACATATCAGAGGATTAAAGTAATAGTATGTATCCATTGGTTTGTTTGACTCACAATTGTATGTCTTTGATTGAGAAAATTGGTTTGCTTTACAAATTTGCTTAACAGTTTAATTAGATGTATGAATAATATTTGGAACATGGTCAGCCATAATACTATCAGTGATTGTATCTGGAAATAATTAGAGACAGAAAATAACTGACATAAGTCTGTGAATGGATGAAAATGAAAAACATAGTTGTCTTTCATTAACTTGCAAAATAATTTACAGATGCACCCTAGATGGAAGTTCAACATCTAGATAACATTAGAGGTGAGAAGACAAAACGACTAAAGCCCAAAAGAAACTTCCAAAAAGAGACTACAAAGTACACAGAAGACAAAAAGGATAAAACCCCGAAAGTCTTTACCATCCCACCATTTCAATTTGCATTTACATAAAAAGACCACATAGAAAACCCTACAGTCCTATTTTCCTAACATTAACGAAATTGACCTTCTCATTCCCAAATAGAATGGTCATCACAGAATGGTCATCAGTCATTCCATAAAATTGACGAAGGTCGGTCCACCCAGTTGTGATTAGCGTATTGTGGATGGAATTGTTGAACCCCACTCTGTGGATGTTACCCTTGTCATCAATCAACATCCATGTTTTGTTCAGTTCTTCGTGAAACTGAGCCACGAAAGTGGGGTTGACCTCGCCACATGGCTGTCAATAACATAAACACCCAAAATAAAGAATTAAAAAGGTGAAACAAATATAAAATAAAGACAGAAACATGTTAATGGAGACGGTGGTTACCTCTTCCCTCATGTTAATGGTAATAAATAGTCCCTTTGTGGGACGTTGAAGAAAGCTATCCCAAGCTTGCATGGCTAATGTTTGTTGTTGATGGAGATGGAAGCAGTTCAAGAAGGGAATGAGAATAACGAAAAAACTACATAATGAAAACTAAGATCATGAAGGTGATTTATAGCAGTTCATGTACCACTTGGTATCTGTTTTAATGATGCTCAATATCTTGTTGAGCTTTGGAAAACTAAAAAGTTGGGCAAACAGTCCCATCGTGCGTCGCAGAGAAGACTGTAGAACAGACCTATCATCACGCCTAAATTTAATTTAATTCCTTCTTTATATTATTATGATATATATGATATATGGTATATTATATTATACATTATAAATTATACATTTTATATGTATTATGGATTCCATATTATATAGTTTATTTATTAATTATTTTTAATCTTATTATTTAAATTGTAAGCGACATTATCAAGATATATTAACAGTAACTGTTAATTCAATGTTAATTATAATTAACTAATGCAATGTTAATTTATTATTAATTGAATGCATCAAAAAGTATATAATGGCATATAGTATGATTTGGTTTTAAAGGTCCAAAAAAACCCAAAGAGTAAAAGAATTATATTTTCCAAAGGCCTAATAAAGATCCAATAGTTAGAAATATAAAACTAAGGCCCAATAGACATACATAGTAAATATAACAAACAAGCCCAATAGATATAGATACACATTTATAATAATAATAATAATAATAATAATAATAATAATGAACATATAAAATATAACTAATTAAGCCTTAATTAAATAAGTTATAACCTAAGGCCCAATAGACATACATAGTAATCACTATTAAAAAGGCCCAATCATTAAACATAGACATATATAATAATTATAAACATATAGAAAATAATTATTTATGAATTTGACATTGTTGAAAGATTAGATGTTTGCTGATTGATCAGTAACAATGAAAATTAATTTTTTCAATGTTAATATATTTTATAATTGCAACCAGCATTAAGAATTAGAACAATTTGAAATTTAATTGAGAATCGTGGAACAGGATAACAAACATACAAACCCAAAGGCCCAATGTTAATATAAACTCGTAATTCAATGCTAATGTATTAGTTAATTGAATGGAAAAAAAAAAGACAATGTCATCAATTGGTTTTTGTTATAAAGAAACATACAACCCAAATAAAAAAATCATATTCTAATGTCCAAAGGCCCAATAAAGGTCCAACATGCAGAAATATGGACTAAGACCCGATAGACATACATATTAACTATTCAAAAGGCCAACTTATTTTACAGAGACATACATAGTAATTATGAACATATAATAAATAATTAATTATAACATGTAGAATTGTTGAAAAATGAGATGTTTGCTGATTGATCAGTAACATTGAAAAAAAAATTTCAATGTTTATATATTTTTTTAATTGCAATCAGCATTTAGGTAAATAGAGCAAAATAAAATTGAATTTAGTATAATGGAACATGATAAGGAACATAACAACCCAAAGGCCCAATGTTAATATAAACTCTTAATTCAATGTTAATCTAAACCCTAAATGAATGAAAAAAAATCAGAGAATGTCATGAATTGGTTTTCGATATAAAGGAACATAAAACCCCAAAAAAATTGCACTCATGTTCTAATGTCCAAAGGCCCAATAAAGGTCCAACATGCAGAAATATAAACTATGGCCCAATTATTATACATAGACATACATAATTATTATGCAGAGATATTTGCTGATTGATCAGTAACATTGAAAAATTAATTTTTTCAATGTTAATATATTTTCAAATTGCAATCAGCATTAAGGTAAATAGAGCAATTTAAAATGTAAATTGAGTATAATGGATTAGGATAAGGACACAAACTTTAACACAAATAAATAGCTGATAGCTGGTCTATTACATAGAGTTCAACAACATATCAAATGTACCATTCAACTACAAAACATAAATTGACAAAGAAATTAATATAGGTGTCCAACATGGGGAATACAGCAAAAAATAGACTAAAAGTGAATTGAAACATACAAAAGTCCAACAATAACACCATCTGGTTTACAAAAACCAGCCAAAAAAAAACTAATAACGACTAAAGTCCTAAAGAAACTAATCAATCCTTCTTAACTTTGATTTTTTTTTCTTGAACATTTTGAGTGAAACATCAACGTCTGGATGTTGTTCCACAACTGAGATGTCCCTTTTAGGAGCAATTGACTCTTTTACATCAAGGGAGCCCTTCACGGCAGACATTTGGTGACAAACAGATTTTTCAGAAATGTTGGAGAGATCAATTATTTCAGTTGGTACACTTACACAGTCATTTTTAAGAGGAGTTAAGTCCTCTGAATCTCTAGACAGATCCAATCCTCCTTCCCCATCAGTTTGTGACTGAGTGTCAACAACCACTCCGGAGAACTTAGGCATCAGATTCTGTTACAAACAAAAAAAACCATTTATTATGAACATGAACAAACAATATGTCTAAAAAAATGTCAATTCAGAATTTTAATAGTTGAAAACCTGTGCAACAATAGTAGAAGAATCAGCAAGCAATGCAAGTTTTGCATTAGCCAAACATGGGTTCATAGAATTCACATCCTGAAACATATTATAAGTAAGCATTGATTGACTAAAAAAACATGTGTGCTCAATTTTGTTTTATTTTCTTATTTTATTACAAAATTGATAACTTTATCACTGATTTGGGATACTTTTCGTTGAACTTCTGCACAATAGACATCTCAGTGCAAATTTTCTTCACTATGAAAAATTGCTCAAATTTGGCATTTCTGATTTCCTTAACCTTTACTTTGAAAAGGTAGCTCTTATCCACCAGATCAGATACGTCTTTGGGCAGAGATCCTGATAAGAGTCCAAGGGATTCCATAAAAATTAAAGGATCTTTTCCAAGTGTAATTTCAAGAATCAAAGAGGAGAATATCCAAAGAAGAACAAAATGGAAAAAAATAAATAAAAAAACATACAATGGATTTAGACAAGAGATGGAGAGGAAGATCACCACATTCCTTTGGAGAATGATAAGATCATAGTGAGGAATCGCCACAAGAGTAAGGAAGCCCTTGATGAGATCCAAGTTGGTTCAATGAAGAACACAAAGAGAAGCTTTCTCTAATCTCACCAAAAATGTAAATTTCATTCAAAGTTAGGGTTTTTCAAGTGTCATACTACTTGGCCTTATATAGGCAACATCTCCTACTAGGCCATGTAAGGCCAAACAAAACAAAAACACATGGCCCAAAATACAAGCCCATGGTCCAAACAATTAACAACTAAAATAGTTTTGATTGTTACAACTCAAATCAAATAAAAGAACTATATTATATTTATCACTAAGAGGTTAACACCATAAGAAACATCTTTAGCACAAATACTCTTATCAATAAGATAAGCCACTTGTACTTTGAGTTGCTCCTTAATTCTTTTAGCCCTTCCTCTTGTTATTGGTCCATCCAATCCAAAGTCTTGAATCTTTATCTCCTTAAGCCTACTTTGTTCCACATCATTCCCTCCCTCTTGAAGAGAATTTGACCCCGAATTAAGATCTTCATTAGTGGAGTCCTCGTGAGTACCTACATCAAAATGAGACAAGTCACAAACATTAAAAGATGCACTCACATTATACTCATCGGGCAAGTCAATCTTGTAGGCATTATTATTGATGCGCTCCAAGACTTGAAATGGTCCATCCCCTCTTGGTAGAAGCTTGGATTTCCTTTGAGAAGGAAACCTCTCTTTGCGCAAATGGACCCAAACCCAATCACCGGGTTCAAATACCACCTTTTTCTTACCCTTGTTGGCACTTTTGGCATATTGCTCAACTTTCTTCTCAATGTTTGCCTTCACTTGGGCATGCAAATCTTGCACAAATTGTGCTCTAGCTTCGGCATCCTTATGCAAAAGCTCATCATTAATAGGCAAAGGAATCAAATCAAGAGGAGTTAGAGGATTGAACCCATAGGCAACTTCAAATGGTGAATGAGAAGTGGTGCCATGAGGTACTCTATTATAAGCAAACTCTATAAATGGTAAACATTCTTCCCATGCCTTCAAATTAATTTGCAAAATAGTTCTAAGCATGGTACCAAGAGTTCTATTGACCACTTCGGTTTGTCCATCCGTTTGAGGGTGACAAGTGGTGGAAAAAAGAAGTTTGGTGCCAAGCTTAGCCCATAATGTTTTCCAAAAATGACTCAAAAATTTAGAATCCCTATCCAATACAATGGATTTAGGAATCCCATGCAATTTGACAACCTCTTTGAAGAACAAATTAGCAATGTGACAAGCGTCATCAACTTTATGACATGGTATGAAGTGAGCCATTTTAGAAAAGCGATCCACCACAACAAATATGGAGTCACGACCAAACTTGTTCTTGGGTAACCCCAACACAAAATCCATAGACAAGTCTACCCAAGGAGAAGAGGGAATGGGGAGAGGGGTATACAAACCATGAGGCATGCTTTTCGATTTAGCCTTTTTACAAACTAAGCACCTAGAACAAACTAGATGCACATCATGTTTCATGCGAGGCCAATAGAAATGCTCATGCAACATGTCAAGAGTCTTATGTTCCCAAAATGACCCATTAAACCACCTTCATGCACTTCTCTAACAAGTAATTCACGTAGAGAACATTTAGGAATGCACAAGCGGTTTCCTTTGAACAAATATCCATCATGTCTATAAAAAGAATCATGTGCCATAAGCTCACAGTCATTAAAAAGAGAAGCAAAATCATCATCCAAGGCATACAAATCTTTAACATGATCAAAACCAAGAAGCCTAGTTCAAGAGTAGTGATTAGAGAATACCTTCTTGAGAGGGCATCCGCCACTACATTTGTTTTCCCCTTTTATGTTTGATGACATAAGGGAATTGTTCCAAAAACTCAACCCACTTAGCATGCCTTTTATTGAGTTTTCCTTGGCCTTTTAAGTACTTCAAAGATTCATGATCACTATGGATCACAAATTCTTTAGGGAGCAAATAGTGTTGCCAAGAGTGTAATGCCCTAACCAAGGCATACAACTCTTTGTCATAAGTAGAGTAGTTTAAACTAGCTCCACTCAATTTTTCACTAAAATAGGCAATAGGGTGGCCTTCTTGCAATAGGACAGCCCCTATACCAACATTGGATGCATCACACTCAATCTCAAATGTTTTGGCAAAATTTGGCAAAGCCAAAATGGGTGCATTCATCAATTTATGTTTAAGAGCATTGAAGGCCTCTTCTTGCTCTTTTCCCCAATGAAATGCAACATCTTTTTTAACAATTTCATTTAATGGAGCGGCCAAAG
This sequence comes from Calophaca sinica, assembly GCA_037113605.1. Taxonomy (NCBI): domain Eukaryota; kingdom Viridiplantae; phylum Streptophyta; class Magnoliopsida; order Fabales; family Fabaceae; genus Calophaca; species Calophaca sinica. The sequence goes on along the minus strand of CM073731.1, from coordinate 42,300,097 downwards.
TGCTAAAATTAGGAACAAAGCGCCTATAAAAACTAGCAAGACCATGAAAGCTCCTTACCTCACTCATGCACTTAGGTGTAGGCCAACCTTTGATGGCCTTAATCTTTTCCTCATCCACCTTAACACCTTGTGCACTCACTACAAAGCCCAAAAACACAACCTCACTTTGACAAAAAGTGCATTTTTCCAAGTTTCCATACAACTTTTCACTTCGTAAAACATCCAAGACACACTTCAAATGCTCAATGTGATCATGCATATTCAAACTATAAATGAGGATGTCATCAAAATACACCACAACAAATTTTCCAATAAAGCATCTCAAGACATGATTCATTAAACGCATGAAAGTGCTAGGGGCATTGGTCAAACCAAAAGGCATGACTAACCACTCATAAAGACCACATTTAGTCTTAAAAGCGGTTTTCCACTCATCTCCCTCTCTAATTCTTATTTGATTATAGCCACTCTTTAAATCAATTTTAGAGAAGACACTAGCCCCATGCAACTCATCCAACATATCATCAAGCCTAGGTATTGGGTGCCTATATTTAATTGTGATGTTATTAATGGCACGGCAATCGGTGCATTACGCGCCAAGTACCATCTTTCTTTGGTACTAAGATAACCGGCATGGCACAAGGGCTTAGACTCTCTCTAACCCAACCATTTGACAAGAGCTTTTGGACTTGTTTTTCAATCTCTTTAGTTTGTTCCGGATTAGTCCTATATGGCGGCCTATTAGGTAAAGAGGCACTAGGCATTAGATCAATTTGATGTTCAATGCCTCTTAAAGGTGGTAAGCCATAAGGTAAATCCGTAGGGAACACATCTTTAAACTCATTCAAAAGACAATCCAAAGAACTAGGCAAAGCATCATGTGAAGTAGACAAACACAAATCATTGTAATAAAGAAAATACATAGGTTGTCTAGCCAACAATGCCTTCCTAACCGCATGCTCTCTGATGAACAAACTTTCAACCGTAGGAATTGAACCCTTTTTACTTGATTTATGGACATTCAAGATAGGTTTCCCCTTTTCCTCCTTTTTCTCTTGATCCCTTTTTTCTTTCAAAGCAAGTTGATCATGACAAACTTCTTTGGGACTAAGAGGCAAAATAGTCACTTTATGCTTTTTATACATAAAAGTGAAGGTATTGGTTCTACCATCATGTATGACCATACGATCAAATTGCCATGGCCTACCCAACAATAGGTGCCCCGCCTCCATGGGCACAACATCACATAAAATTTCATCATGATATTTACCTATGCTAAAAGAAACCAAGACTTGTTTGTCAACCAAGAGCTCTTCTTTTTCATTAAGCCATTGCAATTTGTATGGCTTAGGATGGAGAGTCGTTTTCATATCAAGTTTATTGACTAATCTAGAGCTAGCCACATTTGTACAACTACCTCCATCAATGATTAAAGAGCAAATATTTCCCTTAATTAAACATCTTGTATGGAAAATATTTTCTCTTTGAGAATCATCATGCTCCTTTACTTTGACTCCGAGGAGTCTTCTTACCATGAGAAGATCTCCTTTAAGGGGAGCCAATTCACAATCACTCTCTTGCTCACTTGAAGAAGAATTTGAAGAGGATTGTGAAGGGGATGAATATGATGAGGAAGCAGTTTCATAAACATCTTTGCCTCTTGCAATCATGGTTTTTTTATTTGGGCAATTTGATGCTATGTGACCTCTTCCCAAGCATTTAAAGCATTTTATAGATGAAGAACCGGAAGAAGTAGATTTAGAAGGGTTAGAAAACTTACCTCCCTCCTTTGAAGTGGCGGCCTTGGGAGACTTTGAGCCCTCCCTCTTGTGCTTGTCCTTCCAATGTGAAACATCCTTATCCTTGCTTGAGGAATATTTCTTGTAGTTGCCTTTTCTTTTAATTTGTTGCTCCACTTTAGAAGCTTGATGGACAAGCTCCTCAATATCTACAAAATGTTGTAGTTCCACCACATCCCTTATTTCATAGCTTAGGCCATTGAGGAACCTAGCTATTGTAGCTTCTTCATCCTCCCTTGTATTGGATCTAATCCTCAAAGTTTCAAAGTCTTTGTAATAATCTTCAACACTTTTAGACCCTTGCTTTAACTTTTGGAGCTTTTGGTGTAATTCCCTATGGTAATGAGAGGGAACATATCTTTTTCTCAAAATGATTTTCAAATCTTCCCAATCATCCATTTCTCTAGCACCACACCTTCTCCTATCCTTTACATTTTGGTCCCACCAAAGTAAAGCGTAATCTTTAAACTCCAAAGAAGCTAATTTCATCCTCCTATATTCATGAATATCATGAGCCTCAAATAATTGATCCATCTTAAGTTCCCAATCTAAATAAGCATCCAGATCACTTTTCCCATGAAACGAAGGAAATTTAATTTTACTTTCATGCTTATCATCATACCTTCTATGCCTTCTTCCATCACCACTATGATCCCTATGGTGCCTTCCATGTCCCCTATGCCTTCTCTTATGCCTATGAGTTTCATGCCTCTCATCCCTTTCGGATTCATCATCATACTCACCAACATTAGAATGCCTCCCATGTGTGGACCGATCATCCTTTTGATGCAAAAATTCCTCCCTCAATCCATTGACTTGAGCATTGAATATATTGGTTTGAGCCTCCAACATTCTAGTCATATGGCCAATAAGGGAAGCCGTCCTTGGGGAAGTAGATGGAGAGTCACCCATATCACTCGCTAAGTGTTTCACTCAAAGAAAGTGTCAATCGTGTTTCACACAATTTTAGGCTTTTTCTCTAATGTTCACACTTGCCTTTTTCCACTCCTTAATGCCACTCTTCAAGTTCTTAAAAGAATCAAACAAGGCTCAATCAAGCTTGTGGTAAACCTCCATGCAAATGTGACAAAACACACATATGAAAGTTATCATTCAAGAGGCCAATTAAAGACAAGAGAGACTCTAAGACAAAACCAATGAATTTAAGAGACAAGCAAGAAAAGCTAAAAAAGAAAAAAGAAAGCACAACCAAATAGATTAACAATGATGCAAAATGATTGATGTATCATACTCAATAATTCTGGATTTTTTTTTTGTTTCTTTTTTTTTTGTGCAAAATGCTTTTTTTTCTATAAGTACTTTTTTTTTGTGCAGAATCACTTTTTTTCAGAAGCTTTTTTTTCACTGTTTCTCTGCAGAATTGAATTCCTCTCTTTTTTCTAATCAATTTAGGCTTTTGAAAATCCAAATTTGAGTATGTATTGAAGAAATAACATCAAAAACAATTTTGCCACAAAAGTTTTGGATCAAAACAGTCTTTGGGAAGAAGATGAGTGAAGAACGTGTTGACTTTTTCCAGAATTTTTTTTTCCAGCAGCGAAAAATTCGAATCTCCACTCAAAATCAGAATATAAATGATGAAATGGACATTAAAACACACAAGAAATCACTTGTAATCAACAACAACACAAGGATTACACAAAATCATTAAGATTAAGCATGAACTAAAGCTTGAAGCTTCAACAATGGTGTTTTAGGTAAAAACCAGAAAATTGCAGATTCGCTATGCTGACTCAAAATAACACGAATTTGATGCGAAATATATCCAGAAACACATACTATTCATGAACCAACAAGAACAATCATGAATCAATGATACCAACAAGAACTATCCAGAAACACGTACTATTCACGTACTGCATATTTTGTTTTTTTTTTTTTTTTCAGATTTTGATTCAAAACAACTACACTTGGGAAGGCTCAATGATACCACTTGATAAGAGTCCAAGGGATTCCATAAAAATTAAAGGATATTTTCCAAGTGTAATTTCAAGAATCAAAGAGGAGAATATCCAAAGAAGAACAAAATGGAAAAAAATAAATAAAAAAACATACAATGGATTTAGACAAGAGATGGAGAGGAAGATCACCACATTCCTTTGGAGAATGATAAGATCATAGTGAGGAATCGCCACAAGAGTAAGGAAACCCTTGATGAGATCCAAGTTGGTTCAATGAAGAACACAAAGAGAAGCTTTCTCTAATCTCACCAAAAATGTAAATTTCATTCAAAGTTAGGGTTTTTCAAGTGTCATACTACTTGGCCTTATATAGGCAACATCTCCTACTAGGCCATGTAAGGCCAAACAAAACAAAAACACATGGCCCAAAATACAAGCCCATGGTCCAAACAATTAACAACTAAAATAGTTTTGATTGTTACAACTCAAATCAAATAAAAGAACTATATTATATTTATCACTAAGAGGTTAACACCATAAGAAACATCTTTAGCACAAATACTCTTATCAATAAGATAAGCCACTTGTACTTTGAGTTGCTCCTTAATTCTTTTAGCCCTTCCTCTTGTTATTGGTCCATCCAATCCAAAGTCTTGAATCTTTATCTCCTTAAGCCTACTTTGTTCCACATCAGATCCACATCCATTTTTCTGCATCATTTTAAAGTTCCATACATTAACACATAAATTGATAGATAAGGTCATTAATATAAGATAGTTATAAATTCCCTAAATTATTGAATGCAATGTTATAAATAAAGATATAAACCTTTTCATGTGTTTCAAACATTTCGCTACATGTCTTGTGAAACAGAGCAGAGGCCTCACGATAAAAAATAATGAATGTGGCAGAGTCAGTTTCATCAACAACACAAATTTTAATTCGATACCTATTATTTGGCTACATAAAACAAACAGTAAATAAATATAACAAATAATTTGTATGATGTTGTTTAATATTGAATCATAAAAGTTAAAAAACGTAAGCATGAAGACAATACCTTGGACCACCTTCATAACATGCTTGTCACACTTCTCACAAAAAAAACATTTTTTCATCTGGATACACTGCCTTATTACATATGCAAGCGTTGTACCACCAGTCCTCATTACCAATAACATACTTGATAGTACCAAACACCATGAAGGAAGACTCCTAGGTTATGACCACATGTATAAATAAATTAATCTTCAATGAAGAAATGTTAATGAATAATAGACTAACTGAATAATATACCTGTTTGAAATCTTTTAAACAATCAATGGTACTTCTTTATGTAAGTTGCAGAAAGTCCTCTTCCATAGTAACTCTAGGATTAGTAAGTCTAGCAGCATCAGTCAACTGACTCAAACATTAGGAGGGTGATTCCATGCTCTTGGACATACTATATTAAAATTAATCTAGGTAAATAGATTTATGGGACAATAGAGGATAGTATGTGCATATGAACATGTTTGACAGTAAGTTGAAACGAAGGAAGAGTTAATGGTGTACAAAACAGGTTACCTTTTTTCTAAGATTTACAGCATCCTCACAATCTAGGTTGAATATCAGCTTAGTGTAGTGGAAACCATTTTGGATATTTATCTTGTCTACACAGATTCAATAAATTAGAACTGTGTTGCTGTTTATAATATAGAAAATAAAAACTATAACAATGGGAGTTATACCTTGGAAACATTTGTCTTTGGCAAATTGGATAACAACAATAGTATTTCCATTTTCTCCAGAAGCAAGAAGTGTGTTAAGTTCATCAACATATGAGCCAAATAGAGTACACTCTATCTTAGAACTACAAATACATGATTCAGTATATTAATCCTATATAACAGGTATATTTATGTATCATCTGAAAATTAAAATATATAGTTGAAAAAGTAAGGCAGAAAAGTTATCCATCAGCCTCTAAAGCAATGTTATTCATCTTTGTCATGGTGCCTAGCCTATCATACTCTTTCTCAGTTCCAACACCGGTAAGAAATCCCATCACATCTTTGAAAGAAAAAAAAGAATAAATACACACATCACTATAATCTATAACATAAATATTATTGAATACAAATTTGAGTTCAGTCAAGTAAGGAATTACCAACTAAATAATCAGTATCATGACCACCTCTAGTAATGGCATCAATGGGAACAAACTGGTACAATAATGGAGGTACAGAAGCACCATCCAACAAAGCTACATTAGTACCAAACTAGAAGTTGATCTTATACTTGTGGTGGACAGTTCTGTAATGACCTCCATTTACAACAACTCCAAAATACTGGATAGAGTATGCAGAACCTTCCTTAAGGTTATCCTGAAACCTATATATCAGTGTCTTCCTAACAGAAGCCTGAATTCTATCCCCCTTCAACAACAAAACACAAATAAAAAAAACTGCATAAGACAGAATGTTACATAGATTTATTTTAAAATGAAAAGATTAAAATAAAAAACAATGGATTGTCAATGAGAAGCCAACAATACCTTAGAATCCAGCAGAACTAACTCCATGGAAAATCTGTTGTTGGGCCTTGACAAATCAGGCACAAACCATTTTCGGATGACCCTCACCTTGATGTTCCAACTCATAATCTCAGGAGTAATGTCAGCAACAGGGGTGAAAACAGTAGCAATAAGGAAAGTCGGTTAGAATGCAAGTCAGTAATCAAGCTAATGTAGAGTATGCAAGAAGGAAAATGAGAAGCAATGCATTTGTAACTGTAAACAACAACACAATATTTATACACGATGCAGATCGAGCGACAAACCCCAAACCCTAAACGAAAAATGAAGTTCAAATCTGATTTCAAATATTTAAAATATTCATTGTCAAATTTTGGAAGCGTAAAAGAGAGGGAAAGTAACCTCATTTGGTGAAGAGAAAAGCACAACAGGTCAATGGTTTTCGGCATTATCCGGTGTTCTCAGCGGGTTGATGTTGTAGTTGTTCCTTCTGAGGGAAAATGGCAGAGAGGAAAACTTTCCAGCTTTAGTTAAGACAAATTGATGCAAAAGAAGAAGTAGACGCTGGGTAATCACGAAAACCAGCGTTCTGGAGAGAGAAGGGTGTATGAGTTGTTTCACTGATAAGGAAATGGTCAAGAAGGAAGCTGTTACGGGCCGGTCTCGAGGCAAGTTCTAGTGTGCTCACCGAACCGGGGCGGATCAGGTCAGTTTCTGCTTATCCGAGCTCGACGGATTGCCACCGACCTGAGCGAGCCAGACCCGACCTCCGGCGATCGCCTAATGATAACACCGATCGTATGGGCGAGCCGCCATGACCTCGAACCTTCCGAAGCGGATACACCTGGAACGATGCTTGGGGCCGTTGCACTCCAGATTGAGGATCACGCAATGCAGACGTGACGGACTTGGCAGGTGCGAGATATCCGGAAGAGATGGGCTGATCCTTGATGCGTAAGGGAGGAGTCACCGCGCGCAGATTTCGGATCGGTAGTTATCTTCCTCCTGCATGACTCCACTATATAAAGGGGGCCGGACCCCCCAGGTTTGGATACTCTCTACACTCTCTCTAAACCCTAAACTCATCTCTATGATGCGAGCTCTATGCTCACCCTAAAAAGCCCTATCTAACTTAGGCATCAGAGTGCCTTTTGCAGGTACCCCACCCGCCGGTCTGAAGAAGGAAGGACATCATGCCCAGAGGAGGAGTACTCACCACGGAGCTCATCGCCCAACTACCAGGCAGAAGAGCAAAGGTACGACCTTGCACCATTTCATGCATTAACATTGGCGCCCACCGTGGGGCCCGGTAAAACTGGCCTGGGCCTCAAGGAAACCACCGAGCAAGATGGTGAACACTGAAAGCACAACGAATCCCAAGTCGCCGCCACCAAGCCAGAACACAGTCAGCCAGAGCCAACAACCATCTAAAGATCCGGTCTTGGAGCACCTCAAGCCCCGGTAAAACTTTTCCCGGGCCTCAAGTTTCATTATGCATCTCATCATGAGGCGTAGCATACGCACACGATGAAATCCTCAAAAAGCGATCATAAGCAGATCGGTCGTTATTGAGCGACTTGGGAAAATAGGAATACATCAAACGTGGGGGCTCCCCATGACGACACATTCATCAGGTGGAGACCCCATACCATCCTTAAAGAGAGCAGATTTACAGCAAATCAAAAGACATCGACGGGAATAAAATCGGACCGATTACGGCTTGTCACCTGGATGTTCATCCACGGTGCTACTCATAAATCAGGTTGACCACACAAACCGAGGGAGAGGTCAAGATAAGCTTGGCAAAGCCCAACCACTCAGCTTGGTCAACCTCATCTCAGCTACCGAGCTGACCTCAACTATTCAGATATTCGACCGACCTCAACTCAGATAGTCGTATGACCTCAGTTATTTAGAGGAGCTCAAGTCAACCACATTGCTGACCTCAACAACCCAGACGACCACAGATACGTCCCTTGAAACCAGGTGCTATTTTTCCATGTTTCTTTCAGCATCTCATCCTTAACTATGAACCATCAACGATTCGTGTCACTTTATTCTTTATTATCTGGAGCATTGTATAAGGTCTTCTCGCTTTATTCACGTCTGCCCAAACTTTCGAGCAAGGTATAATTTGTCATTTGAATGGATGATGTACTTTCTCATTGTTGATGGCTAACCTCAACAGATCAATATATAGACAACCAACAGGTGGATACCCAATCCAGTACTCGGGCGGCCTACCAGGCCCACCTCAACAATTTCAATATTCAGACGGCTTTAAACTCGGCTACGTCACTGACCTTGATTACTTGATGACCTCAACCTTGCCGTTTGGACAGCCAAATCAACTACTCTCACAGGGAAGTATAAAACTCGACTACGAGCACTTTACTCAGCATAAGAATTAATGCTAACTTTATTACATCAAGTTGTTGCAAGTTGTCTATACTTTGACAGGAACAGTGCCCCAAAACCAAAGGTCGAGCCCGCCACGGAGCTCGGCACCCAGCGTCGGAAGAACCTCGACCTCGACACGACCCCCGTGGTCCTAAACCCAAGTCAGCATAAAGGCTTGGTGGGCTCACTCGCAGCTCGACCCCCGTGGTCCTAAACCCAAGTCAGCATAAAGGCTTGGTGGGCTCACTCGCAGCTTGACCCCCGTGGTCCTAAACCCAAGTCAGCATAAAGGCTTGGTGGGCTCACTCGCAGCTCGACCCCTGTGGTCCTAAACCCAAGTCAGCATAAAGGCTTGGTGGGCTCACTCGCAGCTCGACCCCCGTGGTTCCGAAGACCCCAAGTCAGCATAAAGGCTTGGTGGGCTCACTCGCAGCTCAACCCCTGTGGTCCTAAACCCAAGTCAGCATAAAGGCTTGGTGGGCTCACTCGCAGCTCGACCCCCGTGGTTCCGAAGACCCCAAGTCAGCATAAAGGCTTGGTGAGCTCACTCGCAGCTCGACCCCCGTGGTTCCGAAGACCCCAAGTCAGCATAAAGGCTTGGTAAGCTCGCTCGTAACTCGACCCCTGAGGTTTCGAAGACACCAGGTCAGCATAGAGGCCTACAAGCTCTAAAGCAGCTCGACTAAGGTCGTCTGTCGAGCTAAACAAGACCATTGTGGTTTCAAAGACACCCTGTCAGCATAAAGATGTGCCGAGCTCAAACACAGCGCGACAAAGACCAACCCCTGCGGTTCCAAAGATTTCAGGTCAGCATAGAGGCCTGGCGAGCTCTAAAGCAGCTCCAAAGGTGATAACTCGACCTAAAGAAAAGCCTAACCAGCTCTAATCATCATAGAGACCTGACAGCTCAAAACGATGCTCGGATTAGACAAGCACTCGACTAATGTAGTTACGAGGGACTAATGTTCCAAACTTTCAATTTGAAACAAATCTTTCGGGGGGAAGCTACCCAAGGACTACAGGAAAGCGTGGAAAGAAAGTAAAGTAAGTCATCATCACTTAGTCAAATTTCATTCATAGGAAAAGGAATTACAAGAGGTGGTTATCGGATGAGCAATTACAAGATCGGAACTAAAGAAAAACAAAAAGCAAAAAGGCACAAGTTACGCAAGGGCATCCTCTTGGCTTTCAATAACAAGATCGGGAGCGATCACCTTTGCTAGGGCCAGGGCATCATCGAAACCCTCTTAAAATTGGGGAGCACTGAGGCCCCTTTTTCTCCTAGAGATGAAGCCCAACAAAGATTAACTCGCCACGAGTTTACGGAGGTAAAGCTCTCCGTGAGCCCACCGACGAAGACCAGTTCTCCACAAGCTCAAAAAAGTGACGCTCCTTGTGAGCTCACCTGCAAATGGAACCTTGCCACAAAGAAGGTCGAAACTTGGTTCCCCTAATCATTCCAGGTCAGACCAAGACCTGGCGAGTTCTAAAGCAAGCCCGGTTTCGGTCACAACTCAACCTCAAAAACACCTCTATGGTCTAAATCATCAAGTCAGCTCGAAGACCTGTCGAGCTCTACTGCTGCTCCACTTAAGCTACCTCACACAAAGCATAAAAGAAAGCAAATACAAACTACTCAAGGGTATCCCCTTGGACTCCTGTTGGGCCATCGTCGGCAATAATTCTCTACGTTCGCAGCAATCGGCTTCTCCCTTGCTTCATCGGGATCACCCTGGTTGGTCTTTTCGGCTTCATCCTCCTCCTCCACAATCTTGCCATCCTTCGCAGTCTTGGTGAAGTCAAGCTCTGAGATATCCAAATCGGGGGCAACCACCCTGATTTGGGCAAAGGCATTATCAAAGCCCTCCTTGAACTGTAGAGCACAAAAACTCTTATACTCCTCCGCCCGAACAGCTTCGGTCGAGGATTTCTCCTTCTCAATCGCAAGGTCGAAAGCCAAGAGATCTCTCTCATTTTGCAACTCTTTTTGGTCCTCCAAGTGCCTCATGTAGCTCTCACAAGTTCGGTTACAACTTGCTCGGCCACAGCGAGCCCAGATCGAATAAGCTCGACCATGATCGACCATCCTGGAGAAACAACGAGGATGCTGGAATAAGTGCAGCCGCGACGCAGTTAAACAATTGGGGGCTTACGTCCCCTTGTAAAGACAGGAAATAAGGTTAATGCCTGACACATGTAGCACATGAACCAAGGAAGACTACGTGATCAGTCGAGGTCCAGTACCTCTCACCAGCTCAGACCTCAGAGATCAGACCTCAGGTCATCTCAGACATTTAGACGTCATGCCTCGCAGATCAGATCATCTGACCAGTCATTATATTATTGATAGTTGAAACCCATGTAATCGATCGTGGCACTTAGATGGGTCCAACCCGACCTACTACTCTCTAGAAATGCTCAGCTGATCGGCAAGCAAGTCTCGGGGACTTATGGTTCAAAATCAACAACGGATCACTCCCCATTCAATAGCCCTCATTCATAGGGTCGGAAAAGAACAAATAATATAGACTTCTTAACTTTTCAAGTTAACAAGTCTAGGGGGCTTGTGTTATGGGCCGGCCTCCGAGCTGGGCTCCTAACTGGATCACCGAGCTGAGCCGAACCAATCCGAACCCTACATTTACGAAAATGGATGTAGATCTAACGGTTCAGGTCGCATCAGATGATCGACGGCGGGAAGAGGAACGGTTGAGCAGACGTCCCATCTGAGTCCCATCACGTGGCAGAACGCCGAGTAAAGGTGCAACACGTGGAGCGTGACCCCCCAGACAAACAAGCTTCTGGTATACGCCCCCGACCTCAACAACTCGACTCGGATACCGACCCAAAAACAATAGGTAGACCCTCCGCTCTTTCGTGCAGAGAGTCTAGGGGGCTTGTGTTACGGGCCGGTCTCGAGGCAAGTTCTAGTGTGCTCACCGAACCGGGGCGGATCAGGTCGGTTTCTGCTTATCCGAGCTCGACGGATTGCCACCGACCTGAGCGAGCCAGACCCGACCTCCGGTGCGACTGCCCCAATGATAACACCGAGCAGGGCGGGGCGAGCCGGCTCATGACCCTCGAACCTTCCAGAAAGGGATACACCTGGAAACGATGCTTGGGGCCGTTGCCACTCCGTAGATTGAGGATCACGCAGCCGGTACGTGACGGACTTGGCAGGTGCGAGATATACGGAAGAGATGGGTTGATCCTTGATGCGTAAGGGAGGAGTCACCGCGCGCAGATTTCGGATCGGTAGTTATCCTCCTCCTGCATGACTCCACTATATAAAGGGGGCCGGACCCCCCAGGTTTGGATACTCTCTACACTCTCTCTAAACCCTAAACTCATCTCTATGATGCGAGCTCTATGCTCACCCTAAAAAGCCCTATCTAACTTAGGCATCGGAGTGCCTTTTGCAGGTACCCCACCCGCCGGTCTGAAGAAGGAAGGACATCACGCCCGGAGGAGGAGTACTCACCACAGAGCTCATCGCCCAACTACCAGGCAGAAGAGCAAAGGTACGACCTTGCACCATTTCATGCATTAACAGAAGCAGAAAAGAGGAACCCTAAATTGAGAATATGAGGAAAAGTGTGTAGGGTTTGTGAGCGTTGGGCTAGAATAAAACGGGTTGGGCCGAAAATTTTTGGACCCCGTGTGTATTTGTTTTTAGGAGAGAGGTGCTTGTTTTGGATTTTGTGTAGCCACTCGTGGTGTGTCTATTAAATAAGTAATATTATTTGAAAAATAGCCTCATTTGGTATAGTGTTTGTCTCGTTGTGATTTTCTGTTGGTTTATGAGAGCTTGCCACGTGTAATAAGTTTCCCTAGAAATGGGTCTTGGATGTATAGTTCTATTGATACGTATTTGATAAATAAAAACAGGAAGAAAATATTGATGTTGGTAGCCATCCAATGGCTAAACTTTCAATTCAAACTTATACTGTTGTAAGTTTATTCTTTTGCTGTTATTCTGTTTCCACATTTTCTCATAGATTTGGTATTATTTCTATATTTCCACATTGAATTATTTTTTTAAGAAGTCAAAGAAATTAATTAGAGTACATTTTTCATGGTGAAAACTGGAGCGTAGAATGAAGAGCAAGGTTGTCAAACACGAGAGTCTAGACAGACTCGTGGAGCATAGGTAGACTCGACTCGTAAACTCGTACGGGTTTACCTAATGTTTAAAATAACATTAATGAGAGAGTCTAGGCAAACTCGTGGAGCATAGGTAGACTCGACTCGTAAATTCGAACGAGTTTACCTAATATTTAAAATAATATTAAACAAATCTACATATCACAAATACTTACTATAATATCATCAAGACAAAAAAAAGTCAATACACTAGAGGTGTGTTCTAATTTACATAATTTATTTTTATAATCTAATTCACAAATTAAAGTTTTATCTACTTATATATAATTTTAACAATTTTATTTTGCAAATAATTTTTAATTTTAAATAAATATTATTACTAGTTATTAAATAAATAAAATAAGAATGAAGTCCAACGATGGATACTAGAATCGAGTACTGACATCGGAGAAGTATTTTTTTAAATACATTACAATCTCTAAAATCTAAACACGGAGAGATTATAAAAGATAAATACTATGAGAGATATGTAATTATACAATATTTTTTTGACAAAATGTGATTTATGTAAACTAAAATACAAATGATGTGACAAGAAGGGGAAAAGGCTGCAGTGCAGAATAATGAATAAAAGGGCTACAAGGCTACCTAAGACAAGGGGTATCTATTACCTAATTTTGTATGAACATTAAAACAAAATACAATAAAATGTCTGTATCAGTATTGCTTGTGTGTGTGAAGGACGATTGATCTTCCTCTTTGTTGTATGCGTACGGAGCAAAACTTGCGGACTCGGCTCAGAACGAAATGCATGAAATGGTATCATTTTAAAATGTCAACACTTACTTGCTGACTCGGCTCAGACTCGTGAGTCAGTTCGAGTTTACCACGAGTCCACCAAGTCCACCCGAGTTTGTGCAGAAACGAGTCGCAGAGCGAGTCAACTCGTTTTGTCCATGTAGAAACGTAAACTCGTAGAATCGGACGAGTCGACTCGCGAGTCTAACAACTTTGGTGAAAAGGAGCTAGTCATGTTCCAATCACCTCCACCGGTCTCACTTTTCTTTTTCCAGTAAATTCTGTGGTCACTATTCCAAGACACTAATTATTTTATGCGATCGGTAGCTTTTAACGGCTTTTTATTTAGTTAAAATAAGCTAAAAATGAAACGTCTAACATCCATGTAAAATACTTAATTACATTAAGGATGAGTGAAAAAAACGTATTCATTCGTTTTCTCGCCAAAAATTATTTTCCCATAAAAAAGTTAACCACACTATAGATTTCGTTTTCTTCAGCACCCGTGCTGAGCAAGAGCTAGTTTAAAAGTAAAGTTGATATGGTAAAGGTCGAACATCTAACACAAGGCATTAATTTGATCAAGCCAACTAGGACTTAAATAAGGCTCCTTACCCAAAGCCTTCTACTCGGTCTAAGAGCCCGAGAGCAAGTGACATGGTACAGATCCTCTATCACAACCAGTCTGATTAAGCCAAATCAAACATTGGCCTACAAATCTAGCATAAGTTGTGGAGAATCTATATTCAAACTGTCAAGCCACGTCTAGAATTTTCTTAACTGAATCAACAAATCTTTAAATCCTCAATAGAGCCAAAACAAACATTCAATTTTTATAGATAATTGACAAAGTCACAACAAAATCCTAATTCAGCTAGAAGTCATCATTTAATAGCATAATAAGAATTCTTATAAATAGGGGTAGACCTCCCAGGTAACTCTCTGAACCAATCTATTCTCTCCTCTTCCCTATGAAACACCTATCTCACTTAAGTATCGAAGTGTAACAGCCTAAACTACTTTCAAGATTACCGACAGTCCCAACAAACTAACACGGGTCTTTTCAACATGTTTTGTCCTTCTTCACATGCTTTCTGGGAAACTTCCCAGAAGGTCACCCATCCCACGAGTACTCCAAGTCAAGCACGCCTAATTGTGAATTTCTTATGTTCTGGGCTCCCGAAAAGAAGATGCATCTAGTTGGTATAGGTAGTACCAATCAATTTTTTTAAGTCATCTTTCAACCGTGCAGTCCCATACCTGCACCGCCTCAGGATCCCTCTCATTCCAGTGTGAATTTGGTTCATTCACGTGTCCCTTTGTTTGTCAAATGCTTCAAACACTGGCAGTCACTTTGACGCCATCGTCAGCCCCAGGCGTCACACAAAGTGCCTTTGTAGGTAATCCCATTGGTGTCGCTAGCAACAAATGAAGGAGGAAATCCATATCCAGCAAATTGGAAGAAGGTTCCGCCATCGCATGAAGGAACATTTGTTGCCCATCGTGGGGCCATGACAAAACACTTCTCTGGTCACACATCTTTTGCAAATGAACATGAACGATAAAACTTTTTAATATCCTATCTTTCATATGCTCTGCTTATTACTTTCATATTTTCTAATAATCCTTCTGAATTTATAACTTAATGTCCCGTCACATGTTTATGTCGTTACTGTGCTTTTTTTGCTAGCAAAAAGTTTATGTGAGTTAGGTCCCGATGGCTCACCAAGGGCAGCGAAAGTCTCAATACTCAAAGAGCGCTTACAGAGGTACTTACATATTGCCCATCAATGAAGTCCTCACATCAACGATGAGATTCAAACCCACGTCATTATGGAATATGAGTCGTATACTTACTAACTGGACCAACCTATATTGTTACTGTGTTGATTCTTAAATATCCAACTAGTGGTCTACATGACTACCAAGTCTTTTGACATCCCGAGAATCAGAAGCACAAGATCACCACGCTAATTATGCATGAAGTCAAGACGTATACGACATGATGTAGCAATAACACAACTACTAAATTACTTAGTCGGCCTATTATGCTTAGCTACTCGATCTTCTACTCGATCAACCTACTTAACTACCCAACACTAACTCATCTAACATATTCACACCTAGGAAACAGGAACAACATACGAGGTCAACAAAAAAAAAGATCAGTTAACAACAAAAAAAGATCAGTTAAGTATCCTAAGGATAACGAACAATGTCAGACTAATCAAGAGGTCGACTTAATGACCTCTATGATCGAAACCAAGAGGTCAGCCCCTAACCTTTATGATCTAAATCAAGAGATCAACCTAACGACCTAACGGCCTTTATAAGCTAAACCAAAAGGTCTGCCAAAATAACTCTATAATCTAAATCAAGAGGTCACTCAATTACCTCTATAATCTAAACCAAGAGGTTGGCGCAGTGACCTCTATAATCCAAAGGTATTTTGGGTAAAATACTAATAGATTCGTCGGGGTGTATTAAGAGAAAACGAGGGGTGCTACGAGTTATGCAGATATGAAACGGGCCAAGCAAACCCGATAACTTCCGAGCACGGAAACGGCGGCGTTTGATGCTTTTCCTTGCGGGCTTAGACGACAAGGTTGGGTTGCCGTTGCATCGCGCACTTACGAGCCCAGAAATGTCTCCGGCCGGTGAACTGTGGTGGCTATGCCGCCTGGTCGGCGAGTCTTTCGGCCCCTACACTGTCTGTTTCACTGTTCTCAGTTCTCACCCTTAAGTTTAGTGTTTCCTATCTTTTTCAATTCTCAACTGGTCCGTTAAACCAAACCTGCTTTCCATGTGCCTTAGGAACCACAGGCGTTCGTTTCGATGAGCAAAGAGAAGGAGAAGGAAATTCTAATCGCTTCTTCTCAGGTTCTCATCTTCAAAATACTATTAAATATTCTCTACCTGATTTATTTATTTATTTGTCGAATTTTCATGCTAGGTCGTGAGAAAAATTCAGCAGCGGATTCGTGAACTGGATTCTGCTCCAAACAAAGAGGATTTGTGCGGTTCGACGCAGCATTGTTCCGTCCATCTATGTCTTCCCAAAATCGTAGCCAAAATGGTGTGTGTCAGGACCAGCTATTCATTGGCATGCTTTCTGAGTAACGTTCTTGTGAATATTATTCAATATTGTTTTTCGTGGCAGGTGACTTTGTTAACTGTCAAGAGTGAATTTGTTCAACACGTTGCTGTGAATGCTCTTGTCTTAACTTCACAGTTTGTGTCCACTACGGTATGAAATAGTGGTTTCCTTGCGGAGATTAGGTTACTCTTACGCCTACTATATGATTCCCTGTAATGGTTTGCAGGGTAACAATTGGGATAGATTCATCAATTTGTTGTGCTGTTCCTTGGAAATGGCTTTTGCTAGAATGCTCTCATGTACGTCCGAAAACAATAACTTTGATTCACCTGATGTTGATTTTCTCTTGCAATGTTGGCTGAGGAATTGTGATTGGTCTACTGTGGCTGGCATCACTGGAGTGCTGCGTGTTATGTGTAAACATTTGATGGAGGACTATGATGATGAACTTGTCAAAGTGTACTACGATTCTGTCAATTCTTGTATTTTGAAAATGCCTTGGAATTTGTTGGATGAGCGTTGGGGTTGTGACATTGGTAGCACGAAGAAAAGCTCTTCTATGAATCAACTGAATCTCAATTGTTTTGGGGCTATTGATCCTGGAATCAAGTTTCTTGGGACTTTTCTTCAGTTACTATGCTCTTTGGTTGAACAGAATGATTTTGTTGAAACTGGTTGTGATTCTGCCAACAAACATCCACTTTTTGTCACAATAATGAATCTTATACCCAGACTTGTAAAGTGGTGTCTCACCAGGCAAGAAGATAGTGCCGTGACATGCATCATCGATTACTTGAAACACAAGTTGCTGGTAAGAAGGTTATGATTAGTATGAAAATGCCTTTTGTCATTTTGTGGTATGCAAAGAACAAGAAGTAAAATTTTAGAGCTGACTGTTAGTGTTAGAGATCCTCAATATCATTAGTTAGTTACATATTGGTTACATTGGGGTGTTAATAGTTAGCTAGAACAATTAGTTACTTAGTCAAGGAGGTTTAGCTTAAATAGGAGAAGGTAATGGCATGAAAAATTGTTGGTAATGAGAAAATGGGGCAGTGGCTTAGCTGTAAGGGGATTGGGAAACCCTTGGAAGAAATTTCTCTCCTTTCCTGATTGATATTCAATCATCAATGAAGCTTTGGTCTTTTTCTTTCTATATTTTGTATGTTTTCTTTGTTCATGTTCCTGTGTTCCTAACATTGTCAAAGCTTGTAAAAAACATTCCATCTCAATCTCAAACCAAATTTCTTTGCATGATGCCAGGACCCAGTAAAATGGTATTATTAATTTATTTAGTATTTGAGGTTTTCTTTTCATTAAACATTTTGTACTCTAGTTGATATATTGTGTTAGTACATTATCAGTGTTATTAGGTGAGGCTTGTACTAATTATATTCTATTTGATCTAGATCATTAGTATAAGTAGAAGTATAAGGTAAGTGTTATGTAAAACTATTATTCAAAGTCTCATTAGTGACACATACTCTATTTTCCATCTAAACGCTAAAATTTCAGCATTATGTGTAGTCTCTAGCTGTATACCAGTGGCAGAGTGCATAGTTGCATGTTATCCGCAGGACATAGAAGACATGCAGTACCAATTAAAGCCTCAGTGTGCAATTCAAAGAAAGGTTGTAAAAATTTAGTTGCATTAGCTGTTCCATTTTCGTGGATGATGTGTCTCGCATATATTTGCCAAAATCAATGTCTAATGACTTGTCCACATAGCTGGTTTTGACATTTAGCCGTAATCTTTTCTGTTCAATCTTTCTGCCATTCATGGATTTACTGACTTCCAGCTCTGTGTGTTGTTCAACTTGATAACTTTTACTATAGCTTTAGATACTTAGCAATTATATTTTCAACCTTTATGTTGGTACTTGTAGTCTTTCATTGCAAATATTGTAAAGCAATCCTTTTGTCATTTCTTTACCAGAAAGGCAAAAGTTTTATTATTATGAATTTCTAGATAAAATCACTTTATTTTTTTGTAAGTTTAAAATTGGAATTTTTTTCGCTGCATAGCTATAAGACCTATGATGTTGCATGCATGGTTGTCAAGATCGCGATCTTAATCGTAAGATCGTACGATTCTACGATCCCACGAGCCTCCTGCGAGTTGAAAAAATGAGCAAGATCGCGTTTCAGTGAGATCGGTCCGATCTTGATTACGATCCTACGATTCCACGATTCTGCGACGATCCTACCTGTTTTTTGCTGGTCACCCTTTTTTTTGGATTTGTTTTCGGGTCGGGTTTTTGGACCCGGTTGACTCTGCTGTCTCCCTCTCCCTCTCCAAAATCGCGATTTGAAGTTCTCTTCCTCTCCCACACTCACGCTTCCGGAGCTGCCCTGTCACGCTTCCAGCGCGGTGCTATGGGGCGTCGTCAATACGTTGTGGCTATGTTGGGGCAGCAGTGTGCGAAAGAAGATGCAGCAACAGTGGCTGTGTTGGGTGAAGAAGAAACGACTATGCGACTGTGTTGTGTCGGGTGAAGAAGAAGCAGTGTGTGCGGCTGATAGGAAAAAGATTACTAGGGTTTTCTTATCTCTGGAGGTGTGTTGGGCCTCCACCACAAATTGGACTGGGCCATTTTATGACAAACTCTTCTATGAATATTTTTACACTAACTCTTCTATACTAATTAGTATGGATATAAATATAAAACGTGATATAAAGAATTCTATATAGAAAAATATAATGTAGTAAAATATAATAATAAAAATGGAATTGATATGATAACAATATATATTTACTAGCGTTTAAAGAGGCATGTATTAGTAATTTAGTATAATTTTCATTTTGGTAGGATCTTACGATCCTAGTTACGATCTTACCATTTACGATCTTGCTACCCCCTCCCGATCCTAGGAAATCTTTTCGGTAGGATCTTCCGATCCTAGTTACGATCTTACCATTTACGATCTTGCTACCCCCTACCGATCCTAGGTAAGATCTCGATCTTGACAACTATGGTTGCATGAGATTGAATACTAGGCATTTCAAAAAGTCATCACTAAAATATGCTCAATTTTGTACGGATGAGAATGTTGTAATGAATGAGTGGACACACAAAGGTAAGATAGAATTAGGAATGGAGGCATTAGAAAGAGAGAGTTGGATTAGCACCTATGGTGGAGAAAATGGTAGAGTCTCACCTTAGGTGGTTGGGAATGTGTGGAGAAGAATGTAGAGGCCCCAATAAGAAGAGTAGATTAGATGGAGGGTAGTCCAATAGTCAGAGGTAGAGAGAAAACTACAGTTCTATGTTTTAAGGACTACAAAATTTACAACTTTTCTAAAATACTTGTTTCTAGGTTTTACTGCTCACTGTGGAAGCAATTTTAATAAGAACTTCTGGGGAAAGTCCTTGTTTTCCTTTTATGTCATGTTTTTTATTTTACCTCACTTTTTTCAGATTTGAAAACTTTGGGCAGGGCCGGCCCAAGGCCGAAGCCACTAAGGCAAGGGCTCTGTGCCTCCAATTTTTTGGTAAAAAAAAAAAAAGGCCTCGAAATTTGAAGTTTAACTTAATATATATGACTGAATTCCTCTTGCTTGCAATAAGTTTGTCTGGCTCAAATGGTGAGTACAATGATTTTGACTTTGTGGTTTTGGGTCGAGCCCATTGTGGGTGATTTTGTTGTGATATTTGAAAATTTTGTTGTGGGTAAATGACTATTCTAAAAAACAATGAACACCAATAAAAAAAAGGCCTCTTAGAGTGGCCCATTGGACAGAAAAAGGGTCTTAAATTAATTTTAGAATAGCCAAAGATGTCTTATTATCCATTTAAACTACTCAAATAGTGTTTTTAGGCCTCACTTTAGAGTTTGCTTTAGGTCTCAGTCCACGTTGGACCGGCCCTGACTCTGGGCATTATGTATGCAATACTGCTCGTTGTTATATAGTATGAATGACTTGTGTAAATGGCTGTCAAACTCGAGTTAACTTAGAATCATATGAGTTTATGACTCTAGGTATCAAATTCGAGTTAACTTGCTTACAAAATAATTTGTGTGTAAAATCATTTAGGACGATTGAACGAGTCTACAACATAATGGTTATATTGCCCATACATGCCTAAAATGATAGTAGTCAAGTGTTTTTAAAAACCCAAAATGCAACCGCTGAATGATAAGGCTCCATAGTGCACAAAACATCAATCTCGTAGTTATAGTAATCGACTGCACAAATGCATCTAACATCCCAATGCGAATCCATCTATGGAGGAGGTGAGTGATATTGTATTGAGTCTCAATCCCCCAACTCCCTGCATAAACGAAGTTACGAATCAGAAAATATGAAAAAACCCATCATTGCATATTTGCAATGAACCCAGCAGGCCAACGAGGTGAATGAACCCAAATCTGATAAGTTGAATCCTAGCTCTATCGAGTTGAATCCAACTCCAACAAGGCCAACCTTGTCCCAACTTCCTTCACTCTTTGGTAACTTTGAACATTGTGATTTGTCAATTTGTCACTTGATTTCGAACATTGTGATTTGTCAATTTGTCACTTGATTTTGAACTTGTTATGCTCTTTTTGTCTGTTGATGTTAAGCCTATCTTATGATTTGCGAATTTGTCCATTAATTTTGTATTGTGATGCTATATTTGCGTATTCTAGTTTGGTCTGGTTTGGACTGTTAGCAGTGTTATCAATGGCGGATGGTGGAAGGCCGAAATTCCACCATATAAACATGCCATTTTGGCCTATGGCGCCGCCATGGTGGGCCTTCCTTCACAAATTGCCTATGGCGGTTGGCAAAAAATCCACCACGCCATTCCGCAATTTAACAACACTGATTGTTAAGTGTTAACCCATCTTAGTTTAATTTATAAGTTAGAATGTTGAATATTTACTATGCACATAGTATCAAGTAATGTTTAAATACTTTGATAATTGTTTTAAATAATATTTTTTTTATTGTGTAAATTAGCATTATTTTGTATTAAGTAAACTCTTATGACTTTACGTGTCAAGTCTGCGGAGATTCCATGAGTTTGCGTAGCCCCTCTAGTTTGACAACCTTGTCTTGCATGAATTGCACTCTTCAAAGCAGTTACCTTGTTCTCTGCAGATTCTGATGATCAGGCTTAGCTCACTTTCATGTCTAGACTGTTCGGTCTATTTTTCATGGCTTGAAATCCTTCATAACAACTTTCAAGAGCTTCTGCTACAACCTTTAATTCAATTTCAGTCTGATCAAGGTGATTGTCTTGAAGGCTCTCCATTTTTGTTGAGTTTGTCTGATGAAGAAGCATATGGGATACGTTCCAGCCACCT
Organism: Calophaca sinica; assembly: GCA_037113605.1. Classification (NCBI taxonomy): domain Eukaryota; kingdom Viridiplantae; phylum Streptophyta; class Magnoliopsida; order Fabales; family Fabaceae; genus Calophaca; species Calophaca sinica. Next base: position 42,278,170 of record CM073731.1, on the reverse strand, counting down.
ACAAAGACAAGCTGTTTATCTCTTAATGGATTGTTCTGTCAGTCTGATCAGTCAAAGAGGATCCAAGGCAGACCACTGTGATTGTTCAACTTTATGCTCATGTTTTACCACTGACCCAGATCCAGATCTTGTTCACTTATGCATAAAAAAGGGATCCCTAGAGCTTTACAAGTGGATTCAAGAACATCTTCCAACTGAGGTTTCGATCAACCATGAAAAGTACTCGGAGATATGTATGAACTTCATGTCATCATTTCTCCAGCTATATCTTCGTGAGGTTTGTCTACCCACCCTTCTCATGCTGCTTGTGCACTGTAGTTTATGAGTGTGAAGCTCGTCTGACATGGACATTGTCTTCAAAACACTTTTCAGTTCTGGAAATTTAAGTTTTTTAAACTCTGGGGTCATATGAATGTTTGATAAGGATGATGAGATCTCTGACAAGTTCAGCAAGGTGTGAAGCATGAAAACTTTAAAAAAGAAGCTGCTATGTTCATTTCAGAATACTTCAAATTCTAATGGGATATTTTGAGTGTGTCTGTACCCATGCTTTTTAGATTGAAAATATATTTGCAAAACTGAGGCATTAATAAGAGTCTAGAATTTTTCTTGTTTTCCTTTAGCGAAATAATTTCGAGTCTCTTGACAACATCATCTTGTTTCGTTGATGTTATTTATCACTTGAATGTCAGGATGATCTATTGTTTGAAGTGCTTTTGCAATTACTTGGCATATCATCTTGTCTCCAGCAACTGTAAGCAAGTGTATTTAATATTTTACTTTTGTTATTAACCACTTAATGGAAAGATCCACTGTCATGAGCTTTGGATGATGTAGGTCTGAAAGAAAGCATGCTGCATATCAGGATGTAAAGAGAGATTTTCCTTTCGATCTGTCGGATATTTTTAATCCTGTGTACCTTTTCCATCTGTTTCTTTCAGAGGTTAGTATTATATGCTACCTTAGCACTCGCAGATAGGACAACTTGTTATCCACTTCATTATTTATTTTTATTTGAAAAAAAAAAAAACAGAAAGTCTTATTGATTATCTTGTCCTTGTTGATCTGCAGATACATTATGATCATCAAGTGCTTCTTGACTACCTCATTTCAAAAGATACTGGAATAAGCTGTGCTAAATATCTTCTAAGGTATATTATACCAAGTATTTTGGATAGCAAAATTTCCCTTTCTTTGATTATAAATAACCAAAGAAAGTTATAATCAGATCTGGTTTTAGTGACTTGTTTTCTGCCATATATTAGGGGCATGTCCTATTTTCATTTATGACGTTTTCGATGTTATGGTTTTGGTGTCTTGCATCTATGATTCATGTAAAAGAAAACTCTGATCAGCCTTGCAATTTATAAATTGTCGTTGCAACCCTATTTTCCTTTTCCTTTATTCAATTGTGGAGGATAAGTTCAGGGTTCAAAACCCACTGTCTGCGACTCTGCGTGGTTGGTTTAATGTCAAGAATGAAAATTACTAATTAAGTTATGAGTTTTGGTTGTGGCACTTATCCTGCGTCCTCACACTTATTGCTATTTGAAAATTGGTATTTACTTTTTCTCTTTTGCATGTTTGTTGGTAGATGCATGCATTTGATATGCAAATCATGGAAATTATTTGTGGAATTTCCATTATTTGGAGATTTTTTTACTCAATCATCTTGCAAGAGAAGAAAAGTTTTAGTGGATGGACTACAGATTGTGGCAGATGAAATGCCTTCTTCAGTTGGCAAAAATCGTAGTGTCATATCGCATATCAATAATTATAGGGAAGACAGTGAATATGGTTTCAAACACCGTGATATTAAACCATTCAAGAAAGCTGCAGAATGTTTACTATCTTTGAACAATTCCATTGGAAATCTTCATCAAAAGAACTTGTTTCCATATAATCCTGAAGTGCTTCTGAAACGGTAGGTTACTTAACAATGATTTATTTCTTGTATACCGTAAATAAATAGTAATGAACTATCTTCTTGTAGTCTAAGAAGATTTCAAGAGCTATGTTGTCACGAAGGGAATTCCGCGGACAGAAAATTGAGTAATTACCCAAACTGCTTGAATGCTGTCTAACCCTGAAAGCTTGGCTAACTTGCGATGATTAATGGTTATAGAACTACATATTTGGTAGTAGGTCTTTCTTCTTATCGAGTGTTTATAAAATGTTATGTAAGAAATTTTTTGTTGTCATGCTCAAATGTTAGTTTGCTGTTTGAATGGAACACTTGCAGAAAACAGGTGGTGGCGGCTTGGATGGACAGAAAGGATAGAAATGGCTGCTGCTAGTGTCCATCTAATCTTGGGTCACTCTAAATCTATTGAGTTATCCTTCCATGGATCTGTGGTTCTATACTTATATGCCATCTCTGAAGAGAGAGTCTGGTAAGCGATAGCATGGTATCGGGGGCATAGAATCTGAAATATCGGTGTATATCATAGCTTTCGTGCCTGGTTTCTATCACTGATTCCAATATTGAATTTGTAATCCTGGGAAACTACTAGCCAGCAGCATGATCTTCGCCTACGAACCTTTTGTGATATATCTTATTATTAATCCGAAAAATTATCATATTTCAGGGTGTCTTGGACTTGGATGCCTTTCTCTTCGTACGTGGAGCTTGCTTTCTCGCTTCTCCAATATAAGCACGTCATGTAGTGCAAGACCACAAATTGAAAGCTTCAATGCCTTGATTGTATAAATCATATTCGAGGTCAAGCACTCCAGCTAGTTTGGGTGATGTGAAAAAACAGAATAGGTTACTCGAATGATTTGAGATGAAGATGAGAAGACTTTGTGCTAGTTCTCATCCAATTACGTTACAACCAATTTTGGTTGGTGCTTTTAGGAGACTGGCAACTAATTGCTAAAATTGGAAGTTGCCTCCGAAATTGAGTAAAAGTTGAAAACTTTTATTTGCAATTAGTTTACCAATCAAGCTAAGTTCAAAGACCGAATATGACCATGGAAGTATACAGATTTAATCCCACAAAGTATTTTTGACCATTGATGCTATATGTCACGAAAAAAGTTGTCCACGATTATTACGATTGACGTTTTTTATATTTCTTTCCTAAAAAGCTATTAAAAATAAAAAAGAAAAATAGAACCACTGTCACACAGTAAAAGACCCTCATTCCAGACACCTATTGAACCATGGTCACTGCTCACTTTGATCGCTCATGTGGAAAGGTACATCATCTAGGTGTCTTTTGGGTTTTACCCATCTTTCATGAGCATTCCAACTCTTGCGCTCAAAAAAAAAAAATCACACTTGTTGAAATGTTTGTAATGGAAGATAGATGCAGTTTAATAAGCATTGAGCAATGCCAAAGCACTTCTTAGGCTAAACCCAGAAGTGTAAGGCTAACTTCCCCACCTTTTTCTTATAAAATTTTACCAAATTTGTCACTTCCTTCATGATTTGATCTGAGGCACTTGATTTGTTGTAGCTTGTGATTGGACATAGTAGACCAGAGATAACTAGAGAGACCAAATCCATCATTTTTGAGAGAGAAACAAGGGAGAGAGAAACATAAATGAAATACACAAGTCGGTGCCGGTGCCGGTGCCATGTCGTTTGTGACGTACTCGAGATACTTATTTTCGTGAGATTAAGCATTTCTCATTTTTGACTTGCCATTTTTTATTATAGCAGTGCTAATTGTTACGAAAAAAAAATTGGTACATAAAGTACGAAAATCGTAAATAATGGAAAAACATCCGTTCAAGTTTACAACCATTTGACCCAAAAAAATGTAATTTACAACCATACAAGGACAGGTGGGCAGGTATAAAAAGGTTAGGCTTTAATATGATTTTAATCTCACCAAATATGTTAACCGTCTGTTTGGAAGAGAGGAAAGAAAATAGAGAGGAAGAAATTTTTTTTGTAAAGTGTGAAAAAGATGCATTGATAAATGTGACAGACCAATAATAAGGAAAGAAATATTGTGGAAAGTGAGATGATTATTTTGGTTGTTTGATATAAGAGAAAGTGGAGTAGAAAGTGAGAGGAAAGAAAGAATTATATTTATTAATTGACATAAACACCTTTATATAGAAATAAATGTATATTTATATTTATATATTACTAAAAATATTTTTTATCCCTTAAAAAAAATTAACGTGACAATATAACTAAACACAAAATAAATTCTAAGAAATAGAAATAAAATTTAAAATATTTATTTTGTGTCTTAAAATAAAAATTAGATTATTTACAAATTAAACTAAAAATAATTAAAGGTGCCTACTTAAACACACACTTTGAAAAAAAAACTGCACATTAACTAAATATATTAAACTAACAAAAGACATGCAGATAAACAAAATGAAAAGAAAAAAGGAATACAGGATAGGGAGGATACACGCACACTCGTGATTCTATGCACAGTGCAAACCAATCAAAGCAAGGGTGTTTTGGACTTTTGCCATCTAAGATCACATCTAACCCATTTTTCCACCCATTTATGCGAAGAAAGCTTTTTATGGTGGGTCCCACGATTTTCATTCTTTCCTTCCATAAAAGTATATGTTCCAAACGATAGAACATTTTTTGAGAATCGTGAATCCTTCTTCTCTCCTATGTTTCCCTGTCTTTCCCACCAGAATAGCCCGTTCCAAACTAATAGAGAATCATTAATTGATATGCTAATTGATTTGCAGCTGAGTTAATTGATTTACTGAGTCACGATCCTGTTCAAATCCCTTGATTGTGATATATTCTTGCTCAACTTTCTGTTAATGCATTGATCATGTACAATCTGTATATATCAATTTAGCTTGATATTAGGATCTTAATTAGCATGCTGTTGCTCGTGTGCAGCTATATATATGTACTTGTAATTCTCTCTAAAATTAATTCAAAAGGAAATACAATTGTTTCATATTGAATTCTTATTATGGTATCAGAGCGGGACGATCCCACGCACAAGAATGAATCGAAAGAGCAGGATTTCGATGGCAAGAAAACACCAAAAGTCGCTCCAAATCCTGCATACCATCTCAGTTCCTCGGATAACCCAGGAACACCTCTTGTTGCTGCGGTGCTTAAGGGCGATAACTACCGGACGTGGGCACGTTCAATGAGAACGGGTCTCCGTGCGAAGACAAAGCTCGGTTTTATTGATGGCACTGTCAAAAAGCCAGCATCGCAGAGTGAAGATTTCTACCAATGGGAAAAGGCAGACTCCATGGTGATGACCTGGATCATCAACTCAACAGATCCTAGTCTACATGGAAGCATTTCACATGCCTCAACACCTAAAGATGTATGGCTTCATTTATAGGAGCGTTTTGCACAAACAAATGCACCACGTATTCATCAACTGTGGCGAACTCTATATGCGATGCGAAGCAATCGGATACTCGCATCCTTGAGTTCTATACTCAGTTCAAAAGCCTTCTTGATGAAATTTGGGCGAGGCTTGACCACTTTACCAGTGCGGTGTGGAGCTTCAAAGCAACTGATTCAAAGAGAGGAAGATAGACGAGTTCACTTGTTCCTTGGAGGCTTTGACAATGAGCAATATGCACATGTCAAGGCAACCATTCTCAACTCTGAACCAATGCCCTCTCTTCACCGTGTCTTCAACCACATTCAAAGAGAGGAGTCACGGTTTGCTGCTGAAAAAGAAAGAGAGGTGAAGATCGAGTCAGGGGGAGCATTCTACTCCTCAAAAGGAAACAAACACAAGGGCAGAGATGGGCCTAGGCCGAGATGCGATCACTGCGGCAAAGTAGGCCATGTCAAGGCTAAATGTTTTGAAATAATTGGTTATCCAACCAATTGGGAGACACGCAGAATTCAATATGGTCAAGGCAAACAAGAAGAGTAATCTAGTGCCCACATGGCCCGTGCAAAAGAAGGAGCAAAGAAGGAGAACGCAGAAGCACCTGTTGTAGGTCGTGCCTTACACGGAATGTACAGAGAAGCTTCCAACATGGCTGGTAAATGCAGAAAAATAAAATGGGTGCTAGATAGTGGTGCCTCGCACCACATGACCCCTCTACTATCTCTCTTCATTAAACTTCACAGGGTTGAGAAGCCTTTCTCCATAATAACACCCACAGGGAGTGCAGTGATGGTTGAAACAATGGGAGATATAAGTCTCGATAAAAATATATGTTTGAAAGATGTTTTATTCATTCCAGATTTTAGTTGCAATCTGATTTCAATCCACAAACTAACACGAGACTTGAATTGTACTGTGACTTATGATAAAAATCGTTGTGTAATGCAGGACCTAACCTCGAAGAGGACGATTGGATTAGGTGATCTACATGATGGGGTTTATGTGTTCAAAGGACCAGCACAACAAGGACTTTCTTTTGCTGCTACTCAAGAGAATGCAGACAAGCTTTGGCACTCAAGATTGGGGCACCCTTCAGCTCAAGCCCTTCAGCATTTATCTAGTTTTCTTGATTGTGATTTCAGTTTGAATAAGTTTGATCGTTGTGACATTTGTCATAAGTCAAAACACTGCAGATCTTCTTTCCATCTTAGTAATAATAAAGCTGAGGCTCCTTTCAATCTTGTTCATTGCGATGTTTGGGGGAAATACCACACGGCTTCACACAATGGCGCACATTACTTTCTTACAATCGTGGATGATTATACACGAGGTACATGGGTTTACTTAATGAAAGATAAAACAGAAACAGTGGCCAATTTCATCAATTTCTGCAGAATGGTTGAGAGGCAATTTAATGTGAATGTAAGGCGTATTAGAAGTGACAATGGCACAGAGTTTGTTAACTCTGCGTTCCAAAGGTTTCTCCTACAAGAAGGCATCCTACATGAGACATCTTGCGTTGCAACGCCTCAACAAAAATGGACGTGTTGAACGTAAGCACGGACACATATTGAACGTGGCAAGGGCCTTGAGGTTTGAAGCTAACTTACCACTTCGTTTCTGGGGTGAGTGCATACTTGCAGCCACTCATTTAATCAATAGAACACCCACTGTTGCTAATAAGGGAATAACTCCCTATCAAATGTTGTATGGGAAGGCACCAAATTATGCACATCTCAGAGTAATAGGATGCTTATGCTATGTGAAAAACTCAAAGAGGCTGGATAAATTTGCTCCCAAATTAGAAAGGTGTGTCTTTGTTGGCTACCCACAAGGCCAAAAAGGTTGGAAGGTGTTCAACCTTGAAACACATGAGTTCACTGTCTCACGAGATGTGATATTTCATGAACATGTGTTCCCTTATGCCTCACCAAATGAGAGCACGTTTGAAGTCCAAAATGAGCAGAGAATTAGTGATGTATTGCAGCAAGATGATGTGGAAGACACACTGTTGCAAGATCACACAACAGAACCCGAAGAGCCACTTATTCATGATGCTCACGATGAGGTCATGCAAGAACCAGAGGGCTCTAATGAGGAAGAGATGGAAGCACAAAGTGAGGGGGAGACGCAAGATGTTCTTGAAGAGGAAGAACTCCCTCCTAGAACACGACAGCCACCCACTTATCTCAAGGATTATTACTGCCACACAGCAAACATAAACCCTTCATGCAAGACATCGAACTCCGACTCCTCTTCAAGTAAGGTATATCCCATCTCCAACTTTACTAGTCTTAATCATTATTCACAGAAGCCTTTAGCTTATCTTACAGCATTGGCAACTAATGAAGAGCCAACATCATACACTCAAGCCACGAAGCATCCTGAATGGCAAGAAGCCATGGCAAAAGAGCTCAAAGCTTTGGAAGAAAATGAGACTTGGGAATTGACTAGCTTGCCAAAGGGAAGGAGAGCCGTGGGATGCAGGCGGGTGTACAAAATCAAGTACAAGGCCACGGGGGAGATAGAGAAATACAAGGCACGCTTGGTGGCAAAGGGTTTCACACAAGTAGAAGGCAAGGACTACAGCGAAACTTTTGCTCCAGTAGCGAAGATGACAACTATCCGCTGCCTACTCACAGTTGCAGTAGCAAAAGGGTGGGAACTCCATCAAATGGATGTGAGCAATGCCTTCCTGCATGGAGAACTGGATGAGGAGGTATACATGAATATCCCACAAGGCTACAAAATACCAAAGAAGGGGCTGGTTTATCGCTTAAAGAAGTCTCTATACGGCTTGAAACAGACTTCACGAAACTGGTATTTCAAGCTCTCTCAATCACTTTTGGCATATGGCTTCAAAGAGTGTCAAGCAGACCACAGCCTTTTTACTTATGCAGATGGACCGGTTTTCCTTGCCATATTGGTTTATGTTGATGATCTAGTCATAGCTAGCAATGATTCCTTTGCTTGCGCCAGATTTAAAGAGTATTTGAGTGATTGCTTTCACATGAAGGATCTTGGTGTACTCAAGTATTTTTTGGGTTTGGAACTAGCTCGCGGATCATCTGGAATGTTCATGTGTCAGCAGAAATACACCTTGGACATCCTAGATGAATGCGGGATGCTTGCTTGCAAGACTTCAGTTTTTCCAATGGAGCAAAATCACAGGTTGGCACTAGCCAAAGGACCTCCCTTTTCGGACCCCTCGCGGTACAGAAAACTAGTGGGGAGACTCATCTATCTAACCATCACCAGGCCTGAAATAACTTACTCGGTTCATGTACTAAGTCAGTTCATGAAGGAGCCTTTACGAGCACATTGGGAAGCAGCCATGCGGGTCCTTCGATACTTAAAATCTTCACCTGGGCAAGGGATTATATTGCCAAAGGAGAATAACTTGGAGCTGGTTGGTTTCTGCGACTCAGATTGGGCATCCTGCCCACTTACAAGGAGATCAACCTCAGACTATTTAATGAAGCTTGGAGCAGCCCCCATCTCATGGAAGAAAAAGAAGCAAGTCACTGTGTCTCGTTCTTCTAGTGAGGCAGAATACCGTGCAATGGCACATGCTACTAGTGAAATTATCTGGTTACGTAATTTGCTAGCCTGTTTACAAGTTCAGTGTGATTCACCTACACTGCTTCATTGTGATAACCAAGCTGCGCTACATCTCGCTGCAAATCCAGTTTACCATGAGAGGACCAAACACATAGAAGTAGATTGCCATTTCATTCGAGAACACATACAGTCCAAGGCCATCTCTACTGCCTACATACCAACAAAACAGCAGCAGGCTGATATCTTTACCAAGTCCCTAGGAGGGAAGCAGTTCCACGAGTTGCAAAGCAAGTTGGGAGTTCACAATCCTCACTCTCCAACTTGAGGGGGAGTAATAGAGAATCATTAATTGATATGCTAATTGATTTGCAGCTGAGTTAATTGATTTACTGCTGAGTCACGATCCTGATCAAATCCCTTGATTGTGATATATTCTTGCTCAACTTTCTTTTAATGCATTGATCATGTACAATCTGTATATATCAATTTAGCTTGATATTAGGATCTTAATTAGCATGCTGTTGCTCGTGTGCAGCTATATATATGTACCTGTAATTCTCTCTAAAATTAATTCAAAAGGAAATACAATTGTTTCATATTGAATTCTTATTACAAACACTGCATAAAAGTTTGGGTTTAGTCTCTGAAAAATTGTTCAGCTTTTGACCTTTCATGTTCTGAAATATCACAACAAGAGAAGCATTATCTCATCTGAGGCATTATTAATCCACTGCATGGTAACACGTGTTTTTGCTTTGAGCATATTGAAGATGTAGACCATCTCTTCTTTAATTGTTCTTTTTCATACAATGTCTGGTTATGGGTATATGCTTGGTTGGGGTATGTGGGAGTTTTCCACCACAATAGGGTGGATCACTTTTTGCAGCATGGTATGATAACTAGGGGGAAGAAACTCAAGAAAGTGAGTCATGTTATTTGGTGTGCAATTACGTGGGCATTATGGCTTCTTAGAAACAAGATACTTTTTCGAGGCGGTGTGGCCAACTTCGATTATGTAGTAGTAGGATTGTTCAAAAAAAACCAAACTGTTGAACCGAAATGCTGAACCGAACTGAACTAACTGATAACGAATCGAACTGTTTGTTACAGTTCCAAACCAAACTGACATTTGAAATGCGGTTCACTAACTATACCCTATAACCAGTTCAATTCGGTGAACAGTCGTTGAACCGAACTACTGATGAGGAAGAAGCACCGCCATCGAACTACTGATCAAAGATGCACTGCCTTGTCATCTTTTGTACTAAAAGTCAAAGTTAGAAAGAGCATGTATTTTGATTAATGCGTCTGTATAAAAGCAGAATATTTTTTAAATAATATTTCTCGTCTTATCTATAAAATTTTGGAGTATGAAAGTCCAAAAAAATTATAGAGAAATAGGGACATGTACTGTCAGTATAAATCAGGTTTAAACAGATATCTAATAAGAACTCATTATTTAGTAGTTATTTTTAAAACACGATTACAAAAGTGGCTGACATGCTAGAATAATAAATTCTTATTGAATATTTGTGTAAAATTGATTTACACGGGTGGTGCATGACCTTTGAACTCAAAATTATATATAATAAATATGTTTTTAACATAAAAACTAAAAGATATTTCTCTTCGTCATCAAATCAATGTATTTCTTTTAAATATTTTAATATAACCAAAAAAGAACACACAAATTAAGGAGAAAAAGGAGCACAGTGTCACAGGCCATTTTTACACCTTTTTCGGACACTGTTTGAGTACTGTTTAAGTACTTTTACACTTTTCAAGTCAAAAAAGTGGTTTTAATAAGGGTATTTTATGAATATTAGTGTAAAATTAGTTAAAATTATTTATATTTGAGACCAAAAAATATGAAGTTTTTATTGTTTATAATTGAGACCAAAGAGAATATTTATTATGTAAAATAAAAATTAATTTCAACAATATAACTGCACTACAATCGTAAGCCTACCCTATATATTTTTTGTCATTCAAAATTTGCGGTCACAAAGCTAAATACTGCATAAAAATTGATAGATTAAAAAATGCATGTACCAAAAGCGAATTTATTGATGTACCAAAAACAAAACGAATTTATTGTAATGCATAAAAATAAATGAAATTTAAAGTAAATGAATTATATTATTTTTAAACAAAGCTCTTTTCATAAGTGAAACAGATAAGAAATTTTCTATTGAATTTTTTAATGCTTGATTGTTTGATGTCATATCTTTGGTAGAAGTAACAAGATAACTTTATGGCTGTAATAATTTTATATTAAAAAATAACAAAAACAACTACCAACGTCTCTCCCAACTCCTGAGTATCTTCAATCAACTTTTTTATTTTTTGACAAATTTTCATTATTCAAGTTATATAGAGGAAAAAAACAATTTATATACAAAAAAAAAATGAAATGTGGTATACTATTCTCTCCGATCTTATATATAAGAGACAAATGCACTTTCTAGGTTTATTAAATAACTAATATATTTGGTCTATATTATAGACCAAATACATCAGTTATTCAATAAACCTGAAAAATGTATTTGTCTCTTATATATAGGACTAGAGATAGTATATAAAATAAAATACATATATATTTAAAAATTCATGTGTTCAGAGATGAAGTAATAAGTACGCACTCTGCACTTGACAAAAAGCTGCAGACTCCATGTGCATCCAAAAATTCAACCAAAAACAGAGTTTTAAAAAAATCAGAAAATAAAATAGAATAAAAAGACAGATTTGACTTGTTCTCGTCTATATTCTAAACGCCATGTTACAACTCCAAGACTATTTTTGGAATATAAAAAAGTGAGAGAAAAAAAGTGAGAAAAAAAAATTTATTAGTTAAAGTGTAAAATTGATGATGTGTTATATTATTATTGGCCTGTCACACTTATCTTTACACACTTTTTATATTTTTCAAGAAACTTTCTCTTCCCTCCACTTTTTTTCTCTCTTCCCAAATATAGTGCAAGAGACGGCGAGCGACAAGAGCCTTTCACAAGCATCACAGTTCAAATTGTTCAGTTCAGTTCAAAAAAATAAAACCTGGTGCACCGAACTAAAGCACCAATTCGGTTCAGTTCGAGATGAAACTCAACAATTTCAGTTTGGTTCAAAGGAACTGTTCTTGAAATTCAGTTTAGTTCGGTTCAATTTTCTTCATAAACTGAACCGTGAACAGCCAGTAGTAGCATACATTAAAACGTTATTATGGGGTGGTTTATTTGGCGGTGCTAAAGTAAAATGTAGAAAGAATTGTGATGCTCTGCATCTTTCATTGATCTGAAACGTTTTACAAAACTGAATTCTTAGATCATCACTTTACACAGAATGAATATATAGTGATGAGTTACACTAACCAACTTGCTTAGCTGGATTCTAACAGATTAACTGTGAAACTGTCTTGGCCAGGCTGGCAGAACAAACTTCAGCCACGCTGGCACAAGACTAACAAACCAAAGACTAACTTAACCAAAAGGCTAACTATTCAGTTTACTCTAATACTCCCCCCCACAAGATCAAGGGGGTTGAGTAGCAATAACCTTGAGCTTGGTTCTCAAGTTTTGAAACTGAGTGGTTGGCAAAGGTTTGGTGAGAGCATCTGTTATTTGACTGGATGCTGGCACATGTTGTATGGTCATCGCTTTAGCAGCAACCTTTTCTCTTACAAAGTGGATGTCCAACTCAATGTGTTTTGTTCTGGCATGCAAAATGGGGTTGTGAGCCAATAGGACAGCACTCAAGTTATCACATAAGAGAGTTGGAAGAAGAAACTGAACGTGTAGCTCAGATAGCAGGGATTCTAGCCACATCAATTCAGAGGTAGTGTGTGCCATACCTCGGTACTCTGCCTCAGCACTGGACCTAGCAACCAGTGGCTGTTTCTTGGAGCTCCAGGAGACCAAATTCGGACCAAAGTAGATACAAGACCCGGAGGTTGACCTTCTGTCATCTGGATCACTGGCCCAATCACTGTCAGAGTATGCTCTAAGAGAAAACTTATTATTCGGATCAGCTGGTTGAAGAAGAAGACCACTTGTGGAAGTGCCACTCAAGTACCTAAGTATTCTCTTCACTGCCCTCCAATGACTTTCCAGAGGTGTGGCCATAAACTGACAGGCCTTGTTAACACTGAAGGCTATGTCAGGTCTGGTCAAGGTTACATACTGCAAGGCCCCAACAACAGACCTGTATTGGCTCGGATTGTCCATGAGATCTGAACCATGTTTACTCAGTTTGCAGTGACTGAACATTGGTGTAGAGACACCATTTGCATCAACCATCTTTGCTTTGGTCAGTAGATCTCGAATATATATTGTTTGAGTTAGTAACATAGAGCCATTAGATAAATTTCTGACCTGAATGCCCAAGAAGTAATCAGGTTTGCCCAGTTTCTTCAAGGCAAATTTAACATGCAGCTTGTTGATCAAATCGTGAATCAATGTGGGAGATGAACCTGTGAGGAGAATATCATCTACATATACTAAAGCATAGAGAGTAACACCACTTGCTTTGTAAATGAACAATGAATGATCACACTTGCTGTGATTGAACCCAAACTGAAGTAGAGCCTGTGTGAGCCTCTCATACCAGGCCCTTGGGGCCTGTTTCAGGCCATAAAGAGCCCTATTTAGCCTGCACACCAGAGTTTTATTTGAGGACTCAAAACCAGGGGGCTGCTGCATGTAGACTTCTTCTTGAAGCATGCCATTCAAAAAGGCATTATTGATGTCTATTTGCTGAATCTCCCATTTGAAGGTTAAGGCCAGAGTAAGAATCACCCTTATAGTTGTAGGTTTAACCACTGGTGAAAATGTCTCACTGAAATCAAACCCAGGTTGCTGATGGAATCCCTTGGCAACCAATCTGGCTTTATACTTGTTGATAGAGCCATCAGGATTTTCTTTCACCCTGAACACCCACTTGCAACCTATAGCTTGTCTATGTAGAGGTAAGGAGGTGAGTGTCCATGTATGGTAAGCAAGCAAGGCAGTGTATTCTTGTTTCATGGCCTCAAGCCATTGGGGACTGCCTAATGCCTGCTTAACCGTGCTAGGCTCCACATGAGTGAGATAAGCTTTCGGCTTGGAGTTGCCTGTTTTTGACCTTGTAAGCATTGGATGCTCATTGACAACCAATGGTTGAGGAACAGGCTGTGAACCAGTGGACAAAGACCTCTCAAGACTAGAGCCTGTGGACAGAGTTAAGTGAGAATTGGAGTTAGTCTGTGAGCTCTCAGACCTAGAGGAAGGAGACAAGTTTTCTGCTCTTTGCTGTGAAGAACCCGTGGAAGAGTTATCAAGGCCACTGGGTAATGACTGACCACTGGAACCCGTGACCAAAGTAGGAGATACAGCTGGAGTGTTGATGACAGGTTGAGTATGAAAAGGTTCACCTTGACCAGTGAAAGGGACATTAGCTAAAGGACAAGGCAGAATTAATTTGGATGACTTGCAAGACTCAACCGATTTCAAGGCTGCATGTGACTGTTTGTCAGCAGGGAATAGGTCTAGAAAAGGAAACCTATATTCATTAAAAAGGACATCCTTGGAGATGTAGATCCTTCCTTCACTACTAAGACATTTATGCCCTTTGTGATTGGGTGAAATACCTAGATACACACATTCAATACTTCTAAAATCCAACTTGTGCTTGTTGTAGGGTCGAATTAAAGGGAAGCAAGCACAACCAAAGGTTTTGATATTTTTGTAGTCTGGAACAGTTTTAAATAGAGCATGGAAAGGAGAGGAAAAATTAGGAAGAGAGGATGAAGGCAACCTATTTATGAGGTATACCGAAGTGGTGAAGCTATGATCCCAAAGTGAAATGGGCAAGGAGGCATGTGCTAGTAAAGAGAGCCCCATTTCCACTACTTGTCTGTGTTTCCTCTCAACAGAACCATTTTGATGTGAAGTGTGTGGACAAGTGAACCTATGCACAATGCCTAGCTCATTAAGATAAGTAGTGAATGGTCTATATTCACCACCAAAATCAGATTGGATAGCTTTAATATTTGCATTGAACTGTGTTTTAACATAGGCATGAAACAATTTAAAAGCATTCATAGCTTCAGATTTATTTTTGAGAAAGTAAATCCATGTGTATTTGGTGTGTGCATCAACAAAGGCTATGTAATAAAGATAGCCATTGTTAGAAGGAGATGGGGAAGGACCCCAAAGATCTGTGTATATCACTTCAAAAGGACTAGAGTAAACAGTTTTAGAAGCAGGGGCATGGAGCCTATGAGATTTACCCAGGCAACAGGATTTGCAAAAATCTAAGGCATTCTTATTTGATATATGGATATTACAGAGGTTTAGTACATTCTTAATGGCATTCACATTAGCATGACCTAATCTATAATGCCAAATTGAAAGTACATTGGATGTATTGAATGCAGAATTAAAAGACCTTTCAGGAAGCACAACCGAATTAACAGTAGGGTTGTGTGATTGAGTAGAGAGTTGAGAAGATACACTTGAGTTGCTTAGCAGCAGATGCAAGTCTGGGAAGCAGTATAATCCACTTGCATCCAGAATGCCTTGAATCAGTATTTCTCTAGATGCCTGTGATTTCACAAGGCAATGATTAGGATAGAACTCAAAGTAAGCATTATTATCTTTTGCAAACTTGGACACAGAAAAAAGATTGCGAGTTATAGATGGAACATAAAGCACATCTTTAAGACACAGAGTAGTATTAGGAGCAAGTTTGGAACGAAAACAGGAAGAGCCAACAGATTTTATAGCTAAGCTTTGACCATTACCAACATAAACTTTATTTGGTCCTACATATTGCAAGCTATGATGCAAGTGAGTGATAAGATGTGTTAAATGGTGAGAGGCACCTGAGTCGGCAAACCAAGCCTGAGACTCCAAATCTATTGGCAGAGTCAATTCCTGAGTGAAGGCAGTTGGATTGTATTGAGTTGCAAACAATGCACTAGCCGACCGCTTGCTTGGGTGCAGAGGACATGTCTTGTGAAGTTGTGACTGCATTGCTGATGCTAGCTTGTTGTTGATTCATACCTGTAGATAACTGAGTCACAGGCTTCTGAGGCACAAACGTTTCATCATAACGATGCCAACAATCCATCACTGCGTGGCCATATTTGCCACAGAGCTGGCAAGTAGGCCTGTTGCCACTCCAAGGGAAGCGGCCACGACCGCGGCTTCTACCACGAACAACTGCCTGCGCCACGCGTGCGAGTGATTTCAGATCGACCATTACCAAAGCGGGAGACAAACTTGTATGTGCAACATTATTTGAAGCGGCCAGTGCGGCGAGTTCTTGCCTAAACTTTATTTGTGCTTCTTGGACATAGAGAAGTGCTTCAATGTCGCTTAAAGAAGGTGAATCGATGCGGTAGTAGATCATCATCACGAATTGGCTATATTCTTCTGGTAAACCATCGAGAACCGCTTCAACCTGATCTTGTTCAGTGATAGGGTTCCCAATCGCAAGGAGCGAATCAGCAATCGCTCGAATTCGAAGAACATATTCAGAAATCGACCTGTTGTTTTTCTTTGTTGACTTTAGTTCAGAGCGCAATTGCCTCGACTTTGCCTTCATGTGCGCATAGAAATGTTTGTGAATCTGATCCCATACCTCAAACACATGTTTACAAGAGAGAACACTAGGAAGGACCGCTTCAGAAAGCGTGGACAAGAGCCACGTAAACAGCGCTTGATCTTGAACGAGCCAAGCTTCATATAAAAAAAAGCCTGTTGGTAGGAAACCATGTTTGCAATATTCAGATTGGTGTTGTAATCTTATGGGATGCCTTCAGGCCATGTAATTTATCGTGTTTGTGATGGTTGGGCCATGTAACAGGCGAAGAATAGTCTTTGATATAACGGGTTAAAGTACTCCTTATATTTTTATTAATTAAACTTTACTTATAAAAAAAGGAACTAGTAATAAAAATAAAGCCTGCAATATTCATGAATTCACGCGTATTTAATAGCTATCTGCCGGAGAAAATCGCATATTTCTTGTGGCTTGCTAAGCATAGCCATATGATCTGCGCCTTTGATCTCTAGTACATCATTGATCCCAGCATTTTGTATCATCCAGAGTTGAAATTTCAATGGAATTCCAAGGTCTTCAGAGCAAACAATAAAAGCACGTGGAACTGAACCATATCCCTGCTTGAAGAAGTTCTTTTGCTTAGACAAGTCCTCCATAAAGAGGGACCCTGGCCTCACTAAAGTCTTGGCCAATTCAAGATCCTGCCAAATCCAATCATATTTATTATTTCCATTATTGTATTTTATTTGCCCTCGAATGATATCTAATTTTTCGGCATGCATTACTTAAGGTGGGTTATAGGGTGGATAAGTAAAACATATGGTTCATGTAGACTAGTATATGAAAAATTACTCGAAACTCCAACAACAATTGATGACGCCTTTACTTTAGAAAGTAGAAGCTCATGGTCTCCCTAGTCATTACATCTGAAATGGTAGTGTTCGTTTGACAAAAATATGAGAACCATTTCAGCCGTGATGACTATGGGGACCATAGACTTCTACATCTAGGTGGCGGTGCCTGTCGTTATTGGAGTTTCAGGTAATGTATTGGTCTACGTGAACTATATATTTCACTTGTCCACACTAAAACCATCTTACTTTAGCGAGTACTCCCTATGTCCCAATATATATGTCATACTCCATCCGGTCTAAAATATAAGAAAAAAATCTCTAAAATATAAGCAAAAAAGTCTATATTTGGTCCAAATTTCTTTGCTTATATTTCAGACCGGAGTAGTATTTAGCTAAATTATACCGTTTAAAAATAATAATAAATAAAAGCAAGAGAGTGATAATTTTACCAAATTAACCTTATTAATCATTGATGTATAAATTATTGTATAAATACAAAGTAGAGTATTTTATGGTACAATTAGAAGAAAACATTTAATATTATATTAAAAATTAAAAATGACATGTTTTGAGATAATTTTTTTTAATTAATATGACATATATATCGGGACATAGAGAGTACCGGACAAGGAGGTAGATTTGTAAGAAGTAGTTACCTCACTGGAGGAGTTTTGATAGAGCTTGTTGGACAAGAATTTGTGACCAAAGAACATTGATGTTTTATTTCCACACGTGCAGACTTCAGTATCCAACCATTCAGCCGCTGGGGTACTCTCACTATACTGTTGAAGTTTAAAAAAGAAAATATGATGATGATGAGTGTAATTTTCTCTCACCCCTTTTAATGCTCAAAGGATAAGAATGTATAACGTGGCTTATATATCATCGTGTTAGAATGTATCTAAATATATTATGTATTTAGTCATAATATTAATGATTTTGTATATAATTTGTTTTTTTGTGTATAATTTGTTTTTTTAATTATAATCTAGAATTTGTTTTTTGTTTTCTAAATTATAGCCTAAGATTTATTTCCTTACAATATTTGTATATAACCACAATTATACAAAAGAAATCAGTACGGATCGACTAAAATTCCCTAACGGTGTCATGTCTATCAGTTCACCAAAGTTTTTTTTTGGGTACATCAATTCACCAAAGTTTTAGTGGTTCAACTTTATAATTATAATAATAATAATTATCAAACCAAAAGATATAACCTCCTTTAGTTGGTAAAGTCTTTTACTTTTATGTCGACTATGTCTTTGCCTCTTTTTCTCTTGCATTGACAAAAAGGGATAATATAGAAAAGAATATAGTTTAATATTAGGTATCCAAGTATGAGAGTTTCGCATCGCTTAATAACAAACAAAATAAAGAATATATAAGATATTAGACCCATGAACCTATTGCCTTAAGGTTTTTGGATGAAATGTGGTCATGTATTCTTGCTACATCCAAAAAATAAAAATAAAAATAAAAATATAAAAAACCAACATATAATAATGATAAACTTTATTTTTAAAATTTTTTAAAATAAAATGAAATAGAATAAAATGAAACATGACATATATAGAACTCTCTTCTTTTTGTTTCAAAGAAAAAAAAAAGAAAAATATAGAATTCATTATATCATATTTAATTTAATACATGACTTTTTATTTCTATCCAAAATTAAAGTTTTCCTCAAAAAAAAAATCCAAAATTAAAGTGGTTTCCATGTTAATTTTCTACAAAATAAAAAATCTAGCAATTGAGTAGTGTATGTAAAATGTACTTTTCTACTACCTCTGGCCCCCAACATATATGAACAATTTTCTCTTCTAACAATCCATCATTAGAGGAAATTTAATCCTAATTAAGGAATTGTGCATGCTAACAAGTTATATGAACAATTTTCTTTTCTAATAACCCATCATTAGAGAAGATTTTATCCTAAGAAGATCTAACAAGTTCATTCATGTTCCTTTTTTTGACAATGGATTCGTGCATGCTTCCGCTTTTGAATTTATATTCATGCTTTCTCTTGATACTTTGACATAAAAGTTCTTTGTTTGATTATCATCTATATAGTATCTCCCTAAATTTCTAACATTTTTTTTAATGAGGTATTGCATTTTTATTAAAGAGAAAAAAGAAAAACTAATAATTTAATATGTGCATCCTTTTTTATATGGACCTTATGTATTTCGTAATTTATTTTGATTTATTTTTAGAGTTTAGTAATATTAATTATATCTAAAACTGTAAATATGTTTTACACCAATATCTAATTATATATTTTTTTACCTAGTCACAGTGTAAATAAACGTTTGGATTTCTATGTATAATCTAGCTACACTGTCATTAGACAATTATGAAATTCTTATTTTTAAAGGTCGTTTAAAGCACAGACTAAGAAATTTTTTTTTTTTTTGGCTACAAACAGACTAAGAAACCTAGCTAGGCCCGGTTTGATTTATGAAACGTGTACCATTTTTATTTCCCATTTTTATTTTTAATTATAAAATTGTCTCTTATTTTCAAATATTTGTATAGGAAACAGTGATAGCAACTCTTTTGTTTTTAACAAGTCTCTGAAAATAGAAAACAGAATGAAAACAAGAGACATTTGTTGATTAAAGTTAGTAAAAATATGTAATTAAAACAAAACATTTTATCAAACAAAACAGACTATTAACATCTTCGATTATATTAAAATTATTGTTTAGTATTGTACCTTGCTATTCATTTTGTGTAAAAAAAATGCTATTCATTTCTTTAGTATATTGTATTTATATAATTCTCGCTCCTATTTATTAATTAGATGATTATAAGAGTATAGTGGAATATTTTAAATTGTTAGTAGAAATAGTTCTTTCTTTTTATGGAAAAAAGGGACAGTTAAAAGCAAACGGACTATTGTTATATATATAGCAATTAAATAATTCAAGGTCATCAAAGCTTTAAATATTTAGGGACCATGCATGTCATATTCTTGAGCTATACACTATACTACAAGACAAATTAGAAGAACGTGCTAGAAGAGAAAAAAACAAAAAACAAAATCTAGAGAAAAAAATTATATGAAAATAAAACATAAAAATCCTTTATAATTAAGTTTTCATAATAAAATATTGAATTATAAATTTTTACCAACTAATATTCAAATATTTTTTATTTTATTTCGCTTTTATTTTTATCTTTAAATGTGCTTCAAGGTTTTTAAGAAATTCAAATAAACTCTTTCCTTTATATTAAAATTATCGTGATATTTTTTGGCATGCCATTAATCTCTTTAACATGTGCATACAATTTTCTCTCATATTAGTTAAACACGTAAAATAATATAAATAATTTTTATTTTATTTTCTAACATAAATAAGTCATCATCAATATTTTTTAATCTTTTAAAACATAAATAAATAAATAAATAAATAAATAAATAAGAATTTTCCCCTAGAATAACAAGAAGTGGAGGAAGAAACATGTTGCAAAAATTTTTTCCTTAGTAAAAATGGTCGGGGCGAGGGGATGAGGAGAGGAAAATAGAACATTGCGGGTTTGAATCTATCTTTCTCGATGTTGCGATCTTTCTGTTTCAATTCACTCTCTTTTGGACAAATTGCAATCGTATGTGTGAGAGAATTGATGACATTTATAGAAAACAAAATTGTGAAGGATGAGAATTGAAGCAAACCTTTTCCATAACATAAGACGCTGTGTGTTCAATGTCCGGCACAAAAGCTGTTAAGAAAACACCGACGGCAATCTTTTCTGGAAATTTGTCCATAGCAAGTGCTATGTTCAACCCTCCAAGGCTATGACCCACTAGAACTACCTTTTCATTTGGGGGAATTGTGGCCATTAGCTGCAACAAAGGCTCAGAGTACTCTGAAACAGTATCAACATCTTGAATTTTCTTCAAGTTGGTGCCAGAAGCTGCGAGATCGAGTACTGTGACCACGTGGCCAGCTGATTCCAGGCGTGGCTTGAGCTTGTACCAACTCCAAGCGCCATGGCACGCCCCATGCACCAAAACAAAGTGCTTCCTATCCACACCATTTTCTGTACCCATAACGTTTTCTGTTGTTTGTGGTTGCTGCAACGTTGCTTGCTTCGTATTCCTTCCCCACTGACCACACTATATATAGACAATAAAAGTATACAGGGGAAGCCAGCCAGTGGTCGAGCCTGGCGGCTGGTAGACTAATAGGTACTCCCAATCCATAAAAGGAGAAATAAAACTTAAATTATACTCCATCTGTAATAAAATATAAACAAAAATATAAAAATACATATTACAAAGTAGTACCAAGTTGTCTCTTATTTATTAAAAGTTTTAAATTAGTCTCTTTCGTGTAAAAATTATACCAATATAGTTTTTTTCCATCTCCCAAGGGGTTTCTTGTGTTATAAAAATTGTACCAACATGGTTCTTTTTTCCTTCATAATGGTCTCTTATTTTGCAAAAAAAAGAAAGAAAAAACACATTGATATAACTTTTATACACCAATTCAAAACTTTTAGAATATAAGAGACAAAACCGAAACCTAAAATAAACATAAGAGACAAAAAATATAATTTAGCCCAAAAATAATTTATGCTAATTAAGAATAGTAGTTAATGATCTCAATTAATTTTTTTGGTGCAATAAAAAAATAATTGTATTTTCCAAAATATTTTTCATGAAAACTTGTTTTATAGGAATACTCCTTCCGAAATGAAATATAAAACGAAAAAAACATGTTTGATGGTTTAAAATATAAGCAAAGTCTAACTAATTTCACCTTATTTGATTACATGACTCTCAAAATATCTTCCCATTTAATATTTTTCAGTAACACTTTTTTATTCTCATGGAACAAGTTTCCGTGAAAAACTAAAATGAATGAAAATGACGATTTGAGAAATGCAATTATTTTTTAAATTATGTCAAGAAAATTAAACAAAGATAACCAATATTCTTAATTAGCGCGAATTTAATTATTTTTGTATATATTTCATTCCGGAGCACAATAAGATATTGAAAAATGATACCTAAATAAAGACAGTAAATAATTATAAATAAAGAAGATAAATAATTTTTTTCTTTGCAAAAATACGTAAAAAAAAATGGCAGATTTCCAAAAACTTTGGCAATGAGTTGCATAATATTGATTATTTCTATTATGTAAATTTCTGCTCTTTGTCAGATGCATCGGCGGTTGACACGATAAAGAACGGCTCCTATCGGCCTTTCAGCAAATGGCCGCGTGAATGAACTGAATACACATCGAAATGAAAGAAATCTTGAGGTTGTACAGATATGAGACTGTACACTTTAAAAAAAGCTTAAAAGAATTAATTGATACTACCTATACAAACAAATGCATTATCTTTTCGGGAACCCGAAATATAAGAACTTCATAGTTAAGCGTGTTTAAGATGGAACACTTATGGAATGGGTGACCTCCTGGAAAACAACTTAAGGTGTGTGTGAGTAAGGACAAAGCACACTAAAAAGACTCGTATTGGTTTGTAGAGATAGTCATCAATCCTTAAAGCAGTCCAAGATGTTACGAAGCGGACCTCTCCCAGTAAGGCTGGTCGGATTTGGTCGGTTTCGGGCCCAAAAAACCCAATCCGACCAAAACCAAGGAAGATAAAACGCCACCCAATTCCGTCCGTTTGGTTCTGCGGTTTGATCGGATATCGGATAGATCGGGTGTCGGATGGGTCGGTCGGATTAATATGGGTAAGAGCTAAATGAGCCCTAGCCTTCATCGCAACAGAAAAAAGAAAAGAAATTAAAGAGGAAATCAACAAATACAAAAACAAATTCAACACCAATCCTCTGTACTTAAGAAATTGAACAAGAAAAGAAATTATCCAGTGCTCCACTCAGATTAAATTGATAACTAGTGTTATGGGCCGGCCTCCGAGCTGGGCTCCTAACTGGACCACCGAGCTGAGCCCAACCATACCCGAGCCCATTGATCTAGCAAGGCCCTCCAAATAATACTTTCTGAAAAAGGAAGCTAGCACATAATCCGGAACTACCACTCCTATATAAAGGGGCTTGGCCCCTCAGGTAAAGGGATCTCGGATCTTTCACCCTCTCTCTACGCTCTCTCTAAACCCTAAACTCATCTCTATGATGCGATCACTATGCTCATCCTAAAATGCCCTATCTAACTTAGGCATCGGAGTGCCTTTTGCAGGTACCCCACCCGCCAGTCTGAAGGAGGAAGGACATCACGCCCGGAGGAGGAGTACTCACCACGGAGCTCATCACCTAACTACCAAGCAGAGGAGCAAAGGTACGACCGTGCACCATTTCGTGCATTAACATTGGCGCCCATCGTGGGGCCCGGTAAAACTAGCCTGGGCCTCAGGGATACCAACGAGCAAGATGGTACACGCGAGGAGCACTGCAAATCGAGGATCGCCGCCAACGAACGCCCGAATGGAGAACAAGATCAGACCGATCAAACCCAAGCTGATCTTCGTGAAACAAATGTAGTCAACAGGCTTGACCAAATCATTATCGCAGAGAAAACATTCGCCCAAAATTTGCCATTCTGGAACGTCAGCATAATATTTCTCACACTCGACAAAGTAGTTTTGACCTCGGTGCATGCCAATTATGTCAAGAACATGGAAGATCAGTCTTCAAGCAAACACGATCTCGGCGTCTTCTTCGACCACCGTGTTTTAAATCAGGTGTTTTCCTTCCTGTTATATCTCCCCTCTAGTTATCATGGATAAGATTTTTAGGAAGGAGCCTAATCAATTTCTGCAAAAATAACTCTAATCAGTTCTCGAAAAAGAAAAATATTTACGTTTTTGCCCATTCGATCTTATCGTATATCGGCAGGTTAATTTTTGAAAACTGCCAGACATATTTCAATCAGACTGACTGACCAACCTGTGGCTTAGATTGATTCAAACAAAGAGCATCTCATAATCAATTTTGAATTATCACTGACATGTCATGTGACATTAGAAAGGTCGATTTCTAATTCTCAATAACGACATTATCCGATGCACGCCATTGACATCTAGTTTATGGCTACTATTTATTATCATGAAATCTAGCGTATCTCACAAGTTTGGCTACACGTCGAGCCATATATTAACAACATATTATTATTGTTATTATTTAAAGAGCAATAAGTTTACTTGAAATCAGAATGATAGATTGCCTTTTTATAAGCGTTTGCCCTGTCCTATCCTTAATTAGGATTTCTTTGAATTCAAATCCGAGTTCTTTATGTAATGATTTCTAACAAATCATATCTTCTCTATTCAAAATATCCTATCAAATCTTTTATTAACTGCATTTTGGTGAGGTCAAGATAAAAATCAAACCTTTCGGTTCCTAAGAATAAAAAATGCAGGTCAGCCACACAAATCTTGGAAGAGATCAAGATATGCTTGGCAAAGCCCAACCAATCAACTTGGTCAACCTCATCCCAACTACCGAGCTGACATCAACTATTCGGATATTCGACCGACCTCAACTCAGATAGTCGGATGACCTCAGTTATTTGGAGGAGCTCAAATCAACCACATTGCTGACCTCAACAACTCGGACGACCACAGATACGTCCCTCAAAACCAGGTGCTACTTTTCCATGTTTCTTTCAGCATCTCATCCTTAACTATGAACCATCAACGATTCGTGTCACTTTATTCTTTATTACCTGGAGCATTGTATAAGGTCTTCTCGCATGACATGTTATGTTTGCCCAAACTTTCGAGCAAGGTATAATTTGTCATTTGAATGGATGATGTACTTTCTCATTGTTGATGGCTAACCTCAACAGATCAATATATAGACAACCAACAGGTGGATACCCAATCCAGTACTCGGGCGGCCTACCAGGCCCACCTCAACAATTTCAATATTCAGACGGCTTTAAACTCGGCTACGTCACTGACCTTGATTACTTGATGACCTCAACCTTGCCGTTTGGACAGCCAAATCAACTACTCTCACAGGGAAGTATAAAACTCGACTACGAGCACTTTACTCAGCATAAGAATTAATGCTAACTTTATTACATCAAGTTGTTGCAAATTGTCTATACTTTGACAGGAACAGTGCCCCAAAACCAAAGGTCGAGCCTGCCACGGAGCTCGGTACCCAGTGTCGGAAGAAGCTCGACCTCAACACGACCCCCGTGTGTTCAAAGACCCCAGGTCAACATAAAGACCTGGCGAGTTCTAAAGCAGCTCGAAAGGTCGCCAGTCGACCTAAGCAACCCCTGTGGTTCCGAAGACAACAGGTCAGCATAGAGGCTTGGCGAGCTCTAAATCAGCTCGGAAGGTCGCCAGTCGACCTAAGCAACCCATGTGGTTTCCAAGACACCAGGTCAGCATAGAGGCCTGGCGAGCTCTAAATCAGCTCGGAAGGTCGCCAGTCGACCTAAGCAACCCCTGTGGTTCCGAAGACAACAGGTCAGCATAGAGGCCTGGCGAGCTCTAAAGCAGCTCGGAAGGTCACCAGTCGACCTAAGCAACCCCTGTGGTTCCGAAGACAACAGGTCAGCATAGAGGCCTGGCGAGCTCTAAAGCAGCTCGAAAGGTCACCAGTCGACCTAAGCAACCCCTGTGGTTTCCAAGACACCAGGTCAGCATAGAGGCCTGGCGAGCTCTAAAGCAGCTCGAAAGGTCGCCAGTCGACCTAAGCAACCCCTGTGGTTTCAAAGACACCAGGTCAGCATAGAGGCCTGGCGAGCTCTAAAGCAGCTCAAAAGACACCAGTCGACCTAAGCAACCCCTGTGGTTTCAAAGACACCAGGTCAGCATAGAGGCCTGCAAGCTCTAAAGCAGCTCGGCTAAGGTCACCTGTCGACCCCTGTGGTTTCGAAGCCACCAGGTCAGCATAAAGGTCTGGCGAGCTCTAAAGCACCTCGGCTAAGGTCGCCTGTCGACCTAAACAAGACCACTGTGGTTTCAAAGACACCACTTCAGCATAAAGACGTGTCGAGCTCTAAAGCAGCTCGGAAGGTCCTACTCGACCTAAAATCGACCCCCGTGAGTTCAAAGATTCCAGGTCAGGATAGAGGCCTGGCGAGCTCAAACGCAGCGCGACAAAGACTAACCCCTACAGTTCCAAAGATTCCAGGTCAGCATAGAGGCCTGGCGAGCTTTAAAGCAACCATCATAGAGACCTGACAGCTAATGTTGTTACGGGGGACTAATGTTCCAAACTTTCAATTTGAAACAAGTCTTTCAGGGGGAAGCCACCCGAGGACTACATTACCTTATACTACCCAAGGACTATAGGAAAGCGTGAAAAGAAAGTAAAGTAAGTCATCATCACTTAGTCAAATTTCATTCATAGGAAAAGGAATTGCAAGAGGTGGTTCTCGGATGAGCAATTATAAGGTCGGAACTAAAGAAAAACAAAAAGCAGAAAAGCACAAGTTACATAAGGGCATTCCCTTGGTTTTCAATAACAAGATCGAGAGCGATCACCTTCACTTGGGCTAGGCAACATCGAAACCCCCTTAAAATTGGGGAGCACTGAAGCCTTTTTACCCCTCGAGATGAAGTCCAGCTCTCCACGAGCTCGGAAAGGGTGGAGCTCTTCGTGAGCTCACTAACAAAGACCAGCTCTACACGAGCTCGGATAAGTAAAGCTCTCTGTGATCTCACTAACAAGAAGCAGCTCTCCGTTAGCTCACCAACGAAGACCAACTCCCCATCAGCACTTCAAATGTAGAGGCCTATATCTCAACATGCACTTCAATTCTTCAAATTCAAGTACAAATTTTAGGTGGGAGTAGACCACCATATGTCAGAGCTCGACCAATGCAGAGACCTACAGTTCAAACCTGTTTGGAGTTCTACCTATCTTAACCTTCAAGTCAAAGGTCAAGTTTGGGGTCGAAGCTCTACCCATAGTTCAAACCTATTTACAAGCTCTCCTTGAACTTCAACTTAAGTACTTATTGGAGCCCGACCTGCTCGGAACTCATCCTGACTGGAGCTCGACCTGCTCAGAGCTCATCCTCATCTGAGCTCGACCTGCTCGGAGCTCATCCTCATCTGAGCTCGACTCAACCAGTTCAAAGCTCGATCTGCATTTAAGCTCCCCGTGTTCAAGAGATCACTGGGAAGATAATTGGAAGATTGCAGTGATCTGGATGACCTCAATATGTGCAGATAATTGGAAGACCGCAGCGATCTGGATGATCTCTATCCATGCAGATAATTGGATGACCTCAAGTCGCACATCAGATACCAGCTCATACCTCATAGGTCATCTCAGGTTTTTGATATCATACCTTGCATATCAGATCATCCGACCTACTACTCTCAAGAAGTAATTATACTATTTCAAGCTCAGCAAGAGCAGTTCTATGATGGGATCAACTCTTACAGGGAATTTGGAGAAAACCAAATACTTGCACTCTAAACATGCTCAGCTGATCGGCAAGCAAATCTAGGGGGTGGACAGGGATAGGACGAGAAGAACCTTGTGATCACTTCTTGGCGACCTTTGTAGGAGAGGAGACGGTCAACACGTTGGAAGGGGTCGACCCGAGAACTTGGGAGACTTTCTCTTTCTTGGCCTTCCACCCAGCTCGAATTTCGACCTAACGAAAAAACAATTAGATCCTGTACCTTTTCAGGCAAAGGGTCTAGGGGGCTTGTGTTATGGGCCGGCCTCCGAGCTGGGCTCCTAACTGGACCACCGAGCTGAGCCCAACCATACCCGAGCTCATTGATCTAACAAGGCCCTCCAAATAATACTTTCTGAAGAAGGAAGCTAGCACATAACCCGAAACTACCACTCCTATATAAAGGGGCTTGGCCCCTCAGGTAAAGGGATCTCGGATCTTTCACCCTCTCTCTACGCTCTCTCTAAACCCTAAACTCATCTCTATGATGTGAGCACTATGCTCATCCTAAAATGCCCTATCTAACTTAGGCATCGGAGGAGGAGTAAAGGTACGACCTTGCACCATTTCGTGCATTAACAACTAGAACATCACAGGAAAAAAAAAAGATGCATTATCGTACTTGACGAGACTTGGTTCCTCGTAGAAGAAAGGTTTCAGAGTGTATAGTTTGATGTAGAATAATCTGGAATCTGAGACGCTGTCTCAAGAGTAAGACGGGGAAGTGTGAGCATAACCAAAGTGGTTTCGTCACCTGCGGCACAGGAGCTGGAAGAAAGCGAAAACCCATTGACATTTGGCCCTTACCTGTGTCTTTTATGCCATTTGAAGCGAAACCCAGCTTGAAGAAACATCATTCTTCTGCTGTTGAAAGAAAGATGGAAGAATGCAAAACCCAAACCGGCGTGACAAGTTTGTGTTTCGCAGTAGCAGGATTTATGTTTCACGAGAGGGGTTCAGTGTGACTTGGCAGTTCATTCTGCGGAGGAAGTAAGCTGCCAGTTTCTACTTTCTACTCTCAGTTTGTAGAAACTATTTTTACAAAATATTTTAGATGCCGAATACTATGTAATTTTGAAGAAGCAAAATAGTAATAATAAATTGTTTCAAATAAAAAAAAAAAATAGCAATAATAAATACACGGTGAATGAAGGACAATGAGTATTGATGGTGATCCTAGTGATTTGTTCTTATTGGTGGAATGGTTATGATGCATTTGATTTGATGAGGCTGGCCAGCAACATTGGGAAGGACAAAAAATGACTTGTCACGTCAATTTCTACTGAGAAAAGGGTTACAACTATAAGATTATGTTTGTTTTTGAGGAAAGAAAGCGGAGTGAAAAGAAAGATTTTTGAAAAATATAAAAAGTGTGTATAGATAAGTGTGAGAGATCAATTATAGTGTGATATATCAGTAATTTTATACTTTAATTAATAAACTTTCTTTTTTTCCACTTTCTTAGCTGCCAAACATAGCCAAAGAGTTGTGTGGAGTGGGCATACAAGTGCGGTCCCCAATTTTCACCGCACAACGTATTTTTTATAGGTCTCAAACTGCCTAAATTAGTGTTTTGTATGCAATGGTTCGGTCGGATTCGAACACTGTTGGAAGGAATTATTGAAAACCGAATCCGACCATAATAAACCGCCTTTAACTTATTTCTTCGGTCCGAATTACCCGATAATCCGACTGCACCCACCTGTTGCAGCAGAATCAACGACGGGTGCTTTGGGTTGGGACGAGTCTCTTTGAGATATTCACCCTTATCTCCCAATACGGTGTTGTTCGGGAACGAACCTGTAAGAAGCTGGTGGGCATGTGACCTCCGGGGGTGACGAGGACGGGGAGTGATTGTCGGTGCATCGGCAGTTGGCACGGACAAAGAGCGGCTCTTGGCAGGCTTCCAGCGAAGGGGAATGTGAATGAACTGAATACACATTGGAATGAGAGGAATCTTGAGATTGTGCAGGTATGAAACTGTACAGTTGAAGGAAGACTTAAAAGAATTGATTAGTACTACCTGTACAAACAAATACATTATCTTTTTGGGAGCCCAGAACATAAGAACTCAATAGTTAAGTGTGCTTGGCTTGGATCACTTATGGGATGAGTGACCTCCTGGGAAGAATCTTAAGATGTGTGTGAGTGGGGACAAAGCACACTGAAAAGACTCGTTTTGATTTGTAGGGACAGTCGTCAATCCTGAAAGCAGTCCGGGATGTTACAACCTCCGACTCAAGGTGCAAAACTCAAACCATCAGGGACCACAGAATCGGGCTTCGCACCCCAAGGCCGAGATATTTCCATGTAGGCTCACTCATAATGGCCCCCACCTTTCATTTCGATGGTGCTCCTCCATACTTAAACAAGTTCAATATGACAAACAACAAACAAGGTTGGATTTTGACCAAACAATACCTATCAAGGGTCATGGACAATCCATCCTGGCCCATATGGCTAGGATCATCAAACAAAACAAAGATTAATCCGAGCTCCATAATGGCTACGTATAGCTAGGAGACTCAAACAAATGGTTATCTTGGGTCATAAACATTGCCACTCATAGTGGACTTTTTATAAACATGACCACTATGAAGTGGACTTTTCATAAACTTTGGGCAACACTCAAGAAGAAATCCCTAGAAGTCTAGTGAGCTACCTAAGGTGCCTTACTTGCTTCACTCTAATTTTATTAGTGTTCTTTCTTTAAAACTCAAGCAAACTCCCTTATTATTAAAGCTCTATCATAAATCCCCTTTTTACTAGTTCACTACCATTTAACACGTTGATTTTAAGGGCCTATATTACACTAAGTAATTTAACCTATCCCTTAGTATCATTTATGATTAATTCATTATTAATCTATAGAGTCCAATTCTTGATTCTTAACTTAGGTAGTTATGGTGACAAGTCCTACGATGGTGAAGCTTACCTTAAACCTCATTTTAATTTAATTGACACTAAAACAATTGCTCATTAATAATCCCAAGGGTAGTTCCTACTGTTTTCAAGGTTATTCCCATGAACACCACATCACAATACATACACACAAGGTACAAATTCTCATATCAAGACATGCTCATCAAATGTATCCCCACAAGGTCAATAATCTCAATCAAACAGTCATTCCATCATCAATTTAGACATTCAAGGTCAACATGACATTAAATCAATAACAACAATATGCTCTTTTAGGAAAAAATCCTCTACGAAAGTCAAGGATTCCAATAAAGTCATTAGAATTTGATTCTAAGACAAAAGATTATATTGGAGAAAAAGAACTCTAGGTTCGTGAAGAACTTACCGGTGTTTTTTGATTGAAGGAAACCCTTTCTAAGATGATGAGACAAAGAGACAAAGTGGTTCTTCAATCTGGAGAGGTTTTGGACTCTCAAGCTTCAATAGAGGATGAGCTCCTTGAATAAGATGAAGTGAAAACCTTAGAAAATACCTTTGGAGGCTCTAGAGTGTTTAGGGTTTGTGTTTGGGTGTTTAGGGAGTGTTCTGGTCAGGTAATTAGGTTTAAACGTACGAATTTAGTGAGTTTTCACGCGTAAAAATGCTTACAGTCACGTTCTAATCGATTTGGATCATGAGATAATCGATTAGACGCACCTGATTCCTATACTGCGCAAAATAGACGACTCCTAATCGATTAAGAGGAATATCTAATCGATTAAGACCTTTCTGGTTTTTCTATCAGAGTCTGTCCAATGGTTCTAATCGCTTAACACTTAATTCTAATCGATTAAGACGCCCCTGGAATGACTACTAAGACTGCATGGGTCATTCTAATCGATTAGAACGTCTCTTGAATGGATACTGACTTTGCCAAACTCATTCTAATCGATTAGAAACCTTATCTAATAGATTATAATATCCCTGGAATTGGTACTAAGCGTGCAATTACCATTCTAATCGATTAGGAATGTATTCTAATCGATTAGCCTATACAAAACTTCAATTTTGACCTTCCATCACATTTCAAACACAAGCAAACTCATACACAATCATTCCAACACATCAATACCACACATAAACATTTCAAATTAATAAAACATGGAAGTGAGGGGTGTTACATCTTGTCAGCGACACATTTTTCGCCGACAAGAGCCAATCGTACACACCGATGGGGTACTTTGACATGTTTAGGGACTTGAGCAATGTCCACATTTACACATGGGGTGCCACGTCCTTTGCGTTTATGTACGACTAACTCCAGGAGGCTAGCAGACATAGTACGATGTAACTGACTTGTTATTTTTTAATTAACTGAATTGGGTTTTTTTCTTCATACAGGCATGGATCTACGACCACTTTCAAGGTTCCATATTCGGCTTTAAGGAGCTGGAGCCCGACTACAATGAGGCACGACCCCGAGCCTGTTGGTGGAAATATTGATCAGGGGTGCAAGATTTATGGAGCCATATGTTGCGGCTAAAGGCAAGTGCACCTTATCGTAATTCGTAATAAAGTGGAGTATATTTAAGACTCCGAATATCGAACCCACAGGGAATGCGCGAGTACTAATGTAATAAAGATCCTATGTTATTTAGACTAACGAAGGTAATGATTACGAGGACTAAAACGATTAAATTAGAAAGATTGGAAATAAAGTAATTTCGCAAAAACAGAATAGAGATCAAGTATGAAAAACCTAGGGGAATCGGGTTCACTAATATTTAGCCATTGAATTTACCAATTAACTATTACAAGCTATATTCCCTATTCGAAAGTTAATCTCTCACTTTATTATTATGAATACTTAACGATCATGCAATATTAATAGTCTTCTTCCTAACTATTACCCCCAATAATCATGCAAGCCAATTAACAAAAAAAGCATTAAGCAACAGTGAGATTGTTAATCCAATAACTGATTAGAAACAAGCAATTATCCTTGATCTCTGGCATAATTAACAAGTGCAATTATTCTTAGAGTTCCGTTAACTAACTGTGGTATGGTCACCTCCAATTAATTAACTTATTAAGGATTGGCCAAACCTTATGAGATTGAGCACACTAAGAACAATACATTCAATAGGAAAATAGGAAACTCATAATAGCAATTCAATAAATATCAAAGACATAGTAAAAGATCTGCCATCATCCCTAGTGATGGATTTAGCTACTCGTAGTATTTTTCAGTAACTTAAAATAACATAAAAGACATAATTAAATGAAACATGGACACCCTTTTGATATGTTGATTGTCCTCTACGTTGTTCTTCACGAGTCTCCCGAGCTCCGACGGAAAAATAGGATTCAGGCAAGAGCTCCAGAGTCCAAGGGTCAAAAGTCTCCTAAAAAAGGCCGAAGAATGCCTATTTTTAGCCTCTGCTGCGCACTAGGTCAAACTGACTTCAAATATGTGTGTTCTAGGCTTAGGTACGGCCGTACAGTCTTTATACACGACCGTACTGAGTTTTGGCTTCGACGTTGGCTCGTACTTTGCACTAGGTGCGGCATGGCTGCTTTAGGTACAACCGTACTGCCTTTGGTACGGTCGTACTGGACTTTTTCTTCGACGCAAGACTGTACTGACCATAAAGTACGCCCTTACTGCTCTGCACAATTTTAGGTCCGGCCATACTGACCATAGGTAAGGGCGTATTGAATGTCCAGAATCATCAAATTTGCTCAAGTCTTGCCAGTTTCAGCTCTGTTTACGCCTTTTTCACTCAAGGTATTTTATTTGTGATAATTCTGCAAAATGAGACATAATTAAGTACTTTTATACTTTAAAGGGCATGTAATGACATGATTAAATACTCAAAAGTTCCCATAAAAATAGACATAATTGGGGTTTATCACCATACCAACATGTCTGGGATAGCTAACTGTTGAAGACGTCAGCTAGATGCCATACACAAAGCACAGGAAGCCGAGGGAGTGGCAAACCATATCCCTGTACAAAGGATTTATCCAGGTTCATCCTATGATGCATCCTTGGTTGTCAGTTCATGAACCCAACAAGTCGAACTATACATAGCTCGAGTTTAGCTCATTTATTTAATGTGCTCAATTTTCAGCTCAATTTCACCTCATTTAATTTACGAACCAAGTTCAATGAGTTAATTATTGAATCAAGTCTCAAACTAATTTCTAGTTGGTTTGGTTCATTGTCAATTCTACTCAAGAAACAAGTTCCATAAAAAATTAAATGAAGGGAAAGAGTAGTTTGAGAAATATAATTATTTTTTTTATTACATCAATAAAATTAAATGAAGTTAACTAATATTCTTAATTAGTGTGTATTTAGTTATTTTTTTTATATTTAAGTCCAGAGAGAGTATTATATTAATTAAAGTAAATCAAATCTCGATCTTTAGTGTAACTCGGCAATGTCTATACTTTGTAGTGAACATTATGTAAAATCTCTATCATCATTACAAATGTGGTTGTGTCGTCGAGTGGAAGCAACTTGCTCTCATAAGAAAGAGAATCTGAGAACCTGTGTTTGAATCCTTGTGAAGTCACCTATTTGGAGGCTAAGAATCAACGGATAAAACCTTGCTCAATTAGCCAAATCGGTGATTAATCTCATAGCGGACTAGAGGGCCTAAATAGTGAGAACACTCCGATAGTCTCAGTTAGTCCAATGGACTAATTAGGGCTAGTTCAAAAAAAACTCTATCATCACTAGGAAAAAAAAAATGGCAAAAGGAAATTAAGAAAGTGACGACGAGGATCACATATATGGATAAAAAATGATATCTTTATCTTCAACTAATTATTATGAGACAAGTTGGTGGTATGCTATGCGTCAACCAAAAATATTAGTGCTCCTTTGACATTTGCCTTAAAAAAATTGATTTGTGCGCTGTGGCTAAAATTTAGGTATTTGACTCCTATATCGATGATTACATTCCATAGGATGAATATTTTCTCCATCACAAAATATAAGCTCTCATTAAACAAAACACATAAATTAAAAAAATTAGTTAATTTATTTAATTTATCTATAATGTATACCGTTTTTCTAAAATTACCCTTTAATTATTGACTTGAGAGAGAGAAATAACTTCATTTACTATTGACTATAAAAAACAATGTAAATTAATTAGGGGTATTCTTATAAAAAAAATAATTAATACATCTAATAATTTGGTATCAATTTTTTTTGAAAGAACGCTTATATTTAGGGACAAATGGAGAATATGTTAGAATTATTAATTAAATAAATGAACAAATTAATATTAGGCTTAAATGCGCTTTTGGTCCTCAACTTTTTCAATTTGACGATTTTAGTCCCCTATTTTATTTGTTGCGATTTTAGTCCCCTGACTTTCTTAATTTGACAATTTTGGTCTCTATATTTTTTTAATTACACTTTTGGTCCCAAAAATCATGGATTGTGCATTTTAAATCCCCACTTTTCCAAAATTCAAGATTTTGGGACCAAAAGTTCAATTAAAAAGTATGTGCAAAACTCAATTTTGTCTTAAAATTAACAAAGTAAAGAGAGAGTTGCTTTTACAAACTCAATTTACAAAATGAATTTGCCATCCAAAATGTTGTAAGAACCGTTAAAAGTTAGCGCATCAAGTAGAGGAGACTTCGTGTGATACTTGAAAGGAAACCCATCAACCTGTGTTGAGAGATGAAGCTTAGGAGAAGCGAAGAAGGGTGAAGCATGTCATATGGTCCAAAACGCAAATGCTTATTTAAATGTGAACTTAGGGGGTGTGTTGGATTAAGATTTTAAAAGATTTTTAGAGACTTTTTTTTATCAATTTGATAAAAAAATCTTGTGATATTCGATCAAGACTTTTAAATAAAATAAAAAGTCTTGTGGTATTCAATCAAGACTATTAAGACTTTTTAAAGAGGTTAATAAAATCTTGTGGTATTCGATTGAGACTTTTTACAACTTAAAAAAAAGTCTCCTTGTATTCAAAATCATACCGATGATTTCGATGGATTGTTTTCTAAAAAAGATTTTGTTGGATTTTTTAGTTACTTTTTTCTAATAAAAAGTCTTTTTTTCTCACATGAGATTTATCAAGATTCTTTCTTTTAATCTTGTGTCTTTTCATCTCTATCTCTTCCCCCCTCTCTCCTCCCTCCATCTCTTCCCCTTCTCCCTCTCCCCCTTTCTCTCCCCCTCTCCCCCTCTCTATATGTGTGTTAGAAACATAAACATACCAACAATTTATAACAAGCCGTAACTTTTTTTTTTCCATCGGAATAAGATATTAGAACATTAGCAACATGCGTGTGTGTATATATATATCATAAATAAAATATTATATATATATATATAACATACATATTATATACTATATAAAATTACATAATATATATTATTGTGTATATCATATAGTATAACATATATCATAGATTTTTTTTTGGTACATAGGGAGGCCCAAGGCCTATCACACGCACACACAACTCACACACACAGGGAAAGGGGGTGTCACTGCGGGATCGAACCCGCGACACACAGCATGTCCCTCCAGCGCTTAACCACTGCGCTGCTACAACGGGACACATATATCATAGATTTTATAAATGCGTAACATAGATATAATTACATATATTATATATAAAAATATATAATATTATATGTTATATTCATTGTCTACTAAACAATAGATGGGATAAAGAGTTGTGATATGACTCAAGTATCTATCATGTGTTGTTTTCTTTGTCTTGTACTACAATGTGTATCAAACGAACCCAGATTGCCGGCAATCAGCAATCCGTGCAATCACGCAGTCAGTGTAATCAAGATCATTCATGTGAGATCGGACGGCTCATATTATAAAATCAACAAATCATCCTTAACTGTTTATTTTTTTTATCAATGATCAGGATTGCAACTATAGTCATAATAACTTCAGTGAATCCATTTATGTATCAAATGCACCATTGACTATGTGAATACATGCCTTGACAGGATGATTTTGATGATTGACAAAAGGGAGCTTTGCAAATAGTCAACCGTGCAAAAAGTGGAAAAGAATACCAAGACGCGTATCAAGAATGATAGTTTCTCAAGTCTTTGGGTTTTGGGTATTTATTTATCTTTATTAAGACAATTTGTAAGTAGTAATAAAAAGCTCTCAATTAAAATTAAATCACACACGCACAAAATATTTTGACATGCATATCTGCGTGTCGGATGTCGGTGAGGAAGTCGGATGTCGAGCTCGAGGAAGTCGGATGTCGAGCTCGAGGAAATCGGATGTCGGTGAGGAGGAAGTCGGATGTTGAGCTCGAGGAAGTCGGTATGTCGGGCGAGGAGGTCGCGTGTCAAGCTTATGAGGTCGCGTCATCGAGGTCGCGTGATGGTGATGATCCGTGTCGGATGAGGTCGCTGCATCGAGGTCTCGTGTCGGTGATGAGGTCGCGTCTGAGGCTATGAGGACCGAGCGATGAGGAGGTCGTATCGAGTCAGGTGCGAGGTGTGCCGAGGTCTTTGCCGAGCTGTTCGAGTCATATCTTGGGCGTGTCGAGGTCGTCTGTCGAGCGTGTGGCGAGGTCGTCTGAAGCCGAGTCTTGAGGTCGTATGGCGAGCCGTCTCCGTGTTTTCAGCATAGCGGACAAATTCCAGGACAGATCCTGCAGCGGTCCAAATCTTCCAACGGACAAATCAAAACGCAACGGGCAAACGCTCCTCGGTCGGTCTATAAATAAACAACGCTGTGCTCTTTCTTACAACACGAAAATACAACAACGCAGTGCTTAATTTTTGTGCCAAAAACTCTGTCAAATATTTTTCATCACTCACACATATTTGAGGCACAATTTTCGAGTCTTTTTATTCTACAAAATTTGAGTTGTATTATTTGAGCTTCAATTTGTTATATCTGCACTATTGAGTGTATCTTTTCGTCTCATTTTATTTGTGAAAATCATTTATTTTTGGGTAGGAATCCCAAGGTGTTCATAGAGAGGTGATATCTCTTGAACGTATTGCTACAGTTTAGAGTTGTAAAGGTTTCTAGTGAACACTGATTTAAAAGCTAGTGTCTTAGTGAAAATCCCATAGTGGTTTGCTTTGGGACAGGGCGTAGGCCACAGGGGTGTTAAGTGGCGAACCTGGATAATTTGTTGTGTGCTTTTTACTCCTTATCTCTCTACTTTTCACCAATTAAATTTACAGACTTTATTTTATTGTTATTTATATCTTACTATTTACTTTATTTTTAACTCGTTTGCAATTTATTCTTCAAGTGATTTATCTATTTCACATTAATATTTCCGCAACTCATAATTAGCACTTATTTCTCCAAAAGTTTTTGAAAGCACAGTTCACACACAATTCACCCCCCTCTTGTGTTTGGAGTCACTTGTCAACAGACTATTAAAGAGTTGAGAAAATATATATTTTCTTGATCCAGACGTTGTTATTTCTTTAATATCTTTTACATAGGCTCTCGTAATTTTGAATGTTTGCTAAAAATCTCTGGAATTCTTTCAAATCTTATAAATCTATAAAGTCATTTCAAATCTTATAAATTCTTATGATATAATTTCATTAAAATCCAAACTACAAAATCTTCATTGTAAAAGTCTTTTAAAAAATCCTTATAAGTCATTACATTCCTACATAATCTTTTAAAATCCATAAGACTTTTTTATACCACAATAGTCTTTTAAAATCCCAATCCAATACACCCTTCTTACCAAAAAATCGACTAATTCGGAATAGTATTTTAAAGGAATTTTACTTTTTAAAGTGCATAAAGTAAAATATTTCTATTGATTTAACGATTGATATTCTA
Source organism: Calophaca sinica (assembly GCA_037113605.1). NCBI lineage: Eukaryota > Viridiplantae > Streptophyta > Magnoliopsida > Fabales > Fabaceae > Calophaca > Calophaca sinica. The sequence goes on along the minus strand of CM073731.1, from coordinate 42,239,798 downwards.
TGTATAATAAATTATGGATGTGTTAAATATTAACCATAACTTTTAATAGATTGTAAATTTATTAAGTATGTTTTATACATCTATTATGATCTAATCAAAATTCATCTAATCCATTTATCCACCACTTGCCAATTAAAATGGTCTGAATCTTGCCGTGTCGAATCTTAAAACTACTTATGCTTACTGCCGTCTCTTATGAACTGTTTAACCAAAGGTTTAGATCAGGCAAGCTTATTGGGAATCTGATATGGAGATTCATGAAGCAATTGCTTAGAATTATGAAAGTATGGTCATAAACTCGCGCAAACAAATACATTAAAGTAAGTGATTCAGAACTGTGAGAACCACTGAACTAGAAAATACAGATAGAAGTATTCATCTTTCTGTATAACAGCCAAACACATCATCATATTAACGCAATCTGCGACAGTATGTGATCTGAGTTACTTCACATGACATTGAACATAGCTTCTACAGAACACCGAGCTCTGGAGAGAAGATAAGTGAAAGAAATACATGATAAGAGAAGTGAGATATAGAAAAGGGGAAGCATTTGAAAAGGCAAACGACTCATTTAGCCCTCATAGATTATGCTTTATTTACAGAAAGATTGAACCTTGATTTTCCCTAGCAGCTTTCTTTAGCACCAGATTCTCAGCTTGAACATATGAAAAAGAATCCATTTAATCTCATAAACCGCTCTATAAACTCTAAAAATCAACTTAGCATTGTCGGATGCCCAGTCTGGAGCATTCTCTTGATCATGTCCATCCCAAATGCAGAATCCGATGAACTGGTCAATGAAAGCAGTGTTAACTTGGCAGTTTTGGCAAAATTTTCTAAAGAGAAGTACATGTAACCAACTAAAACTCATCATGCAAGATCTCAAGGGTAGAAATCTTCATCCAATACAGATATTCTCAAAATCTTGGCTTTATGAAACAATTGCCGTCTATACTTATCAACCAATACCAAGATGATAAAAATTAGAGGAATCGAAAAAATATACTCCAAAATAATAAGTTATGTTTTCATGATGACTCTCTATTCTAAAAGAATTCTTTATTGTGTCACAGAGATCACTAAACAGGGCAGAGATCGCAGGACCATCGCAAAAGGATCAGCAAAACAAAACAAATAGTGGAGGAGGAATTCTCATCATCAAATTTAGATACAACCAATGGGTACCAAAATATTGGCAATATAAAGTACAAAATATGTCGGCATTAATTTTCTCCAGCACTGATTTCAATCCGCATAAAATTATTTAGGGTTTAAAATTTTCATGCTCACCAGTCACCAGTACTTCCTTCAAAATAGAATTGAACACCAATTGCCATGGCACTACTGTCCATCAACCACTAAGTTTGGGACATTCACATCCCAGCACCCCCACTGACTTCATAAAATCAAATAAAAATAAAAAAGTTTTGGCAGGGATTAAGAAAATGGACAAGAGTCAGCTTGTTTTCAGCAAAATATAAATTCTCTGAACAGGAAGCTGATGCAATGCCTCTTAAATAATATATGTTATTAAACGATATTTTGAAATCAGTTTTCATGAACACGTAAATTCTGCTCTCACCCTGGTCTCTCTTCTAGCAAAGTCTACAGCAAAATCCATTGTGGTTCACATTAAAGTAACAAATCACGGAAGACATTGTATTCACCATTACATCATAGTTCACTGTAAACTGAACATTGCAGTTCCTAATTTTGAATTAACTAGAAAGATAACTATACAGTACACAAGCCAAAATCCTCTAAATTCAGTTTCTAAAAATTCGAAGTCCGCAGTTATTTCAACGAAGCTAGGTCCTAGCTACTCAAGGTTTTCTGTCCCTTCTGGCTTAGAAGGAAATCAAAAAGCCAAGCCTTATCTCCCTGAGTGGGGTTGGCTAAATGGATTGATTGACACGACAATGATACATTCAAAATGTACTTTGCAATAAAAGAGTAGAACCATTTAAATTACTAACATGAGTAAACCACCCTAGGTTATTTTCTCATATTTTACTTAATAAGTGCTACTCTAATTTTCTCTCATACATTTGTTCCTAAACTAATATTTTCTTGTAAGTTCACTAATCCACCTTAGCATTCTCTTATCCACTACACTTTTTATTTGGTTGGCACTTGAGTGGCCGATATATACTACCATAGAGGATCTCTGATCTAATATTTCTGTAGAATTCTCCTTCATGTTTGATAGGCAATTCATAAGTGCAAGCAATTTGTTCATCCAGCTTGAATCCTACGTCTGATTTTCCCTAAGATGGATCAAGAGATACCACAATTATACAACTTGTGCTACGGTTTTATTCTCAAATTTCACCTTTAAAGCATTGCTAACTTGCATCTTATTTTATGTGCATTTCATTCCATGTACATCAACTTAATCGTACTCTACCAAAAACTCTTGGACTCCTAAAACCTGTGAAGCACAGACACTGCCGTCCAATGGCGTGTCGCCGCATCCGACACCGACGCGTGTACGATGCATGTCAGACACGCGCTGCAGGTGTCTGGAAAAAAAATGAAAAAAAAAAAAGCAACACAGGAGGGACACCTTTAGGACAAAAAGGGGACACGGCCCAACTTAAAAAAAAAAGTCCAAAAAATTTTAAAAAGAAAAAAAAAATTGTCAACTGACGTACAGTCATAGAGACTTCGCAGTCACACAAGCAAATCCAGGCCTCTCATCTTCTCGCGCTCGCCATTTGCGTTTGCCGACGTCTTGCTCATCTTCTCGCGCTCGCTGCGTTTCATCTTCGTTCATCGATGGCCGGCGAAATTAGGTGCCTATATCGCTTCTGCGTTTCATCTTCGTTCTGCTTTTCTAATTCATCTTCGTTTGCAAATTGCCGACGTCTTGCTCATCTTGTTCTGTATTTATTATTTTTTTGTGTTTCTGTATTTCTCTTTTTTTTTCGTACAATGTTTCTGTGTTTCTCTTTTTTTGTTCGATATACTGTTTCTGTGTTTCTCGGTTGAACACTTTCATTGAACTTGCTGCTTGGACTGGGACAGCTGTGCATTCTATACCATTCTAAATTTGTTTTTTATTGAAAAAAGGAAGAAACAGGAGGAGCTATTGAAATAATGAACACGTGAAGATAAAGTAATTTTTAATATAATATAATATATTTTTTGCTTAGTTATTTCTTTATATTTGTAGATAATATATAATTTTTTATTTTTTATTATCAATTTAAACCTTTATAAATAATGCTCATATTTCATTTGATATATTAATATATTAATAAATATATTAATAATAATAATAATTATTATTATATATATATAGCGGTGTCGGTGTCCTATGTTTTTGACATGAGTGGTGTCCGCGTGTCCGTGTCGGAGTCCGTGCTTCATAGCCTAAAACTCTACAGATTATCTAAAAGTTATTATGAAAAGACAACACATCATCAACACAATCAGCATTCAACAAAGCAGAACAATCATTGAGATTCAAAAAATATCAAAATATGAAGAAAATATGGCATGCATAATCTATTCAGAATCTCGCTGAACATGTATGAAGAGGATAAATGGGTTTGGATTAAATGTCCATCAAGAGAATACTCTACTAAATCAGCTAATAAATTTTTGTTGAATAAAATTCCACAGGCGGGATCGATATTTCCTACTTCTTCGGTGTTTAAGAATTTCTGGAATTGTATTGGTTCAAATAAAATGTTGGCTTTCTCTTGGAAGTTAGCCTTGGGTAGATTACCAACTTAAAATAATCTGTTACTAAGACAGGTGATCACAGATGATCAGAGTAGTTTTTGTGTGTGTTTTTTTTTTATTTTTTTATTTTTAAAACTCAAGAGAGGATGCAACTCACTCATTTTTTGCTTGACCAATATCTTACAATGTGTGGATACATGTATCTGGTTGGCTTGGTTGTCTGGTTGTGTATCCAATTTGCTTTTTTGATCACTACTTGCTACATAGGGGGCTGGTAAGAGGAAAAAGAATGAAGGTGTGGCAGCTGATATGGCATGTGGTGTTTTGGAGTTTAAGGATTGTGACTCTGAGGAATGATGCGATATTATCTTCAAAAGTTCTTCCTTTGATTTTTTATTCATCATTGATATAATTAAGATTAGGTCTTGGTCTTGTTTGGTGGAAAATTTTGGAGGGGATGGTATTCATTTTTCAGATTGGTGATATAGCCCTTTGAATTGTATTAGGAGATGTATTTCTTGATTTAGACTACTATTTTGTATACGGGTTGGAGTACCCCATGTACTCCTTTAAATAAATTATTTGCTTATAAAAAAAAATTGATATGACTGGACACAGTAAACACAGCTCACCTAGGTATTGTAATCTCATAAGGAAATGAAATAGCACCCTCACTGCTTGGAATTGGCGGAACATGATCCTTCTTCTCATTAACAAATTTAATTATTTGAAATAAAACCTCACGAAGTGATGCTTCAAGTGATGCACTTCGAGCATTTCTATCCTCCAATGCTCCCTCTGCTCATGAGAAACATGGCGAAAGAGACAAATAAAAAAAAAAAAACAGTGAGGTCTGGAGGAACCAATTGCACGGTAGGAGTGAAATATGAAAAGAGATTTAGTTTAACAGACACGGTAAGCAAACGCACCTCCTGGATCAACAACTTTGGAATGATGAGACTTGCTAGAATGTGTTTTCAGATGCTGGGCCACATTCAGATTAATATACCACTGCTCCCAATACAAGCGTTCAATCTTGTTACTGAACCAAGATGCCTGTTTGTTTTTCACCTCATAGAAAGATAAGCATATCTGCCCCATCAAATTGAGAGCCTTGTAAAACAACTTTATTACAATAAAAACAACTACAATGCCCAGTGGAGCTCTAGTTTTACATTAACATTTCCAAAAGCTGTTGGAAAACAGGATTGCATTTCCCCCAAAAATTGTAAAGTCCAGAACAATGTATTTGGATTGGACGAAAAATAGAGAATGCAACATTAAAATTCAACCCTACTAGCAACAATAGTAGTTGACCAAGAGAAAAATTCAGAAGCAAATCGCTGACCTGACTTTTTTTGTTTGGATGCTTCTCCACCCAACAAACGAACTGCTCAATCTTCTCTTCTATTTTCTTTTCAACTTCCGCCTCTCCACATTGCACCTACACGGCCCAACCATAAAAACACAACACAGTTAATTAAAAAGTGGAAATTCAAATCTTCACTCACCAAAAGGCATGTATCTTTTATAAGAATATATAAGAACATAACTAGATAGTACTTCTGTAAGAATAACGCATCCCTGATTATGATAATAGCAACAAATTGACATTCAAAAACGTACATAAGTGACGTCAAACAGTTCCAAATCGACATCTTTTGGACGCACAAGACCCAAAGCCCGATGAAAAACAATCGTGTGCAATATGCCTGCAAAGCCGTTACTCAAGTCATCACTTTATCTTCATTTAACACCAAAATCCAACAACAACAACAACAACAATAATAATCGTGAGCAGCAAAGAAGAGTGGAGAACCAAGTAAGGGAGGGAGAGTTAAGGAATTACATCGCAAAATTTCGCGTATCTCAAAGTGTTCTACTTCCTGCATCAAGCAATGGAAACCTGATTAAGAGGGAGAGGTACGAATAACAGAATAAGGAGAGAAACGGTTTTACCAGTTCCTTGAGCTGACAAACTTCACAGTTCATAATTGGATGGAACCCTAGCTTGTTTTGGAATCGGAGAAGCAACTACGTGGATCAGAGAAGAAGAGGAATGGCGTGAAGTATTTCCGATTCAACTTGAATAAACTTAACTTGCAACTGGAAGCAAACTGCCGATTACTTCTTTGTCTTCGCAATCAAAGGGAGTAGAGAGTAGAGAAGAGGGAGATGGTTTTCTTTTTCATTAAATAAATTTTAATTCTAATTTAAATGCAAGACGAATCAAATGTGAAGATTAGGCCCATTTGTTTCAATCGGTTAGCCTAATGCAATTCGGCTCGACTTGAGCAAGCCAGTTTGTTAGGCCCAATAAGTTAATGTGATGAACCACGTTTTTGGGGTTTAGTAATTACACCCCTGTTTTTAGTACGATACACCCCGTGTCAGCTTTTATATTTTTTCGTCAAAATGTCTTTGTCCGTAAATAGATTTGCAGACGTTATGAACTCACTTAGCTGCTAAAAAAGGTTTTCACATATTGATTTACGGACAATTTAGAATTTTCGTAAATAAATAAATTTACAGACAAATGACAAATAAACTTCCATAAATGTATTTATGGACGTGTTTGGGAATGTCAACGTAAATATATTTCCAGGTGAATGCACCATGACTTGTGTCAGACCAGCTCGCTCAGATCCAAGTTATGGCCCGATGATACGTCCAACTTCAGGCAAGGAAATGAAATTCTGACCCAAAATGTTAATTGATCACATATAACGTTAATAGCTTATTCATAAAAAAAAACGTTAATTGCTTAATCCGTATTGTTAGTTCTTGTGATTGTTTTTTTGTTTATATGGAGGGGGAAAACCCAATTAAAGAAGATGTTTATGTGGGAAAGAGACCTTAAACAAATCAATCCCTAATAATACAAAATAAAATAGTATTAATTAAAATCTTAAATACAGAGAAGTGCTAATAACAAACTCTCTAACAATTTTTTTCTAGCACAGACTCTTTTATTGGTTGAAATTTATAAGTTTTACCCTATTTGCACTGAACCCATATAATTTAGTGAGTCTCATATAAATTTCAACAAATAAGAAAAAATGTGTTGTGAAATAATGTTAAGAATATGTGACTAGCTATTAAAACTCAAATAGCATACCAACTAAAATAACCTCACGTATAAAACTAGAACTTTAGTAACCACATCCTTGGTTTTTTTTTTGGTCAAGTACCCTTGGTTGGAGTTTCTTTCAGGGTAATGTCTTTGTGCAGTGGCCCTTTGGGCTTCCTTAGCATAAAACACAACACCCAAAACCAATACTTTGAATCCTACATATACCAAACCATTGAAATTCGGATAGTGATTGATAAAGTTGAGTACAATAAATAATTTTAAAGTTAATAAATTTGTGTGTAATTAATAAGAAGTAAAAGCATGTATAACGTAGGGTGTGTATTTAATCTATTTTTGAAAATTATTTTTGTGGTTTTCTGTTTTACAGTTCACAGTTACTTATTATCGTGAAGATCACAATCCAAATTTGCCAGCTAATTTTGATGGCCCAACTATATATGCCAATGCACACTCCTACTTTTTTTTAAGACTTTGGGTATAACCCAATTTTACAAAACCGACTTATATAAGGTGAGGGGCGCCTTTTTGTTTATAAACTCTTTTGAGGTCTTACCTTTAATCTATATCAGACTTGAGTTTTTCTCAATATACCACTCACGCCTAGCACTATTGGGTTTGGTGCATGTATAATGTGGTGGGTAGTCCAATAAGAATCTAGGATAGACTTTGATACCATATTAGGATTTTAAGCCTAACTCATTCTTACAGGACAATTTTGTAAGATGAATTAGCTCAAAAAACCTAATAGCTTTGACACTAGCTTTGTTTTTTCATTTTTTGTTTTCCCTTAATCGAATTAGATTTTTTATTGGATTTCATGCTTTTTTTTTTGGTAACAGGATTTCATGCATCTAATCTAATAAGTATACTGTATTATGGTTTGTATTATATATAGTTTGACGTACAATATTAGTATATCGCATGGAACTAAAATTACCAAAACGGGTAGTATCATTATAATTTTATGTTTCCTTTGACGTGCATCTAGGATTGTGATTAATTACCCTTTTATGTTGAGTTCTAATTTTTGAACACCCCATAATTTTCAACACTCATTTAACACCTCTCTTTTTCTCTATCTCTCTCTTCCTATCACATCACGCACCTATCATATCTATCACTTCTTACTGTCTATTTTTTCTCTCTTTGGGCATTGGAGGGCTGGATGGGTGTCCACCCATGAACAGATGCACGTGTACCAAATTGGAGGCTGTTGACCCCACTAACTTATTTTTTCTTTTGCTAATTTTGAATAATTTTATTTTGCCATCACTTAAAAATAAGTGTTGACCCCACTAAAGAGAAAAAAATAGAAAATGAGCTCAAAAGTGTTCAATTTTTTTCTCAACATAGAAAGTAGAAACCTTGTTTACTCCTTTCTTTCTCTATAGGTTTAGGCCTTTCTATTCTTCTCACAACTCTTTGTGTCATACACCCATTACAAAATGTAAATCTTTGCTAAAGTCTATTTCCTTGAGGATCGAATCATTGTCTGATATTTTCAAAAAGATGTTTTACCAATATGCGAGACAATATCGATAATATGTGTATGATAATTAAAATATATATTTCTTTTATACAAATGATCATCGATGTTATTAGAATATGTTATATTTATACTTTAATACATTATGAGGTATATTTCTAGTTTTCAAAATAATAAATTATACTATAATTTGGCCAAAAAACATAATAATTTATATTTTAATATGAAAAATATGTCTATCAATGTTGCCCCCACGACCTAAATTTTCTGGGTCCGGTCATTGTGTCCACCCATCATTTTTCTTTTTTGTTAGAAGATTGAAATGCTAGGTGTCAATATCTGTTCCGATCTCAAGTCCTGACATCGTTTTTCGAGGTATTGCCCACTTTGAGCCACGTGTGATATGGGCCCTTTAGCCCATTGGCCTTGACTGGGGGCTACTGTTCTAGATACACAAAAAAGTCTCACATTGCTTGATAATCAAGGCCAATGAGAGTTTATATACACCCACATGCCTTAACCCACCGAGACGCCTTTTAAAGATAAAACCATGAGGACCCACATCACATGTAACCCAAAGTGGATAATACCTCGGAAAACGATGTCGAGACTTGAGGTCGAAACAATAGCACGCCAGGTAGGGGACCCACGACCCTTTAGCCCATTGGCCTTGACTGGGGGCTACTATTTTGAATACACCAAAAAGTCTCACATTGCTTGGGAATCAATACCAATGAGAGTTTATAAACACCCACGTGCCTTAACCCACCGAATCGTCTTTTAAGGACAAAACTACGAGGGCCCATATCACACGTGGCCCAAAAAAGACAATACCTCAAAAAACGATGTCAGGACTTGAGGTTGGAAAAATATCTTTTGTCAAGCAAACATGCATCGAAGGGAAATAGAGGCCATTAATCCCGGAACACATGGTAAAATCCAAACTTATATACTACTATTGCTTCAAACTTTCACATGCTCACAAATTTCGAATAACTGATATAACTGTCGGTCAAATAATTTAACTGTATAAAGGGAGTATATCGTATCTTGATTTGGGGATCTTCAGTGAATAATCACATGGGAATTGAATTGAGCAAGCTAGTGATGAACTTAATTATTCTTTTAATTATAAGAAGCACAAGGATGGGTTTAGTTAATTCTGCCCAATAAAGGCATCCTAAAATTTCAAAATCCAAGAAGGATCAACTCGTAGATAGCTAGCATTGGTAACATAAAATTCTCTTAAACAGTCACCTTCGGTCGTTCGTCATGGTTTTTTGTGGGCTCTAATTTGGTTGTCAGAAATCCCTCATGTAGCTTCCTCCCTAGGCCAATAAGACTTCACGCCATATTCCAACATACTAGACGAGATGATCTACGTATTTTCCACACCTAAAGAATCTTGTCCAACCATATCTTTTGTCAGGTGTGTGATCAACCCTTTGTTGGGGTTCTCCCTTCTCACTCCTCGATCAATCTCAATGTGGAATGTGGATGCCTTACCTATACTTTGTAGTTTTGTTGCTTTTAAAGGTGGGGACCATCTAGGGATGAAAGCTATACAACTAATTAAGAACCATCCATTGATCTCTTTTGACCGATGAATAATTATAATAATACCACTTATTTATCCCTGATTTTAACTGCTTCCCATATTAATTTGTACATATTTGCCTCACAAATCACAACACATTCTTTCTTTGCCTTGGACATATTCCCTCCGATCTAAAATATAAGCATAAAAATCTATGTATTTAGTCAAAATTTGGACAATATACATAAATTTTTTGGCTCATATTTCAGACTAGAGGAAGTATCTCATTAGTCATAGCCTCTATATATGGATTCCCCACAAACCTAAATTAGGGTCTTCAGGGCTCAAAAATTTTAAACCGGCTCTAGAATGTATACCATGCATGATGCTTTGCCTATAGCACATGCAGGACTTAATTTCATCAAACATAGAAACACTTCTTTTTGATCAAACGGAGGATCGATCGGCTACTCATATACATTAGAATTCGCTTAGTTGAGTTGAGACGCGCAAATCTACAGTACAAAATTGTGTGATTTATAGGTCATTAGGGGCAAACTTCGTAGGTGCATAAGTCATTAATTGCATCAGTGCATCAGTGCTTGTGGAATGGATAAGAAACGTAGCTATCATCACGGTTAAAAGGGGCAAATGCAGGAAGGAGTGGGAGAAATTAAAGAGGGAAAACACAAGGGGGAAAAAAACGAAATGAAAGGAGCCCTGGGAAAGCTGTAATGCTGGATAAAGGGAGACATGAGTAGGGCCCCATCTATAGGAATGTAGGAGTACTATATCCCATCCCTTCCATGTATTGTTGTCATGTCCTTTCACATATATTCCTTCCTACCTACCTATATACGTTTCATGTGTAGTATTATCCCACAAATTAACTCCCCTAAATTAATTTGAATCAAAGTATACAACAACATACCTTTAGGAAATGAATTCCTGCGGTAACTTTGCAACGCAATTATCAATCTCAGCTATCCGATCTCAAATTAATAATCGAAATTGTTTAAAGCTGATTCGGTAAAGATGTAATATGAACGCCTAATCTCAAATCAATGGTCGAGATTTTTTACTGCATATATAACTGCGTGTTTGGAATATAACAGTAAATCCGGGTCCAACCCACATTCTGTTAGCTTATGAATTTTTTTATTTATTGAAATTCTATATAGTTTAATGAAAAGTACATACATAATT